>CM070598.1:52082620-54599729 GCA_036346395.1 Hsuehochloa calcarea
TTTCAAAATCCGCCACATCAGATGGAATCTTTTCTATTCGAAAGTTGTCGGGTCTTGTGAACGTAACCGGTAGGGACAGCTGTCCTATCGGTTTGGCGGTAGAACCAGGAACTATACCGTGGAAGACATATTTCACGGGTTTTACCTTAGACTTGGGAATCTACATATCTTCCGATGCTCCTGTAAATAAAATATTTAAAGAACTACCTCTACCTATTAAGGCTCGATTAACTTTGCAATTGTTAATAGTAGGTTCAACTACGATAGAAAACCTACCTGGTCGAGTCGACGGGATGGGGCAATCTTCTTTGCTGAAGGAGATTACAGTTTCTGATCACATGGACAGCTGGACGGTGATCGGAGACTCGGCAAGGTTCACTTTCCGTTCCACGGCCTTCAGATGACGTCTTGAACTCGTACAAGGAGGATCCACCAAAAATCATATCGACTGTGTGCTGTGGCTCCTGGTACTCCATCTCTTCGTCACCATCTTTGTCCTTCTTGGAGCTTGGTTCTCCGAGTTCTGTTATGGAGTTAAAGGGGTCTTTACCTGAGTAGTAATCCTCCAGTTTCTTTTGCCAGGCTTGGTAGGTACGCAAATCATGCCCTGCTGCCTAGTGAAGTGGACACCACTTCCTACTTTTCTTGTAATAGTTGGTCGGCGCCTTAGCCTTGTTCCGACCAGTGAAGTCTCTCTTGTCCTTGGTAAACTTTTTGGGAATCACGAGGACTTCCTTGTTATCGGGCTTGTGATTCTTCGTATTCTTGAGAGACTTCTTGCTTTTCTTCTCGTGCTTCTCCGTGGGTATCGGGATTTTTATCTTTCGATCAATAACATCGCACAAATCGATCGCTTCACTAGTAGTGCATACTTGTTCCGCCATGTCAAAAATTTCGACGATCGTTCTTGGAGGATTTATTGCAATATCCTCCGTAAACCATCGATTTCAAATTTCTACTTTAAAAGCCTAAATGATGAAGACTCTGCGATATCCGGGATAGAGTTTCAACTGGATCAATCTCTTTATATATTATCGAAGAGTTTCGTTGAAGATTGTCCTCCTTCTGCGTGATACATACGTCCCTTGAAAGTTGGCGGCGTAGTATTGCGTAGTTTTGCTCCCAAGTATAGATAGATCCGCCTGGTAGGTTAAGCAACTGTGAGCGGACAAATCCTTCAAGGATCGTGGGCAAGTAATTTACCATCACGTTGTCATTACCACCATCAGCTTTGATGGTGGTAATATAAATTTGAAGAAATTCTAATGGGTTCTGGGTCCCATTGAACTTTTCTATGTTGGTTTTGGTCGAACTGTCCGACCAGCGAATGCAACTTGAGACTGCCGAAAATGCTCGGCAACCCGTAATAGAATCGTGGCACTTTCTCTAAAAAGGAGCCGGATTATAATCAGTTGGGGATAGGTTCCTCATATTTGCATACCTAGGATCCAGTGTCCCAATTCGGTAGTGAATGTTATGATAACTGTTGGACCGAAAAGGCGACTAGGGGGGTGAATAGGAGCACGCTCAATTTTTTACAAATAATAGATTCAACACTAATTTTACTCCAATAGCTATGGAAGCTATGAAGATCAATATACCACTACAGTGGAAGACTAGTATTGAATCCAACCTAACCCCCGAAGCAAAACAACCAAAGATCAACACAAGCTAAAACAACTGTCAGTGCAGGGTGGTCGGATTGCTGGGTCAATGGCGGTCTGACCGATGACCCTGGCCGGTCTGACCGCCGGCCTGAAGAACAGAACAGAAAACCCTGATGATGAAGTTGCAAATATGAAACTTTTGATCTACAACTCCAAACTTGATGAAACTTGGAACACACCTTCTCTATGATATCAGGAACATATTCCAATTGAAGATTGTGATAATTCTTGAAAGAATAATGATCCTTTTCCGTTTGATTGAAAAAGGGTTCAAAACCGAGTCAAAACAAAAACTAGATCCAAAATCTTGCTCGTGCGTGATTGATGATCAAGATGATCCTAGATATGTTCCCACATGTCACAGCAAGCTAGATCACGTGAAGAATTCAATCAAAAACTCGTAGATCAAAGGACTCAAAATCATCAAATATAAAGAAAGAACGCAAAGAGACAAAACATGATCAAACTTTTTCTAGATTGATTTAATATGATATAGGCTTACAACCACTCTATCAATGGAGGACAATGCTCAATCCAAGAGCACAAAAATCACATCAAAATCTCTAGAACCCTAGCCTCCACAAAAGCTCTCCCTAAACAAATTAGGGTTTAAAAATAGCAAAGAGACGCAAGCGGAGTGCGGCGGCTCCGCCCTATTTATAGTGGAGGCTTAGACCTTCTAGAAGTTTGACTCAATTGGGCTCCGTTAAGGCCCAAAACAAAGCGAGACACATACGCACGTATTTTAATGCGCTCTTTATCTCCTCTTGACCTAATTAGCTACAACTTGCACCATCTTGCGCCTCGGATTAGCCAATAGGTCACCTTTGTCCATCTTGCACCACGATTGAGTACATTGACCTCACGGCATCGTCGATCGTTACGGACCTCGGCTCTCCAAGCCTAGTCCCGATCATCCTCGCCGTTGACCACCAAGCAACCTACATAACGATAGACAAGTAAACCAAATTTGGGAATAAGTTCTTCACAACTTGATCCATGTTAGTCAAAACATGCATCATGCAACATATATGCCTTGAAACTCATGACTTTGACCTAACAACCGAACATCGCCGTCACGAAGGCCGACGATCCAAGTGAAAACCGGTCGAGACCGCCCCTGGCCGGTCGGCCGATATCCTGGCGGTCGCCCGACCACCTATTGGCCGGTCGGACCGCTAGTTGGGACTTAGCCGAATTTCCTCTCGGAAAATCGAAACCTACTAGAATTTTCAAACAAATAGAACTTTTATTTGGAGACTCCAAAATTTATGGGACCAAGTGCAATAGAATCCCTCTCTTGCCTACACCCTTTATTTTTGCCCACCAAACCTCACTAAGTTTGCGGTCCGACCAAATCGTTATGACCGGTCCGATCGCCTTAGGCGATCGGCCGCCCTTAGGCGGTCATTGCCGGTTCAACCGTCGGATCGCTCGAGGCTGACGACCCTACAACTTTGCCAAAAACACGTGAAACGACAAACCGTTAACGCCATTGCCAATTGTCACATCATCATAAGATTTGGAGTATATCCCCATGATATCCACAATAACATCTTTGACTACCAGCTTGGTTCAGATGATGTCTGAGATCCCCTGAACCAAGTGGTCGTTCCTCTTGATGAGGAGGAGGGGTGGCTGCTGTGAAGAGCCATCTTCCTTCGTGATTTCTTGGTCGAAACCTACGAAGGGGTCTTGGTGTTGATCGGTCCTCCGCTCGACCATGTTGTCCCCTACTGAGAGAGGACTGCTGGGATGAAGTTATCGTGTGACTTTGCGAATTCCTTTGCTCCCGGTACATTTTCGTACGCCGCATGGTTTGTTGGAGGATCTCCGACACCTAACCCGCAAAAGTGAGCATAGCAAGGAGTTCTGCTAAGCGGGATCTAGATTATTTAGAATATTCCAGAATCGTTGCAGGTTTTGTATTGTTACCGAAGGTCGTGGAAGACTCCCGCTTGCAGTGGACGTTCGATGAGGAGAGTTTTCCCTCGACCTTCCGGTTGGCCCTGTCTGACCCCTTACTCATGGGGGTAAGAACATGTGAATTAATTGATGTACGCCCATCAACTCGGTTGCCTCCGGTAGTTGGTGCTTGACCGCCCTTACCATTTCCACCAGCACGTGGTGGCGAGTTAACCCATGGAGGATCGTGCATGGCATCCGGATTGATATCTACGATCGTGTGGTGCCAGCTGTGATCTTCTGATGAACTCCCGTTGTAGCTAAGGAAAGCCTTGAGTGCTTTTGCAAGGAGTCTCCATGATGGAGAGCGGCCGGATATTACCACCTCGGTGAACTTTGTGGTGGACTTAGCTTCGATCGGCGTATTGACGATCGTATCTTGAGTTTCACCATGCCCACTTTGTCTCGATCGGTGATAACTTCATCGATACACTTACGGATGTCGGTTGACCCTAGAATACGTGGAGCGGTTGGCGAATACGGTCACCATGACAATATCGAGTACATGGACTCTCGATTGCGGCGTTGGGCTTCATTGCTGGTTTTATTGGTCGTGTCGGTGAGCTTGTAGAGGCGTTCGGATGTTCCGAACCGGTCGAATGAGCGGTTCCTCACGAGGCGCCATTGATGACGGTGTTGTATCCTCATCCATCCGGTCGATTTCGCTAATCTCTGCCACTGGTGAGCCGGTGGAGGAGGATGATGACATCTCATTTTCTTCCATGGCGCGTCTGCATGCGTCCATATCGAGGTCGGAGTAGTCTGCCGGTCGAAGCAGTTTTCCTCATCCCAAGTCTTTGCCATGGTCGTATTTGTGATGATGAGGCAAAGAAAGTGGATGAGAATGCTTGAGCGAGTAAACTTCAAGAACTCAAAGCCTTCTTCCCACGAGCGGCACTAGGCATCGATGATTGACTCGCCGATCTTACAAAATAAAATAGAGAAAAATGACAAAGAGTTATTGGGAGATGATGGGACTGCTCTTTATTGCTATGAACTGGATCCTTTATAGGGGGTGCCCTTGACAAGACAATGGGCTGACCCTAATTACACTAAGAGTAGTGATTGCTATGCTAATGCTTGAGATGAAATCCAATTGTCTCTTGATCTTACGAATTGGATTCCGCTTCTTCCTTCCCCTCCCTTCCACCGTTCGCGTCCTTCCTTAAGTATATGATGGAGTGGTGGCGATTAATCTTGGAAGAGGCATCATTGGAAGTGTCGTGGATTTGGTCGGAGTGAGGCAGCGATTGATGAAGTATCAACCTTGACGGTTGATGTCATGAGACACTAAACCGTCTGCGGTAGTTTGTTGCTAGTGTCATAGGACTATGAAGCGTTACGGTATGTAGCCAATATAACATGTGCTCCATTCATCACACGATAAAGTATACTTGGAGCAAAATCCGGATGCGATTCTTTGCTTGTACGAGCGGTGAGTGCAGTCGGGAACTAGGTACAAGACCTTGTCCAACGGGGTACCTATAAGTAACCTTTGGAATCCTTACGACCACGAGAGGTCATAGGCTTAGGGTTTACTACCACGAAGACATATGGACTTTTAATTATGTATTAAAGTAATACATATAGATTTTAATCCTCGTCATTATCCTTAGTACTTGTAACCTTAATCAACCTTTGTTTGGTTATCATAGTACATTAGGATTACCGTTATTAGTTTCTCAACTAGTGGCAAGTGCAGAAAACTTTCTAAGCCATTCGACCTCAACGATGGTGTGTCTAGTGCTACAAGTTTTGCTTCCATGGTTGACCTCGTCAATATGGTGGGTTTATCGACCTCAGTGAAGCTGCGGCACCTCCTAGGGTAAAGACATAACCACTTGTAGCTTTGATCTCATCTGCATCTGAGATCCAATTTGAATCACTATATCCTCTAATACAGATGGATTCCCAGTATATTGAATTCAATATGAGGTTGTGCCTGTCAAGTGGCGCAACACTCTCTCAAGTGCCTCCCAGTAATCATCTCTTGGGTAAGAAGTAAACCAATTTAATTTGCACACAGCAAATGATATGTTAGCTCTTGTGGCACCAAATAGATACATAAGAGACCAAATAATTTATGAATATCTCAATTGATCTTTGCCTAATCCTTTATTCTTTTGAAGCTTAACACTAACATCATAAGGAGTTAGGGAAATTTTACAGTTCTCAAAACCGAACCGACTCAATATTTTCTCAGCATAATGGAATTGGTTCAAAGTGCTCACATCCTCATTTTTTATCAATTTAATATTCAGAATAACATCTGCCTCTCCTAGGTCTTTCATATCAAAGCATCTAGATAAAAAAGATTTGACATTGTCAATAACAGCAGTGTTTGTCTCAAATGTAAGTATGTTATCGACATACAAACACAAAATCACTCCTTGACCCTCCACCATAACGATAATACACATATTTATCTGCCTCGTTCACAGCAAAACCAGCAGATGTTAAAGTTTTATCAAACTTCTTGTGTCACTGTTTAGGTGCTTGCTTTAGGCCATACATGGATTTGATTAATTTACACACCTTATTTTACTGTCTAGAAATCACAAAACCATCCGGTTGCTCCATATATATTTCTTCCTCCAACTCTCCATTAAGGAAAGCTGTCTTTACATCCATTTGATGGATGTGCAGACTATGGGAAGCAGCTAGTGCAATAAGCACTCGAATGGTGGTTAATCTGACAACAGGAGAGTAAGCATCAAAATAATCATCACCTTCTTTCTGGGTATAATCCTTGGCCACAAGTCTTGCCTTGTACTTATCAATAATCTTGTCGGGCCTCATTTTCTTTTAAAGACTCACTTGCATCTAATAGGTTTGCACCCAATAGGACGATCAATGATCTCTCAAGTTTAGTTAGCTATGATGGAATCCATCTTGCTATGGTACCCTCTTTCAATACTCGACGATCGGGTAATGCATAAGCCCCAGAAAGAGTCTTTGGCACATCATCCATGAGGTATACAATAAAGTCTCCACCAAAAGTTTTCTCAACCCTTTGTCGCTTGCTCCTGCGAGAGAAGCCTTTTCGACTAAATTGTTATCTTCCTCAGGAATATCATAGATTTGTGGTATATCACATATTGGTTCAGATATAGTAGTAGGTTCAACATTACTATTATTCATAGTTTGATTATCCTCAGTTCGAGTAGTACTGCCTGCAGTTATCATAGGATAAACATCTTCAAAAAATGAAGCATCTCTGGACTCAATCATTGTGTTAACAACAATCTTAGGAGTTTCTGATTTTACTACTAAAAATATATAGGCTGTGCTGTTATTAGCATATCCCGGTAAGACACAATCGACTGTTTTAGGTCCAAGCCTTCTCTTTTTCTGCAATAGTATATTGAGTTTTGCCAAACACCCCTAAGTTCGTAGAAAATTAACATTGGGTTTTCTCCCCTTTCATCCCTCACATGGAGTAATCTCACACCTTTTTGTGATTACTCTGTTTAGCATGAAAGTTGCTATCAATATAGCTTCCCCCACCATATCTTAAGCATGTCGGCACTCTCTAACATGGCACCCACCAAGTCTGTTAGTGTCCGATTTTTCCTCTCAGCCACCCCATTTGATTGGGGTGAGTATGGTGGTGTAACTTCATGAACAATTCAATGTTCAGAATAAAATTAGGAGAATTCATGAGGGATATACTCCCCTACACGATCAGACCTTGGAGAATTTTATTTTCTAGTTGGTTCTCAACCTCGGCCTTATAAATTTTAAAGTAATTTAAAACTTTATCTTTTGTTTTCAGTAGATACACATAACAATATCGTGATGCATCATCAATAAGTGTTAAAAAAATATATTTTGTCTCCTTTGGTCAACAATCCATTCATCTCACACAAGTTAGAATGGACAAAATCTAGAGGTGCCAAGTTCTTTTCCTTCTGTAACCTCATAAACGGTTTTCAAGGTTGTTTTGCTTGCACACAAGTTTGACATTTTGATCCTTTGACAATTTCACATTTTAGAATCAAATCTAATATGAACATTCGAGCAATACTATCAAAACCAATATGACAAAAGCGAGAATATCATATATTGACCTCACATTTATTCCAACTAGTTACAATATTGATTATAACAATACTCTAAAGTACTTATGCGGAACAAGCCTCCGCTCTCACGACCTTACCAACAAAGTTACCAAACTTAAACATTACAACTTTATTTGACTCAATTACTAGCTTATACCCATCAATGCATAGGAGAGAACCACTAATGAGGTTCTTGTTTATTGTTGGCGCATCTTGTAGGTTCTTCAAGTGGATAATCTTCCACAAGTAAGCGCAGATCAGCCGTGCCAACACTAAGAACGAAAGCATGCGACCCATTCCCTATTAGGACGAGAGAAGCCACAGCTGCTTGATAAGAAGAAAACAAGAAAATATCGAACATACGTGAATATTAGCTCGATATCAACCCACCAATCGGTGGATTGACATCTTGAAAAAACAACAAGTGAATTACCATACCCGCTTGTTGAGGCCTGCTTCTATGATCACGCGACAACCTTTTCTTTGGTCATTCGGCATCCTTGCTCTTGCGAAGCGACATTCTTTTGTCATATGATCATTTTTCCCACACACGAAGCAGGTGATGTTCTTCGTATCTGAAGGGTTACGGGCAAGGCTACGATAGCACAAACAAAAAATTTACCGCGCAACCAAGGAACCACCGCTAGTAATAGATCACGAGATTACCGCTAGGCGCGGGCTAAGTAGCGGAAGTAGAGTCGTTTTAGCGAGTTGATGCGGTCGTAGTCGTACTCACAACACGTCTCCACCTTGGTGGTCGTACTCACCGTCGTCTGCTCCTCCGAGTGGTCGTACTCGCCGCGTGCGTCTGCTCCTCCGATCTGGATTATCGTCACAAATTGCGGATCGTCCTAGTGCTGATGCTTCGCAACAACACCTCAGAGGTATCCACACGTACAGGGCAGGATCACCACACGCTGGAGTGCTAGCACTGGCGATGTGGTGGAGAAGGCGTGGCTATTAGGGTTTCAGGAGTTCTTCCAAAGATCATCCTCTCCCGACCTCATGCCACTGCCCCTCTTTATATAGGCATCAATGATGGGTCTCGACCTTGAGGCCCATTAGGAACTCGTGGCCTATACTAATTCGGATCACCATCCAAAATAGATCATAGCCCTTTAAGTGTGTGACCCTACAGATTCATGCGTGATCGTTTATGACTCGGAAACTCTTTTCCGACCACCAGTCGTTAGCAGTACCTAGCAGCACATAACGATTCCCAAATACACATGGAATATATCGGACGAACCTTGATGTAATATGATCTATGACCAGGTCCTCATCACTTACGATCAGTTCATATCTCCATACGACGAGATCGTATTTGGTCCTGACCAGTTCGCAACTCCTTACGACTAGGTTCTCACCATTCGTGATTACGTTCGACCAATCTATGACCATTCGTATCTCCATACGACTAGTCAATGTTGATCTAACTAAGCGACCTACTTATGCATTCTCCCTTTGCCTCACGATGTGCGGTTGAACTCTAGGCGAGAAGTGTCATCCATGGGTATTCAATACTTCCTCGATCGAGTGTCGGATAACTTCATGTGATCGACACTTGACCACTATTGGCATGGCCATGCACTTTCTTTATCCGATCACCACGAGTGGCCCGAGACATCTCTCTGTTATGATAGGAGGGGCAAATCTCATCTCGACCAGTCACATCCCTCGCATGTTTCATAGCATACAGCTACCTTTATAACTATCGATTCTGAGTAGTGTTTGGCAACCCCTAAGAGTGTTATTACACATGTAGGGAACCATGCTGATCTCAGGTCTAAGGATTATACATCATCATTACTTGATACCAACTAATGACACAAAGATTCATAACAATCTCAATAGTGTCTCAATGATGGGTCTATCTAACCCCATGTTCTCTAACATGTGCTCACATTATTGATTCGATATCCCTATATCCATGGCTGGTGAAACATGGTCATCAATCAATACATGTGCTAGTCATAGAGTCACTGGTGTTCCGACCAGTGTCGTCCGACCAGGGATACATTTAGAATGATATCATATAAGTTAAAGAGTTCCACCAACAAGTCACATACTTATTGATCTATAACTGATGATTCATTCAAGGAACACGATAACAAATTATCAAAGTCATGAACACAATGAAATATCATCATCTCTATGATTGCCTCTAGGGCATATTTCCAACATATCCTCTTCTTAGTTTTCTTTTTAAAGCTAGTGTCTTGTTAGTTTAAATCTTTTGTTATTCTTGTCATATCTTTTATCTATGATATTTGCATTGATCATTTGCTCATTGGTCATGCTTGGTTCATCTTGACTCTTTCCTTTTCTTCCACATCAAGAGTAGCAATGATATCCTCGATAGATATCTCTTTCCTCTTGTGCTTTAAGCCAGTGGCAAAATCTTGTCATGAAGCAGAAAGTTTGGCAACAATGCCCGGAGCCACAAACTTAGGAGGCAAAACACAACCCAAATGTGCAATCTCTCAGGCCAAGTAGATGAAGCTCATGAGCCTATCATTATCGACTTAGCATCGTCCATCTTGTAGTCGAAGAATTGCTCGCACATGTAGAGCCAACGACTAGCCTCAGCTTCAACATATTTGTGCTCTAGTGCATCCCACAACTCTATGGCAGACTTGAAGTCCATGTACACATCATAGAGCTGGTTGACAAGTATGGTCAATATGCATCCAAGGATTGTGTTGTTATATGTGTCCAACCACATGGTCAGTTCAATCGTAAAGGGATCTGTGGTCAAATCACCCACCACACCCCAAAGACATGAGCTAAAACTTGACCCTTATGCGCTATCTCTGAAAGTTCGACTAGAAAACCTCTCGATTTCATATCATAAGAAGCACCCCATTGCTAAATCACAAAATGTCAACAATAAGGTTGCTAATTTGTTGAAAATGTGAACAATAGTTTAATTCTATATTTTATTATGATGCAAAGATCACACAAAACTAGTGATGCATAAATCGATACTAACAGCAGGCTACTTATTGCACTTCTAAATATACACAAAAACATATTTACAATAGAAAAGTATGGTCGTACGATCAACTTACAGTCGGGCGTGATGAAGAACATGAAGTAGCGTAGACTTGAAGAAGTGGTTGAAGCGATCGAGAATGTAGATGATCACGACCGTGGCGATCGCAGCGATCTGTTGTCCGAAACCTTTATTGCCGCCCCGTGCAGGAAAACTCTGCGACAATGGTTCAGAGATATCCACTCACCCTCCTTCCGGTGCACGCCGAGGAGAAGTGACGACTTGGTTCGAATAGCACAACCCTCTAGCACAGTAGAATAGAGAGGAGGTAGAAGAGAATGGAAGTCAATCAATCGTCTTTGGATCTGGACGTCTTCAGGTCTTTTAAAGATTGAGCCAGTTACTCTCTAGTAACTGCATAGTAATGCACATATTAAATCACTGGTAACTGCTAATTCAAAATCAATTAATGGTAATTAAGCAGTGTTTATTAGATCCTGATCACACACTGGTTTACAGCTTCGACCACCGGTCTACAGTTTCGACCAGTGTATTACGACCACACTGGTCTATGGATCCGACCACTAATTTTCGATCACTGTGTTACGACTACACTGGTCTATGACAACATGAGACTGAAATTCTAGATTGGATCATGTAATCGTGTTAGATTGGATCTTTCCAAAATTTTCAGCCCTCCGTGTAACTCAGAAGATTTAAGTATGCAGAACTGATCTGCCAAGGGCAGAACAGAACAGAACAGAACAGACAAGATAACGAGTGACCATGAAAATTTCATGAAACCATTAAAAGGGAATCTTTCTGTCAAATTCTAAGCAAGAAAATATCGTTTCCACTATCCCATCACATCGGAATGGCGCATCTGCACCAGCGTCCAAATCAGCACATAGCACAATTACGCAACAGCAATTCAGCTCAGTGAAGCTATCTTGTGAAGGTTCATATTCTGAAAACGACCAATGCACAAAGATCACACTAGAGTAGAAACAAGCATCCTTATCTATACAAAAAAAGAAAGCTCCAAGTTTGAAAGACCGACAATAAAACAAGGGGAAAACAGTATAAACTGTTAAAAGATTCCTTCTTGTGCTAGCTCACTCAAAATAGTTACATCACTTTCTGATCTAAAGGAATGGCACGAAAGGAAGCCAAAATAGCATCCTACTCTATGAAAATCTGTTCATCTATTCAGAATACATTCGCATCACGTTACTTCACTATGTCCTCACAACAATGATTCATCTTTCTTCTATACACTGATTTCTGGCCTTCAGAATCTTTTCTGCCAAAAGTTGTGGCCAATGACAAAAGTCTCGTGGCTTCCACACGATATAATAGAACAAATTTACAACCTTCTCTCTCTTGCCCACGTGTAGAGCATAAGCAGAAGCTCATAATTATCAAAAAATTTAATGTATTGAACCGATGTCGATTCAAATTCATAGCATGTAAGTATTCTAGGAACTGAGTTTTTTTTTTCAATGTATTTAACTAATTCTTACTCATATCTGAGACCCACATTACATTAAGAAAAACCACAAAATAATAATATCCTCTCTCAACCGTATTCCCTCTCATAAATGAGTTATTTAATACTTTGAATTGACTCTTAAGTAGAGTCTGATTTCAGAATTTTTTTATTGGAATCGACACCTCTAATGTATTGAATCGATTCAATGTTATCACTTTTCTCTTTTGAACCATCTAAAACACAACATTAGCGTATCTGTACGAGTTCCTCTGAACAGGTCGATTGTATGAGGTAGATTGTAAGGTCATCTTCATGCAAAAGAGTTCCGAAGCAGCAAGCTGAGAAAAATTCATGTCAAAACATGCTAAAGCATTTTTTTTCCCCTTCGTTCTAAATCCACCCATTTACGGGGCTACAAATTAAGTCGGGAAAATTCACTATATGTCACTCCAAAGATCACACTTTTGGGAAATGCCACTCCAAATGACAAATGTGTTTATAGCCTCAAAAGGCCACTTTGGCTATTTTAACACATTTCCCTTTTTTTAGCAGATAAACCCCAAACGCAATGACCCCAAATTTTTAATAAAGGAAGTATTTTAATTTTGGTAGTATTTTTAAGATATACATATATAATTCTAGGGGGAAATAGTATCTTAATATATAATCGATACATGAAACATTACTGAGGGCAAAATATATTAGTTATATTGCACACCCAATATTCATTTTCTGGATCCACCCAATCATTTGCACAGCTGTTCATGGAACTTGATTTTGGAAGTTTTAACTTATTATTGGCTAAGAGAGAAAACAGGCAATTGTCCAGCAAACCAAAGAGGGAGAACCGGGCAAGCCAAAGAATGCTGCTTAAGGGGCAGAACAAGCCTACGATTCATCATTCTTACTGAATAACTTGAGCTAACTGAGCAAAGGGTTAAAAACATGAAACTAGACAAACAGCGTAATCCTCCAAATAGTAAGACAAATAGCCAAAGTTCCAAAATAGTTGGCAAAGACGTGAGTTATATTTCAAGTAACGACACAACCTTGTGTTGTAGCCGGCTTCTGCTGCGAGGGTTGCAGGGGTGATTCACAGTTGGATGAGGACGTCATCGAGTTCGGCGAGTTGGCACCGTTACCGGCAGGAGAAATTAGATAAGCAGGGAGTGGCAATGGGAAGAAAAGAGATTTATTTCTTGCTTGTCCTAAACGATACAACGGATAAATTTATAGGACTAACTTATCTTACCATCCAAGACTAGGAGTCTAGGACTCCCTAACAGAAGACTCCTAACATGATACATACTCAACTATATCTCCAAACTGATACGTACTGACTGTTACTATATCTCTAAACTTACCTAATGCCCTTCTGGACTCTTTGCTAATCCTCCTCCCGGACTACTGCGCCATGCACGCTCCTTCTGCTGCTCCTGGGTTCACGCCACATCATTACTCCTCCCCAGGAGAAACATCTCCTTCTCGAGCTGGAATTCAAGGCGGAGCTTCCTCGTCGACACCGTCCGCCACTTCGAGGAAGAAAAGGCGTTGGCATCTATGTTCCCTGGTGAACAAGGTGGCCTGCTAATTCAACATCTCGTGATTAAAAATAAGTATTTTTTTTTTGGTTAAATGGTTGTTTAAATTTTTGAACGGGGAAGGAGTTTGGTAGCAATTACTTAAAAATAAATATTGGAATAATAAGTTTGTATCTCAAGTTGAGAGTAAACCCGGTGATTACTATTTTTGAAAAGGGTTGATGAAGGTAAAGAATAATTTTATTCAATATTGTTCTTTTAATATTGGGGATGAGAAACAAATCAGATTTTGGAAGGACATTTGGGTTGGGCATCGACCTCTTTATGAACTTTTTTCAGCTTTGTTTGAGGTAGTCCGGAAGAAACAAGCTTTGGTTGCAGGTGTTTTAGGAACTGCACATTTAATATTGAGTTTTAGGAGAACGATTATTGGATCAAATTTGCTTACTTTCAATAATCTTATAGTGAGAATAACCAATGCTCATCTTACCATGGATAAGGATACGGTTCATTGGAATTTGCATAAGAATGGATAATTTTCCGTCAAATCTATATATGATGTTTTGAGTGGTACCAATTGTCGTTTTCGATGTCAAAAGTTATGGAAAGTTAAAGTAGCACTTAAGATAAAAAAAAATTCTTATTGTATCTTTGTAGAGGAATTACTCAGCTAAGGATAATTTATTAAAATGGAACAAAAGAGGTGACACAAATTCTTTGTTTTGTGATAAAAAGAGACCATAAAACATTTATTTATTTTTATTGCCGCTTTGTCCGTTTTGCTTTGTGCATAGTCCAAATTGCTTTTAATCTTAACAGATCTAATACTATTAAGTAATATATTTGGGAACTGGTTATTAGGTCTTAATTGGATTCAAAAGCAACTATTTTGAGTGAAGGCGGCGCTTTCTTTGGTGTATATGGTTATATTGTAATGATGTCGTTTTTAACAAGAAAATTATTGATCATCCTCTACGGGTTATATTCAGATGCATTCATTGGATCCACTATTGGTCAACTTTGCAATGCCAAGGAAGAAGGGCCTTGGTAGCTAGGAGCAAAGCATTGGAGGTCGTTACAAAGTAAATCTTCAACAAGAATGGACGGAAGCTATGTAATAAGATTCTAGATGTTTGAAACACTTTTATGTGAAAGATGTTTACTGTTTTCAAGGTTTTTGTTTTACCGTTGGTTTATGTTTTTGCGGTGTTTGTTTTGCCGCATCATTATGGTTTATAGGGCTACTGTTTTATCTAGTTAATAATTTTTTGGTATTTGTAATAAAATTTAGGCTGTGTGTGTCCTCAGATACAGAGACCGGGAGAGATTTTCTTTTCCATTTTCTCAACACAATTGTAGCACAAACCCTTCTCCCTTCGATCTGCCATCTCCCTTGGTGTTAAACGACGAAATTGTCGCGGTTTACTCCTCCAGTCCCTGCTGATTGAATGCTGCAGACCATAGCTTTTCCATCTATCACTGACGTGGCTGAAGCAGCAATAATGGCATGTTGCTCATACGCGCGAGCCAAAGTCATTGCGACCTGCGAATCGGCGGGATTCTGTAGTTCTAAAGCAGTTAGCCCTGATGTGAACAATTACACTTGTTGCTCGCTAGATAATGTCCCTGCAACGGTGCTAGTCGCCCGGGGTCGAGCCATCTCTCCGAGCAAGCAGATTGGAACGAATAGGCGGCTCCGAAACGGAGATGACATCCTCCTTGAACCGAGGAGGCCATGTTTTGTGTTCCTCCGTCCTCCAAAAGAACTGCTGGATTTAGCGCCGAGTGGACCTTCTCTGCTACCGTACGTGGGAAAATCGAGCTTATGATTACCATGGGATTCCCCGCGAGATGCGGAACCGCAACATGATCCTGGGGAGCTTGTCATGTCAGTATCGACGGAAGCCGTCGCGGTACAAAAGGCATGGTCGTTCCCAGTGGAAGCGTCGGAGCGACGGCACAGGAGTCGATCCCAGCTACGTACAAGACGGAAGGGACAAGCCTGCTGGTGGCAACGAAGGCGCTTCTGATTTTTGCTACCGCAGCAGATGACTCGATCACATCTGCGTGTATTGAGGTGGCGTGAACGGCTATGGTCCTGGGTGCAATAGATGGCTGCGGTAGGATGTTGGAACAACCCAATTAGAACTCACATATTATTAGTGGAAGGATGTACGGGAATACTTAATGGAGAAAAACGAACAAGACAGCTCTGGAAGATGAATACATAAAACAATACTTGGAGACATCTAACACAACTTGTGTAGTTTCTTTGTTTCTATTCAACTTCCAGAGCTGAGTTGTTCGTTTTTCTCCATTGAGTGCTCCCGTACATTCTTCCACCAATAATGTGTGAGTTCTAACCTGGGTTGTTCCAACAATTGGTAAGAGAGCTTAGGTGGTCTACAAGAGACGAAGATAAACCGGGCGTGGCAGGAGCACAAGTGCATCAAGGCCTCCGAGGCCTCCGCGTTGCAGCTGCGCGAGATACGCCCGGCAACCTTGTTGCCCTAGTGTGTGTGGAGCGTCGACGATGATGGGAGCGGTGCAGTGGCTGCGTGACGCTCACCATCTAATGAGCAATAGGTGCTGCACATGCACATCGACGCGACCGTACGCCACATCTGGTAGCTAAATTGAGATATTGTGGAGGATAAAGAATGAGAGCATATTGAAAAGCTCCGGGCCTACCGAGTGCCAAAAGCTGTGTGTGTGCTCATGATGTTCTTCTGTTTCCTCCACTGTGAATTAGTTGTGTGCGTGTCCAAGAGCTTAGTAGTACAAGAGAATAGAAGTGTGTTCTCTCCGTGTACTCTGGTCTAGCTGTTGTATATGTGTGTATTCTCGTGTTAGTTATGTCTACGAGAAAGCGTGAGTTCTTGTAGGTGTGTCCAAGAACTCACTAATGTAAGCTCTGGTCCGAGTCTCCGTCGCCGCCAAGTTGTGTCACC
The DNA here is from genome assembly GCA_036346395.1 of Hsuehochloa calcarea. Taxonomy (NCBI): domain Eukaryota; kingdom Viridiplantae; phylum Streptophyta; class Magnoliopsida; order Poales; family Poaceae; genus Hsuehochloa; species Hsuehochloa calcarea. Next base: position 52,099,293 of record CM070598.1, read on the forward strand.
GGCGAAAGACAATTAATTGGAGTTGAGATAGAGGTCGAAGTTGCCGGTAAGTTGTGTCACCGGCGGCATGGTCAACAAGGAGAAAGCTGCTACGCGTGGCAAGAGGTTGCGAACGATCCGCAATGGTGAGCCAGCATGTCAAGATTAGGGAGGAAAATGTTAGAATAATTTTAACATGCTAGTTTGTGATCATGTTAGTACGCGTAGGTGCTGCATACATGGGATTAGTGACTCCTAAAGATGTGACCGGCATGCATGACTTGGAGTATTAGAGTTAGTGGCTGGGTGTGGCCCTTGCATGCAGTGGAGTTAAGTTGTGCATGTTGCATGGTAGTTAGTTTAGTGGAGCGTTTCCAGGAGCTAGTGGCGAGTGATGCAGATCAGTGCAGATCGGCTCTGGTTAGTGTGGATGTGTGCGCATGGAGTCTTATATAAATACATTGTAAGCTTTTGTATAACTTGAGAGCGATGGAACAGAAACACAAGAGAAAAGTCGGCGCAAGTCGAGTTCGTGTCGGGAAAATTCTCTTTATGTGCCTGCGTTCCTCGTCTCCCCCGTGAAAATGTGTGTCCACAAAAAATTACAAATGTTGATTCCTGAGTGTGTTCCAACATAGGAAGCCTTCCAAGATATCTGCATAACCAGACCTCTCTTCTAGCTTCTTAATACAATCTTCCATGCTGTTTGCCTCCAGTGCAATGACACGAGCTTCCAGAGATGCAAAGCTTTCCTTGAACTGCTTGCTCAACTCGACGATGGCAGCCATCACGTCGGACGTTTCGCCGCCCTTTTTGTCTGCATCCGAAGCCACAATGGCCAGTAGCCAGCTCCTGCTGTGAGGGTTGTAGGAGTGATTCACCGAAGTATTAGGACGTCGAGTCCGGCAAATCGGCGCGGTTGACGTCAGTACTAAGGATAATGGGGGATAGAAGAGAAAAATTAGATAAACAGTGAGTAGCAATATGAAGAAAGGAGGTTTATTTCTTGCTTGTCCTGAACAATACAATGGACTCCAATACATAGAACTAACGTATCTTGCCATCCAAGAAGACTAGGACTCCCTAACATGATACGTGTTATGAATAAAGTTTGTATTTATCGTGGGGTTAATGAGCTAATATATATATAAGTATAGGTATATTATATATACAGATAACCCCTTATACAACGGAGAAAATAAACAAGTAATAATACATATCTAACACCCCCCTCAAACTTACTATGGATCAACAACATAAAGTTTAGAGAGACAAAAGCTGTGTTGGGCTCTGGCCTGTGCCTTTGCGAAGAAGTCTGCCAACTGAAGCTCTGAAAGGACATACTGAAGAGCAACAATCTGGTCCTGCAGCTATGTCTACATGTACGAAACATCAACACCAATATATTTAATAAGCTCATGCTTCACCGGATCTCTAGCAATACTAACACCACATGTACTATCGAACAAAAAAAGAGTTAGTACTGAAACAGAAACACTGAAATCCTCAAGTGGCCACTGTAGCCAAGTAACCTCCGTAGTCAACAAAGTCATAGCTCGCAATTCAGCCTCAACACTCGAACGAGAAACTGTTGTCTGCTTCTTAATCTTCCAAGCAATGAGAGAACCACCAAGAAAAACACAATAGGTAGAAAGAGACCGATGATCAGAGTGATCACTAGCCCAGGTGGCATTAGAATATGCCTGGAGCTGTAAAGAGCTGGAGCGAGGGGGGAAAAGACGAGTGATGGTTACATGAAGATATCGTAGAATACGAAGAAGATGACTATAGTGGAGCTGAGTGGGAGCAGAAACAAATTGACTCAAAATATGCATAGGATCTGAAATATCGAGCAGTGACACCGGATAAACAAGACTCCCAACAAGGCGACGACAACAAGTAGGATCAGTAAGAGGCTTGCCATCAATGGGCCGAAGATGAACATGAAGCTCCATAGGAGTCTCAGCTATGTGCTGATCAGTAAGAGAAGCATGATCAAGAAGATCCCAGATATACTTTTCTTGTGACAGATAAAAGCCCTCAGGTGTAGAAATAACCTCAACCCAAGAAAATAACGAAGAGAACCAATATCAAACATGAGAAACTGCTCACTAAGACGCTCCTTGACAAAATTTATGTACTGATAATCATCTTCAGTAATAATCATGTCATCAACATATAAAAGAAGAAGCATCCGACCGCGAGGCGAAGTATGAATAAAAAGAGGAAGATAATGAGCACTAGCGAGAAAAACTATTGCGATAATAACAAAGAGAAACAATCAAACCAGCAGGAGTTTGCTTGAGGGCATAAAGAGATCGATGAAGGAGATAAACCATACCCTCGGGAACAAAATGCCCGGCGGTGGTTATACCTCTTCACGCACTCACCATTGGGAAAAGCATTCTTGACATCAAGGCGAGAGATAGACCATGCACGAATAGGCGCCATAGCAAGAAGAGTGCAAGCGGTGGTCATGTGAGCCACGAGGCAAAAGTCTCATCATAGTCACGACCATACTCATTTGAAACCCACGTGCCACGAGGCGTGCCTTGTAGCGCTCAATAAAACCATCGAGCGAGTTTTAACTTTGTAAACCTACTTGCGTGATAGGAGTAACATGCGGGAAGAGAGACAAGATCCCACACGCCCGATGCGCTCAAGGCAGCAACCTCCTCTACCATCTCATACTATCACTCACGATAAACAACGGAATCACGATAAGAGGTCGATTCACGATAGTAGCAAAAGAAAAGCGCAAAGGAGGCCGAATAGATTGACGATCACGAAGAGCATATCGAGGAGGAGAGGCCGAAGAAGATAGCGCATCAAAAGAATTCTCAACTCGCGGACGGTGAGTGAAGTAGAAAGGATAAGAAGGAACAAGGCCAAGAGGAACCTCTAGAGAGTATCGATGGCGAAAGAGGTGTAAGCGATGAAGGAGTCGTAGAAGCGAAGCGAGGTGTGGATATCATAGGGATATGCTTATGATCTTAGGATGATGTTACAATTGGCAATGGCTTTAAAGGTTTGTCGAATCACGTATTTTCGGCAAAAATCTAGTGATGTCAGGTCATAGGCGGTCGACGGCCAGGCGAGCGGTCATACCGACCGATGGCGGTCGGCCAAGCCACCTGGCGAGTAAGGCTGAGTCGAGGTGGTCCGACCAAGCCATGGCGGCGATCGGACCGACGGATATAAATAGTGGAATTTGGAGTGGGCCACAAATAGAGGTGCGAGCAAGAGAGGATTCTCATACACGGTCTCATAATTTTGAAGTTTTCATCAAAAGATCTATTCGTTTGAAATTTTCAAGAGGTTTGGTTTCAAATCGTGAAATTTGGCTAAGTCCCTTCAGGCGGTCGGGCCGAGCGGGCCGTGATCAAACCGGCCATTGAATGGCGGTCGACCGGTTTTCACTGTATCGTCGGCTCTCGTGGCGGCAATGTTTGTTTGTTGAGTTAAGTTCATGAGTTTGATTGCATATATGTTGCATGGTGCATGTTTTGGTAGCGTGGGTCAAGTTCGAAGAACTTATTCCCGAATCGATTTCTTGGTCTATTGTTGTGCGGGTTGCTTGGAGATCAACGACGGTCAGCGGCGAGGATGATCGCGACTAGGCTTGAGTGAGATTGAGCGATCGAGGATGTCCGTTGAAGTCTATGGATTGAGCATGGCGCAAAATGGATAAAGATGACCGAACAGGAAGTTCGGTGTGACGGGTTGCATCAAGTGGCGCGAGGGTCGGTGCAAGTGCCATGGTGGTTTCGGTGGGAGTCGGATGGGAGAGATTTGCCGACATGAGGAGAGCCGTTGATCAACCTACACGTGGCGAAGCATGGGCCGCTTTATGAAGATTGGACTCGGTCTTTGGAGAAGGATCGAGAAGGGGTATTTTAGTAATATCTCTAAAATACCATCTTAATTGCTTTTGGTTAAACCGCGGCGCAAGGCAGCGCAAGGAGAAGTGGTTTCGGTCAAGAGAAGATGAAGACGACGCTTTAAAATACGTGCGTGAGTTAAACCCGTTTGTGTATGGGCTTAACGGGTGCTCAATAGGAAACTCTTCTAGAAGGTTAGCCACCACTATAAATATGGGAGGGTGCTGTGCACCTCCTTAATCCTTTTGCTTATTTTGAAACCCTAGTTTTGTTTTTGAGATTAGGGAGTGGAGAGGTTAGGATTCTGGAATAGGAGATTGATTGTGTGCTCATGTATTGAGTTTTGTCCTCCATGTTGGAGTGGCTGTAAACCAGCAACAATCATAAATCAATCTATGCATGTTTTCTTGAGATGAGTCTCTTTGCGTTCTTGCTATCTATTTTGTGATTTTGGGGCTGTCTTTGATTCTCAAGTTTTCCTTCAGTTTCCGCCCCTAATCTTTCTTGCCGTGACATGTGGGATATCATCTAGGATCATCTTGATCATCTCTAACCCACGAGCAAGGTTTTTGATCCAGTTTTCGTTTTGACTCGGTTTTGAACCATCCTTCACTCAAAAGGGAAAAGGTCAGAACTTTGCCAAGGATCTTCACGGTCTTTTGATTGGAATAGGTTCCTGATATCCTAGAGAAGGTGTGTTCCAAGTTTCATCGAGTTTGGAGTTGTAGATCAAAAGTTACATCTATTTGCAACCGTTTTGGGTGATTTCACCATTCATCGGTGGAGGTCATGCGCCAAGGTGACCGGTCCGACCGCCATTAACATAGAGGTCAGACCGCCCATTACTTGAAAATCGAGTTTTGGTTGATTTTGGTTGTTTTGCTCCGGGGTTTAGATTGGATTCAAAACAAGACTTCTGCTGTGCTTGGATATTGATCTTCATAGCTCTCATAGCTATCAGAGTGAAAATCGTGTTGAATCTGATCTTTGTAAAAAAAGAGATCGTGCTCCTATTCACCCCCCTCTAGTCGTCGTTTCGGTCCAACAGAGGCACAGGGGAGACCAAAGGTTGTAGTGAAGGTGTGGTGGCTATGAGGTTGGCGAGAAAAGTCGAAAAAGAAAGTGGTTCGACAAGAGATCTTTGGAGTGGTGGAAGGAGAAGGGCGAGGGTAGAAAGGACGAGACTCATCAAAAGTGACATCCAGAAATCATGTCAAATCGGCCAATAGGATCCTAACAACGATATCTCTTATGCTCATAGCTATAGCCCAAAAAAACACACTCGATGGACTGAGCGGTCAGCTTGGTACGCTCACGAGATGCAAGAAGAACATAGCACATACACACATCCAAAGAGACGAAGACCAGAATAATCAGGAGTCTTGCCACAGAGACACTCAACTGGGATCCCTCCCTGAAGAGCAGAAGAGGGCTGAATATTGATCAGGAAAGTGGTAGTAGAAACAGCATCAGCCCAGAAGTGTGGTGGAACAGTAGAAGTAAGCATAGGAGCATGGACTGTCTCAAGAAGATGACGATGCTTTTATTCAGCCACACCGTTATGGGCATGAGCACTAGGGCAATAAAACTGAGAGAGAGTGCCCTGCTCAGCAAGAAAACAACGAAGAACTCCTGACAAGTATTCCCCAGTAGAATCAGCACGAAAGACATGAATAGGAGAGTCAAACTGAGTACAGATCATTGTTGTAAAATTCTTGTAGATGGATAGAACCTCACTACGAGATAACATAAAGTATATCCATGTGCATTGAGAAAAATTATTAATAAAAATTATATAATATCGATGACCTCCTTTCGAAATGAAAAGAGCCAGACCCCATACATCAAAACGAACAAGATCAAAAGGACGTTGTGACACTGACTCACCGGAAGGATAAGGGGGTTGAAGCTGTTCACCAAGCTTACAATTTTAACAATTTAAGGAAGCATCACCAGATACAGACCCTAAAAGACCACGACGAACTAAAAAAGATAGATGTGACCCGCAAAGATGTCCCAAATGATGATGTTACTGAGCAAAAGACGCTATAGAGGATGCAGCAGAAGCGGAGGCGGTGGTGGAGGCGACAAAACTACAAGGGGCGGTGAAAGGAAGATGAAGCCAGCTAAACTCCTAGAGACGCCGTAAGTCATGACAGCGAGGGCCAGTACTAACCAAAGTCTCCATGTGTCGATCTTGAACAGAACAAGAATCAGAATCGAGAATAACACGACACCCATGATCGGCGAGCTGACCAACAGATATGAGTTGCATGGTTAGTTTGAGAACATAAGAAACAACAGGAATATGAAAGAGGAATTCGAAAGAGTGTCTCATCCTGCGACAGAAAGAGAGGTATCATCTATTGTCTAAATAATGATATGAGCAGCTAAAGGACAAATGGAAGTGAGACTGATGGAAGCAGATGTCATATGAAAGAAAGCACTAGAGTCAATAATCCAATGTGATATACCTGAAGAAGTAGTAGAAGGTGGTCTTTCACTAGAAGATTGTGCGTGAGAACCAGTGAGAACCAAATGATGCAAAAGCGGTCATGCGATCTGACGATGTGAGAATCTCCCATATCGAAGCACTAGAGCTCATCTGAGAGGAGGAACCACCAGTGCTCTTTGGAGGATGGTCACCACGACATAAATCATTCTTCCTGTAGCAGAACTGCTCCACATGTCTATCCTTATTGTAATAGGTACAGTGGAGTCCCCTACCAACAACAGCTGTCACTAATGAAGGAGTAGCTGGAGACGTAGCGGGTGTAGAAACACGAGCCGAATCGAAGGAAGCGATGTGTGATGGCAGGACCCTGCGACCGCAAAGCAAATCTCCTCGAGCGAACAAATGTAAATGTCTCCAACGAGTCACACGAGGGTGGCGCGCCAACAATCGAGCATGAGTTTGCTCATACTCATCCCGAGGCGTGTCAAGAAGTCGTAGATGCGATGGAGCTCAGTGAGGCTATTGTGCCGACAAGACCGACAAGTGTGGCAAACATCCGGTCTCAAAGAGTCAATCTGACGCCATACTGCGAGTAACTGGTATAGAACTCGTCCACAGTGGCATCTCCCTGCTGCAATGACTGCTCCTGACGCACAACAACAAGGTACAAATAATCACCAGACAGCTCGTAGCGGTTGCGCAGATGCGCCCACAACAATTGTGCTAAAGCCAAGCCAACCACATCCCCAGTGAGATGCATTGTCATGCTAGCAACCAGAATAGCAGAGGCATAGACATTCTTATCAATCCATGTCTTGTAGGCAGCATACTGAGCTTGAAAAGTCTTTATGGCATCCTCAAAAACCTTAGATGTCCCTTTACGAGTGTCTTCGGAAGCATTCTTCGGGAGTACGAGCTCAACAGGTGGAACAGGTCGAGGCAGACAAGGCAGCTCGCTGGTGAGAAAATCCTAAAGATACTGACCACGCATGTGAAGGCGCATGTGTTGAAACTAGTCCTAATAATTGAGGTAATCAAAGATCACTGGGTAACGAGGAACAGAAACAGTGCCCGGAGAGGACAACATTTTTTTCTTCTTTTTTTCGCTAAAACCCGGAATGGACTTCCCTCTTACTTATACCGAATACAGTTTCTTAAGAAACTATATCCGCGTGTGAGAGAAATCGATCTAGATGAAGGCGGCTCAGCGGCAAGCCCCCAACGATGACGGCAACTCAGAGAATGAGGTGGCAACGTCCCAATCCGGGCGATCGAGCGGCAATGTGAAGTCTTGGCGACAGCGACGGTGGCGACGGCGTCATCCGGGGAACAACCTCTCGGTGAAGACCGGTGACCTCGATTCGGAGTGGATCAAAACAAAGAAAGTGAGTCGGCGCCGACCAGTGAGGGCGACCAGCGGGCGATCGGCAAGAAGAGTCGACGACTAGCGCGATGGAGAAGAACACCCAGACGGCAACGGTGGCTGGAGACAACCAGCGGCGGCTTGAAAAACCTAGGTTTGCTCTGATACCATGTTATGAATAGCGTTTGTATTTGTATTCATCGTGAGGCCAATGAGCCAATATAAGTACATGTATAGTATATATGCAAATAACTTTTTATACAACAAAAAATACACAAGTAATAATACACATCTAACAATACGTACTGACTGTCACTATATCTCTACACATCTAACAATACGTACTGACTGACACTATATCTCTAAACTTACCAAATGCCCTTCTGGACTCTGCTAATCATCCTCCTGGATTACTCATGCGCCATGCATTGCCAATTTGCCACGCATGCTCCTGCTGCTGCTCCTGGTTCACGCCACATCACCGTGATGGTATAGATATCTTAAAATATTAAAAACCGTGCCAAATAGAGCATAGGAATTGCCATTACATATGAATTACATCTCTTTTGAGGAAGCGGCGCATCCAGAGTTGTTTAGTCACTAACTTTTGGACTAACAAAAAAAGGAGGCTATTATGCATTAAAAGCTGAAGCTATATTTCAGTACAAGCTAATAGTAATAAATGGAGTGCAAAATGCTATTGAATTTTGGATAAGCGAATACACCATGAAACATCAACTATTGAACACAATGAGAAGCTTCCCCTCATCTTGAAAAAGAAAGAGAAACAAAAGAGGGAGAGAAAGGGAATTAATTGCGGGCAGTGTATGGACCTAGTGACCTTAATTCTAGTCATTGGCTCACTAAATCTCAGTAATAGTTCAATCAGATATTGCACACAAATAATACAAGGACAGACATACATGACTCATCAGTGTTACCTGACATTGCCATGGACTGAAGATTTATCCTTCCTTCCAGCCCATATATGTTTCTTAACTGTATGGCTGCCAATACAGTTCTTGAATACCTACCTCTCAATGATCTAAAGTGGAATATGGACCTTGACTATGTCTGCTATGACCTCTCGGACTTCTTGCTGAAGGAACAAACATGCTCTGGACAGATTGATGAACGGCTAAGGTTACATTTGATGTCAACCAAAACCTTATCAAAGAAAAGTAACTCTAAAGAGTTTCAATAGGGACATCTGTAAAGTGTAAACTAGAGAAGCACCTTTCACCTTTAAAAAACAACATTATGGTTCTTATTGGAGATGCCAACTAATTATATCCTTTACACTATTACAGACCTATTTTAGATACTCCCTGGTAATGAAACTTGTTTACAAGTATCAATTACTGAATTATCGCTCATCGAATTCATCGCCAGAAAACCTTAACAACATATCATCAATGCTTGTTGTACTGGAGAAAAACAAAAGTACAGAAAAAATATGGTTGGTAAAAAAAGGGTTGCAACATATTGTATTTTTTATAAACCTCTATTGTTTTTTGAAAATATAGATGTATATGTTATACAATTGTAATAGATATAATATCTATACATAATTAATTTGCACCATTATGATCTGGCCCCACCAAAATAAGTAGGGGTTAATTCATTTTTTCTTCTCTCGATTAATGAGAGAATTTCTAGGAATTTTGCTTTTTTCTAATTTAAGGATTACTGTGGGATTTTCTAGACGTCCAAAGCGAAGAAGGTACCTTCAATATCATCAGCTGTTTGTAGATATATAGATAAATATTTATTTAAACTTACCTTAATTATTTGTAGCAAACTGATCCAAAATTCCAGGTTCGGAATAGCCTAGAATATAACAAGAGAGTAAGACGATAATGTAGAAAACAATCATCAGTGTGCATCTAAAGAGAAATCACAATGCAGGAAACCAACCTATAATTTAACTGCTCACATAAATATTACTTTATACATCTGTGCCAGACTGCCAGCAGACGCTTAAACACCTATGGTGCAATTGCACAGGCATTTGTCATATTTTCAAAGTACGAACTATGAGCCAGTTATCATTGATTTGGATTAGTTATCTCTTTACATGTCCTTTTGACTCTTTTTGCTCTTTCTAGTTTGTTTTACCACAGTAGTATATTTTATGTAGTTCTTCACAAATTCAACCAAAAACAAGGGAAATATAATAGAGATGTATTGGGGTATTAAGGCTGAGTTTTCACACGAAACAATATTTGAACAGCCGCTAATTATCGTTAGAGCTATGGAGCTGAAGTGAAGTCAGCCGAAAACAAGCTAAAACTGTTGATCCCTCAACTTGGGTGTTGCGTACAATTTAAACTTCAACTTTTTTTAGGGGCTATTTTGGTCTCTCATTTTAGGGGCTATTTTGGTCTCTCAACTTTGGGCTTAGTATAATTTAAAATTTCACTTACTGAGTGAACTATTTTGTTTTCTCGACTTTGGGACTGGGTCTAACTCAACCTTCTTGGTCAAAGACTCAGAGAACTTAAATTTTAGCAGAAGATTTCCTGAAATCATTCCCATAGCTGGGAGACCAAAATAATACCCTCAACAGATTCAGAGTTTAAACAACCCGAAACTTAGGGCAAACATGGTACTTTTCCCTACAAATTGCAGAAACGCTATTCCTTAAACTAAGCACGCAAGCATATATCCATGCACTTGCAGATGTATCAATTGAATGGAGGAACTTGGTTGATGAGAATTGTCACAAAACTCCAATGATTAAAAGCTATTGGAGCAAAGCATACATGCAAGTAGATATTTTGAGAAAGTTCCAACTAGCCTCTCCAAGAAAAATAATTTGAAAGCAGCAGTCTGGGCCTTCCCCAAAATAATTTCACATAGATGTGGCATTTATTCCAGGAATATTAAGTTCAAGAAGGAATTTATGTAAGACTAGCTTTACGCCATTACCTCTACAGAATGTATGCCAAGGAAATAATATCTATATATTGCACCAATCAAACTGTACCCTCCAAGAAGGCATAGAATTCTGCAAAACAGTTAAATATTAATCAAGTCAGAACTCAAAACAGTGAGAAACTTTGCTGGCAGTGCGGAATCATCAGGATAAAATGTTATAATGTAACAACTAGTTGATGTTTAGTAACTAAATAAATGAAACTCAAAATGACATACATTATGAACAAAATGCCTAACCAACCCCAGCCATTTCCAGAAGCAGAGACAGATCTTGCACAACCAGAAGGGTGTCTAAGTGTTGTAGCCTGCGACAGACAATTGTATTAACATTTTAGGATAAAATATACTAAAGAAAACTGAACCATTGCAACAGAAAAATAACTGTATACCCACATAATCACAACTTCCTGATAAGATGAATTTATCTGATACCTGCAAAAGAAAGGGAAAAACACATCAAAGAAATAAGAATGCAACAGTGTCAGGAAAAAAAGGAGAAAAAATATGAACTTGAAACTGGCATATGAAGGAATCTACTCACTTGGGCTACAGTTGTATCACAGAGGAGGAAAACTGAAATAGAGCACTTTGATGAGAACATCTTGACAACAACACCCTTTTGAGGATTACTCTCATCTGGTTTTCAGCAAAACAACTAGTTGTAAACTTCGTATAGCATTGATATTTGTGAAAAATGTGTTTCTGATGATCCTTACCAATTAGAGATATATGGGATTTAGATACTCTTCCAATGGTTGTGCAAACATCATACCCTGCAGAAACAGCAAAATGTAGACACCGATACCAGCATAAAAAGGAAGATATAACGATTGCAATTTGCAATTTAAGTTTATGCAGAAAATTTAACATAATTAGAAAATGCATAGTGGAAACTACTTAATATTTGGCATTATTCTTGATACATGTTAAACCGATAACAGGAAAAAAAAACTGGTGAAAATATATCCAATGAGGATAACAAAGCTACCTCCAATGTTATTTGACACAAGTGCACTGCATTGGGTCCCACACCTCAATGGACCACCACAGTCCTAATTCGGTAAAAGAAATAGTTAAAAGACAACGAAATCAAAGCAATTTATGCACACAAAAAAAATGTTTAGTGAAATTAAAATGAAGGTGTTGATGAACGTAAATGTATTGGCAAAATAATTCTGACCCAGGCAGTAACATATATCGACACTACCAATGCACCTATTAGGTTAGTTCTTGACATGAGAATTGCTCAAAGTGCACATACAAATGCAATAGCACCCTGTGGCGTGTAGAAAGGTCCGTGGTCCATGAAACACAGAATACTTCTTGATGCTGACTGAATATTCAATTGATGCAAATATGCAGTGCCAGTAAAATATGCACCTCTGACGAGCAATGGTCTTCTACTCTTCTAATGAGATGAATATATGGCCAAGTCATGGCAACTACAGGAAATGGAGTTCTAACTGCAACAGGGTCCATGGATGGTAGAATAAACACAAATTAGTATGTATGTACGGATGAAAAGAAAATAAACTCTGATGGTGATGACTGGATTAATTTTTTGCATTTGCATTGTATGTGCAATTTGTCAAGAGAATGGAGGCTATGCTTTAAAGCAGTATTTCTTGAATTTTAAAAATTAGTGAAGTGAGGTCAAGAAGGCTGAGGGCAACTTAATATAGTTACAGATAAAGCAACAAAGAAACAGATGCAATGAGTGAGCAACAAGCACAAACACACATGCTTAACTGCACGTGTTAGTGCTGCTATTCTAACCCAGCAAAGGAAATTCTAGAACGTTTCTGAAAGGCTTCCAACTAGGCAATATGATGGTTGGATCAAGACAAGGGAGTACCTCACAGTCAAGGCACACAGGTGGCTCAAAGTTGAATATCATTTGATCACACAACTGCACATATCAAATCGATAAAACAGTCAGATATAGAACAAACCTCGAAGTTCATTGTGAGGAAATTCATATAATCCATTCAGCATATATGATTCCTCAGCCTATAACATAATGCTTATTCGTCTACTTATAATATAGTCCAATGCTCGTGCTTTGCTACGGATTAAAAAAATTATATCTCGTCAACTGTCGTCGTGCTCAACCTACAATGCAAGTGATCCGCCGGTAACCCGTTCTTAGAAAGATCAATGGAATCTTTGGGCTTCTTGCGTACCAGCTTGGGCAGTTGGAGTGTAGGGGGAGTAGAGAAGAGGCTAGGGGTGACCAACCGTTCGCACAGGAGGAACCGAGAAAGAACGAGATCCAACGGTTCACATCTCACGAAGAAAGATAGATCTAACGGCTCACATCGCATGAGGGAGGACCCGAATCCACCGTGCATCACACACATTCACCCCCCACCAATTCCTTCTTTTAAATAGTAGAGATAAGCTTTCCTAGATGTAGCAACTGCATACGCAAAAACAACAACATAGAAAGAGTAAGCTGACAAAACCAACCTGGAACCAGAGCACAGAATCATTCACGGGCACCTTGTAAAACCTGAAACAAGATTACCAACTCAAACACAGATACAACCAAAACAAATGACAGTGTAAGTAATGAAAGCAGATGCATTTCGAGTTCTGTTAATGCATATTCTGTACTTCTAAATTCTAATTGCTAAAGCCCTCCCCCAACCGCCCAAAGAATACTTAAATCTTGGTTTCAGTTTTCAACAAGTAAGCCAAGTATGGCAATATAGACACAAACTTTAGACATCTGCTCTGATACCAAGATAAGTTTCATTTCATATAGTAATCGGTCACTCCACGGTGTTTGATGTGCAGGAAACCAAAAGGTTCCCTAAACTCCACATGGCAACGCAAAGTGACGGAATCGCCCACTTCAGCAATGACCAAACCCAACGCGAGCATTTCGTCAAACACGAGGAGCGCATCTCCGGGAAGCACGAGGAGGACCCGAATCCACCGTGCATCACACACATTCACCCCCCAAAAAGTGAAAAGTGAAAATTGTGTATCCCCGTCTCGATGGAAGCAAATGGAGCGGCCAATTTAACGTGGCAGTCGGCGGGCAGTGGCCAGTGACGTACGGACGTACCCGTCCTCGCTGAGAACACCATGGCGATGAGCCGGCGTCCGCGACGCGAGGCTGAAGCTGTAGAGCGCGCCGCCGCTGACGACGGAGAACTCGCAGGAGCCGGCTCCGCCTTCCCCCGCGCCCGCGGCGAGGCAGAGCAGGCCGGAGCAGCAGGCGGCCGTGAGCAGGAGCACCGGGTGGGGTTTCGGGGGCCGCATTTTCCGGCGGCGGCGGCGTCGCCGAGGAGGAGTGTTGAGTACTCGAGTGCGCTGGGCGAGGAGTGGGAGAGGGAGACGACGAGGCCCAGGCCAAAATTTGGATTCCCCCCTTCTTCCCTTGCCTTGCACGACGGCTCGAGCGCTCGGCCGTTTGTTGCCTTGCGGCGCGACTGCAGCACGAGTTCACGACTTCACGTGTCCCTCCGCTCATCGGCTGTGCCACTCTATCGCGAGCGGCGGCAGCGGCCGGCCGTTGTGGCCTCCGTTTCCGCGGCCCACGTGCTGCTGCAGTGACGCTTGCTGGCTCGCTGCCCGTGCGCGGGCCTATCTGCGCCTCTGCGGCCGCGAGCGTGACGGTCAGGTCCCCCACCACAGACCACAGTTGCTCGTTCGGAGAGCCGCGATTCCGATACAGTGATACGACGAACCGTCACGAACGGATGATGATAGCCTGCGACTTACAATTGCAAATCGTTGGAGCAACATCACTGTTCAGTAGTACTAGAATTACACGGTAACGAGCATCAAGTATGAACTGTCGTCGTCGTGCCACTCGATGGATTCAGTTTTTTCTTTCGACAAAAAGGTGTCTCCGAATTGTGATTTGCAACAGGGTGTCAGCTACAGATTTTAGGTGTTTGGAACCTATAAATTTCATATGAAATGCAGTACAATTTCCACAAGAATCCTACCAAATTCCGGCGTTCCGAATAGGCCATTCGCTGCAGACTTGTATGTAACGCAACCGCACTCAAAGACAATCTCAACTAACTTGATTGTACCAAATTTCATTGGGTGTGTGACGTGACGGTGATTGTGTTTATTTGAGTTGATTCGCCGACGTTACCGGAAACATGCATGCCTTTATTAATTTTGTGAAACACAAACTCTCACCATCTCATGAGAGAATGTACTGGGACAGGAGGCCCAGGTTACAGAAAACCCAGAGAAGGAACGAGAAAACTAATACCAACTCCTCCATGAGAACCACACCGCTTCGACATGGACGTGTAGACACACACTGCAGCATGATAGTGGCAACATGCTCGTAGCTAGCCGCCGTCTAATTGTGCACCAAGCCCTTCCTCCCCACCACAGCAGCGGCGCTCTCGCGGGCACCGCCGTCCAGAGCGCGGCGAGGCGGAGGCGCCGGAGGCGATTGCTCGTCGCCCGCGTCGCAGTAGCCCTTGAGCATGTCCCCCTCCTCAGGGGTGAACCCGATGACGGACAGCATGGCGTCGGCGGCCCAGCAGCGTTGCTCGATGACGCGGATGGCGCGGCAGCACCCGGGGCCCAGGTACGCCTCGCCATTGAGGTAGAAGAGGATGATCTCCCCCGTGCACGACTTGATCTCCATCAGCGCCTCCCAGCACTGCTGCGACCCCTCGCCGTCCAGCCGCTCAGCCAGGCCCGAAGCCGGTGCTGCTGCGGTCGGCCGCGCACCTGCCGCTGCGGTGGTGGCGACGGTGAGCAGCACCAGGCAGAGGATGGGGACGAAACGGCCGGAAGAAGCCATGGATGGTGATGCCATGCTCTTGACTATAGCTAGTGCTGGTGCGACGGAGCGATCTGCAAGTGTGTAGTGTAGCTATGCTGATGCATGAGCAGTACGTGAGGTAGCTGCTGTATTTATACATGACGCAAGTAGTAACGTTCCTGCTGTATTTATACATGACGCAAGTAGTAACGTTCAGGTAAATGAACAGGCCTAAATTTCAGAACGTGGAAGCTAGTGCGTATTAATGGGTCACAATAGGCATGCTTTTATCTGATGCATAATACTCCTAGTACGATTGTGGAGTGCAACTTGTAACTTACAGAATATGGAAGGCACAAGTAACGCAGCATATCATGGATTAATTATTACGACCCATCATGGTTCATACATGTAACACAACCAAAATTTAGGGGTGCTACTGGCTGAATACCGAGTTGCTGATCAGCAGTGGTATGTCTAAACACGACTCGGCTGAGTGCTAGAGGGTACACTGTGAGCAGATATTCTTTAAAAAAACAAATTTTACTCTTGCAGTTGCAACAGTGCGTTGAAAAATGCACTGAAATAGCATGTGCCAGTGGAATTTTAAAAAGGCCAATATGCCATAGCTTAATACTACTACTGTTAAACTTACCAGTTGATAATTTGATGTAGTCATCCAAGAAGTATCAGAAGTTGGACTATGGATTGGAGTTAGAACAAGAACTACGCAGGTCCATAGAGACATTTTTCAAGACTACATATATTTGACCTTAACCACATTTGAGGAATTCAAACTAAGCAGACACATCAAATTATACAGCAAGTACAAACCCACAAAACTAATATCCGCAACATGACTAATGTCAGGTGAAAAGAAGCAGCATGAGATGTGCGGATTGCAAGGGCAAACAGGCAATTATCAACGGATGGATCAACAGTGGTTATCAAACCTAGGCCATTGAAGTTGCAGCTCTCCTCACTCTGATCATGCTGCTGATAGTAGTTGTTGAATGCATATGACACATTCCCGGGCCAGCCAAGACCTGAGCAGGAGCCACCAGGCGATAGAGCAGTACAGTCAGCATTAGAGCAAGCCGCAGAAAAACTGGAAGAAACATTCGACAAGTCCTTGTTGTTATCCACAACACACCATTTTGATGGAAGGTAGTCCACATCGGGAGCATTCTTGAGAGCCATAGGACCTTGACCCAAGTTGACACGATACTTAGCCTGGCCATCAAAGGTAAAAATTCCACAGTGTCTCTCATAGCTTCCACCTGTAATGGCATGTTGATCTTCGTCTAAAAGGCTGAAGAGGTATGTCTCAATTGGAAGAACTTTTGGGCGAAGTGGAGTCCCGGATTTTCTCGCCAGGTGGTTGACCAGGCCAGTCATGAAGGATTGAGCAACAGTAGGGGTTGCATTCACAGCTCCATCTGTTGGCCATCCTGCTCTCCCAACCATGATGTCCATGTCACAGAAGCCAGCTTTAGTTAGAGCAGTAACCAGAGCATCTATGCTTGCATCGAAGTAGTTGTCATACTTGTTATGACCATCGCTTACTGGATGTGACATTAGTTGGAAAAGGTAATAGTCCAATGAAATGTTCTTCTTCTGTTGAAAGCTTAAAAACGGATTCAGCTCGACCATAAATGGTGAGGTATGATTAGCAAGAAATGGGAGGAGCTCAGCCATGGTCTTGTTAACATCTGGCCTGAAATAAGCTTTTGAAGGCAGAGTAGATGTGTTTTGGTATGCGTCGGAGCTACAAGGTACAACTACTTTCATCTTGGTGGATAACTTTGCATCATTCAAAGCTTGTTGAATATTTGCTGCTGCACGAACCACAAAAGGTTGAAATTGTTGCCCATGGTTGAGAAGAAATGGATCATCTCCAACAGCAATATACCTGTAAATTTCTTTTGCTCATCAACAAAACAGATAATATTGAAGCAAAACCACAAAACCTGAATTGTAGCTGCACATTCGAAACCAACATACTGAATTGTGCCTCATCTACAAAGGGGTGTATTCACAATAACAGCCCTACACTTCACTACTATTAATTCGAATTTAATAAAAAAAAACACACACATTTGATGAATGCAAAAGAAAACATCAGGAGTATTCAGACCCCAAGTATACAGTATATTCAAGCATTTAGGATCTACGATTTGACATAGCAATTGTACAATCTATATCCTGTTCCTCTGCTACTTATGAACCTGGAGAAAAATGAAGAATACTCAGCCAGAACAGAAATATCCTCCTACGTTCTAAGTTGTAACTGGCGAGTACAGATCTGTTCGCAACCTACCCATTGAAGACTGCAGCTGTTCAAAAGAATATATTAATTAAGTCGAGGCATCTAAAACTCAGTAGCATATACACACCTACCGGCACGTTGGTACTCACATGTGCTGAGTGTTTCATACACCGTGGTCCCATTTCATGGAAAAATACCTCGAGGTACTGCTGCAACATAGACACATACACCTACTGGAAGTCAACCAAGGGATTTAACTAAAGCAATGTCTTCCATCTTCAGTTCAGATCGGTCAACCGTCTCAGCAGATCTGGTTGGTTGTAAATTGTGATTTATCAAGTCAAATGATGTCAATAGTGCCCATACTATGTGTAAATATAGCAACATAATAATTCGGTCAACCCAAAACCATAATTTAGACTTCATTTCTTTAGGAATCCGTATAGTACAGTAACTATCTAATGACCACTCCTTGGTCCCTTCCCATTTCATGATATAAGATTAGCAAAAGACTACCTCAGTATAAGATCAGGCGCATCAAATGCGCCGGCGCATACAAATCGCGCATTGGAAGGGAGAGAAGGGGGTGTGGGCTCTTACTCGAACCGTACGGCGGAGGCGTAGCGGGTGACGTTGTCGTGGACCCAGGCGGCGGCGACCTTCCTGGAGGCGGCGAGGGGGCGGAGCAACTCGTTGGGGACCCCGACGGTGACGGCGACGCCGGTACCGGAGAGGGCGGATAGCGCGTCGGAGGAGGCGGCGGCGAGGCGGACACGGGGGACGGAGTTGGGAAGGAGGAGGCCGCGCACGACCTGCGCCGCCGGGAGCGGGTGGGAGCCCGCGAAGCCCCAGTTCACGCCCACCGCGGCGGCCGGCGGCGGCGCTACTGCGAGGAGGAGGAGCAGGAGGGCAGGTGCCAGTGGCGGCAGCGGGTGGTGGGCCTGGTGGCGACTGGGCCGCATTACCTCGTGCTTCGTGTACACTGCAGGCCAGTAGGGCTTGTCACTTCACTTGTGGTGTTCTGCGCTTGTGCCCGTGTTCTGCCCGTGCAAACCAGCGTAGCCTCTCTCTCCAGAGGTTAGTAAGTTTTTCGTGCGTTACAATGAATTTAAAATAAATAATACTAAAAATACTAAATTGTATCAATATTTAATCCAATTATGTTAAAACTGAATGATATACCATTAGTTTAAAAACATGTCAGGTTACTCCCAATCTTTAATTCTCAACCTACCTTTACCTTTTATCGCTCTTTGCTCTAACCCTATCAAAAGAAGAAAAAACATCTCCACTTTTCTACTCAATCTCTTTTCATTCTTTTCATTACGTGTACCATAAATAGTTAACATCTAGAAATTTATCAGTTTACATAAAAGATTTTTGATTATAATTTTGCTCAAATCTTTGCAAAGATCACTTTATAAAATCAAAGACTAATACCACAGTGATACAAGCAATTTCTTTGATAAAATGCAGAACTGGATTTCATTGATAGAAGAGGGAATTCACAAGGTTTGCAAAAAATTAATAAAATTGTATATCCCAAAGGACGAGGAATTGACTCAAAAACAACACTGTTTCCTTAATATTATACCTTGTTAGCACTTGCTGTAATACCCCGAATACCGATCAGAGAGAATGTTGAAATTTTGGAACTTGGGCCTCCTGTAATACCCCGGAAATTAATCTAGTAATTAGGGAATCAGCCGGAAGAAGAAAAGACAATGAAAGAAGTGAAAATTCTTGAAAAGAGAATTGAGTTTTCTGTAAAAATATGACAACTGGGCATGGACCGCGTCCAGCGACTGAAGGTGGAGGCCGGCCCAGGGGGCGGCCAAGGGAGGCGCCCAACCCTAGTCGCCTCCCCATTCCTCCTCTTTCCCCTTGTGGCCGCCACCCCATCCCTCCTCTCCCAGATCTGGTGCCTCCTCCCCTCCCTGGCGTCTCCTCCTCCCCCGGTTGCTGCCCCAGGTGATCCCCGAAGTCACCTCCTTCCGCCGGCGTCTCCGGTCATCCGTCGTCCCCGTGGTGGCCGGCCATTGGAGAATGAAGGGAGGACAAGGTTTTGACAAATCCCTCTTAAGGGTAGGGATTTCACATGGACTAATATGCAGGATGATGTCCTTCTTCAAAAAATAGATTGGGTTTTCTCATCTGCGGCATGGTCTCTTTTTTTTCCCGAACACTTTAGCCATCCCTTTGGCGAGGCCCACCTCAGACCACATCCCCTATTCAATTCAGATTTCCTCTTCTATTATGAAATATTCCATTTTTCATTTTGAGAATTTCTGGGTGGAATTTGAGTCCATTCTCCCCACTGTGTCTTCTTTTTGGAACTCATCGCCTGAGTCCCTCAATGCCGCACAAATTATTTCTTCTAAGTTCAAGGTTTTAAGGCGAGGCTTGAAGGATTGGAGCAAAAGACTTTCTAACCTATCACACCTCATTAGTAACTCTAGCTGAGTGTTAGCTTTGCTTGATGGTCTGGAGGATCAGAGGCCTTTATGTCTGGTGGAAAGGAATCTCAGACGTATTCTAAAGGTTCATTTGCTAAAGTTGTTAGAAGCAAAACGAATCTACTGGAAGCAACGTGCTACCATTAGATGGGTTAAATTTGGTGATGAAAACTCAAAGTTTTTCCAGTTTATTGCTTCTTCGACGTTCAGAAGAAGCTACATTGCTAATTTATACTTGGAGGATAGCTCTTATGTTTCAAATAATGCTCAAAAGGCTGCAGTGCTTTGGACTTCTTTTAAAGCTTGATTGGGTGTTTCTGAGGTTAGTACCATGCATTTTAATATGGACTCTTTGGTTTCTCTTGTGAATCCTGCTATCCTGGCCAATTTAGACAGTATGTTCACTATAGAGGAGATTGATCGAGTAGTTAAAGGTTTGGAATTGGATCATGCTCCAGGTCCAGATGGTTTCAATGGACTCTTTATGAAGAAATGCTGGCATTTAATTGCTAAATACTTTTATATTCTATGCAATGAATTCTGTGAAAACAAGTTAAATATTTAAAGTATCAATTCATCTTTTATTACTTTGATTCCTAAAAAGTCGAATCCTGAATCTGTTAATGATTTCCGGCCTATCTCGCTATTAAATAGCTCGCTCAAGCTATTAACGAAACTGGTGGCTAACCGTCTGCGGTCAGTAATTTTGAAGGTCATTCATACTAATTAATAAGGTTTTATTAAATGGAGAACCATCCAAGATTGCCTGGCCTGTACCTTTCAATATCTGCATCTATGTCATCATTCAAACAAGGGAATTGTCATTGCCAAGTTGGATTTTGAGAAGGCTTTTGATATACTGGAACATCATGTAATTCTTGCAATGATCAAATGCAAGGGTTTTAGTGCGAAATGGCAACAATGGATTCGACATATTGTGTGCTCTAGTACTTCTGCGGTGTTGTTAAATGGAGTTCTGGGAAAGGTTTTTCACTGTAGACGTGGAGTGAGACAGGGGGACCCTCTTTCGCCCTTGCTATTTGTTCTTGCTGTTGATCTTCTTCAGTCTATTATTAATGAAGCTGCTATAAGGGGTTTAATTTCATGCCCTTTGGGTTCGGATTTTGGCTAAGAATTCCCCATTGTTAAATATGCAAATGACACACTCCTATTTATGCCCGCAGATGGAATGCAAAAATTTTTTGCTTAAAAGGGCTGCTTTGTTCATTTGCTGATTCGACTGGTTTAACAGTTAACTTTCATAAATCCTCTCTGATATCAATCAATGTGATGGAGCAAAAATTGTTGCATTTGGCTAATACTTTTGGGTGTCAGGTTGGTTCAACTCCTTTTACTTATTTGGGGCTGCCGTTGGGTTCGTCAAAGCCCAAGTTTTCGAGCTATTTGCCTTTGCTTGATAGAATTAGTAGATGGCTATCAGGGCTCTTTGTGTTTCTGTCTTATGGGGGACGCCTGGTGTTGGTCAATTCAGTATTCACGTCGCAAGCCATTTATCACATGGCTTCTCTGAAGCTTCCGGCTAAGATCATCACTCATATTGATCGTCTAAGAATGCATGCTTTGTGGCAATGGCTCGGATATAAACAAAAAGGGTGGCTACTTAGTGGCATGGAAGGAAGTTTGTCGGCCTAAAAAGCAAGGTGGACTTGGTATAATTAATCTTCGTATGCAAAATAAGGCTATGCTGATAAAACATCTTCATAAATTCCTTAATAAGGTGGACATTCCTTGGGTTCAATTAACATGGCAAGATCTTTATCAGAATAGGTAGACTCTAAGGTCAAAGAGGCCTTGTGGCTCTTTTTGGTGGAAGGATCTGCTCCATTTGTTAGATTAGTTTAAAGGCTTATCTCGTTGTTCGAATTTTGAGGGGCATTCCTACCTTTTCTGGAAGGATGTGTGGAATATGGGATTCCCGGTTTTGAATTGGCCACATCTTTTTTCTTTTGCCAAGCAGCAAGATATCTCAGTTGCTCATTTTTTGAAAAGCATAGATGTTCTCTCACACTTTCATCTTCCTCTATCTCCGACGGCCCTTTTGCAGTTTCAGTCTCTATGTGATCTAGTTACACCCTTTGTGCCACTACAGGATCAACCGGATGTGTGGTCTTATATTAGGGATTCCATGGTTTTTACTCTTAAACAAGCTTATGGTCATCTTCTAGGTCAAGCTTCTACTCCACCTCCTTTTGTTTGGTTATGGAAGTCTTGTTGTTTGAGTAAGCAAAAGTTTTTCTACTGGTTGCTCCTGAAAGATAGGTTAAATACTAGAGCTCTTCTTCAGTGTAAGCAGTTTTTATTTGGGAGATATGAGTGTGTGCTTTGTTCTGGACATCATTCTAAAACTCGGAAGCATCTTTTCTTCGGTTGCTCTTTCAGTCAATGGTGCTGGAAATTTATTGGTTTCATCTGGGACTTGTCTCTCCCAGTAGTTGATCTCCAAGTTGGCAAGAGCTCTTTTGGCATCAAATGTTTCAAGGTTTATTATTGCTTGTTGGACTATCTGGGGTATTCGAAATGAAATCATTTTCAACAATGGTATTGTATCGCTGTTAGCTTGGAAACGAGAGTTCATAAAAGCTTTTGTCATGGTTATCAATAGGGTCAAACCTTCTCTTAGGAAGGAGTTTGTTGAGTGGCTGAGAGATTTCAGTTAAAGACTAGTTGGTCTTTTGTATATTCTTCCTTTTCTTCTCTTTGTATATAACTTTGTGTTTCTTAATATATTTCACAGTAGGGAGCTTTCCCTCCTGTTTCCTGACAAAAAAAGAGCCATGGACTGATTTTTCGAGGTTTTTTTCGCCAGTTCAACCGGCGACAGGAGCGATTGGGACTTGGACCGGTGACAGGGGGTCATCAGGGTCCCTATCGCCAAACGACGATAGGGACATATTTTTGTTATTTTTTGGACTAATTATTTATTTTTTGTAATTATATTTTAAAATAATATTATTTTTAAAAAATCACCACCAACCTAGCCGTTTGTGCAAGTAGTAGTCAGTAGAGATATCGACAAACTACACTGGTGAGGCTACTAGCGATAAGTCCCTATCGCCAGTTCAACTAGCGACAGGAGCGATAGGGACTTAGACCGGCGACAGGGGGTCAACAGGGTCCCTGTCGCCGGTTCAAACTATTAGCGATGTGCCCAAGAGGCAATCATAAACAATACGGTTTTATAGGCTAATAGGGATATTGATCCATATGGGACTAGAGTTCTATTGGGCCTACAACGTGAAAGCCCATTAGCATGCTCTATAAATATATGAAGGCGGGGCTGCAGGTATAAGATGATGAACCCTGGCCGCCACCTCCCCTTGGCCGTATCCCGAAACCCTAGCCGGGCGCGGTGCTATACGCGGCGCCGCGGCGTTCCATCCCGCGTGTGGACTCGTGAAGGCGCCCTTCTTTGTCTTGATTGGCGAAAAGCGCAAGGCTATTGCGTAGGATTCGAGGAGGAGACATTCAGTTCGTGAAACGATCGACTGTTTCTTCTTCATCAATGCGTATATACGTTGGACCGGGCTACTCTAACTCTTCTTCCACTGCGCAGCGCATCTAGTGGTAACTACCCATGACTCCCTTACACGTATGTTTTCTGGTTGAACACGGTAGAAAATCAATTGTTGTAGCTAGCGTAGCCTACCTGTTCACCTCTCACAAACGACGACAGAGACCCATTTTTATCATTTTTTTCGATCGATTATTTATTTTTGTAATTATCTTTTATAATTATTTTTTATAATAATATTTTTTAAAAATATATTCGCCACCAACCTAGCCATTTGCGTAAGAACTTTTTCTATTATTAATTAACCTTTTTTAAAATTTTATTTTAAAGTTAACCTCCACGAACTTTATTTTCAATTCTGACCTCTTTGGTCACGCTACCACCTGTGGCGTGACAAAATAACATTGTCACGTCATAGGATAAGTCTGCTAAAATAGCATTTTTTTGTCACGCCACTGGTGGTGGCATGACCAAACAGCACTGTCACGCCATGGGTGATGGCGTGACAAGAGTTTGTCCAGATACAGGCTGATGTGATAGTATTATTTTGTCATGCCACGGGTGATGACGTGATCAAAGGGATCGGAATTAGAATCAAATGGATCAGAATTGGAAATAAAATTTACAAGATTTAACTTTAAAATAAAATTTAAAAAATGTTAATTAATAAAAAATTTCTTTGCGTACGCAGTAGTCAATAGAGATATCTGGATTTGTTTTATTAATTAACATTTTTTAAAACTTTTATTTTAAAGTTAACCACACACGAACTTTATTTCTAATTCTGACTCTTTTGGTCGTGCTACCACCTGTGACGTGACAAAACAACACTGTCACGTCAGCCCGTATTTAGGCAAACTTTTGCCACGCCCCGTGGCATGACAAAAAAATACTATTTTAGTGGACTTATCTTATGCTGTGATAATGTTGTTTTGTCATGTCATAAGTAGTGGCATGATCAAACATGTCAGAATTAAAAATAAATTTTGCTGGAGGTTAACTTTAAAATAAAAAATAAAAAAATAAAAAAGTTCAGATATCCGGCAGACTACGCTCGTGAGGCTACAGGCGTAATCAGGGAAATACGTAACAACCTAGCCGTTTGTGTAAGCTCGGGCGGTTCACGCGAGCTCCGGAAGAATCCGACCCGCGAGGCATCACCGGTTCCCCTTCCCCTACCGCCGCCTCTAGGAAAGAAAGAAGCGAAGCGGAGGACAGGACGCCGCGCGAGTCTGGTCGGCTTCCTCTCCACTGCCCCATTGCCTCTCGATCTTTCCAGAACCTTCCACGTGCTTGTCAGGACCCGGCGATTGCGCAGGTATCTCTAACCCCGACAGGGCTGCCTGCCCGCTGCTAGGTCCGCCGCCGCGCCGCCGGGAGGGAAGGGCCTGGTTCAGGCTGTGAGATGTCCTCGCCGGAGCCATCCGCGGCGGCTGCCGGTGAGGGGGGCGGTTCCGGGAGCCAGGCCCAGGCGGCGGCGGTGGAGCCAATCCGGATGCCGACGGTGGAGGAGATCAAGGGGCAGGACATCTGGAACAACTGCGCGGTCCGCAGCGTCGTCAGTGGCGTCATGGGTAACTACCGAATTCCGATGAGACCCGCCTTCATCTCTTATCTTCAGTTAACTTAGTAGCTTGTTCCCAATGGCCGCAGTTTTGGCGAGGAAATTTTGATTTGAGCACAAATTTAACTTGGGCGTGTGTGATAGAATTAGGCTTCAGGCGTGGGTTTTTGTTCTAAAGAAGTTAATATGTTTCCATGATCTAGTTCAAATGTTATGTCATTGGAGCTTGGAGAGGTCTGGTCCTGAATCCTTGTGGGACAGGGAGGCGGTTGTTCATTCTTTAGATGGTTAATTGTTCACCTGTTTGTCCGAAGAGTTAGAAACAAAAGGTGCCGGTTTTGCAAGAGACGAAATTAACTTTTCTTTTGAGGAAGTGCAAGGGATGAACTTGATAGATGCTAATACATTGATTCAGTTGTCTTCTCTTTTTTTTAAGCGCTGTACTTTGTTTATTTAGAAATGTTAGGTACCCATGGTTGACTGAAAATCTTTGTAGGCGATCAAAGAAAATCTTTATGATCCCCTCTGGATGAACTTTCATGTGAAATGGCATGTGATGATTGAGAAGCATTTGTTTCAAGTGAACTTTCCGCAGAGAGTCGGGGTGCAAATTCTTGTGGTAGTCTGTCATGTAAAATTGATAGTCTTGGAATTAACTCAATAAAATTTCAGTATTGACTATTGAGTAAAGGCATCTATTGGTAATGTGCTTCACTGCATATATTACCTTCCAAACTTTGCATTGAGAATGTTTCTACATGTAAGATGGTCAAGGATTTAGAAAGTGGCTCAACAAAGTTTCAAGTTGGTTGCAAAGAATTTTGTAGAGTATTAGAAAGGCTGCCATTTATTTAACTGTGTGCATCCTTGATCCTTCATTTTTTTACTTCAGTGTTGCTAGAAGCATTGTGCAATAGATGTACAGTGTGATGTGCTGCAAATCACAAGGCAAATATTTATTTAAGTTTGATTTTATCTATCCATTCCATGTTTACTGTACTTTCAACACAAGAAATTACAATGGGATCGAATGTCCTGGTGATGCCTAGCATTTTTTTTTGTTTCCAAGTATAGCTTGTTTTTATAAGTGAACACTGAGCACCTGTTGTAGTCAACTGGGGATTGATAATATTCCAACTGTGCAGTGTATAGCTGTTCAAATGTTGATATTTCCTTTCAATCTAGAACATGGCTAAGGCCTGTAATGTAAAAGGATCAACTCTATGATTTTGCCAAGTGTAATGATTTGAATGCACAAGGTGTGTTTTTCTCAAATGAGTTAATATTGAAATAAGCCTCAACTCAACACGACTAGTGAATTCAAATTATAGTCACTTGCAGATTTCTTCAAATTGTTGTAGTGTACTATTGTGGCTTTTCAGTAAAGACCCTGACATATAAATATTCACAGCCCGGCTCATACGGGCGGACAATATTCACCCATAGCCCCGTTGTGACCGCAATGCTGTTCTTGAAGGACCTTACCTTAGATCAAAAAAAGGGAATAGAAGTTAGGAAGGCTACTGACGTAGGGTGTACTCTATTATCTGTGTAGTCAAACTATCAGTATTTGCTTACAGTTTGGCATTTGCTAGTTGGTACCCTCAAAATAACAGTCATTCAACATTCAGTGGTTGGTTACTCCAGCCTAAGTTGAAAATCATGTTTTGTTTTACCTTATGCTATACAGCCTGGACTGGAGTATCAACTGTTGGCTTATACCACCACCAATGATACTCACTGGGGCCTAGCGACAAGTGTGTAATGGTTCACATTTTTCTTTCATCCTATGGATAACTGGTATTAACACTGCATGCTTTCGATTCAATAGGGGGTGGTCTTGGTGTACTTATGGGACTATTTTTTGGAGCTTTGGACAATCCAATAACAGCAGAGGAGATGACAGCAAGGCAACAAATAGTATACACAGCAAAACAGATGGGTAGGAGAAGTATAAGCAACGCCAAAACCTTTGCAGTCATGGGCTTGATTTTCTCTGCAGCTGAATGTGTCATAGAGAAGGTAGATATAGTGTGATGTTTTTTCCAGTCATTAATATTTTTATAAATTTTGTACTTATTTTGACCACGAATTGTTGTGTTCTGGCAGGCTCGGGCAAAGCATGACACTACTAATACAGCGGTAGCTGGCTGTGTCACAGGAGGGACTTTAGCTGTAAAAGGTGAATTATTTTGCAACAACTTAACCTGTGAATTAGATCTAACTTATTTTTTTTTTTTACCAAGGGTCAACTTACTTAAGCTCCCAAGACAATTTCCCGGAAGTAAAACCCTAGGGTGCAATTGCAACCATTAAAGTTGATTTTTCTTTTTAGGATGGGTTGAGGTGGACGGGCATATTTGACACCTCTAGCAGTTTTTTTTGCCCCAACTCTCTGACCATGTTCTCAGAATTCAGATAGGTGAACTTATGCTGTATTTCCTATACAAGTTGCATTTCATCATAATCGGGAGTTGGGATAGACTGCTGCTCTTTTTGTGTGTGTGTGTGTGTTTCCGATCACATGTACCTTGTTTTATCCCTTTATTTTCATTCCTGCTTAGCTAAAGTGTTTGTTTCTTTTGAATCAATTATTTGGCACTCCAGCAGTGCCAGGTTCCTATATTAGTGTTCCTGATGCAGCTATATATGAAAATTCACCCCTAAGGGAATTGGTATTTTCTTGTAGGTGGCCCTAAAGCTACATGTGCTGGATGTGTGGGTTTTGCTACCTTCTCGGTGCTGATTGAGAAGTTCTTTGATCGCCATACTTGAATCAATGATGGAAGCATTGCATCACCCTATCTGTCATTAATTTCAAGTGAAGGTTTTTTTTTTTAAGAAAGCATGAGCAGGATTCGGCATTGCCAGAAGAACCTTTGGTTGTTTTACAACATTCAGTCATTGACATATCTTCAGAGATCTTGTAACCTAAAATTTTGCTATCTTTGAGTTGTTACGCAACACAACTAGAGTAGCTACGAGGTCTTCAGAAATGGACCTTTAATACAACGACTCAGTTTGCAATCTGTTATATCATTCTCACTATCTGTAGCCAATGGGCTGCCATATTATTCTCGCAATATGTAGTCAATGAGCTGTTCTGTTATGTCCTCAATTCTGCATTTTTACTGATGTAATGGCGGACGACGCAGAACTATTTTTTCCCCTTCCGTTTTTGCTCTGTGAAATGCCAAGATGACATGACATTTTAGACAGCATTTTGTGGTTAAGGAAGATATATAAGGTTCAAATAACTGATCCTGTACACACCCTCTTGTTTAGTTTTACTTCGACCATTTTCTGCTATATTTGCAGTGCGTAGCAGAGTGATTCCTTACATCCTTGTGACTTATCCTGCAACTGGTCTCCACAATTTCACAAGACTAGAACTTTTTGTTGAGAAATAATTCAGTACTATGTTGCGAAATGTGCATTACTGAATGCTTCAGAGAACCGTCTCTTTAACTTCTAGTTTGACAAACCAAGATCAGTAGTTTCCTCCAGTAGGCATTGTGGTTACAGTTACAGCATCAAAGGAACAACATCCTACATCTCTAATGCCTACAAGAAAACGTCTCTCTGTAGTGTTTACATGTATCCACACCAAGAGGGCACGCTGGGAGATCTAAAATTACACCCGCTTTTGTTCGAGAAATGATAAAAGACTCCCTATGGCTAGTCCTGGATAATGGCGATGAGCATGGAAGCCTCATCAGCCTCCGGCGCCTGATCGTCTGCAGTAAAGGCAAAAACAGAATCAGCTCGACGAATCAAAGGGAGAAAAAAAAAAAGGACAGAAGTGTGTGTGTGTGTGTAAATTGACAAGGAAAAAAGTATAATTTTCGCAACTCAATTTATCAGAACATGCAGCAGAAACACCTGAGGGCAGGTTGGATATTGTTATGAATATATTGTGTGTATTTAAAAGAGGTCCAAAGGGCAATATATATAGAGTACAAGAAGTATAGATAATGATATGTTAGAGATAGATTCTATTTCTAACATATCTCTATTACCTTATCTCTAATATATCTCTAACACCCCCCCTCAAATGCAAGGCGTATGCAATAGCATTGCATTTGGGAAGGGTTGATACTAAAATATGGAGAATCCAAAGTCTGAGTCTTGATAATATCGTCGTAGTATGCAGCTCTTGGAAAAATATGTCGAGTATCAAAAGATCTTCTCCCATCCGGTGTCATGCGACAGCTCATAAGGCGCAAGGTGCAGGAGCGAAGTCGACCGCGGCAACACAACGAAGAAGATGATGAAACCAACAAATATAGAGAGAGCTGTCAAATCAAGTCGAATAGGAATTGGTGGAAGCATGGCGGCGCAGATCGTAGCCCAAGACGGCGGCGACGCAGTGCACAAGAAGTGCAACGAATGCACAGTGCAAAAGAAGCGCAACGCAATGCACAAGAAGCACAACAGAGGCGCAGTGCAGAAGAAGAGCGGCGCAATGCACAAGAAACGCAACAGAAGCGCAGTGTGGAAGAAGCGCGGCGGCCTTGAACGCTTGGAGCGGCGGATCTGCAGCTGCTCGAAGAAAAATAGCAGCGAGAGCAGCGGCTGCTGCCATGCATAAGGCAATTCCTATGCTCTATGACTGACAATAAATTTGTGGACTCGCATGGCTTTAGACGAACTCAAAAATTTGAGTACTACGGACTTGGATGAACGCAACGGAAGAAAAACGACACAAAAAGGAAACTCCTAAAGATAACTAGTAGAAACGACAGCTCTTAACAGCGGAAAAAGCTGCAAGAAGCTGGAGCTGAAGAAGTCATTGTAGAAACCAAAGTGGAGCTGGAGAAGCCACTGCAGAAAAACGAAGCCGGAGCCAGGGAAAGTCAGGGAAGCCGGAGCATCTTCGGCTTGCTCTGGTTAAAAGGGATTTTGACCTCTCTGCCTCCGTCCTCCAAGCAATCGCCGACCGGATGGGGCGGCACCAGGGTCATGGCCATGGAAGCAGCGGCGGCCTCGCCTCGCTTCCTCCGCTTCGGCGACCCGGAGGAGGAGCTGGGGGAGGGAGAAGAGGAGTCGGAGCTCGCCGGCTCGGGACACGGCCCCTTGTCTCCCACGGCCAGCCTGGCGGCGCGCCGCGATCTCGGAGCCAATACGGAGCGGGATCTCCGCCGCGAACTTGCCCCACGGCCGCTGCCTCACCCCTGTGTAGTGCTTCCCCCTCGAGGCCGCCGCCGCGGCCTTGGCTTCCTCTCTCACGGCGTCGTTGACCCGCCTCTCCCGACGTCTCGGCTCGACGGCGCAAGAAAGCTTCCGAGGCAAGAACCGTCGTAGGAGTCATGGGAGGCTCGATCTCGGGCTTGACGGCGCGAACGAGCCGTCGGGAGCCACCGCAGGAGAAGTCGTCCGGAGGCGCCATAAACGACCATGTCGTCGGCGTCGTTGGGCGGAACGGAGTCCAAAGAGGTCGGGCGCCGCACTAGAGCGGCGCTCGGTCCGAACAGGCGAGATCCGCGCGAGGACGCGGATCCGGAGTAGAAGGGAAGAGCGGCAGAGCGGCGGGGCGGTGGATATGTCGGAGACGGAGCGGCGGTGGCTCGATCCGGCGATGGCGGCGAACGCCGAGGAGAACCTCGGTGCACGCCGCCGCTGCTTCGCTTTCATCGCCGCGTCATCAACGGAGCCGGCGGCGAGGATCGCCGAGCCGTCGGCAGCGACGCCTGTGGCGGGAGGCGCCGCCGCAGAGGGCGTGTTCGAGTGCAAGACGTCCGAAGCGGTTCCGTCGTTCGAGCGGCCGAGCGGGCGCCGAGCGAGGATGGCGGCGAGCGGCCCCGGCACGTCGTCCCTCCGGGCACACCACCACGTCGCCCTCCTCCAGCGAGCGCGATGCGCGCCGCGTCCACCGAGCGGTCGCGGTCGGCCCGATCGCGGGATGGGCGAGATGGCCGTCGGCAACCGCTCACGCCGTAGGTGACGCAGTCACGGGCGGCCGGCGCGATGGAGACAATGCGGGTCGGCGCGATCGCGGTGGTTGCGAACCGAGAGGGATCCCGGAGCCAGCGCGCGGAGAGGGCGTCCGCGACGAAGAGGCGGATGCCCATGAGGCGAGCGAGTAGGGGCGCCACTGGGGACGTGCGCGCGAAGGAAAAGCGTCGCCCGGCCGGCGACGAGCAGCCAAAGGAGGCCACCCCCGGAGTGGAGATTGCTCCTCCGGCGGCGGCGATGAAGCTAAGCGGCGGCTCTGATGAACCGGTAAACCCTATTGCTTTGATACCATGTTAAGTTATATCTACTAACCAATTCACCCAAAGCTTAAGCTGATAGAGAAAGACGGACAATTCACTTATACTTCAATAGATATGAGCTGCTCGACGATTCCACCACCATTCGCTTCATCTCCTTTGTCCTCACGTTTACTCTGATCAGCAGCGTCGCCATTGCTCGCCTTGGCATCTTCCTCGCTGCCGCGACTCCCGATTCCTTTAGCGCCAGACATGGCCATGCCAATCTTGGAAGCCACAGCGCTCAGAATCCCAGCCTGCTTGCCTCCTTCATCCTGATCACTCCCTTCCCTTTTCTCTCCATCTGCTTCTATTGTTCCAGAAAAAATCAAATAGATTTACAAAGACGCAAACTCTCCTGGTCTCAATTCACGAAGAACGGAGAACAGACAAAGCGCAAGTCCTTACCCGAGGCTGGAGAGGAAGCAGGCGAGCTGGACAGGAGCTTATCGAAGATTCCACCGCCGCCATCACCACCTTTCTTGCATTCCTCCTCGCCATCAGAAGCAACCACATCGCCATTGCCATTGCCTTTGCGGCCCTCCTCCTCAGCACCGTTGCTCCCGTTAGCGCCAGACATGGCCGCGCCAATCTTGGACGCCACGCTGCTCAGAAACCCACCCTCCTCACCTGGCTCACCACCACCAGCAGGAACCCCTGACTCTTCTCCATCGGGCTCTTTCCCCTGCGCCATGGTCTCCTCCTGCTCTCTCCTCTCCTCCTCGCCCACCGAATCCTCCATCTGGAAACCGAACCTCGATCGCACTACTACTACGACTACCTTGCAAAGTGTGTATAGATTGCAACCATACAGTACGAACAGATCAGCAGTCGGGGGACGGTGGATGACGCCGAGTGTCGGTGCAGATGCCTATGCCTGGGAAGAAGAGTGGCGGAAATATACTACTTTTTCAGTGGGTCAAAGAAGCGTCGGAGTCTTCACGTGTCATGGGCAGGATCGCTCGCTGCTCCATGTTTTGGTTCGAGTGAAATACTAGAGAATCAAACTATTTGATGCTCGCGGTCGCAGGCTGTTGTTTTCGGAGAATCTCTATTTTCGTCTGTTAGACGGATAAATCACGGGCATGCCATGCCATGTGTATCCGTTATCCACGCAAGAGAAGCTGAAGTATGCTAGCTGCGGACAGGCGATAAGAAATCAAGGGAAAGAAAGAACAAGCACTTGTCTCCGTCCTAGCAACAGACTATGAATTTAAACCTCGGCGAACCTAGCACATCAAAATCAGTTTTTTTTTTTTTTGAGAAGGGTGCTTTTGCGATTTGTTACTGAAATTCTTCACGTTGGACTAACCGCAGTGTTTTCATCGGTCAGACCGGAACCC
This sequence comes from Hsuehochloa calcarea, assembly GCA_036346395.1. Lineage (NCBI taxonomy): Eukaryota > Viridiplantae > Streptophyta > Magnoliopsida > Poales > Poaceae > Hsuehochloa > Hsuehochloa calcarea. Next base: position 52,132,073 of record CM070598.1, read on the forward strand.
CGGATTGACCGGCGCGGTCAGCTTCTTCCACTAACGTTTCTTTTCTGTTCTTGGAAACTTTTGAACCCAGTCTGACCAGACCATGAGTGGGCAGACTCACCGGACCTGGCGTAACATATATATTTTGTAGTAATGATTACTACATAGTTTACCGTTATATTGTAGTCGGGCTTGACCGGCGCTATGCCTACAGTCTAACCGGTCGTGCTGATTTTACACAGTCTCGTGTGTCAACGGGTAGTGGAGAGGATTGAGGTTATAAATACCTCTTCTCCTACAGCAATGGACTCTTTAGAACCTCTATTGAACATTCTTGAGCCCTTTCCTCTTCTTCTACTCCTTGAGAGCTAAAGTTTCATCTTGCAAAGGTTGTAGAGGTTTCTCCAAGTGTATTAAGTTGAGTTTAATTTTTGTAGTACTTAAGCATCTTCAAGCGAAGTATTGTTAGTTTATTACTCTTGGAGGTTACCGCCTCCTAGACGGCTTGAAGAAGGTGAATCAGTAATCTTCTCAAGAAGCTTGTGAGAAGACCCGGTTGATTGTGAAGGTTGGAGCTCGCCTTTTTGTGGTGGAGAAGAGCTACCACTAGTTTAAGTTATCGAGGGGTGTGCTCGTGTGGATCCAGCTTGATTAGTTTAAGTTTCCTCAGCTTAGATTAGGGGAGACCGGTAAGTCTCCGAGACCATGAGAAAATATTGTTTGTCTTCATATTGTGGTCTATCTCTTTTACTCTTCTCTGAGTGCATTTACTTATATAGCATTTTTTGTCTCTTGATTAGGTTGTTTAGTTTAGTCTAGAGTGATTAGTGCACTTAGAAAGATTTAGATTAGTTAAACCTTGAATTGTGAAATGGAATTGCATTTCTTTACTTGCTAAAAATATATTTTTAGCAAAAATATATATTAAAAACCGTCTATTCACCCTCTCTAGTCGGTTATCCTTGATCCTACAAAGAGACAGGTAGAGGAGGTCACGCTGCCCGGATTAGAGAGATGGAGGACTGTGGGTCGATGCTTCGAAAGTGGAAAAGGGATGCCAAGAAGGCACAGACATACCCTGATTGTTCTTGCAAGGAGACTCCTGTACCACCAGAGTTTTCACGCCCGTAATGCGACTGTGGTAACCCCTCATGGATCATTCAATCTACGCATCCTAGTATCGCCGCAACGACTTACTATATGTGCAGGGATTGTCGTGTAAGTCAACGCCATACATCGATATTTCACATTGCATGTTGCATTATAAATATCACTGCCTTTATCGGTGCATGGTAGTCGTCGGAGCGTTGATATTTCTTCCAATGGATCAATGGCCAGGAGAAATTCGATAAGGCATTCATTCAACAGAATACATATTGAACTACGCAGTTGACCCCGAGGTGCTTACCCAGTGGAGACCTCCCTCAACCAGGAGCGGGGAAGACAAAGGAAATGCACTAATGGTTCTTGATGTCCCTGCTGCACCGAAGATTATTATGGACGAGGATAGGCCCGAAAAAGACCTTATAGCGTAGTCTTTGGGAGGCCAGCGAAGGCCCGCACTTGCAAGGGGGAGTATGATGTATGTCCGTAAGCCTGAGTTGATTTCCACCTGTCAAGTAATTTCCTTTTCAAAAGGCATGTTTGTATCGTAGTTATAGTTCGAGTTGAAGGTTCGTACATGTTGCCATTTGTACTGTAGGAATAGCCAGGCAAACATATGCACTTAACGAGACCCTACGCGCCAAGTAATGAAGGTCTAATTCAAACCTTCATGGTTAAGTGTTATATCAGGCTTGCAATCACATTTTGTTGCTCCATTCTCGTATCGTTAGAATCGAAGCTTACGAAATATTTTACCAAATTTTATGTTCTTCGTGTAAAAACTTAAAAGGGGTTCATCCACGTAAAACATTAGCACATGATTTATTTACAAACAATTGCAATCATCAAATTTTATTTTTTTATCACTAACAATTATTCACAACCAACTGTTCGAACCATTCAACTTTTTATAATTAAATATAAGTTTATTTAAATCATTTCTTAAAAAAAATTAGCCTACCATGTCGCTAGGTCAGAACGCGATTGGGCTCAGTCGCTGGCCTGATCTACGACTGGCCTCAGTCACATTCTGGCCCAACGATTGTGCCCGGCATAGGTCTCAGTCGCGTCACCAACTCATGACTGGGACACGTGGCAGCCCACACTACTACAAAAAAAGCTAATACTAGATACCTCATCACAGACAGTTGACCAAAATCGTCTGTATTAATACAATCACATACGATTTTGGTTTAGCGACCGTTTGTGTTACTGGCTGCGCTAAAAACCATTTGTAAAGAAGTAATATCACAGACGGTTCATGTTGAAAACCGTATGTGAAGTATCACAGACGGTTCTGAACAAGAACCGTCTATGATACTTCACAGACGGTTTTCAATACGAACCGTCTGTAACTTTTCGTCCCCATCACAGACGGTTTGTATTGAAAATCGTCTGTGATAAGTATCTCTGATTTTACCATGGCTTGAAATCAGAGAGTCTGTGATAAGTATCTCTCGATTTTACCTGACCCTGTGACTTTAAATGCCCAACTCTGTGATTTTACTGTAGCTTGAAATGCCTAACTCTCTGAGGAGGGATCACAGGAGCTCCATGTCTGCCACAGGAGGAGCCCACAAGACCGATCCAAGAAGTCGATAAGTTCTTCAGGAGTTTGGAGGCATAGATGGTTTCTAACTAATTTAACTTTGCAATTTTATTCTTTTTTCTCAATTCAGATGGGATGTTGTGAAACCTTTTGGTTTTCCTTTTGCTAGATAGGTCTTTTCTGCAATGTGTTTGCCACCAGAATTTTAATTATTTTGCTAGAGGTTTCATATGTAAATTACTGTTCAGCAATTGATTGGTTTGGCTCAAAATTTAATTTTTTTACAATAGAAAAAACTATCACGGAATGTTCTTGTTCAGAACCGTCTGTGAAAATATACTATGTCTGTGTAACGTTTTTGAACCATATGTGAAAACCTTTTATGTAGTAGTACCAAGGCTTCAGTCGCTTTTCCATCGCGTAACTAAGCCTCCCACGCCAGCTAATCGTTGGGCCACCAACCGATTGAGCCAGTCATACGGTGGCTCGATGATTGTGGATTATTTCTATAAAAAGGTTCAATATTTATTTTTGTAAACTGATTAAAAAATAGTTTATTTTGAAAAAAAACAGGCGTGACTTGTCGGCTTGCGCATACATGTCCAAACATATTGGATCAACTTGGATTTTTTCCTTCAATAATACTATTGGCCAACTGATCACATATTTGGAAAGTTCCTACTTACAAAAACGAGAACAGGTGGTACTCAACCCGGAAATAGCCACCCATCTTTTTGTCAACCGCGAGTATACGAAAAGAGTTTGGCATACTATAGCAACATAGGCACAGCGCAGCAGTCTAATACCGGCCCAGGGGATGCTCAGGAGACGGTACAAGATTGGTGGCTGACAGTATCGCAAAGAGATGTAGCCACGAGCAAAAAAAAGGGCAAAGCTCATTAGTCATGGGTGATGTGGCGCTCTCATGAAGTTCGCCCCAGCGAGGGTGCGATAGAGCCACGCGCGCTTTGCAGCCCGCAGTGGGCAGGGAGGGTGAGTGCGGCAAGGAGAACTAGCAACATCTGCCGCTTCCCCGTGAGGATCAATCGTGACGGGCGTTTCGTTTTTTTTGGTTTCGTTTCTGTTTAGTTTTTCGTTTTCCTTTATCTACTTTCCTTTTCTTCTTTTTCTTTCTTTTATCCTTTCTCACTTTGTTTCTTCGTTTATTTTGGTTTTTGTTCCTTCGCCTCTGCTGTCCGTCCGGGAGGGGAAATGGGGTTCCTTGCGTCGGACCTTCTGTCAACGCTTTTGCTTTGTTTCGTCTGGTTCTGTACTGCTGCGAACATCCCCCTTCTTTAATGCAACAATGGCAATTCTCTTGCCATTCAAAAAAAAGAAAAAAAAAAACACGATAACAGAGCAGTGCTTCGGATATGATCCCCTCCCCAGCTCCTCTCCCAGTTGGTTAAAACCGATTTCGCGGCGTCGATGTCGTGAAATCAGCACGTCAAACTTGTGAAAATTTTGAAACATCGTCAAGCCGCTCCCCACATCACAAATTAACCTCCACTTTTCCTTTTCCCAACGACATCTCTTACACGCACATCTAGTTAATTAACCTGGTTAAGCTGTTGATTTGCCGGAGGGAAGCAGTTGCGGATGAGGCTTATTATACTGCTTGTGCCATAAACTACGGCAACCTTGTGAATTTCGTCTCTAACCTAATGCATAAAAGAACCATTTCTGCTTGATTGTCACTAACCATGCCGTCACTAGTTAAATCAGAGGGGGAGCTCATGCTTTCGTCGCATGCCTCCACCACCGCAGCATGTTGTTACCGTGCCTTTCTCAATATCACTCTCTCTCTATATATCTACCACATTGCAGTGATCTCACCAGGCATCAGAGGTTGGTGCTAGTTCTTGAGCTCGATCACGATTTTTGGTTCTCGATAGAGAGGGAGAGACAGGGGGCGATCGATGGGCCGGCCGCCGTGCTGCGACAAGGCGAACGTGAAGAAGGGGCCCTGGACTCCGGAGGAGGACGCCAAGCTGCTGGCCTACACCTCCACCCATGGCACCGGCAACTGGACCTCCGTTCCTCAGAGAGCAGGTCACGCGCTTTCATGTACATTACATCTTTGTATCATCTGCATGGGGTTTTGGCTGATGAGATCAGAGGAACCGATGGTGTTTTTCCGTGCATGGTTGCGCTGCGCGCAGGGCTGAAGAGGTGCGGCAAGAGCTGCGGTGAGGTACACCAACTACGAGGCCGAACCTCAAGCACGAGAACTTCACGCAGGAGGAGGAGGAGCTCATCGTCACCCTCCACGCCATGCTGGGAAGCAGGTATGTATGTATCTTCCTCTCTGTCCTGCCATTTCATTTTTTTTACTACGAGCATTAATATTGCATATCAAGACTATCTAGTACTGTTGCTGTAAGCGCCGGCTGTTTAGATCTTAGGACAGCGTGTGTGCACTTCAGGTTTATCTACCTTAGCAAGTTAGCAGTTTTGAAATTATCACATTAGTCGGTGTTCATGTCCGTAATTCACGTGCTAGTTCACGTAAAAGAATAAGCCCGATTGCGTGTTCATGATCCTTCTGAGCAGTAATTTTTTTTTTGTTGCAAATTAGTGAAAAGTTGAACATGGGGTGAAGATCTGAACCATGTTTCAATTGTGAGAAAAATACAGAATTGCTTGCAAACAAACAACACAACTACGTACGCGGGAATAAGCAACATGGGCGTAACGGAGGCCGGTGAGCGGTGACAAAAATCTTTTGACATGAAAAAGAACAGCACTGTGCAGAATTACCTGCTGCCTTCAGTGGCCCTGCTGATGAAGCTAATCTTGTGAACGAAAATGACATGACAACATCATGCAACAGTGGCATACACAATGCATGTGCATTGCAAAGTTAATCGCAAACTTATCATCTTTCTCGTATGATGTGCGCAACAAAGTAGGAGCCTTAGCCCATAGTGTTGGACTGTTGGTAATGTTATTACTATCTTAATTGATGATTTATACTCAACTTGAAGTTTTTTTTCAAGACGGCTTTTTAATTGTAGTTCAGGATGTACTTAATTGATTTAAAATTGAGATGGGGATTACGTGGTAGTGCATGCATGTAATTGATCTGGGTGCATGCGGTTGCAGGTGGTCTCTGATCGCGAACCAGCTGCCCGGGCGGACGGACAACGACGTGAAGAACTACTGGAACACCAAGCTGAGCAAGAAGCTGCGGCAGCGCGGCATCGACCCCATCACCCACCGCCCCATCGCCGACCTCATGCAAAGCATTGGCACTCTCGCCATCCGTCCCTCGCCCACCACCGCGAGCGCCGCCTGCTACCTCCCCACCAGCCCAGCGGCGGCGGTGGCCTCCCCGCTCCACGACGTCCCGTACTACCCCGGTCGGCAGCCGCAGCAGCAGGTCATCACGCACGTCGACGCGGACGCGCCCTCGGTGGCGGCGTCGCCGGACCACCATCAGCTCAAGTGGAGCGACTACCTCGCCGAAGATGCCGCGGGGCTCGAGGCGCCGCAGGTTCTTGGCCAGTGCCAGGAGGCGGCCCTGGTGGCTGCTGGCGGAGGCCGCGCGTGCGGCGGCCACAGCGGCAGCGCCGCTGGTGCTGGTGCTGGTGCTGGTGCTGGTGGAGGCGGGGACGACGGTGCGGCGTCGGCGTTCATCGACGCGATCCTGGACTGCGACAAGGAGATGGGGGTGGACCAGCTCATCGCCGAGCTGCTCGCCGACCCGGCCTACTACCACGGCGGCTCCTCGTCGTCGTCGTCGGAGATGGGGTGGGGCTGTTGATTAATTGATTAGTTGCTGTATTAATTGGACTGGTCTTTTAGGTTTAGCTACGTTACCTACGTACGTTGACTCGATTTAAGTACGAACTTGTTACCGGTACTCTTCGAGTGACCATGAGCTGATCATGCTATCCTCTGCTTGGATGTTCTTTCTTGGTAACTTAATTGGCACGTAGGATTAAGCAGGGATAATGATAGTTGATGGAATTGTGCGTTGGAACCATGGAGTTAATCAATCTAGCAGTGGCTGTTAGTCTGTTACTATTAATAAAGAATCAATCAGTTAATATTCGGCTGATGACGGAAGATAAGTGTCTAATGTTGTAAAATTAGCGGTTTTAGTAAATATTTAGAATTAATTTCAGCGGTATTTAAATAACAAAATTAACATATAAACATGTAAATTCTCTATGTCATTTAAACATGATAATATGCTCGAAACATAGAATATGTGAATAATTAAAATTAGCATAATGCTCATATTTAATTTTTTGTTTATTGCTCTTAGATGTCGAGTTGTTCAAGATCAAATCTTGGCCTTCACAACACTTATGTCAAAATGTAATCACAAATTGAATATAGCAATTATAGATCAGGTTTTGAGCTTAAAATAAAAACTTGTTATTCTAATGAGACAGGTTCAAGCAAATCAATCAACTTTAACTTTTGCTAGACAAGAGGAGCAGATTCTATTCATCAATATACTACCAACAGAAATGTAGATCAGTGACCAAAAAGGAATAATAGATAACAGACTGTATTGACTGAAAGAGCTACAGGAACAACAAGTATAATAGGATGAAATAATTTGCTCAAAACTATAGAATACAACAAGTGACCTGATAGCTCAAGACATGATCTATACACAGTATCACATTCAATTTCATTTTTTACATCAATTCATCATCGAGCAGTTAACCGAGCCCACAATCACCACTTTGCAATATCTCGCAGTGCTAGTCACAGACAAGACAATCACAGATTGATATATCCACCAGCACAACACATAAGCAAAGTGATATGAAAAATAGAATGTTATAATACTCACAAAGCCGATGGCACTCAAAGCCACCAAGAAGAAATCAGGACAAGGCATGCCAAAGGGAGCTAATTGAGAAAACCAATCGCTCCGTTGTGCCGCGGTGTGAGGATGTGATCGTCGGAGATACAATGTCGTTCTTTGCAATTCAGGACACACCGAAAGGACAATGCCGAGGTATAGGGGATATGCTGCCCAAGACTATCAAGAATATGCTCTAGCCGAAAGCACCAACAGAGCACCAAAACCGAAGGAACCGAAGCCTTCTTCCTCCTCAAGATCAAACCAGAGAGCACACTGGAATTAGCCTCAACCGGCGCACAACCAAGGACGTCATAGAACACCCAATAGAAGAAAAGGGCGTAGGAGGAATCCGATGGGATGCGCAAGGAGGATGGTTCCGACCTCACCACCGATGGCACCGAGACAAAGCACGACGACGCCGGAGCTCTAAGGGATCAAATCCGAACACAAATCGGAATCGAAGAAGAAGTACCAAATTCGGAGACTCATTGATTTTTTCGATCCAGAAAAAAAAAAGGAGAAGGAGCTCGCCTCTTCGTAGAGAAGGAAGACGAGAGGGAAATAGCCCGGCTGTTGCGAACGGCCCGCGAGGGTCTCACGCCCAAACCGCACGAGCACCACTGAAAGAGGGAAAACCCTCATCGTGCCTTATCTCCACCTTCACACCGACAGGGGGGCCAGCCACCTCTTTTCCTTTTTCTTTTCCATTGTATGCTTTTCTCTAATTAAGAAATTCTCAAATAACCCTAAAAACATCGCCTAACACGTTTCCAAGCACCAGAAATATCACCAGCCGGACCCCAGGAACCCTGATCTCGACGTGCATCAACCAACATCACAGAACTGAAGCACCGTAAAAATCCTGCAGGTTGCCGTGTACCCCCACCCCCAATTAATTTCCTTGACATATGCTTGCCACCCACCACTAATCAGAATTCTTACCCGAACCCTGAACGGAACGCTTACCCCATGGCTGGTTCCCATCGCCGCCTCCTACTCTTCGTGCTCCTGTCGGCCGCCGTCGGCGCCCTCCTGCCGCCGTGGGGTTCCTCGGCCGCGGCCGTGGCCGCGGAGGCGAAGGTCTCTCTCGCGCTCTACTACGAGACGCTGTGCCCGTACTGCTCGCGGTTCATCGTCAACCACCTCGCCGGAATCTTCGACGACGGGCTCATCGAGGCCGTCGACCTCCTGCTCGTCCCCTACGGCAACGCCCGCGTCGGCTCCAACAACACCATCTCTTGCCAGGTGTAGTAATTCACCTATATCAATGGATAGTTCGATTCATTTCAAGCCTTTTAATTAATTACACATCTGTTAGTTGTTGCCTTCGATTAATTCATCGGTGTCTCCTGCCCAGAAATTCTTGCACCGTTGCACGGTAGTGGTAGTGCCAGCGTGGCATGACACCGATCAGTCACCATCATGACGTATTTGCCACATTGTTTTTTTGTTTTTGATCCCTCAAGTTGCTTTATATACACAATAGCATCTGAATTTATCAACAAAAAATTTGGTTGCCTTCTCTTAGACTAGAGCTAAAACAAGTACCAGTACTCCAGTTTCTCAACTCTAAATGGGAGTGGGTTAATGGCTTAATGCTATACGCAAACCGAAAGAGAACATAATTTGCATCTCAATCATCTAGTAATTGCTATCCTATTGCTTTACTAGCTGTATAAGTAATGGTCTAGTTTTTGGGCAGAGCACAAGGTTCCACTACTGGCCGTGTTACCTTTGAAATATACTTTTGTAGGTCGTAGTTTAAGGAAATATTGCTAATTCATTATTCCAAGCTAAATTCGTATGAGATTTCGTAATTTTCTAGTTTTTATGAATACCACTATTCCACAAATAGCTAGGCAGGCATTCCTTCAGCTTCTGGGCTTGTGTATTTTAGTTGTTGAAAAGCTTGGCACACTATTGAGGCCCCCATATCTAGTGAGTCTTAATTTGACTGGTGCATATAGAAACTAAAGAAGCTCAATCATAATTTAATTGTGCATCAAAGCTTTGTCGTGGTAGGTATGCTGTATACAACTCTCAAACCTTATGCGTCTTACTACACAACATTGCTATACCAACAATTAATGTACACCATTAGCACCGTAGCATCTTTACTTACAAGGAACACACGTGATTACCGTCTCATTACCCAAGAAAGAACGATTCTGATTTATCTAATTTTCATCAAAATTCAAATTTTAATTCAAAATCAGATAAATTTTGTCATTAAATATGGAAAATTCAAAATTTTCATTAGAAATTTTACTGAAATATCTAGTAACCGACGGTTACCGATTCTATCGGCGGGGTCTGATAAAATTTTCAAAACGATACAATTTTCACTTCGCCACATTCACATCTTATCTTCACTCGCTCATCTATATACATCTTGGAAAACACGTCAGCTTGTACGTATACATACAACACAGTTTCACGATCCTTGACAAGTTTCAGCGAATACACCGAATTGGATCAAGAGATAGAAGAAGAAATCAAAAGATTTATGGAGGAAGAAGAACACAGGAAGAAGTAGAAGGAGAGATAGGTTTGGGGGTAAATTGATAATTTCTCATTTCATCGATGCATTTTCGGTACATTGGTCTTGGCTATATAGCCTTATGCTACTCCGTCTCAAGACCTGACTCTATGACAAGATAGACCCACACCTACTTGATCTACTACAACAAAACCACCACATGTTTAACTGATATGAGAGCTCACACAATTAGTATTCCTTTGGTACGTGACACAAACAGTCTTTTTTTTGGGGGGGTGCTTGTACTATTGTACGTATGTACTTTTTTAGATGTACGTGTACGTTTTGAGTTAGTAGAGGCTCAGGTTGTTGTACAATGTACAGTAGCGGCAGCGCTTTGCCTAACGAAACAAAATTCTGTTCAGGATCCGGCCACCATTCACAAACCCCCACCCCGTTCGGGCGCATTGTCACTGCACGTGGGCCCCACCGTCACCCCTGGAGGCTGGAATCAATCCTGCCTTTTGTTTTTGGGACGGACTAGCCTAGAGGTGGGAGTCGGGATGTGCCTACTGGGTCTATCGTCTTGAGTCGCCACGTCTTTGTCTGGCCGATTTGGCACGGTAGGGTAGGTGTCTTGCGCCCGGCCGGTCCATCGTGCCGGGCGCGTCGTGCGTCTTGGGCTCGGTCCGATCACCCTCTGCGTCGCGTGTCGGCCCACTTCGCTCCGACCAGTCCAAGTGCGGTCCAAAGCCCATCGTGCTGGGGTTATGCCAGCCCAAGCCCAGCCCAAAAATACTATAGACGACGAAGCCGACGATGGTGGTGGCGACCGTCATCTTCATTCCTCTCGTGCCCGCTTAATTAAGAACCTAATCATTCCTCTCGCCGGATTCTCTCTCTCTCTCTCCCCGTTTCTCTCCCTCTCTTTTTCCCTCCCTCGCCTCGTCTCCCTTGCCTCCTCTCTTTTTCCCCACCTCACGGCGCTCCCGCCTCGCCTCGTCTCCTCGCCCTCGGCCTCGTCTCCTCGCCTCGCCTCCTCGCCCTCCCCGGTTGCCCCTCGCCGTCCTCGCCTCCCGTCACCTCACTCCCCGTCGCCTCCACCTCGTCCCCGCCCGCCTTGCCTCCCCGTCGCCCGTGCCCCCCATCCCTCGCCTCGTGCTCAATCGTGCTCGCCTCTCCCAGTGGCGTGGCCTTGGCGGCCGCCCCTCTCCGATGGCCGGTGGGAGGCGGGCCGGCGGAGGCGAACGGTGCGGCGAGGATCTGTGTGGCGAGGAGGCGCGGCGAGGCCCTCCCCATCCCTACCACCACTGAGCCACAAGATCGACAGAGTCCATCCCACGAGCCACCACCACCGGGCGGGAGGCAGATCGGGCGGCGCGCAGAGGCGAGGCAGAGGCGGTCTGGCGAGGCGAGCGGCCGCCATGCCCAACCGTCTTCTTGCGCCCGAGCACCGCAGACGATTTGTCATCCGCGCCGCCCGACGGTCGGGCTTGCTGCGGCCCGACACGACCCACCATTCGGTAGCCAGCCAGACGGGCCGTGCTTGGTTGTGTCTGGGTGGCCGGGCTTTGGGTTGGCCCAGAAAAGCACGGCCCGACTCCCACTTCTAGACTAGCCTGTGACATCCGGAGCAAGCCAAAAAATCGAACGCTTCGTGTCATCGTCCGATCTCACGTAAAAGGACTAATATCTGTCGTTTGATCTGTCGCCTCCCCGTGTACACCTCGGTGATTCAAGGAGAGGCACCTTGACGCCACCTTCATCGTCGTGGAGCATTTCAAGAGAAGGGGTGGTAGGCTGGTAGCCTTAACCCGTTCGTATACAATTGCTTGCTAAGTGAGGTCAAGAACTCTAGATAATTTGGGAGGATTGGGATGTTATTGCCGACATGGAAGCACAGGGGTTTCCCAACTCGATTCGAGCTTCTTTTTCGGGTAGAAAGTATTGTGTAAGTAAGCGAAATGGTCAAGAGCATATGGAAAACACGTGGAGTGAGTAGGAGAGTGAGAGAGAGAGAGAGAGAGAGAGAGAGAGCGCGTGTCCGCTATTTTCGAGAGGCACGGAGAGAGAGAGAGAGAGAGAGAGAGCGCGTGTCCGCTATTTTCGAGAGGCACGGACGCTGTCATTACCCTTTGTTTTTCCTATTCACACGTGGCCGCCCGCCTGACGAATTCTGGACTAAATTAGCCTCATTGCGCAATAGAAATTCCAAAAATAGCCTCATAAGTTCAAAAATTCCAAAAGTAGCCTCCTCTAGCAGTCTTTGCCGTCGATCTAAGAAGACTAAAATCTTCTTGTTCCTGTGGGCAAGACCTTGGTCTTGCCGCCGTCACGCAAGATTTTTATTTTTTGAAATTTTTTTAAAAAGTTATTAATAATATATGTTAGACGATTTTTAAAATATACAAAATAAGCTCAAACAATTATGAAATTTTTGTGGAGCCTCCGGCATAGTATTTATGCTTGTGTAATTTTTGAAATTTTATGTATTCTTTTTTCTGCAAAATTCTTTAAAGTTTAATGTTTGTAGGAATTTTATAATACTGACAAATGAGGTCCAAACATTCGATTTTTTTCATACTCCCTACACAAAGGACTTGATTGTGTAAATTTTACAAAATTTTATATGCTCTGAAATTGTCTCGACAAATTCAGGGTTTAGGTCTCAAAAATTAGGACGAGACGTTTCGGAAATTAGGGTTTCATGAATTCATGTGGCTTGAAATGTGGGAAGTATGGTTCTCCATCACATTTCTTCTGTGAAAGTAGAGTACGGAAAAACAGAGTACGAAAAATAATTTAACTGAAAGGGCTTAGAACGTTGCGATTACGGAGAAACCCTAAAACATAGCAGAATCGAGACCGATGTGAATGGCTATACTTTGATGGCTCAGCGGAGGCACAGAACCAGAACTACATTGCAGCCCCCGTGCGGACAGAAGCACGTTACATGTGGTCACATGGCATGATGGTTCGGCTAATTACTTTACCATGGACGCTACTACTACGGTAACTCGCGACACGAGCTTCCGGACCATGTAAGTACGCATGCCTTTAGGGGATAGCTAAAACATGGCGAATAGGAGGGGGTCTACTACGGACTAGCCCGACCTACTGCGTGGACCGGGGCCATTTGCCCTTTCTTGCGAGCTCGGCATTGTAGTCCTCGCCTGCCGCTCGGCCTCATTGCCATTTCCGCTTTTTCTCGCGCCCTCTCGCGTGCCTCGCGCTCCTGCGCTGCGCGCCTCGAGATGGGCCCGAGTCTCCCGACGGATCGCTCGTTGTGCTCTTGATCCGACGATCCTCCTCCGGATCTCGCGTCCCTTTCGCATTCCACCTCGAAGTCGAGCCGCCATCGTCGTGTGGGTGGATCTCTAGGTCGATCCACTTGCGGAAGCCACATAGCGGCCCGGGGGCTGCGGGTAGACGGAGAGATTGTTAGTGCATACTCAAAAGAGAATTGGTGCGATATATTCTCGTTAGTACTCCTACCAGTGCCGATAGTTGCTCGTATCCCAACGGCGGTCGGGATAGTCGAGGAGTAGTTAGGACATCCCGAACGCATGCCGAGGCCGAGTGGTGCTTGGATTTGAAGAACTTGCATGTGTCCTGCACCAACAGATGGCGGCGTCTCCTCTGGCGGGTGTTGCGCGAAGGCTCGTTTGGAACGTTCGACGGGGGTTCTTTGATGCGCTGGGTTTCATTGCGAGAGCGCCATCCCGGCAAGTCGCTCTTGCCGGACCGAACCTCAGCGACCTTTAGCTTGTTCGCCCGCGTCGTTGAAGCCCTTGCTAGATCACGGATCTCGTCCCATTGCTTCTTGAGGTTGTCCATCCGTGGTGAAGCAAGCTCGGTGTAGTGTTTGGTTTGGTTGTGTGGTTTTCTCGTAGATGACTTGCACCACCTTTATAAGCGAGAGGTTGGCATGGCGTGGTTGGCAGAGTGTTGTCTAATCTTTCTGCAGAGAGTAGTCATGGCCCCTTTTTTAAGTGCTTTATTTTTGGTAGGAAAAGCTCTGGAGGCAGAGTGTTGTCCTGGTTGTTGCAGTGAGTTGTCACGTCTTGCTCTGCAGAGTGCTGTCATTTCGGTCTGAAAAGCTGGCGAGGCAGTGAGTTGTCACGTCTATGACTGCAGAGTGCTGTCATTTCGGTCTGAAAAGCTGGCGAGGCAGTGAGTTGTCACGTCTTACTCTGCAGAGTCTTTGTCATTTCGATCTGAAAAGTCGGGCGAGGCGATCTTTGTCATTCGGTCTGAAAAGTCGCGACGCAGATGAGTTATCACGTCTTGCTCTGCAGAGTCTTTGTCATTTCGGTCCAAAAATTTGTAAATTTGTTTTGCAATTGAAGTTGTTTTGAAAGCCATCTGCTTCTTTGTTAGGATGATCGGTAGTTCCGACGATATAAGTGCGGAAGTACCTCTCGGCAGAACTTCCGAAAATCCCGCGGAACGTTTTTTTTACAAAGAGCACTCTTTTGGGACTTAGCTGATTTTCTACAAGCGTGGTCCTTACCGCCATGTTTGGAGCGGTACTCTGCGCACCGCGGAGTTGATTTTTTCGTGAACGATAATCGGAAGTACCGCAAATTAGATCACACGCAAAGTGTCCACAACGGAATTAGATAGATGCATACTTGATACAAACTAGTACCACAACACCGCAAAGGCATACATCACGTAGTGCAGGGGATGCATAGATAAATAGTGGATATTACAATCTTATTAAAACTGAACTTCTACTTAGCAAGAACAAGAAATAATAGAAGAAAAATTACCAAACTGGCCATGTTAACTAATTTACGTGGCGATTTCTCAACCCTTCCCATCCTTTCATCCAGTCCTTTAAGAACATTATCTTTATTTTCCGTCGGTTCATCCGATGGTCGAGGCACTTGACGAAATGCAGCCACACGATGTGTGTCCTCTTGCAAGGCTGCAATTTGCATTGCAATGCCTCGAACGTCTGGCACTGCTTCATCAGCCCACAGCCAGAACCGACATGTTGTGTTCTATAAAATAATTGGGAATACAAGTGAAAAATATGATGTTTGGAAAGAAGTTCAATGGGGATGATCAGACATAAGTTACCGTAACATTCGAACACTTCATGAACACTCGGGATGGATTCGTTGGCGTATGGGAGGTGAACACATTCACCGGATCCCTGCAACGAGGGCAATCCAAGTCTGTCTTAGTGCTTCTAATTGCCTGTTCACTCGAAAGTTTGATGAAGCCGTAGACATCCCGTTTAAGGCGGGAGGAAGGAGAAGAGGCGAAGAGTGAGTGGAATGGAAGCCAAATCATGCATATATATAGCTTTGTTGGTAAATTATAATTTGGTTGAAGAAAATTCGCGTCATGAGGTAGCGAGGCCGAGGAGGTATCGTGGGGCGACATTGCGTTATGTATTTAAGGTTTAGTAAGTTTAAATCGGAGTTACTGCTTGTTGTTAGTACTAAATATTTGAGATAACATGTTGTGTACATAAATCTAACGATCGTAGCGCATATGGACATTACATAAATCGTAAAGGCGAGATGCATGATGGCATTATGTAACAAGTTTTACACGTCCATGAAATTAGTTAGGCGCATGGTCGTGTCGCTTGTCGACGGCGTAGATGATCCTCGGGGAATGTGAACTGTCAGGGAGTGGCGTCGTCTCGAAGGCCGTAGTAGGGGCCACATGCGGGAGGCGAATGCAGGGTGATCTCATCGTGGCGGTCGGTGAGGCCCGAGCATGTCGTCCACCCATGGTGCTCTTCTGCGGGAAGCGTCAGGTGAGTTAGTCATTGCTTTTGTACGACGGGAAAATTGGTGTTAATGCGTTCACGTGTACCGAGTAGGCCGTTGTGTTGACGAGGACCCTCCCGCGGTCGAGCCGTAGTCTTGCACGGTGTACCCTCCGTGCGTGTCGCCAAACCACCGGTCGCGCTCCGGAGGTGTGATTGAACGCCGTGCGAAGAAGTCGATCCTGCGCCTCCTCCGTGATGACGATGGTTGCGGCAGCGCCGCCCCTCGCAATCGCCGCAAGAATAAAGGGTAATGTCGACACGTCCAAAATGAGTGTATGGAAAGGTACTCACGACAAGAACCGGTTGATGATGACATACACGTGGCTCGGCGGCGGTCGGGCCGAAGCGGCCGTAGCTCGACGACTCCGAGTCGCGACGGGCGTCGAGGGCGGTCCGACGGAGGTGCGGAGGCGGAGGTGGTGGAAGGTACCCGCCACGCACGCGATCTCGCGCGTGAACGTCGGTATGGCGACCACAAGTTATGGATCTAATCGCATAACTTACATCCTCGCGCATCGTCGCGCGATCGCGCTATGATACGATCCATTGTGTTGGGGTTTCCACGGTCTATAGCTTCAGTGGTGGTTGCGGACACGCTCAAGCGGTAGTCTTTGCACGAAACCGATAGTAAGTGCGAAAAGTGTTCTTTGAAGGAGAATTATGCGAAGAATGTTTTACCGTCTCGTCGCGGCGGCCGCCGGTGACGGTCCGGACCAGCTAGTACGACGTCGTCTCGCATGGCGCCCATCGGACGCCGCGGCGCCGCCCAAGAAGCTCGCACCTAGTGCGCGGGCGATACCACCGCAAGTACGCCACGACGTCTCGGATGGCGAGCCGCGAAACTCCAAAGACCACGTCCGTCGTAGCCTCAATCCACATCGCCGTCCGAGGCCGCCAGATCGCCTCCGCCGTCGCTCCTCCGCCTCTCCTCGTCACTGCAATTGAATTTACATGTCGAAAAATCTTACTAAAAATGCCCTCAAAATAACATCAAATAATGACATACCGGTGAGCCTTTGCTGTGAGAGGTCGCTCCGTGGCGGTGGAACCTCTGGTAAAGGCCGAATTGCCTCATGACCATTGCGGGTTGTACCGCTCGACCATGTGCGAGAAGACCAAGTGATGTGTCGTCATCCAGAGTGCCTCGTCCAGTTACCTTTGGGCGATAATCCGAAGGGGGCGTGTCGTGAAGGAGCGGTCTTGCCCATGGCCACCGGATGACCTCGTCCTCGTGGAGAGTCTCGAAAGGTTATGGAACTCGGGTATACGCGCCTCGGTCTCTCCCTAGCCCACCCTAGGGTAGCACGTGTCCAACGTGTTCCCATCGAGGCCTGGCCGACGGTCGCCCTCGCAGCGTCCCCTGTAAAGCTCGGTGGTCACTGGTAAGGGTGCACGCCGTGCGAAGTACGGCCGGCCTCTTGGAAAGTGCTCCCACGACCATAATCGTGGGAGGCGTAGCACACCGCGAGGATCGCTCCTCGCCGCGTCTTCTGCCGACAAGCGCCACACAACCCTCGGTAGGTGGCGCAAAGCACCGCAGAGCCCCAATCTGATTGTGGAACCTCGTCGGGCCAGCGTCCGCGAGATGCGCGATGGATGTAGCTTCGGGTACACGCAGCCTCCTGCGTGGTAGGAAGCAGATCCATCCGAACAAGAACAACAGTACGCGACTAAATGTGTCCTCACTTCCTCCCGAGTCGCATGCTCGGCGGATCATGTACGCGCGGCCAGAATGTGGCACACCCGACACGTTCGCGACAACCGGGTCACCAAATTGTCGACCAAACGGACCTTCCATCCATCGCCTCGGAGGGCACTCTTTGAAGACCACGAAGAGGTAGACCTGTAAGCAGAGACACGTCCTCCAGAGTAATGGTCATCTCCCCCCATCGGAAGTGGAAGGTGTGAGTCTCCGGTCTCCAACGGTCCACGGCCTTGAGCAGGAGTGTGCCGCGTCAAAGCTGCGGCTGTCGCGGAGGTCCAACATCCGGCGAGGGCGGGAGCCCGTCTCCGGCTCGGGACGTCTGCTCGTCAAGGGGCCATCTCTCTGGGGCGCTCAGACCAGAGCTCGGAGGGCCGACGGCGGCACCACGCCCGACAGCGGTGTCCCACATCCCAGCGTGGGTCGGCGGCTCGTGCTGCGTCGTCCAACTCGAGCTGCGCCATCTCCTGCCAACAGGGAAACAACATGTCAGTGCACGCATGTAAAACATATTATGTGACACAGGAAAATAAGGCAAGACATACGATAAAAAAATTCAACAATACAATATGATCATGGATAAACCCGGACAACTTAACAAGTACTACATAAAGGCATGGATAAACGAAGAGCGAGTCCATCAAAGACATTGAAATAAGCAAGCGACATCACGACGTAGTAATTACATCTTCCTCACTACTGATGCCTCGCTTGTGCCGGTCTGCATTTAGGCGTGGTGATGGAGTGCCCAACAGGTCTTACATACCGCAGCAGGGTCGGCGAACTCGTTGCCGCTACTGGCTGTCGTCCATGTCGTTCCGGATGCGTCGGGGCTCGTCGTCTTCCACTACCGGTGCTTTAGTGCGTCGTCGGGCACCCACTTCACTGTCCCACCAAAGGTCCTCAGAGTGCGTGTCGGCCCGTATGAATGGAACTCGGACTCCAAGTTGCATACAGTGGTGGATGTCATAGTACTCGGAGATGTAACGCCCGAGGCTTGCCGCCACGCCGCGCATGCCGCGTACACATGGGAGCATGGTTTGTGCAGAAGCTGCGGCTTGTTGCAGGTGCACGACGCTTCTTCACCAATCGTGCAGACCTGCTTACGATCCCCTCTAACATGGCCCATCACGTACTTCTCCCGAGCACGATCTCGAACTTCGCCGACGCCATCCATGGTACGAGCGGTGTCGCGATCGAGCCTTGCGATCTTATTCTCCATGTAGGCATGCATTACTTCGAGAATTGCTTCCGTCCTCCAAATGCTTCTTGGCCATCATGGCTCTGTTGACAAAGTATCCGATGGTACGGTTCGGCTCTCCTCCACGATCGCGTTGATCGGCAGAGATCGGACACCCTTCAAAGACACCGTTGTACACCTCCGACATGTTGGTCGTCATGATCCGTACACTTGCACCGTCCGTGTCGTGCGGCGGGGACCATTTCTCCAGTCAGTGCGTGCGAGTTAACCCATTGTGTGAACTCCCAACTCGCGGACCCTCTAGCCGCTGCCCCTGCCTCGGCATGCGCTGAGTCCCTTACATGCTTCCTGGTCTCCTCATCGAGCTGTCTCCACACCGCTTCGAACTTCCTCCTTTGGTTCTGCATGCAGAGCTTCTTGAACATCTTCATGAGGTCCTTGCTCAAAACCTTGTGTGGAAGTTGGCGCGAGATGCCTCATGCACCAACGGCTCCTAACATCGTTCCACGATGTACGGCGGCCAAGCGTCCCATTTTGCATCATGCACAACGCAGACAACAAGTCAAGATTGCGATCCGAGATGACACATACATCCGCCGATCTTGCACGACCGCCGCTTCACATTGCACAGAACCACGGCCGGCTCTCCGTGTTCTCGCTCTCAACAATTGCGAGCGCCACGGGGACTAATCGGTCATTCGCATCGGCCGCAACGGCAGTGAGGATGGTACCCCTGTACTTCCCACATAGGAAGGTACCATCCATCGTGAGCACGGGACGACAATGTTTGAACCCTTCGATCGCCTGACGGAAGGCCCAGAAGACCCTTTCAAGAACAAAACAATTGGGCCCCTCCGTCGGATGCACCCGCTCAAGCTTGTTTACGTACGTCCGGGATTAGATTCCGGGATTTGATGCGATAATCTTGGTACTAGGTTGTAAGCCTCTTGAATGTGCGAACATTCGCTCGAACCTGCGTTTACGCACGCCATGCCGCCTTGTAGCTGACAGGGAATCCCACCATATTGGCAACATCCGCCAGCAGGAGCTTTGGCGAAATGGACACATCTGCAGCGACGAGGTGGCTTATCAAGCTGGCAACATACGAGGACGTCATGTTGCGGTGCACTGTGTAGCGGCTCAGCTAACTCGCATGTGTGGTCCTTCAAAGACCGTTATCAGGAAGCCCATGGCGTGATGCGTGAACCTCTGCGCGCGACCTTGCCAAAGACAGATTCATCAACACACCGACGATGTACGTGTCGGGTTGGACCTCGCACCCGATCGTCCGTCCGATGTTAACGGCGTATCTTGCAATAGCTTGTTGTGCGGCGATCTTGTCGAAAGCGCCGTTTACGAGCGGGGTGTCCTCATGGAACCCCACTCCGCACCTCGGACGTGGCGTAACCAAATGATGTCATCGCAACATCGTCCAATCGTGAGGGCGTAAGCAATGTCGATGGTTACAAAACCACCAATCGCACCTCCCCGCAGCGGCTTCTCCGTCTTCGTCGTCTTCCGAACTAGTTGTTTCGACGCCCTCCTCGCTTCCACCTCATCCACTGGTCGGTCGGTACTCGTGACAATCAATACGGTGACCACCATCTCTCCCCGCCTTCGTTGGGCTCAAAATTGACCGCCGCCCCTCGGTCTCCATCGCCCACGTCTCTCCGAATCGCAGACCAACGCAAGCTCCTCCTCACCGCAGCCTTCACCTTCATCGGAACCACCGCGCCGGATGTCCCGTGCTCTCCAAGAATCAACGTAGACCATCGGCGCGCATATATCGCAGCAGCGGGGTTGCAAACAACCCCCATGTAGTTGGCCCATGAAGCGTCACATGTGACCTTCATAAGTTGCCAAACGGTCTCGCCTGCACCACCCACCACCGAGGCATACAACGCCTCGATGCGCAGCTTCTTCCTTCCAGTGGCGCGATCGAACGCGGATCGCACGCACCGCCTTAGCTCCGAGAGGCTCATGTCCTTCAGAGCCGCGCCCGGATCACGGTGCGGTGACAATTTGACAGGTCCGCACCGTACGGTCCGTCGCGTACGAGACCGTCCCCGTGGAACACGAATGATCTTGAATTTCCGCCATAAAGTACCTAACACATGTGCATATGAAACCATCGAATTATTTGCGGGATTTTTTGTCGTAATGAACGCTTCTACAAATTTGGTTATGCCCATCGCATACCTAACGTTTTGTCGTACATGTTTTCAATCCCGATTGGAGTTCGTATGATTTTTCTATCAATGAAATGTCCAAGCTAATATTATTTCTAGTATAAATAATCCATAGCCTATTCTATGTTACACTTCAGAAATTTCCTGTGGTACTACATAGTTACAAATTTTTTAACTAGTTCGATATTACGATGCAAAATAATTCACTTGAAATTCTTCTTGCATTTCTACGTTTCCATACCCGAGTTAGACCTAACTTACACCAAAGACATGTGTGGTCCACGACAAGGTATTCTTTTTCATTAAATTTCAGATTTAAAACTTACTTGAGAGGTGCGTCAGTTTCTCATTCTAGCGGTGTAATGTGTAGTGCATGCACCAACGCGATATGCCCGATCAAGAGTACATATACAAAGCGTTCAAATGGGTCTATTTCTATTTTGCTTAATGACCTCAGAAAATTTTGCTATTTTATGACCAAGTTCATGAAACTATAAAAATACAGAAAGGAAATTTACAACACTACTAGCAACATGTCCATTAAGTCAACTAATTACGGCATAATGACATTGTTAACTACTAGGTCTTCAAAATAAACTAACTACACAACTAAAACTACTCTGCTATAATTCATCTAATTGCATCCTAATCACATTGCTAAAACTACCGATAATACTAATTGAATGCGAATGACATTTACCTTTTCTAGGTGCTCGCAGCGAGCTTCAAAGCTTATTTTCTACGTGCTCGTGATTTTTCCGACTCGTAGATTTTTTTCACAAAATTTTTTCCACTCCAATCAGTATCAGACGAGCCAATGAGGGAGGCTCCTCACTCGCTACTCCCTTTTATAGGCGCAGCGTCCGGGGCCTAGCCTCGGGCGCTATGCCTGCAACCTGGCTGCAGCGCCGGGAGCCGAGCCTCGGCAAGACGCTGGCGGCACAGCAGCGTGGCGTGGCAGTCACCGCTGCATAGCGCCGAGGCGAGCCCGGCGCCTGCTTACGCGCCAGCAAGCGCCGCGTGGCTGGCCCGTCGCGTCCAGCCTTAGCGCCACGCGCGGCCGCGTGGCGCGCGCCCGGCCCGCGAGCGGCACCAAGTCTTGCCCACGGGGAAATCTTCTTAGTCCCAGCGGCGGCAACAATTCTTCTTGCCGTCGGGGCGGCGAAGATTAAATCTTCGCCGTCGGGGACAGCGGCACAAATCTTCCGTCCGGGCCGACGACAACTAGGTTGCTGCCGTCCCGACGGCGGCTCTAGAGGGAGGCTACTTTTGGAATTTTTGAACTTATGAGGCTATTTTTGGAATTTTTATTGCGCAATGAGGCTAATTTAGTCCAGAATTCTTTGGTGATCGCCAATAAAATGTACCTAAAAAGTGAAAGACCCCTTGCTAAGCTCCTCTTCGCCTCCAGTTCCATCCGCTCCACCTCCCCTCACTTCACCGCGACGACCTTCGCAACACCGCAGCTGCTGATTGACCGGAGATTCGCAGCGATCCCCATGGCGGCACGGCTCCACCCCTCCTCATCGCGGTGCTGTCCCTGGTCGGCGCCTCCGCGGCAGCCGGCGACGCGGCGGGGAAGGGGAACGGGAAGGTGGACGTGGCGCTCTACTACGAGTCGCTGTGCCCCTACTCGGCGCGCTTCGTGGTGAAACACCTCACCAGGGACTTCAAGGACAGCCTCCTCGACGCCGCTGACATCACCCTCGTCCCCTACGGCAACGCTCGTGTCGGCAAGGACGGCGCCATCTCCTGCCAGGTGGGCCCCCGCACCGCGCCACGCGCCCGATCCCTTGCTCTGCTCTGCTCTGCTCTCCTTTCCTCTGCTACAGCACAAGGTTATTTTCCGTTTGGGAATTCTGGGTGTGGGCTTAGTTCTTGGGTTAATTTTAGATATTTGCTAAACTGTAGCAAGGTTATTTTCCGGTTGGGAATTCTGGGTGTGGGCTTAGTTCTTGGGTTAATTTTAGATATTTAACAAAAAATTACATACATAAATTATTATAATTTTTGTTTAATAAAGTTATAAATAAACTAAAATTCAACTGTTTTTGACTCGTAAAATAGTTTTTACTACCACTTGCCAATTTCCGTTCGTTCCTTTTCCGAGGAAGAATTGGGTTAATTACTGTTTGGTAGCGGTGCTTATACTGATACTGTTGAGCTGTTGGCTTGTTGCAGCATGGCCCTGATGAATGCTTTCTGAACACCGTGGAGGCTTGCGCCATCGACGCCTGGCCGAATTTGGTAACTAATCACACCTCATAATCTGCTCACAGCTTGACCACCAAACGTATTGTTGCAATTGCAAGAGGTTCTGGATAGAATCGTGCACTATGATGCGATGATCACAATGAACTTGCTATCAACTAGTAGTAACTAATAGCATCATCCTATCATATAATAATACCCTGTGGTGAAAGTTCAGTTCAAATTCAGGCAATTCTGCTCCAAATATAGAGACTTTACGGGGGCTCTTATGTATTATCTGTTGCTGTTGGTTGCAGGACGTGCATTTCCGTTTCATCTACTGCGTCGAGGACCTGGTGGTGAAGCACAAGCACCAGGAATGGGAGTCGTGCTTCGAAAAATTGGGACTTGACCCCAAGCCTGTCACCGATTGCTACAAGAGTCAGCGCGGCCACAAGGTTCGTTCCTATGACGCCCTTCATTATGCTACTTCTTTGTTCAATTTCATTGCTTACTCATATGCTAACCACAATGTCTGCATTTTGTTTGTTTGCTCCATCCAGCTTGACCTCAAGTATGGCAGACAGACTGATGCTCTTCAGCCTCCCCACAAGTACGTTCCGTGGGTGGTGGTTGATGGGCAGCCACTCTACGAAGTAAGTGCCACTCTCAAGATCAGATGCACATAAGGATGATCTCTCATTTCGTGCACTTTTTTTCTTCTCAAGTTCATCACTGAAGCTTACCATCTCATCTATATTATGCTAGTTTTTTTTAAAAACTTGCGACGAACTTGTTTCCGTTTCAGGATTACGAGAACTTCGAAGCTTACATCTGCAAGGCGTACAAGGGCCGTCCTCCGGGGGTTTGCGAAGGGCTGGGTCGCCGTCCTCCGAGCGTGCAAGCGGTAGTGGAGGCGGGCATCGGCGTCAGTTACAACTCCGGCGATATCAAGCTTGGGCATGCTGAAGATGATACCGCCGACGAGATAAAGATGGTGCTGCCAGATGATGATAATTGATAAATCTGTGCCCCGTTGTGGGGGCGGTCATGTTGAACAATTCTCTCTCTCTGTTCAGATTATGGAGATGCGGATCATCCAACAACAGTAATAAAGTAAGGTATTGTGCTAGTGACAACTTGATCTGGTTTCTTGAGTAGTTGACCTGTGGAATCAATAGCCTGTTTGGCTGTTGCACATTCCTTGCTTCCGTACATGATGTATTCGGGCACATGATGCGTGAAGTCCTAAACTGGAAATGGATCATCTATATTAGTATAGGCTAATTTGAAAGAGCATAGTGATATGCATTAAGACATTCTCGTCGAATAGTCTAGATAGATGGAGTGTTATAGTACCGGAGGATACAATAAAATCTTTACAGTATTTTCGATAAAGTAAACATGAGATGTTTCTATGGGTTTTGCTAGATGTTACCATAGAGTACTGTTCACATAAAACCACTGTTTACACGCTATTCCCCGTCCCCGCGTCCCGTGAAACGGTGTACCTGCACTATGGGCACGCTTGGCTAATTCCTATCAGCTGCTTTTCCGTACGCATGATGACATGATGAGCAGCTCGATCGTATCCCAGGACGTCGATCGGAGTCAATGCAGCCCTGGGATGATTAGTTCGATGTACCAGCCATTTGTATACACATCGATCCGCAATCTGTTCGTCTGCACGGTAGCGGAGTCGGGCTCGAATAGTCGCTGTTGCTTGTTCTCTCCTGGACTGGACTGAGAATATATATGATCTCTCTTTGTATTGGTTAATGGCCGTTATTCAACTGCCGTTGAGACTGTGTACGTACTCAAGAAATTATTGATTATTTATCACTATAAATAGATACATTTAAGTATTTACCTCTCGGTCTGGAACCAGAATTAAGTTCATTTGCCACAATATTGTGAAATTCTTGCTCCTGCCACTTCGGGCTAGTGGTTTGCTCGCAACAACATCTGAATTTATCAAAACAATGTGGCCATTGCTTGATTGAGTTATTGCATTGTTTGATCGCTGAAGAGATACTATGCTCGGATGGGAAATAGGCTCTTGTTTTTACGGAGGAAAGACGTGGGGTCCAGTACCTAATGCCCAGCCAACAGTGAGCGGCCACGTGGACGGTTACATAGAGGCGAGCCACGACGGAGCAGGCAAAGCCGCATCCGACTCGGATTTCGGATTGCACTCCGCGTGGAATGCGGACGCACGAATGCAATATAAGTAACACATGTACACCCTTCACGCAGTTAGCCTCCCGCATTGCGAGTAGAGCTGGGAGTTAGGTTGTACTTTTTTTGAGCCGATTCGAGACTCGATCAGTACGGTACAGTCTAACCATAATACGAATGGCGGGTCGTGCTGGACCTGAGAATGTGACTCGTTGAGCGGCACGGCATGGCACGGCAGGGTCAATTAGGCCATGCTTGGGCCAACCCGGCACGAAATAGGCCCAACCTCCCCGTTCTAGCCCAATCCCCCTGGCCTTGCCCAATCACTCCCTCACACCGGCCTGGCCCAACCAATCACCCCCATTCTGCCACCGGTCTGGCCCAACATCCCCCCGGCCTCCCCCAAACCCCATCCCCAACCCCTTCTCCCGAGCCCCAGCTCTCAAATTCCTAATCCTTAATCACATTCCCTGATTCCCATCCTAGCTCTAACTGCCTCCCGCCCCACGCGTCTCCGATCACCGCCCTCCATTCCTCTCCCTCCCCACGCGTCGCTACCCTATACCCTCCCTCCAACCACCTCCTCATCGCCGTCATTCTCACCCCCTTCGCAAGCGCGCGGCGCGGCCGAGGTGGACGGAGTTCTTTATCGAAGTCCAGGAGGAGGATGAGGCTATGGCAAGGGGGAGCAGGCATGGATGGCACGTGTGTCTTTGTCTTCCTGGGGCAGCGGCGGTTGTTGTCTTCCCGGGCGTCTATAGTTACTTAGAGCTAGGGTTGAGCCGGCACAACACGGTCTTGACACAACGGGCTTTGGACCGTGCCTGGACCTGGCCGTATGCGAGGCTAGCCGGAACGGCGGGGTGGTCGGGCCGAGCAGGCACGTGCCGTGCCGGCATGACCCGGCCCAATGCCCACCACTAATTGCGAGCACTAGCCATGGCGTGTGTCTCTGCCATTGCGCCGGCGGCATTCTTTCCACGGTCGCCCTGTTCGATACCGTCGGTGCCGCCGTACCGACCGCCTTGCTCCACCGTGCTGTCCCCCTCATCCCAGCCGCGTCATGGTGAGGTGGCAGCCTCTGCGCCGGCTAGTACAAGCTCAACTTCGACGGTCCGTCTACCACGGTGGCTCCGGCCGAGCTAGCGTTGGCGACACCATCCGCGACTGCGTTAGCCGCATTTCAGGAACTGAAGATGGAGTTGTAGGTGCGAAGACTATTTCAGTTAAGTGAGAAAGAAAACATTTCAGTGTTACGAAGATCCAACAGGGATTGGTTCAAAACTTCTTAAAGGAAGATCTACGGCTAAGCCGCACCAAGTACTTTGCTACGTGCCTCAGACACAGTAAAGTGGGAATTGTCGGATTTTACTGTAGCTGTGATTTTGGTTTTCAACCGAGGAATATTCTCCTGTAAAGCTTTAAAACTTGAGGTTGCGGGATTCGTTAAGCACTACAAATATTATCTTGTTATTAGCTTTTAGATAGTTAAAGTCATTGACTGTAAGACTACTTTCCCCTTTTGCTTATTCTGGAATGAAATCATTGAGAAAATCCCATCGTGATTTCTGATTTGGTGCAGTGATTTCTGGAGCTCTTGTCAACTGGTATCAAAGCCAACGTTTCCTTGTCTAGGATTTCGTTGTGGAGGCGATTTGATTTGGAAATCGAGTTTGGGTTGGTGGGATCGACACTATAAAATCCCCAACCACGAGTTCCAGATCGGAAAGGTGGAAGGGATCTAAGGGAAAGGTAAGGTTGGCGGACTTGTTTCACTGTAAAATTCTTGAACTAATACCCTCAGATCTAAACAAGCATGACTCGAGGAAGCGCAGATCGGTTGTGGAACCGAGTGAAAGCACGATGCATGCAGTGCTAAAACAAGACATCACTGAAGCTTATCACAGAATTGATCAAGTACATAGCCAGATCACAACTGTTCAGGAGAAGGTGGAAAAGATGGAAGGTCTTCCCAAGAAGATCGACAATATGGAAGGTATGTTGAAAACCTTAATGTTACAGCTAGGACTCTTGACAATAGATCCACCCAATTCTTCTTCTCACGTTCAAAATAGAAATGCATAAGTAATTACTGAAGAACAAGAGGTAGAAAAGACAGAACTAGATCGAGATCTGATGAAAATACTTTGTGAAACGAAGGGTGTGAATGTGAATAGCACTACAGGTGTGATTTTAGAAGGATACACAGAGGATAAGATGGGAGGCCACACAATATCATTTGCACCTGTTCGTAATGATCCAATTAACTTTAGGTTAGAGAAAGTGAACTAGTTCAGAAGATCGATTGCCAGAGGGCCGAAGTTGGAGTTTCCAAAATTCAATGGTGAGAACCCCTTAGGATGGATAAGGTAAGCAGGAAAAATATTTCGAGATGACAAAGGTGCTAGATGAATGTAGAATTGACATGACACAAATGTATGTCATAGGAAGAGCTGATGTGTGGTTGAGAAGTTCTGAAATATTGATCAATCCACCTCCATAGCCCCAATTTTGCAAATTGGTTTGTAATAGATTTACTGATTGCAGTATTTATGATGTCATGGATAATTTTCACTCTCTTAAGCAGAACTATACTCAAGTCTCAGCTTACATTGACAAATTTGAGGAGAGTATGACAGTGGTTAAAAAGGAGCACCCTTATTTGGAAGAACAGTATTACGTAGTCAGCTTTGTAGATGGCCTCAAGGATGAGATTAAATGCCATCTTAGGCCTTTGAGACCTCATAACCTCACTGATGCTTATTGGCTGGCCAAAGATTATAAGAAAGGATTGCAGTACAAAAAGAGTAGCAAGTTTAATGGCTATGGGCAACCAAAACAAAATTAATACCAGCAAGGAAAGAACCAAGGAAAACAGGAGAAGGGAGAAATGTTTCAGCATAGAAACATTCCAAATACTAATAAGGTGAGGAAACCTGGAGAATGATGAAAATGTTTTGAGAAGTGGACACCCAGCATAAGTGTAAACAAGCCCCAATGGTGAATGCCATGATTACTGAAAAAGAAGAGGAGATTCCAGTACAACAAGAGCAAGAAGGAACTTATGATGAGGAGCGGATTGAGAACACTAAAGAAGATGAAGAGGAACAACTAATGCAAATTTCTGACCAAGCTGCCAATGGGATTACACATTCAACTACAATGTTAGTAATAATCACTGTATAGTGCAAGCACCAATACTTTCATTGATCATAAATTTGCACTCAAAACTAACTGTAAGATCATCAGTAATGAGATGACTAGGGTATCAATTGCAGGAGGTGGAAAACTGTAGATTGGATCACATATCAAGAATCGTATATAAGATTCAAGGGAGATTTTGATGGTACTTTCGATTACTAGATCGAAGAAGTATGAAGTGATTTTAGGAGGGGATTGGATTTATCAGCACAACCCAGTTACTATTAATCTGAAGATAAGAGAGTTGACAATTTTGAAAGGAGGAACTCAAGCTATTACATTTTCAGACATCACCCAAGCAAGAGAATCAAAGATTCTGGACTCAAAATAGATTTTAAAACTATTATGTAAGGGGGCAATGGGGTTTGTATTGTTGGCTAGTCAAGTACATTTAAGTCATGGCCAAGAGGAGAAAGCAAAAGCAATACCAACTGAGCTAGAATAAATACTGGATCAGTATCAAGAAGTATTTGAGGAACCCAATGGGCTACCACCAAAAAGGAATTGTGACCATGCAATACCCTTGAAGGAAAACTCTGAATCTCCCGATATCAGGCCATATAGAGTTCTCCATCAACAGTAAGAGATGGAGAAGTAGGTTAGACAGTTGTTGGATTCTGTAGTAATCAAACCAAGTGAGAGTCCATATGCATCACCTGCCATATTGGTTAGAAAGAAAGATGAGTCTTGGAGGTTGTGTACAGAAGACTTAATGTACAAATAGTAAATAACAAGTTTCCAATACATGTAATAGAAGACCTTCTTGATGAACTGAATGGAGCTACTATATTTTCAAAGTTAGACCTCAGGTCAGGCTGCCATCAAGTGAGGATGAAGGAAGAAGATATACACAAGACTGCCTTTAGGACTTATTTTGGTCATTATGAATTCTTAGTAATGCCTTTTAGATTATCTAATGCCCCTGCGACATTCCAGTCACTTATGAATTCAATCTTTACTCAGCATTTGAGAAAATCCATCTTAGTGTTTTTATATGTTATATTGGTTTATAGCAAGAACATGTACATCACCTGAGCATGGTACTACATATACTAAAGATGAATCAATTATATGCCAAGATGAGTAAATGTGTGTTTTGTGTGGACCAGGCAGAATACTTGGGTCATGTGATTCATGCAAATGGGAGGTGGACCGGCGGCAGGCGAAGCGGCGGGGGGCGAGGATGCGCGGCGGGAGGCGAGGAGGTGCGGCGGGAGGCCCCCTCCCCCATCCCTACCACCACCAGGGCACAGGATTGACAGAGTCCATCCCCACTGAGCCACCACCACCAGCCACGGAGGCGGTCGAGCGGCCGCGGAGCCGAGGCGGAGGCGGTCGGCGCGGAGGCGAGCGGCCGTGCCCAACCATCTTGTCTTGCGGCCGAGCACGGCACGATTTTCCGTCGCGTCTTGCGTGCCGCGACGGGCGGCTTGCGCGCCCGACACACCCACCATTCGGGTCGGGCCAGCCCGGCCTGACACGTGGCGGGCCGTGATGTGCCGGCCGGGCTTTGGGCTGGCCCGGAAAAGCACGACCCGACTCCCACCTCTACTAGCTTGTGACATCCGGAGCAAGCCAAAAAATCGGACGCTTCGTGCCACCGTCCGAGCTCACGTAAAAGGACTAATATCTGTCGTTTGATCTGTCGCCTCCCCGTGTACACCTGGGTGATTCAAGGAGAGGCACCTTGACGCCACCTTCATCGTCGTGGAGCATTTCAAGAGAAGGGGTGGTAGGCTGGTAGCCTTAACCCGTTCGTATACAATTGCTTGCTAAGTGAGGTCAAGAACTCTAGATAATTTGGGAGGATTGGGATGTTCTTGCCGACATGGAAGCACAGGGGTTTCCCAACTCGATTCGAGCTTCTTTTTCGGGTAGAAAGTATTGTGTAAGTAAGCGAAATGGTCAAGAGCATATGGAAAACACGTGGAGTGAGTAGGAGAGTGAGAGAGAGAGAGCGCGTGTCCGCTATTTTCGAGAGGCACGGACGCTGTCATTACCCTTTGTTTTTCCTATTCACACGTGGCCGCCCGCCTGACGGTGATCGCCAATAAAATGTACCTAAAAAGTGAAAGACCCCTTGCTAAGCTCCTCTTCGCCTCCAGTTCCATCCGCTCCACCTCCCCTCACTTCACCGCGACGACCTTCGCAACACCGCAGCTGCTGATTGACCGGAGATTCGCAGCGATCCCCATGGCGGCACGGCTTCACCCCTCCTCATCGCGGTGCTGTTCCTGGTCGGCGCCTCCGCGGCAGCCGGCGACGCGGCGGGGAAGGGGAACGGGAAGGTGGACGTGGCGCTCTACTACGAGTCGCTGTGCCCATACTCGGCGCGCTTCGTGGTGAAACACCTCACCAGGGACTTCAAGGACAGCCTCCTCGACGCCGCTGACATCACCCTCGTCCCCTACGGCAACGCTCGTGTCGGCAAGGACGGCGCCATCTCCTGCCAGGTGGGCCCCCGCACCGCGCCACGCGCCACGCGCCACGCGCCACGCGCCCGATCCCTTGCTCTGCTCTGCTCTCCTTTCCTCTGCTACAGCACAAGGTTATTTTCCGTTTGGGAATTCTGGGTGTGGGCTTAGTTCTTGGGTTAATTTTAGATATTTGCTAAACTGTAGCAAGGTTATTTTCCGGTTGGGAATTCTGGGTGTGGGCTTAGTTCTTGGGTTAATTTTAGATATTTAACAAAAATTACATACATAAATTATTATAATTTTTGTTTAATAAAGTTATAAATAAACTAAAATTCAACTGTTTTTGACTCGTAAAATAGTTTTTACTACCACTTGCCAATTTCCGTTCGTTCCTTTTCCGAGGAAGAATTGGGTTAATTACTGTTTGGTAGCGGTGCTTATACTGATACTGTTGAGCTGTTGGCTTGTTGCAGCATGGCCCTGATGAATGCTTTCTGAACACCGTGGAGGCTTGCGCCATCGACGCCTGGCCGAATTTGGTAACTAATCACACCTCATAATCTGCTCACAGCTTGACCACCAAACGTATTGTTGCAATTGCAAGAGGTTCTGGATAGAATCGTGCACTATGATGCGATGATCACAATGAACTTGCTATCAACTAGTAGTAACTAATAGCATCATCCTATCATATAATAATACCCTGTGGTGAAAGTTCAGTTCAAATTCAGGCAATTCTGCTCCAAATATAGAGACTTTACGGGGGCTCTTATGTATTATCTGTTGCTGTTGGTTGCAGGACGTGCATTTCCGTTTCATCTACTGCGTCGAGGACCTGGTGGTGAAGCACAAGCACCAGGAATGGGAGTCGTGCTTCGAAAAATTGGGACTTGACCCCAAGCCTGTCACCGATTGCTACAAGAGTCAGCGCGGCCACAAGTTTCGTTCCTATGACGCCCTTCATTATGCTACTTCTTTGTTCAATTTCATTGCTTACTCATATGCTAACCACAATGTCTGCATTTTGTTTGTTTGCTCCATCCAGCTTGACCTCAAGTATGGCAGACAGACTGATGCTCTTCAGCCTCCCCACAAGTACGTTCCGTGGGTGGTGGTTGATGGGCAGCCACTCTACGAAGTAAGTGCCACTCTCAAGATCAGATGCACATAAGGATGATCTCTCATTTCGTGCACTTTTTTTCTTCTCAAGTTCATCACTGAAGCTTACCATCTCATCTATATTATGCTAGTTTTTTTTTAAAACTTGCGACGAACTTGTTTCCGTTTCAGGATTACGAGAACTTCGAAGCTTACATCTGCAAGGCGTACAAGGGCCGTCCTCCGGGGGTTTGCGAAGGGCTGGGTCGCCGTCCTCCGAGCGTGCAAGCGGTAGTGGAGGCGGGCATCGGCGTCAGTTACAACTCCGGCGATATCAAGCTTGGGCATGCTGAAGATGATACCGCCGACGAGATAAAGATGGTGCTGCCAGATGATGATAATTGATAAATCTGTGCCCCGTTGTGGGGGCGGTCATGTTGAACAATTCTCTCTCTCTGTTCAGACTATGGAGATGCGGATCATCCAACAACAGTAATAAAGTAAGGTATTGTGCTAGTGACAACTTGATCTGGTTTCTTGAGTAGTTGACCTGTGGAATCAATAGCCTGTTTGGCTGTTGCACATTCCTTGCTTCCGTACATGATGTATTCGGGCACATGATGCGTGAAGTCCTAAACTGGAAATGGATCATCTATATTAGTATAGGCTAATTTGAAGGAGCATAGTGATATGCATTAAGACATTCTCGTCGAATAGTCTAGATAGATGGAGTGTTATAGTACCGGAGGATACAATAAAATCTTTACAGTATTTTCGATAAAGTAAACATGAGATGTTTCTATGGATTTTGCTAGATGTTACCGTAGAGTACTGTTCACATAAAACCACTGTTTACACGCTATTCCCCGTCCCCCGCGTCCCGTGAAACGGTGTACCTGCACTATGGGCACGCTTGGCTAATTCCTATCAGCTGCTTTTCCGTACGCATGATGACATGATGAGCAGCTCGATCGTATCCCAGCCCTGGGATGATTAGTTCGATGTACCAGCCATTTGTATACACATCGATCCGCAATCTGTTCGTCTGCACGGTAGCGGAGTCGGGCTCGAATAGTCGCTGTTGCTTGTTCTCTCCTGGACTGGACTGAGAATATATATGATCTCTCTTTGTATTGGTTAATGGCCGTTATTCAACTGCCGTTGAGACGGTGTACGTACTCAAGAAATTATTGATTATTTATCACTATAAATAGATACATTTAAGTATTTACCTCTCGGTCTAGAACCAGAATTAAATTCATTTGCCATAAATATTGTGAAATTCTTGCTCCTGCCACTTCGGGCTAGTGGTTTGCTCGCAACATCTGAATTTATCAAAGCAATGGCCACAACAACATCTGAATTTATCAAAACAATGTGGCCATTGCTTGATTGAGTTATTGCATTGTTTGATCGCTGAAGAGATACTATGCTCGGATGGGAAATAGGCTCTTGTTTTTACGGAGAAAAGACGTGGGGTCCAGTACCTAATGCCCAGCCAACAGTGAGCGGCCACGTGGACGGTTACATAGAGGCGAGCCACGACGGAGCAGGCAAAGCCGCATCCGACTCGGATTGCACTCCGCGTGGAATGCGGACGCACGAATGCAATATAAGTAACACATGTACACCTTTCCCTCAGTTAGCCTCCCGCATTGCGAGTAGAGCTGGGAGTTAGGTTGTACTTTTTTGAGCCGATTCGAGACTCGATCAGTACGGTATAATCTAAGCACAATACGAACGGTGGGTCTGAGAATGTGGCCCGTTGAGCGGCACGGCATGGCACGGCACGATCAATTAGGTCATGCTTGGGCCAGCCCGGCACGAAATAGGTCCAACCTCCCCGTTCTAGCCCAATCCCCCTGGCCTTGCCCAATCACTCCCTCACACCGGCCTGGCCCAACCAATCACCCCCCTTCTGCCACCGGTTTGGCCCAACATCCCCCCGGCCTCCCCCAAACCCCATCCCCAACCCCTTCTCCCGAGCCCTAGCTCCCAAATTCCCAATCCTTAATCACATTCCCTCATTTCCCTCCTTCTAACTCTAACTGACTCCCTCCCCACGCGTCTCCGATCACCGCCCTCCATTCCTCTCCCTCCCCACGCACCGCCGGCCGCACCCTCCCTCCCTCTCCCTCCCCACGTGTCGCCACCCTCCCTCTCCCTCCCCACGCGTCGCTACCCTATACCCTCCCTCCAACCACCTCCTCATCACCGTCATTCTCACCCCCTTCGCAAGCGCGCGGCGCGACCGAGGTGGACGGAGTTCTTTATCGAAGTCCAGGAGGAGGATGAGGCTATGGCAAGGGGGAGCAGGCATGGATGGCACGTGTGTCTTTGTCTTCCTGGGGCAGCGGCAGTTGTTGTCTTCCCGGGCGTCTATAGTTACTTAGAGCTAGGGTTGAGCTGGCACAGCACGGTCTTGACACAACGGGCTTTGGGCCGTGCCTGGACCTGGCCGTATGCGAGGCTAGCTGGAACGGCAGGGTGGTCGGGCGAGCGAGCACGCGTCGTCTTGCATGACTCGGCCCAATGCCTACCACTAATTGCGAGCACTAGCCATGGCGTGTGTCTCTGCCATTGCGCCGGCGACATTCTTTCCACGATCGCCCTGTTTGATACCGTCGGTGCCGCCGTACCGACCGCCTTGCTCCACCGTACTGTCCCCCTCATCCCAGCCGCGTCATGGTGAGGTGGCAGCCTCCGCGCCGGCTGGTACAAGCTCAACTTCGACGGTCCGTCTACCACGGTGGCTCCGGCCGAGCTAGCGTTGGCGACGCCATCCGCGACTGCGTTAGCCGCATTTCAGGAACTGAAGATGGAGTTGTAGGCGCGAAGACTATTTTAGTTAAGTGAGAAAGAAAACATTTCAGTGTTACGAAGATCCAACAGGGATTGGTTCAAAACTTCTTAAAGGAAGATCTACGGCTAAGCCGCACCAAGTACTTTGCTGCGTGCCTCACACACAGTAAAGTGGGAATTGTTGGATTTTACTGTAGCTGTGATTTTGGTTTTCAACCGAGGAATATTCTCCTGTAAAGCTTTAAAACTTGAGGTTGCGGGATTCGTTAGGCACTACAAATATTATCTTGTTATTAGCTTTTAGATAGTT
This sequence comes from Hsuehochloa calcarea, assembly GCA_036346395.1. Classification (NCBI taxonomy): domain Eukaryota; kingdom Viridiplantae; phylum Streptophyta; class Magnoliopsida; order Poales; family Poaceae; genus Hsuehochloa; species Hsuehochloa calcarea. Next base: position 52,167,094 of record CM070598.1, read on the forward strand.
AAAGTCATTGACTGTAAGACTACTTTCCCCTTTTGCTTATTCTGGAATGAAATCATTGAGAAAATCCCATCGTGATTTCTGATTTGGTGTAGTGATTTCTGGAGCTCTTGTCAACTGGTATCAAAGCCAACGTTTCCTTGTCTAGGATTTCATTGTGGAGGCGATTTGATTTGGAAATTGAGTTTGGGTTGGTGGGATCGACACTATAAAATCCCCAACCACGAGTTCCAGATCGGAAAGGTGGAAGGGATCTAAGGGAAAGGTAAGGTTGGCGGACTTGTTTCACTGTAAAATTCTTGAACTAATACCCTCAGATCTAAACAAGCATGACTCGAGGAAGCAGCAGATCGGTTGTGGAACCGAGTGAAAGCACAGATGCGACAGTGCTCAAACAAGACATCACTGAAGCTTATCACAGAATTGATCAAGTACATAGCCAGATCACAACTGTTCAGGAGAAGGTGGAAAAGATGGAAGGTCTTCCCAAGAAGATCGACAATATGGAAGGTATGTTGAAAACCTTAATATTACAGCTAGGACTCTTGACAATAGATCCACCCAATTCTTCTTCTCGCGTTCAAAATAGAAATGCATAAGTAATTACTGAAGAACAAGAGGTAGAAAAGACAGAACTAGATCGAGATCTGATGAAAATACTTTGTGAAACGAAGGGTGTGAATGTGAATAGCACTACAAGTGTGATTTTAGAAGGATACACAGAGGATAAGATAGGAGGCCACACAATATCATTTGCACCTGTTCGTAATGATCCAATTAACTTTAGGTTAGAGAAAGTGAACTAGTTCAGAAGATCGATTGCCAGAGGGCCGAAGTTGGAGTTTCCAAAATTCAATGGTGAGAACCCCTTAGGATGGATAAGGTAAGCAGGAAAAATATTTCGAGATGACAAAGGTGCTAGATGAATGTAGAATTGACATGACATAAATGTATGTCATAGGAAGAGCTGATGTGTGGTTGAGAAGTTCTGAAATATTGATCAATCCACCTCCATAGCCCCAATTTTGCAAATTGGTTTGTAATAGATTTACTGATTGCAGTATTTATGATGTCATGGATAATTTTCACTCTCTTAAGCAGAACTATACTCAAGTCTCAGCTTACATTGACAAATTTGTGGAGAGTATGACAGTGGTTAAAAAGGAGCACCCTTATTTGGAAGAACAGTATTACGTAGTCAGATTTGTAGATGGCCTCAAGGATGAGATTAAATGCCATCTTAGGCCTTTGAGACCTCATAACCTCACTGATGCTTATTGGCTGGCCAAAGATTATAAGAAAGGATTGCAGTACAAAAAGAGTAGCAAGTTTAATGGCTATGGGCAACCAAAACAAAATTAATACCAGCAAGGAAAGAACCAAGGAAAACAGGAGAAGGGAGAAATGTTTCAGCATAGAAACATTCCAAATACTAATAAGGTGAGGAAACCTGGAGAATGATGAAAATGTTTTGAGAAGTGGACACCCAGCATAAGTGTAAACAAGCCCCAATGGTGAATGCCATGATTACTGAAAAAGAAGAGGAGATTCCAGTACAACAAGAGCAAGAAGGAACTTATGATGAGGAGCAGATTGAGAACACTAAAGAAGATGAAGAGGAACAACTAATGCAAATTTCTGACCAAGCTGCCAATGGGATTACACATTCAACTACAATGTTAGTAATAATCACTGTACAGTGCAAGCACCAATACTTTCATTGATCATAAATTTGCACTCAAAACTAACTGTAAGATCATCAGTAATGAGATGACTAGGGTATCAATTGCAGGAGGTGGAAAACTGTAGATTGGATCACATATCAGTAACTGTGTATATAAGATTCAAGGGGAGATTTTCGATGGTACTTTCAGATTACTAGATCTGAAGAAGTATGAAGTGATTTTAGGAGGGGATTGGATTTATCAGCACAACCCAGTTACTATTAATCTGAAGATAAGAGAGTTGACAATTCTGAAAGGAGGAACTCAAGCTATTACATTTTCAGACATCACCCAAGCAAGAGAATCAAAGATTCTGGACTCAAAATAGATTTTAAAACTATTATGTAAGGGGGCAATGGGGTTTGTATTGTTGGCTAGTCAAGTACATTTAAGTCATGGCCAAGAGGAGAAAGCAAAAGCAATACCAACTGAGCTAGAATAAATACTGGATCAGTATCAAGAAGTATTTGAGGAACCCAATGGGCTACCACCAAAAAGGAATTGTGACCATGCAATACCCTTGAAGGAAAACTCTGAATCTCCCGATATCAGGCCATATAGAGTTCTCCATCAACAATAAGAGATGGAGAAGTAGGTTAGACAGTTGTTGGATTCTGTAGTAATCAAACCAAGTGAGAGTCCATATGCATCACCTGCCATATTGGTTAGAAAGAAAGATGAGTCTTGGAGGTTGTGTACAGAAGACTTAATGTACAAATAGTAAAGAACAAGTTTCCAATACCTGTAATAGAAGACCTTCTTGATGAACTGAATGGAGCTACTATATTTTCAAAGTTAGACCTCAGGTCAGGCTGCCATCAAGTGAGGATGAAGGAAGAAGATATACACAAGACTGCCTTTAGGACTTATTTTGGTCATTATGAATTCTTAGTAATGCCTTTTAGATTATCTAATGCCCCTGCGACATTCCAGTCACTTATGAATTCAATCTTTACTCAGCATTTGAGAAAATCCATCTTAGTGTTTTTTTATGATATATTGGTTTATAGCAAGAACATGTACATCACCTGAGCATGGTACTACATATACTAAAGATGAATCAATTATATGCCAAGATGAGTAAATGTGTGTTTTGTGTGGACCAGGCAGAATACTTGGGTCATGTGATTCATGCAAATGGAGTATCAATTAGTCCAGAAAAGATCACTACAGTCCAAGAGTGGAAAACACCCTAGAACATAACTCAACAAAGGAGTTTCCTGGGTTTAACTGGGTACTACAGAAGATTTTCCAAGATTATGGCAAGATATGTAGGCCATTACATGATATGCTTAAGAATAATGGTTTTCAGTGGGGTGATCACCAAGAAGAAGCATTTAAGAAATTGAAGAATTGTATGGTTATTGCCCCAGTTCTTGCATTACTTGATTTTCATGAATCATTTGTATTGGAAACTAATGCTAGTGGAAGTGGCATTGGAGTTGTGCTCAAGCAAAGGGGTCGACCTTTAGCTTATTTCAACAGAGCTTTGGGGGGAAAAATCAGTAGCACTTTCTACTTATGATAAAGAGACTATGGCCATTTTGGAAGCATTGAAGAGGTAGAGGCATTATTTCTTGGAAAATCAATTGGTAATTAAAACAGACGAAAAGAGTTTAAAGTATATCACTGAACAAAGAATTTAAGAAGGAATCCGACATAAGCTAATGCTCAAACTTTTAGAGTTTGATCACTATTGAGTACAAGAAAGGAAAAGAAAATAAGGTGGCTGATGCTTTATCCAGAAGGGAGTATTGCTTGGCAATTTATGTTGTAGTACCAGCATGGATTGAGGAAGTTGAGAGTAGTTATCAGAATGATCCTCATTGCAGAAAATTACTAGAGCGGTTTGTCATTGATGAAAACTCATAAGAAGATGCCACTCTGATCACTAAATTTTTTCATCATATTTTCGTAAAAAAGTTACGAAAATGTAATGTTATGAGTATTTTTTGTGATGAATTTACTCATATCATTATCGTTCATCCAAACTACATATTTTAGATAATATATTTGGTCAAAATTAATACGATTTCATTGCACACATTTTGGGTGACTTCCTTTTGTGATTGAAAGGAGTAATGTAACTAAACCTTGTGCAAAAACAATTTTGACCGCCCATGAATGGTATGGTTTATGACATTTGAGAAATAATTATCGTTAAAACAAATATGTCTATGCAACATTTATTTCTATCAACAATCACAAATAAGTGATGTTTTAGACATTGGCATGACGGCTAAAATATAACTTTGACCATGAACATCTATCATAAATACACATGTGAGTAAATTGCATGAAACTGCACAAACTTCGACAAAACGATCACAAAGCTACACTTCTAACAAAAGTTTTCACAAAACTTTACATTCTATGCCCAAGTAATCACAAAAACTTCACTTTTAATGCACACCCATTTCAAGCAATGAGTTATGACAATCTAGGCCCACATGTAAGCAACACATGGCAGTGTCTAAGCCACGTGGACCGAACACATTAGTATGCGACCTATTGAGAAATAGCGGTAGTCGTCACGTTGACGACTCCTAGATCAATCCATATATGAGCAATCGTATGAACACAATAGGAGAAGGATGGACAGCAAGAGACAGATGTATAGAAGATGATTCGTAATCTTTATTCATCTGTATGTTGTACATAAATTTCTCATATATATAACTCATAAAAATGAAAGCACTCCAATGTTAATCGTTTGCTTGTAATTAGGTTTCGTATATAAACCGTGTCGCCGTGAAGGTGTGGTGGTCCTAGTGGATAGAGGCGCGGTGGGCGCATCAAGGGGTGGCACATGATGGCGCGTAACTTGTCTCGGATGGCAACTCCGATCTAGTCATCATAATGATCACATACATGTGTCACTTACATGCGAGCCTGGTTGTCATAACCCGTTATCCAAATGGGTGTGCAATAAAAGTTCAGTTTTGAGATACCTAAACAAAACAATGCGTAGTTTTGCGTAAACTTTTAGTAATGTATAATCGTAATTTTGTGATAGTTTTGTATGTGTAAGTATATAAAATTTAGAAAAAATTACACTGTAGACTTTTGAACTTACGAGGTTGTGCCGTTTAGCTTTTGAATTTGTATTTTACTTTCTCAGCCCTTTGAACTTGTGAGGTTAAGCCACTTAACTCTATGAACTTGCATTTTCATTTCTCAGCCCCCTGAATTTGCGAGGTTATGCCACTTAGCTCCCTAAACTTGCGTTGAAGCGAAGTTCGTCGAATGCGATGCCGACGACTTCGCTCCTTCTAAATTCGATGGACTCGTCACTGCCGTGTTCCAGCAGTGTCCATCATTCTGTCACCTCACGTCAACAAAAACATATTTTTCAGACCAGGGAACGCATCATGCTCGCGTCTTCGCCGGAGCTGTATCGTCGTAGCTTGCCACCGCCACCGCCCTTACTTCCTCTGAGTCGACCGTGAGAGAGAAGTTTATTCCCAGTGACAGAGCAGAAGTTACTTATCCTGCACGAAATCCATTTGGTCGTTTGCTAACAGAAGGGGTTGTGTTGGCGAATCACCGTGAGTGAGAGAAGCATTGTGTCCCTACTCTTGCGCTGGGAACTATGGCGGATTTAGGATTTGATCACGCATCGGGCTAAATTTTAATGGACTAACATCTTAAAACTAACACTAATTTCTATCTACACTAGGACATAACAAAAAATAAACTACAAATGCATCATTAACATGAAACTTTAGCAAAAATATTTCAACACAAAATATAATAAGAAAAATATGGCAAAACATAAATAATATAGCATCTTAGAAATTGGCAAAACATAAATATAATTAAAAAAACATGGCAAAACATAAATAATGCCTATGATTGAAAATATGGTTGAATTTAATTCAACGGTAACAACTCTAATATTAAAATCTGAACAATCAACACAGTTATAATCTGGACCCAACAAATAAACAATCTGCATTTTTCTCCTTTTCCTCGAACGAATGCTAGAGTTTCTAGTCTCTTAGACCGAATGTGTAAGTTTCTATTAACATCGCTTTAATTATATAATAAATAAGTGGTTATTAGTTACAATCACACTGTGGAGACAGTTGCAATGTCTAAAACAACATATCTATGTGAGCATAGGGAGTGTTAAATGAAATCACCTGATCACAGAGGTATCTTATGACCTGGCCCTCAAGGTTCTCAGCAGCTATAATTGTTACAGATGGAGTGCATGAGGTATCATCTCTTATAGTTGCTTGAAGCGCTACTTATTCTTTCATGTATTTCCACGGAACATATAAGAACTCCGATACGATTAAGACAAATTGATCCTGGATTATTTAAAAAAATATAGAGCAAACACTACTTTCAATTGTAGGATAGTTGATGAACATATTATGCAAAGTTGAGAAAGTTGCAGTCAGCAAACAGAAGCAACTATTGTTAGGGTGACTTTGATTTGATAAAATGATTGACCTGTGTGGTTTTGGTCAAGTATTCTGCTATATTCCAGCATGAGACAATGTCAATATCACTATCACCATCACCATCACCATCACCATCACCATCACCATCGCCATCACCATCACCATCTGAACCATCAGCAGATGTTACATTTTGTATTTTAGCCTGAATCCCACCATAGTTATACTGAACCATAAAAGAAAACATGAAACATCAAAGGTGACAGCATGTTCGATAAGAAAAAACAATGAACAAATAAATTCATTTGTGGTAACACAATAACATGTACACACCTGATCCACTCCAAATTAAGCAACATGCCAACATCGGTACCACTGTGACTGTACTGTCAAAGTGCCAATTGAAGATAAAAACACCACACTTCGAATTTTTGTGAGGAATCCCTGGAGCCGAGGGAGATCATGGTGCCGGGCGGGGACTGAGGCTGCAGGCGCGGCGTCGAGTGAGGATGGCCGGGCGTGGAGGAAGGGTGCGGCGTCGGAGTGGAAGAAGGGCACGACACGGCGTGTAGAGAGGGTGCGGAGGGAGGGGCGGCCGTCAGGCGTGAAGGCGAGGGCGCGCGCCAGGCGTGGAGGGAGGGGTAGCCACCGAACATGGAGGGAGGGCAGTGGGATTTGGGAATGGGAGGGCCGGTGGGGTGTGGGGAGGCTGTCGATTGGGCCAAATAGTGGTTGGTAGGCCTCGGGCTAGCGTCTAGGCCGAACGGATGGGCCTATATCATAAAAAATATGCACTGAATTTTTTCTTGGTCTCGGGTTATAGCTTACTCTACTCGAAGCCTAGATCCGTTTCTGGCTGGGGATGTACTTCTCTCTCTCACGGCCGACTCATTGAAGGCAAGGTCGAGGGCGGCGGCAAGCTGCGACGGTGGAGTTCCAGCGAAGACGGGAGCACGATGCGTTCCTGGGTCCAAAAATCTATTTTTGTCAGTGTAATGTGACAGGGATAATAAACAAGGCCGAAACGGGGCGGCGACGAGTCTATCAGACTCAGAGGGGACGAAGTCGCCGGCACCGCATTCGACGAACTTCGCTTCAACGTAAGTTCAAAGAGCTAAGTGACACAACCTGAAGTTCAGAGAGCTGAGAAAGGAAAATGCAAGTTCTTGAAGCGAAGTGACACAACCTCGCAAGTTCAAGGGGCTGAGAAAGTAAAATACAAATTTAAGAAGCTAAGTAGCACAACCTCACAAATTCAGGGACTTACATGTAATTTCTCTCTCTAAAATTTACTCTATATTATGTAAAACCTAATAAAATTATAATTATTTTAGATAAATATGATCAATATAAAAAGATATTGTTGTTCAAAGTTTCTCAGAACCTTTTCTAGTAGTAGTTCGTAATGTTGAATTCAGAATCAAATGAATCGACCGTCGAGCGACTCAACCGGACTTATCCTCGAGGGCATGTACTTGAACGGCAATTAATTAAACGAGTGATTAATTTGTTCATCATGATAATGGCTCTCCACACCAAAGCTTCGCTCATCTACAGATTTCTATATATTTTCTCCTAACTACAAGAAAAAAGGGAAAATTTAGCTTCATTTCGTTTTTGCCATGTCCGTCAGTCAAGGCCCTTTGACTATCAAATTGCATGCAAAAAGACTTATTTATCCTTCTTGTTCTTCATCCCTCCTCTCTTTATCTCCCAGTCTCTCTCTCTCTCTTCACCCCCCAATCGCCGCCCTAACGCCGGCCCCATCTGCGCGTTCACGGGCCTCCACACCACCGCCTCGGTCCCCCTCACACACGCCCAGGCTCCAGCGCACCGCGAAGACCTCGCCTCCATCGTGCGCCCACCTCGTCGGCTCCCCCACGCGGCTGAAGAATCTAGACCCGCTAATATGAGTTAATAGAGTATTTTGGTAACTAATGACAATCGTCATATGGACTAACATTTTTTATGAGTTGGTGAAACAGGTTGAGTCCCATGATGAAAACTTTGGGTTGTATCATGAGTTGATTATCATCAAGTTAAAATTCGGGATGAAGGATGTCATCGTATATTGATGAGCACCAAGACAAGATCCCGAAGTAAAGAAAACCATCATGTGTTGATGATATTCAAGATAAGATCCCGAAGTAAATAAAATCATCATGTGTTGATGATATTCAAGATAAGATCCCGAAGTTAAGAAGATCATCATGTATTGATGATATTCAAGTCAAGAACTTAGAGTAAAGGAAATCATCATGTGTTGATGATTATCAAATTAAGAACCCGAACTTGGAGTGGAGATATTCGTCATGAAGTAATCACTTCAAGATGGATGCTCAAGGCAAATGTATGACTAGCATATGCTAATGATGTGTTCATAGTCTTTTACCGGTCTCAGTGTTTGGTTGAAAGACCGAATTGCTAGTATAGGTTGTCGTGCTATTAGAAGGGGTCTTGTCTAGTAGCTTGAGTCTCATCATGTGCTGATATCTCATTCCCACTTGCTCTTGCTCTTCTAAGCATAATGCTATTGTTTACGAATGTGTTTCGAAAATAGTTGAAGCTCATGCATCAACTCTTTGTAGCATGAGACTATAATTTGCAAATATATATTTCAAATGGTTGAAATCCATGCATTTACTCCTTGTAGCATAATACTAAAGTTTGCAAATGTGTTTTGCAAATTATTGAAGTTCATGCATCATTCCTTGGCATAGTCTAAGATTGCTTGTTGTTTGTTTTTCTTGGATTTAGGTCATGTATTGGCTCTTGGGAGTTGTGCCTTTCGATTTAATCAAATGTGTTTGAGATCAATCAAACGGATGAGTTGTGTAGCCTTCTGAATAAGCTTTCTATAGAGCCCAAGATCACTCAATTCCGTCATCGGAGTCAAAATTTATGATCGTTTTCCCAAGTGTCGCTTGTGCTGAAATCCAGGTTCGAACTGACCACATTTATAAGGTCGATCAACCTTTTCCAGAGGGCATTTTTTTTTTCTTCCTCCCAGAAGTTCGGTCTGACCGGTCCGATCGACCGAGGGTCGATCGACCGGACCCTATGAGGGACTAACAGGAAGTGTCATCAGAATAACTAGTTTTATAGTCATAGCATTGTAACCGGGACCGACCAGCAATTGGTTGTGATCGGGCCGGGTTTTCTTGTTTTCATCTCTTTCTACTCCAGCGGCTAGTTTTGGTGTGTGGACTATAAATACCCACCATGGCAGGTTGGAAGACAACTTTTAACATCTCATTTCATTCTCTTGAGCTAGTGTAAGTTTCTCCTCTCAATTGTGCATACGTTGCACCTTGTGAGCAAATAGAGAGGTTCTAGTTGCATGTGTTGCAATTAGAATTGGATTGAGCATTGAGTTATACATGTGTTGCACTTAGTGAGAGTCAAGCAAGAGACTTGACTTATTACTCTTGATGTTTGTTAACACCTAGACGACGTGTAGACATCATGGTCCGATGATCTTCTCAAGAAGCTTGTGATAAGGCCTGACGTGTTGTGAGTGATTTGGTGCTCGCTATCTCCGGAGTGGAGGAAGAGCAACCCCAAGTGAATCAAGGTGTTGGTTCAAGTTGTGAGCCAGTCCAATTCGTTTGGGCTTACCTCAACGTGGATTAGAGGAAACTGGCAAGTCTCCGAACACCACGGTAAAACATCATTATGTCATTATGGTTTGCTCTCTTGTGATTTACTTTGTGTAATTTACATTCCTAGAATTAAATTGATTGCATGTAAAATTATGATTGCAAACCTTGACTTAGATTTAAAGTATTGATGCACCTAAGGGAACTAGAATATTTAGGCTTTAATTGTGCAAAATCGAATTAATTTTCGCTTCCGCATTAGAAATCAGATTTAGCCTTACAGATTTTTAGAAAAGACTATTCACCCCCTCTAATCGACATCCTCAATCTTACAGCGGCCGCCCCCGTCAGTCCCCCTCGCGGTCGCCACCTCACTGGCTCTGCCCACACCTCTGTCAGCCTCCATGTCGGCTCCGCCTCGCCCCCCCTGTGGCGAAGGCCTCGCGCGGTCGCGCCGACCCCACTCGCGTGCCCACTAGTCGCCACACCATGGCCACCCTCCCTCCCTCCGTCAGCTCCGTCTTCCAGTTACCCCGCGATGGCATGGACCCGCGATGACCTCCATGCCATCGCTTCGAGGCCACCTCACGCCAGCTCCGCCCACGCCTCCGTTAGCCTCCACGTCGACTCTGCCTCGCGGCGGCCTGGCTTCCACCACAGCCTCCTCGCACAGGCCCCACCCACGCGCCCACCAATCACCGCACTATGGCCACCATCCCCCCCCCCCCTTATGCCGGCTCTACCCACGCCTCCCTCGAACATGGCCGCACCACACGATGGCAACCGAGGGTCGATGGTGGCCCTCCCGACCGGTCGCCACGCCCGCCTCGCCTCCTTCCTGCTCTGCACGTCGAAGCTGGCAGTGGGCAAAGAGAGAGATGAGGGACTGGTAGTGCGCACACAAGTTGACAGAGGTATTAAATGTCTTTTTGAAGGAAAAAAAATAACAAACGGTCAAACAATCTACTATAACAATTTCATGGCAAATACGACAGTTCAATTTCCAATGGGAGAACCGACATTGCACACCTTTCCGGTGCACCAACCAAATTTTCCACAAGAAAAATTGACACATCAAACTTAGCGAACAAACCACCGATGCAAGACCTTACGCAAACGGTTCTTGCAGGCATTTGGCACAAAATAATCAATATGCTCGAGTACAACCTCACCCGTGTATATTGCAACTCCATTACCCGCATCAAGCCCTCCCGAATCAAAAAATTTACTCAGTAATCATAGGCACAAAAGCTACAGAAACTCTTCAGGAACATGGTTCTGACTTCTGGATTCTTATCGCTGCACGATCCAATTCCAGCCTACTTCCATGCAGATCCCAGCATTATTTTTCGTGCACGACGAATTGACACTTTCATTTGCTGTCAACCCTGTGCGTACAGGCGTACCCTCAGGCGCCACCAACCATCATTGTCATGCCATGATTTGCTCTACTGGTGCATTCAACAATCAAAACCCATGATTAGGCACTATCGAAACACTTGGCTAACTCCTATCAATTGCTCTTCCATATATATGAGCAGCTCAATCCCAAGATGTCACAGATAATGCAACCCAAAGATCATTAGATGTACCAGATATATACATCCGATGTGTCTCAATCTGTTCATCCGTACATAACGGAGTTGGGCTTGAATAGTGACCGTTGCTTATTCTCTCCACAACCGAGAATACAATTTCTCTTTGTGTAGGTTCATGGCCGTTCAAAAGATTTCCCATGCTCAAAACTTTCCTCCATGACTGATTAACAGTAGGGGGAGGAAACAGGTTTGATACAGCATCTCTCTCATGCATCCCCACCTTTTCATTAGCAGTGAACTCCTAATATAGGAGATTAAAAATAAGTCAGGAACATGGTCTTAGAAAAAATGTCAGAAAAAACAGTGGCCAGGTATTACGAAAAACCTCGTAAATTAAATTTACATTACTCAAACAATCGAAGATTCAGAGTAAATCAAAAGAAGTGATAATAAGGGCATCGCTGTGAATAAATACCTCCAGCCCACAGAATCTGGTTGGACAATGATAAAAACAGACTGACAGAAGCTGACAGCTCACAATTACACAATTTCGACTCGGTTGTGTCCAAACTCATAACGAGTACGACTATCACCCACCTCAGGGGAAAAGGCTATAGGTAGTAGAACAGTAGCCTATACAATAAATAAACTGAGCATCTCATATAAGAACTGTGTTGCCCACCAAAAATAAACTTAAGAAACAAAAAAATTGAAGAGGAATGCAACTATGCAAGAAATCATATGAGCAGATTAGTTTGACATCTAAGCATTTTAGTTCCATCAACTTCGTTTCTATAAACGCTCACAGATGTAACAAACAAAAGTAAAGAATAGGATATGGTTAGAATTTACCTTTTCATAGCAAATACTTTCCAAGTTAGTTCCCATTTTTGGAAGATAGTAATTGAAGTAGTCAGTAAAAATGGCTTGAGCCAGTCGTGGAGCATCTATAAGTTTTCGGTGGACTGAAGAGGCAAGAATCAGTAACTTCTCGATGTGCTCAAAAACTTGACAAAGCCGCTTCAAGTCTCCAGCCAAATCACTGATGTCGGATTTCCCTGTAAAATAACCACATTAGTATTCAAGGTGGCAACCAGTGCTCACAAAGTCACAATTCTGGAGGTCCTCTGGTTTCTGAAGGCTGGCTGACTTCCAGCCAAGGAAAAAAAAACGGCAGTTGCTGGAAATACCGGTGGGAACCGGGTTAAAAAAACCATCCGATTTTTTTCAAAATTAAATTTAAATTTATGACTGCATAATGCACTTCCAAGGTTGGTTTAGGTCTTTTTGTGTTAGATTACCTATTGTATGAGCTAAATATGCTTGAATTATTGTACTCCCAAGTCCCAACATTTTATAGACATTTTTTTTTCCAATTTTGGTAGTGGGTTTTCCTGTTTTTTGAAGCTGTTTTTCCGGTTTTGGGCGGGCCAATTCAAATTTCAGTTTTCTAATTTTGACCGGGTTTTTTTTTCCAGTTTTCCGTTACCGTTACGGCCGTCGGGCGGTTTTTCCTCGGATCCGATATGTTGATCCTTTCTTCCAGCCTAACGAGTTCAAATATTTTATTTGCCAGGGAACTAGTAATCCTAGCCAGTTTTTCACCCCTGACGGTACCTTCATATAATAATGCTCTTAACAGTAATGCCTCTATATCAATACAATTCATGTTTATTTGGACGGACAATTGGCTGTATTGGTCGGCCAAATAAAAGGACATGTAAATACAAAAGCTTCACTTCGGAACAAAGATCTCCTATGAAAAATCAAAGAACCCTTTTTTTATATATATAAAAAAACACAATGTGAGTCTACAGTTTATGCACAGTTGTACGGCAAGTATGTACCACCTTGAAGAGACTTCAATGTTGACGCCATTGTAGCATATAACTGATCCATTTTAGTCTTCATTAATTTAAAACCACCATATGTGGTCTTGTTTAGGATGTCAGTCGACGATTTGAAGGCAGTGCTGACCATTTGCTCAAGGAGCTGCTGTGGTCTCAAAGTTTCAAGGTAATGAAGTACCTGCATATCACAAACATGCAAAGCTCATAGTTATGTAGATCGTGATTTCAGTTTTTCAAGTGATCCAACGACCTATACAGTTCAAAATTCCATCTGCCAGCTAAAAAATGTGCTGATTAATTTCATGTGGTTTTTTTTTACTATCTTTGACGTCTGCATGTAGGCTTCAACAAACACAGTCATTTTGTTGGTCATCTATAATTGAACAACCACTTTCTGGCAAATCCCCCTGCTCCACCCTACTTAGGTACCAGTTACCACACCATCCTATATGATGAAGAAATCACTTATACTAGGATAAGCTAGAGCAAACCACCTTTTCTCCTTCTCGAATAGGATCAAGCAGAGATTTCTGTTCGGAGACAGGCAAAGCTGGAGCATCATTCCAGATTTTACGCCACATATTCCCATGTTCAGACATACGCTGAGAAAGCTTTCCTTTGGGTGGTGAACCTGAATTACCATCAGCTTTGTCCTCGCTCACCCAGTCACCAGGTGAATGCCACCGAATAAAATCTTCAAAGACAGCATCTGGGTTTGCGGCTTTAAATGCAGACATATCTAAGCACGGAGCAGATCTTCCTAATTAGTAACAGGTGAAGAAATTCTAGAATAAGAGGAATCAAATAGAAAACTAGGATTGCATATTCCAAAGAAGCACAGCTCATTGTTCATACAGCACAGCAAGTAAAATAAAATTCTTCAAGATAGAAGTAACAATTAATTAAATGGCGGATAAAATATGGCATGGCCATTTTCAGAAAACCTTACCAGAAGATAATATATCCCTTTCCAGTTGACCAGATAGACCCTGCAGTAACAAAGGAATGATATGGTATTTTGCACTAATTTTCAGGTGATTTAAGTAGGCTAACTGAAGTACAATACAGTTCACCACACACAAGAACAAAACATAGATTAAAATTAACAAACAAATTGAATATAATAGAATGAGTACATGCATCTATCCCATTTACATAAGCTTACACCAGTTTCACAAGAATCCTACCACATAAAAGAAGATTTGGACACTTAACGCATGGTAACTGTGAGTCCAATAACTTACAACAGCATTTCCAAAAGCTTCGGCTGCATGGAGCCTTTCTTCATGCATATCTTCTGTCATCAAAGGTGCATCCTAAGAAACTGATGGAAAAATAAGGGTGTGTCGCACATCTCAATATTAAATCTGAAGAAGAAAGAGGCCAAGCAGAACCTGAGTATATGGAGCATGCATTTCCTGAAATGTATTCAGGAGCATCATTGAAGGGACGACACCTGCTGATCCTTTACGAGTTTTGTTCGGTGCCTGTTCTTCACTAGAAAAGTTAGCATCAAATCATTTTTAATTTCAAATAGACATACCAAATGAATGTACATTACCGTGCTATTTGAAATCCCATCTTTATGTGCATGATCAGCACCCTTTTCACGATTCAATGATTTCTTTCTCTCAATGCATATCGCAAGCTTGCAGGGAGAAAATACAAAAGGCAAATTTATATAAATACGCTGATCTAACAAAAATAGGTTATCAAGAAAACACAGGACCAAGTGTAGCGAGGAGCAGCATGTTACAGAATGCAAGAGGCAACAGTGAAAACACAAATACAACGCACTTCAATAAAAAACATGGTTATCTTTGTCACTACCACTATGAATATAATCCTGTTGAAAGTATGACTGGATTTGTGCGATTGAGTTTTTGGGAAAGAGTAATATACCATAAACTCCAACCACGATTTCACTTCATATAATGGACAACACGAATAAGTAACATATGTAACTAAATAAAAACTATAAGGAAATTTGTACAAGTACCATATGTAACTTTTGGTGGATCACACAAGTAGAGAGGTCAATGCTAGAACTGCTCTTCATCCTCGGCAATCTTTCTGATTCCTCCCAGCACCAACGAATTTCACGCACAAAATCAATCCACAGGACTGCTATTGCTGACATAACAAACAAGTTCATTATTAATAAAGCTCACCAAATTAAAACACAGACATTATAAGAAAACTCAACGCAAAACACAAACCACGTATATTGCAGTTGCCAAACCACAGTGCATGCAAACAGAACTGGGCAAATAGTGAATCTGAAGGTGCTCCTTTCATAGCGCGACCATAATTATTTTCTGCTTCCACATAATTTGAGTTTCCAAGCTCTGACAACCAGAAAATGTAAGAGTTTACCGGTTTTCTCAAAATGAATTTTTTAAAAAAGCTGCAGAAATGAAATGAAAATTTCATGATGGCATTATAAGCAATGATTATGTATAGGTTTCTCACAAAGGTCATTTCACTTTGGCTAATTGTGTTTGAGTTTGTAGATCCAGCCAAGCCAACATTATCTACAACCTCAGAAGGTAGCATTGACTTTTCTCTGCATGGCTCAGAGCGGATGAAACTTGCATGAGTTGAAGGGCATGAAAAAACAAAAATGGATCGTAATTGCAGTCATAGGAATAGAATTAGGCGACTATCAGATTAAGCAAGCGAGACATAGAACTAGGCCGCAGACAGTGCAGAATTGTGCATGCAAACTCCTGCTCCTGCCGAACCATGACCATCCCAAGAGAACACCATGAGTTCAAGCAGACATCACCTTTCCATGGAGGCTAGCAGATCATGCTCTGATGCTCAGGCTCAGACCAACTGATATTCTCACTTGCTAAACAAAAAATCATAGTTATCATAACTTGACTGGCTCGGTGGTCCGACCGGAAAAAACCAGACCCAAGGCCCTGGCTGGTCCAGGTGGTATCATCGGATTGTTTCTGCATTAGCCCGGTTTGAACCGGAGGAAACCAGGTTGGACCGGCCGGTTTTTCTGCAAACCGGTCGAGTTAGCCCGGGTCAACCCAAGCCCCTCCGCAATACCACGCAGAAATGGGACAAAAAACGCGTCCGCTAGGTTTCGAACGTGGAACCTATTGGGTCGATAGTGAAGGCTACATGTGATAACCACTTGCACCTATTGGTGGATGTGCTATTGTGCTCTAGTGAAAGTAAATTCATTTAAGGGAAATAACCATACATAGGTATATATTTTATGCTTGTACACTTATTTCTTCATGTCATATATATTGAACATATTTTTAATAAAATATGCGGTCCGACTGGTGACCCACCGGTCCGACCAGTCACCCAGTGACCCGACACCTTAACCGGGTCGACGACAGGTCCGGATCTGATAACCATGCATAGAATATGTCCTTGTACCCTCGGTAAAATATAACTATATTGATGTGGGAGAGGAGCGTTTCGAACTTCTGAAATAGCGTACAGAAAGTACTACATGAGCCACCTGAATTACTTGTTATACTAGTGGTCTAGTGCAGCATTGTGGATTCCTTAAATGCTCAACATTAGATTTCACAAGAGATTTGATCCATTATGCTCAGTTATATATTAGTTCATTAACTAAATTTGTAAATCAGATAAAAGGAGTGTGAATAAATACCATCACTGAAAAGATCTTTCATAACACGATCAATAACGGATGGTGGAGGCACAGTAACGGTGGATTTCGAATTGTCCTGGCCTGAATTATCTGCTGTCTAACATGGCAAATTAAAATCAGAAACAAAATGCTAAAAAATAATTCATGTCATTTCGAAGGAATTCTGACATGCATGAAGTTCTTAACCTGCAACGAAATCTTCCAAAAATTGTGCCTCCGCTGATGATTCAAATGCGTTTACTAGAAGATGTAGCTGGGATGCAAACCCAACAAACTTTCCAATAGAATCATCAACCCTAGAACAAAGAGTGAACAAAAATAAAAAGAATACATCCAGCAGGTGGAAAGAATATTATGGTTCGTGTACAACATATTTGCTATCAGTGATAATTGATGTAATAAGCATGACGATATGGTTCTTATGTTACAACGAATTTACAAAAAGTCTTACATGTATGGGGATACAACTGGGTGAAGAAACCAACTATCAGCATCAAACGACAAAGCGTTTTCCACCTCAGCCATCTCAAGAGTCTCTTCAAACATTCTCTCTCCCCAAATGGCAGTCAACTCAAAACCTATGATAATTAAGTGGACTGTGTCTATTAATATCGTTAATTAAAAATCTCTGTGAAAAGCCAAAAACATGACATATATCAAATTAAAAATACAACTGGCAAAACACTTTCCACACAAATCAATCAACTACTCAAGAGAAAACGAGCTGGACATAGTTCATTTCTTCATGACAAATCAAAAAAAATTGTATCATGTAAGGTACATTATCTCTTGGTCCATGTTAGAATTCTACTATTATGAAGGATAATGCGAATTAAAACTATTCAACCTCCATATTTGCTATTACATGAAAGGTAGTGGGGTTTTCTAGGTTGAGATGTTGTGACTCATGATCCCTTACCACTTTCAATGTCAAACAAGTAAAATCCCGGTATCAATAACTATAGTATGTATTACCACTGTAAAAAAACATGCTGATAGGTCAGAGGGAAGCACATCTAGTAGGAACCATCCTTCAAAAGGATAACGAGAACTCTAATCTCAGTTGCTAGATCAGCCTTGGATAGTGCACATCAAAGTAGATTGCCTATGTCACTAGAAGGCGAAAGGGTACAAGTGTAAAGTGTAATAATTTAGGGAGTCTTTTGAAAAGTGTTGGTTGCTTTTGATGGTTGATCTGATCCTTCTAGAATCAGTCCATGGCTAAGGTCTTAGTTCCCATTATCCTAGTTTTTAGACTAGTTATTAACTTACAATTGTTGGAATGGAACTCAGTTCTATTCTATGGGGCCAAGAGGCCAACGGACAAATAAGCAGAAAGCACCCTATACAAAGAGAAACTAATACATATACTCTCAATCAGAACCCCAGACATCAGAGTGAATCAAATCAAAAGGACAAGCAGAAATAGAGTTGCTAGAACGGTAAGGGAGTTGCATGTGCTCGCCAAGCTTGCAATCCATACAGTGCAAGGAAGTATCACCTAGAATAGACCTAAGGACACCACGACCAACTAAGGAAGAAAGGCCTAGACGATGGTGCCACTGAGCAAAACTAACGGAAATGGTGGCGACGGAAGTAGTGGTGGTGGTCGACTGGCTGAGAGAAGTGGCAGAAATGAAAGGAAGATAAAGTCAGTCGAGCTCCCAGAGACACTGAGAATCATAAGGACGAGGGCTAGCACCAACCAGAGCCCCAGTGCGTCGATCGCCTGATTCTGAATACAACACGAGTCAGGCACAAGAATGATGCGACAATCATGATCAGCAATCTAGCCGGCAGATATAAGCTGCATAGTAAGCCTGTAGGAACATAAAATTGAGGAGTAGAAAGGGTGCCTCGGCCAGTAACAGAAAGGAAGGTGTCATCTACAGTCTCAACAGAGACAGTAAGAACAAGAGGACTGAAGGAAGTGAGGTGAGCGAAGTCTGGTGTCGTGTGAAAGGAAGCACTAGAGTCCAAGATCCAAGGAGATGATATACTTGAAGTGGGAGACTTTGTTGCTGGCGACTGAGTGGTAAGATTGGCAGCACCTAAAGAACCTAAGGTTGGGCTAACGACCAAACGTTGAAGGAGAGAAACCAGCTGCTAAGCGGTGTCTGGCTGGCAAGGAGCAGCAACTCCTGACAGAGCAAAGCCATGCTGAGGACGATCGCCTCGTCGTCGCTAGTGTAGCAAGTCTGATACGTGTGGCCACCGTGTTGGCACCAAGTATAGTGAAGGCCAATAGTAGGACCAACAGCGGTCACCAGTGCAACCACCGATGCTGGGGAAGCAAGAGGCACTGTTGCCGTAGTTGCCTTAGCAGCAGCAGCAGACCCGAAGTAGAACTTAGACCACAACTCAGTGGCAGTGGCCGAGGCAAAGAAAATCTCGTCAGCGTCGGACCAAAGCTCGAAGAACTACCGAGACAAGGAGAAGCCAATGACGATGGTGAGGAGTGAGATGGACGGCAAACTGCTAGCGGCAGCCATCGAAAAAACCTCGGACATATCAGCAGCCAAAGAAGCTGGAGATGGAGAAGACGAGAAGCCAAAGTAGACGAAGAAGCAAAAGTAGTAGAAGCTAAAGCCATAGAAGCACAGTTTGGCTGTGAAGCCAAAGCCAAGTGAAAAGCCAAAGTTGGGCCAAGAAGCTGAAGTTGCGGCTCCACGCTGAAGCCAGTGAAGAAGCCAAAGTAGCTCGTGCCTACTTCAAGCTGAAGCTGGTGGAGAAGCCAAAGCAGCTCTTGGGCTTTGGCCAGATCGGGAAGCCCAAATCCGGTGGCGGCGGCGTAAAATCTGGCACGCGGCGGCGGGATTGGGCCAATTCTGAGCTCTGGTCGACGCAAATAGAGGCAGAGGCAACTGAATTCATAGCTTGGGGAGACAAATCGCGCTTGAACGACAAATCCAGGGCTCGGTAGTGTCCGAATCGCACTCGGGCAGTGACGGCCGAGGCAGAACGTGAGCTCGGGCGGCGAGTTGCGCATAGAGTCGGGCCGTGCGCGGTGCACGGTGGAGCAAGCGGCAGTGGCTGCAAGGAAGAACGGCGGTGGCTGCAAGGAAGAACGGCAGTGGTGGCTCGCACAGGGGAGAAAAGGGAGAGAGCTCGGGTGGCGCTCAGAAGGCGGCAGCGGCCTAAGGACGGTGGTGGCGGAGGAAGTGCTAACCCATGATCTGATACCATGTTGGAATGGAACTCAGTTCTATTCTATGGTGCCAAGAGGCCAACAAACAAATAAGCAGAAAACACCATATACAAACAGAAACGAAGACATATACTCTCAACAACTATTAGCAAAATTGCTGGTAAAAGATATAAGGCTACAGTTACCTTTAACAGGATCCTCAGCAGAGTACCACTCTGCCCAGGGGCAATCATCATCCCATTGTTTTCTGGGGTGGCTCGCAACTTCACTTTCTGCTGTTGACTCAGTAGCTTCAGACTCTAAAGTCTCCTCGTTATCATAATCATATTCAGGAGTCCTGTAGGTAAGCTTCATAGAGAAGTTTACCTTTACCTTTGCTGGAAAATTTGTTGAGGATAGGACCTCCAAACAGAAAAATAAAGGTTACTTGTGTAACAAACAATCCAGAACAGCTTTGTGACAACGAACTATCTAAGTCAGAGAGCAACATCATTGTTGAACAAAAGCAAGTGCTGTATTTTTAAGTTCAAATGTAAGGGTTGAACAGTGGTTAGCTGGTGCTTTTATCCTTTTTGTACCTCATCCGTTGCAAGCAGGATTCTTTCAGAAAATGTTGCATACTTCTGGTGAATTGAAACGAGGTAAACTTTTTCAGATTTCAAAAACTCTAGTGCATCATATGATCATGTTCCAAGTTCCAACATGTACCTCAACTGTGAGGTTCAAATGATAATATTGTAGCAAATGTAAACAACAGCGGGAAGCATTTGATTGAACTTGCTTCCAAGCTACCACTTAAACATGATAAACTTACTTTAAGGAACAGACACACGTTTTGTCTGCAATCCTATAAGGTTTTACCGAAGAAGAAATAGCAGTGAAAGTTTTAAGAAACACTCACAAACTTTGATAGAAATAGCTCATGTAACCCCTCCAGATGCATGAGTCGTATCGGGATGTGGCTACCAATTCGGTCAGCTTCAAATCTTCGAGTAAATACAGTTCCCATATTTTGGATTCCTATATATGCCTTTCGTGAAGGGTCATGCACTGGTACAAATGCTGGCCAATTGCTAAAGTTGAAAATCACGTCAGTAAAAAAAATGACAGTGGCTATGCTTGTAAATAAAGCAAATAGCCTGTCAACACCATCTGTAGCTGCAAAGATTGCATGTGCCATACTGCCATTACAGGATGATATGTAAAAATGCAATGTGAGTGACTCAGGGTACATTTGGATCTTTAGCTGATTGGAGCTATAGCTTCAATGAGCAAACTAGCTCATCTCAGCTTAGCCATGCTTGCCCATGCCCGATGTTTGGATCCGTTGCTTTTGAAGCGATGTTGTGGGAGACAGTTGCCAAGTTTTTATCTCTTGGCGTGAATCTTGTCGATGAGGAGAGCGAATAGGCTCTCCTCGCTGAGCGAGATTTTTCTGGCCCATTTGAGGCTATTGCTCCTAAAAGTCAGGATTTTTCAAATGCACCTGGCTAGGCTAGGCTAGAAAATCCCTAGCCCAAGAACCAAACGTACCCTCAATATTACCCACATCGACTAAATTCAGTTTCTGCAAGAACACTGAATATACTAATATCGTAAAACAAATATGCTCCATGCACCATACTGTACAGCACAATATCTTCCAGTTCAAGAACTTAACAAGCACTTCTACTTGAATGAGTTAAGAAGTACAAAGACATTTGAAAGCTATTTTGGATGGAATATGCTTGTACCAAAGAGGAAGAGCATTGACACCAAAAAATGAAACTGAACCGATTGCTTCATGAGCACAAAAAATAAGCCATCACTGCTTAAGTGCTTATATTAATGTACTACATACTTGCTAAACAATATACATTACTTTCTTTTCTAACCACCCAAGCCGTACGATATCCGATCCAATAAACTACTCACTGTTAACTCCATAAGTTAGTCAAACCTCACTCACCTGCAACAATTAGACAGAGCAATTGCTACAGAACTCAAAAGCTTAGTTGATTCAGGATCATCAAGCACCACACCACTGGCACTCAAGGGAGCAATTATCTGTGAGCATATGAAATCATAATGAGTTTATTTATGTAAACTAGCTTATGCATGATAACATGGCTCCACTATGCATTAGAGCTTGATGCAAGAAATTGAACAAAGGTCAGTGGCTATTAATGTACTAGAATTCAATGATTTCCATTGAAAAACTCAATGCAATTGCTTTATTCTGAAAAGGATAACATCTGAGCAAGAAAATTCACAAAGTTAATCAATATGACAAAAGAAAAGTATAATGAAAAACGTTGACTGGTTAATATACCCAACAAAGTTGGCATCAGATGAGTATTGAGTATGCATGTGTGTATGCAATAAGGGAAACAAAACCTACCAGAAACTCATCTACTCCAAAAGAGAGTTGTGTGTTATGTGTATCATCATCCCAGTATGATTGTTTGCCTACAGAAAGGTATTTGTGACTAGGAGTAAAAAAAATTAAATAAATAAATAAATAGGCAAGAATGACAGCATACAGAAACCTGTTGAATACATTAAAACAAATAATTTTCTCACCTTTTGCAGATTTCATGAAATGATACTCCATACAGTAGACTCTTTTACCATGCTTCAATTCACGCTTGACCATGTACAAGTTGTCGAAGAAAGGCACACCCTCTGCACCTTTTTGCTACAAGAATGTATGTAATTAACAAATCAAAGATCTATCACGAATAGCATGAAATCAGATCACAGGAAGAGCAATACCATCAAGATCTTCGGGCCATCAGCAAGCCATTGACGGCAAATAGCCTCTATCTCAGATATAAACCTAGATGATCAAGAAGCTCTTAAGTGCAGTTATACTTAATTGGTCCTTCGCAGCTAACTGTAAATAGCCTAATTAGTAACAATAAAATTAGACAGCATCATTGCAGTACCTCTCCCATGATGAAGCAATGGTGAAATCATCAAACCGCTCTAGCTGCAGGTATGCACAAGTTATGACAATTGACAACTCAAAAAGGTTCAACAGAAACAGAATATCGACTTGTAACATCTAGGAAGCTACACATAGCAGGCCTTAAATAAAAAACATCACATTTGGGAAAACAAGATCGCTACCAACAAATTACATGCTTTCAATCTAAACGATTGGGCTAAGGGTGCCAAACAAAGCAAATAAGCTACAGTTACACAGTAGTTAGCATCTCAGCTGGCCTGCCCACATTATGCAATTGAGCATCATAAAGTTAGGTTATATATGATCCCTAAAAACGGCATAACTTTCCCGCCTCTAATAGCAATTTGCAGAAGGAAACATCCAAATGCACGCTCCTGCAGAAGCATAACCCTCTCAAATGTCACAAATTGGCTACAGCAACTAGTCGTGATCTGACGGACCAATACATCGAATCATCCAACTCTTGCAGACTTCTAACAACCAAGCATATCATTATAATCCTCGAAAACCACAGACCAGCTAAGAACATTCAAGTCGCGAGCCTGGCAACCTCGTCACACTACCGTGACCTCGTTGCCACGGAACCACAGCAGCACCAAACACGTCTGGTTCTACAAAATTGGGTCCCCAATTGGAAGCTAACGCATGGTAGCCGCAGATAGTAATCACGCCCGAGAGAGCAGCAGCCACCAGAAGTGTGCGTACAGCGTACGTACCTCCTCTTCGGCCTCCTCCCCCTCCTCCTCAGCCTTGTCCTCCTCGTCCTCTCCTATCCGGCGGTGCTTCGCGTACTTGGAGGAGGTGGAGGTGGGGGCCATGGGGGAGTTGGAGGCGATACGCTCCGCCGGCGGCGATGTGGAGGCGGACGGTGGGGTCGCGTCGCGGGGAAGTCTCCCTGCCTTCCTCGTCAGATCGGTGAGGGGAAGGCGAAGTGGAGGTCGGAGGCAGGGTGATGTGCCCATGCCGCGTCGACCCGAAGAGTTCGCATACTTGGTTGGTGGTGGCCGAATGTCTGGCACGCCTAGCCTGGCACGGGGACGATTGGACACGGCTGTTTCGGCCCGTGAATGAAGCAATCCGGCCCGTGAATGAAACCGGCCGTGCTGTGCCTGTCCATGTGCCTAGTTGGTGGTCTAAGTACGGTTCGATGGTATATCAATCTGTGCCGGTTCGAGTTTATTTGACCAACAGTCGGTCGTAGCAAACTTAGCTCGATAGGTTATATTTTTTTTCAAATAAAAAAACTATGTAAAATTTAGAAATAGATATAAAAAAATAAGACAAACATATTGAAAATGTAATAAAGAGCTTTATTAATATTCTAATAGCTGCATTGTTAAAACATTTGTCAATTAAAAACTCAACATAAGAAGATCTTAGCAAAAAAAAAAGTGTACAACATATAGCTCTACATACATCCTTGTTCAACGTGTCGTTGCCTAGGTACAGATTTTCAAACACATCCGACAACTCTGGATTTTTCACATAGTGTCGTTTTTTGTGAATCAGTTTGTTTTCAGTCCTTTACAGTTAGAAATATCTCCACCATCTCACCTGTGAGATATGTTTTTCTTTCCTCCAATATTCTTCTAGAAAGACTGAAAGCAGACTTCGAGGAAAACGTCGAGATAGGAACAGTTAACACATCATGTGCAAGTATTAGCATGAGATATGCTAACTTATGGTCACGCCACCATTGCAAAATTTTAAAGTTTTCTGAGTTGAAATTCACCGTATCACTGTCTAGATTGGCGGATAGTTCTCCACTCCTTAGGTCGAGGTTGTAATTGGACTTTGTTGAGAAGGTGCGCTATAGAAGATCACTTTGGAGGTGGGTTGCTCCGATGATCGCCGACGAAGATCTTGTCGTGAATCCTTATGACTGAACTCCGCATTGCCCTTTCGGTAACAACCGCGGTTGGTTTGAGGCGTACCGGCCTCCATGGATGCAATTTCCTCCGGTGAAAGTCCATAATCACCAAAAGCAAAGTTATCATAATTTTTCATAACGAAAACAAAATCAAAACTAACACTATTATTACTTTCATCTTACCATAACAAATAATAAAAATGAAATTATGCAAAAAAAAATATTATTGTGCCCCTTTTGCTGACTTGCTACCGGAAATTAAAATTTCCAAAATTTAGCATTTTTTTGAATTGTTTCAAATTATCTTACAACAAATTTGAATTTGCATAACAGAATTTGAAAGAGAGATTGATGAATGGATGGGTACTGAATGATGGGAGGGTATGGTGGCTATTTATATTTAAAAAAATTGAATTTTTTTGGCTATTTTTAAAGCCTCATACGGTCAAAAATGGTCGAATTTTTTAAAAATCTGAATGTTACGGGCTAAATGAGTCGTGTCGTGCCGAGCACGGCCCGCAGGACCAAAATAGCCCGTAACAACTATATTCGCTCAAGCCGTGTCGTGCCAGGCACAACCCACCATGCTGTGCAGCCCACCAAACTAAGCAACTATCCCACCGTACCCCTTCCTCTCCCCCTATCCCCACCCTGCCCCTTCTCCTCCTGGCTCCCTCTCGTCTTGAGCCCTCCGCCTCGCCTTCCCCTCCCTCCGCCCATGCGCCCCGCCGCCTCCTATTCCTCTCCTCCTCCTCTTCTCCTCCTCCTCTCCTCCTCATCGTCGTGCCCGTGCGCCCTTCACCTCCCGCCGCCTACTCCTCCCTTCGCCCGTGAGCCCCACCGCCTTCTCTTCCCTCCGCACCGACCGTCGGCACCGCCCCGCCCTCCTCCTCTTCCTCTCCTCCTCCCCATCATCGCGTCCATGCGCCCTTTCGCTGCCCGTATGCCCTTCGCCGCCCCTTCTCCTTCCTCACATCAGCGCCGCCCTCCTCCTCCTCCGTTCCTCATCGGCTCGCCGCCGGCTCCCTTCCTCGCTATCGGCTAGCTACCTAGCTTCATCCTCTCGGCTCCCTCCCTCGGCCTCTCCGCACGCAGGACAAATGGGTCGTGTTGTGCCTGGCATAGTCCAACACTGTTTTGTGTCATGCTGGGCCGGCCCATCGTGCCACGAGGGTAGCCCAAGAACGGCACGGGCCTTCGTGCTGTGCCGGCCCGGTTCATAAATAGTGTGGGTCGGGCCAAGCCTAGGCTGAGCCAACAGTGTCGTGCCTCGGGCCGACCCGACTGGCACAGCCCATCTGGCCACCTCTAGTGGTGGTGGTGGCACCGTACGCTGGTCGCACAACAGCTTCTGGTG
This sequence comes from Hsuehochloa calcarea, assembly GCA_036346395.1. NCBI lineage: Eukaryota > Viridiplantae > Streptophyta > Magnoliopsida > Poales > Poaceae > Hsuehochloa > Hsuehochloa calcarea. The sequence goes on from CM070598.1 coordinate 52,193,182, forward strand.
CTAAGGGGCCCATGATAGAGGTACGTGTCCACAATGCACAAAGACCTGGTCTAGTTATGGTGTGATTCTATGTATTGGTGCACTGGGAGCTTTGAATTGGATCGCAACCGGGTGATGGGGTTAAGTTGGGCCTAATTCGGCCTTCCGTGCCTGGATGTATTGATCTATTGGGCTTAAGTTCAACTAGACTACTGTACTGGTGGAGTGGTGTGGTGGACTTGAAAGTCGGTGAACGTCTAGACTACAAAATGTTTCTTTACTAGGAGTAGTCCTGGTAATGGGCCAAGGCCCAGCCCTAACCCCATCCAGCCCCAAAAAGTTGTTATAATGACCCTAACCTCATCCCAGCCCACTAACCATATAAAAAACTCAATCCACCTCCGGCACAAAAACAAAAGAGCCCTAATAGCCCACCGCCCATCTCAGCCCTACGGGTCGAGCCCACTTTAGTTTTATATTAGGGATGTCCAGACCAAATACTAAACAATAAAAAATGGGTAAATTTTTTCAGCGTCATCGCAATCGCTTGCCTCTTGGAAAATACCAATGCGAGCGCAACACACTGCCAAATGTAATCGTGAACGCCCAAATTTATTAAAAATGCCCCTATTGTGAGGATTCCATCACCAGTTGTCGCTTAGGGTGCGATTGGGAGAGAGAAATTAATTGAGATTCCAATGTTACCCTTTGTAGGCTCATCCAAAACCCGCACCCATGAGCTAGTGGTCAGAACAGAGCGAGTCCACCAAAGTCCTCGGCGGCGGGGTTCAGGGATGCAGTGCAAGTACAATCTTGTAGCACATCCACCGCTGTCTGTGGCGAAGGTGACGCCACTAATGGCCCAGCCTGCTCCAACAACGCGGTACAAGGAGGCGGCTATAACATCCCATTTTTTTGAAGTTTACATATCTTTTTGAGTAGTTTAGTTTTGTAGAAAAATTCACCAAAGTTTTATTTGAATTAAAATAAAGCTTAATATGGACTTTCAAAAACAAAACAATTTAATATGATTAAACTCAATATCAACTATTATCAAAATTATTTTATTTGGGTTATATGTGCTTGGATATATTTTCTAGAATTTTTTCGAGTTCATTTGATATTTTCCATTTGCTATTTGAATTTCCAATATTTTCTAAAAAGAAAAGCTATTAAAAATCTCAGAAAAAGTTTAGGCCGAATCTCTTAATCCCAGCCTAACCCTCTCTTTCCTCAGCCCATTTCTCTTTCCATCACAGCCCGGTCGCGTCTGTTCCCTTCACTCTCTGCCATGTGGGGCCCAGAGGCCAGCCTCTGTTTTCCTTGGCCTCGTCAGCATCTTCTTCGTTCTGAAGATGGACTCCTGGAGTCCAAATCCCGTATGTCAGTGCTTTCGTGTCCTCTTGGAACTCCTCTCCTCTGGCACTATATAAGCTCACCTCCTCGCGTCAATTTCTTCGCCCCAATCATCTCCACCGAAACCCTAAAATCTCTAGTCCCAATTTCGTCCTCGTCGCGCCCAATCGATCGAAGAACCACCGGCCACCGAAGTGCCTTCCTCATCAAAATTCATCACCAACAGTGCATCTCCGTCCGAGCTTCCACCGCCGTTGGGTTCGCCTCAACGTGAGCTTCACCATGCTATCTGCATCTTTTCCCGAAGATCGTCGCTTCACCGTTTTCAGTTTCATCATAAAAAACAAGTTACCGCTGTCGTTCCAATCTACCTGTTTCGGTGAGCTCCTTTGCCCCTAAGTGCGTCATCTCGTGCACAATGCTATTCTCATCTAATCCCCTCTCCTCTCGTTGCTTCTCCTTCACGAGATGATGTCACCGCTCATTTCCCTCTTTTTCGATCATCTACTTCTTGCCAGCGTTTCCGTCGATCTACGACAGCTTCAATGTGGTCTTTGAGTTCCTGATGCCTCCGCCGACCCAGTGCTCCCTCTTGTTCTCTTCGAGGGTCATCCAATCGTCAAATCTGTCGCACCCGAGGACCTCACCGCCGCCAAAGTCGCCACCGCCAAGCCACTGCCCCCAGGAGCTTCACCTCACTTAGAGGAACTCATTTTTGTCCTTCCCAACAGCTCCATCGTCATGGTTCGTCGTCGACGTCGCAAGCTTCATCACCGACCAAGTCCCTGCTCTCTCTCTCGGGTCCTCTTTCTTGTTTGCTCTCTGTACCAGCGTGGCAGCCAACTCATCTCTCCACCCATGCGCCACTTCATCTCCACATTAGTGCCACCTCAACCTCCTTGTCTCGGTGTCAGCCCATGCGGCAGTCTATGTGGTGAACTCAATTGAACCTGAGATCAAGAGACCAAAAACACCCAGTTCATCATATACCATCTCAATGACCGTGGGTCCCACAAATCAAATTCAATTTCCTAATTATCTTTTCAGCCGAAAAATCCCTGATTATGTCATGCTGGCATCATAATCTGGAATTTTCTTTTGAAAGGAAATTATGATATCCTTATTTTATCATTTCATATGATTTCAATATTCCAGAAGCCATATCTTCTTCATCCAAACTTCATTTGAGCCCATCCAAAATTTTAAATTCATCTAAATTCGAGCTCTATTTATCTAAGATTTTTATTTAATTTTTAGAGTTTGGCTTCTCTCTGTTGTGTATTTATTTACTTTATTTGCTTTGTTTGCGAGTAGACGTTGATACTTTGAGAAATTTTGAGCAAGGTGAAGTGCATCAAGATCAAGACCAGTACCAGGATCTACTCCAAGGAAATCCATAGTCCTTTGATCATATTGATCCTATGATTTCAAAAGTATATTATTTTATACAATTGCATGTTATCTTTATACAAATTGTTTTGGGATTAGCGATCACCTATTTGTCATTATGTCTCCTTTGGTTATTTGAATTCCATGAATCATTTTTCACCCTAGCAAGGATAATTTTAGTTGGACATATTTATATCACCAACATGGGTAGCGTACAAATGCTTAGTCATGCTTAGTTACGATGGGTTCATTATCACATGTGTCATAATGATTAATCTTGACTTAATGATATATGGAATCGTGGTGGTGAGCCACTTTTGTTAAAAATTTGTGTACCATGATAGGGTATGCCATTGGTCTTGGTTAAACAAAATGGTTTTCGCTCGGGCGAGTGGATGGTGGATTGATGGTGTGATTATAACACGTTGTGGGTTGTTGTAAGATCGTCTGAGTAATTTATCAAGGACTTAACCTTGTGTGCAATTGAACTGGGCCTTAACCGTACAACCACATGTCTTGTATGGGTGGGACCTAGCTAATTAATTAGTTATATTTTGATTTGGTTGTGTTTGTCACAAAAGAATGCGAAGCTCCTAAATCAAATAAGACTGATGTTGGTATTGAATTGACAAGGAATGTACCAATAACAACATCAGGTGCTATATGAGCCTCCTCTGTAGTTATGTGGTTCACTCAACCCTTCACAAAACTGATTCTTAGCAACAGAGGTGTTGCTAACAGCTGGAACTCCCTCCTTGGGTGCTGCTGGAAGATGCTTCTTAGGACACTTATTGGCAAAGTGCCCTTCTCCCAGCAGTGATAACAAGCAATCTCTGAAACGTCTTTTTGAAACTGGCCTCCTGAAGTAGAGTTACGGAAATCGGGGTTGTTCGGGCGTTGAGCTGGCACAAATGCTCTGGTTGAGGAAGACTGTAATCTTTCGTGCTGACGTAGCTGGGGCTGAGCAATGTGGGGTTTGGGGAAACCCCCAGAGTTGAACTTCAGGGCCACTATTCTTATTTTGTGGTTCTCTATTTCCAAGTGCCCTCCTAACGGATGACCTTGTTTACCAACTATTGGAAGTCGATGTAATCCTGAGCAATCAGATGAACGAAAAGATCATCATTGAGTCCCTCCAGAAAGCATTCTTGCTTGGCTTCATCAGTAGCTACATCCTCAAGGGCATAGCGGCCCAACTGGTTGAACTTATGCAAATATTCATTGACAAAGCGGTTGCCTTAACACGGGGAGGGAAACTCTTTTTTCTTCAGAGTTATCATTCCTGCAGGATTGTGTGCACGTTGGAAGGCCTGCACAAACTCATTCCATGATATTGACCGAGCCTCTGCGTGAGCTTGGGTAAAGTTGTACCACCATTTTGAGGCGGGTCCATTCAGCTGATGGGAGGCAAAAAGAACTCTCTCGCGATCAAAACATTGGACAATATCCAGCTTCTTGCCTATTGCCCTGAGCCAGTCATCTGCATCCATCGGCTCTGTGCTGCTGCTGAAGGTTGGAGGGCGCATCCTCATAAATTCTGACATGTTTGCCCTTGGATTATGCAAAGGTGGGGCTTGAGCTGCAGCTATGGCGGTTGAGTTCCGAGCATTTTTCAGGGACTGGGCGAGAAGGTCAATCAGGTGTGTTTGATTCGCCATCATTTGGCGCCGCTAGGTCCTTCTCAGGTGGAGGTGGTGGTGTGAATTTGGATTGGCACGATAATCGCCTAATCATTCCCTTGGCAGCACATGCTGTCATTGTCACATCTGCGAGTGGTCACCATCTTCCAGATCCTCCAAAGACTTAGAAAAGATAGAGGAAGAGCTCTAAGGGGGATAAATCTAAAATAGCCCAAGAACCAAATAAACACAAGGCAAAGAACACTTTTCAAAATAGTTCTTTTATTAATTTATTTCATTATCAATTATGGCTACTACAAAGGGTATTGGTAGCTCATAACCTACGTCTAATGGAAGAGATAAAAATAAAACTAAGGGGTCTCATGGGTGTAACCTGGGGAACTGGAACTAGCCCCGCCTTCCTTGTAGCGGGCCAATTCCTCCTCTGCTGCCTCTAGTTTCTCCTGAGTGGCACGTAGCTCATCCAAGGTGTGCTAGTAGGCATGATCCATAACAGTTGTCAGGTCTATCTGGTGTGTTAGCTCCGGAAAGTCCTCATCTCTGGCTGAACGAAACGTACTACCGAGCTAAGTGGGATGTGCATCGGGTAGTAGTGGAATCCAGTGCCGTGGAAGCAGTGGTCATAGATGTAGTGAAGTTGGCGAACAACCTCTCTGGCAGCGTCTTGGATACCCTCGGGAAAATTGCTATGCTGCATCGAGGCATCGAAGATATGTAACTCCGTGTTAGGCTGTAGGTTGGAGTAGAGTATCACTTCTACCCTCCAACGGTGTTGAGTGCCCACCACGTACTTGTATCCCTGGTACGTTGGCCTCTCCTGGAAGTGCAGATGCTGAATCATCTTCCAGAGCGCTGCAGCCCAATGTTCGATGAAGATCCTGTGGGAAATAGCGTGTGGTGCTTCGATCATCTACAATTTTTGAGAGAGAGATGAATTAGTAACTATTTTTAAAGAGAAAAGTTGAGGAAGGACACCATAACGACCAAAGTATTTTAAGTTTTTCAAAATAAGTCTTTAAGGGTTTTATTCGTTCTAACTAAGGCCACGACTTACAGTCGATATGGCTCTGATACCACTCTTTGTCAAAACCGGGAACGAAGGATCCCCGATTCTCTGTGTTTCATACACTAGTCCAGGAACAGCTAGTGTACACAGTCAAACAAAAGTGATAACAAAATCATATAACACATTTGTTAATTGATAATCATAGTTTATTACAAAATTAGGCACAAGGCCAAATATAAAGAAACAATGAAAGCAAAATAATAGGTAGGCCACACGATTCGCCACAGGCAATCGTCTGGGGGCGTAGCCTAGTCGTCCAGAACCTCATCATCTTGATAATAAACTTCACCTGAATAAAATATATTCAGCAAGAGTGAGCACAACTTCTGCACTCGCAAGTTACACCTAATAACAAAATGTAATGCATGTATGTGTAAACAAGAGAGGCTGATAGGGTTCATTTTGCATAAAGCCACATTTTCAGTCTTAAATACTTTTACTAAGTTCAAGGCAATTTTCTAAGGTATAACTAGAAGTCAAAGTTTTTTTATTTATCAATCCTCAAGCTAGGATAAACCTCCATACACTAATGGTGAAGGACTAACCCCCTTACACCAAGCATTCTTTCCAAAATTTTCTAATAGAATAAACCATCCAAAAACATCTGAGTTTGAAATTTATTTTAAAACAAAACCAAGTCTAATTCACGAAAGGCCTTGAACAACATGTCCATGACCGCGGACGTAGCTATTCGAATAGATTAATACTCTATAGAGTCTGCACAACTTTACCCATAAGAGATAGTTTGCTTTCAATGTCGGCCAAGACACGCTTCCGAAGGCGTGCGGTAAAGAAAATATAATGAGGCCTTTACCCTACACTATTTTAACATGGTTGTATCCTCTAAGGTTTCACATCTTTTGGACTCACCGTTAGAAGCCCCCTCTTGCACCAAGTGGGAATAACAGTAAGTCACTCAGACACCCACACCTCAAGGCGACACAACCACGGTGAAATAAAAGTAGGTTACTTAGCCAAGTCTGTCCCACTCCAGGCTTGTGGTGGTACAATTTTGTCTTAACAATCTGCAGCTCGCAGACCGGTCCTTATATGACTGGGCGACTTCCAAACAATCACTGGGCCTCAACCATTCCCGAATTGAGTCCGTGCATAAACTTGCACCCACCAACGGTCCAATTTTCCCAAGTCCAAACCAGTTTCATTTGATTTCAAGTTAAAATATTTTAGGAAGCTTATATGGTAAAAACAATACCATAGTCTTGAAATCAAATCATATTTGTCTTTTGGCTAAAATTGCCCAAAATCAACATTTTGGTCCAAGCATAATTTTTTTTAACTATGGTGACAAGGGAATGGCTATTCCAATATCAACATTGGCCATACAAAGGAAATAGATTAACTAGGAATTTAAAAACAAAATTTTTAAAATATTGGATAGAAATATGCAAGCAATAATAACTTGAAATAGAATTACATAATTTGAAATAATAGGTGCAACATGGTCAAGGGTATAACTTACCTTTCTCAAATTCTCTTTTTCTTCTTCTATCTCGAATTCCCAGGAGTCGTTGAAATACATTCAAAAGAATTCAAATGAAAAATACAAATAAACTGTAAATTAAATAATTTTAGTTCTGGAAGGTAGATATTGAATTTATAGGAATTTAGGAACAAGAATCGACGGTTTTGGAGTTCGTATGAAGGAAAACGAACATCTGGAAGTTGAATATTACAAGAAAAGATAGAATCCGAGTACTGCTCTTCTTCCAAGCACCGTTCACTCCGAGCACTGTTCACTCTGAGAGCTGTTCATCTCCCGGGTAATGTGGCTATGGCTCGATCTTCCGAAAGGTAGTGATATGTCGATTGTGGAGATCACGACGTTGATGATCCAAAGGCTCCGACCAAAACGGATCGAACCCATCGCAATCACTACACCACTGCTCCGATGGTTATCTACCGTGCCGAACACGGTTGACCTCGCCAAGAAGGCTATCTCCTGTATGCGAATCGAGAACACAAGCAAAAAAGTAGAAGATACAATCTGAAATTGTATTACGAATAACGATGAAGTTCACAAAGTTGGGGTTCTTCAAACCGACGAATGTAAATCTGTTATCTTTGGATAATCTAAAAAGAAAAACCCCCCGAAACTAAGGGATGACTGCCACTATGTAAAGGAGGAAGAGGGAGGGGCGGCCGCACTGTTTATATATGAATAGTGCTATATGAACAGTACCCCCAAACCCTAGGTGACTGTCCATATGGGCTACATAGGCCAAATGAGCCTATTACAAAGTTCGACTCAAACTAACCTTTAAGAGGATATCGGATACAAGCCTTGTAGTCTAAGGAAAGGTGGCGCAACACCAAGTAGAGGGTGGCCGAAACTCTTTGAGTTGGAGACCACAAATTCTTCATCTCCTTTAGGGTGGCTTTAAAGTCCTGAAGTCCTTGCTGAAATTGTGTCCATTGTTATTGCCTTCTCTTTCCTTGATGCACATCAACTCCTTGTTGTCCATCATTCATGTCGTAAATCTGCAATGTTAAAGGTGGGGCTAACCCCGAAATCCATAGGCAAATCTAACATATATGAATTATCATTAATGCGTTCAAGCACTTTAAAAGGACCATCTGCACGAGGCATGAGTTTAGACTTTCTCAATTCAGGGAATCGTTCTTTACGCAAGTGTAACCACACAAAATCACCAGGTTCAAAAGTTACAAGCTTGCGTCCCTGACTACCAGCAACTTTATATTTATCATTCATGATCTCAATGTTCTCTTTATTTGTCTCATGCATCTTAAGTATCAAATTAGCACGTTGTTGCGTATCAAAATTTACTTTCTCCGAAGCTGGAAGAGGCAACAAGTCGATAGGTGCACGAGGTATGAAACCATAAACAATCTCAAAAGGGGCACTTCTTTATGGTAGAATGCAGCGAGCGATTATAAGAAAATTGCACATGGGGCAAACATTCCTCCCACATTTTTAAGTTCTTTTTAAGCATAGCCCTAAGCATAGTAGACAATATTCTATTGACTACCTCAGTTTGTCCATCGGTTTGGGGATGACAAGTAGTGAAAAATAACAGCTTAGTCCCCAACTTAGCCCACAAAGTTCTCCAAAAATGTCTAAGAAATTTAGCATCACAATATGAAACTATCGTATTCGGAATACCTTGCAAGCGAACAATTTCCTTAAAGAACAAATCAGCAACATTTGTAGCATCATCACTTTTATGATATGGTATAAAATGAGCCATCTTAGAGAATCTATCCAGGACAACAAAAATACTATCTCTCCCCTTCTTTGTCCTAGGCAGCCCTAAAACAAAGTCCATAGAAATATCTTCTCGAGGTGTGCTTGGAATAGGAAGAGGCTTGTATAAACCATGAGGATTAAGTCGTGATATAGCTTTTTGGCACGTGGTGTAGCGAGCAATGAAGCAATGTCACACCTCATCTTTGGCCAAAAGTGGTGGGTCAGAATGTCCTCGGTCTTCTTCACGCAAGTGACCCATCAATCCTCCTCCATGCGCCTCCTATAACAACAAAAAACAAACTAAGCTAGGTGGAATGCATAGCTTGTTAGCACGGTACACGAACCCATCATGCACCATAAATTTATTTCAACCCTTTTCCTCTTGATAATTGAGCAACACATCTTTAAAATCAGCATTATGCACATATTGCTCCTTTATTGTCTATAATCCAAATATTTTAAAGTCAAGTTGTGAAAGCATGGTATATCTCCTAGACAAAGCATCAGCTATTACATTTTCTTTGCCCTTTTTATGTTTAATGAGATAGGGGAAAGACTCAATAAACTCAATCCATTTAGCATCTCTACGGTTCAGGTTGGTTTGACTTCGAATATGCTTCAAAGATTCATGATCAGAATGTATTACAAACTCTTTGGGCCATAATTATTGCTGCCACATTTCCAAAGTTCAAACTAGAGCATACAATTCTTTATCATAGGTAGAACAGTTCAAACTAGGCACACTTAACTTTTCACTAAAATAAGCAACTGTTTTTTCCTTCTTGAATTAACACACTACCAAGACCTATGCCACTAGCATCACATTCTAATTCAAAAGTCCTACTGAAATAAGGAAGTTGAAACAAAGGGGCGTGCATCAACTTATCTTTGAGAGCGTCGAAAGCTTGTTGCTGTATGGTGCCCCAAGTAAAAGGAACACCCTTTTTTGTAAGCTCGTTCAACGGTGCAGCGAGGGTGCTGAAATCCCGAACAAAACGCCGATAGAAACCAGCGAGCCCGAGAAAACTCTGCACTTGTGTGACCGCTTTAGGAGGTGGTCAACTCTAGATAGCGACGATCTTGGCTTTATCAACTTCAATGCCCTGTGGAGTAACAACATAACTAAGAAAAGAGACTCGATCCGTGCAAAAGGTGCACTTCTCAATGTTACAAAACAAACGTGCATCTCTCAAAGCATTAAAAATAGCACGTAAATTATCCAGATGTTCTTCGTATGACTTGCTATAGATTAGAATATTATTAAAATAAACCACCACAAATTTTTCAATAAAAGCACGCAAAACTTAGTTAAACCAAAAGGCATCACTAACCACTCATATAGCCCAAACATAGTTTTCAATGCCGTTTTCCATTCATCTCCCAATTTCATTATAATTTGGTGGTACCCGCTACGCAAGCCAATCTTTGTAAAAAAAAGAATAGAACCACTCAACTCATCAAGCATGTCGTCTAACCTAGGAATAGGATAACGATACCGTATTGTGATATTATTAATGGCTCTACAATCAGCACACATACGTCAACTACCGTCTTTCTTAGGAACCAAAAGAACAGGAACAACACAAGAACTAAGGCTTTCTCGTATATACCCTCGGTCAAAAAGATCTTGGACTTGTCGCTGAATTTTCTTAGTCTCCTCTGGATTGGTCCAATACGCCGCACGGTTTGGCAAAGTCGCTCCCAGAATTAAGTCAATTTGGTGTTCAATCCTTCTAATAAGTGGCAGTCCTGGGGGTATCTTAACTGGAAACACATCCTCATATGCCAGCAAATGGTTAGTGTTGGACCGAAAAGGCGACTAGAGGGGGGGGGGTGAATAGGAGCACGCTCACTTTTTCACAAAATATGAATTCAACACAATTTCACTCCAATAGCTATGATGAAGCTATGAAGATCAATATATCGATCTGTGGAAGACTAGTATTGAATCCAATTAAAACCCTAAGCAATGTGATAAAAATCGGCAAGAATCAAAACTAACGGTAGGCCGTCGTCGATCATTTATTATCTTGGTGGTCCGACCGGTACCAAATCGATCGACCTCCGGTGTGGGGCGGTCGGACCGGCACCAAAATCGATCGACCTCGGTGTGGGGCGATCGACCGTGAGCTCGAGCAGATAAAAATGACCGATGGCGAAGTTGCAATTAGGTCTAACTTTTGATTCTCAACTCCAAACTTCACGAAACTTTGCACACACACCTTCTCTATGCTATTGAGGACCTATTCCAATCGAATATTACGATAATTCTTGGAACGATCTTGAGCAATTGTCAATTGATTAACGGAGGTCTAAAACCCGGGCAAGAACGAAAACTTGATCCTAATGCTTGTTCGTGAGAGATTGATGATCAAGATGATGCTAGATAGATTCACACATATCACAGCAAGCTAATCCACGTGAAAAAATCAATCACAAACTCGCGGATCAAAGGAAGCCCTAAAATCACCAAATTGAAAGCAAGAACGAAAAGAGACTTATCTCAAGCAAACCTTGCATAGATTGATAACGAGATCGTTGCTGGATTACACCCACGCCATCATGGATCAGTGGTCAATCCAAGATCACGAAATTCTCCTCAAACCATGAAAAGCCCTAGCCTCCACCTCAACTCCCCCTAAGCCAATTAGGGTTTGAAGAAAACAAAAGAGGTGAAAAATAGCGAGAGAGAGGGGTGCATCCACCACCTCCTCCTATTTATAGTGGAGGCCTAGAACTCCTAGGGTTTGACTCAATTGGGCTCCCGTTAAGGCCCACTAACAAACGGGTCACACACGCACGCCGCATGCGCCGTCTTTAACTTTTGACCTAAACCGCTTCACCATGCGTCATGGATTTGCCAATAGGTCACCCTTGTCCATCTTGCGTCACGCTTGAGTCGTTGACCTCACCCGGCATCGTCGATCGTTCTGGACCTCAACTCTCCAAGTCTAGTCCCGATCCTCCTCGCCATTGACCGTCGTTGACCACCAAGCTACCTGCACAACCATAGACAAGCAAACACGAATTCGGGAACAAGTTCTTCACAACTTGACCCATGTTAGTCAAAACATGCATCATGCAAATCATATGCCATGAAACCAATGACCTTGACCTAACAAAACAATATCGCCACGAAGTTGGCGGACGTTCAAGTCAATACCGGTCTGACCGCTCCATGTGAGCCGGTCGGACCGCTCCCTGTGAGCCGGTCGGACCGCCCCTTGGGACTTAGCCGAATTTTAACCCCTGAAAATCCGAAACCTACTGGAAACTTTAAACCAATAGAACTTCTTACTGCAGACTACAAAAATCATGAGACCAAGTGCATTGGGATCCCCTCACTTGCCTACAACACCTATTTTTGGCCCAGCTCGTTTTGACCACTTTGGTCATCGCCGGTCCGACCGCCCCACATGGCCGGTCCGACCGATTTGGGACCGGTCTGACCGCCGTGCAAGGATCGGTCGGACCGCCCCTGTCCAGTAAGCCTGTAATTTTATCGAAAACACGTGAAACGACAACCCGTAAACGCCATTGCCAATTGTCACATCATCCTAAGATCTGGAACATATCTCCATGAAATCCACAATCTCCCCCTTGATGAACACATTGGCAATTATCCAGAAAATGTAAGTAAGAGGTTTGAAAACGAGTTTACTCGCAGTTTTCGCACAAAGGCACAACTTGGTCCATAAGCAAGAAAAAGCAATGTAAATGACCAAGCTGGCATCAGAATAGTATAGGCATGTGAGACAAGGCAAAAGTAATCATAAAAACTTTGATTTCCAGAAAAGGGTCAAAATTCTCACATAAGGTCCATATGAAAGAACAATTGTTCAATTGACCTATGATCATTGTGAGGATAAAAGAATGCAATTCAAGTTCAGAATATTCAATAAGACAATAAGAATGCAACTCAAGAACTCCCCTCACTATGATCCTCAATTTTCAAATTTTCGTTTCTCCCTTTGTACAAACTTCTCCCCCAACAAAGAAATATATTCTCATTAACACATCTTCTCTTCTCATTTAACACATCTTCTCCCCCTTTGACAATGGATTCATCAAGGAATCACGCCTTCCTCTCATCCAGAGATAACAAATATAGAATAAAGAAAGAAGCATAAACAAAAGAGGCATAAAGAGGAATATGCATGAAGTGCAATGGAGTGGCTTCATTTTTTTTTGTATTTTTCAATTTTTGATTACAAGAAGCTTTGGAGATTACCCAAAAGGGCAAGCTAGTATCTCTAATATTGCACAAACAACATATCAAGCTGTGGTATACTAGCAAGATCATGGTAAGACATATATATCAAAGCTAAGCACAAAGGCTCAAAAGTAAAGCAGTAGATTTGATCAATTTAAGCAACGCTTCAAATTCAGCAAGTTCATCAACAGGGATCCTAAAGTGAAATTGGCCATGTCAAAATGTCAAAGTGAGATCAAAAATCTAACAAAGACCACATTAAGAGTCAATCAAGTCCCGTATTGAATCATTTTGCTCAATATTTTGTAAACGTCCATTTGTCAACATTTTTCTCATTTGCATTGAATATTGAAGTTGACTAATGATCTAACTTAGTGACAAGATCTGGACTAGGAGCCATCCACAAACTCATCCTAAGCTTCACCAAAAGTTGATTAAAGGTATATCTTAGTAAAGAAGATCTGGGACTAGGAGCCATCCACAAACTCTTTCTAAGCTTCTACCGGGCGACAAATCTTGAGGTTCATGTCATTTCGACAAGCGGTCCCCATGAGATCGTCTCGGTCCATCAAACTATCTCCAAGTTCATGTCATTTGACAAGCGGTCTCGTAAGAATAGTTTGGCACAATTTAAGCATAAGACAATCTTGATTTTCATTTTTCACATGGCGCTTTAGAATCTCAAGAACAAAAAAACTCAAGTAATGGTCAATTTTAGATCAAAGAGCTAACAAAGCAATTCTGACAGGGCCAATGTCACAAGAGGAGCACTAATTGCGCAACTCGCTAAAACATCCACAAAATTGCAATTTCTTAGTTTGAGTTGTTTAAAAGGTTCTAGCTCATATAGCAAAGACTTAGCTACACATGTAAAAGCATGATAATTCTAGCAAGTCAAAGAACTAGACATGACATTGAGCAAGAATTGAAATACAAAAGCTCTAAAGGGTAATAGGCAAAGCTTCATCAATTTTTAAAAATAAGTAGAAAATCTTATATTACAATGCATCTTTTTGGATTTTTCATACCATTTGTTGTAACCACTTGTTGGAGTCTTCATATGAATGCAATATGACACAATGAGATGCAATTAAAAAGCCTAAAAACCTAAAAAAGTTCGAAAAGATCACTAAGTTCAGAAAAAGAACAATAAAAGATCAAAAGAACAAGGAAAGATAAGAAAAAATCAAACTCCCCCTCAAACCAACCCATAAGGATAAATTACCCCTAACTCGCTTCTTTAGGAGGAAAATCTGGTTTGATCTAAAGGCTTGGTAAGAATATCTGCCAATTGAGCTTGGACTCTCGAAGTGCATCACAATATCACCTTTTTCAACATGATCTTTAAGGAAGTGAAAGTGAATGTCTATGTGCTTAGTCCTAGAATGTTGCACTGGGTTTTTAGCAATATTAATAGCAGAAGTGTTATCACAGAAAAGAGGAACACTAGCAAAGTTTAACCCATAATCTTTCAAAGTGGACGTCATCCACAAAATCAGCTCTGACAACTAGCGTGACTACATACTCCGCTCAAAGATGGATTGTGCAACATAAGACCGCTTCCTAGAGGACCAAGATACAAGAGAAGTGCCTAGGAAGTGACAGTGCACGAGGTACTCTTCCTATCTAACAAACTGACCCGCAAAATCGAATCGAAAAACCTCTAATGGACAAAGCTGAAGAGCAGGAATACCAAATGCCATATAAGAGGGTAGAGTGTAAATACCTGAATATGCGCTTAACGGCTTGGCGATGGAAAGTTCTCGAAGACGCCTGAAATCTTGCACAAAGGCATACCGTGAAGTGAATGTCCGGTCTCGAGGTCAAATCTGAATGAGCCGATCATGCTTGCGGTACTCGCGTTGATCCACGACTTCTCCTTCCTCATCCGGATCCAAAGCGATCGAAGTTGCCATGGGAGTGGAAATTGGCTTGCGATCACCCATGTTGAAGCGTTTGAGTAGATCTTTAGTGTACTTCGTCTGATGGATGAAAGTTCCTTCCTTGCATTGCTTGATTTGAAGTCCCAAAAAGTAATTAAGCTCTCCCATCATACTCATCTCAAATTCCCTGGACATAGTGTCAGAAAAGCTGGAAACAAGAGCATTAGAGGAACCACCAAAAATAATATCATCCACGTAAATTTGAGCAAGCGAAGTCATTGTCACGTCTAAGAATAAATAGAGTTTTATCCACTTTACCCATCTCAAAATTATTTTTAAGCAAGAAGGTCTTAAGTCTATCATACCATGCTCTAGGGGCTTGTTTAAGACCATATAATGCTTTAGATAGCTTGAAAACACGATTTGGATATTTAGGATCCTCAAAACCAGGGGGTTGCTTAACATACACTTCCTCATCTATGAAACCATTTAAAAAGGCACTTTTAACATCCATCGATATAATTTAAAACCTTTTGATGCAAAGAAATGCAAGCGAAATGCGAATGGCTTCTAGTCTAGCAACAGGAGCAAAAGTCTCATCAAAATCTAACCCCTCAACTTGGTTTGAAACCACGAGCTACCAATCGGCCTTGTTTCTTACCACGTAACCATCCTCACCTTGTTTATTCTTAAACACCCAGCGGGTTCCTATAACATTATGACCACTAGGGGTTCTACTAGGTTCCAAACTTTGTTTCTTTTAAAATTTTCTAACTCCTCATGCATGGCATTTACCCGGCTAGAATCGGATAAAGCATGTGATATATCGCGGGGTTCAAAAGAAGCAACAAAAGCCGAATGAGAGTAGAGATTTGGATCATTATACAGGCGAGTGACTCGCTCATGTAGATTACCTATTATCATTCTCCGAGGATCTTTGTCTCTGAATGCGAAGTGGGCGCCGGGTGAGATACTGCTTTCTTCGACCTCATGTCTGCGATGATGAAGATCGTGCAGAGCCTCAGCGAAGGTGAAGTAGGCGTAGCGAGTTCTTGTATCGAGATGGGCGCTTGATGCGGCAGATGAAGGAATGATATTAACCGTCCTCATCTTCCTCCACAAAAATGCTCTCTCACACAGTAAATCATCTCAAGCAATAGATCTAGATCTGGGCTAGTCTCATCAAAAGTGACATTACAAGTCTCTGAATAATGTTAGTCTCGAAGATTAAAAACCGAAAACCCTCGAATGAGCGGGATAACCCACAAATAACCCATCAAAAGTTCTTGATTCAAATTTATCTAAGTTGCTGTCTTAAGAATAAAACATTTTGATCCAAAAACTCGAAAATGCGAAGCAGAGGGTTTTCTACCAAAACGAAGCTCATAAGGAGTCTTGCCTAAAGAAGGTCTCAAAAGACACGATTTGCAATATTGCAGCAAGAGTAATAGCTTCGCCCAAAATCTCCTCGGTGTGTTATACTCGTCTAGCATCGTCCTAGCCATTTCGACCAAGGTCCTATTCTTCCTTTCCACCACGCCATTTTGTTGAGGGCGTGTGGAGAGGAGAACGATGCTCAATACCACGCTCGGCACAAAAAGAAGCAAAAGAAGCATTTTTGAACTCCGTGCCATTATCACTGCGAATCGCTCTCAAAGCACCGGAAGCTCGAAGCCAAGCGAAGAACAAGGTCATGAAAATAACCAAAAGCTTCATCTTTTGAAGTAAGAAAGAACACCCAAGTATATCTAGAAAGATCATCGACTATGACAAGAATATACCATTTTCCACCGTGGGGACTCTAGCGGGACCAACAAGATCCATATGAAGTAACCGTCACAATCCGTCGGTCATAACCATAGTCACGAAGGGGGTGTGGCGGTAACTTGTTTGCCATGCCTACGAGGCGCACATACAACATCCTTGATGACTTTGAGTTTGGGCAAACCTCTCATGAGATCAAGGTTGCTAACTCGTGTCGATGATCAAAACCAATGTGCCCCAAACGTCGATGCCAAAGCCGTAAATCGAAGAAGATGTAAGCAAACATTTAAGAGATCCGAAGAAGAGATTACGAAAAATCACCTCAAAAATTCTACCAACTCTAGAGATTCCAAACACAAGCTCACGGTAGAATCAAGCACACGACAAGCATTTTCTTAAAAGCAGTCTCATAGTCATCATCAAGAAGCTGAGAAACAGAAAGGAGATTATACCTAAGCTTGTCCACAAGAGCGACATCCTTTAGAATGAATTTGTTGTTCACCCTAATTGATCTTGTTCCTTCAATTCGCCCTTGTGTATCATCTCCAAAGGTGATGAAGTCATCACCGTTGCCGCGTGAAAGAGGTGAACCATTTTGAGTTTCCGGTCATGTGGCGTGAACACCCGGAGTCGACGAACCACGTGTTCTTCCCCTTTCCACGGTAGTCCTGAAAATCAAGGAACATAAGAACGATGTGTCTCAATACTGGGGTTAGATAAACAAGATTTAGGAATCGATCTTGAGACACACGCCCTAAGGAGTATACAAACCGAAAGTACTATCCTTGATTTCATCTAACATTCGGTTATGAGCAATGTTTAAATTAACATGAGACTTAAAGCATCCATGGGCGGTCGGCCGCGTTGTCTTGTGATCGGGCCGACCAAAACGGTCAGACCGGTGACCACCAGCGGTCAGACCGCCAGTCTGATAAACATTAGAATTAGGATATTTAGAAACATAATGATTTGCATGAGAGAAAAATCCTAATCCAGGTTTATTCTTTTCAGTGTTACCATGTCTCATAGAAGCTCTAGGTTGCATGAATGAAATTCTATCAAATTTTTTTCTATCATTTTTCAACATACGCCAACAAAATTCAATCAAATGCCCACCTTTCTTGCAATAAGTGCAATGGTACTTGATACCACTAGAAGAAGCACCATTTGAATTAATACAAGGTTGGGCAAAACCTGCAGATTTAAAAGATGTTTTTGCAGGTTGGGTTTTGAATTCAATTAAACCTTTTTCCAAGACTTGAATGACTTTTGGGTTTGAATTGTCTTGACAAGAATTGAATCCTAAACCTTGCTTCTTATAAGGAGTTTTAGACTTGTCAAGAATCATGTTTAATTGTTTCTTACCTTTAGAAAATTTCTCTAATGTATCATGAAGGTAAGCATTTTCTTTTCTCAAGTTAACACAAGCATCACAAGTTTTATTCATAGATTTCTCCTTATACAAAGCAATTTCAAGCTTAAGAGTGTAACAAGAAGCACAAGTAGTATTTTCAATATTGTCCTTAAGCTTAGGATATTTGACTCTAGCAGCTTCTAAGATATCTTTGATTTCACGTTCTTTTTCTAAACAAGAAGTGCAAGGGCTAGAATCAAATACATCAAAAGCAATCAATTTACTAGATTCTAAACATTTTTCACAAGGAGCACTTTTAATTTCATTTAGTTCAGATCTAGCATTCTCAAGTTGTTGTACAGAAATATTATGAGTAGATTGTAACTTGGTAATTTCTGAATGCATAGTATGACAAGATAAACATTCATCAGGTTCAAGAGTCTTAGCATTTTTAAGCTCTACTTTCAGTTTATTAATCTTTTACTCTAATTTCTTATTTTTTGTCATGACAAATTCTAGCGCTTCATCTTGACTAAGCAATTGCTCAACTATAGAATCATATTTAGCAGAAAGCTCATCATAAGAGAAAGATACCTCATTATCATCAATGTCGTCCGTGTCGACCATGAAGCACATGCCGGTGAAGTCTTTGGCCTTCCTTTCTTTTTGCCTTGAGGATCTCCTCCTCCTTGTCCTCCTCACTCCCGGTATCCACATCGCTCAAGGATTGATCCTCAAAGCGGCAAGGACCCTGTGGCGACCTTCACAAGCTTATTAGCCTCATACATTGATTTGTTGAAAGGAGACTTCTTCCAAGCTGGCTTTCCTTCCTTATGATTGCTCTTACCTTTTAGCTTGGGGCAATTTGCCCGGATATGATTGAGCTCACCACATTCATAGCATGTCACCGGACCACCTCTCTTTTGTTTCTCACATTATTGTAGGCCCGTGAATTTTTAGCTAGAAGAGCTAACTCTGCTTCAGAATACTTTCAAGCTCCTCTTCATGAATAGCGGATAAACAAGCAAATGAAAATCCGTAAGAAGATTCAAAAGAGTCATCAAGAGCCTTTTGAGAGGATCCGCTACCAAAGCTAAATTATCTTTCTTGGGATGATCAACTCTTTTAATTTCATGAGTCTTGAGTTTACTATAAAATAATTCTAAAGTAAGACTTGAAAGATCAACATTTTCCTCTATAGCAGTAGCCTTCATCTCCCACTCTTTGGTGTTGATTGCAACCAAGAGATGGGTGGCATTTTCAGATTGAGAATATTCAATATCAACGACTTTCATTTGATTAATTACTTTATTAAAGCGATCGAAAATGTCATCGATGCTCTCTCGGGACGCATCTCGAATTTATTGTATTCACGCTTGTAAACAGCTTTGGCGCACCTTTTGATTTGGGACGAACCTCATGATATGTTTCGAGAGTGTTCCAAATTTCATGCGTAGTTGAAAGATTGCAAATTCTATCATATTCTTGTCTACCAAGTGCACCATATAAAAGATTCTTAGCCTTATTGTTGTTAGCCAAAAGAATTGCAGAAGCAGGTGTAGCAATTTCAGGAATAACCAATGGGCTCTAACAACATCCCAAATAGCTTGTCCTCGCTCTAAAGAAAGACACGCATACGATTCTTCCAATAGGCATAGTCGTGCCCATCGAAGATATGCGGTTTAGTAGAAAACTTATCCATCGCCAAAGTTCGGTGGCCTGGTTAAGATCAAGATTGAACTAACCGGCTCGATACCACTTGTTGGACCGAAAAGGCGACTAGAGGGGGTGAATAGGAGCACGCCACTTTTTCACAAAATATGAATTCAACACAATTTCACTCCAATAGCTATGATGAAGCTATGAAGATCAATATATCGATCAAATGAAGACTAGTATTGAATCCAATTAAAACCCTAAGCAATGTGATAAAAATCAAGAAGAATCAAAACTAACAGAGATCGGCCGGCTCGATCATTGTTATCTCAAGCGGTCCGACCCGCACTAAATCGGCTCGACCTCCGTGTGGGGCGGTCGGACCGGCACCAAAATCGGTCGACCTGGTGTGGGGCGGTCCGACCGGCAGCTCGAGCAAGAAAAATGGCCGATGACGAAGTTGCAATTAGGTCTAACTTTTGATTCTCAACTCCAAACTTCACGAAACTTTGCACACACCTTCTCTATGCTATTGAGGACCTATTCCAATCGAATATTACGATAATTCTTGGAACGATCTTGAGCAATTGTCAATTGATTAATGAAGGTCTAAAACGGGCAAGAACGAAAACTTGATCCTAATGCTTGTTCGTGAGAGATTGATGATCAAGATGATGCTAGATAGATTCACACATATCACAGCAAGCTAATCCACGTGAAAAAATCAATCACAAACTCGCGGATCAAAGGAAGCCCTAAAATCACCAAATTAAAAGCAAGAACGAAAAGAGACTTATCTCAAGCAAACCTTGCATAGATTGATAACGAGATCGTTGCTGGATTACACCCACGCCATCATGGATCAGTGGTCAATCCAAGATCACGAAATTCTCCTCAAACCATGAAAAGCCCTAGCCTCCACCTCAACTCCCCCTAAGCCAATTAGGGTTTGAAGAAAACAAAAGAGGTGAAAAATAGCGAGAGAGAGGGGTGCATCCACCACCTCCTCCTATTTATAGTGGAGGCCTAGAACTCCTAGGGTTTGACTCAATTGGGCTCCCGTTAAGGCCCACTAACAAACGGGTCACACACGCACGCTTCGCAAAGCGCCGTCTTTAACTTTTGACCTAAACCGCTTCACCATGCGTCATGGATTTGCCAATAGGTCACCCTTGTCCATCTTGCGTCACGCTTGAGTCGTTGACTCACCCGCATCGTCGATCGCTCGACCTCAACTCTCCAAGTCTAGTCCCGATCCTCCTCGCCATTGACCGTCGTTGACCACCAAGCTACCTGCACAACCATAGACAAGCAAACACGAATTCGGGAACAAGTTCTTCACAACTTGACCCATGTTAGTCAAAACATGCATCATGCAAATCATATGCCATGAAACCAATGACTTTGACCTAACAAAACAATATCGCCACGGTTGGCGGACGTTCAAGTCAATACCGGCCCGACCGCTCCATGTGAGCTGTCGGACCGCCTCTCTCCGGCGGACCGCTCCTCGTGAGCGGTCGGACCGCCTATAGACTTAGCCGAATTTTAACCCCAAAATCCAAACCTACTGGAAACTTTAAACCAATGGAACTTCTTACTGGAGACTCCAAAAATCATGAGACCAAGTGCATTGGGATCCCCTCACTTGCCTACAACACCTATTTTTGGCCCAGCTCGTTTTGACCACTTTGGTCATCGCCGTCCGATCGCCCCACATGGCCGGTCCGACCGATTTGGGACCGGTCGATCGCCAGCAGGACCGGTCGGACCGCCCGCCCAATAAGCTCAGAACTTTGTCGAAAACACGTGAAACGATAACCGTAAACGCCATTGCCAATTGTCACATCATCCTAAGATCTGGAACATATCTCCATGAAATCCACAGTTAGTGATAGCAGACGACATCGAGCTAGATATATCATCAAGTAAAAATAAAGCATCTTTGCATATCAAAGTATAGCATGGCATATCATTGTAAAAAATTTCAGCAAGATCAGATTTGGTTGCAAGCATGACACAACCCTTTAATTTAATTCCATCAGTCCTAGAACTAGGTGCCAACTTCTTATTCTTAGGTGGGAAAACGTTCTTCACTACTTGCTGATTTTTAGATTCATGTTTACGTTCTTTCCTCTCATTTTCAGCTATCTCCTTATCATATTTCACAATTTCAGCAAGTGTCAAAGCTAGCAAATTTATCTTCTTTCCTTTGTGCATAAGAGGGTACCTATTACTTCTACCATGATGAGTTGCATCATTATCAAATTCCCATGGATGATCTAATAAAAGTGAGCAGGCTTGCATAAGTACTACGTCGAAATCAACAACATCATGATAGGAACCAATTGAAAAATGCATTCTCACAGATTGTATTACCTTCACCTTACCGCTATTGTTGAATTAACCACTGAATGTGGTACGGGTGAGGATGCACACGTGTGGTCAAGCCAAGCTTCTTGACCAAACCTAAATTCACCAAGTTATTACAGCTCTCGCCATCAATTATTACACGAAAGCGGCAGTCCTTGACGATGAGGAACATCTGAAATAAATTATGGCAATGTAGCTTCTTCGCTTGCTCCTTTTGAGTGCTCAATGCTCGCTGCACAATTATGGTCCTATAATTATCTGTAGCAACGGCACCTAAAATTTTCTCACCATCGCTATTTACCTCATGATCATCATCATTATCTACAAGGTTAGCTGCAAGACCATATTCATCCTCAACATCACTGGCACTTACATAACTACCATCTTATGTCGCAATGTACGCTCGCTAACTTGGGCAATCCTTCATGACGTGGCCCACCCCTTTGCAATGGTGGCCCACCCCTTTGCAATGGTGGCACACAATCCCCGTCGTACGACCTGTGGAAGCAACCGATGAAGAGCTCTGTGTTGGTGCCTGAACACTAGTAGATTTTCTTGTCTCAGGTGTGCGTGACGGTGGGGGCGGTGCCGCTGAACGTGTCCTACTCACGAAGGGGGCAGCAGACCAAAAAATAGGAGACGGGGCTGTCTTGGCTTACCCCGATGTTGATCTTGATGTAGACATACTTCCAAAGTTGCTCTTTGTCCTTTGTTGCCTACCCTGCAATTCCTTTTCTGCCAAACAAACAAGCTGGAACAACCTATTGAAATCATTATACTCTTTGTAATCAACTATGTCCAGAATTTCATGCATTAAGCCCCCATAAAAGTGAGCCATCTTATCCTCCCCATTCTCAACAACATTACAACACAACATGCCTTTTTGTAGTTCTTGATAATATTCCTCGACAGATCTATTAACTTGGTCTATGCACTACAATTTCTTACGCATATCACATTTAAAAGGAGGAACAAATCTAGCATGCATCGCTACCTTCAATCTATCCCATGTATCAAGTGTTAAGCCAAAATTAACTACTTGATTCCACCAAATGATAGCAAAATCTTTAAATTCACTAGTGGCTTGTTTGACTCTATGCACTTCATGAACTAGATGGGCATTAAAAAAAATTTCCACTGTCATCTCCAATCTAGATAAATTTTAGCATCATAAACACCCACAAAAGATGGTACTGCAAATTTAACTTTAGCGAACGGGTCATCATTAACATGAGCATTGTGGTGCTGAAAATTATTACCTCACATACTGTGACGGTTATGTTGTAGGCGGTGTCATTGACGTGCATCTTGGTCAACAAAAATAGCGTCAGCATCACAGTTTCTCCTCTCATTGTCATCTCCCACCTCAAAATCCTGGGATGTATCATGATCATACTCGCGTCCATTGTTAGGTGATTGATTCGTCATTCTTTCAAGGCATGTAGCGAGCGATGCAATATGGTCGTAGTAGCTTGAAGCTTTCTGTCGATGTCCTTATTAATGGTAGTGCATTGTTCATTCAAAAGCGTCATGAGCTCTTCCTTTAAAACACACACTTTCTCATTAGACG
Source organism: Hsuehochloa calcarea (assembly GCA_036346395.1). NCBI lineage: Eukaryota > Viridiplantae > Streptophyta > Magnoliopsida > Poales > Poaceae > Hsuehochloa > Hsuehochloa calcarea. The sequence goes on from CM070598.1 coordinate 52,216,651, forward strand.
AGTCACCTGTCATGGTTAGTAGAAAACAAAAGACAACACAAAGGTATTATCCCTATCAAGTACTAGGTGATGGAAGGTGGAATCAGACTCTCAAGTGTCTTACCACACTCTTACAAGTGTTCTTATCAATGCACCTGGTGGTACAGCCGGTGGCTGGTTCGTGATACCGTGTCGAGCGTGGGTACGATTGCAAGAGGGGACCTATTCTGATCAAGAGTAGGTGGAGCTCAGAAGGCAAAATATGTAGGAAGGATTAGCAAAAACCGTAACCCGATTAGCAAAGCTAAATAAAGGTCCAAAGTACTTGTCACAGTTGTTGGTCTAAAAGTGTCCCTAGCCCTAACAAAACGCCGACTGATACCCAGGACCAAACACAAATGATTCAAAGGATGCAAGCAAACCCGATTGCTTCTTTTTTGTTGTTGCAAATATGTCTTTGAGTCAAAACTCTTCAAAAACCTCTTCCGGGTCTTGGGAGGTATATGTGTCACAAACTTTTTGTAGAAGGCAGGGGTCTCTCTCTCTCTCTAAACTATGATTTTTTTTTATTGTGTTGCCGAAGCCAGGTGAATACTTTTGGTAGCACAAAAATAACATCTTTCTTTTTTTTCTCTGTCACAAACCGAAAGCAATTTTTGTTAGCGTTTGTCGCGGCGGGGACTTTGGCTGACACGTCAGCGCAAGGGGCAGCGGCAGTGGCAGCAAGGTGCTGTAGCACCGCAGCAGCGGTGGTGGTAGGGCAAATTGGTGGCCGCGGCAGGGCGATTTGGTTGGTACGGCAGACATTTGGTGTCGGCATGGCAGCGGAGGGTGACGACTAGAGACCAAGAACACGACTCTAAACCAGCAACACGACTTAGACAAAGGACATAAATTCAACAACGCGAATCCAAGAACGGAAATTGCAAAGGCACAAAGGGTGATGGGACAGCGGAACAACACGATGAACAAATTATTTTTGTCGGGCTAATTTTCTGGTGTTTTTAGAACGATGGACAACAAATAATCTAAAAGGGGGAAGAATTGTGATTACCTAATGGACAACCTTTGCTCGATACCACCTAATGCGGTTGTGGCTCGATCTTCCGAAAGGTAGTGATATGTCGATTGTGGAGATCACGACGTTGATGATCTAAAGGCTCCGACCAAAACGGATCGAACCCCTCACAATCACTACACCACTGCTCCGATGGTTATCAACCGTGCCGAACGCGGTTGAGCTCGCCAAGAAGGCTATCTCCTGCATGTGAATCGAGAACACAAGTACGAAAGTAGAAGATGCAATTTGAAATTGTATTGCGAATAACGATGAAGCTTACAAAGTTGGGGTTCCTCAAACTGACGAACGACGAAACTGCTATGCTGAATAATCTTAAAAGAAAACCCCCCGAAACTAAGGGATGACAGCCACTATGTAAAGGAGGAAGAGGGAGGGGCGGTGGTACTGTTCATGCATGAATAGTACTATATGAACAGTACCCCTAAACCCTAGGTGACTGTCCATATGGGCTACATGGGCCAAATAAGCCTATTACAAAGTTCAACTCAAACTAACCCTGAAGAGGATTTAGATACAAGCCTTGTCGGCTAAGAAAAGGTGGCGCAACACCAACTAGAGGGTGGCCAAAACTCTTTGAGTTGGAGGCCACAAATTCTTCATCTCCTTTAGAGTAGCTTTAAAGTCCTGAAGTCCTTACTGAAATTGTGGCTATTGTTATTGCCTTCTCCTTCCTTGATGCACATCAACTCCTTGTTATCCATTCCTAGATTCCTAAGCACAAGCAAATCATCTCCATTAGGCATCATCATAGAGTTTTAAATAATACACTCAGCCCTAGAAACAAATTTACCTGATAATTGAGTCGACGAGCACGTGCCCGAGTAATTGGACATTGCACATCATTCATGGCAGCAGCAAGAGGAGTGCTCATATCAGTAGAAGTGATGTCCTCATCACCGGGTACTTGTTATTTTTTAGTACTGTTCACCTCCAAATATTGTTCATCTTTTGGGTACTGGTTATCTTTGAGTATTGTTCATCTCGCGTGATCAGAAGGAGTTACGACAACACTGGTCAAAGGAGATGTCGGCGACACTGGTTGAAAGAAGGGTTTCGACTGCACTGGTTGAAAGAGATTTTGACTACACTGGTCGAAAGAGATTTTGACAACGCTGGTCGAAAGAAAGGTTTCGACTGTACTAGTCGAAATAGATTTCGATAACGCTGGTCGAAAGAAACGTTTCGACTGCACTGGTCGGAATAGATTTTAACTACGCTGGTTGAAAGAGATTTTGACAACACTAGTCGAAAGAAGGGTTTCGATTATCTAACCGACGAAAGCTACAACTATCTAGTCGATGAAAACTATGACTATCTAGTCGAAGAAAGCTACGACCATCTGGTTGACGAAAACTACAACTATCTAGTCGAAAAAAGCTACAACCATCTAGTCGACGAAAACTACGACTATCTAGTCGAAGAATGTTACGACCATCTAGTCGACAAAAACTGCGACTATCTAGTCGACGAAAGCTACGACTACAACTCATCGGCGCTACGCACCACGGCGAGCTACACGAAGGTGCGCAAGACGAAGAGGAGGAGACACTGAACCTTAGGCGATACCTTACGACGGTATAGCACAACAGAGTGGTCGGCGGCGGAGTACGAGTTCTGGTGGCGACGATGCTCCGATGGCCCTCCGGTGAAGAAGAAGTACGCTTGAGGTAGAACACGATGCGATGAAGCTTCTGGTGTGGAAGCTAGGGCTGGCGGCGGAGAAGCTTCGGGGCTTCGATTCTAGCAATAGAAACAAACAGGGTGGTCATGGATTTGATGAAAGGTGTGAGAGCAATAGAAACGAACATCAATACCAACACTGCCAGGCATCAAGATGCAGAACTCCAAATTTCGGTGCTTAACGACCGACGAGATGGCAAAACGACGCCTTAAGGGATTATGCTTCAATTGTCCTGAAAAATTTTTCTAGAGATCATGCTAGCAAGTGCTCCATGAAAGTAATTTACTTGTTAGAAATTGTTGACGAAGAAACCGACGATGATTCATCTGAATAAGATGTTGAAATCTCCTTGCATGCACTCACGGGAATACGCATGAGTAAGACGATGTAGCTGCCAGTGGCTATCAACGGCGAACATATGCACGCCTTAGTTGACTCTGGATCTACGCACAATTTTATCACTGAAGAAATAGCACGTCGGCTAGGCCTCACACTAGCTAGCGGCAACACTATTAAGGTAGTCGTTGCTAACAGATACAAGGTGGTCGGTTCTGTAATTTTTCATAGGGTGCATCTTCGGATTGATCAGGAGGATTTCTTTCTAGATTGCTATGTTATTCCTCTTGCCGGATTCAATATCGTCTTCGACGTACAATGGTTGCGGACATTGGGACCTATTATGTGGGACAACCTATTATGTGGGACTTCTAGAAGCTTACCTTGTCTTTTTGGAGGCGTGATCATAAAGTGATTTGGCGCGGCTTGCAGTCACCGGCACGACACGCCCACATTTGAACATTAATGGATGATACCTTGATGACTACACTCCTGGAAAAATTAACAGATATTTTTTAAGAACCTCACGGCTTGCCACCCCAGTGTCGTTGCGACCATCACATTCATTTATTACCGGTCATGACCCCTGTGGCAGTTCGTCCCTATCGCTACCCTCAATTGTTGAAAGATGAAATCGAGTGTCAATGTGAGACGATGCTGAAGCAGGGTATCATTAGGGATAGCACTTCCTCATTTTCATCGCCGGTGTAATTGGTCCGTAAGAAGGACAACTTGTGGCACTTTTGTGTCGACTATTGCGCACTCAATGAAAAAACGGTGAAAGATAAATTTTCTATTCTAGTGGCCGACGAACTCCTCAGTGAGCTTAAGGGCACCCGTTTCTTCACCAAACTTGATTTGCAAAGTGGGTATCACCAAGTGCGCATGTATGCCACTGATATTGATAAGACAACGTTTTGAACTCTTCATGGCCACTACGAGTTCCTTATCATGCCTTTCAGGTTAACCAACGCTCCTGCTACGTTCCAAGCCCTGATGAATGATGTTCTCAAACCTTATATTCATCGATTTGTGCTAGTCTTTTTTATGATATTTTGGTTTACAATGCTTCATGAGCATCTACAACACGTTCGTGAGGTATTCGAATTGATGCGCCACAATCAGTTAGCTCCCAAACATTCAAAGTGTTCTTTTGGGTCTAAATCGATCGCGTACTTGGGTCATGTTATTTCCGACCAAAGGGTCTCCATGGATTTCAGTAAAGTCGAAGTTGTTTCTACCTAGCCTACTCATACTACTGTTTGTGCTTTGAGAGGGTTCCTCGGTCTCACGGGATATTATCGAAAATTCATTAAATCTTACGGCGAGGTAACAGCTCCATTGACGAAATTGCTTAAGAACGAAACCTTTGCATGGACCTCACAAGCTGAAGCAGCATTTCAAGTCAAACTTAGGAGATAAAACACAACCCAAATGTGCAATCTCGTTGACCAGCAGCTGGAGCTCATGAATCTGTGCAACTATTAACTTAACATCATCCATGCTAACATCGAAGAATTGCTTGCACATGTAGAGCCAACGACCAGTTTTAGCTTTCGCATATTTGTGCTCTAGTGTATCCCACAACTCTGTGGCGAACATGAAGTCTATGTACATATCATAGAGTTGATATGCATTATGGTCATAATGCACCCAAGGGATGTGTTCTTCACATTGTCGAAATGCATATATTGTTCGATCGTAAATGGATACTGTAGGTGGATCACCTACCAGAGCCCCCAAAGACATGAGTGTGAGAACCAGGAAAATCAGACTATTCTAAAAACAACGCTAATCGCTAATTAAGCAGTAAATAAAAATTCATCCAAGCTGGAACAAATCCTAATCGCAGTTGACATCAAACACATCGCCAAACAAATTTATACAAGATATATTATCTGGAGTCATCAACAAGAATTTGCAAAATAAATTATTGTCGCAAGAATAAACCATCGATATAATCTCATAGTCATTTACATAAATTCATTACAATCCAAAGCAAAACCTTGTCACAATCTCATAATTAAATTACAATAACTATTTGCGATAGATCAACATATAAGAATTCGTTACAAGTACAAGTAAAATATTACAAACTCGACATTAATTACAAGAATGATTTACAACATATCAAAATGTAAATTATAACATTTAATTAAATTACAGTCTAAATTCTTACATGCATATCGCCGAGGCCTTCCTTGAAACTTTGTCATATATCGTCAGCCGTTGATCCTTTCCTCGACCCCCATCCATTGTCCGGAAAAAAACAAAGAGATAAATAGTAGACCAAAAGCAATAGATTAGAGTTAGAGTAAAATGGATTACCGTCAAATTTCTGGAAGATCACCGAGGTTCCCAGACCAACCTAGGTTAGTCGGCACCATCTCACTTCTGTAAGTTTCATCACCCGTCGTTTATTAGAATTCAAATACCCATATTATACCGCCTTACCTCAATCGTAGAAATATCCAACAATGCCTGATGAACCATTGGCCCATTCCATTTTCTTAGCCCAACACCCACTTTCTATTTTACCGACTTACTGTCTGCAGTAGAAAAGCCAAAGAATAGTGCCAAGAGCTCCCCATGAACCAAAGATCCAAAGCTCAATAGTCCATGAGAGAAGGAAGTGGATTGGGCATTGCACAAAGGCAAGAGAGAGGCACCAAGCCTTCACCAGAAGCCATCTCCCCCACGTAAAGAATTTCCTCATCTCACAGGCAACACAATCGGTAGATTGGGATAGATAGAGGAAGTAGTATACCTCGGTGCTCAGAACCGCACCCACCATCACCCCAAGCCACAGCCGAGGAATCGCAACCCACATCCATCACCATGTATATGCATACAACAACCCACCTCCATTTCATCACCATGCGTGAATGAAAGCCCACAAGGATCAACCAAATCAATGAATGAATCAAACCATAAAAAGCAAAATATCAGAAAGGATAAATAAGTGGGGAGAACAAAATCAGACCGAGCGGAAGCCGAGCCACGCAAGCGCGCAGCGCAGCCATGATGTGGGCGTAGGGAGCCGAGGGTAGGCTAGGTGTGACGCAGACCAAGGGGCCAGCGCGGGCCAACCAGGGGAGCCGGATCGGGAGCCGAGGGTGACACTGTCAGATCCCATTTGGAACCCGATGAAGAACGCCAGAGGAAGGGGAAAGTAGACTCTGGATTCGAACTAAAGTTAGCTAACAAATTTTGGGGTTGTTGGCGATGTCATTTCCATTGCAATTACCAACTTAAATAGTCTTACAAGCGGTAAAAGTAATAAGTTGTTGACACCTGAGCTAAGATAGAATCATAGTTACTGATGGAGTGAAAACCGAATGACATGAATAGTAAATACTAAAGTGTTTTATGTCCGTAGATCGCCTCGAACCGGTATCTCCTGATCTCTGTCGTGCTCACTCGTCATAACTCCCAAACTTCATCTTCTACCTCCCGCTTCTTCCAAATGAACGACTCTCGACTCCACCTGCTAACATATCTTCTTTGTAGCTGAAAATTGGAGGTTATGACATTGCCCCCCTTAACTCCACACTTGTCCTCAAGTGTGATCACCGAAACCAAGAACGAATCGTTTGAGAGTAGACCTTAGGAAAGTTCCTTGATAAAATTTGCGTCCTCCCGAAGCGTTCTCCTGTGGCAAGTTAGCCCACCGCACGACCATTGAGTAACAAGGGTATCTTTTCGGGCATAGCTCGGTTTCAATTACCTTAACCGGTTCGCTTTTGATCTCGCCATCCTTTCCCACCATGGCGGTCGAACTGGAATGGCACTTTTCCACAGTGTTTTTGAGTGACTTACGTGGAATACAGGATGTATTCCAACCCCTTCAGGTAATTGTAGTTTATAAGCTACATTTCCCACCTTTTGTAACACTCGGAACGGTCCATATAATCGGCTAGTCAATTTAAGAGCTTGCTTTAGACCAAAAGCAGTAGCCCTGTATGGCTGCATTTTCAAATAAACCATATCCCCAACTGCAAGTTGCCTTTCGCTTCTGTTCATATCAGCATACTTTTTCATGCGAGCTTGAGCCTGACTGAGATTCTCCTTCAACCTCTTCAACATTGTTTGCTTCTCATTTATGAATTCCCTAGCTTCCTTATTTTCAGGGCCTGGAATAGCCACTTCACTGATCAGTGGTGGAGGAAAACCGTATAAGGCTTGGAATGGAGATAACTTAAGGGCTGTATGGAATGTAGTGTTGTACCACCACTCAGCTAGAGGTAACCAGCTCACCCATTTGTGTGGTTCTTGCATCACCATACACCGTAAGTGCGATTCAACACATTGATTCACCCTCTCGGTTTGTCTGTCGGTTTGTGTATGGTAAGCCGTACTAAATCTGAGTTGGACCTTCAAGGACTTAAACATCTCTTGCCACAACTTACTAGTGAAGATCCTGTCTCTATCTGACATTATAGCCACTGGGAGCCCATGCAATTTGAAGATGTTGTCAATAAATGCCTTTGTTACCGATTGCACTGAGTAAGGGTGAGAGAGTGGAACAAAATGACCATACTTTGTGAATCTATCCACCACAACAAAGATTACTTCCTTCCCTTTGGAATTAGGCAAGCCTTCAATGAAATCCATGGTAATATGTGTCCATGCCATATCCGTACCTAGAGTGGCTCTAATAACCTGTGATATTGACAAGTTGTTCGATTTTGACCGCTGGCACACCGCACATTCCTGTACCACCATTTGCACTTCCCTTTTCATTCCAGGCCAGTAGAATAAATGTTTCACTCGTTGATAGGTAGCCACCATACCAGAATGTCCCCCTATGGCAAATTTATGGAGTGAGTGAATAATGTTGAGCCTCAACTCGGGATCTTTACCCACATAAATCCTTCCCTTATACCTCAAAACACCAGAATTCAAGGTGTATCCAGAGTCTACATCAGGAGCCAATGTAAGACGTTCAGTTAACTCTTTGCAATGGTCATCATCCTGATAGCTGTTTACCACTGCCTCTACCCAAGAAGGCACGACTACTGATATGGCCATAACACTTTCACCTCTCCTGGACAGAGCATCCGCAACTTTGTTCTCTTTCCCCTTCTTATATTCTATAATGTAATCGAATTCTAGTAACCTCAACATCAACTCGTGTTGGATACCCTCAGCAACCCTTTGTTCAGTCATAAATTTCAAACTTTTCTGGTCAGTCCTGATTACCAACTTGGTTCCCAGGAAATAATGTCTCCACCTCTTCAAGGATTCCATGATGGCCAATGCCTCTCGATCATAAGTTGACATGGCTGCAGCTCTAAACCCTAGAGTTCTGTTGAAATAATCAAGAGGTCTTCCTCTCTACATTAAGACTCCACCAATTCTGTCGAACCCGGGAACGAAGGATCCCGAATTCTCTGTGTTCATACACTAGTCCAGGATTTCCAGTGTACACAGTCACAAAAATGTTATCACAAACATATCCAGCGTGTTTAATAATAAGCATAGAGTTTATTACAATTTGGGCCGGAGGCCAAATAAAACATTGCTTAAGTAAAAGATAATGGTAAGCCACACGATCGCCACATGCAATCGCTCGGAGGTCGCCTAATCGCCCCGCTCCTCACCTTCCTGGATAGAAGTCTTCTCCTGAATAATAATATTCAGCAAGAGTGAGCACTACAACAGTGCTCGCAAATTACACCCAATACAGAATTTAGAATGCATGCATAAGTTATTCATTGGAAGGTTGTAGGGTTTATTTGTGTAATTCAGCATTTTTTGATTTAAATAGTTATACTAAGTTTCAAGGCACATTTTTATTCCATAGCTAAAATCAGATTTTAAAATTGATCATTTTATAGTGGATAACCTCCATATGAAACATGGCGAAGGATACCCTCCTATCACAAGGCTACCCGCCCAATTTTACCACAAGGATTAACCATCCTCAAATCATGTCCAAAGTTATTTTAAAACCAAAAACAAGTCTAACTTAGAGTGGCTTTGCTCAGCATATCCATGACCGTGGACACGGCTATTCGAATAGTTTTACACTTTGCAAAGGGGTACAACTTTACCCACACGAGATAATTTGCCCGTTATGTCGGCCAATGCACGCTTCCTTCGGCGTGTGACTAGGCAATTATCACAAGGCGTTTCCAATGCACTACCTCACTACTAATGTGCCCGCTAAGGTTTCACTTCCATTAGGCTAACCACCTGCCGGAAGCCCCCTCTTGTGCCAAGTGGGAATAAAGTCTGGCACAAACAATAATGAGGTAAGACAAATTATTAAGCCTGGTTCTGCCCATACAGAACATGTGGTAGTACGGTGGAGCTTTGCAAAATACGGCTCAAAGACCGGTCCTTAACTTACTTGGGCAACTTTCAAAAAAAACTCTGGGCCTCAATCCTATCCAGACGAGCCCGTGCATAAACCTACACCCACCAAGATCTATTTTTGCCCAAGTACAAACCATTTTTTTATATTATTTTTTTTATAATTTTCAAAGACATTTGCAAAAGTCCACCATGACATAACAATGTCATAGGCTTTTATCAAATTTTGAAATTTTGGCTAAATTCTCCCAAAATCAAATATTTCATGGTCTAAGCATTTGCTAAGTATATATTTATTTTTAAATTCATTTGACTAAGGTGACAAGGAATTAGTAATACAACATTCAAATATGGCTATACAAAGGAATTGGAATAATTAAGTATTTAAAACAGGAAAAAAATAATTAAATACAATTATGCATGCAATAATAAGTTAAAACAGAAATTAGATAATTTTAAATATTGGGGGCAAAATGGTCAATGGTGTAACTTGCCTTGCTCAAAATCTTGGTAATCTACTTCTTCAATAGGGTCAAGCTCTCCGGAGTCGTCAAAATCTATACGCGAGAATAATCTAAATTCAAACATAATTCAAATGAACTAAAATAAATTCAAATGAAAATACAAATTAACTCCAATTTAAATAATTTTGGTTTAGTTAGCTAGATCTTGATTTTATACAAATTTAGAAATTTGAATCACCTAGATCGGAGTTCGTACGAAGAAATACGAGCTCCTAGAAGTTTAAATCTAAATTAAATTCAATTTTTTAGAATTTCTTTTAATTTTTGAATTATTTTTCTAAAAGAAATTCGATTTATTATGCAAGCGCCGCAGATCGCTCACAGAGGCTGACAAGTGGGCCCGCACAGTCGTGGACTCAGTCCACGGCGAGGCACGAGTCCACGGTGGACTTGGTGCACAAAGACAGCATCGAGGAGGTCTTTGGCGCTCACGCGCCACGCCACGCCGCGGCAGGGGTGAGGCGGCGCCGGTGTGGCGTTGAGGTGGCGAGCCACGCCGACGCCGGGAGGGAGGAGCACGGGAGCCGAGGGCACCGGCGAACGGCGGCGCGGCGAGCTCCGGCGAGGGTCGCAAATTGTTCAGGAGGTGATGCTGAGTGCGATGCGCTACCTGACGACGGCGGAGGGTGGCGGAAAGGTCGCTCGCGACGAGCGAAGCGGCGGCGGCGAGGTTCGGTCGTTGGCAGGGAGGGAGCTCCGGTGGTCTTCAGGCGACGAGGAAGCGCGTGCGAGGATCGCCGGGAGATTCTGAAGCTGATGGTGGCGACGGCGACGGCGGAAGTGTACTGGAGGCGGTGCTAGAGGCGACAGAGGAGCTTCGGCCGTCGGCGGGGAATTTTGAATTGCGCGATCGAGGCGATCGAGGGGCAGGAGTTGGGGAATGGAGTGAGGAGGAGAGGCGCGAATCGGGGTGCCTTTATAGGCGAAAGCGGAGGACAGGAGGAGGTGAATGCGTGCGGTGGTAATGGCGGAGGCGATAGGCGCGGGGGCGTTACCGACGTTAAGAAGGGGGGTAATGCCGGGGTGAATGCGGGAGGAGCTGGCGATGCTAATGCGCGCAAATGCGGGGGTTAAGGCGGAGGGAAACGCGGTGCTGATGAAGCTCCGCGTGCGGCATCAATGGCGGCAGGGGGGGCGGCGCTGCGGAGAAGAAGGGGCGGGGGAGACGACGCTGCGGTGGGGCCCATGTGTCGGCGAGACAGAGAGAGGGAGAAGGGGCGCGGGGTGGATTGATGTCGGCCGTCCGATTTCGATCGACGGCCCGCATTAATCATGCACGGGGAGAATGGGCCGAGGCACGACAAGGTCTTTGCTTCGCCTAGATCTTGTTTCGAGGATTTTAAATTCCTTTCCAATTTATTTAATCCTAAAAAATTCAAATAAGCTTTAGAAAATATCAAATAAAGTCCAAAATTTTTAGACAATTCACAGAAATTCTCAAGAGCATTCTGGACTTAAATAAAATAATTCTAACTTTTAATTGGTAATAGATTTTGTACATAAATTATTTTAGCTTTAAAATAATTAGGGAAAAGTTTTTAAAATTTACAGAAAATCCATAAAAATAATTAAAGTCTTATTTTTCAACTGAAACTGAAATTTTGGGCTGTTACAAATTCCCACCCCATCAAGCGCCGGTTTCCAAAATGAAGACTTGAGAAATCAGAAGTGCTAGGATTGGTGTGGTGGATGAGCAATTTTCGACCTCTCAAAGGCTTCATCTTGAGGACTCTTCCAGTTAAAACCACCTTTCTTCAACATGTCATAGAGTGGTCTGCAAATGATTCCATAATTCTTGATAAACCTTCTATAATACCCGGTCATACCTAAGAAGCTTCTCAGTTGAGTGGTATCCTTAGGCCGGGGCCAATCTGCAATCACACTGATTTTGTTGGGATCAGTAGCTACCCCATTACCTGAGATCACATGACCTAAATAAGTCACTTGGGGTACTGCAATTACACACTTGGTAAAGTTAGCATAAAGCTTATGCTGTCTCAAGAGACTAAATACAATGCTTAAGTGCTCTTGATGTTCCTTATCACTCCTGCTATATATAAGTATATCATCAAAGAATACTAGAATAAACTTCCTTAAATAAGGGGCAAAAATGTTGTTCATGAGGCATTGGAAAGTAGCTGGAGCATTAGTCAGCCCAAAGGGCATTACTAGATATTCATAATGGCCCAAAAAGGTGTTAAAAGCAGTCTTATATATGTCTCGATGGTTCATCCTTATCTGATGATAACCAGACCGCAAATCCAGCTTACTGAACACCCTAGATCCAAAGAGTTCATCCAACAGGTCCTCAATTACTAGAATTGGATACTTGTTCTTGATAGTTTGTGTATTCAATTTCCTATAATCAATGCAAAGTCTCCAAGATCCATCTTTCTTTTTGACAAGGATTGCTGGAGATGCATAAGGACTTGTACTGGGTCTAATGATAGAAGACTCCAGTAGATTTCGGATTTGCTGCTCCATTTCATTCCTTTGGTGGTGAGGAACTCGATATGGTCTGATGTTAGGAGGCACTGAACCAGCTTTAATGGGAATAGTGTGATCACATTCTCTCTCAGGAGGTAGACTCTGTGGTTCTTTGAAAACATCCATATGAGTTTGAATCAATTTCTGGTATTGTGAATTCATAGTGTTAGTCTCTTCTCCTACTCTCTGGACATGCATCTCAATCACGTATCCTATTATTCCTTCTCCTGTCACCTTACCCAACTCCTTGGGCTTCAGTAACTTCATTGACTCAGATTCAGATTGTTCATCCAACTCTATGGCTATCTTTCCTTCCTTCATGATGCTCAGTATCCTTGTCTTCAAGTCGATACTGATAGGACTGTGCTGGTATATCCAATCACAACCTAAGACCACATCATAGTTTCCTAATTTGAGAATCTTAAATGAGTTGATGAAACTTTGTCCATTGATGCTATACTCCATATCTGGAACATGTGACCCGGTTAATATAGCCCCTCCACCGGCCACTGTCACCTTCAACAGATTGTTGCACATAATTTTGCAAGTGGTTTTAGAAGCAAACTTCAAGTCCATGAAAGTGTGTGTGCTCCCGCTATCCAAAAGTGCTATTCCTTTTCTTCCTCCTATCTTAATCTCCACTGTATAGGTAGTGACTCTAGGATCACCCTGTACTGCCTGAACTGACACTTGCATATGCTTCAGTTTTTCTTCCTGCTCATTCTCCTCCACAGTATACTCATTAGCTTCTGGGGAGTCACCCTCATTATCATCTTTAGATGGTACAATTTCTTCCACTTCAGAAACCATCAGGTTAACATTCTAATATTGTTTGCATTTGTGACCCATGAACCATTGGTCCCCACAATACCTGCAAATACCTGGGATAAAAGGAGTACTAGGTTTGTTTCCCACTTCTTTCTTCTGAAAATTAGAAACTGGTTGAGTTTTGTTCTTAGTCGGGAAAACAGTGCTTCCACTCTTTTGAGAATTCCCAACTGAGGTGGTCATTCCCCTCCTGGCCATGGCTAGCGCCCCCTTTTCCATATCCTTGGCCATCTAGTAAGCCTCACACAGTAGCTGAGGTTTAAGAGGTTTGAGGTAATGCTTAATGTCAGGCCTCAACCCATTGATAAAGCATTTGACAAAGAAGGTTTCATTCTGTAGAGGGTTTTCATTTTTATAGATAGCCATCAACTCTTCAAATTTATCAATATAATCAGAGATACTGAGATTATACTGCTTCACCGAATGGAAATTTTCCAAAACCTCATACCCACTATATTGTGCAAACCTGTCACAGACCATTTTGCAAAAAACTTGCCAAGGAGGTGGTTCCATAGCAGCCCCGTGCTCCTAAGCCAGTTATCCGCTCTCCCGCCCATGTACATTTGAGCTAAGTCAAACTTGGCTTCATCGGGTACGTTAGCCATTGCGAAATAGGTTTCAATCTACCTAATCCATTCTAACGGGTGATTACCTTCAAATCGGGGAAATTCAATACTCGGTCCTCTAGCAATGGACTTATAAAAGTTGTTCACCCTTTCAGTGCTAGGATCAGAATTCCAGGGTCTACCATGATCATAATCTCTAGCCTGATTTCCGTTGTTCAAAGTAGGTGACGCTGGTGTAGCGAATGGAGAAGCATTGTGTCCCCAGTTGATTGGTACTGTCGAATGCCCAGTTGAAGTAAGATATTGATTTACTTCGGGATGCCCTTTGAGATTTACACCTTGGGTGCTGCTTAAGTGCACTGGGTTCATAGCCCTGACTCTTCCTAGCATTTCCAACTCTGTCTCTGGAACCTTGGTTGGATCTGTGGGCAATCGTGCCGTCGACGTTTCTTCATTCCTCACCTGATATGCGCCGACTCCAGTGTTGTGTACATCAGCATTTTGATGCGCAACCGAGAGTCCTTGCAGCAACGATTCCATTCTATTCATCTGAGATTGCATACTAGTAACTTGCGATTGTAACTTACCCAGATGATGCTGCATCGAATCCACTTTACTCTTGGCTTCCATAGCTTCTTGCCTCACAGTGACTAATTCCGACGCCTCGCTATTCGATTTGGTGGTTGTCTTGGTCATGGTCGCCCCTTCCGAATCAGACGAAGCAAAAGGGGATTTCACCAAAACGAGTTCCTAACCTTCTCCGTTCTGGGTTCTTCCCGTTTAGATCTGATTAGGCTCGGGATTTTACGGTGACCAACGATCACCAACCAAACCTCTCCAGATCGAATCGCCACCGAGAATCAAGATGGAGCTCTGATACCAATTTGTCGGATCCCAGTTTGGAACCTGATGAAGAATGCCAGAGGAAAGGGAAAGTAGACTACTGGATTCGAACTAAAGTTAGCTAACTGATTTTGGGGTTGTTGGCGATGCCATTTCCATTGCAATTACCAACTTAAATAGTCTTACAAGCGGTAAAAGTAATAAGTTGTTGACAGCCTGAGCTAAGATAGAATCATAGTTACAGACTGGAGTGAAAACCGAATGACATGAATAGTAAATACTAAAGTGTTTTATGTCCGTAGATCAGTTCTCGAACCGGTATCTCCTGATCTCTGCCGTTCACTCGTCATAACTCCCAAACTTCATCTTCTCCCTCCCGCTTCTTCCAGCTGAACGACTCTCGACTCCACCTAACTAACAGATCTTCTTTGTAGCTGAAAATTAGAGGTTATGACAGACACCATGGCAAGCTCCGACCAAAGGAACTCCCAGGACGAGAAGTAAAGAAATGGTAAGACAAGGAGAGAGAGATGAGGAAAAAGAAGAGGATTGGGGAAAAAAGAAATGCTGGCCTGGGTTAGTTCAGCAGTGAGGAGATAAGGAGGAAAGAGAAAATTATGTGGGAAAACGAGATTCGGTGAGAAGGGGAGATTAGGAAAAAAAGAAGAGAAGATTAGGTAAAGATTTAGAAATTACAAAAAAGGGATAATTTCTAGTGAATATTAATAATGATATATTTAATAGTAGAGATAAATACTAATATTAATGGTATCAGTACTGTGTAATTATTTGACCAAACGAATTTAAATAGGCCGCATTCGAATAAATCACAGTAGCTAGACCGGTAGGAAATAAAAGTGGGAAAAATGCATAAAATTAATCCAAGACTATTTAACAAAATTAATCGCTAATAGAACCAATTAATTTAAACAAATGATATGTTGCATTAGACATAATTTAAGCATGATAGATTAATTAAAATAAACAACCCCAAGTCTATTTAGAAAAATAGTTGATTAGGTATATTTGCATTAGAAAAATCTATTAAACATAATTGCATGTGAGTACGGGTAGTATGTTATTTCGTACGATAAAACGTGAGTTTCGGTAACCTCGATCCTAAAGCCAGTAGATCATAGAACAACCGCAGTTAAGGAGTGTTAACCTAACGGGGGTTCCGAAAAATGTTATTAAATTAAAATATACTAACAAAATAAAATCCACTAACGTATGTATGCATAATATCACCCAAAAGTAACTAAGTATTTATTTATTTATTATTCGCGCTGCCTCATAATTACAGAAGGCGAACCTACACAGACCGGAGTAGCTGATCTGGATTTCTTTGACATCGATCTTTTTTATGACTACGAAGGCAAGCTTACCTCTTGAACATCAATCTAGTTATATTAAATGTAAACTGTATATTCCTGTATCATATCATATATGTACATGCATCAAAACTATGTCTCAAAATCAAATCGGATAAATGAGATAAAGATGAAAAAGATGAGAAATGAGATGATGAAAGAGATGAGAAATTAGAATTATTAGGATGGTAAAGAGGGCCCTTGGTAGGGAAAGAGAAGTGGCAAGAGGCGGGACCCCTTTACATATGGATAGTATATAAGGACCAACAAAACTCTTACTTGGATATGAGGTTGTATTTAAGTGCCAACCATTTTCCCGTTTCAGCGGGCAAAAAATATTACCTTATTACGTAATTATGCTCTCCACATCGGGTAAGTTCTATGTGTGAGTGTGGTAGAGGAACCCAAGAAGTGGGTGATCCAAGGCGCTATAGCGCTAGGTGGAGTGTTGGGTGCGGGGAGTCTAGCCCAACAAACATTATTGTAACTCGGTGGACGGCTGAGTGAGTGTCTCAGGACACTGACGAAAAATAATGGGTGGAAAAATTAATCACATAACCTAGAAAATGTTTTGTATTCTGAACTCGATCCCGCGTCAAAGGAAATACAAGGGACCCAGTTCATAGAGAGCTTAGAGTAGCTATGGGTAAAGTGGTACAAAGCCTGCGCAGTGCTAAATAAAATTATGAATTCATGTCAGTGTCCTGGATTAGAGTCTACGGGAACCACTAGGGGTCTATCTTCTCTCCGAGTGACAAGTAGTCTTTTTAGTATTAAAATCCGCCACTTAAAGTTTTTTAACGAGTTGTTTATTTTTAGAAGAATAGATGATCTAGAAAATGTAATAAAAAACAGAGATGAGTCGTTCAGTGCATTTTTGTTATTAATGTTTGCTGAGTACACTAGTACTTAACCTTACTATTATTTTTCTTTGTTAGATCCTAGTCCGGCTGGGAACTATCTCGAATGGGACAAAGGACACGCAGGTGCAGATGAGGCCACAGGAGACGAGGGCACTTACTACGAGGAGCAGGACGAGGTGGATGCCCTATTCGGCATGTGGGACGAATATACGAATAGATGACGAGGAGAGTAGAGCAAGCAAGCTAGGGGACGTAGTCCCATTTTGCTGTTGTAAATTACTACTTATAATAAGAACTATAGCCTTGTGTGACTAACTGCTGTAATAAATAGTACAATTTCTATCTTATTGTTCTGTTGCGTTGACTTTGGTAAGACTTACTATTCATCATAGCGGTATTCTACCAGGTAGACAAATAGTAATTCGTATGCCTAAGTGTGATTACCCTCCGGGTTAATGACACGGGGCGCCACAGTTAGTATCAGAGCAATCGGTTAGGGCCATTGACGAGGATTAAAACCTCTATTTATTATTTAATAGATAAAGGACCATATGTCTTCGTGGTCGTAACTCCTAAGGCTAACGACCTCACTGGTCGTGAGGATTCCAGAGATTACATAATATCTAACCTGGTCGGAGAAGGTTCCCAACCTTGCCTCCGATCAGTCAAAAGCTCACAAAGCCTTAAACTGATATCTGAATCTAGCGCCAGATATATGCTCTACCGTGTGAAGAATGGAACATGTGCTGTATATTCCATACCACGCGACGATACGTAACTCTAAGACACAGGAATGCGGTTAAGTGGCTCACTGACATATAACTGTACAGCAGTTGGTACATTGTCAACTGACGCCTCCCTCCGACCAGACGCGCTGCTTCTCCAACAGGCGTCTCTTCCAGAGACAACTGCCAACGCTTCGTCAACTACATAAGGAGGACTGCGAACCGAAGTGGAGGGGCCGGAACAGTGAAGATAGATTGGGAAACACTCTCAGAAAAGCATTGTATTCCCGAGTTAGTCTTTAGTCTAGGTTACGTACACCCATTGTAATAGCCAATTCACAGCAATAAAGAGCAGTCTCATTACTTTCCAGAAGATACGTGCCATTTTCCTCTTTCTTTTCATATATTCATAAGATCAGCGATTTGATCGTCGACAGCCACACTAATAAAATAGAAACTGTTGCAAAACCTAAGTGTGTCTTTCTCGCTTGATATATTGCACTAAGTACTTGTTAATTCTTGTCCCCATATAGATTTATATTCCAGTCTTGTCTCAAAAGTATTATGTTAAAAGCTTATCTTTCTTAAAGTGACACCAGCACTAACATAGAACCACCCCTTTTGCGGGATGACTAGGTTCCGTATTTCGCCCGAGAGAGTGCGGGGGAGCACATGCTACTGTTAGGGAGACTGCTGCACCACTTGGGAGCGCCCTTCCCAGAGTTCTTCCAGGAGATTCGCGCTGAGAATGCTACAACATTAGTGGGAGTCATAGTCATGGGGATTCCTCTGAACTCAGCCTATTATCTAGAGTGTGTAGAGGAGTGGCGTTCCGCATATGACTATGTACACATACAGGAGGTATCCTGTAAAGCCATCCACACACTTAAAGCTCATTTCAGTGACCAACTGAGAGGATCACAGTTCGGGGAGGTACCACCTATAGCCCCAGGGAGTTTTGGGAGCCAGTTTGGTCCCCACCGCACCTTCAACTACCCTTCCCCACCACTCTCCCCAGCCACCTCAGCAGTGCAGCGAGAGGCCACCAGCAACATGGTTTTATCTAGCACCATGCTTTATAACACCACCGAGGAGCCTTAGCTAGAGCCGATGAGAGCTCTGACTTTTGGCGACAGCAGTACCGAACCTTAGCAGCTCTTCGAGAGACCCGCCAGACCCCTACCCCAGATGGTCCTCATCCTCATCCTCCTCACCCCACCATCGACCCAGGGCCTAGTGTTCCTGGAGTTCTACCCACAGCTCCACCACCAGATCCACCCCACTACTACCAGCCGCACCACCTCCCTCTGCATTTGAGCCATTTATAGCCGAGGACTCCATTCTCGTACCTCTAGCAGACCCCGTTCCTCCCCCCATACTACGACTTTTACCCCACCATTTCTACTCCCCCATACCCTTACACTCACATCCCTGCCCCACCACTACAAGGAGACCTAGCAGATATCCTAGCTCCTACACCGGATTGTCCACTTCCCCACAGTCTGAGGCCTGCACTCTGTGGTCCCCGCATCACAGTACACCCAGACCCTGTCCGAGACACCTCCCTCTTAGATAAGATCTACCACACCTACTTTGGAGACCCTAGTGGTAGTCGCGCAGCCAGAGGAGGGGCTAGCACTAGTCAGGGATTGGAGGACGAGGAGGATAGTGATTTGGAGGAGACGCTGCTAGTGACCCCTTAGTCAGTTTGAGTCCAAAGTAGATCTTGTAGTAGCCAGAGGGTTCTATCTGTTGTACTTGCTCCTCCCCGGTGCACACCGAGAAGAAAGACCTCCAGAGAAAGAAAATGATGTTTGAAAGGAATGGATTAATTTTTTGTACTTGGCATGGTTCAGCGAAATAAAAAAAGTTAGATTTTATATGCCAAGAACAACTCCATGGCACAGTGTGGTCACAACTCACGCGATTTTCACACAAAAATCCGTGAATACGCGTGCGTGTGTTTAGTCAAAGCCCTTCTCATACCACATCATGTCATATATCACATGTTTTATATGGTGGCATGGATTCCACCTTTTATATTGCTCTGTTTCCACTTGCTCAAGCAATATGGGACTAAACAATATCATGCTTTGGAATTAGGAATGAATGACCCTTTAGACAATGGGCTCAATTCTAACAATCTACGTACGATATTTTGGTATACCACGAGGTTGTTGCAACTTGCGACTAGACTTGGAGCTAAGCTCAACTATTAGTACAACAGCAGGAGTAGAAATTCAACAGCTTGGTGATCACTTGGAGTAGAAGACACGTACGGGCATGCCAATGTATGTAAACCCTGTTTGTTTAGGCTTTTTGTCTGGCTTATAAGCAAAAAAAATCTAAGCCTAAACAAAGGGGTGTCTTTTTCATCCAGCTTATAAAAAATTTAAGCTATTTTAAGTCTAAAAGCCATAAGCTACGAGAGAGGTGTTTTTTTAGCTTTTGCAGAATGAAATACCCCTTTACCATTAAACTTCGTTGAAATTACCATCAAAATGCCATCCGTATATAAGTACATATTGTTTCATTTTTTTCACTAACTTCCATTATTTTCTTCAAGAGCAATTCAGACTTTTTATCATTCACACACAACTCAATAAGCAAACATCCTATAAAAAGTCAAATTACCAAATACCAAAACTTGACATAAAAACTGAGGGGTTTATAAGCTAATTAAACAAAAAAAAACCTGACTTTAAACTATAAACCAAAAAAGCTAAACCTAAATAAACAGGTCGTAGTATCAGTGATGATGACGGCGCCTTGCATGGAGTGATCGAGACGCAAGGAAACCGGCGGTTGCGCGTGCACTCGGCTCCCACGACGCACTTGCCGGGCGCAATCAGATCGTGTGTTGGGTTGGCTGGCCCTGCCTGTCCGCCTGCCGTTCACCTCCATCGTCAAAAATAAAAACAAATGCAGATATGCCTGTGCGGAAATCGCACGGATGAGATTGGTTGAATTGAACCGAGCCCCAGTGCACAGGCACCGTACATGCAGCTTGATCTGTTGCACGTACTGCACACCGACACCCCTACACTCACCAGTGTCACTAACTGTCGATGAATCATATATAGTGTATCATTTACTCATTCAGGAAACAGTGTTGCCAGTAAGGCAATGATTCGCGTAGCTAACAAGCTTAAACAGAGTAGAACTGATGACTGCAGTGAGGTGCCGAAGTAAACGACAATTGCAATCACATACAAGTTGAAATGACCACACATGTAAGACGAAAACTTGGGACTCAAAACACCTTAATTCAGTGCTACTTTGCAGATAAGCAGCTATGATGCATTCATTCATCGAAACATCCAAGAGACAGCATTGCACACCTGCAAATAGTTGGCATGCAACAACAGAGCGAAACCACCCACACAAACGGTAAAGGAGATGCACAGCACCACGGGCTAATAACGCATAAAAGGCGCTAACTGACTAAAGAGTTTTAAGAACGTAGAATGTTTCAAATCTCTTTTCACAGGGATCCTCGCGTACTAATCATCTCTTTTCACAGGACGACCGTACCTATCCGAAGTAAATGGAGATAAGAGGAATGTCGATGTCGTTCCTTTGTCATCCTCACAAGCCACAACAACATCCAAATGCCTCCTGTATGCTGGAACATCCAGCTTAGCCACCTCCTTGGCGACATCCACGATCTTCTTGTTCAGTCGATCCTTGTGCCTCGTGAACATGGTGTTGTACAGCAATGATGTGCCGCACGAGACACTGTAAGCACTCAGGCCCTTGTCACTTAACCACTTTAGGAGTTCTGCGACAGTGATGTTGCCCTCGATAGACCACCGATCCCATACGGTCCATCTCATATCTTGATGCTTGATCACCTTGGGCGGAAGAGGTTCGGCCATGGTTAGCATTGGTAGTGCCAGGTTAGCAAATGTATTGCGATAGTCTTCAACCGGGTGCCCACCGGCCAGAACCTTGTAAAGCTCAAGGCACACAAGTCCTGTGGCCATGGCTGTCGAAGTTGCAATAGCTGGAATGATTCTTCCTGCAATGAACTTCGCCTTCAGCTTGTCAACCTCTTGAATACCGTAGTTCCTTGCACGCATATTTGCAAGACCAGCAATCAAGTCCATATGGAAATTTGTATCATCATCCTGTAAAAGAAATGTGTGATGTATAAGCAGAACTAGCATACTAAACAACGTCAGCCATACAAGTTCAATTACTCCTGTTTCTTACAGTAATATGGCAGAGGATTTTCTTACAGACTTCAACAAAATGCGTATAGATTATAATTGCATGGCTCATGGAGACGTGGAAATTTCCAATTTGTCCTTCATACCAGAGACAAGGAAGCAATTTACTACATATCACAGCCAACAATAGGTCAACAGCCCTTTTTCGTAGTAAATCACACTATGCAAATCTTTATTATGGTATCAGAAAATGAAACAGAGGCACACAAATGGAATAGAAACTAACATGGAAGGATAGTGGTAGAAGGGCACACAATGAACTGCTAACTGGCTTTTCTTTTATGTGGCCGGGCAGAGGTGAAGAATGGATTGCAACTAGCAAGAAGGGAGAAAATTGATACTAGCAACCAAGTTATATAATTCAGTCCAAAGCAGAAAGCAATGTGACTGCATGACATAATCTCTGTTGATCTTTTTGCTTATCAAGTCTGAACATATCCGTTAGTTTATATGCACAGTTGCTTCTAATCTGAATATTTGCAAATAAGGATGTTTTTAAACAGCCAGGACAAAGAGAGGAAAAATAAGAATGTCTTAACCTCAACACCTCAGAAAGAAGTGTTGGAAAGGCTAACCTTCTTAAACTGAATAGGTTTCATTTGGAATCCTGGAGGTAGTTTCTTGGCACATGCTTCCAGCTTGGTTAAAAGATCTTCGATAACAGAAGCATCGTCAACTGAGGCACTGGAGGAGTTAGTAGCCTTCTCATCTGTCTCAATGTTAACCCCCCTCTTTGGTTCAAATTCAGGCACTACAACCTTATTTACTGCATCAACCAGGTCACTCGTGTTCTTTGCCCAGTCAGGTATGGGGATCCCAAAAGACATCGCTCTCAATATGGAAGCGCCAGTATGAAGTGAATGTGAGATGAACAAACAGCTGAAAATTGCAGCGGTGAGGGAAACGCTCGGGCAGACCAGAAAAGAGCACCCGTGCTAGTGGCAGCATCTTCAGGAAATGTGAATGTTAGCTGCTTCACACGATTAGCAAAGTAATCTTCAAATCTGGCATAAAAAGAGAGCTAGAGAGGTTATTACATGGTACCTGAAGTGAGTGCAAAAAATACGGCCTATTTATTGGACGATATATTCAAAGTGATATCATTTTAACTTAATAGTAGCTATAAGAAGTGAACCAAAATCAACAACGAATTATTTAATTCACTAAAAAAATGAACATGTCGAGGAGATAAATCATACTTCAGTCTTGCCCAGGTTATGCAATCTTCAAATCTATCACATCGCTCCTTGTCAAGGCATTCACATACACGCCGAGCAATTCCTGGCTTGAGCATCACCTGCCTTTCTCACAGCAGCAGCATATTGAGCAGGATTAGACATAAAAGAGTTCACTTCACTTGGAATTTTCTCTAGCAAACCCTCAAACTCTGAACGAGCCCATGTCAGACAATGATCAATATTGTGCGGAAAAGAATGGACTGTGCACATGGGTGCCTGCTTCTCTGGAGGATCTCGTGAAGCTCCGTAGTTTTCAGTAAGGTGAGGAATTACCATTTGTGTATTACATTTTGCACCCAATGTTCCAGATTCCAAGAGTGGTTTCTGGAAGTACAAGCATCTCATGTCCATGTACATCCTAGCATTAACATTATCAAGTGCATTAATGACAACATCAAGGCCCTCCCAGAATGCATCATGGAACACATGCTCAGTCTCTGGACAGGCACGATTCTGAAGGGCATCAATATGCAGGCTAGAGTTGATAGCACTAGCAGCTGTAGCAGCTACTGTAGATTTAGCCTGACCAATATTCCAATCACGAAACAGAAATTGTCGGCTCAAGTTGCTTTTCTCAATGACATCATCATCTGTTATGGTTAGCTTTCCTTTACGACCGCAAGACACTCCCATTAAAGCAAGGTTCTTCAAGAATTCACATCCAAGAGCACCAGATCCCACAACAAAAACATTGGCATCTCGCATCTTCTTCTGAAGCTTAGAACCAAAAACAGAAACTTGAGCATCGTAACGGCTATTCAATGGCTTCAAGTCTTTAGGGTCCAATGGGTAGGTTGGCAGAGATTCTACCGAGTCAAAATAGAAGAACTGCCAAAGACAAAAGTTTTTATCAGACAAAAACAACAGATTGCCATAGGACTAAAATATTTTACAATTCATGACACACACACCTGGTAATGAGGATGAAATTTCCCAGAACATGCCTTCATAACTTCTTGGCCAACAATACCACCAAACATTGCAGCCATTGGGTTAAGAACAGCTCTAGAACCACTTGCAAAAAGTCGTAACAACTTCTTATCAAGCTCATCCATCTTGTAATCAATTGTGGCTTCATTAATAGAAGCAGCAAACTCCACAAGCCTTTGAGCATCCTGGTCACAACCAACACCAGGGAAGCGCCCAAATTCTTTCCTAAACTTATCCAGAGCTAGAAATGCAAAGTGAAGAAGAGGAGGACGCTCATACTTTGAGAAATCACTCAAAAGGAAATTCCCTGGTTCTCTTATAGAATCTCTCAGACTCTTGAACTCTAAGATCATTGGTTTTTTCACCTGTGTAACAATTCCACCTTTTGCATAAATGCCAAAGTTATTTGTATCCTCCTGGATGCAAAATGAAAATGGCCTTGCATTAATTATCTTCCTTGGCTTGCCATCATTCAGTTCTGTCATCCCCTGGACCTCTGAGAATGCAACAAGATCACCACCTTGGAATTCAAGGTGCTCATCGTCAACGCAGGATACCATTGCAGGATTGTCATTGCTGATGGATGCAATTATACCAGTATGTGGATCTTCACCATCAACATCAAGTACAGTGAACTCAGGCCCAAAGTCACAAAATACACTACCAAAAAGACCACAGACTTCTGCTTTGATAAAGGAAATTGGAGGGTGGTGGCTGCGACAATAATCGTTAAATTCAAATGCCTTGTCTAGATTTATGTCGGTGAAAACAACAGCCTGCAGATCAGATAAGTACAAGTATGGTCAGTATATATGGTATAATAGCTGGTAAACACAGGGAGTTATGTTGACGTTTTATCATAAAACACATTCACACTGCAACAAAACATTCAGCACTGTTATCAACTGGTGTCCAACTATGTAGCTTTAGCTATACACACTGGCTTCAGTCATACAAGGTTACCAACTAAATAGCTCACATTCAGGTCACTTGACGAGTTCAAGTAGGCCAACTATAGTCACAGATTATCCATGTATCAGTCAAGCCACACATAATGAAACAAAAGAATTCTAGTAGGCCCTACAAAAGAATTACATTTGGCACTATGAGCACCAGCACACTCAAATAAGGAAGAACAATTACTCATCAGCGTAGAACTGACATCAAATGCAGATCAGGGGGGCAGAAAAAAATAAAAGATCAAGCCAAAGGCCAGCGTGAATTTACCTATTACAATCTAAAACAGAAATTAACTCGGCCATATAAAAACATATAATATCATTCCACGTCACTTCGGGTAGGGTTCACAAATAAAAAGTTTTTTTTGTCAACCTTGACTATGGACTATCAATGGAGAGAATGGAAGTAACAAAACGGGAAGTGACAAATTATGACATGGCGAACAATTAACAGACCTGGAAATAAAAAGTTTTTTTTTTGTCATCCTTGACTATGGATTATCAATGGAGAGAATGGAAGTAACAAAACGGGAAGTGACAAATTATGACATGGTGAACAATTAACAGACCTGGAACTTTGAAAGGTGTTCATTCATCAGTCCTTCCGTTAGAGCAGATATAAGAACAGCGTTGTTAAGTTCTTGTAGCTTTGCAATGCAAGCAACAGCCCTGTTCTTCCCAATATCATCCTCAGATAGAAAGAAATTGCCTGATAGGTCCCACATTTCCACATTTTCCGCATCATGTAGGGTGACAGACTTAACACCCGCCAAAGCAAGATTCTTCGCTGTAGAGAAGAATTTTATTAGTTTCAAAGATCACGCGATCCACATACCAATAACAATAAGCGAAACATGCATTAGCATGTGTGCACAGGCGTGTTGTGGACACGTTTGTGGGTCAAACCTATCAACATCGGCGCCGAGTTTCCCGTTCGGAGCCAGTAGTGGATTCGGCGTCAGCAGCAGCAGGCTGAGTCCTTATCGGCAAAAGCATTACGGCTACAGCATGAAGGTCCTGACTTGGTTTACAAAAGCATTACGGCTACAACGTGAAGGTTCCGACTCGGTTATGAGTCTGTTCCATAGCAGCAACAATAGGGAGTTTCTATCGGTTGTTAGTATAGGTTCTATAGATAGATTGGATTGTTTAGGAAGTTGTAATTCGAATAGGGATAAACTATAATTAGTAATTATTGTTAGGAGAGCTCCTCATCTATAAAGGAGGCTGGTTTGTTTGAGGAAAGGTAATAAAGATTTGATTCCAGAAACTATTGACAATTCGGAGCCTCTACTCGTCAGGGACAAACTCTGCTGACGTGAGGGCGAATTGTAACTATCCTCGACTACTTGACGTTGAGCCATATCATCTTTGGTATCAGAGTCGTCTCTTGCTCGTCGAGTTCCCTGCGTTTCTCGGTTACTCGCCATCTTCATCCATGGATGATCAAGTGAAGAAGCAACTAGATGAGATGTTGCGGATGCTGCAGGATCTCACGACGACCAAGGAAATCATGGACAACAGACTTACAACCCTGGAACAAGAGAAGCCTGACGATAATGGCGCAGCCAGCGGAAGGCGAAAGACATCCTACGATTAGCCAAGAGAGGAAGATGAACACACATCAGGAAGTCGCGAGCACCGCAATACCACAAACTGTTGTTCCCGACTTCCGATGGCAAAGAAGATCTGTTATCATGGTTGAATCGTTGTAAGTAACTTTTTCAGGGAGAGCGGGCGATGGAGGAAGAAAAGGTGTGGTTAGCTTCATATCACATGACGAGAGCCGCACAACAGTGGTATTTTCGACTAGAACGAAACCAAGGCGTTACTTCGTAGCCACATTTTGTCGACCATGTTAACCTTCAATTTGGACCCCCAATCCGGAGCAACGCTTTGGGCGAGCTCATTCAACTTCGACGCACGCACAGTGCGCGAATATCAGGAGCGGTTCCTGGCGCTTTTTTGTCGTTACAACGACATGACGGAACGACAACAAGTACAAATTTTTACTAACGGGTTACGCAACCCTTTGCGCACTGATGTTGAACTCCAAAACCCCACAACTCTGGAAACAACAATGAGTTTGGCACGGGAATAGGAGAAGTCTCTTGAGCTGGATGACGATGACGATGTCCACCTGACGCCCAAGCCAGCAGGAACTAGCAGGCCGGCCAACTCCAACCGCGGTTCACTTCTGGGATTCAGTTATTCGGCCCCCACGGCGACAAGGCGAAGCGAGGTGCTCTGGAGGCACCAGGGCACCTAGGCGATGATTAGGCGACCTCTGAAAATTTGGAAAAATTGGGCTAGATTACCCCAAACCAAAGAAGGGGATGGAAAAATTGGGCCAGGCCACACCCATCCTAATGGCCTAGCTTGGGCCTAGCTTGTGCATATATAAGAGGAGCAGGGCAGGTGCCCTAGCCACTTCTCCCTGCTCCCCCTCTTGTAAAAGCCACCACCGCCATCTGCTCCCTACTCCCCTCTTGCTCAAGCTGCCGCCGCCATCTGCTCTTGCTAGCTTCTGCTCCCTCGATGCCTGCGCATCTTCTCTCCCCCGGGATCTCCTCTACTCTGGCCGCCCTCGAGCTCGCCATTGCCACGCATTGCCCGACGCTTGACCACGCCGCCCGGCCGCCTCGCCTCGCCTCGCCTCAGACAGCCAGTAGCCACCCCGAGCCTCTACTCCGGTTGGCGCCTCCTCAAAGACGACACTCGGATCCGCTCCGGCCGAGCTCGGACCGCGCCGCCCCGAGCTCTACTCGCTACCCAGCGCCCCCTGCCCCCGGATCTGCGCCACCTCGACAAGGCGGCTCTGCGGCAAGGCGGGGGCGACCTAGGCGATGACCCCTAGCGTCCACCCTAGAGCGCTAGGACGCCTAGGCGAAGCCTTGATTACTATGGTCGACGAACTCCTCGATGAGCTTAAGGGCGCCCGTTTCTTCACCAAACTTGATTTGTGGAGTGGGTATCACCAAGTGCGCATGCATGCCACTGATATTGAGAAGGCAATGTTCGAACTCATCATGGCCTCTACGAGTTCCTTGTCATGCCTTTCGGGCTAACTAACGCTCCTGCTACGTTCCAAGCCCTGATGAATGATGTTCTCAAACCTTATATTCATCGATTTGTGCTAGTCTTTTTTATGATATTTTGGTTTACAATGCTTCGTGGGCGTCTACAACACGTCCGTGCGGTATTCCAATTGATGCGCCACAATTAGTTAGCCCTCAAACATTCTAAGTGTTCTTTTGGTCAATCGATTGCAGCTTTTGGTCATGTTATTTCCGACCAAGGGTCTCCATGGATTTCATAAAGTCGGTTGTTTCTACTCGCCTACGCCTACTATCGTTAGTGCTTTAAGAGGGTTCCTCGCCTCACGGATATATTATCGAAAATTCATTAAATCTTACTACGAGGTAGCACCCATTGACGAAATTGCTTAAGAAAAGCCTTTGCATGGACCTCACAAGTCAAGCAAGATTTCTAGCTCTCAAGGCAACCCTTGTCACTAGTCCGATACTTCAACCTCCGATTTCGCCAAGTCTTTCTTAGTCGATTGTGATGCATCGCACGGGGTTTGGGGTCGCCTTACATTAAGGTATGGGGCCAATTATGTGCTTCAAGACAGGCGAAGGCCCTCATCACCTTAAATTGGCAGCTTATGAACGCGAATTGATTGGTCTTGTTAAAGCAATACGACATTGGAAACCGTATTTGTGGGGCGCGATTCACAAGATGTACGAACCATCAGAGCTCAAGTATCTTCTTGATCGCCTCTACCATTCCACAACATACTTGGGTTAGTAAATTATGTGGCTATGATTTTTCTGTTGAATTCGATCGGTCGTCAAAATGTCGTGAGCAGATACTCGTCGCTGCCGCCAAGATCTCGCCGCCACTATCGCCCACCAAACCGCCGCTTCTCTGGCTATTTTGTCACCTTCTTTTGCTCAATTTGATGATCTTCGTACTGAGATGTCTGACAATTCAACTTTCCAATCCATCTGTGAGCAAGTGTTCGTAGGAACAGCTTCACCGGCTTGGTCCTTGGTTGATGGCTTATTGCTGCTTGAGGGGCGTGTATTTATGCCAACCGAATCTTTATTATGGCCTCAATTGCTTGAAGACGCCATAGCAATGGGCATGAAGGGTTCGTAAAACTCTCCATCGTTTATGGTCCACCTTTTATCATCCTCAAGCCAATCGCAAGGTGCGTGAATTTATCAAAGGATGTGCTATCTACCAAGGCAATAAGGTCGAGCATCTTCACGCTGCTGATCTTTTACAGCTTTTAGCAGTTCCTAGTTCTATTTGGCAAGATATTTCGATGGATTTTGTGGAAGGTCTTCCTAAAGTCAGCGGTCGCTCTGTCATATTATGAGTGGTTGATCGTTTGTCTAAATATGCACACTTCATTGCTTTGGGTCATCCCTACACTGCTAGTACTGTTGCACAAGCATTCTTCGATGAGATCGTTCGCTTACATAGTATTCCATCCTCTATTGTTAGTGATCGTGATCCGATATTCACTAGCAATTTTTGGACTAGACTTTTTCATCTTGCTGGTGTTAAATTGCAATTAAGTTTGGCCTTTCATCCTCAAAGTGATGGTCGGACATAGGTGGTCAACCATATTATTGTTACGTACCTTTGCTGTCTTTCATGTGATCGCCCTAAACAGTGGCTTTAATGGCTTATGTGGGCAGAATTTTGTTACAATTCTTCGTTTCAGACAGCTTTGAAGACTACTCCTTTTAAGGTGGCCTACGGTCGCAATCCTCCTACTCTTTTGTCCTACGAACCAGGAACCGCCCGAATTCCAGGTGTAATTCGAATAGGGATAAACTATAATCAGTAATTATTGTTAGAAGAGCTTCTCATCTATAAAGGGGGCTGGTTTGTTTGAGGAAAGGTAACAAAGATTCGATTCCGGAAACTATTGTCAATTCAGAGCCTCTACTCGTCAGGGACAAACTCTGCCGACATGAGGGCGAGTTGTAACTATCCTCGACTACTCGACGTTGAGCCATATCAGGCACATAGGAAAGAAGAAAAATAGCTGCCCGTTAATGACTATGTTACTTGCCCAAGAGGACATGAAAATGCTAGACATTATTTGCATTCCTGACTTTCTGGGCTGAACAGGAGAATAAAGGGGGGAAATAAATACAAATGACTTATCTAGTACATTCAAAGTATAATATCTGGAATTTATTCCTTTTCCCCGATCGCTTACCCGCTTGTGGACTGACTGTTATATAGCAAAAATTACTTTTATCAGATTTTATAATCCACCAATTTGGTAACCAACCTTCTCTCTCAACTCCCAACTTTAAAAGCATGGTAGGAGTGGGAAAATGCAATAAATATCAATTTCATCAATGGATAGCTATTGAGAAACAACAATTCCTGATAAAACCGACAGATGTTGCAAAACGGAGCGACCAAGTACTGCCAATTTCCAAACAAAATCTATCCATGCAGCTGGAATCGGATTAGTTGTGTGTTGTTGCTAGTGCTGCATAGTACATATTAAATTAAATCATTCTCCTTTTAACACCCAAATCTGCTTTCAATAATTTCAAAGCCAATGTGTGTCAAAATCAATAACTGGACTAGTACATCAATCAGCTTTACCAAAGCAATCAGCAGTCCAACACTTTGGTAGTTTGCAAAAACCAGCAAAGCAATCAGCTGTCTATACCGGTTTTCCCACCAATTTCTAGTGGTGATTACATAGAGGTATCAATATAAATATACCATGGGATCACAAGGCACATCACGCAAGAGGTAGTGAATAAAAATAGCCAGCCTTGTGTCCTATAATGAGGGCAATCCTTGAAAGGCCTAAGCAACAATATTCCAAAGATTCAGAACTAAAATGCGGAAAAATGACCACACCATTTACATTTTTCTAAGTTCCACCAAAAACTCGAACGCGGTAAGAATATGAAAGCAATTTTAGGCTGCCAGGTTGTTTGCTTGTGCATACCAGTTAGACATCACACAACTATTGTCAAGAGCCTGGTGATCTAGGGTAGCTGGCCCTCGACTACGTAGCTCGTAGCCTCGTGCCGTGTCTTCCAGAACGGAGGTTATGCCCCTCTCGGCTTCTGGGCTTGAGAACACAAGAGGAGGAAGAGAGTTTGGGTAATTGATCTTTTCTTTTCCCTTCAACGTTTGGGTTACACACTTATAAGGCCTGCGGCCACAATTGCTGAGCCAATGGCTCCTGAAAACAAGCAACCAAAAATAGGAAACTATAACTGGAAACAAAGCTAATCCCGCCTCCAAAAACAAGCAACCAAAAATAGGAAACTATAACTGGAAACAAAGCTAATCCTGCCGATTTCTAGCCATCGGTGTGGATCTTGACCGTTCGTCGATCTCTCGCCGCGCCAGGTAGGCCTCGCTGCCACGACGTCGCGCACGCGGTGACGCCAAGCGTACGCTTTCCGCATATGACATCTCTCCTGTTGAGAGGCAATCCGCCCTCGAGCCAGAATCCGGTACTTGGTGACAAACGGTCCTCGTTTTCCCATGTTGCCGAGGCAAACGACTCTCCTTCCATCGACCAAGACTTGCTCCACACCGCGAGCCAAACGGGACTTGAGGACGCCGCGGGCTCGTGGAGTCACCGCGCCGCGGTGTAGGGTTGGCAGCGGTGGAGGCGCAGCTGGTGGATCGCCATGGAACTTCTTCAAAGAAGTTGACATGGAAGACGCCATGCGACGCTTTCGGAGGTAAGGCCAAAGGACGGCGACCTCATTGATGACTTCTGACCTTGTAGGCCCGTAGTAACGTGGCTTGAGCTTGCCGGTGTTCTCCGTAGCATGGACGCGCCGCTACCGGCGAAGGCGAGTAAGACCCATTCATCCACCTTGTAAGACACCGCGCGGTGCCGGCCGCACATCTTCTTCTCGAGTCGCCGCGCTTGTTCAAGGCGATAGCGGATATCGCTAGCGAACTCCGCACGCTTCTTCCATGCTTCTTGCGACCGCAGCCACTCGTGTCCCCTACCATAGGAGCGGATGGTGGGGTCACGCCCGTAGACGATGCGAAAAGGAGTGTCTCGCAGCCAAGACCGAGCAAGCGTGTTGAAAACAAACTCCGCCATGGAGCCACTTGAGCCATCGCCGGACGATCCCGCCATGCAAAGCAGTACATGATGATGACTCGCTGGCGCCTCGGATTGCCCGTCGATCGGGATGGAATGCGTAGTCATGTGCGCTGCGCCCAAAGAATCGACGCACGCGCCGTAAAGTGGAGGTGAAGACCGGTCGCGGTCCGACACCGAGATCGCGGACGCTGCGCGAACGATGTCGGTGAAGAACGCTTGGGCGACGGACTCGGCGGAGTACGGGTGCGCCAGCGGGATGAAGTGGCAATATTTGCTGAAGCGATCAACCACGGTCAAGATGACCGACTTCCCGCGAACACGAGGAAGTGCCTCGACGGTCGAGGGCGACATCACTCCACACGCCCTGGGGCACAGGGAGCGGCAAGAGCAGCCACGCGGGGTGCAAATGCTCTGACTTGTAGCGTTGGCAGGTGAGACACGCGCGCACCCAGTCCTGCACGACCCGCTTCATGTTAGTGAAGTGAAAATCTCGGCGAACTCGCGGGTTCATTTAGACGCCGTGGCCTTCCTCATGCACCGCAGCCCACGATCTCCGTGACGAGCCGATGTCGGGGATGTAGAGGCGCCCGCAAATCGCAAAGATGCCATCGACGATAGTCCGTATGCGCGCCCGGCCCCGCCGCACCTCCGTCTGTAGTGTTGCGAGGGCCTGGTCGGCGAGTTGTGCTTGACGAAGACGGTCAACGGTCGGCTGGGCGACAGTACAAGACCGCCTGCCTCCTCCGTGTCACGGCGCGACAGGCGCCGCCACCACGGTGTTCGCTTTGCGGGCTTGTACTGACTTGCAAATCGGCCGAGGAGTTTCCCACCCAAATGATGTTGGGGATGGTGGCGAGCCGCTGATCCAGTAAATACTTGAGACCGAAGTGATCGGTCTTGACGAGGAACCGACGTCCCCAAAGATAGGGACGCCAATGCCTGATGGCCATGACGAGTCCGATGAGCTCCCGCTCATAAGCGGCGAGGGCGCGATGGCGTGGAGCGACCGCCTGAAAAAAGCGATCGGGTGGCCCTCCCGAACCAGCACGGCCCCAAACCCATGTGACGATGCGTCGCATTCGACGGTGAACTGCTTGTTGAAGTCCGGCATGGCGAGGATCGGGGCCGAGGTGACCGCGCCTGAGAGGCGCCGAAGCCGCCGCGGCCTCCTCGGACCAAGAGAACCCATCCTTCTTGAGGAGAGCTGTGAGCGGCGTGGCGACGGTGCCGTAGGCGTGGACAAACTTGCGGTAGTAGCCCGCCAAGCCGAGGAACCCGCGCACCGCCCGCGCCGAGCGTGGCACCGCCACCGTGGATGGCTCGAACCTTCATCGGGTCCATGGCGACACCCGCCGCGAGATGACGTGCCCTGGCACGCCACGGACATCGCGCCGGGAACATTTAGAGCGCTTGACGAAGAGTTGGTGGCGTGCCACCGGAGAGGACGACGCGAATGTGGCGAAGGTGATCCGCCTGTGTCTCATCAGATTAAAATGTCATCAAAGAAGACAAGAACAAAGCGACGCAGTATCGGTAGGAGGACGCCGCTCATCAAGGATCGAACGCCGCCGGCTGCTGCGTGAGCCCAAAGGGCATGACGAGGAACTCAGACAGCCGCCGCGCGGCGTCTGGCGCCGCCTTGTGGATATCACCGCCGCATGCGGACTGGTGGTACCCGGAGCGCAAGTCGAGCTTGGTGAAGAAACGCGCGCCGTGGAGCTCGTCGAGAAGCTCGTCCACGACCGGGCTGGGGAAGGCATCCTTGACGGTGAGCGTTCGGCGCCTCGTAGTCGACGCAGAACCGCCACGCATCGCTTCTTCTTGACGAGGAGTACGGCGAGGAGAACGCCGAAGTCGCCGCGGCGGACAATGCCTTGCGCCATCATGGCGGCGCACTGTCGTTCCAGCTCATCTTTGTGGGCCGCCGGCACCGATACGGCCGGACGATCACCGGCCGCGCCGGCTTGAGGCGATGCCGTGCTCGCGGCCGCGGGGTGGAGGCACCGAGGCTCGGTGAAGACATCTTCAACCCGCCAAGAGCTCGCCGGCGGGAGTCACCGCCGAGGTGGCACAAGGACCCACCGTGCTTGGCGCCGAACGCCTTCCCAGCCGCGACGGCGCCTCATGTCGAACGCGACGGCGCCTCCACTGTGTCCCATACGAAGTTGCCCCAACGCCGCCATCCGGGGCTTGGTCCCCAAAGACGATGTCGTAACTCGCAAGGGGCATGACAAACAAGTCGACGTGGAAGCCGAGGTTGTCGATGGTGATCGGGCGCGACGGAGGACGCCGGCATGTAACTTGTTCGCCGCTGGCGGCGATGGCCGCCATCGCGCGACGAGGCCGGACGGGCAACCCGGCCCGACGCGTCGCGGCCCTCCGCGATGAAGCCGTGGTGGATCCCAGATTCGGGAGGCGAGGAGGACGAGCGCCACCGCCACGCGACCGCATGGTCGCGCCGACGCCACGCCACACCGCGGAGGGAGAAGAGAGGCGCCTCGCCTCGCATCCTCGGCCGCAGCCGCGTCATCGCTCGCGACGCCGCCGATTTCCACACCGCCGATGAAGAAGATTCGCTGCGTAACCTGCTGTGGCCCCGGAGTACCTTTCGTTGCGGTTGAAGCACATGTTCGACGACGCCGCCCGCCATCTCTCCGGCGAGGCGTCGTTGGTGTCCGCCGCCGCGTCCTTCTGGGAGGCCGCCGGGGGCGGTAGCGCGAGTAGCGGCCGAGGCGCCGGCGACCGCTTAGAGCGGCGCTTTGGAGGTGGCCCGCGCGGCGGCGCCGAGGATGATGCTTTGATCGGGCGCCGGCCTCCATCGCTTCCACTGACGAGCCGTGCTCATGGCGGCGCGAGCGTGTCCGGTGATGGATGCGACAATAGCGTTGCTCAACGCGGAGAAGGCCTCCGTGAAACAAATGACGCTGCCGTTTTTCCGCCAGCGGCCGGCGTGAAGGTGAGGGCTCGAACCGGCTGGCGACTCCTCCACGGCCCCGGCACGCAAGACTCGGCGAGTTCGAACATCGGCGCGGAACGAAGGGGGTGGTCCGAACCGAGGTTCAGAAGTCCTTGAAGCGAGGCCACGCTTGCGTGCCGTTGCCATCCCGCACCGTGTGAACCACAACCGCGCGACGTCGCCGAGGCGGTACGACGCGATCCACACCCGCCTCCGCCATGGTTCGATTTTGGCGGAAGTAGGCCTCACATTTGTTGAGGAAGAGCATCGGACGGCTGTGCCGTCGAAGCGGGAAGTCCCACTTCTTGTGCTTGGGTGGAAGTCCCGATCGCGGCCTTCTGAACGACGATCGCCGCCGCCACGGAGACGATGAGGCCCTGTCCTTCATGGCCGCCATGTCGGACTGCAGGGTGGACATCTCCGTTCTCATGGACTTGAGCATATCCATGACTTCGGCGAGGGTGGGTTCAGCCATGGCGGCTGGGATGGTTGTGGGGCGAAGGGAGATGGCGCGGGTCGGGTTTGCGCGGTATACCGTTGTTTGAGATGATGGCGCGCCACCAAGAGGCTGAGGATCGATTGGATCGTGATACCAGGTTGTCAAGAGCCTGGTGATCTAGGGTAGCTGGCCCTCGACTACGTAGCTCGTAGCCTCGTGCCGTGTCTTCCAGAACGGAGGTTATGCCCCTCTCGGCTTCTGGGCTTGAGAACACAAGAGGAGGAAGAGAGTTTGGGTAATTGATCTTTTCTTTTCCCTTCAACGTTTGGGTTACACACTTATAAGGCCTGCGGCCACAATTGCTGAGCCAATGGCTCCTGAAAACAAGCAACCAAAAATAGGAAACTATAAATCTGGAAACAAAGCTAATCCTGCCTCCTGAAAACAAGCAACCAAAAATAGGAAACTATAAATCTGGAAACAAAGCTAATCCTGCCGATTTCTAGCCACTGGTGTGGATCTTGACCGGTTCGTCGATCTCCTGCCGCGCCTGTGCAGCGCGCTCCGCGGCCCTGCGCACGTCGCGGGCACGGTGACGCCGCGTGTACGTTTTCCCGTACATGACAACTATCAAAATTTTATTTCTCAATCTAGCAACCAGCCTGTCGGCATACTGCATTGCACACTCTATGGGGATAGATGCAAATGGCGAATGATCACAGATTACAAAGAACCAATAAAAATCTAAGGGCCGCAAAATAGACAGCAATAGTAACGCCATCGCCAACATTACAATAACAAAGTACTAAATAAACCATTAAATGTCTAAATCAGAAATCAAAGGAGGTACACACCGATCTCAGCCCCAAGCCCGTTCAGGCCGGAGACGAGCACGTTGGACGCAAAGAGCTGTCGCATGGTCTCCTCCCGTACACGGCGAGCTGCCTGCTGTGCAGGTCCTCGTCGATCTCCGCCACCCTGTTGCCATTAGTGCTTCCGCCGCCGCCCCAGCCCGGTTCCCCCGCGGCCATCGCCTCCGCCGACGATTCCCTACGCGTGCCTTCTTCGCCGCCGCGTCGCCGCTGTCCTCAGCACCCTCCGCTCTCTTCGTCGGAAGCATATAGTGCAATCCCCCTGCATCACGCAACACCACAAAATCAAACGCCAAAACCCACATCCTAAAACCCCAGGAATGCGATCGGAGCACACAGATCGAAGCATCGGATCGATCCGAATCGGCGAGGGGGCTTACCAGTGCGGGCAATCGGAGTGGCGGCTAGGGTTTGCGCGGCGCTGGCGACCTTGGGAACGGCGTGTCGCTTGTGCGGTTGCTTTCGGCTTGGAGGCTAAGCCGGTGGAATGGAGTATTTATACACTGGCGGGCGGAGGAGCGGGGTTTCGCGGCAAGCGGTGGGTGATGGGTAGGCTGAAAGCGGGTAGTGTTCTCTCCGTAGCTAATCAATAATTTTTATCAGTCGGAGATTCGGATTTGGATCGGATTCAAATCGATTACGAATAATTTAACGAATAATATATATATTCTATCTTATCTTAACTAATAAAAAGAGTTTATTCCTCACAGCGAGACGATGTCCTTTCTCCTATGCACACGATTGGCCTCTCCTACCTCTCTCAAATTTCTTATCGAGACGCACCAACATATGAACTCAACCTGACAGAGACAAAGTCTTATTCCGCTATCCCCTATGACTCGTGAACATATTCATACTCCCACTTCTTCTTCACATGCACACATCGAAATTCATTGTCGTCCCAATCCTTCCTATCTCGCGCCTTGACTCGCCACCTACGCCCGTCTGACATTCGCTTTGTGCCTTAGAGATCCCGACACCCTCCGGCACTTAGTCCGCGGTTTGCAATCTGCGTCGCGCAAGAAAAAATGAGGGCAACCGACAAACAGAGGAGGTGACGAAGGTGGAGGTAGCACAGCGCATGTAGGATGTGGCGGAGAGGGGAGGCGGTGTCAGGGACGGGAGAAGGCACTAGGAGGGAAGGGACGAAAGGAGGGGGTGGTACATTGGAGGGGAAGCGACGGTGCTAGGGAAGGAGGGAAGCGGCGGCAAGACGAAGAAGAGGCGAGACGAAGACGCCCTTCCTTTATCGCGATGTCGTCTCATGTTCGCCGCACCGTGTCCTCTTCATCATAATCCTCCCCTGCGCAGCCACCGCCTCCTACTCCGCGCCGGCCAAACAAGCGTCGCTACCGCCTCCTTGCTTACCACCGCGACACCGCAATCGCCTCCTCCAAAGATCTCACCTCCTCGCCACAATGTGTCTAGCGATGGCTACAGACCAATTGATGCTCCTCGCTGCCTCGATCTTTCGATGAGGGGTAAATTTCGATTGATGACGGCCAACTCACGATCCATGCTACGAACGCAAAGACACACGAACCAAGCAATTGTTGAACTAACCACCAAGTTGTTATCAACCGTGCCAAAGACCCGGTTGACCTGATCACGAGGATCAATTCCTACAAGCAATCGAAGAACAAGCAAGAACGAGGTAAAAATCAATTTGAATTGCAAATATATGATTGAGTTCAAAATGTGGGATTCCGCAGAGGTTCTTTACGGTTGGTCTAGTCGACACAAGCGAAGAATGAGAGTTTTCACAATGGAGAAATTAATCAAATAAAATTCGAGATCTACCAAAGGAGACGGCGGCTCCTATATAGGGAGATAGCCAGGGGTGGCGGTCAGCAAAGTGGACGCACACCCCTAGGGTTACAAGGCCCATATGCCCAACTGGAGGTGGCGCAGCACCCTTTTGACTCGGGCTCAGAAACTAACGTGGACTCTTTTGATGATTGTGAACGGTTCAAGTGGAGTTTGATGATGATCTTGGATCCGTTGGAAAGTATACTTGATAAGCTTTCCATGAAGTCTAGAATCGCCTCAAACGGAGTCCGTATGACGAAGTTATGACCGTTTAAACTTAGTACTATCGCAGTAGTCAGAATTCGAATCCAGAATGAGCCCAACTCGAACTCTTGCTTGACATGGACCCAAAGTGACGTGCTGACCTCTATTTATGCTTTCCATGCATTTCTATGACTCCACAAGCCTCCCCTTGGTCCGTTCCCATGTTCCTAAGCACAATTAAATCACTTGCATTAGGTAGCGGTTTATTCTCAATAATATATAAACAGAGCAACGAATTCACTTGGTAATTAAGTTGGCGAGTACGAGCTCGTGTAAGAGGTCCTTATATTGGTTGTGGATGAGTTGTGTGTAGGCGCGGCTGTATTCATAGTAGGGATGTACTCATCATCCTCCCTTTCTTACATTTGAGTCGTCCTCAACTCAAGCGCGTCCTCTTCTCCCAAGTATGGCTTCAAATCTGCAATGTTAAATGTGGGACTAACCCCAAAATCTGCAAGTAGTTCAATCTTGTATGCATTATCATTTATCTTTTTTAACATTTTGAAAGGACCATCGGCTCTAGGCATCAATTTTGACTTTATCAATTCAGGGAACCTATCTTTTCTCAAGTGTAACCAAACAAGATCACCTGGTTCAAAAGTTAGATGTTTTCTCCCCTGACTACCAGCAAGTTTATATTTAGCATTCATACTCTCTATATTCTCCTTGGTTGTCTCATGCATTTTTAAAATCAATTCACCACGTTGTTTAGCATCAAAATTCAATTTCTCAGAAGATGGAAGAAGCATTAAATCAACAGGAGCACGAGGCATAAAACCATAAACAACCTCAAATGGGCACATCTTAGTAGTAGAATGTAAGGAACGAATATAAGCAAACTCAATATGAGGCAAGCATTCTTCCCACATTTTTAAATTCTTTTTCAACGCAGTCCTAAGCATTGTAGATAAAGTTCTATTCACAACTTCGGTTTGTCCATCAGTTTGGGGATGATAAGTAGTAGAAAACAACAGTTTAGTCCCCAGTTTTGCCCATAAAGTTCGCCAAAAGTGGCTAAAAAATTTAGCATCACGATCTGAAACTATAGTATTAGATACACCATATAAGCGAACAACTTCACGAAAGAATAAATCAGCAATATAGGCAACATCATTACTCTTATGATATGGTATAAAATGAGTCATCTTATAAAATCGATCAACAACCACAAATATACTATCCCTCCCCTTTTGTGTTATAAGCAATCCTAAAATAAAGTCCATCGAAATATCTTCACATGGAACGCTAGGAACAGGTAGAGGTATGTATAAACCATGAGGATTAAGTCGTGACTTAGCTCTTTGACATGTAGTGCAGCGAGCAACGTAGTGCTCGACGTCCCGTCTCATCTTTGGCCAAAAGAAATGATCAGCAAGTATATCATCTATTTTCTTCATGCCAAAGTGTCCCAACAGCCCGCCTCAATGCGCTTCCTGTAACAACAACAAACGAACAGAGCTAGCTGGAATGCATAGCTTGTTAGCTCTAAACACAAACACATCATTAATGATAAATTTGTTTCACATTTTCTCTTCTTTACAATTCAACAATACATCTGTAAAATCAGCATCATGCACATATTGCTCTTTAATAGTCTCTAATCCAAAAAATTTGAAGTCAAGTTATGAAAGCATGGTATATCTCCTAGACAAAGCATCAGCAATAACATTCTCCGTTCCCTTCTTGTGTTTTATGACATAAGAAAAAGATTCAATAAACTCAACCCACCTTGCATGTCTATGATTAAGTTTACTTTGACTTCGAATATGCTTTAAAGATTCATGATCAGAATGTATAACAAATTCTTTGGGCTATAAATAGTGTTGCCAAGTTTTTAAAGTTCGAAATAGTACATATAATTCCGTATCATAAGTAGAATAGTTCAGACTAGGCCCACTCAATTTCTCACTGAAGTATGCTATCGGTTTACCTTCTTGTAACAACACGCCACCTAAACCAATTCCGCTAGCATCACATTCTAGTTCAAAAGTTTTATTAAAATCAGGGAGTTGGAGTAGGGGTGCATGTGTTAACTTATCTTTCAGTGTGGTGAATGCGTTCTCCTGTGCGGCGCTCCACACAAATGGCACACCCTTCTTAGTAAGCTCATTCAATGGTGCAGTGATGGTGCTAAAATCCTTCACGAAGCGGCGATAAAATCCAGCAAGTTCTAAAAAGCTTCGCACATGTGTGACTGTGTTAGGAGTCGGCCAACTCTGTATTGCTTCAACCTTGGCTTGATCAACTTCAATTCCCTGTGAAGTAACAACATAGCCAAGAAAAACGACTCGATCGGTGCAAAAGGTGCACTTCTCAAGGTTACCGAATAAACGTGCACCACGTAAAGCATTAAAAACAGCATGTAAATGGTCATGATGTTGATCTAACGATTTGCTATATATCAATATATCATCAAAATAAACCACCATAAATTTACCAATGAAAGTACGCAAAACTTCGTTCATCAATCTCATAAAAGTACTAGGTGCATTAGTTAAGCCGAAAGGCATCACTAACCACTCATATAAACTAAACTTAGTTTTGAACGCTGTTTTCCATTCATCTCCTAATTTCATGCGAATTTGGTGATATCCACTACGCAAGTCAACGTTAGAAAATAAAATAGAGCTACTTAATTCATCAAGCATATCGTCTAACCTAGGAATAGGATGACGATATCTAATGGTAATATTATTGATAGCTCTACAATCAACACACATACGTCATGACCCATCTTTCTTTGGAACCAAAAGTACAAGAACAGCACATGGACTAAGGCTCTCGCGTACGTATCCTTTGTCAAGCAAGTCTTGCACTTGACGCTCAATCTCCTTAGTCTCCTCCGGGTTTGTTCGGTATGGCACGCGGTTGGGTAGGGAAGCTCCTGTGATCAAGTCAATCTGATGTTCAATGCCCCTAATTGGAGGTAGCCCCGGTGGTACCTCACTTGGAAATACATCGTCATACTCCTACAAAAGGTGAGCAACAGCAGGAGGCAAAGAGGGGGGCATATCCTCAAATGAAAATAAAGTTGCTTTGCACACTAAAGCATAGCAACCTAATTACCACTTCTACCTCACTAATATCAGACTTGGTAGCTAACAAAATGAACCCTTCAATCTAATTTCACCTTCCTTAGCACTAGGTTGCTTCTTCTTATGCGGTGCAAGTTCTTTAGTTACAATCTGATTTTCACTTTTGCTACCCTCTTTTCCTCTATCAGCTCTTTCTAATTCATCTTTTAAAATTGCTTCTGGAGACATTGGTAGCAAAGTGATTCGCTTTCCTTTAGACATGAGAGTATATTGATTAGTCCTACCATAATGCATAGTATCTTTATCATATTGCTATGGTCTACCTAGCAGTAGTGAACATACTTGCATAGGTACGACATCGCAATCAGCATAATCACAATATGAACCAATAGAAAAGTGTACTCTGACAATGCGAGTTACCTTCAGCTTACCACATGAATTAAACCATTGAATGTGGTAAGGACGAGGGTGTTGTTGTGTGGTCAAGGTAAGCTTGTCAACTATATCAATGCTAGCCAAATTATTGCAACTTCCTCCATCAATAATCACACGACAAGAACGCTCGTTGACCACAAAATTTGTTTGAAATAGATTGTGGCGTTGATTCTGTTCAGCACGCTCCATTTGAGCACTGAGGACATGCTTCACAATTATGCTAAAAAACTTATCACTTGTTTCAGCTCCAAAACGTTCTTCGTCGTGTTCAGATTCATATTGCTCACCTGCGGGGTCAGTTATAAGCAATGCATGTTCTTCATCAATATCACTAGATGAAGTATACTCACCATCGTCTCTAACAAGAAGTGCCCGCTGATTTGGGCAATCTCTCATTATATGCTCGAAGCCTTTGCAGCGATGGCATTGTATGTCTCGCGTTCGCCCGGTGGAAGCAACCGAAGTAGAACTCTGAGCTTGCTAAATCGAAGTTGATTTCCTTGCGTCGGAGGCTCAGGGAGTGGTGCTTGTTGTTGCCCATGACCGAGGCGGTGGAGGACTGCCACTGCAGGGACGAGAGGATGGCGCCTGCCGCATGAATCGCACTGGTTTTGCCTACCAGCAAAAGAAACTCCAAAAGAGCCTCGGGAGCAAGACTGTCTTCCCTGCACTTCACGTCCAGCTTTACAAGCAAGATGGAATAGACGGGTGATAGAATTATACTCTTTATAATCTAGAATATCCTGAATGTCCCGGTTAAGCCCTCTTAAAAATCTAGCCATTCTAGCATCTTCGATTTCTTTTAAACCACAACGTAACATACCAGTTTGCAATTCTTGATAGTAGTCTTCTACTGTATTACTACCTTGTCTTAAACATTGTAATTTATTCAACAAATCACGAGAATAATATGAAGGCACAAATCTAGCTCTCATAGCTCTCTTCATAGCATTCCTTGTTTTAGGTATATTTTGTTCATTACGGCACAATTCATTCCACCATATAGATGCAAAGTCAGTGAACTCACTAGTAGCAGCCCTAACCCTTTTATTTTCAGGAAATTCATGGCATGCAAATTTTTGGTCTACGACTAACTCCCATGTGAGGTAAGCATCGGGATCATATTTTTCAGCAAAAGGAGCCATATTGAAGTTAATTTTACCAAGTGCATCATTACGATCATGTACCTCACGTGGTCGGTCTCTTCGCATACCTTGTCGATTGAAGTGTCGTTGCCGATGATCACGACCATTGTTGGGATTGAAATCACCATCGGACTCCGTATCAGCAACATATGGGTTCACTTCATCTTCTAGCTCATCGACCAATGAGCTACCAACGGATGGGTTACGACGCGGTGGTGCAATGCCGACAGCAGCAGGAGGAGGTGGAGCTCTCTCTAGCTGCTCCACACGTGTAACAATCGCAACAAGATTGGTATTAGTGCGATCTAGAACCGCCTCAAGACGCTCTGAATGTTGACTCAACAAGTGTGAAAATTATTGCATGATGGCTTTCGTGCAAGGCGTGAGAGACGCATCTTCCTCAACATTGGGCTTGTTATTCTCCCCTTGTGACCATGAACCTGCTATTGTTAGTATCAAAGAAAAGAACAAATCACAGTGTATATATCCATATGAACTACTAGGTTATTGGAGTTTCACAAGTCACTCTCTCACAATGCCTTACCAGGTTCTTACAAACTCTTACCAACGCAGCAAGGAGGTGGTACAACCAGTGTCTGGTTCGTGATACTCTCACTTACGATTAGCCCAATGATTGCAAGGAACAGAACCTGCTGAGTTAGTAGGAAGTGGAGCTCGGAAGGCTTCAATATGGTAGCAAGGATCAGCAATAATCGAATCAGTGAATGCAAGCTGAAAAATCGTTAAACGCCGGTTAGTGCTGGTTCTAGGCTAGACCGTACTATAGACGCGAGCCTAGAACACAAATGAAAACACGACGCTAAAGAACTAGAGAACGTCGCACACGGAGTTCGGAAGCTCGAAAAAGGATGTCGTCTCCGCGGGGAACCTTAGAATCACTTATAAAAGGGCTCTGTCAATTTTGAGCAAATTCCGAGAAACTTGAATTTTCTTGGTTTGCGGGCCCATTTTGAGGCCCTAAACGCGTTTTTGGGGTCAAATTTTTTTTGCGTGCACGTTTGGGGGCGTACGTGTATGATAAAATGTGCGTTTATTTTTTTTGTCTTCTCTCTGTTTTTGTTTCTTTCTTTGCGAACACCACGCACACTATTTTGGCTGTCTCCGAATTGGGTTAGGTTTCCTTATCCGAGACCAGCTAGGGCAAAGCCTCCCTAGATGGTGTGTCCGTCCCCTGGCTGAAGTCGGTGTCCTTCTCCTCCTTTGATCCCCTTGCCGTGGCAGGTCGAACTCAACCGCAGCGGTGAGACCAAACGTGAACATAACTCGAAACTCTAAAGTAACTAGACACTAAGACCAGCAAAGGATACAACGATGCAACCCAAAGTTCAACAATGTAATGCACTGAAAATAAAAATTGTGAGGCTCAAAGGGCTCGGTATGGATGTTAGATGCGATTTTTTGGGCAATTTTCTGGACACTAGGTATGAAAAATTGGAGACTCGCCGATGAACTGTAGCTCTGATACCACTTGATGATCTATGTTGTCCCGATCTTTCGGTGAGAGGGGTAAATTTCGATTGGATGACGATCAACTCTCATGATCCAGCTATGAACGCAAAGACGCATCAAACAAGCAATCGCGAACTAACCACAAGTTGTTATCAACCGCTAAAGACCCGCTGACTG
This sequence comes from Hsuehochloa calcarea, assembly GCA_036346395.1. Lineage (NCBI taxonomy): Eukaryota > Viridiplantae > Streptophyta > Magnoliopsida > Poales > Poaceae > Hsuehochloa > Hsuehochloa calcarea. The sequence goes on from CM070598.1 coordinate 52,261,339, forward strand.
ATCACGAGGATCAATTCCTACAAGCAATCAAGAATAAGAAAAATAAGGTAAAAAACAATATGAATAGTAAATATATGGTTAAATTCAAGAGGTGAGATTCGCAGAGATCCTTTACGGTTGGTCTAGTCCACAAAGCGAAGAACAAAAGTTTTGACAATGGAGAAACTAATCAAGTGAAATCCGAGTTCTAGCAAAAGGAGACGAGACTCCTATATAGGAGATGGCCGGGGTGGCGGCCAGCAAGTGGGTGCACGCCCTAGGGTTCAAGGCCCATGGGCCCAAGTGGAGGTGGCGCAAAGACCCGCTTGACTCGGACTCACAAATGACGTAGACTCTTTTGATGATTGTGGTCGGCTCGGATAGATTTTGATGATGATCTTAGATCCGTTGGAAATTAGACTTGATAAGATTTCCATGAAGTCCAGAATCACCCCAAACGGAGTCCGTATGAGGAAGTTACGACCGTTTGAACTTAGTACTATCGCAGTAGTCCGAATTCGAATCCAGAATGAGCCCAACTCGAACTCTTGCTTGACATGGACCCAAAGTGATGTGGTGACCTCCATTATGTCTTCCATGCATGTCCATGACTCCACAAGCCTCTCCTTGATCCTTTCCCATGTTCCTAAGCATAATTAAATCACTTGCATTAGGTATCGGTTTATTCTCAGTAATATATAAACATAGGAACGAATTCTCCTGGTAATTAAGTTGGCGAGCATGAGCTCAGGTAAGAGGTCCTTGTACTGGTTGTGGATGAGTTGTGTGTGTAGACGTGGATGTATCCATAGTAGGGATGTCCTCATCTTCCTCTTACTAGTGGTCGTCGAACCCCGAGCGCTTTCATGGCTTGTATGCCAGCCAACAAACCTTCGTATTCTGCCATATTGTTAGTAGCAGAAAGGTTTAATTGAATATCATACTTTAAGGTCTCCCTCGTGGGAGATTCCAGGACCACCCCAGCCCCCGAGCCACTTAGCGTAAGTGACCTGTCAAAGTACAATATCTGCTAGTTGTGGGAATTGTAATGGGGATCCTGAACAAGTTCAGGATTTGTCCATTTAGCGACAAAGTTTGCCAAGATCTGGGATTTAATGGTTGATCGGGACATGAAATGGAGGCCAAACCCCCCAAGTTCAACCGACAATTTTGCCATGTGTCTCGCTGCTTCTCTGTTCTGGGGGACCTCTCCCAAGGGAAACTCAGACGGCATAATTATCTTGTGTACCTGAAAATAATGGCTTAGTTTTCTCGAAGACATGAGGAGGGCATATAAAAGTTTTTGGATATGAGGGTACCGCTCCTTAGGCCCATGTAAAACTTCACTTATGTAGTAAACTGGTTGTCGAATATTTTCATGTTCAGCAACCAGTTTTGCGCTCACTGCTTGTGGTATAACAACTAGATATATTAAGAGCGTCTCTTCTGATTTCTGAGAAACCAAAACATGAATACTCGTAAGATGCATCTTGACATCCTTAAAGGCATTGTTTGCTTCCTCTGACCACTCGAAACTCTCGTGTTTCATTAGAAGTTTGAAAAAAGAAAGTCATTTTTCTCCCAGTCATGTGATGAAACGACTTAAAGCCGCCATGCATCTTGTGAGTTTCTGGGATGAGAACAATGGGTGTCCCGATCTTTCGATAAGATGATACGTCGATTTGTGGAGGTACAACTATGACAATGTAGGCTTCTAACCGATCATGACCAGAACACCAAGCAATCGCTAAACCACACTTCGAGTCGTTATCAACCGTGCCAAGAACGCGATTGACCTGAACACGAGGTTCAATTCCTACGAGCAAACGAAGAACACACAAGAACAAGATAATAAGCAATTTGAAATTACAAATATGATTGAAATATTTGATAAAATTGGGATTCTAAAGCGGTATTATGCTTGGTCAAATCGACACAAGCCAATACACGAAGTTGCAATGAAGCTAACTTTTAACTAAACAAAATCCAAGAAAACTAGAGGGGTGCAACCACCTTAAATAGGGGGGCATAACACCCCAACTCAACATGAGCCTGGAATGCTACAAAAAAACATAACGACAAACTAAGCTAAGATTTTTTTCTCTTTATTTCAGCAGAGTGATCAAACTTTAAAATATAAACATAAAATTTACCGTCCAACTCTATAACAAGAAAATAAATACACCTCGAAGGGTGAACATGATCATAACGAATACATTAGTTCTAAGGCAGGTTTCTCCAATTAAACTTAAGTTACTAAATTATTAAGCATGGTGTTTAACGTGGTGGAGAGTGCATCAAATATTTCTAGCCCTTCACATGCATGTCGTCCTCATAAGATGTACCTAAAATAAAATATAGCAACAAGTGTGAGTCCACGACTCAGCAAAGTACAACCAAGACAACAAATCAACTATCAAAATTGCTCACATACATTCATTCTCAATACATCATAATCGTTCAAATTTTTCTTCCATGCAATGCAAATGCTACAAATGCACATCTCTTTTCTCTTTGTAATTATCAGTAATACAGAGTATGCATCGACACATGCCTATGCCTTCTAGCACAGGGACCTCAAGCCCACACTCCACAAATGTGGGGACCTCATGCACGTCTAAAACATAACAGGGACCTCAAAAATTATCTTTACTTGGCTACCACGTAGCCCAAGTCTCAAGGATCAATGAAAAGAATGGTGCAAGTGAATGATTCAATAATTAATATATATTTAACAACATTACCATGTCATCCCCATGCTAATTGCATCAGTGTATCATATTCACAATTAAGCAATAATAACCTCACCATGTCATCCCCGTGGTAGTTGCGTCATCAACGCAATCTTACTCTTTTCATCACTAATACTATGACACTAAAATAACTTACCAAAATATTATTAAATCTCATGATTATAAATTAACAAGACAACGACAAACTCCCGTTGTCACTATTATACAAGTACTTGCCTCAATCTTGTGATATATGACGATGAGTAGAAGGCTCTAACCCCGGTTTCACACCACCACCTGGCATTCGTAAAACATACTAAGAATACCATCCAACATCACATAACATAGCAATAAAACCAAATAAACATATCCGCTCCTAATCGCAACCCGAAATGATATTATTCTTTTTCGAACACCATTCTGTCCAAAAGAGGACAATCACTCTAGAAAAAAATCATAACTCTTGAGTTATAGATCTAAAAACCATGAACTCAAACATTCTAGAATCTATACACATATACCCATAATTTCTCAGGTGATCGAAAGTTTAGATTTGTGGATATCATGGGGATATGTTCATGATCTTAGAATGATGTTACAATTGGCAATGGCTTTAAAGGTTTGTCGAATCACGTGTTTTTGGCAAAAATCCAAAGGTTGTCAAAGCCATAAGCGTCCCTGACCGCCATGGCGCCTGACCGCCACACTCAAGGCCATACTGGCTCGGGGACGATCGGACCGGCCAGATATAAATAGTGGATCTTGGAGCTGGGCTAAAAATAGAGGGTGTAGGCAAGATAGGAGATTCTCATACACTTGGTCTCATAATTTTTGGAGCTTCCAGTCAAAAGATCTATTCGTTTGAAATTTCCAGAGAGTTTTCGGTTTTCAAGTCGTGAAATTTGGCTAAGTCCCTTCGGTCAGTCTCGACCGCCAAGCCGTAATACTCCTAAATGGATCCAGAGAAAGAAAGAGGTCGAGAGAGCGAAAGAAAGTGTTTTCAGCGGAAAATTCCTTTCGTCGGAGGGGTATTCGTTAATATCAGGCAACCCGGGCCGCAGTCACACCCAGAGGCCCATTAGTGGGCCGCCACCCCATCTAGGGGCGGCCAAGGGAACACCCTTTCCCCCAAACCCTATTCCTCCCCTTTTCCCCCAAGCCGCCTCTCCTCCCCTTGTGCCGCCCCTCCTTCCTCCCTCCTCCTAGGCGCCTCCCTCTCCATTGGTGGCTGCCATTGGAGATCCCCGAGCTGCACCCCGCCTTCCAAGTGTTCTTCTTCTTTCTTCCTCCACGGCGATTTCCTTCCAATCGGGTTCGTGGAGTTGGAGCTGGCCAAAGGAGGAGAGGGAAGGCTTTGGGAAGTTGTTCCTCGTCGTTCTTGGTCTACAAGGGTAACGAGACCCCATCGCTGTTTGATTGCGTTAGAGTTATCGATTCCATGTTTTTGGTAGTATCGTGTAATTTCTGTTAGTAGATCGGTTCTGTACAGTAGGTTGCAACTCGGTTTTGGGTGCCTTAGAGGCAGAATTGGATGATTTCGCCTTCTAGAGTTTTGTTCCTTATTTCATTAGCTTTCTTTTGGCACCTGGATCACAAATTTTCACCCAGTAGATTAAAAGTTATGGCTGTTTTACTACGCGTTGGTCTGTCTGTCAAAACTGATGGGTATAGTCGGTTGCACCTAGGTTTTGATCTAGTTAGAGTCCGAATCAGGTCGGCCACCCAAATAGGTTTTTGAAGATAATTTCACCATGTTTCCAGGATGATAAAAATCACTTTATTTGGATCAGTGGTTTAAAAGTTAGAGCATTTTCTTTAGGGCTGTTCAGATTTCTGGGCAGACTGCAGTTGTAGTTTTTCAATGGATGGTTAGACCTCTGTAATGGCCGAATTAGAGTTTACCATCAACTAGAGTTTTGTAGCCAGTTAAGTTAAGAAAATTTGTGCACTGGTTTCAGGTCTTTTGGACTTACGGTTTTTTATTGGTGAATTTTCTAGTAAAACTGCCAGATTAGGGATAATTGAAATGGTTGGGTAAATTGATCAAATTGAACTTTTATTTGGTTAGTTTGGCTAGAAGATTGAGGGAGGACACGTGTAGCATTGCCATATTCGTTGCCCTCATTTCGATTATATTTTATTGTAGGCGGTGAAGCGGTGAGTGGAGGGTATCACAATTACCTCCCAACCCGCTATAGCCACGAGCAAGTAATTTGTATTCAATGTTTGATGTCATGTATGATGTGTGAATGAATGTTTACATTTGTTCGTATGTGTAGATGAATGCCATGTGTTCTTTTCATTTATGAGTACTATTCCATATTGACATATGATCATCATGACATGCATTCATTATTTTGGTAAGACCCACAATTCCAAGATGGGCACTTGAAATCCCATCAATTCCAAGATGGGTACGTGAGTCCACCATTCCAATGTGGGCCACGTTACGTGAGTCCACCATTCCAATGTGGGCCACGTTGGACGGTCGTATGAAACGTTCTTCATACGAATACTTTAAGTGAACACCGACGGGTGCTTCACTCGCTATACCCAGATATGCTACAATATGTCCATTTCCTTCAATGCACCATTCCACTTCATCCATTCATACATTCGCTTCAAAGATATGTTCAAATTGTGTTTGAGATATATGGCTCATTGTATGTTTGATTGTTACATACGATTTTGTCGAGTCTATTGGCTCATTCTTGCTTTATTGTCTTATTTAGGTAAATGACAAGGAAGAATGATCTTGTGGAGGGTAGTTCATCACGATGCACTCACATTCATTTATCAAACAATTTGAGGACTTTTATTATCATTGATTATGATTTGTGTTGCATTGTAATAAGCCAACATGGCCTTGTTTACTTATCTTGTCGAACTGCTTACTTCCATTTCGTTGATTAAGAATTGAGGATGAATGCTTGTTTCCATACATTCTTAATACTTGCTTCATAATATCATGCGATTTGATGTTATTCCTTTGAAGAGTAGTGTTTGTAGGTGACATCTTGACTTCCTATAGTCGTGGTGTTACAGCTTGGTATCGAGCGGGCTTGTGTCCGTGGTAACAATATTAAAATGACACACTGCACAATAGGAAGGGTTGGGTAAACCATTGTTTTTCCGCAATTGCTTGGTTTTGTCCCAATTAATTTGTTTATCGCTTCGTTGAGCTATGTATTTGATTTTCTTTCTGTTGTGTTGTTCATAGATGGCTAGAGGTAGAGGTGGTGGTCGTGGTCGCCCACCGACCCGTAATGGTGGTCGTGGCCGCGGTCCGCCAGCCTACATCGCCTTCGTCTCAAGGGTTGGTGGTCTTTGATCGAGGAGATTGCCTCACCGCGCCTCGGTTCGAGCCACCGCCGCAACCGCCGATCTCATTCGACCTTAATAAGGGAGAATCAACAACTCCGCCAACAATTGCAGCGGCCATTCTCGGCAATTTCTTTGCCGGTGGCGGAACTCGTTGTCGCCTTTGCTCCACCCGAGGCTAGGATGAGCCTCCGTGAGTGGATGTCGCCGTCTGGACACTTTGACGGAGCAGGTACACGGTTCAGCCGCGGACCGGTTGAGGTACATGGAGCGTCGCTTGGAGCCTTAGAGTCGCATCCGCGCAGAAGGCGCGATTTGTGGCCTTTCACCAAGGGCCAGCCGACATCTCAGTGGGAAGGGGTCCTGCTTCCAGACGCCAATAGCAGTAGTCTTGTTACTTGGGAGGTTTTTGTGGAGAGGTTCCGACACGCTTTATCCTCGACTCTACATGTGGCGAAGTATGGGCTACTTCATGAAGATTGGACTCGGTCTTGGAGAAGGATCGGGAAGGGGTATTTTGGTAATATCACTAAAATACCACCTTATTTTCTTTTGGCTAAACCGCGGTGCAAGACGACGCAAGGAAAAGCGGTTTAGGTCAAGAGAAGATGAAAACAGCAGCTTTAAAATATGTGCGTGAGTTAAACCCGTTTGTGTGTGGGCTTAGCGGGTGCCCAATAGGAAATTCTTCTAGATAGTTAGCCTCCACTATAAATATGGGAGAGTGCTGTGCACCTCCTTAATCCTTTTGCTTATTTTGAAACTCTAGTTTTGTTTTTGAGATTAGGGAGTGGAGATGTTAGAATTCTCAAAGAGGAGTTGATTGTGTGCTCATGTATTGAGTTTTGTCCTCCATGTTGAAGTGGTTGTAAACCAGCAACAATCACAAATCAATCTATGCAAGTTTTCTTGAGATGAGTCTCTTTTCGTTCTTGCTCTCTATTTTGTGATTTTGGGGTCGTCTTTGATTCTCAAGTTTTCCTTCGGTTTCTGCCCCTAATCTTGCTTGCTGTGACATGTGGGAACTCATCTAGGATCATCTTGATCATCTCTAACCCACGAGCAAGGTTTTGGATCTAGTTTTCATTTTGACTCGGTTTTGAACCATCCTTCATTCAAGCGGAAAAGATTGGAACTTTCTTGGGGATCTTCACGATATTTGATTGGAATAGGTTCTGATATCCTAGAAGATGTGTTCCAAGTTTTATCGAGTTTGGAGTTATAGATCAAAAGTTAGAGCTATTTACAACTTTATTTTCGGGTTGATTTCACTATTCATCACTCTGGAGGTTAGACCGCCATTGATATAGAGGTCAGACCGCCCATGGACCGATCGGGGTGACCATTAATATGGAGTCGAACACAACACTTGAAAATAGAGTTTTGGTTGATTTTAGTTGTTTTGCTCAGGGGTTTAGATTGGATTCAATACAAGACCTGTTTGTGCTTGGATATTGATTTTCATAGCTCTCATAGCTATCGAATTGAAAATCGTGTTGAATATGATATTTGTGCAAAAGAGATCGAGCTCCTATTCACCCCCCCTCTAATCGCCGCTTTGGTCCAACAAGTCGCATCGTTCAGGTTAGTTCAATCTTGACCTTAATCGTCATTGTACTTGATTGACGGAGAAGTACTCCGCAAGCCTCATGTCTTTGATGGCCTCGACTATGCCTATTGGAAGAATCACATGTATGTCTACCTTCAGAGCTATGGATAAGCCATATGGGAGGTTGTTCGATCTCCGCTCGCTTTGCCCGAGGTTGCTACTGTGGCTTGAGAACCCTCTTGGCTAACAACCATACGACAAAGAATCTCCTATATGCCGGGACTTGGTAGACATGAGCGATTTAGAATCGTCACCTTGAAACGTGCAGACGAGATCCTGGAGCACCCTCGAAACCTACTATGAAGGTTTGTCCTGCATCAAGCAAGTCGCCGAGACGGTCTTTAGCGAGAGGATAACAAGTTCGAGATGCATCCCGAGAGAGCATCGATGACGTCTTTACTCGCCTCAACAAGGTGCTCAACCACCGAGGCGCTTAATATCGAATATTCTCAACTGAGAATGCCACTCACCTCTTAGTCGCAATCAACACCAAGGAGCGAGAGATGAAGGCTCCAGCCATTAAGGAGAACATCAACCTTTCGAGCCTTACTTTGGAGTTGCTTTATAGCAAACTCAAGACCCATGAAATTAAAAGAGTTGACCATCCCAAGAAGAAAAATATGGCTTTGGTATATCCTCTCAAGAGAGCTTATGATGGTTCTTTTAAATCTTCTTCTAGTTTTTCTCTTTCTTGTTTATCTCACAAGACAGAGATGACTCTTCTGTAATATCGTCTTAGACATTCCATAACTTTTAATTGGTTTATCCAAAAATAGTGATCTAAGATATTATGGAATCCCTAGGAATTATCTACCATAAAAAATAATATAATTTTTTTCTACTCAGTAAAAAACTTTGCTAACTCAACATTTTTCCCGATCTGGCCCCCAATAGAAAGATAGAATCGAATAGCATAGTTCAAAATTTCTACAACTCCTATTATGCTTGTCCAAAAATGTGATCTTGTACTCTTTGGAATCATTATAAAGTTATCTATCTAATTTATGCAGACCAAAGTCCAACTTCATCCATTTTAAAATTTTAATTTGCATAACTACGTCATTTGCCTCAAACCCGCAGACCAATAGACACTCGGATTGTAAAAATCATAACTAATTATCTACTTATCCAAATAGTTCCAACCAAGACTTTCTAGAAAGCTAATGAAATTATTAACCTATCTCTAGGAGACGCAAATCCCTAATTTTGTAATCGAACTAATCCAAAACTACATATCAATGTAATCACAGACACTAGATTCACTAATAATAGCAAGGCAACAGATCGAGTAGTTGACAATAAATCGCATAGAAAAAGAATTAAAATAACTATTGGGAATCAAGAATCACCCTCGACATTAATTTGGATCTGAAAACCCCATGAGAATTCCCTTTCTTTCTTGTCTTCTCCTCTCCCTCTTCCTTCTTCTCTCTGGCCAAAACGCACTAAAGGAGTCCTCCTCCTTCTTCCTCTTGGCCGGGCAAAGAAGGAGGTGCAGGAGGAGTAAAAAGTAACACTGAGGGAGGAGGGAGACGTGGGGTGTCTTTGGATAGGGAGGGGTGGCGGACCACAAAGAGTGGGAGGAGGAGGTGCAAGGGAGGGGTGGCTTAGGGTTTGGTGCGCCTCCTCTACTAACAGACCCACGTGGTTGTTGGATTTTATCCCACAGCCCTGTGTTCTCTCGAATAACACAAAAAAACTCGAACTTCGAGCTAAAACCACTCTCTAAAGTGGTGGTCACTTTGGGCCCAATGATTGATACAAAGCCCTTGGCCCAAAGCTGAGGTGGCACAAAACCATATATAAGTGAAGTAAATTCGCTTAGCCCATTGGAGTAGAGTTTGATGCACTAGAATCGATGGTAGTAGTAGTGGCCTGGCTGGAGGTGAAGTAGTGAGTCGTATCCATAGGGTTGATGTCCTCATCATCCTCCCTTCTTACATTTGAGTCGCCTAAACTCAAGCTCATAAATCCACTCCAGAAAAATTTAAAAACTTGTAGCAAAGTATGCTCATCTTTCAGTAAAATATTAGCAGCAAAGAGATGGCAAAGAATAGAGAAAACTTTGCAATTTTAAAGGTGAGTGTGCATGCATCAAATCAAAGAAAGGTGCATTTTTTATAGTATTCATTTGTAACTCAATTTGGAAGTATAAGTGAAGTATATAGTAGAATTATTCATCACCATATCATGAAAAAATGTGGCCCTCAACTCTACGTAAGTTATTGGGCAGGACAACAATTGATTTCAAAGTGCACAAGTAATTCATATAATCGATTTCAATCGAGCAAGAGCAAATTCATGTAGCAAATGGTGATTAGATTTGTAAGTTAGTCAATATTATTTGCAACATTACAGCATTAGTCAGTAATAAATGGTGCAATAAGAGATGAAACACATAGGCATTGAATGATCGACCAATTTTATTTTTCTCCTATAATGAACAAGATTCATCACATAATAATTGTTGTTCAAAACAAGTGGCTTCAATTCATCCATGTTATTACAAGTTATGCATATTCGATATACAAAAAATTAATTGTCTACACTATAATCTCCAATCAAATCAAACTTATATCTAGGGGTGTAGGCACTAAACAAGGATTTCGAACATGCAATTGCATAAACTTTTTCTCAGAGTATGTGATAATTTCACAGGTGGATACAACATAATGTAAATATAAAGAATCAATAGGAGAAATTCTAATCAAAACTTCTTTGTGTCTAAACCAATTCCACCTAACTCATCACATGAAGTACTCACAACAGCAGGCAATTCAATTATTTCATCACATGGTGCCCTCAAGTCAGCAAGTAAATCAATAATTTTATCAAATGGTGCACCCAATTTAGCGTGCAAATCAATTAAATTATCACGAGATTCATGCAAATTCTTAATAATATCAGATTATATAGCTAGGGAATTAATATCCGCTTTCTCAAAGACTAGGTTCCTCCATCTCATGTGATGCAGATGGTTTCTGCTAAAAATCTGATTTTCTCACTGCTAGTGTGATACTAGGCATGAAATCATGGGTATTGATCTCAGTTGAGTGTTCAAATCAAGACCTTTGGTATTACCTTGTAGGCTCGACTTCGGATGATGCTCAGACCTTTGGAGCCGATGAGTAGTCACAAGCTTTCCTCTCTTTTTCTTTCTCTAGCTCAATTACAAATGAGCGAGCCAATGATGTAAGGGCGAGAGAGGCAGTGGGCGCCACACAGTTAGTGAGGTGGCAATCATAGTAGGTGCAGAATGGGTAAGCAACCAAGATGATCTCGACAAGGAGGCGTACACCGTCGCGCTTGTTTGTTTCATGTACCCGTGAAGGTGTAGTGGAGGTAAACAAAAATGCCCGACTAGTCTTGGTTTGTCATCCCCTATACTTTTTTGACTTTGCCAGCAAGCAAGAAACAAGCGGGTGATAGAATTGTATTTTTTATAATCAAGTATGTCACAGAATTTCCACTAGTTTAAACCTCCAAAAATCTAGCCATCTTAACATCTTCATTTCATCTAAACCATAATGCAACAAACCGCTTTGCAATTCTTGATAATAATCATCACGTAACTAGTACCTTGTCTTAAGTGTTGTAATTTATTAAGCAATTCAAAGAATAATAGGAAAGTACAAATCTAAGTCTCATTGCTCTCTTCAAAGCATTCCAAGTTCTCAGTATGTTACGATTAGTACGACGGCATTCACTCCACCAAATAGATGCAAAATCAAGAAACTCACTGGTAATAGCCCTAACTTTCGATGATCGAGAAAATTCAAGGTATGCAAATAATTATTGTACAACTAATTCCCATGTGAGATAAGCATTAAGATCATATTTCCCACCAAAATAAGAGCACTGTTGAGTTTAGTTTTACCGCACGCACCATCACGATTATATACTCCTGCGGTGGACGATCTAATCTCAAGCGCACATGTTCCTCGTGGACATACTTCTGCGCTCCCGCTCAATGGCTCGAAGAGGACATGGATCTAGTAGTAATCATCACATGAACCTACCATAGTTAGTAAAAAATAAAGAAATAAATCACAAGTATATATTCCAATCAACTACTAGGTTAGAGGTTCAAAGTCGCTCACACTTAAGTCAATCTGAGAAGCTCTTACCAATTCTTACCAAGCGAGAATAGGTGATGCAACCGGTATCGGGTTCAGAGTAACTCTGACTCAAATGATGAGTAAAGCTATTGCAAGGCCGGCTCGACGTGATACTCGCTGGGCTAGTAGAAAGTGGATCTTGGACAAGCTTTAAAATATGTAGCAAAGGATAACAATAAGTTAATTTCAAAATTACACATAATTGAATTATAGTTCGTATCTAGCTCTTAGCCTAGGTTGCTAATCAACCAAGGATGGAAGAAGGCTAAAACAAGTGTATAAAAATGTATAGGAGTGGTAGAAATAGGATAATTCAATAGAATACAATCTGGAATTGAAAAGCACAAGGATTGACCCAAATATGAAAACTAAAGATTTACTACCACTAGACAAAGCATTACGTATTTTAATTAAGTAACTTTTTGTCAGTGCCTCTTTTTTATTCTTTTTTTTGTGTTTCATAATGGATTTTTCTACTATTTTTATTTTGGGTCCATGTTTTGAAAAAGGACCTAAAAATTCACACAAAAATTACAACTGCTGACTGTTGTAGATTTAAACTAGAAATTTAGGTCAACTTTCACCGCAGATATCTTTTAACTTCCTGAGTGGAATGAAATAAAATTTTACAAGAAGATGGATAATGAAGTTATGAATCTAATGCAGGTAGTTTCACTCAAAAATGATAAAGGAACAAAAGTTATGGCATTTTTTGTGGTCATGGCGTAGAAAAAGAGTCTCCACCAAAAATTAAAAATTAGGGTTTGGTGTGTTCAAGATAGTTTTGGGCGGGATTTTTTGGAGTTTATAGAAACAAGGTTATGAACACCAACTAGACAAAGCTAAAATGGACGCAAATTCAATTTAGCAAACCAAAACTAACAGATTAAACAGCACGAATGTGGTTTGGGCCAGTGGAAATAACTCTTTTTGTAGGGCAACTTTACGGACTATGGGAATAAAAATAAATCTACTAACTAGGGATACAAGAAATTCTACATCAACGTAAGCTCCTGATACCACCCTAATGAGAACAATGGATGCCTCGATCTTCCGATAGGATGATACGTCGATTTGTGGAGGTACTACTTTGACGATGCATGCTTCTAACCGATCACGACTGAACACACAAGCAATCGCTAAACCACTCTCCAAGTCGCTATCAATCCGCGCCAAGAACACGATTGATCCGAATACTCAGGTTCAATCCATCGAAGAACACACAAGAACAAGGTAATAAGCAATCTGAAATTGCAAATAGGATTGAAATATTTGATAAAATTAGGATTCGAGCTGGGATTACAGCTGGTCTAATCGACACAAGTCAATACACGAAGATGCAATAAAGCTAAATTTTAACTAAACAAAATCTAAGGAAACTAGATGGATGTGGCCACCTTAAATAGGGGAGGGGAGCCGCACATAGATAGGAGATAAGGGTGGTACTATTTATGATACTATTCACATGAACAATACATTTTGAACAATGCGGCCCAAGAGAGGGGCACGGAAGAGGTCACCAAATAACCTAAAGTGGTGGCCGCCTTTGGGCCCAATGATTGATACAAGGCCCTCTACCCAAAGTAAGGTGGTATGAGACAATATATAAGTGAAGCAAATTCATCGGCCCGTTGGAGTAGAGTTTGACGCAATTAATCGATGGAAGTAGAGTAGTCTTGCTGGAGGCGGAGTGGCGGTTGATGTCAGAGCGTTGATGTCCTCATCATTCTCGACTTCTTTCTTAGTGGTCGAAAGATGCATTTGTTCAATGACCTTTATCTTTCGTGATTTACTTCAATTCCTCATGTAGAGACAAGGAATCCAAGCAATTTCCTAATGAGACTCCGAGCACACACTTCTCGTGATTGAGTTGCAAATGGTGTTGTCTAAGGTAATGTTTCTTGTAGATCGGAAATATGATTAGGTCGCTGATACTTTTACAATTATATCATCGACATAGGCTTCCAAATTTCGGCCTAGTTGAGGTGAAAAAATCGTCTGCACTAAGTGTTGAAAAGAAGAGCAAGAATTTTTTAGACTAAATGATATTTTGACATAGCAAAATATTAGAATGATCTAATAAATGCGGTCTTTTTCTTCATCATCTACACACATACTAACTGATGATAACTTGTAATATGCATATAGAAAACTTAATATTTCACAACCAACAGTGAGAGTCAACCAATTGATCAATACAAGGAAGGGGATAATTATCTTTTAGACAAGCTTTATTAAGATCAAGAAAGTATACACACATACACCACTCACCATTAGACTTTCTAACCATTATAGGATTAGCCAACCACTCTGGGTGATGGACTTCTCTTATAAATGTTGTTTTAAGTAGCTTGTCAAATTTTATATAATAACATCTCGCTGATTAGGTGCAAATCTTCATAATTTTTGTTTTACGGGTTTCTTATCGTGCAGTAGAGCTAGTCCGTGCTCGATCACCTCCTAGGGACTCCGACATGTGGGATGCTTGCCACGTGAAGACATCTCGTTAGCTCGAAGGAAGGGGCACGAGGCCTCTTCCTATTTAGGGTCGAAATATCCCCTAATCACGATATAGTCTTCAAGGCTCCTCCGGATTTAACAACCTCTTTGACTTGATCATTTGGCTTTAGCGAGCCTTTGAGGCCCATTTGCTTGGTCGTAAGGCCGACTCTTGCTTGTTTCTTGAGTGAGTATCCACCAACCATCCGGATGGATTTACTACTGGCATGTTAGTGCCATATTTTATCACAAAGCAGATCAGGATTACTCCTTTAGGACATGACATCTTAAGACATTGATAACCATAATAAGCAAACCATTAGGAATCTTGTCAAAGTTGGTGCGTCCGAGTATGACATTATATGTCGTGTCGAAATCGACTACATCAAAAGATATTTTCTTTGTCCTCGAAGTTGCTTGGTGAACCAAATGTTACACAGAAGAAACACATGGCCAATGAGTTTGGCGAAGACCGATGTGATTCCATGAAAAGAGTATTGTACAAGTTTTGATTGGTCCCGGTACTTGCATTTCACCTAGGGCGCTTGTAAACAAAATATTTAATGAATCAGCCACCATCAACTAACACTCAATTTACTCGATAGTTGTTGATTGTGGAAGCGACCACGCATCGTAAACCGACACAGTCGAGATGAAGGTTAGAGACAGGTCACCGCAATGAAAGAGATGGTGACTTCCACCACTTCGACAACTTATTGATAAGAGGAGGTTAATAGAGTTTACCTCACGCTCGATAACCTGAAATTTGTTGTTTTGACTAATATGTCGATGATCCTCTATAGATATGGTCGATGATATACTTCAGATCTTAGAACGACATCTCCTCCCTGCTGATAAGTCCATGGCCGATCTTACGAAAGGTATTGATAAATCGACAGTGGAGATCTCGACGTTGATGATCCAAAGGCTCGGAGCCAAGCAGATCGAACCCTCGCAATCACTACACCACTGCTTCCAATGGTTATCAACCATGTCGAACAGTTGACCTCGCCAAAGAGGCTATATCTCGCATGCGAATCGAGAACACAACCAAGAAAGTAGAAGATGCAACTGATATTATATTGCGAATAAAGATGGAAACTCACAATGTGGGGTTCCTCAACCGAACGTGCTGAGAAGCGCAAAATGAGAATAATCTCAAAGAAAAACTCACCCAAACTATGACGCCATCGTGATATATAGGGGGGCGTGAGGGGGTTTACCTAGGGTTGTGCAACCCGTGGAAAGAAGCGTGACACAACTCAGGCCCGACCTCGACACACTTAAAAGGCCCTATTAGGCCTAAACATGTGGACGTTACATCTTATTCACTATTTATATCGGCATCTCTACGGTCGAAGACTTGGTCATAGCAGGATCAACCCGAGGTGGTCTTGAGGAGTCCATGCTCTCTCTGTCATAGATTGTGTCCAGTGAGTACCGCGCTCATGAAATCTGAGTGAAACCGGTCGTAGTCCTTCTTGAAGTGGTCGTAAAACTCAATGGAACCGGTCATAGACCTTCTGAAGGCTAGTAAATGATCCTAAATTCCTAAGTACAAGTAAATCATCTCGTTAAGCAAGATCATAGAGTTATCAAATAATACACTGACCCTAGAAATGAATTCTACTCGATAAATAAGTTGACTAGCACGCGTTCTAGTAATTGGACCTTGCACATCATTCAAAGTAGTAGGAAGAGGAGTGTTCATATCGAGAGAAGTGATGTCCTCATCACTCGCCATTCGACTACTTTCGACCACTTGTTTGTCCTACTTCCTCGAGTGTAGGTAGAGAGTCCTTGCCGGCAGTAATAGTCTTCGAGCTTTCATTAGAAAACTTCGGCACTGCGGATTTGTGTCCTTCTGTTTATGGAAAGAACACCACCTAGGCTTGTCATTCTTCCATTCGGGACATTTGCTCTGCCCCACTCGGAGTATGATTTGGAATTCAAGCTCCTTATCTAAGCTTACAATCAAGACTTCCTTGGAACTATTGACTTGAGGCTTTTGGCCTTTGGTATTGTTCTTAGATTTCTTGGACTTTTATCATTCATTTAGTTACTTTACCGCTTTTTGAGGATTTTTATCATCTCGATCAATAGTTTTGTTCCACTCGATCGCTTCAATGATAGTCGATATCGATCGACCATCTCAAAGAGCTCGACAACGTGAGAGCTGGGATTTAAAGTGATATCCTCTATGATCCTTCTATCGCACTCTCTCGCTTAAATGCTCTAATAATAGAAAAATCAAAAACTTTTGGGATAAAATTATGAACTCGATGAAACTTTCGATGAATCGCGTAAGATCTCATGGTCATTCTGTCTCATCCATTGCAAGGTGTTGTCCTTCCCGGGGCTTGTAGGTGCCTCGAAAATTGGCTAGTAATAGGTCACAGAGGTGTTGCCACGTAATAGATCGACTCCGCCGATTGATTTAACAACCACGACCAGAGTAGATGCTTTGAGCACAAGATGAAAAGCACTTTTCCATGACATGCTCTCCTCCTGCATTGCTCGAACAACAATTGTATAGATCTAAAGAAATTCGATGGGATTACGTGGGACCCATCAAACTTCTCCATATTCATTGGTAGAAATAGTGCGCCAACGTATTTGCTTGGAGATCATGTGAGAATGCCCGAGCATCCGATAATAACATCATGATGCCTTTCTTTGTGGGAAAAAGGTTGATGTCGCCAGTGATCGCACGCGATGATACCTGGCTAGTAGGTTGGACTCGACCTATGATGGGTCTTAGTCCTATGAGGGTAATAATCTTAATATTCCATCTCGCTATTTCATATTTCGAGGTTGGAGTGGTGAACCATCACCTCCCAAAGAGCTTGTCGATCATCGGATGTTCGAAGAACTCTTCTGAGACGGAGTTGCTCATTCCATGGCGCGAAGTTATTCAATGATCGTACACGATGGTGTCGCCTTGGTACGACTTCCGTAATGTTCTCACGAGGTTGCCTGTCGCTATCGTGACCAAGCCTTTGTGCGATCCTCAATGAAGAGGTCATAACTCGCGCCGGCCCAAGTTCTTGAGTTGGATTCTCAAGCAAGTCCTTTATATGTTGAAGGTCTTGAGCTTCTCGACCGATATTGAATGCACCTGTAAAGTTCTCTCAAGGCAATTCTTCTCATCATAGTGTCGCGATGGTTATTAAGGCAGATAGGCGCGCATAAGGCGTGAAGTAACGACGCCTTACATCATCCTAAGGCCATGCATGAGGAAGATCCGAGCAATCGAGCAAAGGTGGAAGAAGAGAAGAAGAAAAAAGAAAAGAGAAAGAAGAAGAAAAAGAAAAAGAAAAGAAAAGAACTAACTTGGCCACCAAAGAGCTCCATCGTGCCCACCGCTTAAGCTATGCCTCGTGACCGTGAGGACTTCTCAATCTCAACCCCATGGTTATTAAGCTATGCCCGTGACCTTAATAAGCATGCTCAACCCTCGACCACCGCCTCTCTCCTCCTCCTCTTCCTCCTACCGCCTCAACCTTTTGCCTCCTCTCTGGCTGGCTTCCTACCCTCTCGCCTCTCCCGTGCTCTTCCCTTCCCCTTCCTTCCCTTCCCTTCCCTACCCCTCACGAGAGACCATGTGAGAGGTCCTCCACTGAGTGATGAGTATTTGACAAGTGTGTTGATTAGATTGAGAGTTGAGGTTTTCGCTTGGATTGTTTCTGAATTGAGTCAGAAATCTGAACTACCACTGTATGGAGGCTGAGTCCGATTAATCTGAACTACCGGTGTTGAAAATAGGATCTTCCGATTTATCTGGTTTTGTTTCTGGCCAAGGAAATCTAACTTCCGCATACGGGGTAGCCAGTGTCCGATAATACCGTGATGAGATTCCTATGAGGCGAAAAATCGGAATAGAATTTTTAGGCGTGCGGATGATACCGAAGATCGGAAGTTCGCAGCGGTGCTTCTGAACTTCCGATACTTACGACAAGCGCGGATAGCCTGGAATCGGAACTTCATTTGTGGTAAATGCGAACTTCCGATTATGTCCGTAACTCGCAAGTAGAAGGTTATTTTGTGATTTTGATCTTGTATGAGTTTGAGTCTTATACAAATGATGATGCTATGTTATTGTGCAATGCTATGTGATGTGTTTTGTGTCCGTGTTGATCGCAGGCATCAAGATGGAGTCGTATGCGAGACACGCTGACCTATCTAGGCGCAGGAGGCGTTGAGGTCGTAACGGCCGGGATGTGTCGAAGACGGTGTGAATCTTGAAGCGGTTGTGAGTCGTGCACAACAAGGTGTACGGGAGGCTTCTGAGATGTGAGCAAGGGCGAAAGGGTCTTTTCGCAGCGGCAAAAGCGGAGGCTGTTCTGCTCGGATGTAGCGGGCTTAATGGGTTGGAGGCCCATTAGCGGAGAGGCTATAAATGAGGAGAAACTCGGTGTTAGGGTTAGACCTTTTGAGAGAGAAAATTAGGTTAGCTCCTACCAAAAGGGTGTGTTTTGCTTTTTGAGTTCGTGGAGTTGATGAACTAAAACTTATTGTAATCATTCCTCTTTGTGTTACCTCAGTAATCCTTGTTTCAATTCAATGAAATCGAGGTTTCATTATCCGATTTTGCAACTCTCTCTCTCTCATTCATGTTGAATATCTAGGGTTTTGGCATATCTTCGTTTAAGCTTTATGAAATAGCATGAAACTTCATATCTAGAATCGCTTTGGTATTGCTATTACTTCCTCAAAGTTTCATGCTCTAAGAACTCGAGAATCTAAGCTTATCATTGGTTTTTGTGTTTCTTGCCCTTCTTCAAGAAATCCGCTTTTGTCTGATTATTGAATCTTTGGTTGCAATTCTTCTCCATGAGGTCAAGAAGGTGTTTAGGATGATGTCCTCGTGAAACTTGACCGTGAGAAGAGCATTCAAGATTTAGTTTTTGATTTTTGAAAGAAAACCCGACTGATCGTTTCTCGATCAGGACAATCGGAACTTCCGATTGTCCGCAGCGAACTAATGAGTCTTGAAGTAATCTGCCGGAGTAAAATCTAACGTCCGATTTTGTGAGCAATGTACCGAATGTATGTTTTGTTCTCTCGATTTTGTTTTACTCTTCTTGAGAGGGTTTGTTGATCTTATTTAACACAAAGAAAGGGAGTTCTTAATTTTAAGGCACCATTCACCCCCCTCTGTTGCCATTTCGGTCCTTCAATTGGTATCGTGAGCTGCTAGCTCTTTCTTGATAGATCTTAACGGTCGGTTGAGCCATGGCAATGGACAAGTATTCCACCAAGCCTCCAGCTTTTTTGATGAGTCCGGATTACTCCTTCCGGAAGAGCCGAATGGAAACTTACATCCGTGCTCGTGGGTATGCCATGCCGAGAAAGGTGAAGGTTAGATTTGCTCTTCTGCTGATGAGAACATCAATCTTTGAAACATAGTCGATGTTGAGGCAAATGCTAAGGCAAGGAACATAATCATTCGTGGTTTTAGCGTAGTGAGTTTGATCGTATTTCTCATTTGATTTACGCTACGACATTTGGGTGACCCTCGATGCATACCATGAGGGCACCACCTGATTAAGACGGCTCGACAAGACCAGTTCAAGCGTGAATACAATGAAATTTGAGATGCTTGTTTGGTGAATCTTTAGATGAGTGCTTTTCTGCGTTTTCACAAGATTTTGAGCAACCTCCGAGCGGTCGGTCTTACATACCCCGACTCGGATAACAGCTCGATGGATGCTTTACGCACTTGATCTCGTGTTTGGGAGATGAAAGTGACTACCATCAAAGATATGGACTGACTTTCGACCACGACTCTTGATGCGCTTTACTCGCGCCTCAAGACTCAACAGATTGACATTGTCTCTCGAAGGTCGAAGTCACAATCGATGGCTTTAGTCACCGATCCCACCTCCGGATCTTCTTACGAGTCGTCATTGGTTCTCCTTATTTTCTGCGTGACATAACCGATGATCGGCTAGAAGCGTTTTGAGGATGAGCAAATAGCCCTCCTAGCTCGGAAGTTTTCCCATGCCTTAAGAGAGGAGGAGGGATGGTAAAAGAGGAGGTCCTGTGATTTGTTTCAGAGCGTGGTGGCCCCAACCACATCCGAGACAACCATCCCAAGCTTGGGAAGGGCAAAGGTGACTATGGCGGTCCAAGCAAGAACGACTACATCGACAAGAACCAAGAACACGGCCCTCAAAGACTGACCAAGGCAAGAAGAAGTTCACAACTTTGGGAAGGCTAAGAAGTCGCTCCATCGCAGCCTCACCGCCCTCGATTTAACCGACACCAAATGAGGTGGAGGGTGGAGTAACGTATGATGGGAAGGACGATCATGATCCCAAGGACGACGCAGAATTCTCCAAGATGTGCTTCATGGCTCTCGAGGCGGGTTGAGCGGCAATGAGTTGTACTCAGACTCTATGAGGTTAGTCCCACTTATGACCAACAATGATGCTTTTCTTAAGCTAGGTAGATTCCATGCTAAGTCTAGGGCTATGTGTCTTTGGGTTGGAGAAGGAAGTAGCTAGACTATCACTGAGCTTACTTTACTTACATCCGCTCCTCCCGTGATGAATGTGACATGTCTTGTGCTTTGATTGATGATATGGAAAAACTAAGGACCTTACATGATAGTGTGTCCTCCTAACTTGACATGATTAAGGTAGAGAGAACATTAGCCTTCTTATTTAATTAGAGAGAAGTAGGATAGCACTCTCCTTCATCCACTAATGTTGAGGCTATCGCTTGCACCTCATGCGAGGTTAAGGACAATTCGCTTAGAGGTCTTTATACCATGTCGCTTGACTTTGAAACTTGTGAAAATTGTAATAATCTCAAGATGAACCTAAACGCAGGGGATCACAAAATTGTTGAATTTCAAGTCTGCGCTACTAGAGCCTATTGTTTCTTGTTTAAACCTGCCCTAAGTTAGCTTCTTGAATTAGAATGCAGTATCTCGCAGCTTCAAGAAATGATTGATCACGATAATAAATTGGCTCGATTATGCTTCTAAGGACCCCGTTAGCTCACTCTTGCAATCATTGTAATAAAACTAAAATGTGATCCGGTTGCATTGGATGAAAAATGTGTGAAGTCGACTAAGGATCTTCTAGAGACACAATCATCCGCTTGTATTGTGTGTCTGCCGGAAGAAGTCCGAGGGTTTGGGAGAGCGCCTAGTAACGTGAACCAACTACGCTAGCTGATGGGGTTGCCCCCTCAAAGTCGGCCAGGCGTGCACAAGCCAATCTTTCCTCTCATGTTGGTTCTTCTTACGCTTCCTTACCTTCTGTGTCCCTTCTTCCCCGCTCTTCTTGCACCTCTCTCTTTCGGGAGTGCCAGTATCTTATGAACACTCTCGAGAGGTTTGTAGGAGGCAAGAAGAAGCTCAATCTCATTCTAGACAAATCTAAAATTTGCAGATTTAATCAGTGGTTCAGGATACGATATCCGAGGAGGATATGAGGAAGCATCCACTGCTGTGCTCAAAACCATAGCACCGTGTGTGATCAAAACTAAGCTCAGGATCGAGAAAGTAAATTTTAAGTCGGTGGGTTTGTCTAAAGGATTTACGGCGACAAGGTGATCCCACCGCACCCGCCCCTCGTAAGGCGAAGTATCATTGCACCTTCGCATCGTAAAAGATGGACATTTAGTTGATCATTGCTTGGTAGCGCCAAGATCGCTGAAGAGATCGTGGTTGAGTCTCTTAGGAACATCGTGTCACACCGGATCTTGAGTGCACCTAAGACCAACACGAGGTCTAGATTTGTTCCATCTGATGATTTTAGGCGAGATCGAGGACTTGGTTTTACGAGTTTTCTGAGTTTAGTCCTCATGCTCCCTTTGGTAAGAACTTCCGCCGCCCCGAGGGTAGATCTCTTTTTCCTTCGAGATAGCTACTCACGGGCGAGATCGACATGTTATCGCACTTCGACTCGCTTCCTCCATAGCAATCGGATCAAAGAATAAGCCGAGATCTTTTGACTTGTTGAGTGACAGAGCGTAGGGTAGATAGAGAGTCGGTCCTTGCTTGACTACTTCATCTGTCGCCGTGTTACTCAAGATTGGGTGCCAAAATCACTACCGATTCACCCCAAGACGTAGACTTTACTCTCTGCTTGACTCGTGGTCGGCCAAATTTGGGAAGGGAAAGGTCCGATTGTAGACTTGGTTGTTCACGCCATATGACCGGTGAGTCTCGTTGGTTTTCTTTCCTAGCCCGCGCTTCCAGTGATGAGACGATCACCTTCTGAGATGCTTTCATTTGCACACGTCAGTCGCTAAAAGTCTTGTGAGCATTAATGATTCTTTTTATTTTAAAAGATGTTGCCTTAGTAAGTAAATTGCGAGATAACTGCTTTCGATCTCACCACTTCTGGAGATGACGGTTTCTGAGGTGAGCTTTAAGAAAAACAATTGCAAAATTCCTGATTCTTCTGTAGTCTAGTTTATGGGATTTCTCGATATGGGAGAATCTTTCGTGGCCGATTTTCTGGATCGTCTGGTGATCCTCTCCGATGTTTAATTGCTTCGAATCCAGTGATTTGACTTTCTCGCATAGGAGACTTGGTCATATAAGATTTGAATCATCCGATCTGGTTAGCAAGCCACGATCTCATTCGTGGTTTGTCGAAACTCAAAATGGTCAAGGATCTTGTTTGTGCTCCTTCGCCGGAGAGCAAAATAGTTGTTCGCTTCACATCCTCCGGGCCATAAAGGATTGGCGATGGGAGATGCACCCAGTCAGCACTCGCTCCATATGGACCGCGATAGGACCAATTCAGAGTCGCAATCGATGTGAGGGAAGAAGTACGCACTTGTAAGTAGTCGGCGACTTCTCGAGGTATTCTTGGGTGTTTTTCTTAGCCTCGAAGGATGAGACGCTTACTCTTTTCGTGGTCTTTTAGTAGGCTTTACGCTGAGCTCCTGTGCATTACGAGCAATTCGACCGATAATGGCACCGAGAGTTCAAGAATTCCTACTTTGAGGATTTTGTAGTGAGAGAGTGTAGAGCACCGTTCTAAATCTATATCGTCCCTCAACAAAATGGCGTTGCAGAGAGGAAGAACCAGCACCTTAGTCGAGATGGCAGTGACGATGCTTGATGAGTACTCTACACCTAGGAAGTTTTGCCGAGGCAATTACTACCTGCTTGTCATGTTTCTAAGGAGTTTTTCTTGGGCACTCTCTGCATCGCACTTCGTGAGTGAGTTGAGATATGGCGAAACCAAACGCCTCGCATTTTCGTGTGTTTGGTTGCAAGTGTTTTATCTCAAGTCCTGGGAACCTAGATATGTTCGAGTCACGATCTTGTAATGGGATCTTTCCTGGTTACTCGACTTCTTCTCGATGCCTATAGAGTCCGAAATCTGCGAATCTAGTAAATTGTTAGAAACGTGAGGAGACTCTTCGATGAGGCCACCCAGTGGACTAGCCACGATATCTCGAGTTCCTTAGAGCGCTCCGAGTCCATCTGTGTGGACGATGAGGAGGATGGAGATGAGGGTTGTTTACCCGATCCGGCCTCTTCTCTTCCTCTTGAGGTGCCCTCTTCCACCGCACCTCGAGGAGATCGACCCTTACTTACTCTCTACGAAGCTAGTGGCTCTGTCCTCATCTCAAATGCGCTAATGAGGTAGAGGCCACTTCTTCATCTCACCTTGGACTCCAAGACATCATTAGCAGGACCATCCTTCGCAGCGTATAATTGGAGATCTCTTTGAGCGAGTCAACTCGCTCAAAACTGCATGTCTCTATTCATCTCCGTGCTCGCTTTGTTGCCTCGTTTGAGCCCAAAGACGCTTGTCGTGCTCTTTACGATGAGTCATGGACTAACGCCATGCACGAGGAATGGAAAACTTTGAAAGGAACAAGTGCGGTCCCTTGTTGAGCTCCTCAAGGTCACAATATCATTGGGACCAAATGGGTGTTCAAGAACAAGCAAAGTGAAGATGGGTTAGTCATTCAAACAAGGCTAGCCTTGGTAGCTCAGTGGTACTCTCAAGCTGAGGGTCTAGATTTCAAGAGACCTTGCCCCTCGTAGCTGTGACTTGAAGCCATTAGAATCTCGCTTGCCTTTACAGCCGACACAGGGTTTCAAGCTTACCAAATGGATGTCAAGAGTGCCTTCCTCAATGGCCTTATTGAGGAAGAAGTCTATGTCGATGTGACCTCCTCGGGTTTCGAGAACCCCAAATACCTAACCATGTCTACAGTGCTTTCCAAAGCTTTGTATGGACTCAAGCGAGTCTGTGAGCTTGGTATGAAAGGCTTAAGTCCCATCTCACTGAGCCATGGTTTTGAGATGGGTAAAATTGACAAGACTTTGTTCATCCGCCGCCTTGGCGCGATCTTACGCTTCGCCTGCATCTACGTGGATGACATTATCTTTGGCGGCTCCTCGCATGCTCTCGCTTCCCAGCTTTTAGATGTCATGAGCTCGGAGTTTGAAATGAGCATGATGGGCGAGTTGAGTTTCTTCCTTGGCTTCCAAATCCAGCAGGACTTGAGAGGTACCTTTCTTCATCAAGGCAAATACACTCGAGACCTCCCAAGCTGCTTCACATGAATGATGGAAAGCCAAGATCAACTCCAATAGGCATCTACAAATGCTCGGATCCGCATGAAGACACGAACCTGCTGGACTAAAAGGATTTCAGGGAGCATGATAGGCTCTCTCTTGTACCTCATGTACTCGAGACCGGATATACACTTTTACTGTGTCTTTGTGCTCAGTTTGAGCTTCTCTCGCGTATCTCACCGCCAGGCGGTGAAGCGCATCTTCTAGACCTTCAGCTACCATTGACTATGGCATCCGGTACTCTTCCTCTTCTTGTCTATCTCTTAGAGCCTTCTCGTCACGACTTTCACGGGTGTAGGATGGAGCAGGAAAAGCACTTCCGCACTTGCCAATTCATTGGCACTTCTCAATCTCTCAGTCGCCGAGGAAGCAATCCCTGTTCTTGCGAACCGTAGAGGCTTGAGCATGGCGTTCTTTGCAGGCGCTGTCGTTGTAGTCAAGTGCTTTGGATGGTCTCGACCTCAGGATTTCTGGCTATCTATCGATCGTGTTCCACTCTTTCATGATAACATCGCTCGCAATTTGCATTGCCAAGAACCGGTGCAAACATTCTCGGACCAAGCATATTGATATCGAGATATCACTTTCTTAGAGACCATGTAGAGAAGGGTGACATTGTGCTCGGTTTGTGGAGAGTGAGCACCGCTAAGTGACATATCTTCACTAAGCCTCCGGATTGCTCTTGGTTTTGACTCTGCGAGGAGAGCTTGGGGTGGTTTGTCCTTACGGAGTTCATTGCAGGGGGAGCGCAGTGCTACAACTATATTATATTATATTATATTATACGCTACTCCTTTCTCGGTTTCATTTCTTTAAATATTAGTCTGAAGTCCTTCCAAAGATAGGTTAGAGTGTCTCTCTTGCCAAATTGCTTTGACTACTACTTCTTGTCTTGTGCTTCTAGGATGTTTGCTTATTAGGTGGGTTCCTTCTTCTCTAAGTAGAGCTTACTCACTTCTTATAGGATCTAGCAAGGGCCTGCCACCCTTGGGTGAGACAGGGGCGTTGTTTGCTCCTTAGTGTATGTGTAGATCACCGATAGTCCTAGAATCATACGGGGTAGATAAGAACACTGTCTGAGCGATAGTTTTTTCTATATCTTTTCTATGCTCTAAAGGACCCATTTTCTATTTTTATTTTGATTCTCGTTTACATTCCTTTGTCTGTGGGGAGTTATTCTTGGTTATTCCATTTTCTTAATTGTGTCTTAACTCAACCTGAATTAAAAGATGCATCTCATTCTGAAGGGAATCTGGATTTTTGTGTATTTCATCAAGCATTGCATAATAATCAAATGGAGCCTTGTTTATTATCCTTGATGATCATGCTTCACTTTTTACATCTTGCCATGATTTATGCTAAACTGCTAGATCTATCATGACTTTTTATGTGTAGTTTAGTCTTTGCCATGCTAAGGTACTTAAAAATGCTAAACTTGAATTAAAATCTTGTCATGATAGCTCTTGAGACTAGTCTGGTTAAAACTATCCTTTTATGATCTTATGCCATGTCAAGTAATTTCGAGTTGAGTCCGAATCTCTTTTGGACTTTTGAGTAAGTTATGTCGGCTTGTTAAGAAACATGACTTATCTCTAATCCTTTGGTCTAAAAACTTCAAAAGCAAAAATGATCTCTTTTGTGCGAAAAAGAATCTCACCAAATCTTTCTCATGAGACGGCTTGCCATTGCACTCAGCATGCAACTCGGGAGCCTTGGATGACCTAAGATCACCTCCTTAAGTGCATGGCTTGGAGTGGTTGCATAAGGCTTGGGATCTAGCACATGGCTAAAAAAAAAAGGTTGAAGCTCGGGAGGCGCTTGTGGATGGCACCTAGTCCAGAGCTTGCTTTATCGAGATAAAACCTTAAAGAGCCTTAAAATAGAAAGTCTTTAGAAAAGAAAAATGTGCTAAAATTGCTTATCATCAAAGAGACCAAGTTCGGATAAAATGAGTCCTTCTTCAACTGGTAGCACTCTAAAGCTGCTCAAGATGAGTTTTCTTGGTTCAACTTAGATTATTTGACATGGCTTGCATCATCCTTGGATATCTTTAGCTAGATTTCAATCTTGACTTATTTGACTGCTAAAGAACTGGATCATTAATCGATTATGGACTTTACGTCTTAGCTCTTCTATACATCGATTGTCATGATCTTGATGATGCATGTTTTGACTAACGTGGGTCAAGTTGCGAAGAACTTGTTCTCGGAATTGATTTCTTGGTCTATTGTTGTGCAGGTTGCTTGGAGGTCAACGACGGTCAACGGCGAGGATGATCAGAACTAGGCTTGGAGAGCTGAGGTTCAGAACGATCGACGATGTCGGATGAAGTCTATGGATTCAAGCATGGTGCAAAATGGACAAGGATGACCGAACGGAAAGTTCGGTGCGACGGATTGCATCAAGCGGCGCAGGAGTTGGTGCAAGTGCCATGGTGATTTCGGTGGGAGCCAGATGGGAGAGACTTGCCGACATGATGAGAGTCGTTGATCAACCTACACGTGGCGAAGTATGGAACTGCTTCATGAAGATTGGACTCAGTCTTGGAGAAGGATCGGGAAGGGGTATTTTGGTAATATCACTAAAATACCACCTTATTTGCTTTTGGCTAAACCGCGGTGCAAGACGACGCAAGGAAAAGCGGTTTAGGTCAAGAGAAGATGAAGACGACGCTTTAAAATATGTGCGTGAGTTAAACCCGTTTATGTGTGGGCTTAACGGGTGCCCAATAGGAAATTCTTCTAGAAGGTTAGCATCCACTATAAATATGGGAGAGTGCTGTGCACCTCCTTAATCCTTTTGCTTATTTTGAAACTCTAGTTTTGTTTTTGAGATTAGGGAGTGGAGATGTTAGAATTCTCGAAGAGGAGATTGATTGTGTGCTCATGTATTGAGTTTTGTCCTCCATGTTGAAGTGGTTGTAAACCAGCAACAATCACAAATCAATCTATGCAAGTTTTCTTGAGATGAGTCTCTTTTCGTTCTTGCTCTCTATTTTGTGATTTTGGGGTCGTCTTTGATTCTCAAGTTTTCCTTCGGTTTCTGCCCCTAATCTTGCTTGCTGTGACATGTGGGAACTCATCTAGGATCATCTTGATCATCTCTAACCCACGAGCAAGGTTTTGGATCTAGTTTTCATTTTGACTCGGTTTTGAACCATCCTTCATTCAAACGGAAAAAGATTGGAACTTTGCCGAGGATCTTCACGATATTTGATTGGAATAGGTTCCTGCTATCCTAGAGAAGATGTGTTCTAAGTTTTATCGAGTTTGGAGTTATGGATCAAAAGTTAGAGCTATTTACAACTTTATTTTCGGGTTGATTTCACTATTCATCAGGCTGGAGGTTAGACCGCCATTGATATAGAGGTCAGACCGCCCATGGACCGGTCAGACAGCCATTAATATGGAGGTCAGAACACCCAACACTTGAAAATAGAGTTTTAGTTGATTTTAGTTGTTTTGCTCCGGGGTTTAGATTGGATTCAATACAAGACTTCTGATGTGCTTGGATATTGATTTTCATAGCTCTCATAGCTATCGGAGTGAAAATCGTGTTGAATCTGATATTTGTGAAAAAGAGATCGTACTCCTATTCACCCCCCTCTAATCGTCGTTTCGGTCCAACAAGTGGTATCAGAGCCCGGTTAGTTCAATCTTGACCTTAACCGGTCATTGTACTTGACGATGGAGAAGTACTCCGCAAAGCCTCATGTCTTTGATGGGCTCGACTATGCCTATTGGAAGAATCACATGTATGTCTACCTTCAGAGCGAAGGATAAGCCATATGGGAGGTTGTTCGATCTCCGCTCGTTTTGCCTGAGGTTGCTACGCCGGCTTCAGCAACCCTCTTGGCTAACAACCATATGACAAAGAATCTCCTATATGCCGGACTTGGTAGACATGAGTACGATAGAATCTGTCCCCTTGAAACCGCGCACGAGATCTGGAGCACCCTCGAAACCTACTATGAAGGTTTGTCCCAGATCAAGCAAGTGCGTCAGACGGTCTTTAAGCGAGAGTATAACAAGTTCGAGATGCGTCCTGGAGAGAGCATCGATGACGTCTTTACTCGCTTCAACAAGGTGCTCAACCAGCTGAGAGCGGTTAATATCGAATATTCTCAATCTGAGAATGCCACTCACCTCTTAGCTGCAATCAACACCAAGGAGTGGGAGATGAAGGCTACCGCCATTAAGGAGAACGTCAACCTTTCGAGCCTTACTTTAGAGTTGCTTTATAGCAAACTCAAGACCCATGAAATTAAAAGAGTTGACCATCCCAAGAAGAAAAATATGGCTTTGGTAGCATATCCTCTCAAGAGAGCTTATGATGGTTCTTTTAAATCTTCTTCCGGTTTTTCTTTCTTGTTTATCTGCAAGACAGAGATGTCTCTTGATAATATCGTCTTAGACATTCCATAACTTTTAATTGGTTTATCCAAAAATAGTGATCTAAGATATTATGGAATCCCAGGAATTATCTACCATAAAAATAATATAATTTTTCTACTCAGTAAAAACTTTGCTAACTCAACATTTTTCCCATTGTCCCCAATAGAAAGATAGAACTGAATAGCATAGTTCAAAATTTCACAACTCCTATTATGCTTGTCCAAAAAATGTGATCTTGTACTCTTTGGAATCATTATAAAGTTATCTATCTAATTCATGCAGACCAAAAGTCCAACTTCATCCATTTTAAAATTTTAATTTGCATAACTACGTTATTTTCAAACCCGTAGACCGAATAGACACTCGGATTGTAAAAATCATAACTAATTATCTACTTATCCAAATAGTTCCAACCAAGACTTTCTAGAAAGCTAATGAAATTATTAACCTATCTCTAGGAGACGCAAATCCCTAATTTTGCACTAAACTAATCTAAAACTACAGATCAACAGAACTGCAGATTACCGATTCACTAATAGCAGGGCAACAGATCAGATAGTTGACAATAAATCGCATAGAAAAAGAATTAAAATAACTATTGGGGAATCAAGAATCACCCTCGACGACACACTGGATTCCACTGAAAACCCCACGAGAATTCCCCTTTCTTTCTTGTCTTCTCCCTCTCCCTCTTCCTTCTCTCCTTGGCCAGCAGCACCAAAAGGGAGTCCTCCTCCTTCTTCCTCTTGGCGTGACAAGGAGGGTGCGAGGAGGAGTAACAAAGAACACCGGGGAGGAGGGAGACGTGGGGTCTTTGGATAGGGAGGGGGTGGCGGCCACAAAAGGGAGGGGAGGGGGAGGTGCAAGGAAGGGGGTGGCTTAGGGTTTGGCTGCCCCCTCCTCTACTAACGGGCCAACGTGTTGTTGGATTTTTATCCCACAGCCCAGGTTCTCTGAATAACACAAAAAAAACCTGAACTTCCAGTTAAAACCACTCTCTAAAGTGGTGGCTGCCCTTTGGGCCCAATGATTGATACAAAGTCATTGGCCCAAAGTGAGGTGGCACAAAACCATATATAAGTGAAGTAAATTCGCTAGCCCATTGGAGTAGAGTTTGATGCAGCCGAATCGATGGAAGTAGAGTAGCCCGGTTGGAGGTGAAGTAGTGGTCGTATCCATAGGGTTGATGTCCTCATCATCCTCCCCTTCTTACATTTGAGTCGTCTCGACTCAAGCTCATCGTCCAGCTCCAGGAAAAATTTTAAAACTTGTAGCAAAGTATGCTCATCTTTCTGTAAAATATTAGCAACAGCAGATGGCAAAGAAATAGAGAAAACTTTACAATTTTAAAGGTGAGTGTGCATGCATCAAATCAGCAAAGGTGCATTTTTTTTATAGTATTCAGTTTGTAACTCAATTTGGAAGTATAAGTGAAGTATATAGTAGAATTATTCATCACCATATCATGAAAAAATGTGCTCCTCAACGTTCGTAAGTTATTGGGCAGGACAACAATTGATTTCAAAGTGCACAAGTAATTCATATAATCAGATTTCAATCGAGCAAGAGCAAATTCATGTAGCAATGGTGAAAAGATTTGTAAGTTCGTCCATACTGCAACAACATTATGCAGATTGTCAATACTAGATGGTGCAATAAGAGATGAACACATAGGCATTGAATGATCAGTCAATTTTATTTTCCTCCCATAATGAACAAGATTCATCACACAATAATTGTTGTTCAAAACAGTAAGCTTCAATTCATCCATGTTATTACAAGTTATGCATATTCGATATACAAGAAATTAATTGTCTACACTATAATCTCCAATCAAATCAAACTTATATCTAGGGGTGTAGGCACTAAACAAGGATTTCGAACATGCAATTGCATAAACTTTTTCTGTAGCATGTGATAATTTCATAGGTGGATACAACATAATGTAACATAAAGAATCAATAGGAGAAATTCTAATCAAAACTTCTTTGTGTCTAACCAATTCCACCTAACTCATCACATGAAGTACTCACAACAGCAGGCAATTCAATTATTTCATCACATGGTGCCCTCAAGTCAGCAAGTAAATCAATAATTTTATCAAATGGTGCACTCAATTTAGCAGGCAAATCAATTAAATTATCACAGGATTCATGCAAATTCTTAATAATATCAGATTATATAGCTAGGGAATTAATATCTACCTTCTCAGCACTAGGTTCCTCCATCTCATGTGATGCAATGGTTTCTACAAAAAAAATCTGATTTTCACTCTGTTCAGTGATACTAGGCATGAAATCATGGGTATTGATCTCAGATTGAGTGTTCAAATCAGTACCTTTGGTATTACCTTGTAGGCTCGACTCAGATGATGTCGGTACTGGAGCCAGTGAGTAGTCACAAGCTTTCCATTCTTTTTCTTTCTCTAGCTCAATTACAAATGAGCGAGCCACTGATGTAAGGCAGTGAGACAGAGTGGCGCTCACAGCAGCAGGGGTGGCAATCATAGTAGGTGCAGCAACAGAAGAAGCAACCGAAGATGATCTCGATGCGGAGGCGTACACCGTGCGCTTGTTTGTTTCATGTACCCGTGAAGGTGTAGTGGAGGTAAACAAAAATGCACGACTAGTCTTGGTTTGTCATCCCTATACTTTTTTTTCAGCTTTGCAAGCAAGACGAAACAAGCGGGTGATAGAATTGTATTTTTTTATAATCAAGTATGTCCTGAATTTCACGGTTTAAACCTCCAAAAAATCTAGCCATCTTAACATCTTCAGTTTCATCTAAACCATAATGCAACAAACCAGTTTGTAATTCTTGATAATAATCATCTACAGAACTAGTACCTTGTCTTAAGTGTTGTAATTTATTAAGCAATTCACGAGAATAATAGGAAAGTACAAATCTAAGTCTCATTGCTCTCTTCAAAGCATTCCAAGTTCTCGGTATGTTCTGATTAGTACGACAGTATTCACTCCACCAAATAGATGCAAAATCAGTAAACTCACGGGTAATAGCCCTAACTTTCAGATGATCAGAAAATTCAAGGTATGCAAATAATTATTGTACAACTAATTCCCATGTGAGATAAGCATTAAGATCATAATTCCCACCAAAATAAGGCACAGTGAGTTTAGTTTTACCAGACGTACCATCACGATTATATACCTCCTGCGGTGGACGATCTAATCTCAAGCGTGCATGTTCCTCGTGGACATACTTGCGCTCCCGTTCAATGGCTCGAAGAGGACATGGATCTAGCTGGTAATCATCACGTGAACCTACCATAGTTAGTAAAAAAATAAAGAAATAAATCACAAGTATATATTCCAATCAACTACTAGGTTCGGGAGGTTCAAAGTCGCTCACACTTAAGTCAATACCGAGTTCTTACCAATTCTTACCAAGCAGAATAGGTGATGCAACCGGTGGCTGGTTCGTAGTAACTTGACTCAAATGATGAGTAAAGCTATTGCAAGGACCGGTTCGACGTGATCTGCTCAGTTAGTAGAAAGTGGATCTTGGACAAGCTTTAAAATACGTAGCAAATTATTACAATAAGTTAATTTCAAAAATTACACATAATTGAATTATAGTTCGTATCTAGCTCTTAGCCTAGGTTGCTAATCAACCAAGGATGGAAGAAGGCTAAAACAAGTGTATAACAATGTATAGGAGTGGTAGAAATAGGATAATTCAATAGAATGCAATCTGGAATTGAAAAGCACAAGGATTGACCCAAATATGAAAACTAAAGATTTCTGCCCACTAGACAGTACGTCGGTATTTTGGTCGTAACTTTTTGTCAGGTGCCTCTTTTTTATTCTTTTTTTTGTGTTTCATAATGGATTTTTCTACTATTTTTATTTTGGGTCCATGTTTTGAAAAAGGACCTAAAAATTCACACAAAAATTACAACTGCTGACTGTTGTAGATTTAAACTAGAAATTTAGGTCAACTTTCACTGCAGATATCTTTTAACTTCCTGACTGGAATGAAATGAAATTTTACAAGAAGATGGATAATGAAGTTATGAATCTAATGCCGGTAGTTTCACTCAAAAAATGATAAAGGAACGAAAGTTATGGCATTTTTTGTGGTCATGGCGTAAAAGAGAGTCTTCCACCAAAATTAAAAATTAGGGTTTGGTGTGTTCAAGATAGTTTTGGGCGTGGGATTTTTTTGGAGTTTATAGAAACAAGGTTATGAACACCAACTAGACAAAGCTAAAATGGACGCAAATTCAATTTAGCAAACCAAAACTAACAGATTGAAAAGCACAAACAGGGTTTGGACAGCGGAAATAACTCTTTTTGTAGGGCAATTTTCTGGACTATGGGGAATAAAAATAAATCTACTAACTAGGGATACAAGAAATTCTACCTATCAACGTAAGCTCTGATACCACCTAATGAGAACAATGGATGCCTCGATCTTCCGATAGGATGATACGTCGATTTGTGGAGGTACTACTTTGACGATGCATGCTTCTAACCGATCACGACCAGAACACCAAGCAATCGCTAAACCACACTCCAAGTCGCTATCAACCGCGCCAAGAACACGATTGATCTGAATACTAGGTTCAATTCATCGAAGAACACACAAGAACAAGGTAATAAGCAATCTGAAATTACAAATAGGATTGAAATATTTGATAAAATTGGGATTCTGGAGCGGTATTATAGTTGGTCTAATCGACACAAGTCAATACACGAAGATGCAATAAAGCTAAATTTTAACTAAACAAAATCCAAGGAAACTAGATGGATGTGGCCACCTTAAATAGGGGAGGGGGAGCCGCACATAGATAGGAGATAAGGGGTGGTACTATTTATGATACTATTCACATGAACAATACAGCTGTGAACAATGCGGCCCAAGAGAGGGGGCGGCCGGGGAGGTGGTCAGCCCAAATAACCTAAAGTGGTGGCTGTCCTTTTGGGCCCAATGATTGATACAAGGCCCTCGGCCCAAAGTAAGGTGGCACAGCACAATATATAAGTGAAGCAAATTCATCGGCCCGTTGGAGTAGAGTTTGACGCAGCCGAATCGATGGAAGTAGAGTAGCCCGGTTGGAGGTGGAGTAGCGGTCGTATCCGGAGCGTTGATGTCCTCATCATTCTGGACTTCTTTCTTCGTGGTCGAAAGATGCATTTGTTCAATGACCTTTATCTTTTCAGGATTTACTTCAATTCCTCATGTAGAGACAAGGAATCCAAGCAATTTCCCTAATGAGACTCCGAGCACACACTTCTCAGGATTGAGTTGCAACTGGTGTTGTCTAAGGTAATGTTTCTTGTAGATCGGAAATATGATTAGGTCGCTTGATACTTTTTACGATTATATCATCGACATAGGCTTCCAAATTTCGGCCTAGTTGAGGTGAAAAAGTCGTCTGCACCAAGTGTTGAAAAGAAGAGCAAGAATTTTTTTAGACCAAATGATATTTTGACATAGCAAAATATTTCGAATGATCTAATAAATGCGGTCTTTTCTTCATCATCTACACACATACTAACTGATGATAACTGAATATGCATATAGAAAACTTAATATTTCACAACCAACAAGAGAGTCAACCAATTGATCAATACAAGGAAGGGATAATTATCTTTTAGACAAGCTTTATTAAGATCGATAAAGTATACACACATACACCACTCACCATTAGACTTTCTAACCATTATAGGATTAGCCAACCACTGGGTAGTCGACTTCTCTTATAAATGCTGTTTTAAGTAGCTTGTCAAATTTGATATAATAACATCTCGTTGATTAGGTGCAAATCTTCATAATTTTTGTTTTACGGGTTTCTTATCAGGCCGTAGAGCTAGTCTGTGCTCGATCACCTCCTAGGGACTCGGACATGTCGATGCTTGCCACGTGAAGACATCTACGTTAGCTCAAGGAAGGTGACGAGGCGTCTTCCTATTTAGGGTCGAAATATCCCCAATGCGAATAGTCTTCGAAGGCTCCTCTGGATTTAACAGAACCTCTTTGACTTGATCATTTGGCTTTGGCGCAGCTTTAGGCTTCGACTGCTTGGTCGAAGGCTGACTCTTGCTTGTTTCTTGAGTAGGTATCTGACCAACCATCCCGATGGATTTACGGTCGCATGTAAGTGCCATATTTTTATCACAGCAGACTGTGATTACTCCTTTGGGACATAAAATCTTAAGACATTGATAACCATAATAAGCAGCCATTAGGAATCTTGTCAAAGTTGGTCGTCCGAGTATGACATTATATGCTGTGTCGAAATCGACCACATCAAAAGATATTTTCTTTGTCCTGAAGTTGCTTGGTGAACCAAATGTTACAGGAAGAGAAACATGGCCAATGAGTTTGACCGAAGACCCCGGTACGACTCCATGAAAAGAGTATTGTACAAGTTTTTGATTGGTCCTGGGTACTTGCATTTCACCTAGGGCGCTTGTAAACAAAATATTTAATGAACTGTCACCATCAACTAACACTCAATTTACTCGATAGTTGTTGATAGTGGGCTTGACCACGATCAGAAACCGACCTGGTCGAGATGAAGGGGTTAGACAGTCACCCCTGTCGAAAGAGATGGTGACTTCCGACCACTTCGGCAACTTATTGATAAGAGGAGGGTTAATAGAGTTTACCTCACGTTCGATAGCCTTGAGCTGTTGTTTTGACTAATATATCGATGATCCTCTATAGATATGGTCGATGATATACTTCAGATCTTAGAACGACATCTCCTCCCCGTTGATAAGTCTGTGGCCCGATCTTCTGAAAGGTATTGATAAGTCGATTGTGGAGATCTCGACGTTGATGATCCAAAGGCTCCGACCAAACAGATCGAACCCCTTGCAATCACTACACCACTGCTCCGATGGTTATCAACCATGTCGAACGCGGTTGACCTCGCCAAGAAGGCTATGTCCTGCATGCGAATCGAGAACACAAGCAAGAAAGTAGAAGATGCAATCTGATATTGTATTGCGAATAAAGATGAAACTCACAATGTGGGGTTCCTCAACCGAACGTGCGGTGAGACTGCTAAACAGAATAATCTCAAAGAAAAACCCACCCTAAACTATGACGGCTACTGTATATATATAGGGGGACGTGAGGGGGTCGACCTAGGGTTGTGCGACCGTGGAAAGAGGCGTACACAACCTGGGCTCCGACCTCGACACACTTACAAGGCCCTATTAGGCCTAAAACAGTGACGCGACACCTTATTCACTATTTATATCGCGTATCTCTGGTCGAAGACTTGGTCATAGGACTGGTCTGGGTGGTCTTGAGGAGTCCATGCTATCTCTGGTCATAGATTGTGTCCAACGAGTACTGGGCTCGCCGAGTACTGGTGAAACTGGTCGTAGTCCTTCTTGAAGTGGTCGTAAAACCTGTGGAACTGGTCATAGACCTTCTGGAACTGGTCGTAGTCCTAAATTCCTAACTACAAGTAAATCATCTCCGTTAGGCAGCATCATAGAGTTATCAAATAATACACTCAGCCCTAGAAATGAATTTACCTGATAAATAAGTTGACGAGCACGTGCCCGAGTAATTGGACCTTGCACATCATTCAAAGTAGTAGGAAGAGGAGTGTTCATATCAGTAGAAGTGATGTCCTCATCACTCGTCATTCGACTACTTTCGACCACTGTTTGTCCTACTTCCTCGAGTGTAGGAAGAGGTCCTTTGCCGGTGTAATAGTCTTCGAGCTTTCATTAGAAAACTCGGCAATTGCGAAGTTTGTGTCCTTCCTGTTTATGGAAAGAACACCACCTAGGCTTGTCATTCTTCCATTCGGGACATTTGCTCTTGCCCCAGTCGGAGTATGATTTGGAATTCCGAAGCTCCTTATCGCTTACAATCAAGACTTCCTTGGAACTATTGACTTGAGGCTTTTGGCCTTTGGTATTGTTCTTGGATTTTTTGGACTTTTATCATTCTTTTAGTTACTTTCGCCCGCTTTTTGAGGATTTTTATCATCTCGATCAATAGTTTTGTTCCACTCGACTGCTTCAACGGCAGTCGCATATCGATCGACCATCTCAAAGAGCTCAGCAACAGTAGCCGGGGGATTTAAAGTGATATCCTCTATGATCCTTCTACTGCGGACTCTCTGTTTAAATGCTCTAATAATAGAAAAATCAAAAACTTTTGGGATAAAATTGCGAACCTGACTGAAACGCCTGATGAACTGGCGTAAGATCTCATGGTCATTCTGTCTCATCCAGTGCAAGTTGTCCTCCTTCCCGGGACGTTGTAGGTGCCCTGAAAATTGGCTAGTGATAGGTCACAGAGGTGTTGCCACGAATAGATCGACTCCAGCGGTTGATTTAACAACCACAGCCGAGTAGATCCTTTGAGCACAGTAGAAAAGTAATTTTCCATGACATGCTCTCCTCCCGCCATTTGCCGAACAACGATTGTATAGATCTAAAGAAATTCGATGGGATTCTGTGACCCATCAAACTTCTCCATATTCATTGGTAGAAACCGCGGCGGCCAACGAACTGCTTGGAGATCATGTGAGAATGCCCGACATCCGATAATAACATCATGATGCCTTCTTTGTGGGAAAAAAGGTTGATGTCGCCAGGTGATCGTACGCGATGATACCCAGTTGTAGGTGGACTCGACCTATGATAGGTCTTAGTCCTATGAAGGTAATAATCTTCGTATTCCATCTGCTATTTCATATTTCGAGGTTGGAGTGGTGAACGATCACCTCCCCTAAGAGCTTGTCGATCATCAGATGTTCGAAGAACTCTTCTTCGACTGGAGTTGCCTATCTCCATGAGGCGAGTTATTCGAATGACTGGTGCTCGATGGTGTCGTCTTGGTACGACTTCCAGAATGGTGTCGGCGAGGTTGCTCAAGCCTGGCTATCGCACTCCGAAGCCTTTGTGCGATTTCCTCAATGAAGAGGTCATAACCTCGCGCTCGTCCAAGTTCTTGAGTTGGATTCTCGAGCAAGTCCTTTATATGTTGAAGGTCTTGAGCTTCCTCTGACCGATATTGAATGCACCCAGGTAAAGTTCTCTGGGTTGCAATTCTTCTCCTCTGGATAGTGTCAGCATGGTTATTAAGGCAGTAAGGCGGCGCTAAGGCGCGAGGCGAAACGACGCCTTACATCATCCTAAGGCGCTATGGGCGGAGGAAGATCCGGAGCAATCGAGTAGTGTGGAAGAAGAGCAGAAGAAAAAGGGGAAAAGAGAAAGGAGAAGAGAAAGAAAAAAAGAAAAAGAAAAGGACTAACTTGGCCAGTCCAGTAGCCCATCAGGCCCAACCGCCCAAGCTATGCCTGTGACCGTGAGGACTTCTCAATCTCAACCCCATGGTTATTAAGCTATGCCCGTGACCTTAATAAGCATGCTCAACCCTCGACCCTGCCTCCTCTCCTCCTCTCTTTCCTACCGCTGCCTCAACCTTGCCTCCTCTCTCGCCCGAAGCTTCCCTACCCTCTCGCCCTCTCCCGTTCTCTTCCCCTTCCCCTTCCCTACCCTCGCACTCTCCCGTCCTCTTCCCCTTCCCTACCCCGGCGACGCAGATCCGGAGCAACCGAGTGAGCTCCGGGCGGAGGAAGACGCCCACGAGTGGCAGCAGTACCCAGCAACGCAGATCCGGAGACAAGATAACACCCACGGGCGGCGGAGTACCCCGACAGCGCAGATCCGGAGATAAGACGGCAGTGGCGCCGAGTGGTGAAGACGAGACTACACTTCAGGTGCCCGATCTAGCGTGGCTCCTGGCGAAGGAGGATCCACAGCCGGTACAGATCGTGTGAGGAGGCACCTTGTCGACGAACTCCAAGATCCAGGTGAACTCCCGTCTCCTCTCTTCTCTCCTTCTACCTCCCTATCCACCGAAAGCTCCGAGCAGAGGACGCAAGGTGGGGCAACGCCTTGACACCATGGGACTGCCTTACTGCTTAGGCGACGCTCTAAGCGACGCCTTAGTAAGCATGAGTGTAAGGATCATCCACATCTGAGGTTTCTTGAATTCATCTCAATGGAGAGCGATTATTTCTAAGATTTCTCCCACGCTCATTAAGGTGCTGATCCTGTTCATCGCCGGAGGCATCCTCACCATCCCCACGAGAGCTCGCAGTTTGTGATCGATAAGGAGCATCCTTAGTCCTGCCTCTAGGAGAGTGACTAGGATCTGAGGGGAGAATGAAGACCTCCTAGATATGATTTCCACTTGCGCCTGAGGCCTCCTGACTTGAGGAGTAGTCGAACAACAACACCTTGCGACTTGGAGCAAGCCCCTCCAAGAAGGGGAATTCTAGGTTATAACTGTCTCCATCCAGAGATGAGCCCTGCGAGGGTATGGTCGAATTCGCAGGAAAAGTGTGCTCGACCATATCCTTTGCGGGGGTAACCGAAGAGTGACGACCACCAGATGCTGATGGAGTCCCAGAACGATGGCTTCCAGGACTTGCCGTGCCAGGTCGGATGGTCTCAGGCGCACTCGAACATTTGGAGGGGGAACCCTCTCCACGTTCTGTGCCTGCCTTAGTGCAGTCCTGATTATGGTCGAATGGACCCTTATCCTTTGAGGAATCTGGACCCTTATTTGGACGTAATGTTGTGGAGCAAAAGGATTCCTCCTCAACTATGTCTATGGTATAGTCTCTTGGATCTGGTGAAAGATCTCTAGAGGCAGCATTACCATCGAATGAAATAATATTCTGCTCATATTCGTAATAGGCATCCATATCGAGTCCTGTGTAGTCGGCCAAATCGAACCAATTCTCCTCGTTCCACTCTCCGAAAATTCCCATGGACGGCGCCAGCTGTCAATGTTTTACTATCGGTCTCACAAATGAATATTCGGGGATCTCCTAGGATTAGAATCACACAGAGAATGACATAGGGATTTTATACAGGTTTGGGCCTTCTCCGGGAAGAATAATAACCCTACTCCTATGTCACTCTGTATTGAATGTGCTGATTACTATCAAGAGGAAGACTAAAGCCTAATGTCTTCTACTCTAGATCGTGTGTCCCTCTGTCTACTGATTTCATCCTTTATATAGTGCATGAAGAGATGACCGTTTCTCCAAATCAAGAGACGTCTCAACATTCCAAATGACGAACCGGTTGATGGAGGTTACTATTAAAGAGATAACACCCCCACGTCGCCAGGTAGTTATTGTTAGAGACATATATATAATACGTGCAGTAATTTCAGAGAATAACAACGTATATTAACTACCCCATGTGTTTGAACGTGGTGTACAGGACTCCTTAATTGACTAGGCCCATATGTCTCCAAGCTCCATCGATTATAGGGCGGTTGTAGAGAAACTTACGACCACAAGGTGCTCGTAGAGAAGGCTCACAACCAGAGACGGGTCGTAGAAAAGCTAACAACTAGAGACTGATCGTAGAAAGGTCTACGACTACGGGGTGATTGTAGCAAGACTTACGACCACTTGGTTAAGTTTCTCCCTTATAGATAGTAAGGGGTATACTTGCGAGTAGTATAAAGATATTATCATCTATAATGAGAATTACAGATAAATAAATAATTGATGATTATTAGATCCTCGTCAGATGGTGATTCTTGACTTTTTTAATAACATTTTGTATCTTGTAACCGGCTTATAGAAACTATCCATTTTAGCAACTTTAATGCCATGCTTCACACAAAAGAAAGTGTCATCTTTAATAAAAGTTTTCCATCCATCATCCTCTCGCAATAACTGCAATTGAGTCTTTGTCCTTCTACTGCTGCCGATGGCTACTCGACGCCGCCACGGGTGCTGTCGCCATGACCCCGGCCAAGACCGTCGCACCCTTCATCCTCGGCCGCCACGCCACAGATCGCCTGCCGCCACCACGCCGTTCCTTGCGCCTTCGCCGATGGTTACTCAAAGACTCGCCGCTTCCTCGCTCCACAGCTTACTGCGCCCTATAGCGTGCTTGCCGCCTGCTCGCGCTGTGGTCGTCGTGCGTTGTTGCGACAGAGAGACCGAGGGAGTGCGAGAGGAGAGAGTTAGGGTGTGCCGGGGCGTCGGGCGTGGATGTGGGCGTGTGACCTATTATCTTGGGATGTTGGTTGTTTCCCGTTGGGTCGTGATATATCTAGTTGGGCCGCGAGGGGATAGAGCAAGATTGGGAGAGGGAGTGGGTGGGACGAGTTGAAATGGACTAGAGGTTGAAATACATATTTTTTTAGCTTACTAATTAGTATATATATATCTAATATACCTATTATATATTGTTTTTGGCAACAAAAAAAATGGATGTACGTACGTAGACCTATGTTTCTATATTAGATCCGTCTCTGAGTAGTGGGTGGCGACAAATGGGCGGCGAGGCACAAAAACCGTAGTAGAGGCGAGCACATTGGGTGGAGGCAAAGAGCAAGAGCGAAGGCAGAACAGCACATGCGCACTCGATATAATTCCCTTTTATACGTTTTGCGGTTCTGAAACGCTGACGAGGTCAATGCATCATAAGGAACGTAGATTTTCAACAACAAAAAATTGACTAAAAAATTCACATCGTGAACAAGACCTTGAATGCTTGGATGGTTCACCTGGTGTGCATTTTGTTGCATTGTTCACGATGTGCATTTTGAAAAAAGAAAACAAAATACATCTCCTCTAAAAAAGAAAAGAGAAAGTCGATTCTTAAAGAAAAATAGAGGAATGACAGAAGTAGGGAAGGCTTTTGTTACATATCGCTTGATAGTACAAGCTCAATCGGACAAGCGGCCAAGCCCAATAACCTCACAAAAACCCTGCAACCCTACAAAAGTAGCCCATATACAAAGCCCATACCTCTCAACAGGCGCACACTCAAAAGCCCACGGATCGCACAGAGAGAGAAGCACCTCCTCCTCCGGACCTCCGGTCCCCCACCTCCCCTCTCCACCTCCCCGAGACCTCGACTCCCGGTCCTCCTCCTCCTCCTAGATCTCCAAGGCGAGAAGCTTCCAGAAGCCCTCGAGACCCCACACCAGCAGCGATGTCGGCGAGCAGCACGCCGGTGGACGTCTCGGGGGAGCCGATCCCGACGTCGTCCGTGCTGATGGCGGCGTCCAAGCACATCGCCATGCGGTGCCGGCCGGAGAACGTGGCCTTCCTCAACTGCAAGAAGAAGGACCCCAACCCGGAGAAGTGCCTCGAGAAGGGCCGCCAGGTCACCCGCTGCGTCCTCAGCCTGTGAGTCGCCTACCTACCTGTCGCGTGCTATCTCCTCCTCCCCACTGTCCGCGCTTTATCCGATCCCCTCGTGTCTTCCTGGACTTTGGATTCGTGAAATGTTGCTTCGATCGTTCTGTTCTTGTTTGTTTGATTCGTTCGGGTAGATGCGTTCTATTCGGTTAATGTGCGTCCAATTTTGTTAGTTTGGGCTGGAATGTCGCGGTGTTGTGATGTTTAGTCTGTGCTGTCTTGAATTTTTTCTACCCTTTAACGGTAGCTGAAGCGCATGTAAGCAAAATCTCTGCGATTAGCCTATGCCGAGCTGGGGGATGGATCAGTAGTGTGGCAGCGAATTGTAACTTGGTAGCGACGAACATTGGATTATGCATAGGATTAAACAGTAGTGGTGCA
Source organism: Hsuehochloa calcarea (assembly GCA_036346395.1). Classification (NCBI taxonomy): domain Eukaryota; kingdom Viridiplantae; phylum Streptophyta; class Magnoliopsida; order Poales; family Poaceae; genus Hsuehochloa; species Hsuehochloa calcarea. The sequence goes on from CM070598.1 coordinate 52,304,119, forward strand.
GTGATTAGCTAGTTGGTGACGGGTTTATTGTAATAAGTATGTGGCTTTGGTCGTCAGATTGCTCAGCAGTTTCTAGTGAGTGCAGGGTTCATTGCTATGCAATCTTGTGCCAAGGCTGGGATAACCAGTAGCTTTGGGGTGAGTGCAGGGTTCATTGCTATGCAGTATTATGCTCGGTTTCGGGTAACCAGTAGCTTAGTGGTGATTACTGCAGTTTCTGATGAGCATGTAATGAAGTTTGCAGCTTGTGCGACAAACTGCAGAACTTATATGAATAAGTAGTTTTACAATGATTAGCTAATTACTGATGAAGTTGTGAATACATACATCATGCATTGTTAGCTTCCCAATCATATTATGCAGAAAGGAATAAACTGGCAATGTCGTACTCAATAGATAGCTCATTTTGGCTTTAGACTCAATTGTAAAATATGAAGTGTGCACTTATGTGAAAGAGAGCGATTATGTTCTTCTATGCAGCCACTAAAGACCATGACTTGCTTATATCTTCCTATTTATATTCTTAAATATGAAGTGTGCACTTATGTGAAAGCTATTTAATTTTGTCTGTGTTTCTGTTTGTCCTAATATTTATCTATGTCAAATTATTCTGTGAGGCTGTGATAGGAATTTTTCTGATTTATTCATTTGCTACTCAACAAGTTTGCATTTGCACCCTATTGTCTGTATATTTCCCATCTTCAGATCAGTAACTAAACAGTTATAATCAAATAGTTCTCAGCGGACAAACTACTAGGGTCCTTAATATAATCGAGAGGGGTGGAGTACATTAGATGTGATTCTACAATGCTCAAGTTAATAGTTACTAGCCACAATAGAGATACAATGGGTTCCTGCTTCGTTTGTCAGGTGAGACCTGCTATGCTTGTTATGTTCCATCGACTATCTCACAAGTCACAATGGTTGGTTCAATTCTAGTAAGTATTAACCCAATCTGGGAATACGAGGCGTGACCAACATACAGTGCAAACTGTATGCACCACACCTTCTCTTCCACTGGTATGTTAAGAACAACCCTAGTCTATCGATCTTCCAGTTAAACACATGCCACATTTTTCTTAAGTTGATCTAAGCACTTACTGTTATACTGTTTTCTGTTTGCAGCTAAGAGAACATTTCCTCCGATTTATTGGCAAAGGTTTCATTTGTTAACATCGTAGATACCCGTTCTGTGATTAGAACATGCAGTGAAGACTCAAAAGGATCTTAAGTGACTGTATCTATGCATTGGTGAATCCATGAGCCGATCAACTGAATTTAAATAGAATGGCTAAAAATGATTCATGCAAGCAATTAAGTTACACATTTAAGGAATAGCCTGTTATGATCCTTAGATCATAGGGTTAAACATCACCGGGAGGATAGCCGGGTGGTGTTGGCTGCTAGGGGAGAGGGATACTATAGATTGGGGAGACGAAGGGGATTGAGACTTAGACTATTGCATTCTCATTGCTTGCTTATGAATGGTGCGGTTCCTCTCTTTATATAGATAAGGTTAGCCCCTAGCAATATAGAAAGCAACATGATCTAATGCAACCAATCACTAAAGATAAGATAATATCTATACTATCCAAATATAAAGATATGGATCTAACTATTTCTAATATGAAGATATGCATGCATGCTATGGATTCCATGCTGCTACCCCTCCTTGTGCGCAGCCCCTAATGGGCCGTGGTCCTCCTGACCCATGTCCCTAATACTTCACCCTTCCTGGACGAGAGGTGTCCTCATGTCGACGAGGGGTCATGGCTCTGGCAGAACATTGCATGAAAGATGGTCCGCAACGCTCCAATAGACAGTAGTGAGGACTGCGGTCCCTTGGCGTGTCTTGATGTTGCAGGAGACGTCGGTGGTATGGACAAGTTGCGTGGGGCAGCAGCGACGCTCTTCCCACCATAGAATGCTTCAGTGGTGGGAAAAACGCGACGCCGTTGTGGTCCTGACACCCGCCACACCCCGCGCCTACAAAGGCATGGCATCGATCGGCGCGCGGAGAAGACGATCGTTGGACAACAATCTTCTTCCTCGACGAGGGCACCGCTTGTGCAACCACATGCGAGAAAGTCGATGATGCGAAGTCATCGGTGAAATGATAGACGCCTCCGGTGGCGCAGATCAAGCAACGGCTGCTGCCTGTGCCGCCTTCTCCTTTTCCATCAGCTTGGCCACCATAGCCACCGTGTCTGCCAAGATGAGTTTCATGTCATCTACACCGGCACTCACCTCGTTGAGGGTGGCCCTCATGTCCTTGAAATTCTCGGCAGCAGAAGCCATGGTGTTGGCTCTGATACAAAGTTATTATGATTCTTAGATCATAGGGGTAAACATCACCAAGAGGATAACTGGGTGGCATTGGCCGCTAGGGGAGAGGGATATTATAAATTGGGGAGGCAAAGGGGATTGAGACTTAGACTATTGTATTCTCATTACTTGCTTATGAATGGTGCGGCTCCTCTCTTTATAAAGATGAGGTTAGCCCCTAGCAATATAGAAAGTAACATGATCTAATGCAACCAATTACTAAAAAGATAAGATAATATCTATACTATCCAAATACAAAGATATGGATCAGGGATGCATGCCTAAGTTAGGTATATGTGTGTGAGTTTATGACATTGAGTAGTTGTGAAGATGACAAAAACACCTCTTCAACAGTAGTGCTGATATGTGTTTCCCAAGATGACTACAGGACATGTTTCAGCATGATGTGGGATTAAAGAATCCTTGTTTTTTCTGACTTCCACTGCTTTTGTACGATATGTTGATCTAGTAGTAAAGTGAGATTAAATGGAGGAAAGATGGTTTACCTTTATGGTTTGGTGTATTGCTTGAACCTTCAGCCTTGCCATAATGAGCCTGGCTGACTTGACATTAGAACAATTGGCAAATTTTAGCGTTAATTGTTATTCGACTCATTAGTGATTGTTTGTTAGCTGTTACAATCAGCATTTTTTTGTGGCAAATTTCCTTGTTCGAGTGGCATAAATGGTGGTTTAGTTGGTGAGGTAATGCCCCGTGTGTAAGTTGTTATGCTTCTTGAGTACATAATTTTGTAGATGATATACAAGACAGAGGTAAGAAGCAGAGTAGTGCATGAATACATGATGATGTTATGCCTAGCATTATTTGAGATAAGCCATATCAACAATGGCTGAGCAGTGAGTTGCAGATGCCAGACAGCATGCAATATAATGTAAAGCTGCCAATCTGCTGTGGCCAGTTAATATTTAGGATATAATGCCAACAACCTTACAAGACATATGTATGCATTTTTTGTGATTACTTTAACTGATTGCCAACATATAGCTTTTTTTTTGCACCCAAAAGCAGGCATGCTACTGAGAGGGTTGAGAGGGGGGCTCTATTTAGGGGTAGCAGGATATAGTTTCATTAAAAGTTCCTAATAACCGTGTAATTCTGAAATCAGAGACCCCCTCCCCTCTTGGCCCTTTTGGTTGTGTTTCATGTATTTTGTAGGCTATTGACTTTATTTTATTTATCTGAAAGATATCGCTTCCATTAAGCTAATCACTTTTGTGAGTCCTTCCTCTACTTTCTTTACTTCCTCATCTGCCTTTAGAAATCACTCTCTGACCACATTTGTAATCCCAGGTTGAAAGAACTTCACCAAAAGTGTCCCAAGGAGATGGACGCCTATGCCGGCTGCATGTATTACTACACCAACGAATTCGACTTCTGTCGCAAGGAGCAGCAAGATTTTGAGAATGCATGCCCCATATCCGAGTAGCCCCTCCATATTTTATTTCCAGTGATCTTCTCAAATAAGGAGAAAAGCCGACAAACCTCTCCCATGTTTGTTGTACTCAACAGAATTTTTGTGGGTGAATAGCACGTCCCTGGGCTGTTCATCCCAATTACTCGTCTTTCTCACGCAAGATTCCCACCAATCAACAGCACTGTTTGAATTGGATGCCAAACTTGACTCAACTGTAGTCCTAAGATGGTGATGGTGTTTTGTTCGTTATGGTTCACAACATTGAGCGGACTTCAAACATTGAGCGGACTTCCCCATTGTTCAAATCTTACTGCTTATGTGTTAACCTGCAAACCTGTGCTCTACTACAGATCAATAGCCATGGAGTACTACATTGCTTCTGATCTGTACCGACCGGTACTGTGCCGTCTTTGTAAAGACGGTGCGGCACTGCGGCCTCGTCATTTATTTGTAGTGCGTCGATTAATGCAGTCGCAGCTGCCAACGCAAGGGAGGAGGCATGGGCACCAAGAAGAAAGGCGTAAATGCGTTTCAGCGAGAAGTGCGTGAGGATCTGACGGTTGCAGAGAAATTGATGGTACGAAGGTACGTGCGTGCATCGTGATGGATGATGCATTACGGTTGAGCCTTTTATTGCTGCTGTAATCCCATAGGTTCTATCCTGTACCCTTGGTATCTCAGCCTGTTGTGTGACCATGTCGGTTCGACTGGAAAGTAAATGGAACCATGGTAGGTTCAAAGATGATCCATTTTAGGGCGTCTATAATGTAGTAAATCGATTCAGGTTTAAATACATACCAACTAAGCTCTAAACATTAAAAAGAATAATCTTTTTTTCTCCCTCCATGGCAGCGAACCGGCTTCTCCCTGAAAGGTGGGATCCACATCCTATTAAAAAATAGAAAAGAGAATGAAAGCCACCCAAGCTGGATGCAAGTGGCGATTGCAGCCCAACAGCCCAATAGAATCGATTCCCGAGCTGAAGAGTTAATGAAACCGGTAATCACCTTGTAGGATATCCTTACTTTGAGTCGGTTCATCAGGATTTTTGTTAGAATCGACTAACCCCACTGTATTGAATCCACCACAACCGTCCGGAAGAATCCTTTGAACCAGCAAAACCAAAACATTGCAGATGGCCTTACTGATGACAAGCAATTACAAGTAGTATCTTTTCTCAATTTTCATGTGGGTGCTTGGTGGGTCTCATGTCTTGTGGAGTATGTGTCGCGCACGGGTTACAAGGTGTGTGTTACCAACAGAACATATACGATATAATTGGACAACGGGCCTATGCAAAAAAAAACAAAAACAAATTTAAATAGTCGGGAAATTTTTTACAAAAGTAGGTGTCTATCGCCGTTCCAGCTTGTCGTCGTTTGGGATGGCGACAGAGACGGAGGTCCCTATCGCCAATTGGATTAGTGACAGGAGTTATGTCGCTAATTGAACTGACGACATGAGGGCTCTATCATTTTTTTATTTATGACTAGAGATTTTTTATTTTATTTTTTAAAATTGGTAATACGTTGAAGTGTCCGCGTAGTTCAGAATGTAAAATTGAAAAAGACAATGTAATGTTGAGAAGAGAATGCGAGTTCGGCAGTGCAATGACACAAATAGCCACATTCAGAGCGAAAAAAATGGGTTTAAGGTTGCCATGCGCGATGTTGTCCCGATTGCATTGTTCGTGGAACCAATTCCTTCGGGAAAATATTATATAATATTTAACAGTCCAACTATTTGGGAGAAAGAGATGTAAACTCGAAAAAGTTCATAATTTAATTGCGAAATACATGGCACGCAGGGTTTTGATACGTACATTAGAAACGTCAACATGCACGAATAAACAAACCGAAATATACATACGATACATGTGTGCCTTTTTGAAATCCAGAAAAGGTTGATTGGAACAAAATTGATCAGTCGTGGCGGCCCATCGGTCCCTTCCCTTGTCTCCGTACGCCCATGGCGATAGGCTAGTATCAAAGTCAGTCATGTTCTGCGAGACGGGCTGGACGATTAAATGATGTTAGCATAGCACAACGGAGGGCCAAATTAATAATCATGATGCAAACTGAGCATAACTTACATCTTCGATCCGGACTGCACCCGGACGACGGTGAGCGCTAGGACGGCCGCTGGTCTCATTAGCAGGAGCCTTCCCCTTGTGCGCCGCTTAGGCTTGCTCTCCGGCGCGCCGAGGGTTAGGTACGTATGGTTTCCGGCGTTTGAAGATCTCGGCTCACATCGCATAGTTCAGCGTGTACTTCTGCTAGATGAACGCACTATCGTACATGTTCGGGTCGTCAATCCATTGGAAGAAGTTACATTGCATCTCCGGCTGCAATGATGCGCGGGTGTAGTTAGGGATTTGTGTAATGGAACTTAAGATGTGAAAAATCTATGTGTGTGCAAGATAGACTTACAAGGTGGTGGCTGCACGTGTAGTACGCCCAGGCTGCCGTCACTGGATGTGTGAACTGGATGATCTTTGTAGGTTCTGCGCATACATATTGCGGGCGTGGGAACTTCGATGGTACCGGCGCATCCTTCATATAATTATTCGGGTAAGGTTTAACCCTCTCGACAAGCTACTTGCACTTCCGTGGTATCCTCGTGTAGAAGCTCGCCGAGTCCTCCATCTTCTTCCTCTCAGTTGTCTCGTGTCAGTTGGCTTGGTCTGGGCGTATCGTGCAGCTGTGAAGCCCCCACAGAGACCTAGCTGCCACACTGGTCGAAGTCATAGTCCCCGGAGTGTGACTCCTCATGCGACACCATCGGCTAGTCCCAAAGCGGTGTACGACATGTGAAACATTACGTTGTGCATGTAAGCATGGCGAAAACCAGAAAATAGTATGTTATGTATGCAAGTAAGATAGCCAAACCTCGTCGCACAAGGCCAGAGGACGGCTCCTCGTACACTTGCCCTGTGTACATGTGGTACTCAGGATCTGTCAGAGAAAATTGTTGTTAATAACTAGTGGAATTCGATATAAAGAACTGGGCGTGGGTGTTTCATGTCGACACAAAGCTGTCGTGTCGGATACTCCCAAAGACGATGCCACGAGGACCCGCTGTAGGATCAAGGATAACCGACTAGAGGGGATGAATAGATGGTTTTTTAAATCTTTTAGGCTAAAAACTGATTTTAGCAATTTAAAGTTATGAAATACAATTTCGAAATTCAAGGTCTAAATAGTCTAAGTCTTTCTAAGTGCACTACACTACTCACTCTAAATTAAGCTAAACAACCTAATCAAGATACAATATTGCTATATAAGTAAATACACAAAGAGAGGAGTAAGAAATATAAACCACAATATGCAGACAACTGATGTTTTCCCATGGTCTAAAAAACTTGTCGGTCTCCACTAATCCACGTCAAGGAAGTTTGAACAAATCAAGCTGGTTCCACATGAGCACGCCCTCTCGATCACTAGAGGTAGCTCTTCTCCACTCTGAAAAGACGAGCTCCAACCTTCACAAACACCCAGGTCTTCTCACAAACTTCTTGAGAAGATCACCGAATCACCTCCTTCAAGCCATCTAGGAGGTGGCAACCTCCAACAGTAATAAACCAACAACGATTTGCTTGAAGATGCTCAAGTGCAACAAGAATCAAACTCAACTCAATGCACTTGGAAAAACCTCTACAACCTTTACAAGATGGAATTTTTGCTCTCAAAGAGTAGAAGAGCAGGCAAAGGGCTCAAGAGTATTCAATGAGATTCTTAAAGACTCCCTTGCTGTAGTGGGTGGGGTATTTGTAACCTCCACCCACTTTACTAGCCGTTGACACTTGAGACTGTGCAAAATCAGCAAATCCGGTAAGTCCGTAGACCTAGGGCCGGTCAATCCAAACTACAATATAATGGTAAACTCTGTTGTAATTAATACTAGAAAACCTATCTGTTATATTAGGTTTGGTCAGTCCGCCCACTCAAGATGTAGTCAGATCGGGTTCAAAGATTTCCAAAACAGAATATACATGCTACTGGAAAAATCTAACCACCCTACACTGACTGGTGGTCCGGTCAGTCTGGGGACACACTTGCGGTCAGTCCGCCATGAAGAAATAAGTAGCAAGACCCAAAAACACCCTTCTTTGGAAAAAGCTGACAGCTGATCGAATATCGCAACGTAGTCCGGGTAGGACGCGTGCATAGTGATTAACGTGTAGGTGACCTGTGGAATAGAACAACGAAAACTTAGCATACAAAATTGAATTACATTACAAAAAAGAATAAATGTTCAGGAAACTTACCCGTCAATGGCACCACACCATACCCATGGTCGGCTAATCTGCGTCGTCGTCCTTGGTGTATATGTTAACTGTGTATGCTCCCAGGTCCAATTGTGGTCGTTCGATCTAAAAACGCTCGAAGGACCACAACTAAAGGAGCAGCGGGCATCCAGAGAGGGCGGGGCTATCTTGAACCCGGTGGCACGCATCGCACAGTCCGCGGTACGTCGCGCATAGCACCGCCGGGCCCCAGGCGTATGACTAGATATCCTTCACCTCCCAATCTGCTAGCTGCTGTGTGTACCGAATGTAGTGCTTGTCGATGCTGTCGCCGTGGGACCCCACGAACATTACCCACCCGAACAACCACAACAAGTAGGCCTCGAAGTGCCTCCTCACCGTGTGGCCGAGTGCATCCTCCTCCATACGCTCGGGCTGCAAGTAGCCCTCAAACTGTGTCTTAAATGATTAAGAACAAATGTTAGTCCACCCAAAGTAGTCAGGCTGTGAATGAGTACACAAAGATCGCAACTGCATGTACCTCAAAACCCAACGTGGGTCCACCCTCTACGCCCTCATGGGCGTGCGCAGCCGCATGGCTCCAAGCTCAATTGCCGCCTCACTCTCTTGGGGAGGATGGTACTGAGATGAATACGATGATGTGTGTTAATGACAGAGTCAAGCAACTCGTACAACCACTGTGCAGTGTGTCTTTGATCTACCTGAAAATTCAGTGCATACATGGTAAAAACTCGGAAACATATACATAAAGTAATAAGAAGCGGTATTAACAAAATAATTACCGTGTACAAATAGAAACCAGATTTAAGTTAGAATTATTTTAATTAAGCTATACAAACCCTACTAATCTACTCTATAATTTTTACATATATTTTATAGGAATGTTGCTATTTTTCTAGTTTTAAAAGTATTTTTGGCACTAACAGAATAATTACTGCACACAAGCGACAATCATAATTATGTTGGGATTACTTTGATTAGGCTTTAAAAACCCTACTAAGAAACTATACAATTTTTACAGATTTTTAATAGGTATCTTGCTATTTTCGTTGTTTAAAAGGTATCTCCAGTATTTTTTAAATATTTACCGTGTGCCAATAAAAATAATAAATAAAGGTCATAATATTTTAATTCAGCTCTAAGTAACCTATGTAGCAACTCCAAATTTTCTTTATAATTTTAAAATGTGTCATGCTATTTTTCTAGTTTAAAAAGTATTTTCGGTAATTTTTACAAATTTTTAATAGGCTTCTTCCTTTTTTGCAGATTTATTCTAAATCGTTCGAGTACTGCAACATAAATAATATCTGCACGATGAACTAAACTATACACAACTCAAATGATGTACTATATTAAACAACTAAAATTATCTAATCTATTTAATTCTAAATCACTATTTTTATTTGCTAACCTCCAAGGTTTCGAAATAATGTATAAAGTTGAAAAAATATGTACATGCAAAATGGCCGACCAGATCTGATGCTCTGTTTGTCTCTCCTCCGCAACGAACTGGCAAGACTTCGTTGCATCTCTTCTCCCCCTCTCCTCCTCTCTCTTCTCCCTCTCTTCTTTTTTTGAATTAAAATGATATTTCCACCTATTGTTTGGGTTTAAATAGCTAGATTCTGTTGCCAGCTGAACTGACGACAAGAATACTGTTCACTTCATGTCGTAAGTTGGAATGGCGACATACAGTGGCTTCTTGTCGCCATTTCAACTGGCGACATGAGCGCTGCTCAATTCCTATCTCCAGTTGGAATGGCAACACACAATAAACAAGGTCTCCGATAGACACCTACTTTTGTAAAAAAATCCCAACTATTTAATTTTAAAATTATTTTTTAAAATAATAATTATTTTTAAAAAAAATCCCCTTTTTGCGTTGCAAAAGCAGCCTCATTGGATGCTCCTGCGCCGACCCGGTTGCCCGTTCATGGAGCCATCAACTAGTGTCAGCTCCATGTGAGAAAAGCGAGCCTCCTGCAGGCCGTGTTGGCCCGGCGGCCTGGTGCGCAGGACTAGAGCTGTCGATCGAGCAATCCACGGCGTAGATCGGAGCGAGAACCGCACCGTACGAAAGGGACCGCACGTTACGGGCAAATGCAACTCTGTCGTTGTCATGATTCATGAAACAACGATGGTTTATCTTGGTCGCTGATGCTCTGTTCATCTACCTTGATGCTTACACACACACACACACACACACACACACATATATATATATATATATATATATATATATATATATAGAGAGAGAGAGAGAGAGAGTATTGAGCAGGAGCAGATCTACATGCATGTCATGTATTCGGCAATTACTGAGCCTACTCTTACCCGTGGATGGACACAGATCTACTCATCTACACATACAGGATACACCTGTATTCAGCTGGGTGTTGAAGACATACTTTTTGGCAAATACAGCCTGTTTGCGATTCGTATTTGCACTTTTGACCACTGCGCATATTTATTTGCACATTTGGCCTCGTTGCCGCACTTTTTTTTTTGCAAATTTGGCATCGTTGCCGCACGGTGCGGCAACAGCTTCGACGCCGCCATGTTGCCCTCCCCGCCTGCCCACCCTGCCAGCTGACCCATTACCGCACGATCACCGTGCGGCAACGGCTGCGACACCGCCACGTGGCCCCCTCCCCTCCGCACCGTCGGGTTTAGGGTTTGGGAAATTTGGGTTTGATCGTTGTTTGTAGAAATTATAAAATATAGCAAATGAGTTCCAAAAATCACAAAATTTTATGTGGAGCCTCCCGACACAGTGTACTATACGGTGTAAATTTTTCATAATTTTATGTGGTGCCAACGCTTACGGAATTCCTAGCTCCAACGCTGCGGCTCCTCCTTTGCTCGGCTATAAATACCGAACTCTCGTAGTCACTCTTCGCTCATCTCAATTCGTTTTGATTCTCGTTCTGGTGTTCGTCGCTGAGAACTCAAAGAACGTAACATAAATAATTTTATTGGGAGATTAAGTATTTTCTTGCTTCTCGTCGCTCATCGCTCAAACTTTTTTGATTGATTTCCCCCGAAGGGCGGGTAATTTGCCAGATGCTTTTGCCATTATTACCGTAGTCGTAAATAATCAGTCTTAGTCAACTAGTCGTAATTAGTTAGTTTAGAGGTAAATAATCAGTCATAATTAGTAAGTTTAGTGGTAATTACTTACTTTACTAGTAATAATTTGTTTAGTGCTAATAACATGTAATTTATTTAGTGGCAATTAATTAGTTTAGGGGTAATTAATTACCATCACTTGCATGCAATTATCGTATTTAATTACACATATGGATTGGACATGTTAGTGTTTTAGGTAATAACAGATGGGGTTGTTGTGGCTTTAGGTATTTTCAAACATACAAGACTTGTTAGCATTTTATGGCGATGGTCTTGTATGAGCCGGACCCGATGGGTTGGACCTATCTAGATGCCAGTGCAAGATGGTCTGGGCGGAGGGGCTCAACGCGATGAATATTCACGAGCTTTGAAGTTGCATCCGAAGAGAGTTCGTCGTGGAGGCAGCGACGAAGAAAGTTGTGATCGAGGCAATCACCTGCACGAATTATATGTGGGAGCTCGTTAAGGTGAATGGAAGCATAGCATGGAGGCAGTACATGAAGATTTCCTCCCAGCCAGAGACATGCATTCACGGGAAGCTTATGGTGTACGTGAATTTCATACGAAGGGCACCGGGATGCCCTAATGATGTCGGGGCCTCTACAAGTGGGTAAGCGCAGCCCGAGCCTGAAGATGGCAGCACAGAACATGTTGCCTTAGAGGGAAGTCCTGCACCTAATTTTGTGCCAAATGAGTGGGTGAAAATGTGGTGGTCGGCCCGCATCGACTGCCACGAGTATCTACCGGACGAACCTCTCGGGTTGGAGTCAGACAAGGATATCGACCCAAGCTCGGATGGTAGCGATGAGGACACACACCAAGCTGGTGGTCCAACCGGGGGAAATGTGATGCGGGGTGCATGATCTTCTCGGCGTAGAACCTCTCGATAACTTGTGTATCCTGATGAACCACCAGCTGATCCCCCGCGCCAATGCACGGACTTGCAACTCTATGAAAAATTCGTCCAAACACACACTTGATTGGATACTCGCTGACCACAAGCGAAGATCGTCGAACCCTCAATTCCCAGCGGAAAAGCAAGAACGACCCCTTGTTCTCAACGCCCAATTCCCTCTGTTTTGGCTATAAGCACAACAGGAGAATCAAGCAAAAGCTTTGAAAATATATTAAACATGGTCTGAGATTACAATAGGGGTCTAACCCTCAATATATAGTGCCCCTTCTCCTCCTCATGGCTGGCCAAGAGGCCCTACTCCTACTCTAATTCGGAATTAGAACTCCTACTCCAATTCCCACTCAATATAAAACAAAAAGGAAACTGTAGGACCGGAAAAGCGACTAGGGGGGGGTGAATAGGCGCTTTCAAAACTTTCTCGCCTAAAACAAATGCAACACGAACTTTACTCCTTTAGCTATGGAAGCTAAGAAGATCAGTAAGCACACACGGAAGCCTTGTGTTGGATTTGATACACCCCTCAACCATACGACACAAATGGAGAAAAGAACTCACCGCTGGCCGAATCGGGCACGGTCGGTCGATCGGCTACCACGGCGGTCGGACCGACGTTCAACCATGGCCGACCGGCAACTAATCAAGGTCGGACCGGTGAACAACGTTCGACCTGTGAGAACAATGATGCGAAAACACAAAGGTCGGACCGCCGTTGAAAGACCGGTCGGACTCTGATCCAAGATCAAAATCTCCACCCAACTCCAAAACGAAATTTGATCCAACTTTTGATTCGACCAATGAAACTTGACCAAATTTCGAGCACACCTCTCTAATGATATTGGAGACCTATTTCTAGCGACGATCCTTCAGATCCACTTCGCAGAAACAATCTCTCAAGGATTAAACAAAGAAGTGCACAAACCCTAGAAATATGAAAATCTTTGATTCAAGACTTGCTTGTGGGGATTGATGGTCTAGATGATTCGAGGAGTATTCCCACACATCAAAGCAAGACAAAATGGGTCAAGAGACTAAGTATAAACCCTTGAATCAAGGAAGCACCAAATTCATTCAAATGAGAGAAGAACACAAAAGGGGAGACAAATGATCTCACAAGCAAGCATCACAAGATTGATTGATCTCACAAGATGCTTACAAAGCCACTCCAACAAGGAGGACAAGAGCTCACCCAAGGAGCATACAATCTCTCCCTCTCTTCCTCTCCAAACCCTAACCCTAGAAAAGCAAGGGGGAAACCAAATGAATGCCTCAAGGGAGTTTTTCATCTCCCCCCTTCTATTTATAGGAGAGGACTAGGGTTACACATTTGGGGCCCACTCACACATGGGACCCACACACTCAACTGTTGAAGCAATCGCCTGCTTCACCACGTGTAGGTTGATCAGCGGTTCTCATCGCGTCGCCAAGCCTCTCTTGTCCGAATCCCATCGGAACCTCCCAGAGACTCGCACCGATATTCGCACCGCCTGATCCAACCAGCTGCATCGAACCACCCGTTCGATCCATCTTGCCCATCCTGCACCATGCTTGAGTCACACGACCACCCGGCATCCATGATCGCTTACGACCTTGGCTCTCCAAGCGTAGTCCCGATCCATCCACCGCTGACGCCGTTGACTCGCAAGCCACCGCACAAAGAATAGACAAACAAACCGCTTCCGGAACAAGTTCTTCACAACTTGACCCACGTTAGTTCCACAATGCAATATACATCAATAAAGCATTGATAACTAAACATTAAACACAATCGATGCATCAATGCGAACTTGGCTCACCTCCAAGCCATTGCTTGGTCGATCGCCTTACGTGGCCGGTCCGACCGATATCAACGGCCGGACCGCTCCCACAATCGCAGATGACCGGTCAAAAGACTTAGCTAAAATCTAGCTTGAAAATCCGAAACCTTCTGGAATTTTCAACTCAATAGAACTTTTGACTGGGAGCTCCAAAAATGATGGGACCACATCCAGGAGACTCCCCTCACTTGCCTACACAACCTATTTTTGGCCCAGCTCCAAAAGCCTAAAATCAATTTGGCGGTCGGACCGCCACCATGGCGGTCGGACTCCTCCACAAGCGTCGACCGCCCGACACCACCGGCCGACCGCTGTGGTCCGACACTCGAGCAAACCCGAAAACGCGAGATTTTGCAAACCAACAACGCCATTGCCAATTGACTCGTCATCCTGAGATCGTGCACATATCCTCACGATATCCACAGAAACTCTAATTTTACAACCGTCATATTGTTTCGGTCATATCTTTTGACACAGGAGTAATTTCGAGTGAGGGAGGATCCGTTGGATCGGGTTTGAAGTTATCTTTCCAACAAGCCCAAGAACACTCGAATCGGACTCCGTTTGTGAAAGTTATGACCGTTTTAATCCGGACTGTCCTGCTGATTCCGAATCCGAATTTGATTCTGAGTTGATTCCGAATTTGATTTCTGTTGGGGTTGTGGGAGATCTGAATTGTGCTTGAAAATCTTATCCAAAATTTGAGCTTTAAGTTCTTGGGCTTCCTCCCCTTTTGCTCTCCCATCACACGACTTCCTTCCTCCTTGATCAGCCGCATGGGCTGCTTGACTTTCTCCTTCCCAACCGCTTTGACCTTCTTGTTCTTCATCACTAGGCAACAAATACCGTTACCCTCCTCCTTGTGCTCCTCTATTGCTTTGGCTCCGGCCTCCCTCTCGGTTCCAAAGACTTTAAGCTTGTCAAACCTGAGAATGCACAAAGTATTACTTTTACGTAGTATCCAATTCTCACGAAAAACACAAAGAAACTTGTTAAGAAATAATTGCACCTGTTGTTTGAGAAGTGTAGCTCTTGCTTCATAAACAACCTCATAAGTAGTTGGGATATCCTCATCAAAACACGTCATCAGAGGTTCCTTACGTGGCATCGAGACTTGATGATATCGCGGTGCGTTCGCTTGTACTGCTGTAAGAAGAAGGCTCCTAATGGGGGTTTGATGCCGACACCCTCTTAGTTGGGCAGCGCTTCCCTAACAAGGTGGTCGTGCAACAAGCTATAGCACAGTACACCTTGTCCATCAGCTGTGTGTACCGAGTGCATGAGTCCAACTCAGGAAAGTACGCAGTGAAGTGCTTAGTGGAAGGCTACCTTGCTAAGGTCAGTGCTCACTGAGCAAAGATCTTCGGCTCGGCCTTCACGGTTAAGGCGATGACCGACCACACCTGTGAGCTTAGCGAGCCCCTTCGGCAGCATCAGAACACGACTTCCGCATATGTTACAAGCCTCGTCACGCAACTAGTTGAGGCGGACATGTCTGTGTCCCCCAAGATGCTGATGCCGGAAGTCACCAATTAGGCTGGCTATCCTGTCAGCTACAGCAGGGTCTGACGAGCCAAGCAGAAGGTCATCGTGTCCATGTACGGGACATACGAAGAGGCGTACAACCTTGTGTCGATATTGCTCCACCAGATTGCCGAATCAAACCCCGGCACGTACATAAACAAGCTTGATCGTGAAGATGTTGAGAGAGGGCCCAACCGCTTCATACTGCACTAGGTGTTCTGGGCTTTCACTCAGGCCATCTGGGGCTTCCACTTCTATCGTCATGTGCTAACGATGGATGGAACTTTCCTCACAAGGAGGTACAAGGGCACCATCCTCACTGCGGTGGCGGCTGACGCTAATGACCAGTTTCTTCCATGGTATTTTCCATTATGGAGAGCGAGAACACATCCAGCCGGTTGTGGTTCCTGGCGAACTTGAAGAGGGCAGTGGTGGGAGACCGACGCAACATCTACCTAATCACGGACCACAATGCTGGGTTGTTGACGGCTATCAACACCATGCAGCGTGGGATGGATCTGTCTCACTAGTGGAATGATGTGCAATCCAGGCGGTGCATGAGACATCTTGCATCTAACTTTTTCACGCAGTTCCGCAGTCAGGACTTTATAAAGACGTTCAAGGCATTGTCTCTGCAGAACCAGAGGCAGAAGTTTGACTCCATTTGGAGAGATCTAGAACACCAGACTACGAGGCATACAAGGGAGTCCACTTCGGAGAGAGTGCAACCCAGTAGTGCCATAAGCTTCTCGGAGTGGATTAATGGCCACACTCCTGAATAGGAGAAATGGTCCATTCTCTATGACACAAACGGTGCGAAGTACGAGATTATGATGACCAATATGTCCGAAGTCTACAACAGCGTCCTTAAAGGTGTGCGGTGCCTCCTTATCAATGCAATTATCCAGGAGATATGGACTCGCACTGTTGGTTATTTTGTCAATAGAGCCACTGAAGCCAAGCGACAGATGGAGGAAGGCAAGTAGTGGTCCGAGAATATGTAGAGGCACATGGACCGGAAGATGGATAAGGCCTGAATGCACAACATTCGGGTGATTGATGGCCTCAGGCGGAAGTAAGAGATCAGGCTTCAGCAGCAATACGTCAACACTCATGCCAAGGGGAAAATAAAATAGGCATGCACCTTGGGTGATGTGGCAACATGCACCTGCAACAAACCGAAACTCCTCCACAAGCCATGCTCGCATGTGTACAAGCTATGTGCGCAAATGAGGCAGATGACCACACCGTACATCTCTAAATACTATGACATGCAGCACCTTTTCGGTACATGGAGTGGAGAGTTCCACTCGTACGGCTTGAAAATGAACTACAAGGATCTTTGGCTGGACATGGTGTAATGGGGTTCCAACAGGGACTTGAAGAGAATAGGGAAGGGGCGACATCAGACGCGGCTCTTCCGGAATGATATGGATGCCAGCCAACGTACCAGTATTAGCTGTACAATCAAATGCAAGATATGCAAGACCCCTGGGCACTCAATGGAGGATTGTCACAACAAACCGAGCTCGTCTGGTCGTCATTCAGTGTCGTAATGTAATGTATTATCCGCCTTGTTTTGTGATATACAACGAAACTTCTACGATACCCGGTTATGTCAGACTCATCGATAAACTTTTACGCGAGGATGCTGCAGAAGTGCAAGTAGCTTGCGCAGAAGGCCAAACATGTACAATACCCAAATTATTCATTGAAAGATGCTCTGGTACCACCACGGTTTCCGGTCCCATAGTGTGTGTGTGGCGAGCCGACGAAAATTATTCAATCCACACACCCAGACACCTCCGCCCGGGCGTACTACACGTGCGGGCACCACCTTGTAAGCGTTTCTTTCGCACGCATCGATTTTTCTCTCCCTACGTTGAATTCCATAAATTTTTAACTTCATCCCCATATAATGGCAGTTCGAGATGCGCTGCCACTTCTTCCAGTGGAACGATGATCCGGATATGTACGACGTATGCTCATCCAATCAAGTACATGTTGAACTACTCGATGCGGGCCGAGACCTTCGTGCGGTGGAAACCTTACGTATCGGACCCTGCTGAGGAGGCACCGAAGAAGCCTAGGACTTGCCAGGGTGTAATCCATATTGACGATGTGAGTTATAAAGAATTTATATCCTTGTTAGTTTTTTGATTGTACGATACACTTACATCATGGAATCACAAGACATGGACGATTTCAATATACCAGCCTGACGTGGAGATCCTCGTGACAAGGGGAAGGGAAAGGCTCGTGCGGCTGAGCCTGGCCGCCATAGTATACCCGGTCGTCCGGCCGTAATCCATATCGACGACTTGGGTTATGAAGAATTTACATCCTTATTACGTTTTTGACTGTACGGTGCACTTATATCATGGAATCGTAGGATATGGACAACTTCGACATACCATCCTGACGTGGAGAGTCCCACGACAAGAGGAAGGCTCCTTCGACCGAGACTGACCGACGTCGTAGCGTATCCGGCCGACCGGGCGCACTCCGTATCGAAGACGTGAGTTATATACAATTTATATCCTTGTTACATTTTTTACTGTATGATCCACTTACATCATGGAATTGCAGGACATGGATGACTTCGACACCCGCCGCCACCGTGGGCAGCCCCAAGACAAGGGGCACTCGCAATGGCACTATAGAGACTAGTTGCACGCATCATTAAATAACATCCTCGAGACAAGCATTCCTATAGAGAAAGCAATGCGTCTAGAAAACGTGGAATATCGGAAGACAACGAAGGTGCTACTAGCTTGAAAAGATTGCAAACACCAATCAACATGCATTGAAGGTGCTACTATGTGATGAGGTGAGCTCACCAAGAAAAGAGATTGCCGCGGAGACTAGTTGCAGACACCTATTTTTTATGCTATAGGACACTCTTTATTAATTTAGCAATCTACTGTGGATGATATTCTTTAATAATGTATTGCACCACAGGCTAGGTAAGCTTGTGCATGAACCAACTGAGGAAAATGTGTGGCGTGCAGATCATATAACGATGTACTATAGCTTTCGAAACGCACACGAGTCGGAGGTTACGGTACATCGTTATATGATCTGCATGCCACACATTTTCCTCAGTTGATTCATGCACAAGTTTATCTAGCCGTGGTACAGTACAATATTAAATAATATCATCCACAGTAGACTGCTAAATTAACAAAGAGTGTCCTATTTCATTGGGTTACATGTGATAATACCCCATCCTCCTTCATCCCGGTTCATTGACAAGCTTATCTAGACTTTGGTATATCCCGTGTTATGCTATTATGTTTGGGTATATTTGTATTCATATTTTGTTTTCCTATATTTATACGCATATTTTGGTTGTTATGTGTGAACTCCTGCTGTATATCGACATCTCGAATGGAGTTGCAATGCAGCTTTTTTTTTCCATACATTTCAAGTCACATGAAATCATGAAACCCTAATTTCCGAAACCTAAAATCCAAATTTTCATGGCATAAATCCTAAATTTTTGAGACAATTCCAGATCACATATCAAATTGTCAAAATAGTACACAATCAAGTCCATTGCCAAATGGGTATTCAAAATAAAATTCATAATTTTTGGAGTTCAATTCCCATATTTATAGATTCATACAAACATTACACTTATATGAAATTGCGAGAAAAATTCTAAAGGAATAATTATGAAAAATTTACACCGTATAGTACACTGTGTCGAGAGGCTTCATATAAAATTTCCTGATTTTTGGAACTTATTTGCTATATTTTATAATTTCTACAAACAGCAACGAAACCCTAATTTCCCGGACCCTAAACCCGGCGGTGCGGAGGGGAGGAATTTCTACAAACGGCGGCCACGTGGCGGCGCGTGGGCCGTTGCCGCACGATAACCGTACGGCAACGAGTGAGCTGGCAGGGCGGGTAGACGGGGAGGGCCACATGGCGGCGCCGGAGTCGTTGCCGCAATGTCACCGTACGGCAATAGTGCTAAATTTGTAAATACATATATACAGTGATTAAAACTGTAAATACGGATCGCAAACGGCCGTATTCTACCAAAAAATTCTTGAAGACTGAGTTACAGGCGCACGGCAGCAATACCCAAAAACAATTGTGGTGACAGCATCATATACCATAGTTCTGGCAACCGAAACACATTAATCTAAGAAGTTAGACCCTGGAACCCTCCCCAATGGAGAGCACAGAATCAGAAAGAAAGAAGCATCATCCGCTGGATATAATAAGGCTGACAAAGTCGTAGGTATGGACAGTTCCTTGAAAATGAGACGCTAATGATGACCGTGGTCCGTGGAAGCACATGGTAACAGACGGGAAGTCATGGAATAGGAGAAGAACCAGATGTGGAGACTAAGAAGACAAAATGAGGGCCTGTTCCTCATTATTTTGGACCCAAATTTCCAATCAACAATCTTGAGCAGGTCAAACGAAGAATCTCAACAGATCTTGATCTGTCCCAAAGACCAACTCCAGTAGATCCATCATCGTTTATCCCTTGTTTATACCAGATTGGCAATCTGCATCCAAATGTACCAAAGCATTACGTTGCTTGGGTGGTGGGGGGGGGGGAGGCGGCTTTAAATATTTAATATGGACTGTACAGTTTGTTGTAGAGGATAGGGCAAAACAACTGTTTGTCCTTATCCCCTTGATCCTTCTATTAAATCTTTCACGCTCTTTGATTTTCATGTCACTTCTGTGGACCAACTCAAGCATTAAGATTGACAGATATTTCGGGCAAGATGCAATGTGAGCAATATAGCAAGCCTTTGCACAGATATTATATTTTCTCATATGCAGTTTCCTGCATGATTGGGCAAATAGCCAAACAAAACAGATATATAGCATAAGAAAAAGAAAACAAAACTATCTGATATTCTGCCTTTGTAGGATGGATATGATCTCTGAAAATTGAGGACGCTTCTGAGGGCAATTGTCCCAGCACCTGGTCATCAGTGACTTCAGGAAATGAGGGCAGTCTCTTGGTATCTCTGGCCTCAGCCCGCAGGCGGCAATACCCACCGCTGCTTGCACCGGCGAGTATGTTGAGTATGCCTCCTCCCCGGTGACCATCTCCCAGAGCACCATTCCGTAACTGTAGACGTTGCTCATCCAGGTCTCCGACACGCTTTCAGGATCTCCAGCAATGATCTGCGCACAGCATGGCAGTAACTTCTCGGTAAGGATGATTTCAGTATAAAATAAGCTAGTAAAAAATCATCTCAAGGTACTGTCGATTTTATCATTTTCTTTATGGCCTGTCGGTTTTGTGATTGATTGTCAAAGAAGAAAGAGGAAAATAATATCAGCCCAAAATTGGTTTCTCATGGTTAAAAGGATGAAATACTGAATACTGAGTGGACATGAGATGGTAATTGACAGGCTGATCTACTACAGAAAAACAGATCAAGCAGTACTTTTTCACAGTTTGTACGGGAATTTTATGTTATTTGCTGATCTACTACAGAAAAACATCAAGTTGACAATACCAAGCAGCACTTCTTCACAGTTTGTCCTGGAAATTTATGTTCTCCTACAGGATGAGAAGTAAACATGTTTCCTCCTTCATGAACAAGACATAATTTGATCCGATCAATGTGTATGTGAACGCAACCTAACATGTTACAGAGATCTGGACACAAACCTCCCATTACTGTTATTATTGATATTGGGTCATTTCATAATCCCATATAATGCCTAGTTATTAAAACAGAGCAACTACCTCCAAGAACCTCTAGCATGCTGGAAATAAACAAATCACTTTCAACAAGAGCACTTCTAGACAATACAAAATCAAGTCAATAAAACTAACCTCTGGTGCTAGCCATCGATACCCAGATGTCTCATACTCAGTGACCTCACCGGCATTATTACAAGGGGTAACAATACCCATATCCCCAAGGCAGGCATTCCCTTGCCTGTCTAGCAGGATCCTCCGAGCATTAAGATCACGGTAGGCAATGCCATAGCTGTTCATAAAGGCCAAACCACCAGCCACATCAAGAGCAATCTTAGTCGTGTCTCGGAGTGACAATCTCTTGCTTCTCTGCATAAAAATATCATGAACTGATCCTCCTTCCATCATCCTAGTCACTATGCAGAGCCCATGGTTCTCATTGAAGCAAATGCCATGGAATTGGAGGATGTTCCTCTGGTTACAGCTCATCAATTGCAACAAGTCCTGACGGATTTCAACATCATAAGCACTTCCCATGTCACAACCCCTCAATTTGTTGACCCAAACTTTCCTTCCTCTATGAATTCCCTTGAATGAATTTGGGCTGACCCAATCAACAAACTCAATCTCCTCAGAGCTGAGCATCCAGCGCCAAGCTCCTCGCCCCAGATCGAATGGTTTGCCACTCATCTACTGAGACAAACACTGATGATTGTGGTAGGGGAGTGGGAAGCTGTGGTCTGCGAGTTGGCTCGTTGTCAAGTACCTGACCATCATCCGGATCAAACAGAGACTCCTCATCAAAGTTTCTTGATCCTTCTTCTTGACAGCCACAAAGTCCAAAGGGGAGCTTTACACCACCACTGTTCTTCCGCTGTTTCTTTGTGGTTGATTTCAGTGCAGCCTCAACCCGGCTCTTGAAGAGCGCCTCATTCCCAGACTGCACAAGTATCACGACAACACCAAGTGTCAATCCTCTCTTCTCAAAGATCTGGATCTTCTTGCAGCAAAACAAAGGGCTATCAAGTGAGCCTGACATTGACTGCCAAGAAAGCGGCGCACTGCAGGCAAAAGTGAGCTGAAAAACAGTGCCTTCAGCATCACCTCCTCTGACATTGCTGCCATGAACCTCCTCAATGCTCACTACAGGCTGATCCTCACCAGTCGCCTGCTCTACAAGTCGGGCATGCAAGAGCACATCTTTCATGTCAAATCCTGCCTGTGCATAGCTGCAAAATCGAAACTTCTTTATGTCAGTAACCATTTAGCACATCCAAAGAAATGCACTGCCATCTCAGCTTACACATCAAATTATGTGCTTCATTTAGCACTTCAGATTGAACAGACCAGTATAAATCTTAAAAACAGAACATTTAATTACCAGTTCCTCAATAGATTGTCATCCTTAGAAGTTAGAATTTAGAAACACGGAAGTTGTTTAAGTGCCCGCTTTATGGCACAAACAAACGTTGACATATACTAATCTTGGATTGCAGCAAAATTTTGCCAGCAAAACGTTAGCAAGTTTGATCTCTATATAGTTGCAAATTTCATACCAAGAGGCAAAAACTTTTGCTAACTAATGTCTCTTGAGTTTGCAGAACTTGGTAGCTGAAAGAAAACACATAAAAAAGGTGGCAACTTTGGGACAGTGTGACCTGTTGGGGAGAGCGTCGAAGTGGCGGCCGAGGTCGGCGACGAGCTTCTCCGGCAGCTGTTGGGTGGCGGGGCCACGAGAGTAGAGCTGTGCGAGGCCGCGGAGAAGGAGCGGCGGCTTCTCGCCGCCGGCGCGCGGCGAGGGGTTGCGGGGGAGACCGCCGCTGTCTAGGTTCAGCGAGTTCTTGAATGCTGCGATGGCGCCGGCGAAGTTGCGCCCCAGCCGCTGCCACTTCTTGGGCGCCGTCGGCATCGACGTCTGCTCGCCGGCGCAGGCGGAGTCGGCGCAGGTGGGGAGGGAATCGTCTGAGCGAGTGTGGGGCTTCATGAGAACCTGCTCCACCATCTCCTCGTCGGTGCTCGGCCGCCCCGACCAGCACTCCAGCGCCGCAGCCATCGCCGGAGACTAAGCTTCTTCCGCTGCTAAATCTTTGGAGCAGAACTGATGCAAGTGGACTAGAGCAAGATCTGGCAAAGGTGGTTCTTGGCTCTGTTACTGTTTGGGTGATTGGGCTGAATGGGCGGAAAAGATGGATTTTTTGTGGATTTCTTGGTTCTTGATTTGCTAGTAGTAGGAAAACACAGCAAAAAGTGTGTTTTACAGAATCTGAAGGGGAAAAAACAAAGTAGATCGAGTAGCAAGAGAAACAACTTGAAAATGTTGTTTTTTGCTGGATTTGTGGGGAATCTCAGGGCAAGGAAGAGATTTTTCCTGAGATTTTTTTAGGTTATGATGTTCCCTCTACATAACTAGTGTTCTTGGTTCCGACTTCCAATTTCTCAGCTCATACAGGGGAGGAGAAGAAAGGAGCCAGACTGCCCAGACAAGGGAGGAGAGGTAGGCAAAAACCAAAAAATGATGCCATCTTTTGTAGTACCAGCGTGCTTATGTGAGAGCTCTGGTCCATGGCGGGAGAGAGAGATGGAACATGCATCATGGAGAAGGGTGGGGCTGGTGTCCTGTGATTAATTTATGGAGGGGTTTGGTGTGTTCATGTGATCTTGCTGCAAGGATGCCTTGCAAATGGCAATCTCTTTGCATGGAGCCATGGACCATGGTCCATTGCATATTGCATATTGCATACACTCTGTAAGCTGGAAATTTTGGTCCAAGTGTGCAGGCATAGATGCCATAGAGATCCTCACCGATGAATTAGGGCATTTCTTCTCAGAAACTAAATTGTTTAAAAGATTTTAGTAACCAACACTTATTATAGGACATTTTTCAGAGTTCAGAATAGTTATAGCATTTTGCAGAGATCTTACCCTCACCAACTGCAACAAAGTGACAGCAGTAAATATACATCGAACATGGAAATTTCGCACAAGACATGGTGAATTTCTCCCTATATCTCAATCTTTATGGTATCACGAGAAAGGAAAGCTTCCCTGCAGTTGCTGGTATCACCATTTGACCTTTTGCTGCAGGCTGCAGCTGGCGCTGCTGTTGCCGTTCTGCCTTGTCTTTCAAAGAGGGCTCATCAGATATTGGAGAACCAACTTTACTCTTGTTCTTTTATTTCACCATTAGAAACTCAACACTGACAACACACACAGAGACGACACACTGTAAATAACACGACATTTCAAAGATCATAGTATCCTTCTCTGTAGAACATGAGCATGCATGGAACGAGCAAGAGAAGTGTCACGTTGCTTGAACTTGGTGACTGATGTGCTACCACCGCAGAACAGAATGGAATCATGTCACGTATAGTTTTATCCGTGTTACTTGCTGCTTATGGAAAGCTATAGCCGAGCACCATGAGCTATAGCACCAGAAATATCGCATGAAAGGGGGAGAATACTATTCTAGTTAGCATGCCCACCAATGCAGCAACAGCAACCATGGGAACAGGTAGCAAGATTCCATGTCCAACACTGGTGAACACTGCCATTTCGTGTCATTGGAAGGGATGGGTTTGGCCCGACTAGACTCTCGGTTTGCAAACCTTACTAGTTCGGGATAATATATCTAGTGTAAACTCGTATGTGAAACTAGGTTTCAGCGACCATCATGCATTCTATAATTAATTAGGCACCGTAATGACGTCGGAAAACACTGTTACTTACTGCTGGGATATCATGACATGCATCGGACTTGAATCACGGGGGGCAGTACGCCGCATTGTAGCCATGCCGGCCGGTGGTTGCTTATGGAGGTGGGGATGCTTCGATTTGACGTTTTTTTTCTATGTAGGAATATGAACCAGTTGACCATTATGCGTATGCTAATGATCAGATCAGGGACATTTCCCTTCACTTGTCCTCTCTTTCCCCGGTCATCTCGCTTCGTGTCACTCATCCCTGCTGGTCTCGGGAGAAACATGCGTCCCCGGCGGTCCGGCCAACCAAACCATCGGGTGCTGTTCGCTTCCCTGACCGATCCTGATCTGGAATTTGGCTGCCGTGTCGGCCATTCGACCTGGCTCGTTTTGCATATGTGCCAAGCAACTCTCCATTGTACTGCTGTACTACGTTGCAGGCAAATCAAACGTTAATGGGGCTGATTAAAATGGCCTTTGAGGAGTTGGCTGGGCAATAAACATATATTCCTTTCATGACCCAAAAACCCACTCTTGCTAATTTGATATACATATATATACATGATGGTTTGGTTCCTTTTTGTGCTCTTGTGGACCGATTGCTGACTCCCTTTTGGACCTAATCCTGTAGGTGTAGTCTCCCTTATCACGATCTGCGTGACCGAATGTGGATAGCTGGTACCAAAACGCCAAGCTCATCGACCTGACCATACAAGTCCTGTTGGATGCATGCTAAAACGAATGATTCTTTATGCAGCAACAGTACAGTTAAGCAGGAAATATCTTGAATGATCACCGTGGATAGAGATGGGCAAATAGTCCGTATTGTTCCGACCGACTCGAGGCATAGTATTATGGGACTGTCCTAGATATTTACTATTGGTACGTGCACCCTATGTCTAGATGGATCGAGCTGATACAGTCCAACGAGTCGTGTCGTGCTTGAGTTATCATCCTAACCCGATACAAATAGTGCCGAGCTGTTAGGTCCGTGTGTGTATATATATTATGCTTTATTTTTTTAATATTTATATGATTTTTTTTTGTAGTTTTTTATATAGTTAGTTTATAAGTATATATAAACTTATTTTATATTTTTTAAAAAATTATATATACTTCCTAAGCTTTATTTTTTACATTTTGCTTTTCAAATTTTTATACCATATAGGCTAAATGGACAGACACCGTGTCCAAGTCGGCACGGCCGTGCGCTCATACCTAGACCGGCAGCCGAGCCCTTTGATCGGCACAGCACAACACAAACCGATTATCATGCCTATTTAGAAAGCTCTAACCGTCCGTGGATATACGGTGTCTCTCGATAAATTTGTACGCATTTCGGAGGTCATAACTCTTCGCAACTAAAGCTTGACGACTTTCATGTAAAAAAAAAATCTTGACGATTTCGTCACCGCAGATGTTAAGAGCAGAGGGAGACGCGTACAGCCCCCGCGTGCGAGACCGCGAGGACGGTGATGACCATGTGGCTTGTGGGAGAAAGGGCATGTGAGGTTGATCAGCAGTTCAGCTTCTGCACGAGGTTGGTGGCGCCGCCCGATCCGGCTCGACCGGCCGAGATCGCAGCGACCGTCCCGACTCCCGACGCCTGCCCTGGCATTGCTCGCCGGCTTGATGCCTACTTAACGGCCTAATCATAGGCCATTTAATTTTTTTTACTACCGAATTAAGCGCTCTGATCTTCTTTATCTGCACCCGCTAGCTAGATTCGGTTTGCCTTTGCCTGCATTTCCACTCTTTTTCTTGGGCTTCGTAGCAGAGCAATCGGCCAATCAATCGGCGTTTGTATGTCCGTACGGCCCCGCCTACGAGGACCACATGCGTTCAGACGCGGTGGTTGGCAAAGATCTCATGCCATGTGGAGCTGTCAGCAATCCATGCCAAATGCCATGCTGCTCGAGATTTGCAACAATACTCCATCTGTCTATTCTATAGCGATTCCACCACCTCCGGGCCATGAACTTGGCGGCCAGCCATCATAATTTCCTAAAAAAGAAAGGTAAGGTGCTGGACACAATGCCAAGGGAAGCGATAAGTGCTTGTGCGGCACAAGAAAGTTTGAACTATTCCCCAACAATATTTGAGGTTCATATTTCTCACTTGGAAGTACTATTTTGTATGGACAGTAACAAGGGTGGTGTCAAGGAGGTGCACAAGGCTATAATCACCGTGTGTTCAACAAAATGACTGGGAGTCATGTACCTTATATGCAGCAACATAGTTGGGGTTGTGCACACATCAGAAGTTGTCTTGAAGGTAGAGTTCTAATGTGACAATTCAATACATGAGCTACCCTATAACACAAGAGATACTCTACCCACTCTTTTCTTCATGTGGAGTGGTGGAAAGGATAGCTCCCATTCCTGATATGCATGACTCTCAATTCCTAGTTCAGTTACATACATTTGCAAGCTTATAGGGCCTTACATGGAAAGTGTTTAAATGACTCTTATCGTCAACTGGCATTAGGCAAGTGTGGCCACAAGAGTTGCATGTTTTGTATGCTTCACCATGTGCTAAAAGCTCCACAACGACTGTGCAAACTTGCTAGATTAGTCATACAGCTGAAATGTCTCAAGAAAGAGATAAAAGCAATTAAACGACAGAAAGATTGACGGGCTACCTCAGGATCGTAGTCCCAGCAACGTACCGTACCGTCTGGGTTGTACTGCAGCTGCGTCTGCCTCATCACTAATCATTGATTGGCCTTACATCTTATAGCATGTCTAAGTAAGCGCCCCGTTCCACCTATGGACCTTGCAGATAATTCACTGCGACAAATTTTGCAAAGAGCATATGGTACCTCATTTCTCTGTGTGTCTTGCTTGGCTGTCCTGTCAAAATTCTCCCACACTCTCGTCGTAGACGAGCTTGACCTCTTTGCTTCGGTTGGCGTGGATCCTGATGCTGCCGCGGATCCTGATGATGGAACTCCACCTTGCCTTTCTGGTTGGCTTGACGTAGCCGCAGCCGCCTCCATGGATGCAATTTCCTCCTGTGAAAGCCTGTAATCACCAAGAGCAAAGCTGCCGTAACTAGAGCAAAACTAACACTATTATTACTTTCATCTTAGCATAACAAGCACTAACAATAAAAGTATGCAAAAAATAGTATTGTACCTCTTTTCCTAAGTTGCTGCTGAAAATTGAATTTTGCAATATTTGGCTCAATTTTTTTTAAATTTTGCCAAATTAGCTCAACACGAATTTGAATTTGCACAAGAAAAATTCAAAGAGAGAATGAGGAATGGAGGGGTGCTGAATGAGGGGGTATGGTGGCTATTTATAGGAAACTTTTTGGGTTTTTATGAATTGTTTTGCTATTTTTACAAGGCCAAACGATCAAAAACGGGCAAAACAGCCATATTTTAGTCGGGCCAGGCACGGCCCACGAGTCCGCTTCCTGCCTGCCTAGCGGCCTAACCGCTAGTCCGTTTCTTCTTTTATTCCCCCCTACCCTTGCCCTGCCCACGCGTTGCATGCGACACTTCACCGCCAGACCGACGCCTCTCTCCTCTCGGCCTCTCCTCCTCAAGACCAACCTCCTCCTCGACCTTCTCCTCCTCAACAGTAGGCCTCCTCCCTCAACACCGGCTCGCGCCAGAGGTTTTTGTTTGTTATTTGTTTCTCGATGTTTTTCTATGTCGGACTGTTGATTCATGACGCTTGAGACCATGGGGCTGTTTGGTTCATGGCCTAATGAACTAAGACTATTTGGTTCATAGCCTAATGAACTAAGTCAAAATTTTATATTGTCAAAACTTGGACAAAACCAAAAATTTATAAAATGAACGGTGTTTGGATTGCCGCCAAGCTAAATTTTGGTAACACCAAATTTTTGGTGAGTGATTTTCTAATCCTGGGATTGCTCACGTGTGACATTAGATTCCGTTTATATTACCAAATTTTTGTTAGTATTATCAAATATTAATAGCAAACTAAATAATAATTAATTTTCATTAACGTTATCAAATTTTGATTTAGTTCACGCCGGTAACAAACAAAACATGCCCCCATGTCTTCCGAGAGCTAAGCTGAGCTGCGTGCAAAATGAACATACATGTCACCAAGTGTGACTGAAAATTCTTTTCGTTTGTTGGCTGCTGCTAATCTTGTTTGTGGAATTGGTGGTTCGGTAGAAGATGTGACAGTTTGTTTGCCCTGCAGAATTGCAAATAGTGAGTGGTACTGTACATGTAAAGGGGGTCGTTAACTTTCCGTTTCAGTGAACCGAGTTGCAAAACAACTCAGCCAAGTGAGCATTGAAAGAGTTGACATGTTCTACTGCACTTGAATTCTTGTAATCCTAACATGATCTTACAGTGAAAATACCAATTTGCAGGCCAAACAATACATTTAAAATTCGTAATGTGGATCCCTCTCACAGGGATAAGGAGCAATGCAAGAGAAGTTTTGACACATTCTGCTGCACTAGTAACGGAAATCGTTACGACCCAAAGTTGATCATGCACTAGAATTTAGAAATAGCATTTTGCAGCATAAATGCAAACAGAACAATTAAAACCTTTTGAATCCAAATTGTGGGACCTTCTAAAATAGAAGTATGCAGTTAAAATCTTTTGAATTTAAATTAGGAGACCTTCTCATATGGAGAAGAAACACTCCAAAAATAGGCATATGCAATTAAAACCTTTTGAATTTAAATTGTGAGACCTTCTCTTATAAAGAAGTATCCCTTCAAAAATAAGTGTATGCTGCTTAGTATGACGAACACACGGTATTCTTTAGTAAAAGGCGAAAGAATAGTTCGCTATGTGCTCACCATGCAGCTGCGTGTGTTGTAACTCGAGGTGCTAAAATTGTTTAAAGAGCTTCGTGCGGGACGACTCTCAACAATCTAGCGGTACGGGATTAAACTGATGGAATCTAATAACGCGATTGCTGAGGGCTGTCTCGGCCTGGAGATCCCTAGACTCCTGCTGCTGTGGGACCTAAGCAATTATCTGTACTACAACGGTAAACATCGATTAAACGGCTACTGGAGGTGATAAGCACTTGCAGTTTTTGTCATCGGTCGCAAGTATAGACTAAAGACATGCGCACACGATTCGAAATGGAGCCAAAACAATTCGGGACCTTCGTAGTTTTCAGTGTTAGGAAACCCTTCGCCTAAGGTTTTTTTGGACAAATACCAAAACTGGGTTTATGTTTTCTTTAGTGTTGGATTAATTTCCTGTAATGTGGATTTATATGAGTTTAATACATGTCAGCTATTTATTATTTGGTTTGGCTCAACTATATAAAGTGATCAAAGAAAATATTTATTAAAAGCCTGAATATCTATTAAGCAAAATATGGACTTAGATTTTAAATCCGTGTAGAGACTTGTTTGGAAACTATCTCTAATTATGGGACGGGATATGATTCTATACTAAAAACTATAAATAAGAGTCAAATCCTCTCAGTAAGGTAACTCATACCATATCACTTATCCCCATCTGTAGTTGGAATTTGTGACTTACCTCTTGCTAGGAAAGACAAAACCTAGGTAGATTGAGCACCTACACATCTACTGCTCCAGATTATCCCTACGACGAATAATGGCATCGTCACCTGGCCGTATGTTTATGTGTTTTACAGATTTTATGGGTGTTCAATTACCACATATACGATCTTGTTTTTTTCGTTCAGATCTTCTGGTTTAGATTAGAAATTAATCTATCAATTGGTATCATAACACATATGTTTGTGTTTTTGCAACCAGTCGTTGTTTTCGCATCTAGCAAAGCGCCTTCCATGATGGCGATGAGGGGCTGAGGACGGAAGGCCCTAAGAACCCAGTTGTACACCTCTACAAGGTTAGTGGTCATTATGCTGCACCTTGCACCATCTGTCTCGTGCAGCAAGGATCACTTCTCTATTGGCTTGGCCTCGATCCAATGGGAGAAACACTTGATGTCCCTCGAGATCCTCCGTGTCACACGGGGAGGGTCAAGCTCCCGCACTAGTGCAAGGCGTTCGGGTTGCGCCGCCCCAGGAATGGGTGGACGTTTGTTCCTCTCGACGACGTGCTTCCTAGTGTGCTCCTCTAACATCTCCCACAATGCATCAAATTTATGTTGCTAGTTCTGCATAGCCAGTCTCTTGAACAGCATCATCAACGGTTGCTATGGTAACTGCTTGAAGAAGTTGGCCCCCAGATGGCGAATGCACTATCTGTTCCTCATGTCTGGCCAAGGTAACGACTCCTTTGGGTCTTGCTAAAGTTTTCTGATGGCCTTCACATCCCGGGGTGGCGATCATGGATTATGTAGACACTAGGACGTGCTCCAACTACTCCCTCCTTCAGATGTCGAAGGAACCACAACCAGCTGTCGAAATTCTTACTTTCCACGAATGCGATGGCTAAGTGTAGAATTTGATTGTTGCCATTAATGACAATTGCTGTCAGGATCTGGCCCTTATATTTTCCTGTTAGAAACATCTTGTTGACAGAGATCACAAGCAACATGTGCTTGAAAGCATCGATGCAGGCACCGAAGGCTAAGAAGGTCCACTACAATACCATGATACCTAGCGGTTTTCTGGATGGCTTGTCCTTCAGAGCAATGTATGTGCCCGAGTTCCTATCTTACAGCACCTAGAGCATACTAGGAAGGTTGTCATAAGTCACCTCGAAAGAAACAAACCTCCTTTCTAAAGCCTTCTGCTTCGCACGCCATGCTTTCGCATGGCTAATCTTGTTCTTGAATTTCTGCACGATAGGCACCATGATGTGCTTGGCCTGCAGGTCCTTCTTTACTATCTCTCCATACATGAGATTTGTTATGAAGGTGGACGTTAGGTTGCGATGCACTACTGAGCACACAAGAGTATGCCTCCACCTTCGAGACAATCTAGTGAGTCTTGTACTTGGCACTACGTGCGTGCACACGCCAAGAACAACTAGTCTGCTCGCAGACCATGGTGTAATGCTCCTGGTTGGATTTGAGGACCCGAAACGTCTGCTGCATGGACAAGGCCCACAACTTAATGGCATCCTGGAGTGATCCAATGTCGGCAAACATTGCATGAAGCCAAACCTCCAAGCCATGGTACTCCCATGGTGATTCATGTTCGTCGTGCACATCAAGACCCTCAACATCTATCGTATTCCATTCCTACAGGATGGGACATTCATCCTCATCGGAAGAGTCATCACCATCCTCTTCTAAAGCTTCCTCCTCGACCTAGGCTATCATGTCATCAATCTCCATCTAATGCACTATGTTGTCGACATGCTCCCCTGCATCCGTCTGTGTAGTGGGATCAGCGTGTGGTGTGTGATCTTCCTCTTCTGCTTCCGCAACATCGGTCACCGCGTCCTCTTCTGCCTCCGTAGCATCGGCCGCCGCGTCGTCTCCATGAACCACGTGCTGCACACCCGAGCTGCTCCCACTAACTGGACCATCGCTGTCGGCAGGGCCTCCTGCGACTCCCTTCAGACATGCTTGCATAAGTAGCACGCACTTGTAACCATGGCGCCAGCAGCCTTCCACAAAGCCCTTCCATGCAACAGTGTGCATCAGTCTGCTCAACTCCCACCGAATGTTGGTGGCAGGCCGACTTCAAAGCCCATGTAGGACGACACTGCACACCTTGGGGTCCAAGAAGAAGTTGTAGGTGAGCCAGTACATGACATCTCTGATTCGAGCATTCTCCACATCTGGGTGTATCATACTGACTGGCGGGAAACCACTCAGGTCAACACCGTATGGACATTCACGAATCGTACCAACACCGTAATGCACTTTTAATCTTGTGGGCTCCGACATGACTGATTTCTTACTGTAAATATTTCGAACATCAAATAGGTGCTAAACGAATAAGTAGCGACACGTTGCCTACATTCGGATAAGAATAAGAACGAACGAGACGTTTACCTTCACGCAAAGACCTTCTATACTTATCAATGAGCTTCCTTCTTCTTTCCCTCTTACCTACCGAGCTCCTCTCCTCACCTTCTCTCCCTTTCCCGAGCTCCTCTGCTTCTCCTCCCCTCCCCCCTGTCATTATCTCTTCTCCTCTCCTTCTCTACCTCTCTCGACCTGATTCGCCTCTTCAATCCTCTCCTTCTCCACCTCTCCCGACCTTCTCCCCCCTCTTCACTTCCCCTCGCCGAGAGAAATGGTGAAAGAGACCGTGATGGGGCCGGGTGTGCCTTTCTATACAACCGTCTAGTTGCATAACTGTTGGACGACTTGGCAACAACTAGTGACCCAACGGTTGAGCGACACATCGACTAATCGCTCAACCGTTGGGCCACTAGTTGTTGCCAAGTCGTTCAACAGTTGAGCGACGAAGGTAGCAACGATTGGTAAGTAGTAAGGTAAGTTATATCACAATGCATGATGGAATTCATACACAACCATGTTATAGTAACTATGAGGTAAAATACATAAACAATGAATACAAGTGCACCAGGCACAACGAAGACCCCCAACTAGCCACTTGCTACACCACCTGCAGCACCTTCTCCGCCGTCGCCACGTCCCACCCTCGGTTTGTGCCTTCCCGTATGGACCCGCTTGGGTGTAACATCCAAAAAATATCTAAATACAAAAATATGTTGTTCTTAAAACTTTTTGTGTATTATCCGTGCCATCTTATTTGCATGTCTTTTCGAGAGTTATTTGATCTATGTTTTCTTTTGGCAACACAAGTGGTGTAGGGCAGAAAACCCTAAACACAAAAACTATAGTAATCAAAACCCTAAAAAGTCAGCGTTATAAAAAGTAAATCTAACTAATGTTCCATTCGCTAGTAAATCTTCTGAAAAGATTATGCAAATAAAAATACAAATTGAAATCTTGCTTCATAAATTAATCCACCAAATTTTGTACTTTTCCCCAACCTCTCATTCCTCCCTCTTTTCTTATCTGGTTTTGCTGTTCCCTTGGTCTACTGTTCCTCAGGTTGCACCCACTCTTACCGTGTTGCAACCCAACCTCGCCCACACCAGGCCGCCTCCGGTCCTTCTCTCTCACTCACGCCCATTTCTCTCTTCTTCCATCGTCGGCACCCTACAAGCCATGTCGTTTCCTGCCTATCCAGTTGCCCCGATGAACCCGCGCGCCGCCTGCCCTACTGCTCCCACATGTCGCCCATGCGTAACACGCGCGCAACTGAAGCTAGCACGTTGTTACTGCATTGTCGTGCCATGTTGTACATGAGACCCATCCCTTCGCGCTGAGGGCATCGACGACTTGACTACAAAAGGCCACCTCGAGCACCCTCTTGCCCCTTCCTGTCTTCTCCTTCCTCCAAACCTTCTCCACCAAGCGAGATAGCGAGGTTGGCGCACTCTTCATTCTCGGGTGTGCTCTCCATTCTCGACCGGCAGCACCACCACTGCACCACCGCCGACCTAAAGGATTTCCCTCCTCGCCGATCGTGTCATTTTGTGTTCCGAAAACCCAATACCATTTCCCCTCATGTAATTTTGTTTTTTCCTTCTCAGGAACTCGTTGAGGCATCCTTCTTCCCCGCTCTCGGTCAAGCCACCACTATTAGCAGCCGATGTTTCATTGGTGAGTCTCACTTCAATTGCTCGCAGGTCAAGCACCCCCTCACCTTCCTTTCCCCTCACCAGCCCTCCATTTGGGTCGTCATTCGCCCCAGCTCCCCGCCACCGAAGGCCTCACTGCGCCTCCGCAAGCTTCCGTTGTCGGCCACCTCGATCCTCCTCTCCACAGCCCAACCACATGAGTGAGTTCCCCTAGCTCTCCTCATGCTCGTGTGCACCACTTATATTTCCCTCTCCCCCTCTGGCACCGTCGCACCATCTTATTCACCGCCTCCGACCGACGTACACCACCATCCGGCTGCTCCCGACCACCAACGGCCACGCCGTCACTACCCACAGGATCGCCTCAACCTTGTAGTTCCATTTTTGATTTTAATGACCACCATCGTCCCCTCATTCGCCGGCGACGAGTAGCACCCGAGAGCACTTCCCACTACTCTGTTCTATCTGAAGTGGAGTGGAATAGCCCAAGATCCATAAGTTGGATAGTTAAGTATCTAATGTGCATTTTTCAAATTATGGGATTTTTAAAAACTTTTTAGGGCAAAGAAAATATGTTACAGCCTGGTCCAAAACATAGAAATGAAATTTCTCAAATAAAATAAAAGTTTGTTAAGATTTTAAAACTTAGTTCAAAGTGGAGTATAAACCCTATGTTGAAGGTCCTTTGATTTTGATTTAAACATAGTAATCCAATACCCTTTCTCCAATTCAAAAGCTCAAATTGAACTTGGGGTAAAACTAAAAAGGTTTCAAATATGGGAAAGCTTATTTTGGAATTAAAATTATCAATAGTAAAATCTCTTATACTCCTAGAATGATTGAGGTACTTTTAAAAGTATTCTCAAAATTCAATTTGCAAATATACTTTCGTTATCTCAGAAATACAAATTGTCTTTTATTTTGAAAATATAGTAATACCCATATCTGGGAATATTGTATTTGAATTTAGGAGCTCTATAAAAATTTCATGATTTTAGGAGCTCAAAAACTCTACCTAAAAATTTGTAACCCTCTCAGCCTTTTGAAATCAACTCGGTCAAACCAATCGAGTTGACTCGACTCGATTTCGACTAGAACAACTCGATTTTGACCACCCACTCGGTTTCGATCAGAACCACTGACCAGGTCCGACCAGACCCTCCGACTAGGTCTGACCCAACCACTTAACCAGATCCAATCGCACCAACTAACCGGACCCAGGTCTGACCCCGACCCGAACCCAACCGACCTCACTCGGTTCGACCGCGCCGCTTTGCCGAGCCAGGCTCCGACCAAGCCGCTTCATTGCTATCATTGACGGGCGGTCCCTTCATGTCGGAACTGCTTTCTTCCCCGTCGCGCCACCCAGCCGAATGGGCTAGTGCAGCGCATGCGCGCCACCAAGCTCATTGTCGCCACCTCCGCCTTGGTTTCCTCAACATCATGCGTGTTGCCCGGCTTTCTCCCAAGCCCTAGCTCAGCATTAACTCCCTAGTCACCTCCCTCAGCTACCAACGCCGCCCATGCCCGTGTGTCGCTGCCCCGAGCACTTCAACGGCAGTGCGGTGCTCTCTCTCGCCCTCCGTCCCGACCTGTATAAAGTCCCTCTGGAGCTCCCTTCCCCGCTTTTTGCTTCCGTAGACCACTCTCCCTCCTCTCTTTTCCATTCTCACTGAGAGAAACCTCAAAGAAGCGGGCTCCAAGTTTCTGGCCACTGTGACTCATCATCATTCCGACAGCCATGGTGAAGCTCCATCCTCTCTACCCTTGTCATTTCGTGTTCCAGGACACGAGGAACTTATCCCCTAACTGGATTTGGATTTGGTTCTCAAGAGCTTTCGGATTTTAGCTTCGTCTTCATCTCCGGACGAAAGGGGGATTTCCACTGCCACATCGCCTCCGATGAGATATTTCTAAATTGCTTCATCTTCGAGCATCTCAGACTCTCACTGGTGCTTCCCCGACCTTCCATTGTCTCTCTTTTCTCTCAGGCTACCTCCTCTGCGTTGAAGCGCCGCCGTCGCCCATTAACGGCGCCAGGGTTCTTCCGACCACCTACGACCTCGTACGACCACCTTCAGGTAGTTTCACTTTACCTCGTAGGGGCTCTTGCATTCATTCAATTGCTTAGCATGTCGTTGTGGACCACATCGACGACGGCAAGCGCAGCAGTGAACCTCTGAGAGTTTCTATGTGTTATTGGAATTTAGACCACCTCGGCCACTCCCCACCGCCAACAAGAGCACGGTGAGTTTCCTAGAGGTCCCTTGAATGTGTTCTGCCATTTCTTGTTGAGCTCCTCACCTTTCAGCGTACTGTCGCTGTGCATGTTGCGTCGCCGCCGCGTTTGGACCTCGCCGTTGCTGAAGAAGAAGATTAACACCCTCGCTGTTCGGAAGCCAATATGTTACCTAAAGGACTAACATACAACCAAATTGCGGAAGAATTTAAACTTGAACTCGTCTAAGTACATAAAGGGACCAACTTTAATAGTAGCATGGCAGGAATAAAGACTAAATTCATCAAACAGAATCAAGAAATAATTGAAGTGATCCACTAGCATCATTTAACAAGAAAACATAACGTGGAGAGAAATATCATGCAGTAGAAAACTTATTTATTACAGTTCTCAATTAACAACTGAAAGACATACTCGACACTATTAATGAAATTAAAATGTAGTGAAATGTGTGATACGTGCAGGTCTATTCCCTCCCAAAAAAGTCATCATCAACGATCACCTAAACAAATAAAGAAAACAAGAATGAGTAGAAACTCAGCAAGTACAGTAAACAATTGAACATTCAAGGTTATGAACCATTCAATCTCAATACAAAGGACGAACTTATCTCTGAACACTTATGAGTAATGAATGGAATGAATGGGTGCATTGAAATGAAAGGACTCACACATGCTCATACCGGTATAGCGAGTGACACACCCGTCGGTGCTCACTTAAGCCCGTACTTAACAAAGTTCGGGGATCCAATCACCGTATGAAGAACGTTTCATACGGGTGTCCGAAATTACCCACATTGGAATGGTGGGTCTTACGTGCCCATACTGGAATTGATGGGTCTTAACAATTCCACTCCCGTGGAGGGAACACGAACAATGCAAGAATGGAATGAATATATATGCAATGGGTGTCATCTCTATCAATCACATGGAGTATCAACTAAGAACGAATATATGTCATGAAGTATGAATCATGGATCATTGAAATAGCATCGCATCAACAAATTTCAACTGTATGAACATGGATCATAGAAGAAACATCACATTAACAACATTCAACAGAAATCAACATGTCTTAACACATTGTACTTGCCTTCCGCGTTGTGACGTGCTAGGAGGCAACGAAGGTGCTCCTCCACTCATCGCCTCACCGCCTACACAAATTTGTATTCGCAATAAGGATAACAAGGTATGATATAGCTACGATGTCCTACCATAATCCCCTAACTTTCCAACACAATCAATGGTTTCAAACTGACATTTAACCTATTCAGCCACCTGACAACCCTACTGGACAGCAGTACGAGAAAAATCATAATTAAAGATCTGTAACTCGGAATGATGTGAACCCTGTGCTCAATGAATCTTAACGAACCAGGATACGAAACTCTAGTTGACGGCGTTTATCGATTCGGCTAAGACAATTGGCTAACCAGTAGTTGAAAATGTCTGACAGACATCTGTCCAGACCTCATAACAGCAGTAAATAAAAAGGCATAACTTTCATTCTAAAGATCCAATGGAGGTGATCTTTATCAATCTGGAAATATTATTAAAAATTCTATAATAACCTAGTTGGGTGGAGGTCCTGAATCTTATATTAACAAGGTCAAAACTAAGAAACAAACAGACAGTTCCTTCTCGTCAGACAGACATAATAGCGCACAAAGAATAATTCATATCTCCTAAACCGTAAGGCGGAATCTCGTGATCTCAGTGGATATGGAAAGATAAAATCCAGGGATACAAAACTCTAGGTGACAACAATACAAAATTCTACTTCTAAGATACTGAAACGGGGCGCACAACCCACTGGACAGAATAGATCTAATAACAGAGGCAAAACTATCCAAACAAATCGAATCGATTGCTCATCCTTCATGAATCAAACAGCGAATGGGTCTCCTCGTTACCCTTGTAGACCCGTAGGAGTACATTGATCCGCCTCCCGAAGACCTCCCTCCCTTCCCCTTCTTCCTCTCTTCCAAGGCCGGCCAAGAACGACGACGACGATCGGCCGGTGACGACGGTGGGAGGAGGCAACTTCGGAGGGATCCTTGAGAAGCACCACCGGGAACACTGGAGGCGGCACCATAGCAGCGGGATGGTGTCAAGGAGTAGCAATGGCACCGGTTGGAGGAGGAGGATGTGGCGGCCAAAGGGGAGGGAGTGGAGGGGGTGGCGGCTTGGAATGAGAGGGGAGGAGTGGAGGGGGGTGGCGGCTAGGGTTTGGGGGGAAGGCACCCCCCTTGGCCGGCCCCCCTTGGGCCACTTGGGCTGTGGCACAAAGCCCAGCTTGCCGTGAAAACACATAAAATTCCCCGAGAAAAGATAAATTCTGATTTTCCGATTAACTCCCTCTTCTGAAACTTCTTCTAATAAGCCGATTCACTTTCGGGGTATTACACTTGGTCCCCGAGCCGTCCACCTCACCTCGCATGAACCCTAGGAAGGTCTCTGCGTTGAGCGCCAGTGGCACCAGTGCACGCCTCCTCCACCTCCGCCCCTATCCGGCGAGCCTCCGACCATCGCAGCCGACGAGACCAACACTGAAAGGTAGCCCTTGACCTCTTCGTCCAATTTTGCTACTCCCAGAGCTCCCTCTGGACTTGCCTTGCCAGCTGCAAGCGTGGATAGGTCACGGCTTCTCCCTTCTCTATTTGTCGAAAATCAAATCCATGTCGCTTCGGGTTAAATAAATGATTAGATGACTTAAATGATAGTTTTAATTACTACTATAACTCTCACATATAAATTCCAAATTGAACAATTTTTATTTCTAAATTAATCTAAAATTATAATCTATCTTATGTATTAATTTTGTAATTTTTGGAGACTTTTGGAATTTTGGTGTTTATTCGGTGTTTTCGCTTTTTCGGTACTTATCGTTAGATGATGATGATTTGGAAGTGCAATGGAGATGATCATGTGAATGTCCAGAGTACCAGGAAGCAAAGGAAACCACCCATTCCTTTGAAACATGTTGATCTTGTTACATTCAAAAAATATTATCTTGTTTTGCAACTGTATGTATGCATACTCTATTTGTCAAGTTATGTTTGCGATTAGAGGTAGTTAATCCTATTGCACGAATTCCCTAAAATTATTCATCCCCTGTCACTAGCCTAAGTTAATATTCCCGCTAATGATTAGTTCTCAGTGGATGATATATGGTCTATTTATGTTTATTCGGTGTCATGCTCAGCAATGCTCAGTTTCCGATAGATTGGGCGGCTGTCGATGACCTTGATCACATAAATTATTTTTATTATGTTATATCCAGCACCCTGTACTATTATATTTGGAAAACTAAAAATAAAAATATAATAATTTGGACTTAGGCAAATGGTATGTATGGTGTGATTGTCGAGTGTGAATGGTTTGTACCCAAGTCAACAAGAACCGAATTACTTGCGCCATTGATCCAAACACTTTTGCGTGCATCCACATGAGGGACATATGGGACCCCTCTTAACTCGGTACTTTGGCATGCGTTAGCTCCAAGTAGCAGGTATTGGGTGTGTGTGTTGTGTTAAAAAAATATTTTATGTGTGCTGGGTGTGCGGGGTAGGTTCCTGTCTAGGTCCTCCAGCCCGAGGAACATTCGTAGTTGTCTAAGGCTTTAACCCAAGGGGTAGTTGACCAAAGCTTTACTGATGACTCCTACACAATGTATGGATTTCCATCCATACAGACAACTCGTAGTTAATGCATTATATTATAAAATGTCTTGCAGAACTTAGCTCTGCTGACATACCTAAGCAAGTGTGCTAAATAGTTTGGCAAAAGGAGCAGTCTGACATGTGGGTAAAGTTATACACCCCTGCAGAGTTTAATCTACTCGAGTAGCTACGTTCTTAGTTATGACAACGCTTGGTTATTTCCCGTATGAATTAGACTCAACCTCTTTGGAATTTAAACTTAAAAGTTGATCGGTGGTATTGAGAGTGGTTCTTATGCTATGTTTGTGTGCTGCAGGGGCAGCCACCTGTAGATGTTCTGTTAATGTCTAATGTTAATTGCTCGCTATTATTTGAAGTATTCAAAATTTTTGCTAACTTGCAATTTGAATCTACTACTTGTATTCAATTGAAATATTGTTTTGTGTTTAAATAAACCCTATAGCCTTCCCCTTTGAGCAGAGCTTGCATATAGCTATGTATATGCTTGGTAAAGTCTTGCGGAGTACATTCGTGTGCTCACTATTTGCTTTCATTTACTAATATGGACAGCAGGTATCGAGATTGAATCGGGTAAGAAAGATTGTGTAGGAACGTCGTTTTGCTATGGTTTGAACCCAGTCGGTTACCTTGCGGGTTATGACAAGCTATTGGGACTTTATTAATGGTTAATTCATGATTTTATTTCAGTTTATTTACTGTTTTCTGTTACGTACTTGATATTTATCTTGTTATTTGGCCAGTCGACCCTTTTGTGTGAAACTGAACGTTGTAAGTTCAATATGTTGTAAATTATGAAGTTTCGATATTGTAAGAATTTGTGTATGGATTGATATTGATGTTTGTGATGGTGTGTGTGTACCGCTCCTAGAAGGTACATAATACACCAAGAGTGAAAATTTTAATTTGTGATGCTAGAACCAATTGGATGGTTAAGCATTACAAGTTAAATCGCCCGGGTTTTCACATGGAGACCATGTAATGTAGCAATCATTAAGAGTTGAATCAACGTCATTAAGACAAAGCTAGTAATTACAATCAAATAAGTGATTTA
The DNA here is from genome assembly GCA_036346395.1 of Hsuehochloa calcarea. Lineage (NCBI taxonomy): Eukaryota > Viridiplantae > Streptophyta > Magnoliopsida > Poales > Poaceae > Hsuehochloa > Hsuehochloa calcarea. The sequence goes on from CM070598.1 coordinate 52,345,413, forward strand.
CTATTAGAATGACATGTGGGCCTAGAATGTTGAATAAGGGGTAGTTATAGCTAAGCTCCTGATATGTGCCAATGACAATCAGGCCCGTCCTTAAATGCATAGTATGAACTTTGGTCCATGGACCGGGTTCTGTGCTTGTGGACCAACAATCTATGCACTGTTTCGTAGACCAAGACACTGACAATGGGACCCACACGTCAGTAATTAGGATTCCTTTAGGAAAATAAATATAAATGAAAAAGAAAAACGACCGGGTCCCACCTGTCATTCTTAGAGCATTTTCGGATAGAAAAATAAATCAAAGGAAAAGAAAATAGTCGCGGGCCCCACCTGTCAGTGAAAGTGACTCTCTCTCCCTTTTCCTTTTTTTTCAGGGAATTAAATTAGGGTTCCAACTTCGGAAGGCTCGTTCTTACTCGTTTCAACTTTGATTCGAGTGAGTTTTGTTTCTAAATTCACATCCTACCCAACCCAACCAAAAACATACATTTTGGAGTTCATTTGATTTTTAAAATCAACTTTGAATCCTGTGATGTATGTTCGAACTCTGGACAATAAACCCTAGGCCAAGGCTAAAATGATAAGAGCATTAAAGAATACTTAACTAAGGTTAGTCAGTAGATGTTACATGAAGGTGTTAACAAATAAAACACAAAGCCTTGTGTTCCTAATATTACAAAGTTAAGCACATAAAATGTCAAACGGACAGTAATGGACAGTAGGCCCTAGGCCATTGCTATAACGAGTGTAAATGATAATAAAGATAGTACGTCAATGACACATACAACCATTAGTAGAGTAGAGATAAAACGATGCATCCTAGAGTCACGCGCTTACAAGTAGTCATCATTCAACTAAACAAGACAAAAACAGCTAGGTCCTACTTAGTTGGGTAAATTAACCCAAAACCTATTAATACTATAAGATAACCAGGGGAACTAACGTGTCTCTAGGCGATAGCCCTGGGATTCCCTAATGTAAAGATTAATTACCATACGACTCCAAGTAGAGTGTAAGAGTAATAGACCCTAATTGAAACTAGTTAGTAAAACATGGTATGTTGAGTAGGCCTCACACCTAACTAGGTTTGCTTGGAACTAAAAGCTAAAATACAAACTTCATAATATGTAAGATTAGCCGTAGCTATGTCACGACCCCTGTGCTAGTCAATTGGAAGCAAAGTTGATAGGATAATACCTGAGTAAGAAACAGGTAGATGAAAACACATAGTTCCATATGTAGAAGTAACCTACTTAACTATAAGTAGTCATTAGCAAATGATGTAGCAAAAGATCATCCTAATGTGAAAAGTTTACCTTAGTGTTTGGTAAGCCACACAAGTAATAAAGCTAACCAAGATTACTTCAAAAGTGAACCCAAACCCGTAGAAATCCTGAACAAATTATAAGGCTAATGCCTAGCCCTCGAAAGTTCTAGCTAAGGCTCATGGAATTTCATTAATAAATATAAATCTATAAAAGAAACTATTAAGTGAGTTAGGTCCCATGTGCCAGTGAGATGTATGTCTACCCCAAGCGAAACCCGCACCTATGCATAAGTCTCACCTGACTTTCATGGAACTTCCTAGGTAAATAGGAAGTAATAACTAAAATGATCATTAGAGTAGCTAGGCATCGCGTGAGCAGCAGCGGTATATTCCCAAGTGGATGATAGAAGTTCATCCACCAAACAACCTCACCTAGGCTCTAGCTATCATACAACGCTATCCGTTCCCAGTAATCGGACAATTCGTGATTCGAAGGTGGATCAGAGGATCCAACCAAACTGGGTGATCTATCCCATTTAAGTAAACCGTTGTGGAATATTCATATGAATATTATCTCTGTCCTGTTGGGATTTTACCGTCTAGCACCAACGGACTTTCCGAGAGCCCGATCCCTCCTGCTCTCACTCCGAATCAAGCGGTTACTTAAACCAAAGTCTGATTATCAACCCAAAACCCTACCACTATACCAAAAGGGTAGAATATGGATTTATCTACTTTCGTCTACAATATTCCTTTCATCAACTCCTTTGTTATACTTTGGTCTGAAGTATTTCCTTTATCAACTTCCTTTTATTATATTTTGTCTGCAGTATTTATTTCATCAATTCCTTTGGATATACTTCGTCTAAAGTATTTCCTTCATCAGCTCCATTTGGTATGATTAAGTTTCAATGGGACTACTTCGTCCTTCCAAATTATCGTTAACTATGTTTACTTTCATTCGAATTATTTCTTTTTGTTTGTATATATTTGGACTTATTGGATTTTATTTGGTTTTTTCAGTTGCTCTTGGATTTAATCGTATTCTGCGTAATTAGAATCTAAAGATATAATGGAACAACAACCCCAACAAGGACAAGGTCCTGATCAAGATTGTCAGAACATTGAACAGAATGATTATCAGCACATTGAACGAGATTATTATTAGAATATCGAGAAAGGCGAATATCAGAATATTGAGCCTTATCAGAATATTGAGTAAGGTGAGTCAACACTTTGACCATTTTGCACCTACTTTTCAAATGCAATTATAATATTTTAAATTATAAAATTGCATTGCTATGAATTACACAAATATATTGGTCTAGCTCGTAGCTACTACCTTAATGATAATTGTGTATAGTCTCCATTCATTGAATTTGAACACTATCATTTGTCACCCTACAACTAATGGTATACGTACTAGTTGATAAGTCCGTATCTAAGTGTCATGCTTAGTCTTGCTTAGATACATTGTCATGCAGGCATTAAATTGCCCGACAACATTCAACAAAATAAATTTGAATTTGGGCAGCCGAGATTGGAGCCTGGCTGGTATGTTGGCTAGAAAGGTTATGTTTAAAAACAAAGAAAAACCTAAAAAATAGATTTCGACTCGGGTGGGTGGAAAGAGTGAGCTGGTACCGAGTGCACGACGGTGGGGATTGTGGAAGTACTGCCAGAGTCAATAAAGGCCCGAGTTCTTGTGATGACCTCTCGTGTAAAAACAGTGCAACCATAAGTATATAATGGGTACGACCTGGCTAACTAATTTGTTCACCTCATTGCAACCTCACTGTTGGTGTATGTGTATTGTGTGTATGGGTAGTAGTCACTAGAAAACTACACAATGCAAATGGAGACCTCCGGAGGGCACGACCCAAAGAGGTGATACCTAGCGGTGTGGGGTTGCATTGGGTAGGGTATTGAAAAGGCTTTACAATAATCAACTTAGTCGCACACCTATGGAAGTGCGTATGCGATATTATAAGTTGAATATCTCTTGTGGGCAAAGTGTACGAACTCTGCAGAGTTAGAAAACTATTTAGATAGCCGTGCTCACGATCAAGAGCAGTGTCGGGAACTTGCTTGAACTAGCTTTCATTTTTATAAAATGATTTGTGGGTGGAATGGAAAGCTAGGCTGAAACCCAGAGATTTGAGTTGGCCTGGTCAAGGACCAGTGGTAAGTACGAGAATGTGACCCGAGAAATGAATATGAGCATTGAGTGGACGGGGTCACTCAATGGTATAGGAGATGGAATCTCCACTAGTACCTTACAAACAAAAACTTAGTTTATAAAACCTGTGTCGGTTAAAAATGCCAAGTCTCAGGAATTTGCTATTACATAAACTGATTCAAAAATGACTTTATGCAACTAAAAGAACCATAAACCTCCCTTGATTTGCCTTGCATCTATAATAATTGCATTGTGTGTTGGCTCACAAGTACGGTTGTGTACTCATGCTCACTACTTATATTCTTTTAGTTAGTAAGCACAAAAGAAGACTACAGGGACAAATATGAGCATTGGACAAGACTGAAGATTAAGAAGGCCAAGAACTAGATCGCGAGACCACAGTCGATTATCGGTGGGTATATCGTGATGGTTTCACGTGTTATACTTTGATTCTACTTCCACTGCTAATCTCTGAAAGTATTTGGCCTATCCGCCAATTCTGCAAGTCAAAAGTCATAAGGTATATTTACGCTTTGTTTATTATTATGAAATAACTTTGTATTTTTGTGATATATGTTTGAACCAACAATGTAATTGTGTATGCTATCTACTGATCCAGGGAATAACACAAATTAACACAGTAGGTCCCAAGTTACAAATTTGGAGTCTGACATTGGGCCTCCTTAGCACAGGGTGCTAGGGCCCTGATAGGGTGAGGCGGTCAGGAGCCCTGCTGACCTGTGCTCCCAAGGCCTAAGGGCTCAACTCCACTGGTGTCTGCGTGGCCATTAGGGCACCGCTGAGCTGCGACCCAAAAATAACCTCGACGGGTGCGGAATGAGGTGCTCCCCTGACCTCCCCCGGGTTTTCTGCGATGAAGACGTCCACATCCTGCAAGGGCTCCTCGTGTGGGGAAAGCTCAACTCCCGACTGCGGTGTGAAACCTGCAGGACAAATTTTGTTTATTCATGTAATATATCAGCGCAAAACAAACCTAAAGCGACAAAACGTACCTTTGGTGTGGGCCATGGCACGCGTCCAAGTGTCATACCTGACGTACCCGCCCTACCCGAATAGGTCGGGGAAGAACGGATACTGCCCTGATACTATCGGGTAGGGTTCCAGGAACAACGGTGGTGGGGTGGGTAGCCACGTGCCCAGCCTGACCCTCCGGCCTAGCCCGACGGCAATGGGGGTGAGTAGCCACGTGCCCAGCCTGACCCTCCAGCCTAGTCAGGTGCTAGCGGGGCACATGCACGTGCCCAGCCTGACCCTCCAGCCTAGTCAGGTGCTAGCGGGGCACATGCACGTGCCCCTCCAGAGCCTCCTGGCTAGGCTGCAGTATGTGGAGTCCTTGGCATATGTGTCGATGAGTCCACCTCCTAGACCATCCTGCAGGACGTCAGGGTCACATCACGCCTCGCCTCACTGTAGACCTGATTGACAATCTACAACAGCTCGTCGTGTGTCACCTCCGCACCGTGGGTGACCCTGTTCAGGATCGACCCGGAGTCCCTCACAATCCCAACGGTGATGTCTGTCTGCAAGGAGTACATGAAAGCATCAAACTTGTAATTGTGGTAACCCTATTCATACATTTGAAAACACGAGAGTACGTATCGTGATGTGCACGTTCCGCGTGAAGTGTACATGGTACACGTCAGTCTGTGCTGGTACGTGAGCGGAGGGAGGGTCGATAACATGCACCAGCCTAGTACGTGTCTACAGAGCGTACCAACATAGGTACTCGTTGTACGCGTTGGGGTCGTATGGGACACTCTCCTGCACGTAGTCCTCGAGAGCGTCTGCCCACTCTGCCAGACACTGCTCCATCTTCGCCACCCAGCTTGTCCTGCTTCCACCCCTCCTACTGTGTCTGCGAAACGTACCACTGCAATTCGAAGCCATCATAACAGAACTGGAAAAATAGGACATGTCTTGTGTGTAACTCACGCGTGGACCGAGTCGAGCACCCGACACCCGACACCCGACGAGGACAGGAACAACTTGACGGAGGTTGAATTGGTGCATCACCCTATGCACCGCGTAGTCCTCGATGAACACATCGAAGATGAGCTTCTTCTGCATCAGCCAGTACGCCTGGTCATGCCAGCACAATTAGGACAGCCCGACGGGAGCTCGGTCTTCAATCTCCTTAGCAGAATACGGCTCCCAGTGCACGTCCTCAGCAGTGAGGCACCCAAGCTGCTCGACGAAGTGCTGGTATACACGTGTAACCTGCACATGTGCAAATTGTGCCTGCGAGCCGGAACAATGGTTACAAATGATTACCCGTAATACAACAAAAGTAAAGATACAGAAGAGTACGTACCCGTTTACATCACCAAAGGACCCTGCGGTCGGCCGGTCCACAGCGCCCCCGTGGTACATGTCCACGTGGTACGGACTGGTGTTGAGCAGCATCAGTCGTCCAAGGGGGAAGCACTCAAACGACCACAGTTGCAGCAGGAGGGGGTAACCTGTGAGGATAGAGGTCGGCCTTGTCCGGCAGCACGCCTCGCACATGCCGCAGTACATCGCAGCAAGTATGGCTAATCCCCAGCTGATCCGCACCTCCTCCCAGTTGGCAACGGCCCTCGCGAACCCCACGAGGCGGGCATCGACAGAGTCACCATGGCTGCTGGTAAACAGTACCCAGTCGAACAGCCACAACAAGTACACCTTGAGGTGCTGCGACACCTGATTCTCAGTGGGCTCTGGGACGATCCGCTCGACCTGTACACAAACGAATAATTAGTAAGTCTATCATATGGCTAGGATAGTGAATCGCTTAACAGGGAAAAAAGATCGCATATGTACCCGGAACTGTGAAAGCCACCGCAAGGGCGGACCATGCCTCTGTCACACTGGAAAGACGTAGTACGCTGCTGCGGCCTCGGCCAGAAGAACCCCCTCAAACCTGTCCAACAGGTCATCGTGCCAGTCGACAAACGCGTCCGGCAGGGAGGTAGTGGCTCCTGCGATAGGCAAGCGAGTAGCAACGCGACTTCCTGCGGAGTGGGGGCATCTCCCCGAGCGAGAGTGGTGTCCTCCACCATCTGTGCGAGTAGAAGGCCGGTAGCGCTCAGCCTGCAAAGCATGAAGAAGTAAGTACATAGCGGGCATATGATAAAAAGAAGTGCCACAGTTTGCAGACAAACCTGTCTCTCGAGCGTGAGTCTAGTCTCCAAGCCCATCGAGGTGTCCGCGTACTGACCACCCCCAACTCAGGCGCCTCGTCCCCGCCCTCAGGATGCGGGACACAACGGCTGGCGTGGTGCTGCGCATCGACGAGCCGGTCCAGTAGGCCAAAAGGCCAGTCGGAACCACCAAGATCACGAGCCATACCTGGAAATCAATTTCAAATTAGCAATTATGACACAATTAGTGGTTTCATTATTTATAGCATAGCTCTGGAATTTCAAAAATTTATGTGCATTCTTGCATAAACCGCATATCCTCAACATATATAGCCGTAGCTGCATTTTTGTTTTACGATTTTAGGGTTTAGGGGTTAGGGTATAGGGCTAAGAGGTTAGGGTAGGGTATAGCCATAGCGGCGACATATCGTGTGCACGTACATCATTTCGTGGATATATGCATATGAGACATCTGGGCCGTCTATCCAGCGATCCACAACCGTCCTCGCACCCACCTCTCACTTACACCATATTTGCTAAAACCCCCTTGCCCGACTAGGAGGGGGTTTTAGCAAATGTAGCGTAAGTGGGAGGTGGGTGTGAGGACGGCCGTAGATCGCTAGATGGACGGCTTGGATGTCTCATGTGTATATGTCTACGAAATGATATGCGTGCACACGATATGTACTCAGCCATAGTCTCATTACAACTATTAACAACTAAATTGGTGTTAGTTCTACGACTACACTATTTACAACTATTAACAATATACGACATACACGACACAACTACACATCTAATGATTTTAGTTGCTAACCTATCATGGTTTTAAAAGTAAATCAACAAAAAAAGTCCAATAACTCACCATCGTCGATGCACGGACTTCTCCTCCTCTCTTTTCCTCCCTCTCCCTCTCCTCTCTTTCTCTCCCCCTCTTCTCCTCTTTCTTTCTCTTCCTCTCTCTTCTCCTCTTTCCCTCCCTCTCTTCTCCTCACGGCTGCGAACTGCGATTCTAGAACTGGAATGGCAATGGTCGGCACACGCGGGGGATATAAGCTCTTAGTCGCTCAACCGTTGGGCGACTAGGGGCAAGTCGCTCAGCCGTTGAGTGACTAGTAGCTGAAGGGACTAGTCACTCAACCACCGGGCAACTCCTCCACATGTCATTTTATCGTTGGGCGACTGATCCAAGTCATACAATGGTTGAGCGACTAGGACCAAATCGCCGAACAGTCAAGTGACATATGATTATTTATTGAAAATAAAAAATAATTATTTTAAAAAAAATCCACACTCTTATCTGCGCCGCCGCAACAGCTGGGGCTCACGATCTCCCCATCGTCGTTGCCCGTCCGCCCTGGCCACCAACCGCTTAACGAAATGCCCATCAAAGCTGTTGTGCGCCCTTGTGAGGAGGAAACTCCTATCAACGCACATGGGGCCAGCAAAATCAGCTTGTTAGGAGTTATGGTTATCTTCCACATTGTTGTTGTTATTGTTACAAGATATCTCAATAGTCAATCTTATTTATTCTGTCAACATGAAATCTGTTCTGTTCCATATTGCTGTTGACCTGTTACTATATATATAGCTGAAAGGGATTTACTGGGCCGATGTTTTGCACCATTGATCCTTGAAGCCGGAGGTGACTATAACAGAGAAGTGTAGGCATATGTATGAGTTCCTTAGCTGTGCTTGTTCTATCCGGACTCTCTCTTGGCATGTTTGGTTATGTGTTTTAAATTATCTGTTATATTCTATGAAATTTCAGATCATGTATAATTGATGAGCCGCGATGTTCGGCTTCTATTCTATCCACGCGGGATGGCGGTGCTTAGCAGATTCCATGTTAGTTCTTATGCAATCTCTTGTTATGGTTGTTTCCAACTAACAACCAAAGGGGAAAAAATCAAGGGAAAGAAAAGAAAGGAAATATGCTTGGTCCATGTTACTCATAAAAGGTGACAGTGGCGGGTTGAGGATGCGGCGTAGGCTTAGCACGGTGGCAGAGGCGAGACACCGGCCACAACGGAGCTTGGCAAGGTAAGTAGTGGTGGAGCCGAGTGAGTGATCCAGGCCGAGCGTGGTAGCGAAGGCGCCATGTGGGCTTTAACGGAGCTCGTCCAAGAGTAGGCGATGGAGAGGGCATGATGCAGGTTGAACATCGCAACAGCAGAGGCACGAAGCAGGCCGAGGTGGAGCTCGATCGGCCGCCTCGACGAAGTTGATGGTGTGGTGGAGACCGAGCTGACGACGATGATGGCTTGACATGCTGGCTATGCATTCAGTGACGACCTTGTCGTTGTCCGTAGCAGTGATGACAAGGATCATAGTTGCAGTGAGGCCAAACATCGAAAAAGAGACACGACGGTGGGCCGGTGCGGAACTCGGTCGGTTGCTTTGATAGAGTCGATGGCATAGTGTAAGCTAAGCTTGAGAACAGCGGCTCGACGTGCTGGGCAACATAATTTTTTTTGTTTGTAGCAACGTGTGGACATTTAGCTAGTAAATATAAGTTATTATTGTAAAGAGAGATGATGATGAATGAAATAAGCTTCACCCTTTCTGTCTCACACTTGTATACTGTTGTCTCTATTGTGTTGTGTGTTTTGATCTACGTTAACATTGCAGCTACTACCAAAATTCAACACGTTATCAGCGTTAAACTCTTCAATTTAGGTATATCGTTCTAAATGTTGGCAATTAGATTGATTTTTCGATTCTAATCACGCATTTATTTTTGATCTATTCGCACGATCTGGATCGGATGGTGCAAATCACTGTCCTCGCTGCGTCCGAGCGCTGGGAGACGACCATGCCAAGGAAATCTCCAGCGTGAAGGGGAGACGACCATGCTAAGGAAATCTCCATCGCGAAGATCGAACGCCGGCGTGTTGGATGGTGATCCCGTAAATCACCGTCCTCGCTGCGTCCGAGCGCTGGATGCTAAGGAAATCTCCATCGCGAAGATCGAACGCCGGCGTGTTGGATGGTGATCCCGTCCTACATGCGTATCTACTTTGATTTGGCAATCCAGTAACCATGAATTATTGCCTAACTTTTACGTCAGATCTATTCGCTCCTGGTATTGGTTTAGATCGGTATTGCATTGTTCATCTTCCATGTTCGGCTCTATGCCTTGCGTAGCCTTGTTGTCCGGTCTACAATTTTGCTCTAGATTAATCTTGCAAATCAATTACTGCTAGTTCCCTAGATTAGATCAATTCATGTGCTAATTAGGGTTTTTATATGGGATTATTGTTCATAGGGTAATTCGATCTGGTAGAGTAGTGGCGAAGCTTCCCCTGGTACTTAGGGGCGCTGGAGCACCGGCTCCTCCCGCCACACCAAGGGACCCCCCACTACTATCTCTACCAGAGTTTGGAGAGATAAGAATAGCGTCGACTGTTTTCGTGGAAGAAGAAGCTCCAAGAACTAGAGGTTGAAGACAAGCAATATTGAGCCGAATTCATCCAATTCCGAAGCAAGGCCAGGCCCAATCCCACTTGAGCGCCACTTGGTCGAGTCAAACTAGGTCCAAGAGGACTGCATCACCCCATCGGTTCATTCCCAAATCCCTAATTCCTGATCCCCAAATCCGGTGCAGGGCAAGGTGCTGCGAGCTAGGGCCGCAGGGCGTAGGGCAAGGTGCGGGCGGCGTGGCGCGGCAGGTCGCGGTCGTGGCGAGGCAGTGCGGCCACAGCGAGGCAGGTCGCGGTCGCGGCGAGGCAGCATGCGGGCTTGGCAGCAACGGCGAGGCAGGGCGCAGTGAGCCAGGACGCGGGCGCGGGCGCGGCGAGGCAGCCAGGGCGCGGCCGGCAGCTCGACGGTCGACAGCAAGGGTGCGGCTGGTGGCTCGACAGTTGACGGCAAAGGCACGGCGGCCAGGGCACGGGCACGGGCACGGCAAAGAAGAAGGTGGTAAGGTGAGCTCTCCTCTGATTCGATCTGGATTGCTGCTTGGGGCGTTTTTGATTGGATGTGGTGGCGTACTGATCTGTGTGTTTTGGGTGATGGTGATTATCTGCAGGGAACCGGTCGGCGAAGTTGAAGTAGAGCAAGCTCGACGTTCGCCGGGAGCCACGGTTGTCGCAGCCTCGCGGGGTCTGATCTCGCACCCGATTGTTCAATCTTTTTTATTATATCGTTGATTTGATCATTTTTGGTCCATTCAGTTGATCTGGGTGTAAAAGTAGGGATCTTGGTTTGAAGTATTTATGTATCTTTCTAGATTGCTAAAATACGGAGAAGAAGAAATACACTTTGAATATTTATTTCTCAACCAATCCAAGCACAAGTACCCTAGTATCCTTATACAGATGAGAGTGCAACTCAACCAAAGAATTCTCGTGTATATTTACGGGCATCCAGGACACACAACACAGTAGTGAGGTACTATCTTCACTATAATTTGTATTTTTTTCTAGTTATGTATGAGTTTGGATTGAAGAAGATAATTTGATGTATGTTTATCTATTGTTAGCCTCAACCTTAGCGCCCTCTATTTTTCTCATAGCTTTGCCACTGTGGTAGAGTAAGGGTGAGATTGCTAAAATGGACGTTCATGACGCAAAGGGCCTCGCTCGGTTGGGAGTTGCAGCGCTCGCCGGAGTCCGCGTCGCACGCCCGCCATCCACCACCCGCGCCTGACATGCCAGCCTTCACGCGGCTCCGTCGGTCGCATTGCAGTGTGCACCCACCGTGCGCGCTTGCCGCATGCGCGACCGACCTGTCGACCACCACCGCAGATCAGCATCGTCGTAGTTCCAAAGCACACGTTGTGCATCCCACCGTCGCAAGCTCGCCGCTCCGCCGTCGAGAGATCCGCCACGAGGTTGCGCGTGCCCGATGCACGAGCCGGACGCTAGAACCACCACGGGCAAGCTCGCCACCGGAGTCCCCAAGCGCGCCTGCCACCGCCACACACACTGAACTGCACAACGGCAGCCGCAATATGCGGCTCGACTGTTGGACCAACTGGGCGCTAGGCTAGCGCCACGGGCATCTGGGCCAGAGACCAAAGCCCAAAGAACCCAACAAATTTCGGCCCAGCGGCAATAACATTTGTGGCTTAACCCATGTGTTTTACAGTAATACCGTAAATGCTTGATAAATTCTGAAAAATTCACTAAATCCTAGAAATTTAATTTTTAGGTATACGAGCTTCCGTAAATTTGTGAAACATTAGACTTGTATACCTTGGAAGCATCATATTTTTTTATGGTTTATTTTCCTAGCATTGTGTGTTGTGGGAAATTGATTAATGGGTTTAGTAATTCTGAAAATTGCTTAAAGAGCTTAAACTTATCGAAAAATCCCAAAAAATTATAGGAAAACTACATGATATTAGTAGTATTGTCTACTGAATAGATAAAATCAATCCTTACTATTTTGCACTCGTTTCATGCAGTTGAAATTATTTGCTAAATGTAAACATGTAGAAAATTACATGCATGAATAATGTAAGGATATTTTAGACTTCACTAAGAGGAAATTTGCTTACCCTGAACAACAACAAATATATCGCCTGGGCTTATCTCTTTGTCATATCATTTCCAAGCCTCTCACGCACAGTTGGATCTCCGTCGCTAAAAAGGCAAAGGCTTTGTGTTTTATGAGATACCACCTCTACTCGCCTGAGAGAATGACTACGTGATGAGAGTGATCCGTTGGCTTTGTGGCTTTCTCCAAAGGATGCCACAATTGGTAAAAGTTAGTTGTGCTCCTGTAGGCACACATGCTCGAATCCACTTGCACTCCTAGGACTAGAAGTTCGTACATGAGTGTAACTCGCCTACACCGTCTTGTCTCTCAACTAAGGCTATGTAACCAACATGTTAGTAAAGCTAATACGATTGATAAGCACGTGCATTTTAAAGCAAAGATAAGCCCATGGCATGTTGTATGGAGACATGTAGTTGTCTCCTAGTTATATATCCCTTAGCTATGTTCATATGTCATTTTCTACACGAGTTGAATTAGTAGTACAGATATAGCTCTTGTCGAGCTTGGTTCTGCTCATGATAAGCAGCTATTATCTTTTGCTTTAGACTGAAAACTCATGAATTAGATAACTATTTCCCATATACCATAAAATAAATTAATGGTCTAAGTTGCTATATTAAAGCCTTATCCCCTGCTAAATAGTCGATTAATTTAAATAATGCTTAATAAAACATATTAACATAAGCATATCTTACTTATAGTAAAACAATTAATCTTGTATGGAATAAAATTTGTAAATTGCATGCCCAACAAGGAAAATAATCCTTTGACATGCCTTACTATAAATAGTTGTGCATGTGCTCTTGATATATACTAAGCCTCAATTCACTAGTTCTTTGTGCACCGATGACCTGGTGGCAGAAGGGAAACTGCTTTCTCCCGATGACACTAGAATATGCCTAGCCATATGTTGACCTTGATGGATTGATTTGTCTAGAAAACACTATAATCCTTAAATAAGTATATAATAACTTTCACTCAAATACTTGGAGTATATATCATCCTCCACCGTAATAATTTCGTAGTTGAATAACTTTGAAGCAGAAAGTTACAGGGTATATAAGGGTTCGGAAAAGCTTCACATACCATGCTTTTTGTTACTAAGGCCAGTACGATATGACATGAGCACAACCAGTTTGTCCCACTACTGCAGGTCCTAGCTGAGAGATCGGACGAAGACCGTACGAGGAGATCGACGTACGTATAGCGGTCATAATAATGGCCTCACACTAATAAAATAGTACTCGTGTGTTATAGTATGATTGTAATTTATTGCTAAAAGCTCCGAGTTGATTCTAAGCAAATGTTTAATGCACACACTATCACTCTACATTTTTTTGGTTGGCGTGTAAAGGGGGGGCAAAATTCGGCATGTGAGGGATATTGGAAAGAAAGGCATACGAAAAATATAGAACAAACAAGAGCGACGACATAAGGACATATTTTAGGTCAAAGCTAGAAGCAAATAGCCCGAAGCAATAATTAATCTAGTTATTTTGGGAGATAAATTTAAATTGCATGCTTATTGTACATATCTTGTTGATATGAAAACTGATATTAACGCCATTGTCGATATCCATCTTGTTGGCAACCACGATCATTGCAGTCCACGATGGGCAGTTGATTATTGCCTTCAACATTATGTTATTCGCCACTATGCGGTAATAAACATGGCAAACCGACGGCTGCCTGACGCAGACGCACGTAAGCTATGTTGGATACGCACCGAAGCGTACCAAACCCATCAGCCATGACACATGCATAAAATGTGGCCCGCAACTGCATCACCGCCGTAAGCCACATCATTTGCTTAAAGTGGATATAACTCTCCCAAAATACAAAATGACGACCTATTGGATCATGGTGATCCTGAAAGATTTAAATTTTGGCCATATTTATTTTAGCATTACATCTGGCATATAGATTACTAGCCACTTAATTAAATATTGTCCAGTTGAACAATAAGTGTCACATCTCCAGATTAATAAAGAGGATTACTATGCATCTCATTAGCATGCATCATGATTTCTAGCATTTACATTTTTCATTGCACTAGAAAAATCTTATCCTAATGTATAAACCTACACTTATGAAAAACAAACACTAAAGAAAACAGTAACATAAACATATGAACATCCTATGAAATAATTTTATTCAAATACTATATAAATTATCATGAGTGAATATAATTTTTCCCAAATTTTGGGATGGGATTAAACCCAACGAAAATTCAAACCTATTTTTAAAAGACCTACTTTAAGTTTGAATTTAAATCATACAAGTTTTTACATGAACAATCATGTTCAATAATTTTTATAAACACTAGACCTTCCCAGGAACCCCTGTGATTTATTTCATATTTTTAGGAAATTTATTTCTATTTTTAGCACCCTGGTCAAAGTGGAGAAAATATTTTAATTCTCAGTCAAACCCTTAACTCTAACCAACAGCACTATTCCCTGGGCTCGAGTCCGACCCGGCGAACCGACTCGACCGAACCCCCTAAGTGTTCCGCGTGGGAGCCATCCGATCAGAAATCAATGACCCAGATTTCGTAACACTTCGGCCGGTCCGAACGTTTCCACTCAATGTTGATGGTTCGATCCAGATCCAACGGTCCGTGTGAACTCACTTAACGCGGGCTCTCGCGTGCACTTGAGAAACTGACGAAGGGGGCCCACTCGCCAGATCCATCTCCTACCTCTCGCTGACGCTCGCGCAGGAATCCCTCGCCACGCGGCCGACAATTCCTTCCACGTTCCGTCGACGCCGTCAATCCACCGCGTCCGTTGGCCACCCCTGGAGCTTCTCCATCTAACGCCGCCTCCACTCCGTCATCTCCCCGGGAATAATACCCCTCTACCCCCTTGAACTCATCTCACTTCTCCTCTGTTGACCGAGGAGAGGGAGGCTGGTTTGAGCTCTCTACTCGGGTAAGCTCCCTCCGCATGGAACATTCTGCTTCTGTGGTCGATGCCTTTCCCATTTTGGCTAACCTCGGCTTGCGCAATTGCTTGTAGATCTCAGTACATCTTCGAGCTCTCTGTCGTGTCCAGAGCGCGCACTCGAGTGGCACCGCTGAGCCAACACCATCTCCGGTGAGTATTATGCTCTTTTTAGCGCGTCACCTTACGTGCTTTAGACCACCGATCATAACCCCTCAACTTATTTCGCCAATGCACGACAGGACTTCGTTGATTTGAAGAAAGTCTTGTTTTCGGCCGAGGAACTGCCCCTTCATCTCCCACCTTGCTCCGGTAAGCCATTATCCGATTGCTTGCTTCCTTAGCATTCTCTAATGGTCCTGAGTTATCTCGAGCCTTCACTCGCTCTAGTTCTTCACATGATTTCCCCTCCACGTTGAACCGCACTGCCGCCTCGACCTTTGTCGACGTCAAGCTAACTCCGGCCACCACCTCTTCTCTTCGACCTTCAGGTAGTTTCCTTGGACTTCACTGATGCTCGGGCACCCGCTTCTTTTAACAATGCTGAGCTTGTTTGTGCTGTGCACGTTTGCCGTGTCGACACCGCCGCTCATCTCCGGTGCGCCACCGCTACTGGCCGTCGTGGAGGTCGCCACCACCACCCCTAGAAGCGCATTGCTATTGCACATCTGTCCCAACCCTTGGCCGGCTCCACCCTGGCGCGTAGCGCCGGCGAGCCACCCTACATGCGCGCGACCGTGTTGTCGTACGCGGGCAGCTACTGTAGCTATCCGTTTACGGAAATGACGGTCATTAAAGCCTAATGATTGAGTTAGCATTTAATTGTTGTCTTAGCCGTCTTAATGAGTCACTAACGGAGGGTCCACATGTCAGAACTGAGTTTAAAATCGGGAGTTAAAAGAAAGATGTACTGTGCACTAGAATCGTTACGGACCGTTGGATGTGAAATAGACGATCCAGATGAGTTGGGCCGTTCGGACCACTCCGAACGCGCCTCAAGCTGTGGACTATTGGATGTGAAATAAACGATCCAGATGAGTTGGGCCGTTCGGACCACTCCGAACGCGCCTCAGCTGTGGACCGTTGGAATTTAATCCAACGGCTCGCGCGAGACCTAGGATCCGCAGCATCGCGCTTCGCGCGATGGGCATTGCTCATCGGGCCCACTTGTCAGTGCAAGCAGTGCGGTAGGAGTAAGTCTGCGCAGTCCCAGCAGCGTCTAGGGCTAGCACGAAGCTCGGTGATGAAAGGTTTAAAGACTTAAGAAAATCCGGGAATGAATTGAATATACACTGAAAAAATATGTGTAACTTTAAAAATACATAACTAATTCATTTTAAATCCAAAATGGATGAAACCACTTCTGATATTTTTCATTTTTGATGAACTTAATATTAAAATTGGTTTCAAGCATGTCTCTGTAACAGAGAGTATTATTTTGAAAAATGAACTATTAAAAACTTTATTGTTACAAAGGAAAATGCTGATAACTTGATAAATGCATAACTAAATCATGGAAACTCAAAATAAGTCAAACTCAACTGTTTTGGCCTTGTGTTAATATTACATTTTTATTTATGTAATCATTATACTCACTACTGAGCTATAAATTTGTCCCAAATATTTAAGTTCAATGAACAGTGACAGATTATATTAAAATTAGATTTTCTGATAAACTGAACTTCAAACCCTTATAACTTTCACATGCTAAATCCAAATGGAGTAAACCTTTCACCTAAATTCATCTAAAATCATGACTTAGCTCTTGAGGACGATGAGCTAGCATACCAACAAGGCAAGCATCATTTGAACTTTCTTTTGCATCATATTTGATCCCAGATTTTGTTAAGTTAGTGCAATGTTAATTGCTTGCATGTTATTTTGTTAAATGTCGCTATTTTTATGATGAATAGTTAGAACCCTCCTATTATCTCGTCATTGTGGTTATCTATGAATTATTCCAGTACTGAGATGCTTAAGGTAAGTTGTGTGACTTACGTGGTATGTGTTTGCTTAGCCATGCAAGTCTAGAACGGTAGTTTGATTGTCGGGACTAACCCGACAATTGTGGGAAACACAAATTTTATAACTTTTTAGTTTATTTCAGATCTTCGTATCTGTATTATGAGTTAAAATTTTGTCATTTGAAATGAGTTTTGGTATGGACAAGTGGATGCTAGTGAAGGTGCAATTGCGCACGAGTTTGGGTAAGTATTGGACTTGTCTGGACAATTAAGGACCGAACTTTGGGTACCTGCGGTTCAAGCAAAACTCGTGCTACCACACGCAGTGTATGGGCACTGCTTGGTTAAGTAAGGAGTCGGTGTTGTTGAGTTGATGACTGGTGGTGTGAGGATGTATATGTGTTCCATCGTATATATATTTAGTAGGGTGCCGATTGCAATCTTTTATTGTGTGGGTAACACTATTTAAACTTTATCAATTGGGTCGGTGTTCCCGGCACAACTTGCGTGCCCATTTGGTTGGAAGGTGGTGTAACCTACCCTAAGTGGGATCATATCGCGCATGGGCGATTCAACTCAACAATGTCAACTTGCTGAAAAATACTGAGTCTTGGTTTACCCGGCCGGCATACCTTAGGAAGTATGCTATTTTCGGAGGCATCTGGAGGCATACGGGCTAATCAAGTCATGTGGGTAAAGTAGTACACCCCTGCAGGGTATAAATCTATTCGAATAGCCGTGTCCGCGGTTACGTACATCGCTTGAGTTTGTGGCTTCTTATTGTTAGACTTTGACATATTTAAATTATGGTAAAACTTGGTATTGTCATGAATGGGATGTTCATATTTGTTGTTGTAGCAAAGTGGACCGCCACTTTGTTATTTGTGCACTTGTTGTTGTATCAAAGTGGACCGCCACTTTGATATTTGTATGATTCATTTGTCATTCAATTTATTACTTATTCACATGCTTTATTCCTACTTCAAATCTGATTTAGAATTGGCACTTGAAAAACTAGTATGGTAGGTTGTTAAATGTTGCGTCTCTTTTGCAAAACTAAGCCAATATGAGCCATCCTTTGAAACAGCCTCTAGCATACTAATTTTTATTTGTGTAAGACTTATGCAGTACCTTTGTACTCAACCCGGTTCTTTGCAATTTCAGGTGAGGAAGGGTATGAGCCGTTGAGCTTGTTAGCGCCGATTTTGGCGGCAATGACGAATAATGCTTTCATGTAACTCCCGGTCATTGCCGATGGGATACGGGCATACCACTCTTGGTCTTTTGGTTTATTTACTTGTTTCATTGCTACTTAATACTCTTATTTGAATTTGTCCGGTCGGCCATTTGTAATAGTCGTAGACCTTAACTATTATGTCGTATGTCTTTTGGACTATTAATGTATGATGTTGTATGGATGTAATCAACGTTGCATGAGAGTATGAGCATATTGGTCGCTGATCTTGGGAGCCAATATGAGCTCATGCTCATTGTTCGTGGCTTCCCATTTAACACACTAAGTGGAGGCTTGGCTTCTCGGAGAACCGACAATCATGTAGCGCTCGCAGAGGAGCAGCGCGCATGATCGTTGGGGCTCTAGTTGTGGTTGAGTCTCTAGCTTGGATGGAATTAAGTTGGAATCCATTTACTTGAGGTTGAGTTATGTCCCTAAGACCATGCTTAGTCTCCCTATTGGATCATGGTGATCTGAAAGATTTAAATTTTGGCCATATTTATTTTAGCATTACATCTGGCATATAGATTACTAGCCACTTAATTAAATATTGTCCAGTTGAACAATAAGTGTCACATCTCCAGATTAATAAAGAGGATTACTATGCATCTCATTAGCATGCATCATGATTTCTAGCATTTACATTTTTCATTGCACTAGAAAAATCTTATCCTAATGTATAAACCTACACTTATGAAAAACAAACACTAAAGAAAACAGTAACATAAACATATGAACATCCTATGAAATAATTTTATTCAAATACTATATAAATTATCATGAGTGAATATAATTTTTCCCAAATTTTGGGATGGGATTAAACCCAACGAAAATTCAAACCTATTTTTAAAAGACCTACTTTAAGTTTGAATTTAAATCATACAAGTTTTTACATGAACAATCATGTTCAATAATTTTTATAAACACTAGACCTTCCCAGGAACCCCTGTGATTTATTTCATATTTTTAGGAAATTTATTTCTATTTTAGCACCCTCGGTCAAAGTGGAGAAAATATTTTAATTCTCGGTCAAACCCTTAACTCTAACCAACAAAGACTATTCCTCGGCTCGAGTCCGACCGTGAACCGACTCGACCGAACCCCTAAGTGTTCCGTGGGAGCCATCCGATCGTAAATCAATGACCCATTTCGTAACACTTCTACGGTCCGAACGTTTCCACTCAATGTTGATGGTTCGATCCGGATCCAACGGTCCGTGTGAACTCACTTAACGCGGGCTCTCGCGTGCACTTGAGAAACTGACGAAGGGGGCCCACTCGCCAGATCCATCTCCTACCTCTCGCCGACGCCGCAGAATCCTCGCCACGCGACCGACAATTCCTTCCACGTTCCGTCCGACGCCATCAATCCACCGCGTCAGTTGGCCACCCCCGAGCTTCTCCATCTAACGCCGCCCACTCCGTCATCTCCCGAATAATACCCTCTACCCCTTGAACTCATCTCACTTCTCTCCGTTGACCGAGGAGAGGGAGGTGGTTTGAGCTCTCTACTGGGTAAGCTCCTCCGCATGGAACATTCTCGCTACGTGGTCGATGCCTTTCCCATTTTGGCTAACCTCGGCCATGCAATTGCTTGTAGATCTCAAGACATCTTCGAGCTCGTCAGGTCCGTCGAGCGCGCACTCGAGTGGCACCACCGAGCCAACACCATCTCCGGTGAGTATTATGCTCTTTTTAGCGCGTCACCCTACGTGCTTTAGACCACCGATCATAACCCCTCAACTTATTTCGCCAATGCACGACAGGACTTCGTTGATTTGAAGAAAGTCTTGTTTTCGGCCGAGGAACTGCCCCTTCATCTCCCACCTTGCTCCGGTAAGCCATTATCCGATTGCTTGCTTCCTTAGCATTCTCTAATGGTCCTGAGTTATCTCGAGCCTTCACTCGCTCTAGTTCTTCACATGATTTCCCCTCCACGTTGAACCGCATCCGCCTCGACCTTTGTCGACGTCAAGCTAACTCCGCCACCACCTCTTCTCTTCGACCTTCGGTAGTTTCCTTGACTTCACCGATGCTCGCACCCGCTTTTTTTAACAATGCCGAGCTTGTTTGTCTTGCACGCTTGCCGTGTCGACACCGCCGCCATCTCCGGTCGCCACCGCTACTGGCCGTCGTGGAGGTCGCCACCACCACCCCTAGAAGCGCATTGCTATTGCACATCTGTCCCAACCCTTGGCCGGCTCCACCCTGGCGCGTAGCGCCGGCGAGCCACCCTACATGCGCGCGACCGTGTTGTCGTACGCGGGCAGCTACTGTAGCTATCCGTTTACGGAAATGACGGTCATTAAAGCCTAATGATTGAGTTAGCATTTAATTGTTGTCTTAGCCGTCTTAATGAGTCACTAACGGAGGGTCCACATGTCAGAACTGAGTTTAAAATCGGGAGTTAAAAGAAAGATGTACTGTGCACTAGAATCGTTACGGACCGTTGGATGTGAAATAGACGATCCAGATGAGTTGGGCCGTTCAGACCACTCCGAACGCGCCTCAAGCTGTGGACTATTGGATGTGAAATAAACGATCCAGATGAGTTGGGCCGTTCGGACCACTCCGAACGCGCCTCAGCTGTGGACCGTTGGAATTTAATCCAACGGCTCGCGAGCGAGACCTAGGATCCGCATCGCGCCGCGCGCGCGGGCGGCTGCTCATCGCCCACTTGTCGCCACAAGCAGCGCGGTAGGGAGTAGAAGCTGCAGTCCCACCGATGCGTCTAGGGCTAGCACGAAGCTCGGTGATGAAAGGTTTAAAGACTTAAGAAAATCCGGGAATGAATTGAATATACACTGAAAAAATATGTGTAACTTTAAAAATACATAACTAATTCATTTTAAATCCAAAATGGATGAAACCACTTCTGATATTTTTCATTTTTGATGAACTTAATATTAAAATTGGTTTCAAGCATGTCTCTGTAACAGAGAGTATTATTTTGAAAAATGAACTATTAAAAACTTTATTGTTACAAAGGAAAATGCTGATAACTTGATAAATGCATAACTAAATCATGGAAACTCAAAATAAGTCAAACTCAACTGTTTTGGCCTTGTGTTAATATTACATTTTTATTTATGTAATCATTATACTCACTACTGAGCTATAAATTTGTCCCAAATATTTAAGTTCAATGAACAGTGACAGATTATATTAAAATTAGATTTTCTGATAAACTGAACTTCAAACCCTTATAACTTTCACATGCTAAATCCAAATGGAGTAAACCTTTCACCTAAATTCATCTAAAATCATGACTTAGCTACTGAGGGACAGTAGCTAGCATACCAACAAGGCAAGCATCATTTGAACTTTCTTTTGCATCATATTTGATCCCAGATTTTGTTAAGTTAGTGCAATGTTAATTGCTTGCATGTTATTTTGTTAAATGTCGCTATTTTTATGATGAATAGTTAGAACCCTCCTATTATCTCGTCATTGTGGTTATCTATGAATTATTCCAGTACTGAGATGCTTAAGGTAAGTTGTGTGACTTACGTGGTATGTGTTTGCTTAGCCATGCAAGTCTAGAACGGTAGTTTGATTGTCGGGACTAACCCGACAATTGTGGGAAACACAAATTTTATAACTTTTTAGTTTATTTCAGATCTTCGTATCTGTATTATGAGTTAAAATTTTGTCATTTGAAATGAGTTTTGGTATGGACAAGTGGATGCTAGTGAAGGTGCAATTGCGCACGAGTTTGGGTAAGTATTGGACTTGTCTGGACAATTAAGGACCGAACTTTGGGTACCTGCGGTTCAAGCAAAACTCGTGCTACCACACGCGCAGTATGGGCACTGCTTGGTTAAGTAAGGAGTCGGTGTTGTTGAGTTGATGACTGGTGGTGTGAGGATGTATATGTGTTCCATCGTATATATATTTAGTAGGGTGCCGATTGCAATCTTTTATTGTGTGGGTAACACTATTTAAACTTTATCAATTGGGTCGGTGTTCTGCACAACTTGCGTGCCCATTTGGTTGGAAGGTGGTGTAACCTACCTAAGTGGGATCATATCGCGCATGGGCGATTCAACTCAACAATGTCAACTTGTGAAAATACTTGAGTCTTGGTTTACCCTACCAAGGCATACCTTAGGAAGTATGCTATTTTGGAGGCATCCGGAGGCATACGGGCTAATCAAGTCATGTGGGTAAGTAGTACACCCTGCAGGTATAAATCTATTCAATAGCCGTGTCCGCTTCACGTACATCGCTTGAGTTTGTGGCTTCTTATTGTTAGACTTTGACATATTTAAATTATGGTAAAACTTGGTATTGTCATGAATGGGATGTTCATATTTGTTGTTGTAGCAAAGTGGACCGCCACTTTGTTATTTGTGCACTTGTTGTTGTATCAAAGTGGACCGCCACTTTGATATTTGTATGATTCATTTGTCATTCAATTTATTACTTATTCACATGCTTTATTCCTACTTCAAATCTGATTTAGAATTGGCACTTGAAAAACTAGTATGGTAGGTTGTTAAATGTTGCGTCTCTTTTGCAAAACTAAGCCAATATGAGCCATCCTTTGAAACAGCCTCTAGCATACTAATTTTTATTTGTGTAAGACTTATGAGTACCTTTGTACTCAACCCTATTCTCGCAATTTCAGGTGAGGAAGGGTATGAGCCCGTTGAGCTTGTTAGCGCCGATTTTGGCGACACGACGAATAATGCTTTCATGTAACTCCCAATCATTGTCGATGGGATACGGGCATACCACTCTTGGTCTTTTGGTTTATTTACTTGTTTCATTGCTACTTAATACTCTTATTTGAATTTGTCCGGTCGGCCATTTGTAATAGTCGTAGACCTTAACTATTATGTCGTATGTCTTTTGGACTATTAATGTATGACTGTTGTATGGATGTAATCAACGTTGCATGAGAGTATGAGCATATTGGTCGCTGATCTTGGGAGCCAATATGAGCTCATGCTCGCTGTTCGTGGCTTCCCATTTAACACACTAAGTGGAGGGCTTGGCTTACTGGAGAACCGACAATCATGTAGCGCTCGCAGAGGAGCAGCGCGCATGATCGTTGGGGCTCTAGTTGTGGTTGAGTCTCTAGCTTGGATGGAATTAAGTTGGAATCCATTTACTTGAGGTTCAGAGTTATGTCCCTAAGACCATGCTTAGTCTCGGTCTTAAGGAGATAACCCGGGGGTCCTCACAATAAGTATTCTTGTTAAATAACTATTCAAACCAGGTGGTTGGACAAGAAGTACATTCGAGCAGAAAATATAATATTCCATGCAAGTTAATCCTAGGTCATGTTTTATGTGCCATCATTATTTTTATGTTCCTGTTGAGCATTCTGTTGATTTATGTTATGTTGAACATACTAATCTTGACCATACGAAAATATGTTGCGTCAATATAAACATGAGTTTAATGATGCGAATTATTTAAAATATGGTATGGGTAATTGGGTGAAACCTTGGGCAATAATATAAGAAGCTAGACAGTAGAATAACTCTACCGACCCTCAGACCCTTGTTCGGGCTCCTTGTCGCAGATTAATAACCCATTTTTTATGCCACTACATTAATATAAGTCTAGCTCACTACATATAACGATCAAACCCTTATTGAAATTAGTGCGTGTTGGAGGAATCAAATACTTCCTACATAATAGCACCACCGTAGCATACACCTTTAGGCCACGACCAGTTTTGGGGATATATGTTGGATCAGAAATTCCATCAGTCGTATGCACATAATAGGGGATTTTTAGGTATGCTATTAATAAAGATTGAA
This sequence comes from Hsuehochloa calcarea, assembly GCA_036346395.1. Lineage (NCBI taxonomy): Eukaryota > Viridiplantae > Streptophyta > Magnoliopsida > Poales > Poaceae > Hsuehochloa > Hsuehochloa calcarea. The sequence continues at coordinate 52,369,420 of CM070598.1, forward strand.
TCTCAACATTATGGGGGAGAAAATGCCCAAAATTGTGTAACGTCGTTATATTTTCTTGCAAGAGAAGATCTTTAGTATTAAGATTCACACACTAGCCAAGCTAAATTTGATGTTCAGTTGATGCTCATGTATGCCTGAAGCGGGGAGTCTGCTAGATTTTTTTTGATTTATGAAGGAGTTACTATAGTGTTTACTTGAAGTAAATGCATCGCAAATAGTAGAATACCCCAGGTTGAATAGTATATCCATCTACGCAGAATTGACTTAGTGGTCAATGATCTAATGACACTAGTCAAAACAAGCGTTAACCACTCCTTAAACACTCTTGAAAAGAACTCACATTAAAGATGAAATACCTCAAGAAGAGGCTCATCATGAAGATAAAAACCCAACAACTTGATGCACACATACTACAATGTTGGGAATGCGAAACGACAAATAATCTTTCGTTTGGAAAATGACGAAGATCAAATTAACACTCAAATACCCTCAATTATGAGGATGTGGGAGAAAAGTTGACGACAACCACTTTGCCTCCACAATTGCTAAAATTTCACTAACAAGAACGCGGATCCGGAACCAAAGTCCATGACAGAGCGCTTGAAGCATTCATATCGGGTCAAATAAAAGAAGTAATTAAGGCTGAACCATAATAGCAAATGGAAGTCTAGGAACCAACTAGTTCAGACTTGATGGATCATTATGAAAATAATGAGGTGGTGAAATCTATAGTTCAAATGTCCTTGTAGAGACCGATAATCTCCTATTATGAGTGAAATTATGTTCTGTTACGTAATAATTCTTGCAGATAGCATGAATGAATAAATAAAACATGTAGTAAATGGATTCTAAAAATCCTTGACGAGATCCTTGAAGAGCTCAAAATTCCTAGAAAGAAAGGAAATAAAATCGCAACATATATAAAACTCATACCTAATAATCCTTGACGAGTCCTACGACCAGGTCTTCGACCAGAGATACGCGATATGAATAGTGAATAAGGTTACGCGTCACCATTTTGGGCCTAATAGTACCTTGTAAGCGTGACGAGGTCGGAGCCCAGGTTGTGTACGCCTCTTTCCACGGCCGCACAACCCTAGGTCAACCTCCTCTCACCCCCTATATATATACAGTAGCCACCATAGATTAGGGTCGGGTTTTTCTTTGAGATTATTCTGCTTAGCGGTCTCGCTGCATGTTCGGTTGAGGAACCCCACATTGTGAGCTTCATCTTTATTCGCAATACAATATCATATTGCATCTTCTACTTTCTTGCTTGTGTTCTCGATTCGTATGCAGGAGATAGCCTTCTTGGCGAGGTCAACCGCGTTCAGCACAGTTGGTAACCATCGGAGCAGTACACAGTGATTGTGAGAGGTTCGATCTGTTTGGTCGGAGCCTTTGGATCATCAACGTCAAGATCTCCACAATCGACTTATCAATACCTTTCGGAAGATTGGGCCACAGATTTATCATGATGTTGCAATTAATATTACCCCCATATCATTTGCAAGGACAATCTACTTGTGTGGCATAATCAAATAGTGGTATTTGATGAGTTAAGCATGTCACTCCCAAATTATTTTATTCTCATAATTTCCAGATGAATAGTATGATAAATGTCTAGAAGACTAAATATTGTGGTTATCTAGTCGATTTACTCATAAGAAGAGTTCGATGGGTGTCGTCTTTAGGAGGAGCATATGCTAAACTTTGATCGTTGTACTTGAGATTCTGGAAATCTCATTTGTAGTCAAACCTAGAAGGTATAGACTTGATGATCACTACCTTGAATGTTTTACCACTCAAATGATACAAATCAAGCCGACATTGCAAAGATCATGAAGATCATGCTAGATCCCGATAATCATTACTAAATCCTAATGATAAGTGTTGTACTCTTTTTCCCTTAGTGAGTTTCCCCTATTGGGTTTCTCACATAAAGATTGTTGATGAGGCAATAAGTGCAATTCAATTTGCGTATGTAATGTACTCTTTTCTCTATTATATTTTCCCCACTGTGTTTTTTGAGGGGTTTTGACGAGGTATATGTATGTCACGGTATTCACCCAAAGGGGAGTTTTACAAAAACCCTTGGCCTAAGTGTTTTCGTGAGCAAATATCAAAACTGCCCATAGCGGATTTAGGCTATAAATATAAGTCATTATTGTAAAAAGGGATGATGAATGAAATAAGCTCCATCCTTTTTCTCCCACACTTGTGTACTATTGTCTCTGCTGCGTTGTGTGTTTTGATCTACGTCAACGTTGCAAAGACTACCGAAATTCAATAGTCCTACACGAACATCTGGAGTCTGACTAGGATAAGCAAAGCCAGATTTTGGAATGTAACAGATGTACTAGGTCAGACGGGTTGCCTGAGCTGGTCGCACGCAGTAGCCACAAACCCATGACACTAAAACACACACACAATTTGCTGCAAAAATAAAGGGGAAGAGCATCTTGCCTTCGCTGCATCATGGAAAAGCTTAATTCTTTATGAACAGTCGTGCCTCCAAATACACACCAAAAGTCATAGAAAGAAAAAAGGGGAGAAAAAGAGAAAGTATATGTCGGTCTAATTAAAGGACAGCCTGTTGCTTTCTGTCTTTAGCTCTTTTTCTCTCTTCTGGAGCTCTTTGTTATCTTGATGTACATATGAAATGCTTTTGCCATTTACACACGCTATCTTAATTTACAGCAAACTCATCTCCTGTGCGTGGCGCTCGCTCTTCGCGATGCCTCACTACAGACTAACCGGAGTAAGCGCATCGTATATTTACACGCGTAGACGTATGTGTGTGCCTTCCCGTGCTCCTGCCTCGCTGATCTGCAGTGCCTTCTGTTTCCTCCTCTGCGGGGAGTAATCGTTTCATCATTCTGCCTGGCAAAAAAACTGCAGCTGAATCGACGATGACGATGGCAAGTGGATTCACTAGATCATAGTCTGAGGTTCAGCCTTCGTGGAAGCCTTGTTGTACAGCTCCAGGGTGTCGCCATGCGTCGGGTCCAGGCATAGGGCTGCCTCGCAGTCTCTCAGGGTGTTTGCGTTGTCGCCCATGGAGTCAAAGAACGCTGCACGGAGATGGAGCAGCTGGAGGTCTGCCTTGAAAGCTATTGCTTGCGAGAGCTCTGAAATCGCCTCATCTTCCTTGTCTTCGTCCATCAGAACTGGGAGAGGGAAAAAAAGCAGGTTATTTTATTGCGTTCCTCAATGCATGGTTGTCAACTTGCACATGATTCAAAGAAAATCAGCCGAACTCTAAACTGAACAAGGTGGTAGTGGCATGTACATCACTACCATTGTTGTACCAGCGTCCAGATTTTATATTCTGTACCACTGTACCATCTCATTTCGTCATTCCAATTTACAATGTAAATGATATGGATGTTATTCAAAGAGCAATAGAAAAAGTTGTACTCATCAAGATGCGGTATTACCCCCCGACGCAAGTGCGGGATTGAAAGATAAAGGATCCATATGAAAGACAATGATATTTTTTTTAAATGCGATGGAGAGCTTTCCATACTACTCCAGCTAAGAAGCTATGGGAAATTCTTCGGACTTGCATTACAGGGTCCATAATGCAAATCGCTCTGAAATTTAACAGTCGATTGCCATGTCAAGACATTTATTAAACAAAAATGAATGGATAGCAATTTGTATCACATATAGTTCTTATCACAGAATGTAAGCCTTCTTAGATGTTTAGCACTTGGTGTTGAAACTACTTTATCCTTCGCATAGACATTAGAATAGTGGAAGCAGTCCATGTAAATATGTTAAGTGGACTCACCAGCTGCTCTGTATCTGTAAGGGTAAGTCCTGGTAGGATCCAATAACGTCGCCATATTGAGATCACTTTTTGCAGCTTCTCGCTCACCATATTCCGACCGTTTTCATATGCTGATGAACTGTCTTTAGCTATCTTTATGAGTGATGTCATCTCCTCATATGCAGCTTTTTTCCTATTTTTCAGGTAATGGACGCGTGCCAGACCCTGATGTGCCCGTGTATGCTTTATGCTCAATGCTATACTGTAACACTCAGCTGCCTCATCCAGCAAATCACAATCTACATATATGCTCCCCATATTGTTATATGCCTGGAGAATGTTAGCTATGAGCACAAATAATTAATAGAAGTCAATGCAATGAGAGGTGATGGATGATTCTTACTTGCCCCTTCCGAAGGTTGTCAGATGCACAATTATTAGCCTGTTCTAGAAGCTGAACAACAGAAAGCGCAGATTCTGTGTCGAGGCTAGAATCTCCTAGAGCATATGCCTTTAGAAAAAAGGCTTCAAATGATCTTTGAAGTTTAATTGACTGCTCAGCCTTGGCAAGTGCTTCGTCGCGATGTCCAGTATCGTATAAAATCCATCCTTCATATACAAGTCTCTCATACTCGTGAATTGAACAATTCCGTGCAAACCGCAAACTACGATAGCAGCCTTCTGACAATTTAGCCTACAATGTATGTGAGAGACAAGAAAAATGTTAAGCCTAGTTTGAATTGAACAATTCGTGCAAACCGCAAACTACGCATAGCAGCCTTCTGACAATTTAGCCTACAATGTATGTGAGAGACAAGAAAAATGTTAAGCCTATGAATTTAACAAATTATGAAAGACATCTCTCACATTTGTTCTCTTATCTTTTTTCTTCAATGAAATCCCCACTTTACATGGGCACCAAAATTACAGCATTACAATAGGTCCGCTGCGCCTTCACACAGACATCAGAAGTTGTTCTCGTTTTCATGAATTTGTTTCTGAATTGAATAAAGGTTCCACTCTTATGCATAAAAGAAAGCACTAGGCAATGATCATCTAAACAAGGTAGACTTGATCCAAATAGTTATGGGATGAAAATGTCCGGGAAGAGTTGTTCAATCAAATCTGCTTATGTAATAGATAATGTAAATGTAAAACTTTCAGTTCAACAAGTGGGATTTGTCCTTTCCAAATTTTTAGAAATGAAAGGGGAGAGTTATAGGTGCATACCTTAGCAGGAGAAGCGATTGTCGGAACCGCAAGCTGCTGTTCCCGGGTTCCCTGGTGAGCATCTGCTGGACAACAGCTAGAGAGCCGATGTCGTCCACCGCTGACCACCGGTCATACAGCTGCATCCAGCAATCCGCCATATCCCACTGCTGCACCTGCCCTCGGAGGAGCTCGATCAACTGTTCCCCATGCATTTTCCCATGGAACATCATGTAATTCGGATCCAATGTCAATATCGCCCGGACATCCTGCACGGCAGACTCATAGTCCTCAAGTGCAAGGTAGAACCATGCCCGGAGCTCAAGGCAATCGGTCGCCATCTTGAAGCCGAGGACCTTGCTGATCTCTGCAACTGCCGACTCGATCTTGTCCTCCTCCAACAACGCAGCGGCATGGTACTTGTATGCGGGTAAGTCAGCGTCGGGTCAAGCTCTGTCGCTGCCTGGAGATCAGCCATCTTCTCCTTCCGACACAATACACCGAACGTTCTTGGTACATCCAACCGGCAGGCTCGTAGTCCCTGACAACGCTGTTCATCAACTTGTATGCCGAGTACTTGTGCCCGCGTTTGTACTTGGCGCGTGCCACTCCAGCGAGCGAGTACACATGGCCATCGGCAAGAGCATCCTCAAACCACCCCTGCGCGTCCTTGAACTCGCCACGCTCCAGCATCACGCACCCAAGCTGGTGTAATGCCAACTGCTTCTGCCATGGCAGCTCCGCGCATTCGCATAGCCTCTCCAACAGCATCACCGTGGTGTTCGACCTCATATCCTCCTCCATGGCAACGTACGAGAGGAAATAGTACAGCGCGAAAGACGCGTTTCCGGCAATGTCGAGGCGCTCCCTGCCCTCTGGGCTGCAGAGCAGACGCGCGACGTCAGGGTTGGAGAGCGACTTGGGGAGCTCCCGCAGGAAGGCCTGGAGGCAGTTGGCGACGAGGAGGTGGGCGGCCTCCTCGAGTCCGAGGTCGACAAGGGAGAGGGCGTCGTCCACGCCTCGCACCATGGCGGCGAGCTTGTTGTCGCAGGCGGCCTTGAGGCCCTCGCAGCAGAATTTGTTGGAGAAGGCGAGGAGCTCGAGGATGGTGTCGGGCGGGAAGTCATCGAGGCGGCCGTGTCGGCTGTAGGCGGCGACAGCGCGCATGCCGCGCGGCGTGATGCCGTCACGGGTGAAGTCAATGCGGTCGCGCTGCGCCTCGGCGAACCCGCCGTAGAGGAGCGTGGTGAGCGGCTTGGAGAGCGCCGCGATGCAGGAGCGCTCGCACGCCACCTCCTCCTGGCCGATGACGAACCACAGGTCATTGGTCCCCTCCTCCTCATCTTCCTCGCCCACCTCGTAGGCGTTTGATGTGTTGCGCCTGAAGGGGTGAGGGGGAGGGGTGGCGGGAGGAGGTGGCGGGAGGCGGCACGGGCAGACGGGGTCCACGCCGGAGGACTCCCGGCGAAGACCGCGGCGCGGGGGCACTCGAGGAGAGGGGTCGTTGGGGTGCAGGGCCCGAGCGGCGGCGGCGTTGGGTCGAGCTCGTCGTCGCGGCGCTCGTACCGGAGCCAGGCGGCGAGCACGACGCGGCGGTGGGGGTCGGCGGCATGAACTCGCGCAGCCCGCAGCGTCCGCCGCAGCAGCCGGGCGTCCCCGAGCACGTAGAACAGCGCGTGCTGCTCTAGGTACACGTCGCAGAGATCGTCGCCCTCCCCCTCGGCCGACGACATCCGCCGGAACGACGCTGCGAGCGCGGCGACGTGGTCGACGGGGCGCAGGCACGCGTCCAGCGCCGGCTCGAGCGCCGCCGCCGCCGGGAGCCCGCAGGGCAGGGGCGAGTCGGCCACGAACGCCCCCGACGTGGAGCGCGCGTGCGGGTAGCAAAGCGACTCAGACCGCAGGGAGAAGCTGCGCGGCGGGGGTGGCGGCGGGGGCCTCCCCCCGCCACCTCCATCCCCCGAACCAGACGTGGACGCTCCCGCCCCCGCCGAGTTGAAGGCGTAGATTTGCGCGGCCTTGCACCCCTCGATCAGCTTCAGGCTCCGTATCGTCGTCAAGAAGTTGTTCGTCATAATGCCACCCTCCCTCCCCTCCTCTTCTCCTCGAGTCCTGTGCCTCGGTTATTAAACGACGATCATATCAGGGTGTAATTTTGGCGGAACGGCTCGCGCGCGAGCAGACGCACGCCTCGCCTCCGTCCTCCCGCGCGCCGGCGCCTTCCCACCGTGCGCGTGCGCGTTGCGTTGTGTTTGCGGTTAATGCCGCTGGTTTGGGGCGGCGGTAGAGGATCGGGTGCGGAGGGGGGAGAACGGAGGAAGGGGAGGGGCGCGGAAGTCGGGTGATTTTCCCGGATCCGTAGCTGTCAGCCTGTCACCGCCCGCTGCACGAACAAAATTGGAGACTTGGAGTTTAGCGTTTAATTTTCTCTTACACCCTCGTCGGTAGAGCTGTGATTTGGATCGTGTTTTTTTTAGTCAGTTCGAAGCCCGATCGATATGACATGGTACGGCACGTGGTGCGTCGGGCCAGGCCGGGCCTGAGAATACGGCCCGTTGGACGGACAAGATTACACGCGTCGATTGGGCCGTCTTGGATCGGCATTTACACGAAATAGGCCCAACCTTCTCGTTCTTACCCAATCCCTCCCTCAACTTTGCCCAATCACCCCCCACACCGTTCTAGCCCAACCAATCATTCTCTTATGCCACCCGGCCTAGCCCACGGGTGTCTTTGTCTTGAACCGGTACGGCACGATCCTGGCACGGCGGGCTTTGGACCGCGCACGGTCTTACTGAAGCGAGGCGGGCGGCCGACGTCACGCGGGGGTGTTCGGGCGAGCCGGCACGGCACCAACACGGGCACGGCGGGCACGGCTGTCGGCACGCGGCCCAATGCCCACCTCTCTCATCGGTTATGTTTTGCTTGAAATGTTTTTCCCCTTTATAACATAACTATTCATTGTTAACGGATAAGAAAAATCATATTGTCAAGGACATCGAGTCATCATCGGTTGTGGCCTGCTCCACGCCCTCAACTCGAGCTCCATCCTGACTAGTGTTGTACCTCCACGACTCCACCATCGTCGGCCTACACTGTACTCTCAACTTCGTTTCTATGCCGTTTGAATTTTTGAGAGGTTGGGGAGGTTGTTGAGATAAGTTAATTTGTTTGTTAGAGGTGAATTTTTCTTTTTATTTTTGCTACGGATTTTTAGGGTTGCAGAAAAGGAGATGGGAGGGGAGATGATCGTCATCACCACTTCTTTTTAAGTTGTATAAAGATGCTCAACTAGAAACTTATGGGATTGGACTCAATTTTTCTCATCGTTAAATTTGCTTCAAGATACAGGTATAAATTACATCTTTGTCTTCGACAAAGGCAGCACAATACGAAAGCTCCCTTCACCCTCCACAATTTAAGTTTATCAGTTGCCATTTGTATAAGAGGTGGCGCTCACCTTTGTTGTCGACACAGGAAAGTTGTCAAGACCATGATTTGTACCGTAGGATCTTAAGATCCTGTTGTTCGATCATGCTCCTACAAATCTGATCCTCTAATCACAATTCTATTGTCGTAGCTATAAACTAGACAGTAGAGAAAAGGGGAACCCCTAGGCTCAATGTTGTGCGAAGGAGGAAACCCCAGAGGTCCTCAAAGGTAGGAAATGGTATCAAAGTATATGTTAAATGTGTGTCTTTATTGCTCCAAAATGCCCCCCTCATCCCATGAGGGGAACGAGGATATTTATAGTGTTACATCTAGGATACAGGAGATTACAACTTCATCCCCTAAAAAGGTCTTATGCCTATAGGGGCTTTAGGGTCTTTGCACCTCTCTTGGCGTAGCCTTCAATGTATGGTAGAACTTCATGGGTTTGGTCCACCACGTCTGTACTCCTGGTCCAGGGTGCCTTTGACTCCCTTCATGCGAGGTGGCCCTGGAGCAAAGCCTCCCTGAACCCCCTTCGCTCCTTGTGAGGTGGTCTAGGGTAAGGGCCCTCGGGGCCCCTACGGGACGATCCCGAAGCGAAGGCTTCCTGGACCCCCTTCGCTCCTTGCGAGTATGGGTGCAATCGAAGCGGATACGGGCGGATATCGCTCATCTTGTATCTTATTCCGTATTCTTTTTCTCGGAGTCAGAGTCAGACACAGATAGTGTCAGATATCCATTTTCCATCTTGCATTCATTTCGCGAGACTTCGGTCGGTCAGTCAGATGAAAATTATCCGCTTCTTTTGCATCCCGACACAGGACATTAGACAGTAGGAATGCAATCAAGGCAAGATCGGAGAGACCAATCGCTGAGATATCGAAGAAAAAAAATACTTAGTGTGCTTTGCCTACTCAGATGCAGCAACCCACCTACATGTTATCTTGTTCCTAAGTGAAGTCACGACAAGCTTTCCTCATACCACCTAATATACGGGCAAATATTGCTCATCTTGTATTCTATTCTGTAATTTTTTCTCCGAGTCGGAGTCAGACATGAATAATGCCAGATACCCAATTCTCCATCCTGTATTTGCTCCGTGAACCTTCGGCCGGTTGGTCAGGAATTATCCGCTCCATTTGCACCCCTACTTGCAAGGTGGTCTAGGAAGAGGGCCTTTAGGGCCCTTTCACTCTAGAGTGTGTTGTACTCTTGAGCTAGGGCTACCTTCAGCGGCCTTTCTGTGCTCTTCGCTATGTGCGAAGGGGTACATGGTACCCCTCGACTACGTCGAGGTGTACTCCTGACTTGATATCTTCGCTGGGTCGTTGGGGCCGACGGACATCCCCTACAACACCTACCAACACAAGAATAAGGACGTGACATTGACAACCCTGGGTTTAGGAAACAACGACTATTGTGCTAGAAAAGGCCGCAAGTAGGGATGATGGGTTGGGCCTATGGGAGGAGATGCAACAGCAGGGGAGGATGCATCGAAGGACCGGCGGGCCTCCTTGTCATTATCGGTAAGGCTAGAGGAGGCATGTGGGGGTAAAGGTAGGGTTTGGGGTGGATGTGAGGGAATTGGGAAGGTTAGAGGGAGAGGGAGTTCTATTGGATATGGTGACCTAACTGTCCAAAATATGACTGTTTTTATTAGCAATCGAATGTTTATATACATTTTAAGAAAAATTGGGTTGGAGCTTTTGCATTCAAAGGAGGTGGACACCACGAGCCGGTCTTGGGATTGGAACTTAGATGGACGGAGGCACAGTAAACCCTTTGTACCTTTCGGCCACAAGTCAAAATCTCATATACATTTTTTTCTTTATAATTGAAAAGAATAACATGTCATATATTCAAGTCGTGGAAAACCGCAGTGGAAAATCCAACCGGACAAATCACCAACATGTGATTAGTGGGAATTGAACTCTAATAATCAAACTGAGAGATTTGGTGTCGCACCGCTAGACTATGCTACAGTTGGTAACAAAGAAGGGTAGTTGTGTTTTACGTATTGCAAAGGTTATTAGTAAAAATGCATGAAGACAAGTCTAAGTTCTTTTATTTTCAGTTCCCTTTGGAATGCACGATTTTTGTTGTTGTTGTAGGGCTCCTCTAAAATTTGAAATGTTTTCTATGAAGCTATCGCGTTTCAAACCAGCCTTCCCATGCAAATGAGAAAGGAAAAGATAAGATAAAAAAAAGACGAAAAAGGAGTTTTTTTCATCCTTTTAGAATGTTCTTAAAAGTGACATAGCAAAAATAGCTGCTCCAACGTGAAATGACATCCCTCCGCGCGAAAATACCACGACAGGGAACCTACAGCGAACCCAAACCGCGGCAAGTCACCTGTTGCCAATCCAGTCCGCGGCAAGTCTTTGTCTTGCAGCGACCGCCACATCGTGGGTTAGCAACAGCCGCCGCCGAATGCCATAACGCCAAGTGTCCTACAACAGAGGCCCCATGACACGGTTTTTTGCGGTAGGGATATCATTTTAGCTATGTCACTCACGGTGAACTATTTTACTTTTTTTTGCTTTAAGAACGTGCTAAATAAACCAAAAAGAAAGTAGAGGAGATGTTGTTGTACATTGGGAGCCCTTTGTCTTTGTTTGGTTAAGTTTATGAGTCCACGATATGGAACGAGGGCTACGGGCGTGTGGAGTAATCATGGGGGCGAGTGGGCGACTGGTGAGTGATTGGCGAGGATAGACATAGGGCGGGCAGATGGAGATGGCTGGGATGGGGATTAGTGAGGGGCGAGCTGGTTCTGCTCATCCTGTAGGGTCGTTAGGTACTTTTAAACTTGATCCTATCATCTGATGGCCTGGCTTGTGCACAACAACCACCATGTGCTATTATGCTAAGCTCGATCCCCATCTTTATCGCCCCAATTCTAGGTTGCAAACGGAGCACTCTATTAAAAAAAAAAAACTGTAAAGCCGTGGTAAATCCAAGACATCTTAAAGTTACGAGTCCTAGCAGTTTTTTCCCCACTTGCCACTATCGACTTCACAGCAGGTAAATTCAGATGGGCACGAGCGAGCTTGTGACTGTCCGTCCCATAGCGCTGGCGGTGACGAGTAAACGACACGGACAATTTGGACTCTTGTACACGGGTCCCTAGCACCGCTTCCTCGGCAATGTTTAGCACAAGGTGCGTCGTCTGCAACTGTGGGATGTCATGCTCATGCAGGCATGCAGCCAAAGCAGAAAGCAACCAAATCTCGAACAGCTAGCGTAGCTAGAGGGCATCGTGGGCCATACGATTTTGAGCGCACCGCACGCGTGGTTTCGTGTACGGAAGTACAGACAGCAGTGATTCTGGAGTCTCTGGTTCGGAACGGAGCGGGTGTGGAATTTTTTTTAAAAAAAAATCCCAAAATAAAATAAATAACCAGCTCCAAAAATAGTAAAAATGAGTTCTTATCACCGGTTGAACTGGAAATAAGTTTATGTTATCGGTTGAACTGGCGGCGCACTCGCCCCGCTCTATCATCGATCGACTTTCAGAAGCAAATGAATCGATTTACGTAAAATGAACGAAATACATATCGATTAGCGACAAGAATCTAGCTATAAAAAACTTCAAAAATCAGTTCAAACTTATTTTAATTCTAGAAAAAAAACAGAAAGAGAGAAGGAGAGTGGGAGAAGAAAGGTAGCGAAGCTCTGTCATTTCGTCGCGGAGGAGAGATAGACGAAGTATCGAATCCGATCGGCCATCTTGTAGGTATATTTTTTTTAAAAAAAATTTATACATTATGTCAAAACATTGTCGGTTAGCAAACAAAAATAGCGACATAGAATTTAATATATTAGAAAAATATAGTCTAATTATGTAGTATATCTTTTGAGCTGTGTAGGAGGTAGGTAGATGGTAATGTAAATAATACCAGTTTTATTTAGCTCCCTATTTGTACGCGGTAATTATATTGTTAATACCGGAAATTATTTTTTAAGTAGGAAAGTAGCATGACATATTTTAAAATTAAAAGGAAAATCTGTGGCAGCTAATTAGGGTAGGTAGAGCCTAATCGAATTAATTGCAGCTTTATTTAGCTCCCTATTTTTATGTGGTAATTATATTGTTGTCGGAATTAATTTATAACCAAAGAAAATAGCATGACACGTTTTAAAATTATAAAGAAAATCTGGAGCATCTAACTAGGGTAGGTAGAGCATAATCGAAAAAAATTCCAGCTTTATTTAGCTCTATAGGTTAGGTAGAGCGTAATCGCAGTTTTATAACTTGTCACATAAATTTAGTTTCTATTTATGGTTGGTAATCAGTTTGCTAATATCGCTTCATATTAGCTTTTTATATATTTTGTAGTCTTTACAATTTGTGCACTGAATTTTCAGGGATGGTGGATCCAGATCACGCTGCCGAGTGGCTGTATGAGTTGCTTGACCCAATGATTGACCTACATCACTGTAGCCGCCTCAGTACAATCCTCCCCCAGGAGGACGAGGCGCCGATTGATCTTGGCGCGTTGCCGCTGCGCACGCACATCAAGGCCTGGAGGTTGCACCCCAGCTGGGTGCCGAGGTACGTGTCATTGCGATCTTTGTGTACTCATTTGTGGCCTAACTACTACGTGTGGACTAGAGTTCATTCGTAACCTAACCCGACGCAGGTTGAGAGTGGCAGGCCTCCTCCCGCTGGCACGGATGGTGGAGACGACGTGGGAGGACGACGAGGACCACGGTCCCGGTCGACGTCGGCGCTTCCATACGACCGGGCCCTACTAACGGCGTTGTCGATCACCGAAGCCGGAGACACACGCTTTCACCTCTTGTGTGGGGAGATGACACCGACGCTGCAGGACGTGAGCTTCCTGACCAAGTTGCCCTGTGCAAGCTTCCCCATGGCGGCGTATGAGATCTCACCCACGTGGGGCACGGAGTTCCTGGCGAGATTCCAGGATATGCTACCGCCGGGCAGCGATTACCACAAATTCAGTAGCCCGCACGGGACGACACTGAGGTGGATTTGCCAGTTCTATAAAAGTCTTCGTAACCATTGTCCTCTTACAACAATTCATTTGTGAACCTTACTGACGTGTATATGTCTTCTTGCAGCCCGAGCGTGTGGTGGAGGACGCACCCGACGAGACGGTGAGGAGGCACTTCGAGGCCTACCCATCGTGGTCGTTGGGTGGATCGTGTTCTCGAGTGCCACCGCAATGCCGATAAGCACTACATCCACTATGCACGTGAGCTTACAGATCGCGATGGAGGAGATCCACCCTCGCGCTGGGTTCGACCGTCTTGGCGCGACATATCACAAGACTTGTGGCGACGCATGCCGCAGGTCCCAAGACAGCTTCATCCTCTCCGGATGCCCGCTACTTTTGGAGCTTTGGTCCTTCGAGCGATTCCAGATCAAACGTCTACAGCTGTACTTGGGAGCGTACATGGTCAGCCTCTACATCGAGGACGATGACGTGGACTGGCCTACTATGGGCACGGTGTGGTGCCACCGACGGGTTAGTTTCATGAACATTTATTATTTTCTCATAATGCAATCATAATTTCGTGTGCTAAGTGTTCCTTTGGTCTATTCCGCAGGTGACCTACACACCGATCACCATGCAGGGGTCATACCCGTCCTACGTCGTGATGTTCGATCAGCTGGCGGATGATCGCATCATATGGAGACTGTACACGGAGGAGAGGGTGTCCGCGCGCGCGTCGGGAGGACTGTCCAGTCTGTGCACGCGAGACCACATGTACTGGTACACGAGGAGGGCCTTGGTGCAGGAGGTCTTCATGGAGTTGTACCAGGTGGTGCGAGTCATGCGCCGGTCCGGTCTGCGACAGCAAGTCCTAGCCCCTGGGCGCAGTGGCTAGCAGCCCACGTCCACGGGTTAGTTTGCGCTTTAATTATTTAGTATAATCTGCGTTATATACGCACCAAATGATTTTCTTACCGTCCATAGGTACGCTAGGAAGGGAGTACGTGGTACTGTCCCCTGTACGAAGAGTATGTTCCCTTGGGTTGAGGGCTGGCTCAGCTCCTACCTCGACGTCGTCTTGGAGGATGCTCCCTACGACCCCACGGAGTACGAGGAGTACATGGAGTGGTACGACAGTCGGACAAGTCTTCGCTACATCTGGGTCGTGGTCGACCCACCACGACACGAGGCTGCGACATCCAACACGTACCCTACACAGCCGGATTTCGCATTCCACCGCGTGGTACATATTCAACGGTCGGTACTTCATATTTAATTAGCTAGATTTATGTTTTCAACTTGTTGATTACGTGTGCAGATGGATCTACACCGGGAGATCCTCAAGTTGACAGGCCGGACGCAGCCGTTGTCGCTTGGGGGGAGGCCAGAGGGATCTTACAGCGTATCGCGAAGAAGGTGAGGTGAGGGATCCAGATCGCGACTTGTCGCGGGCCGAGGACACATTCACCAGTGCGTGGATGAGGGGGCAGCCATGGTGGTTCGCGGCCATAGGCTCCTCCCCCGGACGTAGCGGGTCGGTCCTCGTGGCACCGTGGTGGGAGCTCCTCAGGATAGTTTATAGGTGAGCACGACACATTCACTTCCGCTACTTTATTTCGAACCCCACTAGTTACTAACGTCAATCTTCTCTTGTAGATCCTCAATTCCACCAGTAGGTCCTCAATTCCACCAATACACGGGATAGGAGTACGCGTCGTCGTCCGCGGCTGCCTTTATGCCCCCATACCTTGTTTGATTTCTTTATTTTTCGATGATTGCATGTGTAATGTAATGTTTCATAGGTTGTGCACCGAGTTGGGACGAACTGGATGATGAGGACATGACCTCTATGGATACAACCATATTTTCTATGCTTGTTGTTCCAAGTACAAGAGCTCGTACGCTTCACTTAAATTATCAGGTGAGCTTATTTTTAGGAGTGTCTTTATATTATATGAACTATATGATGCTACCTAATAATGAAATATATATATGTGCAACACCATGTCACTTTTGGTCCAAGACAAGCAAGCAGTTCGAGCTGGACCCGTTTTGGAATCTAGTTCGGCCTCCGGAATCAGCGTGACAGCACCAACTTAAAATAGACATAACTTTTGCAAACGGAGTCCGATTCGAGTGTTCTTGGGCTTGTTGGAAAGCTAACGATGAGATCTTTTCAACGGATCCAGCCTTACCTCCAAATTCCTTCTGTATACTTCGCAATCGTCAAAATAATATACTATATCACCGATTTAGGCCTTATAATCGTACCAGAATTGACCTATATGCCGCCGGCCCACCTGGGGGTGTGGTTACTGTTTACATGAACAGTAATCCATAAGTTTAGTCCCATCCTTCTATTTCTTTTAGATTTGTGGCTCCTCATCCCCTATTTAAGGAGGACGCACACCTCTAGTTTTCTGGGATTTCGTTTGATTAGTTTCTCCATTGTGAAAACTCTCGTTCTTCGCTTGTGTCGACTAGACCAGCCGTAAAGGACCTCTTGCGGAATCCCACCTTTTGAACTCAATCAAATATTTGCAATTCAGATTTTGTTTTACCTTGTTCTTGCGTGCTTCTTCGGTGTATGCAGGAATTGATCTTCGTGATCAGGTCATCCGGGTATTCGTGCACGATTGATAACGACTTGTCGAGCAGTTCAGCGATTGCGTGGTTTCGAGCCTTGCGAGTTCGTAGTCAGGATCGTGAGAGTTGAGCGACTTCTATCGAATTTATCTTCTCATCGAAAGATCGGGCCAAATTAGGACCCGGCCCACCTGGGGGTGTGGTTACTGTTTACATGAACAATAATCCATAAGTTTAGTCCCATCCTTCTATTTCTTTTAGATTTGTGGCTCCTCATCCCCTATTTAAGGAGGACGCACACCTCTAGTTTTATGGGATTTCGTTTGATTAGTTTCTCCATTGTGAAAACTCTCGTTCTTCGCTTGTGTCGACTAGACCAGCCGTAAAGGACCTCTTGCGGAATCCCACCTTTTGAACTCAATCAAATATTTGCAATTCAGATTTTGTTTTACCTTGTTCTTGCGTGCTTCTTCGGTGTATGCAGGAATTGATCTTCGTGATCAGGTCATCCGGGTATTCGTGCACGATTGATAACGACTTGTCGAGCAGTTCAGCGATTGCGTGGTTTCGAGCCTTGCGAGTTCGTAGTCAGGATCGTGAGAGTTGAGCGACTTCTATCGAATTTATCTTCTCATCGAAAGATCGGGCCAAATTAGGACCTCCGAGGTTCATCACTGGACTTGACGTACAACGAGACATTCGCCGAGGACTTCCACTTCCCCTGGATCAGGCCTCTCAGCTACCAGGTGCGCCGGAGTCAACCCTACTGACCTCGGAGCCGACCCTACCGACGCCGGATCTCTACGTCGCCACACCACCTCTAGCTCCGCGCGCCGGTCGGGTACGTTGGCCGCCTGATCCTTTGACGTACTCGCACCAGCGCCGCCAGTAGATATCATCTAAATATTAATTTTTGTACATCTATAGTCATGGTAATATAGTGTTTTATTATCTCTTTTTGGCATGCACACTTTCTGAGTACTGTTCATTTCGAGTACTGTGGGGTTCGAGAACTGTTCATTTGGAGTACCGTGGGATTCAATAACTATTCACTTCGAGTACTGTCGGGTTCGAGAATTGTTCACTTCGAGTACTGTAGGGTTCGAGAACTGCTTCGCTTCGATACCACCGGGTTCAAATCTTGTAGGTTTCTAGTCTTCGCTCGCTTTAGTACTATTGGCTTTGAGTAATCGCTCATTTAGTCTCGCTGGCTTTGAGTCTTGTTCATTTCAAATCATCATTGGTATCGACTACACCTTTGTGTAGCGACGTGACCTACGAGATAGCTTTGCGCAACATTGTGACCCAACGAGACAGCTTTGCGCAGCGATGTGACCCAACAAGATAGCTTTGCACAACGATATGACCCAACGAGACAGTTTTGCGCAGCTAAGTGACCCAACGAGTGGCTTTGCGCAGTAACGTGACCCAACAAGACAAATTTTGCAGCGATGTGACCCAATGACATAGCTTTGCGTTGCGATGTGACCCAGTGAGTCAGCTTTGCGTAGCGACGTGACCCAACGAGTTAGCTTTGCACATCGCTGCCTCGCAGACGTGAATTGCTCCCAACCGAATTACAATTTAGCTGCATACGCGGGGCCACCTCGGCCTATAAGTAGTACCCATTCCATAACGGGTTCCCTTGTATCAACACTTCAACACAATCTCACTAAGATAGACAAGCAGAAGCAATGGGAAGTGATCCGTGAACTTGCGAGACGTGTTGAGGCCCTGAACGAACAAAGGGCGTGTGCTAAGAGGGCACCTCCCTGCAATGACGTCGCTCGCTGAAGCAGCAACCCTGTCCTGAACGTGCCCACCGAGCCTTCGCCGGAGGGGCCGCCCGAGGGCGAGATGCTGCCTCTCTGTTGGTGCAGAGACCAATGCAAGTTCTTCAAGTCCAAGCACCGAATAAGCCTAGGCATGAGTTACTGGGGTTGCGCGAACTACTCCTCGGACTATCCAGACTGCCATTGGGACTCGAGAAGCTATCAGCAGCCAATAAGGACCAGTTACAGCATGTCCCCTTAATATTACTCTTTCAAAGTACGCACTAACAACTTCTCCCGTCTATCCGTAGTCTCTGGATCCGCTATGTGGCTACCGCAAGTGGATCGATCAAGAGATCCACCCACGCGATCAGTGGTGTCTGGACTACGAGGAGTGGGATGCCAAAAGGGCCCACGAGATCTGGGAAGAGGAGCACCGCAACAATGAGAAAAACGACCATATCCGTCGGAAGACGAAAGCTCATCTCGGCGTGCAACCGCAGGGTTTGCGAAAAAGAGGGAAATGACGGCCAAAGTCGAAGGCCGCGATGAGTACAACGCCGAGCTCGCAAGGATGGGTAAATAGCCCGGTCCGCGCAGAGGTTGGGCCATTCCGTGCAGAGCGCTCGTCCCCATCGCCATATGTTTTACTATCTCCTAAAGACATGTATACTTATATGATCCGATGCTTGTGTCCTAGTGTACCGTAGTAGTAGCAAGGATGACTTCACAAAGTAAATTCGGATGGGCACGAGCGAGCTTGTATTGTCTCGTCCCATAGCGCCAAGGTGACGAGTAAACGACACGGACAATTTGGACTCTTGTACACGGTCCCTAGCACCGCTTCCTCGGCAATGTTTAGCACAAGGTGCGTCTGCTGCATCGTGGATGTCATGCTCATGCGGGCATGCGACCAAAGCGTAAAGCAACCAAATCTCGAACAAATAAGCGTAGCTAGAGGGCATCGTGGGCCATACGATTTTGAGCGCACCGCACGCGCGTGGTTTCGTGTCTAAGTGCATGCATGCAGTGATTCTCGAGTCTCGGTTCGAACGGAAGGGTGTGGAATTTTTTTAAAAAATCCCAAAATAAAATAAATAACCAGCTCCAAAAATAGTAAAATGAGTTCTTATCACGGTTGAACTGGAAATAAGTTTATGTTATCGGTTGAATCGGCGGCGGTACCTCGCCCCGTTCTATCATCGATCGACTTTACGAGCAGCTGAACGGACGATACGAAAATGAACAGTCACATATCGATTAGCGACAAGAATCTAGCTATAAAAACTTCAAAATCACCAAACTTATTTTAATTCTAGAAAAAATGTAAAGAGAGAAGGAGAGTGGGAGAAGAAAGGTAGCGAAGCTCTGTCATTTCGTCGCGGAGGAGAGATAGACGAAGTATCGAATCCGATCGGCCATCTTGTAGGTATATTTTTTTTAAAAAAAATTTATACATTATGTCAAAACATTGTCGGTTAGCAAACAAAAATAGCGACATAGAATTTAATATATTAGAAAAATATAGTCTAATTATGTAGTATATCTTTTGAGCTGTGTAGGAGGTAGGTAGATGGTAATGTAAATAATACCAGTTTTATTTAGCTCCCTATTTGTACGCGGTAATTATATTGTTAATACCGGAAATTATTTTTTAAGTAGGAAAGTAGCATGACATATTTTAAAATTAAAAGGAAAATCTGTGGCAGCTAATTAGGGTAGGTAGAGCCTAATCGAATTAATTGCAGCTTTATTTAGCTCCCTATTTTTATGTGGTAATTATATTGTTGTCGGGAATTAATTTATAACCAGCAAAATAGCATGACACGTTTTAAAATTATAAAGAAAATCTGGAGCATCTAACTAGGGTAGGTAGAGCATAATCGAAAAAAATTCCAGCTTTATTTAGCTCTATAGGTTAGGTAGAGCGTAATCGCAGTTTTATAACTTGTCACATAAATTTAGTTTCTATTTATGGTTGGTAATCAGTTTGCTAATATCGCTTCATATTAGCTTTTTATATATTTTGTAGTCTTTACAATTTGTGCACTGAATTTTCAGGGATGGTGGATCCGATCACGCCGAGTGGTCAGTATGAGTTGCTTGACCCAATGATTGACCTACATCACTGTAGCCGCCTCAGTACAATCCTCCCCCAGGAGGACGAGGCGCCGATTGAGCTTGGCGCGTTGCCGCTGCGCACGCACATCAAGGCCTGGAGGTTGCACCCCAGCTGGGTGCCGAGGTACGTGTCATTGCGATCTTTGTGTACTCATTTGTGGCCTAACTACTACGTGTGGACTAGAGTTCATTCGTAACCTAACCCGACGCAGGTTGAGAGTGGCAGGCCTCCTCCCGCTGGCACGGATGGTGGAGACGACGTGGGAGGACGACGAGGACCACGGTCCTGGTCGTACGTCCAGGCGTTTTCCATACGACTGGGCCCTACTAACGGCGTTGTCGACCGCTGGAAGCCGGAGACACACACGTTTCACCTCTTGTGTGGGGAGATGACACCGACGCTGCAGGACGTGAGCTTCCTGACCAAGTTGCCCTGTGCAAGCTTCCCCATGGCGGCGTATGAGATCTCACCCACGTGGGGCACGGAGTTCTGGCGAGATTCGGGATATGCTACCACGGGCGATTACCACAAATTGATAGCCCTTGCGGGGCGACACCGAGGTGGATTTGCCGCTCTATAAAGTCTTCGTAACCATTGTCCTCTTACAACAATTCATTTGTGAACCTTACTGACGTGTATATGTCTTCTTGCAGCCCGAGCGTGTGGTGGAGGACGCACCCGACGAGACGGTGAGGAGGCACTTCGAGGCCTACCTACTGTGGCTGTTTGGGTGGATCGTGTTCCTGGAGTGCCACTGCAACAGCTTCGATAAGCACTACATCCACTATGCACGTGAGCTTACGGACCGCCGTGGAGGAGATCCACCCTCGCTGGGGTTCGGCCGTCTTGTCTTGCGACATATCACAGCCTTTGCGCGACGCATGCCGCAGGTCCCAAGACAGCTTCATCCTCTCCGGATGCCCGCTACTTTTGGAGCTTTGGTCCTTCGAGCAATTCCAGATCAAACGTCTACAGCTGTACTTGGGAGCGTACATGGTCAGCCTCTACATCGAGGACGATGACGTGGACTGGCCTACTATGGGCACGGTGTGGTGCCACCGACGGGTTAGTTTCATGAACATTTATTATTTTCTCATAATGCAATCATAATTTCGTGTGCTAAGTGTTCCTTTGGTCTATTCCGCAGGTGACCTACACACCGATCACCATGCAGGGGTCATACCCGTCCTACGTCGTGATGTTCGATCAGCTGGCGGATGATCGCATCATATGGAGATCGCGACACGGAGGAGAGGGTGTCCGCGCGCGGCGGGAGGATCGCCCGATCAGGCACGCGAGACCACATGTACTGGTACACGAGGAGGGCCTTGGTGCAGGAGGTCTTCATGGAGTTGTACCAGGTGGTGCGAGTCATGCGCCGGTCCGGTCTGCGACAGCAAGTCCTAGCCCCTGGGCGCAGTGGCTAGCAGCCCACGTCCACGGGTTAGTTTGCGCTTTAATTATTTAGTATAATCTGCGTTATATACGTACCAAATGATTTTCTTACCGTCCATAGGTACGCTAGGAAGGGAGTACGTGGTACTGTCCCCTGTACGAAGAGTATGTTCCCTTGGGTTGAGGGCTGGCTCAGCTCCTACCTCGACGTCGTCTTGGAGGATGCTCCCTACGACCCCACGGAGTACGAGGAGTACATGGAGTGGTACGACAGTCGGACAAGTCTTCGCTACATCTGGGTCGTGGTCGACCCACCACGACACGAGGTTGCGACATCCAACACGTACCCTACACACCGATTTCGCATTCCACCGCGTGGTACATATTCAACGATCGGTACTTCATATTTAATTAGCTAGATTTATGTTTTCAACTTGTTGATTACGTGTGCAGATGGATCTACACCGGGAGATCCTCAAGTTGACAGGCCGGACGCAGCCGTTGTCGCTTGGGGGGAGGCCAGAGGGATCTTACAGCGTATCGCGAAGAAGGTGAGGTGAGGGATCCAGATCGCGACTTGTCGCGTGCCGAGGACACATTCACCAGTGCGTGGATGAGGGGGCAGCCATGGTGGTTCGCGGCCATAGGCTCCTCCCGGACGTGGCGGGTCAGTCCTCGTGGCACCGTGGTGGGAGCTCCTCAGGATAGTTTATAGGTGAGCACGACACATTCACTTCCGCTACTTTATTTCGAACCCCACTAGTTACTAACGTCAATCTTCTCTTGTAGATCCTCAATTCCACCAGTAGGTCCTCAATTCCACCAATACACGGGATAGGAGTACGCGTCGTCGTCCGCGGCTGCCTTTATGCCCCCATACCTTGTTTGATTTCTTTATTTTTCGATGATTGCATGTGTAATGTAATGTTTCATAGGTTGTGCACCGAGTTGGGACGAACTGGATGATGAGGACATGACCTCTATGGATACAACCATATTTTCTATGCTTGTTGTTCCAAGTACAAGAGCTCGTACGCTTCACTTAAATTATCAGGTGAGCTTATTTTTAGGAGTGTCTTTATATTATATGAACTATATGATGCTACCTAATAATGAAATATATATATGTGCAACACCATGTCACTTTTGGTCCAAGACAAGCAAGCAGTTCGAGCTGGACCCGTTTTGGAATCTAGTTCGGCCTCCGGAATCAGCGTGACAGCACCAACTTAAAATAGACATAACTTTTGCAAACGGAGTCCGATTCGAGTGTTCTTGGGCTTGTTGGAAAGCTAACGATGAGATCTTTTCAACGGATCCAGCCTTACCTCCAAATTCCTTCTGTATACTTCGCAATCGTCAAAATAATATACTATATCACCGATTTAGGCCTTATAATCGTACCAGAATTGACCTATATGCCGCCGGCCCACCTGGGGGTGTGGTTACTGTTTACATGAACAGTAATCCATAAGTTTAGTCCCATCCTTCTATTTCTTTTAGATTTGTAGCTCCTCATCCCCTATTTAAGGAGGACGCACACCTCTAGTTTTCTGGGATTTCGTTTGATTAGTTTCTCCATTGTGAAAACTCGTTCTTCGCTTGTGTCGACTAGACCAGCCGTAAAGGACCTCTTGCGGAATCCCACCTTTTGAACTCAATCAAATATTTGCAATTCAGATTTTGTTTTACCTTGTTCTTGCGTGCTTCTTCGGTGTATGCAGGAATTGATCTTCGTGATCAGGTCATCCGGGTATTCGTGCACGATTGATAACGACTTGTCGAGCAGTTCAGCGATTGCGTGGTTTCGAGCCTTGCGAGTTCGTAGTCAGGATCGTGAGAGTTGAGCGACTTCTATCGAATTTATCTTCTCATCGAAAGATCGGGCCAAATTAGGACCCGGCCCACCTGGGGGTGTGGTTACTGTTTACATGAACAATAATCCATAAGTTTAGTCCCATCCTTCTATTTCTTTTAGATTTGTGGCTCCTCATCCCCTATTTAAGGAGGACGCACACCTCTAGTTTTATGGGATTTCGTTTGATTAGTTTCTCCATTGTGAAAACTCTCGTTCTTCGCTTGTGTCGACTAGACCAAATAGTAAGGACCTCTTGCGGAATCCCACCTTTTGAACTCAATCAAATATTTGCAATTCAGATTTTGTTTTACCTTGTTCTTGCGTGCTTCTTGGTGTATGCGTGAATTGATCTTCGTGATCGTGTCATCCGGGTATTCGTACGATTGATAACGACTTGTCGAAAGCGATTCAATGATTGCGTGGTTTCGAGCCTTGCGAGTTCGTAGTCAGGATCGTGAGAGTTGAGCGACTTCTATCGAATTTATCTTCTCATCGAAAGATCGGGCCAAATTAGGACCTCCGAGGTTCATCACTGGACTTGACGTACAACGAGACATTCGCCGAGGACTTCCACTTCCTGGATCAGGCCTCTCAGCTACCAGGTGCCCCGGAGTCAACCCTACTGACCTCGGAGCCGACCCTACCGACGCCGGATCTCTACGTCGCCACACCACCTCTAGCTCCGCCGGCCGTCGAATGCGTTAGCGCTGATCCTTTGACGACTTCGCACTTTGCGCCGCCATGATATCATCTAAATATTAATTTTTGTACATCTATAGTCATGGTAATATAGTGTTTTATTATCTCTTTTTGGCATGCACACTTTCTGAGTACTGTTCATTTCGAGTACTGTGGGGTTCGAGAACTGTTCATTTGGAGTACCGTGGGATTCAATAACTATTCACTTCGAGTACTGTCGGGTTCGAGAATTGTTCACTTCGAGTACTGTAGGGTTCGAGAACTGCTCGCTTCGAAAATTACCGGGTTCAAGTCTCGTAGGTTTCTAGTAATCGCTCGTTTAAGTACTATTGGCTTTGAGTACTGTTCATTTCGAGTACTGTTGGCTTTGAGTACTGTTCATTTCAAGTACTGTTGGTATCGACTACACCTTTGTGTAGCGACGTGACCTACGAGATAGCTTTGCGCAACATTGTGACCCAACGAGACGACTTTGCGCAAATGATGTGACCCAACAAGATAGCTTTGCACAACGATATGACCTAACGAGACGGTTTTGCGGCTAAGTGACCCAACGAGTGGCTTTGCGCAAAGAACGTGACCCAACAAGACAAATTTTGCAAATGATGTGACCCAATGACATAGCTTTGCGTTGCGATGTGACCCAGTGAGTCAGCTTTGCGTAGCGACGTGACCCAACGAGTTAGCTTTGCACATCGCTGCCTCGCAGACGTGAATTGCTCCCAACCGAATTACAATTTAGTCAGATCTGCTGGGCCACCTCGGCCTATAAGTAGTACCCATTCCATAACGGGTTCCTTGTATCAACACTTCAACACAATCTCACTAAGATAGACAAGCGTAAGCAATGGAAGTGATCCGTGAACTTGCGAGACGGTTGAGGCCCTGAACGAACAAAGGGCGTGTGCTAAGAGGGCACCTCCCTGCAATGACGTCGCTCGCTGAAGCAGCAACCCTGTCCTGAACGTGCCCACCGAGCCTTCGCCGGAGGGGCTGCCCGAGGGCGAGATGTCGCTCTGTTGGTGCAGAGACCAATGCAAGTTCTTCAAGTCCAAGCACCGAATAAGCCTAGGCATGAGTTACTGGGGTTGCGCGAACTACTCCTCGGACTATCCAGACTGCCATTGGGACTCGAGAAGCTATCAGCAGCCAATAAGGACCAGTTACAGCATGTCCCCTTAATATTACTCTTTCAAAGTACGCACTAACAACTTCTCCCGTCTATCCGTAGTCTCTGGATCCGCTATGTGGCTACCGCAAGTGGATCGACCAAGAGATCCACCCACGCGATCAGTGGTGTCTGGACTACGAGGAGTGGGATGCCAAAAGGGCCCACGAGATCTGGGAAGAGGAGTACCGCAACAATGAGAAAAACGACCATATCCGTCGGGAGACGAAAGCTCATCTCGAGGCGTGCAACCGCAGGGTTTGCGAGAAAAAGAGGGAAATGACGGCCAAAGCGAGGAAGGCCGGCGATGAGTACAACGTCGAGCTCGCAAGGATGGGTAAATAGCCCCGGTCCGCGCAGTAGGTTGGGCCATTCCGTAGTAGTTCTCTGTCCTACTGCCATATGTTTTACTATCTCCTAAAGACATGTATACTTATATGATCTGGATGCTTGTGTCCTAGTGTACCGTAGTAGTAGCAAGGATGACTAGAGCTATTAGCCGAACCATCATGCTATGTGAACACGTGTAATGTTCTTCTGTTTACGGACTCTAATGTATTTCTGGTGAAGTTATAGCAATTAGCCGAACCATCATCGGTCCATGGAGTAAATTGACCAAAATTAAGATCGTGTACTACTGGTTTCGAGTACTACTGGTTTCGGGTACTATAGGTTTTGAGTACTATAGGTTTCGAGTACTGTAGGTTTCGAGTACTGTTCGTTCCTCCCACAAGTTGGTAAGAAAGGTAAAATTATGCAAATTTGCCATTACTCAAAACCACGACATGTCACACTGATATTACATAACATTGCGCAAAACGTCATAATACTTAGTTTCTTACAAATAAAAGTGATATTCCAAAATATTGACAATCACATATTACAATTTTCTGTGCTTTCCCGTGGTAGTGGCCTTAACGTCCCCCATGTGGACTGCGTCGAGTGGGCGACCGAATGAGGTCCCCCGCGGCGACGTCCAGAGTGCAGGTGTCTCCTTCGTCCTGAGGATTTCTCATCGGGCATTTCTTGAAGGTGTGCCCAGACTCCCTGCAGATGGAGCACTTCTTCGACGACGCCCGCCGCGCCGTCCATGTCATTCCCGATCTTGCACAGACTGTCACGCCGCCAACCTTTCCCTTCAGCCTTTCAATGTTCGCAGCCCAGATTAGTTGCTCCAGCTCGGATGGCCAGTGAAATAGCCAACCACAGCGTAACCATACATCTCCGCATTCCATATTTACATGACAGCCTCCTTGTTGAAGTAATCATAGAGGTACTGTCTAGGATGCTGCGCACCGTAGAACATGCTACCATGACATGGGAGTAGGGCCTATGTAAAATAAGGGGCTTGTTGCAAGTGCATACACAACTAGAACGGCGTAGAGTGCACTCGTGGGTAATCCTCTCGCGGTTCGTCCCGCGGCGTCCTTTATCTCTACACATTACCTCGAAGCGAAGCTCTCTTGTGCCCATCTTGAATGCCCGATGCATCTCACCCTTCTTGCTCTTATCCTCCATGTACTTGGTGATCATGGCGGAGTAGAGTACTCTGTCATTTGCCATGGCGAGCAACGCGTTGTTGCTTCTGTCGAATTGTCTCCACAATACTAACCAAAGGGAGACACCTTGCACCGCGTATGACCCACTTGTAAACCTCAGCTAGATTGGTGGTCATGACACCATATCGAGCACCACCCCTATCATGCAGCAGCGACCACTTCTCCTTAGGCTCGTGCTCAATCCAGTCTGAGAAGCATTTCACCTGCACCCTTGTCCTCCTTGTCAGACTGGGACTATCTGTGGGTAGTCGTGGCAATGCTTCAGGGGCCTAGACAGCGCTTGGGGCAGCCCTTTTCGTTGTCGCCCTTCTGTGCGTCCGGGTCCGCTCATCCAAAATATTCCAAAGTGCTTCAAACTTCCGCTGCTAATTCTGGTTGCACAACCGCTTGACACAGGTTCATCAGGTCCTTATTGCGGAACTGCTTGTAGAAGTTTGCCCCCCAAATACCTCATGTACCACCTACTCTCCAGATTCGCCCATGCAAATGGTTCGTTATCTCCTTATTGTAGCTGGGTTATTGCACTAAGCAGGTAGGCATGCCGATCATGAATGATTCATACGTTTGGATGGCCCTGTACAACAAAAATCCTCATGTTCTTCAGGAACCACAACTAGTTGTCTGTGTTCTTACTTTCAACGAAAGCGAATGCCACGAGAAGAACTTGATTGTTGTCGTCCGTCGCTATTACGGTTACTATCTGGACCTTATACTTTCTAGTCAGGAATATGCCATCTACACATAAGATTAGAGGACTGTGGCAGAATGTATTGATGCATGGACCAAAAACAAAGAATGCTCGCTGCAGTACCCTCCTATCAGCCCACTTCGTATGTGTGGAGTCTTGAATGTCACCATGAGTGCCTGAATTCCTGTCTTGTATGACTCAGAGTAGCCCAGGGAGGTTGTGGTAGGAATGCTCGAACGTGCCGAACCTTGATTCAACAGCCTTCTGTTTTGCCCTCCAAGCCTTGGCATAGCTGATTGTGTTCTGGAACCTTGCCTCAATCGCATAAATGGTGGATTGTGGGTCAAAATCAAGATTATCCACGATCTCACCGTACATGAGGTTGGCGATGAAGCCTGATGACAGGTTCCTGTGGGACTGCACTAACTCAGCGACGACGCATGTGTGTGGGACTACTATAGAGCACTTCCAGTAGGTGTCCACCTTAGGCTGAAATGCATGTACTCGCTAAGGGCATCCCTCTATTTCGCACTTCATGTTGTAGCATCTTGGGTTAGACTTGACGACTGTGAATGTATGCCGCACCGACAAGGCCCTGAATTTGACCGGCTCCTGCACGTCCGCCTTGCATTTGTACACAGATCCTTGACTGACCTCGCTCAGGTCGTACTCCCACGGCCCACGGGATCCTTTATCGACGACGAGCTTGTCGAACTGGTATGTGTTCCACTCGGATGGAACCGCCAGCGGGTCCACATCATCCTCGTCGTTGGATCCTTCATCTTCTTACAATGCATTGTAGTCCCGGGATTTCTGGTCTATTCTTTGCACTATGGCTTCCAGCTCTTCGTCGGCAAGCCCACTAGCTTGCCTGACTAAAGGAGCTACTTCTTCAGAGTCTTCGTCGACGAAAGATCAAGAACTCAGGAACTTGAGCAATTGTGTGCGTCGTCTTGTGGCCGGAGTCATCGAATTTTCTTCTGACATCACCACGCCCTTCTTGTTCAGCCACGGATGCAATCCCCAATAGCCCCAAGCATCTCCTTATATAGTGCCCGTGATAGATCCTATCCGAACACATTTGACGAATCGATCCGTCTCGGGTTTATTTCAACATGTTAAGTGTGTGACCCTGTAGGTTCATGTGTAGGTCGCTTGACTCGGAAACTTTTTCTGACGACGAGTCGTTAGTGGTACCTAGCCGGATATAACGATTTCCGAATACACATAAATTATATCAGACAAACCTTGATGCAATATGATCTACGACCAGGTCCTTATCACTAATGACCAGCTCATATTTGGTCTCGACCGATTCGTAGACTCCTTACGACCTGGTTTTCGACCACCTAGTGGTCATGTTCGACCACCAACGACCACTCAGATCTCCACACGACTAGTCCAGTATCCGATCGAACTGAACTACCAGCTCATGTATTCTCCCTTTGCCTCACGATGTCTGCCTGAACTTCAGGTGAGATATTATGTTATCCATGGACTATTCAATACTTTCTCGATCGAGTGTGAGATAAATTCACGTGGTCGAACTCTTCGACTATTAGTAGCATAGCCATGCACTTTCTTTATCCGACCACAACGAGGGCTCGAGATATCTTTCTGCTATGTTAGAAGGGCAAAGCCCATATCCGACCAATACATTCCTCTGCATGTTTCTCAGCATACCTGAAAGTTACCTTTATAACCACCCAATTATGGAGTAGCATCTAGCAACCCCAAAGTGTACTATTACACATGTAGGAAACCATGCTGATCTCAGGTCTAAGGATTATACATCATCATTACTTGAGACCAATTGATGACACTTGAAATAATAATAATCTCAGAAGTGTCTCAAGGTGGGTCAATCCAACACCATGTTCTCCAACATGTGTTCACATAATTGATTCGATGTCCCTATATCCATGACCGGCTAAACATGATCATCAATCAATACATGTGTTGGTCGATAGGATCACTGGTGTTTCTACCAGTGACATCCGACCAGGGATACATTTAGAACGTCATCATATAAGTTAAAAGAGCTTCATCAACAAGTCACATACTTGTTAATATTTGTAACATATAATTCATTCAAGGAACAGAATAACATTTGTTCACTGACTCATAAACATAGACGTGATACAATCATCTCTATGATTGTCTTTAGGACATATCACGAATAGACAGAGACTCTGCATCAAATTCTTTCAGCCTTAGCCCGACCGCCTACATAATTAGAGCGGAATTATATACTAATCGGAGAATATATAAACGATGAAGAATAAGATGTTATTTGCCTTGAGTCTCTTCGCTTTCGCTTCTAAAGAGACAAGTGCCAAGATATTGAGAAACACATCCTTGGCATGAGGCTCCCTAGCGCATATCATTTTGATCCGTTCTCTAATCTCATCAGGGGAAAGCGCTTCAAGAAATAAAATGACTTCAAGGTTAAGAAACAGACAACTAATAAACTATACTAGACGGGATTCTCGAAACTTATCTTCCCTAGTATCCTTGGTCGCTTCATCACAACCGATATGTCATAGTAGGGAACTTGATCGGAGCCTCAAGTGACTAATCCGACACATGAATAAGTCCCTAACCACATGGCAAGTAGTTATGCCCCTGGCGCTGAGGTTTTGGATTGTTTTGACACACCTTCCAACCCTTCCCTCCTTCTTTACAGTCGATCGCCAGTTGAGTTTCTCCCTCGCCAATTTGCTAGCGAAATACAGGTCCTCCTCCTTCATGACCATCATATAAAACCAGTTTTTCTTCTATGATGACCACGAGGACTTCGAGTATATTTTGATGTACTCATCAGCCTTCCCGTCATGAAGGCGTAGCGAGCATTCCCCAAGGGTTCCCATCGTCTTCCCCGACCTCACCATCGTGTAAAAATACCTAAGTACCCTCATATCTGGTCGGATCCCTAAGTACACCTCGCAGAGATAGACGAAGATGTTGAAGATGGTAATTGAGTTGGGGGCTAGATTGGTCAATTCGATATCGTAGTACTCAAGAACTCGCAAAAGGAACTTGTGTACCAGAAATCTGAGCCCACACTTGATGTGGGCAAGAAAAATAGGGATTTCTCCTTCTTCTCTGCTCGGGTAATACTCTCTGGTTGCTGGCATCCACTTAACAAAAATCTTGTCTAGAAGCATCCCAATCTCCTCCAAAGCCTTGAGCTTCTTCCCGCTCAGATCTGAAACCAACCACATGGTGATTGAGTCCGAGATGATTGGATGAGCAGCGGTCGGATAAGATTTTTGGGCGAAAAGAACAAAGGAGGTCGGAAGAGATCCTTTGTAGGAAGATGAAGAGGAAGTTTAAGAAAACCTGAGAGCATAAAGTCCTCTAGGCGGCGTGCCGAAGGGATTTTATAGCCGCAACTTCTTAACTACAAAAAGGAGTTACCCAAAAAGTTCAACGAACACAAACCAATGTCCAACGGATAGAAAAACTTTTCGATTCCTAAGGCAGTTTCTCAACTTTAAAGTGAATACAGACCACCTCGTTTGTCACGACATTAAATGAGGGTCTGCCCGATACGACTTCTCATCGAGGGTTCACACAACCAATTCATTTTAAAGTTCGGGGGCTAGCCGATGAGGATTAAAATCTCTATGTACTACTTTAATATATAGTTAAAAGACCAAATGCCTTCATGGTCGTAACCCCTAAGGCTAACGACCTCGTGGTCGTAAGGATTTCAAAGGTTACTTATAGGTACACTGGTCGGATAAGGTCCTGTTCCCAGTCCCCGACCAGATGACTACTCGTAGAAACCTTGAACTAGCATCTGGATTTAACTCCAAGTATATTCTTACCGTGTGACGAATAGAACAGATGGCATATTTGTTCTATACCCATGCGATGGTTCATGGTCCTAAGACACTGACAATAACTACTATATAGTTGGGTGTCTCACAGAGCCTAACCAATGATCGATTCTCGTTTCACTAACAAAGAATCGTCCCTCCAACCAGATGTGTCACTTTTAACAGGCGTCTTCTTCAGGAGTAATTGACACCTCTTCGATAGTTATTTAAAGACAGAGCATGGAGGAACAAGGGCATCGGATTGAAACATTGCAATTAACACTATATTCATGTTTCAACTATGATTTAATAGCATAGCAAGCACTAGGCTCTGTGTAATTAGGATTACTCCACCGCCTTGTCGACAGCACCCCTATAAAGGATTCACTTCATAGTAATAAAGAGCAATCTCATTCTCTTCTAAATTTTTTGTTTATCATTTTTCTCTATTTTATTTTGTAAGATTGACGATTCGATCGTCGACGATTACTGTATTTCAGAATAAATTAATGGTTATTTAAAAAAATCTTGAAGATTGTGCTTTGCTAGCTGGTCATGCGTTTGTCAGGTCATGCGATGCTGGTGGATACATCCATTTGTTGTCTAGTTTAAAAATTCTCAAAAGTGAAAATTACGAAGAAGAACAGTAGTACAGCAAATATGATGTGACTCTGTTCAAGGGGGGAAACATGGCCGAAGGATTCGATGAACTTTGAGCTAGCAGCTCTGTCCTATGTCTCTGTGTTGTGTTGACAGTGGGAACAGAAGGCACGGATTTTATCACAGGCCTAGATCGAGGAACCTATGCATACACAAGTGTTCTTAGCCCAGTATGAAAATAAGGAAAGTGAACTTAGCCCATCGGCCCAATACACCAACGGCTTAGCAGTTCGCACCCCAGGGTTTGGTTTGGCCGTTCAAGTAACGCGCCGTCAGTCAGCGAGTCGTAATCAGACTGGCCAAACCGGCGGTCCAGCTCGGCACAACTGAGCTCGGTCCGTTTCAATCCGGTTATTAGTGGGCTGTGCCGGGTTGATTTACGTGTCAAGGAGGCGGTTTAGGTACAACTCGATGGAGTTTTGTACCGGACCAAGCTGGTACGACTTCGTTTGATCCATCGAGTCAAATCTGACCGTTTGGGCTATCAGAACAAAAAAAATCAAAAAATATCAGAAAATTTTAAAAAAATATAAAAATATGTAGAATTCAAAAATACATATAAAAATTGTAATAAATAAGATAATTATATTGAAAATATAATAAAATTTTATTAATATTCAAATAGCTAGCTCGTTAAAACATTCGTCATTTAGCTCGTAAGACATGAAAAATTGAAAAACATGTAAAATAATCATATATATATATATATATATATATATATATATATATATATATATAAACTAAAATATATTTATATATAATTATAAAATGAACTATATAAAATTTTAAAACTACAAAATAAAACCATATAAATATTAATAAATGGAAAGAAAATCATATAAATATTAATAAAT
Source organism: Hsuehochloa calcarea (assembly GCA_036346395.1). NCBI lineage: Eukaryota > Viridiplantae > Streptophyta > Magnoliopsida > Poales > Poaceae > Hsuehochloa > Hsuehochloa calcarea. Next base: position 52,401,985 of record CM070598.1, read on the forward strand.
AAAAATAAAATCATATATATATATATATATATATATATAAAACAATGTCGTGTCTAACGGCTCGTGCCTGAGTCATGCCGAACCGAGCACAATACTATTCGTGCCGTGTCGACCCGTTATGCCAGGTGACAGCCCAGGCATAGCCCGGATTATCGTGTCATACCGATCTGATCCGTAAATAATACGAACTGTACTGTATCTGAATCGGATCAACAATATCGTACCTCGAGCCTACCGAGCAGCCACCTCTTTGGACTCTCGTCCCACAAATTCAAATTTCTCCCAACCCAAACCACCCCGCACCCGTCCCAAATCCACGCCAATCTCTTCGTCCCAAGGCAAAACCGCCTCCCGATCGCTGCCGCCGCAAGGTTGCACGGGGAAGGAGGAGAGTAGGCTGCAGATCCTGTCGGAGCGGCGCTCGTGCTTCGAGGCATATCGATCGCTCGGTCCCAGTGTCCTATATTCTCCGATCTGATGCTGCTCTTGCGTCCAAGTTAGGCCCTGTTTGGTACAGCTTCAGATTCTCATTTTTCAGATTCTGCTCCTGATTCTCTGAGAATCTAGATCTGTCTGTTGAAACCGTTTGGCTAGTAGGTTGGCTTCAAAAACCATATGAGGGAGGATTAGAGGTAAATAGACTATGTCACCCCTGGGTGTAATATTTCAATTGTATTTATGTAACTCAGTAGTATTTGTGGGTAAAAACATTCAACTTCAAAAGGTATTTTCGTTTCTAGTGGTTGGATTTTCACGAGAATCTGTTTGGAGGCTGCTTCTCGTTGCTATTTCATTTTCGAGATAGCTCATCGCGAGAAGCAGAATCTAGTGGTTTTAAGAATTAAGGTGTTTGGTACGATTCTATAAGAATAAATTAAAAAACTGAGAGTGAAAACTGTACCAAACAAAACCTTAATACATGGCCGATGGGTTTTGTACGTGGCGTTATGGGCAGATTTGCGGTGGTGTGGACTGCGTAGTCGTCGTTGCGTCGTGCGATGTTGCGGTTATTCTGTATGGGAGCGGTCGACACGGCTTGTTTGATCCACTGGTTTTGTACTGGTCGATTCGCTCTACAGTTACTTCGATGTTAATCAGTGTTGATGATAGATCCCAAAAATACGGCGAGAATTATGCGTGCGCCCATTTACTTGTGCTGTTCTGCCTGTATAGACGTACGTGTAGTTAGAGCATGATGTCCTACTAGTAACACATTTTAGATCACCCGCATGGGTTAGACCCTTGCAACTAAAGTGGGAGATTATTTGCTATAGAAGAGCTATTGAGTCGGCAAGGCATAATTAAGGCGTAGACTACTAGACAATACTGGAGTATAGAGAATGATGGTGGTGAAAAACGATTATTGGATTTTGGAGAAGCATGGTTCACTGGCTCTGAATAGATATGTTAATAACTGGGATGTGTGTTGTATAGGAACAATTCTACTTCCCTGTTTTTACGCACTTTGGGAAATAATTCACTAATTCAGATACTAACGGACCCAATCATGTATTGGTAATCGGTGACAGTTCTGGCACAATCAACATATCCAGTTATCCACTAAATCTTTCTATAGAGATCATGGGTAGATGATTCTAATTTTAGTGTGTTGAATAATTGACAATAGTGTTGAGGCGTTAGGAGAAACCCTCGTTTTCGGGGAGTTCAACTAACTATCAGGTTAAAGACGGTTTGACTGGCCTTGGGCTGGCGTTTTGATTGGCAAAAAATGAAAAGTGTGAATTTTTGGAATTGATCAAAAATCACTCGTGTGAGAGGATGCGTTTGCACTTAGTCTCATTGAGAATGGAATTTCGAGAGAAAAAACTAAATAGAGTTTGAAATTTCCAGGGAGAGTGCAAGTCTAAAGACTCAGGAAAATTTTCCAAGTCCCATGCGGTCTGACCGGTCGTTGGTTGGCGATCAGACCGGCCATAGACGGCGGTCTGACTTGCCAATGTTGTTTCATGCGTCGGGAAAGCAGTGAATTTCGTGGGTTAGACCAAAGTCATGGGTTTCAGTGCATAGGTGTTGCATGATGTATGTTTTGGCTAATGTAGGTCAAATTACGAAGAACTTGCGCCCGTAATCGATTTCTTGGTCAATTGTTGTGTAGGTGGTATGGAGTCAACAACGGTTAACGGCGAGGATAATCGGGACTAGGCTAGGAGAGTCCAGATCCAGAACGATCAAGGATACCGGGTGAAGTGGTTGGACTCAAGCATGACGCAAGATGGACAAGAGCGACCAAATGACAGGTTCTGTGTGGCAGGTTGCATCAAGTGGCGTGGAGATCGATGCAAGTTTTGTGTATGTGTGCTTAACGGACGCCTAATAAGGTTTTCTCTCGAGGTCTAGTCTCAACTATAAAAGGAAGAGGTGTAGCATTTGCACCTTGAACCATTTCAAGTCAAGAAACCCTAATTTGTAATTCGAGGAAAGTGAAATAGATGAGGCTAGGGTTTGAGAGAGATGCATTGATTGAGTGCTCAAGTGTTGAGCTTTTGTCCTTCGTGGTGGAGTGGCTGTAAACCAACAATCTCTTGAATTAATCCAAGCGCGATTTGCCCCACAAGATGAGTTCTATCTTATTCTTACTCTCTCTTTGATGCTTTTGGGCTTTTGTGTGTTCCTTTAGTTTTGCTTGGGTCTTTTGTTGTGATTTAATGACCTATGAAAATTAATCTAGAGTCATCTTGACCATCTTCCACCCACAAGTAAGTTTTTGGATCAAAGTTTGAATTTCCTCAGTTCTTGTACCTTCTTGACCTCATCCAAGAAATCCGTGGAACCTTGGCTTCGATCGTCCCGATCGTTGATTGTAATAAGTTCTTAACCTTATTGATGAGCTATAGTTGAAATCTTGAGGGATTTGGCTATCAGAATCAAAAGTTATGTCAATTTGAGATCACTGCGGACTGCTGTCCTTGTAGCCTAACCGCATCTCAAGTGGTTAGACCGGCCACCTGGCGGTCAAACTGGCTCTTTGGCGGTCAGACTGGCCAGATAGGTTTTGCCTCGGGGATTTTTGGTTTCAACACAAGACTTCCACTGTTCTTGTATTTCTGATCTTCATAGTTTCCATAGCCACTGAAGTGAAGAAGAAGATGAATATCGTCGGGGTTGAAAAAGAGTAAGTGCTTCTATTCACCCCCCCTCTAGTCGCTTTGTCGGTGCAACACTTTCTTAACTATTTAAGCCGACAAGTTGAAACGACCCCATTTTTCAAATAGGGTATACCCGGTTTACGCAATTGCCCAGGATTTCGATTGCAGACCAGAATGGCACCAAACCTGCTTACGAATATTTTTTCGAGGATGCACAAAAGGATTGCGTACCATTCCATTAAGAAGAAATAAACCAAAGTACAATTACAAAAACGACGGGCCAACATCCCTCGAAACGTTAGAAAAGATAAAAAATAAAAAAGAAAGACAGACATACAAATAACAATGAGAGACGACTAGGGACAGAGTGGCCAACAATCTAGGGGCTAAGCGAACTACTCCGGAAGTGTGAGCGCCTCTAAATAGTGAGCTCCCACCATGCGCCAAAGGTCGGACTCTTCTGAGATACGGTGAAGTAGTAGATGGATTGGTGTGGTGTCGTGGTTGAATACCCTGTTATTACGCTCCTTCCAAATAGCCCAAGAGAGAAGTATGATGCAAGAATCAAGTGCTCTCCTCCTCCTCCTGTCAACCGAGTTGTGAGTTGTCAACTAGTATTCCTCTAAATTAATATGACCAATGGGCTAGAACGTCGCAACCCAACCATTGCAATAAAGAGCGACCAAATCTGGCTAGTGACCGCACACCCGATGAGCAGGTGATCCATGGATTCCTGGGAGTAACGACAGAAGACACAAACTTAATATGTTTCGAGAAGTGAAGAATCTCAGTGAGCTCTCTATTAAACTTGTTGAGACAAAGAAGCATGATAGCTATAAACTTGTGGCTCTCTATTATCTACTGCCCAAATTCGTGTTGATCCTTCCTGTGGCTACTGCAAGTGTAGAGAGGGCATTTTCTGCAATGAACCATGTGAAGAACAAGCTAAAAAATAGCATACATGAACAATATTTGAATGATTGCTTAGTTACATACATTGAGTGTGAATTTTTTTCTACAAGTTAGTAATGATGTTGTCATCAATCGCTTTTGAAGCATGAAGGAACGCCGTATCAAGTTGTAATTTTTATAAAATATTTTGTGATGTTGATTACAGTGCAAACATGTAATTTATCGTATTTGAACTTATGTAATATACCATTTTAACTTTTCTGTTAGAATGGATGTGTCTTAAGTTCACACTCCTATCGTCAAAATCATGTCTCTGCCACTGACTGTACAAATCATTAGTTGATCGGCACTTCGAGCGAATTTAAATCGGTTTTTACTTTGGCAGTATCTAAGACCTCTTTTCCTTTTTGTTCTATCTACAAAAGTCTTCACTGTGTGCACCATTGATCATTTCACCGTAGATTTGTTAGACAAACATCGTTGATTTGCTTGCAAGTTACAAGTTCCAACAAACGCGTCCTAGGGCAGATTTGGTGTGGTTCCTCTTGTTTGTGCAAACACATTAGCCTCATGATTGTATTTTTCGACGGGCATATGCCGCTGCAGTCTGAAAACTGATTTATTACACAATGTCGTGAATCGTGATCGTGAGCACGAAATGGGAACGACAGGGAATCACCGTACAGACCAAAATTCTATTATAGATCCACGCGGGGCCAATCCAGCTCAGCACACCAGACGTCAGGATTGATTGTCATTTGTTCTTTATCTAGTACCATACCGCTAATCCGAGAAACGAGTTGTCCACCAGGAACTCTTTAGAATACCCCAAGGTGGACCGTTCAAGGTAAGCAGCTGCGCGGTGAGTGCAGAGTGAGCTATTCTTTCGCCTTTTACTAAAGAAAACCGTGCGCTTGCCACACCAAACAGCATACTCTTATTTTTGAGGGACCTCTGTGCGAGGGGATCCACAATTAAGGATAAATAGCATTTTAAAAAAAAATTATTTTGTGGTGGTATAATGATAGATGTTATGAACGAGAGGCCGGGTGAACCAACTTTTCAGGGCTGGCCCAAGTGGCAAAGGCAAGCCAACCCACTCGCATTTTCCAGTCCTAAACGGAAGGCCCAGTGTAACAGCCAGCCCATCAAGCTTTGCCCTGCGTGTAAACTTTTGTCCCCGCCGTGTTGCGAAACCACCCGTCGTACACGCGGACGGCACACCATTAAGTGTCGCCACGAAGCACGTAGTGCGCGCGCCGCGGGTGGACAATAACTTCACGTCACGGGCGCGTCCGCCACCGGCTGTCCGAGTGTCCGACTTTGCCAACCTACCCGCCTACACGCGACGAGCTCGTCCTCCGCCGCGCTGGTCCGGTTGTCGCCCGCTTCACCTACTGCAGCGCAGCCAAGCTGAAAACCAACCCCCACCCCCACCCGTCCTCCCCTCTTCGCCGATTCCAGCCGCTCGGACATCCCCTAGCCGCCGCCGCCTTCGTTCACCCTCTCCCTCCACCTTCGTGATGATGCCTCAGGCAGGAGCTCACCGGGGACAACGACACCACCATCCTCGGTCGTTTGGGCACCAGCAACGGTCGCGAGGCGAGGAGCTCACGCTCTCCTCCTCGTCCTCCTTCACCTTAGGCATAGCGGCGCTGCGGGGCGGGAAATCGGGGGGAACGGAGGGGGCGAGGTGGAGGAGCGTGCGAAGGCGATCAAGCGAGCCCGAGATCGACAGCGGCGGTTCGGGCCCCTTGGACCGGGAGCGCTCGGCCTTGAGGAGCTTCTTGAGGTAATTCATGCGGTTCTTGCACTGCTCGGCGTGCGGGCGCGCGGCCGTGGCGGCTCGGCGAGTGGTGACAACGGCGCGCGTAAACACGCCATCGACAACCAGAGGAGAACCGGCGGCATTGCGGAGGTGGCGCGGGCCCCAGGAGTCGAGCAATGCGGACGGAACAGTGATGATGGCGGTTAGGACAGGATTGTTAGAAACATAGACAATATTTTAATTCCAGATTTTAATATAAGGCAAAGATCATAAATAATTATATATGCATAAAGTAATACCAATAATAGGCAACTCATTGCACTTCTAAACGTACTCAAATAATATAATTATAACAGAATAATTTGGTCGTAAGACTAACTTACAATAGGATTCGATGAAGAACAGGAAGCAATGCAGATTCGAAGCAGAGCAGGTCGTTGATGATGCAGCGCAGCGAGCGGTCGCGTAGATGCGTTGCCCAGAAACCTTTATTAACGCCATGTGCATGTAAACTTTGCCATAAAAATTTGGAGATATCCGCTCACCCTCCTTTCCGGTGCACACCGAGGAGAAGAGACGGCTTGGTTCGACAGCACAAACCTCTAGCACAAGAGAACAGAGGGAAAGTAGAAAGAAAAAATGGTTGTCTAATCGTCAACCCTCGTCTGGACGTCTTCAGATCATATTTATGGCCGAGACAATTACTCTCTAGTAACTGCAGTGTTTATTGATCCTGATTACATACTGGTCTATAGGTTCGATTAGTGTATTCCTATCACCCTGGTCTATGAATCTGACCACTAATTTTCGACCACTGTGTTTCGACCGCATTAGTCTATGCCTTTGACCACGGTGTCACAATCGCGACCGGTCTATGGCTTCGATCATATTATTTCAACCACACTGGTCTATAGTTTCGACCAGATTATTTTGATCATGCTGGTTTATGCTTTCGATCACACTAGTTTATGGTTTCGACCAGATTATTTCGACCATACTGGTCTATGCCATCGATCACATTGATCTATAGGTTCGACTAGATTAGAGAGAAAAGCACGATCAGCAAAAGAAAGATGGACTAAGGTCACGACACGATCACGATCGCAAGTCGCACGATTGTCACGCGAATATACGCACGCTGCGCGTACGCGTCGCGTGTAACTTCAACTATAGTCCTCATGTCACTCCATGTCATGTGACACATGTTTCAAAAGGTGACAAGGACTCCACTTTATAAATTGCTCTTCCACCACTTAGCTAGGTAACACGGAACAAAACCATACATGCTTTAAAATTTTAGGAATGAATGGATATTTACCGTATAGCCCAGTTCTAACGAAGAGTTCGCTTTGTTTGGCTGGCGTGCTTGTTTAGTCATTTGAGCACTATGACACGGATCATGGCGAAACAATAATTCGGTCAGAAACAAATTGCCAGCACTTCTGAAATGTTCAATTGTTCCTGATTCTGTGCGCTATTCTACCCTTCCTGGTTAAGGAAGACGAGGAATTTTTATTATTATCTTTGTAGTTTTGTCAATTATACTACAGTAATGAACGAAGGAGAGGCAAATATGCAAAACTGCACCAGATGACCAGACCATGTTTGAAGAAGCAGGCAAAATGATAGTAGCATGAACATAAGAACCAGCATTAGATATTCCTTGAAAAAAAGAACTAGCATTGGATAAATGTATCCAAAATACCATATGTACTGAGAATGTTTCACAAGTGAACAGTTTGGCAGCTGGAAACAAAAAGGGATTACAGCAGTAGTTACCATTTACCAACAAGCCTGCTTGAATCGGAAAACAAATGGTACATTCAGGCGATTAAGTCTCCCATCTTGCATTGCAGCAAACCTGCAATCAGTGAACTAAAAAATCCCACCATGTGCTATCCTATATCTGGCTAAGCTTTTCCTGTAACCTAAACCGATGTAACTTTTGGTAAGGGCATCACGTCAATTGCCTTCTCCACACTGCAATTAACTCCTGAAAAAAAAGACTGGAATCTGGATGGCTACCATGGCCAGCGTATTGTCCTAGTTCCTCTGCCAAGAAATAGAAGAAAAATAAAATATCAGGGAATTGTGAATCCTAAACAGAGTATTTATAACTGATAGAAAGCCATGAATGAAATAATGAATAACATATGCATCTACACGATAAACAGATTATTTCTCAACAGTACTTAATTTTCATGGGACATGAATCTTGCAATTGGCATCCTATTGGAAACAGATGCAACAAAACATCACAACAAAGCAAACTTTGCACATGAGCAGTTTCATTTGAGAAACCAGCACTGCCTGTTAATATCCACTGCCTGTTAATATCCTATGAACGAATTCAAAAACTAATTTGAAACATTCCTTTTTAGAAATACAGAATGTCTAACCAAATTTAATGATCTCATGATCATGCATAATAAGTTGGCGTTCTTTAGTAAAGGGGAAATTTCCAGCCGTGCTGCGTCCAAATTCCAACATGAACCAACAATCATCAAATATGGATACTGCTATGACCACCTCGTGACATGCTGTACACATGTACGGGAAAAAAAGACTCGCCAACTAGAGGACGCCGCCGCTGACGGCGTCGGTACCGGCAGAGGCGGAGATGGCGACGTCGACGAGAATCCGCATGCGCTCGATCTGGAGGTCGCGCATAGCCTCTACGCGCCGCTCCTCCAGCTGCGCCGCCTCCCTCTGCTTCGCCGATTCCACCCGCTCGTACATCCCCGCCAGCCTATCCAGAGCCGCCGCCACCTCCGTGCACCCTCTCCCTCCGCCTTCGTGATGATGACCCAAGGAGGAGTTCGCCGGCGACAACGACACCGCCGTCCTCGGCCGCTTGGGCACCGGCGGCCAGTCGCGGGGCAGAGGAGCCCCGCTGCTCTCCTCCTCGTCCTCCTCCTCCTTCACCTTGGGCATGGCGGCGCTGCGGGGCGGGAAACCGGGGGGAACGGAGGGGGCGAGGTGGAGGAGCGCGCGGAGGCGTTCGAGCGAGCCCGAGACCGGCGGCGGAGGCTCGGGCCCCTCGGACCTGGAGCGCTCGGCCCTGAGGCGCTTCTTAAGGTAATCCATGCGGTTCTTGCACTGCTCGACGGTGCGGGGCGCGCGGCCGGCGGCGGCTCGGCGAGTGGTGACAGCAGCGGCGCAGGCGCGCCAGTCGACAAGGCGGAGGGCGCCGCCGGCGGCGCGGAGGTGGCGCCGGCCCCAGGCGTCGAGCAGCGCGGACGTCTCGCCGTCGCTCCACGGCTCGGGGGTCCACGCTGGAGGCGGCGGCGGAGGGCGGCGGCGGGTGGACATCGGCGCGCTCGTCGGACGGAGTTGGTTTGGGCGGGGCGGCCGCGAGGGGCGTGCGCTACTCGTGCCGTCGTGATCAATTGCGCTCTCCTGACCCCTGGGTCTTGTGTGTGGGTGCGTCTTATATATTAGGGATTTGGGTGTGGATATTGGGTACGGCGGCACGGTGGTGCGTGCGTCGACGAGTCCTAGCGAGGGAGTGGTGGACTAGGCTTGAGTTACGGTGCGTCACACGAAAAGTTGGTCCGCGCCGGGTCGTCGTCTCGTTGGTGCCGTACGTGCGCCCGCGCGCCGTGCCTGTTCGTCCTGTGCTTGTACGCTCGGGCTCATGCCGTAAGCAGCCTAGCTATCGCATGGTCTCGGTCTGCCCGCGGCCACTTCTGGCAGCGAATCATTAAACTCTCAGGGTTTTGCTGTCTTTTCACCCGGCATCCGGCTCGGCTATGCGTCGCCGTCGGGGTGGAATATTGGGTTGTTCCGTGGCAAGGGACTCCGGGTCCTTTGCTTTGGCAGCACTGAAGCTAGAAGGGATTCTGACCACCATCTCGATCGCGCCATGACGCGGGGCCGCGGTTCGCCGTGGTCGGATTACCAGAGTATTATTTGTGGCTTAGCGGCCAATCATCCGTTGTTGTTTCATTTTCATTCCATGTTCTAGCAGCTGGATAAATGTTGTGTCTTGTTAAAACCATATGAACTTTTCTTACTAACTCTGGTAGTCTGGTAGTACATAGTGGATATTATATTACTACACTGCTGTTGTCGGCCTCCGCGCGCAGTAAAATTAAGTATAAATTCAGATAACGCAACACTACTGATCTTTAGCTATTTTCAGCACACATCCACCTATCGAAAATGCTCATCGTCATTGGCAGCATTCCTCGAGTTGAACATTAATTCCTGCCCAACAAAACAGAAATCAATGATCTCACAAGAAACTATGAAAACATGTCATTAGTGGAGCTTACATATTTCCTAAGTATGGTTAGGACTTAAAACTAGGAACCCTTATTTTTAGTTTTACCGTGTATCCGTGGTACCGTAAATTTCCACCGCGTTCATTACTACTCTTAAGTCCTACTCCTACCCACCGCGTTCGTTAGTTTGTGAAAATATTTTCGTTCTTTATATATATTCCCATAAACGCATGCATGTTTTGCTCACGCAAGGAGATATTTACCTTGAGTTAGTTCTCGGCGGTCTCTTCAAGTTTCTACTCCCTCCCCATCTTCACAGCTTCCAACATGGTCTTCTTCCTCACCATCTCCATCTTCTCCTTCTCGACGTCGAGCCTCGCCAGCTCCACGCGCTCGTACACCTTCGCCAGCTTCGTCACCACCGCCGCCGGACAGCACCCCGCGGCCCCATTTCTTGGCCTCGTCGGGACCGTCCAGCTCCCCACCAACCCACTGCCGCCGCCGCCGATCACCTCCTCCTTGACGGACGACGGCACCTTGGCTGGGAAGCCAGGAGGCGGGCCGTCCGAGCTGCCCAGGAACGCGTAGAGGCGTGGGAAGTGGCGCCACCCCGACGGCAGCGGCTCGGAGAGCTCCTTCTTGTACTGGACGCGCTTCTGGCACTGGACCCGGGTGCGGTTGAAGCGGCTGCCGGCGGCGGCGCGGTTGGCGTTGACGGCGCTGGCAGCGAGGAGCCACTCCTCGACGGGGAGGGGGGGCTCGGTTGCGGTCGAGGTAGAGCGGGCCCCACGCGTCGATGACTGCCGACGTCTCGACGTCGCTCCAGCGCCCGTCGGCTCGCTGCGGCTTTAGTTTACGGCTGGGCATGGTGACCGACCGGGCGGCGCCGAAACTGAAGTGAGGTAGCGAGGGCTGAGCAGGGATTTCATTACCGGTATAAAAAAAATACCGGGTAGCTTTCCAAAAAGATTTTGAATTTTGAATTTTGTTAAAAAAATCAAATTCAAACAAAATTCAACTAAATTCGGTCAAAATTCAACCAAACCGAAAATTTCGGCACGGATTTGAAATTCTACCGGGACCTGCCGGTATACCGATTTTCGCCGATAATCGGCGATTTTCGAATCCCTGGGTCTGAGGGGAGAATACTGCTGGGTGTTTACTACTGTATAGTGAAGGGCGGTGGTTGCACTTGAGCAAGGGCGTTTGCGTCGGAGCGCAACCACGGCTGCTCTTATAAGCATCTACTAACCAGGAGCCACTCAATTACAAGAGTTAATTTTATGAGCAGAAGATAAGAAATCATTTGTGGATGGCTGATCATTCTCCCGCCGTGAAAAACGTTGTGGGTAACCATCAGTCTACCGACTGTTGATTTTCTTTCTTCTCCTCTCAGCATTCTGTACTTATTTTTTCTGGGGCATGCAGTGGAGAACAGGAAAAGACTGGTACCACGTATGGTTCAAAAGGAATTAGTACCCGTACATTAAAAAAAAAAACTGAAACTAACGACGTCTAGGAAATCCAGCCAGTGTATAGCACATGCTGCCTTGCAGTTAGTTTACTAGAACTAACGCTTTTTCCTCAGTCCTCTCCTCCTCACAGGATGCACCAAAACAAAATATACTTAAATACCGTAGTCGAGGGCCTCAAGTGCAATCTTACCCAAAAACAAAATCGCACAATTACGAGGTTCTTGGACCGGTCGCCTTTCTCAACCAAACTAATGCAATTTGGAGATATTGCCTGCTGCACTTGATTCGAACATCAGTACCATCCATATATTACACAACAAATATACGGTAACGCATCACAAGTTCACAACTCACAACATTGAAAACAAGACTAGTACTAAAGCAGATAAGAGTACATGAATGAACTAGAAAATTTATTTACCAGTTCGCAGGAGTGTTCAGTAGTAACAAAGTTAATCGAGTTCCAACACATACGGCTGATTACTTCCCTGCTATAAATCCATGGTGAGTCGTAATGTCGGACTCTAAATATGGAACTTGGGATCTACTGTTTATTTATTTATTCTTTAGATCAGTAGATAGCATACACAGTTATATTATTGGGTCAAACACATATCACAAAAATGTAGAGTTATTGTATAATAGTAAAGAAAGTGTAAATACACATTTCGGCTGTTGGCTTGCAGAATGGTCAGATAAGCCAAATACTTTCAGAGAACAGCAGCAGAAGATGAATCAAAGTATAACATATGGAACCATTACGATATGTCCACCGGTAATCAACTGTGGGCTCGTGACCTAGTTCTTAGCCTTCTTGATCTTCAGTTTTGATCAATACTCATAATTGTCTATGTAGTCTTCTTTTGTGCGTACTGACTAAAAGAATGTAAATAGTGAGTATGAGTACACAACTCATTTCATGAGCCAACACACAATGCAATTATCATACATGCAAGGCTAATCAAAGGGAAGGCTCTCGGTTCTTTTATTTTGCGCAAAGCCACTTATTGAATTAGATTATGTAATAGCAAACACTGAGACTTAGCATTTTTAACAACATGTTTTATAAATTGAGTTTTTGTTGTAGAGCACTGGTGGAGATCCCATCTCCTATATCATTGAGTGACTCCATCCACTCAATGCTCAAGCTATCCCGTATTTACCACTGGTCCCCGACCAGGTTTTCTCAAATCCCTAGGGTCCCACCCCAGCTTTTCATTCCACACCTACACACGAATGGTTTTATAAAATAAAAGCTAGTTCAAGCGAGTTCCTAGCACCACTCTTGACCATGAGCACAACTATCTAGATAGTTTTCTTACTCTGCAGAGTTCATACACTTTACCCACAAGAGATATTCAGCTTATAATGACTCATACACACTTCCGATGGTGTGCGACTAAGTTAATTATCACAAGGCTTTTACAATGCCCTCTCCAATGCAACCCGACACCGCTAGGCATCACCCCTTGGGACATGCCCCCGGGGGTCTCCATTTGCGTTGTGTAGCTTTTCTGTGACTACTACCCATATACACACTACACATCCACCGATGGCAAGGTTGCAAGGAGGCGAACAAATTAGTTAGCCAGGTCGTACCCATTATAGACTTGTGGTTGCACTGCTTTTACACTAGAGGTCATCACAAGAACTCGGTCCTTTACTAACTTGGGCGGTACATCCACATACCCCACCGATGTGCATCACTAGCACCAGCCACTCTTTCCATCCACCAAGTTGAAATCGGTTTTTCAGGTTTTGATTTATTTTGAAAATAACCTTTAGCCCAACATACCAGCCAGGCTCCCAGCCTCGACTACCCAAATCCAGTTTTCATATTTGGAAAGATTGGTGTCGGGGAATTTAATACCCGCATGACAATGTATCTAAGCAAGGCTAAGCATGACACTTAGATACAGACTTATTAACTAGTATGTAAACCATTAATTCTATGATGACAATTGATAATGTCAAAGTTCAAGGATTGGGAATTTATACTCAATCATCATTAAGGCATTAACTATGAACTAGGCCAATATAGTTGTATAAATCATAGCAATGCAATTTCATAATTTAAAGAAACATAATTTGCAAAGACTAGGTGCAGTATGATCACAGTATTGACTTGCCTTGCTCATTCTCCTGATAACCCCGGTCCGGTTTTGGCTCAGTATTTTGATAATAATCTCGTTCAATGTACTGATAGTCATTCTGTTCAATATTTTGATAATCTTGATTCTGGCATCGTTCTTGCTGGGATTGCTGTTCCTTCATGGCTTCCGAGTCTAATTACACATAATATGATTGAACTCCAAAACGACTAAAAAATAACCAAATGAAATCCAATAAAACCAAAATACATTTAAACAACCAAAATTGCTTTGAATGAAAGCAAACGTATCTAATGACAACTTGACAGGACAAAGTACTTCAGATGAGACTAAGACATACTCATCTGGAGTTAATGCAAGAAATACTTCTGACGAAGTATATCCAAAGAAGTTGATGAATCTGATGGAGAGGGAGAGAATGTACCAGGAACATTCTTAAAGGGTCACTTGGATGAGAGGTTACCCAGTTAGGTATGACTCTCAGATCTACCTTCGAATCACAAAGGGTTCTGTTGGAATTGGACACATATGTGTGAAGGCTCATTCATTCCTAAAATCCTAAAGCATGCAACTTCTCAGACCAGAAGTATTAGACCAGGGTGGTCGAAGTCTTAGACCCGGTTGGTCAAAGTCTTAGACCAATGTAGTCGAAGGCATGGACTAGTATGGTTGAAGTAATTTGGTCGAAGCCATAGACTAGTAGGGTCGAAGGCCTAGACTAGTACGATCAGAGTAATCTGGTCGAAGTCATAGACCATTCTGGTCGAAGGCATGGACCAGTATGGTTGAAATAACCTGGTCGAAGGTATAGACCAGTATGGTTGAAGGCCTAGACTAGTATGGTCGAACCAATGCAGTCGGGCTATAGACCATGGTGGTCGGTCGGTGGTCGAACACAGTGATCAAAACTGTGTGGTTGTAATCTTAGACCAATGTGGCAAAGCCATATACCAATGGGGTTCGAAATACACTGGTCTTAGCTGTAGACCCGTGTGTAATCAGGATCGGTTAAACACTGCTTAATTACCATTAATTGGTCTTGAATGAGCAGTTACATGTGGTTCAATTGGTGCTTTATTGTTTAGGTACTAGAGAGTAATGGACTCGACCTCAAATAGGATATGAAGACATCCAGACCGGCTGTGATTTTGAGCACTCCCAATTTTCCTATACCATCCTAGGACCTTACCAATGTAAAAGATGATTAGGGGGTGGTCTGGGCAGCTGGGTCGACGGCGGCCAGTGGCGACAACAAGGGGGGGTATGGGTGGAGAAGGTAACCTAAGCAAAGAGAAAGGTTGAGAATGATTAGAGAGGTACCAGTGACTCGGGAGCTTAAGGTGAACCAATCAAGCACAACTCATCGGGATAGCTCGCAAAGAGGGTTTAGGGTCCTGCCCGGATTTGGGGAAAACTCGCCAGGTTGGTTAGGCCTGTGATGGAAATGCTAAATTAATTGGGGGGTTTAACTTCTGGCTCTAAGGACACATGGTGACACGATTAGAGAGGAGGGATACCCTTCAGAGCAACACCGACACGATGTTGGCATGAAGTGGTGCGACGGGCGAACTTGGAGCGTGCTCCAAGCTTCTGCGCTTGCTCTGGGGATGTAAGGAGGTGGAGGAAGGATGTTCGACTACATTCTAGGCGGAAGGAGCTTCAACTGCCTAGTCGGAAGGGGTTTTGAGTTTGGTTCATTGTTTGAATCATCGCTCATCGTTTCGAGTATTGTTCACGGTTTCGAGTACTATTTATGGGTCAACTACCTAATCGGAAGGGGTTTCGACTAGTGTTCATAGCTTTGAGTACTATTCATTATTTTGACTACCTAGTCGGAAGGGGTTTCGACCACTGTTTATGGTTTCGAGTACTGTTCATTATTTTGAGTATTGATCGAAGGCGTTTGACTAACCGGTCATGTTCATTGTTTTGACTACCTAGTCGGAAGGGATTTCGACCACTGTTTATGGTTTCGAGTATTGTTTATTGTTTGAATCTCGCTCATTGTTTCGGTATTGGTCGGCGTTTTGACTAACCGGTCCAAGGAATTTCGACTAGCTAGTCGAAAGGAGTTTCGACTTACGGTCAAAGGAATCTCGACTAAGCGGTCGAAAGGAGTTTCACTAACTGGTCGAAGGAGTTTCGACTATCTGGTCAGAAGGGAATTTTGACTAACTGGTCGAAGGGGGTTTCGACTATTGGTTGAAAGGGATTTTGACCAACTGGACAAAGGAGTTTTGACTATCTGGTCAAAAGGAGTTTTCGACTAACTGGTCGAATGAGTTTGATAGTCTTGTTGAAAGGAGTTTTGACAAACTGGCCGAAGGAGTTTCGACCGACTGGTCGGAAGGAGTTTTCGACTAACTTGTTGAAGGAGTTTTGACTTACTGGCCAGAAGGAGTTCGACTAACTGGTTAGAAGGAGTTTTCAACTAACTGGTCGAAGGAGTTTCGGCAATTTGGTCAAAAGGAGTTTTGACCAACTGGTCGAAGGAGTTTCGACTGAATGGTTGAAGGAGTTTCGACTGACTGGTTGGAAGGGGTTTTGACTAGATGGTCGAAAGGAGTTTTCAACTATGGTCGAAAGGGCTTTTCGACTAACTAGTCGAGGGGTTTTGACTAGCTGGTCGAAAGGGGTTTTTGACTAACTAGTCAAAGTAGTTTCGACTATCTGGTCGAAAGGAGTTTTGACCATCCGATCAAAAGGAGTTTCGACAATCTGGTCGGGGGTTTCGACCCTCCGGTCAAAAGGAGTTTCGACCATTCGATCGAAGGGAGTTTTGACCGTCCGCCCAAGAGGAGTTTCAACCATCCAATCGGAAGGAGTCTCGATCATCCGGTCGGAAGGAAGTTCGACCACACTCTAGGCAGGGGAGGGTTCGACTACCTGGAATCGACTATATCCCAGGCGAAAGGATGCACGACTACCTGGTCGGAATGAGGTCCGACTACACTCCAAGTAGGAGGAGGTTCGACCACCTAGGGGTTCGACTACAACTTGGATCTACAATGCATTCGTTGTTCCGGCAATGCTTTCGTGCATCTAGAGTGAAAATGAACATCTAGTGGCCACTAGGAACGTACCGATAGGACGCAGAGGAAGCGAGCTAGCCGGAGATGGTCTGGCGACGATGGTTTGCGATGTAGGGAGAGGTTCCAAGCGGTGGTGATGGCCAACAAGGTCGATCCGACTACCTAGGCTACTCTGGTCAAAGAGGGGAAGAACGAGATCGGTGACAGCGCCTGTGAATACAGAGTAGAATCAAATGAGGGGAACCGCCTCTGGGGTTAGGGAATGTGAGCTGACACATTCAAGAAGGAAGGAGCTTCACTGATGGCGTCAATGTTGCTGGCGACGTCGTGGAAGCGCTTGGCCGAAGCAAGCACTCAAGCCTTACCTGGAGCTTGAGCTCACTTGATGGATGGAGGAGTGTGGGGAAACTAGCAAAGCACAGTGCAGCGGTGTGATAGTTTGAGCGATGGCGATTAATGGCCGAGTGACGGCAGTCGCCAGCGCATATGCCTTGTCGCATCGGGGCATCTGGACTTGGCAGGTGTCTACGTTGAATGGAGGAGAGAGACGCACCGACTTGGGTCCGCTCGAAAGACCACGACCAGGACGTGGTCTCGGTTGCATTGGGTTTGGCTGGTACACCGACTCGGGTCCACTCGGAAGTCCACGACTAGCGCACGGTCTTGGCGGCACTGGGTTTGGCTGGTCACTGGTCGGAGCAACAGTGGCCAGAGGAAGTGACCAGGTGCTTTAGACTCAATTGATGGTGAGAGAAGATGTATGGTGGTCTGGGGTGGCGAAGAAAGGCAATGGGGAGGCCTGGGGTTGCTGTATATATACGCAATGGGACAGAGATGCCCGAGGGTGACGATGCGTCCGGTCGAAGCCAAAACATGGTCTCGGGCTGGCATTGGTCGAAGGAACAGGAAACAAGAGGTCGGACGTGGTGATGCCAATGGACAGCATGGGCGTTGGCGGGATGAGTGTCGAGCGCCGGTGAGAAGAGCAGAGGAGTAGCAGCTACAGGTGGGCCCAAGGCAGAAGAAGGGACGCAGTGGAGCCTGAGCCTTGACCTGGTCCAGTTGCAACATACTGAGGGTGATTCAAGTTGATTGGCCAGAGGAAATAGTAGAAGGGAGAGAGAATTTTAGGTCGCTAAAATAGTGGTACTTGCTTTAGGACATTCTCCTTGGCGATAGATAAATTCTAATTTTTGCTAAAGGATTTTGATTGGGCTTTTGTTTATTCAGAGGATCGGGTTGATTGCAATTTTTTATTTTATAATTTCTACTCCATGCAATATTTGAAAGGCCCAGCCTTAAGTTTATTTTGCTTTCACAATTTATGATTCTTGAGTTCACGATTTTAGGTTTTTGTATTCTAGGGTTTAGGTACTTAGGGTTTCTATTGTATATTACTTGTGCTGACAAAAGAAAAGATCAAATAACTCTTGAAGATGCGAGGAGAAAATAAGATGGCACAGATAATCCCACAAAAGTTTTAAACAATATTGTATTTTTGCATTTAAGCGTTTTTGGGATGTTACACATAAGTAAGAATGCCTAGCCTTTTCTTCAATAATACGTAAGAATACCTAATTTAATATTTTAATTTGAAGATCTGACTGTAAGTTTGTAAAGAAACCACTAAGTGGAAAGAAGATGCATGTGTTGGAGTGAATCTTGATCTATTTCAATAGGCCAAAAGGCCAAATGTACAAGTTACAGTGTAGGTAAATATGCAATAAGCACCCTATACAAACTAACATCTAACACCCCCTCAAACTAATGGTGGATCAACAACACTGAGTTTGGAGAGATAGAAACTATACTGAACTTTAGTTTGTGCCTTGGTGAAGAAATATGCTAACTAAAGCTCCGAAGGCACATCTTGAAGAGCAATAACTTGGTCTTGCACTGCGATCTCATGTACTAAGCATCGACTCAATGTGCTAGGTGAGCTCATGCTTCGGGATCTCGAGCAATACCGATTGCACGATCTTGTCGATAAGAGAGGAGCGGTGTAGAAACCAAACACCAAATCATCAAGTAGCCAAGCGGGTGATCTCGGTATCAACGACGCCATGGCTCTCAACTCAACCTCGGCACTCGAATGGGAAGCGATAGTACCGCCTGTGTCTTCAAGGCAATCAAAGAGGGACCGAGGAAAACACAATATGCAGAAAGAGTATGACGATTAGAATGATCGTTAGCCTAGGTCGCATCAGAGTACGCCTGAAGCTGCAGAGAACTGGAGTGAGGAAAAAAGGCAACGAGTGATGGTCCCACGAACATATCGCAGAACACGAAGAAGGTAACTGTAGTGGAGCTGAGGAGGAGCAGAGGCAAACTGACTCAGGAAGTGAAATATGTGAGAAATGTCAGGTCGAATGATCCCAAGATAGACGAGTCTCCCGACAAGATGGCGGTAGCGAGTGGGGGCCCTCAAGAGGCTCACCATCAGTAGGTTGAAGGTGAACACCAAGCTCCATAGGAGTATCTAGCATGCGCTGATCAGTGAGACAAGCGCGAGAAAGAATATACTGAATGTACTTCTTCTGGGAGAAGTAGTAGCCCTCAAATATAGAAGTGACCTCAATCCCAAGGAAGTAACAAAGAGGACCCAAATCAGACATCAAGAACTGCTCACTGAGACGCCCCTTCACAAAGGCAATGTACTGATAATCATCTCCAGTAATGATGATATCATCCACATATAGAAGGAGGAGTGTCCGACCCCGAGGAGAGGTGTATACAAAGAGGGCAGAGTCGTGATCACTGGAGGAGAAGCCGACAGCAATGACAACAGAGGAGAAGCGGTCGAATCAAGCATGCGGGGCTTGTTTGAGCCCATAGAGAGAACGATGAAGGCAACAAACCATACAATCAGGGACAGAATACCCAGGGGGTGTCTGCATGTAGACCTCTTCACGCAGCTTGCCATTGAGAAATGCATTCTTGATGTGCAGCTGAGAGATGGGGCACTGTCGAACAAAGACCACAGCAAGGAGAGTACGAACAGTGGTCATGTGAACAATATGAGTGAATGTCTCATCGTAGTAACGACCATGCTCCTGCTAAAAATCACGCGCCACAAGATGAGCCTTGTAGTGCTCAAGGGAACCATCCGAGCGGGTCTTGATCTTGTACACCCACTTGCACATGACAGGAGTGGCACGCGTAGGTAAGGTACAAGATCCCAAGTGCAAGTATGCTCCAAAGTAGCAATCTCCTCGGACATCGCAAGCGCCACTTAGCGTGAGTAGCGACCTTTACGGTGGGTCGTAGGCTCGTAAAGAGCAATCTTGCAAAGCCATAGCGCTCAGGAGGCCTGACAGTGTGACGATCACGAAGATCGTATCTAGAAGGAGGTGGAGCTGGACCCAACAATGACGGAGAAGAAGAGCTAGGAACAGGGCCCAGCAAAGACGGGGGGCTCAACTGGAGAAGGAGAAGGCCGAGGACGGCAAAGAGTAGTGCAAAGGAAAGGGTGAAATCTCAACAAAAGAGCGAGAAGGAAACTCCTGCGGGGGAGGGGGCAGGTGGAGCCGGAGGAGAGGGAGGCGAAAGAGGTGGAGGATGAAGCGAAGCAGTAGTGGAAGGCTGAGATTCAGGAAAAGTAAAAAAGGAGATCAACTTAACAAGATAATCTGAGCTGACAGTGGGGGCACGAGGGTAGTAAGGTTGGGACACGTCGCAGGTGACATCCCGAGAGATCCTCATCCTGCGAGCAACAAGGTCATAGCAACGATAACCCTTATGCTCAAGACTGTAACTAAGAAAAACACACTCAATTGACTGAGCAGAGCTTAGTGCTCTCACGAGGTGGAAGAAGGACGAAGCAGACATAGCTGAAACTACGAAGGTGACTGTACTCTAGAGCTCGACCATATAGATGCTAAACAGGAGTAGAATCCTAAAGAGCAGTGGAATACTGCATGTTGATGAGGAAAGTAGCTGTGGAGACAGCCTCAGCCCAGAAGTAAGGTGGAACAGAAGAGGCAAGCATTAGAGCGTGAGCTGTGTTAAGCAAGTGACGATGTTTACATCAGAGACACCGCTTTGAGCGTGAGCACCAGGACAAGAGTACTGAGAAAGAGTACCCTGCTCAGTGAGAAAGCGACGCAAAGCAGCAGATAGGTACTCGCCAGTAGAGTCGGCACATAAACACACGAATGACCGAATCAAACTAAGTGTGAACCATGGTGGTGAACATCTAGTAAATAGAGAAAACCTGACTGCGAGAGGATATGAAGTAAATCCAAGCATGCTGAGAATAATTATCAATAAAGATCACATAGTATCGATAACCACCATTCGAAACAAAGGGAGTCGGACCCCAAACATCGTAGTGAACAAGATCAAAAGGACGAGTAGAAACATAATCAATAGAGGGATAGGGGAGTTGCAGCTACTTGCCAAGCTTACAACCCATACAATGTAAAGAGGTGTCCCCAGAAATATACCCAAGAACACAACGACCTACTAGTGATGATAGATGCGATTCGCAGAGATGACCTAGATGATTGTGCCACTGAGCGAAGTAGTGGAGGACGCGGCAAGACCAGAGGTAGTGGTAGTGGTTGACTGTTTGGTGGAGACAGTGGAAGGAAGATCAAGCCAGTCGAGCTCTCAAAGACATTGTGAATCATGACGCCTAGGGCGAGTACCAAGCAGAGTCCCCGTGACGGTCCTGAACACAACAAGAGTCAAACTCAAGAACAATACGACAGTCGTGATCAATGATCTGACCAGCTGACAAAAAGCTGCATAGTAAGCTAAGGAACATAAGAGACTGCAAGAACATGAAAATAAGAAGTGGAGCAGAAGCCCCAAGCAGTGGCTCCAGCTAGATAAGGATCCAAGAGAAGCCAAAGCCGAAGAAAAGCCAGAGCCGAGGTGAAGCTGAAACTGCCAGTTCCACGTAGATCAGCAGAGCCGAAGTGAAGCCAAAGTCATCGGCTTCACGTAGATCAGCGAGAGCCGGAGTGAAGCCGAAGCCGATGGTTCCACCCAAATCGAAAAATAGAGCAAAGGGCTGCTCTGCTCACTCCAGCACTGGGCTCGGCGACATCGTGGGAGGCGATCGGTGACAGCGGGGGCATCGACCAACAGCGAAGGCGGTGGCGTCGAGGACAGATCTCCTGGGTTGCACCGGCGACGCGAGGATGAGGGAGCTTGGTCTCCCGGGAGGCAATAGCGGCACGGGGATGGGAGCTCTGCTCTAGGCGACGCTCAGCGTCGAGAAGGAGCTGTGGAGGGGCGACGCTCAGGTCGAGGATGGGAGCTCTACTCCGGGCGGTGCTCAGCGTCGGGCCAAAGCAACGCCGGTTGAAGCGAGAGGAGCATAGCAGCTTGTGGGAAAAGAGCGACGCTGGCGCGAGGAGAATAGAGGAGAAGGGCGCGGGGAGGTGAGGGCGGTGGCAGAATCCCTAACTTGGCTCTGATATCATATTGGAATGAATCTTCATCTATTTCGATGGACTAAAAAGCCAAATATATAAGTTACAGTGTAGATAAATATGCAACAAACACCCTATACAAACTAACATCTAACGGTATGAATGCATACACCTTGGACAGGGAACAGAGGCAGACACACGCAGAGCTGTTTTTGAAAGGGATATTCATTTGTCTATAAAACAAACAAATTCAGAACCCAGAAAGACTGAATCCATTTGGATTGCAATTCTGGAGGAATTAGTAAGCAGGAGAGAACCTTGAGTAGATAGCCAGCCATAATTTGAAAGTCAAATCATCTATGGGCTTAACCTGACAAGGTAATAGTCCACTTTGCACTATAGCTTTACTTTTGATTGATCATATATAGTAATACATTGGAAGATCTGCAAACTTCATTGGAAGAAAACATCTGAAAATTTATTTGTGCAGCTTGCTTTTAAAAGCCAAGCTCCATGAGCCATGTCTTAGATCCCTGCGGTAGGGTTCACCGCGTCCATGAGTTTGTATATTTTCTCTTGAACACCAGCAACGCCCATTTGTATCCCAATTATTGTATGAAGAGGTATCTAGAGAAGCAAATAATTTCAGTCACGATGGGCAAGGGTAGCAATGAAACTACAAGATGTTGCACGTTGGCTTACTTCAATTTCAGGAACTTCCTCCAATGGTCTGTCCGCAAAATATGCATACAGTGCTCTTAACACAGCCTACAAGAGTTTATTCCCTCATACATCCACAGTAGTGAAGTAAAAAATGTTTATAATAGTGCAAAAACTGGACTTGCTTACCTGGTGAGATATGACTACAACTGGAGCACGCTGCCTTTCAAGCTCAATTATTACAGGTTCTAATCTGAACATAGAACTGCCAAGATGGCAAGATTAAATGGCAAGAAAGAGAATTACAGTAGCTGAATTATGTAAAGACTAAGGAGGCAGGTGGTAATACTAAGTAATCAGGATTAACCTTTGAATGACATCGAGGTAGGGTTCTCCTCTAGGATAACGATACCTCAGCTTGTCTTTGCTACGTGATCTGTAAAAGAAAGCCATATAGAGGTATATTAAATTCTCATTAAGAAAATGGGGGGAATTTTCATTTTAAAATGATAAGAAGAGGGTTGGCAAGCACAAGATTTGCAGACGCCAGCACTGCTGATTGTATAGCACATACTATGTTCATATATTATAGTACTTCATTTGAGAAGTAAAGCATTTCATTACAAGATCATAAAAGACTTATGTGCAATATTGCAGGCCAAAATACTGAAGAGAATAATCCATAAATGAGTAAAAATGTGACTCTCAAACAGAATGAGTGATAAAAAGAACAAAAATGAGCTTTTAGATGCAGAACAAGCTCCAACTATGGTGGAAGTGGAACCGGTATTAACATCATTGAACTGTGACTCTTCAATATAAAATTGCTCACCGTGAATACAGATCCCACTGAGCCTCTTGATTAGCTCAGCAAAGGCATATTTGTGCAGTTCACAGTTACATTTCTCCGAGAGACGTCAGGTTGGGAGACATCGACATATCAGTTCCGAAGTTACTGATCGGAGAAGGACTCAACCCTAAATAGGAAGAGTCGCTCGTCTCTTTCCTCCGAGCAAACCAGGATGTTTTCGCTTGGCAAGCGTCCGACATGCCCGGAGTCCCCAGGGAAGTGATCGAGCACAGGTTAGCTCTCCAACCTGACAAAAAGCCGGTCAAGCAGAAGCTAAGACGTTTTGCACCTGACCGGAAGAAAGCAATCCAGTCGGAGATTGACAAGCTCCTTGAAGCTGGGTTTATTCGTGAAGTTCATCACCCTCAGTGGCTTGCCAATCCTGTAATGGTTAAAAAGAATAATGAGAAATGGCGAATGTGTATTGACTTCACAGATCTTAATAAAGCTTGTCCGCAGGATGATTTTCCCCTTCCTCGCATTGATCAGCTTGTAGACTCCACCTCCGGGTGCGAGTTACTAAGCTTTTTAGATGCATATTCAGGGTACCACCAGATAAATATGAGTAAAAATGATAAGGAGAAAACTTCCTTCATCACTCCATATGGCACTTACTGTTATGTTAAGATACCCTTTGGTCTCAAGAATGCTGATGCAACTTTTCAAAGGTTAATGCAGAAAACTTTCAGCCCGCAGGTAGGTCGGAATTTAGAAGCCTATGTAGATGACTTGGTTGTGAAAAGCATCAATGCAGACGATCATATCCTTGACCTATAAGAAACTTTCAACAACTTAAGAAGACATAACCTCAAGTTGAATCCGGAGAAATGTGTGTTCAGGGTTTCTGCTGGAAAGCTTCTTGGTTTCCTAGTTTCGGCTAGAGGTATCGAAGCAAATCCGGCTAAGATAACAACCATCAATCAGATGCGTCCCCCGACAACAAAGAAAGAAGTCCAAAATCTAACCGGTTGTATGGCAGCGCTAAGTCGTTTCATAGCCAGGTTAGGCGAGAAGGGATTACCTTTCTTTAAACTTCTTCAGAAGCATGGGAGTTTTGAATGGACGAAAGAAGCCAACGAAGCCTTTGAAAAATTCAAAGAGTACCTTGGAAGCCCCCCGGTCTTAGTCTCTCCAAGACCGGAAGAAACACTCTTGATTTATATAGCTGCGACACCACAGGCTGTCAGCGGTGTACTGGTCGTAGAACGTGAAAACGTTCAACGACCAGTATATTACGTAAGCGAAGTCTTGCATGGACCAAAGGAAAGATATGCCAGGTACAAAAGTTGCTCTATGGTCTCCTTATGTCTTCAAGGAAACTAAGACATTACTTTCAAGCCCACAAAGTGGTCGTACCTACAGGATATCCCTTAGGTCAAGTCCTTGGAAACAGGGAATCATCAGGACAAATAGCAAAATGGGCAGTTGAACTAGGGACGTTCGACCTCCATTTTATCTCACGAACAGATATAAAGCCTCAGGTAATAGCAGAATTCATTGCCGAATGGACAAACCCAGAACCGAAGCAAGAACTCGAGTACGAGCACCACGACGAGTGGACAATGTACTTTGACGGTTCATTAATGCTTAAAGGATCGGGGGCTGGAGTCGTTTTGATATCCCCTACTGGCGAACACATTAAGTACGCCATCCAGTTTAACTTTCTTGCTACTAACAATGTAGTGGAATATGAAGGTTTGCTGGCAGGACTTCGAGCATCTCATTTGCTCGGAATTCGCAGATTACTAGTGAAAAGCGATTCTCAACTAGTAGCGAATCAAGTAGGGAAAGTGTATCAATGCTCAAGTACCAAGATGTCGTCTTATCTGGCGGAAGTACGAAAACTCAAAAAGCACTTCTTCGGTTTTCAGATCCAACATATTCCTAGGAAGAAAAACTTTCTAGCAAATCAGTTGGCACGGATGGCCTCCACAAGGTCCACCGTCCCGTCGAGAGTTTTTCTTGAGCAACTCGATTCACCCTCGGTGGTCGAGCTTTCCGAGAACATAAATGGTTCACATTAGGTCAATCCAATTGATTCTGATCACATGGATGCTCCACAGATCGGTGATGATCATGGTAGAGATTGGATGACATCGATCTACAATTATCTTCAGCATGACTTAATTCCAGAAGATAATGTAGAGGCTGATCGTATAGCACGAAAGGTCAAATCATACAATCTAATCGAATGTACCTTGTTGTGGATTTCATGGGGATATACTCTAGATCTTAGGATGATGTGACAATTGGCAATAGCGTTTACGGTTTGTAGTTTCACGTGTTTTCGACAAAGCTACATGTATTCTGGACAGGGGCGGTCCGACCGGTTCTTGCACGGCGGTCCGACCGGTCCCAAATCGGTCGGACCGGTCATGTGGGGCGGTCGGACCGCGATGACCAAAGTTGTCAAAATAAGTTTGGGCCAAAAATAGGTGTTGTAGGCAAGTGAGGGGATCCCAATGCACTTGGTCTCATAATTTTTGGAGTCTCGAAGAAAAGTTCTATTGGTTTAAGTTTCCGAAGGTTTGGTTTTGAGGGTATGAAATTGGCTAAGTCCTTGGTGGCGGTCCGACCGCTCACGAGGAGCGGTCCGACCGCCATGGGGCGGTCCGGCCGCTCACTGGAGCGGTCGACCGGTTTCTACTTGAGCGTCGGCCAACCGTGGCGATGTTGTTTTGTTAGGTCAAAGTCATTGGTTTCATGGCATATGATTTGCATGATGCATGTTTTGACTAACATGGGTCAAGTTGTGAAGAACTTGTTCCGAATCGTGTTTTCTTATGCGTGGTTGTGCGGTAGCTTGGTGGTCAGCGACGGTCAACGGCGAGGAGAATCGGGACTAGACTTGAAGAGTTGAGGTCGAGCGATCGGCGATGCGGGTGAGTCAACGACTCAAGCGTGACACAAGATGGACAAGGGTGACCTATTGGCGAATCCATGATACATGGTGAAGCGGTTTAGATCAAAAGTTAAAGACGGCGCTTTGCGGCGTGCGTGTGTGACCCGTTTGTTAGTGGGCCTTAACGGAGCCCAATTAAGTCAAACCCTAAGAGTTTTAGGCCTCCACTATAAATAGGAGGAGATGGTGGTGCACCTCTCTCTCGCCTTTTTATGTTTCAAAACCCTAATTGTCTTTAGGGGAGTTGAGGTGGAGGCTAGGGCTCTTGATGGTTTGTGGTGAATTTCGTGATCCTTGATTGTCTACTGATCCATGATGGTGTGGATGTAATCCACTTCAATCACGAAATCAATCTATGCAAGGTTTGCTTGAGATAAGTCTCTTTTCGTTCTTGCTTTCAATTTGGTGATTTTAGGGCTTTCTTTGATCCGCGAGTTTGTGATTGATTCTTTCACGTGAATTAGCTTGCTGTGATATGTGTGAATCTATCTAGCATCATCTTGATCATCAATCTCTCACGAACAAGCTTTAGGATCAAGTTTTCGTTCTTGCCGGTTTTAGACCTTCATTAATCAATTAACAATTGCTCAAGATCGTTCCAAGAATTATCATAATATTCGATTGGAATAGGTCCTCAATAGCATATAGAAGGTGTGTGCAAAGTTTCATAAAGATTGGAGTTGAGAATCAAAAGTTTCACCTAATTGCAACCGTCATCGGTGATTTCTTGTGCGGATCGGTTACGAGTCGGCCGGTCAGACCGCCCATCATCACCGGTCGACCGATTTTGGAGCGGTCCGACCGCCAAGGACAACGCCGGTCAGACCGCCCGGCAATCGGTCCGACCGGTTGAGTATAACGGTCGACCGCCCGTCTCTGTGAGTCTTGGTAATCTTAGTTGATTTTGTTATATTGCTTAGGGGTTTAATTGGATTCAATACTAGTCTTCCGCTGTACTGGTATATTGATCTTCATAGCTTTCTAATAGCTACTGGAGTGAAATTGTATTGAGTTCATAATTTGTGAAAAAGTGAGCGTGCTCCTATTCACCCCCTCTAGTCGCCTTTACGGTCCAACAAGTGGTATCAGAGCCCGGTTAGTTCAATCTTGATCTTAACCGGTCCGAACTTTGGCGATGGATAAGTTTTCTACTAAACCGCATATCTTCGATGGGCACGACTATGCCTATTGGAAGAATCGTATGCGCGTCTTTCTTGAGAGCGAGAGACAAGCTATTTGGGATGTTGTTAGAGCCCCGCTGGTTATTCCTGAAATTGCTACACACTTCGCAATTCTTTTGGCTAACAACAATAAAGCTAAGAATCTTTTATATGGTGCACTTGGTAGACAAGAATATGATCGAATTTGTAATCTTTCAATCACGCATGAAATTTGGAACACTCTCGAAACATATCATGAGGTTCGTCCCAAATCAAAAAGGTGCGCCAAACTGCTTACAAGCGTGAATACAATAAATTCGAGATGCGTCTGGAGAGAGCATCGATGACATTTTCGATCGCTTTAATAAAGTAATTAATCAAATGAAAATTGTTGATATTGAATATTCTCAATCTGAAAATGCCACCCATCTCTTGGCTGCAATCAACACCAAGGAGTGGGAGATGAAGGCTCTTGCTATAGAAGAAAATGTTGATCTTTCAAGTCTTACTTTAGAATTGCTTTATAGTAAACTCAAGACTCATGAAATTAAAAGAGTTGATCATCCCAAGAAAGATAATTTAGCTTTGGTAGCGAGATCCTCTCAAAAGGCTTTTGATGACTCTTTTGAATCTTCTTACGGATTTTCATTTGCTTGTTTATCTGCGTTATTCATGAAGAGGAGCTTGAAAGTATTCTGAAACAGAGTTAACTCTTCTAGCTAAAAATTCACACGGGCCTACAATAATGTGAGAAACAAAAGAGAGGTGGTCGGTGACATGCTATGAATGTGGTGAGCTCAATCATATCAGCAAATTGCCCCAAGTTGAAAGGTAAGAGCAATCATAAGGAAGGAAAGCCGACTTGGAAGAAGCCTCCTTTCAACAAATCAAGGTATGAGGCTAATAAGCTTGTGAAGGTCGCTCACCGGTCCTTGCCGCTTTGAGGATCAATCCTTGAGCGATGTGGATACTGAGAGTGAGGAGGACAAGGAGGAGGAGATCCCTCAAGGCAAAAAGAAAGGGAAGGCCAAAGACTTCACTGGCATATGCTTCATGGCTGACACCGACGACATTGATGATGATGAGGTATCTTTTTCTTATGATGAGCTTTCTGCTAAATATGATTCTATAGTTGAGCAATTGCTTAGTCAAGATGAAGCGCTAGAATTTGTTATGACAAAAAAATAAGAAATTAGAGTCAAAGATTAACAAACTGAAAGTATAGCTTAAAAATGCTAAGACTCTTGAACCTGATGAATGCTTATCTTGTCATGCTATGCACTCAGAAATTACTAAGTTACAAACTGCTCATAATATTTCTGTACAACAACTTGAGAATGCTAGATCTGAACTAAATGAAATTAAAAGTGCTCATTGTGAAAAATGTTTAGAATCTAGTAAATTGATTGCTTTTGATGTATTTGATTCTAGCCCTTGCACTTCATGTTTAGAAAAGGAACGTGAAATCAAAGATATCTTAGAAGCTGCTAGAGTCAAATATGCTAAGCTTAAGGACAATATTGAAAATACTACTTGTGCTTCTTGTTCCGCTCTTAAGCTTGAAATTGCTTTGTATAAGGAGAAATCTATGGATAAAACTTGTGATGCTTGTGTTAACTTGAGAAAAGAAAATGCTTACCTTCATGATACATTAGAGAAATTTTCTAAAGGTAAGAAACAATTAAACATGATTCTTGACAAGTCTAAAACTCCTTATAAGAAGCAAGGTTTAGGATTCAATTCTTTTCAAGACAATTCAAACCCAAAAGTCATTCAAGTCTTGGAAAAGGTTTAATTGAATTCAAAACCCAACTTTGCAAAAACATCTTTTAAATCTGCAGGCTTTGCCCAACCTTGTATTAATTCAAATGGTGCTTCTTCTAGTGGTACCAAGTACCATTGCACTTATTGCAAAAAGGTGGATATTTGATTGAATTACATTGGCGTAGGTTGAAAAATGATAGGAAAAATTTTGATAGAATTTCATTCATGCAACCTAGAGCTTCTATGAGACATGGTAACATTGAAAAGAGTAAACCTGGATTAGGATTTTTCTCTCATGCAAATTATTATGTTCCTAAATATCCTAATTCTAATGTTTATCAGACTGGCGGTCTGACCGCTGGTGGTCACCGGTCTGACCGTTTTGGTCGTCGGTCTGACCGCCAGCCCAACGCCGGTCAGACCGCCCATGGACAGTTCAAGTCTCATTTTAATTTAAACATTGCTCATAACCGAATGTTAGATGAAATCAAGGATAGTACTTCTGGTTTGTATACTCCTTGCAGACGCGTGTCTCAGTACTGGATTCCTAAATCATGTTTATCTAATCCCAGTATTGAGACACATCGTTCTTTTGTTCCTTGATTTTCAGGATTATCGCGGAAAGGGGAAGAACACGTGGTTCGTTGACTCCGGATGTTCACGCCACATGACCGGGAACTCATAATGGTTCACCTCTTTCACGCGAGCAACAGGTGATGACTTCATCACCTTTGGAGATGATACACAAGGGCGAATTGAAGGAACATGATCAATTAGGGTGAACAACAAATTCATTCTAAAGGATGTCGCTCTTGTGGACAAGCTTAGGTATAATCTCCTTTACGTTTCTCGACTTCTTGATGATGGCTATGAGACTCTTTTTAAGAAAAATGCTTGTCGTGTGCTTGATTCTACTGGTGAGCTTGTGTTTGGAATCTCTAGAGTTGGTAGAATTTTTGGCTGATTTTTCGAATCTCTTCTTTGGATCTCTTAAATGTTTGCTTACATCTTCTTCTGATTTCTGGCTTTGGCCACCGCCGTTTGGGGCACATTGGTTTTGATCATCGACACGAGTTAGCAACCTTGATCTCATGAGAGGTTTGCCCAAACTCAAAGCCGCAAGGATCTTGTATGTGCGCTCAGTAGGCATGGCAAACAAGTTGCCGCCACACCCTTCTGTGACTATGGTTATGGTACGGACCGGGACGGTTGTTTCATATGGATCTTGTTGGTCTGCTAGAGTCCCGTCGATCGGTGGAAAATGGTATATTCTTGTTATAGTTGATGATCTTTCTAGATATACTTGGGTGTTCTTTCTTACTTCAAAGATGAAGCTTTTGGTTATTTTCATGACCTAGTTCTTCGTTTGGCTTGAGCTTCTGGTGCTTTGAGAGCGATTCGCGATGATAATGGCACGGAGTTCAAAAATGCTTCTTTTGCTTCTTTTGTCTTTGGCGTGGTATTGAGCATCGTTCTCCTCTCCACACGCCCTCAACAAAATGGCGTGGTGGAAAGGAAGAATAGGACCTTAGTCGAAATGGCTAGGGCGATGCTAGATGAGTATAGCACACCGAGGAGATTTTGGGCGAAGCTATTGCTCTGACTTGCCATATTGCAAATCGTGTCTTTTGAGACCTTCTTTAGGCAAGACTCCTTATGAGCTTCGTTTTGGTAGAAAACCTTCATTTCACATTTTGAGTTTTTGGATCAAAATGTTTTATCCTTAAGACAGCAACTTAGATAAATTTGAATCAAGAACTTTTGATGGGTTATTTACGGGTTATCCCGCTCATTCGAGGGTTTTCGAGTTTTTAATCTGAGACTAACATTATTCAGAGACTTGTAATGTCACTTTTGATGAGACTAGCCACAGAGCTAGATCAATTGCTCTGAGATGATTTACTGTGTGTGAGAGCATTTTTATGGAGGAAGATGAGGACGAAGCTAATATCATTCCTCATCTGCGCTCTTGAAGCGCCCATATTGATACAAGAACACCTACGTCTACTTCACCTTGATTGAGGCTCTCTTTGCATCATCATCATCGCAGATACTGCGGAGGTCGAAGAAACGACATCTCACCCGGCGCTCCTTCGCATTGAGAGACAAAGATCCTCCGGAGCAGATAATAGGTAATCTACATGAGCGAGTCACTCGCTCGGTATAATGATCCAAATCTCTACTCTCATTCGGCTTTTGTTGCTTCTTTTGAACCCCGCGATATATCACATGCTTTATCGATTCTAGCTGGGTAAATGCCATGCATGAGGAGTTAGAGAATTTTGAAAGAAACAAAGTTTGGAACCTAGTAGAACCTCCTAGTGGTCATAATGTTATAGGAACCCGTTGGGTGTTTAAGAATAAACAAGGTGAGGATGGTTACGTGGTTAGAAATAAAGCAGATTGGTAGCTCGGGGTTTGACCAAGTTGAGGGTTAGATTTTGATGAGACATTTGCTCTGTTGCTAGACTAGAAGCCATTCGCATTCCTTGCATTTGCTGCATCAAAAGGTTTTAAATTATATCGGATGGATGTTAAAAGTGCCTTTTAAATGGTTTCATAGATGAGGAAGTGTATGTTAATCAACCCCCTGGCTTTGAGGATCCCAAATATCCAAATCGTGTTTTCAAGCTATCTAAAGCATTGTATGGTCTTAAACAAGCCCCTAGAGCACAGTATGATAGACTTAAGACCTTCTTGCTTAAAAATGACTTTGAGATGGGTAAAGTGGATAAAACTCTTTTATTCTTAGGCGTGGTAATGACTTCTGCTTGCTCAAATTTACGTGGATGATATTATTTTTGGTGGTTCCTCTAATGCTCTTGTTTCGACTTTTACGACACTATGTCCAGGAATTTGAGATGAGTATGATGGGAGAGCTTAATTACTTTTGGGACTTCAAATCAAGCAATGCAAGGAAGGAACTTTCATCCATCGGACGAAGTACACTAAAGATCTACTAAAACGCTTCAACATGGGTGACTGCAAGCCAATTTCCACTCCCATGGCAACCGATTGTTTTGGATCGGATGAGGAAGGAGAAGTCGTGGATCAACGCGATACCGCAAAGACATGATCGGCTCTCTTACAGATTTGACCTCGAGACCGGACATTCACTTCACGGTATGCCTTTGTGCAAGATTTGAGCGTCTCAGAGAACTTCCCATCGTCAAGCCGTTAAGCGCATATTCGGTATTTACACTCTACCCTCTTATATGGCATTTGGTATTCTGCTCTTGACTTTGTCCATTAGAGGTTTTGATTCGATTTTGCGGTTGTCGGTTAGATAGGAAGAGTACCTCGAGCACTGTCACTTCCTAGGCACTTCTCTTGTATCTTGGTCTTCTAGGAAGCGGTCTTACATTGCACAATCTCTCTTGAGGCGAGTATGTAGTCACGCTAGTTCTTTGTGCTGATTTTGTGGATGACGTCCACTTTGAAAGATTATGGGTTAAACTTTGCTAGTGTTCCTCTTTTACGTGATAATACTACGCTATTAATATTGCTAAAAACCCATGCAACATTCTAGGACTAAGCACATAGACATTCGCTTTCACTTCCTTAAAGATCATGTTGAAAAAGGTGATATTGTGATGCACTTCATAGAGTCAGAAGCTCAATTGTGGATATTCTTACCAAGCCTTTAGATCAAACCGCATTTTCCTCCTTAAGAAGCGAGTTAGGGGTAATTTATCCTTATGGGTTGGTTTGAGGGGAGTTTGATCTTTTCTTATCTTTCCTTGTTCTTTTGATCTTTTATTGTTCTTTTACGAACTTAGTGATCTTTTCGAACTTTTTAGGTTTTAGGTTTTTAATTGCATCTCATTGTGTCATATTGCATTCATATGAAAACTTCAACAAGTGGTTACAACAAATGGTATGAAAAATTCAAAAAAATGCATTGTAATATAAGATTTTCTCGCTTATTCTTTAAAAATTGATGAAGCTTTGCCTATTACCCTTTAGAGCTTTTGTATTTCAATTCTTGCTCAATGTCATGTCTAGTTCTTTGACTTGCTAGAATTATCATGCTTTTACATGTGTAGCTAAGTCTTTGCTATATGAGCTAGAACCTTTTAAACAACTCAAACTAAGAAATTGCAATTTGTGGATGTTTTAGCGAGTTGCGCAATTAGTGCTCCTCTTGTGACATTGGCCCTGTCAGAATTGCTTTGTTAGCTCTTTGATCTAAAATTGACCATTACTTGAGCTTTTGTGTTCTTGAGATTCTAAAACTGCTCTTGTGAAAAATGAAAATCAAGATTGTCTTATGCTTAAATTGTGCCAAACTATTCTTACGAGGCCCTTGTCAAATGACATGAACTTGGAGATAGTTTGATGAACGAACGATCTCATGGGGATTGCTTGTCAGAAATGACATGAACCTCAAGATTTGTCGCCCCGGTAGAAGCTTAGAAAGAGTTTGTGGATGGCTCCTAGTCCAGGATCTTCTTTACTAAGATATACCTTTAATCAACTTTTGATCGAAGCTTAGGATGAGTTTGTGGATGGCTCCTAGTCCAGGATCTTGTCACTAAGTTAGATCATTAGTCAACTTCAATATTCAATGCAAATGAGAAAAAGGTTGACAAATGGGCGTTTACAAAATATTGAGCAAAATGATTCAATACGGGACTTGATTGACTCTTAATGTGGTCTTTGTTAGATTTTTGATCTCACTTTGACATTTTGACATGGCCAATTTCACTTTAGGATCCCTGTTGATGAACTTCTTTGAATTTGAAGCGTTGCTTAAATTGATCAAATCTACTGCTTTACTTTTGAGCCTTTGTGCTTAGCTTTGATATATATGTCTTACCATGATCTTGCTAGCGCTGTCAGGCCTGATATGCTGTTTGTGCAATATTAAGAGATACTAGCTTGTTCTTTTGGGTAATCTCCAAAGCTTCTTGTAATAAAAAAAAATTGAAAAATACAAAAATTGAAGCCACTCCATTGCATTTCATGCATATTCCTCTTTATGCTTCTTTTGTTTCTGCTTCTTCCTTTATTCTATATTTATTATCTCTGGATGAGAGGAAGGTGTGATTCCATTGTCAAAGGGGGAGAAGATGTGTTAAATGAGAAGAGAAGATGTGTTAATGAGAATATATTTCTTTGCTGGGGGAGAAGTTGTTGGGGGAGAAGTTTGTACAAAAGGGAGAAACTGAAAATTTGAAATTTGAGGATCATAGTGAGGGGGAGTTCTTGAGTTGCATTCTTATTGTCTTATTGAATATTCTGAACTTGAATTGCATTCTTTTATCCTCACAATGATCATAGGTCAATTGAACAATTGTTCTTTCATATGGACCTCATGTGAGAATTTTGACCCTTTTCTGGAAATCAAAGTTTTTATGCTTTCTTTTGCCTTGTCTCACATGCCTATACTATTCTGATGCCAGCTTGGTCATTTTCATTGCTTTTTCTTGCTTATGGACCAAGTTGTGCCTTTGTGCGAAAACTGCGAGTAAACTCATTTTCAAACCTCTTACTTACATTTTCTGGATAATTGCCAATGTGTTCATCAAGGGGGAGATTGTGGATTTCATGGGGATATGCTCTAGATCTTAGGATGATGTGACAATTGGCAATAGCGTTTACGGTTTGTAGTTTCACGTGTTTTCGACAAAGCTACAGTGTATTCGGGCGGGCGGTCCGACCGGTCCCAAATCGGTCGGACCGGTCATGTGGGGCGGTCGGACCGGCGATGACCAAAGTTGTCAAAATAAGCTGGGCCAAAAATAGGTGTTGTAGGCAAGTGAGGGGATCCCAATGCACTTGGTCTCATAATTTTTGGAGTCTCCAGTAAGAAGTTCTATTGGATTTAAGTTTCGTAAGGTTTGGTTTTGAGGGTATGAAATTCGGCTAAGTCCTTGGTGGCGGTCCGACCGCTCATTGTGGAGCGGTCCGACCGCCATGGGCGGTCCGACCGGCTCACTGGAGCGGTCGGACCGGTTTCTACTGAACGTCGGCCAACCGTGGCGATGTTGTTTTGTTAGGTCAAAGTCATTGGTTTCATGGCATATGATTTGCATGATGCATGTTTTGACTAATATGGGTCAAGTTGTGAAGAACTTGTTCCCGAATCGTGTTTTCTTGTGCGTGGTTGTGCGGTAGCTTGGTGGTCAACGACGGTCAACGGCGAGGAGAATCGGGACTAGACTTGAAGAGTTGAGGTCGAGCGATCGACGATGCGGGTGAGTCAACGACTCAAGCGTGACACAAGATGGACAAGGGTGACCTATTGGCGAATCCATGATGCATGGTGAAGCGGTTTAGATCAAAAGTTAAAGACGGCGCTGCGGTTGCGTGCGTGTGTGACCCGTTTGTTAGTGGGCCTTAACGGGAGCCCAATTAAGTCAAACCCTAAGAGTTTTAGGCCTCCACTATAAATAGGAGGAGATGGTGGTGCACCTCTCTCTCTCGCCTTTTATGTTTCAAAACCCTAATTGTCTTTAGGGAGTTGAGGTGGAGGCTAGGGCTCTTGATGGTTTGTGGTGAATTTCGTGATCCTTGATTGTCTCTTGATCCATGATGGTGTGGATGTAATCCACTTCAATCACGAAATCAATCTATGCAAGGTTTGCTTGAGATAAGTCTCTTTTCGTTCTTGCTTTCAATTTGGTGATTTGGGCTTTCTTTGATCCGCGAGTTTGTGATTGATTCTTTCACGTGAATTAGCTTGTCGTGATATGTGTGAATCTATCTAGCATCATCTTGATCATCAATCTCTCACGAACAAGCTTTAGGATCAAGTTTTCGTTCTTGCCTGTTTTAGACCTTTTGTTAATCAATTAACAATTGCTCAAGATCGTTCAAGAATTATCATAATATTCGATTGGAATAGGTCCTCAATAGCATATAGAAGGTGTGTGCAAAGTTTCATAAAGATTGGAGTTGAGAATCAAAGTTTCACCTAATTGCAACCGTCATCGGGCCGATTTTCTTGCTGCGGATCGGTTACGAGTCGGCGGTCGGACGCCGTCATCACCGTCGGACCGATTTTGGAGCGGTCCGACCGCCAAAGACAACGCCGGTCGATCGCTCGACAATCGGTCCGACCGGTTGAGTATAACGGTCGACATCGCCGTCTTTGTGAGTCTTGGTAATCTTAGTTGATTTTGTTATATTGCTTAGGGGTTTAATTGGATTCAATACTAGTCTTCCATTTATCTTGGTATATTGATCTTCATAGCTTTCTAATAGCTACTGGAGTGAAATTGTATTGAGTTCATAATTTGTGAAAAAGTGAGCGTGCTCCTATTCACCCCCCCTCTAGTCGCCTTTACGGTCCAACACTTGTATAAACAAGGATCTCATGGAGTGTTGATGAGATGCATATCTCGCTCGGTTGGCATTAAGTTGCTAACCAAAATTCATGGAGGAGTCTGTGGAGCACATCATTCCTACAGTACACTGGTCGGTAAAGCCTTCAGGCAAGGATACTATTGGCCAACTACCCTTCATGATGCAAAAGAGCTCGTGACGGCGCGTGCAATGTCGCTTTCATAGCCGACAAGTACATCAGCCGTCGCAAGCTCTGCAAACAATTCCTCTTTCTTGGCCTTTTGCAACCTGGGGACTAGACATTCTGGGACCTTTCCCAAGGGCACCCGGGAGCTTCGAATTCCTATTCATCATGATTGACACGTTTACAAAGTGGATTGAAGCTGAGCTAGTTGTTAAAACTACAACTGAGGCTGCTAAGAGGTTCCTCACAAAAAACGTGATTACACGATTTGGTGTACCCAGTCGTATAATCACGGACAATGGTACCCAGTTTTCGGTGGTAATTTCGTGAATTCTCGCGACACAGGTATCGAGTCCATTTCGCTTCGGTTGCTCATTCGTAGAGTAACAGAGCAGTTGAGCGTGCCAATGGTATCATAATGCAGGGGGTCAAACGCCGAGTATTCGACCAGTTAATAAAACAGTTAGGAGCTTGGGTTCAAGAACTTCCTTATGTTTTATGGGCTGTTCGTACAACGACCAGTCATGCGACCGGTGAAACACCATTCTTTTTAGTTTATGGGGCCGAAGCCATGCTTCCTCCAGAATTAAAAATTGGTTCTGCTCGCACTAATCGTTTTAATGAAAATGATCAGGAAGAAATACGACTCGACGATGTCAATTTCCTTGAGGAATGACAAAACCAAGCCTTGTTGCGTTCGGCAATCTATCAACAAGCCATGCGAAGGTACCACAGTCGTAAGGTGCAACCTCGCAGCTTAGCTGTAGGTGATTTGGTTCTCAGAAAAATTCAGAACCAAGCAAATCGCAACAAATTTTCTCACAAGTGGGAAGGTCCTTACATTGTGGTCGAAGTCACCCGACTAGGCTCGGTACGATTAGCCATGTCAGACGGTAGGGTTTTGTCTAATTCTTGGAATATTGACCAATTGCGTAAATTTTTCGTTTAATTTTCATTTCATTTCCATTCAGTTTAATCAATAATGAATCAACTCAAAAAACAAGTGATGTTATTTATATGACAGAACTTAGCTCTGGTCGACTGCGGTTCATATGCTTAGGACTATGGATATTATATGTTTTATTTTAAAATTACATTCTCTCGTTGTTTGGCTCTTGGTCGGGACATGGAAAACCTCCTAGTCGAAGTCTCTCCTTTTCGCATGTGGTTCCGCCTAATCGGAAGGAGCTTCTAGCGACGACCCTTTTCTTACGATCCTCGGTGCCAGTCGGACTAGAGCACGAACACGTATTGCGAAATACAATCTATATCTTCATTTCTCAGCAAGTTCATTCCGACCAGCGTTGAGCACTGCATAGAAATAAAAACCACTTCTCGTTTATTATATATGTCTTTGCATGTAACTTCCTCTTGTTAAGAAAAATTATTTTTTCTTCCGACCATATATTATCTTAGTAAGTACTTTGATTACTGAAAATGTTTACAACTAGTCGAAACCTAACACGGTTACGACCAAAAGATTTCCTAGTATTATCACGATCAGTTTTTTCAACAATCAGTACATACTTTCAAACAATGGTTGAGACTTCAGTTCATATTCATAGCTTACTGCTTATATAGTAAAGTTCTTCTACTATAAAATAGTCGAGGGCTAGGTAATATATGATAAGTCGACCGGATAAACAAATGATTCTTTTTTATTTGATAAGAGAAAGGTAAGTTTTACACATTTTTTTGCATACTCTCTCTTTCTCTTTTGCAGGGTTTTTACTACTAGAGATTGCCCTCCATTAGTCACTGCTGGATGGAGATCCGGCCTCCATTTCTTCTGCAACCTTGTCTCCAAGAGGTTTAACTTCCTTGAGAAACTTGGTCGCCTCCTCAGGCAAGCAGTTAAAATCCTCTTCAATAGCTTGAAGATTGATAGAGGGGTCGGACGCCTTCAGTTTTGCCAAAGCAAGACTAACTCCACTAGCAATAGATTCCTTTACGGACTGGGCGTAATTATCTCTTGTAGTTTTGAGCAAGCCCTTAAGGTCCTCCAAAAGGTGACCAAGGTAATTTACCTTTTCCATTGGATCACTTAAGGAAGGCAACGTTGATCCTGATCCCATATCAAAGATCATTTTGTTGAGTGCAGTAATTTGTTCATCAAGGTTAAACATAACTGCTGCCCCTTGTCTTGCTCAAATTCTAAAGCTTTCTTTGCTTTGGTTAAAGCTTGATTTTGTTATGCATAAGCAAAACAAATATTAGGCTAAAAAGGATCAGAAGAGATACTAAGTCAAGTCTACGACTAAGTTACCTTCGGCCTTCTTCCTGGATTCTTCCTGGTATTTTTCATGTCTGGTCGTCAAGTTTTCGATCGACCGGTTTTTAGCTTAAACTTCCTCTTCAAGCTTTATTCTTCTGGCTTTTTCAGCCAAAGCTTTTTCTTTTATTTTCTCCAAATCTATCAAATTTGATAAGGTAGAATAGTAAAAGGAAGAAAGGAAAGTCTTGAAAAAACACAAATTAAGAAGAAAGTTCTTACTTTCTAGTTCGGAGTGTTTTTGCTCTAGATTCTTAATCCGATCGGTTAGCCCTCCGACCGCAACAAAATTTTCGACCATATGCTGCATAGATAGCATTTTTTTTAAAGTTTCTTGTGAATTTCAAGAAAAACTATAAGAATGGTTGAGGACACTTACTTGAATTGCCACATCATTATAATCGGCAAAAATCTTATCAGGATTCGCGTTTGCAAGACGATCTGATACTCTCCTCCAAGCATCATCAAACTCCTTATCCTCGATAAATCGAGGAGAGAAAGGGAACTTGTTAGTCTAGGAGGAGTTCCTTTCAGAAGTTGGAATCTCCTGTGGGTCTGCAGAGATGCTTACCTCTGCTGACGGAGTAAAAATCACCATATGATTCAAATCAGATTCCAACACTGAAGCAGGCTCGGGGGCTTCCCTAACCACTTCCTCCTCAGGATTTCTTGCACGAGAAAGCCCTGGTCGGAGGTGCCCTCGATCACCGACTCTTTGGAATAACTGATCGGAACGACCGAACTCCAACAGGTTTGCGCAAAGGAAAGGAAGTTCAGAGTTCAAGATCGCCAAGAATATAAAAGGTATGCGTTCATATGATAATTTCATTTACAACATACCCGGTTATCTTTTTTATCTTGACTCTGAAGCGCGCTGGCTTAAAGTCTGTAGCGCTAGCTTTTCTTTCCTTTTCAACCAATTTTTCCAGTCTTGAACTGGTAGGTTTGGTTGTACCCTCTGCATCCTTTAATGAACGATCAGATGTAATACTTTCAACCAACTGGTCGAGAGTAGAATCCCTGGTCGTTGGATCGGCAGGTGTAGGTTCATCGGTCACCAAAGCAGTTGCTTCAACGGCCCTTGGCAAATCTTGAACAACTGTATGGGACTCAAAGACTACCGTCTGATTCAACAAACAAAGTTAGTCGGGTAATGAACATATCTTTTTCATCTAAGCAAAAAGTATTTCCTTCGGTTACCTACCCCTACATGATCACTAGTGATCGTAAGGTTGGTCGGTTCGTCAATTAGCTCACAGGTCTCCGTGGCCTTATCAATTCTTAGACCAACCGACTATATATCAAAGAGGATTTTTAGGTAAACACCGATCGGAAAAGATTGTAAAGATGTAAAATAATTATCATGCTTACCCGAAGTCTCTCGGCCCTCTCTTCAGCAGTAGTCATTGCTAAGATCAAAGGGAGACCAGCCTTCTCATTAGGCTTTCCAGCACAAATCATTCTGATCCAGCTTCTGATTTCATCAGAAGACAAAGCTGTAACAAAAAGAGAGGTCTTAGGGTTATAAGAGCATTTGACCAGAAAGATATATTGGGCGGATTCTTACTGGAACTTACCTTCCCTAGAATCCTTGGTCGTATCGTCACGACCAATATACGAGAGCATCGAATGAGCTCTGGCCTTCAAAGGACTGTTTCTCCGCATGGAGAAGTCTCTCACCACATGCCAGGATGTCAAACCCCTGATACTCAGGAGATGGATGGCTTCAACTCATCTCCCAATTTTCCCCTCCTTCTTCGAGGAGGAACGTCATTGCGGGATCTCGAT
Source organism: Hsuehochloa calcarea (assembly GCA_036346395.1). Taxonomy (NCBI): domain Eukaryota; kingdom Viridiplantae; phylum Streptophyta; class Magnoliopsida; order Poales; family Poaceae; genus Hsuehochloa; species Hsuehochloa calcarea. Next base: position 52,442,867 of record CM070598.1, read on the forward strand.
AGCCTTTTTACCGCTGTAATAAAGGCCATCGCCCTATGTGATCTTCATGTAAAACTAACTCTTCTTCCATGACGACCATGAAGACTTGGAGTACATTGGAATGTACTCCTTAGCTTTCCCGTCATGGAGACGCAAGGTACACTCTCTGGGTGTACCGATCGTCTTCTTCTCATTCACCAATCTGTAGTAGTACCTGAAGAGGTCCAGAGTTGCTGGAATTCCCAGGTACGCTTCGCAGAGGTAAACGAAGATGCTGATGTTGGCTAAGGCGTTGGGGGCCAGATTGATCAGTTCAATTCCATAATACTCCAAAACTTAAGAAAGAAAGGAGTGAACTGGAAGTCTGAAGCCACATTCGATATATGCGAGAAAAACGAGAATTTCTCCATCCTCGCCACTTGGAGAATGTTCCCCAAATGCTGATCTCCACGCGATCAGATTTCTGTCGGGTAATAGCCCAACCTTTTCCAGACCTTCAAGTTTCTTCTCGCTCGGATCGGAGATCGACTAGTTGGTAATAAGATTTGACATGGTGATTTCTTTCGGGTGAAGAATTCAAAGGTGGTCGGAGTTGGTTTCTTGGAAGATGAAGAGGAAAGCAAAAGGCGTAGAAACCCTAACACCCAGTGCTAAGGGGCCTTTTATAGCGACAACAACAGAATAGTTTAGGGAAAATCCAACGGACAAAAATCATTTTTTGACCAGCGGACCAAGAGTTCCTTCAACTTCCAAGGAAACTTCTGAACTTTAAAAATGAATACGGACCGCCTCGAATACCATGACATTTAATGAGGGGTCTGCCCGATACGATTGCATCGGGAGTAAGCGTCTATACGACCAATTCATTTAAAATTCGAGGGCTAGCTGACGAGGATTAAAACCTCAATTTATTATTTAGTATATAGAGACCATACGTCTTCATGGTCGTAAACCCTAAGGCTAACGACCTCACTGGTCGTAAGAATTCCAGAGGTTACATAGTACCCAATCTGGTCGAACATGGTTCCAAACCTAGTCTCCGACCAGTCAAATGCTCACAAGGTTTTGAACTGATGTCTGGATCTATGACCAGACATATGTTTTACCGTGTGACGAATGGAACATGTGCTATATACTCCATACCACGCGACGCTACAATACTGGAGTACGGTTACATGACTCATTGACATATAACCGCACAACAGTTGATACATTATCAACTGACACCTCTCTTCGACCAGACGCGTTGCTTCCCGAACAGGCGTCTCCTCCAGAGACAACTGCCAACCCTTCATCAACTACATAAGGAGGAATGCAGACTGAAGTGGAGGAAGCCGGAACAGTGAAGATCATTTGGGAGACACTCTCGAAAGAGCCTTGTATTCCCGAATTAGTCTTTAGTCTAAGTTATATACACTCGTTGTAATAGCTAGTTCAAAGCAATAAAGAGCAGTCTCACTACTTTCTAGAAGATACGCGCCATTTTCCTCTTTTCATTCATATATTCATAAGATCGGCGATTTGATCGTCAACAACCAGTGTGATTTGTCAGCTCATGTTTGACTGGATCACTAGCAATCTGAATGACACTTGTATTGTTACAAAGAGAGGTGTATGATTATCACAATGGACACCTAGATCAATCAAGAGCCATCGAAGCCAAATGATCTCTGATGTGGTAGCAGTAAGTGATATAAACTTAGCTTCTGCACTAGAGCGTGACACTTCAGTCTGTTTCTTGGACTTCTAAGCAATGAGTGAAGTACCAAGAGAATCTGATAGCGATGATAGATCGATGATCGGGGATCACTCGCCCAAGTGGAGTCAGAGTAAGCGTGGAGCTGTCTCGAACTGGCATAGAACAGATGTTTGGACGCAATCCCCCTCAAGTATCTCAGCACACGAAGAACAAGACCATAGTGGACTGATATAGGAGCACTGACAAACTGACTTATCACATGAACAAGGGCCTGTCAGGGGTACACCGTCTATAGGTCGAAGCTGCAAGTGAAGCTCCATGGGTGTGACAGCAGTACAAGTATCAGTCAGCCTAAAACGAGCAAGCAGATCCTGAACGTAGCGATGCTGAGAGAGATAGTAGCCATCACCATCAGAATGAACATCAATCCCTAGAAAATAGCTCAATGGTCCCAAATCAGACATCATAAATTGTTCACTCAATTTCTTCTTGACAAAAGCTATGTAGTCCGTGTCATCTCCTGTGATTAGCATATCATTTACATACAACAGAAGCAAAGTACGACCCCATTAAGAAGTGTGAATAAACAAGTCAGGATCATGTTCACTCGGAGTGAAACCAGCAGCTCGAAACACCTAACAGAAACGCTTGAACCACGCACGAGGAGCTTGCTTGAGACCATATAGAGCACGCCTAAGGCGACAAACATAGTCTGTAGGAGCCTCAACACCAGGGGTGGCTGCATATAGACCTTCTCATGTAGATCACCATAAAGAAAAACATTCTTGACATCCATCTGAGATATAGTCCATGTACGTATCGCTGCAACTTCAATAATAGTATGGACTTTGGTCATATGAGCAACTGGAGTAAAAGTCTCATCATAATCTCGACCATAAGCCTGCTGAAAACCTCTTATAACAAGACGAGCCCTGTATTACTCTACTGACCCATCTGAATTGTTCTTTACTTTGTACACCCACTTGCAAGTGATAGGAACAACTCCAGACGGTAGTGGAACAAGATCCCAAGTGATTGTATACTCTAATGTTATAAGCTCCTCTGTTATAACCAACTGTCACTCAAGTACACTAGCAGCCTCCTGATAGGTACTCGGCTCAGCTACTACACCTACATGAGAAAACCCCCCATCTCTCTGGTGCATGAATAAAAGAACAATCACGTAGAGCATATCGTGGTGTAGTAGAACGATCATCAGAGTTGGTGGTACTAGCCGGAGGGTCAAGTAGAGGAGAGGAGGACTGGGGATCAGAGGGAACTCTCTGTCGGCGACTATAGTGAAAGGGAAAAGTGAAAGTATCATAAACTAGTGAAGCTGGTGGAGAAACTGGTGGAGGAGGCACACTAGAACGTGAAACTAGTGGAGAAGGTGTATATGGAGAAGACAAGTCTGGTGAAATAATTGGAGGTAGACACAAAAAGGAAGTGGAATCTGTGAAAGAAGAAGTATGAGGTGTAGAAGGATGATAAAAGAAAGGTCAACCCTCATCAAAGGTCACATCATGAGATATATGAATGCGACGTGCTAAGGGATCATAGCAACAATAGCCCATATGCTCAGGACTATTACCTAGAAACACACACTCAACTGACTGAGGGCTCAGCTTTGTGCGCTTACGATGTGCTAGAAGGATATATAAGACACAACTAAAAACACGAAGATGAGCATAGTGAGCAGGTGCTTTGTACAGGACCTCACCAGAACACTTGCCCTGGAGCTTGGAAGAGGGTTGATGGTTGATAAGATAGACGACCGTAGATATTGCTTCCCCCCAGAAGTGGGAGGGAACAAATGAGAAAATGAGAAGAGTACGAGCAGTCTCAATGATGTGACGGTGCTTGCGCTTAACAATATCACTATGAGCATGAGCACCAGGACATGTGAGCTGAGGAAGAGTACCTTCAGAAGAAAGGAACTGACGAAAGGCTGATGAAAGATACTCTTCTCCAGATTCAGAATGAAAAACACAGATGGTAGAAGAGAATTGAGTATGAATCATCTGAGCAAAATATTAATAGATAGAAATCATTTCTGAACGGTGTTTCATGACGTAGATCCAAGTGTATCGAGTATGGTCATCAATGAAGATGATATACTAATTGTGATCACCCTTCAAATCAAAAGGAGAGGGACCCAAACATCCGAATAGACCAAATCAAAGGGACGATCAGAGCGAGAAATGTTGGAAGGATATGGGAGTTGTACTTGCTTGCTAAATCTACAACTATTGCACTGAAAATTTATGTCAATATAAACGATAGAGAGGTGTGAGCCACACAAGTGCCCCAAACGATAATACCATTGAGGAAAAGATTGGCAAATAGAAGTAGATGTAGAAGGAAAAAGGGTAGATGAACCAATAACAGAGGGTGAAGGAATAGGGGCAGGAGTAGTACCAGAAATGGAGGATAAAAGGAAGACTTAAACGATCAAGAATATAGAGCCTGCAGAATCTCTTTGACGATGACATGTACCAATGAGAACTCTTGTTCGACGATCTTGAACAAAGCAGGAGCTATCGTCGAACCCAACAAAGCAGTTCATATATGTGAGCTGCCCGACAGAGATGGGATTCATGGAGAGCGTAGGCACAAGTGAGACATTTGAAACTGTGAAGTGAGAGGTGGAAAGAGTACCCTGATGAGTGACCGTGCATGGCGCTCCATTAGCTGTCTGAATTTTGATACCTTGTGCAGCAGGACGACATGATATGAGCTGAGTTGCATCAGATGTCACTTGGAAAGAAGCCCCTGAATCCAATATCCATGGGAGTAAAGCACCCGACACAGGACATGATGGTACAGTCAAGCCTGTGGATGCACCAAAAGATGCCTGCAGTCGACACAACTGGGCTTGAAGATTTCTCATTTGAGTCTGAATCTGACCAAACTGAGTTGTATAAGACTCCACAGCACTAGTAGTAACAGAACAAGCAATAGTAGTGTCACCTTGAATAGGTCCAGGACCAAGAATGCCATCAAGAGCCATGATAGTGTCAAGTATACTAATGCCAAGCAATAACCTTGGTAGCACTAACACCACATGCAACAACATGAGATTATGATCCACAACACACGCTACCAGTAGCAGGCCAACGACAATAGTACCGAGCAGCAGAACACTAGCATCAACAGTAGTAGTGGCAGTAGAGAATAGCACACTAGCATCAACATTAGTAGTAGTAGTAGTAGTAGTAGTAGTAGTAGTAGTAGTAGTAGCAGCAGCAGAAGCAGTAGAGCCAAGCAGGGCAATAGTATGACAATATATCTCTAAGAGAGCAGAGCACGGTAACCACAAACCGAGTATACCACGAAGATGAGGGTGCAGCGGGCAGGGGAAGCACCAGCAAGTTACTATCTCTTCGGGCGATGAGGAGGATGGTCTGTTATTGCTGAACTCAGGATTGCTCTGGCGGCACTGCTCGACAACGCAGAATTCGGAGGAGGCGCGATGAGGCAGAAGTGCTCGGCGCAGATCTGAAGGGGAGGCACAACGACTCGGGATGAAGACGGAGCTACTCCGGTGGCGTAGATTCGGAGGAGGTGCGATGATGTAGAGGCGCGACGACCAAAAGATCCTGCCGGATCTGGTGCGTCGTCGGGGGAACAAAGGATCCCGCCGGACACTTGCCCTTCGGTTAGTCGAGCAAAGGAGGAAGCGGAAGCAAAGTCGGTTGAGCGAACGCTTCGGTCGGATCTGGTGCTCAAGCAAAGGATCCCGCTGGATCTAGACGAGTGAAGGTAGCGCTCAGCACCCCCCCTCCCCCGCCCGAGTGAAAGGCCTTGCTAGCAGAACCGGTGGCGGTGGTGGTGGAATTAGGGGCTAAGGTTAGGATTGAAAAGCTCTGATACCATGTTAAAATTTGAGGAGAGTGACTTTGTTATTTACGATTGTGCATCTTATTCATTAATGGAATGATATATATAGAGAAAAGTACATGAGTCTCATGAGCTACATGAGCCACATGAGCTAAGAGAGGGAGAGAATATATAACCAACACTCTTAACAGGAGCAACGATCCAATTTTGGAAATTTTGAAACTAATCTGCCTGTTTTCTTTTAACAACCTGAAAAAAGTCTTCCGGGACAAGGATAAATGCATTCAATGTGCCCTAAGCCCCCGACAATTGTGAATCTATATTCTTTAGGAATAGTAAAGGACACCTACTGGCTGTCTTCATGTACCCATAATAGGGTGATTCGTATATCATGATGTTTCCACATTATTGCTTCATGGTAAAATTTCCACCTAATAATTACAGGAAACTCTTTTTTATCTATGCAAAACAAAGTAGTAGCAAATAAGTTGAAAATTAGTCCCTCTAATGAAATTTTAGAAATGGTCCTGAATGGTGTACTTAAATTAAACGTATCCAAGAGATCTGCAACTTGGATGCAGAATAAATTAAGTTTAATATAATTGTTTACAAAATTATCCTGAAGACGCGGAGTCGACTTGGAGCCAACCTCAGCAAAACTTAATCATGTATTTTGATCCCACTGACTTTTATTTGAACCCATGTAAACTCTATCTGATCACTCTGACTTGCTTGCATATGTCTTCAGTTCTTGAAACGCTTTCCGGCAACCTTCATCGAAGCCACCCGCAAGCTGCGTATTTAGTTTGTTGCAATTAGTTAATTTGTTTGTTGGTAGCGATTCGCAATACCATTTCAAAGTAATTCATGATTGGAACAAAACTACCTGATGTATGCGGAAGGCAAAGCGGACGCCTTGCAGAAGCAGCTCTTCATCATTTGCGAATGGATCTGACTTCAGTGCATTCACAACGCGGTTCATGTATTCTTTTGCAAGCTTCAATGAAGTTATCTTCAGCTGTTTAAGGTAGGAAGATGATACATCATCTATGTTATGTCTTTGAGAAATTTAGATATATACTACTCTAAAGTCTACGTTTTTGAGATATGCTATCGCAAAGTGACGCTTTTGAAATATGCCGCTGCAAACCGATCTTACTCGAAAATGCCATCGCCATACGTATTTAGCACACATTGGACCAGATTACCCCTACATTCTTCCTCGGTCCGAAGTGTTCATCTCCTGCGTGTCCCTTTTCTGAAAGCAACAGAGGGAAGTAGAAGAGAGGAAGGGCTCGAGCGCAGCTGTCTCAGAGCGGCGCGGCCACTGCGCCAGGCCAGAGCAGCTTCTGCTCATGCGCCTGGAACGAAGTGGCCGCCATGACGTGGAACCGTGGCGGGGTGAGGCGAGGTTCGCAACGGCGCCATTGCGAATGGGTCCTCGGTGAGCGGCGGAGCAGTCCCAAGCGGCGGCGACAGCAGCCACATGGACCAAATTGTTTCGATCTCTTAGCTTTGCTGGATGCTCTCCAATGGGGATTGATGCCAAATCAATCTGATTTCTGGATGGTGGACGAATAAATGAATAAAATTTTGATTTTTGGGGGATTTAGGTTTCAGAAGAACTTTATTTGATTATACCAATGGTTATTGGATTTGAAGGAAAGAGAGAGGCATTATGGTGTCCGAGAGTGACTGGCAGGATCGGCAGCCATGGATGGGGATGGGAGGTGGAGATGGGAAGAAGACAATTCAATATTGTCCAATATATGTGTAATATGCAGAGGAGTGATATTTTTCTGGATACGGTGAGTATGCAGTGGCATATTTTAAAGGCATCATTTTGCAATGACATATCTCAAAAATATAAACTTTACGGTGGTATATATCTAAATATGAACTTTACAGTGGTATATATGTCTTTTAACTGGAATCTGTAGCCAGGGGAAAAAGGTTATGAGATAGTTCCACCAGTACCATGTACCACCTAAGGGTTTGCTCGAGTTGAAGACGAGTATGTAAAATGCAGTTAACTATCTCTTCATTATTATTATCAGTCTACTGTGAAAAGCTGGGAATTAGAAGTTTGGAACTACATACTTGGCTTATGATTCCGGAGTCAAGCATCCATTCCCATGGGATCTTAAGATCCCTGTATCTTCGACTTGCACTGTCCCTTATTTTTTCGGTATTGTGAATACCTTGTTCAATTCTACAACAAGAGAAAGTATGAATCGTGTCATAGTGTTCAAAATTTAGGAATGCAACAATTCCTTCTTTTTTTTTAAAAAAAATGCATTCTACTCATCTACTCACTTATCTTGTAGAGCTTGCATGCGCTTGAGAGCCATAGGTGTAGCCACTCTCCTGTCATCGTGGAAAGAGGATGCTTCTGATTCCAGGTTCTTCAGATCCCGGTAGGTGAATGCTGCTTCTCTCATGGCATCTGCTTTCTTCTCAGGCCAGTTAGTGAAGTGCTTGAGCACTGCCCTTTCGTCTACTAGGTATGATAATTCCCCATCAAGCCACTTCACAAACTCTTCAACATCGGCTATTTCCTTGTATGCTGCAATCTGAACTTCCCTTGCCAGGAAGTTGATGAATTCACCCTGATTTTCTACATCTGATTTAATCTGTTGGAACAACAATTATAAGGGGATAATTTTGGCTTGGTTTTGAAAAGCATTCACGAGAGGAAGTCACTAATCTGTACAAAATAATGTAAGAATAAAGCATAAATGATAAGATTATTTGTAGAAAGGAATTATCCACCACTACATAATTTACTAGCACTGGTGCCACTAAAGAGTTATGTGCTATTATCAACTGTAGGAGGAACGAGACAAAATTTGTCAGAAGAAAATTTGGTGTGCTTTCAACATGGAGTGGCCTTTGAGATGTAAAGAGAAGATATAATATGTTTTGATGGATCCATGAGTTTTGAATGATGAGGGTACATGATATGCAATAAACTGACTTTCCTTATTTATGAAGTGGAAAAGATATTTAGATAGTAATTTCTCTGTTTCAGTGCAAAACTTGTCTCTAATCCTATAAAGAAGTGGTAGCTAACATATAAGAGGAAATATTGTGCAATTTGTGAGGCCCATGTTTGCAAATGTTGATTTGACAAAAAATACAAAAATAAATATAAATTGAATTAGCAGCTAGTAAACAAAATTGTGTCTGTACATCTTTGAAAAAGGCAGAAAATATATGCACTTACAGCTAAAACATAAGCTGATCTGTTCTCTATCTCACCGATCATCTCTCGGCTGTTAGTAGCTACTGGAATTCCCATAGATCCAGACTTCGCATCGTTTTGCCTTCTCCTCTTACTAACAACCGGTATAACTCGATTACCTCCGGCACCCTTTGCACTGCCTTGGTGCTCTTCAGCAATTTGGAAGGTATGGGAGGTGGCGGCGGAGGAGTCATGCATCCTTCCTTTCTTGCATTTACCGTCGGTTGGATGCACGTCGCGATTGGTGGTGGATTTGGAACCCTTGGTGCTCTTGATCTCACTAGCGGTGTCCTAGAGAATTGCTGCCTACTGTAACACGCCGAGTTGTTCAGATCCATGGCTTCCTTTGCATCGTCATTGTTGTGAACAAACTGCTTTTCCTTGGAGTAGTTATTGCTGGTGGCAGAATTCTCCAGCTTCTTCCACATAATCTTTCTATCAGTATCCTGCCCTTCAGTGAGGAAACTTGGCCTTTTAGACGGCTGACTTGATGTCTCAATTGCTTGTTCTCCTCTTCCAGTGTGCGGTTCCTCTCAAGCAGGCCATGCAGCTTGCTTCTCAGAAGCGCAACACATGCATCGCCCTCCCTCATCATCTCTTCTTCATTAGAGGAGGTAATCTTTCAGTATGGTGGTACTGATTCCTCTCTTATAGTTTATATATGTCTCCTACTTCCTCACTCATATAATCCTATGGAGCATTAAAGGAGATGTTTTAAAGTGAGGTTCTGTACAATTGTGTTGAGTTTAGGCAAGAGAGGCTTACAAATGTGCAAGCAAGAACTGGTGGAGCATTAAGTTAGGTATGAGCTGTTGCTAGTCTAATTACTTGTCCTTAAAGTGATTGCTATGGGATAGCTGTCTCTTCTGTGGAACTTCAATAAAGAAAATCCAGTCATACAAGCTTACGTGTTTTTTTCTCCTTTTTTCGATTATGTTCCAATTCTATCATTGAATTAAATTGCCACTACCTGTTTTCCTGGATCAAGTTGGATTTCAGTTCTCTGGGTACGTATTTTTGAAATTTTACCTTCAGCAGTCGGTGAGTTGAACCGGTTTGTTCTCTGCTTTTTTTATGAAAATATGTTGCTTTCCTGGTTCATGGCTGATTTCTTCTTAGTGCAAAGCTTGATTATAAGCTTTCTTCTGTCTCAAGTTGTGTAAAAGGAACTCAGATGGAACTCCTTTACCAGCGAGAGGGACATCTTTGGCTAATAAGACCAAGTGAAAAAAAGTAGAGGAAGAAAAATAAATAAAGGGAAAGCCGACCAAAAAAGAACAAAAAAGGAAAAGGAAATCTGAATGTGTTTATCTTCTAAAACACACAAAGATGTTACATTCTTTCGAATTGTAGATCTTATTGCAGTAACCGCGAGCCTTGTGGAAGTAATGATTCTGATTTCTGAATTATATTTGTTATTGCAGTAAGTGCAAGCCTTGTGGAAGTAATGTTTCTGGTTTCTGAATTGTAATTGTAATTGCAATAAGTGTAAACCTTGTGGAAGTAATGCTTCTGATTTCTGAAGATTTCAGATGAAGCTTTTTCTACCTGTATCTGAACAGTGTTGGACATCTGTTTATGTCACCTAATATAGGCGATAGCAGAACTCTTTCGTTGACGTATCAATAGGTTTAGAAAAAGGAGTCCCTACGTATTAGATTCTGAAACTGTTATCAAAGATGACAACACAGCAAGAATATAGGAGTACAGTGTAAAGAGAGAAAATAGTTAGCTGACATCAAGAAGTTGCCCTCTGTAATGTGAGGTACAGGTTCTTATTTAAAGTTCCCTGATGCGTGGGGAATTGCTGCCACATTGAAGGAGTTCATTGATTTCATTGTCTCAACTTCCACGCTTGGATTGAATGTGATTAGTATAGAACGCTAAATGTAGCAGAAGGAACTGGGTGAGCATTAACCAAGTCCTATATATTTTCATCATTTTTTTTAGCACTAGATTGATGAAACTTCTTCATATTTGCAGTGCGGTGCATCAACTGGGAAAGATGCTTCATGAAGGTCTGCGGATGGACCCCCTGATGGCCTGATTGCATGTGCCCCTGTGCTTAATGGTGTACCGACAGCGGCATTCATAAATGTGAGGAGCTAAAGTCGTCTAATTGGAGGTATTGCAGCTGTGCCTGGGAGGAATGATCATTTTCAACTATTCTCAATGCAAGCTACAGATAAACATAGCACATTGATGAGGTGATCCAAGGCCCAATTATCCCCAGGTAAGCTCGCTTTCTTGAGTTTTCAGCTATGACATGCCGACACAAAAAGTTCCTACTTAATGCTTTCTACCCCCTATTTAATTCATCTGAAATGGACAGTTAATAATTAGCAACACATTTTGAAGGTGTTTTGCACGCTAAGATGGAGTATATCATTCATCCAGAGATGATTCAGCCACTCAAGCATCCATACAAGGTGATACGTTGTCCTTCGTTTCTTAAACGTTTTACCAAAACATAATTACATCAGTGATGGCAACTTATACTTGCCACGGTGAAAGCGAGTTTTACAGCGTTTTTGGTTGTAGCCAAACGTGTGACACTTTGCCACGCTAAGAGTTAGGCAAGTTTGACAGTTAAGTGTCCGTTTGGTTTGTAGCCATACCTGTGGTAAAGATTCATTTTCTGTCGCTCAGGTCCCACGTGTCAGTGACTAAAAAAAAAGAAGTCAATATTCCTTTTTACTAGCCAAAGTGTGGCGCCAAATTTTATAAACTAAACTTATGCTAGTTTGGCGAAAAATTAATGCAACTTTGACAACATTAGTATACGAACTAAACATGCTCTAACCATCGGCACTGCTGCACTGTACTTAGGATGGCAACCCGTGTAGAAATCTTGGCAATGTGCGCATCAGCATCAATCTTTTCTGGTGAAGTTTGGGCAGTGCTTGATCCGACGTTTGTACTGGACTACTGGTGCATCGTTGTCAGCGGGACAGAAATAGACCAGATTTCTTCACGAAAATTGACACCCTTGAATGGCATCAGCACGCCTGCTTCTTTCGGTGAGTCATCCCATCACACGATTTTAGATCACAAAGATCTTGTTTTACTTGCTATCATCCGATTTAGGTGATAAAGAAATTGTTGCACTATACTCTGCCTAAAATATAAAAGTAGTCACCGTGTTTTCGAAGGGCTTGGTAAGAATAAGATACTTCTATAAAACAGTATAAAACACATGTACACCAGGTTGTTAAATAATCCTACTTTGCTTGACAAACACTACAATGCTGAATGTTAAATGGAGCCTACACCCCAGCTACACTCTGTTGGACACCCAAGCAGTTTCTTTTGCTCGCCAGTTGTGCATCCTACCTGCTGTTCTTAGATTCTAAGTTACTGTTTTATCCTGTTTTTTTTCTGTTCTTCTTCACAATCTAGCTTTTCCCTTTTGTCGTAGGTTGTTTGGCTGCTCCAACAGCGACCTAGACTTTAGTGTGACCGAACATACCACCATCTCATATACCGCAAGTACCCCTCAAACCGGCAGAAGATTATTCAGGCAACCTTCATTACTGAAATTTGCACGACATATAATTTGAAAATTTTGAGCTCTGGTCTCGAGTCTCAACTAGAGGCAGAGGAACCCAGATAGAAGATGCCTTGCCATTCTGACAAGACGGTTTGTCCAAACAAAATGAAAATTTCTAGCGTGTGTAGGTGTTGATCTTAATGAAGGCGAGGCCGGTTTGGTGACCTCCGCTGGCGGCTGGGCCTAGTAACAAAAAGAGGGAGTAATGTCGCCGTCTGTCCCACTGTCGGAGCAGGACCTGTCGCCGGCCGGCCTTTGCCTAGACGCACGCCCGAGTCCGAGGTGGGACAGCAGCAGCAGCAGCCCGCCCTGTTGTTCTCTAAGCCCGCCGTGGTTAGCCTACCGGCTGGCTCCAGGGGCAAAATTTCTCCATGGTTCTCACGTTGTTTCAGTTGATCCAAACGAGATTAAAATTCGTACCGGTTCAGAACCAATCATGTGTATATGGGTGGAAAACGTGTAGCACACATGCACAATAAGGAGATTCCTGTCACAATAATAATGGATTGGGAAAAAAAAAAGTTTATTATGTCTACTTAACCCCCTAAACTACAGAGGGTAGTCTATTGCACAATTGCCTAAAATTCTCTTAACTTTTATTCAACTAGCAGGGTACCCAGCGTATTTGCTCGGTTAGATTTATTTCGAAATTTGTACAAATGCTTAAAAATATATTCACATATCTTGTAGGCTATTTAGACTTTTAAGATATCATAAACATTGGAAACATCAATAGAAATTTGAAAGAAATTACAACATGAGGAACGTAATTGAAGTATGTGTTTCGATGGAAGATAATTATTGAGCATAATAAGTTATTAGGGTTCTTATAAACTAACCACTCTTCATCATGCATAGATCGTGTAGTTGTATGCCGCTATTATTACTCTATTGGTTATTTTTTTCAAATTGTATGCATGCATATATACCTCTATTTAATTTTAAACAATACATTGATTATGTGTGTAGTAAATTATCTTATTAGTTTACATAGAATAATATATTAGAATGTCTTGATCACGAATACTCCGATGCACCATAGGCGGCCTACCTTGAACTTATCTTCCCTCACACCCCAGCTATCCCACTAAACCGTGTGACTTCTATCTCTTCTCGTAGTCACAATTTTTTGTTTCAACCTCCAACAGCAAGTTCAAATCTTGACCGATCCCTCTCAGCTGCTACCTCTTCTAATGCAATATTTTATCACATAGTTATACTCTACTTATCCCTAATTATTGCTTAATGCTAACTATTACGACATCCACGCGTATACACATGCAACCATCGCCGATCCCAGCCGGGGACAGGTGTCACGCTTTCTCCGGTGACCCCGAGCATATTACCTATGGTTGTGCCATCTCTACTCCAAACTTTTTGCTTCTCTACCTCTGTATGCTCGCGCTTCTATTCGTACAGATGCATGCATGATGTTATACATACTCGACGTTCTCTTCTCTCGTGTTAGTCACTCTTCTTCTTCGACGTTGGCCAACTCAACGTTGTGGCTTCCTCACTAACTGCAGCGGCTTCTCATATTCACTAATGTCGGTATGTCTACTTTAGTCGTTATCTAACGACATGAATAATCTTTTTGCCATCGTCGGCGACAATATGCCCCTCACCAGTGATGGCACACTCCTTGTTACCCGATGGCCCAATATCGTCCATAGCTCGTCTTCAATACAAAACTTCATGTCCTCTCTGCCAGGGCTTCCCTATCATCGAGCCTCTTTGGTCACTAATTTCTTCAATAATGCCGATACTCACCACTTGCCATCGTGTCCTTTGGCTCCTTCAACACTAAACTTTCTATTGAATGGCTCCAGCGAGCAGCATGATATTGTCCTCATCTCCATCGACACCGCCTCGGCTCTTCGCTTCCCTGTGGATCAATGTTTTCTTGCAGGACAGATCGATGTCATTGCACTCTTTTGTGGTCTCATTCGACACTATTCGTATTATCCTCGTTATAACTTGTATTTTTTTAATCAAAATTTTAATGATTTTTTTATTTTTATTCCATAGGAAGCAACAATAGAAATATGTGACTTTGAGAGCGAACGTGGTGACTTCTTTTATGTCTCCTCAGACACCATTCGTGCCATTATAGTTATAACTTTTATTTTTATTCAATATTTTAGTTATTTTTATTGGAGTTCGTACACACGTCAAATTGCCAAATTTATTTGGAATTTTAGTTATTTGGGGATTTTATTTTGGAATACGTACGGAATAAAATTGCAAATTTTCATTTATTTTTTATTCTAAATTTCAGTTCTTTTTTCTTGTCATTCGTATATAAATCCAATTGCTAATTTTTATTCTGAATTATAGTTATTTAGGGATTTTACTTTGAAATTCATATTGAAATCAAATTGCTAATCTTACTTTATTTTTATTCAGAATTTCAATTATTATTTGGTTGTATTTCATATACAAATGTAATTGCAAAATATTTTTTAAATTTTTATTCTAAATTATCATTATTTGAATTCATGTTGAAATCAAATTGCTAATTTTATTTTATTTTTATTCCGAATTCTGGTTATTTTTTGGTTATATTTCGTATATAGATCTAAATTTTTTGTTTTTAGATTCTGAATTATAATTATTTAGTGATTTTACTTAGAAATTTAAATGAAAATCAAATTTCTAATTTTATTTTATTTTATTCTGAATTTCAGTTTTATTGTACTTGTATGGACTCTTTTACTTTTACTTAGGAATTCGTATAAAAATCAAATTGTTGATTTTATTTTATTTTTATTCCGAATTTTGGTTTTATTTTACTTGACTTGGACTCTTTCTTTTAATCTAGACTGTTATAAACTGAATCCACTATGATCGACGATATAGATCTTTATCTTTTTTTCCACCTATTAGTGTTGGAATTTCTAGTCTTTTAGAGCGAATATGATGATTTCTTTTGACTTTATTTTAATAAGATAATAGATTTTTTAGCCATTGGATCAAAATCCAATCACCTACATCACTCCCTCCCTTCGGGGATCCGGTGAACCCGAGTCCTAACCCGGCCGTGGCGGAGGAGGATGGCGGCATCGTAGAGGAGGAAGATGAGTTCATCAAAGCACAAATCTCAACACAAGGTCGGAATGTTAGAAAATCAATTGAAACTCAAGCAATTTTCAGGTGGCTGTGCATTAGTAATTCCGAACTACACAACCGAATATCATACACCTAGACTTCTAAAACCGACGTAAATAATCCCTAGACCGGTTTTAGAGACGGTTTTACCACGCTAGATGGTTTTCGATGCCGACATGGGAGTCCAGTTATGACTGAGCAAACAAGTAACTTATATATATATATATATATATATATATATATATAAAGAAAACAATATCTCTTTCGTTCTCTCTCCAAATCAGTGGCACCCATCTAAAAAATTATGGTGGCATACTCCCAGTCCAGCAAGGCAACCCAACAGCCTAATGCCACATCTTATCCCACCGTCGTTCAGCAAAGCAGCAGCAGCCAGCTCCCGTTCGCCATCTTGCAGAAGAATCGGTAGATGAAGTGGTTGTCCGTGGTGGCGATGGATCTGGACATCACCAGGACCCAGTAAGCCAGGAACTCTATGCTTATTTTATTTTATTTTATTTTATTCTCGATAAGCCAGGTGATTCGCACCAAGAACCAAAATTTTGGGAGCAATTAATCAATTTTTTAAAATAATATTAATTTAAAAGAGAATTACAAAAATAAATAACCAAAAAAATATTACAAAAATATATCCATGTCGCCATTTCAAATGGCGAAATAATCATATCATCATTCCAATTGGCGATAGTATCTCTGTCACCAATTGGAACAATCTTGAAAGGGTTATGTCGTCAATTGAGCGGCGACAGAACATTCGCCATTCCAAATGGCGACAGGAACCTAAAGCCAGTTCAATTGGCAACAGAACTCATCGCCATTTGGATTGACAACAAGGCCCTATATTTAATTTTTAAAAATATATGTGTAGAAATTGATCTAAAATTTTAGTGTATTTCATATAGTTTTTTGGTACTACCTTGAAGTGTCTGCGCAATTTGGAATCTGAAATCGGACACGAGGGGCAAAATGTGAAGTAGAGAATGCGAGATCAGTGGGGCAATAACACAAACAACCCTCTTCGGGGCGAAATGAAAAAGATATTTGGGTTTAGGGTTGCCATGCGCGTTGTTGTCCCGATTGTATTATTCGTGGAACCAATTCCTTTGGGGAAAAGATTACATAATATTTAACATTCGAAATATTTTGGAAAAGAGATGTAAGTTTGAAAGACTTCATAGTTTAATTCACGAATTACATAGCGCACTGGGTTTGATTACGTGCATTAGAAACACCAACACACACGAATCAGCAAATCGAAATACACATACGATACATGTTCGCATCAACGTCCGCCATGTCAATCGCCTCGAGTGGGGCGGCCGGATGAGGTCCCCGCGGCGCCGTCTAGACTGCCGTTGTCTTTTTCATCTTGTGTATTTCTCGTATGGCCTTTCTTGAAGATATGCTTGGACTTCCTGCAAATGGAGCATTTCTTCGTACGACGTCCGACTTACGCCGTCCATGTCGTTCACGATCACGTGTCTGTCGCTAGCCAAACTTTCTCTTCAGCCTATCAATGTCTGCGGCCCAGATAAGTTGCTCCCAGGTCGAATGGTCAGTGAAATGACTAACCACATTGTAACTATACAACTCTGCACTCCAGCTTTGCATCACCTCTTCCTTGTTGAAATAATTAGAGAGGTACTGGCCAGGATGCTGTGCCACCATCGAACATGCGGTCATGACATGTGAGCTGGACCTATGCAGAAGAAGAGGCTTGTTGTAGGTGCATACACAACTAGCGCGGCGTAGAGTGCACTCATGGGTGATTCTCTCGTAGTTCGTCCTGCAACGTCCTTTATCCCTGCACAGTATCTCGAAGTGAAGCTTCTTAGTGCCTATCTTGAATGCCCAATGCATCTCACCCTTCTTGCTCTTCTCCTTCATATACTTGGTGATCATGGTGGAGTACAATGCTCTGTCATTTTCCATGGAGATCGACACATTGCTGCTTCTATCAACAAAATAATTTATGATACCGTGCAGAATTACCTCTATAATACCAACCAAAGGGAGGCATCTGGCGGCGTGCATGACCTAATTGTACACCTCGGCTAGATTGGTTGTCATGGCACCATATCGAGCATCACCCCTGTCATATAGCAGCAACCACTTCTCCTTTGACTCGTGCTCAATCCAGTCCAAGAAATATTTCACCTGCGCTCCCGTCTTTCTCGCCACACGAGGACCATCTGTGAGTAACTGTGGCAATACTTCGGGGGCCTGATCAGTGCTTGTAGTGGTCTTTTTTGTTGCATCCCTTCTATGCATCCGAGTCTGCTCATCCAGAATCTTCCATAGTGCGTCAAACTTTCGCTGCTGGTTCTGATTGCACAACCGCTTGAACAGGTTCATCAAGCCCTTGTTGTGGAACAGCTTGTAAAAATTTACACCCAAGTGCCTCATACACCACCTGCTCTGCAGATCCACACATGGAAGTGATTGGTTTTCTCATTGTTGTAGCTGAGTTATTGCACTTAGCAGGCCCGCATACCGATCATGTATGATGCATACGTTATGACGGCCCTATACAACAGAAATCCTCAAATTCCTCAAGAACTACGACCAGTTGTTTGTGTTCTCGCTTTCAAAGAAAGCGAATGCAACAGGAAGAACTTGATTGTTACCGTCCGTCAGTATCACAATTAGTATCTGTCCCTTGTACTTTTCAGTCAGGAATGTGTTATCCACGCACAAAATTGGACGGCAGTGCTGGAATGTATTGATGCATGGACCAAAGGCGAAGAATGCTCGCTTCAGTACCCTCTTATTGGCCCACTTTGGATGCGTGAAATCTTGAATGTCGACGTGAGTGCCGGGATCCCTATCTTGTATGACCTGGAGTTGGCCGGCAGGTTGTGCTAGGAGTTCTTGAACATACCGAATCTTGATTCCAATACCTTCTGTTTTGTCCTCCACGCTTTGGTGTAGCTGTTTGTGTACTGGAACCTTGCCTCAATCGCCCGAATGATGGATCGTGGTTTATATTATCCACGATCTCACCGTAAATGATGTTCGCGATGAAGCCTGATGACAGGTTCTTCTGGGATTGCACTGACTAAGTGACGACACATGTGTGAGGGACTACTCTAGAGTATTTCCAGTAGATATCCCACTTAGGCTGAAATGTGTGCACTCGCCAAGGGAATCCCTCTATGTCGCACTTCACATCGTAACATATTAGGTTTGACTTGATAACTATGAATGTACGCCGCACCAACAAGACCCAGAATTTGACTGCCTCCTGCACGGCCTTCTTGTATTTGTACATGGCTCCTTGCCTGACCTCGCTCTGGTCGTACTCTCACAGCACACAGGAGCATTCATTAATGATGAGGTTGTCGAACTGGTATGTGTTTTACTCGGATGGAACCGCCGGCTGTTCCACAACATTCTCTTTGTTGGATCCTTCGTGCTCTGACAATGTCAGGTAGTCCTGGTTTTCGAGATCCATCCGTTGGACTAGTGCTTCTATATCTTCACCCTCGTCAGCAATCTCACTAGTTTGCTTGGCTGAAGGAGCTCCTTCCACACGGTCTTCATCGACTGCATCAGCAACTTTCGAAACTTTGGCCATTGTGTGTGTCACACTGTGGCTAGAGTTCCCGACTTCTTCTTTTGTATCACCACTCCCTTCTTGTTCAGCCGCCGATGCAGGAGTGGGCTTAGCATATGTCTAGTCCAGAATGACCAAATCCCTCCGATACTCCCTCACCCTGTGTACATATGATTGGCATAACCTTGTTCCATTGAGCTGCACTAACTCTCAATATGTGCCCTGTGGTGCTCAGTTGGCAAGACAACTCAATCTCAGATCATACACAACATGGTCCATATCGAATATGTGAAACAACCACCGCTTCACAGCGCTCCATGTGCGCTACTCTGGTCTTGTTAGGACCACGACCGCCGATTGGAATAACGTAAATCAATCCATTCGGGGCCCTCCAAAATAGTCCTTTGATCGTAGTAAATTTTAAAAATTAAGATGAAAGTATTCTAGTTCAGCTCTTCATACCCTATGTAGTAACTCTCGATTTTTATAGATTTTTTATAGGTGACGTGCTATTTTCCTAGTTCAAAATGTATTTTCGGCAATAACAAAATATTAACCATTTACAAATGGAAACAAAAAAAAAGTTGGTATTATTTTGATTCGGCTCTACATACCATATTTAGCTACTCTGTATTTTTTTTATAGGTTTATTGCTCTTTTTCTTGTTTAAAAAGTATCTCCAATATTTACAAAAAAATTACTGAGTACGTAAGGAAACAAAATTTAAGTTGACAATATTTTAGTTCCCAAGCACAGGTGAGGTCGCTACCGAGTCGCCTGCGCCTCTCCATCGCCAGGGCGTGTCCATCGCCGGGTGCCGTCTCCATCGCCTCGCGCCGAGCGAGGTCGCGCTGAGTCGCCGCGCCTCTCCATCGCCGGCGTCTCCACCGCCTCTCGCCTCGCGCGCTGGAGGTCCGCTCGAGTCGCCTCGAGCTCGGAGGTCCATCTGCGATCGCCACCATCTATGCATCCTTCACGCGCCCGATCGCCGAGCACGAGGTCCATCTCTATTAGTACTTGCTCGGAGGTCCATGAGTTCTCTATTAGTCTCGCATGGAGGTCCAAAGTGAGTCCGCCTCTTTAGTCTCTGTTGAATTAGTAACGCTTCTCTTTAGTACCGATCTGCTACTATTGCTACTGTGATTGGTATTGTTGTGTGGTATGGCTAAGTCCGACTCGATGTTTGAGGGCGCTTCATCTCTAGTGTTTACGATATCAAGCTCGATGGGTTGAATTACCGAGCATGGGCTTTCTCGATCAAGACTACACTTAGGGTTATGGTTTGGCCTCTCATTTGACCGATGATCCTCCCGATCCAAGACCGTTGATTGTGCTTTACTTTGAGCAATTTTCATTACATGCTTTAATTGCTTATATATCATTATATGATTGCTCTCTTGTATTGTCGGTGCACTTAGTTGAGCCTAGTTGATTTAGGTTTTAATTGTGCAAAACCAATTCGCTATTAGCTTCCGTGATTTATATATTGGTTTAGCTTTGATAGATTTTTAAACCGCCTATTCACCCCCTCTAGTCGGCCACCGATCTTACAAGTGGTATCGAGCTTGGTCTCTCATTTATTAGACTTAACCGCTCAGAGAGTAAAGGATGGCGACTAGAGATTTAGTGCACCTAGGTAAAGCACCTTTTTGATGGCACAAATTATGCCTATTGGAAAATCCGCATGATTTGTTATTTTAAGGCCATGGGCCTAAATATATGGCGGATTGTAGATGCGGCTTTTCCTCCAAAGGATCCTTTTGCTCCAACCAATGAAGAAGAGAAATGCTCGCGATCTCGATGCTCAAGCTACTAACGCTTTATTTAGTGCTTTGAGTATAGATATTTTTGATGCCATATGCAATCTCAAGAGCGCCATGAGATGTGGACCAAAATTCAAGATAAATATGAACTGCCCACTTCCACAAGTGAGGATTGCACATATGAACGGTCGTCGGAGAAGAATGCTCAATCTCAAACTCCGACGATTATGAGGACTCCTCCATTTCCTCCACATCAACTCGATGCTTCATGGCTCAAGGTAATAATGAGGTAAATGATAACGATGAGCCTTCATATGATGAGTTGATGGATATGCTAGAAGAGCTAAATGAATATTTAGGAAAGGAGAAATTAAAATTCAAAGTTTTGAAGAAAGAGTATGTCTCTTCAAAATAATTATGATGTTTTAAAAGATGAACATGAAGCTCTCCTCCTAATAATCATAATAGCTCTAAGGTGGATATAGGCATTGAATGTAATTTATTAGATGATTTGCCATGTATAGCTTCTATCTCATGCATTTCATCTAAGGTTAGTGTATCCACCTCATGTGAGGATTTAATTGATATGCCTTGTTGCTCCAAAATAGATGCTCCTATTTCCTCTATATCTTGCAATACTAACATTGTAGAGGAAAACAATGAGCTCAAGGTCCAAGTCAAAAATTTGAAGAATGACTTGGAAAGAAGCCTAAAAGGGAAGGCCACTCTTGATGAAATATTGAGCAAGCAAAAACGCTTGCAAGATAAGAGTGGAATCGGCTTCACTCCAAAGAAAAGGAGAATAGCAAGACAAGGCACAATGCAAGACACACGAAGAATGTCAAGTGCCATGGATGCAATGGAAAGGGCCATTTCGCCTTGGTGTTCCTAACAAGGTGAATGACAAGCAATTGTCATCAAAGAAGAGGCGAACCGGCAAGGAGCAAGTAAAGAAGGTAAAAGATGAATACAAACTTCGAACTTGCTACAATTGCCGGGAAAAGGGACATATGAGTAAGGATTGTCCCAAAGGTATCACTCCTAAGCCCATTATTTATAATGATCATTATTTGCTTAGAAAGGATATTAATGGCAATGTGTTTGCTAGGAATGTTAGTTCTCCTAAAACTATTGTGAGGGCCATTTGGGTGCCCAAATCTATTGTGACTAACATTCGTGGACTCAACCAAGTTTTGGGTACCAAAGTGCTTAAATGATGAATATGTACTTGGAAAGGCATTGGATGTTTGGCTCATATGAAGAGGTGGACGGATCACCATATGCAAAATTGGAGCCAAGCCTAAGGATAATCATGTCGTATCATAAGCCAATGCCATTTCGGTAACACGTACTTACATTGAAGTATCTAGCCCCTTATGCCTTGTGTAGGTTGCATTTCATGAAAATTATTTTAAAAGGGGTGTTCTTGCTCTATGTTCATAATGTTCATTATTAAATATCTTGAGCAAGATGGTAGTGGCACATTAAGGGGGAGTGCTAAATCATAGCCATGTATATCACATCCCTAAATGTGCCCAAATAATTTAAGTGCTAGTATTGCTTTTCAAAAATAAGCCTTTTAGCCAAAAGTCAAAAATTTGATAACTATTAGTAATTCTTTGAAAAATTAATTGCAAAATGTATATAAATGCTTTTGAAAGGTTTACCAAAGGTTTTGGCTTTAGAAAACCTATTTTAAGTAAAAATGCATTTCTAGCCAAAATCCTACATTATAGTATCTTGTTTTTGACATAAACTAGATTTTTCTGTAAAATCTATTCTAAAAGGAATTTGAAAATCTTGCTAAAAGGAAAATCCTAGAGTTGGTTATTCTAAACATTTTTGGTATTCAAAGGATTTTCAAAAGACCAACCTAGAAAAAGATATTTGATTTTCAAACTCGTCCAAAATACTACTATGACCTAAGTGGTCACTTTCTAGCACTTAAGTGAGTTTTTCCATATGAACCAAAATTCTTCATATGAATATGTTCATAATGGTATTTATGACTCATACATGCAATTGGATGCTTTAAAATTCATCATTTGCTCAATTTGGATCTTTTGATGAAAGTTCGTGAAATATGTTTTTTCCAAAACCAAAAACTTAATTTATAAAAACTATTTTAAATTTTATTTTTATGGGCTATATAAGTTGGAAATACTCCAAAGATGTTTATTTGATTAATTGTGCAAAGATTTGGAGTAAAATACAACAATTCCTTCTTTTCTTCAAAATTCCAAGATCAATCAAGTTCCAGGAAAATCGAACTCACAAGCGTTATAACCGAGGAACTTCCAAGTCCGAGACGACCGCAAGTTAAACGGCGAACTTCCATTTTTCTCGACAAAACAGCCATTTCATTCCAATTCAATTCTAAATCTTTGTGGCTACTTCCTGGATCAAGTTGATTCTCTATATCCTTGCTAGCTACCCACTCATCGCTATTCCCTAATTGCAAATGCAAATTGCATCTATCAAGTGGTATTCTTTTCAAAAGTGGTAGCTTCTTCTTTTGATCATCTTGATCTTGGCATGAGTCTCATCTTTTCAAGTGATATCATCTTATTCGTTAAAATGGTATCCACAATTCTCTCATGTCAATCAAAATTCTCTCTCTCTTTGGAATGCTTTCATGGAAGATCAATAAGAGAAGTTCGAGCACCTTGCAAAATTCAATTATGGATGGATATAGTCTAAGAGATGACAAGATGGATGATGAACCTTGTGTGTCAAAGGAGAAAGTTTTTTGGAACCTTTGTGTAAAGGGAATTTTTTCTTTGTGAAAAACCTATTAATATTTTTGGGCTTAATAAAAAAAAATGGGTAAAGTATTAATATTGGGAAACTATTTTACCTATTTGCCCAAAATAATTTATTGGATCTTGTGAATGAATGTGTTTCATTCTCATTTGCTTCATTTGGTATTCTTGGAGTGACATTATAAATCATATGCAAGATTAGCTTTTCAAAATCAAGCCTTCCATTCAAAGTCCAAATATTTTTTACAAGTGGCTTTTTGCTCAAAACGGTCAATCTTGTGAAAACTACACAAAAGTATCTAAAAATGTATTTCAAATGTTTTCAAATGCTTTTGAAGTAAAAATTCCTACTTTGGAAACAAAATAGAAAATTTGGCCTCAAAAGGATCTTATATGATCTTGATTTTGAATTAAATGACATATTTCCTTAAATCAAAATCTATTGAGTTTTTGAAAAAGTTTTCAATACTAAACTCATAGGGTTGGTCATTTCAAACATTTCTCAAGTTCAAAGTTTTTACAAAAGACCAACTCTTGAAAATCTATACTCATTTGAAATTCACCGAAAAACTCGCTTTGACCTAAAATGACCTATTCTTGCATATAGTGAGTTTTGCTATTTGAGCCGGATTTCTTTGTGTATCTTGGCTTGAAATAGTATTTCTAACTCATACAACTCTAACAAAGTGAAAACTCCATGAAATCCAAATTGGTTTGCATTTTGGATCTTAAAAGCAAAATTGCTCTCTTTATATACCTTCAATGCGATTTTGCCATATCTTTGAAAGAAAAGTCCTTTTAAAAATTCTTGTTGGAAAACACTCTAAATAGTCCAAAGTTAAAATCTGGAACTTTTCAAAGAATTTGGACTTCATTTGTAAAAGTATTGACTTTTCTTCTCTTTAAACTAAAATCTTACCTTCAAAGCTTAAATTGGCATATCTTTTGATTGGAGACTCCTTTTTCGAAAATTCTTCTTGGATAAGTTTCTCAGGAGTCTAAAGTTTATTTCTTCCAAATTTGAAGGTATTTCGACTTGAATTGAAAAAGTTTTGACTTTTTCTCTCTTTGCTCAAAAGCTGAAATTTCAGATTTGTGCAAGGTTTTGAGCAGATTTGTGAATTTTATATCTTTAAATGGGTTCACAATTAGAGGAAGCTATAATAATGAAATTTGATCCTATATAGTGGTTCTATGTTGAAAAATTTTCTCAAATTTATTGGAACCATTTTACCCATTTTCTCAGCTGTCTTTTGAGGCTCAAATGAATTGTCAAAATCTGAAAATCCTGAATTTTTCAGTTTTATGAAACTTTGTGATTTTCATATCTTTAAATTGGTTGACATTTGGTTAAGCCTCCCAAAATAAAAATTTTGTGTATATGCCAGCACTAGCTCCATGATTAATTTCATATTTTTCTGAGCTTGCTTCCACATATTTTCAATATTGGCCATCTTTGATCTTCTCGTTTTGGAATTTGAAAATGTTCTTGAGAAGACTTCAAAGAAGGAGATTATTTGAATGTATCTCAAATATCATTTCAAGTCGAATCATTTCAAGTGGTTCTCAATATTCTGATTTAAAAGGGGAAAATATTATGATCAATAGGTTTATAACCTATCTTTGTTTCTCCTCTCATATCTTGATAACAAAATCTCCTTTGGTCATATAAGTTCAATTCATACTTTTTGTGACCAACCTCGATATTTGCAAGTGGTATCGATTTGCAAACCTCCCTTTGTGTCCTTTTAGTAATTAATGCCAAAAGGGAGAATGTTTATATCAATACTCTTCCATTTGGATGTTTCATTTGTTTAAAATGCCAAAAGAGGAGAATTGCCAAAAGGGAGAATGCATTAAATGTATAGTATATCATTCTCATATGCATAATGATTGACGCTTTTAAAATTTCACCTTATGGCATGCATAGACATAGTTCATTAACTTAAATTCTCTCGTTATGTCTATTTATATCCAAATGTTGTTATTGAAAAGGATTTGTCATCAATCACCAAAAAGGGGAGATTGAAAGATCTAGACCCGCCATTATGAGTTAATGGATTGTTTTGGTGATTAACGACAAATCCAAATATGAGACTAACTCTTTATCTAGTAATATCTTGTGTAGTCTCATTTGGATATAAAAGTGAAATTCAATGAGGTATGCAATCGACATCTTAATCTTATATATTGTTGCATTCTCGAATCCAAAATATAGGTTGAACTCAACCATAAGTTAAACTTGAATATGTGCATATGTTCTTATTACACATTTGTGTATGCACACATTTAGGGGAGTTCACTCTATATTTTGTGGTTTCATAAGTATTGATCCATATTCCATTCTCCTCACATATTAAGGATCATTACTTTGAAACAAATCCTTTGAGTATATAAAACTTGTGTAGTTCATATATACTCATATTGCTTTATATTCAATTATTTGCAATTATGTTGTGGGACTAATGTGTGCTAAGATGTGTTCAAGGCTTAGTCCCTGAGTCCGAATGAAGACATGAAAAGGAAATGCAAAGATGGTAAAAGATCAACTTAGGATCATGCATTGTCTTTTGGTTTGGTTTCAAAAGCAAAATCTCTTTCTCTCAGGCACAATCGAAGTTCCGCCGCTTATACTAGCGAAGCTCCGACATCGATGGTCCAAAATGCGCGCTTGATTTTTCCAGAGCATCCGCTTTCGGACTTAGCCGATTTCGAGAGTGCGGAAGTTCCGCAATGATAAGAGCGAAGTTCCAATTATCGGATGGTCCAAAAATGCGCTTGGATTTTTCCAGAGAGTACCCTTTTAGGACTTAGCTATTTTCGCAAGTGCGGTAGTTCCGCAATGAAATGAGCGGAACTTCCGATAATCGGAACTACCGATGATAGTTATGTAGTACCGCACCTTTCTACAATAGTTTGTTTACATTTTCATGAGTTGGATGAATAGGCTATGTTCTAGGGTGACGAAGACTTTGGATGACATCATGAGTTGATCGTCATCAAGTCAAGGTTCAAGAAGAGGATGTATCGTGTGTTGATGCATAACAAGATCTCAAGAAGGAGATGATCATGAGTTGATCGTCAAGTCAAGAGAAGATCCATCATGTGTTGATGGAGGTCAAGTAAAGGATGCATCATGGGTTGATGCATGTCAAGACAATGACCCGACTTGAAGTGAAGATGCGCCATCAAGCTTCAAGAAGATGCTCACGGCAAAGGTATGACTAGCTAGGGCTAAGGATGTGTTCCTAGTCTTTTACCGGTCTTGGTGTTTGGTTGGAAGACCGGATTGCTAGTATAGGATGCCGTACTATTAAGAGGGTCTTGTCTAGTAGCTTGAGTCTTATCATGTGTTGATAGCTCAATCTTGCTTGCTCTAGCTCTACATAGCATGTGACTATACTTTTATGAATGTGTTTTGCAAATGGTTGAAGTCCATGTACCTACACCTTGTGGCATGATCTAAGTTTGCAAATGTGTTTTGCAAATTGTTGGGATTCATGCATATTCCTTGGCATGGTCTAAGATTGCTTATTGCTATTTATTTGGACTTAGATCATGATAGTGGCTCTTGAGTTGTGCTTTTGATTTGATCAAATGTGTTTGAGATCAATCAAATAGGTGGGTTGTGTAGCCCTCTGAATAAGCTTTCCATAGAGTCCGAGATCACTCAATTCCGACATCGGAGTCAAAAGTTATGATATTTTTTACCGAGTATCGCCTCGTATGAAATTGGGCTGCGAAGTTTCGATTTTTGTATCAATGAACTTCCGATAATCGGAAGTTCCGATTTTTATATCGCGGAACTTCCGCACCAAAAGTTTTAACGGCTATTTTTTGAGCCGTTATGCACCAGACGCCCATGAACAAGAGAAAACGGGTTCCGATTTTGCACTGCTGAACCCGATTTCGATTTTTTTCGCAACTTTGCCTCCAACGGCTAGTTTTTGTGTGTGGCTATATATAGCCACCTTGGCCGGTTGGGAGAGGTTGTCGGTGCCCATATTCATTCTATTGAGCTAAGAGCAAGCCTCTCATCTCTTTTGTGCATGTGTTGCACTTAGTGAGTGTTGAGAGCAAACCCTAAGTGCATGTGTTGCCTTAGGTAGTGGATTGAGTATCCACTTGAGCGCTGACACTTGATTAGTTCAAGTGATCGTTGAGACTTGTTTCTCTTGGTGTTTGCCGACACCTAGATCGGCGTGGAGGCGTGTCGTGGCTCGTGACCTTCTCAAGAAGCTTGTGAGAAGGCCCGACGGTTGTGAGTGGTTTGGTGCTCGCCATCTCCGAGCGGAGGAAGAGCAACCCTAGTGGAGCGAGGTGTTGGTTCGGTTTGGAACCGGTCCAAGTGTTGGACTTACCTCGAGGTGTTGGCTTAATTAGTGGAGCCGTCCAACGTGGTTGGGCTTACCTCAACGTGATTAGGGAGACCGCAAGTCTCCGACCACCACAGTAAAACATAATCGTGTCATCTTGTTTTACTTGTGCTTTACTTTGAGCAATTTTCATTACATGCTTTAATTGCTTATATATCATTATATGATTGCTCTCTTGTATTGTTTCTGCACTTAGTTGAGCCTAGTTGATTTAGGTTTTAATTGTGCAAAACCAATTCGCTATTAGCTTCCGTGATTTGTATATTGGTTTAGCTGATAGATTTTTAAAACCGCCTATTCACCCCCTCTAGTCGGCCACCTCGATCTTACAAGAGGTATCGCCAAGATGTCGTGCCACCATCGAACATGCGGTCATGACATGAGCTGGACCTATGCGTAAAAGAGGCTTGTTGCAGCATACACAACTAGCGCGCACAGAGTGCACTCATGGGTGATTCTCTCGTAGTTCGTCCTACAACGCCCTTTATCCCAAAGACAAGATCTCGGTAGTGAAGCTTTAGTGCCTATCTTGAATGCCCAATGCATCTCACCCTTCTTGCTCTTCTCCTTCATATACTTGGTGATCATGGTGAGTACAATGCTCTGGTCATTTTCCATGGAGATCGACACATTGTCGCTTCTATTAACAAAATAATTTATGATACCGCGTAATTACTCTATAATACCAACCAAAGGGAGGCATCCGCGCGCGCATGACCTAATTGTACACATCGGCTAGATTGGTTGTCATGGCACCATATCGAGCATCACCCCGGCCATATAGCAAGAACCACTTCTCCTTTGACTCGCTCAATCCACCCAAGAAATATTTCACCAAGGCCCCGCTCTTTCTCGCCACACGAGAACCATCTGTGAGTAACTGTGGCAATACTTCTGGGCCCGATCAGCCAGTTAGTGGTCTTTTTGTTGCATCCCTTCTATGCATCCGAGTCCGCTCATCCGTAATCTTCCATAGTGCCAAACTTTCATTGCCGGTTCTCATTGCACAACCGCTGAACAGTTCATCAAGCCCTTGTTGTGGAACAACTTGTAAAAATTTACACCCAAGTGCCTCATACACCACCGCTTCCGCAGATCCACACATGGAAGTGATTGGTTTTCATTGTTGTAGCCGAGTTATTGCACTTAGCAGTCCGCATGCCGATCATGTATGATGCATACGCTATGACGGCCCTATACAATGTAAATCCTCAAATTCCTCAAGAACTACGATCATTGTTTGTGTTCTCGCTTTCAAAGAAAGCGAATGCAACAGAAGAACTTGATTGTTACCGTCCACAAGATTACAATTAGTATCTCGTCCCTTGTACTTTTCAATCAGAATATGTCATCCACGCACAAAATTGACTAAAGGCCGAATGTATTGATGCATGGACCAAAGGCGAAGAATGCTCGCTTCAGTACCCTCTTATTGGCCCACTTTGGATGCGTGAAATCTTGAATGTCGACGTGAGTGCCGGATCCCTATCTTGTATGACCTGGAGTTGGCCCGGCAGGTTGTGGTAGGAGTTCTTGAACATACCGAATCTTGATTCCAATACCTTCTGCTTTGTCCTCCAAGCTGTAGCCGCTTGTGTAATCGAACCTTGCCTCAATCGCTCAATGATGGATCGTGGTTTATATTATCCACGATCTCACCGTAAATGATGTTCGCGATGAAGCCTGATGACAGGTTCTTCTGGGATTGCACTGACTAAGTGACGACACATGTGTGAGGGACTACTCTAGAGTATTTCCAGTAGATATCCCACTTAGGCTGAAATGTGTGCACTCGCCAAGGGAATCCCTCTATGTCGCACTTCACATCGTAACATATTAGGTTTGACTTGATAACTATGAATGTACGCCGCACCAACAAGACCCGTAATTTGACCGCCTCGCACGGCCTTCTTGTATTTGTACATGGCTCTCTTCTCGACTCGCCTCGTCGACTCTCACAAAGACACACGTGAGCATTCATTAATGATGAGGTTGTCGAATCGGTATGTGTTTTACTCGGATGGAACCGCCACTGCTCCACAACATTCTCTTTGTTGGATCCTTCGTGTTCGACAATGTCGTAGTCCCGTTTTCGAGATCCATCCTTTGGACTAGTGCTTCTATATCTTCACCCTCGCCAAGAATCTCACTAGCTTGCTTGGTCAAGGAGCTCCTTCCACACGGTCTTCATCGATCGCATTAGCAACTTTCAAACTTTGGCCATTGTGTGTGTCACATCGTGGCTAGAGTTCCCGACTTCTTCTTCTCAGATCACCACCCCTTCTTGTTCACCACCGATGCAGGAGTGGCTTAGCATATGTCTAGTCCGTAATGACCAAATCCTCCGATACTCCCTCACCCTGTACATATGACTGCATAACCTTGTTCCATTGAGTAAGACTAACTCTCAATATGTGCCATGTGGTGCCAGCTGGCAAGACAACTCAATCTCGATCATACACAACATGGTCCATATCGAATATGTGAAATAACCATCGCTCACAGCACCCATGTGCGCTACTCGTCTTGTTAGGACCACGACACGACATTGGAATAACGCAAATCAATCCATTCGGCCCTCCAAAATAGTCCTTTGATCGTAGTAAATTTTAAAAATTAAGATGAAAGTATTCTAGTTCACTCTTCATACCCTATGTAGTAACTCTCATTTTTATAGATTTTTATAGGTGACGGCTATTTTCCTAGTTCAAAATGTATTTTCTAATAACAAAATATTAACCATTTACAAATGGAAACAAAAAAAAGTTGGTATTATTTTGATTCTGCTCTACATACCATATTTAGCTACTCAGTATTTTTTATAGGTTTATTGCTCTTTTTCTTGTTTAAAAGTATTCCAATATTTACAAAAATTTATCGAGTAATGTAAGGAAACAAAATTTAAGTTGACAATATTTTAGTTCTTCTCTACATACTCTATGTACCAATTCGATTTTTTACGTAAGTTTTAGAGATATCTTGCTAATTTTGTAGTTTAAAAAGTATTTTCAGATTTAACAAGATATTTACCATGTAAAAATGAAAGCCTACAAAGTTTTTTTTAGTATTTTTACAGATTTATTCTAAATCTTTCGAGTACTGCACTATAAATAATATATATACTATGAACTAAACTATACACTTAAAAATGATATATTACATCAAACTCGTAATACAACTAAAATTATCTAATCTATTGAATTTATATCGCTATTTTTATTTGCTAACCTACTGCAGTTTCAATTTATATACAAAGTCGCAAGAATATTTACTCATAAGAATATAAATGATAAAAATAGCCTAATGCATATTACGGTGCTCTCATGCTATTATAGGAAGGAAGCGGACACACTACAATAGTTCATGGCGCCAAATAGGCTTTTTTCTATGGAAAAAGTTCTACAATTCAGATGATGTACGGCTCCATCCCCAAACCTAACAAATAGAGATTCGGTGGATAGGAGCCGTGAAACCAGGAGGAAGATGAGAAAATGTTTTGGGCCGCGCGTGGCAGGGCCGAAGCGTTCGAGACCACGGAATGAGGGCTTTTGGGCGGGCTTTCGATCGCGCGGTTCGTCTGTTTTTAAGCGGCCCCATCCGTCGTGTCGGAGCCTCATCTCCTTTTCTGCCTATTTGTTCTGCTCGTCAAGGCCTTCTTTTGATCGGAAAACCCACGGAAAATTCTTTCAAAATAAATACGGCATGCAGGAGACAAAGGCTTGCCGAATGATTACTGGATTTTTGGTTTTTTTGAGAGTCTTGCAGTTTGCAGCATGGACACGAGAACATGCCAACATGGCTTAAGGCTAATCCATGGTAATAATGAACCAGGCTATTCCGGTTAGGATTTCACATGATATCACAGCAGCATCCACCGATTCCACTTGGGTCTAGAGTCACTCTAAACCGTGGGAACCACGGAGCTGCGTGACGCGACTACGCTTCAGTTTAATTTGACTCCCCAGGTTCCACCTGCCCAACTAATAATTCAACCGGCCGGCCGATCCAGAGCTGGAAAAGATCGGTCGAAAGAATGGAGTTTTTGGCTGTATTGGCAAGTTTGCGGGAGAAATTAGCAGAAATGGCTGTCGTCGTCACGTATTTACATAAATGGTATTCTAGACAATATGACCATCGTGCGACATACCAACGAACGACACATGCACCCGGTGCCAAGACGCCACCGTATGCCCGCCCCTCCCTCCCGCCACATGGCCACTCCTCCTGCACCTCCACACAACAGCCCGCCCTCCCAAAAAAATCCCAAAAAAACCAATTCGGTTCTCCGGAGAAATAAAAAACCGCAGGTATCCATCTATCGTTCGGACAAGCCTCCGGCCGTGTCCTCCCTTCATCTGCCATTCCACCACCGCCTCCCTCCATCCACTTCCATCGGCTGCCGCCGCCACTTTATTCTCTCGTCCGCGTTGTCACATCCCCGCCTCGATGTATGCATGCAAATTAATTAGCTCAAGGGAAGGATTCCCCGCAACGGCTATAAATTACAGAGCGAGCGAGCCCGATTGCTTTTGCTGCTGCTCGCCGCTTCTCTTTCTCGTCGCTTCTTTGCCGATTATATTTTTGGGGATATTTTAGCATTATTAACCGCCATCACTAGAAGCCAATTTAGCATGTAATTTTTATCTATGCTGGTTTTTCGTCATTCGTAAATGCTTTTTTAATCGTGTACTTAAATAGTTGTAATTTTCCAGGCGCACCTATTATAGGCGTTCGTAGAAAAATCAGTTTGACTTTATTAGTCGTATTTAATTAGCTACAGTTGAACAAATGTTACGAAATTAATTAGTTTTAATTCTTGAGTCATCGTTAATTAGTTACAAAATAATTAGTCGTAATGAATGTTGTTTGCAAACACAAAATTACATTGTAGTTCAATAATTGGCTAATGACTTCTACCTTGACTTTGTTCTCTAATCATAAAAATCTTAGGACATCTGTGTGTGTGTGTGTGTGTGTGTTGTGCACCGTTTCTGATGCTGTCAAGTAGTAATTGTTTTTTGTAGCATAGGTAAGGGAGAAAAAGATTATGAAATAAAAGAAATTATGTAATGGATCAAGTACATACTTTTGTGCAGTTGGTTTGTTATCTTTACCTTTTGGAACTTTGAATGCACTATTAAATGTCTTTAATTTGCAAAGTAGAAACTGTATGCACTTACATAGGAGTTATTACAAAGAAATGAACTGATTTAGTTGTCGAAAGCATGGGCTCAACTAACATTAATTAATTGGTTGGTTACTACTAATAATTTATACATATCTTGCATTAGCGTGTGTTTAATTGAGGACTAATTATGTCAAGATTCCTAACAAATTGCATGGTACAATCAATTATATACTGATATATGTTCTTTATTTCGCAAGCCATGGTGGTACTGCATGCTTTGTCTTCTAGCTAGATATTGACCTGCTTCTCGACCATTTCCTGTGAACAATATGTAGTGTGTAGTGCGTGCATATCAAACACACTAGCCGATCATGAACAATATGATGATGGGTGCATATCACAATCACACAGTGTGTAGTGTGTAGCTAGCTAGTGTGTAATGTGCAGTAAATTACTTCAGTAGTAAGACAGCCTAACACAGACAGTAGAACATGTAAATCTTAGTGATTTAGCCTAACATTAAAATTCTCGTGCATCATTTCATTCTAATGCAATTAATTTAGTCATGTTTAAATAGTTGTGTTTAATTTTATACTAGTAAATTAGTGTACATTAATTTGTTGTGTTCATTAGGTCGTAATTTTTAATTTGTAGAATTTTATCATCATTATCAATCTTCTCACTAATATTCCGTCTATTTCATGTGTTGTAAGCCATGTCTCTACTGACGCTTTTGAAACACTTCTACGATGAGGACCGCGGTGCAAGTTGTGGATCGCCGGTGACACGGATGGCCATCCGCCCCTGCTGCTTCGGTCGGGGAGGATGCTGCTTCGGTCAGGGAGGGATTATTGGGAGTTGGACGCTCACTACGTCCTAATCCTCCGAGATATGGGCTTGTTGTCCCTTATAAGGCTACTCTCCGTCGGACGCCGGTTCACCCTAGACGCCATCATTGCCGGACTTGTCGACAAAGAAGGCTCGAGACGCACACCTTCCACTTTTGGCGGGTGAGATTGTGAGAGCCCTAACAAATTAATTTAAGCTAAGCGCAAGGTGATTAAGTGGTAAAATAAACTTATCAACACAAGAATGCAAACGAATTGAACACAACAAGTCAATAATATTGTACATTATCGCACTTAACAATAGGAATCTCAAATTAAGCTCGATCGTCAGCTATAAATTCAAAGATAAATTACAACAGAATTTTTACAACAATAATACATCCTCGATTTAACTCGAGTCATTTACAATAAGAATCCATCGCAAGCGAAATTAAAACATTAATACAAACTCAAATTTGAGTACAAGAATTATTTACAACTATTAATTACACCAGATCATAATACAGGTTACAACTTTGAGTACATTATAAAAGAATAATAAAATCTTGCATGCATATCACCAAAGCTTTCCTTGTATCCTTATTCAGATATCGCTAGCCCACAAACCCTTCCTCAACCCGTATTTTCCATCGACCGCCAAAATCCAAAAGATCAAGAACAACCAAAAGCGATAAATTGAGTTAGAGTAAAGAAGAACTGCTGTCAGATTTAGTGAAGTTCATCGAGATTACCTGACTAACCTAGGTCAGTTGTCACCATGTCGCTTCGGATGGTTTCATCACCCGGCAGTTTAGAAAATCCGACGCCCACATTATACTGACTTACCTTCGCCGCAGAAAATCCGAAGCATAGTGTAGAGAACATCCTTTGGACCAATGGACCAAACCAAAATAGTGAGTTGTGAGAGTAGGGTGGATAAGGGAGGGGCAAATTGGGAATGAGCAGGCCAAAGGAAAAGAGCATAGCCAAAGACCCCCATGCCTTAAGCCTCTCTCCCTTGACAAAGCATCACAAAATTAATTCTCAGCCGAAGGAAGCAAACTGAGAGCACAAGTTCCCTGACAAAGCCAACAGCCAACAAGCCTCACTATTCCTTCCACGACCGAAGGCAAGCAAGCAGGCCAACACCATCACCACCCTCCCATTGCCTACCAAGAAAAGGCCAAGCCTCACCACACCACCACCACCACCATTTGCTACCCAACAACTCACAGAGAGGAGTAAAGGAGAAGAGGGGCAAAGGAGTTGGGGAAGACCGACGGAGCTAGAACGACAAGCGACAACAACAACCAACCGAGAACCATCGACGACCACCATAACCAAGCCAAGCCGACAAGAACTAGAAGCAACCAAAGAGAACATAAAGAGCATCATCATCATCACCACAGCCAGCAGAACCAACCTGGTCATCATCCCTACCATTCTTGATAATAATCCTCTACAGAACTATACTATCTTGTCTTAAGCGTTGTAATTTATTAAGCAAATCACGAGAATAATATGAAGGTACAAATCTATGCCTCATTGCTCTCTTCAAAGTATTCCATGTTCTAGGTATGTTCTTATTAGTACGACAATATTCGCTTCACCAAATAGACGTAAAATCAGAAAACTCGCTAGTAGCAGACTGAACTTTCCTATCTTTTGGGAATTCATGAAAAGTAAATTTTATTTTACGTAAAGTCCTATGTGAGATAAGCATCATGATCATATTTTTCAAGAAAAGGAGGCATATTGAATTTAATTTTACCAATCTGATCATTATGGTCACGCACTCACGCTGATTTCTTTCCATACCTTCACGATTTTGACGGTTGACGATGGTTGCGATCATTGTGAATATTGAATCCATCGGCTTCCATATCAACAGCAGTAGTTGTTCACGCCTTCTTCTTCCACCTCATCCGCCCAAGAGCAGCAAAGCAGTGGTGTGCGCGCAGCGCAGAGGCTCCTCCACTCTTGGCTCACCCTCGGTAGTGGTTTCAAAGAAGTGGTCGACGCTCGAGGAGCACAACACGGTGTGGAGCGCCGCGAGTGCTCCACGCATCACACGACCTCTCTCGTGTGAGGTGTGAGCCTCACCCGCATGCTCCAAAGAGTGGTTGTTGTTGTTTCCGCCATGTGTAGATCCGTGATCCCGCCATTGTTAGTAGAAAACAAAGAATAAATCAAAGTGTATGTGTCCATATAGACTACTTGGTTATGGAGTTTCACGAGTCACTCTCTCACAATACTCTACCAAGTTCTTATAAGCTCTTACCAATGCAACAAGAATGTGGTACAACCTGGTATCGGGTTCGTGATACTCTCACTTGTGAATAGCCCAACGATTGTAGAAAACCAGATTCACGAGTAAGTAGGAAGTGGAGCTTGGAAGGCTAGTATGTAGCAAATGAGTAGCAATTGTTCAAATCAAGATGCAAAGTTGAAAGTAATTCAAAGTACTAGATGACGCACGGTCCTAGTCTAAACCAAGCCTAGTTAGTGCAACTCGCAAGAACGACTAGGAGCAACAACGGTCAGGCTAGTACAAGAACTATCAAAGTAAGCGTGCAATGTATTAACTATGTCAATCTAAACAAGAAAAAAAATCAAGATAGAAGCCAACTCTATATTTCTTTCTTTTTCTGTTTTTCTTCTTCTTTTTTTGCCCTCTTTTTTTGGCCCTCTTTTTTGGTATTTTTTTTGCGAATCCGCAACTGACTCAAATCTCTTCAAAATCCTCTTTCGGCTACTTAGGGAGGTATATGGGTCACAAACATTTTTGTAAAAGGTAGGGGTATTTTGGTCACAAACTTTCGACCCTAGCGAAATCCTCGCTCTCTCTCTCTAAACTATGTTTTTATCGCTGTCAAGTCGATGAATCTTAGGTTTCCTTCGGCAACACGAAACAACCTCTTTAGCTCGCTACAGAGGGTGGTCGTGGTCACAAAGAAGAAGATGGCCAAACGGTGGTAGAGCGCATTGGCCGTGGATAGTGATTAGCAATGGAGGCGACGTTATGGTGGTCGATCGATTGCCGCAATAGGCGCTGGTGGTCGCAACGGCCAGTAGGTAGCGGGGTAGGGGTGATGGGTGCCGCGACAATAAGGCAAAGCAAAGACTACAGGTGATGAGTGTTGCGCAGACTAGATGACTTGTAAGAGACTCCAAACTAGACCAATCTAGATAGAAACCAATACAATGACTTGACGATGCAACAAAAATTCAACAACGCGAACTAACAGAAACAAATTGCAATGGCTCAAAGGGAGGTATGGATGATGGATGCAATATTTTTTGGTAATTTTCTAGACTCTAGGTATGAAAACAAATCTATTACTAGAAAACTGAAACTCTCACCGATCAATCAGAGCTCGATACAACTTGATGAACCACGAAGGTCCCGTTCTAGCCCAATCTTTCGTGAGAAGGTAAGTTCTGTATTAGTCGCCAACTCTCACGATCCTGCTACGAACTAGCAAGGCTCGAAACCACACAATCATTGAACTGCTCAACAAGTCGTTATCAACCGTGTACGAATACCCGAATGACCTAATCACAAAGATCAATTTCTGCATACACCAAAGAAGCATGCAAGAACAAGATAAATATGCAATCCGAAATTACGAATAGGAATTAAAATTGTATTGATAAGTGGAGTTTCAAGAACAATGTCGCTATTGATCTCATCGAACAAGAGGACAAAGTATAAAGTATTAAAGCTAAACTTTAATCAACAAAACCCGCCAAACCCTAAGGGTGGCAACCAATATGTAAAGGAGGAAGAGAGGCGGCGTGTCATGTGTACTGCTCACACGTGAATGCACTACATGAATAGTGCCAACCCTAGGTGTCCAAACCCAAATTACAAGGCCCATGGCCCATTAGCATAGGTGGCGCAGACCAAGTTCCTTTACTCACATATAGCTAAGTGTTGGCCTAAACAATTTAATATATAGTCTTCATGCTAGATTCTACTAAGGCTCAAGATATAAATATTCATTCCTCGTATGATCATCTCCATGCTTGGTGTCGCCATCATCTCCATTTAGCTTGCCTCTCGATCCTTGATTTCTAAGTAAAATAATATCACGCTCTTAGGCAAAGATCATAGAGTTCATAGAATATGGATGCACTCGAGAAACAAAGTCACCGATAATTTAGCTGTCGAGCACGCGTTCGAGTAATTGGTCCTCGCACATCGGCGCTAGCAGTGATAGTTGTATCGCTGGAAGGATGTCCTCATCATCGCCATCCTCTAGAAGTACTTGAAGAGCTCCAGTGTCCGAGGAATTCCCAAGTACCTTCACAGAGGTAGACGGCCGCCGAGGTTAGCTATCGTGATTGGGAGAAAGGTTTACCAATTCAATTCCATAATGCTCCAAGATCGTGGGGAGGAATGAATGAATTGGGAGCCCGAATCCGCATTCGATATATGCAAGGAAAACAAGGATTTCCTATCTTCGTTGCTTGAGAGTGCTCTCCGACCACCGATCTCCAAGAAATCATATTCTTGTCCTGATGCATCTCAATCTTTTCTAAGGCTTCAAGCTTCTTTCCGCTTAGAACAAAAACCAACCAGTTAGTAATCAAGTTCGACATTGTTAGGTATCGGATCATAGAAAGAAAGGAGGTCGTAGAAGGTTGAAGGCAAAAGAGGTTAGAGGAGTTCCTTCTCTTAGAAGATTAAAATGGAAAGCAGGAGGCGTAAAAACCTTAAAGCCTTGCGCCGAGTGGATTTTATAGCTGCAATTCCTTAACTGCACTAGGGAATTACCCAAAAGTCCAATGGACAGAAAAGACTCTTGGATTCCCAAGGCAGTTTCTCAAATTTTATTATGAATATAGACCACCTAGAATGTCACGACATTAAATGAGGGTCTGCTCGATACCACCTCATCGTGAAAAGTATTCACACGCCCAATTCATTTAAAGTTCGAGGGCTAACTGATGAGGATTAAAATCTTTATGTATTACTTTAAATGCATAATTAAAAGACCATATGTCTTCGTGGTTGTAAACCCTAAGACTAATGACCTCGTGGTCATAAGACCGTAAACCCTAAGACTAACGACCTCGTGGTCATAAGAGTTGTAACCTCGGCTAACGCACTGTGGGCCGTGAGGGTTTCAGAGGTTACTTATGGTACCTCGGCCTGACGAGGTCTTCTACCTAGTCCTCAACCAAATAATTGCTTATACAAGCAATGAACTGCATCCGATTCACTCTAATCATATCCCTTACCGTGTGATGAATGGAGCACATGTTGTGATGAGGCCCTAAGTGCATCTACTACTGTAGTCAATATCCCTAAGTCGCAAGTGTGTATTAAGCCTCAAGTTGAGCCTATTATGCATCAATAGAGAAAAACAAGAACTGTGTCTCAAGAAAGAGCAAGGATAGGGAGGAATGCCTACCGGGAGCTTTAGCGGACATGGAAGACACAGAACAAAGTACTTTGCATGTTGCAAAGTATACAAGAGAATTCACCAAGAAAAGACAAAGAACCAAATTCAAACTCTATTCAAATCAATACATTTTCAAATTTAAGAATCCAAAATGGATTTGGATTGGTGCAATTCCAATTCGGATCATTCTTTAAAATAAGTTAATTATAAATTACTTGTAATAGGATAGTTTAATCTATTTTCAAAGAATTAGAGTAGTTTAAATTTTGAATTAAAGGAGTTCGCAAAAAAGTACTTTTCGGATCGTTTCATGAACAAGAATCGAGCCAGCCATCGCTCATTGCTACAGATCCGACTCGGATTATCGCTTATGCTACAAAGATGAGGTGGTTTACTATTCATTAACTATATATTTAGGGTAGAGCCCCATTGTAAGCAAGTTAGAGTTGAAGAAAATACGTAAAAGTCACAGTGTTTATGTGGCGCAAAATGAATACATGCTTCGAAATTCCCATCTAGGGTTTTGTGATTGCGTGAATATTGGAGGGAGGTTGTTCTTCCAAGATCCGTGATTCCTCAGGATCATCTCACCAATTCGTAGCATCCTCAATTGCTCACGGCTTGGTGTTGTTCTTCCGGCTTGATTTTGTTTCTCTCTGATTGATTCAACATCAACCAAGTGTTACTTGCTTTGGAGATATACTTGCTCTTCTATTTTGCCAAATCAAGAGAGAGGAAAGCGGAGTTTCGCTCATTCGTAATTGAAATACAAGTACCGTGAAAGATTGGGCTACATTACGCATCAACACACGCTGATCCGTATCATGTTGTATTGGCTTCATACCATGCGACGCCACTACACCATGGCATAGTATTAAGGGCTATTATCTCACGAGGAAAATTGGATTAGTGGAAAACATGTGCAAGCAATATCCAAGAGATTAAGGGTCTTATTATATATCGTAAATAATTATTTTCTAGAATAATTTATCTCACAAAGAATGTTTTAACGTTAGCTACAATATATTTACCCTAAAAATATCAACTAAGTCATCTTATCTGTCGGGATACTTGACATCACTTTAGGCGACAACCAAAAAAAGAGGCGCAATTATTTCCCACCCTCCCGACTCCCTCCCGACCGCCTCCTCCTTCCCTTCCGCCCCCGGGCCACCTCCCTGGCTACTCCCACCACCCAACGCCGCCTCTTCCTCGGCCGCCTCACCACCCAAAGATCGCCTCCTCCTCGCCGCCACCACCCAAAGACCACCGCACCTCCCTTGTCGCCCTTCCTCCCAAGCCACCCCACCTCCCTCCTGTGGTTCAAGAAGTCGGGCCGAGGCAATGATCAGGCGCCGCCAGGCGTTTCGGCGGGAAGCCGCCATGACTTCGCCCAAGGCGTGAGCTAGGCAGAGGGCCGCCTAGGACCGGCGAGGTCACAAAACCGGTCCTCGCGGCCAGGCGAGGCCGTGAGGCGACACCGAGCCAAGGAGATAGGATCCAGGCGCCCGACGCCATCCATTCGTCGCTTAGGTTTTGGGCTCCGTGTCGCGCCTCCCCACTCACCAATCGAGCTCGCCGATCCCACCGCCGAATCAAGCTCCTCGTCGCCGAATCGACCTCGCTGTCTCAATCGTGGTCGCCCCGCCATCTCCGCCGCCGACCACGACCCGCCCGATCGTCTGCCGTCCGACCATCTACGCCACTGAATCGAGGTATGCTAGCGCCGCCGCCTCCCTCTCCCCTCTCCCTCTCCCCTCTCTTTTCCTCGCTGCCGCTTTCCTCTTCCTTGCCTTCTCCCACGCCTGTGACATGTTTCACCGAAAAGAAGTTATCTTGTACTCTATTATTGGGCCACATTATATCCTCAAGGTAAAGGCTACTGTTATATCAACGGATCAAGGACAGAGGGTGGTACTTTGTTGGGTGTTGAATGTTATGAAGTTGTTGTTAATCATGTGCTAAAAAGGGTCGCTAACCGCCTCGCCCTTATGGGGATATGAGCGCCATGGTCGATGCTTGTGGGAGATCTATTGCATGGCCACATCAGATGTAAGCATCCATCTATTGTATCCAACTACAATTTGTTTCTCAATTAATGTACTTGTATCTATTGTATTCTGCAAATAAAAGAAGATCGAGCTAGCGGGCCATCACAACAAGCTGGACGAACACGAGGTATAAACTTGTTGCTTGGTATCTGGATTCTAGTTAGAATATTCCTATGGATAAGCACATCACATGGATTACAACAGCTTATTGATGGCAATGCCTTTTCTGAGATCATTTCTGCTTTACTAACGGACACCCTAGATTTGATGGTAACATGGACCATCGACAAACAATCTTTGAGCTTGCTATCTTGTTAGCTCTATGAATTAAGAGCCAAACTGAACCAATTATTTGCTAGTTGCTTCACAGGCTACGCACATAAGCAAGGCATGTGGAAAAATATAAGTTAAAACAAAACTATCAAGGAAAATATATTTTCTAAAAAATTGAAACGGTTTTTGCTTGAACTATCTATACATTTTGAGACTGATAA
The DNA here is from genome assembly GCA_036346395.1 of Hsuehochloa calcarea. Taxonomy (NCBI): domain Eukaryota; kingdom Viridiplantae; phylum Streptophyta; class Magnoliopsida; order Poales; family Poaceae; genus Hsuehochloa; species Hsuehochloa calcarea. The sequence continues at coordinate 52,484,673 of CM070598.1, forward strand.
ATGCTTGCTTTGTGTATATTTATTGTTTAGTAACATAAAAGTAAATATTCTGAATGTAATACAATGTAGTTTGCCCTTGTAAATTGCTCCACAGGATACAAACATAAGTAAGGCATGTGAGAAAGTAAAGGAAAACGAATTTACAAGAGAAACATTTATGTTTATGCTCCATAGATCCTGTTCTGTTTTTGTACTATTACTTTTCACATATGGTGCGAGTGGCATCATTTCATCACATTTCTTTAATTGTACATCAATGTCAAGTAGTAGACCACTCTGCCCTTTGTGATCTGCTACCATGAAACACTTTTGCCATCCTCCATTTTGACATACATGAACAGCTGTTATATGGTATGACCATGAAACACTGTCATATGGTATGACCATGAAACTACATGTACTGTTGTTATATGGTATGACCATGAAACAGTTTTGACTTATATGAACTGTTGTTGTCAATGTCAAGTAATATGATCATGAAACACTTTTGCCGCCCTCCATTTTCAAGATGTTCTAGTTGTCTTCAACTGTAACTCTCGCGATATTTCATTGATAATTCCTAGGACTATGTGGGTTCCTTTAGGCATTTCTAGTAACTGTTGTGAGCAAGGTGTTATACATTTTTGTCAATAAGTACGCTCAATAGATAGCACAATGGTACATTAATGATTTTGAACTCCACAACTATGTGACGCTATATATTGTTTGACCTTATATATGGTTTGTAGTTATTGACTTCTCAATGTCTTTTCGGATACAAAACATAAGGGTTGTTGAAGTTATTGTTTGCTAATGGAGTGATCGTCTTATTTTTGCAAATGATGATAACGTGATGATTTCATTATGTGGATATCTTCATTGTCGATTTCTTTTACGTAGATGTTTTATACATACCAAGGATATACTAGTATTGTGGTATAAGGGGTTGAGTATTTACATATGTCAAGGATAGACTAATATTGTTAACTTCTTTTGTGTGGATGTTTTGTACATGCCAAGAAGGTCAGGCTATATTAGAATGCCTTAATTATGAAATTGCATGTGTATGGTGGCACATGTAATGCATTGTGCTTATCGGTAATTTCATATTTCGTGTTTATGTATTTTGCATCATCCGAATTTCATCTATGTGTTGTAGTTGTATTTGATTGTTGATATGAAATTTTCTAAATGGTATGATTGAGAAAATTGTATGTTTTCTATTTTCTAAATTCTGATTGAATGGTGCAAACTATTGGGAAAATATTAAATTCACTATTCTAGGTGGCATAATTAAATTTTATTAGTATTTTACATGCATATTCCTAGGTGCTTAATCTGCTAGGAATCATACAAATGTTGTCAATATATCTCAGCAGGAAAAATAGACAATCAAGGGCGCTTAATCACGATTTAAACACTAATCGCCGGAAAACAACTAATCACGGGAAAACCAACTTATCTAGGGCGATAATCGCCTCAGAAAACCGACAATCAAGGGCGTGTTAATCGCCAAGAATACGATAATCGCTTAAAACTCCAATTGCCGGAAAACCTAATCGCCGGGAAACTATAATCGCAATAAAAACATTTTTCCTAGGCGCTTAATCGCAGTAATCCACATGTCCGCCGGGAATGTTTTTCCAAAGAAGATTTACAGTGCAGCAATAAGTGTCGGAAACATATTGCCAAGAGATAATTTGTTGCGCAAAGTAGTTTTCCGCTACGCTTGATTGCCTTAATAATAAGCCATGGTGTAGTGTGTTTAATGATCCTAAGGTACTAGTGAAAATTACTATGCGTTTAATGTCTCATAGACATTAAATCGCTAAACAGCTTGATACTTTATCAACTGTTGCCTCTCTTCGACCAGTCGTGATACTTCCAACAGGCATCGCTACCGGGATTAATTGTCATCACTTCATCAACTACTTAAGTAAGGACACGAACGGCGAAAAGGGGGTCAAAGCTAATTCGTAAGATCAATAGACGATTGATTTCATCTAAAGCTTTAGCATAGCAAGTTCTCATACCGAGTGTAATCAGATTAGTCCATTGTCTTGTCAAGGGCACCCCCTATAAATGATCTAGTTCATAGCAATAAAGAGCAGTCTCATCATCTCCTAAGAATTCTTTGTCATTTTCCTCTGTTTTATTTCGTAAGATCGACGACTCGATCATCGACACTTCTAAAATTGGTTTGATTCTAGTACTAGGAGACATTGCAAGTGCCTGTGGGTTCGATTTAATGCTCAGTGAGGATGTTTGTCATATTATGAAGTTGGTTTGATAGCAAAATCAGGCTTGATCTCATTGAAATTGCTTACTGTTGTCAGTTTATCTCATTGTAGTGGCTCTGTTGTTTCAGTAATTCAGTTGCATTGTGTATACTGTATTGATTAAATTATTGATCTGTGGTCCTGTTGGCCCTCTGTCAGCCGATTGGCTTTCATGCTTAATTTGTGATCTTTTGCTCTATTAGTCATATACTTTCTCTGTTAACTGGAATGCTAAAGTATTGATTCTGTATTCCATTGTGCTGTTAAGCAAAATCAATTCACAGTTGGCTGATAAGAAACTTGCCGTTTTATGAGATAAAATCATTGACATATTGGTGAAGCATTCTTTAGAGCTCAAAGTCTTTTTTTAATAGTTATATTCAATTTGTGAACATTGACATAAGTAGTGAGAAGGCCAAGAGTATATCTTGTGCAATAATTCATCTGAGAGTAATAAACAAATAATTAAATCTGAGTATTATGCTGCTTATAATTGTCCAAATATTCTATGTTTTGATCATATTATCCTGTTTAAATGACTTGAGAATTTACATATGTATTTGTTAATTTTGTCGTTTAAACACTGCTGAAATTATACTTTAATTATTGTTAATTATGCTAAAATTAATTTTGAATGTTTACTAAAACTGTTAGTTTTACAACATATATATACTAATGGGTAATTCAGTGCTGAGGTGCTAATACCAATCTTGACCGTTGGAGGTGAGAGCATGTATGGTGTTTAATGAAGACGATTAACGAAAGTGCATCGGGCGACCATACAAAGTGATTAAATGATTCAGAGGTGAGTCAGATTAATTTTGGTTGCTCAATTCGATCCAACCACAAGATTTTATATATATATATATATATATATATATATATATATATATATATATATATAGGTAGCCGTACGAACTGGCTACGGTTTTCGTCCAACGGTCGAGCGAGCTAACCGAGCCCACTGGGTTTGACATTTGAGTCGTTTTGAGTCGCACGGCGACGCAAAGGGGCAACGCGTACAAGTTGGGCTCAGGAAAGCAGCTTGGGGCGTCCTCAGGTTGGCAACTAGCTAGTTTTACGATTCAGGTGATCATCGCTTGTTTCGTCTGTGGCGGATCCTTGGCTGATTAATCACGCTTCAGCCAAAAAAGCCTATAAATCACACCACATCAATTTTATTTCTGCATCATGGGTCGGGATCATGGTCGTCGACCTAGCTACTAAAAAAGATATTTTAAAAAGAAGCAAAGTGCAATTTCCATATATTAACGATACAGAGAGATTACACATAACGGCGCCGACCTACGTATGGATTATCGTGACGGAGTCGTTTTCTGGCAGGCGGCTGCATGCTGTCGCTGCAACTCCTTTCTCTTGGAGGCGAAACATGCGAGGCTTCAAGCTCAGGCCGAAACCCAAAACCGGTGGGAGGTTTGAGTTTACATACATAGGGCGACGCTGTTTCGCGCTAGCTGCTGCTGCTTTCTCTGCAGCTTATTGGTAATCGTGTTCCCACTTACCACCCCTCTTGCGCACGCTTGGCAACTCAGGAGGCGCGCATGCGATCGGTATACCAGCGGACGCGTTTATTATTATTAAGACTCCGCTGGGGGGCACGCACAATAAAATAAATACATACGGTTTATAATAACTTTCTATATCACCTGGAGACAACACTAAAGACAAATTTCATACAATGGCTACAAAATCATAAATAACACATAATCTTTTAATACTTTTCTTGATTCTGATGATACAGTCGGCTACAGGATTGTAGACAATACATTTCTCTATCTTCGTTATCTTTCATCCACATCAACTTAAATCCTACGTTAATGATAAAAAACCTACTGTATATAATCTGATGAGAGAGTCGCCTTTGGCTAAGGTAATACATGGGGATCAGCGATCAGTCATCACCGGATCTTTGTTTCGCACTTGTATCATTTTGTGGATTTCTTTGGAGGTCTTGAGAGATAGATACTACATGTTACTTTTGGTAAACTTGCGGTTGCCATATACTCCATATAAGGGGTACGTAGTATAGAACAATTCTGCAAGTTTGTTTAATAGTTTAGAAATGGATCGATTTGGTCGATAACACAACAAAATTATAAACTCGCCCCTATATCTCTCAAATTCCGATTTAGCTCTTCAGACCCACTCGCTACTACGGGACTAAGAAGAGTTCAATTTTTTCTCAAAAATCTATTTAATAATATTTGTTTGAGGAATTTTTAAATATAATAAACGAGCTCAAAAAATTATAAAAATTTTGTGGAGCCTTCTGGCATAGTGTTCTTGCTTGTGTAATTTTTTTGAAATTTTATCCATTTTTACTTTCTCTGCAAAATTCTTTTAAGTATAATATTTGTAGGAATTTTCTAATATAGAAACCGAGGTCCAAACATTATGTGGTCTGTTGGCCCTCTGTCAGCCGATTGGCTTTCATGCTTAATTTGTGATCTTTTGCTCTATTAGTCATATACTTTCTCTGTTAACTGGAATGCTAAAGTATTGATTCTGTATTCCATTGTGCTGTTAAGCAAAATCAATTCACAGTTGGCTGATAAGAAACTTGCTGTTTTATGAGATAAAATCATTGACATATTGGTGAAGCATTCTTTAGAGCTCAAAGTCTTTTTTTAATAGTTATATTCAATTTGTGAACATTGACATAAGTAGTGAGAAGGCCAAGAGTATATCTTGTGCAATAATTCATCTGAGAGTAATAAACAAATAATTAAATCTGAGTATTATACTGCTTATAATTGTCCAAATATTCTATGTTTTGATCATATTATCCTGTTTAAATGACTTGAGAATTTACATATGTATTTGTTAATTTTGTCGTTTAAACACTGCTGAAATTATACTTTAATTATTGTTAATTATGCTAAAATTAATTTTGAATGTTTACTAAAACTGTTAATTTTACAACATATATATACTAATGGGTAATTCAGTGCTGAGGTGCTAATACCAATCTTGACCGTTGGAGGTGAGAGTATGCATGGTGTTTAATGAAGACGTATTAATGAAAGTGCATTGAAGGTGGGACCATACAAAGTGATTAAATGATTCAGAGGTGGGAGCTCGCATTAATTTTGGTTGTTCAATTCAGATCCAACCGTCAAGATTTTATATATATATATATATATATATATATATATATATATATATATATATATATAGGTAGCCGTACGAACTGGCTACGGTTTTCGTCCAACGGTCGAGCGAGCTAACCGAGCCCACTGGGTTTGACATTTGAGTCGTTTTGAGTCGCACGGCGACGCAAAGGGGCAACGCGTACAAGTTGGGCTCAGGAAAGCAGCTTGGGGCGTCCTCAGGTTGGCAACTAGCTAGTTTTACGATTCAGGTGATCATCGCTTGTTTCGTCTGTGGCGGATCCTTGGCTGATTAATCACGCTTCAGCCAAAAAAGCCTATAAATCACACCACATCAATTTTATTTCTGCATCATGGGTCGGGATCATGGTCGTCGACCTAGCTACTAAAAAAGATATTTTAAAAAGAAGCAAAGTGCAATTTCCATATATTAACGATACAGAGAGATTACACATAACGGCGCCGACCTACGTATGGATTATCGTGACGGAGTCGTTTTCTGGCAGGCGGCTGCATGCTGTCGCTGCAACTCCTTTCTCTTGGAGGCGAAACATGCGAGGCTTCAAGCTCAGGCCGAAACCCAAAACCGGTGGGAGGTTTGAGTTTACATACATAGGGCGACGCTGTTTCGCGCTAGCTGCTGCTGCTTTCTCTGCAGCTTATTGGTAATCGTGTTCCCACTTCCCACCCCTCTTGCGCACGCTTGGCAACTCAGGAGGCGCGCATGCGATCGGTATACCAGTGGACGCGTTTATTATTATTAAGACTCCGCTGGGGGGCACGCACAATAAAATAAATACATACGGTTTATAATAACTTTCTATATCACCTGGAGACAACACTAAAGACAGCTCATACAGTCGGCTACAAAATCATAAATAACACATAATCTTTTAATACTTTTCTTGATTCTGATGATACAGTCGGCTACAGGATTGTAGACAATACATTTCTCTATCTTCGTTATCTTTCATCCACATCAACTTAAATCCTACGTTAGCTGATAAAAAACCTACTGTATATAATCTGATGAGAGAGTCGTCTTTTGGCTAAGGTAATACATGGGGATCAGCGATCAGTCATCACTGGATCTTTGTTTCGCACTTGTATCATTTTGTGGATTTCTTTGGAGGTCTTGAGAGATAGATACTACATGTTACTTTTGGTAAACTTGCGGTTGCCATATACTCCATATAAGGGGTACGTAGTATAGAACAATTCTGCAAGTTTGTTTAATAGTTTAGAAATCTGGACTGATTTGGTCGTATAACACAACAAAATTATAAAACTGGCCCCTATATCTCTGAAATTCCCGATTTAGCCCTCTGTACCCACCTGCTACGGCCGGGGACGGCAGCAGGTTCAATTTTTTTCTGAAAAATCTATTTAATAATATTTGTTTGAGGAATTTTTAAATATAATAAACGAGCTCAAAAAATTATAAAAATTTTGTGGAGCCTTCTGGCATAGTATTCTTGCTTGTGTAATTTTTTTGAAATTTTATCCATTTTTACTTTCTCTGCAAAATTCTTTTAAGTATAATATTTGTAGGAATTTTCTAATATAGAAACTGAGGTCCAAACATTATGAAAAAAAATTTGTCTGATTCCCTACAGAGAGGACTTAATTGTGTAAATTTTACATAATTTTATATGCTCTGAAATTATCTCGACAAATTCAGGGTTTATGTCTAAAAAATTAGGACGAGACGTTTCGAAAATTAGGGTTTCCTGATTTCACGTGACTTGAAATGTGTGAAGTTTACTACCACATGACTACTTTTGGTCGCTATGGTTCTTGATCATATTTTCGAAGACGCTGAGAACTTAACTGAAGGGGCTGAGAACGTTGTGATTACGAAGATGCCCTAAAACATAGAAGAATCGATGTCGATGTGAATGGTTATTTATGGAATTCCACCAGAAGAGGCATACTTGCAATATAGTATTGGCTCAGCGGAGGCACAGAACCAGAACTACATTGCTGTCCGCGGACAGAAGCATATTACATGTGGTCACATGGCATGATGGTTTGGCTAATTGCTTTAGTCATGCACGCTACTACTACGGTACATTACGACACAAGCCTCCGGACCATGTAAGTACGAATGCCTTTAGGGGATACTAAAAAACATGACGAGTAGGAGGGGGACTATTACGAAATGGCCTGACATATTGCATGGACCGGGGCCATTTGCCCTTCCTTTCAAGCTCAGCGTTGTACTCCTCGCCGGCCGCCCTGGCCTCGGCTGCTATTTTCCGCTTTTTCTCGCGCTCCCTGCGCTTGCACGCCTCGAGATGGGCTTACGTCTCCCGCCGGATACGCTGGTTGTGCTATTCAGTCTGACGCTCCTCCTCCCAGATCTCGCGCCCCCTTTCGGCATTCCACTCATCGAAGTCGAGCTACCACTGGTCGTGTGGGTGGATCTCTAGGTCGATCCACTTGCGGAAGCCACATAGCGGCTCCGGAGACTACGGGTAGACGGGAGAGATTGTTAGTGCGTACTCTAAAAGAGAATTGGTACGGAAACCTACTATAAGTACTCCTTACCGGCTGCTGATAGCTGCTCGTATCCCAACGGCGGTCGGGATAGTCAGATGAGTAGTTCGGACAAACCCAGTAACGCATGCTGAAGCTGATCCGGTACTTGGATTTGAAGAACTTGCATGTGTCCCTGCACCAACAGAGGGGCGGCGTCTCCCCCTAGCTTGTTCTTCACGTGCTGTAGAAGCCCTTGCTAGATCGCGGATCTCGTTCCATTGCTTCTTCTGCTTGTCCATCCCGGCGTGGTGAAGCAAACTGTGGTGTAGTGTTGGGTTTGGCCGAGTAGTTGTCTTGCACCTCCTTTTATAAGCCACGGGGTTGGCATGGTGTGGTTAAATCTTATCTTTTTGCAGAGAGAAGTCATGTCTCATTTTTAAGAGTGTTGTCGCGTCCTACTTTGCAGAGTGCTGTCATTTCGGTCTGAAAAGCTGGCGAGGTAGTCACGCAATACCCAATAGAGATTGGATGACATCGATCTAAAATTATCTTCAGCATGACATTATTCCTGAAGATGATGTAGAGGCTGATCGTATTGCTCGGAAAACCAAATCATACATGTAGAGGCTGATCGTATTGCTCGGAAAACCAAATCATACACTCTGATCGAACGTACCTTGTATAAACGAGGATCTGACATAATATTGATGAGATGCATATCTCAAACGAATGGTATTAAGTTGCTATCCGACATTCATGGAGGAGTCTGTGGAGCACATCATTCCTATAGAACATTTGTTGGTAAAGCCTTCAGGAAAAGATACTACTGACCAACTGCCTTTCATGACGCAAAAGAGCTCGTGATGAAGTGCGTACAATGTCAATTTAATAGTCGACAACTACATCAGCCGGTACAAGCTTTGCAAACAATACCTCTTTCTTGACCTTTTGCAACATGGGAACTAGACATTCTGATACCTTTCCCAATAGCACCCGGGGCTTCGAATTCCTTTTCGCCATGATTGACACATTTACCAAATAGATAGAAGCTGAGCCAGTTGTTAAAATAACAACTGAAGCCACTAAGAGGTTTCTCACAAAAAAATATGATCACGCGATTTGGTGTACCTAGTCGTATAATCACAGATAATGGTGACCAGTTCTCTAGTGGAATTTTCAGAAATTTTGTAAGGATCCATGTATCAAGATACATTTTGTTTCTGTCGCTCACAAGTAGAGTAATAGAGCAGTCGAATGAGCCAATGGGATGATAATGAAGGGGTGAAATGCCGAGTGTTCGACCAGTTAACACAACGGTCAGGTGCTTGGGTTCAAGAACTTTCTTCTATATTATGGGCCGTTCGAACCACGACTAGTTGTGCGACCTGTGAAATACTATTTTTTCTCATTTACGGTGCTAAAGCCATGCTTCCTTCAAAACTGAAAATGAGCTCTGCTCGAACTGATTGTTACAACGATAACGATCTAGAAGAATGACGACTCGACGATATCAATGTTCTTGAGGAACGACGAAAGCAAACCCTAATACGATTAGCGATTTACCAACAAGCAATGCGAAGGTATCACAGTCATAAGGTGCAACCTCGCAGCCTAGCTGTAGGTGATCTGGTTTTCAGAAAAATTCAGAGTTAGGCTAATCGCAATAAACTTTCTCCCAAATGAGAAGGTCTGTACACTATGGTTGAAGTCACCAGACCTGGTTTGGTACGACTAGCTATGTCAGACGAGCGTATTTTGTCAAACTCTAGGAATATTAACCAATTGCTTAGGTTCTTTGTATAATTGTGTTTTTACATTATGTCAAATTTATTTTATCATTTCTTTATTTTATTCGATGAGTGATATTGTTTATATGTTTGTACCATACTCTGGTTGCCTACTATTGTTGTTTACACTGGTCGGAGAAGACGAACTTCTCTCCGATATCCTTCAAAAGGATCTCTGTTACTCTCTACCTCAGACATCTAAGTCAAACGCCACAAGGATCCTAGTCGTAACTATTACGTCGATGGTTCTCACGCGCGACCAAAGTCTTTTCTTAAAGAAACATGCGAGTACAAGGAGCATAACACAAACAACTACATATAGTAATTTACATGCTTAAGATTTCAGAGACTAAATTTCTTCACTTTAAAATTCTGTTTTACTCTTGTTTGGCTATTAGTCGAGATGCGGAAAGCCTCCTAGTCGAAGTCTCTCCTCTCCGCACGTGGTCCTACCCACTGGAAGGAGCTTCCTAGCGACGATCATTTTCCTATGATCTTCGCTGCCAGTCGAACTTGATCATGAACACATTTTGCAGAGTGTTTCTCACGTCTTAAGTTCTTAGCAATCATTACGACCAGTTTGGATACTACATATAAATAAAACCACTCATCATTTATTGCATATTTTATTTCTTATCAAGACAAGTCTTATCTTCCAACCATGTAATCTATTATTTGGTATTTCGATTATGGAAAACAGATCTACCACTACTTGAAGTCACACACTGGTTCTAACCACAATTGATTTCCTAGTATTAATACGATCAATTTTTATTATATAATCAGCACATACTATCAATAGTGGTCGTGACTTTTACTCTTATTCTTGGCTTACTGTTGTAGGATCGCGGGAACTCGTGGCCTATATGAATTCAGATCACTATCCAAAACAAATCCTAGCCCTTTAAGTGTGTGACCCTATAGGTTCATGTGTAATCGGCCGTGACGGGTTTTCCTGAAGTTTCTCGGCTAAAGTTTTTAACTAGGCAATTCGTGCAATGCAGCGGAACACATATCATGTACTCTTTCTCTAAAATTTTTCCACTGGGTTTTTACAGAGTTTTGACGAGACATATACATGTCGAATGAGTGACCAAGGGGAGTGTTAAGAAACCGGGCTCAGAACCGGAGAGTCTTGATCCAAGTGGGCTCCTTATCCATCCAGTTACTTATATAAAAGAGGGAGACCCTTAACATTGTAAATCGTTTTCAGAGGAGCAATAAAAAGAAGACTGAAATTCTTTTATATCTCTATTTTTAATCTACTATTAAACTCTTACATTTTTATATTATTCTTACAATTATAAATTTATTTACGAACTAATCGTTAGAAATGTACTCTTCGTCGACAGCTTCGCTTCGAAAGCGTGTCATTCTGGCCAAAAGCTAACCTGGGGCTACCAAATTTTCCCTAAAACCGCGACTTCGCCCCCAAACCGTAAACCACCCATCCTCCCAGGATCGCCACGAAACCCAAAAACTCACCCGGCTGCTGACTCGTCCGTCCTGCAGATACCGACTTGTGCAACTGACATGTGGACCCGGGACGATTGCGCCCCCACGGAGCAGTGACAGTGAAGTCGAGCGAGGCGAGCTCACCCGGCCTTGCCACCGCGGCCCGTGGTTTTCCCGAAAGAGGACATGTTTCGCACGAACATCCCCGTTTTTATATGGAAATCTCAAGTCGCGCCCCATGTGCCACCTCGCTGCTATAAAGGGCCACCTGCCTCGCATCGTCGAAACCACACCGAACACCAAACAAGACACACGTCAAAGCAAGAAAACTACAGATACCTCTAGGAAAGTGTATTATATTTGCACTCCACTCCTCTGCTCCGCTCCCACTCCACTAGCGCTCCCTCGGCTTCGCCTGCGGCTTATCGGATCTCGATGGACACCCATATCGGATCCGTGGACGGGCCGTCGCCGGCGGCGGACAACGGCGCGGTGGGCTGCCCGGCGGCGGCGCCGGGGTGCCCGATGACGTCGTCGCAACCCGCGGCGGCGGTCGTGTCCGCCGGGGAGGCGTCGCTAGGGCGGCACCTGGCGCGACGGCTGGTGCAGGTGGGCGTCAGCGACGTGTTCGCCGTCCCCGGGGACTTCAACCTGACGCTTCTCGACCACCTGATCGCCGAGCCCGGGCTGCGCCTCGTCGGCTGCTGCAACGAGCTCAACGCCGGCTACGCGGCCGACGGGTACGCGCGCGCGCGCGGCGTGGGCGCCTGCGCCGTCACGTTCACCGTCGGCGGCCTCAGCGTGCTCAACGCCATCGCCGGCGCCTACAGCGAGAACCTGCCGGTCATATGCATCGCCGGCGGGCCCAACTCCAACGACTACGGCACCAACCGTATCCTCCACCATACCATCGGCCTCCCGGACTTCTCCCAGGAGCTCCGCTGCTTCCAGACCGTCACTTGCCACCAGGTACGTGCCCTATTGCTTCTTCTTGGATTCCTTTAATTTCTTGGGTTCGATCGGGTGGTTCGTGATCTGGTTGGCTGATGGTTGGTTTGCTTGTCTGTGGATTCAGGCGGTGGTGACCAATCTGGAAGACGCGCACGAGCAGATCGATACGGCCATCGCGACGGCGCTGAGGGAGAGCAAGCCGGTGTACCTCAGCATCAGCTGCAACCTCCCCGGGCTACCTCACCCAACCTTTAGCCGCGATCCCGTCCCCTTCTTCCTCGCCCCCAGGTGCCTTTCTCTCCCTTTGATTCACGGACTTTTCTTGGATCATGAAACTTTTCCCTAAAATTTCCAGTTATTGCTACGCTGTTTCTTGATTCAAGTTCTATCTACTGTGATCGTAATATTTCTTTACCCAAAAAAAGGGTGCCTGGTTAAATCGGTAGTATTGAGATAGTGTAAATTGATACTCCCTTTAAGTCATCTGATGAATTGAGTCTGTTAATATTGCATTGCAATTTGAAGTCATCTGATGAATTGAGTTTGTTGTAATATTGCCCTGCAATTTTAAGCTCTTTGAAGCCATCTGAATTGATTTTTGTTGTAATATTGCGCTGCAATTTTGAGCTATTTGAAGTCATCTGACGAATGGAGCTGTTGTATCAATGCAGACTGAGCAACAGGATGGGGCTAGAGGCTGCAGTGGAGGCAACCGCCGAGTTCCTGAACAAGGCGGTGAAGCCGGTGCTAGTCAGCGGCCCCAAATTGCGCGTGGCGAAGGCTGGAAAGGCCTTTGTCGATCTTGTAGATGCCAGTGGCTACGCCTACGCAGTAATGCCATCGGCCAAGGGCCTTGTGCCAGAGACGCACCCCCACTTCATTGGCACCTACTGGGGCGCCGTCAGCACTGCCTTCTGTGCCGAGATTGTTGAGTCGGCCGACGCCTACCTCTTCGCAGGCCCCATTTTCAATGACTACAGCTCTGTCGGCTACTCGTTCCTCCTCAAGAAGGACAAGGCCATCATCGTGCAGCCTGAGCGTGTCATCGTCGGGAACGGCCCAGCATTTGGATGTGTCATGATGAAGGAATTCTTGTCTGAATTGGCTAAGCGCCTTAATAAGAACACAACCGCCTATGAGAACTACAAGAGGATCTTTGTGCCTGAGGGTCAGCCGCTGCAGAGTGAGCCGAACGAGCCGCTGCGTGTCAATGTGTTATTCAAGCACATCCAGAAGATGCTGACAGGTAACAGTGCGGTTATAGCTGAGACTGGTGACTCCTGGTTCAACTGCCAGAAGTTGAAGCTGCCCGAGGGCTGCGGGTGAGCATTCTGACTCTACACTGTTGTCATGGTACTTCCTTGTTCTATGTCTTGTACTGAGCAGGGCTGTTTGCACACTGCAGGTATGAGTTCCAAATGCAGTATGGTTCAATTGGATGGTCAGTGGGGGCATTGCTCGGATACGCCCAGGGGGCTAACGACAAGCGAGTGATTGCCTGCATTGGTGATGGGAGCTTCCAGGTGAAGTGCCGCGTTGCTTGATCAAACCTGGTGCTATCTGCTGCGATTTGGTGGATGATGGTGCCTTTCTAATGCCATCTTGGGGTAACTTTCTGCAGGTGACAGCACAGGATGTGTCAACAATGCTGCGGTGCGCTCACAACAGCATAATCTTCCTGATCAACAATGGCGGGTACACTATTGAGGTGGAGATCCACGACGGACCTTACAATGTCATCAAGAACTGGAACTACACTGGCCTTGTGGATGCCATCCACAACGGGGAGGGCAAATGCTGGACCGCCAAGGTAAGCAATTGTTCATCGGCCAGTGTTAACCAGGTTTTGCTCCTACAATTGGGGAATTGCTGCTGATAGATGCTGTTATACACGTTGGGCAGGTGAAGTGCGAGGAGGAGCTGACGGCAGTGATAGAGACGGCGTTGGGGGAGAAGAAGGACTGCTTGTGCTTCATCGAGGTGATCGCACACAAGGACGACACCAGCAAAGAGCTGCTGGAATGGGGCTCCAGGGTTTCTGCGGCCAACTCCAGGCCACCGAATCCCCAGTAGACCAATCTTTCCTGTCTCTGTAGTCAGTAGTAGTGGCACACGTTGGGCGTCATCAAATAATGTGAACTCTTTGCCCTTGTTTTATCTTCTGCTTTTGTCTAGCTTCTTGGTCTTTGTTCTTCTGTCCTGTGGCTCTGTATCTACTTGTGATTTGTGACTATCTCCTGTGTCTTGCATGTCAATGCTACCAGGACTACGAGAAACTTTCTGCTTGCATTCGCCGTTTTGTAGCTATCTTTTATCCTGTGCCATGATTGATCAATGAACATAAGACTTGTGGTCCGCGGTTATAAAATTACAGCCTTAGTTACAGGGAACAGCCAGTTCATTAATATGGTCGGCCGTGCATAGTGTGATCCCTCTCATTTTCTAGGAGAGACAACTTACGTGGTCCTTGACGTGTCTTTGGCGACATCAGACCCGTACATGAGATGAGATGCATCATGCATGAACATTGAATCTTGCAAAGATGCAGCATATGTAGAGTTTTTCTTATCAGGGGTGCGCGCCCCGGTGCTGTCGTTTTATCCCATCCGTGTTCACGAGAAGGCATATGCCATCTGTCCAGCTTCTGAGATAATTGGCCAAGTAGAGTAATCTACTCCAACTTTTGGAGCAAGAGGCTGCGTGCACAGTACAGATGCGGCAGCACTGCGCTATCCCTGGAGCTATCTGTCTGTTTGTGGTTTTGATAGTGCCATCCTCTGTCTGCTTTTACCGGCTAAGGTGGTCACCTTATAAAGTGCCATTACCTAAAGCATATCCTCTGCGCGTTTAATTAATCTTGGTTATATTAAGATCAACGATGTGCTTACGTGGAGACTGTAAATCAGAAGTTACTTTGTATAGAAAAGAGATGAAAAAAGAAAGTCTTTTGAACATTCCGCAGGAAAAGCGGGCACACATGTGAAGAGGACATGGTACAAAGTATTAGTGTCTGCCACTATGTGGTGTGGTTTGTGGTTGATCTGCTGCGCCTGTTGTTTTCCTGGACGGAGAACTAGCATTTTGTTCCGACAAAGGAAACTCACAATTTGTAATTTTGCATCAATTTTAGCTGGTTCGTGCTTTGTTTTAACGGATTTGCTATTTCATATGCGTATGAAAATTTTCAAAATCACATTCGATTTTCTCACCTTCGGATCGGCATGGAGATTCGTGCTCCAGCGAAGTCATCCTCCTCTCCGGCACCCGGCGACGGCGGTGGCAGAGGCCAACAGATTAGGGCTAAGGTTTGGGTTCGCCAGTGCCTGCTAGGGTGGTGGCGGACCGGCGACGGTGTGTCGAGACGGCGATGGTTGCACCGGACGCGGGCAAGGAGGAGGGCAGTGGGCGAGGTTGGTGGAGGATGGCGACGACCGAAGTGGTTAGGGGGCGGTGGGAGGTGGCGGCGGATCCGACGATGGTAGCCGCCGGAGACGAGGAAGGAGGCAGCGCGGGGGATCTCGTCGGAGAGGAGGAAGAAGGGAGGCGGTAGTGACGAGACTGAGATCTGGGGTGGAGGAGGAAGGGGCAGGGCGAAAGGACCTTGATGGCGAGCATCGTCGGCACCCAAGACGATGACGGCAAGGCGGCAATGGGGTGGGGCAAGGGGCGGCGGCAGCTAGGTGTGGAGTAAGTTAGTATTAGGGTATTGAGAGGTTTATATAGGTGAGAGATGGAGAGATGTGAACTACAAAATCTTGATCCAACGTAGACAAAAATGAGTACGATTTCCTAAATATTCAGGCACTCGTGAAATAGACACACCCTTGTTTCAACTAAACCACTTACCGTACTTGTTGTAGCTGAAGTATTCAATTTTTTTTTCAATTGTTTCATCGCACCCAACATGACCCTACCGAGTTACAAGGATCATGGGCTAAAAGGGAATTTTAAAGCGTGTGTTTCTTACCTGTTCCTTGTTCTTTCTTCATTGCATATTTGCATGATACATAAAATGTTGTTGAGAAATCGTCGTTGGCGAGTCCACTTCTAACGATTACCTCGTAGATAAACATAGAATCACATTAAACAATACAAAAATATAAGAACAGAATAGTAGATTGAACACGGAGATGTAGGGGACTTCTTGCTTCTCTTTATTACTCTTCAAGCGATCAACATTTTACAATGAATAGAACCTCTTATTTATAGGCTAGAAACCCTGCTAGGGTTTTGGATGGAGCACCCACACATAGGCCGACTGCTGAGCTAAGCTTATGATTTCCCAACACTCCCCCTTGGGCACCCATCCTCACATGTTCATGCCTCGTCAAAACTCAATAAAAACCTAGTGGAAATTTTTTAGAGAAAAAGTACATAACAAACGTCTACTGCATTGCACGAATAACTGTAATATCCCGAAAGTGAATCGGCTTTTCGGAAGAAGTCCCGGGAGAGGGAGCGGAACAAAATCTAAAATTATCCACTCATCGGGGGTTTAGCGAACTTTCAACAACCTAGGCCTGGGCCGTAGCCCGGGAGGGGCCCATGAGGGGGGGGGTGACCAAGAGGGGGGTTTTCTCCCCCAAACCCTAGCCTCTCCTCTCTCTCCCCACTCCCCTCCCCTTGAGCCGCCACCCCCTATCCCCAAACTAGCGCCTCCCCTGCCCTTGGCACCTCCCCCCCTTGGTGTTGGCCTTCAGCGATCCCCGGCGCTGCCCCAAGGTCTCCCCCGAAGCCGATCTCTCCTGCCGTCACCGCCGGACGATCGTCTTCCTCGCCTTGGCTGGCCATTGAAGGGAGGAGAGGGAGGTTCTTCGAGAGGTCGATCCAAGTAGTTCTTGATGTTCTACAAGGGTAACAGTGGCCTCCCCTCACTGTTTGATTCATAAGAGATGAGAATTCAATTCGATTAGTTGGATCATTTTGCCTCTGTTGTTAGATCCAATCTGTACAGTAGGTTGTGCGCCCAGTTTCGGCGTCTTAGAAGCAGAATATGGTATTTTTGTCTTCTATAGTTCTGTAGCTCTGGTTTTTATCTTTCCATAGCTACTGAGATCACGAGATTCCGCCTTACGGTTTAGGAGATATGAATTTTTCTTTGCGTGCTGTTCTGTTTGTCTAACGAGAAGGAACTGTCTGTTTGTTCCTCAATTTTGACCTTGTTAATGTAGGATTCAGGACCTCCACCCATTTAGGTTATTGTAGAGTGTTTAATAATATTTCCATATTGATAAATAACACCTCTATTGGATCTATAGAATGAAAGATATGCCTTGTTCTTTACTGCTTATCGATTGTCTGGACAGATGTCTGTCATACATTTTCAACTGCTGGTTAGCTGATTGTTTTGGCAGATTTAATGAATCTTGTCAACTAGAGTTTCATAGCCTGGTTCGTTAAAATTCATTGAGCACTAGTTTTACATCATTCCGAGTTACAGATTTTTAATTATGATTTTTCTCGTACTGCTACCCAGTAGGGTTGTCAGGTGACTGAATAGTTTAATTGTCAGTTTGAACCCGTTGATTGTGTTGGATAGTTAGAGGGTAATGGTAGGACACCTGTAGCTATGTCATACCTTGTATCCTTATTCGGAATACATATTTGTGTAAACAGTGAGGCGGCGAGTGGAGGAGCACCTTCGTTGCCTCCTAGCACGTCACAGCGCAGAAGGTAAGTACATTGTGTTAAGACATGATGATTTCTGTTGAATGTTATTGATGCGATGTTACTTCTATGCTCCCTGTTCATACCTCATGTTTTACAGTTGAATGTTTTGATGCGATGTTATTTCTATGATTCATAATTCAAACTTTATGATATTTATTCGTTCTCAGTTGATAATCCATGTGAATGAAAGATGTGACACTCATTGCATATATTCATTCCATTCTTGCATTTTTTGTGTTTCGTCCACGGGAGTGGAATTGTTAAGACCCTTCAATTCCAGTATGGGCACGTAAGACCCACCATTCCAATGTGGGCAATTTCGGACACCCGTATGAAACGTTCTTCATACGGTGATTGGATCCCCAGACTTTGTTAAGTACGGGCTTATGTGAGCACCGACGGGTGTGTCACTCGCTATACCGGTATGAGCATGTCTGCAGTCCTTTCCTTTCAATGCATCCATTCATTCCATTCATACTCATAAGTGTTCAGAGATAAGTTCAGATTTCGTATTGAGATAGACTTGTTCATAACATTGTATGTTCAATTGTTTACTGTACTTCTGAGTTTCGACTCATTCTTGTTTTCTGTATTTATTTAGGTGATCGTTGATGATGACTCTGTTGGGACGGAGTAGACCAGCACGTTTCACACAGTTCACTATAATTTACTCTCATTAGTAATGTTGATTTATCTTTCATTTGTTCACCGAGGAACTGTAATAAATAAATTTACTATTGCATGATATTTATATTCCTGTTAGATTTTCTTGTTAAATGATGCTAGTGGTTCACTTCAATTATTTCTTGATTATGTTTGATGAATTCAGTTTTTATTCCTGCCATGCTACTATTAAAGTTGGTTCCGATATGTACTTAGAGGAGTTTCAGTTTAAATTCTTTCACAAATTTGGTTGTACGTTAGTTCATTAGGTAACATCTTGGCTTCCGAATAGCCAGGGTGTTACAATTACCTCATTAAGAACCTTAGTCAAGAAACTTAAGGAAAACTCGTCAAGGGAAAAATAGTACAATCCACCTAATTTCATTTAATCTCCAGGATTTACTCTTTGGGTACTCGATCTTCATGATCAAGTTTCAATAATGAGTTTGTGAGGATTCTCCCTCTGAATTCTGCACTTCTCTAAGTCTCATCATTCCAATTCCACGTATGCATCCTTCAAAGCTAGACACTGGAAGTGACTTAGTAGATAAATCTGCAAGATTTTCACATAACTTAGTACGCAGTACTTTAATTTCGTCCATCTTTTGCAATTCATAAGCATAGAAGAACTTGGGGTTGATATGCTTTGTGAGATGACTTTTCATATAACACATCTGCACTTGTGCAACATAAATTGCATTATCTTCATAGATAATAGTGAGAGTTTACGCGGTATTCAATCCACACGACAGCTGGATGTGGTGAATCATCCGCCGAAACCAAGAACATTCTCGCGAGGCTTCGTATAGTGCTATGATTTCCGAGTGGTTCGTCGAAGTCCATACAAGACTTTGCTTAGACGATTTCTATGGAATTGCAGTTTCACCACATAGCAATACATAGCATGTTTGCGACTTGTCTGTATGCGGATTTGACAGGTACCCGACATCTACATAACCATTCATAGACATGTCTTGGTTCTTTCTGTAGAACACTTTGCTTCCTTTGAGGTATCGGAAGATGTCCTTCATTCCCTGCCAATGTCTTTTGGTAGGTCCTACACTATACCTTAGTAATAAGTTCACGACAAATGCAATGTCCGATCCAGTATAGTTTGCTAAGTACATGAGTGCTTCTATTGCATTTAAGTATGGGAATTTCAGTCTCGGTACTTCTTCCATCTCTTCTCTAGGTTTGTAGGGATACTTATCTTACTGCAAAGATCTTCCGACCATTAGCACTTTCGAAGGGTATACCTTTTCAAAGTTAAACCTTTCTAATACCTTTTGAGTGTAGGTTGATTGATGCACTAATATCCCTACAAGAGTATGCTCAAGCTACAAGCCTAGACAATATTTAGTTTTACCCAAATCTTTCATTTCGAACTCCGACTCCATGTAAGAGCTTACTTTCTTAATACCTTCCAGGGTTTCAATGATGTTGTTGGACCGTAAAGGCGACTAGAGGGGGTGAATAGGAGCACGCTCACTTTTTTCACAAATTATGAACTCAATACAATTTCACTCCAGTAGCTATTAGAAAGCTATGAAGATCAATATACCAGTACAGCGGAAGACTAGTATTGAATCCAATTAAACCCCTAAGCAATGCTATCAAAATCAACTAAGATTGCAAAGACTCACAAAGACGCGAGGCGGTCGACCACTGACCCAATCGGTCGGACCGATTGCGCTGTCCGACCGGCGTTATCTTTGGCGGTCGAACCGCTCAAAATCGGTCGACCGGTGATGATGGCGATCGACCGGCCGACTCGAACCGATCTGCAATGATAAAATCACCCAGATGACGAAGTTGCAATTAGGTGAAACTTTTGATTCTCAACTCTAATCTTTATGAAACTTTGCACACACCTTCTATATGCTATTGAGGACCTATTCCAATCGAATATTATGATAATTCTTGGAATGATCTTGAGCAATTGCCAATTGATTAACGTAAGGTCTAAAACCGCAAGAACGAAAACTTGATCCTAAAGCTTGTTCGTGAGGATTGATGATCAAGATGATGCTAGATAGATTCACACATATCACAACAAGCTAATTCACGTGAAAGAATCAATCACAAACTCGTGGATCAAAGAAAGCCCTAAAAACACGAAATTGAAAGCAAGAACGAAAAAGGACTTATCTCAAGCAAACCTTGCATAGATTGATTTCGTGATTGTTGCTGGATTACATCCACACCATCATGGATCAGTGGACAATCAAAGATCACGAAATTCACCACAAACCATCAAGAGCCCTTGCCTCCACCTCAACTCCCCTAAAGACAATTAGGGTTTTGAAACATAAAAAGGCGAGAGAGAGAAGAGCTAGATGGTGCAGCCACCACCTCCCCCTATTTATAGTGGAGGTCTAAAACTCTTAGGGTTTGACTCTCTTGGGCTCCCGTTAAGGCCCACTAACAAACGGGTCACACACGCACGCGCTTGCAAGCGCCGTCTTTAACTTTTGACCTAAACCGCTTCACCATGCACCATGGATTTGCCAATAGGTCACCCTTGTCCATCTTGTGTCACGCTTGAGTCGTTGACCCGCTGCATCGTCGATCGTTCGACCTCAACTCTTCAAGTCTAGTCCGATTCTCCTCGCCGTTGACCGTCGTTGACCACCAAGCTACCGCACAACCACGGACAAGAAAACACGTGTTCGGGAACAAGTTCTTCACAACTTGACCCATGTTAGTCAAAACATGCATCATGCAAATCATATGCCACAATACCAATGACTTTGACCTAACAAAACAACATCGCCACGAAGTTGGCCGACGTTCAAGTAAACCGGTCCGACCGCTCCAGTGAGCGGTCGGACGCTCCATGGCGGTCGGACCGCTCCACAATGAGCGGTCGGACCGCCTATGACTTAGCCAAATTCAAGCCTGAAATTCAAACCTTCAAAAATACAAACGAATAGAACTTCTTCGGAGACTCCAAAAATTATGAGACCAAGTGCATTGGGATCCCCTCACTTGCCTACAACACCTATTTTTGGCCCAGCTCGATTTGACCACTTTGGTCACCGCCGGTCCGACCGCCCCACATGGCCGGTCCGACCGATTTGGGACCGGTCGGACCGCCCCTGTCCAGAATACCTGTAGCTTTGTCGAAAACGCGTGAAACGACAAACCGTAAACGCCATTGCCAATTGTCACATCATCCTAAGATCTGGAGCATATCCCCATGAAATCCACAGATGTTCATATCATCTTCATACACTGAGATTATACAAAATCCATCTTGAGATTGTCGTATAAATACACAGAGACAATTCTCGTTGTTCGTGTAGCCTTTTTTTGCATCGAAAATCGTTTCAAGCGATTATACCACATCCTGCTGTAAGATCGAGGAGGCCGACTAGAGGGGGATGAATAGGCGGTTTTAAAAAATCTCTTTGGTTAAAAGAAAATTTTAATGCAGAAGCTAATAACAATTTGGTTTTGCACAATTAAAACCTAAATCAACTAGGCTTGACTAAGTGCACCAACAATATGAATACAATTGAATATAAGCAATTAGCCAAATACAAGTAAGCAATTGAATTCAAGTAATGTAAATTGCATAAGGTAAAACACAATATCAAACCACAATAGACACATGATGTTTTACCGTGGTGATCGGAGACTTGCCGGTCTCCCCTAATCCACGTTGAGGCAAGCCAAACGAATTGGACCGGCTCCACGAATTAAGCCAACACCTCTGAGGTAAGTCCAACCACTTGGACCGGTTCCAACACGAACCAACACCTTGATCCACTCGGGGTTGCTCTTCCTCCACTTCGGAGATGGCGAGCACCAAACCACTCACAACCACGTCGGGCCTTCTCACAAGCTTCTTGAGAAGATCACCGGTCCACGACGCCTCCACGTCATCTAGGTGTCGGCAAACACCAAGAGTAACAAATTTCAACTCTCACTTGAACTAATCAACTGCCTAAGCTCAATGAATACACAATCCACTATCTAAGGCAACACATGCACTCAGGGTTTGCTCTCCAAACTCACTAGGTGCAACACATGCACGTACGAGATGAGAGGACTTGCTCTTTGCTGAAGGGATGAATAATGGCACCAGTAACCTTGCCCAAGACCGGCCAAGGTGGGTATTTATAGCACACACAAAAACTAACCGTTGGAAATAAAATACTGACAAAATCAGCACAAGCGGTACTACCGCCGTTCATAGGCCGGTACTACTGCACCTACACGACAAGCACAGTAATGGCTATATTAGACGAGAAACTAGTCGTTAAAAAGTGTGGCGCGGTACTACCGACATTCAACTCGAGGTAGTTCCACACTCCGGTCGTTCCATTACTGAAGGGCGGTACTACCGCTTCCACTTAGGTCCAACACATGGCACCTACTGGAAAAAACATACCGCACCATCTTCTGATATAAACGAGTTGCGGTAGTTCCTCTCAACCAACGCTGGCACTACCGCACTTCCAAGAGAGCAATAAAAATAAAAAAGGTGTCTCTTTGGAAAAAAAAACGTACCGCTGGATTTTCGGACCATCCGGGTTGCGGTAGTTCCACTCCCAACAAGCCGGTACTACTGCACAGCGTTAGTTCCGCTTTCTTAACGTCGGAACTACCGATATTCCTGAGAGAAACTCAATTAGCAAAACACATTTGCCAATTGACTTGCGATTCAAATGAGTGTTAAAGGTAAGATTCCCAACAAGTTACAAAACACATTTGTCAACTTTTAGAATCACACCACAAGGAATAATATACATGGACTTAAACCATTTGTAAAACACATTTGCAAACTAAAGTCACATGCAACAAGGATCATGCATGAGCATCAACTATTTGCAAAACATATTCACAAATAATAACATCATGCCACAAGGCGAAGGTGCATGGACTTCAACTATTTGCAAAATACATTTGCAAATTATAGTCCCATACTACAATGTTTAAATGCATAAGCCTCGGCTATTTGTAAAACACATTCGTAAATAATAGCATTATGCATGGATGAGCTAGAGCAAACACAATGAGCTATCAATACATGACTAACTCATGCTACTAGTCAAGACCCCTCTTAATAGTACCACAACTTATACTAGCAATCCAGTCTTCAATAACAACATTTGGATATAAGTCATCATACGATAAGAATTTAAACAATCTAGCTATTTTTATGCCTGTTGCGAAGCAATTTAAAGCATAAAGAATTCTTCATACTATGCATGAAATAATGTGAAATCACAAGAAAGAATATTCTCCCCCTTTTTAGCATAAATTAAATCACAAAGGAGAATATATATTTTTCATCCAAATGTGGGGATATTGATCATATAAATATCCCCCCTTTAGAATTAATCACCAAAAATCCAAAACAAATCTAAAGCCAACATATAGGTTTTGCAAAATAAAAACTTGGCAATTGAAATCATTTTATTGTAATCATTGAAATATTCCCCTCTTTTGACAATAATCGTCCAAAAATTAAGTAAGGTCAAAAAGAGAACTTTGCATATCAATTAGCTTGGTCATAAGAAGTATGAAATGGACACATATGACCAATAAGGGTTTTTGTCTCCAAGAGAATCCACAATAGGTCACAAGCCTATTGAACATATAACATTGTCCCCTTTAAACAAAAAATAATTTAGAACCACATGAAATAATATTTTGAAACACATTCAAATAGACTCCTTTTGAAATTCTTTCTTCTCCTTTGACACACAAAGGATTCTCTTTCATCGTGTCATCTTCTCCTTTGTCATCTCTTTAAGATATATCCATCAAAAACTCATGATGACTTCAATCTCTTTCCTTTTACTTATTATTTGTAGCCAAATTCTCCTTCTTTGATATGTGATACCAAAAGTGTCTATATGTGGATCACACTTGAACGATAGTCCTTGAACATCACTTGTAGATACCACATGTTGACAAGACTTAAGATTGCAAGGTGCTTGAACTTCTCTCACAAAGATCTTCAAATAAAGCATTCAAGGAGAAGAGGGAATGAGAGAATCCACTCGTACACGGAGAGTACTTGAGCTTGGTCAAAAGAAGTATCATCGGCAAGTAATAAAATTATATACCACTTTGAAGGAATAAGATGATATCATGAAAAGATGAATCTCATGACGAGGTCAAGATGATCAAGAGAAGCTACCACTTTTGGAAAGAATATCATTTCTATGATAAAATATCACAATGCGATCAAAATGACATATGGAGTTAAGAAAGTACTTGAGGGTAGCTAGCGAATATAACAAGGATCAACTTGACTAAAGAAACCAGCCAAAGTAGATTTAGAATTGAATGGAATGGAATGACTGTCTTGTCAGAGAAATTGGTAGTTCCGACGTGCAATAGATGGTCGTACCGGAATGCGGAAGTACCGCCATTTAATGTCCGGTAGTACCGCAACATGGTCGTACCGTTTTTATACCACCGGTAGTTCCTATTTCTTTGGAACTTCAAGGATTGATCTTGGAATTAAGAGATATGCAAATGATCCCTAGTTTTGCTCTAAAAAAATATCTTTCAGGGTCATTATGCATTGAAGAGACTAATGTCTATTTTAGAACATAATGTTTATGAATTAAGCTTTTGTTTTTGCAAATGAAACCTCATTTTCATGAAACATCTTCAAAAGATCCAATTTGAGCAAATGAAGAAATTTAAAGCATCCAAGTTTATGTATGATTCATAAATACCATTATGGACCTATTCATGTGAATAATTTTAGGCTCATATGGCAAAACTCAATTAAGTGCTTGAAAGTGACCACTTAGGTCAAAACATAATTTTGGACGAGTTTCAAAATCAAATAGCTTTTGCTAGATTGGTCTTTTGGAAATCTTTTGAATACCAAAAATGTTTAGAATAACCAACTCTAGGATTTTTCTTTTGGAAGATTTTCAAATTCCTTTTAGAATAGATTTTGCACAAAAATCTAGTTTATGTCAAAAACAAGATACTAGAGTCTAGAATTTTGGCTAGAAACTTATTTTCACTTGAAATAGATTTTTCTTTAACCAAAACCTAGGGAAAATATTAGAAAAATATTTGTATACATTTTGCAACTAGTTTTTCAAAGAATTTCTAATAGTTATGCACTTTTTGACTTTTGGCTAAAAGGGCTCAATTTTGAAAAACAATACTAGCACTTAATTTATTTGGGTACACTTAGGGATGTGGTATACATGAATATGACTTAGCACACCCCTTAATGTGCCACTACCATCTTGCTCAAGATTTTAATAATGAAGATTATGAACAAGAGCAAGAAAACCCTTTATATAAGATTTTCATGAAATACAACCTACACAAGGCATAAAGGGCTAGATACTTCCATGTAAATACTTGTTACTGAGATGGTATTGGTTTTTGATACGACATGATCATCCTTAAGCTTAGCTCCAATTTTACACATGGTGGAATCCACCTCTTCAAGTGAGTCAAACCTCTAATGCCTCCAAGTACCTATTAAGCATTAAAACACATTTTGGTACCCAATACTTGGTTGGGTCCACAATGTTAGTCACAATTGATTTTGGCACCCAAATGACCCTAGTAATAAACTTTGGTGAACTAACAATTCTAGCATACACATTGCCATATTTATCTTTTCTAAGCAAATAATGATCATTATAAATGATTGGCTTGGGAGAGATACCTTTGGGATATTGTTTACCAATATATCCTTTTTCACGGCAATTATAGCAAGTTGGGCTTTTGCTTCCCCTACTTGTCTTCATTTCTTGCTTCTTGCCGGTTTGCCTCATTTTGAATGTCTTGTCTTGACATCCATTTTATTAGGGCACACCGACGCATGGTGGTCCTTTCCATTTCGTCCATGACACTTGACATATTTCTTTGTATGTCTTGCGTTGTGCCTTGTCTTGCTATTCTCCTTTTCATAGGAGTGAAGCCAATACCACTCTTATCTTTAGGGTTTAGGGTTTAGGGTTTAGGGTTTAGGGTTAGGGTCTATTTTTGAGCAACAAGACATATTTAACAAATCATCACAAGAAGTGGATATGCTAACTTTAGACGAAATGCAAGAGGTAGGAGCTATACAAGGCATATCATCTAGTAAATTAAATGTAATGCTTATATCCACTTTGGACTTATTAAGATCCTTAAGAAGGAGAGTCTCATGAGCTTCTTTTAGCTCTTCATTAGAATTCTTGAGAGAAAGAAATTCTTTCTTCAAGACTTTGAATTTTGACTTCTCCTTGCCAATGTATTCATTAAGACCTTCTAGCATGTCCATCAACTCATCATATGAAGGTTCATCATTTTCATTTACCTCATTATTATCTTTAGCCATAAAGCAACGAGTTAATGTGGAGGGGCTTGTGAACTCATCATTGTTGGTGCTCAAATACCTTTCTTTTATTTAGATATAATAATTATGTTCCTATTGCCGTCTTCCAATCTTCTCAATCTGATCTTTTCTTACATTCAATAAGCGATGCAGACTCTGGATCAAGATCGATGATTGTGGCGATATTCTTTACAAAATTAAAATCAACATTGGTTGTTGTTTTATTCATAGATTATCCTGTGGTCACAGGATTTATAGCTATTTCTTCATGGGGAGATTCTTCTAATGTTTCTACTTGCTCACCGCTGCTTCCAATTATGGGGCAAGTCCCTTTAGTTTTTCAGGTCCGATGTGTGCGCACACATCCCGGCTGATGTCTCCCTTCATGGGGATGTTCAAATCTGGTATGCCTTTTCTGAAGGTTTCATACTAGTGCCAGGTATCAGCTAGCTCCACTTCTGGTTCTGGGGAACTTCGGTGATCGGCTATGTCAAGTCCTTCTTATCCTTTTTCACCAGGCGTCCCCGATTACTTCGGATTCGAAGGGCCAGAGTTCTCATCCTTTCTGAGACCTTAGGGCGGGATTAGGGATACCTTCATCGGTATTTCAACCCTCTCCAATGCATTACGTACTTGCATATGCGACTTGATCACGCTCTTCAAATCACTAAAGTAGTCAAGTAGTTGATTCGCTAATGCTTGTAAATCAATTATCTTTTGGACTTCAGTTATCTTCTGGACTTCAATTATCTTCTAGACTTCAATTATCTTCTGAACTTCTCTATTTGCTTCACTAGTGTGTGGGTCATGTGCATGAATTCCCGTGGCTTGCCACGTTATTTCTCGATATTTTTCATCAAGGGTTGATTCCCCCCTAATGACGGGAAACAATTATCATCAAAAATACTATCAGCGAAGCGGGCTGCATGCAAATCTCCTTCATGGGGTCCAAATACTTGATTATGGATGTTGTATTATAACCAACATATATGTCAGACTTTCGGAGAGGGCTCATTGCAGTTCGTTGCGAAGGTGGTATAGGTACATAAACCTTACAACCAAATATGCAAAGATGAGAAATTTTTGGTGTTTACCCTTACGCTAGTTGTAAAGAAGAATGGATGTTAAATGCCGGTGGTCTAAAATTAATGAGACTTGCTGCGAGCAGGACTGCGTGTCCCCAACATATAGTTGGTAAATTATAATTCTGCAAAATATACTAGTCCATTCTGGGTGTGGACATGCAGTATGGAATGCTCAACTTCAATTCCCGTTTCCATGCAATAATCATCAAACACCTTTGAAGTAAATTCTTCAGCGTTGTCCATTCTAATGGACTTCACATGATGATTTGAGAAATTATTGTTCAATTTTAACTATCGGCGAGACTAGCTTTGCAAAAGTATAGTTTCTCGTAGACAATAAACATACATGCGACCATTTCGAGGAAGCATTGATGGACACCATAAAATACCTAACTGACCTTGACAGGGGCTGCATATGACCACAAATATCTCCCTGGATACGGTCTAGGAATGCAGGGACTTCATCCTTCACTTTCAGTGCAAAAGGTTTAGTAATTAATGTCCCAATGGCATATGTGGGGTACACAAAATCTTCCTGATTCGGGGAATTCTTTACATTGATATTATATCCCTATGAATTGTTAATTATCTTTCTCATCATCCTAAGACCTAGACAACATAATCTATCATGCAAGAGATATAAAAGTTCAGAGCTTCTAAATACGGTTTTCAGAGCAGTATAGGCTGCAGGTGCCTTAGTATTAGTGTAGTATAGCCTAGTTTCATATGAAGGAAGTCGTTCTAATACCTTTTTCCACTTTCTTCACGCTTTGTAATGAGTAGGCATTCCTTACCATACTCTTTTTCTGTCTCTACGTGGAAACCGTTAGCGCGAATATCCTTGAGAGTTCTAGTCGATTCTGTGTACAACAAGGCTTCTTTAATGGTCAAAGTCGTGCACATCTGGAGTGTAATTGTGGCCCTTCCTATGCTTATTATAGAAGTATCACTGCCTGCAATTGTCATAAGACTACCAGTATTCTTGTTGATCGACTGAAAAAACCATCTCTCTTAAGGTAGTATTCATTGTACCGCTATCCGCTAAGTACACTTCCTTCATAGGGTGTCACGTGTGTTTTGATACTTCAAATACCATAACATAACATAACTTGTTATTATAAATACGGGAAAAATAAGCCTTACAACCATTATTCAAAGTTTTATCACAATCATAAACTACAAGTGACTGTAAAAAGATTTAAGTGCAATGCGTGCACTAGATCAAATCAGCGAAGTATGTAGAAACTTCTGCCTGAATCTGCTCCATGGCAATCTTCTCCTCTTGGGCAACTACAGTTGCGGCCATTGCGATGTCTAAAGGAGGGGTGATGGGGGCTGCTATTGGGCTATCCACATCCATGAGTGCAACTAATGGGTGTGGATCCTCTATGCCACCAATAGCGAGGTGTGCCTCATGCTGTCTTTTGCCCTTCTTCTTAGACTAGAAAGCATTAATAACGTGCTGCGACCAACGACCTTACCCTTTTTGCCCCTCTTCTTCGTGAGAGGCTTTCTTACTTTGTAGCTGCTAGCATTGGCTTTATGGCCAACATTGCTACTAGGCAACTGTGAGATGTAGTTTTTACTTAGAACATCATCTTGAGCTTTCGCAACTTGCAAGATGTCAATCAATTCGGCATACTCCTTGTAGCCGTCTTGACGATAGTTGCGTGCGGATTGCACCGCATTCAAGTGAAAGGTAGACAAAGTATTCCCAATCTTCTGCTCATCCGTGATTACCTTACCACAGAGTTGATGAGTGGTACAAATTTGGTACAAATTCTGGCTATACTGGGCCAGCTCTTTCGAACTTTTAGTTCATGATGCCAGTCATCTACATATTCATTCAAAAAGTTCATAAGATTATTGCTGGTAATTTGCATAAAATAGATGCAAAATTCTCATAATGTTCTTTGAACTCTTGGTTCGTGATCCCCAATTTTTCTATGCATTTTTCATGATTTACTGCTATTTTTTAGTGATTAAAAGCAATATAAACAATTACAGATAATCAAAATAGTAAATACAATACATAAATTGCATAGAAATAATAACAACAAAGTTAAACATGCTTCAAAAGCTAAAACCGATTCAAAATTTTGAATTCTCGAGGCCCTTTTCGACTGGAATATGATTTTTTTGGTGAATTATGCAATTTCGAGGGGCTAAATCGCTAATATTTTGCTTTGAGAAAAATTTTCACACAATTTTCAGAAATTTCAAGTACCTTTTTTTTTTTTTGCAAAAAACTAGATTTTCTATTTTTTCATTTTCGGCCGGCCGACCAGCCCATTTTCCATGGCCCATTTGCCCGGGCCCATATGGCCTTTCCCAGCCCAAGGCGCCCCGGCCAACTTGGCTGGTTCAAAGGAGGTGGGGGTAGGGAAACCCTACCCCCGATTCACCCGGGTAGCGGCGCGTGAAGGTGCGGCAGCGCCATACAGGGCAGCTGGCAACACACCCTTTTCTTTCTTTCTTTATTGCTCATCTGAATACTGTTCATGCAAGTATTGTTCATCTGATGTACAATCTACAGTGCAATAGTCATCTGCTCTTTCATGCAACCCACCGATCGGCTTGGCCGACGACTTCAAGTCAGCCGCGGTAGATTAGAGCGGTTCGATCTATGAGCGTCATGCTACGACGGTTACCTTTCGATCCAAGTAGAGTAGGCCTAGAGGTAGGCCGGAGTCGATCGTGCAGATAACGTGTTGAGGAACCGTCGCTAGTGAGTCCAGTCTAAACGATCACCTCATAGATAAACAATGGAAGAACACAAGAAAAGAATAGTAGATTGAACACGGAGATGTAGGGAACTTCTTGCTTCTCTTTATTGATCTTCAAGTGATCAGCCTTTTACAATAAATAGTACCCTCTATTTATAGGCTAGAAACTCTACTAGGGTTTTGGATGGGGCGCCCATACATTGCTCATCTGCTAGACCAAGCCCACGGTTTTCCAACAAATATGACGTTCAGGAAGTGAATGTCCAGAACCGAAGAACTTTCTGTGGAAACCTCACTGCCCATCAACCATGACAAGTGCATGTCTTTCACTCATAAATATCTGAACTTTATTCGACATTGATTAGCACTAGTTTGTACGTTTGAGGGAAGACATCCCACGTGTCCGTTCCAGCCCAATCGAACAACATTTTGTAACCGAATCTAACGCACGATTTTAAAAAAAATTTGGCCACGTGGTGCCACGTTAATTGCAAAAATAACTCCCTTGCCATCGAAATTCCAAAAGCATGCCCCTCCCGAGCGCGGAAGTACGAACGGCGATGCATGGCGCTTCCCGCACTCTGGGGGCGTGGAACGCTGGTGAGCAACGTGATAGATTGATCGGCTTGGCAACGAGCGGTGCCACGCCGAAGGTTGTGGGCCCAGCCCATTCTTGCGCCATCAGACCGCGGAAGGTGGCCAGCTCCCTTCTGCGCCACCTAAGCGCAGGAGCCGAGTGAAATTTCAACAAAAAAAAGGTCGGCGATTAGCTTTAAGCTGGCTGATTAGGGTTTCCAAGGTGTTTGTATGAAATTTAAAATATAGCAAATTAGTTCTTAAATGTGCAAAATTTTATGTGAATGTTCCAAATACGGTGTACTTGCTTTTGTAATTTTTTAATAATTCTATTTGTTCTAATTTTTCTCATTATTTTATTGAAGTGTACTGTTTGTAGGAATTTGTAAAATAGAAATTGAGCCCCAAAAAAAATGAATTTTGTTTTCAAGGTTCCTTATATAATGGACTTGATTGTGTAATATTTAGACAATTTTGGATGTGTTCTGAAATTATCTCGAACATTAAGAATTTAGGTGTCCAAAATTTGGATTTTAGGTTTCGAAAATTAGGGTTTCATGAATTCCCACACAAAATATTCATAACAGAATTAGAGTTTCGAAAATTAGGGTTCTAATGCAATTGCAATAAATATGGGCACCAAGATGTTTAAAAAAATAGGAGGAAGTATGGGCACCGAGATTTGTAAATTTAAAAATCAGGAAGAAGTATGGGCACCAAGATTTGTAAAAAAAAATCAGGAAGACGTATGGGTACTGAGATTTGTTAAAAAAAACTTAGGAAGAAGTATGGGCACCAAGATTTGTCTAAAAATGAAGGAAGAAATATAAAACAGAAAATTTGTAAAACTCGCGCTATAGATGATTTGAAACGTCATCATTGTATTTTGTTGGTTACGATCTCGTCGTGGCAACTACGAAGTCCAATTTTGTTGCGGTGCTTGGGGACTACAAACGCACTCGAAGGTAGGAAAGTGATGAAATATTTCAACCAAAGCTATGTTGCGAGGAACAGAACGTAAAACATGTTAGAGTCCCAGAACATACGGATATTACATGTTGTTGCATAGCATACATAGTGGAGAACTTTGGAGAAATGACGCAACGATAAAAAGCTGACAGTTGATCCGATAATGGGGTTACATGGCACGCAAGCTAACGAACCAAGGACGGTACACGCATGCCTTTAAAGAATTAGAAATACATAGGACATATGGATGAAGAGGGTCGAACTACTGCGTAGAACGTGGCCATTTGCCCCAACGGCCCAGCTCGGCGTTGTACTCCTCGCCTTGCGCCTTAGCTTTTGCCGCGATGGCCCTCTTCCGCGCCCTCTCAACCTCGCATCTTCTGGCATGCTAGCGCTCATGCTCCTTGTGCAGCCTCTCCCGCCTCTTATTCTCTTCCATCTCAGCCTGCAGCTCTTCGATACACCTTTCATGGCCCTCGCAGTCCTCCCTGACCCACCTCTTCCTTGACAACAGCATCCACATGTCGTAGGGGTAGATCTTGTCGTCAATCCACTGACTGAAATCACACAGGCACGGTGGATACTGCGGTGGGAATAGAGACGTGGTTACGGCGTAACGGGAAGCAAAATAGTAGTGTGCACTAAAATATGATTTAATTACTAGCTACCT
Organism: Hsuehochloa calcarea; assembly: GCA_036346395.1. Taxonomy (NCBI): domain Eukaryota; kingdom Viridiplantae; phylum Streptophyta; class Magnoliopsida; order Poales; family Poaceae; genus Hsuehochloa; species Hsuehochloa calcarea. Next base: position 52,517,412 of record CM070598.1, read on the forward strand.
ATGGCTTAGCGTGTCAAACCTACGGTCGAGGTAGTCCGCACAGTAGTTTGGGCAGCACCAATAGCGTTGCCCAATGGTCCACTCGTCGGTTGATTTGACGCACTTGCAGGCATCCCGACACCAACAAAGAGGTGGTTCCACCCCCGTCGGGGGCCCTTCTGGAGAGCGTTCAGCAGGCAGGGGGCTTGACCCGAAATCGTTGGGCATCTGCGAGCTAGCCTTCTTTGATCGACGAGCTCCAGAGGTGGGTGGTGAGTGTAAGGCTGCTGACTAAACGCCCTGTGGCAAGCGTCGGCATGCTGGGGAGCATCCCAGTCCTTCAAAAGCTCGCAGATGTGCTCCCATTCCTTCTCCTTGTCCATGTTATCTAGGTAGTGTTGTTGCTGTGGAGTTCCTGGCCGAGTAGCGCTCTGTTATAGCGGGAGGGGACGCAGTTGTAGTGGCACTATAGTAGCAGTCGAGTGTTCTCTTCGTGCTTTACAGGGCGAGGTCACGTCCTACTTGCAGAGAGAAGCCATGTCCTACTTTGCAGAGAGTGATCACGTCTTGCTTTGTAGAGAGTGGTCACGTCCTGCTTTGCAGAGCGAGGTCACGTCCTACTTTGCAGAGTGAGGTCACGTCCAGCTTTACAGAGATAGATAATGACAACAGATTGACACTAGAAATAAAGTTAAAGTTTGCAATGTTTGTACAATTTCGTATATGTTCTGAAATTGTCTCTAACATTAAGGATTTAGGTCTCCAAATTTTAGATTTTAGATGTCAAAATTTAGGGTTTTATGAATTCCCACACAAAGTATTCATAACAGAATTAGACAGAGATATACATCATATAGAGGAGTACAACAACGTCGTAAAGGCGTACATTATACATTGGTCATGCATACATCATACAGAGGAGTACAGGAAAAAACACAGAGGTACTAAAGATAAGACACTAAAACTCATGGTTTATCTGTCCGTCGCCTGCCTCGATGGCGTAGGTGACCCTCAGGGATGGTGAGCCTGTCAGGGGAGTGGTGTATGTCTCGAAGGTCGTAGTAGGAGCGCTGCATGGGAGGCGGTGCTGCAGAGAACTCACTATAGGTATCTGGTTCATGCCCGAGCATATTATCCACCCGGGTGGTCATAGAGGGGTGCACATCCTGTGGGAATGGTACTACTATGTTAGGGGAGAGGTTCTAACGTTTGCAATGCGTAGTCGAGTTGGAAATCATGTACCTACAGAGTCAGAAGTGCGGCCGGCGAACCTTGGCCTTGTTGTCCAAATTGCTCACTCCAGACCTGCGAATTTGGTGGGCTGCGTTAGTTTATCGTAGCATGCAACGGGAATATTGTGTTAAGTACGTTACAGCGTACCGGTGTATATGGTTGTGCGAACGATGATGATCCGGGCCAATCGGCGTCGAAATACTGCATGGTGTTTCCTCCGTACGTCTGCCCGAACCACGGGTCGCCCTCATGCAGGTTTGACTAAACACCATGTGCGAACATGGCCAACGCATCGTCCTGGCGCTGGGGCAAGTTAGGGTCACTGTTTGCAGTCGCACCCCGGGGACCTGGCGAGGAAGTCCGGTCCTGCGCTTCCCTCCGTGAAGGCGACGGCTGTAGGAGAGTGTTGTCCCCTTGTAAGTGCTGACAGAACAAATGGAAGTGATAAATATGTTACAAATGAGGGCACGTGCAAACAATGAGGACAACAAATCGTAACTGACATACTGATGGCCCAAGGCACGTGGAGGAAGAGCGACCGTAGCAATGCCAACTCCCGGAGTGAGACAGAGGTGCGGGGGGAGGTGCCGAGGGCGGTGGGGGTGGAGGTTGTCCTCGGTGTCTGCCTCGTAGCACGGCAACATCGTTGTGCCGACCACAAGCGATAATCCTCATTTCCACCCTCACGTCGTCGTAGATGGTGCGCAGCGTACCTAGGAACTAAGCAGTGGTGTTAGTCCTCCCATGCCGTAGATCGTCATCAGCCTCGTTGGAGATACGCCAAAGGTAGTCGTATTGCAAGAAAACTGATAATAAGTTGGAGATTTGTTCATGTGCAAAAAAAAATACCAACAATATTTTACCGTCTCGTCTTGTCGTGCCGCCCAATGAGGGTCTAGACCTACTCGTAGAGTGGCGTCGTGCGTGACCTCCGTAGGACGCTGTGGCACTGGACCAGTAAGGCTGCTTCTGGTACGCGAAACGTACCACCTCAAGTACGTAGTGCGTGTCTCACCGTCGTACAGTTGTGCCTCATGCACGACGTCGATAATCGCCCTTTCGGCCCACAACGTCTTCCACGGTAGCTATGTCTTCCTCCAGTCATCGCTCCTCCGCCCTTGCCTCGTTTGCCTGTAAGTCAATTTGGATGTTAGACAATTGGAAAAAGAGACGCAGCTAATAGGTTAACCGATGAAACCAAATAACAACATATATGTGGACCTTCGCTACAAGAGATCATCCCGGTGGCGGTGGCACCTACTGGTATAGCCCAAACTATCTCATGACCCACTACGGCAAGTACGGCTCGACCATATGGAAGAACACCAGATGGCTGGTCATCATCCAATATGCGTTGTCATGACTACACTGAGAGGACAAGCCAGAGGGGGCTGTATCCACAAGGAACCATGTAGTCCATGGGTACCAGATGACCACGTCCTTGTGCAGGGTCTCGAACAGGTTGTGGAACTCAGGGTACACACGCCTCGGCCTCTCCCTGGCCCACCCCAACGGAGCACGTGTCCAACGAGTGCCCATTGTAGGGACCTCAACGGGGACAACGCCATCACTCGACCGTAAAACTCAGGGATGAGCTGGAAAGGGTGCACGACCGTGCGGAAGCACGGACGACTAACTGGGAACTGCTCCCACTACCACAGTTGCAAGAGGGTGTAGCATACCATGAGGACTAGATCCCCGGCTGTACTGCGCTGTGAGTCATCACACAAGCCACGGTACGTGGCACAAAGTACTGCGGAGTCCCAACTGTATTGTGGCACATCGTCGTCCCAGACGTCCACTAACGCCTCAACAAGATGGATGTAGCTAGGGTGCACACAATCTCCCTGAGTGGTAGGAAACAAGACTCACCTAGACAAGAACAACAGATACGCAAGCAAGTGTGTCCGTACAACCTCCTCAGTAGCGTGCACGGGGTAGGCCATGTACCGTCGTAGCCAGGAATGTGTCATTGAGAGACCATGTGAGTAGTGTCTCCTTTCGAGTGATGAGTATTTGACGCTGTTGTCGAAAATTTTGTGATTGGATTCATTGCCGTTGCGCTGCTACCGGTGCGTTTCTGTACTGTGCGGAACTTCCGTTTCTGGAATGCGGAAGTTCCGATAATCGGAACTTCCGCACTGGGAACGCGGAACTTCCGATTATCCTAACGATTGTGTTCTGTTGTGGTAATATGCGGAACTTCCGCACTGGGAACGCGGAACTTCCGATTATCCTGACAAGTGTGTTCTGTTTTGATGATAATCGGAACTTCCACCCTGGGAGTGCGGACGTTCCGATAATCGGAACTTCCGCCTTGGTAAATGCGGAACTTCAAATTGTGCGCAGATCTGTGCAGAAAGGGCATAGTTTTGATTTTGTGTTGTGAATGGATTGGAGTTAAATGCAAATGATGATTCTATTATTTTGCGCAATGCTATGTGATATGTTTCTTGTTTGTGCTGATTGCAGGGCATCGAGGTGGAGTCGTGGCGAGACACGTGGAGACCGGACTAGACGCAGGCGGCGTTGAGGTCAGAACGGTAAAGATGTGTCGAAGACGGCGTGTACTCAAGGCGGTTGCGAGTCGTGGACAACAAGGAATGCGGGACCTTCCAGAAGGTGCACGAGGGGCGAAAGGGTAATTTCGCAAGGCGGCACAAGTGGAAGCGGGATCCGTTAGGGTTTAGCGGGCGTAACGGGTTGGAGACCCGTTAGCCAAGGGCTATAAATAGAGGTGAACCCCTGGTTGTTTTGGTGACTTTTGAGAAAAAGATATTAGGGTTAGCTTTAGCTAAAGAGCTTTTAGAGAGGTTGTTTTGCTTTTGGTTTTGGTTGTTGAGATGGAGAGGATGAACTGAAATTTATGTAATCATTCCTCTGTGTTTGCCCTTGTAATCTTTGATTCCTAGCAATGAAATCTCTGATGTTTTGCCCTCTTGTTTATGCCCTTTTTCTTCTCTCTATTCCTACGTTGAATATCTAGGGTTTTGGTGAAACTTTTGATTCCTCTTATGAGATGGCATGAAACTTGATATCTAGAGTCTTATTGATATTGCTAACATATCCCCAAAGTTTCATGAGCCAAGAATCTAAGAATCTTGCGAATTCGTGGTTTTTGGTCTTTCCTGCCAAATATTCAAGAAATCCGATTTTGCTTTGATTAATGGATCTTTGTTTGCGATTCTTCTCAATGAGGTCAAGATGTTGTTTAGGATGATGTCCTGTGAGACTTGACCCGAGAAGAGCAGCAACTAGTTAGTATTTCGGATTTTTGGCAAAATCCCTTGCGTGCTGTTCTTCGGTCAGGACAATCGGAACTTCCGTTTTGTACAAGGCGGAACTACCGCGAGCGGAACTTCCGCACTGGAAGAACGGAACTACCGCAGTGCGGAACTACCGCTAGGTAGAATCGAAACTTCCGATATCTTACAGAACAGCCTAGTTTTGTTTAACTCTTTGGATTTGATTCACTTCACGTCATTTGTTTATCAAAAGGTTTTGAATTGCTGTGTGGACACTTGAGAAGGGAGGATCTTAATTTTAAGGTACCATTCACCCCCCCCTCTGTCGTTAGATGCTCGCAGCTCTTGATTTGCGCGTTTGGGAGATGAAGGTGACTACTATCAAGGATACCACGGACCTCTCGACTTTGACTCTTGACGCACTTTACTCGCACCTCAAGACTCATGAGATTGACATAGTCTCTCGAAGGTCGAAGTCACAGTCGATGGCCTTAGTCACCGATCCCACTTCTGGATCTTCTTCTGATTCTCTTTGCGGTTTCTCCTGTCGGTGCTCTCGTGACATAACCGATGATCGCTAGAGCGACTTGTCGATGAGCAACTAGCCCTCCTAGCTCGGAAGTTTTCCCATGCTTTCAAGAGAAGGAGGGATGGAAGAAGAGGAGGACCCGTGATTTGTTTCGAGTGTGGTGGCCCTAACCACATCCGAGCAAACTGTCCCAAGCTTGGGAAGGGCAAAGGCGACTACGGCGGTTCGGGTAAGAACGACTACATCGACAAGAACCGCAACATGAAGCCCTCAGCACCTGTTCAAGACAAGAAGAAGTTTCGCAACTTTGGGAAGGCCAAGAAGCTCTTCCATCGAGTCCTCACCGCCTTCGACGACCTCAACTTCAGCGATGTGGACGGATGGAGCGACGACGAAGGCAAGGATGATCAAGATCCCAAGGACGGTGACGACTTCATCGGTATGTGCTTCATGGCCAACGGGACCGACGTCAGCGACAGCGAGCTCTAGAGCGACTCCGATGAGGTAGGTCCCTCCTACGACCAGCTCAATGATGCTTTTCTTAAGCTAGGAAAGTTTTATGCTAGATCTAGAGCAAGGGTTGGTGATCTTGAGAAGGAAGTAGATAGACAATCACGGGAGCTTACTTCACTTAGATCTGCTTCCTCCCGTGATGATTGTGATACATGCTGTGTTTTGATTGGTGACATGGAGAAATTAAGGACCTTGCATGATAGTCTGACTTCTGAGCTTGATAAGCTTAAGGTGGAGAATGCTAGTATGCTTACTGAACTAGAAATGAGTAGGGTAGCACCTAGTTCATCGACTAGTGTAGAAACTACTTCTTGCACCTCATGTGAGGATAAGGACAATGCTTTTAAAGGTCTTTATACTATGTTGCTTGATCTGCCCGAGATTTGTGAAAGCTGTAATAATCTGAAGATGAATCTAAAACGAGCAGACCATAAAATCACTGAACTACAAGCTTTCCTTCTTGAGCCTATTGCTTCATGCGTGAACTGTCCCAAACTTACTGCTGAACTTGAATCTGTCTCCAAACAGTTTTAAGAATTAGTTGATGACAATAACAAATTGGCCAAATTTGCTTCTAAGGACCTGTTAGCTCACCATGCAAGAATCGTGAAAACTCAAATATGAATTGATTGTTCTGGATGAAAAATGTGTGAAGCTAACTAAGGACCTTCTAGAGAAGCAACCATCTGCTTGTAATGTGTGTGCTGGGAAGAAGCATGAGGGTTTGGTAGAGACGCCTAGCGACGTAAACCAACTGACTAGTAGTAGGACTGTTCCCCCAGAGTCGGCTGTGCATGCACAAGCCAATCTTTGCTCTGCTGTTGGTTCTTCTTCTGCTCCCTTATCCTCTGCTGTTCTTTCTTCCCCCTGCTCTTCTTGCACCTCTCTCTTTCGGGAGTGTCAGTATCTTATGAACACTCTTGAGAGGTTTGTAGGAGGCAAGAAGAAGCTCAACCTCATTCTAGACCAATCTAAGATTTGCAGATTTAATCAAGGTCTAGGATATGATTTTCATGAGGACATGAGGAAGCATCCACCTGTCGTGCTCAGAACCATAGCACCAGGTGTGATCAAAACTAAGCCCAGGACTGAGAAAGTCAATTTTAAATCAGCGGGATTTGTTCAAAGGATCTCTGACAGCAAGGTGATTTCACTGCAGGCTTGGCTCTCGTAGGCGGTATCATTGCACCTTCGCCGGAAGGATGGACACTTGTTTGATCATTGCTTCAAGCGCGCCAAGATCGCGCGTAGAGATCGTGTTGAGTCTTTTAGGCACATTCAGGGTCAGCCCCAGACCATGAGTGCACCTAAGACTAACACGAGGGCTAGGTTTGATACAACTGATGATTTAGGGCAGCATCGAGGACTTGGTTTTTCTGAGTTTTCTGATTTTCGTCCTCATGCTCCCTTTGGTTGTGACTTCCGTCGTTTTGAGGGTAGATCTCGGTTTTCCTTTCGAGATGGCTACCCGCGGCGAGATCAGCATGTTGCCAGAATTCCGACTCGCTCTTCCATAGCAGTCGGATTCAGCAACAACTTCAGGTCTGCACACAGACCTTCTGGCTCGTTGAGTGACAAAGAGCGTAGGGTAGATAGAGGTCAGTCTTGCTTGACTACTTCATCTGTTCGACGTGTTACTCAGTATTGGGTGCCAAAATCACTGTTGATTCACCCCAGTACTGAGACCTTACTCTCTGTTTGACTCAGGTTCGCCGGGCAGGGAAGGGAAAGGTTTGGCTTGTAGACTCTGGTTGTTCTCCTCATATGACCGGAGATTCTCGTTGGTTTTCTTCCTTAGCCCGTGCTCCAGGTGATGAGACGATCACCTTTGGAGATGCTTCGTTTGGGCGCGTCATTGCTAAAGGTACTGTGCGCATTAATGATTCATTTATTACAAAGATGTTGCCTTAGTAAATAAGCTGCGAGATAATCGCTTTCGATCTCTCACTCACCGATGACGATTTCGAGGTGAGTTTTAAGAAAAACAATTGCAAAATTTTTATTCTTCTGTAGTCTAGTTTATGGATTTCGTTATGGAGGATCTTTCGTCTGATTTTTTGAGTCTTCCGTAATCCTCTCCGGTGTTTAATTACTTCTGAATCCCGTGATTTGACCTTCTGGCATAGGAGACTTGGTCATATAGGATTTGATCATCTGACCCGAGTTAGCGGCCACGATCTCATTCGTGGTTTGCCGAAACTCAAGATGGTCAAGGATCTAGTTTGCTCTCCATGCCGGCACGGCAAGATGGTTGCCGCTTCTCACTCTCGATTCTGATGACAATGACCAATGCACGTGACAACCGCTCCATATGGATCTGATTGGCCCGGCTCAGTCTTGATCAGGAGGGAAATGGTATGTTCTTGTCGTGGTCGATGACTTCTCAAGGTACTCTTGGGTGTTTTTCTTAGCCTCGAAGGATGAGACGTTTACACATTTTCGTGGTCTTTTTAGTAGGCTTTCTGTTGAGCTCCCAGGTGCATTACGAGCAATTCGCAGTGATAATGGCACCGAGTTCAAGAATTCCTACTTTGAGAGTTTCGTGGTGAGGCAGTGTAGAGCACCGCTTCTCCTCTCGCACATCCCTCGTGAGAATGGCGTTGTGGAGAGGAAGAACCGCACCTTGGTCGAGATGGCCGTGACGATCTTTGAATGAATATTCTACACCTAGGAAGTTTTGGGCTGAGGCTATTGCCACTGCATGCCATGTTTCAAACAGAGTTTTTCTTAGGGCACTCTTGCATCGCACTTCTTATGAGTTGAGATATGGGCGAAAGCCCAGTGTCTCGCATTTTCGTGTGTTTGGTTGCAAGTGTTTTATTCTGAAGTCTGGGAACCTATATAAGTTTGAGTCATGATCTAGTGATGGGATCTTTACGGGTTACTCGACTTCTTCTCGTGTCTATAGAGTATGGAATCGCTGAGTCTAGCAAAATGGTAGAAACCTGTGAGGTGACCTTCGATGAGGCCAGTCCCAGGACTAGGCACGATATATCGAGTTCTCTAGAGCGATGCGAGTCCATCTTTGTGGATGATGAGGAGGACAGAGATGAGGGTTGTCTACCCGATCCAGTTCTTTCTCCTACTCTTGAGGTGCCTTCTTCCACCGCACCTCGAGGAGATCGACCTTTGCCTTCCGCTTCTACGGCTAGTGGCTCGTCCCTATCTCATCTGCTCATGAGATAGAGGCCACTTCTTCATCTCACCTGGACCTCCTAGACACATTCAAAAGGACCATGCTTCAGAGCAGATCATTGGAGATCTTTTTGAGCGAGTCACTCATTCAAAAATTGGCATGTCTCTCTTCTGTCTCCATTCTGCCTTTGTTGCCTCATTTGAGCCCAAAGACGTTTGTCATGCCCTTTCTGATGAGTCATGGATTAATGCCATGCATGAGAAATTGGAAAACTTTGAAAGAAACAAGGTCTGGACGCTTGTTGAGCCCCCTCGAGGTCACAATATTATTGGGACCAAGTGGGTATTTAAGAACAAGCAAAGCGAAGATGGGGTAGTCATTCGAAACAAGGCTAGACTGGTAGCTCAGGGTTACTCCCAGGTCGAGGGTCTCGATTTTGAGGAGACTTTTACCCCTGTAGCCAGACTTGAAGCTATTAGAATCTTGCTTGCCTTTGCGGCTTCTAAGGGCTTCAAGCTTTACCAGATAGACGTCAAGAGTGCCTTTCTCAATGGACTTATTGAGGAAGAAGTCTATGTCAGATAGCCCCCAGGTTTCGAAAACCCCAAGTACCCTAATCATGTCTTCAAGCTTTCAAAAGCTTTGTATGGACTTAAGCAAGCTCCTAGAGCCCGGTATGAAAGGCTTAAGTCCTACCTATTGAGTCATGATTTTGAGATGGGAAAAATTGACAAGACCTTGTTCATCCGCCGTCTTGGCACTGATCTTCTGCTCGTCCAGATTTATGTGGATGACATTATCTTTGACGGCTCCTCGCATGCTCTCGTTTCCTAGTTTTCGGATGTCATGAGTTCAGAGTTTGAGATGAGCATGATGGGCGAGTTGAGTTTCTTCCTTGGCTTCCAAATCAAACAGACTCGGGAAGGTACTTTTCTGCACCAAGGCAAGTACACTCGTGATCTCCTGAGACGCTTTGACATGAGTGATGGCAAGCCAGTGTCAACTCCAATGGCTTCTACAGCCTCACTTGACCCAGATGAAGACGGCGAGCCAGTTGATCAAAAGGAGTTCAGAAGCATGATAGGCTCTCTCTTGTACCTCACACCCTCGAGACCAGACATACATTTCTCCGTGTGTCTTTGTGCTCGGTTTCAGGCTTCACCTAGCGTATCTCACCGCCAGGCGGTGAAGCGCATCTTTCGGTACCTTCGAGCTACCATTGACTATGGTATCTGGTACTCTTCCTCTTCTTGTCTATCTCTTAGAGCCTTCTCCGATGTAGATTTCGCTGGCTGTAGGATAGATAGGAAGAGCACCTCTGGCACTTGCCAATTCATTGGCACTTCTCTTGTCTCCTGGTCTTCAAGGAAGCAGTCCGGTGTTACACAGTCCACTGCAGAGGCCGAGTACGTTGCTGCAGCCAGCTGCTGTAGCCAAGTGCTTTGGATGGTCTCGACCCTGTAGGACTTTGGGTTAGTAATCGACCGTGTTCCACTCTTTTGTGATAACACGTCTGCGATTAGCATTGCCAAGAACCCAGTGCAACATTCTCGGACCAAGCATATTGATATCAGATATCACTTTCTTCGAGACCATGTAGAGAAGGGTGACATTGTGCTCCAATTTGTGGAGAGTGAACACCAGTTGGCTGATATCTTCACCAAGCCTTTGGACAGCTCTCGGTTTTCTGCTCTGCGGGGAGAGCTTGGGGTGGTTTGTCCTTATGGACTGTTGTGAGGGGGAGCTTGTGCTTTACTACTGTATTATATTTTAATTATGCTATTACTCTTTTCTGGTTGCATTTCTTTTGAGTGCCTTGGGTCTAAGTCCTTCCAGCATAGGTTAGAGTGGTTTTCTTGCCTAGTTGCTTTGACTGCTGGTTCTTATCTTGTGCTTCTAGGATGCTGTTTATTAGTTGTTTCTCCTCTCTCTAGGTTGAGCTTACTCACTTCTTATAGGTTTTAGCGAGGGTCGGGCCACCCTTGGGTAGACAGGGACAGTGTTTGATTCTTAGTGTGTTAGTTGATCAGCTAATAGTCCTGGAATCATATGGGGTAGATAAGAATCAGTCTGAGTTATGGTATTATCTATATCTTATCTATGCTCTAAGGTCTGCCTTTTCTGTTTCTCTTATCAGTTTCTCATTTTTGTTCCTTTGGTTCAGGGGGAGTTCATCTTGATTTTTCTAGTTCTTAAATTTATCATAACTCAACCTGAATTAGAAAGTGCATCTCATTCTGAAGGGAATCTGGCTTTTCATCCTGCATTTCATCCTGAATTGTAATATAATTACATGGAGCCTTGTTTATTATCCCTTATGATCTGTTTTCACTGTTTTACATCTTGCCATGATTTATGCTAAACTGCTAGATTTATCATGACTTTTTATGTGTAGTTTAGTCTTTGCCATGATAAGGTGACTAAAATTGCTCAACTTGAACTAAAATCTTGTCATAATAGCTCTTGAGAATAGTCTGTTGAAGTTATCCTTTTATGATTCTCGCCATGTCAAGTAGGCTGAGTTGAGTCCTGAATCTCTATTGGACATTAGATTAAGCTATGTCAGTTCATTAAGAAATATGACTTATCTTTAATTCTTTGGTCTAAAACTGCAAAAGCAAAAATGATCTCTTTTGTGCGAAAAAATTGATCTCACCAACTCTTTCTCATGAGACTGCTTGCCATTGCACTAGGCATGAACTCTGGGGGAGTCTTGGATGACCTAAGATCACTTCCTTAAGTCTGTTGCTTGGAGTGGTCGCATAAGGCTTGGGATCTAGCACATAGTTAAGATTTAAAAAATGGTTGAAGCTTAGGAGGCAGTTGTGGATGGCACCTAGTCCAGGACTTGCTTTACTAAGATAAAACCATAAAGAATTTTCAGAAAAAGAAAAATTTGCTAAATTTGCTTATCTTCGAACTGACCAAGTACTTGTTCAATTGAGTAGTTCTTAAAACTGGTAGCACTCTGAACTGTTCAATATTATGCTTCTTGGTTCCTCTTAGAGTATTTGACATGGCTTGTATCATCCGTGGATACCTTTAGCTAGACTATAATCTTGGTTTATTTGACATGCTAAGAAATTGAACCTTTTCTCAGATTATGACTTTCTTGTTTTAGCTATTCTATACATCAATTGTCATGATCTTGATAGCATTCTTATGTGTTATGGCTTGGTGTAATACTCTAATAGTCATTTTGGATAATCTTCATGGCTCCTAATGCTTAAAATAAATATCATATAGTCATTTCCTCTCTTTAATACTTCTTAATGTGTTTATTGCCAAAAGGGGGAGAAGTTAGTTTGAAGAGAAAAAGTCTTCTGGAGCTTTGCAGAAAAATTTGCTCTGTCATTTCAAGCTTCAATCGTTCTTCTTTGACAATCATGGTCTTGAGCTTTCTTGATTGCTAGATTAGACCGTGTTTGGTCATCATCACAAACTCCTCTTTATGCTTTTTCGTGTTTGTCAATATACTCATCAAGGGAGAGATTGAGAGACCATGTGAGTAGTGTCTCCTTTCGAGTGATGAGTATTTGACGCTGTTGTCAAAAAGTTTGTGATTGGATTCATTGCCGTTCTTGCTGCGCTACGGTGCGTTTACATCGTCGCGGAACTTCCGTTTCTGGAATGCGGAAGTTCCGATAATCGGAACTTCCGCACTGGGAACGCGGAACTTCCGATTATCCTGACGATTGTGTTCTGTTGTGGTAATATGCGGAACTTCCGCACTGGGAACGCGGAACTTCCGATTATCCTGACAAGTGTGTTCTGTTTTGATGGTAATCGGAACTTCCACCCTGGGAGTGCGGACGTTCCGATAATCGGAACTTCCGCCTTGGTAAATGCGGAACTTCCGATTGTGCGCAGATCTGTGCAGAAAGGGCATAGTTTTGATTTTGTGTTGTGAATGGATTGGAGTTAAATGCAAATGATGATTCTATTATTTTGAGCAATGCTATGTGATATGTTTCTTGTTTGTGCTGATTGCAGGGCGTCGAGGTGGAGTCGTGGCGAGACACGTGGAGACCGGACTAGACGCAGGCGGCGTTGAGGTCAGAACGGTAAAGATGTGTCGAAAACGGCGTGTACTCAAGGCGGTTGCGAGTCGTGGACAACAAGGAATGCAGGACCTTCCAGAAGGTGCACGAGGGGCGAAAGGGTAATTTCGCAAGGTGGCACAAGTGGAAGCGGGATCCGTTAGGGTTTAGCCGGCGTAACGGGTTGGAGACCCGTTAGCCAAGGGCTATAAATAGAGGTGAACCCCTGGTTGTTTTGGTGACTTTTGAGAAAAAGAGATTAGGGTTAGCTTTAGCTAAAGAGCTTTTAGAGAGGTTGTTTTGCTTTTGGTTTTGGTTGTTGAGATGGAGAGGATGAACTAAAATTCGTGTAATCATTCCTCTGTGTTTGCCCTTGTAATCTTTGATTCCTAGCAATGAAATCTCTGATGTTTTGCCCTCTTGTTTATGCCCTTTTTCTTCTCTCTGCTCCTACGTTGAATATCTAGGGTTTTGGTGAAACTTTTGATTCCTCTTATGAGATGGTATGAAACTTGATATCTAGAGTCTTATTGATATTGCTAACATATCCCCAAAGTTTCATGAGCCAAGAATCTAAGAATCTTGCGAATTCGTGGTTTTTGGTCTTTCCTGCCAAATATTCAAGAAATCCGATTTTGCTTTGATTAATGGATCTTTGTTTGCGATTCTTCTCAATGAGGTCAAGATGTTGTTTAGGATGATGTCCTGTGAGACTTGACCCGAGAAGAGCAGCAACTAGTTAGTATTTCGGATTTTTGGCAAAATCCCTTGCGTGCTGTTCTTCGGTCAGGACAATCGGAACTTCCGTTTTGTACAAGGCGGAACTACCGCGAGCGGAACTTCCGCACTGGAAGAACGGAACTACCGCAGTGCGGAACTACCGCTAGGTAGAATCGGAACTTCCGATATCTGACAGAACAGCCCAGTTTTGTTTAACTCTTTGGATTTGATTCACTTCACGTCATTTGTTTATCAAAAGGTTTTGAATTGCTGTGTGGACACTTGAGAAGGGAGGATCTTAATTTTAAGGCACCATTCACCCCCCCCCCTCTGTTGCCATTTCGGTCCTTCAGTCATGCCTGATATGTTCTCTGGAATCGGGTCACCAAACCTGTCAACCATCTGTAAGCATAGAAATGTCCTGCGGAGTAATGGTCATCTCTCCCCGCCGAAAGTGAAAAGTGTGCATCTCCAGTCTCCAACGATCCACGAGCGCAGACATCAGTACTGCATGCTCTCATGTGTGATTTTTTAGAACGGTTATGCGGAAGTCAGTCGCGATGCCCCTAAACCGCTACACACAAACCTTGCTAAGGCAAGATCCATCCACACACTTGACGATGTAGGTGTCAGGGTTGGACCAGTGCACCTGATTAGTTCGGCTAATGTTGTCGATGTATCTGGCAATGGCCTACTAGGCATCAGTCTTATTAGGGAAGTGTTGCCCTAAGAGCAGAGTGTCTTTATTGAACCCCCAATCCGCCTCCTCTGTCTGTGGTAGAACCAGGAATGTTGCTGCGATGTCATCCAATCTAGACAAGACATACGCAATGCCGGTGGTCACAACACCACCTAATACACCTCCCGTGGCAACTTCTCCATCATGCTCCTATCCAGAACTAGCTGTATCCACGGTCTCCTCCTCGCTTTCCACTACATCCCTATGCTCAGCAAGGTATTCGTGGCAGTCAATATGGGCTGCCCACCTCCTCTCCACGCCATCCTTCAGCTCGAAAGTCTCCGCATGCCTCCTAAAGTCCCCATCACCCACTTCCTCGCCCACATCTCCGCCAACACCAGCGTCTGCATCAACGCCGAAGACCAACCCAGACACTTCAACTCCAATAGCTCCTCCAGAACCACCCATGGCAAATGATTATGTCCTCTCCATAAACTGGACATACACCATCGGCCTAGCATATATCGTAGCGGCAGGGTTGCACACAGCCTCCATGTAGTTGGCCCACGAAGAGTCACTGCACACCTTCATAAGTTGCCAAAAGGTCTCCCCTGCACCACCCACTGTTGAGACTGAGGCATACAATGCCTCGATGTGTGGCTTCTTCCTTCTAGTGTCTCGATTGAACGCTGAACGCACGCACCTCCTTAGCTCGCACAAGCTAATGCCCTTCATACCCGGTGCCTGGATCTTAGTCCAGTCACAATTTGACAGGTCCGCTCCGTACGCCTCATCGTGTATGAGACAATTACCATAGAACACGAACAAGTCTTCAATCAACATGTTCAAGGAAGGCGACATTGGGTTCTACGCGCAAAATGAGAAACATAAATAAATAAATAAGTATAAATAAAATCACAAAAATATAAAATATATACTGGGAGGAAGATTAGGATTTTAGATGAATTTAGAAACTTGAATCACTGGATTCGGAGTTCGGACGATGGATAACGAGTGATCGGAAGATTAATTGGAAAGAAAATGCTGGAAATTGCAAAACAGAGGAATATTATAGGGAATCTTCTTTTTGGGCTGGTTTTGCATTTTCTAATGTACATGCCAAATAGTCTACGTACTTCCAGCCAATAATGTTTCGGATTTCCAAAATTTCAGACTAATATTTATTGTATTTCGTAAAAATTAACACTCTACACATTGCGTAATATTTTTCCCTAACGCACTAAGTATTTCAATTTCATAATGTATATGATGAATAGTCTGCGTACGAGCGAAATAATGCATAGCATCCATAGTTCAAATTAAACAATGCCATCCACATTAACTAATTATTTACATCAACTAAGCATGGTTACCTAACACATTCTACACTATCAAGAAACCATTACATTAATAACAATTAACTACACTACTTGTATGTGTACTTACATAATAATGCACAGTGTTCACAGTTCAAATTAAACAATGTCATCCACATTAATTAAACATTTACGTCAACTAAGCATGGTTACCTTACATATTCTACACTACCAAGAAACCATTACGGTAATAACAAATTAACTACGCTACTTGCATGTGTACTTACGTAATAATGCACGGTGTCCACAGTTCAAATTAAACAATATCATCCACATTAACTAAACATTTATGTCAACTAAGCATGGTTACCTAACACATTCTACACTATCAAGAAACCGTTACGATAACAACAAATTAACTACGCTACTTGCATGTGTACTTACATAATAATAACGGGACCACTAAGCTAATTATATGCTAATCACCTTGCTAAAACTATATTCCTATAGTTGCATATGGATGAAAATTACCTTTTCTTGATGCTCGCAAGCCGACCTACAACTTATGCAATTGTGCAACCTTCAAATTCCGATTGAAAACCATTCAAAATTGGACTGCTTGCACAGCCTCTACTCCTCCCTTCTCTGTCTCTCTGTCTCTCTCTCTCGGTCTCTCATTCGTGGCTCAGGCTGAAGAAATGCAAATGACTTTGCCTGTGAAAGCATCTCACCTTGCTCCGTTTTAATGCAAACGACGAAGCTGCGCGAGGGGCGTGCCAGAGCGTCGGGCGCCACGAGGGAGCCAGGCAACGGGTGCCACGGGCGGCCGGGCGTGTGGAGTGGCGCCACACCAAGTCAGGGGGGCCAGCCAGGCGGGCGAACGCGTGCAGGGCAGCGAGAGGGCGTGTAAGCGGCCTGGGCATGGCTGAGCGGCTGCGTGGCGGATGTGTGCAGGGTAGGAGGGCACGCAAGCAGCCCGGGCATGGCCAAGCGGCCGCGTGGCGACAACGCCAGCCTTCTGCGCTCGGGCTGGAAATGTCGGGAGCTCCTACGCTCGGTGACGAGGAAGAGAGCCAGCCACCTTCCGTGGTCTAGTGGCACGAAACCGGGCTGGACCCACCACATTCCGCGCAGCGTCGCTCGTTCCCGCACCCGATCGATCTGTCGTGCTGCTCACCGGCGTTCCGCGCCACGGAGTGCAAGAAGCGGCACGCGTCGCCCTCCCATGCTTCCACGCTCGGAGAGGGCTACTTGTGGAATTTCAGTGCCAATAGGGCTATTTTTGCAATTAACGTGGCACCACAGGGCCAAATTAAAAAAAAGTACAATGCACTGCTCTCATTCTCTTCAAGGAAAAAAAACTAGTTTGCCCTTTTGTGGTGTTCCTTCTAAAAGCACAAAACGCAAAATGTGCTAACAAGGATCATTCATTGTTTGAATTATAAGTGTGTTTGAGTTCTAAGTGCAACACATACACAATGTCGAAGCTGACAACAGTTTGTCTTTCTGCATAAGATGGGACTATGGGAGGGGAAGCAGGATTTAGAGGTGGTCTTTCACTAGAAGACTGTGCAGCAGAACCAGCAGAACCGGACAGTGCAAAAGTAGTCATGTGACGTAGCTATGTGAGAAGCTCCTAAGTGTCAGAAGCACCAGAGCTCCTCTCGGAGAAGGAACAGCCACTTTGGAGGACGGCTACCACGACGTAAATCCTTCTTCTTCCTATAGCAAAACTGCTCCACATGCCCACCCTTATTGCAATAGGTGCAGTGAAATCCTCTACCAACAGCAGCTATCACTAGTGAAGGCATCACTAGTGAAGGAGTAGCTGGAGACGTAGCGGGTGTAGAAGATGAAGGAGCTGCCAGAATCGAAGGAAATGACGGGGACAGCAGCAGACCCACAGCACGAACAAATGCAAGGGCTTCCAACAGAGTCACACAAGGGTGGCGCACCAGCAACTAAGCACGGGTCTGCTCTTACTCAGCCCGAAGACGTGCCAAGAAGTCGTATATGCAACAAAGCTCCAGGTGAGACTGCTGACGCTGACAACACTAACAAATGTGATAAACATCCGGTCCCGAAGAGTCAATCTGACGCCATAACTCGGACAACTGGGCATATAACTTGTCCATAGTGGCATCTCCCTGCTTCAACGACTGCTCCTGACGCACAATAGCAAGATACAATGAATCACCGGACAGCTCATAGTGGTTGCGCAGATATCACCAGACGGCTCGTAGCGGTTGCGCAGATGTGCCCACATCAACTGTGCTGAAGCCAAGACAGTCACATCCCCAGTGAGATGCACATCCATGCTAGCAACCAGAATAGCAGAGACGCGGGCATCCTCATCAATCCATGTCTTGTAGGCAACAGACTGAGTCTGAAAAGTCTTCGTAGTGTCCTCAAAAATATCAGATGTCTCTTTACGAGTGTCTTCGGAAGCAGCCTTCGGGAGCACAAGCTCAACAAGTGGAACAGGTCGAGGCGGACAAGGCAGCTCGCTGGTGAGAAAATCTCAAAGACGCTGACCACACATGTGGAGTCGCATGTGTTGAAACTAGTCCTGATAATTGAGACCATCGAAGATCACCAGGCAACGACAAAGAGAGACGGTGCCGAAGAGGATGACATGTTTTTTTCTTTTCGTCGGTCGAGGAAACAAAACCGATAGCGTCAAAACAAACCGACGGCATCAAAAACCCATCGGTCGGGAGGCAACTACGAGCGAGAGGCGGCTACTCGGGCGAAAGATCCAGAGAGATCAAGCTGCTAGTCCGACAAAGGAGCCGACGAATCGAAGGGATCCAGCAGCGGCTTCAGCGTATCGAGGTGACACCTCGGTCGATGAAGGCGAGCGCCGGGGGTAGGCGGTGAAGAGTGCAAGCGGCGAGGCTACGCGGTGACAGGCAGAGCAGCGGCGGATGTGAGGCGATGACGAAAAAGCCAGCGGCAGATGCAACTGCAGAAGATGACGACGACAGCAAGAGCGGTGGAGATGGCAAAACCAAGCGGCGGCTGAAAGATGAACCGGTAGCGGCTCGACGAAAAAAAAACTCTAGGTACACTCTGATACCATATTATAAATAGTGTTTGTATTCATCGTGAAGCCAATAAATCAATATATATACAAATACAGGTATAACATATATACAAGTAACCCTTATACAGCAGAAAAAATGCAAATAATAATACACATTTAACCGTTGCAACGTGGGACTTGAGCTTTGGGGTTTTCGGGTGGGCGCTCCTGCATGTGGCACCTCAGATCCAGTGCAAGAGGCCATCGCTGTTGCAGTGTTGATGATTCCAGATGCATGTTGGTCAATCTCCTCCATGACATCAACAGTCTCACGGAACAACAACAACAAGGTTCTCCAAAACAGAAGACGTCTTTTTTTAATCGTGATAAAAGAGAATAAATTAAGGCTCTCCATATTTCGTAAATAAATCAACTGAAATTTGTCAAGACATAACTAGAGGATAATTGTGTGACGAGCATTGCCAATATATCAAAACTCGACTTGAACGTGATAATTTACATAACCATGCTGTTACCTTCATGGCAGGATTCTGCAACATTGTTGGCATGAAAAGGAAAACCTGGATGAAGCCTACCCATCTAAAAGCACGATATGCAAAATGCGCTTACAAGGACCATTGGTTACCGAGTTCTAAGTGCAATCCATATGCATTGTCGACGACAACAGCCTATCCTTCTGCAGAAGATGGGAGGGGAAGGAAGATTTACAGTTTGCAATGTGGGATTTGAGCTTTGGAATATTTGGATGGGCACTCCTGCACCTCTGGCACCGAAGCTCCATCGCAAGCAGCTTTTCATCGCTGCTGATGGTTGCTGATCCATGTTGATCAATCTCCTCAATGACATCAACAGAATCACAGAAAAATGCCGTGGTAAAAGAGTTCCAGTGTTTCTTATTTTTCAAGCTGGCAGAGTTCAAATCCTGGCTTATGACATGAAGGTGCAATTGCCGCATAGATGGAACCTGTAGAAACCAAGACACACAAGGTTGCTCTTGCTCATGCCATCATTAACTTTGGAGAAAGGTAAGTAATAGACTTGAGTTAAGATGGTACCGAATGGTATCCAAGTCTGAATACCAAAGATGCATCTTCCTCCAGGAACTTCTGTGCCCACTTCACCCCAGCTGAATGCATCCTCCTCAGCAAGGGTAAGTGTTCTTTCTTGACATCTGTTAGAGAGTCAAGGCCATCCATCCTAGATATCACCAAAACATGCTTTTTGGCCTGCAAATATGTAGAGTTCTGCTAAGATGCCAACCAGAACATCACATATCATTAAGAACAAGGGGGGAAAGGGTATTTAAGTTGACAGTAGACCTTGGGATAAAGGTCATTTAGGACAACAAATTCATCAGATATCTCCAGGATAGAATCTGAATTCTTGTATTTTTCCGGGTGCATGGCAAGCTCATAAAGAGCCTGGGCCCAGGATCCCCAAGTTTTATTGGTGACCGCACCACTCTTCTTGTTGTCTCCCTCTCTAGCTTGGTTCAAAGCATCAGAAGACCCCATGGAGTTATCAAGATGTTGCCTGCAAGTTGAAATGGGTTGAAGCAACTTATGTTTTTTGGTCCTTTCAGAATCATGGTCGCCCTCTCGCTTCATTTTTGAATCATTGGGTGATGTCAGTCCAGATGCTGACTTCTTTGATGAAGACTCATTTTTCTGCTTCCCCGTGTGGCTCTGGACAATGGATGCAAAGTTCTCAAAAAGTGAATTATACGCTTCACGAAGAATTGTACACCCTTTGGTATAGTTATTCTTCAGACAATATGGTCGCATTGGGTTCATGTTTGGCCCGAGAACATGTATTACATGGGTCACCCCTTCCCTTTGATGCAGAGGAGAAGTTGATGGAAGTGGGACAGCAACAGAGCTCCCAGGTCTCAATGTGTCAGCACATTCCTTCGTTGAACGTTGTAAAGCTTCCCCAGCAGCATTAAATATTGCTGCATTAACCCCTCCACCTCCAGGTTTTAACCTCCTGCAAGAAACACTGACAGGTATTATCTCCTGGTCCGTAACGGAGAAGGGTCCTGACTGTTTTTTTCTTAAAACAACAAAAAGCAAACCGCCAGTTTGACTCGGAACCAGAGTGACACAGGAGTATTAAAAATAGTAGAATATAATCTAGAAGCAAATATGCATTTAGTAGAGTCAGTGCTTACTAAGCTAAGAGACCAAAATAATTACCAGTTGGCAGCATTAGCAATCACATTGCATTGAAGACCTCCTTTTGAGTGCAGTTGAGTGATATCTCCCACTAATGTGAAAAACCTGCTGGAGTCAATGCTCTTCTTAGCAACCTTGTCCTTGACTAATGACAATATTCTTGATTTCTGGCTCAGGTCTACAAGAACTAGTCTTACATTATCAAACTTCTGCAAGAAATCAGCAGCTGTATCTACTACAATGTCAGATGCTCTTTCAAGATCGAACTGGAAGTCAGCAGTAGAAATAGATGGAAATGCCAGAGTGCAAGAATTGATGTAAGAAGAAACACTGTCTTTACTTTGCTCTCCGGTTTCCTTCTTGTTACTTAGCTCCTTTTCAACTTCCATAGAGGATGTAACACCAGCTTCAAGGTTTTCCTGTTTTGATAAAGCATTTCGCTGCCCTGGCTTGCTTCCACTCGATGTAAGCTTAGTTTCGCTGGATTTCTCTACACTGGAAGTATCAGCCTTCTTTAGAAACTTCATTATACCAACTTGTACAGGTCCTTCGCTCTTCTGACCAAATATTCCTGATGGAAGGCTATCTGAAGGCCCTAAAGAATTATACATATCAACTGCCTTTTTAATGTCATTGTCGTCCTTACAGAACATGATCCGACTGAAACCTTCAGTCAGCAAGGGCTTCTCCTTCTTCTGCAGCATGCGGTTCACAACCATGGCAGCCTTCCCACCCTGCAGATTCCCTTCATGGTCCATTCGGTTCACCGAGCGTGAGATACAAACCTTCGCAGGGAGATCCAGGACAACAGCATGCACATCCGTATGCAAGGTGCTTCCAAGCTTCACAAAATCAGCACGCTGTTCACGTTCCAAGTTGCAACGGTCAATGAGAACCCTCTTGCCCTCCTTCAGAGCATCCGCTGCAGCCTTCAAACACTGTATTTTAGTCCCAGCTTTGCCGTTCCGAATTGTATCCTGGACAACAATAAGCACGCACAACAAAGTTTACTCACGTGTGATGAAATTTCGGTTGACTAACAGGGCTCACAAAGTGACACTAACTAAACATTTTCGACTCAAATCACCCCAACCTGCTCAGGAAAAAGGATGCAAGCGTTTGAGATGGTTTCTGCTTCACTACGCGATACCATTCTTGAAAGTATTCCTACCACTAGATTGACATTACAGTTGTGATCCAGTAAAGAATTGAGCAAACAGATGCAATTTCGAAGCCAGATCAACCGGATGGACTCGAGAACACAACCAAATCGCTCCCATTTGGCTTTTGCCAAGTACGATCTGGCAATTAGCTGCGGCTTGCCTTTGAAAGTCGACACATCAAATTCACAAGGGAGGAGAGCGCTAGCACCACTCAGCAAATCAGCACGTAGATAGGGTGCAGTGCGTGGGGGCCCACCTGGCAGACGCGGGTCCAGGGGCGGCCGGCGGCGGAGCCGCCAAGGACGGCCTCGGCGAACGTGGACTTGCCGCTGCCCGGGGGGCCCACCAGAACCACCACCATCTGCTTGCCACCGCGATCCTTTGCCTCCGGGCCTGCATCGAATGGTTGGAGTCAGCACGCGCTAGGGTTTTAGTGGCGAGGGGCGGCACCGGTCTGATTGACTACACGAACAAAATGGGCAAAAATCGCAGAAAAAATAGTTTCGGGCGCACCTGGTGTTGACGCGAGAGGCGATGGAACGGAGGTGGAACCGCCCTCGTCGGGATCCATCTCGCGAAACGTAGGGATTCGAGGGGAGAAGCTCTCGTCCGACGGCTATGGCGTATGGATTAGTGCGGAGGAGGCGAGAAGGTGAATGTCGGAGGGTGGGGCGATGTGGGAACCAGTGGATTCTGGCCGTCCGTGCCTCAGCATGATCTAAACATAACCGTTCATTTTTCGTCATGACCTGGTCATCTAATCGGAAGCATTTAGTAAAAAAAGATTAAAAACTGCGAAAAAAACAAAAGAGGTTGGACCGATGTGGCTGCTAGGATTCGAGCCCAGGTCTCCACGGGCACAAGTATTATTGTTGAGTAATCGTCGTTGGTGAGTCCAGTTCAAGCGGGTATCTCATATACAATATTCAGAATCGTAAAAACGAATGAAGAACACATGACACAACAATAGATTAAATACAGATATATGAGGGGATTTCAGGGTCTGCTTTATTGCTTCTCAATCATCGGGGGTTACAATGAGAGGGCCCTCTATTTATAGACTTCAGGGGATGAGAAATCCAATTGGGCCAGAACTCTCCGGAGTCTTGGGCCCAGTTTCTTAACACTCCCCTTTGGACACTCATCCGACATGTTCATGTCTCGTCAAAACTCTATAAAAACACAGTGGAAAAAATTTAGAGAAATAGTACATGACATGTATTCTGCTGTGCTGCACGAATTGCCTCATTAAAAACCTTAGCCGAGAAACTTCAGGAAAACTCGTCAAGAGAAAAAGAGTACAATCCACCCAATTTCATTTAATCTCTAAGATTTCTTCTTTGGGTACTCGATCTTCGTGATCAAGATTCAACAATGAGTTCTTGAAGATCCCCCCTCTAAATTCTGCACTTCTCTAAGTCTTATCATTCCAATTCCACGTATGCACCTTTCAAAGCTAGATGCTGGAAGTAACTTAGAGAATGAATCTGCAAGATTCTCACATGACTTAGGCCCTGTTTGGTACATCTTCAAATTCTTATTTTTCAAATTCTGCTCATGTTTCTTTGATAATCCACTTCTTTGAGAATCTGGAGCTGTCTGTTGAAAGCGTTTGGCTGGTAGGTTAGCTCCAAAAATTATATGAGGGGAGATTAGAGGCAAATAGACCATGTTACACTTGGTTGTAATACTTCAATTGTATTTATATCTTTCTCCTATGTATTTGTAAGCAAATTATATAATTTTCCCTAAATTTGTTTAGACCATGTGAATGTATATACGTTGTATATATAGGCAATGTCAGGTTACATTGCATTTACACTTCATGATGGATTACAACTATGTATAAGCAAATTTTGTATTATTTACACTGTGATAGATGAAGCTGGAGATATCGCATTCATATCGTATAAGTGTTCAAATGATAAGTAAATGATATTACATACAGGTATTGAAATGATAAATGAGTCATAACAAAAGACCACAAAAATTCACAAGTAATGTGTCTATCATCCTGAATGAGCAATTGCACTTGCAAGGTCATTACAGAAATTATCCATGGATGTAGCACTTGTTTGCGACATTGACGCATCCGATGCATCTTGAGAAATGACATATTTGGCATAACTTGATGGTATTGTAATTAGGATCCCGGTCGAACCTACGAAAATGCATGTCCGGCGAAGCATGTTCACGTATGAAGTTGTGGATTCCCATGGTTGCTGCAACAATCATCTTTTGCTTGGACATGGGAAAGCTCGGCATTTTAAGAAGAATTCTCCATTTTGATGAGTCACGGCGGCCCAATCTTCCGATAGGTTCGATTTGGTTCGTCGTGAGGACGTTGACGCTTTGAGGCTTCCGACCAACAGATCGTCACCTCGTAATTCGCTACACCCGCACGCCTGTCGTTATCGACCACGCTTGCACGCGATCGACCTTACCACGAAGGTTATTGTTCCTGCAAGCAATCGAAGCAACTCACAAGAACAAAGTAGATGCAATCTGAATTGTATTGCGGATATGGATGAAGTTTACAAGTGGGGTTCCTCAAACCGATAATCGGCGAAACTGCAATTGGCATAATAATCTAAGAAAAACCCGCCTCTAAACTATGGCGACTCTCGTATATATATAGGGGAACGTGAGGAGGTCGACCTAGGGTTGTGCGGTAGTGGGATGAAGCGTACACAACACGGACTCCGACCTCGTTACGCTTACAAAGTCTTATTAGTTTCCAAAGCGGTGACGCAACACCTTGTGTTGCGTATTTCCGTCGAAGATCCGTCGTAGGACCGGTCCTAGGGTGGTCTTGAGGAGTCCATGCTATCTTTGGTCGTAGATTGTGTTCAACGAGTACTGTGCTCGCTTTTCTGGTCGTAGATCTTCTTGCAGTGGTCGTAGACCTTCTTGAACTGGTCGTAGTCCTAGATTCCTGAGTACAAGTAAATCATCTCCATTAGGCAGCATCATAGAGTTCTCAAATAATACACTCAGCCCTAGAAACGACTTTACCTGATCGATTAAGTGACGTGCTCTAGCTCTTGTCATAGGACCGTGTAGTGCAGCACCCAGATCTGGAGGGTCTTGTGTCGTGCGTGTATCCGAAGGAGGGATGTCCTCATCATACTCCCCCTCTTGAATTGGAGTCGTCCTCGACTCAAGCTCATCTTCTTCTCCCACGTATGGTTTCAAATCTGAAATGTTAAATGTGGGGCTAACCCCAAAATCTGTAGGTAATTCTAATTGATATGCATTATCATTTATCTTCTTAATTATCTTAAACGGTCCTTCAGCTCTAGGCATCAACTTTGATTTTCTTAATTCCGGAAACCTATCCTTTCTCAAATGAACCCAAACTAAATCACCTGGTTCAAATTTTACAACTTTCCTACCTTTACTTCCAAAGAACCTTATACCTTTCAGTCATATGCTCTATATTCTCTTTAGTGGTTTCATGCAACTTGAGAATAAATGCAGCACGCTTCTTAGCATCTAGATTAATTTTTTCAGAGGTCGGTAAAGGTAGTAAATCAATAGGAGCACGGGGGTTAAAACCATACACTACCTGAAATGGACTTACCTTGGTGGTGGAGTGTACTGACCTATTGTAAGCAAACTCAATATGCGGTAAACACTCTTCCCACATCTTCAAGTTCTTCTTTAAAACAGCCCGCAACATGGTGGATAACGTGCGGTTAACAACCTCCGTTTGTCCATCAGTTTGGGGATGGCATGTAGTAGAGAACAGCAGCTTTGTCCCCAATTTATTCCAAAGTGATCTCCAAAAGTGGCTCAAAACTTAGCATCACGATCCGAGACAATAGTATTGGGCACTCCATGTAAGCGAATGATTTCCCTGAAAAACAAATCAGCTATGTTTGTAGCATCATCGCTCTTGTGACAAGATATAAAATGTGCCATCTTAGAGAATCGATCCACTACTACAAATATACTATCTCTCCCCCTCTTTGTCCTAGGCAATCCTAAAACAAAATCCATAGAAATATCCTCCCAAGGGGCGCTAGGAATAGGAAGAGGCATATAAAGTCCATGTGGAAGGAGACGGGACTTAGCTTTGTTGCATGTAGTGCAGTGAGCTACGTAGCGCTCGACATCACGCCTCATCTTTGGCCAAAAGAAGTGGGTGGCCAGCACATCTTCTGTCTTCTTTGCTCCAAAATGTGCCATCAAACCTCCTCCATGTGCCTCCTGTAACAACAAAAGACGAACAGAGCTAGCTGGAACGCATAGCTTGTTAGCACGATAGACCAAACCATCATTCAAAGACATAGTTATTCCATGTCTTCCCTCCTTTACAATGTTCAAGCACTTCCTTAAAGTCCAAATCAGTGACATATAAACTCTTAATGGCCTCCAAACCAAAAATCTTATGGTCAAGTTGAGATAACATGGTATAACGTCTAGAGAGCGCATCAGCAATCACATTATCCTTACCTTTCTTATGCTTTATAACATATGGGAATGACTCAATAAATTCTACCCAGCTTAGCATGTCGTTTATTCGGTTTAGCTTGACTTCTAATATGTTTTAGCGATTCATGATCCGAATGTATAACAAATTCTTTGGGCCATAGATAATCTTTGCCAAGTTTGAAGCACTCGAACTAAAGCATACAATTCCTTATCATAGGTGGAATAATTCAAACTAGGCCCATTTAGTTTTTCGCTGAAATATACAACTGGTTTACCTTCTTGAATCAATACACCACCCATCTCAATCCCACTAGCATCACATTCAATTTCAAAAGTATTACCAAAATCAGGGAGTTGGAGTAGGGGTGCTTGGGTGAGCTTCTCTTTCAACAAGTTGAATGCCTTCTCTTGTGCAGGTCCCCATTGGAAAGGCACTCCTTTCTTTGTCAATTCATTCAATGGTGCGGCAATGGTGCTGAAATCCTGCACAAAGCGCCGATAGAATCCAGCAAGGCCATGGAAGCTCCGCACTTGTGACACAGTAGTAGGCGTTGGCTAGCTTTGGATGGCTACAATCTTTGTCTCATCCACCTCAATGCCCTGTGGTGTCACAACATAACCAAGAAATGCAACTCGATCGATGCAAAAGGTGCACTTCTCGAGGTTACCAAACAAACGTGCGTCTCTCAAAGCATTAAAAACAGCACGTATATGATTTAAGTGTTGCTCATGTGACTTGCTATAAATCAAGATATCATCAAAGTAAACCACCACAAATTTTCCAATGAAAGGACGTAAAACCTCGTTCATCAAACGCATAAAAGTACTAGGTGCATTAGTTAGACCGAAGGCATCACTAACCACTCATATAATCGAACTTAGTTTTAAAAGCGCTTTCCATTCATCTCCTAATTTCATTCTAATCTGGTGGTAACCACTCCGCAAGTCAATCTTTGTGAAAATAATAGAACCACTCAATTCATCTAGCATGTCGTCTAGCCTTGGGATAGGATGACGATACCTTATAGTAATGTTATTAATGGCTCTGCAATCAACACACATACGCCAACTACCGTCTTTCTTAGGAACCAAAAGAACTGGAACAAAGACAAGGGCTAAGGCTTTCTCTTACGTACCACGGTCCAAAAGATCTTGGACTTGTCATTGAATTTCCTTAGTCTCCTCTGGATTGGTCCTATACGCAGACGGTTTGGCAAAATCGCTCTGGGATCAAATCAATTTGATGCTCAATTCCTCGAATAGGTGGTAATCCCGGGTACCTCGCTTGAAATACATCCACATACTCCTGCAAAAGGTTAGCAACAGCAGGAGGCAAAGAGCTAGCTATGTCCTCAAGCAAATATAAGGCACTTTTGCATATCAAAGCATAGCATGGCAGCTCATTATTACAGATTTCAGCAAGTTCATATTTAGTGGCAATCATAACACATCCCTTCAATTTAATTCCCTCGGACTTAGGACTAGACGCCACTTTCTCCCTTTTGGGTGGGAAAACACGTTTTGCTACTTGCTGATTTTCAGAATCTTGCTTATCGGTGTTTCTTTCATTTTTAGCGCGATCTTCTTCATCTTTCAGAATCTCAGCTGGTGTCAAAGGCAACAACTTAATCTTCTTACCCTTATGTGAAAATGAGTAGGTATTAGCTCTACCATAGTGCAAAATATCATTGTCATATATCCAAGGTCTACCGAGCAACAAAGAGCATGCTTGCATAGGCACGATATCAAAATCAGAACTATCTTTGTAATTACCTGCTAAAAATTGCACTTTCACAACTTTGTGTACCTTTAATTTACCACACGAATTGAACCATTGGATGTAGTAGGGACGTGGGTGTGGTTGTGTGGTCAAACCAAGCTTCTCGACCATCTCGGAGCTTGCAAGGTTGTTGCACTCCTCCATCAATGATGACTCTGCAGCTCTGTCCTTCACGAAATCAGTGCAAACAAGTTGTGTCGTTGGTTTTGCTCCGCTCTCTCCACTTGTGCGCTCGGACTCGTTGCGCAATAAGGCTCTCATGATACTCGGTGTCAGCAGCACTACTTGTTCCTCTACATCATCGATCACCGCTCATCTCATCTCCTCCACTGCAATGTTAGCCGCAAGTACATATTCGTCCTCAATATCACTAGTACTTACATAACCACCATCTTTGGTGGCAAGGTATGCTTTCGATTGGCAAGGCGATCCCTCATGACGTGCCCCATTCCCTTGCAACAGTGGCACACAATCCCGTGGTACGACCGAAGGAAGCAACCGACGAAGAACTCTTGGTGGTGCACGCATACTAGTAACTTTACTTACCTCGGGTGCATGTGATGTGGTCTGAGGTGTTCTTGAATCGCGCCTACTCGTGGAGGGGCAGCAGACCGTGTAGTCAAGGTGGGGTGTTTTGAATTGCCCGGCATTGGTCGTGTTGTAGACATGCTCCCAAAGTTGTTCCTTGGCCTCTGTTGTCGTCCCGCAATTCCTTTTACGCCAAACATGCAAGTTGGAACAATCTAGGGGCGCTATCGTATTCTTTGTAATCCACTATGTCCCGAATTTCACATCTTAATCCCCATAAAAATATGCTATTGCGGCTTCTTCATCCTCAATAATATCACAACGCAACATGCTAATTTGTAGCTCGATAATATTCTTCTACGGATCTATTACCTTGGTTTAAGTAATCGCAATTTATTACGCAAATCACGTTTAAAAGAAGGCGGACAAATCATTACGCATAGCAACCTTTAAACCATCCCACGTAGTAGGCGCTAATCCTTCTGCATACCCTATTCCACCAAATGATGGCAAAGTTTTTAAATTCACTTGTGGCTTGCCTAACTCTATGCACTTCGAACTAAGTGAGCATTCAATTTCATTCTACCGTCATCTCCCAATCTAGATATATTTCAGCATCATAAGCACCCGCAAAAGATGGTATAGAGAACTTAACTTTAGCATATGGATCATCATTAACACGTGCATTATGTTGCTGAACATTATTACCTCTCATACCTTGACGGTTGAAGTTCGGTCGGTTCCTTTGTCGTGCATCAAAGGCGTCGTGGTCGTGCATCTCATCATCATTATCAAACTCATGGTCATGGGCTGCA
This sequence comes from Hsuehochloa calcarea, assembly GCA_036346395.1. Classification (NCBI taxonomy): domain Eukaryota; kingdom Viridiplantae; phylum Streptophyta; class Magnoliopsida; order Poales; family Poaceae; genus Hsuehochloa; species Hsuehochloa calcarea. The sequence goes on from CM070598.1 coordinate 52,546,745, forward strand.
CCCTGAGGTTCCACACGACCAACGTTTGGTGGTCGGTTCACCATTATTTCGAGGCGTGTAGTGAGCGCCGCAATACTATCGTTGATTGAGCGTTGTAATGTGATCGTGGTAGCTTGAAGCTTCCTGTCGATGTCCTCATTAATGGTAGTGTGTTGTTCATCCAATAGCGTCATGAGCTCTTCCCTCAAAACACACTCTTGCGCATCCAATCCTTCACCTGACATGGTTAGTAGGAGACAAAAGACAACACAAAAGGTATTATCCCTATCACTATTAGGTGGTCGGAGGGTGGAATCACACACTCTCAAGCGTCTTACCAAGCTCTTATGAGTTTCTTACCAAATTGCAGCAGGTAGTCAATTCGGCGAAGGTGGGATGTACGATCACGGCGGAGGCGAATGCGAGGATCCAATCTGAGGGTCGAAAGTATGTGGAGCTCGGATAGGCAATGTTTAGTAGCAAGGAATAGCAATAATGAAATCAGATTAGCAAAGCTGAACCAAAGCCCACAGTACTCGTCACAGTTACTGGTCTAAAAGTGCCCCTAGCCCTAGCACAATACTGATCAAAACAAAGACTCGATACAAAGGAGTCCAAAGGATGCAAGCCTGGAACTGGTAGTAGACCAACTAGGGGTGGTCGAATTGCTTCTTCTTCTTTTCTTTTGCACTTTTTGCTTCTTTTTTTTTTTTGCTTCTTTTCTTTTCTTTTGCACTTTTTTTTGCTTTTTTTTTGCAAACGTGACCCAAGCCCAAAATTCTTCTGTTACCTTTTCTGGATCTGATGAGGTGATTGGGTCACAAACTTTTTTCTCTCTCTCTCTCTCTCTCTCTCTGAACTTGGGCTAGTTTCATTGCGCTACTAATCCGACTAGGGATCGAATCCGACCGGTGGTAGTTCTGAGTGGATGGTAGAATGGGTGTTGCTCAAGAGGTGGTCGGATCCGAGTAGATGTTCGATTCCACCGGATGGTAAATCCCGGCGGTGGTCGAATGGGTGTCGCTCGAAAAGGAGGTCGTGCGTCCAGGATGGATGGTGGCACGGCGGCGGCAGATCTTGACTAGAGACCAAGAATGCTACTCTAAACCAAAGAACAAAGACACCGACGATGGACTCGAACTCAACAATGCGAAACTGAAAACAAAATTGCGAAAGGCACAAAGTGGTTTGGACAAATGAATAATTACGATCTAAAACTTTTTGTAGGCGGTTTTTACGGACTCTAGGTGAGGAACACAACTAACAAAAGGGATAAACGAAATTACCTAACGGGCAACCTTTGTTCGATACCACTTGATGAGTCACGGCGCCCGATCTTCCGATAGGTTCGATTTGGTTCGTCGTGAGGACGTTGGCGCTTTGAGGCTTCCACCAGCGGATCGTCACCTCGCAATTCGCTACACCCGCACGCTGTCGTTATCAACCACGCTTGCACGCGATCGACCTTACCACGAAGGTTATTGTTCCCGCAAGCAATCAAGCAACTCACAAGAACAAGGTAGATGCAATCAATTGTATTGCGGATATGGATGAAGTTTACAAGTGGGGTTCCTCAAACCGATAATCGCGAAACCGCAATTGGCGAAATAATCTAAGAAAAACCGCCTCTAAACTATGGCGCTCTCAGATATATATAGGGGAACGTGAGGAGGTCGACCTAGGGTTGTGCGCCGTGGGATGAAGCGTACACAACACGGACTCCGACCTCGTTACGCTTACAAAGTCTTATTAGTTTCCAAAGCGACGCAAACACCTTGTGTTGCGTATTTCGGTCGAAGATCTGGTTGTAGGACTGGTCCTAGGGTGGTCTTGAGGAGTCCATGCTATCTTTGGTCGTAGATTGTGTCCAATGAGTACTGTGCTCGCTTTTCTGGTCGTAGATCTTCTTGCAGTGGTCGTAGACCTTCTTGAACTGGTCGTAGTCCTAGATTCCTGAGTACAAGTAAATCATCTCCATTAGGCAGCATCATAGAGTTCTCAAATAATACACTCAGCCCTAGAAACGACTTTACCTGATCAATTAAGTGACGTGCTCTAGCTCTTGTCATAGGACCGTGTAGTGCAGCACCCAGATCTGGAGGGTCTTGTGTCGTGCGTGTATCCGAAGGAGGGATGTCCTCATCACATTTCATCTTCCATACACCAAAAGACCTCTCAATTACATTGTGAACACTCGAGTGCAAATGGTTGAATTTCTCTTTCTCACCACTAGGAGCAGCACCTTTCCGAAATTCTGAAACATGATACCTTTGGCCCTTGTATGGCGCTAAGTACCCAGGCCTGTTCGGATAACCGAGCATCGACAAGATAATATTTACCTGCAACATAAGATGCAAATTTTATGTATATGAACATCCAATGCATGAACATTACAAGTAAAAAAATTATAAATGATACCAAACAAAGAAAATTACCCTGTGGAGGATGTGGAAAGACTTCCCTGTCTACATCCAATGCATGATAAAACACACTAGTATCGTGCATAGCTCCTGGTTGTCCAATAGATGCGTATGTGAAGCGCATGTCAAAATCACATACCGCCATGACATTCTGTGTCGCACTTCCTGATCTACCAATATATCTAATTAGATCTTCTGGAGCAACAGTTGCAAGAATGTGTGTACCATCGATAGCTCCAATACAGTCTTTGAAATGTGGCCACATCCTTTGATCATTTCTAATTCTACTGTGAACCATAGAGAAGTTTAGATCCTTTGGTCTCACAAAATATTTAGACATTTTGACCACACACTGCAAAACCTCATCAAACCTCCTGCTAATTGCCTCACCAGAATGCTTGAATCGATTCTGTGCTCTTCGGTTAGATTCACAACCACCACATATGTATAGAAAAAGAGCTAGTGCTTCAATTGAACTTGTATGCGTAGTTGAATTTAAATCATATGTACTCATCAAAAGATCATGTAGACTGTAAAAGATTGTAGCATTCATACGAAACATGTGGTAGCTTTCTCCCGGAGTGGTCAAAGTTTCTTTCACCCAACCCATTCCACTAGCCGTGAAGTCCTAGGCTCATTCTTGTCCAAGTAGGTTGAGTGATAATTCTCCACGATAATTGCAGTAGCAGCGAGGTGACTTGACATGTCTTGCCACAAACGTAGCATCTGCACTCACACTCATGTTCCTCATCTGATATATTACTCACTTCAAAATCGCTTTCAGAAGACGACATCTGTACATTAACATAAAAAACACAACAACATAAATGGCAATTTAAAAATACTTGAGTGCGCATTAGATCCAAATGACAGCATAAAACTAGTGAAAAGAATGTCTTACAATCCAAAAAAGGTCTTACAACTAATAGAGAAATAAAGAATAATAAAGGCAAATACAAGACAAACTACTTGTAGGAACGTCTCCAGAATCATCCTAACGTTACAAGCAATTTTCTATTTGCCATACTTGGCATCGTACTTCCTTTTAAGCCATTCAAATTGTGCTTCATTATTGCGCAAGGTCATAAACATTTCTCTTTGCTCCTTCTTTAAGAAAATTTCAGATGCAATGAAGTGCTCATTACTCCCATTAATAGCATCCTTGATGCAACACACCGAGTTTTCCTCTCTTTTCTGTGTGAATGCTTCAAAAGATGCATGCGACTTCTCATTCAACTCAAGAATTATTCTCAATTGATCTTGCATTACCACATAACCACTCTTTGGTTTCTTCCCCTTATCATTGCTAGGGCGCAAGTTCTCTTTCCTTTCCTACCAATTGGTGATTCATCTTCACAATCACTATTATATTTATCATCACACTCATCTTCAAGCTCTTCAATATCAATAGCTATCGATGCACGCATAGGACTTTGAGGCCATGTTCCCATTGCAAGAGACCAATGGTCTTCACCGGTGTTGCGAATGTCATCAAACATCTTGGACAACAACTCCTCATTTTGAAGTACAACCTTCTCAAACTTGGAACATCCTTTATATTCCTGTCAATGCCAAGTGTTACTCGTTAAATCTTCACTAATGATAGAGCTAGGAGTGCACATTAATGCATTTAAAAATTAGAAAATGAGTAATGACTTACTTTTTTAATTTCTTCCACCATTCGGCGCTGGCCTTTATTGTTTTCTTTTCATGTCCCAACCTAAGCATGTCTCCTTTGTCCTCAATTTCCTCCAAATGTTGTAATCGTTATTTAATTTATCACATTTGTTCTTCAATTGCATCTTTTTGTATTGCAACCCAGTCTTCTCTACAAATTTTTGTATCACAAGAGTGTACCATGGGTTGTTCAATGGGTATTCGGCGATTGCCAGCCTCTACTTGTTCAACGAACAATTCACATACTATCCTACTGTTCTCGTTGTTCCACTCAGCGTTATCAACCATCGGCATATTTGTTTATCAAATTAACAATTCAATTAAGTTATGAACCAATAGAAACCTCTATCAGGTTCTTAATCAAATTGACAATTCCACTCATTCAGTTCACATAAAACTAAACCAATTTTTAAATGGTAAACTGTGCTGCTCTGCACACGCATGAAAAGGATGTTGTTATGGAAGTTGTAGCTTCAGTTCAAAACACACTCAAAGAAGCATGAATCAGAGTCAAAGTGGACGACTCAGAGATGCGGACACCCGGATAGAAGTTTAACTTTTATGAGATGAAAGTAATCACTTTTGCCTTTGTAGTGGAATTCCAGTTCAGCTTCTTTCTTCTTCTGTTTTTACCATATCGAGATAATGAGATTTGTATGCTTCCATTACGAAAATACAATCTCCTTTATTTTCTGTATTTCAGTCTGTATTGCATGGCTATGTGCATCAAATTTTCCTTGAGTCTAATTTGATAGAAGATGTCAGCTTATTTATTCCTTGACTGAAAGTACTCCATTTGGTATTGCCCAAAACAATGTCTGATGCTACCACATGGAAAAGATTGTGTTCTAATATTGCCATCATTTGCAAGAGTAATGCCATCAATCTACTGATATTGCCCAAAACAATGTCTACTGATATTGGTCGAGAGGAAATCCAGGCATCCCTTTTACAGAAGGGAAACTATGGCAAGCAAGAATGAACATATATGTAACACAGAAGCTTCAGTACATTAGCAACATGTTGATATACCTTATGTACTAGATGACTCCTTTTTGTTGGCCCCTATTGTCTCTTGCAAGCAATTGCTGTGTGGTGCCTTTGCTTGATGATCCCGATTCAACAAGATGATCTTCAAACAAGAAAATTTCAGATTCAAAACTAAAAACCTAGGGATATTGAACTGAGATTAACTGAAGTTGATAATATCAGAGATTCAAAACTAACAAGATGATCCTCTGAAACAAAATTGCACTTAACTCATGATACCATAACTTAACTCATGATACCAGAACCAACAAGGAAACTACAAATTAATTACAAAAGCTCAGTCGCAATTGACAGTTCATTACCAATATGCATATAATTGGTAATCTCTGAAATAACAAGAATTAACCATAATATTCAACCCAGTTTGCACAATTAGATAACATGATAATACCAAAAATTGACAGATGAGCTAATCTAACGATGACAAAATTGATAATACCAGAACTAAGATGAACTGTTGACGCAAGAACAAACCAAAAAAGCAACTGCTAATATGTAAATCACAAATTAATGCAGAAGCTTAATGCCACAAATTATCCTTATGCAAGAACTAACTGCCATAATTACTCAAAAAAAACTCATCTGAAGAATTATTGCCGCAAAGAGACGCGCGATGCTCAGGGAGGCGCTAAAGTTGCGAAGCTCGAGCGGCGGCAGTCGGAGACGGAGGGGACGAAAACTCGATGGCGCTCGGTCGCACGCAGAGGCGGCGCTAGCCCAAGGCGTCGCGCAACGGGACACCGAGCAAATGGCGCACAAGGAGGGATCCAAAAGGCGGCGCATGGCCAGCGCAAGATAAGGCAGTGCAAACCTGAAGGCGAACGACGCAATCAGAGGCGGTGCTGGGAAACCTGAGGGCGCTCAGCAAGGCGACGAGGGATCCCCGAGCTGGCCAACCGCGGAGGCGGTGGGAGAACCGGAGTGGCACGGGTGGCGGCGCAAACCCTAGGGACACTCTGGGGCCGGCGGCGAGCGATCACGAGACCAATGAGCGCACACGAGGCGAAGGATGCGCACACGGGGGGCGGAGGCGGCGCAGCGAGAATCGCCAGTCATGATTCGACGGACGAAGATGAAGGGCGACGAGGAAAGGGCGATAGGGCGACGGGGATAGGGCGACGGGGAACAGGTGGGCGAAGGGGTACAGGTGGGGAGTCGATTTTGCTGAGGGTATTTTGCGGGTAAATAGTACAAACTTCAAAGGGTATATTTGTTTTTGAATGATGGATTCACCTGAGAATCTGCCCAGAGGCGGCTTCTCGTTGCTAGTTCATTTTCGAGACAACTCCTCCTGAGAAGCTGAATCTAGTGGTTTTAAGAATCAGGGTGTTTGGTACGGCTACACGAGAATCGAATGAGAAGCTAGGAGTGAAAGTTATACCAAACAGGGCCTTAGTATGCAGTACCTTAAATTCGTCCATCTTTTGCAATTCATGAGCATATAAGAACTTGGGGTTGATATACTTTGTGAGGGGACTCTTCAGATAACTCATTCGCTCTTGTGCAACATAAGCTGTATTATCTTCATAGATAATGGTGGGAGTTTGCACGGTATTCAATTCACATGACTGCTGGATGTGGTGAATCATCCGCCGAAACCAAGCACATTCTTGTGAGGCCTCGTACAGTGCTATGATTTGCGAGTGGTTCGTCGAAGTTGATACAAGACTTTGCTTAGACGATTTTTATGGAATTGCGGTTCCACCACATAGGAATACCTATCCTATTTGCGATTTGGTTGTATGCGGGTTCGACAGGAACACGACATCTGCATAGCCATTCATATAAAGGTCTTTGTTCTTTCTGTAGAACAGACCAAGTTCTTTGCTTCCTTGGAGGTAACGGAAGATGTCTATTATTTCCCGCCAATGCCTTTGGTAGGTTATGTACTATATCTTGCTAATGGGTTTACGACAAATGTAATGCCTAATCTAGTACAATTTGCTACATACATGAGTGCTCCTACTGCACTCAGGTACGGGAATTTTGGTCCCACGACTTCCTCCCCCTCTTCTTTAGGTCTGTACGGGTCTTTGTCTTGCTACAAGGATCTCCCGACCATCGGCACTTTCAAAGGATATGCCTTTTCAAAGCCGAACCTTTCCAACACTTTCTGAGTGTAGGTTGGCTGATGTACTAGAATCCCTTCCGGGGTATGCTCAAGCTGCAAGCCTAGGCAGTATTTGGTTTGACCCAAATCTTTTATTTCGAACTCCAACTCCAGGTAAGAGCTTGCTTTCTTAATACCTTCTAGGATTCCAATGATATTCATATCACCTTCATACACTGAGATTATACAAAATCCATCATGAGATCATCTTATAAATACACAAGGATAATTCTCATTGTTCGTGTAGCTTTTCTTGTATAGAAAGTCGCTTCAAACGATTATACCATATTTTGCATGATTGCTTGATCCATCTGATTACTTTACGATATGCACACTATATAGATTTCTATTTGCTCTGTCTTGGTTCGGAACGTTGATACATTCGGTATCTTCATATAAATGTCGAATAGGCAAGTGAGGATCCTATGCACTTGGTCTCATAATTTTTGGAGTCTCAGAGAAGAAGTTCTATTCGTTTTTAATTTCAGAGGTTTGAATTTGGGAGTTTGAATTTGGCTAAGTCCCAAAGGCGGTCCGGCCGACTCACGAGGAAGCGGTCCGGCCGGCCATGAAGTGATCCGCCGCTCACTGGAGCGGTCGACCGGTTTCTACTTGAGCGTCCGGCCAACCGTGGCGATGTTGATTTGTTAGGTCAAAGTCATTGGTTTCATGGCATATGATTTGCATGATGCATGTTTTGACTAACATGGGTCAAGTTGTGAAGAACTTGTTCCGAATTCGTGTTTGCTTATGCGTGGTTGTGCAAGTTGCTTGGTGGTCAACGACGGTCAATCGGCGAGGAGAATCGGGACTAGACTTGAAGAGTTGAGGTCGAGCGATCGACGATGCGGGTGTAATCTACGAAAAATGCTTAACAGATTTGTTTAACCTGCCGTTCCGTTGTACGATTTATTCGGATATCTTAATGACGAATTTTGGAAATCTCATCTACTAGTTAATTGTAGATAATTTCGATATCTTTCTATAGCATATTTAATCTTGTCAATCGGACAAGTAGAATTCGAGTTATGATTTTCGGAAGGCTGCTGTCATTGCGGTTGTCGTCTTTCGGCGCTGTTTTGGTAGACTGTAGATTAAAAATAGTAAATAGCTTAATTAGAGTTTTTGATCTACATGAAAGTTGTAGATAATTGTCCAATGGTTCTGTAGAATCTGAGAACGCGAATTTTGGTTGGATAGAACAAAAGTTATGAAGTTAGTAAGACTGCTGTTCCGAAGCGGACAGATCGGCTTTCCGGGCTAAATACGGAGGGTTAGATGATTTAATTAGAAGACCTTGTAATGTAAGAAAATGTGGATAATCTTATGAAGAATCCAGAATGGGGTGGTTTGTGGTGATCGGACTTTCGAGTCAAAAGTTACGTTCGTTTTAGTACTAAGACAGCTATGGGTAACTATTCGGTACCGGCGTAACGGGGTATATTTGGGGACGTGTAGGAGCGATGTCGATTGATTGTTGTTCTTATGATGCTGTAGCTTGTATTGAAATTTGTGTATTTAATATAGGAGAGGCCTCGTACTTGTTGCCATCTTCGAGCCAAATTGTGCGTCGCAACTAGTAAAGGCAAGTGCATAGTGAAGCAATGCGATCAATGATCGATCCTTTATTTTCTTTATCTTCTATTACCATTATTGTTGTGCTTTTATTTTGTTTAATTGCAAACAAATAATTGGTATGTTTATATCTTTGTTGACAAGCATGATGAAAAGTTGGATATGATGTTTATGATGGAGTTTGCATGTTTGCATTCATAAGCATCTTGCATAAGAAGAAGGTGATCATGATTGATCACAACTCCAGAGAGGGAGGAGGTCAAGGAACGGGCTTGAGAGTGAATGTTGTCATGAGCATTCACTCACGCTATACCGTATCTGTGAAAGAAGTGCATGTGGACATGTAGAATAGAGTTGCATTCATAAATGAGATTATTGTGTGTTAAACAAATGGAAGGTACTGACATGAGAATATTAATAGAAGTACAGCAGTGATGATAATGAAGTTATTGAATCTCGTTGTTATGGATGTGTTTGCTTTGAGTCGTGGACTCACCTTGCTCTATTGTTGTCTTTAGGTGATCTTGAGGACCTAACTGGCGAGAGGAGTAGAGCACATGGACAACACATGATCATTTGCCATCAGAATCTTTTCATTCACAATTGGTTTACACTTGGACATGTTAGAGGTTGAATAAAGTTTAGGACATCGTTTGAACTAGACTTTTAGCTTTATTAATTTGGATTCATTGGTTGATGCTATTTTGGACTGTTTACCTGGTTTTATTCCACTTGGTTATTTATTGTCGTTTGATCCATAATTATGCATGACCTTTTTGTGATCCATTGATATGATTATCGTTATTTCCTTGCTGTAATTTTATAGTGTGTCGATAATTATTAGTTTAAAGAGTAGTGTGGTGGCATTCTAGGCTCAGTGTTGGGCTGGGGTGGTTACACCGGTGAGGTCAACGACTCAAGCGTGACACAAGATGGACAAGGGTGACCTATTGGCAAATCCATGACGCATGGTGAAGCGGTTTAGGTCAAAAGGTTAAAGACGGCGCTTTGCGAAGCGTGCGTGTGTGACCCGTTTGTTAGTGGGCCTTAACGGGGCCAATTAAGTCAAACCCTAGGAGTTCTAGGCCTCCACTATAAATAGGAGGAGATGGTGGTGCTCTCTCTCGCCTTTTATATTTCAAAACCCTAATTGTCTTTAGGGAGTTGAGGTGGAGGCTAGGGCTCTTGATGGTTTGTGGTGAATTTCGTGATCTTTGATTGTCCACTGATCCATGATGGTGTGGAGGTAATCCAACATCAATCACGAAATCAATCTATGCAAGGTTTGCTTGAGATAAGTCTCTTTTCGTTCTTGCTTTCAATTTCGTGTTTTTAGGGTTTTCTTTGATCCAGCGAGTTTGTGATTGATTCTTTCCGTGAATTAGCTTGCTTGATATGTGTGAATCTATCTAGCATCATCTTGATCATCAATCTCTCACGAACAAGCTTTAGGATCAAGTTTTCGTTCTTGCGGTTTTAGACCTTACATTAATCAATTGGCAATTGCTCAAGATCGTTCAATAATTATCATAATATTCGATTGGAATAGGTCCTCAATAGCATATAGAAGGTGTGTGCAAAGTTTCATAAAGATTAGAGTTGAGAATCAAAAGTTTCACCTAATTGCAAGTTCGTCATCGGGCTGATTTTTATTGCTGCAGATCGGTTCGAGTCGGCCGGTCGGACCGCCCGTCATCACCGGTCGAGACGATTTTGGAGCGGTCCGACCGACAACCGACTACGCCGGTCAGATGACCGCGGCAATCGGTCCGACCGATTAGGTCAAGTCGGTCGAATAGCGCGTCTTTGTGAGTCTTTGCAATCTTAGTTGATTTTGTAGCATTGCTTAGGGGTTTAATTGGATTCAATACTAGTCTTCGTTGTCTTTGGTATATTGATCTTCATAGCTTTCTAATAGCTACTGGCACCCCCTCTATCGCCTTTACGGTCCAACAAGTGGTATCGAGCCGGTTAGTTCAATCTTGATCTTAACCGGTCCGAACTTTGGCGATGGATAAGTTTTCTACTAAACCGCATATCTTGATGGGCACGACTATGCCTATTGGAAGAATCGTATGCGTCTTTCTTGAGCGAGGACAAGCTATTTGGGATGTTGTTAGAGCCTCATTGGTTATTCCCAAATTGCTACACCTTACGCAATTCTTTTGGCTAACAACAATAAGGCTAAGAATCTTTTATATGGTGCACTTGGTAGACAAGAATATGATAGAATATGCAATCTTTCAAGCTGCGCATAAAATTTGGAACACTCTCGAAACATATCATGAGGGTTCGTCCCAAATCAAAAGGTCGCAAAGCGGTTTACAAGCGTGAATACAATAAATTCGAGATGCGTCACGGAGAGAGCATCGATGACATTTCGATCGCTTTAATAAAGTAATTAATCAAATGAAAGTGATATTGAATATTCTCAATCTGAAAATGCCACCCATCTCTTGGCGCAATCAACACCAAGGAGTGGGAGATGAAGGCTCTTGCTATAGAGGAAAATGTTGATCTTTCAAGTCTTACTTTAGAATTGCTTTATAGTAAACTCAAGACTCATGAAATTAAAGAGTTGATCATCCCAAGAAAGATAACTTAGCTTTGGTAGCGCAGATCCTCTCAAAAGGCTTTTGATGATTCTTTTGAATCTTCTTACGGATTTTCATTTGCTTGTTTATCTGCTATTCATGAAGAGGAGCTTGAAAGTATTCTGAAATAGAGTTAGCTCTTCTAGCTAAAAAATTCACAGGGCCTACAATAATGAGAAACAAAAGAGAGGTGGTCGGTGACATGCTATGAATGTGGTGAGCTCAATCATATCGAACAAATTGCCCCAAGTCGAAAGGTAAGAGCAATCATAAGGAAGGAAAGCCACTTGAAAGAAGCCTCCTTTCAACAAATCAAGGTATGAGGCTAATAAGCTTGTGAAGGCTGCTCACCGGGTCCTTGCCGCTTTGAGGATCAATCCTTGAGCGATGTGGATACAGGGAGTGAGGAGGATAAGGAGGAGGAGATCCTCAAGGCAAAAGAAAGGGAAGGCCAAAGACTTCACGGCATGTGCTTCATGGTCGACACGGATGACATTGATGATAATAAGGTATCTTTTTCTTATGATGAGCTTTCTGCTAAATATGATTCTATAGTTGAGCAATTGCTTAGTCAAGATGAAGCGCTAGAATTTGTTATGACAAAAAATAAGAAATTAGAGTCAAAGATTAGCAAACTGAAAGTAGAGCTTAAAACTGCTAAGACTCTTGAACCTGATGAATGTTTATCTTGTCATGCTATGCATTCGAAATTACCAAGTTACAATCTGCTCATAACATTTCGTACAACAACTTGAGAATGCTAGATCTGAACTAAATGAAATTAAAAGTGCTCCTTGTGAAAAATGTTTAGAATCTAGTAAATTGATTGCTTTTGATGTATTTGATTCTAGCCCTTGCACTTCATGTTTAGAAAAGAGCGTGAAATCAAAGATATCTTAGAAGTGCTAGAGTCAAATATGCTAAGCTTAAGGACAATATTGAAAATACTACTTGTGCTTCTTGTTCCACTCTTAAGCTTGAAATTGCTTTGTATAAGGAAAAATCTATGAATAAAACTTGTGATGCTTGTGTTAACTTGAGAAAGAAAATGCTTACCTTCATGATACATTAGAGAAATTTTCTAAAGGTAAGAAACAATTAAACATGATTCTTGACAAGTCTAAAACTCCTTATAAGAAGCAAGGTTTAGGATTCAATTCTTTTCAAGACAATTCAAACCCAAAAGTCATTCAAGTCTTGGAAAAGGTTTAATTAAATTCAATACCAACAAAAACATCTTTTAAATCTGCGAGCTTTGTCCAACCTTGTATTAATTCAAATGGTGCTTCTTCTAGTGGTACCAAGTACCATTGCACTTATTGCAAAAGGTGGACATTTGATTGAATTCTGTTGGCGTGGGTTGAAAAATGATAAGAAAAATTTTGATAGAATTTCATTCATGCAACCTAGAGCCTCTATGAGACATGGTAACATTGAAAAGAATAAACCGGATTAGGATTTTCTCTCATGCAAATCATTATGTTTCTAAATATCCTAATTCTAATGTTTATCGGTGGCGGTCGGCCATTGAGTGATCACTGTCCACGACGTTTTGGTCGCCGATCGACCGCTTGACCAACCCAGCCGTCGATAGCCATGGACAGTTCAAGTCTCATTTTAATTTAAACATTGCTCATAACAGAATGTTAGATGAAATCAAGGATAGTACTTCGGTTTGTATACTCCTTGCGGACGTGTCTCGATCTTGGATTCCTAAATCATGTTTATCTAACCCGATGTTGAGACACATCGTTCTTTTGTTCCTTGATTTTCGGGATTATCGCGGAAAGGGAAGAACACGTGGTTCGTTGACTCGGATGTTCACATGACCGGAACTCAAAATGGTTCACCTCTTTCACGCGAAACAGGTGATGACTTCATCACCTTTGGAGATGATACACAAGGCGAATTGAAGGAACAGGATCAATTAGGGTGAACAACAAATTCATTCTAAAGGATGTCGCTCTTGTGGACAAGCTTAGGTATAATCTCCTTTACATTTCTCGACTTCTTGATGATGGCTATGAGATTGTTTTTAAGAAAAATGCTTGTCGTGTGCTTGATTCTCTTGGTGAGCTTGTGTTTGGAATCTCTAGAGTTGGTAGAATTTTTGGGTGATTTTTCGAATCTCTTCTTGGATCTCTTAAATGTTTGCTTACATCTTCTTGATTTACGGCTTTGGCATCGACGTTTGGGACACATTGGTTTTGATCATCGACACGAGTTAGCAACCTTGATCTCATGAGAGGTTTGCCCAAACTCAAAGTCATCAGGATCTTGTATGTGCCCACATGGGCATGGCAAACAAGTTGCCGCCTCACACTTTACTGTGACTATGGTTATGGTGAGCGGACGGGACAGTTGCTTCATATGGATCTTGTTGGTCTGTTAGAGTCCGATCGGTCGGTGGAAAATGGTATATTCTTGTTATAGTTGATGATCTTTCTAGATATACTTGGGTGTTCTTTCTTACTTCAAAAGATGAAGCTTTTGGTTATTTTCATGACCTTGTTCTTCGTTTGGCTTGAGCTTCTGGTGCTTTGAGAGCGATTCAGTGATAATGTACGGAGTTCAAAAATGCTTCTTTGCTTCTTTTTGTCTTTGGCGTGGTATTGAGCATCGATTCTCCTCTCCACCGTTCCTCAACAAAATGGCGTGGTGGAAAGGAAGAATAGGACCTTGGTCGAAATGGCTAGGACGATGCTAGATGAGTATAGCACACCGAGATTTTGGGCGAAGCTATTGCTCTGCTTGCCATATTGCAAATCGTGTCTTTTGAGACCTTCTTTAGGCAAGACTCCTTATGAGATTCGTTTGGTAGAAAACCCTCTGTTTCGCATTTTCGAGTTTTGGATCAAAATGTTTTATCCTTAAGACAGACAACTTAGATAAATTTGAATCAAGAACTTTTGATGGGGTATTTACAGGTTATCCGCTCATTCGAGGGTTTTTGAGTTTTTATCTTGAGACTAACATTATTCAGGAGACTTGTAATGTCACTTTTGATGAGACTAGCCCTGGAGCTAGATCAATTGCTACAGATGATTTACAGGTGACAGAGAGCATTTTTGTGGAGGAAGATGAGGACGAAGCTAATATCATTCCTTCATCTGCTTTGCTCTTGATGCGCCCATATCGATACAAGAACTCGCTACATCTACTTCACCTTGAGTTGAGGCTCTGCGCATCTTCATCATCAGCAGATACATGAGGTCGAAGAAACAGTATCTCACCCGGCGCTCCACCGCATTCAAAGACAGACATCCTCGAACGGATAATAGGTAATCTACATGAGCGAGTCACTCGCTCGGGTATAATGATCCAAATCTCTACTCTCATTCGGCTTTTGTTGCTTCTTTTGAACCCGCGATATATCACATGCTTTATCGATTCTAGTGGGTAAATGCCATGCATGAGGAGTTAGAAAATTTTGAAAGAAACAAAGTTTGGAACCTAGTAGAACCTCCTAGTGGTCATAATGTTATAGGAACCCGTTGGGTGTTTAAGAATAAACAAGGTGAGGATGGTTCTGTGGTTAGAAATAAGGCAGTTGGTAGCTCGGGTTTTGACCAAGTTGAGGGTTAGATTTTGATGAGACATTTGCTCCTGTTGCTAGACTAGAAGCCATTCGCATACCTTGCATTTCTTGCATCAAAAGGTTTTAAATTATATCAGATGGATGTTAAAAGTGCCTTTTTAAATGGTTTCATAGATGAGGAAGTGTATGTTAAGCAACCCCCTGGTTTTGAGGATCCTAAATATCCAAATCGTGTTTTCAAGCTATCTAAAGCATTATATGGTCTTAAACAAGCCCCTAGAGCCTGGTATGATAGACTTAAGACCTTCTTGCTTAAAAATAATTTTGAGATGGGTAAAGTGGATAAAACTCTATTTATTCTTAGGCATGGAATGACTTCTTGCTTGCTCAAATTTACGTGGATGATATTATTTTGGTGGTTCCTCTAATGCTCTTGTTTCGACTTTTACGACACTATGTCCGGGAATTTGAGATGAGTATGATGGGAGAGCTTAATTACTTTTGGGACTTCAAATCAAGCAATGCAAGGAAGGAACTTTCATCCATCGACCAAGTACACTAAAGATCTACTCAAGCGCTTCAACATGGGTGATTGCAAGCCAATTTCCACTCCATGGCAACCATTTGCTTTGGATCCGGATGAGGAAGGAGAAGTCGTGGATCAACGCGAGTACATGATGATCGGCTCCTTACTGTATTTGACGGCCTCGAGACCGGACATTCACTTCACGGTATGCCTTTGTGCAAGATTTCAGCGTCTCATATGCTCAAGCTGCAAGCCTAGGCGGTATTTGGTTTGACCCAAATCTTTTATTTCGAACTCCAACTCCAGGTAAGAGCTTGCTTTCTTAATACCTTCTAGGATTCCAATGATATTCATATCACCTTCATACACTGAGATTATACAAAATCCATCATGAGATCATCTTATAAATACACAGGATAATTCTCATTGTTCGTGTAGCTTTTCTTGTATAGAAAGTCGCTTCAAACGATTATACCATATTTTGCATGATTGCTTCAGTCCATACAGTTACTTTCTGATATGCACACTATATAGATTTCTATTTGCTCTGTCTTGGTTCGGGACAGTGATACATTCAGGTATCTTCATATAAATGTCCGAATCCAAATTTTCATAAAGGTATGCTGTTACCACATCCATCAATTTCACTTTTAACTTCGAGTTCACTGCCATTGAGATAAATATCTAAAGGTAATTTGAGTGAAACCTTGTGCAACGAGCCTTACTTCTTTCATTTCTCTTTCGAACAAATACCCACTTATCCCCTACGGGGTGCACATAGGGAGGTGTGCGGCTTACAGGCCCAAACACCTCTCTTTTATTCAGAGAGAACTATTTAGTTTCTATTGCCTTCTTCCAATCTTCTCAATCTGATCTTTACTTACATTCAGCGAGCGATGCAGATTCTGGATCAAGATCGATGATTGTGGTAATTTTCTTTGCAAAGTAAATGTCGACATTGGTTGTTGGCTTATTCATAGATTCTCCCGTGGTCACATAATTTATAATTATTTCTTCATAGGGCGATACTTCTACTTGCTCACCGCTGCTTTCAATTGCGGACCAAGTCCCTTTAGTTTTTCAGCTCTGATGTGTACGCACACATCCATACTGATGTCTCCCTTCATGGGGATGCTCATTTCTAGTATGCCTTTTCTGAAGGTTCCATACCGGTGCCAGGTCTCAACTGGCGCCCCTTCTGGTTCTGGGATACTTTGGTGATCGGCTGTGTAGTCCTTCTTATCCTTTTTCACCAGGCGTCCCCGGTTACTTCAGATTCGAGGGCCAGAGTTCTCGTCCTTTCGGAGGCCTTATGACGGGATTAGGAATACCTTCATCGGTATTTCAACCCTCTCTGGTGCATTGCGTACATGCATATGCGACTTGGTCACGCTCTTCAAATCTCTAAAGTGGTTAGGTAGTTGATTCGCTAATGCTTGCAAATCAATTATCTTCTGGACCGCAATTGTCTTCTAGACTTCAATTATCTTCTGAACTTCTCTATTTGCTTCACTAGCGTGCGGGTCATATGCATGGATTTCAATTATCTTCTAGACTTCAATTGTCTTCTAGACTTCAATTATCTTCTGGACTTCTCTATTTCTCGACATTTTTCATCAAGGGTTGATTTCCTCCCCCTAATGACGAAAAATAATTCTCAACTAATATGCTATCAGCGAAGTGGGCTACATGCAAATCTCCAGTCGTGGCGTCCAAATATCTGATTATGGATGTTGTCTCATAACCAATGTATATCCCAGACTTTTTGAGAGTGCCCATTTCAGTTTGTTGTGGTGGTGGTATAGGTACATAAACCCTGCAACCAAACCTTCAAAGATGAGAGATATTTTTTTGTTGACCCTTGCGCTAGTTGCATAGGTGAATGGATGTTATATGCCGGTAGTCTAAAATTGATGAGAGTTGCTACGTGCAGGACTGCGTATCCCCAACATGTAGTTGGTAAATAACAATTCTGCTAGTCCATTCTGGGTGTGGACATGCGGTACGAGATGCTCAATTTTAATTCTCATTTTCACACAATAATCATCAAATACCCTCGAAGTAAATTCTTCGGCGTTGTCCATTCTGGTGGACTTCACATGATGATCAGGGAAATTATTCTTAATGTTAATTATCTACGAAATTAGCTTTGCAGAAGCGTGGTTTCTCGTAGATAATAAACAATCGTGCGACCATTTTGAGAAAGCATCGATGAGCACCATAAAATACCTAAATGGCCATGACAGTGGCTGTTTAGGACTGCAAATGTCTCCCTGGATACGGTCCAGAAATGCAGGGATTTCATCCTTTACTTTCAGAGAAGAGGGTCTAGTAATCAGTTTCCCGGTGGCACATGAGGGCACACAAAATCTTTCAGATTCATAAAGTTCTTTACATTGACATTATGTCCCTGTGAATTGTTAATTATATTTCTCATCATCCTAAGACCTAGACGGCATAATCTATCATGCCAGAGATACAAGAGTTTCAGAGCTTCTAAATACAGTTTTCAGGGTAGCAAAGGCTGCAGATGCCTTAATATTAGTGTAGTATAGCACATTTTCAAATGAATGAAGTCGTTCTAATACCATTTTTCTACTTTCTTCACGCTTTGTAATGAGCAGGTATTCCTTACCATGCACTTTTTCGGTCTCTATGTGGAAACCGTTAGCGCGAACCTCCTTGAGAGTTCTAGTCGATTATGGGCACAACAAGTCTTCTTTCTTGACCAAAGTTGTGTCCGTCGAGAGTATAATTATGGCCATTCCTGAGCCTGTTATACACGTATCGCTGCCCGCGATTGTCGTAAGGCTACAAGCATTCTTACTGATCGACTGAAAATTTTTGTCTCTCTCAAGGTGGTATTCGTTGTGCCGCTACCTGCTAAGCACACTTCCTCCATAGGATGCTACGTGCCTTCTAATATAATGTACTTTATTAATATGTAGCAGAAATCAAGCAACACAAATAAAATACTTCAGATATCAAAACATAACTTGCTATCATAAATACAGGAATATAAGTCTTGCAGGACTCATTATAAGAATTATAATGCTTAGCTCTCCTAGAGCTTACAACCATTATTCAAAGAGTAAATTAATTCAATGTCTGCTTCAATTACAAACTACAAGTTATTATAAAAGATCCAAGTGCAATGCGTGCACTAGATCAAATTAGCGAAGTATTCAGGAACTTCTGCCTCAATCTGCTACATGACGATCTTCTCCTTTTGGGCAACTACAGCTGTGGCCGCTGTTATGTCCAAAGGAGGGATGATGGGGGCTGCTACTAGGCTGTCCACATCCATAAGTGCAACTAATGGGTGTGGATCCTTCGTGCCTACAATGGCGAGGTGTGCTTCATGTTATCATTTGCCCTTTTCTTAGACTGGAAAAACATCAATAACATGATGCGACCCACGACTTTACACTTCTTGCCCCTCTCCTTCGTGGGAGGCTTCCTCGCCTTGTAGCTGCTAGCATTATCTTCATGGCCAACATTGCTACTAGGCGGCTGTGGGATGTAGTTCTTCCTTAGAATATCATCTTGAGCTTTCGCAACTTTCATGATGTCAATCACCTGCGGCATACTTCTTGTAGCTATTTTGACAATAGTTGCGTGTGCGGATTGCACCGCATTCGAGTGAAAGGTAGAGTGATACTTCTCAATCTTCTACTCATCCGTGATTACCTTATCACAGAGTTGAAGACTGAACAAATTCTGGCCATGCTGGGTCAGTTCTTCGAACTCCTAGTTCGTGATGCCAGTCATTTTTCATATTAATGCAAAAAGTTCATAGGATTACTGCTGGTAATTTACATAAAATGGTTGTAAAATTCTCATAATGCTCTTTGAACTCCCAGTTCGTGATCCCGTATTTTTCCATATATTTTTCATGATTTACTACTATTTTCAGTGATTAAAAGCAACATAAATAATCACAAATAATCAGAACAGTAAATACAGTACATAAATTGCATAGAAATAATAATAATAACAAGGTGAAATATGCTTCAAATGCAAAAACCGTTTTAAAATTTGAATTCCTGATGCCCTTTTCTGCTGGAATATGAATTTTCGGCGAATTTTATAATTTCCAGTAGCTAAAACGTGAAAATTTCAGTTCTAAGAAATTTTGCGCGCAATTTACGGAAAAATTGAGGGCCTTTTTTTAAAATGGCCTTTTCTGTTTTCTTTTTTTTCGCTTTCTGCCCAGGCCGGCCCATTTGCCTTCTCTGTCCGAGCCCGATTACGCTGGCCTGTTTGGCCGGGTTAAGTCCCCGGCGGGGGAGGGGTTTTTTAAGGTTCCCTCCCCCCGCGTTCTCCTCATGGCGGCGGCTCCAAAGGAGCCAGAGGAGGCGGCGACTCAAGGCGGCGAGGCGATCGGCAGATCGATCTGCGGCGGCGGCGCGTCGGCGAGGCGAGCGCTCGGGCGCAAGTGGTGGCGGGCGGAGTGCTACCAGCCAGCCAGGCGGCCTCGGCGAGCATGGAGCTCGGGTGGGCAACCGGCGGTGCTCTGAGCGGCGCCGGTGGGAGGATGGCTAGTCGCGGCGCTTGACCGCAAGCGTGTGCGAAGTCGGTGGAGGCCGCCTTGCCGGGTGGCGCAGGCGGCGGCGATCTTGGTGGCGCCGCCGGGCGAACAATCTGCCGTCTTCGCGGGCGGTCGGGCCGAGCCACGCTTCTGGGCGGCGAGGAGCGAGGCGTCGTCGCCTCTGCAGAGCCGCCGGATCGTCTTGCGGCGCTAGGAGGTGGTAGGCCTTGCGGCGGAGCCGCCGTGCGAAGGCGGGCGCGGCGCACTTTGTGCAGTCGGACGACGGCCGTGGCCAGGCAATTCCCTTCTTCCTCCTTCCGTGATGTTCTGCGGAGATGGAGGGTCATCCCTGGCTGGCGCCTTCGGCGATGTTCGCGGAGATGGAGGGTCGTTCTGGTGGTTTCAAGCCGGCCGGCCGGGATGGGCGGCGCCTGGGGCCGGTGGGGTTCGTCTTACGCCGTCGGCTTCAAGCCCGTGGCGATCCAGCCGTCCCTCCATCTTTTTCTCTGTGATGTGCTTGGTGTTTGTTAGCCGGGAGGTGGGATCTTGCTATTGGCCGCGGGGTTAGAATGCGGCGGGTTGGGGTTAACCTGATGAGTCTTGCCCGAGGTTGCCGTCTTAAGCCCCTTTTTATTCTTGTTCTTGTAAATCACTATTTACGTATAATTACTGTTCAAACATAATTACTGTTAATGCAATAATCTACGATGCAATCAACATCCGATCTTTTATGCAATCCACCGATCGGCATTGTGCCTGCGACTTCAAGTCTGCTCGCAGTAGATTAGAACGGATTTGCACCGTAGAAAACTAATCTAGAAAACCAAATTTGCAGAATTGAAAGCAATTTAGAAAAAAAAATGATTCAATCTACGAGT
This sequence comes from Hsuehochloa calcarea, assembly GCA_036346395.1. Classification (NCBI taxonomy): domain Eukaryota; kingdom Viridiplantae; phylum Streptophyta; class Magnoliopsida; order Poales; family Poaceae; genus Hsuehochloa; species Hsuehochloa calcarea. The sequence goes on from CM070598.1 coordinate 52,567,623, forward strand.
GTCGTTCATCGACGGTTACATTTCGATGCGAAGAGAGTCGATTGTGCTGATAACGTGTTGAGTAACCGTCGCTGGCGAGTCCAGTCCGAGCGGGTACCTCGTATACAATATTCAGAATCATAAGAACGAATGAAGAACACAACACACAACAATAGATTGAACACAGAGATATGAGGGGACTTCAAGATCTACTTTATTGCTTCTCAATTATCGGGGGTTACAATGAGAGGAGTCCCCTCTATTTATAGACTTAAGGGGATGAAAAATTCAATTAACCCCGGACTCTCCAGAGTCCTGATCTGGTTTCTTAACAATTATAATGACTCTTGTGCGTTTTGTGATTTAAGAGAGCAGTAATCTCATTGATAATAACAACAACATATTTAATTCGTACAATCACATTGTTTTTGTGTGCTCAAAATCTGCCTCAAACCATAGACGGAAGTATAGTACAGAACCACGCATTTCTCTTATGTCTCATCATCATTAAGTATTCAAGCACTGCAGTCTGCAGCTACGCTACGAACCCACTGTGATCCATCACCCAAGCTAAGCTAGAGAGGCTAGTACTCGTTGAAATGTATGGCGCCGAGCTTCCACACCAGATAGGTGGTGCCGAACATGAGGGTGGTGATGAGCGCAAAGGAGGCCACGATGACGAGCACGTCCGTGCCGAACGGCAGCGCCTCGAACGTCCACCCCTCCTTGGGGAGGCCGCGCTTGCTGTCGTCAAACATGTTGCTCGGAGCCTCGGGCAGCCCCGACCGCTTCCTATCCGCCCTCTTGCCGCTGTCCGTCTCCCGCAGCGCGTCCAGCACCCGGCTCCCGAACTCCGGTTTCTTGGGCGAGGCCTTGCTCGGCAGCGGCCCGCCCCCCGGCTCCGCGTACTTGCCCAGCACGCGCGCCGCGCGCAGGCGCTCCCGCGCTGTCAGGGGCACCCGCTTCGGCGGCTCGCTCGGCTCCTGCAGTGGACTGCCGTTCGCGCTCGGCTGTGGCTGCTGGGCGTTGTTGACGGACGTCACCGGGGTTTTGTCGCCGCTGAGGGCCGCCGGAGGAGGCGTGGTGGTTGTTTCTTGTGCCGCCGGCGCTGCTTGGTCGTTGTCCGTGGCCGGGCAGGTTCTTGCATGCTTATTCCTCGCTGGCGAGAGTAGGAGGAGCTCGGGCTGAGGCTTGTGGAAGGCTGTAGTAGCTGCTGCCTTTTGGAAGGGATGCCTTGAGCAGAAGGTGAGCTGGGTGTAGGACGAGGGAGATCTGGAGATGCCTCCTAGCTGTGTAGATATGCAGTTGCAACAAGAACCAAGATTCAGCTAGCAATTTAGTATGTTACTGAATCGTGCAATGATTGACAAGGCACCGGTTAGGATCAATTCATGCCTAGACTGGAAAACAGCGTCAACATTCAAACTGCGGAACTGAATTTAAAAGTAGCAGATTTAAATTCCTCGTGAAACTCGTTGCATCAATAGGCATAGTTCTTGTTCTAATTCAAACCACATGATTCCTAGCAAGTAGCAAACAAGCGTCGACCTGCAGGTCCTAAAGAAGCAGAAGCACGTACTGAAGATGGAGCTAAGGGAGAAAGGGATAAGAAGGAAACAAGACTGGAAAAGAAAGGGAGAAGGAAGAAGAGGAACTGGAAGCTTACTTTTGCAGTGGTAACCTTGGAGGGAGAGGAACTGAGGCTGGCGGTAGCCATCTTCCTCTCGTCTGCTTGGCCACAGCATTTTGTGCTCGAGGCCAATGGAGATAGGCTTCGTGAGGCCATCCACCAATCGGATCCGATAGGGCGATTGCCTGGATCCGATAACTCGTTGGGCCGGCGCCGGGGCCCGGCCACCCCGGCCTGGGCCGTCTGCCCGGCTTGATTGTGCTAATCATGAACGCGTACAAGTTCCAGCCCGAAGGCTAGGCGTTCAACGAAGTCCGCACCACTGGGGGAGTAGACGAGTAGTAACGGTAGCTCGAGCGCAGTGCACATCAGGATTCAGGAGTTCGCGATGAGTTCACACGTCAACTTAGGCTATGTTTGTTTAGGTTTTTTTTGTCTGATTTATAAATTAAAAAGTTTAAGTCTAAATAAAGAGGTAATTTTTTTATCTAACTTATAAAAAAATTAAACCATTTTAAATCTAAAAGCCATAAGCTAAGAAAGAAGATCCTAAATATATTTTTTTTGGGACAGGTAGAAGCCCTCAAATGTAGAAATAACTTCAATCCCAAAAAAGTAGTGAAAAGGACCTTTCTGAGATCGGAGAGATACATAAGAACCTACTCATTAAAGTGCAACAATTTGCATGCCTTATAGTAAGCAAAAAGTGATGTTCACCGGATTTATAGAGAATCATCTTCAAACATAAACACCAAATCCTCAAGTAACCACCGAATGATCATATCATCAACATATAAAATGAGAAGTGTCCGCGACCACGTCCGTAGCATCGAATATGCTCAAGTCAAAGAGTGAAATAAGGAAAAAAAGCAGACGATGAAGTGTGAACAAAAATAGTATGATCATGAGCACTAGCAAAGAAACCATCTCCAAGAATGATCATATCATCAACATATAAAAGGAGAAGTGTCCGACCACGAGGCGAAGTGTGAACAAAAATAGTGACACCGCAGTGACACCAAAAGAGAAACGATCAAACCAAGCATGAGGAGCTTGCTTGAGGCAGTAAAGAGATCGATGAATGCGACAACCATACCCTCAGGAACATAATACCCCGGTGGTGGCTGCATATAAACCTCCTCACGCAGCTCACCATTGAGAAATGAATTCTTGACATCAAGTTGAGAGATGGACAATGCTTGAACAGACGTCACAATAAGAAGAGTGCGTACGGTGGTCATGTGAGCCACAGGAGAAAAAGTTCTCATCATAATCACGACCATACTCCTACTGAAAACAACGTACCACGAGATGAGTCTTGTAGCGCTCAAGAGAACCATCAGAGCGGTCTTGACCTTGTAAACCCATTTGCGTGATAGAAGTAACACACGCGGGGAGAGAGACAAGATCTCGCACGCCAATACGCTCAAGGACAGCAATCTCATCTGCCATCGCATGTTACCACTCCTGATGAACAACAACATCACGATAAGAAGTCGGTTTGGCAAGAGCCGCTAAACAAAAGCGCGCAGAGGCTGAATAGACAGACGATCACGAAGAGCATATCGAGGAGGAGATGTCAAAGAAGATAGCACATCAGAAAAAGATGGCCATCAAGAGAATCCTTAACTCGCGGACGATGAGTGTAGTAAAGAGGATAAGAAGGAACAAGACCAGGAGGATCCTCTGGAGAGGGTGGCAGTGGCGAAGGAGACAGTGGAGGAGGCACCGAAGAGGCCAAAGGCTGTGATGGAGGTGTGGTGACTATAGGAGCGACAGGAAAAGTCAGGAAAGAAAGAGGCTCGACAAGAGATATTGAAGTGGTGAAAGGAGAAGAACGAGGATAGAAAGGATGAGACTAATCAAAAGTGATGTCCCAAGAAACCCGCATCCATCGGCCAATAGGATCTCAACAACAATATCCCTTATGCTCAGCGCTACAACCCAAAAAAATGCACTCCACGGGCTAAGCGATCAGCTTAGTGCGCTCATGAGGGGCAAGAATAACATAGCACATACACCCAAAAAGGCGAAGACTAGAATAGTCATGAGGTTTACCACAAAGACGCTTAACTGTGATCCCACCCTGAAGAGCAGAAGAAGGCTGAATGTTAATCTGAAAAGTAGTAGTAGAAATAGTCTCAGCCCAGAAGTGTGGTGGGACAACATAAGCAAGCATAAGAGCACGAGCTGTCTCAAGAAGATGACGATACTTCCGTTCAGCCACACCATTCTGGGTATGAGCACCAGGGCAAGAAAACTGAGAGAGAGTGCCCTACTCAGCAAGAAAACCATGAAGGACTCTTGAACAATTATTCCCCAGCAGAGTCAGCACGAAAGACACGAATAGCAGAATAAAACTAAATACGGATCATGGTGGCAAAAGTCTTGTATATGGATAAAACCTCACTACGAGACGACATAAAGTATATCCATGTGTGGCGATAAAAGTCATCAATAAAAATTATATAATATCGATGACCTCCTTTCGAAACGAAACGAGCCGGACCCCATACATCAAAATGAATAAGATCAAAAGGACGCTTGGAACACTGACTCACTGGAAGGATAGGGAAGTTGAAGCTGATTATCAAGATTACAACACTGACAATTTAGAGAAGCATTACCAGACACAAACCCTAAAAGATCGCGACAAAGTAAAGAAGATAGACGCGACTCGAAAAGATAACCCAGACGATGATGCCACTGAGCAAAAGACGCAGTGGAGGATGCAGCAGAAGCAGTGGCGACGGTGGAGGCGGCAAGACTAGCAAGGGCACAAGCTGTGAGTCACGACGGTGAGGGCCAGTACCAACCAGAGTCCCCATACGTCGATCTTGAACACAACAATAATCGGAATCGAGAATAACACGACAACCATGATCAGTGAGCTAACCGGTAGATAGGAGCTGCATGGTTATTTTGGGAACATGAAAAGAAGAATTTGAAAGAGTGCCTCGTCCTGCGACAGAAAGAGAGGTACCATATGTTGTCTAAAAAGTGATAGGAGCAGCTGAAGGACGAATGGAAGTGAGACTGGTGGAATCATATGTCATATGAAAGGAAGCACCATGGTCAAGAATCCAAGGTGATATACCCGAGGAAGAAGTAGAAAGTGATCTCTCACTAGAAGACTGTGCAGCAGAACCAACAGAACCAGATGGTGCAGAAGCAGCCATGCGACGCAACAGTGTGAGAAACTCCTGAGAATTAGAAACACTAGAGCTCCGCTGAGAGGAGGAACCACTAGTGCCCTTCGAAGGATGGCCACCACGACGTAAATCCTTCTTCTTCTTATAGCAAACCGCTCCACATGTCTATGCTTGTTGCAATAGGTGCAGTGGAGTCCCCTACCAATAGCAGCTATCACTGATAAAGACACAACTGGTGATGGAGTAGCTGCAGCAGGTGTAGAAGCTGGAAGAGCTGTCAGAACAGAAGAAAACAACTGGAACGGCAACAGACCCGCAACACGAAGGCGAATCTCCTCAGCATGAATAGCTACAAAGGCCTCCAACAAAGTCACACGAGGGTGTTGTACTAGCAACTGAGCACGAGTCTACTCATACTCAGCCCGAAGACGTGTCAAGAAGTCGAAGATGCGACAAAGCTCCAGGTGAGACTGCTGACGCTGACAGCACGGACAAGTATGGCAAACATCCGGTCCTAAAGAGTCAATCTGATGCTATACCGCAGACAACTGGGCATAGAACTTGTTCACAGTGGCATCTCTCTGCTGCAGTGACTGCTCCAGACGCGCAACATAAAGATATAAGGAATCACCAGACGGCTCATAGTGGTTGCATAGATGTGTCCACATCAACTGTGCTGAAACTAAACCAACCACATCTCCAATGAATTGCACCTCCATGCTAGCAACCAGAATAGCAGAGGCACGAGCATCCTCGTCAATCCATGTCTTGTGGGCAGCATACTGAGTCTGAAAAGTCTCCATAGCATCCTTAAAAGTATCAAATGCCTCCCTACGAGCGTCTTCAAAAGTAGTCTTCGGGAGCACAGGCTCAGCAGGTGGAGCAGGATGAGGCAGGCAAAGCAACTCGCCGATAAGAAACTCCCAAAAGCACTGACCATGCATGTGCTAAAACCAGTCCCGATAATTCAAACCATCAAAGATCACCGGACAGCGAGGAATGGAAATAGTATCCATTGGTAGACGGCGTTGGATGGTGCTACGACCAAGATAACGAAGTCTAACAGGCGGCGTTAGACTACGCAGCGGTTAGAACGATGTACTCCCCCTTCCCTTTTTTACCGAGCGGCTCACTTGAAAAGGCCGAAGCCTATGCTCGCTCGGCCGAAAAGGAAAGTCCGCATGGGGAACTAGGGTTCCCCGCGGCGACAACGGTGTTAGAGGCAACGACGGCAGAGCTCGTGCAGTAGTGGGCCCGACAACAGCGGTAGTGGTAGCGGGCCGAGTGGCGGTGGCGGCGTTGTTGCCCAAGCATGGATGGAGACTCCATCTCGGTGTTCCCGACGGCGACGGGGCGGAGCTCATGGGAGAGAAGCCGATGCCCCGAAGCTTGGACCCGATCTGCTCCTCCTAAACGAATCTGGGCGACGGTGATGGAGACGACCTCACGAGCGACGGCAGCGAAAGGCAAAGCAACGGGTGAAGCACCGAGTAGAGGCGCATCGAGCAGAGGTGCATCGGGCAGAAGACCAAACCGACCCGGCGATGGAGCAAAGTCAGGTGGCGGCGGCGACCACCGGCGAGAAGAGACTAGTCGGCGGCGGCGACGTAGACAAAACCCTAGGTATGGCTCTGATACCATGTTATGAATAGAGCTTGTGTTGATATGAGGCCAATTGGTCAAAATATATACAAGTACATGTATGACATATATGCAAATAACTCCTTGAACAATACACATCTAACATGTACAAGCCTTCCAGATAATGCATACTACATTGTAAGAACTAAAATACTTGCAATCATTTTTGGGAAACAATGCTTGCTGAGAGAGTGAAATATTTGTGGCAATTACACACATTGTGTATTGATAAGCCAAAGGTTACATATATAGACTAAAAGTTACAGTGTGGACCATGAACCAAAGAGTCTAACACTAAGTGTGAACCAGTAACCGAATAGTCTAACAGGAACCGAATATTCTAACACTAAATGTGGACCAGCAACCGAAGAGTCAGGAACCGAATAGTCTAACAGGAATCGAAGAGTCTACCCCCTGCAGTTGGAGCGTTGGCAGAACAGACGTTCAAACTGGACCAAAACTCGATGAAGACAGAAGTAGGTAGCCCTTTGGTGAAGATGTCGGAGTACTCGAGATGTCGCCGGAATGTGAAGAACGCGAACATTGCCAAGACCAACTCGTTCCCGAACAAAGTGAAGGTGAATCTCAACATGTTTAGTGCACTGATGTTGCATCGAATTTGTTGAGAGATAGACAGCGCTGACATTGTCGTAGTAGCCGAGGGTAGCTCGGCGTGGAGTGCTTTGAAGCTCTGAAGAAGTTGGCGCAGCTAGCACATCTCAGCAACAGCATTGGCCATAGCCCGGTACTCAGCCGCCGCACTCGAACAAGAGATAATGTGTTGCCGCTTTGAGGACCAGGAGACGAGATTATCACCTAGGAACACAGCGTAGCCTAAAGTGGACTTGTGCATGTCGGGACAACCAGCCTAGTCGGCGTCGGAGTAGATAACCAGATATGTTGAGGTGGCTCGGTGAAGAAGAAGGATGTGGTCAATGGTGCCGCAAAGATACCAAAGAATGCGCTTCACGGCGGCGAGGTGCGGCTCGCGGGGACCATGCATACGGAGGCAAACTTGTTGTATGGCGTAGGCAATATCCGGGTGAGTGAAAGTGCGGTACTGCAAAGCACCCGCAAGACTTCGGTAGAACGCCGGATCAGCAACAGAAGTGCCAACAGCAGACGAGACCTTGGAGTAAGTGTCAACAGGGGTGCTACAAGGCTTGCAAGTAGTAATGCCAGCACGGTCCAAGATGTCTAGAGTATACTGCCGCTGAGAGAGGAACATGTTGTCATCACGACGACTGACAGAAACACCTAGAAAATGATGAAGTGGACCGAGATCCTTCATAGGAAAAGCCTGCTGGAGGGAGGCAACCACCTGGCAGAGCACACGGTTTGAAGAAGCAGTCAGCACAATATCGTCCACATAGAGTAGCAGGTAGACAGTGTCACCGCCTCGATGAGACACAAAGAGGGAGGTGTCAGACTTTGCCTCCAAGAAAATCAAGGATAGCAAGAAAGCCGCAAAACAGTTGTACCAGGCCCGAGACTCTGTTTGAGACCGTAGAGAGACTTGTTGAGGTGGCAAACGTAATCTGGGCGAGATGAATCCACAAATTCATGGTCTGCGAACAGAAGACAGTCTCCGAAACACAAGGGCGGTACTACTGTTTCACTTTGAGGTCCAAAACAGATTCTTAGAAATAACATACCGCTAACTATTTTTTGAACTTACCGAGCTGCGGTAGTTCCACTCAAGAATTGCGGTCACACCGCGATGCGGCAGTTCCGCAGCTTACTTGGCGGAACTACCGTTCACCAGATGAGCAACCAAGTTAAAAAGGTGTCACTTTGTAAAATACGTATCACCAACATGATTTAGGTACAACCGGGTTGTGGTAGTACCGCACCACTATCCCGGTCATACCACTATGAGGTAGTACGCCAACAAAACGTCGGTACTACCTATTATCCTAAGAAATACAAAGTTATTTTTCAAAACAAACTCTAAATGCATGCATGATCCTAGATTGATCCAAATGGCATAAGAATATACTATCAAGCTATTAGTCATGATACCTCTTAATAGTACAACATTTAACCTAAAATTTGGTCTTTCATCATTTTCTCCTAAGACTAGTAAATATATAAAAATGAATCCTAGACTACTTGTACCTTGTCTTTGAACCATTTGATCTTCATGTTGACCGTGAGCATGCATCTCCAAGTTGTTATATTCATCACTGAGACTAAACCTTGTAAATACACAATAAACATGTTAGTCTCATATTCACATATTATCATTAATTACCAAAATAATTTTTAGGGGCCTAGATGCTTTCAGGGGGCGAAATCACTGAAATTTCGGTGAAATTAGTTTTCCTACTCGCGACTGGCAAGTCGTAACGCAACCCTACTATTGTACTCTACTTTCCCCCAAATAGAGCTAGCCAAATGGGCCGTGCCTACCGGGCTGGCCTGTGACACGGAACTGTTGGCCCGGCCCAGGCGCGACACATCCTATACTATTCATGGATCGGGCCAGCACGACACGAAGGCTCGTGTCGTGCTTGGGCCGTCACCACAGTACGATGGTCTGGCCTTACACGACACGAGCCCAACACAACCCATGTAGCCCAATTGCGGAGAGGTCGAGGGAGGCCTCCGCCAGGCCGGCGACGACGAGGGAGGAAGGAGGATGGTGGCGGGGCCAGCTCGGGAAGGGAGGAGGAGGAGAGGAGGAGGGCGGCGTGGTAGCGCGGCCAGCTCGGGAAGAGAGGAGGCGAGGAGGTAATAGGCCGCGGCCAGATTACTGGAGGCCGAAGCAGAGGGGAGAAGGGGGCAAAGTCCAAGAGGGAGGAGGGCGAGGCGTTGCAAGCGCAGAGGAAGGAGAAGGCGGCGGGGGCCGCAGGGCTGGTTCGGGAAGGGAGGTAGAGCCGTAGAGGAGGCGGAGTGGAGGGTGCTTGCCATGGAGGGCGGAGTTGGCTTGGAGGCCAGGAGGGCACCGCTGCTGTGTCGTGTCGCGTGCTAGCATGCGCCTTCTGCAGTTGTGCCGCACACGGCAGGGCGACCGAGGGGTAGACGACGTGGGGGGGGAGGAGGGTCAAGGCGGGTAGCTAGGCAGGGGCAGGGTAGGGGCGCCGGGCAGGCGGGCTCGTGGGTTGTGCCTGGCACAGCACAACCTGACTAAAATCCGGTCGTTGGTGTTTTTTGACCGTTTGGCTCTTTAAAAATAGCAAAAAAAAAAAAAAAAATTAATTTTTTTTTTCTATAAATAGCCACCATACCCCCCCTTATTCAGCACCCCCATTCCTCATTCTCTCTTTTAAATTCTTTTTGCAAATTCAAATTCGTGTCGAGCTAATTTGGAAAAATTCAAAAAAAATCATATTTTCTATAAATAGCCACCATACCCCCCTCATTTAGCACCCCCATTCCTCATTTTCTCTTTCAAATTCTATTGTGCAAATTCAAATTCGTGTCAAGCTAATTTGGCAAAATAAAAAAAAGTGCCAAATTTTAGAAAATTCTATTTTCGACAACAAGTTAGCAAAAGAGGTACAATACTATTTTTGTATACTTTTATTGCTAGTGCTTGTTATGCTAAGATGAAAGTAATAATATTGTTAGTTTCGATTCTACAGATTTCATTATGGACAAATACTACAGCTTTGCTCTTGGTGATTATAGACTTTCACCGGAGGAAATTGCATCCATGGATGCGGCTGCGGCTGCCTCAAGCCAACTGGAAGGGCAAGATAGAGTTTCGTCATCAGGGTTCACGCCAACCGAGCAAAGAGTCGAGGCCGTTTACATCGGGAGTGTGGGAGAATTTCTAAAGGACAACCAAGCAAAATGCACAGGGAAATGAGGTACCATATGCTATTTGCAAATTTTATCGCAATAAATTATCTGCAAGGTCTGCAGGTGGAAAGAGGCACTTGCTTAAACATGCTACAAGATGTCGAGTTAAGCGAGGATTAGTGATGAGGCAGACACAACTGTAGTACAACTTCGACGGTACGTTACCTAACTAGGACTACGTTCCTAAGGTAGCATGTGAATCTCTCTATCGTTTAATTGCTTATGAGGATTTATCGTTAGACTTTGGGGAGTCTCATGCTTTCCAATATTACATTAGGACTGCACATAATCCTACACTTTCTTTTGTTTGTAGACAAACAACAACTAAGAATCTAGTAAAATACTACAATGAACTCCATAATAAAATGAAGAAACTATTTAGTACATGCACATTTTCGATGGCCCTGACCTCAGACATATGGAGTGGTCGAGTTAGAAAGGATTATCTTAGTGTAGTTGCTCATTATGTTAATGACGACTAGGTAATGGAGAAAAGAATTATAAGTTTGAAATTAATTGATGTATCATACACTGGTGAGAATATTGTGGACTGTATTATCAAAGTCATGGAAAATTTTGGTCTTACAGATAAAATATTCTCAATTACTTTAGACAACGCCGTTTTGAACTCTAGAGTCATGGATATTCTTACTTCAGTATTGAGTACATACGCCGATTCCTTCTTGCTACATCAACGATGCACATGTCATATTATTAATCTTATAGTCAAATGTGGTTTGAAGAGGTTGAGTCCATATATTAAAGCTTTTCACGATGAGATTTCTTTCTTGAATAATTCTAACGTAAGAATAACACAATATAAGAACTTCTGCAGGGTGATGGGTGTACATCCAAGAAAGTTCGGTTTGGACATGGAGGTAAGATGAAACTCTACTTACCTGATGCTTAAGAGTCTTGTACTGTATAAGAGCATTTTTTCGTTTTTATTCAAACACACTATCAAAGTATTGACGGTAGTATACTATTGACTGAGCAACATTGATTCGTTGCTGAGAAGATATTGTAGTTTTTAGAATTTTTTATGAGACCACTGTCGTTTTGTCCGCTGACTACTATCCAACATCTCATATCATTGTGAATAGTATTTTATAGATTGCTACTCACTTGAAAATGTATGAAAATGACTTAGTTTTCTGCGATGCTATTGTTGCTATGAAAACTAAATACCTTAAATATTAAAGAGAAATCCCTTACTTATATGCATTTGCATTTGTTTTAGATCCTAGAGCTAAAATTAATGCATTTGGTAGTGTACTTGATCTTCTTAGTGATGCTATAGGGCTAGATTATACTAACTATTTTGCAGAAATTCGTTCTTAGTTATACGAGGTTTACCAAATGTATGAAAATAAGTTCTGGGGAGTCCGCTCACAACGACCTGCAGTAACCCCCGCCTCAAGTAGCAAGACAAATATGTGGGGCAAGATCTTCGGTGACACTTCCTCCACGCCCAGATCTTCTTCTTCTATAATGTCGTCTGCTTAGCCAAGAACCCTAAGGAGTGAGGAACTATCCACCTATTTAGACAGTGATACAGTAGATTTCAACTCAGAAGGTTTTGAAATTTTGCAATTGTGGTAAGCCTATAAGTTAACATATCTCGTGCTATCCATACTTGTACGTGATGTGTTAACTGTTATTGTCTCGATAGTTTTCTCTGAGTCTGCTCCCAGTCTTTCTCTAAGAATATTGGAGGAGAGAAGAACAAGTCTCACAAGTGAGATGATGAAGATAATTTTAACTGTGAATGACTGAGAACAAGTTGATTCACGGACACAACACTCTGTGGAAAATCCATAATTATCAGAGGTGTTTAAAAATCTATACATAGACAATGACATGTAGCACAATGATGTATGTAGAACTAACTACAGGTTGTACTCGTTTTTATTTATCAAGATTTTCTTATGTTGAGTTTTTATTTGATAAATATTTTAACGAAGCAACTATTTGATCATTAGTAAAGATCTTTATTATATTTTTATTATTTTTATTTTATTATTTACAATTTTTATATCTATGTTTGTATTCTACCAAATTTTTTAATTTTTTTTTCTTTTGAATCTAACAAACTAAGTGAGCGAATCGATCCATCCAACTAAATAGACCGGCCCAGTGGACCATCGAATCATATCTGACCCACCTCTTCGGTACATGAGCCAGCAGTATCATATGTCCGTACCGGGCCGCGCATTTGGCCAGCACCGCCCCGAAGCCGAACCTTTTTGGCCACGCGCATTCCCCCCACACCACACCACACCACACTCACACTCTTTTATAACCCCACCCCACCCCACCCGCGGCCGCAAACGGTAGTAGCAGAGCAATCAAGCGCAGCCGCCCCCGGGCCTACTGCTACCGCTCCCTCCCGCCATGGCCGACCCGGCGGAGCACCGCGAGGAGGAGGAGGCCGCGGCGGCGGCCGAGGACGAGGACACCGGCGCCCAGGTCGCCCCTATCGTCAAGCTCGAGGAGGTCGCCGTCACCACCGGCGAGGAGGACGAGGACGTGCTCCTCGACATGTAATCGGCCCCGCTCTCGCTCGATCCGGCCCGATCCCATCGTTCTCGGCTTTGATCTGAAGATGCGTTGGATTCGGTGCTTGTGTCCGCAGGAAGGCGAAGTTGTACCGGTTCGACAAGGAGGGGAACCAGTGGAAGGAGCGGGGCACGGGCACCGTCAAGCTGCTCAAGCACAAGGAGACCGCCAAGGTCCGCCTCGTCATGCGCCAGGCCAAGACACTCAAGATCTGCGCCAATCACCTCGGTACCCTCATCATCTTATGACTTTTTTGGTGAATTTTTGGGGGATTTTTTGGTGGTGGTTTCGATCTGGATGGATGGATTTTGACATTTGAGGATTTTGCCTTTTTTTTCCCCTCCTGTGCAGTGGTGGCCACGACGAAGATGCAGGAGCACGCGGGAAGCGACAAGTCGTGCGTCTGGCACGCGCTGGACTTCGCTGACGGCGAGCTGAAGGAGGATATGTTCGCCATCCGCTTCGGATCCGTCGAGAGTGAGCACTCAGCACCCTACCCTGCCTCCGTTATCCTCTTTGCAGCTTGCGTGTTTAAGTTTTATCGTGCATTGTTCAAAGGAGTCGATCGACTATCAGGTTATGGATCTATGAATTGTGTGGTTCACTACGTACTATTTCAGGTTGATCTAGTGTGGTATCACCCAACTTTAGACCTTAGACGCCAGCTATTCTACAATGAACAGTAAATGGCGTAGCACTGCCTTTGTGCCAATCATCGACATAGTTTCATGGCATGGTTTTGGCATTTCTTATCCTCAGTCGTCTTGTATAGCACTGCCTTCTTGATGTCTGCACTTTCCTTACAAATTTCTTTCGTAATTCTGGGCTTGTTAATTTTGGGACAATTACAGGCTGTCTGCTGTATTTCAAGTGTTTTTCATAGTATGACATTCTGGGAGGACATAACCATTCGCCTTTAGCAAAAAGGATTTTGTGTCCACTTTCCACACAATACAGTAGTATTGTTGCTTGTAATAGTGGGAACCCATTTGATGGATTTGAGATAGCACCAGAAGTCCCTAAACTTGTAGCAAAGTGCCACTTAGGTCTCTAAACTTGAAAATTAAGTGCACATGCCCTAAAACTTGTAAATTGTGTGACATAGGTCATTTCAGCTTTTAAAATAGCACAAGTGCCAAGGTGGCAGTGGACTAAAGATATGAAACTGATCGACATCATCATGTAACTCTCATATTGCCGCATGCATCATCACTCTAAATAATTGGCATTGATTTCACACCTCCATTCAGCTTCGGCGCCAGTGCTTTTAGCTAATTAAAGTCACAATATCCCCAAATTGCTGCATGGATCATCCATCTAAATGAGCTACATAGTTTTGCATATCCATTTTGTTTTCACATCAGCATTGTTAGCTAATCAAGTGCAGTAACCAAAGTGACACAACCTGCAAGTTTATGGACCTAAGTGGCAGTATATTACAAGTTTAAGGACCTGATTAGCTAATTATCAAGATTAAGGACCTAATTGGCACTATGTTAAAAGCTTAGGGGCCTCTGGTGCAATTTTCTCAACAAGATATGTTGTCTAGTGATAATATGTTGTTAGCATTGTGTGATACTTTTGATTGATATCTACACATTTATAACAGTATCGCTAGTAATGCACTGTTAGATGCCAATTAGTTTGGAATTTGTGAGCTTACAAGTTTCTCCTGTACGTTATCATGGTGTCGCCTAGTCGACACCAAGCTGTCCTGTTGGCTCGTGGCAGACGCTGGGGGCCTTCGCCCAGGCAGCCAGATTTAGGCGGGCGACTGGGAGGACTATGCGATGTCATACCTACCTGGGCGTCGTCTAGGGGGATGTGGCGGGCGACTGGAGGCAAAACAAACCCTTCAAGAGTAGGGTATCACACGATAGGAGGTGAGAGAAAACAGATCTGGTCTGGGGGCTGGGAGAGCTTGGAGTGAGGCCATCGCCGCCCCTCTCCAGCTCACTTCCGCCACCTTCTCCCTGAAGCTTGTTGCTGTCGCCCCCTTGCAGTCTTGGTCGTCTTGCACTCCGCACCATTGCCGCCAATGTTGGAGATCACGTCAGCTGAGGCCAGTCTCCTTCTCCCTCCTTTGTTCTTCTTCCTCTGCTTTGATTTGCTCTGCTTCTTGCTCTGATTTCGCTGCTTTGTTTTTTGCTCTGGTAGTTGATCCTCTCCAGCTTGTATCCGCTGCCACTGTTCGCAGCTCGTCGTCGCTTCTCTGCTTTACGCCGCCGCCTCGCAAGTGCTCTTCCCTCCTCCTTTCTTCTCTGCTCCTCCTCTCCCCTGATCTGCTCTGCTGCGCGTCACCCATCTCGCTCTGATGCTCTCTGCTTTTCTGCTCACCTTTGGCTCTGCTGCTCACGTTGCTGAATGCTGCTGCTAGAGGAGGTGGCAGCTGGTGGTATTAGTGCACTGGGGAGGGAATGCATGTCTTAGATGGGCTTTTGGGCTTGAGTAGTGTTGTCGGCTGAGTGGGTAGTGGGCCATCCCTGATCTATTCTCCATTTTTGTCTGTTATATGTGTGCTATATATGATGTTTGGGCTGATTTAAGTCATTGTCTAATCACCGCCCAGGCAGGCACCTTGGTATCCTGGTGCCCCGGGTCTCCGATACGGGCCAGAGCACCATGACAACTATGCCTGTACCTGAGATTTGAAATATTTATAAAAATTGAATTTTATGGTGTTTGTCTGGTTTAGTGCTGCACCTATTTGAGATATTAATTACTGCAAGATGATGCAGTTTTAGTCAAGTGCCCAGCAAATATCCGTTTACAACGTCCTCATTTCTTCTGCCTTTTTTTGTCTTGCTGTTTTATTGATTCTATTTCAGATTGCAAGAAATTTAAGGCTACTGTAGAAGAGATTGCTGAGCAGCAAGGAAAGAATGAGGCGAAAGAAAACGAAGAAATGTCCTCAACTATTGGGTTGGTAGAGAGGTTAGCGGTGACCGAGGCCAAAAAGGAGGAAAATGCAGAGAAAGATGAGACTGCCGCAGATGATAAGGGTGTCAAAGAGTGAAACCACTTGCTGTTGCATCTTTTGCTCTAGGAGCATTGGTAAAACTCGAACGAGTGAAGTGTCGGACGAGTGTCATTCCATTCATTTTGTGTTCTATCTTCCTTTCACAAATTTTCATTGTGTTTTCTTTGGGATGAACGTTTGTGTTAGACAAAGTATGAGTTGTGTCGGTCATGTGTTTGGGGTTCTCAGTTAATAGACAGCTATTTAAGCCTTTGTTTATCTGGGATGGAGTGGCTGGCTCAGCATGTTTGTACAATTATTTGGAGTTGCTTTTGGAACGGGCATGGTTTGAGTTGTCCAATATTTGGGATAGTGATGTCGTTCACTCACGCATCTTCACCATGGCTCGCAATAATACGAGATTCTAAACTTTTTGGTTATGCATTATCTGTGTATCCTTATTGCTGTAAGGCGATGTACTCCACGTGTACTGATGGGAAAATGTACATGAAGCATAGGTACTATATACAATGGTAGAAGCACTAAACTACTAGTATGGTACACGGGCCACAGGGCATGACGCCTCGTTAGTTGGTAACTTGCAGCAATGAATGCTGATGCCAAGTCCTTGTTGCCGTAATGTTTGTACCACATGTGATCGTGCCTGCTTGTCGCCTTGGCAGATCGGATGAAGCATTCAAGCCTTTATCATGGCATAAGCTGCGCATGTAATACGGCGATGTAGCCTATCTTGCCGCAAAATTTATCCCTTGTGATACTCGACACGGCCGCAATACCACCATGCTGTACCCATGGATCTGTCACTTGCTGTCTGGATATTGATTGATACGGCGAATTTATTATCATGGTATGCAGGGCACGATGCCCCATTCATTTGCAATAAAAACTGATGCTTAATTCTTAATCCGTAGTAACTTGCGTATCTTCCTAATTCCCCGAACGTGATGTACGCACGGATCGTTGTGTACGCATGTTGATGCCCGTGGTACTGGTAGGTCGATATTGATGCATCTCTGATGCTGCGACAGAGAGTGGCAACGGCCCACGGAGATATTGATGCATCTCTGATGCTGCGACAAGAGAATGTTTACGAAGATTTGTTCCAGGAATTCCTTCTAGTTGTGAGCACGACCATTTAGCTCCTGCGGCCATTTCTCGTATCCGGTTTTCTGAACCTGGGCCAGTTTCGTAGGCCAGAATCCCCTCTAGTTCATTTTTTTTTCTTTCTCATCGAAACGGAATTTCCAGAACTAATAGCGTACTGCAAAAAGGTTCAATCTCGAAGATGAACGGAGGATACCAATTCATTCTAAGATCACTTAATTTCGTCAAATCGATTTATTTTCCGTTTTGTAGTTGCAAAATGGTCTGTCTCGACCTGGATACCTGATCAGACACCGATGAATGTCTCGACCTGGATACCTGATCAGACACCGATGTATGATGCCTTAGACCATGTACCAAGGTGTAACGTAAGTTGTCTGTAAGTCTTGACATATAGGATACGAGATGGCGTAAAATTGAGTAGCCTCTCTTGATTATGTATGGAAACAACATACATTGTACATGAAGAAGTAATCTATATAGATATGTAAACAGATAACTTATTGTAGGAGTTATTTATAAATGATATAAAGAGATACTATAAACAACATTTGTCTATACCATTGTGCATATTCATTTAGGAAAAAGACATATTGATATTGTAGTTACCCTTATCCATTTCGGAAAAGTCATATTGATGTTGTAGTTAGTCAACTAGGATTTAGTACCATTCATGGGAAACCACGAAATTAGCTCGGCGGCCGAGTTATGGTTAGGCTTCGCTCTCAAGTCTCAAGCCTCGTACCGACATGCCAAAGCATCAATGAGCCCTAAAACCAAGTGATAGGTTGCACTCTCCGTCTCGCGGTCGCGGCACGGCAAAACTGGCACGCAAGGAGAGCGAGCAGCCACACCACACGCCGCGGCCGCGCTGACCAACTAATCTCGGCCAATCAGCAGCATCATCAAAAGTCAGAACCGACGTGGAAAAAATAAAACAAAACTGTACGCGAACCAATTCACTGGCTGCCTGCTTAAAAACAAACTTTGATTGAATCAAATGTGAGAGAAGAATACATGGCGCCAGCGCGGACACAACGGCCAACGGCGGCCAACCGAGTCCTACCACTGCAAACCTACATTTATAGTACGCACAGTGGCTGTCACAGCAAGAATGGCCGTGCACACGGCACAAGCCGCCGCCGACGGCGAGGAGGACGCCGTCACGGCCGTCAACGACGACGGCGGGTCCACCCGCGTTGCCATTTCCCGCGGCAGCGCTGGATGGGGGTGGTGCATTCGTTGACATCTCGGGGATGGGCCGTTGGGCCCACGTGTCGGCCACCCAGGTGGGGCCGCCCTCCCACTCTCGCCCCCAGCTTGCGCGCGGGCCGTTTGACGCCAATTCGGCGACCCTCCCCTTGGCGCGCGCCATCACCTCGTGTTCGCTGTCGGCCTCCGGGCCATCCGACGATGCCTCGGAGTCCGAGTCCGACGCGGTCGTCCAATCGAGAACCGCTCGAGGGGACGGCGACGGCTCGCCGGCATCGTGAGGGTCCGCGGAGAGGAACGGGTGGTGCAGAAGCTGCTCGCAGCTCCACCGCTTGCCAGCGTCCCGGCGGAGGCACTTGTCGAGGAAGTCCCGGCAGGAGTCTGACAGGCACGCGGGGAGCTCGGGGCGCTTCCCGCCGAACCCGATGAGGAGCAGCAACTCGCCGACCTCGAAGGCGCCGCCGAGCTCCGACCACGGCCGCTTCCCGGTGAGCAGCTCCACCGCCGTGCACCCGAGTGACCAGACGTCCGACGCCGGCGTCGGCGCGCCGCCGCTGGCCACTTCCGGCGCCATCCACGCTGGCGTCCCGCGCGGCCCGCGGGGCGCCGCCGAGTCGGAGACCAGCCTCGCCGCTCCGAAATCCGCGAGCTTCGCGCCGCCGTACCCTCCATCGCCGCCGCCGACGAGCACGTTCCTCCCCTTGACGTCCCCGTGCACCACGCCGGCGACGGCGTGCAGGTAGTGCAGCCCTGCGGCCACCCGCCGCAGGACACCCCGCGCCGCGCGCTCGCCGAATCCGGCCGCCGCCGCCTCCGCGGCGCTCCCGCCGGGGACCAGCTCCATGTGCAGGTTCCTGGACGCCCCCGTCGTGTCATCCCCGAGGTACGCCACGACGTATGGCGAGCTCAGCCGCTTTAAGATCCTTATCTCGCTCTCCAGGCACGCCAGCGCCGCCGCCGGCGCCCCCTTGCCGTCCACCGACTTCACCGCGAAGGCGCGGCCGCTCTCCCTGTCGACGGCAACGTGCACCGTGCCGAAGGCCCCCTTCCCGATACATTTCCCGCGCAGCCACTCCATATCTACGAGCTTGAGTCTTCGAGGCGAAGAGCAGAGCACAGCGAGGAGTGAGAGGTGAAACACAGAGAGAGAGAGACAAGAGGTGTGTCCGTGTGCGTGTGGTGGAGTCTACAAAAGGAAAGGAGCAGACGGTGTGAGTAGTGCAAGAAACGGGGAGGCGTGCTGGTGCCATATATAGGTGTGTGGTTTCGGTGCCGCAATTTCTGTGGGTAAAGGTTCCTGGGATTTCCTCTCGATTCGCATGTTGGGCGGATGGGATATTAACTCGGACGAATACAATATTTATGGGATATCATGGAATAAATCGAGTGTTAAGTATTGGTTTTGCGTTGGAGAGGGAGTGCTGCGCAACTTGTGCTCTGCTGTTATCTTCGGGATGCCGCTACGTTGAGGCCACATGGGCGACGATTTGGATGAGTTCGATGGATTGGGGTTCGGTTTGGATATATGGATGGATGGCATTTACTGGCAAGGTTTGGTTTCCCTCACCACAATTCAATCCCTTGTTGTGGAGTACATACCGTGTGCATATAAATCATTTTTTGAATATATGCACATGAGACATCCAAACCGTCTATCCAGTGATCTACGGCCGTTCTCGCACCCAACTTCCACTTATAACACATTTACGAAAACCCCCTCCTAGTCAGATTTCTGTCGAGGGGGTTTTAGCAAATGTGGCGTAAGTAGGAAGTGGGTGCGAAGACGATCGTGGATCACTGGATGAACGGATTGGATATCTCATGTGCATATGTTCACAAAATAGTGTATATACACATGATATGTTGCCCTTGTTGTAAGGGCTAACTAATTTCTTACCGGTGTTTTTAAGTTCCATGCATTTGGTTCTTAGATGTTGTGGCACAAAAGCCTAGTATCCAGCGAGTACTTTGTTGTAGTCCAAGGCTCCGAGCAAAACTGAACTTAAACATTTTCTTTACATGCCAACAGGATCATCAAACAATACTATATTAGGCATCACAATATTGAATTGTATTTTCATATGTAATTTTCTACTGTTATTACTTAGAGTATCTTTAGTGTATTGAACTAACGTCGATTCAAAGAGATGCCACGTAAGCATTCAAAAAACTGAGCTTGTTTTTCTCAAATGTATTAATCCAATTTCTATTAATAACTGAGACCCATATTACGTTAAAAAACCATAAAAAATAATATTATTTCTCAACCGCACATCTCTCTCATAAATGGACTCATATGAGTTGTTTAATATTTTAAATCGATTCCTATGTAGAGTTCGGTTTTAGAAAAAAAATTTGTTAAAATCGACTCCTCCAATGTATTGAATCGATCCAATCCTTTCTCTCTTCGCTTTTGAACCGGTTAAAACAATAGATCGGAGATGGTCTTAGAAGCAAACAAGTTTTACGCAGTTTCGAAATCTAAATCTTGTTAAATGTTGAGATAGGAATTATCTTTGAGTTAGACGTCAGTATCACACGGACAGAAGCAGAAAAGCGAAAATCTTGTCATGTCCTTAAGCACCGGTATCTCCATACACATCAAAATATATATCGGATTCAGGTGTCCACACTTAAATTGCACTAGCATCCAAGAACACAATCGACCATTGCCCCCAAATATTTTCCTGTCTGAGACGAGATGCGTCCAAATATTTACCAAAAGGATAAATAAACAGAGCACACCACACTGCGAGTACCCTGCACATCTGGAGCTCGATCCCAGCTGCTGACATGGCAGGCGAGAAGGCGCCGGGCCCACAGAGCCGCGGTGACATGGCAGGACACTAGTGGCCCAGCTGGTTCGGGCGCGGCACAAAGGCAGCCAAAAAGAATAGGCGGAGGAAAGAAAAACACACAAATTATTGGGAAATGGAAACTAGTGGCCTGGGATACGAGGCGTGTCTCGGTGGCTCGTGGGATCGCGTCGCGGCATTTATCGCGCGGATCGCCATCCCCCTCGGCCGGTTCTCCCCGCCCATTGGCGCTGCCGCGGCGGACGTGCGCGCGGCCGAGCCACACAAGCGCAAAGGCACAGCACTACAGCCACGGGAACCTACCGGTCTTAGTACTAGTGCGTATCCTCTTCGGAAATGTATGACTCGCATCGCAGTCTCTTTTTTTTTTTGGGTGCAAATTTTGGCCGTACGGCCCTTGCGTCTGGACCATTGAGGTTGTTAAATTTGACGGCGGCGGTGTCACGTACGGGTTGATGGGCGTGTGTATTTCCTCTATGCTCTTTTTTTTAGATTGGTGGCGTGCACAAGTGTGACGTGTAGCGTGACAAATCATACACGGTCGCACGACGGTAGTGCGACCGTTTGAGCTGGTTGGACGATCGATAGCTACCTAAAAGGTATGTACAATAGGATGATATCAATTGTCTATAATTTTTACCACATGATATTTTTGGTGATGTGTATAAGAGAACAAGAAGAGAAGAGAGAAAGAAGTTGTCCGACATGCAACAGACAATCTATAAGACCCTTATAGACAATTTTTTGTTGTTGTAACAATGATGTATGTATAAATTATAGAATCAACTTAGAGGTAACTCATGATAATGAGTTATCTTTAATTTTTATCTATTTATAACATGAAGAGTACCACAAACAATAGCCATATATACTATTGTTCATGCTCTTACCACCGAGAGGTAGCGAATTGGAGAAGCGGTTTATAGTTAGTCAGTACTGATAGTTGCAACTATTTTGTTTTCGACTGGATGGCCTAGGCGGATAGGAGTTGGTAGTTTGCCTTACCTCCTACTAATTCCTAGTTCGCCGTCGATTATAGAAGTCATAATTGGATTGAACGTTAATTATGATTTACATATGACAGGATGACCATCATTTGCAGCCAGTATCTCCTAATCCAGACCAATGATGTGGAGTGATTAACAATGATTGGAAGGAACATTCTCTGTATGCCCAACCGAACAAAATATAATGCGTCCCCCATTTGTAAAGTTGGGGTTCAACATTGCAAGCTTATACTAAATCCCTTGGGCCAAGCGTACGTTGGGGAGTACACATTGGCACGATGCCGAGGCATGTGCGGACTATGAGGCCGGCGTTCGCGTATATGATCTCCTTATCTACGGATCTGGAAGATTCGGACTGTTAGAGATAACAGTTTAGTTATTACGGGCGTATATGTCCAACCGATGGACCCAAACATTGCGGAGACCCTAAGATGTCTAGGGAAGAAGGCATTCATTCGTTCCTGGTCTTGACTTTTCATGTGTTGCAAGCTTAGTTGATGCGATCAACTTCCCCATGCTCGCCGTATATGCAGGATAAGATCTGCTTTTGATTATTGTTGCACGGTGAGAATGTCCAGCAAAGGTAGCACCAGATCGGCCATAATTCAACCCCCACTGCAAAATGTAGGAAGAACATCACCGTTCAAGTTTTCACTTCTCTACCCGCTTTATTGTACGTGAACGCTACCAATTCTGATGCTAGATACCATCCCGGTTTGGGGGTTCTTCCTGATAACCTAATCAAGTCATCAATCTAGCTAGAAACTGGGAAGGCTGGCCCACAACTTGCAACTCTCACAGTCGTACAGTACCTCTTTCCCGGTCAAAATCCTTTTTCGCATCACTTTCTTGCGAAGCTGCCTCCAGTCCAGGACAAACCAAAGCCGCTAACAGGTGCATAATTAATTAGCTAATCCAGGGAAAGAACAGCTGTTTCTCGTTAAACAATAGTGTGTTTGTGTAACATTGCACGCACCCATGACACCAGCCAGATTCTCAGCACTAAGCCCAGGCCAAGGATACGGTACTCTGGACCGGGCAAAACTTAAACGACCGAGGGGCAGACTGCGTGACTTGTCCTTTCCACGTCGGGGGGAGTCAAGCCAAATCCTTCCCGCAAGTCGGCACGACGCGAACATCCATCGCACCCGCACGTACGTAACCGTCGGCCCCGTGCCACCCGGGGATCCCACCGAAACGCCAAAAACGTTGCGCGCCCGCGCGGACGGACAGGCAGACGTGTGGGGCTCGTTGCGCCCCGCCCGCGCCGTGCCTACGGCGTCGGCGTGAGAGCGCCGAGGCAGTGAGCGAGGCCGCCCGCATGCATGCGCTGCCCAGGATTGCCGCGGCGCGGTGTCTTAGGGCGGCGCGACACCGGCGGGGCAGCGGAACGTGGGGTGGGGGGGAGACCAGAGCCGACAGCCCGGGACCAGGGTACTGGCCGCGTGGATGAAACCGAGAGAAACCACCGGGCGGTGCCGCGCGATCGTGCCCGCCCGCCCAGACGGCCCAGTGCGTGCCGTCTTTCTGGTTCACCGCCCGGTCGTTTTCGTGCCAGTTTTGGCGCGGGTGCTGGTGCCGATGCCGATACGGCATGTGCGGCGGGACCGGCGCGGCGTGTGTGGACTGTGGCGAATCGGGGCGTCAAGCAGGCCACAGCATTTTTTCTTGTACATAAGCGCAGCAGAAAAAAAATGGTCATGTTGCCGTCACGTGCACAGCTTCTTGGTGAAAGCAAGATCTCCCGTGCCGTGTTTGGGATTTTGGCCCGTCTCTAGCCATGTTCTGATAACGATGCGTAAACTGTGTGACCCTTCGAGGAGCGAGAAATGGTCCCGCGATTAGTTGATTATACATACTTCTACTCGCCACTAAGGTCACACGACTGCCCAATTTAACCTTAGGACGGTGACATCTCGTTTTCGGTTGGTAATTATAACCTATTTCAAACTAACTTGTATTTGCAAAAATCTCTTGCTTCTACCTCAATTCAAATTCCAGATTCAAATTTCATTTCAAATTCCCCCTCCTTTGGGGTTTGGCCCATTTTCACCCTCCTTCTGGCTTGGCCCAAACCGATCTTCCCTTCCCCTTACCTGGCCCAGCTCCTCCTTCTACCCTCTTCTCCAGCCTGAGGTGTCCTAGAGCCGCTCAAATAGCGTGCCCCAAAGACTGTTCGAGCCTTGCGCTCACGCGACGCTGCTTGCAAGGCCACTCCACCACTGCCGCTGCCGCCGTGCCGTGACGTCAGCTCTGTCCTCGCCTCCCTGCGTGCGCACTATGGCCACGCCAGAGCCACTCCGTCCTGTCCCATCGCAAGCGCCGCTCCCGCCTACCCTTGACCCCAGTGCCCACCAGCCCGCCTTGTCCTGTCACCGTGACGCCACCAGTTGCCCTCCTCAACGAGCACTCCGTCTGCGCCGCATCATCCACACCAGAGCGCACCCGTGTCGCTGCACCTGCTCTCTACCACGCCTCGAGACCGCGCGTCCGCCGAGCCGCACCAATGGCTCTCTCCCTCTCCCACCTCCCTTCTTGCGGATATAAGAGCCTTGGACCACCCTATAGCTCACCCCACTTCGCCCCTCTCATCTTCGCTAAGTTTCTACAGAGAAATCCCCGCGCTCCCCTTGTCGGCCCCGCCGCCATTTCGTCGCCCCGGCCACCCCACTACCGCGCCACTGCTGTCATCCTGTGTCCCCAGATTTGCTTTTGGACCAAAGGATTCACAGGATTTTCCCTTCTCCTCTAGCTCTGGCCGTAGCTTCACCGCCGTCGTTCTATCTCCTCCGGTGTATCGAAGAGGCCAACTAGATGGGGGGAGGTGAATAGACGGTTTTTAAAATTCTTTTAGCTAAAACTGATTTCTAATGTGAAAGCTAACAATAATTTAATTTTGCACAATTAAAACATAAATCAACTAGTCTTTACTAAGTGCACCAACAAATCTAAGACTATTGATAATGATAGCAAACAAACGAATACATGTGAGCAATTTAATTCTATAAATATAAATTGCAATAGAGTAAAGCACAAGAAGACAAACCACAATGATATAAGGATGTTTTACCGTGGTGTTCGGAGACTTGCCGGTCCCCCCAATCCACATTGAGGTAAGCCCAACCACGTTGGACCGGCTCCACAAATTGAGCCAACACCCCCGATGTAAGTCAGACCGCTTGGACCGGTTCACAACTCGAACCAACACATCGATCCACTTGGGGTTGCTCTTCCTCCACTCCGGAGATGGCGAGCACCAAACCACTCACAACCGCCTAGGTCTTCTCACAACCTTCTTGAGAAGATCACCGGCGTAACTCCTTCAAGCCGTCTAGGTGTCGGCAAACACCAAGAGTAACTAGGGATGGCAATCGGGCGTGGCGGGTAAGGGTAGTGCTTGCCCATTACCCATACCCGCGACCCCGAATTACCTCCACGGGCATACCCGCGAAGGACGACTGGCGAAAAACCTCGCCCATGCCCGTCGCCCGTGGGCATGCCCGTTTACCCGTGAATTATGCATCGCCTCCTGTGGGTACCCATCGTCCGCGGACATGCTCATTACCCGTAAGCAATGCATACATCAAGTTTATCATAATTCACACATCAATGGTGCATCACACATTCAACAACTAATAAAGTTCATCATAATTCACATATCATGTTCGACAAGACAACTAATCAAGTTCAACAAATAAAATAAAAATACAAACTGACATAGTTCCTTACACATGCGGGTAGGTTACGGATAATCGGGCGAAGTGGGTACGGGTGGAGCTTACCCATTCCCATGCCCGTTTACCCAATGGGCAAGGAATTGTTCCTGTTTTTATGCCCGTGAGCAAAGAAAGACGCCCATACCCGCCTCCATTAGGGTATTCGCCCGCGGGCACGCGGGTAATCGGGCACAATTGCCATCCATAAGAGTAACAAATCGGAGACACTCACTTAAACGAATCAAGTTTCTAAGCTCAATGGATACACAATCCACTACCTAATAAAATACATGCACTTAGGGTTTACTCTCTAAGCTCACTAAGTGCAACACATGCACATAAGAGATGAGAGAGCTTGCTCTTTGCTCAAGGGAAAGAATATGGTACCAGCAACCTTCCCCACAACCGGCCACAAGGGGTATATATACCCACACAAGGAAACTAGCCGTTGGAGGAAATTTTCAGAAAAACACAAAGAAATCGGTCTGACAGCCAACTAATGGCAGGTCAAACCGCCCAAGCTCCAACGGCTATAAAACTAGCCGTTGGACACACTACTGAGTCGACCACCCTCACAAGGGCCGGTCAGACCAGACAAGCTCGATCAGACCCCCAGAGGGGTGGCCAGACCGCTCAACAGTGAAAAGAGCTATTCCAGAAAAATACATTCTCTGGAAAAAGCTGCCGGAGTTACTTGACCGAGAGGTCCGGTCAAATCGGTCAACACATGGCGGTCAGACCAGGGTCCCACCGGTCAGATTGGTCAAACATGGCGGTTCGACCCCCAGAACAAGGAACTGACACATAGCCTGGTCAACCTCTCAAGGGCCGGTCAGACCACCCAAAGGCTCGCGGTCAGACCGCCATAGACTAGAAAACAATTTTTTTTGCATTCTGCTTCAACTCAATTTGTAAAATACATTTGCCAATTGATGCGCGATACAAACAAGGGATAAAGACAAGATTCTTAATATGTTGCAAAACACCTTTGCCAACTTTTAGATTCAACACCACAATGAGTAAGGTACATGGACTTAAACCTTTTGCAAAACACATTCGCAAACTAAACTAACATGATACAAGAATTATGCACGAGTCTCGATTATTTGCTAAACATATTCGTAAATATTGGTAACATGCTAACGAGAGTTAGAGCAAGCAAGACGAGCTATCAAGACATGACACACTCAAGCTACTAGTCAATACCCCTCTTAATAGTACGACAATCTATACTAGCAATCGAGTCTCTCAACCAAACACTAAGACTGGTAAAAGACTAGGAACACATCTTTAGCCCTAGCTAGTCTTACCTTTGCCTTGCACATTCATATGAAGCTTGATGACACACATCTTTATTTCAAGTCCATGTCATTATCTTGATATGCATCCACCCAAGATGCATACTTCACTTGACCTCCATCATGGGGTCTTGATGCGTATCAACACATAATGCACCCTCTTCCTGAACTTTGACTTGATGTCGATCAACTATTGATGTCATCCCAAGTCAACTTCATTATGGAACATAATCTAATTACCTAACTCATGAAAAATGTTAGTTCCACAATGTAATTATCATTAATTATCAAAGCATACCATTAATTGATGACAACCATCACAATTGCAAATAATTGAATATGAAGCAATATGAGTATATATGAACTACACAAGTTTTATATATGCTCAAAGATATGTTTGGAAGTAGAGATCCTCAATATATGTGGATAAAAGAATATAGATCAATACTAATAAAATCACAAAACATAGAGTGAACTCCCCCTAAATGTGTGCATGCACGAATGTACAATAAAAATATATGCACATATTAAAGTTAAACTTTTAGTGGTGTTCAACCTATATTTTGGATCTGAGTAATGCAACGAAATATAAGCATACGATATCGAATGTCTACCTCCATGATTTTCACCTTTTCATCAAATGAGACTAAATAATATCATAGTTGACAAACGAGTTAGTCTCACATTTATAGTTGTCATTAATAACCAAAATACTCCATTAACTCATAATGACAGGTCTAGATTCTTCAATCTCATAATTTTTGGTGATTGATGATAAATCCTTTATCAATAGCAACATTTAGATATAAATCAACATAAAATAAGAATTTGAACTATATAACTATCTTCATGCATGTCACTAAGCAATTTAGAGTTTAAAGTATTCTCCTCCTTTTGAACTATGCATGAAATAAGGTGAAATCATCCAAATGAAGTTAACCATGGTTAATACAAATATTCTCTCCCTTTTGACATTAATCATGAAAAATCCAAAATAAAGCAAAAATCTTGGTCACAAAGAGTATGAAATAGATATATATGACCAATGGAGGTTTTGGTTTCAAGAAATGTGAAGAGAACCAAAATAAGCCACAAACTCTCATTTATGACATAAAAGATTGAAACAACTTGAAATAAGGCCATATTGTGAGTTTAACTCAAGGAAATGATATTTGGAACACATTAAAATAAACTCACTCTTGAAATCTGCCCAATAAATATTTTTCATGAAGTAACCAAACTCATTTTCTCAAATTGGAAATCATGTTGAGCTCAAAACTTCTTAAAGCATTTGGAAATATGTGAAACAAACACCAAAAATTTGAGATAAGATATGGAGCTAGTCCTTACGAATACACACAAGTTTCATTTTGGGGGACTCAACCAAATCTCAACTATTTTGAAGATATGAAAATCATAAGGTTCTAAAAACGGAAAGTTGCAGGTTTTGCAGATTTTACATTTCATGTGAGTTTCGAAAGATAGCTGAAAAACTGGTTAAAAGAATTCCATTAAATCTGAGAAAATTTAGCATAGAATATCAACTATAAAAGTCATTATTTTATGGTCCTCAAATTATGAACCAATTGAGAGATACAAAAGTCACAAATCAGCTCAAAATTTTCAAATGTCTGAATTTTCAGCATGTTGATCAAGGTGAGTAAAAGTCGAAACTCTTTCAAATCAAGTTGAAATGCTTTGAAATTTTGTATAAATAAACTTTAGACTCCTACGAATCTTTTCCAACAAGAATTAAATGAGCATGCAACATCAATAAAGATTGAATCATAAACATATCTTGGATAAAGATACAACAAGAGGTATAAACCATAGCATAAGACATAAATCATTCAAGTATCAAAAACATATCTAAAAGCATTCAAGGTTTAATAAGCTTACACACGATATTACATGAGAGAAAATAAACTTATCCTTACAAAACAAGGTCTATAGACCTAAATATGAAAGGTACTACATCTAGGAAGGAGGAACCTCTCACGAAGATAGATGATCACCACACTAAGTGAAGGAAGGAGGGTGAAGTCTACGCCCAAACCTCTGATAAACAAGAGGCACCCGATGCTGTTGAAACTATGTGAATCTCTCATCCCAATGTGTGACCTTCGAGTCCATTTCATCAAACCTAGTGTTAAGTCCTTCTACCATGGTTCGAGTCTCAACCCAAACTTGATGCATCTGATCAAACTTGGTATCCATGCGATCAAAGCTCAACTAAAGACGCAATAGAGCTGCCATGACTGGATCCTACTCCTGTGTAGCCTGCTACCCTGGATGTCCATGAGGGGCCAATCCTTGCCCTTGAGGCTGAAGAGGAGGTGGAGGAGGCACTTGAGGAGGAGCATCTCTAGGTCTGTATTCTTTGTGCTTCACATCACAAGGACTATCAAAGTCAATCTTACTCTGGATGAGCTTCATTATGTAGGGAGCAAAATATATACTCATAGCCTTTTCTCCCTTTGATGTGATAATTCCTCTAATGATTAAATCCATCACATCAATTCTAGTGCCATCCATGATATAGTTTACTACATTCCAGGCACGCCTATGTATCTCATCATTATTTCCACTCCTAAGAAAGAATGATGCTCTCATGATCCTGTTAATAATACTAGAAAGTGGGAGAAGACCACTTACTCTTCTACGGATAAAATGGTTACCTTGATCATAAAACTCATCCATTTGAGTGAGTGCAAGAGGTTCCTGAAGATGTACCTTTATCCCTTTAGAGTCTCCCAAACTCAAGGCACTCAGAAAATTATCCTTAGAGGCTTCTAGCTACTATTGTCCCGTCATCTAGATGAGATGGTCATGGTCAGGGGAATAAAATTGACCATTCGCCTTAGCATGAAAGTTAAACCTCAAGGAAATCAAGGAATCCAAGTTCACATTCCAAAATAGATGATAAAGACCATTGTAAACTCGATTATGTCCTAGATAGCTCCACTTCACAAATCTATGATTGGCAAACTTCGTTTTGGCATAAATGATCTGATAAATATCTTGTTGAAATAAAGTGTGGAACATACCCATAGTAGCATTTCTTGGAAATCAAAATTGATTGATATGCCTTAGTATTGTGTACTTTTCCGCTTTTGATCCTTGACACATCAAGTCCAATAAACCGAGATTGACCAGGAGCATCATCCTCATCATTGTTTGACTCTTCATAATTCTCATCACTGCTGTTATTGTTGTCACTGTTGTTCCCACTCTCTTCTTCCTCCTCCTCAATCTCCTCTTTATATTCATCTTCTACTTGTTCCTTTCCCTTTGAAGATGGGGGAGTAGCAACACGACTCACTGTTTGCTTGCGTGGCATGGTTGCTGGGAAAAGAGTACAAGAATCAACAAGTAAATTCATAGATTAAACTAACAAACATCCAGAATGCCATCTTTGTCATTCCTCTTTATCACATGCGGTCAGATCGCTGGTATGGCCGGTCGGACCGATAGCTTTGTCGGTCAGGCCGCCAGTGACAAAAGGGGCAACTTATTTTGGAATCAACCCAAAAGTTACAATTTTTATCCAATGGCATAATGGATACTCATTAATCTAATCACAATCTACTTGCAGGTTAAAAGTTTTGTCACCAACTAGAAGGAAATTTGGATTTCATGGCAAACCCTATGCATTTGGGGCAAAATACAATGTGAATAGATTGCAAGTAGATAAAGAAGATTTATCGGCTTAGATGAAGTGGGTAGATTTAAAAAATGAATCTTTGATGAAACTAAAGTACAATTGGCCGGAGTTTGGATGATCTCTACTACAGAACACGTCATCACAGACGGTTCGGAACCGTCATCACAGACGGTTTCCGAACCGTCTATATTTATACGTCTGTGATAACAAGCAGTTACCACAGACGGTTCAAAACCGTCTGTGATAACACTTATCACGAGCGGTTTTTAACGTAAACCGTCATGATAACCACTTATCACGGACGGTTTACGTTAAAAACCGCTCGTGATAAGTGATTATCACGCACGGTTTTAACGTAAACCATCGTGATAACCACTTATCACGGACGGTTTACTTTAAAACCGTCTGTGATAAGTGGTTATCACGCAGCGGTTTTTAACGTAAACCGCCTGCGTGATAAGTGATGATCACGCACGGTTTACGTTAAACACCGTCAGTGATAATCACTTATCACGCACGGTTTACTTTAAAAACCGCTTTGTGATAAGTGGTTATCACGCACGGTTTTTAAAGTAAACCGTCGTGATATGTCTAGTATCACGACGGTTTTCTTTAAAATCGTCTGTGAAGGCTATTACCGCAGCGGTTTTATGTTAAAACCGCTCGTGGTAATAGCCTTCACGACGGTTTCAACATAAAACCGCTCGTGGTACCGAGCGACCCTAGCTACATTGTTTCTTTGTTTTTGGCGGCCTCGGAATTGCTAGCCATGCCCTCACGAAAACAAGCATGTACAAAAAAAGATACATCGCAGAGAATCAATTGTTGACAACTCAAATTGACCATTACTCAAAATAAATTAATAAAGATCGAATTTGTTGAAGTATTTTTGCTATAGTTGTACAATTGGATTACAATTAAGTCAATTGTTTGCGTGAATCTCGGGTCGGCGATGGGTGAAACTCTCCTTTGTTAACTATTTCGTCATGATAAAGGTGCATAGCGCCTCGAACTTCCACGAGCTCTTGCGCAACGAGTCCATATAAATCTATTATCAAACCACGCGCTAGGTCAAGAAAAATGGTAAGGATATATATTTGAATTTACAATTACAAAAAATTATTTGAGATTGACAAACCTCCGGATTCTTCATCTTAGCACTAATGATTTCTTTGCATATGATGGCAAGCGTAGAATGCACATAGCTCATCATTTTTTCTTGTGGCCTTTGCAAAAATAGAATTACATATGTACGTATAGTCGATTGAAGACAAATTTTTATGAAGTATGATATATATAGGATTATTGTGTTGTAGCGCGTCTGGAAATTTAGTCACCGTGTTAGTTGGTATTGGATCCATCAGTATCTTCCTTGTTGGCTAACATAGGAGATGAGCGAACTACATAATTGAAAAAGTTATCCTCGGGCATTTCAAGCGAAGGAAGACTACAATAGAGTTATGTATGGAGGAAATGATCATACTTGTCGAGTATTCCTTGCGAGAATCTTTGAAGTCGTGATCGTTTCGACTAGGGAATCAAGATATATCACGTTGTTCCTCTTGGGTATAATGACTAAAAGGATCGATGGTACCTACTCATGTATGTCGCTATAACTATTAAACCTAAGTACAAATGAAATTTGAATAGCAAATAGTGAAGCACTTACCCACGGTTGTAGGGCACCGAAGATGTAGTCCTTGCGATTACGAAGAAGCAATGCCGTCGTTATATAGTTCTCGGCGAAGGTCGCGTCGCTTGGATGGTTTGCATAGATACCACGTGCGGTCGAGAAACCCACCGATTCTCGCCCTTCGGGCATTTTTCATCATGTATCTATACATAAGCAATGAGTTGCGATATTTATCGGTATTACATGAATGTAGAACTTGATTGTACACACTTACGGTGTCCAACATCGTAGAAGCGGCGTCGAGGGCTTGAGATTGAATAGGTTGAATAAGTCGTTGAACCCCACCACGAAGTTGCGGCCCGTTGAAGAAATGCTCATCCTTGTATGCGACGGTGATTCGATGTCGCACCCTTCTTTGCGGTATTCGCAAGTACCGAACATGCAAAGCGACAAGCAAATCAGCGTGGGCTAATGGTGCGTTAGAGCACAACGGTTTTCGATGGAGTACTTCCGTGCTTCGGGACTTGGGAGGCGGCTTAATGTTCGTCGATTTCGATTTGGCCTTAACGATTGGCGGCGTCTTCTGCGAGACGACTCGGGAACCGTCTGATATGCACGCTTTTGTTGTTCCTTGGCGTCTTCTCCACGGAACCGATGAGGTGGCCTTCGAGGCGAAATATGAGGTGGAGTCATGGAGGTTCCGTTGGAGAGGAATGGTCTGTCGAGATTGCGGCCTTCTTTGGGTCGGGGCGATGTCCGTCTTGGACCACCGGATAAAGCGTACGGCATCCCCTAGTGTTGTGATCTCTTCGTTGCGAATGTCCAATGGCGGCCATGAAATGTTGATGTACCATGTCCACCTCCACCCTTGCGTAACCATCGCCACACGACACCGTCTTTGCATTGCTCCTTCTGGTATGGATGCACCATCCCCGACCTCAATAGGAATGGACCCAACTAACCTCGGTTGGAGCTTGCGGCCGTCGGCTCCTACAAAGCGATACGCAATTAGCTAAGGCGTCCTATAGGTCTATCTTTGGTGCATTCCATAGATGTACATTACCTTGATGCGGTCTATCGGTAATTGGTCGTCGTCATGTTCAAAATTATGCGTGGGCGCGACACTACTCCGATGTCGAGGACTTGTTCCCGCAATAACGAGGCGACTTGCGGTCGTTGCGAGTACTTGATTCAATTGATCCCGCAAACTTGCTATCTATCCTTGAAATTACGCCTTAAGCGGTTCAAGCGATTGTCGTACTCGCCTTGGATCTCTTCCTACTTCTATACATGAAGTAGTCGTCTCATAATCCATGTACCCAAGGTACGTTAACCCCTTGCCTCGCGTGCGACCCGGTGCTCCTTGTTTCCTAGGGCCGTAGATAGTATATCCTTCTCCTGTGTTCTTGGAAGGAGCCTTGGAAGTTTGGGCAATCAATTCACGCTGCAAGAGGTCATCATGTTATTATAGTCACTATGAAGTTATGGACTTATAAACAAGTAGGTAGTTCGACATATTTACCACACGTTGGGACACTTCCTGGTCCGCCGGGTTTGGGAAAGTGACGCTGCCATCAGACGAGACTTTTGCCCTCGCTTTTAACCGTGCACGGAACGCAGTGTGATATCGAAAATAGATTCTCCTCCTCCGCCTCCCATTGCGCGGATTTAGCCGCGTACCAGTGATGCCGAGTCCGGGGGTGAGTGTTTCGTGCTGGATTGCTTTGTGCGCGCACTTTGCTCCTTAAATTCATCCGTCGTCTTCATAGCCACAAAGGCGTTCCATGTTTCCCGCGTCAAGAATGGAAACTTCGTGAAGGGTGTCTCACTCTTGTTCACGTACTGCGTGACAAGAACGCTCTTGAAGGTCCTCCACGCGTGACACATGGAGAGCAAGGCATGCCGTTCGACGCGTTTCATGTCTGCATTTACGGGATAGTGAACACCTTGAAAGGTCTTCCCGAAGACGCGTCTCGATCTTTTGTCGAGACTTCCACTTTGGTGTGGTGATAGGGACCTTTTCCTTGCAAGTATCCATGGATGGTCCGGAATCTCGTCGCTGATGCCGGGGGACTCATAGGGACCCCAACGTCACTGACCTCCGTGATGGTCAGTCGGCCAGCAGGCAATTTCGATATTCCTCTACCATCTCTCTTATGTATCTGCGGCGTCGGTGACGTGGCGAGAAGACGGTGCCTCTGCCATCTCGCTTACTTCCTATCTATATAAGTTACGTGCGCAATTATTACATAGTATATAATATATGGGAAATTGCACAAAAAATATAAACAAATATAATCAACTGTGATTTGTGTCTCTTTACCCGTCTTTCTTATGTTTAGACAAATGAAAAGCTTGTTGATTTCAGTAGTTGTTTGCATGATTGCATCTTTTCGATGCTTAAAATTTTCATCATACATTACGCTATGCTTCCATTAATTTACAGGCGAGCACCTAATTTGTATAAGGTGTATTAAGCTATAATGTGTGAAATCGTTTAATGTACACGAAATGGGCAAAGAACCATTAAGGAACAAGAAAAGGACAGGTTGACTCTGTGAGTATCAAGATACCGATTCCCCACGTTTCTTCAGTTAATCTTTTAACAACTTTTATAATGCATATTTTTGTTTGGGCGATTGTTGAAGCATTAAGCAATGCATATTTTGGACTGATTACTCTCGGTACAATGTTTGACCTATACTTGCTTTTCGGATATTGT
This sequence comes from Hsuehochloa calcarea, assembly GCA_036346395.1. Lineage (NCBI taxonomy): Eukaryota > Viridiplantae > Streptophyta > Magnoliopsida > Poales > Poaceae > Hsuehochloa > Hsuehochloa calcarea. The sequence continues at coordinate 52,602,543 of CM070598.1, forward strand.
TAGCTAGATTTGCTTCCCACGCTAATGCTTGCTATATTGCTTAGTTTTTTTTTGCTTATAATCAATATTTCATACAGCCAAAGGATGCTGTCGAGATTTCTCTGAAGGATATTGACCAACTGGCCAGAACTTCTTTCCCTCTTTGTATGCGCCACATGCTAGAGAAGGTAAGGCACCTTAAAAGTTACATACATTTACTTACGTTGTGATCAGGTTACTTAGTGTTTTCTTTAATTTTGCAGTTGAGAGAAAACCATCATCTGAAGCATGGGGGTAGAATTCAGTTTGGTCTTTTCCTTAAGGTAATAGTTAAATAAATTAGACTGAATCTTTGTTTTGTAAGCACCAAAAAATTATTTTGTTAGTCACATTAATGTACTTCTAACTTAAAAGGGTATTGGAGTTGTTAATCACTCTTACAACATTTTTTATTAACTAATGCAATTCAACATTTGTTAACCATGGTTATTAAAGCGATACCGCCAAAGCTCTTAAGGCCCGCGGTACACACGTTCTAGGCAGCAAATTCTCCCTCCCTCTTCTCTGCATGCCATACGCCATACTACAAAGCAGAGAAGCAGATACCTGGATCTGGAGGGTGGAAGCGCAGCGGAGAGGGCGACGCTGCGGCAGTGGCGATGGCGGAGGTGGCCGGGCTCGGAGGCGCCGGGTCGGGGAGGAGGCGCGCCGGTCGGGAGGCGTTCGAGACGAGGCGGCCGGGCTCGAGGCGCCAGGGTCGGGGAGGAGGCGCCGGGTCGGGAGGCGTTCGAGAGGCAGGCGGCCGGGCTCGGGAGGCGCCGGGTCGGGGGAGGAGGCGCCGGGGTCGGGAGGAGGCGAGAGGGCGTTCGAGGCGATAGGGTTAGATCAAAACCCTATCGTCTCTCAACTCTATAGTCAACACGCATCACGAGGCGGTTCTAGAGGCGACTGTCAGCGATGCGTATCACGCCTGAGCGGTTCCTCTAGAACCGCTCGTGATGCGTAAACATCCTGAGCGGTTCTAGAGGCAACCGCGTGATTCGCCAGAACATCTAATTCACGCACTACATAGACAAAAAGAGCACTTGGGTGATGAAATAGACTTACATATAAACAATAGCTAATTTAAATGAAATAGTGCTAAGTTATATGTCATCATTTTTAGTTAAGGGGTCACATGAATAAACCTTGGGCACTTCACTAATGCTTTAGTGAGCATATTATACATAAAACAACGCAATATTTCAGAAGGCGCAGTTTTTGGATGAACTTCCAAGATGGTGTTTTTAGCATTAGTTAATTATAATGTAAAGCACAAAAGTTTAGCAAGATTTAAAGCATGCTAGGCAAAAAAAAAGGAAAAAGGAACAGACAACAAGAATTCCAAAAAGCTACACGAATATCGTGCAATAGTATGTTCAAAATGACTCCAAGAGAGAACCTACCCAATGAAGTGAAGTCGTAGAAGGGCTGTATCCTAAGGAAGATAGACCTATCTGGTAACCTGCTGCACGGTGCAATTCCTCCTAAAATAGACTCCCTTACCAATCTAGAATATTTGGACCTTGCCAGTAATAATCTCACTGGCACCATGAATATCCACATTGACATCAATATTAAAGATCACAAGTCCATAACACATTAACACATGACAATGGAATAAATAAATTAATTACAATGGAGTAATTAAATTCTTAATTAAAATACAGCCCTTCATGATGATCGACGCGCATATAGCTAGCTTCCTCACTGGGTTCTTCCTCGAGCCTGATGCCGTCTCCGAAAGGTGGCAACTCGTCAAATTGATTGTATTCTTCCTCGTCCACTACATTCTCAACTCCGACAATCCTCCTTTTTCCATGAAGAACTACGTGGCGCTTCTTATTTGCCGGGTCGGTTACATAGAAGACTTGAACAACTTGGTTGCTTGATGCGAATGGTTCGTCTTTGTATCCGACACGTTCGAGGTCCACGGTAGTGACGCCGCATTTGTCGACCTTCACTGTGGGAGATGGACCCAACGGCACCGAAATAGGGGATCTTGAAAAGCACGTAGTCGATCTCCCATATCTCCTCTATTTGCCCATAGTACGAGCTCCTCGACCCATCGGCATCGAATGCATCTATCACGGACACATTTGCTCGCACTATGCTCTTCCTATCACGAGTTGCCGTATAAAATGTGTACCCATTTATGTCGTATCCTTGCCATGTGACAATTGTAAAATGTGGCCCTCTTGCCAACCATAGCGTATCATCACTTGATGACCTCCGAGTGATTCGCACCTTTAACCATTCGTTGAGCCGAGCGGTTGTGCTCTCTCGTGATCAAACCTCCGACCGGTGCGGATTACATTGGCGTACCATGTCTTTGTGCTCATCGATGTACGGGGACACTTGGGTCATGTGTTGCAAGACCGTGAAATGGGCTTGAGCGTGCGTATCGGTCGGGAGTGATTGATTTCCTTCCGATGGTCCGATACCATCCGTCTCCCCTCATGACGAGATAGAGGCACACCAATCGGATCCACGAGCCATGTAGTCGACGCAGAACTCAATGACCTCTTAGTTGCATAACCTTCGATGATCTTGCCCTCCGGTCGAGATCGATTCCGTCGTAGGACTTGAGAATTCCCATGTACCTCTCGAATGGGTACATATGGCGTAGAAACACAGGGCGCATATCTTTATCTCTTTCACAAGGTGAACAATGAGATGGACCATGATATCGAAAAATGACGGAGGAAATACATCTCAAGATGACACGAGTCGTCACTACCTCGGCTGCAGAGCATCTAGTCCTTGGGGATCGATGACCTTACGAGCAATTGAGTTGAAGAAATAACACGACCTCAAGATTGCCACTCGGACCTTGTTGGCAAGATACTCCTAATTGCAGCAGAAGCATTTGTGTCATCGACACCACGACAATCATGCGACTTCATACCAATTAATTTCAAATCTTGCATAGAAACAAGTTTCTTAATGTTAGCGGAGTAACGAGACGGGACTTTCACACGTGCAAGCTCGCAGCGATTCATTTCTCTCGGCCTTGGGCAGAGTGTAGTAAGCTGGGGGAAGGTACGTTCGTCCTGTATCGGTCTCTTTCGGTGCTAACTCGGTCCTTATGTTCATATCGACCAAGTCACGCCGTGCGTTAACACCATCCTTTGTTTTGCCACTAATGTTCAGCAAGAGACCAATCAAGCTATCACATACATTCTTCTCTACGTGCATAACGTCGATGCGATGGCGAACTTCTAAGTACTCCCAATAAGGCAAGTCCCAAAAATTGACCGCTTCTTCGGATGTTCTTCTCACGGGTTCTTAATTTACGTCCCTTCCCAAGCACAACATCGATATCCTTAACCATATCATAGACCTCTTTCCCACTAAAAGCCCTTGAAGCTGAACCGTCTTCCTTATTTCCGTCGAATTGTTTCTTCATCTTGCGGTATGGGTGACTCCTCGGAAGGAACCTACGGTGGCGCATATACACAGTTTTGCGCGAGTTGTTCAGCCATACACTCTCCGTAGCATCTAAGCGGTCGCGGACGAGCTTTGGCTCCTTTTGTCTTGGCTTGAACAGTTACCAAGGGCGGGAAAATCATTGATGGTGCGAACAACATGGCGCGTAAAGTGAAGTTCTCTCGTTTATCGCATCCCATACCTGCACCCTTCGTTCCACAGTGTCACAAGATCTTCCAAAGAATGGTGCTAGGTACACATCAATATCATTCCCGTGTTGCTTGGCCCTTGGATAAGTAGTGACATCAAAATGTACTTCCGCTTCATCTGAGCCAAGGAGGAAGGTTGTACATACATAGATTCACGGGCGGTGCTATGTCGGTTTGCTCATGTTACCGAAAGGATTCATTCCATCCGTACTCAACCCTAACCTTATGTTCCTCGGTTCCGCACCGAACTCTTGAAGCTCGATCGAAGTTTCTCCACCGCGAGAATCGCAGGTGTCTTAGCTTTCCATCTCTCTTACGCTCCTCGAGTGCCAGCGCAGCAATCTTGCCTCCTTTGGGTTCGCAAATAAGCGCTTCAAGCGTGGGATTATAGGTAGATACCACAACATCTTAGCGAGGAGGTCCTTGCTTCACCTTAGCGATATTTTGGCGCTTGTATCGGGATGCTTTGCACACGGACAATAATGCATGTCTGCATACTCTTTACGGTAGAGGATACAATCGTTCGGACATGCATGTATTCTTTCTACTTCCATTCCCAATGGGCAAATAACCTTCTTTGCTTGATAGGTGGTCTTTGGGCAACACGTTTCCCTCCGGAAGGATGTCCGCTAGGAGACCTAACAACGCCGTGAAACTCTTATCGGACCAACTATTGCTTGCCTTCAATTTCAGCGATTCAAGCACGGTTGACAACCTTGTGTATTCGGCTTGCGGCAGGGGAACAAAGGTCTCACCGAGTCCTCCCTTAAGCCCTCGAATTTACAAAACTCTCTCTCACTGTAGTTCTCTTACGCATCGCGTAGCATCGATCTAGATTGTCATCGTGCCCCTATCCTCATCAAAAGCACGATCCACATCCGCAAATCGTTGACTTCCTCGGCGATGTCGTCATTATTAACCACGGTATAATCTGCTCTTCACCGTGGTGGTCCAACATGTATACCCTTTTTGAAACCCCTTGAATCAAGTGCGCTTCGATCTGCGCGCGTTGTTAAACATCTTGATTACGCAATCAATGCACTGACGAGACATAAAATTTATCCCTTCTTCAACATATCACCTTTCGTGGCTCTTCTAAAAGCAACCACGCCATTAATGTAATCTTGACTCACACGGTTCACACCGTACATCCATTCGATCCATCTACACTACGCATGTAACAAATTAGTGTCAAATTGATTAGCGATTAATTTATAGCAAACGAAAATGTGCAATATAAACTCATTCTCAACATTTGTATCTAAGGTTATTGAAAGAAAACTCTTCACTAGTTATGTACCACACGCGGTGGCATAGCGTAGCCATGCCTACGACCACAACCATGATCCCTACCTCTCGACACGATATCTATCTCAATTGAACAATCATGCAACCCAAATATAGGCATCACCTCATACAACACTTGTTAACCTAAAATACCGGAACAGTAAATGCAATATTGCTTGACCCAAACCCCACCGCATGTGAACCGTGTGTAAATTTTATTTTTAAGCCAATTAATTATCCTAACTCAAATTTTAGTGATTATTAGACCTAATTCAATTTTATTAAGTTACCACTCCTAAGTCAAATTTTAGTTCATTAGTTATAAGGTTTCAAAACTAAGATTTGCGGGGCTAATATTATTTATTCCAACATTGACGGTGCAAGATCATGTGCTCATACCAAGATTAGAGGAGGAGCCGCAGGAAGTGGCGCTGGAGCGGTGAACCACAGTGCAGATGAGGAGCTAGGGCGGGAAGTGGCGCAGTTGGAGGAGCTAGGGCGGGAAGTGGCGCTGAGCGGTATACACAAACAGTGAGGAGCTAGGCGAGGAAGGGAAGTGGTAGACACAGGCAGCGATGCGCGAGGGATGTCTCGGCTCAATTTATATGAAGCATAGAAATCACAGACGGTTCTATTTGAACCGTGCAGTGATAAACAATATCACGAGCGGTTACGAAATAGAACTGCATGTATTATCACAGACGGTTCTATTTAAGAACCGTCGGTGATAATTGCCTATCACAGACGGTTCTGAAATTGAACCGTCTGTGATAGGCCCGCTGCGCCAAAACATAGCCCAGACAGACCCAACACAGACGGTTCCAAAGGAACCGTCTGTGATGGGCCGTCTGCTATAGCCTCTTTTGTAGTAGTCCCTCACCTAGGGTTCCAAAGCATTTGAGAATAAGCAACCTAAAACATAAAGTAAACCATGGAATTGAGAGAGCAGGTGAAGGGGGACTAATAGATTACCTCGTGATGCACAAGAGATGGCCGGAGAGGGAGATCTGCTCAAGAGAAAAGAGGCGACCGGAGGTGAAAGAGACCAAGAGGTTTCGGTTGGTGAAGGAACAAAATAAGAAAGGATAACTGTTCAGTGTGGGGTTATAAGGTCCTTCACGCAAAAAACCGGTCGACCACGGTCACAGAGCGATCCGACCGTAGGGCTAGCAATGTCGAGACCACTGCGACGGTAGGTCGATCAGTTGAGACCAAAAGCTGTCGTGAGTTCGATTCTGGATTTAGGAGAAAAGAGAGAAATATTGTATTTTGCTCCAAACATTCACACAATCAATCAAATAAACATATTTGGAGCATTTTCAACTTATATAGCCCTTAAAAAAATCAAATTCTTAAATAGTTTCTATGAATAAAGCTTTTATTTTTGCAAAGGAAACTTTATTTTTATGAAACTTCTTCAAATGTGCCAAATTGAGCATATGGTGAAATTTAAAGCATTCATTTTCATATATGAGTCATTAATACCATTATGGACCTAATCATGTGAATAAATTTGGCTAAAATGATAAAACTCACTTAAGTGCTAGAAAGCGATCACTTATGCCAAAATAATATTTTGAACGAGTTTCAAAATCAAATAATTTTTGCTAGGTTGGCTTTTTGGAAATCTTTCAATACCAAAAGGTTTAGAATAGCCAACTCTAGCATATTCCTTTTGGGACTATTTTCAAATTTCTTTCAGAATGGATTTTACACAAAAAATCTAGTTTATGTCAAAAACAAGATACTAAACTTCTAATTTTGGGTTAGAAACTCAAATTCACTTAAAGTAAGTTTTTCTAAAACAAAAACCTTTGAAGAACCTTTGAAATGCATTTGTATACATATTTTAACTAGTTTTTCAAATATATACTAATAATTTTAAATTTTGACTTTTTGCTAAATGACTCAATTTTGAAAGTCAATACTAGCACTTAACTTATTTGGGCACACTTAGGGATGTGATATACATGTATATGACTTAACACTCCCCCTTAATGTGTCACTTACCATCTTGCTCAAGATTTCAATAATGAAGTTTTTGGACAAGAGCAAGAACGCCCTTTTGAAAAGATTTTCATGGAATGCAACCTACATAAGGCATAAGGGGCTAGATACTTCAGTATAAATACTTGTTACCGAAATGGCATTGGCTTATGATATGAAGTGATTATCCTCAAGATTGTCTCCAATTTTGCACATGGTGGAGTCCACCTCTTCATGTGTAAGTCAAACCTCCAATGCCTCTCCAAGTACCTGTTCATCATTTATCACCTTTTGGTACACAAACTCGGTTGGGTCCTTGAATGTTAGTCACAAAAGATTTGGGCACCCAAATGGCCCTGCCAATAGATTTATGTGAGCAAACACTTCTAGCAAATACATTATCATTTTTATCATTCCTAAGTAAATAATGATTATTATAGATGATAGGCTTAGGAGTGATACCTTTGGGACAATCCTTACTAAAATATTTCTTTTTCTGGCAATTGTAGCAAGTTTAACATTTTCTTACGTCATTTGTCTTTTTTTGTCTTTCTTATTGCTAGCTTGCCTCTTCTTTGAATGTCTTAACTTCACATCCATTTGATTTGGGTACATCGAGACATTGTGGTCATTCTCATTGCATCCAAAACACTTAACATTCTTCGTATATCTTGCATTGTGACTTGTCTTGCTATTCTCCTTCTTATTGGGAGTGAATCCAATTCCACTCTTATCTTGCAAGCTTCTTTGCTTGCTCAATATGTCATCGAGGGCGGCCTTCCCTTTGAAGCTTTTTTTTCAAGTCATTTTTCAATTTTGTGATTTGGGTCTTGAGCTCTTTGTTTTCCTCTATAATGTTAGTATCACAAGATATAGAGGAAATAAAAGCGTCTATTTTTTAGCAACAGCACATATCAAGCAAATCATTACATGGAATGGATATACTAACCTTATATGTAATGCAGGGGTTAGCAACTACACATGGCACATCATCTAATAAATCACATGTTATACCTATATTCACTTTGGACTTATTGAGCTCATTTTGGAGGAGAGCTTCATGTTCATCTTTTAGAACATCATAATTATTTTGAAGTGAGACATACTCTTTCTTCAAAACTTTGAATTTTGATTTCTCCTTTCATAAATACTCATTAAACTCCTCAAGCATATTCATCAACTCATCATATAAAGGCTCATCATTATTTACCTCTTTATTACCTTTAGCCATAAAGCAATGAGGTGATGTAGATGGAGTTGAAATCTCATCGTTGTTGGAGTTAGAGATTGGGCATTCTTCTCACGACATCCATTCTTCTATGCAATCATCATTGGTTGAGTTGAACCTTTCATAGTAATATTAAATATGGATCAACATCTCATGAACGCTCTTGAGATTGCATATGGTATCGAATATCTATATACTCAAAGCACTAAATAAAGCGTTAGTAGCTCGAGCATCGAGATGTGAGCATTTTATTTCCTCAATAGTTGGAGTAAGAGGATCCCTTGAAGGAGAAAAGCCTGCATCTACAATTCGTTAAATTTTAGGGCTTATAGCCTTAAAATAACAAGACATGTGAATTTTCTAAATATCATAATTCGTGCCATCAAATAGAGGTGTATCACCAAGGTGCACTATATCACTAGTCGCCATCCTTTACTCTCTAGGCGGTGAAGCCTAATAAATAAGAGACCAAGCTCTGATACCACTTTTAAGATCGAGGACGCCGACTAGAGGGGGGGGTGAATAGGCGATTTTTAAAATTCTTTTGGTTAAAACATATTTCTAATGCGGAGGCTAACAATAATTTAGTTTTGCATAATTAAAACCTAAATCAACTAGTCTTTACTAAGTGCACTAACAAATCTAAGACTATTGATAATGAAACAAATGAATACATGTGAGCAATTTAATTCTATAAATATAAATTGCAATTGAGTAAAGCACAAGAAGGCAAACCACAATGACACAAGGATATTTTATCCTGGTGTTCAGAGATTTACCGGTCTCCCCTAATCCACGTTGAGGTAAGCCAAACCATGTTGGACCGTGTCCATAAATTGAACCAACACCTCCGAGGTAAGTCCGACCACTTAGTCCGGTTCACAACTCGAACCAACACCTTGATCCATTCGGGGTTGCTCTTTCTCCACTCTGGAGATGGTGAGCACCAAACCACTCACAACCGCCCGGGTCTTCTTATAACCTTCTTGAGAAGATCACTAGCGCAATTCCTTCAAGCCGTCTAGGTGTCGGCAAACACCAAGAGTGGCAAGTCAGAAACACTCACTTGAACGAATCAAGTGTCTAACCTCAATAGATACACAATCCACTACCTAATACAACCCACGCATTTAGGGTTTGCTATCTAAGCTCACTACGTGCAACACAAGCACATAAGAGATGAGAGAGCTTATGTATGAGGCTCGACTATTTGCTAAACACATTTGAAAATATTGGCAACGTGCTAACGAGAGTTAGGGCAAGCAAGACGAGCTATCAATACATAACACACTCAAGATACTAGTCAAAACTCCTCTTAATAGTACAACAATCTATACTAGCAATCCGGTCTCCCAACCAAACACATAACACATTTTGAGCCAACATTTTATGCAAATTATATTATTTTAAAATACCCAACTGCATGCTTTAATTCTTTATGCAAATGTATGTTAAATCTTAAGCTAGTTAAATACCAACTTGGTAATTAAATATTAATATGCCATCCTTTGACAATTGAATCCCTTAATCCTTACCACCCTAATAAATATTAGGTAACTATACTAGCTTTAGGGTGTACTTAAGCGACATGCTAGTCTTGCTTAAGTACCGGGACATTAAATGCCCTAATCAACATTTTTGAATCATGAAAGTGGATTTGCACAGTCATTGTGGGTAAATGACTGGAATGTTGAAATAATATATTTTATTCCCTAAAAACCCTATTAAATTATTGTTACCACATTTGGGTGGATGAAAAGGTGGTGGGTGCCTTCGGAGCACGAGAGTGGTTGATATGTGGTACGAACCACCTGGATGGCTTAATGACTTAATTTTGTCATGACCTCCCATTGTAAAACAAGTACAATCACAAGTTTGTAAAAGTACAACTTGGCTTAGTAAATTTATTGGACTTTGAAAGTCATCTCACTAGTGGAGGGGTGAAGCAGTACAAGCGTGAGCTTGAATGTGATACCGATGGGGAAGTTGCCAGCTGCGCTAGTAATTGTAGAACATCATAGTCCATCTGCGTTAGCGTTGTGGTGAATATCCCACACAACTTATGGGACCCACCGCAAGTGGAAGCGGCCCATTTGGGTGAGGTGACGGAAGGGGCGAGATAATTTGAGAGGTCACTGTGATGATCTCTTAACTACATGGCCAATAAATAATGTGGAACAACGAGTTGATTATCTCTTGTGGGTACAGTGTACAACATCTGCAGAGTCTAAACTGTTTAAACAACCGTGCCTACTGTCAAAGGCAGACATGAGAACTTACTCGAGTTAGTTCTATTTATAAAACTTTGTGGACGAAATGAAAAATGTGTCGGGCTCACCTAGCCCTGATATGATATTTTTCTTGGGTCGTGTTACCTAGTGTTGTTAATAAGTGGGGATAGCCTCAATAAAAAATATACATAAGGTGGAGAGAACCTCTGCTGGTATAAATATTGCACAATTATTATATTTAATAAAATACAATTTGGTAAAAATGCGAAGTGATAGGAATTGCTTTAGCAAATAAAAGAACCCGAGCTAATTCTTGTTAAGCCTTGCATGTATTATTACTGCATCCTGTGCGTTGGATCGCGAGCACAGAAATTATGCTCACCCTTTCTCTTTCCCCCAAACCCTCAGAACCCCTGGATCAAGGACATTACACCTACTACGAGGATCCAGAAGTTGGAGGCTCAAGAGATGATGAAGAGTAGTTTAGTTCTTTTAGTCTATATCTCGCCTCAGTCCAGCTGACTCCGTCGGTGCTTGCGTGCATTCAATATTACCCAAGTCTTTTGTTAATATTGGACGCACACGGGTTTCACTGTCGTTTTCGCTACTTTTGTAATGTAACCATTTGGCATGTTCGGCTCTTATTGTAAAACTCGACCTGATGCGGTCTATGTGACTCTGATACCTGTAATATAATATTTGGTTCGGTTTACATCGTGTATGAAATGATTCAGTGGTGTATATGTGGTGCTATCTACTGATACATGGAATAACACAATATTTTCACAGAGAATTTAGATATTCGAAATCGGATCCGACAAGGACAGTAACAAGAGCACCCCATAAAATAACACATAGAATTACAGTGCCGTAACAGCTCACTGAGATCAAGCAAATGGGATGCTTGGTTCGTGGCTTAGAGAGCATGTTTGGCAGCAAGACGTGCCTGAAAGTTTGTCCAGTATCACGAGAATTTCGCTTATGAGTCGTGCTTCAAAAGTAGTACTACAAGTAAACACGAGGATTGATCCCAATCACTTGGGACCAGCAGGCGTGCTCAGTGTAAGGCGTGCCTAGGCATGTCAGTCCAGAACACCCCGGCCGGCTCTAGACAGGGGCAGTTTTATACCACCAGACAGACTACCAGAGCTGCAAACCAGCCCTCGCGTAACCGGCGACTCCATCGCGCAGTCCGTTAGGAAAGAGCGCGTGCGACGCAAGTTGCCGTCGGAGGCACGGCCTGATCTTTCCCGGGGACGGGGCTACGAGCCTACGCCTATGATGAAGCGTACGCTGGGAGCCAAAAGGCACGGGGCAACTTGGCAGACCGAAGCTGTTGCGAGTGCAAAGGTGAGATCCACGGCACCGGCCAGCCGCAAAGCCGCTGTCAAGAGCTGCCTCCCTCGCCTTCATGCATCATCCATCCATCCATCCACCCCACGACGATTTTTTTAGTACTAGCCTGTGACATCTGAGTCGTCACTTTGCCCGATAAATTACAGGTCATGTGAAGACATTGCAGCAATTAGGTTGGGTTAGTGGCAGCGGGCCCCCCCGGGGAAATGCTACTGCTACTAGTAGAGATTTTTTTGTGATACCTCGGCATGGCATCCCGACCTATCACGCCATGCCTGAGTGCCCAGTGCCCCAGTTCGTTCGCTAGATAAAGCCGGAAGTCGGCGCTTTTCTGATCGTCGCTGTCACTGTCACACAAGATAGTTGGAACCATGAGATGTATAGATAGACATCCTGTTAGTGATGATACAGAGATTAAGGGGTTGTTTGGTTCTCTGTCCAAATGAGTTAAGTTAAAATTTTGGTATAGTTAAAATCTGGAGAAATCTAAATATTGGTAAAACGAAGTTGTTTAAATCGTGATCAACCTAATTTTTTAGTGTTACCAAAATTTTGGTAAATGATTTCATCGCACTTGGATTGTCCACGTGTGATATTAGATTTTATTGGTGTTACCAAATTTTTGTAGTAAACGAAACAACAACCAAAATTCATTACCGTTACCAATATTTGGTTTAGTTTACGAGAGTAGCAAACCAAACAACACCTAAATCAGCCATGCTATAGATATCAGCTTGATCATTTATTTATTTTGCAGTAAACTATTCCACAGTTCGCAGTTCGTGGATCTATCTAGTACTGTACTACTGCATAATTAAGAATTGAAATACTTTCAACTCCTCCAAGTTGACGAACTGAATTGTTAGACCAGGTGGACTGGTCGTGAAATACCATGTTGATTGGTCGTAGACATTGTGATGATGAATAGTTGGCATTTGGGTTGTATTGATATTTGTGGTTGTGAAAGTTTCACTGTTGGATTTTCAGTGTGAATGGTTGGATCATGTCTTGTATCAGGTGGTCTAATCGGTGATACTCGATGATCCTTTTCGACTGGACTCAGAGTACTGTATCTATGAGTACGGTAGCTTCGAGTACCGAGTAATACAGTTCCGAGTACTGTATCTCCGAGTATTGTACCTATGAGTACTGAGTGTTAGTTTTTCGAGTGATGAAGATCTGAGTACCGAGTGGTAAAGCTCCAAGTAATGTACTCAGTTGTAAGTCGAGGTGTATATCGAGTACGAAGGGTAGCCGGAGTTGCATGGTCGAAGGTCAAGAAGCTACAGTGCACGGTCGATGGTCAAAAGCTACAGTGACTGGTCGATAGTCGTGGGCTTCGTGGTCGGTAGTCGTAGGCTTCGTGATCGGTAGTTGTGGGCTTCGTGGTCGGTGGTCGTAGACTTCATGCTCGGAGTCGTGCACTTATAGTAAGTGGTTGTAGGCCTCTGGTAAGTGGTCGTAGGCTTTGAATGATTTAATACATGTTTTCTTTGAGTACCTTGAGTACTCGTGTCTGGTTGGCCAGTGGTATGACTGGCGTGTACATAGCGGTACGATCGGTTTTACAGAGTTGTCTCGATTTGTGTTATGAAAAGTTAGAATTTAAGGTCGTGGATGATCTGATTCGTCTTTATTGATACATGTGAGTGTGATATGCGTGTGTGAAATGATATTGATCAAGTTGGAGAACTTGTGCCAGGAAAACGTTCTTTGATCTTTGCACGCGCAGGTTGAGCATGGAGACGGTCATGATCGATGACGAGGAAGACCAGAACTTGGATGGGAAAATCCAAGGCTTAGGTGCTCGTGGATGTCACGAGGTGGTCGTGCTCACGCTGGGGCACATGAAGATCAAAGGTGGATGCATGATGCGTGATCGAAGCTACAAGATGTGCAATCTTGGAGGCTTCGACGCGTGAAGAGTTATGAAAGGCGTTTCATAACTGGAATGTTTAGAGATATTACCGTGATTTGAGGGGTCTCGGATCCCTTCTTTCATGGAAGAGATAGGATTATGTGTCCGTGTTGATAAGGACACGGTTTAAGGCCCTAGCATATAAAGGCCGAAGAGGTTAAGAGTAACGCACGCTGGTGAGGGGCTTCTTGGGGCTTTTGGCGGCAGCGGCTTTTAGTAGAGAAAGCTTTTTGGTGCTTTCTTGTTAGGGTTTGAGGGGTGCCGTGAGAGCCCTTTGTAGACACATAACACGATTGTGAAATAATAGACCATGTCATTTCCAAAGAATTTTAGTCATTGCTGGCGGTTTGTGCTTCTGGGCATTGTGTTCGACTTGTTCCAATTCATCGTCTTCAATCTGTTCTTCTTTCTTCGACAAGCTCTCGTGTTGATCAGTCTTCGACTAGTTTATATTCCGAGTGGTTTTTGACTTGTTCTCGTCCATCGTCTTCGATCTGCTTTTGTCCGTTGCAGTGCATGAATTCTCTCGACAAGGTCGACTTCATCTTCTTCGATTATGTACTATGCTGTTCTCCCGGTTGTCTACAACAACATCGACTAGCAGAACTGATCACAACAATTTCGACTACTACGATGAGAAGACCAACTCGTACGATTACATAGTATTCAGTTGTCAGTTGAATTCAGAGCCGATTCTTCTTAGTAAATTATAAAAGAAGGCACTACAATCATTCACCCCCTCTTATTGTCGTATCCGATCCGACATGAATTCTAGTAAAGAAAAGGGGAACGGTTGAGGAACCGATTGCTCTCGCTCTCCAACACACTTCCCAACGGAATAATGAACATGAGCTGAATGCACTGAATTTATGGGGGCATCTGGAAGACTGGAAGCCAGAGGAGCCAATGAGAAGTTGGTTTTCAGCTACGAATTTCAAATTACAATGAATAGTGCTTGTTTTTTCCAGGACACCTCTGTTGAGCGTTGATGAGAGCAGTTTGGTTATGAAAAACTAGTTGAGCACAATGATTCCGGTCAACTATGAGCCGACCAGGTTTGGTACTCCTGCAATGCAGCCATTGGCTTGGAGTTTCAGAACTTGTATCCAAGTCCAATTAAGTGTGACATACTAGTTTGATTATGACATCTGTTAAAATAAACAAGTCAACTCAGCCTAATTGCCTTTTTATAAAAATAAAAAAATAAAACCCAGCAAAATCTATCTACCGACTATTATCTTATTAAAGCAAAGCAAAACGAAGCTACCACGTTTGTTCTCAAGAGTTAGAAATTATAACAGAGGAAAATAAGAAAGATCTACACCGTTAAGCGTGACGAGTCCAGATTATAACAGTCTAGATTATAAGAAAGAATAAATTTCAAGGACAATAAAACTGGAATTTGTAATAAAAGTAAAATAAAATTGAAAAATTGATTTCCATATGAATTCCTAAGTAAAATCCCTAAATTATTATAATTCAGAATAAAAATGGGGAATTAGATTTGTATACGAAGTCCAATAAAACAATACCTGAAATTCGAAATAAAAATACAATAAAATTAGCAATTGGATTTGTATATGAATTCTAAGGAAAAATCTATGAAATTCGGAATAAAAATAAAATAAAATTTGCAATTTGATTTTCATACGAATTCTAAAGTAAATCCCTAAATAACTAACATTATGAATAAATTAAATAAAATTAGCAATTTGATTTGTATACGAACTCCCATTAAAATAATTAAAATTTTGAATAAAAATAAAAATTATAACAAGAATAGCACAAATAGTGTCGAGGAAACGCAAAATAACTGATCACGTTCGCACTTAAAGGGTAAAAATTCCCATATTAATCAGAGAAAAAGAGAAACATCTACACCATTGATCATGGTGGGACTAGATTATAATGGTCTAGATTAAAATAAAGAATCCATGTTAAGTACAATAAAAATAAAATTCAGAATAATAAATAAAATAAAATAAAATAAATAATTTGATTTTCATATGAATTCCAAAGTATAATCCCTAAATAATTATAATTCATAATAAAAATTAAACAAAAAATGGCCAATTACATTTGTATACAAAATAAAAAATATAACTAAAATTTAGAAAAATAAAATAAAATAAAAATGTCAATTTGATTTCCATATGAATTCCTAAGTAAAATACCTAAGTAGATATAGTTTATAATCAAAATTAAATAAAAAATGGCAATTAGATTAGTATACAAATTCCATCAAAAAATAACTGGATTTCAGAATTAAAAATAAAATAAAATAAGCAATTTTATATCAATTCAAATTCCAAAGTAAAATCCCAAAATAATAGTAATTCATAATACAAATTAAAGAAAATTAACAATTGGGTTAGTATAAGAATTCCAATAAAAAATGAAATTAGGGCTAAAAATAAAATAATATTTGCAATTTGATTTCCATACATATTCCAAAGTAAAATCACTTGATAACTAAAATTTATAATATATTACGTAAATTTATCAATTTAATTTGTATACAAACTCTGTCGATCTTACAAAGCAAATGCGAAAGATGTGACCAAGGGGATTATGGATATGAGACATGGCGTTTAGATAGATTCAAACATTTTCCGAAGAGAATAACAACCTTACTTCCTGTGTGTTTGTATTGAATGATATTAAATGGGGGTGCACCATGCTCAGGACGAACAAAGTGCAACTAAGACTATCCTTCTGATCTCTTCCTTCTGTCATCTGACTCTGTCCCTAATATTGCGTCGAAGAGGTGGAAGTTACTGCCTACGGAAAGACGACTTTTCTATTTGTTGATCTCCCACGCGGGCAACGATTGTTGTTATTGTATCTCCTTCTCCACATGATCGTCGGACGGTTATTGTGAGAGGTAGGAGGCGAAAATGAGTGGTTACGTCAGAGAGACAAGGTCACATATTTCCTTTTAATGGTATATTGTGGTGGACGTACTATCTGGTCAGATAGTTGGGCCCACATGTCTACTGGTGACCCTTGCCCGACCAGGGGATGGTTGATGCTCGAGTCGACTTAAGCAGGTTCTCCCTAACCAGGGGTATATGTGGAGGCTATTGACTGAGTCTTTGTTCCGACAACTACTATAGTCGATAGGCTCATTTATTAAGGATTATTTAATCCTCGTCAAAATCCAACATAACTGAAATTTTGAATAAAAATATAAGTTATAATGAGGATATCACAAATGGTGTTGGAGGAGACCACGAAATAGTGCAATGGCGTCGATATGTCATGCAAGAACACATTGATCCACGGGGAAGCGAAGAACTGAGGTGGTGGCGGCGAAAATAAGCACAACGTCATGCTGTTCACCTTAGCCGTCCGATGAGGACAATGTCTTGTTGCTCACCAAAGTTGTTGAAGAGAAATGCCAGAGTCGAAGGTGAGCGTCAGCCTTGTTGAAGAAACCAGTGGCTAAAGAAGCTCGATGATGGGGAAGCCCTAGCAGAGAGGAGATGAAGCTTTGCATTGAGGACGAGTTATGGATGATGTGGGTTCATCAGGTAGCTAGGAGCGTGCCATCGCTGGTGAGGGGCACATTGCACCGGCGATGACGAGAATATTCTTCATATCATTAGATGGCGACGAAAGCTGACATGTAGACATCAGTGAAGATGGGAGGTCATCGCAGTTACTGAGGAAACCATAACGTTGAGTTGGTCAATGTCGAAGAGAAGAAGTGCGATCGACAAGGAAAACAATACATCGAGCACGTATAACATCGTGCATGTGTATATATATGCATGCATCCCTACGAATAGAAGCACGTGCGTACAGAAGCAGAGAAGCAAAGATGGTGCAACGGTAAGTGTCGATGATCGGAACAAGGGGTTCCCTATCGAACTTATCCGAGAAAATAATATGACAACACTATCAAAATGAAGACACTTTATTGCTGTAAACACACTGAGCGTTTAAGAATACAATGGGGATGTTACATAATCAATGAACTTGAATATGAACAATGAATAATTATAGATGATTCATTGTGAACCCCCCCTTTTTTGCAGAGTACGTGGGCTATACACTTTATAGTTATTAAGGGGTGACAATTAATGATGTTAAAAGCATCTCTAATCTTCACGAGCATTATTCAGTAGAGTCTTGAATCGTCAAGTATTTTAGCCAACTGTCATAAGTTGTCAGATGCACCAATAAATATTTTTCCGTTAGCCACATATGAAACTATCATGTCTCTTTGACAGACCGACTTTGTGTAATACCCGAAGGTGATTCGCTAGTTTGGAGATTGCTCAAAATCGTATAATTGGTCAGACGATGTCCATAGTTGGTCGTCTTATGACTCAAACTGGTCGTCGAATAGTTAAGTCATAGTAAATGGTGTTAGACTTCCTTTGAGTATTGGTTGTAGGTTTATAACCATTATCCACCCAAATAAGTTAGTAGCCCTAGTCTCTTTCAAAGACATGTGGGTCTACTTTGACTGCTCAATTCGGGCAGATAAATGTTAGCTTTTCATCTATTGACTTTGAGGCCGAATCTGAAGTTTTATTCCTAGGAACGTTAGCTTTCTTTTGGAACCAAGATCAGGAAAATCCGTTTGACCTAGTCAAGAATCCTTATCACTAAGGGTTGTGTTTAACTGATATAAGCTGAGCACTGGTTTCATGTATTTTAGAGTTACAGACAATTAATGGTGAGAGAGCATGCGGAGATGTCCTTGTAGGCGGTGAAGCGGTGATCCTCGCCATTCTCCCAAACCGTCAGATAGCAAGCAGTAAGTAACTTATATACTATGATTGATGCATTATGTGATGTGTGAATGAATGATTATATTTGTCCGTATTTGTAGATGAATGCCATGTGTATCTTTTCATTTATGAGTACTATTCAATCTTGCCATGGGATCACATCATGACATGCATAAATTACCTTTGTAAGACCCATCAATTCCAAGATGGGCACTTGAAAATCCCATCAATTCGAGTGGGTGCGTGAGTGTGTGTTGATGTCCAATTCCTTCAATGCATCATTTCACTTCATCCATTCATAAAGTTGTTTCCAATCAAGTTATGATTGTGATAAATTGTTCATGGTATGTTTGATTGTTACATACAAGACATTAAGCAATTGCCATTTTGAGATCCTCTCAATTATTTATTTCCATTCCGATTAAACTTGTTGAAGATAACTATGTGATGTAGTATTACATTGTTAGGTGTAGCAGTTGAGAGATCGATTAAACATTGAGCTTGCGGTTGGAGGTTGAAGTAGAAAAGTGATGTAGTATTACATTGTTAGGTGTAGCAGTTGAGAGATCGATTAAACATTGAGCTTGCGGTTGGAGTTTGAAGTAGAAAAGCTGTGGCGATGAGAAGAGGTAGAAGACACACGGTTCAGTGAGGCAACCTGTGTGAGGGAAGATAAGTTCAAGGTAGACCGTGCCATGGTGCATCGGTGTATGCATGAGCAAGATACTCTCATATTATGTAAACTAATAAGATAATTTACCTGACACATAATCAACATATTGCTCGCGATTAAATAGAGGCAATGTGCATGCAAACATTTTGGAAAAGTGTAACTAATGGAGAAAAAATAGTGGTATGTAGCTACATAATCCAAACATGATGGAGAGTTGTTAACTTATTATGCTCAAGATTTTCGTCCATCAAAGCTCATACTTTAATTACGTTCATCGAGTTGTATTTTCCTTTAAATTTTTATTGTCATTTCAAATGTTTATGATATTTTAAAAATCTAAATAGCTACAAGATACGTAAATATATTCCAAAGTATCTAAGTTATATTATTTGATATTACAAACTTTAAAATAAATTTAATCATGTAAATACACGAACTACCTTACTAGTTGAGCTAGTTGATGTATAAGACCAAACTTGGGCCATGCACATCCAAATACGCACTAGAAGTAGGATTATCTTTCATTGCTTTGCATGTGTTTCCGCATCAAGAGAGAAAAAACTAAGAACCTATCAGCACAAACAGCGTCATCGCTCTCTCTCTCTCGCTCGCGGTACTGTAGATATAAGCAGTGGACGATGTCACTTTTGCTATATGACCAATAAACTTTAGTTCCTCTTTCTCAGTGACAAACTGACAATGCAATTTGATCTCTTTTTTTTAACCGTGTAAAGTGTGGAGGCAACATATGCGCAATCAACTTTGCAAGCTTCTTTTTTACACTTCAAAAGTGCCGAGGCAACTTTGGAAAATCAATTGCTTAACGATCAGTCAATGCACACCTGATCACGCCGCACAAACTCTCCGCTAGTCCACATCCGATTCCTGGAGGGAAGAGAACGAAGGCCTTGAAATTTACTTCCATCATGTCATGCATGATTTTACACACCCTCGTGGGAATGGATAAAGGTTGCTTCAGGAAATGAAGTTCTCTACTCGAGATGTATAGTGTGGAGTGAATCACTCGCCCCACTGGCACGTATGATGAATCTATGATCATGTGCATGTGGCCAGGTGAGGTGTTCGATATTGAACAATCAAGAAGCCGGCAGGAGCGTCTCAAGAAGAAGAAGAAGAAGAAGAAGAAGAAGAAGAAGAAGAAGCCGGCAGGACAAAAAAAAATAAAAATAAACTAAGTTTGGTTGCATGAAACGAGCACGCGAATCCACTACAGTCGTGTGGTGTTTACAGAGCCGCCCAACGTTTGAGATGAAGTCATCGGGCTGACAATAAATACAACCCCCTGTTTCGTCATCTAGCTCGATCCAGGCAGTCGATTCTTGATCAGATAGCTCCAGTGCTGTATGGTGCGAGTGACCACGACATATCTGTGTCCATGTGAGAGATCATCGGGGCCAACTGGGAAGCCATCTTGGCGCTGCAGATTAAAGAAACACAAGGGGGAGATCATATTGTTGAGAAACACTGATTCAGGGATTGATAGGCGGAATACATAAACTACCTCCGGTGGATTTTAGTTTTTAAATAGGATTTTATTGTATTTAGAAAGAGATCAATCTATCAATAGAGAGGTTCTCCGTGTTGTGTCTACATCGTTCGTCTTTCTACGATTGTTCATCTATTGTGTTGTGGTGATTGGTTGTTGAATTCTTACGATTACTATATTCTTCAACAGATACGTGGCTATCCAAAAGATCTTTTTTAGGCTACTTCCACAGCCCCACATTCATGCATCTACTTATCTCACTTCCCTCCAGGAAAAAAGGGCCAGGATGCTGATGAGAACAGCAGCATCTGGCCAGGCTAGGCTAAGAGATGAATAGATGATGATTTGTGGCGAGGGGTGTTGATACTTGATTGGCGGTCCGAGAAGAACCGGATCCCCATGAGCTTTTCACCAGAGAATGTGAGTGAAAGATGGTCACGGAGTCGCAGCCTGCTCGGAATTGGATGCCCCCTTCTGGGACTGGCGCGGGTAGCCATCAAGATTGAGGGGAGAATTTGAGCTTGCTCGGGTGGTGGTGCGCAAGCGCAAGCGCAAGCTAAGCGGCACGGTGCGTCAATGCTAGGCTAGCCGTGTGATTGTTACGTCACCGGCAGCAATCTTGTCTCGGATTTGGAGGTCAATCAGAGACCCCCCTGTCCCAAGCGAGGCCCCGAGCAAGGAAACAACTTATGTGTAGGAGTACTTTTTAGCACTAGCAGTCACTTGGTGTGGCATGTTGCTGGATCAATTGTAGTAGCTCAGCCTTCGTGCAGTCAACAAGCACTTGAGGTTGCTTCTTTTGCAGTAACTTGGTGGCTGGCATGTTTGCTGGATCAACTGTAGCAGATGCCTTTTGCCGTCAACTAGCGCTTGGAAAGCTGAAACCAGACATCTGCGCTACAGGCCTACAGCTCCCAGAAGGCAGGTACCAATCATGCAGAGAAACTTTTCCAATTTTACCAGGCTGAGGCTGAAACAACTCATACGAAAGCCCAAGTTTGCTCATGGGTTGCATGTGACATCTTGTAACCTGCCCAGGGCCTAGCTGTAAACAAGACTACCAGTTTTCCACATATGAGCAGAGGCAGATCTATGCTATTGCGTTGCAGTTTACACCCATAACAGAGGCATCAGAACACTTGTATCAAAAATCCAAAAGGGGGTTTCATGAATATTGACTAGTACTAAACAGCACATGAGTAATGAGTTCATTGCTCCCACCAATGCCCAACTCTTAGCAATGAACAAATGGATTTCCAGGCACTGGATCAGTTTACACTTCTGATGGACGATTTCGACATCTCACCACCAATCCAAAAAGACGAAGACTAACCAAACAATTTCAGTGCAGCATTGAAGTGTGGCGATTACAGATGAGCTGGCTGCAGATATGTTCGCTCATATAGGCCCATCATCTGATCAGCCACTCCCCACATTATAGCCTGACCAGGTGGAATCCTCTTGAGCCTGGGAGGCAATCCATTCCACAGGGCTCGGACGCCCTCTTCGGCGTATATTGTCCGTATCGCATGGACCATGCCCTTGTACTTGATGTCGCCAGTTCTCGCCTGGGCACGAGATCGAATGGTGGGTCCATAAAAGATTTTGAAAGATTGAGAAGTTTGAGAACAATCGCACACTCAGCGCTGCTGATTGTATTTCATATATAAAGAGTGCCGGACTGCTGTAGCTGATCCGAAAAACACTCGTTACAGGCAAACGTGAGCAGCGAGGATTCCTCTCTGCCTTTCCTGCTTATTCGCTACTTCCTAAAGACTAGGACTCATCTGTTTACACAAATGTACAATTATTTTAACACCCTACCTCAATCTTAACCATCTAGTACAGGTTGAGATTGTATCTAAAATTCTCAAAACTCTGCGGCGGAAGAGGTTTAGTAAAAATATCAGCTGTCTGATCCTGTGATGCGATGAATCGAACATCCAGTAACTTCTTTGCAACCCGTTCTCTCACAAAGTGAAAATCCACCTCGATGTGTTTGGTGCGAGCATGAAAGATGGGATTAGCCGACAGGTAAGTTGCCCCCAGGTTGTCACACCATAGAGACGGTGGTCTCTCCTGAAAGATGTTCAACTCTTTCAACAATGACTGAATCCACACAACCTCGGCTGTTACATTTGCAAGCCCCTTGTACTCGATTCAATCTCGGATCACGGATCTGATGTCTTTGCTTATGTGAGCTCCATGAAACAAGGTTGGTGCGAAGTAAACCGCAAAGCCACTAGTCGATCTTCGGTCATCGAGCAACCATTGGGTCAGTCTGTAAAAGCACTTATAAGGCTTGAGCTAGACTTCACGAAATGCGATGCCATGTGCAGTGAACTGCAAGTATCGGAGAATCCGTTTCACTGCTGACCAGTGATCTTGTGTGGGAGAATGCAGATACTGACATACTTTGTTGACAGCATATGAAATATCAGGACGAGTTATTGTCAGATATTGAAGAACCCCAACAATACTCCGATATTTAGTTGCTTCTATGTCAGACAAAGATGTACCTTGTACTCTGGACAGCTTCTCACTTGATGACATTGGAGTTGAAATGGGTTTGCAATTCACCATATTTGCTCTGGCAAGAATATCTCCAACATATCTTTTCTGTGTAAGTGAAATGCCATTTCTCTCTGGAATCACTTCTATGCCAAGGAAATAATGCAAATCACCCATGTCCTTGATTGCAAAATCCTTATGCAGCTGACTAAGCAGATTTTGTGTAGCTTGAGCAGAGGAGCTTGCTATAATGATATCATCAACGTAAATCAACATGTATATGATATTACCGTTATGATTGTAAATGAATAGAGATGTGTCAGCCTGTGATGGAGTGAAACCTAGCTCCTCCAGTCTGGAACTCAGTCTTGAATACCATGCTCTTGGTGCCTGTTTAAGACCATATAGGGCCTTATCCAGTTTGCAGACATGCTGTGGATGATCTGAATCTTCATAGCCCGGTGGTTGCTTCATATAAACATGTTCCTCTAGAACTCCATGCAGAAATGCATTATGCACATCTATCTGTCGAAGACACCAACCACGGGAAACAGCAAGAGAAAGAATGAGTCTCACTGTTGTTGGTTTTATCACAGGACTGAAGGTATCCTCGTAGTCCAGACCGTATCTCTGCTTGAACCCTTTTGCGACGAGTCGGGCCTTGTACCGCTCGATGCTACCGTCAGCCTTGCGCTTCAGCTTAAAGACCCATTTGCTATCAATCAAGTTTTGATCACGCTGTCTCGGGACAAGATGCCATGTCTGATTTCGCCGAAGTGCATCAAATTCATCATCCATAGCTTGTCGCCAGTGGGGATCTTGCATTGCATCCTG
Source organism: Hsuehochloa calcarea (assembly GCA_036346395.1). Lineage (NCBI taxonomy): Eukaryota > Viridiplantae > Streptophyta > Magnoliopsida > Poales > Poaceae > Hsuehochloa > Hsuehochloa calcarea. The sequence continues at coordinate 52,626,472 of CM070598.1, forward strand.
GTGACTTGATGGCTCAATGGACTTGGCCAGAGCAGTAGTATGGAGAATGATATGCCTCCCTTGGGTTGAGTACCTGACTGTGCCATCATGAAATTGCTTCGGCTTGTGAATGCCATGCTGCAGCCTGGTGCGCATGCCATGTTCCTGAGCCACCGGGGCTGACTCAGGAGTACTGACAAGTGGCTCGACCGTATCATCATCACCTGCAGGATGAGTAACAGAAGTACTGGGAGAAGGAGTGACAAAATCAGGCACATGGTCGCTCACAGTAGAGAGAATATTGTTTTGACTGGTAAGATGGAGTGGTAACAGAACATCGCTGGATTGAAAAGGAATTGTGTGAGCAACTCCATCATCAGCAAAAGGAAAAATTGTTTCATCAAAGATCACATCTCTAGAAATGTAAACACGCCCAGTTTGTTTATCTAAACATTTGTATCCCTTATGGAAATTGCTATAACCAATGAAAACACATCGCTTGGATCTGAATGAGAGTTTGTGTCTGTTGTATGGTCTTAAGTGCGGCCAGCACGCACATCCGTATGTTTTGAGAAGAGTGTAATCAGGTTTAGCACCAAAAAGTTTTTCCATGGGTGTACAACGTTGAATAACACGACTAGGCAGTCGATTGATCAAGAAACACGCTGAGGTGAAAGCCTCATCCCAAAACTTCAATGGCATGGATGCTTGAGCAAGAAGGGTAAGACCAACATCAACAATGTGTCGATGCTTCCTCTCAGCAGAGCCATTTTGCTGGTGCGTGTGTGGACAAGAAAGAAGATGCTTAATGCCGTTCTGTCGGAACAGTTTGTGTAAGGTTTGGTATTCACCTCCCCCATCCGATTGAACAGCAACAATTTTCTTATTCAGAAGTCTTTCAACATGAAGTTGGAATTGAGCAAAGATATGAGCAACATCAGACTTGAATTTTATTGGATAGAACCAAACAAACTTGCTGAAATCGTCTATAAAGCTGACATAATAACAGAAACCTCCTACTGAGGTATGGGCAGGGCCCCAAACATCAGTGAAGATGAGATCTAAAGGAGCACTGGATACATTATTTGAAAGAGAAAAGGGAAGTTGATGACTCTTGCCCTCTTGACAAGCATTGCAAACATGCTGTTCGGTCTCATCAGGAGTGACAGGGAGACCATTTTCATGTAGAACTTGCTGGACAACAATGGAGGAAGGATGGCCAAGTCGACAATGCCAAAGTCTCGGAGTGGCCTTGACACTGGTGAAAGCATGCTTGTTTAAGACAGTGGAGGAGGCCGTCACCAGTGGATATAGTCCTCCCTCACATTTGAAGAAGCTTCTTCGTGGCCCGGTCCTTGACAAAAAAATAGTTGGGATGAAACTCAAGGAAGACATTATTATCAGCTGTAAGACGATGTACTGACACTAGATTTCTATGAGCCTTAGGAACATGAAGAATGTTGCTCAGTTTCAAAGGGCGATTGGAAGTAGAGATGTGAGATTGACCGATGTGTGAGATTGCCATACCTGCACCACTAGCAGTTTGCACATGATCCTTGCCCTGGTACTTGTCACGGACAGAGAGTTTGTCAAGCTCTGAGGTGATATGATCTGTTGCACCGGAGTCCGTGTACCAGTTTGGATCAATGCCATAGGATGGTGCCGTTGCTAGAGCCGCCACATGTGGTTCTTCAACCTGGTAGGAATGATTGAAGCGGTTGTAGCACTTCAATGCCATATGACCCAACTTGCCACAGATCTGGCATTGTGGACGATTCCCGGTGTAAACCGGCTAGTCTTGTTGTTGGCGTTGAACTTCCAGCGGCCACCGCCGTTGCCGTTGTTTCCGTTATTGCCTCCGCGTCCCTTGCCATGAGAGCCATCTCGACCTCCCCGAGCATTGCGCACAACATTGTTGACTGAGATCTGAAGTGCGCTATTGTGATGCTCCTTGCGCATCTCAAAACTCAGCATATGTGCATAAAGCTCGGTGAGAGATTGGCTCCACTCTGGTAGTGATGGACGTGACAAGCGGATCATAGTCTTCTCCAAGACCAGCAAGCATGTAGGAAACCACTTCCTCATCACGAAGTGGCTGCCCTACAGCAGAGAGAGTATCTGCAAGATTTTTGACTTTATTGAAGAAGTCAGACATGGATAAATCACCTTTCTTCAAGGTCGACAGTTGCATCCAGATTTGCATGATGCGTGCTCTGGATCCAGACGAGAACATCCCTTCTAGTGCCCTCCAGACCTCGGCCGATGTGTTGAGAAGAAGGACTCGACCAAGGATATCTTCTTGCAGAGAGGAGAGCAAAGCGCTCAATACCAGTTGGTCTTGAATCAGCCACTGTTGATACGCCGGATTTGGGACTTGAGTCGCACCATCAGTCGTTGTCTGAGTGATGGTGGCAGGTGGTCGCGGCGTGGTGCCGTCGACATATCCAAGTAGTTGCTGGCTCCTCAGGTAAGGCACAAACTGAGCCTTCCACAGCAAGTAGTTGGTGTTCGTCATCTTAACAGTGATGAGAGATCCGAAGGAAGGAGTAGGCGGAGTCGGGAGCAGTCCAGTCATGGAAGAGTTGATGACTGGAGACGACAAAGTAGCGACGCCGCTTGTGGTAGACATGATTGTTGGCAATGTGGTGTGTGTGTGTGGCTCTGATACCATAAAAGATTTTGAAAGATTGAGAAGTTTGAGAACAATCGCACACTCAGCGCTGCTGATTGTATTTCATATATAAAGAGTGCCGGACTGCTGTAGCTGATCCGAAAAACACTCGTTACAGGCAAACGTGAGCAGCGAGGATTCCTCTCTGCCTTTCCTGCTTATTCGCTACTTCCTAAAGACTAGGACTCATCTGTTTACACAAATGTACAATTATTTTAACAGTCCAGTCATCCAGTGCAGATTGGCCCTGCAGTTCCTGCAAGGAACCCCGAAACCATCGACTGCCATGGCTGGAGAACCTTCCCGTCTCCTTCATGCTTCTTCCAGAGGACAATGACGAATGTGTTCTTGGCTGTGAACATTGCAGCTTGGTTTGTGCCATTACGCATCACGGTTTGGTCATGCTCCAGCCCAGAGACCAAAAACGCCTCCCCGAACGATTGTCTTTGCACAGTGTTTGGGCCCTTTATATCTGAGCAGGTCTGGGCTCAGTCCTTTCTGTTGCTGTAATCTGATCTTTACCACCTGCATCCACCGTAAAGAAACGTTACAGCAATTCCCTCAATAGTCCTTATTTAATTGACTAAAACGTACAGATCTGAATTACTGTTTACTTTGATCCCTATTTATCACCATGTTCGTTAGTGTTATAAAGTCCTCACCTAGCTATCTCAAACTAACTATGATATTTCCTCGCGTTCCTGCCAAAATTTTGCAGCACACAGGAGGCACCATCCGAAGATGTACCTACCTCTGAACTTGGCAAAAAAAAAAAACGCCAATATGCAGGAAACACCAATTAGTTCTAGGTCTTTTACCTATACCATACTCAATTAGTCCTCCCCGTGCTTCTCTACTGTTTCTCAAGAGTTGATAATTTCTCTTCCTTTTGTAGTAAGTTGTCACCTTGATGAGGATCCAAAAAACTTGAGAGTTTCGCCAATTCCACTATATGATTCAAAAGATTCTGCTTGCCACTATGATCACATGAGCATCTCTCCTGATGGCAAAGTTCTGGCTGCAACAAGTGGATCGGCGTTTCAATGGTTATCTACAGAATCTGGTGCAGTTTTGGATACAGCTGAGAAAGCACATAAAAGTGTGTAATGTTCCTATTTGCTAGGGTGAATCCTCTTCAGGTTAGAGGCCTTAAATATATAGTTAAATATTTTCTTGTCCATGTTGATATTTTATTATAACTAAAGCTGTAGAATAGATGGCCTCAGCTTTTTATTGTCTTCAGAAGATTGATCATATTATTTCCTTAGAATTTCAGCCGCTTTTCAATTGACAGAGTTATTCAAGGCTGATATATTGAGCAATTGCTTGCACCTTTTCTGTATGTGATCGTTGCCACTTCGGTAGACGTACTTGGAATGACATGTTCTCTGCATATATACTCAAGTCATAAAACTGGCATCGCTTGTGCTCCACAGACAATTCCAAATGGTAATTTTAATTTACAATGCTATGAAATCTGAGTCTTTATTGGTTTGATTTATTTAATTTTGTTAGATGTGTATTGTATAAGGGTTTCTTTGCATATATATCACCTATGTACTTGTATATATATTGGCCTATTGTCTTCGTAATGAATACAAAATGTACTTGTATATATATTGGCCCATTGTCTTCGTAATGAATACAAAATGTACTTGTATATATATTGGCCCATTGTCTTCGTAATGAATACAAACGATATTCATAACATGGTATTAGAGCGAGGTTAGGGTTAGGATCTTACCGACGACGCCGCCGGTCTTTTCTGTCGCCGGCCGCCGCCACAACCCTTCCCGTCGCCGGTCGTCCTTCACCGACGCCGCCGCCGCCCGCCGGTTGTCGCCGCCGCGGTCTCTCTCGGAGCCGATCCGGCCGCGTGCCTTTGTTCGAACTTCGCCGCCGCCGGATCTCGGCCGTCGTCTTTCACCGTTGACGCCGCCGCCGTCGTCGCCGCTTCTTGCCTGCCGCTAAGGAGCCGCAAGGAGCTGCTGCCGCCGCTCGGGAAGCCGCTCGTTGTTTCCTGCCGCAGGCGCGAACCGAACCGGAGGAGGAGGACTAGGCGGCGACGTGAGGACGACGTCTCCTTCCGTCGTTGGCGTGAAGCCGCCACCGCCGCCGCCGGGCCTCCCCCATTGCCGCCGTCGCTAACAGCCGCTGTCGCCGGAAGCGGACTCATTGCACCTTGCCTCCCTCTCCTTGCCCGTGGGAGTCCGTCGCGGACGTCGCCACCCGGATCTCGGCCGTCGCCGCAACCGAGGGGGGGGGGACTAGGGTTCCCCCAGTGCGGGGTGGAGCGGTCCGGTCAGAGACCGAAGGCCTTCGACCTTTTAAGCAGCTGGCTCATGAGAGCCGACCCGTGGAGGTAGTCCGAGGTAAAAAAAAAAAAAAAAAACGTCGTTCTAACCGCCGCGCCGTCCAGCGCCGCCTGTTAGACTTCGTTGTCATTGGTCGCTGCGCCGTTCAGCGCCGCCTATCAATTGGCACTGTTTTTGTTCCTCGCTGCCCGGTGATCTTCGATGGTCTCAATTATTGGGACTGGTCTCAGCACATGCACCTTCACATGCGTGGTCAGCGTCTTTGGGAGTTTCTTACCAGTGAGTTGCCTTGTCCACCTCGCCCTGTTCCGCATGCTGAGCCTGTGCTTCCGAAGACTACTTTCGAAGACACTCGTAAGGAGGCAGCTGATGCTTTTGAGGATGCTATGGAGACTTTTCAGACTCAGTATGCTGCCTACAAGACATGGATTGATGATGATGCTCGTGCCTTTGCTATTCTGGTTGCTAGCATAGAGGTGAAATTCACTGGGACATGGCTGGTTTAACTTTAGCACAGTTGATATGGACGCATCTGCGCAAGCGCTGTGAGCCGTCTGGTGATTCCTTATATCTTTCTGTTGTGCGTCAGGAGCAGTCATTACAGCAGGGGAGATGCCACTGTGGATAAGTTCTATGCTCAATTGTCTATGTTCTGGCGTTAGATTGACTCTTTGGGACCGGATGTTTGCCATACTTGTCAATGCTGTCAGCGTCAGCAGTCTCACCTGGAGCTTCGTCGCATCTATGAATTCTTGACACGTCTTCGGGCTGAGTATGAGTAGACTCGTGCTCAGTTGCTGGCATGACACACTCATGTGACTTTGTTAGAGGCTCTTGTAGCTGTTCGTGTTGAGGAGATTCGCCTTCGTGTTGCGGGTCTACCACTGCTCCGGTCGTCTCTTTTGGTTCTGGCAGCTCTTCCAGCCTCTACACCTGCTACAGCTACTCCATCACTGGTGATGCCTTCACCAGTAACAGCTGCCATGGGTAGGGGACTACACTGTACTTACTACAACAAGGATGGATATGTACAGCAGACCTGCTACAAAAAGAAGAAGGATTTACGCCGTGGTAGCCGTCCTTCACAAGGAACTAGTGGTTCTAATTCTCAAAAGTTTCTCACACTGCTGCGTCGCATGGCTGCTCTTGCACCGTCTGGTTCTGTTGGTTCTGCTGCACAGTCTTCTAGTGAGAGAACATCTTCTACTTCTTCCTCAGGTATCTTACCTTGATCTTTGACTCCGATGCTTCCTTTCATATGACACATGTTTCCACCAGTCTTACTTTTATTCGTCCTTTAGCTGCTCCTATCACTGTTCAGACCGCAGATGGTACCTCTCTTTCTGTCGCATGACGAGGCACTCTCTCAAATTCCTCTTTTCATATTCCTACTGTTTCTCACGTTCCTAAACTAACCATGCAGCTCATCTCTGCGGTCAGCTCACTGATCATGGTTGTCGTGTTATTCTCAACTCTGACTCTTGTTGTGTTCAGGATCGACGCCCAGGGACTCTAGTTGGTACTGGCCCTCTCCGCCATGACTCACAGTGTCTATGGGAGCTTGACTGGCTTCATCTTCCTTCTGCTGCCCCTGGCAGTCTTGTTGTCCCCATCGATGCCACCGTTATTGCTGCATCCTCTACTGCATCTTTTGCTCAGTGGCATCATCGTTTGGGATATCTTTGTGGGTCGTGTCTATCTTGTTTACTTCGTCGTGGTCTTTTAGGGTCTGTGTCTGGTGATACTTCTCTACATTGTCAGGGTTGTAAGTTTGGTAAACAGCTTCAACTTTCTTATCCTTCCAGTAAGTCAGTGTCACAGCGTACTTTCGATCTTGTTCATTCTGATATCTGGGGTCCGGCTCCTTTTGTTTTGAAATGAGATCATCGATATTATATAATTTTCATTGATTATTTTTCTCGCCACACATGGATATACTTTATGTCATCTCGTAGTGAGATTTTATCCATCTACAAGACTTTTGCCACCATAATCCGTACTCAGTTTGATTCTCCTATTCGTGTCTTCCGTGCCGACTCTGCTGGAGAATACTTGCCAGGGATCCTTTGTGGCTTTCTCGCTAAGCACATCACTCTCTCTCAGTTTTCTTGTCCTGGTGCCCATGCACAGAATGGTGTAGCTGAACGGAAGCATCGTCATATTCTTGAGACAGTCCGTGCTCTTATGCTTACTTCTGCTATCCTGCCACACTTTTGGGTTGAAGATGTTTCTACTGCCACTTTCCTGACCAATATGCAGTCTTCTTCTGCTCTTCAGGGCAGGATCCTAGTTAAGCATCTCTATGGCAAGGCTCCTGACTATTCTAGTCTTCGCCTCTTTGGGTGTGTGTGCTATGTTCTTCTTGCCCCTCGTGAGCGCACCAAGCTGACCGCTCAGTCCGTGGAGTGCATCTTTCTGGGATATAGCGCTGAGCACAAGGAATATCGTTGTTGGGATCCTGTTGACCGATGGATGCGGGTTTCTCGGGATGTTACTTTTGATGAGTCTCGTCCTTTCTACCCTCGTCCTTCTCCTTCCACCACTCCAGCATCTCTTGTTGAGCCGCTTTCTTTTCTGACTTTTCCTGCCACCCCATAGTCACCACACCTCCATCACCACTTTTGGTCTCTTCAGTTCCTTGTTCACCGTCTCCTTCGCCACCGCAACCCTCTCCAGAGGCTCTTCCCGGACTTCGTCCTTCTTATCCTTTTTACTACACTCATCGTCCGGGACTTGAGAATTCTTCTAATGCGCTATCTTCTTTGATGTTTCATCTTCTTCGGCCTCTCCTCGATATGCTCTTTGTGATCGCCAGTCTATTCGGCCTCCTTTGCGCTTTTGTTTAGCGACTCTTGCCGATCCGACTTCTTATCGTGATGCTGCTGTTCATCAGGAGTGACAGCATGCGATGGCAGAGGAGAATGCTTCTCTTGAGCGTACTGCCACGTGGGATCTTGTCCCTCTTCCCGCACGTGTTACTCCTATCACGTGCAAGTGGGTCTACAAGATTAAGACCCAGTCTGATGGTTCTCTTGAGCGCTACAAGGCTCGTCTTGTGGCACGTGGCTTTCAGAAGGAGCATGGTCGTGATTATGATGAGACTTTTGCTCCTGTGACTCATATGACCACTGTTCGTACTCTTTTTGCTGTGGCCTTTGTTCGAGCATGGTCCATCTCTCAACTTGATGTCAAGAATGTCTTTCTCAACAGTGAGCTGCGTGAGGAGGTTTATTTGCATCCACCACCCGGGTATTCTGTTCCTGATGGTATGGTTTGTCGCCTTCGTCGATCTCTTTATGGCCTCAAGCAAGCTCCTCGTGCTTGGTTTGATCGTTTCTCTTCTGTTGTCACTACAGCTGATTTCTCTGCAAGTGCTCATGATTCTTCTCTTTTTATTCACACTTCGCCTCGTGGTTGGACGCTTCTCCTTTTATATGTTGATGATATGATCATTACTGGAGATGATTCTCAGTACATCACTTTTGTCAAGGAGCGTCTTAATGAGCAGTTTCTCATGTCTCATCTCGGTTCTCTTCGCTACTTTCTTGGGATTGAGGTTATTTCTACACCTAAGGGCTTCTATCTGTCCCAAGAAAAGTATATTTAGGACCTTCTTGATCGTGCTTCTCTTACGGATCAGCACACCGTTGAGACTCCCATGAAGCTTAATGTTCATCTTCAGTCCACTGACGATGAGCCTCTTACTGATTCCACTAGATATCGCCATCTTGTTGGTAGTCTTGTTTATCTGGGTGTCACTCGTCTTGATATTTTATACCCTGTGCATATCTTGAGTCAGTTTGTTTCTGCTCCCACTCGGCTCCACTATAGTCATCTTCTTCGTATTCTACGATATCTGCGTGGAACTATCACTCGCCATTTTTTTCCTCGTTCCAGCTCTTTACAGGTTCAGGCATATTCTGATGCTACATGGGCAAGTGATCACTCTGATCGCTGGTCTCTTTCTGCCTATTGTATTTTTCTTAGTGGTTCACTCATTGCTTGGAAGACTAAGAAGCAGATAACAGTTTCTTGTTCGAGTGCTGAGGCAGAGTTGCGGGCTATGGCTTTGTTGACTGCGGATGTTACTTGGCTACGGTGGTTACTTGAGGATTTTGATGTTTGTATTTCAGCACCCACTCCTCTTTTGTCTGACAGTACATGGGCTATTAGCATTGCTACCAATCTGGTAAAGCATAAGCTTACAAAGCATATTGGTGTTGATGTTTCCTACATGCGGATCCAAGTGTAGGATCAGATTGTTGCTCTTCAGTATGTGCCTTCGGAACTTCAGTTCGCAGATTTCTTCACAAAATCGTAGACTAGAGTTCAACACAGATTCTATCTCTCCAAACTTAATGTTGTTGATCCACCGTAAGTTTGAGGGGGTGTTAAATGTGTATTATATAAGGATCTATTTGCATATATACCACCCATGTACTTGTATATATATTTACCTATTGGCCTCGTAATAAATACAAGTGATATTCATAACAAATTTCATGAACCTATTTGAGTTAGTAGTGTAAATAAAAAGGCATATACTCTATATTGTATCTCCGGAGTATGTCAATCCTTGGCACACTGCAGTAGTGATCTGATAAACATTTGATGTTCTATGTAGCCATATGCAAACACAGTTTCTATTTGGAGCTGATGCACGTCATGCCTCATGCTGACCCATATTCTTGTCACCTTTTTTTTTTAAAGAATGAAGATCTATATCATGTTGCTTTTTTGCTGAAAGAATTCCAGCTCGAAGGTACTGCTGGTCTAAGTAAACACGTATTTATGATTTTTAAATCACGTAACTGTTGATTTCTTCAGGTGGCGTTCCTCCATTTGTTTTGGCGACTGCTGGAGTAGACAAAAAAGGTGAAGCTGTGGTTAGCTCCAGAGGTGATTGATCGGAGCCAGGCTGGGAGATCGAATGTTTGAGAATGTCGAATAAAGCTCCACACCAACCTTTGAACCGTACGTTTTCCACATCGTACTATATGAGCATGAAATCCCAAAAGAGTGACAAGAACATATGTAGACTCATAGAGCACATTCTTCTTCCTCTTCTTTATATATTTTGCATTTCTGTGACATTAACTGGACTATCATCAGATTCTATGCATAACATTTCTTGCCCGAAGAAGCCTGCCAATTAAAAAATTGTTTTGCTTTAAATACATGGGCAGAAAGCAGAGAACATATTTTACAGTACATTTTACCTTTTTTAAATCAGTTTTAATACGTTTTTTACCTTTGACATTCATACAAATTTGCAGCAGTAGATGGCACTTTGTTTTAGCCCTTGCAGCATTGCTAGAAACAGCAACATCAATTTCGCACAACATACACTCAGATCAGTGGAGCTATATCACCTTCTTCGTATGTCTGGCTATATGATAACATTTACCTGTTAATATATACTTCCTTATTATCTGCATGGTGCAATCACAAAGCCATAGTCATAGTAGTGTTGATTAGGGCCTACAGCGGCAGAAAAATTACATGATTGTTTGCTTCTGTGCGTACTCATTGTCATGTTGTCACAAATATACAGTTTCTTACCTATCTGTCTAAATTAGCTACCTATGCTCTATTCTCACAACCTTCACAATATCTTTCAGCACGTAATATGCGCCATCCGAAGATATTCCCGCTTCTAGCCTTGCAAAAAAGAGTCGCCGGGATGAAAAAAGAAACAACTAACTCTAGGTACGTTACCTATACCATCTTCTATAAACATCCTTATTGAATTACCTATCCTCTTCACAGAACAACTGTGCTAATTTAAACCATTCATATCTTTCTGCAAGCAGTACTCATACAAAACATGCGGCCATGCTTGGACCCTACAAATCCGTTTATTTTAACTCTCTACTACTACATCGTCTGCTGCTCTTTCTTAAATGTGATTGCCTCTTTAGAACACATGTTGCATTCTATGTACGTCCTATAATATTATAAATTTCCTCGGGATGCTGCTAAATTGTACGAGAACTGTGTTTGCTACGCTTCTTTAATAGAACTGATTTTCAATTTCAGTATAATCGTCCGCCGAGCTGTTCATTCACTCAACCGTATTCACCGGCGTGTTCGCGGTAAGCTCCTGATGCTAACCTGCCGTCCATTATGAAAAATATGAAATGTGAAATTTGAATAATTTTTATATGTTATAAAAATTGCCAATTAATTCATAAATGGAACTTTCATGATTTTTGTAGGCCACAATAAATTTTCAAAAATCATGAAATTTATTTTTCCACTAAGTTACACTGTGAACAGTCCATATAAAAATTTTAAGACTATTTGGACAAAGTTGAATTTATACCTATTTTATGCTTATTTATTTAATTATTATTCCATGAATTTTGTAGGCTAAATTAATGATCCAAAAATTCTGAAAATTGTTTTGCCATCTAATTAGGCTATGAACTATCTGTACAAAAATTTTGGGATCAATATAAAGACTTTTATTTTTCACCTTATTTAATAATTATTTAAATAAATGAAAAATGACTTTTACATGTGTTAGTTAGGTTAAACTTTGAGGGGTGTTTGATGAGATAAGTCTTATCTTATCAGATCCAACCTCTTGGGTAAAAATAATAAATATTAATTTTGTTTTAATAAATAAGTTTAATATTTAATTATTAAGTAATTAGTTAATCTCTTAATTAGCTTAATCACTTAGTTATTGTTTGCCTTTTGGATTGATTGTTGACCTAGGGTCATTCACCCTTAATGACTTTGGGCAATTTAGTTAATTATTAATTATCATTTAACTTGATGTCCCTTCTCCTTAAGCTTGCTGTTTTTGCTAAATCACAGAGCCGGGAACGCCGTCGTCGCCACGGGACACTCCATACGCCGCAAGGCGAAGCTCTAGTGCAAACGTCACAAATAGTGCTGATTCTTTGAAAATTCAAAATAAATTCATCTTAATTTCAAAAATTCTAAAAAAATTTGGGTAGCCTCTCTATCATGTGTACTATCTGGGAAAAATTTGAAACTTGAAATTTAATTATGTGATATGTCATATAATGCAGACGATGACACGCCATTGGATGTACAATGCCGATCTCCGCTCCAAAGAGTTCATTGATGGCGTGCATTATTTCTTAAGAGTGGCCGAGGCAAACAAGCGGGATGGTTTCATGTCTTTGTCCATGTGCCCTGTGTAAGAATTTGAAGGAATATTCTAGCTCAAGGAGTCTTCACTCACACTTGTTGAAGTCGGGTTTCATGCCAAACTATATTTGTTGGACCAAGCACGGAGAAACCAGGGTTATAATGGAAGAAGGTGAAGAAGAACAATTGGACCCTAACGACATTATTGCTCAATACGGTGACTTGATGATACCGCAATGGGCTAAGTCAAGAAGAGGCGGGCGTAAGACACACTCGTGAAGATGATGCTCTTGGTGATGTCATTCGTGATGCACAAAGAGATTGCAAAGTGAAAAGGAGAAGGCTAAGTTTGACCGCATGCTAGAGGATCACAAGAAATTACTATACCCGTCCGTAGAAGATGGGCAAAAAGTTGGGTACAACATCGAGTTGCTACAATGGAAGGCATGTAATGGTGTATCCGACAAGGCATTTGGGCAATTATCAAGATCCAAAAAGATGCTTCCGAAGCTTCAACGAATTGCCTGCCACTACGTATGAAGCAAAAACAGTCGCTCGCCTTTGGGATTAGAAATCCGGAAGATACATGCATGTCCTAATGATCGCATCCTCGTATCGTGGCAAGGACTACGAGAATTTGGATGAATGCCCGTATGCAAAGCGTCGCGGTATAAGATCAAAGCGAGATGACCTGGCGATGTTGAGGGCGAAGAACGCCCCAGAAGAAAATCCTCGCCAAGGTTATGTGGTATGCTCCTATAATACCACGCTCAAACGTCTGCTCATAAACAAGGACCATGCAAAGTTGTCGCGATGGCACAAAGAAGACCGTAAGGTAGACAACATGTTGAGACACCTGCGATGGGTCCCAGTGGAGAGCAATAGATGAGAGAATTCCGGAGTTTGCGGATGATGCAAGAAACCTAAGGTTCGCTTTAAATACGGATGGTATGAATCCTTTTGGGGACCAGAGCACTAGTCATAGCACTTGGCTCACATTTCTATGTATCTACAACCTTCCTCCATGGTTATGCATGAAGCGTAAGTTCATTATGATGCGGTGCTCATCCAAGGCCCGAGGCAACTGCAACGACATCGATGTCTACCGAGGCCATTAGTTGAGGAACTCCCGCTTTTATGGAGCAAACCAGTGTACGTGTGGGATGAGTACAAACAGAACACTTCGACCGCGAGCATTGTTGTTCAGAATAATCAATGATTGGCTGCTCTAAGTAATCTTTCAGATGCACAAACAAGGGATACAATGCATGCACACAATGTTTTGATGACATTGACGGTATATATTTGAAAAATGTCGAAAGGTCGTGTACCTTGGCCATCGCGTTTTTCCTATGAATCACCAACTAAGAAAGAAAGGCAAGCATTTTAACGGTAAGGCAGAACACCGAACCAAGCCTCGCAACCGAACTGGGGAGGATGTACTTGATATGGTCAAGGATGTGCAAGTAGTCTTTGGAAAGGGACAAGGCAGCGAACCTGTTCGGAAAGATGCTAAGGGACACGCACCCATGTGGAAGAAGAAGTCCATATTTTGGGAGCTACCCTATTGGCAAGTCCTAGAGGTCCGCAACGCGATCGACGTGATGCACCTGACAAAGAATCTTTGTGTGAACCTGCTAGGATTCATGGATGTGTATGGAAAGTCTAAGGATTCACTCGAAGCACGACAGGACTTGCAGCGCATGAAAGAACGAGACAACCTGCATCCAGAGAAGACAGACGATGGACGCCATTACTTAAGACCTGCTAGCTTCACTCTTAGCAAAGAAGAGAAGGAAAGCATGTTTGAATGCCTAAACAGCATCAAGGTCCCATCTGGATTCTCCTCCAATATAAAGCGTATAATAAATGTGCCAGAGAAGAAATTCCTACACTTAAAGTCCCATGACTGCCACGTGCTTATGACGCAATTGCTTCCGGTTGCTTTAAGAGGAATTCTACCTCCACATGTACGTCTGGCCACCGTGAAGCTATGTGCATTCCTCAATGCAATTTCTCAGAAGGCAATCAATCCAATGGAACTAGCTACTCTACAGAATGATGTGGTTCAATGTCTTGTCAGCTTTGAGTTGGTGTTCCCTCCATCCTTCTTTAATATCATGACACACCTCCTAGTTCACCTGGTCAAGGAGATTAATATTCTCGGTCCCCGTGTTCCTACACAACATGTTCCCCTTTGAGAGGTTCATGGAGTCCTGAAGAAATATGTTCACCAAATGCGTGCTCGGCGGCGAAGGAAGCATCGCCAAGGGCTACGGGACAGAGGAGGTCATTGAGTTCGTGTTGACTTCATTCCCGACCTTGACCCGATTGGTGTTCCCTGAATCGCGACACGAGGGAGACTTAGTGGAAAGGGAACACTAGGGAAGAAAACATATATCGATGCGGGACGATTATTTCAATAAAGCGCACTACAGCTTCTTCAAAACTCCTCCGTGGTGGAGCCGTATGTCGAGGTACACAAGGAGTTCCTACGATCCCAGCCTCGTGGAAGAATGAAGCTTGGATTAGGCGTCATCACATGGAAACTTTCAGCGGTTGGTTGCGAAAAGAATGTCGGTGATGACAATATTGATGAGCAACTGTATTTGTTGGCTAGGCAACCATCGTGGCACATCCTCACGTACAAAGGGTACGAGATAAATGGAAATACATTTTACACCGTAGCCCAAGATAAAAGGAGCACGAACCAAAACAGTGGTGTCCGCGTAGATGCCACAGACCCAAATGGAAAGAGGCAAACATATTATGGCCGCATAGAGGAGATTTGGGAACTAGACTACGCACCTAATTTTAAAGTCCCTTTGTTCCAAAGGCTAATGGGTGAAGATGACCGAGAGGGGGGTAACGATGACAAGGAGTATGGAATGACAACAAGGGACCTCAACAATATTGGGTACAAAGACGAACCATTCGTCCCTTCTTTGATGTGAATCAGGTGTTCTATGTGAAAGACATGTCTACAAAACCCAAGAGAGGGAAAAACGACGACAAATCAACCAATGAGCCAAAACGCCACATAGTTCTTTCAGGGAAAAGAAACATCGTGGGAATTGAGGACAAGTCAGACAAGTCAGAAGATTATGAAAGGGATGACCGAATCCCGCCCTTCAGTGTGACCAAAGACCCAAGCATCCTGCTAAATGCCGAGGACACTCCATGGTTACGGCATGATCATAACCAAGGGTCATACGTCAAGAAGAAGTTCACCATCGTGCCCGCTTGATATATAGTGATGTTTAATAAATAGTGTGTATTAGAGATTTTATGTAATAATTGTAACTTCGATGTTTCTATCATATTTTTCTTGTTTTTTATCGCTTCAAATGAAATTCCTATTCGATAAAAGGACACATGTACCTCTGTGAAGCATGTCTTCTCACCTGTAAAAATGACTTGAAATTTTTTAGCAAGTATTTATGCCTTCAAATGAAATTCCCACTTGTGGTTTGAGCCCTTCATTTTGTTTATAGTTGGCTCTTCACTTCCCAAATTGTGGTCACTATAAAAGTCGCTTGAAATGTCAATAAGATAAAAGGAAATACAACTATTATTTTTAAAAAATTTATGCCTAGTATTTAATTTACTATGCATTTAACAAGAATTAGCATATTTATACAAATAAACTTAATACAAAACCCAAACTGTGAAAAACGTATGCAGGCGAATAGTGGGGACCTTTAGTCCCGTCCTCAGACATCGCTCGGGACTAAAGGTCACACGTTCCGAACTAAAGGTTCTCTAGAAAATATGTCCCACAAGAAGACCTTTAGTCCCGGGCCGTGGCACCACCCGGGACTAAAGGTCCAGCCTTTAGTCCCGGTCCGTATTACCACCCGGGACTAAAGGTCTTTAGTCCCGGTTGGTAATACCGCCCGGGACTAAAGGTCCCCTCGATTTAAGCAACAAAGGGCTTCTTCCTTCTTCCACCCCTTCGCGTCTCCTCGCCTCCTCCTCGCGCTTAATTCTGCTCGGCTCCCGGCCGTCGCGCCCGGCCTCCTCCTTCCTCCCGTGGCGCCCCACTCCCGCCACCACCTCCACTCGGCTCCTCCCTCCGCCGCTCCAGCTCGCCCCGGCTCCTCCCTCCTTCGGCCCGGATCCGGCCGCCCGGCTCGCCTAGCAGCTCCCTCTCTCGTGTTGCGGCTCCGCCGCGGCACAGCAGCCTCCTCCGCCGCTCCAGCTCGCCCGGCTCCTCCGCTCCTTCACAGAGGAGGCAAACGAGATTAGCTAGCCGCCATCTTGTTGTCCGGTGCCTCGGTGGCAATGTGGTATAGATGACAGTAGCTCCCTCTCTGTGTTGCATCTCAGTGTGTGAGCATATGGCAGTGAGTAGGATGAAGTAGCTATTGGATGTCCCTAATTAGCCAAGGCCATTAGTGGGTTAGATAAGTTGTTGATGTTCAATTGCCAGGTTATGTTTTCATATAGTAACCTTGGTAGATAGATCATGTATTTCTCTGCAGGAGACGCACGACACAAAGATCAACCCCCCCGCCATGAGCCCTCTTTTTGTGACCGGCCATCGAGCCGAGAAATCATTTTTGTAGGAGCTGGCGAATTGAATGTATATGTTGTTTTTCTTTTGTCGATGCATGTCACGAACCGCACGCCACTTGATGCGAAATCATAACCCGATCACGAACCGCTCTAACGTCCTACATATATTTGCGTAAATGGTCGACTAATGACAACATGGACGATGCCATGATGGATATTATCAACAATGACGCTTACAAGGTGCCCAATTCAAGGTGATGACAACAATCAAGAAGTAGATGACGGAGTCGAGATTTTGCCGATTATGAAGATGAGCAAGACAATGTCAAGCGAGGTCTATCTACAATCTCTTATGTATACATGAAATTGAGAATAATTTCATTTGTCGATAAATATATTTATTTAAATCTTTGTGTTTCTACATTCGTAGCCCTCTGGATCGACGACAACAACGGGAAGAGTAGAAATGTACGAGGCCCAAGAAGCCGCTTGGAGGGTCGGTTCATTCTCTCGAATTCGAGGAGGATACAGCAAAGTACTTGGACCACATGCACGTAAATTTGTCACCATCGTGGGTACCTTGTAAGGGACAGATCCCGATCAATGCTCGTGAATGGAAGCAAAAGAAAGTTGCTCCTCATATTAGTTTTGTCTCCGATCGTGACAAGGCACTAGTTTGGCAAGATGTCCTTCAACATTTCGCGCTCGATCTGTAAGATGAAGCTTTGAAGGAGAGAGTTAGGAACTGGCTATGAAGAAGATGGCCACACAATTCCAAAGTGTTGGAAGAAGAAATTGTACAACACATTTATCGGAAGAACTCGACGCTAGATTTCAACACTAAGGCCTACGTCAAGTTGAGGCCGCTTTGGGATGAGTTTATGCAGCCAAGACATCTAAGAGGGTGAGGCACGGTGAGAAGGAACCAACAGAATGCCCGACAAAAGCAATACCACCATCACTTGGGATCGGTGGCTACAGAGTGCCATTCCTAAGTGGGAAAGAATGGAACGGAGATTCTTGCCAAGGATCGAACTGAATCAATCAACTCGCCCGAGCGCCAAGTATTGGTTTTTCGGTCATGGGGAAGCCCGACCTAGAGACCGGAAAGATAGTGTATGGCGCAAAACTCCAAAGAGCAAAAAAGATTTGCTTATGCTCGAGGCTTGGTGAGAGTGGCGGTGGCACCAACAGAGATAAGGATGAGCCGACATACGCCTGGAGAGTATTGAACACGGTGGGCGAACAAGAGGCTATGGGGAGGTGTCGTGGGAGCATGCCTTCCCTAAAGACAAAGTCACCTATAGAAGCCGTCAGAGAAAGAAGTACGAGGAGGCAGAGCGGATGCGCAGGATGGAGGAAATGGTTCTTGAGTCACGGGAAGTGGCTCGTGAAGCAGTAGAGCGAGAAAAAGCACTTGAAGCCAAAATGAATGAGGAAATCAAAAGGCAAGTGCAGATAGCAGTAAGTTCCATCCAAAGGCAAATGCATCATAGCCAGGAGTCAACATCAGCCCCCCTAATCAGTTGAAAAGGCGATTGCGCTTCACGGAGGTGCCGATGATTCAAGATGACGCAGGTGCGCTTCCGTGGATGACATCACCGATCCTCTCACGACATGTGAGTGCACATTCCGAGGGAATGCCACACCATGGTGGCTATCGGTGTTGTATCTCGACGACCCTACGAAGACACCAAGATGCCATGGGGCATTAATACCTCCTGGATATGCTAGCGTCTCGGTGGATAGAGTTGTGAAAGGTAATAGCAATGTGCCTCTTGACATTGAAGGAGGTGATGGGGAGAAGACTTTAGGAGAAGCGGAGAAGACATTCATATGTTGGCGCAAGCGCTATATCATTATTCCTAGGGCGTCACCTCCTCCTCCTCAACAACCTAACCCTAGGTGCGGATGAAAGTGAACGAAACATTTTTTCACTAATTATGTATTGGCTTAAATAACGGTTTACTCATACCACGTTGTTTTCACGCAGAACCTCCCCAACCTAAGTCCAATTATCCATTCACCACCGTCACGGTGTTGCGGCGATGACAATGAAGTGGAAGACACTACCGCATCCCCACCGGCCCCATCGCCTCCACGGCGGGCTCCAACGCCGACACCGGCCGCCCCATCGCCTCCACGGCGGGCTCCAACGCCGCCACTGGCCCCATCGCCTCCACGGCGGGCTCCAACGCCGCCACCGGCCGCTCCATCGCCTCCACGGCGGACTCCAACGCCGACACCGGCCGCCCATCGCTTCCACGGCGGGCTCCAACGCCGCCATCGCCCCATCGCCTCCACGGCGGGCTCCAACGCCGACACCGCCGCCTCCGCCAAAGAAGAGGCGCACCCACAAGCAAGCGTCGGCCCCACCGCCAAGAAGAAAGCCTCGGGAGAACACCACTATTTCTAAGACGCAGCGAAACTTTCCTATGAGAAAACCGCCGAGGAAATAGATGCTTCATGAAAACAGATGTGGGCAGCTTTCTTGGCGAAAGTCAAGGCTAAAAGTGAAGCGGCGAAACCACGAGAAGTCAGATTCTTCGCACGCCCGTAAGTTCTAAGGCAAAGGGTGGACGCCACCGTAAAAAGTTACGCCATGCTCGTAAGGATTCGCCACTATCGGACTATGACCGCACTCTCACCAAGTCAATTGAGGAGGCGAAGAAGAAAGAGAAGAGAGCACGGAAGGGTGTTGCACAGCTCGGGGAACAATCACAACAATCAGTGCCCCCGCTAGTTATTGGGAATGAATATGGTTCAAACACGAACGTGCTAGAACAGATATCCGGAAATGTGCATTTGGATCAACTTGATGAATTTTTCATGAAACTGGTCTAAGCATTTCCCAAATGCTCGTCGGAGCACACATCAAAAGTGCTCCGGAAGTTGATCATTGGAAGAAGGAATATGTATATGGCAAGAGTCTATACAACCCTGAGAAGCTCATGGAACTTCGTACGCAAATGTACTTGTTAAACAAGTGGTACATGGCGGCGTGTCGCAGAAAAGCGGATGACTATATTTGCGTCAAAATTAGAAACCATCATTACTTCCGTGGCGATGACATTATAATGGTTCAGTTTAATGAGTTACACCAGCTATGCCACATGAACGCTCTAGACAAATCTCTCATCACCGCTTTTGTCATCAGACGTGATTCTTTCTTTTAATAATCTCACTCTAGCATATGTATATGTATAAGTAATTATCCTCACACTAGCTAGCATGTCTATACATATGCAGAGACATGATGAGAGACCTCACACGAGAAACAACAAGAACATTGGTTTCGTTGATCCATATATCGTATTCAAGGACCCAAACACTCCCTACGATCAATGGAGACCTCAAACGGAGAGGAATTTCCGAGGTTCTTGATCAACCAAAAGAACAAAAGATTTATACTCTTCCCTACAACTTTGGGTGAGTGTTGTTATCGTGTGCACATTTTACTTTACTTACTCAATCCAACATAAAGATATATATGTTGACTCTATAAACAAATGCGACTTTTCATCGGATAATTGATTGTCTTCGATCTCTCCGACGGTCATTTGCTAATCTATGACTCGTTGAGAAAACCGCAGAAGATTACCAAGATATGATAGACATTATCCAGGGTAACTTCGATCTTTAAATATTTATTCCTGCTCTTTAACTCGCAATAGTTAATTAACGATCCAATTATTAAGGTGGTTTGGGCTTGGTTCGTTCACTACACCGTCCGGATCCGAAAGCGCCACTTCCGATCCACACCGACCGGATGTAAGTTGTACTAGCTCCCGCATCTTTACCTTATCATGCTTCACCACGCGGGATGACGAGAGTAATCTTTTATATCATACATGGGTTCTACTGCACCACCAGCAACAATTTGTGTGGATACTACGCTTATGAGTTCCTCACGGTGTATGCAAAAGAACCCATCTACAGATGCGTAAATTACGTAATAAGTATATATAATAAATCCATTTTATTTATTTTTTGCTATTAAATAAATCTTATGTATATTAATACTTCTTTCGCTTAATGCAAATTGAAGGAGATATGGTTGAAGGAACAGTGTTGGATATGGACCGCCTCAAAGGAATTCAAGAGACAATCGCAGATTTCTTAATGAGCATGTCCTCAAGCCCTAAGACCAGTTCTACTTTAACCTGATGAACAATTGAAGCCAAACCAGATTTAACATTTGTATGACATTTAAGTGGAGGACAACATTTGTGTTGTAAATACCAAGGATGCATGAATAATGTTGTAAATTTTATGTGCATATATATATATATATTATACATATATATAGCTCCATAATATATATAGTTTCATACTTTATTTGTGTGTAATAATGTTCCAAACTAAATTATATGTGGGCGTATACATATATTAGCAAATAAGAATACGATTTGAAAACCTAATGTAATTGTAAAACCAAAATCTTCAGTAGTAGTGCGTTTTGCCTTTGATCTCCGATAGAACTGCAAATGAAGACTGTCAATTTTTTCACGTGTTTATTGTTGCATATAAATCTGACTCTGTATACTTGTATTAAAAGAATCATAGTCTTTCTTTATTTGCTATGTGCATCGTATATCATACTATATGTATACGTCCTGCTTCGTAATCCCATTTATTTACGCACCTGTCCCATCACCATTCTTATACGTTTTGGTACCTTAGATTATCTCCGGTGTACAATTCCGAAATTTGGACCGTATTGGCCCACTAGACCTACGTAATTCTAAATGTAGACCTTTTATGCCCCAAAATTTCATTTTTTTGGCCCCTTGACCTGCCTGCTGCGCCATCGAATTGCAGAAGTCACTCTCCGCACCACCGCATCAGCAGAGTAACTCGTCAAGGCTCCCCTCATGCAAAGAAACTCTGTCAGGCCCCACAATGCAAAGAGCTCTTGCCATCAGACATCAGAGGTGTTTCTCAAAAATCTATTTAAGTATTTTTTTTGAGGAATTTCTAAATATACAAAACAAGCTCAAAAAATTATGATTTGTTTTGTAGAGCCTCCCGGCACAGTGTACTTGCTTTTGTAATCTTTTTAGAATTTTATACGTTCGTCTTTTTTCTAGACAATTCATTTAAGTATTCTGTTTGTAGCAAATTTCTAATATAGAAAATGAGGTCTAAACATTATGATTTTTTTTTCAGGCTCCTTACACAGTGGACTTGATTGTGTAATTTTTTATAATTTTATATGTTTTGAAATTGCCTCGATAAACTAAGGGTTTAGGTCTCGAAAATTAGGACAAAATGTTTCAAAAATTAGGTTTTTATGATTTCATGTGAGTTGGAATGTGAGAAGTTTAGTTCCACATCACTACTCTAGGTAAGAGACACTCCCTCCTCCGCACATCTGTCTCCCCGTCGCTGCTGTCCCCCTTGCCCGCAGTGTTCGGATGCAAAAGATATGGGCTTTGGAAGATTGAAAATAATTAAAACCCTAATTTAGGATTTTAATTTAACTTCCGGATTATTTTTATAAAGGAAATTGGATTATTGTGCAATGCTTGCGCCAGCCGAGAATTTCTGAAAAAAATTAATTTAAAAGAAATATGTCATGTGGGTCCCACATGTCAGCCTCTTGGCTCACGGTGGACTGAGCCCACCGAGCCAGGAAGAGAAGGGTGGTGGACCTGTTCACATGAGCGTGTGCTGGCGCAGACACGGTGACACGTGGGTGACACGCAGACGCGAATGCTGACGTTGGCTGCTGACGAGGTACGACAGAGAGAGGCGGTGCACGAAGATCGATGGTTGCCGGCGATCAGCGGCGAGTTACCCGCGCTGGAGGGTACCAGATTGCTCCCGTGCTATTGCGCACTTAGGGGTGCCCTTACCAGTGGCTGGCAACGGCGGCGGCGACCGGCGCGAGGAAGAAGCGGCGGCGACGACTCGGGTTTTGTCGGACGGGCGCTCCGGCGGTGCTCCGGCGACGAGGAGGGGCGCACGAGGTAGCCGGAGCTATGCCGATCACAATGGTATAGACGACGGGGCAAGGGTGACAACAATGGCAGCGCAATTCGCCGGAGAAGGAGCTTAGCCGCACACCCTAAAACATGAATTGTGGCGGCGCTAGAGCGATCGGGGAGGCGAGGGTGGCGGTTCTGGGTTGCGGAGGACCGGGGGAATTTATATGACGTCGGGATTGGAAATCCCAAAATCGCGTCTGAAACGGCCACGATCGAAATTTCCCAATTTTAGGAGATTGAGAGGATTCGGAGTAGGATTCGGTTGGGGGATAGATGAGGAATAAACAGAGATACAGTTTGGTGGGGTCGGCGTGAAGAAATCCCAATGGAATCCGTTTTGTCAGACGAAGCTTTGAAGAGCGGCAATGGCGGGCGCGCAGCGAGGGCGCGGGGAAGAAGGAAGGCTCAGAGACGACGACTCGGTGGCGGCCCCACTTGTCAGTGGCAGAGGGGAGGTGCGGGAGCGAGCGAGCGAGATCAGTGGAAGAGGCCACACGGCGATCATCCGGCGGAGGGAGGCGCGGGAGAGCGGGGAAATGGGCTGGCGCGTGGGAATAGTGTTGGGCTCCGGCCCAACACTGTTCTGAAGGATTAAAAATTGATTTTTTTTTAGAAAATCCAGAAAATGCAATTAGCAAATAGAAAATAGCAAATGAACTTGGAAAAATTTCAAAAATTCTAGAAAATATATCTAAGCACATAGAATCTAAATAAAATAGTTTTGCCAATTGTTGATCTTCGGATTAACCCTAATAAATTATTTTGATATGAAAGTCTATATTAAGCTTTTAATTTAAATTGAAATAAAATGCAAATGGTGAGATTTTCAACTAGCAACTAATTGAAAGATTTTCAAATGCCAAAAAGTTGGGATGTTACAAGTAACTTAAAGATAAACAAAATATTCTAGTTCAAAACTTAAATCACGACGACGATTATCAGCATAGCTCTTTTGCGTAGACTGAGCTATCTTCAATCTTTCTCTGATCATAGACACTTGGTCCTATGCCTCTTGAATGATATCTTGTCCGAACACCAAATGCTCATTGTCTCTTCTTTGCATGAGGGGCATAAGTGGATTCAGTATCCTTTTGGGGTACTTTCAATCTCTTCTATGCATAACTCAGACGATCATACCAGATCTTAAAAATTTTTGGGTGTTTAATAATTGTTTTCATCACAACATAAACTTCAGGTTCTATATAAGTGTAGTACAATCCCGATGAGAAAGAAGGGAGTTTTTCGACCACTTGCTTCGGCATCCATTAGACTTAGTCATGAGTAGGTATTTTGTACCATTCTCCTTATCGGTTTCTATGTGAAATCTGTTCCGATGAATGTCTTTAAAACCAAGGAGGGTACGTTTAGATAAAGACCGAGGAGGGTACGTTTAGATGCGGGATACAGAAGAGCATCCTCGACTGTTATACATGTACCCATAGGGAGAACTATGACGGCCCTTCCAATGCCGACTATGAGAGCATCGCTCCGGCGATTGTCATGATATTCCCAGTTTTCTTAGTTAATGTCTGGAAATATTTAGTTTCCCTAAAAATCGAATTAGTGGTGCAACTATCTACACGACAGATTTCCTCTTCCGCTATTGGATCGTACCAGTTGTTCTATATTTAAAACATAATATATAATCAAACAATTATTCAACAGGAAATATAGTTCAAAATGAAATAGAACAAGTATAGACCAATAAGATAATGAATTGAATTAATCTAGAAAAAATAACAATGCCAAGAGTTCACCCTAAGCAAATAATGAAAGATAAATGCTCAACATGAGCATGAATAAACCAATGTTCGTCGCGAACAGAAACTAAGCTGATATGCAAACAATTATCTAAAGAGACTACTTTAGGTCTCCAAATGGATCCTGGTTGTCCTTATGGAGGTCTAGAACCTCCAACATAAGAACATCACCATGGTCCATGGAGGTGCCTTCTCCCTGAGCCGCATCGACAAGAATCATGTAATCAGTCTTCTCGACGTCTTGGCTAGGAGACAGTCCAGTCAGAGCGAGCTGAGCGGTGAAGTGTGCCTCAACTTTTTTCCCCCGAGTTTTCTTCCTTTTGAATGATACCTGGTTCGAACACCAAACGCTTGACTGTCTCTTTCCAATTCAGTGGGGTTCTACAGGCACGACCATACAAAGCTTCAAATGATGATATTTGCAGACTGACTTGATAACTATTGTTGTATGAGAATTTTGCATAAGGTAAACTCTTATCCCAACTGGTAACATGAGCTAGAGAATAACCTCTCAATATGTCCTCCAACACTTGATTTACTCTTTCAGTCTATACATCCGTTTGAGGCGATAAACAGTACTAAAATTTAAATGAGTCCCCAAAATTCATCCAAACTCGCCAGAAACGTGAAGTGAACTGTGATCGTCAATCTGACACTATCTTCTAAGGCACAACATGCAAATTGACAATTCTTGATATATGCAATTCTGCAAGGCGACCTCCTAAGTAAGTGGTTTTGGCCAGCAAGAAATGTGCAACTTTGATCAAACGATCTACTATTACCTGAATGGAATCTTAACCCAACTAAGTCCTAGGTAAACCAGTGATAAAAATCTATACCAATCTTTTCCATTTCCACTTTGGAATTTTTAAGGGTTGTAACAAACCTGCTGGTCTCTGATGTTCAACCTTTACTCTCTGACACACATCACACAGGGCAACAAACTCTGCGACATCTCGCTGTTAGATTTGGCAACCAAAATTTATTTTTCATAACCTAATACATCTTTGTGCTCCCAGGGTGAATAGAATACTTCGAATCATGAGCCCCTCTTAAAATTAGCTGTCTCAAACCATCAATGTCAGGCACACAGATACGTCTATTGATCCAAAGTGTACATCAACTCATAGTAGTTCAAATACTTCACCTTGCGGAATTGTTGTTGTGGTATCTACATATTGGGGTGGAAGGTGCACAAGGTCTTCTCTATCATATCGGCTTTTGTAAATGCCTGGGTACAGAAACTCAATTTGGAGATAAGTTTGTGCATGTCAGAGTTATATGCTACCACGGTCTTGAAATCCTAAAACACATGTAAGTCCATTCTCGTTGTGCTTCTGGGAGAAGGATAGATCTCTGCTAATTGTAGCATTCCTTTAGGGAATTCCACAATGCGAGTGGATCCTCCTCCATTAATTATTAAGACTTCATGTCTGCAAAGAGGTGGTGCCTCAAGAAGTGTAGAGCTGCATACCTAGCAGCCTCAGGGATGGTAAGGGCGCCAGCTTCTGGCTCGGTGATGGCAGCTCTAAGAGATCGAGACTTCAGTTCAGGCTGATCTTTGCATCCATCGACCAAGTGATGTAGTAGTTTCCATTCAGGGCAAGCTCAACGAATTCTTTCTTTGCGATGTCTGACATCTCCTAGATTGGGTTCATGCAATTATTCAGTTTTACTACAGGTAAAATAGAATCTAAAGCATGAATATTGAAAAATTAGTAAAATTTGGATTTCCATCTATTTAACATTTTTTATGAATTTCCATAAATTTTCTAGAAACTATTATGAATTTCTGCTAAATAATGAGGTCTATGGACAATTTTCAGAATTATCAATATGTCAAAAATAATTTCAGCAAATAAAGCTCGGGGAAAAACAAAACCCATTGATATGAGGCTTCGAGGGTGTGCTAAGTGTAAGGTTTCACAAATTATGGAAGCTCATATGTCTAAAAACCAAATTTCTAGGATTATTTAAGGTTATTGCATAAAAATAAAAAATATTAAAGCAAAAAACCATACAACGACGCTCTGAAATATACAATAACCATGAAATATACTAATATGATTCCCAATGGGTTATAATGCAAGAATATATAAAAATTCAAAATATGTTGTGAATTTTGGCATACTCTAGGGGGTTTTCTACAAAATTTCTTATCTGCGAAAGGTTCCTCATAATTTCTAGAATTTCGAGGGTCATTTTGCAAATGTTCCAAGTTTTCATTTTTCTTTTTCATAATTTCATGGGCCGAGCCCATTTTTTCTTTTCGGTCTGTTATGTCCCAAGCCGGCTGTTATTAAAAGAGGTGGAGAGGGGAATTTATGCTTTCCCCTGGCCCTTACAGGTGGCGGCGGTGGGCGCGGAAGGCGCGTGGCCGACGGCGGCGGGACTAGGCACACGCACACGCATGGCGGCAGATGCGGCGCCCGGAAGGCTCGGCCTCGGTGTGGGCGTGGGCGATGTGCAATGGTGAGCTCTCCGAACAGCGCGGCGGCTTCAGCGCGCGCGCCGACGAGATCGGGCAGTGGTGGCCGGCCATAAGTCGTCACATGGCAGCGCGACATGGCACGGCTTTGGGTCAGCGCGGTGGGCGTCAATGGTGGGCTCTGGGCAGGCCAATAGATCATTCTTTCGTCGATGAACAATAACGATGACATAAAACATCTACAGTCTAATCTCTAGTTACAACGCTAATTAATCTGATGGCTAATTAGCAGTAATTAATCGTAGATACCAATTAAACAAATCTAGATAGATTGAATCAAAATTAATCTACCAGATTAATTCATATCGAAATTTATAGATTGAAAGATGGAATTCGGATGATATAACGATTTGGCCGTGTAGAGCGATATGTGCTGATAATGTGTTGAGGAACATAGTAGTCGCAGGAAATAATCAACCAATCATCACACAATAGACAATCGATGGAGAGACGAATATATGAAGGTACAATATGGGGAAGCTCTTTATTCATTAATTGATTTCTTTCTGAGTACAATGAGGTCCTATTTAAAGAGTAAAACCTACTGGGGGTAGTTTCGGTATTATGCCTATCAACCCCTAGTCCAGGGTATCTCAACAGTTTTCTTGTACTTCCCCGGTCACTATAGAGCATTGTTTTGATATCTACGTGGTTTCCAAAACACAGCTTTGATCACTAACATCTATTATAATATATTTATAAAATTTAATAAAAATTTATTTTCAAGATAAATCTATACAAATCATTTTTATGTGTTCTACCCGAATATTGGAAAATATATTTAGAAACTTTGACTATGCATGCATCAAAACAACATTCTTTTATGACTAGAGGAAGTATTTGCTTTTCCAAAATGCCAACGCTTTGCATCCATGTTCATTCAGAAGCATGGAACATGGGAGCACCTATGCTCCATACAGCAGGTTCCACATGTTGATTTTTTTCCGATTAAAGGATGATGTACACGCACACACAATGTTACACATGCGGGTGTGCTCCTTTAGCATACACCTGGATAGTCAGAGGTCGAGGAGACGAGGATAAATCTGTAACCTTATAAATTTTTTACTGGAGTGCAATTGTGTGTGCATAATATGTGAGTACCAGGATTTAAACTCTGATAAGTGGAGTCGTATATCCATAACTCCACCACCCCATCAAGATGTGGTTCTCTCCCATGTTGATTTTGCAGGAGTGCTATTCAAATAACACAAACTTTTGAAAAGAATGGCACCTTTATTGGAGCAAAGGACAGTTTTTAGGCCTCGTGATTTACTTTCAATTCCTGCGATAGTTTATTTTTGTTGAGGGTGGGAAGAACGTTCACCTGCGTCACTGCGGTGAACAAGTCATTCATCTTGCCCCCGGAAAATTAGGCCCTGCGTCACTGCAGGATCAGCGTCGCAATAAGGGCATCTACAATGCATGTTAGCGTTAGGTGGTGATTCCATCCTCCATCTAATACTCCAAACCACTCGACACATCATCTAAACTACACATCCAATGCACGGTAGCTTCAAAGACCCACAAAGAACTTTGCACTTCAGACCTTTAATTTTTCTAATTTAGTCCCTGCTTTATTTCTATCTATTACTTTAGTCCAAAAATTTACATCAAAAACCAAAAAACATAAAACCTATTACAAACCAGCCCCGTAGCCCAGCTGTCAGGCACCCCATCCTTCACCCTTTCTTCTCTTCCCCGCTCTCTTCCTCCTCCCTCTCATTTCTTCACTTCCCCCTTCCTCCCTCACAGATTCACTCGCCACTACCCCCGTCGTATAGCTCCCCAACACCGCATGTCGGCCAGAGGTCGTCGTTCTCCGGATCCAGTCTTCACCACACCGCGCTCACCTGGCTTGAATCCTCGTCGTGCTCCTCCCCACTGCGGCTCCATCCTCTGCCACCGTCCCTCTCCACACCGACACCACCCCGTCCTTCTTTGTGTCGGGGTCACCCTCGGATCCAGCCTCCGACGATCTTGCCTCGCTCGGGCCCGATTGTCCTCGTCCTGGCCCCCACAACTCTAGTCGTTGTCGCCTCCGGTGTCGGGGTTCCGATCGCCTCCGCTGTCCTAGCTCGCGTGCACGTGGACTCGCGATGAGGTGATCCTCTCTTCCCTCTTTCTCTTTCTCACTTTACCTTGGACCACAACTGAAGCACCTGCAGCTTGCAAAAGAAGCTCTGACACCCTGCGAGGCACCCACTTACGTCCACTGTGGCGTCCGAGCCTAGGTGGACCTGCGAGACACCCACTCCAAGCACTACTTTGTACATGCCCTAATGGCTTCAGCTTGAACGGTTCAGTGATGATTTTTTATCTCGGACAGGGGGGGGGCACTAAGAAATTTTGGTCAAAACAATCAAACGCGATAAGTTCACAACTGAAACATGCGTCTACAGCTAACGAGCTCTGCAAACATTGATCAGAAACTTGACTAACATGTTTCAACTGACAGTATAATCTGAAATATACTAGCACGACACACTTTACAAAGTAAAACGATCAAACTGAAAAGGCCAACTCGCTGAGCGGATGGCACTCAGAGCTACCGAGTAGAACTGGGCAAGGCACACGAATCGCGTTGTCTCAGAAAACCAACTGCCCCGCTGTGCCACGAATGAACATGCGAGATCGTCGGAGATACAATGCTAATTCACAAACCGGGACATACCAATTTGCGAATTCGAGGTACAGAGAATGTCGCACAAGGCCCAATCGCAGTGCACCAGCCAAATGCAACCACAGAACACCAATCACTAGGAAAAATCGAAGCCTTCTTCCTCACCGAAGGCAAGCCAAAGCCAACCAAACCGAGCACCAAATGTGCAAGTACTAGTTTCACAAACAGAACACCTACAGAGGAGAGGGCACAAGAAGGAAACCGATGGGATACACACAGAGGAAGGTCCGGAGCTCACCACCGACGGCTCCGGATCGACCACGGCGGCGCGGGAGCTTGAAGGCCCCAAAACCGAAGACCAATAGGAGGGGAAGAAGAACTACCAAAAGGGAGAAAAGAACTCACTGATCTCGGGTGAAGAAAAAAAAAACCGCCTGCCACCATATGAAGAGGAGAGGAGGAGTAGGCGACGCGATGGCTGTGAACGGCCGACGCTCGAAGCGCTCGGGCCAGTTCGCGCCTCCAGCTCGTCAAAACCGCCGCCACGCTCAGGTGAAGCCCAAGCTTTGTGCGCAAAAGAGACGGTTGCATCAATTGGATACCTGAACTCGCAGATTAATTTCTCAGCTCACTGGACTTGTAGCCATTCGCAGGTCACTTTACCATGTAGCACGACACTCTTAAAGCTAATGTACGGGGAAGAGGATCCAACTTCTCACTTTCCACCGAAAGCAAGTACCTCAAATTAGCTACAGCATCAGGTTTGCTTGAGAGAAGCACAAAATGCCACAGCTTGTTAGGGGCCGAGCTTTTGATCACCTCTAAGCTAAAACTAAGGGATTGTTTGGTTGGTTACCACACCTCGCAAAACCTAACTATGGCAAAGTATGTCATGTCACGCTTCCTGTGGCTAGGAAATTGGCCACAACTTGGACAAAAGCTGGTAAGAAAATGAGTGTATGACAGTGAGTCGCATGGCTAAAAAGGTGTGACATGCCGACCAAACACATGCCAAAAAAAAGTTAAATTTGGCTGACTTGAGTGTAGCATTAAACCAAACAAGCCCTAAAACACAACAAGGCCTAAATCTAGAATACTCGTGCAATCATATTCACTGATGGCTTTTGATGTGCTCTCTGTAGATTTCTTGACAATCATAGCTTACAGCCAGTTAAAAACCTAGGAAGCTTGATGAAAATATGTAAATAGGCAATTAGTGTCAATATTGAATCAATGAATCTCAAGAACCTAAGTAGGCCATGTTGAAAATGTGGGCAATATTTTAATTCTATATTTTAATAAAATACATATATTGCAAAAGACTAATGATGCATAAACCAGTACTAACAGCAGGCAACTCATTGTACTTCACTATATATATATACATATATATATATATATATATATGAAAACAGAATGTAATAAGTCAATCAGTCGCACGAAAGACTTACAGTCGAGTTCGATGAAGAACAGGAAGTAGCACAGACGCAGGCGAATTAGCCACACAAGCGGTCGCGCAGTTGTGCGCTGCCCAGAAATCATATTACCGCCCCCGTGCAGGTCTTCACGGTAGCAATGGTTCGGAGATACCGCTCCCCTTTTTCGCGGTGCACACCGAGAAGAAGAGTCGACGAGGTCCAAACGGCGCAATATGACAGCACAGGTTTGCAGGGGAAGAAGAGAAGGAATGGAGGCGGTTTCTATGTGTGATGCTCTGGACGTCTCCAGGCATATATATATATATATATATATATATATATATATATATATATATATATATATATATATATATATATATATATATATATATATATCCATTTAAGTAGCCATTTACCCACTGGTAACTGACACACTTAACCAGCAATTTACCCACTAGTAACTGCCTGTCATCATCACCCAATAAAGCCTCAAATTCAAACGTTTGAATCTCATTCAAACAGAGAGAAATGCATGGTTTAGCAAAAACAAAGTGGACTTGGTTTCCCAAGTGGCGCGCCACGTCACGGTCGCGCGTCACACGATTTTTCACGCGAAAATACGCGAATGCGCGCGCGTGTGTGTGTTTAGTCAAAGCCCTCCTCGTGCCACCATCATCCATGTGTCACATGTTTCAAAGAGTTGCAAGGACTCATCTTTTATGTTGGTCACCTCCACTTTGCCTTAGTAATATGGTATTAAACCATACATGCTTTGGAATTATAGAAAATGGGCCTCACTCATATGGGCATATTTTCAACAATCCCCCACCAATTCCAAAGCAGGAAACAAAAGGATATCAAAGATATTGTGCTAAAGTACTGTTAATATACCAGTCTTTTAGTGTAAGTCCTATACGGGTTGAACTTGCACCTAGAATGACAAGATTCATCTCCTCACAGCTGATGAATGGACTATGCCTTGAATTCACAGCTTTTCGTGATTATATTTCACTTGAAATCTCAACTGATACTAGGCTGTCGAAGAACCTCGCCTAAACGGAGCATTATTTAGTCATGCTCCCTTATCTGCTCATGAGCTTTCTAGAGAATGCCCTATTCTCGTGAACTGCGACCACACAGTTAAGCTCAACTAGGTTATTCATTTTAGGTATCCTGTAGGCTAATACCTTTTCCCTCATTGGACACTAGAATACATTAAGGCTTTAAGCCACCCTTCCATACAGTTGAGAGTACTCTGTCTATTAGGACACGGATACATATATTTTAAAATGTACTCTCTTGTTCAAACATCAACTTGTTTTTCCCATTACCTAAGTCACGGGATCTCCGATCAAGTAGGTATGGGTTAATGTTAAGTTGTAACTCCAATGGACCTCATTCCTATGTCCATAGACGCAACGAAATCGCCTTCCGTGCTAGCCCTTTTGTGAAAGGGTCTGCCAGATTTTTCTCAGTGCGTATATAATTCACAGTAATCACTCTGGAGTTTTACAGTTTTTTGACGGATTTAAGCCTACGCTTCACATGTCTGGAGAACTTCATATTATCCTCTGTACTTGTGACTTTAGCCAGCATTGTTTAATTATCACAGCACATCAGGATTGCCGGTATTGGTTTCTCAACCAACGGCAAGTCCAACAGAAGCTCTCTTAGCCATTCAGCCTCAACAGTGGCTGTATCAAGTGCTACAAGTTCTGCTTCCATAGTTGACCTCATCAATATGGTCTGTTTTCAAGACCTCCATGAAACTGCAGCACCAGCTAAAGTAAACACATAGCCACTTGTAGCTTTGATCTCATCCACATCAGAGATCTAATTGGAATCATTGTATCCTTCTAATACAGAAGGATATCCAATATAAGTAATTCCAAGAGATGTTGTGCCTTTCAAGTAACGCAACACTCTTTTTAGTGCCTCCCAGTGATCATCTCCTGGGTTAAATGTAAACCGACTTAATTTGGTCACAGCAAATGAAATATCAGGTCTAGTGGCACCAGATAAATACATGAGTGACCCAATAATTTGAGAATATCTTAATTGATCTTTTCCTGGCCCTTGGTTCTTTCGAAGCTTAATGCTCGCATCATAGGGCGTTGGAGAAATTTTATAATTCGTATAGCCAAAACGGCTTAAGATTTTCTCAACATAATGTGATTGGCTTAAAGTGATCACATCCTCGTTTTTGGTCAATTTAATATTCAGAATGACATCTGCCTCTCATAAGTCTTTCATATTAAAGCATCGAGAAAAGAAATATTTGACCTTATCAATTACGGCAGTGTTTGTTCCAAATATAAGTATGTCATTCACATATAAGCACAAGATCACTCCTTGACTCCCATCATAACGATAATATACACATTTATCATCTTCATTCACAACAAAGCCAACAGATGTCAAAGTTTTATCAAACTTCTCGTGCCATTGTTTAGGTGCTTGCTTTAGACCATATAAGGATTTTAATAATCTACATACCTTATTTTCCTGTTCAGAAATCACAAAACCATCCGGTTGAACCATATAGATTTCTTCCTCCAACTCTCCATTAAGAAAAGCTATCTTTACATCCATTTGATGGACATGTAGACCATAGGAAGATGCTAACGTAAGGAGCACTCTGATGGTGGTTAGTCTGGCGACAGGAGAATAGGTATCAAAGAAATATTCTCCCTCTTTCTGGGAGTAACACTTGGACACACGTCTTGCCTTGTACTTCTCAATAGTACCATTAGGCCTTAGTTTCTTTTCGAAGATCCACTTACATTCTACAAGTTTACACCCGATAGGACGATGAGTGATCTCCCAAGTCTCGTTAGCCATGATAGAGTCCATCTCGCTACGGACTGCTTCTTTCCAATACTCAGCATCAGAAGATGCATAAGCCTTTGAAATAGTCTTTGGCACATAATCCACGAGGTATACAATAAAGTCATCACAAAAGGTTTTCTCAACCATTTGTCTCTTGCTCCTGCGAGGAGCTTCTGTGGCTAGATTGTTATCCTCCTCAGGGATATCACATATTGGTTCAGAAATGGTGGGAAGTTCAGAAGTTAGATTATTCTCACTTTGAAAATTTTCAGTTTGAACATTCTCTGTTCGTGAAGTACTGCCTGCAGTTCTCATAGGAAAATAATACTCAAAGAATGAAGCATCTCTCGACTCCATTATTGTGTTAGCAATAATCTCAGGAGTTTCTGATTTAACTACTAAAAATCTATAGGCCGTGCTATTATGAGCATATCCTAGAAAAATACAATTGATTGTTTTAGGTCCAAGCTTTCTCTTTTTCTGCAATGATATATTGGCATTTGCCAAACACCCCTAAATTCGCAGAAAATTGACATTCGGTTTTCTCCCCTTCCATCTCTCATATGGAGTAATCTCACTCTTTTTAGTGATTACTCTGTTTAGGACGAAAGTTGCTGTCAATATGGCTTCCCCCACCATGCCTTAGGCATACCATCACTCTCTAACATGGTATTAACCAAGTCTGTTAGTGTCCGATTTTTCCTCTCAGCTACACCATTTGATTGGGGTGAATATGGTGATGTAAATTCATGGACTATTCCATGCTCAGAACATAATTGGGAAAATTCATGAGAGATGTACTCTCCTCCACGATCAGACCTTAGTCTCTTTATTTTCTTCTCTAGTTGGTTCTCAACCTCGGCCTTACAAATCTTAAAGTAGTTTAAAGCTTCATCCTTAGTTTTTAGCAAAAACACATAACAATAACGTGTTGCATCATCAAAAAAGTTAAAAAACATCTTTTACCTCCTTTTGTCAACAGTCCATTTATTTCACACAAATTTGAATGAACAAGATCTAATGGTGCCAAGTTCTTTTCATCATCTAATCCCTTGAAGGGTTTGCGAGGTTGTTTTGTTTGCACACATGACTAGCACTTTGATCCTTTGATAATTTCACATTTATTTTAACCAGTTGCAACATTTAGATTATAACAAGACTCTAAAGTACTTAGGTGGAACAAGTCTCCGCTCTCATAGCCTTTACCAACAAAATTCCCGAACTTAGACATTACAACTTTATTTGACTCAAAGACTAGCTTATAACCGTCCCTACATAGTACAGAACCACTAACTAGGTTATTGTTTATTGTAGGAGCATGCTGCACGTTCTTCAAGTGGACAATCTTCCCTGATGTAAGCTTCAGATCCACCGTGCCAACACCAAGAACAGAAGCATGCGACCTGTTTTTCATTAGGACGGAGGAAGCCCCTGCTGCCAGGTAAGAAGAAAATAAGGAAATATCATAACATACATGGACATTAGCACCGGTATCAACCCACCAATCAGTGGATTGATATGCTAAAAAACAACAGGAGAATTACTATACCCTCCTGAAGTTGAGGCATCGCCTATGATCACGTTAACAACCTTCTTCTTTGGTTGTTCACCATCCCTGCTCTTGCGGAAATGACACTCTTTCGCCATATGACCGTTTTTCCCACACACAAAGCAGGTGATGTTACTCATATCCTTCTTCTCAGTTTTCTTCTTAAAGCTAGTTGTCTTGTTCGGTTTGTTGGATTTGTACTTTTTTGGAACAATCTTTTTCTCTATGAAATTTGCATTGCTCTGACCAGAAGTGCTGGGTGCATCTTTTGCTCTTGCATTTTCTTCCACATCGAGGGCAGTAATGAGATCTTCAACGAAAATCTCTTCCCTTTTGTGTTTCAAGCTAGTGGCAAAATCCCTCCAAGAAACTTGAAGTTTGGCGACAATGCCCGCAGCCACAAACTTAGGAGGCAACACACAGCCCAGGTGCGCAATCTCACCAATCAATAGCTGGAGATCATGAGCTTGTCCAACTATGGACTTAGCCTCATCCATGCTAAAGTCGAAGAATTGCTCAGAGATGTAGAGCCAGCGACCTAGCTCTGCCTCTGTATATTTGTGCTCTAGTGCATCCCACAACTCTGTGGTGCACTTATAGTCCATATACACATCGTAGAGCTGATCTGCCAGAATGGTCAGAATGCAGCCTAGAGTAGTATTGTTCGCATTATCGAACTGCATATACTGATCCATCGTAAATGGATACTGCGGGTGGATTACCCACCACAGCTCCAAAGACATGAGCCAGAACTTGGCTCTAGTCTGCCATCTACGAAAATTCTTATCAGAAAATCTCTCAGGTTTCATAGCATCAGAAGCTCCAGCCATAGTTGTGATTCAACAAAGTTTCCAATAAGAGATTTCTGGATTGTTGAAAATGTGGGCAATATTTTAATTCTATATTTTAATAAAAGACATATATTGCAAAAGACTAATGATGCATAAACCAGTACTAACAGCAAACAACTCATTGTACTTTACTTCACAATATATATATATATATATATATATATATATATATATATATATATATATATATATATATAAAAACAGAATATAATAAATCAATCAGTCGCACGAAAAACTTACAGTCGAGTTCGATGAAGAACAGGAGGCAGCGCAGACGCAATCGAATTAGCCACACGAGCGGTCTCGCAGTTATGCGCTGCCCAGAAACCTTATTGCCGCCCCCGTACAGGTCTTCACGGCAGCAATGGTTCGGAGATACCACCCCCCTTCTTCACAGTGCACGCCGAGAAGAAGAGTCGACGAGGTCCAGACGACGCAATATGACAACACAGGTTTGCAGGAGAAGAAGAGAAGAAATGGAGGCAGCTTCTATGCGTGATGCTCTGGGCGTCTCCAGACATGTATATAGAGATGACTGGTAACTGACTGATTAAGTAGCCATTTATCCACTGGTAACTGACACACTTAACCAGCAACTTACCTACTGGTAACTGTCTGTCATCATCACCCAATAAAGCATCAAATTCAAACGTTTGAATCCCATTCAAACAAAGTGGACTTGGTCTGCCAAATGGCGCGCCACGTCACGTCATGGTCGCGAGTCACAAATCACACAATTTTTCACACAACAATACGTGAATGCGTGCACGCGTGTTTAGTCAAAGCCCTCCTCGTGTCGTTCTCATTCATGTGCCACATGTTTCAAAGAGTAGTAAGGAATTATAGAAAATGGAACTCACTCATATTGACCTATTTTCAAATGGCCAGTTAGTAGGCACAGTATGAGGTAAGTATCAGCCTTATTACATTAGAATCAAAGAATGAATGGAATTAATTTAAGTACAGAAAGAATGGTGGTACGAAAAATGTGACTGTTGAAATCCCAGCAAAATAGGGCAAGCTCCTAAAATTTTGCTTGCGAAGAAACATAAGATGTCTGCCTATACTGCTCTCATCCCCTTTACCACCACTCTCTCCCTCGATGGCAAGTTAAGAACTTGTGAACTTCTGCAACTGTATGATCACGACGCTGACATCGTCAGTCGAGCCCCTAGAAACCGCAATTTCGACGAGCCTCCTGCAGGCAGCCATGCGAGAAGCCTTGTTATCGCTGATGCAGATAGGCCTGGCGATGTCAACTGCCTCCTGATTCTCCACCTTGTCCCACAGACCATCAGAGGCAAGTATCAAGAATTCACACTGTGGATCGACAAGGAGCGTCCTGGTGTCTGGATCAGCCACCACCCACTGCTTGAGGTGCGCATCCCCGATGCCTCTTGACACCGCTAAGGAGCCCTGCACTCGCCATGTTCCTCGGTAATTCATAACGAATCCACCCTGAAATGGGAAGGAGAAAGCACATTAGTCACATGCTCAATTGCAGAGAAATGGAATATGCCCATAAAATCGCTCATTCTTGCTCAAATTTAATTATCTAGTTCAATTGCACGAGCAGGAGACAATTACCTTTTGCAACAAATAGTAGTAGTTTTCCACGAAAGTTGGATAGGACTAATTTCACATTGCAACATCATCTATTCTACCTAGCTATAACATATCCTACAAACTACAATTCACAAACAAATTATGCAAAGAAATGTGAAGACTAGGACAGGAATTACTTACCAGATTTTCAATTCTTTCCCTCTCGTCCTCCCGGGAAGCCCGGTGATCGGAGGTAAGCGCCTCCGCCTTACCCGCCCGGCTGAGGACGGCGCGGCAATCTCCGCAATTGGACACGACCAGGCCGCCCTTCTGCAGCAATGCGGTGACGCAGCATGCGCCCCCACTCTGCTCTCTCTTGAGGAACTCCTCGTCAGTCTTCAGGTAGCCCCTCCTAACCGCCCCCTCAATCTCACCACTGTCGCCGCCGCCCACCTTCTTTATCTCCTCGGCCACGAACTTGGGCATGTTTTCGGCAGCGAACTCCGCCGCGCATCTCCCGCCGTGGCCATCAAATACACCAAACAACGCCTGCACAGTTTA
Organism: Hsuehochloa calcarea; assembly: GCA_036346395.1. NCBI lineage: Eukaryota > Viridiplantae > Streptophyta > Magnoliopsida > Poales > Poaceae > Hsuehochloa > Hsuehochloa calcarea. The sequence continues at coordinate 52,664,694 of CM070598.1, forward strand.
AATAGATTCGAGTAAGTTTAGTACTTTCTAACAATTTCAGAGGAAACAACATAAATTTTCCATCAGGAGAGTCCCAAATGCCCTCATTGAAGCAAAATTTCACCTTTTACAAAAACAGATGCCGAAATTACAAAAATCGAACGGAGAAGTGGCATCGGGGATCGAGCTTACCACTTTGGGGTCTCCGCCGAGCGCGACCTTGGCCACGTGCCGGTCCTCCATCTCCACCCTTCTCCTCCCCTTCCCCCTCCGGCAGTAGACCGCGAACCCCTCCCCCTCCTCCTCCATCTCGTTCCTCGGATCGGACTCCACCGCGGCCGCCGCCGCCGCCGCCGCCGCGGCTCCGGCCACTGGCAGCACGAGCGGCGCCGGACGCCGCCTCTTCAGTATCGACCCCGCAGGGGTAGCGGCGGCCGCCGAGGCCGACTGGGGCGACGGCGAGGCCTCCGTCTCGCGGAGCTGCGCGCGTAGGGCGAAGGGGCGGAGCGGCGAGCCGGCGGCGGGCGCGTGAGCCGGCGATGGGACGGAGACGGACTCCGGCGAGGCGGAGGTAGCCTTGCATGAGAGCGGGCGGCGCGACGGAGAGAACACCGGCGAGCTCGGGATGGCCACCGTGCAGGACATCGCGTCGAGGCCTCAGATACGGGTCTCCGTTGTTCCTCCTTTGCGCCTCGCGTGTTCCGCTTTTCCTCCTCGGTTTGTGTTTATTTTTTGGATGGGTTTGGGGGAAATGGCCGTTTGAACGGGCATTATATACGGGGCAAGGGCGCGTTGTGGTGGCCGTTCGCTGTGAGAAACGGACTAGGATAAGCGTAGGGTAGTAAAATAGGCTTTCGCAGTCCTAGTCGGAAATTAAGGTAGAAGCTTGGTGAATGGTGATGCTTTTGCTGTTGCAAGATAAGCTTTCGCTTCTCTTTTTTCGATAAGCTTTTGTTTCTCATTTAGATCTATTTTTTTCTTAAAAAACAGAGAAAATGATTAATAGTATATAAGAACTGTTGCACCACACACATACGCTGGTATTAAAAACAGCACTCTTGCACTACAATGTGTGTGTGTGTGTGTGTTTTAACTATGAATGGTAGTGAGAATTGCTTCGGGACAAGAAAACATCAGTGACATACTTTTTATTTCACCCAAAAAATTGCACATGTTTCTCTTATTTAGTTACGTTGTTTCACTATCTTCTTAATACTTGATGTAAAAGACTCTCAAATTCAACGGACCGGGGAGCGGGTGCGAGTCAAAGTTACAATAATCCCGTGTAACAACCAAAGCAAAGCTGTTCCGACTTGTGACCTGTGAGCGGACGCGGTCATCTAATTTATTTTCAATATCCTATTAATTGCACAGACCGAAGCAGTAGTTGCATCCCCTCCTCGCAATGAGACACAAGACACCGGCACGAACCAACGGCTACGCGCCACGACGAGCCGTTCAACGCCGTGGAGGACTTTGGCTGGATGCGCCCTCCGTGTGCGGTGTGGTGGGATGTGTTTGTGGAACGGGAATGTGCCAGGAAGGAAGCGGGAGAGGGGAATCTGTACTCCAGTCTGCAAGACTCGAGATTGGGATGCGTCGACGGTTGCGAGGAGGAGAGAGAAGAGGCTGACCGTCTTGGATCGGACCGGCCAGACGAACGTTGAAAGCAAAGTGACCATATTGCATCGCGTACCCCCCGCTGGGCTAAGCAACCTCACCATCATACATCTGAGCCGCATTAGATTTAGACGCAGGCGCGCGATCAACATGCACCAGCCAGCCAGCCACCTGGCATAATCGTCAGATGTTTGGCTGTGTTCTCGGGGCAGTTTGGTCACGGTCCCACGCGTCAGGTACTTGTCCATTTTTGGGTGGACGGGCGCGTGTGCTCGGAGCGCGTGGGGACTGGGCGGAGAAAATGTAGCCGTTGGCACCTGCCACGGTGGGGGCGGCAGGATTAATGTGCGGGCGGGGCTTCACCATCCAGCAAACAGTACACTGAGCTCACGCAGAGAGGTGGGGCCGCGAGCGGCGGCGTGGTGTCACCGGTGGCACGTTTCGTCCCGCTGGACTGACGTGTGGCCTGAGTCAAGGAGCACGCACAGTTTGTGCGAGTCCGAGGTGCCATGTCAGGTGAGGGGCGTTTACCACCACCACGCGACTGGACGGCGAGAGTACGGAGGATGCACTTATCGCTCGTTGGTGCCATGCATTTTTACCTTGTTAAAACAGAATGGTTATCACAATCACTTTTTAGGGTTAAAATTTCTACAATAATTATTTAAAAAATAAAGATCTAAACCGTCGATTGTACTGAGTTCAAATCGTAAAGTTGGATTAAAAAATGAGTTCAAGTCAAATAAAATAAAACTGATATTCGAAATTAAAAATAAAATAAACTATTTTATTTTCATACAAATTCTAAGTAAAAGAATCCATATAATATACAATACAACTAAAATTCGAAATAAAAAATAAATTAAATTAGCAAATTGATTTCCTTACAAATTTCTAAGTAAAATCAATAAATAATTAGTATTCAAAATAAAAATTGGAAATTAGATTTATATACAAAATCCAAAAAAACAAAAATCGAATAAGAATAAAATAAAATTATCAATTTGATTTCCTTGAATTCAAATAATTATAATTCATAATAAAAATTAAAATAATAATTAGCAATTAGATTTGTATAATAAATACAACAAAAAATAATTGAAATTCTGAATAAAAATAAAATTATCAATTTGATTTCGCTGTGAATTCAAATAATTATAATTCATAATAAAAATTAAAATAATAATTAGCAATTAGATTTGTATAAGAAATACAACAAAAAATAATTGAAATTCTGAATAAAAATAAAATAAGCAATTTGATTTAAATACGAATTCCAAAGTAAAATATATGAATAACTGTGATTCAGAATAAAAAAAATAAAGCAAAATTAGTAATTGGATTAAAATACGAATTACAAGAAAAAAGAACTGAAATTCAAAATAAAATTTAAAGGAAATTTTCTATTTGATTTCCATATGTACTCCAAAATAAAAATCCCCAAATAACTAAAATTCTAGATAAATTAAATAAATTTAGTAATTTGATTTGTATACAAACTTGAATAAAAATAAAAGTTGTAACAAGGATGACATGAATGGTGTGCGAGGAGACACAAAAAGAGCCACCACGTTCGCTCTCAATATTACATATTTTTATTGTTGCTTCCTATAGAATATAAAATAAAAAAAATAACTAAAATTTTGATTAAAAAATGTAAGTTATAACGAGGATAGCACGAGTTATGTTGGAGAAGACCACGAAAGAGTGGAATGAAATCGATTTATAGTACAAGAAGATATTGATCCACACGGAAGCGAAGAGTCGAGTCGGCAACGACAGTGTAATACCCCGGCCTGCTCATAGCGTGGCCCATGAGGAGTTGTGTGGTGGGATTAGTCCCATATTGCTTGTCTCAAGTGAGTTGTAGTAGTATATAATGCATGTTGGATCCAAATGTAGCACCTCCGGATTAACCCTTTTACATGAAGCGAGGACGAAAAGTGTAAGTGAGGTGCTATGTGTGGGCGGGTCCGCCCCACGGTGGGTTGGGCATTGAGCCAATTTTGGGTCATGGTGTTATAGTTTGATTTGATTTGATTGCTTAATAGTTGATTAGATCTAAATCGGTTCTGCTTCCGATGGTCGAATCTCGTGTTTTTGACTCCTAGAGTTTTGTTCCTCAGTCGTTATATTTCTTTTGGCACTAATATCACGAGATACCGCTTTTACGGTTAGGAGATATGAATTTTAACAGAGATGAGGACAATATCATGTTGCTCGCCGGAGCCATTAAAGACAAAATCCAGTGTTGAAGGAGCCAAAGGCCGCAATGATAATTGGTGAGCGTCAGCGTTGTTGAAGAAGTTAGTGGCCAAAGAAGCTCGATGATGATAAATCCCTGACAGAGAGGAGATGAAACTTTGCATTGAAGAATAGCTATGTATAATATGGAGCCATCGGGTGGCTAGGAGCGTGTCATCACTGGTAAGAGCACGTTGTCGTCAGTGATGGTGAAAAAATTATCTATATCGTTAGACAACAACCAAAGTAGATATGCCAATATTAGTGAAGATAGAGGGTACTCACAGTTAGTGAGGAAGCCACAACATTAGGTTGGCCAACGTTGAAGAAAAGGAGCGACTGACACGAGAGAAGAGGACGTCAAGCATGTATAACATTATGCATGCGTGTGTACATGTATGCATCTGTACGAATAGAAGCCTAGCCATACAGAGGCAGATGATCAAAAAGCTTGGAGTAGATAAATGTTATACATGTACACAAAGAGTGATGCCACATATGATGACAAAGTCAAGAATCTTGACATTCAACAAGTAGGTAAGAAAATCTTTACCTACAATTAGTTTTGCTGACTAACCTTTGGAATGTATTGTTCTGACTAATCTTACTCTTTACAGAGCAAGTAGTCGAAAGAACTCCGGGGACTTTTGACTCGTAACTAGGAGGAGATGAAGTCAACGAAAATCAATCTTCAAGACAACATTTCTCTTCTTAACAATGTACTTAGTGAACTTGGATCTAAGGAGGTCACTCCTCTTGAAGGCACCATGATCACTCATATGAGTGCCATTGGTGAACAAGTCGAAAACCTGCAAGAGTTGACAACAACTCTGAGGACCAACTAGGCTGACTCAATCAGAGAGGCGATCAAAGTGTAGTGAGATATGCCTTGCAAAGCTCAAAGTTCATGACCATAATCTCGATCTTCAAGCAATCGAGGCCGATTTCGACTGCTGTGCAACACAGGCCACTCAACTAATTGCAAAAGTCAAGCCAAGAAGTCACGGAGGAGATGCAGATTGGATCTCCTTCCTTGTAGTAGTTTGCATTAGAAAACTTGTAAAGACAAGCTTTTTAGTATGAATATATATCTGCTTTTTCCTTCTAGTGGGCAGGACCACGTGCAGAAAGGAAAAATTTCGACTAGGTGATGTTACCCTCTCTGACTGTATTAATCAAATAAAGAGCGGCAACTTGAGTTAGACAAACGTCTCGAGTACCTTAAAAATTCATTAGACCTTTTCCAGTGGACTCGGTAGGTTTGCCTAGGTAGCAAGAGTTAGAAACATGACGATGCTAGGAAGTTCCTTCTGGTGGGCTGGACCACGTTTAGAAAGGAAAGACTTCGACTAGATGTTGTGTCTGTCTCCAACCAGTTGTAACGAACCGAGTTTACCAAAAGTAGTCGAACAAATTACAAAAGTGTACTCTGCTTATAGTATTTTTTTAAATGAATGAAGAAATAAACTAAGGTGAAAAGAGTTGGCTTGAAAATATTTCGACCATGTTTGTTGAACCCGAGCTCTTTATGTTGGCAGCAAAAGTGAGGAACGAGTCGACACTAGAATGTTCCTTCTAGTGAGCAAGACCACGTTCAGAGAGGAAAGACTTCAACTAGGTGATGTTTACCGTCCTTTCGACCAGTGTAAAGAAAGTCTAGGTGTTTTTTTAATGATTGAAAAATTATCAAAGCGCTACTCAAAGTAAGACAATAAAGATAGAAAGAATCTGATACTTTATTGTGGGGATGGTTGGTTACACATAAAATTTGCGTAACCGGTTGATATTCCAAGAATTATAGAGTTTGATATTCCAAGAATTATAGAGTACCTAGCCATCTTCCATTGCCAATCGTAGCGAACCTGGTCGCGTAACTTCGACCACTGTGTAAAGACCTTCCCACTTGGGGGAAAGTTTATTTCGATTAGACTGGGATTGAATCGTCTTCAATACCAAGTCACCTACAATAAGGCTGTGAGGTTGGACCTTATGATCGGAGTATTTGCGCAGGGCTTATTGGTACACTGCTAAATGAATTAAGGCTTGATTTCTCTTCTTTTCCAGTAGGTTGATGTCATATGCTCAGAACTATTCCTAGATAGAGTCGTTGAAAGTTTTGACCCTTATCGAGCTTATCTTTAGTTCTAGTGGAAGTATGGCACCGACACTGAAAACTAGGAAAAAAAGGTGTTTCACCTGTAGTCCGACTAGCAGTCGTACGAATTGCCCATAATACTAAGGGTAATTCTTGTACCCAAGCCCCCCGAGCGCTTGATAAACTGGTCGAAGACTCGAGTTGCTCAGATAGACTCTTGCCCTCTGAGGAAACTGGTCCCTCAGTTGGATGTACTATTGTGGGGGGAAAGAATTCCTCCTCAACTCCCTTGGTAGCATGGTCTCCTGAATCTGGTGAATAATCTCTAGATGCGGTATTACCATGAGATAAAATGATACTCGACTCGTAGTCGAAGCCGACATCCATGTTGATGTCTGCGTAGTCAGCCAAGTCAAACCAATTCTCCTCGTTCCACTCGCCTGCCTTGGAAGCATTAGGAAAAAAGAGAATTTGTTGATGAGAAATCATCGGAAGATCCCCACGGTCGGCGCCAACTGTCGGTGATCTGGAACCGATTTTACGTATGATTGTGTGATTCAAGGGGTCTCCTAGACTGAAGCTACGCAGAGAATGACACATGGATTTTATACAGGTTCAGGCCTTCTCCGGAGAGAATAATAACCCTACTCCTGTGTGGTTGTATTGAGTTTGATGTTTACAATCAAGAGGAAGACTAATACCTAATGCCTTGTGCTCCTGATTGCGCTTGCTATTCATCCCTCCCCTCTGCCTTCTGACCTTAGTCTTTATATAGCTTACGAAAAGGTGGCAGATCCTTCTGACCAAGAGGTGCCTCAACATATCAAGCGACGAACCACTTGATGGCATTTGTTGCTAGGGACGTGGTACCCCGCATCGCCAGGAAGTTATTGTCAAAGACATAGATGATTCACGCGGTTATTCGCGAGAGTAATAGCATATGTCAAATAGCCCATATGTTAAACACGGTGTAGAAGACTCCCTGATAGACCAAGCCTACATGTCTGTAGGCTTCATCGACAAGAGACTGATCGTAGAAGAACTTACGACCAGGTGGTGGTCGTAGTAAAGCTTACGACCATAGACTGGTCGTAGGAGGACTTATGACCAGGGGATAGTCGTATAAAATCTTACGCCTAGGGACTGGTCGTAGAGGAACGTACAACCAGGGGATGGTCGTAGAAAATCTTACTACCTTCTCACTTATGGATAAGGGGTATACTTACGAGAAGTGTAAATATATTGCTATCTATAATAAGAATTATATATAAATGAATAAAATGAGGATTATTAGATCCTCATCATGTTGCATTGGAAGAAGTAACAACTGAGAGGATCGAGCAATACTTGGGCTTTACCGTTGGAGGTTGAAGCAAAAAAAAAACTATAACGGTGAGAAGAGATAGAAGCCACACGGTTTGGTGAGGTAGCGGCGCATGAGGGAATATAAGTTCTATGTAGGTCGTCCATGGTATATCTGTGTATGCGTGAGCAAGGTAGTCTAATACATTATACCATATAAACTAATAATATATTTTATTGCATACATAATCAATATATTGCTTGAAAATAAATAGAGGTACATGTGCATGCATACAATTTACAGAAAAATAACTAATACAGTACAAATATGGACATACAACTACATGAACTATGCATGATGAAGAATGATTAGTTTCTAATAACCCCAACAACTTGTTATGCTCAATTATTTTTTTGTCAAAACACATACTTAAATTATGTTCCCAAGTTGTAATTTTTTTTAATGTTTCTATTGTCGTTTCCAATATTTACGATATCCTAAAAGTTTAAATTGCCTACAAAATCAGGATTTCGTTTAAATTGTATAAATGCTTGATCATGTTACATTGCATCTTTTTCGGCCAAATCCTGATTTCGTTTTGCTTCTCCTGGTCAATCGACTTGACTCTTTTCCCTACTCCCCAACCTCTACTTCGTTTCGTTCTTCCTTTGCACCCTCGCTTGAATGAAGACACTTGATCAGTTTGCGTACTTGTTGCACGAATGTAATTTATTTGTTGTAAACATTGTGCCCGTATGTTGGGTCGGAGCGTACGATGGGAATACATCCGAGCGATAGTTGCGCCCATAAATCAAATATGACAATTGATTTCTCAAGGATATATTAGACTTTTCCATGTAGACATTAAAAATTTATATGTGTATTATCAACTTTTCCCGTAATCCCGATGGAAATTACTCGGTTGGCCATGGGTTTCCTTTGAAACAAAGATACACACAGGGTTCAAAATCCCACTGAGCCGGAAATCTCCTGTCATCAGGAATTTGCGAACCGGACAAATTTTCAATTTTCAATTTTTAGATTTGAGTTAGATATGCCCTCTACCATTCCATATGTGCATCTCTTTATCTGTTTAGCTCAATAAAACACAAAAAACTATTTAAGATATAAACAGTAAGATGGAAAAATGAATCTTACACTCGAGTAATATTGGAGTTCAGAATATGAATACGTTGCTAATTTGAACTGCTACAGAAGAAATTGCGATTTGGATGTCCCTTAATCTCGGATTAGATAGTGTTCACGTATGTATGAGTAGTGATCAACGTCGATTGAAGAGTCAGTTAAGATTTACATGCATAGAATTCGCACGTAGCATGATTCCTATCTGCATGCAAAAGAAAAATCCGGCGAAAAAGTAAACATTGTTACTAATTAATCCTAAAATTACGGTTGCATGGCTTCAATCGGTAGGAAGTTATGGGCACAATTACAAATTCTACTTACTCATGCTATATAACTAAACTAGTAGGGTGGTCTACTTATTTGCGCAGTTAGATTTGTTTTAAAATTTGTAGTGACAAATGATATAACATAGATATTTCAAAATATATTTACGTATTTATAGCTATTTAGATTTTTAATATATCGTAAACATTAGAAAATAACAATAGAAACTTGAAGAAAAATAGAACTTGAGTAACATAATTGAAGTATGAGCTTTAATAGAAGAAAATCAGGAGTATAATAAGTTAACCACTCTCTATTATGCATGCATCATGTAGCTGCATGTCCTTAACTCTTTCCCAAAATGTTTGTATGCACATGTACCACTATTAATCTCAAGCAATACATTGATTATGTGTGCAACAAAATTATTTTCTTAGTTTACATGGTATTAGAGTAGGGGTGAAAACAGATCGAATACAGACGGATAATGGTTCTGCCATATTTGTTTTCATATTTTTCTCCGGATGCGGATACGAATACCTCGGATACGAATGCAGATACAAATAGTATCGAATACAAATATGGGGTGAATACGAATCAAAACGAATACGGTCACGAATATTTTTTGGAACATGAAAAACCCTTAAATTGTATGCCAGAAATTAACAAAAACAAATAACTAGTTTCTTTGATGTAAATATTCATGAATTATTCATATTTTTTTAGCAATCACACATAACATTGGCACTAGCAAGCTGCATTAATGAGTTTATCACAAACATAACACTTAGTTTACTATATTTAGCTTATAACTCACAAGTCATTAGTCATCACACATTCACACAATAGCACTTATTTTATCACATACATAAAACTTAGTTCACACTTAGCTCATCACACGATCACACCTAGTTTAGTCATAACATACATAGTTTTCTTAACAAGCAGTAAGCCATCGGGTAGCAGCATCTTGTCATCTTCCTCTTCCACCACCCAACTAATTTTTTTTTGAGAGAATGCCGGCAACTAAATATCATCGACCGATCATGACCGAAATGCAGTGTATATATAGTTTGATCCTGTTGCTGTACATGTATATATACCAGCAAATGTACATATTTGCGTCGCGTGCACGTACGTCGATGCAAATAGCGATGCAAAGATCGATATCTAGCTAGCTAGTATATGTACACTATACAGCCTAGTGGTGCAATTCAATTGTAGTTATGCATTTTGTGTTGCAGGTGATGGATGCTAGCTGGGACAGGGGCGTGTGGTGCGGCTGTAGTACGTGTATGCACTGCACTGCACCCCGACCTGGCCCGTGGATGGCAATTTCTAGTGTGGCCTTTTTCTCCCCTCTGCTCACTCAGTATCAGACCGCTGACTGATGGGACAGTGGGCTGCTGGCATTTGGTTGGTATTCTAGATATCCGGCTTTGTATTATTCGGATAATTTGTATTCGTATTCGACAGATAATAGGGCTATCGTATTCGTATTCATTTTTGACCAAAAAAATTCCGTATTCGTTTCCGATCCGTAAATTATCCGATAAAAAATCCGATCTGAGACAATCTGAATTCGTTTCCGTCTGGATCGGTCAGAAACTATTCGATCCGTTTTCACCCCTATATTAGAGTATCGTGCCCACGTATACATCGATGCACCATGGGTGACCTACTTTGAACTTATCTTCCCTTACATCGGTCGCCCCACCGAACCGTGTGTCTTCTATCTCTTCTCTCCGCTACAATTTTTCTGCTTCAACCTCCAAGAGCAAGCCTATTTTTTGATCGATATCTCTCAACTGCTACACCTTCCAATGCAATACTCTACCACATATTTAACTTTTACTTCTCTCCAATTATCACTTAATGATGACCGTTCTGACATCTAAACGTATATACGTGAAAATATCGTGGATCCATGTCGGGACACCCATCGCGCTCTCTCCAGTGGCCTCGAGCCTATTCCTTACTGTTGTGCTATCTCTACTCCGATCTCTTTGCTCATTTGCTTCTGTACGCCTATGCTTCTATTCGTAGGATGCATGCATGTATATACATATGCACAATGTTTTATTCGCCTATGTCGGCTGCTCCTCTTCTTTAACGTTGTCCAACTCAATGTTGTGGCTTCCTCACTAACTGCGATGACCTCCCATCTTCATTGATGTCAGTTTGTCTGTCTTAGTCGTTGTCTAACGATAGGGAGAATCTTCTCACCATCGCTGGTGATGCCATGTCATTCACCAACGATGGCATGCTCCAAGCAACCTGATGATCACATATCGTCGATAACTCGTCTTTAATCCAAACCTTCATCTCCCCTCTACTATGTCTTCCCCATTATCGAATTTTTTTGGTCATTGACTTCTTCAACAACGTCGATACTCACCATTCGTCGTCCTAGCACTTTGCTCTTTTGACTCCAGTCTTTCTCTTCAACAACTCCAGCGAGTAGCATGATATTGTCTTTGTCGAACAACTAAGGTGAGCAGCATGGAATTATTCTCATCTGTGCCGCCGCAGCCTGATCGATGTCATTGCACTCTTTCGTGGTCTCCTCCGGCACCATTCACGATATCTTCATTATAAGTTATATTTAATTTATTCAAAATTTTAGTTATTAAGAGATTTTACTTTGGAATTTGTATGAAAATCAAATTGCAAATTTTCTTTTATTTGTTATCCCTAATTTTAATTATTTTTTGTTGGAATTCCTAAACTAATCCAAATGTTAATTGTTATTTAAATTTTATGTCGAATTACATTTATTTATAGATTTTTCTTCGGAATTCATATAGAAATAAAAATGCTTATTTTATTTTATTTTTATTCCAAAATAAATTTATTTTTTGTTGAAATCCGTATACTAATCCAATTGCTATTTTGGGTTTAATTTTCATTTCAAGTTATATTTATTTAGGATTTTACTTAGGAATTCGTATGAAAATCAAATTGATGATGGTTTTTTTTGTTCCGAATTTTATTTATTTAAGTATTTTACTTTGGAATTCAAATGGAAATCAAATTTCAATTTTTTTATTTATCTTAATTATTTATTGTTTTTTTGTTGGAATTCATATACTAATCCAATTACTATATATATATATATATATATATATATATATATATATATATATATATATATATATATATATCTAGTGCTAATGGGTAATTCGATAAGGTGTTAATACTATCGTGCTAATGGGTAATTTTAATCACTTTGCATGCTCACACATTCATTAATGTGTCTTCATTATACCAATCTTGGTATTAGCACCTTAGCACCGAATTACCCATTAGCACTAGATCGTTTCCAATTGAACAACCAACACACATTAATGGTGATTTTAGTTTGAACCTCTAAACCATTTAATCACTTTGCATTATGCTTACACCTTTTTATTAATTTGTATCATAATTAAATTGCTAATTTTATTTTATTTTTAATTTTGACCATTGTACATGCTCCTTGACACCCTTTTCGCTTAATCTAGATCAAGATCAATCGTAGATCCAATCGATTAACAAGATTGATATTAGCACCTTTAATATAATAGATTTTTAAATTACCCATTAGCACTAGATATATATATCCATATATATATATATATATATATATACACAATTATTGGTGATTTTAGTTTGGAATTTGTATCAAAATTCCGAATTCTAGTTATTTTTGTTAGAATTTGTATACTAATCCAATTACTATTTTTAAAAAATTTATTTTGGATTATGTTTATCTAGTGATTTTACTTAGGAATTTGTATCATAATTAAATTGCTTATTTTATTTTATTTTTTATTCTGATGTCATATATTTTTGCATTGTACTTGAGATGAACTCTTATTTATATATTGTACTTGACATGAACTCTTTCGTTTAATATATATTGTTATAATCTGGACCCACCATAATCAACTGTGTAGATTTTGTTTTCTCTTTTTTCATCGATTAACTTGTAGATTTATAGCCCTTGAGAGTGAACATGGTGACTTCTTTAATATAATAGATTTTTTAAAAAAATTATTCAGAATTATGTTTATCTAGTGATTTTACTTAGGAATTCGTATCAAAATTAAATTGCTTATTTTATTTTATTTTATTCTAATTTTTAGATATTTTTGCATTGTACTTGAGATGGACTCTTATTTATATATTGTACTTGATATGGATTCTTTCATTTAATCTAGATTGTTATAATATGGACCCACTATAATCAATAGTGTAAATTTTTCTCTTTTTATTGATTAACGTGTGAATTTATAACTTTAATAATATAATAGAAGATAAATAGATTCTAACTAATCTAATTCATTGGATGAGTAGAATGTACTGCTTATATTAAATACGGGTACAGTAAAAGAGCTGTTAAAATATTGTCGCAAGCCGTTATGCAAAGTTGACCGGCTAGCTCTGGCCACATCCCAATAATCACCCAAACAAGCTACACGTGCTGCAGCAACACACAGCTGCCATGCCCATGCTGTCATCCAGCTTCACTCGTATTCAGCGGTAAAGAGTCCATTCCTTTTCCCCAAGTAATCCGACTCGACTGATCGATGATGTTAATACCTAATTTGACCATGCATCACAAGCGATCCAACTTGGCATGAATATCTGACACCATGCGCGGTTCCTGGCCGGGCAATCTCAAAATCTTCCCTTTTGACTCTGGTGCGACGAAATGTGAATACGGTAGGATCTCGGAGGTTCTTTGTTGAATCATACTTGAACCACACGATCTTTCGAAAGGATTGGTGCCTTGGTGGTGACTGACTGGCTAGAATTAGGCCTCCTGCATGCTGTCCTGCATGCCGTCGTGGGCGGCGGTTGAATACTTGAACGCGCCTTGAGCAGTGTATATAGCTTGTACATGACTCCAGCATGCTGCATGGTATGCATGTATGCACCGCCGGCCGATGTCGCGCAATCAAGTACGCACGCACGCACGAACGAGCGAGCAACAACTGTATATTGGTCCAGCGATGTCTAGATGTTCAATGCGTGTGTCAACCGATAAGCTAGGCCATCGCATGCTGGCTGTTGTTTGACTTCCCTACCTTGCTTTCTGCTTTGTAGCCGTGCACGAGCTAATTAATCCCTGTTACGCTGACTTGGACTTCTTGGTCAATCGGTCAAGCTTTGTCCATTAATTGAATCATCGCTTGTAGCCGCCGCCGCCGCCGCCGCCTCCTCCTTTTATATGAGTTGACGCCTTGACGGTGATGGCTGAAGACGAGTTGCCTTACGTCCGTACGTGCGTGCGGCGTAAATGGCCGACCGATGTACCATCCAGGTTTTGGAAATGGAAGAGAGAACCCGTCACACTAAACGGCCAGCAAAGCCAACCAAGTTGCGCACACGGCGAGGGCCGACCGATACATTCATTACTATTATAAAGTGATTGAGAGAAAACAAAAGTTATTTTTATTCTGATCATATACATGTATATATACATGATGAAGAGTTGCCAATAAACCAAAGGGTGTCAGTTACAAAACTGTTTGTACATTGGGCATAATCTGGCATGCAGTAGTTTTATTTTGTGTCATAACACTCCCCCTTGACCAATGTGTCTTCATATGATCTTCTAATTCATCATCTTGGAAAAACTCCTTCAAAAACCCTGTAGGGAAAATATGAGGAGAACCGATAGAATAGATATATCATGAAAAACTCCTTTAAAACCCAGTAGGAAAATTTAAGGAGAAAAGTTGATATGTTATATATATGTTCATATCTTCCTAGACCCCCTGTGAGGAAAAGAAATATATTAATGATTATGTTGTCATATTGCCTCATTAAAAACCTTGATGAGAAACTCATAAAGGAAAAGAGTACAATATTTTATCTGAACGGGTTGAGTCTTAGGAGATTTCTCCCCCTGACATCTGCAAATCACGTAGTCTTCGTGATACCAATTCCATGAACACATTTTTGAAATGCGAAGTTGGTAATGACTTGGTAAATAAGTCTGCGAGGTTATCACAAGACTTAGTTTGCAGAATAGTGATTTCCCCACTCACTTGCAATTCATGTGGGTAAAATAGTTTAGGTGCAATATGTTTTGTGATATTACTCTTTATGTAACCCGTTTGCATTTGAACAACGCATAAAGATTATCTTCGTAGATAATGGTAGGTGATGAAATAGCACCTATATCACATGATCATTGTATGTGATTAATCATTCGCAAGCCATACACTTTCACGTGATGCTTCATATAATGCAATTATTTCGTAATGATTAGTGGATGTAGCCACTAGAGTCTGCTTCAAGACTTCCAAGAGATGGTCGCTCCACAGCGTAAAAACACAAAGCCCGCTTTGAGATCCGCATTATGGGGATCCGATAAATAGCCAAAGATTCAGATATCCTATTAAATCCATATTTTTATTCTTTTGAAAGAATAGACCGAGATCTTTAGTGCCTTGAAGATATCTAAGGATATTCTTCACTCCTACCCAATGTCTTTTGGTTGAGTAGCGCCAGATCTAGCAAGTAGGTTTACCGCAAATGCAATATCCGTCGGTGCAATTTGCAAGGTACATAAGCGCTCGATAGATCGAGATATGGAACCTCGGGTCCCAATAGCTCTTCATTGACATCTCGGGGTCTAAATGGATCTTTCTCCTGTCTTAGAGATCGAACAACCATGGGGTTTTCGATGGATATGCTTTGTCCATATTGAATTTTTCCAATATTTTCTCGACATAGGTGATTGATGTACTAGAATGCCCGTATGAAGGTGCTCAAGTTGTATACCTAAGCAAAATTTGGTTTTACCCAAATCCTTCATTTCAAATTCCGCCTTAAGATGATTGCGTGTTTCATCTATATCTTGTGTATTACCAATGATATTAAGATCATCAACATACACAGATATAATGCAAAATCTGTTGAGGATCTTTTATGAATACACATGGGCAATCATCATTGTTGGAGTATCCCTTTTGGTTAGGAACTCACTTAGTCGGTTGTACCACATTCTACCCGATCGTTTCAAGTCAGATAAAGACTTGTTCAACTTTACACAATACATATTGCGATTTGCGCTTGATTCGGAATTGAAATTCCATCGGAACTTTCATGTATATGTCCGAATCAAGTGACCCATAAAGATATGCAATACTACATCCATCAACCAAAAGCTAGATGATTTATAATCGCCAATGAGATTAAATATCTAATGTTATTCCACTCATTATCGGAGAATATGTTTCATTGTAATCAATGCCGGTCTCTCGTGAACCCTTGTGCTACAAGCCTTGCTTTGTATCTCACCACCTCATTGTTTTCATTCCGCTTATGACGAAAACCCATTTGAAACCGACAGGAATACTTTGGGAGGTGTATGTATCACATTGGTGAATACATTTCTTTTATTGAGCGAGGCTAACTCCGCTTGAATTGCATCCTTCCATTGGTTCCATTCGAGCGCTGCTTGCACTCGCCATGGTCTTAGGATCGGATCATTTTGAAGGTTGTTTGCAATTGTTGTGAGAAATAAATGTCGACAATTGTAGTCTTACGATCGTATGATTCTCCGTAATCATTATAGTTAGTAGAAATTTCTGGACCCTCGATGACTCAATGTTATTTCCAAAACATTTGAGTCTGGTATTCCGATGTCCTGATCGAATTGAGTGCACCGCTGATCCGGTTCAAGGATCCTTGGTGTCTATCAACTTGAGGTTGATCTGCATTTACATTCTTTTGTTTCCTTTGTCGCTTGTTAGAAGTCAGATCCGCCATTTGTGCCGCATTTCTCCCCTCTTATTTTGAACTGGAGTTGAGTGGTATTTTTCGCCTCCACTCTTTCGTGCATTTCGTGGTTATAGGATTTTGTGACACCTTTATAATCAAGAAATGCATTCGCGATTATTTGCAATGTTTTGCAATGAATAATTTTCTCAACTTGAAGTTCAGTACGTGGTCCGAGGCAGAATGCCTTGAACATTCCAATTAATTTCCGGCATTCGCTTTGGTATTTATTGTCTCCCTAATGCCGGAAATGCTCCTCATTGAATATGCAATCAGCGACGTCAGAAATGTGTCCCCGTTAGGGGTTCGAGGTATTTTATGATTGACGGTGATTTATACCCAACATAGATCCCAAGTTTCTGTGATTGAGGTACGTCGCGAGATCGGACGTATGTAGCGCAACCGAACTTTCGCAGATGGGAAATATCCGTGGATTTCACGCACTAATTGTAGCGGAAGTGCTATGATATGCGCTGACGCATTGTATTAAGTCGCCAGCTGTAAGATCGCATGACCCCAACATGATGTTGGTAAGTTGCAATTACAGTAGTAATGGTCGTGCAATGAGCTTGATTCTCTTGATAAGAGATTCTGCTAAACCATTTTGTGTATGAACATATGGAACAGAGTGTTGAACTTGTATCCCAAGAGCCATACAATAATCATTGAAGGCATAGGATGAAAATTCAGCAGCATTGTCCATTCGAATTGATTGAATTCGATATTCGTGATGATGTGCTCGTAATTGGATGATTTGACCAATTAACTTAGCAAATGCATGGTTTCGTGTGGATAAAAGACACACATGTGACCATCTAGTAGATGCATCAATGAGAACCATGAAGTACCGAATGAACCACACAATGGTTGTATAGGACATATATCTCCTTGAATGCGCTCAAGGAATTTATCGATTTTAAGATAAGAGGGTCTTAAAATTAATTTTCCTACTGCACAGAAGTGCACACAAAATCTGAGGATTCCGAAATTTTGTTTTGATATATGTATGACCAATAGAATTGCTAATAATTTTCTCATCATTCCAATGCCCTGGCCAAGGCGATCATGCCATGTTTGGAATGTATTAGTATTTTGGAAAATTACTTTGTACGCAATATGTTGAACATTTGATGTATGTATAGTACAATCCGGAGTTTAAAGATGGAATTTTCTAGTACTTGTTTGCCATATCCGTTGTTTTTTGTTAAGAGTAGATATTCCTCTTTGTTGTCACTTTGGGTTTCAATATGAAAACCATTCTGACGGATATCTCTATAACTAAGTAGGGTACGTGTTGAATCGGGATACAAGAGTGCATCCTCAATCTCCAATTGTGTACCCATAGGAGAGTGATAGAAGCGCGACCGTGAGCCTACTATCGTGCATCGCGCATAATTCCTCCTCCATTGGATTGACTCCAAAATCTATATACACAAAGAAAAGAATTTAATGAAATTCTTGAAGTAATATATAGAATACATACAAACTTTATTTTGCAATATCGAATATGTTCGATATATGATTGTAGCATACAAGCTTACAATATAGATGACAACATTATTTATATTACAACATAAAAGTACTTAGTAGCTATGGAACTAGGAGTCTAATTGAGATCTCCAAGCATGTCATGAGAATGAAATTCTTCAAGTGTGTCCTCGTGCACATGAGATCATCCTTCTTTGTAGAGGCACATGTGTCTTTGAGTTCTTGAATGAACTTTGAGAACATCCGGTTTCATCATCGTTGGATGTGAGATTGAAGTGTGCTTCAAATTTCTTCGTTGAGCATTCTTGCCTTGAGCCAAAGACTGAGGTAGAGGTTCACAAGATGCTTCAAGCGGCATTTCTGGTAGGATGGTTGTAGCAACCACACTTTTGACAAATCTCCTTTTGTCAATTTTCTTACCAAAATTGCCTTTACCTTTCTTGAATCCACTTGGTTTTTGCTTCATGTTGCGCTTGTGTTTACCTTTAAAGTTCTTTGAATGGTCTTTTGAACCATTGAACTTATTGTTATTTTGATTAGCATGAACTTCGTGAAGTGGAGCACTCTGATGGGACGCTGTCGATTATTCTTTAAAAGAAGTTCAAAGATGTTTTTCTCGCTCAAGTAAAGTATGCATAAGATCAAAATAAGTTTGGTAATTTGCAAAGACGCCATTGTCGCCAGAGGACCCTCGCGATGGGAGCATAGTAGAGAGAGTCTTCTATTTTATCCGATCTGCTGGTTCCTTCTCACAAAACGCAGCTGGAGCAAATAGTATGAAGGGCATGGTTATAGTCTCCAACTGCTTTGAAATCTTGAGTCTAAGATGTGCCCATTCATGATTAGCCTCGTAAGATAATGTCATTGCTCATATCTATTTTTGAGGGCTATCCATAAAGTAAGTGGATTCTCCTCATACGTATATTCCGCTTTAAACTGGATGGATGTGATTCCAGATATGTTTAAAACGGAATATTTCACAATATCCGAGGAATTTGATTCATGGAGGATTAAATATCACCCTTTCCAACCCACGTGGTGAGGTTGATCTTTAAGTCCATAGCCCATGTAGGGTAATTGGTACCATCGATAGCTGAGTGGCTCAAAATCTTGGTAGCCATTTAAAACCTACATAAAAAGTACATTATAAATAATTAATTTACATGAGGTAAATTAATGTGTATGGTATTGTTGTAATAAAATGCAAAATATATGGAAAACAATATGAGTATTGTATGCCAAATGAATATATATACCCAAATTAAATATAACGGTGGTTATATTTATAATATCAGATAATCACAATATTGGTGGTGAACACCAATGCGAGTTATAGGGATTTTGTGACAATAAATGCATCTGCCGAAATGAATAATTTCCGAAGCCATCGGCCCAGGCGAGAATGCCTTGAACATTCAATTAATTTCCGGCATTGGTTTGGTATTTATTGTCCGCCGGAAATGCTCCTCATTGAATATGCAATGGTCTGCAAGGCGTCAGAGTCCCTGTTAGGGGTTCGAGGATTGACGGTGATTTATACCCAACATAGATCCCAAGTTTCTGTGCGGTCCCATTGACAGATCGATGCGTATGTAGCGCCAGCAGAACTTTGCGAGATGGGAAATATCTGCAACTAATTGTAGCGGGGAAGTGCTATGATATGCGATAAATTAAGTCGAAGGCGCATGCAATTCTGTAAAATGAGCTGCTCTTGATAAGATTTTGTGTATGAACATATGGAGCAGTGCCCCATACAATAATCATTGAAGGCATAGGATGAAAATTCAGCAACATTGTCCATTGAATTGATTGAATTCGATATTCGGGATGATGTGCTCGTAATTGGATGATTTGACCAATTAACTTAGCAAATGCATGGTTTCGTGTGGATAAAGTGTGACCATCTAGTAGATGCATCAATGAGAACCATGAAGTACTGAATGAACCACACAATGGTTGTATAGGACCACATATATCTCCTTGAATGCGTTCAAGGAATCTCGATTTTACGAGGGCCGACCGATACATTCATTACGATGCATGCATGCATGCATGATTTGTTCGAGTCTTGAGAGGCCATGTCAGGTGGTGCGTCTACTACTCCACATCCCACAACGGAACAGCGAGAATTCAGATGATGCATGCATCAATTGTTCTACCTCATCTTCGTACTGAAATTTGTTGAAGGTTAGTGTAATTACAATCTCATTATGGCATCTCTTGTGTATTGAATCAACACGGGTTTAAAGAAGCTACCACTTTGTCTCCACTACGTTGAATTGTTCATTCCACTCTCCAAATGGGACCCACGTCCTTAAAAAAAAAGTAGACATAGCCGTCACTTCCTCTCTCCCATCATTCCTCCCGATGCCTCTTCCATCGATTCCTCCCGCTTGATCGTTGATTCCCCTCCACTACCACCGTCGCTGACCGGTTCACTGCCAGCGGCAGTCGATTCGCCGTCGCCATCTCTTCCCCGGCGGCGGTAACGATGGTATCCATCTTGCCAACGGTTGCCCTTGATCTCGAAGCGGTCTCCTCGGCCTTGACAAGTGACGGCGACCTTGATCCGACAATGGGCACGTCGAGCAACAACGCATGCATGTGACGTGCAACGATTGACAAGTTGGGTCGTGCGATTTTTTTTATCCACTTGGCATCGATTCGTATTGTGGGTTCCTGGTTCCACAATTTTTCTTCTTCTTAGCATCGTTGGTTCCGATGTATTGAGTGGATTTGATCTCTTCTCTCTCGTCGTTTGATCCGGCTTAAACACCGCATTGCATTGCCTTGGGGCTTAGGCCACGTTTGGGTGTGTTGAAAGTTCGTGTGATCCAGCTTGTTGATTCACGGGATTCCTGGCCCATTCAAACGCAGCCTTAATTGCCAAAGGAGTCAGTTCAATGGCACATTCGGAATGTACTCTGGATGTATTTGCAACAACTACTTGGTATTAATTCACCTTCTGGTGATCACAGAAACAACCACGCATAGACGTGCAAGAATACACACCGTAGCCATCCAGCTTTACTCGTGATCAACGGTCAAAAGTCAAAAGTCAAAAGTCCATTCCTTTCCCTCGAGTAATCCAACTTGGCTGATGATGCATCATGCATATGCATGCATTCGTGGCACACGCGCCGTCTTCAAAGCAGGACCGCGCGGTTACGCCGAGCTGATGTCTCAATCGTACAGTATGGCGCACGTAGGAGCCCGGAGCAAGTGAAAGCGTTAAGAACAGCCCGATCCAACGATGTGAGGTGTGTTGTACGTCTTGATGTTCAATGCATGCCAAACCGTCGAGCCAGGCCACAGCCGTGGTTTGACTAGCTTGCCAAGTTTGCCATTGTAAAGGTGAAAGGTTTGGGGGTAAAAAATGCAGCACACGACATAACAGTGCCGGACGATCTTATATATAAGTTGTCGGATGGGCAACAAGGATTATTACAACCGAATACAATCAATCAAATATCTATACAAGGTAATTAGATAAGATTGCTATCCCTAAAATATATCTATACAATTGTACAAGAAGAAAGAGTATTGCCCATCACTACTACAAAACATGCTATAGAAGACACCTCGTCGCTTTGGAATCGTCTGTGATATTGACCAATCACAGAAGGTTCTAAATACAACCGTCTGTGAAGTAAGAACCGTCTGTGATGATATCCTTAAAATATATCTATACAATTGTACAAGAAGAAAGAGCATTGTACATCACTACTACAAAACAGGCTATAGAAGACACCTTGTCACTTTGGAATCGTCTGTGATATTGACCTATCACAGATGGTTCTAAATACAACCGTCTGTGAAGTATCATAGACGGTTCTTAAGAAGAACTGTATGTGATAATCTAAGTCATCACAGACGATTCTTGTTAAGAACCGTCTGTGAAGTATCATGAATTCCAAGTTATGGTAAAATCTAAAACTACATACGGTTCTTAATACAAATCGTCTGTGATGATATGCTTATAAATAATAGCCGAGTCGAGGCGGGATGTGCTGGGGAGGGTGTCCAACCTGCGGGACGCCGACGTGCTGCTGGACTTCGTCTCCGTCGACGTGCCCCAGTCCAAGTTCGCCGCCGCAGGCCTCAACGACAAGGACCTCGTCCTCCTCAGCTGTAAGAAAACAAACTTCTTCTTCTTCGATGAATCAATCGATCATGGTAGCTAACCTATGGGTGCACGTACGTAAATGGTAAATGGGTGCAGCGGCTCACATCCGCATTGGCTTCGCCATCATTGCCTCCGACGTCATGCTCTACAACGACACCTCCACCGTCGACATCGTTGACTCCTACTCGGGCCTCCTCAGCACTCTCTTCGCCGACGCCATGGTCAAGATGGGCAGCATCGGGGTTTTTGTATGTATGGGAGTGATTCCTTTTTCATGTATTTTCAAGAGTATCTGAAGATTGAAAGCTCACATAAACTGTGATGGTACCAACTATGAAATATTCAAAATCCAATTTTTTTTGCAATAAAAAAAGTTACTACCACAGGCGGTTCTTGTTCAGAACCGTCTGTGGAAATATACTATCACAGACGGTTCTGCACAAGAACCGTCTGTGATACGTTTTTTCACAGACGGTTTGAAAACCATATGTTATCACAGACACATAAATCCAGAAGGTTCAAAAACCGTATGTGATGACAGTCTTGAACCGTCTATGATGAGGTTTTGTGCAGTAGTGCCCCCCCCCCGGCCCTCCCTCAGTCGAATCGTGAGGGTTCCGAATGTAGAGACTGGCCTAAAATCCTGAAACAACTGTGCTGGGAGCCCTTTCGTCATGATGTGAGCAAACTGATGAGAGGACAACACTTGTAAAATCTGTACTTGGCCAAGAGAGACCTTCTCACGAACGAAGTGGATATTGATCTCAATATGCTTGGTCCGATGGTGTTGGACCGGGTTGGAGGACATGTACACCGCACTGATGTTGTTATACTAGACCACGGTCGCAGAGGTGAGAGGGTAATGGACCTCCTGAAGAAGTTACCGAAGCCAGCAACACTCGATGACTATGTGTGCCACCGCACGGTACTCAGCCTCCACACTGGAGCGAGATACGGTAGTCTAACACTTGGAAGACCAAGAGACGAGGTTGTCGCCAGAGTAGACACAGTAGCCAAGAGTAGAGCATCACGAGTCAGGGCAACCTGTCCAATCCGCATGCATTAGAATACGAGGTAAGAGTGGACACCGGGGAAACATGCAACTGAAACCCGTAATCCAACGTGCCCTTGATGTAGTAACCAAGATGCCCAAGAAGAAGTAGGGAATACCGAGGTCAGTCATAGCAAACTCATAATGAAGACTGCAAATCAGACATTGTAGAACGGTAGTGGAATAAGATGTTAGGAAAATATCGTCAACATACAAAAGGAGGTAAGCAAGATGTTCACCGTCCTTAAATACAAACAAAGAAGTGTCAGAAACAGAGGAGACAAGCCCCCTTTGTACTAATGTAGGTAGCAAATCATTGGTACCATGCACGAGGAGCCTATTTGAAACCATATAGGGATCTGTGGACACAAATATGATCTGGTCGTGTGGGATCAATGAAACCTTAGGGCTATTGGCAATAACAGTTTCGTCGAAAGTGCCAGGGAGAAAAGCATTCTTGACATCAAGCTGATGTATGGTCCAGGAGCGTGAAACAATGATGCTGAGAATCATGCAAATGAAGAAGGTTTGACGACAGGATTGAAAGTTTCATCACAGTCCACGCCGCCTTGTTGGGAGTAGCAACAAGCAACCCAACGGGATTTATGGTGAGCGAGAGAACCATCAGAGGATAATTTGTGTTTAAAAATCCACTTGCCAATCATGACATTGGTACCTGGTGGGCGAGGGACCAACGACCAAGTATGGTTGTCGACGAGGGAGGTATACTCATCTGTCATGGCATGACGCTAATGCAGATCAGAAAGCGCAACATGTTATGTCTTGGGGATGGGGGTAATTTTAGGATGAGCGACTGAGAGGTTTAGTCTCTCCATAGGCTTACCGTGCTTGGCCCGAGTAATCATATGGTAAGGTCCTGGCATCGGCCAAGCCATGGGGACATGCTTCGACGTGGAAGAGAAAACTATGGCAGTTGAGGATGTTGTTACGGTAGGCGAGGATGCTACCACGGCAAGCGATCTGGGCGAGGATGGTGTTACAGCAAGTGATCCGGACGAGGAAGTTGCGGCAGCAGGAATTTTGGGTGCGGCAAAAGGGTAGCATGCCGTTGCAGGCGACGTGGCCCTGGAAGGTAGAAGAGGCACCGCGACAAAAGAAAGCGAAGCCGCAATAGGGGGATTCCCATGCGAGTTAGGCACGGTAGCGAGGCATGGCAAGGTGGTGGGTGGTGGTGAGGTTGTAGCCAGCGTGTGACGAGCTTCTTTATTATTTGCCCTTACGGGGGTCCGAGAGACGGCGGGCGCGGGCGACGCGCGACGGCGTGTGATGTCGGGCCAGTGTTGTGGCCGAGACTGTGGCGCGACGTTGTGGGCGCACATTGTGGCGGCTCGCGGCGGCTTTTGGCGGCGGCGTGGTGGCGTTCGGGCCGAGTGGCGCGCGGGCGACGACGTTTCAGCCGACGGCGGCTGATTGCCAATTCACTTTTTTTGTTTGACGAATAGTAAGCAGCGACACATCCCAATTTTAATCGTACTTGGCAAATAATCGATCTATGGTCTAGCAATTAATTTACATAATTAAATCACTAGAAACATATTAGATTGGATCACACAAACAAACCACAAATCAGTATGTAAGTAGAGCCGAGAAAACATGATTTATCTGATCGTCAATATATAGAACGACATACCCGATTTGAAGAGCTTCGTGCTGATAATGTGTGAAGAAAACGGTAGTCGTCGTAGCATTAACATAGATTAATCACACAATGAACACCATATAGAGACACAATGTGTAGAATAAGATTAAAAATCTTTATTCATCGGTATCTGCTGTACATAGATATTCTTATATTTATAGGTCAAATGTGTGAAAACCTTCGATAGGAGAGAATATGATTTATTTAGGTTTCGTAGCAAACCGGTCAGGCTTTGTCCGTTGGATCATGGCTACTTTTTTGAGGGGTGACTGGTGACAAGCTTTCACGGTTACACCCGTACGTCGGTACGTACGTACGTACGTGCGGCAGAAACGACTGACCTATCCCGGTTTTGGAGAAGCCGAAAAGGAATACTCCCTATGGAATCCAGGCTATTTACGACAGGACGAGCCACGGGCATGTACCGGTTACACCCATGTGAATTGACGCCTCAGAATCGTCGATACGTGTGATCACAAAACCTAGCGCTGATGCAGGTGCAGAGACATAGGTAACGACGGAAGAGAATCCGAAACAGGGATGCCTCATAAAACACATGCTAACACCGGAACAATTCAAGAAGGTTTCATGGTCCTGCTTGAATTTCTAGCGAGAGAACAGGATTCAGCTCACCAATTAATCAGGTTAATTTCTCTCGTAAACTCTTGTTACACTAGCTCGTTCATCAAACTAGTGTTTCTTACATATTTTATGGCTAGATGTGTTCTTTACAATGTACTTCTTGCAATAAGTTTTTTTACGGTTAGAAACCTGGAGCTCTCGTCGCATTAGTGTTGTTCATGGAGGAAAATAGGACTGTTTCAGGCACTAGCTCTGCTATTGTTCTCTCTAGTCTGTAACAAAACAGTGCCCACTCCGCAGGGCATCCGACGACCACTACTCATTCATCTGAATCATGGGATGAATTACCGAGACATGATATTAACGTTCTACCTTGATCTTAGACTGGTTTGCTAGTCCTGCTCTGTACTCAAGCACATTCATTGGCTTGTTTTTGTTAACAATTGCTTCTCTTTTTTTTTTGAAGTAACGACAGGAGCTGCCCTTATGCACTAAGGATAAAGTAAGTTCAATCATACAAAATCAAAACCGGAAGCGAGACATTCTAAACATGCCTCGCAACGAGCAAGCAGCCAAGGATAAGCAAAAATAAAAAACTAAGCTCCCGCAGGTGGGGAGAATAGAAATCGGTGGTTTTAGGATCGATCCACCAGTCGAGTATGTTCTGCCGAGTGGCCCACTGCGTGTGGTTTAGTGTGTTGTGCCGCACCGAGATCGCTCGTTTGGCTTAAACACATTCGACGAACAGGCACATAGCTGTTTCTGGGGTGTCTACGCATAGGGGACACCAATGATCATTTTGCATGTGGCGATGTGCCAGAATGTCTGATGTCGGAGCTGGTGCTGAATGAGGAGCCATGTAAATATTTTACACTTTTGCGGCGCCCCTATGTTCCATATGAGCTGATGATACAATCTCTCCACCGACCCCAGGTATTTCGCCTCATATGCCGGCTTGGTCGAGTGAGTCCCAACGGACGTCCATTTTCAAGTTATGTCGTCAGGAACATCCCGGGAGAGTGTGATTTGACAAAGCATGTTGAAAACTATGACAAAATCCTCCAACATGTGCACGTTAATTTTGCTCCTCGGATCAGCTATCCATTTCCCTTTGTGCATAGCTTCCTGTACTGTTCCGTTTTTCTGGCAGCTATACGGTATAGACCCAGGTCCAGTTCTTTCAGTGATGTTGGCCTAAGCCAATTATCCTTCCAGAAATTAGCCTTGCCGGCATTTCCCAGCAGTATTGTCGTGTACGCTCGAAACAGTGCCTAGTCTGTCTCAGTTATCGGTAGCGATGTCTCATTCCATTGCTTCTCAGCCACCTTCTAATGGTACCAAAGCCAGCGAAGACAAAGTGCTCGATTGAATGGATCAAGGCCTAGTATCCCGAGTCCACCGAAATTTTTTGTGTGGCACACCATGCTCCAATTCACCCAACACTTTCCTCCAGTGCAGATATCATCTCTATTCCAGAACCATGCTCCCCGGGGCTTATCAACCTGCTTTCTTACCCAAGAGTGTAGCTCTGTAGCTGTTAAGTGGTACGTGGGCACAGCTGTGACTACCGCTTTGAGTATCGTTAGCCTCCCCGCTCAAGATAGCATCTTCCTTTTATATCCTCCCAATCTAGCTTCTATCTTGTTCAACAGGGGTTGTAGTTGCAAAACGAAAGGGGCAAGCCAAGATATGTTCATGGCAGCTGTTTTTGGGTAGCCGAGAAGTTTTGCAGAATTCCATCGAGG
This sequence comes from Hsuehochloa calcarea, assembly GCA_036346395.1. Taxonomy (NCBI): domain Eukaryota; kingdom Viridiplantae; phylum Streptophyta; class Magnoliopsida; order Poales; family Poaceae; genus Hsuehochloa; species Hsuehochloa calcarea. The sequence continues at coordinate 52,691,773 of CM070598.1, forward strand.
TGAAGCGCTGGACACTGAATTGGTATGACTGTACTTTTTGTGATGTTTATGTCGAGACCAGTTACCTCTCCAAAAATCCGAAAAAGCTCTTTGAGGTTATCTACATAGGGCTGCAGATTTGGGGAGAAGAGATGCAGGCCCTACTACCAGAAGAAAATTGTCAGGGTTGCACCCACCTTGCTGGATTGGTCTTGCCATTTGGCTGACTTAAAACGATTTGTAATCCGTGTGATCCAAACGACTGCTACAGCTGTTGTGCTGCCAATTTTTTTCCGAGCACAACCAACTCTAGTGTTTGCAGTTACTATCGGTACAGACTTTTTTTGCAACCCAGCTGTGATCTGATCTGAATTGTGAAGCTGCATGTGATACTCAGGGACGGAGGATGGTTTCGGGCAACCTTGTCTGTGCCCCAGCATTTCACCGAAAAAAAAAACAATATGTATGCGGTCCACAGTCCACTTTGATTAGGTCAGATTCATCTAGAAACTTCACTATTGCTGCTTCCAACTAGTTAGGATACTACTCAGCGAGACAGTGATTTTAATCGTGCGATGGCAGAAGGTGGCGAAGCAGGAGACGAGGAGCTGGCCGCTGGTGCGTCACGGGTTTGCCGCGGCCGGGCTGGCGACGACGACAGATGCGCAACTGACGGGCGGAGAGCTCCGCGCATGGCGTGCAGCTAGTAGTAAGTAGTATGTTTTTGAATCTTATTGATGTTGTCTGTCTTTATTGATTGACTTGATTCTTCTTACAATCTCGAGTGATACTAATGATAATTTGGTTTCATCTCTGGCCTCCTAAACGCTTTGCTTTGTCACGGGTGATACTGATGTTACTCTCAAATGGAGGACCCCTCCACATTCTGCATCCGAGAATCTTGCGCACGTCGTCTACTGGTGATTCGCAGTAATGCTAATGCCGTGCCTTAATAAAGCCTGCAGGCTGCCGTTATAGTGGCTGCCCTGCTTGGATTCTTGGGCCCAGCTCCAGCGCAGTGTCGTCCCTTCCTTGCCTCTGGTAAGTCTTTAGACACGGGAGTCCCAGGCATCTTTGTGCATCCAAACTATCATTCTTCCACACAGTACTGCTTATTTGCTTCACTTGTGTGGTTGCTGCCGTTTGCCAGTTCTTTTGAGAGTCTCTCTTTTGAGATTGGATTTTTTTTTTCTGAACAAAAGAGACTGAGTTTATACGCTGCTTGTATTTTGACCCTGGTCTTTAGAGCGGTTTATGTTCTTTAGAGTAGTAAGTTTCACCCTGCAACCAGTCAGGAGTCAGGAGACTAGACTGAATGAATGCAGCTGCGATTATTCCTAGGTCCTTGCAACTTGTAACTTACAATTAACAATTCGACTAAAGATGAGAGTAAAGAGAAAAGGGATCTACGCATGCTTCCAGAGCTAAGAACTTTATTCCACTGTTATCTTCAGAGAGGTGCACGCTAGGTGAGATCCCCTTGCACGTCTTTTTCTGAACATTCTTGTACAGTAGTTCTAGAACAGTTAGGCACCGTGATCGCTCGATGAAACAAAAGGAAAAGAGAAGGAACGCAGGAATTGCCGTGATTGAAGAACAGATGCACCTCGCGGCCTTTGCACCTTCCTTAATCTTCAGTGCATCAATGACAATGCTGCAATACACAAAAATTCTTTACATGTAACCCTTCTTTTCTTTCCCTCTTTACACTCACAACCTTTAAACCTTTTGCCTTCTCCAAGCCATCCTCAGTAGGAGAAGAAATGAGCTAGTCAACAAAGCCCACCACATATTCTTTATCCTAAACCCTCCATTTCTTTTAACAAAAGAATCACAGGTTAACAGCACAGAACATCTTTACGCAAGTACGCAACCAAAATGGTAAAAAAAAGTGAAGTGAAAAAAGGTGGCGGGCATCCTTCGTGCCAAGTGTGTGTCCTTCGCTCTTCTGTGTGTAACAAATGGAGCCTTATTTGGAGCTCCGTTAGCTATCGGACCCTATTGTTCGGTCCACGGGCTTGACGCGATGCGGGCGTAGAGAAACTGGTTCCACGTGTCGGGCAGACCTGGCAGACACCAGTGAATGCAGTCGGCGTACGTTCTCGGGTCCGCCTGCTGCTCCGGTGTGAGGAGCTTCCCCTGTCGAAGCGTATGCACCGATGTGTGCGCGTCCTTTCGGAGCTCCGACATTGCCGTTATATCCACAAAATGGACTGGCACACGTCGGAACGTCTGCAACACCTCCTGAGCGCCAGCATAAAGACGCCAATCAGTGCCGACGTCCAGCGACGTGCTCCGGTTGGTGATCGGCAGCGTCTCCATTGCGCACTTGATGCCACCGTAGTTGCCCCATGCCTCGGGCCTGTTAAGAGACGCAAAATTGACCCGTTGGCCAGTTAGCCCGAAACACAACGTGAGGGAGAACTTGACATCGTCAAGCTTGGCTGCTTAGCTGTGTGCACGGTTTCAAAAATTAAAAAGGTTTAGCTGTGTACACTGCGCAATAGCCAGTGGGACTGTAGGGGTGGTACTTTTACAAAAAGTTAAAAGCGTCATCAATACTCAAAGGTTCCATTGGCTCATCCTAGATTCTGCCGTACTCATACTCTGATTATGCCACTTGTGTCATTACTGCTGCACGGAGTGTAAATTATGCAACTTTGGTTGTCTTTTCTTTAACGCATCGCAATTGGCAACTTTAAAGATACTCCATTCCGTCCATAAAAGCAAGTTATTTTGATACCGTAACAGTCCTAAAACATAACTTTAACCAGTAATAATAGTGTTATAATATATTTATAAAACCTAATAAAATTATAATAGTATAAAAGTATTTTTCGAGATGAATCTACGCATATGGTTTTCATTTATCTAATTTAAATATTTAAAAAAATTTGATAGTTAAAGTTTCTAAAATTTGACAAAATGCATACCAAAATGATTTGTTTTGATGAACTAGAGGAACACTAATACATAGAGATTCAAGGGCAAGGGCGCAAAACTGTTATGTTGTTCATCATTCTGGGGCTCTTGCATTGTCTTTTGTTAATTAAGTTGCACTTAAGATGACGTGTTGCTCTTGGCATGTGGGGTTAGGACATCTCCAATAGTTAGAGGTAATCTTATCTCTGACATATACTACATCATCTTTAGAGACAATATCTCCAATAGATGGTCTCTAGCACACTCTCCAACATTTAAATTTTATAATTTTCCTTTGAAACAGGTCTACATGCCAACTAGAGTAGATTAATATACCATGTCTTGTTTTGCGTGCACGACAGTTTCTTCAGGAAGAGGTGACCTGTGCTCTCTCTCCTCCACGTAGGATTTGTTAGCGTGACATAGCTAAGAGACGATAATAAAGACACTATTAAAGATGCTCTAAGTGCTAACTAAGGGCCTCTCCAATAGTTAGAGATAATCTTGTTTCTAACATATGCTAGAGACAACATATTCAATATATAGTCTCTAGTACAATCTTTAACCTTTATATTTTATAATTTTCCTTTAAAACAGGGCCACATGTCAACTAGAGTAGATTAATGTATCATATCTTGTTTCGCGTGCACGACAGTCTCTTCAGAAAGAGACGACAGGTGCTCCCTCTCCTCTGTGTAGAATTTTATTGACGTAACATATCTAAATAACAATAATAAATACACTATTAAAGATACTCAGGATATTGAAATCTAATCTTGGTCTTAGGTAGGGATCGAGGTCCACGTCGAGTCGCATGCCTACAAGTGGGCCCAGTATTTTCTGTGGGTTCACCAGTATCAGTGTATCGCCATATTCTCCCATCTTCGCGAGTCCACGTGCATGAGCTACTGTCCACTCCATTTGAGAGCTTAACACACACTCGTTTTGGCTTATTCTAGCCGTGATTGGGGTAAAATATGATGCTGCCAAAAACGCTAGCTACATTCATCCTATCTTTGTGTTTTAAGTACGATTGGATCATACTCCAGGTGATCCTACACCTATGCTAACTATCTTTGATGGCGTAGTCTAACCTTACATTCAGGGCGGAGACAAAGGAGCTGGCAGGGGCCAACCTCCCTCGTGATTTTTTACTACATTTCATTAGCATGTAGGAGTACTGGAATTTTACAAGGATTAAATCCTTACTAATTCAACTTATATGTTTAAGAAATAGTTATGATGAAACTAAAAATACTAGGAGTTAATTTATGATACATATACCTATCTTATGTAGCATCTAGATTCTACAATATTTTTATATTATTTTTTCCTTCTATAACTAGCTTAAATTGAACTCTTGGCTCCGCCCCCCTACTTACATTTCATATGAAACTAATATTAAATTATACTCACCCACACCCAGTGTGCGAATTTCTTGGTACCGTGAAATTGCAACCTCGAATCTAACCGTAGTTGCTGCTGAAAATCTGTCTTGGAAAGTATCTATATGCAGCCCACCACAGCAGTTGATGAGACAGCTATAGCTAGACCTGTTCACAGGTGGTTGGTTTGGCCTGCTGCCCAGCCCTCAGGATTTGTGCAATTAAAATAATAAAAAACTATTTTTATTCTCAAAATAAATTTAATATTAATTTTTATTTCAAAAAAATAATATTTTTAAATGAAAAATCAAATTTTCGGACCGGCCCGTTGGAGACTGGGCTTTTTATACCCGATCCAAAGCCCGATCTAGCCCGGCGGTCTAGCTACAGCTGAGTATGATCGAATAGGCTGCCGATGTGCTCCGATACCATGCTACGCAGGGAGTACTAGATGAATGAAGAGCTTGAACTACTACATCTCCGAAGGTGCAAGGGTCCTCTCACCACCTAATTGGATTATAAAGCAACTACTGCAACCGCTAGGAAAGATCTAATCATCACTGCCACTAGTTTCCTCCTTGCAATTAAAGGCAATGCTATCAATAACACAACACCTAATTGAAAGAGAGATCACTGTGCGGTTTGGTGTGGGCCTCGATCTATATATCTCCCTCTCGGTAAACCAATGCTCAAGGAACTATATATATATATATATATATATATATGCTACTAGTATTATTTGTTTAAGCCGTACCGCACATATTCTGATATGAAGAAATGAAAGATGGGATAAAATGCAAAGAAAAGTAAGCACAAATTTACAAGAAGACGACACAAGTACGTAGTAGTAGAGTGGGATGACTGGCTCACGTGATGTGGTTGGGTGACACGCTCATGAAGAAGACGGTCGTCGTGTTTGGGTCAATGTTCCGGTCGACCCACTTGGCCCACGTCTTGAGCACCTCCTTGTACGCCACGGGCCGGTCCACCTCCACGTACTCGGTAGAGCCCTGGTCGAACGACCCTTTCCTGTTGATTCGTTCGTTCCGTCCAAACACAAACACAAACACACCGTGTCAGTCATATATATACATATGTAGAGCGTATATGCATGCTGTATTTTGCGCGTGCGTACATGTATGTAGATGTACTAAGTAGTACTACTCACAGGACTTTCATGTCGAGGGTGTTGAGCCACCAGATGTAGGTGTTGAAGATGAGGTAGTCGACGCCAAGCCAGTTCCTGGCGTGCTTGGCGATGGAGTGCCACTGTATGATGCGGTCCGGGATGCTGTGCGCCTTGGGGTTGTCCGAGTTGGACTCCACCAGGAACGGCGCCCAGTAGAACTCAACCGTCGCGTTGTACTCCTGCAAGCACGCGCAAAACCCAAGATCACGTACGTACGTACTTACGAGTATTAATTTCATCAGCGAGTGTGTAATTTGTTGGGAGGGGGTGCGTACGTACGTGGGCGTAGAAGACGTTGCTGGAGCCGTTGTTGACGAACTTGGTGAGGGTCTTCTGGCCCTTGGGGATGACGGACTGGACCAGGCACACCATCGACTCCCACTGGTTGCGGTTCAGGGAATCCCCCACGAACATCAGCCGCTTGTTGCGCAGCCGCTCGAGCAGCAGACGCGCGTCAAACCTGCAGTTTCACCGTGTTCTTCGTTAGACTTTTCAGCGTTGGATTGCCAGAATAATTTGACGTGCCCGATCGATTTTAGTATTTGCTGCACCAGCTGCCAGACCCTTGTATTAAGCCCAAGGGTACTTAACCCCACGAAGACTAACGGGAGAGTACAGTGCTGTCTCCTGTGAATCTCCTACTGCTCCTACTCTATTCTGCCTGCACAAATCTCGAACCTTCTATTATTGTATCTGACACGCACACGCTGACCTTTGTTTGCCCAAAAAGTATTCCTACGACGGGTACGAGTGGTGTTTTTCTCCAAGTTCTTTACTACTCGGGCGGGCGTATGGAGGTGAGTCAGGTGACGGACGCAGAAAACGGTAAAAACCGGCAACAGTTCCTTCCGGAACCGGGGGAGGTTCCTGAAACCGATGATGATCTCCGGCGCGTATCAATGCTTCGTGCCGCGCCCGCTGACAAACGAGCCATCTGGCCTCGCGTTCCCGCACGCGAAATCCCGAATTGCATCCCCCCGAAATGGCTCAAAAAACGGCGTCAAACGATCAAGAAAGAACGTACCGCGGGAGGTCGCAGTCGGTCGGCTGCCATCGCCACTTCTGGTAGGAGTCGTCCCGGCGGCCGTTGCGCATGCAAGTGACCTGCTCCGTCAGGAACTCGCACTGCGCCTCCTTGTACACCGGCGCGCTCACCTCGTCGTACACCCAGTTGCCGCGGTACAGGTCACACGTCTCCAGCACGCTCACCACAGTCCTCAGCGCCGCCGTCGCCGCAGCGGCTTTCGCCGAGGCCGCCTTCTCGGCCGCCTCCTCGTCCTCACGCCGCTTCGCCTCCTCCGCGCCGCCTTCCTTCACGCTCGGGAGCGTCACGTCCCTGTCCTTCTCCTGCCCCTCGTCCACCTTGTCGCCATTGACGTTGGGATTGATATGGGCGGCCACCTCCCCCGTACTATTGCTGTTGCCGGCGGCGCCGCTAGCCGCCAGGGCCTCGGAGGCGGGAGCGTCGTGGACCCGCACGATGACCTCCTCCCCACGCATGGCGAGGGTGTTGACGGCGAGGTGCGCGACGGCCTCGGCCTCCTGGAGGAGGTGGAGGTCTGGGGCCTTGGCGCGGAGCGCGCCGGCGCCGAAGGGGAAGTCGGCGATGGACTTGATGTCCTCGTTGTACAGGAACGTCGCGAACACGAAGAGCGCGAACACCACCGCCGCCAGCGACAGTGGCGCGCCGTTCTTGCGCGCCGCCACGCCGGCCCCCAGCGCCGCCTGCTTCATCGCGAACGGCGCCGACCCGAACACCGACTTGCGCCGCTGCTGCATCTTCGGGGCTCCCGGGCGCCCTCCCGCTCCCGCGCTTTAAAGAAACTTACCGCCCCCCACCCCCACCCAGCCTTTTGTTTCGACTTTTGGGGTGGCTTGCAACCCCAGGAAAGATTAAGAGAGGAGTAAAAAAAAATGCTTCTTTGCTTTGCTTTCCTCTGCTCCTTCTATCTACTCTCTATGAAATGAAATGGAGCTTCTTCTTCCTCCTAGTTCTTGCTTGCTGTGTGTCTCCTCTCCTGCCTGTCCTTCTCGCCTGGCTACCTCTCTCCTATATATGTGTCGAACCCTTTACAAATTTGGTGCCTTTTGTCGGGTGCTTGCTTCCGTTTGGTATGTTTGGTTTGGCTCGCTTGCTTTCTTATTTTATGGTTGTGGGATCTCGTCTCTGCACCAACACTTTTGATTCTAGTAGCAGTAGGATTGGTTCTCCTTCCCTTCCTATGTAGAGAGAGAGAGAGAGAGAGCTGGGGGTGGGTCAAATGAGTAACATGCAAGATTTTAAAGCTTCCATGGGAGATTAAACTGTTGTACGTGTAACATCCATCTGGTTCTTGCCTTATTGGTGTGCATGTATTCTAGTATTTAGTTGTTGCTTGCTCTTCTATGTTATGATACTCATATACCATTTAAATCGTACGATAATATCTCTTTATTAATTTAAGTATACTCTAATAATGATTATAAGATGCTACAAAGTGAGTTTTATGAATTTTTTATTATTAAAATCCACTTTTTATGGTAAAATTTATGTATATACTTTTTTTAATATATGAAAAGGGGTATATAGGAAAAAAAACTCAAATGAATTTTTTTTTCACGTATTGGAGTATCTTATAATTGATATTTAAATATACTAAAAATGATAAATAAATATAATATATTCGTTTAATTGGTATATTAGAAGTAGGAATACATACTCAATCTCTCTCTCTCTATATATATATTCTTTTTTTTGCTTTTTTATTTTTTTGGTACAGGATACAGAGGCATGGTTGTACGTATGGTTGCAAGTATTTATGTTTGTTTATGCGATGGAGTGGTTAGATTGTGGCTGTCTCGCCTGGGGGTGGGAGGAAGATGGCGAGAAGGGGAAGCAAGCAATGGCTAGAGCGCAGAATAGGCAGCCCCACCCCGGTGGGGGCGGCTACGTCACTGCACCTTTCGTATTTCTCGAGAAGATACTCGTGTATTTGGATGTATCACCACTCAGATATTATGTGCTCGATTTGTGTTCTTTACACATCAATAATGTTGGAATGAATTAGACAACGATGCGGTAGCTGAATTGTTCAGGCCCCGGAGTTCAGAATCTTCAGTAGTGTTGCTGCAGGGAAATCGCAAGCTATCTGATTGTACATATCAGTAGTGTTGGAGATATGGGACTACTAGGATTCCAAATTAAAACGATGAATGGTTTATGGCGATCGGAGAATTGTCTGGGTGCTGTTTTGTTCAGATCAATTTTGGAGAGGAAGTCCTGACGAAAACATTACTGAAGATTCTGAGAAATACTCTATTCTTCAACTACTTGGTAGTACGTAAAGCAGATTATATTCGAGAAGAAATTATGTTATTCATGCTCAGGAGTTAATATGATAACTTCAAGCACAAAATTAATATATCAAGGATGAAGTTGAGGTCACAGGAATAGCTTTGCAAAAATGTCAAAATATTGGTGTATCTCTCATACTAGTTTGTTGTCCTGTTTCTATAGACTAACACGTTTTTCAGTCCTAGTCATTGTTTTCTGTGAATGCTTAAATAATTTCCAATCTTCTCACGCCAGCTCTTCTTAGTTAGTACGCATAAGAATTGATATCCCTGCCTGTTTGACCTTTGCTTTCCACTGCCAGATAATATCATTTTTCAGATATTTTTATTCACTCATTGCAAAAAAATGATGCTTTTGTTTACTTAAGGAGAGAAAAAAACTATGTCGAGAGATCGATCTGAGACAGTGAAACATCTTGGACCCAACTCTTCTGTTGGCTCTGTAACTCCTGCGCATGATCCGCGTTTGGCTTTCGAGCTCCCCGTGACTCAGGAAGGTTCCATTCCGTTATGTTCATCAGGATTCGGGAGAAATGTTATGTTCATTGGCTGTTGCATTGACTTCTTGTTGTGGTACGGATTGATTGCGTACGAGTCCGATGATCGAAGGTAGGCTATTCATCTTCATCTAACAGTCGGTAGGAGGCTTGGTTGAAGAAGAGTAGGAAAGATTAAAAACTTTGTTTATTCATTGCTTAATCATAATTGATACAATACTATCCTCTTATAAAGATGATTTAACTTGACCTCTAAGAAACTCTAAAAAAATGTATTTCTAATATATGAAATAGATGATTATAACAATCTAATCTAAATGATATAAAAATAACATTCATAAACTCAAAAGATAGACGAGGGATTTCACTTCACTACCAAAGGCAAGAGCGGTTACTTATATGCTACAGTATGCTGCTACCGTACACGCACGCGACATCGCTTTAGCATGCAGGTTTACTACAGTACACTTTGTACTTCAGCTTACGTACGACACGCATTGATGGTCCGTATATTACCGCGTTCAGAAATTACTCACCCAGCTGGCTGCTATCAGTGAAGTCTCCCCTTGTTCTTCAACTCTCTCGAGAACACCGACCGTAGTCACTGACTGTTTTTAACAGAACCATTAGGTTCGTACAAGCTTCAGTCCATATACGCCACACTCCATATAGTTTAATCTTTCCATATGTATCGAACAAACAGCTAATCTGACCTGTAGCTTGTTAAAACATTCGGGCCCAAAAATAATTGCATGAACGTAAAGTCATACTGAGCTTGCTCGATTCAGCTTGCTCTGATTCTGATCGATCGAGTGAAGCGGAGCTAGCATTGCTCGAGTAAACTAGTATGATTTGGTTATAATTGCGGCTTCAGGAGATAGACTAGGACCAGCTCAGTGGACCGTCCCATTTAATTACTCATCGTGCTGATGAACATGAGTGAGTTCTCTCACCTGATACGCCATGTGTTCCTCTATGCTATGTCTGCTACAGATCCATGTTTTGCGTCGACGATGGTCATTGCTGTTCTAACTAATTATGAAATGATTTCCAAGCACATCCTATGTTAGGAAAAATAGGGACAAACAGAGACACGAATTTTTACGTGAAAAATCTTTACAGGAAAAAACCACAGGTGCCAACCGGCGATGATCATTGTATGAGTAGTGTTTACAAATCGCATGGAATTACAATGAGGCGTCAACTCTCCCCATGCGACTTACAAGAGGTATATCAAGGGATAAACGACTTAGAGTTCAAGTAGAAAACTTATCCGCTAATTTGGAAACTGATTCGATTCATCTATATTATACAATTCGGATCACAATATCAACATCCTAAACTACCAAGAGAGCTAGTTATCTAAACATGATCAACAATGGAACTTGCATCTCTTTAATTCTTTCCTAAAAAAAAATTCTTTGCTACACCTAAATCTTTTATCTCAAATTCATTACTCAATTGTGCTTTCAGTTTTGCTATTTTCGACTTATCTTTTGCAGCAATCAATATATCATCAACATAGAGAAGCAAATAAATAGATGAACCATTAACAATCTTTAAATAAATACAGCTATCATAATCAGATCGCTTAAAATTATGAGAGGGCATAAAAGAGTCAAATCTCTTGTACCATTGCCTAGGAGATTGCTTCAAACCATAAAGAGATTTCTTTAATCTACAAACGAGGTGTTCTTTTCCAGGAATAACAAAACCCTCAGGTTGGTCTATATAAATATCTTCTTCTATCTCCCCATGTAAGAATGCAGTTTTAACATCTAATTGCTCAAGTTCATAATCATGCATAGCAACAATACTGAGTAAAGTGCGAATAAAACTATGCTTCACAACTGGGGAAAAGACATCATTAAAGTCAATACCTAGAATCTGACTATAACCTTTAGCAACTAAACTTGCTTTATACCTTGTTAGTTCAGTAGGAGAAATACCTTCCTTTCTTTTGAAAATCCACTTGCAATGAACAGCGTTTCTTCTCATTTGGCAATTTCACTAGTTCCCAAGTACCATTCTTTTCAAGTGACTCTATCTCATCATGCATAGCAGTTATCCACTTATTACAGTCAGTGGAATCAATAGCCTCAGAGTATGATAAAGGTTATGCATTACCTTCAATTTCTTCTGCTACACTCAAAGCATAAGCAACAATATTTGTTTCTTCAATCAACCTCTTGGGTGGATTAATCTCCCTCCTAAGCATGTCAACTGCAATGGATTATTGTGGTGACTGCTCAATAATAGGAGGATTCTCAACAATAGGTGCATCATGAATAACAATATTTTCTTTATCTAATGTGTTATCTGAACCAATAAGATGATCCACCTGAATACTTGAATTCTGCTCCCTCTCAACAGGAACATTAGTATGCAGTTTATTATGAAGCATAGCAGATTCATTAAAGACAATATTTCTGCTCATCACAACCTTATGTGTTTGAGATTCCATAACTTATATCCTTTGACACCAGATTTATAACCAAGAAAGATACACTTAACAGCTCTAGGATCTAATTTTCTATTATCAACATGAGTATAAGCAGTACAACAAAAAACTTTCAATTATGAATAATTTTCTGGGGAACCAGACCATACCTCAATTGGAGTCTTCTTTTCAATTGCAATAGAGGGTGACCGGTTAATAAGATAGCAAGTAGTGGAAGCGGCTTCAACCAAAAATGTTTACGCAAACCTGCATTAGACAACATAAAACGGGCCTCGAAAATGATGGTTCTGTTCATACGCTTAGCTACACCGTTTTGTTGAGTATGGGGAATGATGTAGTACCTGACAATGCCTTCAGTCTTGCAATATGCTTCAAATTTATTAGAACATAATTCCATCCCATTATCTGTGCGAAGTTTCTTTACCTTTTTTCAGTTTGCCTTTCAATCATAGTCTTCCACTCTTTAAATGCTGAAAATGCTTCTGATTTATGCTTCAAAAAATAAGGCTATACTCTAGATTCTAGAGTAATCATCAATAATTATTAATATATAGCTAGCACCTCCTAGCGAGTCTTGGTAGATGTCCCTCATAAATCAGAATGCACATAATCCAAGATACCTTCTGTAGTATAAACTGAAGTATTTAATTTCACCCTCTTGTGTTTGCCAAACACATAATGCTCATAAAATTTTAGCTTACCGATGCTATGTCCATCAAGAAGTCATCTCTTACTCAATTTTGCCAAACCAATTTCACTCATATGCCCAAGACGCATATGCCAAAGATTAGTAGCATCAGAATCAGATAATGGACTTAAAATTATAGCAATATTACCTGATATTGTAGTACCTCGCAGATGGTACAGATTGACATTTTAATATTAGCTTTCATCACAATAAGATAGCCTTTTGATACCTTTAAAACTCCTCTACCTTCACATGAATACTTGTACCCTTTAGCATCAAGAGTATTCAAAGAGATGAGGTTCATTTTCAAATCTGGAATGTGCCTAACATCTGTCAAAGTTCTGACAATGCCATCAAATATCTTGATGTGAATTGAACCAATTCTGTAAGTTTACAAGATGAGTTATCACCCATCAACACAGTACAACCTTTAACAGGTTCATAGGTGACAAACCAGTCCCTATTAGGACACATATGAAAGGTACATGAAGAATCAAAAATCCATTCATCATTGGTCTTAGCACATCCAGCAAAGGCAACAAGGATTTCTCCATCAGTACTACATCAATAACAAGAGAGACTTTACCTTCATCATCTGGTTTACCTTTTGGCTTATAATAGCCAACTCTCTTTTCTTTATTTTGTAGCTTCCAGCATTCAGAGATGTCGTGCCCACTTTTCTTACAATATTTGCATGACTTGTACTTACCTCTTGATTTCGACTGGCTCTTGTAGCCATTCGAACTTTACCTCGAGATCCATTATTTGAGTTCTTTTCCTTTTACCTGCCACGAATAAACAAGCTTTCTCTTTGCGAGCTTGAATTTTCAGAAGGTATCATCTGTTTCATCTTCTCCTTAGCATGCAAAGCTTCATAAACTTAATTAAGAGTGAGAGTATCTCTACTATATAATATGGTATCTTTGAAATTTGAAAAAGAACTAGGCAGTGAACACAAAGAATAAGACCCAAATTCTCATCATCATATTTTACCTCCATCGACGCTAGGTCGATAACGATCTCCTTAAACACCGAAAGATGATCAAGGATGGATCCTCCTTTCTTGCAATTTGTGGGAATATAATTTCTGCTTGAGATGCATCTTACTGGTGATATATTTTGTCATGCAAATTTGTTCCAGCTTCAGCCATAATGCAGCAGATGTCTTCTACTTCAAAACCTTCTGTAAAATATTATTTGATAAATGAAGGTGAATCTGAGATAAAGCCTTACGATCTTTGCGCTTCTCATCTGCGGTCAATGCGATAGATTGTTTCTTAAAACCTTCCAATGCATCATCCAAATCCATATGTGCCAACACAGCTCTCATTTTGACTTGCCACAGCGAAAATCTTGTGTCTCGACTCAGGAGTGGAAGATCATACTTCAAAGTCACCATGAGGAATAAAATCTGAAATTTGCTGGTACTAATCTATGTAAATCTAGTAAAAATCACGACCTACTTGGTACACCTTCGGTGTACGTGAGAAAAGAAAAAAAACTTTAAGCTCCAGGTGCACTTCTCGTGTGGACGTTGCAAAAGGAAAAAATCTAATACTCCCGAAACTTTGTCACGAGAGGTTTCTGCAGCTTCACATGAACTTATGAGATTTGGTGGAAGGAAAAAGAAAAATAAAATTTGCTCTGTGCTAGTCCAGGAGGAGCCAGTCTTGCTTTCGGTTTGGAAATTTGCTTTTGCCTTTCGGATGGATGGAATTTGGATTTCACGTGATGCAATCATGAAACTTGCTCTGTGCTGGCTTGGCGTGCTGCTTGAGTGCTCGGCTGAGGCAAACGCGCGATCGAAGGGACTACTGAACCGAGGTGAAATCGCGGACGTTCACTCGATGCTGGACTCGAGGCGATGAACGACGCACGAATTGTTGGCACCGAAGGAACTGACGGGCGATGCGCCGGGAGCAACGATGGAGTCGAAGGCACTGCAGCGTGGCGGCTGCACCGGATTCCGATTTGCTATTTTTTGTGTCTCTCCAAATCCTAATCACATGCGCTCTGATACCACTTGTTAGAAAAAATAGGGACAAACGGAGACACGAATTTTTACGTGGAAAACCCTTGAGGAAAAAAAACCACAGACGTCAACCGGCGATGAACACTATATGAGGAGTATTTAAAAATCGCAGGGGATTACAATGAGACGTCGACTCTCTCCTTGCGGCTTACAAAAGGTATATAAAAGGGTAAAGGATTTAGAGTCCAAGTAGGAAACTTATCCACTAATTTAGAAAAAATTTGGATCACAATATCAACATCCTAAACTATCAAGAGAGCTAGTTATCTAAACATGATCAACAATGGAACTTGCATCTCTTTAATTCTTTCCTTAAAAAAATCGTCTCTTCTTACATGTAAGTTTTCTTTCTCTTTTAGGCCTTATTTCTACATCGAACTGTTCCTCACCCATCAAATCATCAGTCAGATGATGGCCCAGTTCAGCTAGCACTGCTGCCAACGTGGGGATGAGAGGATCCACAACTATGGGAGATATTATCTCAGCTGTCCATAAAGTAGATCAATGGTTAGGGACGCCTTCTCGTGCTTCTAGCTGAGTGTGCCCGAGAGAGTCCGGGTACTGTGAACAAACAGAACAGGGTTGCGTGATTCATGTCGTGGGTGCGCTAGACTAAAAGACATCCGGTCAGCTTATAGATTAGCTGAACTGAAGTAGTATTTATTACCTCCTGAATCACGATTATAACGGATTTGAAATAAAATGGCAGAACTAGTCCAGGCCTTCACATATTCCTCTCTACAGTTGGACTTGCCGATACGTAATTTTTTCCGAAGGAAACAGGCAGAAGACATGTCCGTTATATTAATAAAGGAAGGGAGTGGGGCCGAGCCGCAGAGGAGAGGTTAAAATAGAGCCTTAATTATAGGATACAAAATTACTTCAAATATTTAGCCACGGCGAGGGACCATGTTCTACCCTCCTCCTTAATCTTTGTCAAGAGTACTCGCAGAGCGGTTGCTTTGTTGTGGAAAATTCTAGCGTTTTGCTCATTCCATATCTCCCAAATGATTAGGATGAAGGACTGTGTCCGTCGCTCTCCTTAGGAGACCTCTCATCTCAGCGATCTTGGTCCACCAACCCGCGATGTTCTTGCTACCGGTCCAGAGAGATGGCTAGAGATTTTGGCCCCTAGCCAGTCCACCATGGACCTCCAGACTCTAGTAGAATAGCGACACTAGGCAAAAAGGTAGAGGGTCGATTCCGGAGAATGTTTGCAAAGTGGCAAAGTGCGCTGGTTTGGCCACCCCTTGGGAGACCTCTCATCTCAGCGATCTTGGTCCACCAATCCGTGATGTTCCTGCTCAGTGGCTCCGCGGAGCCACGTTATTTTGCAAACCATTCAATACAAGTGATTTTTTTTTTTGCAAAATTCTAGAAAACAATGGAAATTTTACAAAAAATGACCCCACATAGCTAGATAATAATGTATTTGACCCCACGGGTTACAATCCTGGCTACACCGCCGCTCCTGCTACCGGTCCAGAGAGATGGCTAGAGATTATCGGCCCCTAGCCAGTCCGCCACAGACCTCTAGATTTTAGCAGAATAGCGGCACTAGGCAAAAAGGTGTAGGGCCGATTGTGGAGAATGTTTGCAAAGTGGGCAAGTGCGCTGGTTTGATCATCCCTTGGGAGAGCTCTCATCTCGGCGATCTTGGTCCACCAATCCACAATGTTCCTGCTCAGTGGCTCCGCAGAGCCATGTTAAAGCTATGGGGTCAATTGACCCCATAGTTTTTTTTTTGCAAACCATTCAATACAAGTGATTTTTTAAGCAAAATTCTAGAAAACAATGAAAATTTTACTAGAATTGACCCCCACATAGCTAGATAATCATGTATTTGACCCCATGGAATTACGGTCCTGGCTACGCCACTGTTCCTGCTATCGGTCCAGAGAGATGGCCGGAGATTATTGACCCCTAGCCAGTCCGCCATAGACATCCAAACTCTAGCAGAATAGCGGCACTAGGCAAAATGGTGTAGGGCCGATTCCGGAGAATGTCTGAGAGTGGACAAGTGCGCTGGTTTGACCACCCCTTGCTTCCCGTCTGTTTGAGATCCAAAGCCTATTTTGAATTGCCAGTTAGGCGATGAATTTGCACTTTGAAAGGGTGTAGGATTTTCAGATTATTTTTTAAAAGTTCGTTGAAGTTGAACCAGGAAATGTAGTGCATAGGCTGATAAGTAAATTAAGCCTGCTTTTTCTTCCGTCGTCAGGTTTGTGGATCTAAAAGGAATGATACACTGCCGTAGTTTAAAATCAAGGGCCATGTGAACTAACTCATCCAAACTAATCTCCAGTGTTCTGGATGCTGTTCGTCAAATTGAACTAGTGCTAAATTTCGCAGAATTTAATGGGTCTTTTGTCGGGATGAAGCCTCTGCAATAGTGGCATGTCATGTTTTAGGTTCAAGTCATATAACTCCAGTGCACCTAATTTTGATGTCTGCTCATGCAGTCCAAATCGATAAACAGTCTCCAAAAGTGAATTGGGTGAGTGGGTCTCTTTTGGAATCGTAGGACAAAAACTATGGCGATTTGTCTATACTCCTAATAATGTGTTATTTGGTTTAACTACAAGTGGAGCAAGTACTGGCCCAGATTTCGGATATCTATGGACGGTTCAACGGAACCACACAATGCGATCTCAATCATTCGTGTTCTACTAGTGTATGTGTACATGTACGATACTCGAACTTGCAATGGTTGGATTGCATGTACATCTACATGCACATGTTTGGTCTGGTGTATATGTAATAGTATGTTTTCGATTGTAAATAGTAATTGTATTTATCAGTTGGTTTCAAAAACTTATTTCAACTAAGTTGTGTTTTCAAAATCTCAATCTTCTACCTCAATTCAATTTTCGGTTTGGTTTTGAATTTGAATCTCAACTCAAATTCAAATCCCCTCTCTTGGACTCACCCACTGTCTCTCCCCCTTGGGCCGGCCCATCCTCCCTCCTGGGCTTAGCCCATTCCTTCTTGGCCTTTTCCGGCCCGCTTCTCCCCTCTGACCCAGCCTAGCCGGCTTACCCCCCTGGTAGCCCGGCCAGCGCCTTCCCCTACCTCTCCTCCTTTCCTGCCACACCCGTGCCCACTGCAGCGCCCCCATGCGCACTGGCCGCGCCATCCTGCGCCTTGTTCCCGCCCAACGCCCTCTACTGCCACCTGCTCCTCCCACCCACCTTGACTCCAGTGACCCGCCCTCGCCTGGTCTCATCGCCCGTGCGTCACCATCGAGCCAATGCTGCGCACCAAGCCGCCCGCTCGGTGCTCTGCTCACGCACTGCGCCGCACACGCTCGCACCTGAACCTACCACCACCTGCCCTGGGCACGCGAGTCATCACCTGCACGCATGCCAGCATCGCCGTTGCCGTCAGCTCCCCCACCTGCTCGCCGCCCTGTCCTGTCGCATGTCTCGCCGCCACGTCAGCACGCGCGCGCCTGCGTCTACTTGCTGTGTTGCCTTGTCACCTCCGCCACCTGCTTCGGCCCACCCGAGTCGTCGCTCTTGTCATCTCCCAGCGCTGTGCACGCCTACGCCCACTAGTGCACACCTGCACCGTCCTCGCCGCCAGAGCTCCCATGACCGCCTTGGGACCATGTACCCAGTGCCTCAAGCTCCAACGGCTCTCCATCCTCCACCTTCATCTATAAGAAGTTCCCCCGAGCCTCCCCATGCCTCCCCCTCCTCATCTCTCTCGCCCCCAGTAAGTTTCACCGAAGAACCACCCGCACTCCACTTTCGGCTGCGCGCCCCATCGACGTTTCACCGCGCCAACAACGCCCCGCCGCTCCGACCCCGTCACCGAGTGCCCCAACTCCAAGGAGTTCATCCCCCAAGTTGATTGGACTTTAGTCCACCGAGCCGCCGCATTTGGTGTTCTTATTCACCTTCGGCCGAATCAGTGCCATCGTCGCCATTTCCATGTCACCCACCTCGCCACCACCACGGTCATCGACACCAGCTCTCCTCGAGCATCCCCAAGCTTCACCGTCACTTTCGGTGAGCTCTCTTGACTCCCTAGATGCTCGTGCACATGTTTATTTGCTAAGGACGTCGCCAAATTGCAAGCGACATTGTTGCCCTGTGCGCCGCTACCGCCCTCCACTGCCACGCTGCCGCTCCGACGATCCTCCAACCGCGCCATCCTCCGTCATTGTGTTCGCCTCGGTGAGCTCATTCCGTTTTGGGCCTTGGTCGCCGCCGACGTGGTCGCCTCCGCCATCGACGAGCTTGGCCAGAGACGCCGTGCGCCTCTCTGTTTTGGTCAGAAGCCGGCCATCACTGTTCATGCACAATTAACCCCCTAATCTCTATCTTAAAGGCTAATCAATCTTTACTTCAGTTAATGGCCGGTTAATTAATGCCTTGTCTCACTACCGTGTGGGCTCGAGGAATAGTAAACACCGGCTTAGCTCCCGTTTCCTTCCCCATTAGGCTGACAAGTGGGCCCCATGTACAGTAGCACCCCCGTGGAACCGGTGCACCGTGGACCGCATGCACAATACATGTTGACCTCCGGTCCATGCACGGTACACGTGGGCCAAGCACTGTTCAGTGGGACCCGCGTGTCAGTGGAACATTTTCTCTCTCTCTCCTTTCCATTTCTCTCTCTCTCCTTTCCATTTTCTGGATTTAATTTCCAATCCAAACTTCGGAAGCCCCATTCTCCTCCGTTGTAACTCTGATTTAAGTGAACTTTGTTTCTAAATTTGTCTAAATTCAATATATTGCTAATGAAAGTGGTCTTGTTTAATTTGGAGTTTATTTTTATTTCTTTTTTATTTATTTATTCTCTTTACTTTTCTGTTCTTTTTTCGGCACGTTCGTCCAAGTAGAGTTCGGAGAAGCAGGAGATCTCCAGTTTGATCAAGCACAAGACTACCAAAACTCTCTTACCTTCAATCCAGACGAGTCCATACTTTGATCTTTTTGAGCCTACATTTTATGCAAATTATATTCTTTTAAAATACCAAATTGCATGCTTTAATTCTTTATGCAAATGTATGTTAAATCTTAAGGTAGTTAACTACCAACTTGGTAAATAAATATTTATATACCATCCTTTAACAATTGAATCACTTAATCCTTGTCACCCTCGTAACTATATGGTAACTATACTAGCTTTAGGGTGTACTTAAGCGACATACTAGTCTTACTTAAGTACCGGGGTATTAAATACCATAATCATCGTCCTTTACTCATGAAAGTGGTTTTGGACAGTTATTGTGGGTAAATGATTGAAATATTCAGATAATGTATTTTGCTCCCCAAAAACCCTATTAAATTGCTGTTACCATACTTGGGCGGGTGGTATGGTGGTGGGTGCCGTCGGAGCATGAGAGTGGTTGGTATGCGGTATGAATTGATATGTGGTATGAACCGCCTGAATGGCTTAAGGACTTAATCTTGTCATGACCTCCTATTGTAAAACAAGTACAACCACAAGTCTATAAAGTACAACTCGGCTTAGTAAATTTATTAGACTCTAAAAGTCATCTCACTGGTGGAGGAGTGAAGTAGTGCAAGTGTGAGCTTGAATGAGACACCGATGGTGAATTTGCTAGCTACGATAGTCGTCATGGAACGTCGTAGTCCATCTGTGTCAGCGTTGTGGTGGACATCCCACACAACTTATAGGACCCATCGCAAATAGGAGCGACCCATATGGGTGAGAGGGTGGAAGGGGCGAGATAATTTGAAAGGTTACTGTGATGATCTCTCATCTACATGACCAAGGAATCGTATGGGGCAATGAGTTGATTGTCTCTTGTGGGTACAATGTATAACCTCTGCAGAGTCTAAACTATTTAAACAGTCGTGCCTACGATCAAGCCGGACATGAAAACTTGCTAGAGTTAGTTCTATTTATAAAACTTTGTGGGTGGGATGAATAATGTGTCGGGCTCACCTAGCCCGTGATTTGGATTTTTCTTGGGTCGCCGCACCCAGTGATGTTAATAAGTGGAGGTTACTTCAATCAAAATTTAAGTATAGGTGGAGGTAACATTCTTTGTTATAAATATTGCACAATATCTCTCTAATAAAATGAGATTTTGTTAAATTGCTAAGTCATAGGAATTTCTAAATATTTTAATTGAAAATATTGCTTTTAGCAAATAAAAGAACCTGATTCATCCTTGCTAAGCCTTGCATGTATTATTTCTGCATCATGTGTGTTGACTCGCGAGCATGAAAGTTTTGCTCACCCCGCACTTTCCCCAACCCTCAGAACCCGTGGATCAAGGACATTACGTTTACTACGAGGATCCAGAAGTTGGAAGCCTAGGAGATGATGAAGAGTAGTTTAGTTCGTATAGTTTAGGTCCCGCCTCAGTCCAGCTGACTCCATCGGTGCTTGCGTGCATCCAATATCATCCAAATCTTTGGTTAATATCGGACGCACACGGTTTTCCCCAATCGCTTGCCTGTGGGGAGATGTGTTTTACCCTTTTACTTCCGCTACCGCTTTCGCTACTTTTGTAATGAAATCATTTGACATGTTCGGCTCTTGTTGTAAAACTCGACCCGACGCGGTCAATGTGACTCTGATGTTTATAATATAATGTTTGATTCGGTTTGCATCATGTATGAAATGATTCAGTGATGTATATGTGAATCCTATCTACTGATCTAGGGAATAACATAGTGTTTTCACGTAGAATTTGGATTTATGAAATCCGAATCCGACAGTACAATACTACAGTACGATATAAGATTGTTTTGCCTTTTTTTCCTCTCCTTTTGAGCATATACAATGTAAGATCATAAACACCTGAAAAATCCCATTAAAAGAGATGACTACTTCATGGTGCTAACAGATCCATATGTTTTGAAAATGTTGCCTAGCGAGGTTGCTTTTGATCAAAAATGGAAAAGCTCACCCGAACCACTGTGAATTGTAAAGCACCTTGCTCATTGATTTGCTAGCTAATTAAACCTTTTTTTTGCGAAGAAAGGCCTAACTAATAATCTTCTCGCTCAAGAATATCAAATGCACTAGATCTTGTCGACACACACGGGTCAACAAGAACACTAATTCGGAGCGTTCGGTGTGTGCCGGCCGGCCTCCCAGCTAGTACCAGTACCCCCGGAAGTTTCGACCTGCGCCCAGGAAAGAGTTTTGTACGATTAAGTGTAGTACCTCGACATGAACATTTGACCAGCTTCTCCACTGTTGCTCGCATACTTCAGTAGGCAATTACCGACTCTCCTTTATGCTATAGTTCCACAAACTCGTAATGATTGCGCATACGAAGAGGCTCGCCGATAGACATGTCAGGTCGTCCACCGAACTCGATGGGTCCACCATTTGTTACTCGATGTTTTGCAAATCACAACGGTTGCCTGTGCCTGAAGATCTGTACTTTGCAACAAGTGATCGATGCTGGCGTATGTACATGATGCACAAATATATATGTAGTCGGCACAGCCAGTGTGTACGGTACGGTGTGCAACGGCATGCACCAACCAATCTTCTCAGGCAGCCAAACCTAAGGCGGGGTCAGTCGCAATGTCACATGTCAATGGTAGCTAGTATTTGTCCGATCGATATATCGATGGATGGAGGAGGGATGATGTAAAGTAACATATGTAAGGGACACATATAATAGCTTAGGGTTTGAACAAAGTGGGATGGAAGCAACCTTATCTTAGGCAGCTTCCTTTGAACATATATGCTGTACCAGAAAGGATAAAAGAAAGAGGGGGAAGAAAGGAGCAGTGAGGGTGAAGCTTATTGGGAACCAAATGGCCGGGGAGAGATCGTTTTCTCTTCGAGTGAGAGCAATCCCAATTCCAAAGTCCCCAACTAAACATTAGCTCGCGGGGAACTTTCTCTCGCTAGAGAAAGAGAAAGAGAAAGAGAAAAGGATGAGCTGATGACAGGTAAGGACTGAAGCTAGGATCGAGGAGTTTAGTATGAGCAGACGGCCGGGCAATAATACGATGACATGAGATGAACCGCCCGGTCCATTTGCCGTGGCACAAAAGGGTCGGATATGCGCTCCGAAATATCGTGCTGATGGTGACCATTTCAGATCAATTAATGGAGGGTACCGCATGCTCTCTCTCTCTCTCTCTCTCTCTCTTACCAATTAATTTTCAGACATGCATGCGTCTGATCAACTGTCCTGCCACCAACTCGTGGATCTTGTCAAAGTTTTGAGAAACATATCGGCGAGCTGAGTGTGAGACAATCTGCAGGACGGGAGGTGAGTTTGGAGAGCTAGTACAGTCAGTAGAGGCACACACTTGTATGGGTACAACAGGATTGTTTGTTTCAAGTACCTAATTAGACAGCGTACCTGGAATCGCTGCGTGGCTCGCAAGCCTACGTGCGTACGACGGTACAGTTTCTGCAAACACACGTCTCTCTGTGCACGAGCCTAGCAGCAGCTAGTAGCTACGACGACATTGATCAGCCCATATAAAGTTTAAGGATCGAAAGAAACACTTGAATCGCTTGTCAAATGGCTCGGAGCTCTTGCCCATGTGCAAACGAGCTCGGCCGTCCCATTTCCAACAGGGCAGACGTTGCTAACAGAATGGTGTGCTCCACAATGTCCGGACTAAATGCGCAAGATAGGATCTTGTTTTCAGAGAGAGAGAGTTCAGAGAGAGAGAGAGAGGACGAATTGCAACTACTGCACTCTATATCTGATCCTAAGGCAGTACGTCCATCGTCGTTGCATGTCTGATGTCTCTGACCATTTATTGCTTTGTGTCGGATGAATCGCAGCACACTAGGACCACAAGATGTAGCCAGTGTATATATCCAACGGATGGAGACAATGATATAGTGTTTAGTGCATTGCAAATTAAGAACTGTGCATCTATATATATTTGTACATGCTAGATTTAGAGCTTGCGTTTGGATCAAACAGTCGATCGGTGGTACAAAATCATTTTTCAAGAGTTTGGAATGGGACGCAGAGACCGAGAGATCTATGATTCACGATCTCACGGCAATGGTTAGTACCTGAAAATTGAAACAAACAAATGAGGTGCCTTGTCAAGCTCAAAAACCCGTAGCAAAAGCAGCAGCTCGTTTCATTTTAGGTGGAAATGGTTACGAAACATAATTGTATGGACAAAAGACTAAACCGTCTCTAAATTTTTTTAACCCCTTCTGGGCTATAAATTGCTGTATTTTGAGGGCTATTTAGTAATTTCTCAATTAGGGAAAAGAGGACATAGAA
The DNA here is from genome assembly GCA_036346395.1 of Hsuehochloa calcarea. Lineage (NCBI taxonomy): Eukaryota > Viridiplantae > Streptophyta > Magnoliopsida > Poales > Poaceae > Hsuehochloa > Hsuehochloa calcarea. Next base: position 52,715,470 of record CM070598.1, read on the forward strand.
AAGAAAAGAAAAGAAAAAGAAGGTGAGTCCACTTGTCGGTGAGAAAAGAGGAAGAGATAAGACTGGAGACTAAGTCTCCAACCCTATCCCGTTTGCGCGTGCGGCCTGGCGGCTCTCTCGTGAGCGCGTGCGATCTGGGCGTAAGACTCACGGCGGCGTCGTTGGAAGCACGGACGGCTCGGTCGCCTCAGGCGCCAGTCATTGGCAGCAGCCACCCCGCCCACTCTTCCTCCTCTTCTTAAGGCGCTCCTCCTCTCTTCTTTCTTCACACCTGAAAAAATAGTGAGTTTCTTCCCCTTTTTAGTTCTTCCTCTCTTCCAATTTGATCTCGGATTTTTTGAGCCATGAGAGCTGCCTCGACACCATGGTTGGTCCTGGCGCCGTTGGCAGCAAGGCTCAGCTCCTCCTCCTTGCGCACTCCCTATTCTTTTCTTGCGCCATCTCTCTGTTGAGGTTGCCGTGAGAAATCGGGTGTTGTGCATTTGAGAATTGGACTCGGCCAGTTCTTATCTGATCTAGGAGAGAAGAAGGCTTCGATTTGGTGATTTCTGCTCTGTGGGTGCATTCGACCGGTGCATCCTCGATTGGGTCTTGTGCGGCATTCTCTGTACCTCGTCTTCATTATTGGTGTGTCTCGTTTTGTGAAGTTGGCATTGTATCTTGTAACATCCCAATTTTCAGAGCTTTAAAAATCTTTTAAATATTGGTAGCAGGAAAATTCATCATTTGGATTTATTTGAATATTAAATTAAAAAGCTTAATATGGACTTTTAGAACAAATTGATTTAATGTGCTTAATCCCAACATCAACAATTGTCAAAACTATTTTATTTAGATTCTATATGCTTGGATATATTTTACGAAATTTTACGAATTTTTCCAAAGTCATTTGCTATTTTCTAATTGCTATTTGCATTTTCTCGGATTTATTTAAAAGAAAAACCTATTTTAAATCCTTGAACGATCTTGGGCGAAGCCCAAAGACTATTCCATCGCCTCGGCCCGACTTCCGCGTGCTCGCTTGCCGCCGTCGGATCGTGGCTGGGCGCTTGGATCTCGGCCAGCGCGCTATCTCCTCTCTCTCTCGACGGCGTGGGCCGCCGAGGTCGTCGTCTCGACACGGTCTTCTTCCTCCCGCTTTCTACTTTGTCGCCATTTTTCGCGAAGGAGCTCGTCCAAAAACGCGCATCCGCCGCCGATTTCTCGCGCAACCCCACCAATCAGAGCCCCACTATTCCGTATCCATCCCCAACCGAATTAACCTTCAAATCTCGCTCTATCTCCTAAAACACGGAAGATCCGAGCGTGACCGAGACGGACTCAATTGGGGATTCCATCTCGATCGCTTAAGAGCCCTATAAATACACCCTAGGGTTCCCCTCGTCCTCCGCATCCCATAGCAGATGCCTGCCGTCGATCTCTCGCTCCAGAGCCCCACATTAGCCCAAAATCAAACTTTCGCCGCCTCGGTTTCGCCGTTTACCGCCTTGCCGCCGTCGCCGTTCGGTAGTCATCATTGCCTCCTTGGGCTCGGTGTTGCTCGAGCCACCTCGAGTCGCTTTCTCGTCGCCGAGTCCCACTGTCGCCGCCGTCCGACAAAAGCCGTGACTTCGCCGCTTCTTCTCCACCGCCGGTCGCTGCCGTCACTTTCACCTTTGGTAAGGTCGGCACTAGGTGCGCAATAAGCGCAGGATGGCTCTGGTACCCTTGGTCGCCGGCGACTTCGCCACCGATCGCGGTGATACCCTTGGTCCCGTCGTGCCGCCGTCGGCCATGACTCGTCGTATGCGCGTCGACCTCTCGCGCCTCTCGCCGCCTCGTGTGCAGCGCGTGGCGCCAGATCAGCCCGACATCTGCTGCGTCGTGGCGATCCCACCGCGCCAGATCTCCTCGGTTGGTGCACTTTCGGTCCACTGCGTGAACCCGAGGCCGACGATGGGTCCCACATGTCGAATTCTTTTAATTATAATTCTTTTCCGGAAATTCTCGGTGGCGACGCAAGCATTGCGCAATAATCCGATTTTCCTTTATAAAAATAATTCGGAAATTCGAGAAAATCCAAATTAGGGTTTAATTGATTTTCCAATCTTCCAAAGCCCATATCTTTTGCATCCGAAGTCCAATTGAGCCCATTCAAATTTGTAAATTCATATAAAATTAAGATCTATTTAATGGTGAATTTTATTTAATTTTTGGAGTTTGTTTTGCCTCTGTTATTTATTTGTTTTATTTCTTTTGTCTCGTTTGCGAGTAGACGTCGATACTTCGGGGAATTTTGCAGAAGAAGGAGCACCTCAAGACCAAGACCAATATCTAGATCTATTCCAAGGCAAGTTATACCTTTGATCATTTTGAACCCAGTTTTCAAATACTTTGTTTCAATGTATTGCATTCTATTTCAATTATTTATTTAAATGCTTTTGGGATAGATATTAATCCAATTTGTTATATCCACCTTGTCTATTGTATGCCATGATCTTTTGTCACCCTAGGTTGATTAATTATTTAGTTGGTATTATTGTAGCACCAACGTGGGTTGGTTAGATACGATTAGACTGCTTAGCCATGCCACGAGTCATCATTTCATGTGAGAGTTGCAATTATAAATTTGACTAAGTGATTATGGAACTGTGTGATGAATCTGTGTGTGCTGTGTGCTGTTACTCGTTGATGGCATGTGTTGCACTTAATCAACAGGGTGGGAAAAGATTTAGACTGAGGCAAGTGGTGGATTTTGTGTGAATGGTGGAGCTGTGTGCTATAAACTTTGTGATTTGGGTTAAAACTGGAAGTCTTGCCTTGGTCAATTAAGGACTTAACTTTGTGCGCCATTGAACTGGGCCTTACTGTACGACCACATGCCTAGTATGGGCTGGGCCTGACTTAGTAAGTTATGGAGTCTTGACATTGACAACTCAGGTTGTATTTAAGCTATGTGATGAGCTGGAGGTGTGATATGTCACATCGCGGGACGGTTCGCTGCATCCTGTCCAATGGTGTGTGTCGTTCCAAGGGCTGTGTGTACAAATTGGACGGCAGTAAAGCACACCAGGAGTGTCATTGTTTGAGATGAAGTCTCTGAAAGGTTTTGTTGTGATCAACTCTGATCCGGTTGGTTTCATCGTGTGGGTAAAGTGTACAACCTCTGCAGAGTGTTTAACCCAATCTATTCGAATAGCCGCGTCCTCGGATATGGACATGCTCGGGAATTTCATACGAGGGGTAGATTTTCATAAAACAATTGGGAAGGGTCAGCTGTGTGAGATAACTTGTTCAGCTGTGTGAAAGAACTTGATTAGACTGTGTGTCCTTTGTGAAATCAATTGTTAACTTATTATTGTCTATTTGTTTTGAATTATGCTTTCAATCTATTATTTGTATTCAATTGCAAATGTTGCATTTCTGCAAAACAACCACAGAAGCCATTCCTTTGGAATAAGCCATCATCTATAAATTGCATTCTGTGGTATGACTTGCGAGTACGGTGTGTACTCACTCTTGCTAAACAAATCAACAGAAGTGGAGGAGTCGTCGCCTGCTTTTGAAGAAGAGTTCTCCGAAGGTTGAGCGTTAGGGTCTTGATCGATCGGTTGCTGTGGTAAATTGATGGGAGCCACCAGAGTTTATTTCGTTTCCGCTGCAGTTTATTTCTTTATTGCCAGCCTTGCATGGCTTAATAAATGTAACACTCGACCATAAGGTCCCAACAATTATTTGTTATTTAAATGTACTCGTTTATTCTTATATTCATTGTATGGATGTGATATTTCATCAATGTTGACACTGTGTGCACTAGCGTGATCCTGGACTAGTGCAGAATACACAGAGGGTCCAGATTTGCATATTTGGGTCCCGACAGAGGTGGTATCAGAGCCATACTGACTGTAGGTCTTGACCCTAGTTAGATTGGCCGTTCTTAGTGAGTCCAAAACTACTTTCTAAAGCAAATATTAACTTACAAGATTAATTGAACTCCTTAACTCATCTCATGTCTCTCTTGACTCAACTATTGTCAAATTCTCTCTCCCATTGTTTTAAAGTTGTTTTCATATCCTTGTCCATCTTGACAGATGCCTCGTCTTGAGTTATGGAGAGCGCAAGGGAGGACTTGCCGCCGAGCTTTGGAAGTTGCTACAAGTACTTGGAGGGTTCGATCGTCCATTGTACCGTGGCAGTGCTTGGATTGTGAACGGCCGAGATCGTGGAGTGATCTGCCATTTGACCATCTACGCCAGGCAGAACACCAAGGCGAGTAAACCATTGAACATCTCAGCTCGAAGGAGTATTTGGATTGAAGCAATCCAGAGTCTTCGCGCTTGCCATCCCGAGGATCGCAACATCTACTCGAGAGCTTCGTGACACGCTTTTCGTTATCATCCCGCACTTCCGACGTGGATCTTGCCGCACGCTTTCCGTCTCTGAAGGAGAAGACAACGCCACCGTCGTGCATCTCGCCCAGTTCGCCGCTGCTCAGGAGGAATCGTTGGAGTTAGCCGCTACAGAGCTGGAGTGTACCTATGAGACTCTTCAGAGAGCTGAAGAAAGGATCGCCATATTAGAAGAAACTCTTTATGGACGACACGATCACGAAGAAGACACTCAAGAAGAAGACCGAAGAAGGCGATGGACCGGTGAACCGGAAGAGCAGCGAGAGGCGTGAGAGCGAAGCACCAGCGGACTGCACGAGGACACTGCTCCTATTGCACCATCCCCGGGACATCAGGATCAGTTTGCGAGGATGCCAGCTCACTTTCAGGTCTACAGCAGGCGGGAGCACCGTCAAGGCTGCGGAGGCTATTTGATTGAGTAGTCTGTTCGCGTTGTTTCAGGCTTAGCCAGTATTAAGTCTTGAGTCGCCCTTTAGGCGGTAGTTTGGTGTGCTTAAATTCGTCCTTATTTTTGAGTGCAAGTATGAGTGCAAAGGCCCTTAGGCATTTGTTGCAAGCCATACTATTATCTTAATCAATATAAGAGTTTCATTGAGCTTTCTTAAAATATGTTGGGTTTTACCTACCCCGCTTAGTTCTACAACTTATCTCGTGCTTGCTACCTTATCTAACCCCGAGATTCACGGATGGTTCGGACTCGTCAAGTCTGCGCAAGTGGTTCCGATACTCGGTGTCGGAAGGGCGGAGCAAATCCCGGAGAAGCGGTTCCACCACAAGCACCTTGATCGATCTGCGAATTTTGGAGCATTCATGGCGGCTCGGACCGGTGATGTACACCATGATGAATCGGATGCAAGCTATGAATAACGAGCAACAACAATCGAGATCACAATGGAACCCCGATTGCTCATGGTCACAATGGATCATCAAGTTGGCGAGTTTATGAGGACCCGTCCACCAACCTTTTACGGACATGTCTCACGGAGAAGGCGATGATTGGCTCGTGTTATTGAGAAAAAATGCGATCACTCAATGCGGCGATCATGAAAAAGTTCATGACGCCTCTCACGGATGGAAGGCATTGTTGCCGAATGGTGCGAAAACTTGTGCGGCGCATGGAACGCCGCAAGATATTACTTGGGAAGAGTTCACAACCGCTTTTTGCAAGATCATGTACCGTAAGGAATCATGGATCCAAGAAGGATGAATTTCGTGCTCTCAAGCAAGGAGGAATGTCGGTGATCGACTACCTCAACAAATTCTCTCAACTTGCTCGATATCTCGCGGAAGATGTCGCCAGCGACAAGGCTCGTCGAGTCGTTTTACAAAGGATTGAACACTGGACTTCAAGTCAACTTGATCGCCCACACCTTTCCTGATTTTCAAGAGTTGATCAACAAGGCTTTGATTCTAGAGGATAAGCGCAAGGAATTGGAAGATCATCGTAAGCGCAGGATGGCTCAGCAAGGAAGTCACCAACCCCACCGAGGGCAAGAATGATTCCACCGCAGCTTTAGCCGTTTTCCACCACGAGTGCGCGGACCACCGCACCAACTTCAAGACTCGCCCGATTGCTCGAATTTTCGCAACCCTGCACCAGTCAACCCCAATCCAGTAAGCAACCCACAGAATACAACCAGAGTTTGCTTTACCTGTCGTCAGCCAGGGCATTTCGCCAACCGATGTCCGCAGAATGGGACTATCACTCCAGTACGCTTCAACCTTGGGAACACACCAGCCAAGACACCAGTACAAGGCAACCATCAAGGAACTTCTCAAGCTACCGGTCAATCCGAGGAGCACCGCCATCGGTGGTCGAGGTCCGTGTCAACCACGTCACTCTAGAAGGAGCCCAAGAAACACCTGACGTTGTACTGGGTAAGTTTCTAGTAAATTCAGTACCTGCATCAGTTCTGTTTGATTCTGGTGCTTCGCATTCGTTTGTTTCTGGAATTTTTGCAACTAAGAACAAATTGGAAGTTATACATCTTAAGCATACTCTGTTAGTCCAGTCGCCTGGAGCAGAGCTAAGTTCTAAAGTTGGATGTTTAGGAGCTAGGCTACTCATAGCTGGAGTTGAGTTTCTAGCCAACCTAATAGTTCTAGACACTCAGACCATAGATGTCATCCTTGGTATGGATTGGTTATCCAAACATAAAGCAGTGCTAGATTGTGGCCGAAGAGCCGTGACAATTGAGGATACCACAGGAAAGAAAGTTGAATTTCTAGCCACCTCAGTACGTAATGGACATTTGGTAGTCAACAGTCTGAAGACAGTTTCTTTGGAAGATGTACCTGTAGTAAAAGATTATCCAGACGTATTTCCAGAAGAATTACCAGGAATGCCACCGGACCGTGACATTGAGTTTGTCATCGATCTAGTGCCAGGAACAGCACCAATTTCCAAGAGACCCTATCGGATGCCAGTCGATGAACTTGTGGAAATGAAGAAGCAGATAGGAGAACTACTGGAGAAAGGTTTTGTAAGACCTAGTTCGTCGCCATGGGGAGCACCAGTTTTGTTCGTCAAGAAGAAAGATGGAAGTATGAGAATGTGTATCGATTATCGTTCTCTCAATGAAGTTACCATCAAGAACAAGTACCCATTGCCCAGAATAGATGATTTGTTCGACCAGATGAAAGGAGCCGGAGTATTCTCCAAGATCGATCTACGATCAGGTTATCTTCAGTTGAAGATTTGTCCTAAGGATATACCAAAGACCGCTTTCTCAACCCGGTATGGACATTATGAATTTTTAGTCATGTCTTTTGGATTGACTAATGCCCCTGCCTACTTCATGAACATGATGAACAAAGTATTCATGGAATATTTGGATAAGTTCGTGGTAGTATTCATTGATGATATTTTGGTATACTCAAAGTCAGAAGAAGAACATACAGGACATTTGAGATTAATCCTAGAGAAGCTCAGAGGACATCAGTTGTATGCCAAGTTCAGCAAGTGTGACTTTTGGAAGAAGAAAGTTGATTTTCTCGGTCATGTGATGACAAATTAAGGAGTAGCGATTGACCGGAAGGTTAAAGTCAGAATGAATTGGGAGCAGCCCAAGACGGTTACTCAAATTCGTAGTTTCTTGGGAATGGCAGGATACTATCGTCGTTTCATTGAAGGGTTCTCAACGATTGCTAAGCCCCTTACGCAATTGTTGAAGAAGGAGAAGAAGTTTATTTGGACCCCAGCTTGTGAAGAGAGTTTTCAAGAATTGAAGAAACGTTTGACTTCAGCCCCAGTGCTAGTTTTGCCGGATATCAGTAAGGATTTTGATATCTATTGTGACGCCTCACGTCAAGGATTAGGATGTGTCCTTATGCAAGAAGGAAGAGCTGTCGCTTATGCGTCAAGGCAATTAAGGCCTCATGAAGAGAATTATCCTACCCATGATTTGGAATTAGCTGCCGTAGTGCATGCCTTGAAGATTTGGCGTCATTATCTCATCGAATTTGTGAAGTCTACACAGATCATAAGAGCACAAGTACATTTTCACTCGACCGATTTGAACATGAGACAGAGAAGATGGTGGAATTAATAAAGGATTATAATCTTGGAATCCATTACCATCCCGGTAAGGCCAATGTAGTTCTGGATGCACCGAGTCGTAAGAGCTCTTGCAATGCTCGAAGCAAAAGAGTTGTGTTCGAACTTGGGAGGAATTCCGAAGCTACTGACTAGAAGTTGTTAGGAAGGATTTGTGGCCAATTTGGAAGTACAGTCTACTCGGAGAAACAGATTCGTGAAGCTCAACCTAAGGATTCGAGTTTCTTGATCTCAAGAAGAAGATGTCGAAGGAAAATTTAAATACTTCACCGTGGATGATCGGGATATCTTGTGGATCAATGGGCGATCTGTGTACCGGATATGGATGGATTAAGACAGTGATTACAAGGAAGCCCATGACTCAAAGTATTCAATTCACCTGGAAGCACTAAGATGTATCGGGATGTTAAGAATAAGTTTTGGTGGCCAAACTTAAAGCGAGGCGTCGCGAGTTCGTTGCCTTATGCGGCGTGTGTCGAAAGTAAAGGCCGAACATCGAGACCAGCAGGATTGCTACAACCGAAGATACCGAATGGAAGTGGGAAGAGATCGGTATGGATTTCATTACGGTTTACCTAAGACTCAATCAGGTTATGATTCGATCCGGTAATAGTGGATCGTTTGACTAAGGTTGCCCATTTCTTGCCACCAAAACCACTTACTCGAGAGACCGCTTGGCGGAATTGTATATGTCAAAATCGTCGACCGCACGGTGTGCCTAAGAAGATAGTGTCGGATCGAGGATCTCAATTCACCTCTCGTTTACGGCGAGTCTACATGAAGCCCAGGAACTCATCTAAATTTGATCGCTTATCATCCACGCATGATGGACAGATCGAAAGAGTCAACCGATATTAGAAGATATGTTGAGAGCACGTGCCTTAGCTAATGCTACCAGTTGGGATAAAAGTTTATCGTATGCGAATTCTCATACAACAACAGATTATCAAGCCGGTTTGCGATGTCACCATTTGAAGCTCATGCGGTGCGTGCTGCGAACTCCGTTGAATTGGTCGAGACAATGAGCGTGTAGTGTTCGGGCGATATTATTCAGAAGCGAAGAACAAGTTGCTATGATCGAGAGAGGTTAAAGATAGCCCACCCGAGCAAAAGAGTTATGCCGATAATCGTCGTCGTGACCTCGACTTTGAACGAGAGGATTTTGTGTATCTTGAGTTACTCCGCTCGAGGTGTTAAGAGATTCCACACCAAAGGGAAGCTTGCTCCAAGGTATGTGGGTCCATTCAAGGTTTTGGAACGCCGTGGAGAAGTTGCGTACAGCTTGGAGCTACCACGATCGTTAGCGAGAGTGCATGATGTCTTTCATGTCTCTCACCAAGAAGTGTCTTCGTGTGCGAAGAGCGGACCCGTTGGAGTCAATTGAATCAAGGAAGATCTCACATACAAAGAGCACTGTCAAGATTTTGGATGTCACAGAGCGCGCACTGAAGCAAGACCGTTCGTTTACGCAAAGTCCAAGGAGTAACCACTGGAAGGAGAAGCAACGTGGGAACGTGAAGAAGAGTTAAAATTCGAGTTCCTAGCCTTTTCTCTAGCTAGCCTAATCTCGGGACGAGATTCGTTTAAGGGGAAGGTTTGTAACATCCCAATTTTGAGCTTTAAAATCTTTTAAATATTGGTAGCAGAAAATTCATCATTTGGATTTATTTGAATATTAAATTAAAAAGCTTAATATGGACTTTTAGAACAAATTGATTTAATGTGCTTAATCCCAACATCAACAATTGTCAAAACTATTTTATTTAGATTCTATATGCTTGGATATATTTTATAGAATTTTCTGGAATTTTTCCAAAGTCATTTGCTATTTTCTAATTGCTATTTGCATTTTCTGGATTTATTTAAAAGAAAAACCTATTTTAAATCCTTGAACGATCGGGCGAAGCCCAAAGACTATTCCATCGCCTCGGCCCGACTTCCGCGGCCGCTTGCCCCCCGCCGTCGGATCGTGGCTGGGCGCTTGGATCTCGGCCAGCGCTTCTTCGCCTTCTCTCTCTGACGCGTGGGCCCGCCGAGGTCGTCGTCTCCGACACGGTCTTCTTCCTCCCGCTTTCTCGCCTGTCCGCCATTTTTCGCCCGAAGGAGCTCGTCCGAAAAACGCGCAACCGCCGCTGATTTCTCGCGCCAACCCCACCAATCTGTAGCCCGAGCTATTCCGTATCCATCCCCAACCGAATTAACCTTCAAATCTCGCTCTATCTCCTAAAACCGGAAGATCCGAGCGTGACCGAGACGGACTCAATTGGGGATTCCATCTCGCCGCTTAAAGCCCTATAAATACACCTAGGGTTCCCCTCGTCCTCCGCATCCATGCAGCGCCTCCGTCGATCTCTCGCTCGAGCCCCCACATTAGCCCAAAATCCAAACTTTCGCCGCCTCGGTTTTTCGCGTTTACCGCCGCTGCCGTCTGCTTCGGTGCCATCGACTGCCTCCTTGGGCTCGGTGTTGCTCAGGCCACCTCAGTCGCGCTTTCTCGTCGCCGGAGTCCCACTGTCGCCGCCGTCCGACAAAAGCCGTGACTTCGCCTCGCTTCTTCTCCACCGCCGGCCGCCGCCACTTTCACCTTGGTAAGGTCAAGCACTAGGTGCGCAATAGCGCAAGGATGGCTCGGTACCCTTGGTCGCCGGCGACTCGCCACCGATCGCGGGTGATACCTTTGGTCCCGTCGTGTGCGCCGTCGGCCATGACTCGTCGTGCCGCGTCGACCTCTCGCGCCTCTCGCCGCCTCGTGTAACGCGTGGCGCCAGACGCCGCAAGACACGCTGCGTCGCGTCTTGGCCCATCCACCGCGCGGATCTCCTCGGTTGCTCGGCTTTCGGTCCACCGTGAACCGAGACCCATGGGGTCCCACATGTCGAATTCTTTTAATTATAATTCTTTTCCGAAATTCTCGGTGACGCAAGCATTGCGCAATAATCCGATTTTCCTTTATAAAAATAATTCGGAAATTCGAGAAAATCCAAATTAGGGTTTAATTGATTTTCCAATCTTCCAAAGCCCATATCTTTTGCATCCGAAGTCCAATTGAGCCCATTCAAATTTGTAAATTCATATAAAATTAAGATCTATTTAATGGTGAATTTTATTTAATTTTTGGAGTTTGTTTTGCCTCTGTTATTTATTTGTTTTATTTCTTTTGTCTCGTTTGCGAGTAGACGTCGATACTTTGGGGAATTTTGCAGAAGAAGGAGCACCTCAAGACCAAGACCAATATCTAGATCTATTCCAAGGCAAGTTATACCTTTGATCATTTTGAACCCAGTTTTCAAATACTTTGTTTCAATGTATTGCATTCTATTTCAATTATTTATTTAAATGCTTTTGGGATAGATATTAATCCAATTTGTTATATCCACCTTGTCTATTGTATGCCATGATCTTTTGTCACCCTAGGTTGATTAATTATTTAGTTGGTATTATTGTAGCACCAACGTGGGTTGGTTAGATACGATTAGACTGCTTAGCCATGCCACGAGTCATCATTTCATGTGAGAGTTGCAATTATAAATTTGACTAAGTGATTATGGAACGTGTGATGAATCTGTGTGTGTTTGTGTCTTTGTTACTCGTTGATGGCATGTGTTGCACTTAATCAACGAGGTGGGAAAAGATTTAGACCGAGGCAAGTGGTGGATTTTGTGTGAATGGTGGAGTGTGTGCTATAAACTTTGTGATTTGGGTTAAAGCTGGAAGTCTTGCCTTGGTCAATTAAGGACTTAACTTTGTGCGCCATTGAACTGGGCCTTCTTGCATCGACCACATGCCTAGTATGGGTTGGGCCTGACTTAGTAAGTTATGGAGTCTTGACATTGACAACTCAGGTTGTATTTAAGCTATGTGATGGGCTGGAGGTGTGATATGTCACATCGCGGGACGGTTCGCTGCATCCCTGTCCAATGGTGTGTGTCGTTCCAAGGGCTGTGTGTACAAATTGGACGGCAGTAAAGCACACCAGGAGTGTCATTGTTTGAGATGAAGTCTCTGAAAGGTTTTGTTGTGATCAACTCTGATCCGGTTGGTTTCATCGTGTGGGTAAAGTGTACAACCTCTGCAGAGTGTTTAACCCAATCTATTCGAATAGCCGCGTCCTCGGATATGGACATGCTCGGGAATTTCATACGAGGGGTAGATTTTCATAAAACAATTGGGAAGGGTCAGCTGTGTGAGATAACTTGTTCAGCTGTGTGAAAGAACTTGATTAGACTGTGTGTCCTTTGTGAAATCAATTGTTAACTTATTATTGTCTATTTGTTTTGGAATTATGCTTTCAATCTATTATTTGTATTCAATTGCAAATGTTGCATTTCTGCAAAACAACCACAGAAGCCATTCCTTTGGAATAAACCATCATCTATAAATTGCATTCTGTGGTATGACTTGCGAGTACGGTGTGTACTCACTCTTGCTAAACAAATCAACAGAAGTGGAGGAGTCGTCGCCTGCTTTTGAAGAAGAGTTCTACGAAGGTTGAGCGTTAGGGTCTTGATCGATCGGTTGCTGTGGTAAATTGATGGGAGCCACCAGAGTTTATTTCGTTTCCGCTGCAGTTTATTTCTTTATTGCCAGCCTTGCATGGCTTAATAAATGTAACACTCGACCATAAGGTCCCAACAGTTATTTGTTATTTAAATGTACTCGTTTATTCTTATATTCGTTGTATGGATGTGATATTTCATCAATGTTGACACTGTGTGCACTAGCGTGATCCTGGACTAGTGCAGAATACACAGAGGGTCCAGATTTGCATATTTGGGTCCCGACATATCTCCACCAACCTCGTCTGGTATTCACGGCACAGCGGCGCGGTTGGTTTTCTGAGATAGTTCATTTTGCGTGCCTTGCCCGATTCTACTCAGTGGCTTTGAGTGCCATCCGCACAGTGAGTTTGATCTTTTTAGTTTTTTTTGCATTACTTTGCATTGTGTGTTGTGCTAGTTGAATTACATTATGTAATTATTATCTAGTACTGGGAGACTTTGCTAAGTGATGATTGTGGGCTCGGATTAATGCTCGATGAGAATAAATGTCATATATGAAATTGGATTGATAACTAGATCAGACTTGAGCTAATTGTTTGCTTACTAGTGTTGTTTGATCTCTAGCGATTCTGTTCTATCTCTTTCAGTAGTTCGGTTGCATTTGTGCATTCTAACCATGATTAATTTGTGCACTATGATACTTCTGTTTCTCTGTTAGCCGATAACAGTTAAGGTTGTGATCTCATTTTTGCAATGAGAGATATTTTATCTTCTATTAGCCAAAAGGCTTAAGTGTTGTTAAAGTGATATCATTTTTGCACTGTGACATAATTGATCCTTTGTTGGCTGAAAATATAAAATGTTGTTTATTCCTTATGAGATAATTCTTGATATATTAGTAAAGCCTTCATTTGGACTTAAAGTCTGACTTATTGTTGTCATGTCTAACTAGTGAAAATTCTAGACAAAAGTGGCGAGGAGGCCAAGATTAGATCTTGATAAACCCGACATTTGAGAGCAATAAATAACAAGTTAAACATGAGCATTATGCTAATTTGTTTTGTTGTTAAGATCTATCTTTTGAGAATATTATCATGTTTAATTGACATGAAGATATTACATGCTTATATGATATTTCTGTCATTTAAATGTTGCTGGAATTATGCTTTAATGATAATAATAAATGCTGCAATTATTTCTAAATATTTACTAAAACCACTAATTTTATAACATAAATATGAGGACCCCCATATACAAGTGATATACAGATGAATAAAGAATACATATCCTCCTCTATACGTTTGTGTTCATTGTCTCACTCTAGTGTTCATTTGTGTGTGTTCTTGTTATTCTACCAATGATTGTTCTGGAGATTCTAACGATGTATGGTATTATGTAACACATTATCAACACGATTGCTCTTCAATGACCAAATCGACATGATTACTCCTAATCTTTTCCTGCTAGATTAATCCCATAAATTATCTCTTGCTAATTACCAAAATCAGATCGGTTTAATCGGGTTTAGCATTGAGATTACTGTTCATAGTGTAGATTAATTGGATAGAAAAAATGGTAAAATCAACAATATGCCGGCCCACCGAAAAAAGTATAGATAAAAAATTGGAAAAAGAAAAAGGGAAAAATTCCCAAAAATTTGCAAATGGGCCCTCATAGTTCTAAAAATTATGAGGATTTTTTCGCAGATAAGGAAATTTTGTGGAAAACCCGCTGGAGTTTGGGAAATTTACTATGTATTTCGGATTTTTATATATTTTTGCAGAATAACCCCTCGAGAATCTGATTTTTGTGATAGATTATTATGTTCTATGATATATTTTTTTTAATCTAGACCCTGTTTTATGGTTATTTACTTTAATATTATTTATTTTTATACAATAACATAGAATTAAATTAATCATAGAAACTGAATTTCTAAGGTATGTGAGCTTCCATAAATTGTGAAACCTTAAACCTAGTACACCGTGGAAGCATCATATTTTTATGGTTTATTTTTTCCCCTAGTATTGTGTGTTTGGGAAATTAATTAATGGGTTTAGCAATTCTAAAAATTGCTCTGAGACCTTAAAAATTATCAAAAAATTTGAAAAATACCAGGAAAATTCTGGAAAGTGTATAAAATTATCCACTGAATAGATAAAATTAATCGTTATTATTTTGCACTTGTTTTATACATTTAAAATGTTTTACTAGATGTAAACATATAGACAATTTCATAAATTATCCACTGAATAGATAAAATGCCCTGGATGGCAACAATTATTTCACCTTGGTTTATCTCCATGTCATAGCATTGCCGAGCCTGCCGCTGAAAAGGCAAAGGCTTTGCAGTTTATGAGGTAGCACATCTACTCTGCCATTAAGAATGACGACGTGGTGACTAAGTGTGATCCGTTGGCTCTATGGTTTTATCTGCCAGAATGCATGTAAAGTCCAATTGTGCTCCTGCAGACACACGTACCTAGGACTAGACGTCTGTAAAAGGCACCGATAAGCCTCTGTTATGTTCTATGAAGACCTATAGAAATCTCCTAGTTACCCCTTAACTTTGTAAAGATGTTATTTTCTTACACGAGTTGCATTAGTAGTATAGATTCAGCTCCTGCCGAGCTTGGTCCTTCTCCCACTGAGCATCTTTTATATTTTGCTTTTAGATGGAACCTTATGTATTAGATTGTTTTTTTCCACATGTCATGAATAAAATAATGGTCTAAGTTGTTCTATTAAAGTCTTATCTCCTGCTGAATAGTTGACTTAATCTGCTTAATAGAGCATATTGCTAGTAGCATATTTTTACCTCTAGTAAAATAATTAATCTATCATTGAATAAATTTTTATAAACAGTATGCCTGAAAATTGAAAATATGTTGTCATGTCTTGCACGGATGCCCAAATGACAAAAGAAAAAACTATTTTTCTCAGTGGCATAGAACAAGCCTAGTTATATATTGATCTCTGATGGACCACTTTGGCTAGAAAATACTATATTCCTCAAATAAGTACAGAATAACTTCAGCCCTAAGACTTGGAGTCTATATAACATTATTCCACACCACACTGGCTTCTTAATAAGCAGAATGTTACATAATATATATTATTTTATGCCAACAAGATTGTACTCCTGTTGAAGTATGATTGCAAATCTTTAACTCCGACTTCAAGCAAATGCTTGATGCACACACTATCACTTGGGATTTTTATAGTTGGCATAAAAAGGGGGAGGATATTCGGTTTGTGTGGGATATTAGAACGTAAAAGGCATAGAAAAATATTCAAAACAAGTGTCATGGTAGGCACAGTGTCATATCCTAGGTCAAATATAGAAGCAATAAATTAATCTAGTTTTTTTAGAAGATAATTAAAGTAAATTGCATGATTATTATCCTTTTCTAATTGATATGGAAAATAACATTTACGTCATTGCCGATACCCATGTTGTTGTCAACCACAATGATTGCTGCCCACGAAGGGCAATTAATGTGTGTCTTTAGCAATATGTTAACCGCCAGCATGCGGGAACGCACACAGTAAATTAATGGCCGCTTGACACAGCCGCATATATGTCATGTTTGGCTATACACCGAAGCGTGCTATACTCGTCGGAAATGACACATGCATAAATTGGTAAGTGCGGTATGCAACTGCATCATCACCAGAAGCCATATCACTTGCTTGAAGCAAATATAGCCCGCGAACGAAAAAAATAACCTATTGGATTTTTGTTGATCCTAAATGATCTAAATTTGGCAATGTTAATTTTGTCATTGCAAATTAAAATCAGGTATACAATTTATCACCCTTAATTAAATATGGTGTTCCTGTTGAATAATAAATATTCATGTCGAATAATGATACCATTTTGATGATCCAACTATATTTGAAGTCCGAAAGAAAATCCAGTATTTTCGTGTAGACAAACTATAGTCAAATATTGATGTTTCTGAAGAGCATCCGATATATTTATTCTGTTAGAACACACTGCTTATGGCCATAAGAAAATATGTTGCGTAATTATAAACTTGAATTTTAATGATCCAAATTATTTAAAATATGGTATGAGTAATTGGATCAAAATTTGGGCAAATAATAAAGAAGCTAGTATATAGAATAAGTCTGCCAACTCTTGGACTTCCGTAAGGGACCTTCGTCGCAGATTAATGACCAACCAAAAGTTGGAATATACTATAAAATATTAGGATCATGCAGTTTTCTTACCGCTACGCTGATAAAAGTCTAGCTCACTACATATAATCATCAAACCCCTTATTGAAATAAGTATGTGTTGAAAGAATTAAATATTTCCCACATATTATCACCACTGTAGCATACACCTTTGGGCCACCACAAGTTGTTGGAGATCATGTTGGATCTGAAATTCAATCAATCATGTGACCATGATTGGGGAATTTTGTGATATGCTATTAGTAAAGATCAAATCTCGGCATTTGGGGGAGCGAAATGCCCAAAAGTTCGAATGCTGACGTATTTTCCAGAAGAAAAATATCTTTAGTACTGAGATACACACATTAGTCAAGCTAAACTTAATGTTTAGTTTATATTCCTGTACGCCAGAAGTGGAGAGCCTGCCATCTACTTTCTAATTATGGAGGAGTTACCATAGTATTTACTTATAGTAAATATGTCGCTAAGAGTGGAATACCCCAAGCTGAATAGTATATCCATCT
Source organism: Hsuehochloa calcarea (assembly GCA_036346395.1). NCBI lineage: Eukaryota > Viridiplantae > Streptophyta > Magnoliopsida > Poales > Poaceae > Hsuehochloa > Hsuehochloa calcarea. The sequence goes on from CM070598.1 coordinate 52,732,619, forward strand.
TTGCGAAATTGACTTATTGGTTCTTGATCTAAAATCTGTGAGGACGCCTACGGGTCTAAGATATAATGACACTAGTAAAAATAATTATTAATCACTTCTTTAACTCTCCTGAAGAAAACTCACATTAAAGATGAAATACCTAATGAAGAGGTTCATCATGAAGATGAAAGCCCCAATAATTTGATGTGCACATATTACAATGCTAGGAATGTGGAACAACCAAGAATTTTTTTGTTTGACAAATGATAAAGATTTGGTTAATACTAAGATACCCTCAATTAGGAGGATATGGGAGAAAAGTTGTCGACAATCACTTTGCCTCTACAATTGCTAAAGTTTCTTTTATGAGAACACGGACCTGGAACCAAAGTCCATGGCCGAGCGTTTGAAGCGTTCACATCAGGTCACATAATAAAAGCATATGAGGCTGAACCATAATTGTTAAATAAAAATCTTGGAACCATGTATTTCAGACTTAACGGGTCTTTCTGATTACAATGAAGTGGTGAAATCTATGGTTCAAAGGTCCCAGTAGAGACCGTTACTCTCCTAGTATGAATGAAATAATATTCTGTTGCATAATAATTCTGGCAAATGACATGAACAAAATATGCAGTCAATGGGCTCTGAAAATCATTGATGAGATCCTTGATGGACTCAAAATTCATAGTAAGAAAGTAAACAAAATTGCAATATGTATAAAACTCATATCCAATAGTCCCTTACCTGTAGTAAGAGCGTCACTTGGAAGAGAGTGCATCTCCCGGAAGAGAGAACACCTCTCTGAAGGAAAATTATCTTACCGGTTGATCTCTTAATCACACTATTGATCATAGGATCTCTAGAAGTGGACAAGGACCCATCAAGATCTGAAAAAATGTAATGAGAAACCAAAAGACCAAAGGTGTGCCACATAAACACTTATAAAGTGTATCTTCCACCAGAAGTTAGTGGAATGGTGGTTTCCTCTAATAGCATGAAGGTATGGCATACATTGGTGATATTGGCAATTAATCCCCTAAATACCAAAACTAAGACTAATTATATTTTACTATAGAGTGGTACAACTATACTTTGTTGTAACTTTAACCACCCAGAGATAGTTACAAAATATTAAGACCCTAAAATATTTTGATAAATCGTATCCGGAAGGCATACGACTTTGTAACTACTATTACCCTATACCCTCTGCAAGGATAATCTACTTGCATAATGAAATAGTGGTATTTGATAAGTTAAACATATTACTCCCTAATATTGTTTATCCAACTCCACATCTGGATATTTCCTTTTATAGTGGAGGCTAGGTTTAGAGAGAAGAATCTAACGGGCACCTGTTAAGCCCACACACAAACGGGTCGACACTTACGCACACTTTTCAAAGCGGATGACGAACCGAACTTCCTGAACATGTTTCTTTATGATCTTTATCTTCACTTGACCTAAACCGCATCTCCTTGTGCCGTCTTGCGCCGCGGTTTAGCCAAAGGTCACCAGGGAGGTATTTTGGTGAAGTTACCAAAATAGCCCTTCTCAATCATTCTCCAAAGACTGAGTTCAATCTTCATGAAGCAATCCCATGTTTCACCATGTGTAGGTTGAGCAACGGTTCTCTTTATGTCAGCAAGCCTCTTCTATCCGGCTCCCACCGAAACCATCACGGTACTTACACCGACCCACGCGTGTGCCACATAAACACTTATAAAGTGCATCTTCCACCAGAAGTTAGTGGAATGGTGGTTTCCTCTAGTAGCATGAAGGTATGGCATACATTGGTGATATTGGCAATTAATCCCCTAAATACCAAAACTAAGACTAATTATATTTTATTATAGAGTGGTACAACTATACTTTATAGCTCTGCAGAATAAACTATTTGTTGTAACTTTAACCACCCAGAGATAGTTACAAAATATTAAGACCCTAAAATGTTTTGATAAATCGTATCCGGAAGGCATACGACTTTGTAACTACTATTACCCTATACCCTCTGCAAGAATAATCTACTTGTGTTGCATAATGAAATAGTGGTATTTGATAAGTTAAACATATTACTCCCTAATAGTGTTTATCCTAAACCTGCAAATGAGTAATAGGATATTTGTATGTAAGACTCCGCATCATCGTGATAATCCAGTAGATTTGATCACAATATTCTTGCCTATGTTCATTTTTTAAAAATGTATGAAAGACATTAGAGCAACAAGACATCAACAAAAGTTGTCTTCAAGGGGAGCATATGCTAAACACTGATCATCATACTTGAGATTTTAGAAATCTTAGTCAAGCCTAGAAGGTGTTGATACGATGATTACTAATTAAGTACACCTTGAAGGTTTACCACTTAACAGTTTAGATCCAGTTGGTCTACAATGCAAAAATCATGAAGATCATGCATAGATCTTGTTGATCATTACTAAATCCTAAAGATACCCGATAAATTTCTATAGTGAAAAATCCCAAAATAGATTTATATTACTTCGTGGTGGTGCAACCATCTCTTGGTGGTCATCTAAGCAGACCTTAGTAGCTATTTCTACCGAAGCTTCACTTGAATGTGTTTGGCTCAGACGTGTGACCAACCACATCCAAAAATATTGTGGCATTAACACCGTCGATACCCCCACAATTATCTATGAAGATGATGCTACTTGTATTACATAAATGCAAACGGGTTATACCAAGAGCAACATCACGAAGCATATTGCTCCTAAATGTATTCTATCCTCATGGAATCCGGAAGAATAGTGAGATAAATATCCTGCAAACAAAGCCTTGTGAAAATCCAGATGATTTATTCACGAAGTCTATGCCTGCATCCTGTTTCCAAAGATGTATTCATGGTATTTGAATGAGACAGTGTAAAGAGTTGATGAGTTGGGGGGAGGGGGAGGGTAAATCCCTAAATCATGACATTTATCAAATCCCGAGGATTTATCCAAAATATTGAAGATTGCACCCCGAAGATTAAACGTTGTACTCTTTTCTTTGGTGAGTTTTTCTAAAATTTTCTCACATGAAGGTTTTTAGTGAGACAACAAGTGTAATGCAACTTACGAATGTAATGTATTATTTTCTTCATTCCTTTTTTCCCAATGGGTTTTTCGAATGAGTTTTTGATAAGACATTTGCGTATCGTTGTCTATTGTCCAAGGGGGAGTATTACGAAACCTAATTGTATGGGCAAAAGACTAAACCACCCCTGGAGGGCTTTCATCACTTGTGGCCTATCAATATGAGGACTCCATGTACAACTGATATACAAATGAATAAATATTATGGATCTTCCTCTATACACGTGTGTTTATTGTCTCTCTCTGATGTTCATTGTGTGATTGTTCTTGTTATTCTAGTGATGATTGTTCTGGAGATTGTACCGACGGATGGTATTATTTAACAGAAACTACCAAATGTGGAGAAAGTTAACATCTACAAGTCAAACCACAACCTCCACATCAGCTGCATTTGGATTGAAATTAAGTTTGAACCTCTTCTCTTCAACAAAAAAAAGGAGAGGTTGGAACCTAAGTCCGCTAGTTGCAGGTACGCTGATAAATCGGGCCCAATTAAAGGCACCCAAGAGAAGGTATTATTGTCCTACTACTACTTTGATGAGATCTATCATATACATATTGTGTGGTCGTTGGATCGTAATTCTGTTCCCGTAGTAGTATAGGTTTCGTGCGGAGATACCTGGTGCATCACTGCAAATAGTTATGAAAAAAATTAATTTTTTTACAATATTAACCTAAAATTAATCTGTCATGCAACAAAAATTCAAATCTAAAACACACGGAGAAACAAAAAAAGACCAATATTGTTGAAAAATGATGCGGAAATAAAAAATGATAAAGCTACTATTCATTAGAATACATTTTTTTCAGTTGAGTTTTTGCTGGATGCATTGTGACATTTAACCATTTTTTTAAAAAAAATATATATAATTATTTGTATCGTGTTTTGAAGAGGATGCAGAGGATACACCAAAAGTTAAAATGTACTGGATACTCCTTGAGGTCACATGTAGTCTTTAGAGCTTGGAGGTAATTAAAAGAAACCAAAAGGTCTGTTGGTGCTGTGTAGACAATGTCACAGAAATTTCAGAGATAAAGGGAGATATTACCACCAAACTGCGACCCCACAGCAATAGCATAGAGGAGAAGAAAAGGTTGGCGTGAACGTGATGTCGTGGCAATGGAATATACAGCGAATCTGCAACAGGTACTCTCTGACTGGTTTATGGGCGAACAGCAGCAGAGAGGCAGGGACAAATATCAGTTCCTCCTTTTGGAGATGTGTCATAGACTCATACATGGACCATCCAAGCAATAGAGGCACGCTATATATCATGCGGGGAGCAATGATCATTCAATTCGTTGAATCATCTTCCCCGTCCCCACTCCCCATGCATAGGGATCATTCATCCTCGTAGCCATGTAATCGTGGGTGGATTCATGCTTAGATTCCCGGAGAAATGGAAAGCCGTATGTATCCATCTGACGCCATATATCTTTTCTTGAAGCGATCAATGAAGGGTTTGTATTGTATCGTTACAGTTTTCGTTTTCCGACACCTGTATTTGTTCATATTCCTCAAACTTTAGGCCCGTTTGGAGTAAGAACACCGCATTCGAAACTGGGCCTTAGACGAAGTCCTCTCCGGATCGCTCCTCCAGGCCCTCCGGTATTGATCGGCGCGTCGAAATCAGCCGAGTGCAACATCGGCCAGGCGACGACGCAGCGCGGAGCGGATGGTGGCTGGTTCCGCCGTGCCGGCCCAGGTCGTGTAGCCGTGTAGGCTCAGCGGCTCCGCTAGCCGAGCGCTTCTCGGGCCAAGTGGCGGGGCAGTTGGGGTAACTCGGCTGTTTGGCACGCAAGTATCAACGGTGCGGCCTACGCGCAGAGGGAAGCGCGGCACTGCCGCGCTTCCATATTTATCCTAGTATGCTGTCTGAATTAGCACGAGGAGCTTCTACAACCTCGACTGGGCTAGCGTGTAGCAACGCAAATAACGTTGTTCATCTTCAATATAAAAGGTTGAGTACTCATGTATTTTATCTATGAGTTATTAATATAAATCAGATGATTTTCTTAAAAAAAAATCATAGGAAAACTCGAGGAAAGGCTCACTATCACTTGCAGGCAGCAAAGCAAGAGCAACAACCAATCAGCTACAGATATGCTCACATTTTTGTTGCGTCGTCGATTTTACTGATGGTAGTAGTGTGTCAATGCGGAGGACTCCACTGATTGCAATGGGGAAAGTGAAAACGGAAGTTCTCATCTCACACGAAACTGTCCAACTCCTCTTCCTTAGCTAAATTTCACAAGAGAGAAACAATCCAAGGCAGCAAGCGTGTAAGAGCTGACCTTTGAGCGCTTCAAAGTCCTTCGCGGCCACCTGCAAGTTCAAGTGTCAAGCCCCAAATATCTTCCTTTCTCCTTAACATTTGGCCTTTCCCAGCCAAAAAGATCGGCGTCCTGCTGTATGGTTACCATCGATTCAAGTGGCACTTTGTCCTACGCACTGGAGTAGTAGCTAACAACTGCACGCCCAAACTCACTGGTAAGTAGCTTCGTACTGCTGTGCTGCCTTCGGTGGATGCAGACTACATTGCATCAGGTAGCAGGCTGAATAATCTCTTGCCTATGAGCATGCATGACGAACAAGATATATATTTTTCCTTTTCTTCTTTGATCTAATCAATCATCTAACACAGTGATCCTTGAGGCACTGAAACGAACCGTTCAGAGCACACGACGTCTGACAAAAACAAAAACACAAAGCATGCATTTTGTCTGATCACTGTCTGCACGTTAATTTCTGGAGGAAGCACCATGCCCTTCGTTGCTCCAAAGAGATCGCCGGCCGGCGGGGACTGATGCGGAGCTCTTATGACGCATTGCATGCACAACATTAAGCTAGCTCGATATCTGCAAAGTTGCCTTGCTTGTGTCGATTGCACCTAACATATCATATTATCAAGAGATATTATCAAATCATATTATGATATGTGTGCATTAGATCTAATAATACGCTATAAAAGGTCCAAGTTGCTGCATGCCCAGCTGCGCATTATCAAGGGATTTCGTGTTACTTTTGCACGCTAAGCTGTTTGACTTGGAATGGTTCTCCTTTCATTACTAGTTTAAACATGAGGAAAGTAACGTGACGCCGATGAGAGAGAGGGATCTTTACATGGGTTGATCAGAGTAGAGACACGTACGGCTCGACCGATGCGGTGCCATCCATTTGTTATAGCAAACGGAAGCAATTAACTTCGCACTTTGCTTGAGCAACTCATAAATATTAACAAGTGGCCGTTACTAATATACTGTATAGATCGAAGAACATTTTCTAGTAAGTTGCCGAAGTGCCATTCACATCACAGATGCTCAAGCCTACCAAGGACGGAGTATTATGACGACAAGGTGCTCTTGCCCTTTACTATAAATTGAAAGGTTAAAGCCACTGCCACAACTTGGTGGCCTCGTCCAAACGGATATAATTATATATCTCGTCGAGAATATCCCAATATATATGCCGAGCAACTACGAAGAAAGGGAGGTAATTTTGCTTCTACCATTTTCTTTCACATATATACCCTCACATGAACCATACTAGTAAATCCAAAAATTAAAATACCAATGGGTTAGCATAGTAGCGTACTAGCTAGGCAGCTAGCATTGTTGAAGTGGGATAATAAAATTGTTGCTTTCACCGATGGAAAAAAATTCTCGCTCCCCTGGTCACAAAAGAAAGTCGTTTTGGATCGTAATGTAACTTCCACCACTCATTTGTATCGTAATATATTTGAAAACACTAATAAGTTTATATTATCATGAAAGTATTTTTCGAAATAAATCTACACATGTCATTTTTATATGTCCAATCTAAACATTAAAAATGAATATCAACAGACTAAGTTTATAATGTTTGAGTGAATATAACCCAAAACAACTTCTTTTTGTGATCGGATGGAGTATTTTTGTTTCTGACAAACAAGCAAAACATTAGTCGAATCAACAGAGCAAGATGCATTGATAATTGTGGTATACGCTTTGTATAATACACGTGATCCTCGTTCTAAAGATTCCCCGTGTGCATTATTTGAGAAGAAATGTGCATCCACTCCTCGTGATAGATCATATAGAAGTTCATACGAGATGAGTTTGTTTATTCAAGGCATGGTAAACACGCCATTTGTGGGCAAACAAATAGTATGAGATCACTTGTAGGGGTGGACCACTAGTAGTTTTTTTTTCTTCATATATCAACATTTCGTGTTATGTAATGTCCACAAAGAGTTGCCTTTACTTAGTTTGATTTTTTTGCTTCACCTACTTGAAATTGTTAATTAATATTTGCATATTCTTACTTGACATTTATAATGTAGCTTTTGGAATCCACCTCGAAACCGGATAGGGCCTACACGTACTCTATCTGTTTTTTTATTTGATGTTTTTAATTTTTTACGGTCACCGAGATATTATTATTTTTCATAAATTTCCATTAAGATGTACTAATAAAACTATAATATTATAAAAGTATATTGTTAACAATAAATCTAATGATATATTTTTATATAGTTAATCTAGGTAGTTTTAAACCTACCGACGATCAAATTTTAGAAAGATGTCACGTAAAAAAATAAATGCAATGAGTATGCACCTTTTGATATAGCATAGAGCATTACTCGAAACACAAGGCACATTTGGTATGGTTGCAGCTTTTTAAAAGCAGTTTCCAGCTGGGCTAAAGGGCTGAACTGAAGACGTTTGGTGTTTGACAATCTGGCTTTTAGATAGGTTGGCTTGAGCTTCTAAGTTGGAAAATGTTTGTAATGCTCATGAGGCAAATAACGATAATTATCGGTAATTGACAACAACTAACTACAATTAATGGAAATTAACCACAATTAACCACAATCGGCACTAGTGCAGGAGGAGGAGAGGAGCCGGGGTGACGACGGCGCGGGAGGAGGAGGGAGGCCTGGGTGGCAGCGCAGGAGAAGGAGGGATGCCAAGGCGGCGGGTGAGGGAGGACGAGGAAAGCCGGGGTGGAGGTGATGCAGGAGGCGGAGATCAGAGCGGCGCCGAGGGAGGAGGGAGGTCGAGGGCGCGCGGCGCCACTCGGGGGAGTAGGGAGTCGATGGGAGGAGGAGGGAAGCCGGGGCGGCGGCGGCACAGAGCCAGAGGGAGAAGGAGGGAAGCCGGGGCGGCGGCGGCGACGTGGTAGAAGGAGGAAAGCCGAGGCGGAGGCGGCGCGAGAGTCGGCATCGGGGGAGGCAGACAGACGGAGGGGGAGGCAAGCGGTCATGGGCGGAGGAGGAGGAGCTGGTGGGATGAGGCGCAGAGCGGGCGGGCGGAGGCGCGCGGCTTGGGATTTGGAATTATATACGTGGTAGGAGGGAGATAAATTTCTTTAACTCTAGGGACAAACTCGGAACCCTATCACTCTAGGAACAAACTCGGAACCCTATCTTGCTGAAGCCGTGGAAAGTTGCCCTAGGCATGCAGTTTCCAGCTTCTGACTTTCCCACGTTGAAAGCAACTTCTGGCTTTTCTAAAGACAGCTGGAGCAAGCTATCCATTTGAAACAGTTTTCGATTTTTTTTCTAACGAAAACCCGAAATCGAAGCCGTTTGAAACAGCCAAACAGACTCGTACACTTGCTAGCGGCTTTCTTTTTAATTTAAAACTGTGTAGATCAAAACTAAACACCCCGTGGATATTTTTGTCTGTCGTGCACTGTCACTTTGGCACCAAACATACATGTGCACGCCCAATGGCACGACGAAATTATTGGGGGAGATATGAGTTGGACGGGCCTGTGCGATTGGCCGAGCCAGGTAGACAGCGTTGGTTCGCCACAAGGATCAGATCAAGTCCACGTCGCCGTGGCCAGTATGGTTACGTGAAGAAATCTACCACCACAGCAAGAAGAGGACGCGGAACTCTGCCGTCGTTACACAAGCTTCATAGAGTCAATTCAGGCACAAAAAAAACGATTTTTTTTTTTGACAAATGGGGTGCCCAGATTTTGGTTATCTTGGATTTGGCAGATACGTACTGCTGGAATCGGTTATACTACTATAGTTAAATTGTCCTAAAGAAAATGAAATCCTTTTTTTCCGCGATAAAATATAATTCGATCGATCGAGATGAATTGTGGAAGATGTAAGTACTTCAACGTGTTGCTGCTGATACAGACATACAGTAGTGCTCGTACATTGTTGATAATGAGACAAAGGGCCTGCCATTACTCAATAAAAGGGTACCACTGGCTACACGTCTAGATCCAATGAACCTGACATGCATGCTCGTGACGTGTATATAAAGACGGCCATGTACTATGTACAACTTGCTTATGTGTCTCAATTCAATATAATCTTTCTGACAAAAAGGACATTGGGAATCTCAATTATTCAGCCGATATGCACCGTGGACCATCGCTCGATCCGAGATGGTGCATGAAGTATGGAGCTAGGGTTCCAATTAGTAGGGTGGGGGTTAGCTTCCCAGTTTCGCGTCCTTATCTAGTGGATGTAAGCTAGCTAGATAGGAGGGTGAACTGGTTAACAACATTTCACATAATGTGCTACGATCTATATATCTAATAATGACGGAGGGGGTACGTATAAATCGAGACGTGACATCTATATATTGACCAATACAAACGTCCACAAACCAAACTGGAGCGAGGAACCACGCTGATGAAAGATGCAACATTAATGACGCATGCCTATATGAAATTTCTCGGACGTCGACCCTACTAGTTTTTTCAAGTAGGGGATCATCACTTGTAGTTTTCCTTAACTGTGCTGTTTTCTTAGAAGAGACGACACACTTTTGAATTGAAAGCTGTACTTGCATAGAATGGTATCCACACACATATATATACAAGAGCGTGCGCAAACGCTGGAACTGTTTATCGTGCCAGCGCTGATCAGCTATTCTGCACTTGGGCGGCACTCTGGGCCGCGCTGCACGAGCCACGCTACCTCGCGCTACGTGTAGCATGCCAGCTCGTGTGCTTTTCGCATGTGATTGGCGGTAAAATCTGACAGTAAAAACAAATATCAAAGCGATTAGCGGTGAAATCGACAATAAAAAAAATATCGCACATCACCTAAATCGGCAGAAGAAAAAATTGTTAGTCCCGGAACCGACGGTAAAACCAAAATCACTGGTACGTCGCGGATTGAACAGTAGTTGATAGTAAAGTTACTCTCGGAGACACTGGTACGATGGTAACAAAACTACCACTAGACATATGTGTACCCAGCCTATTTTTACTGCCTACTCACCTAGTGTTTACTGTCCTCTCGCCCATTTACCGTGTGCAACGTGGTTTACTATTTTTCCGAGTTGTATTACTGTAAGTGACATGAATTGCTATTGTCATAGATATGTATCTAATTACTGATCCTATTGACGCGTTTTACTTGACGCCAAAATGAGTTTTACTGTACGACAAACTTGTCGATATGACAACTCGATCACCGTTCGTTCGGACAAAAAAAAACGCTCCACATGTCCTCCTACAACGCCAACAATAAAAAAGGCGGGCGATCCCATGCATCCCACTAAACACGCTCCCCCACGTAACTGATCATAAAATCTACCCTCCCTCCCCTAACGAGGATCTAATAATCCTTATTTTATTCATTTATCTATAATTCTTATTATAGATAACAATATCTTCACACTTCTTGTAAGTATACCACTTATCTATAAAGGAGAAGGTCGTAAGCTTTTCTACGACCATCCCCTAGTCGTAAGTTCCTCTACGACTAGTCCTTAGTCGTAAGCTTTTCTACGACTATCCCCTGATCGTAAGTCCTCTTATGATCAGTCTATGGTCGCAAGCTTTACTATGACCACCACCTGGTTATAAGTTCTTCTACGACCAGTCTCTAGTCGATGGAGCCTACAGTCGTGTAGGCCTGTCGATTAGGGAGACTTCCATACCATGTTTAATGATATGGGGTAGTTAATTACGCTTCTTCTTGGGGGCGGGGGGAACATCTGCAATGACTTCCTTCCCGTGCGGTGGTTGGATGATCCGCCACTTTGGCCAGATGCCTCTGTCGCATCACACGCCATTTTCGCCTCTACCTCTACGATCACATTCTATGGTCGTAGTCGCTTTGGCAGCTACAACTTCTTCCACCATAGGGATAGTGGTCGATCCTTCCACCACTTGTGCTGTCGTTCCTTCAATTACTGAAGAAGTATCAGCGGGTTTCTCGACATAAGCGTCCTTGGGGATTGTAGAAGTCGGTCTAAAACCACAAAGAAAAACCATTCAAGATTGTAGAAAGCAAAAGTTAAATATTGTTCTTATACTTTTGACTTTTTACATACCTTGCTTCTTTGGTCTTGATCTTGAATTTAGAAGAAACCATGCGGGAAGATTTCTTTTGCTTCTTCTCATCGAACACGTCGGGTCAATGTTCGAGTTGAGGGATAGGGGTCGCTACGACCACGCCTGGTCATAGGACTTGAGCGAGAATTGCCGCTCCTTGAGCCTCCTGACTCTCTCGATGGCTGAGACCTGTCTTGACCACCCCAAGAGCAACACTTCCTTTGACCACGGGCCCTGCTGGCGTAGAGGTTTCCTTCACAAAAGATATAAAACTCTTCCAGTTCTCCTTTTCTAGTTGCTTGACAAAACCACGTGAGGCAGAAAACTGCGAAAGTCTTGTTGTCGTAGTAGAAGGGTACCTTGATCTTGGAGGTTTTATGTTTGAGAGCTTCAGTCGCTTCGGCCGCCTCTGCTTTCTTTGCAGTAGCCATATCTGCAGTGAATTTCTCAAAGGTCTTGGTCGAAGAAGCAGAGCTTGAGCCAGCACCTCCCTTGTCGGCGACCCTCACAATGTGACACCTTTTGGGCGGAGGAACCTTGCTTTCCTCCGCCCCTGTTCTGGTGACCATTAATTCGATCTCTTCGTCGTCTTGTCGATCTTCCATGTCTACTTTCTGTAGGAGTCAGAAAAAGAAATATTACTAAGTTGTCATTTTCTACGACAATCCCCTGGTCGTAAGTCCTTCCACGATCAGTATCTAGTCGTAAGTTTTTCTACGACAATCCCCTGGTCGTAAGTCCTTCTACGACCAATATCTAGTCGTAAGTTTTTCTACAATCCCCTGGTCGTAAGTCCTTCTACGACCAGTATCTAGTCGTAAGTTTTTCTACGACAATCCCCTAATCGTAAGTATTTCTACGACTATGAGCTCCTAAAGAAGAAATCAATCTTTGATTACCTTTAGGCGTTCCATCTTATCCGCTGCGGACAATACTGTCAGGATTTGAGGAGCCACCACTTGACTCGAGAGTCAATTTCTGCTTGTGGGAGATCTGTATGGGTAAATAAACTTTCAATAGCCAAGCTCGAAATCAACAGAAAAAGAGATAAGTTTAAAATTTGTTTACCCTTCTTGTAATCCCTAGTCCGATCTTTCAGCCCCAAGTACCTGCACATGGGATGTGCTCGTTTCTTCAGATGGCTCATGCGGCGCGTGATGAAATCATTCACTACATGCCATCCGATGAGCCCCTCTTCCTTCAATTCCGTTATGGCTTGAATATAGGGGGCGATCCGGCCAAGATCCTAGGGAATCGAATCCCAGGAAGAAATCTTCTCGGCAGCCTTCCCTACGAAGGAGAGGCTATCTTTATTAGTCGTTCGCCAGTAGAACCACTTTTTTTCCATCCCGTCCATGACGACCGGGTAAACATTTGAATGTACACTTTCGACTTCCCATCGTGGAGCTTCAGACCACAGCTGCCAATGATTCCTGCTATTCTGGTCATCCCGTAGAAATATCGGAATAGCTCCAAGTCGGTTGCAATTCCGGGATAGACCTCACACAAGTCTACAAATACACCCAGCATCGTGATGGAATTGGAAACAAGGTTCACCAATTCCACCCCAAAGTGCTCGAGTACGAGTGTGAGGAAAGGGCGAGCAGACAATCGAAGGTCACACTCACAGTACATCTGGAAGACGGGAATTTGGCCAATCTCCCCAGATGGCCAGTGTTGTCCCGAAGCTTCAAACCAGTTCACAAGTTCCTTTTGCAAAATCTTCTCAGCAGCGACTAGGGCTTCTATCTTTGCCTCATCCATCTCTGATTCAACCCACTTGGAAGCGGCTCTGACCATTTTCTCTAAGTACGGTTAATTTGGATTTGGAAAGGTTCGGCAGAAGCAGGCGATTTGGTCGGCCGCGGAGGAAGCAAGAGTTCGATGAACAGTTGGGGCAAGTAGAAAAAGTAAAAACCCTAAAACCACCCTTGCGGTAAATTTTTATAACCGCACGTTAGAGTATATCCTTACACCTCAAATGAAATTACCTTCTTGACCAAGTCTTTTTTTGGTCAAATGAAACACCAGTAGGAAAGGTTTTACTTCCGATCACTATACTACGACTATTTTGTAGTCGTAAGATTTTCTACGACCCTCTTTGCAAGTAAGTTATTTTTACTTGAAGCTGGGGGCCTAGATGACGAGGATCTAATAATCCTTATTTTATTCATTTATCTATAATTCTTATTATAGATAACAATATCTTCATACTTCTCGTAAGTATATCCCTTATCTATTAGGGAGAATGTCATAAGCTTTTCTACGACCATCCCCTGGTCGTAAGTTCCTCCACAAACAGACCCTAATCATAAGCTTTTTCTACGATTATCCGCTGATCGTAAGTCCTCTTACGATCAGTCTATGATCGTAAGCTGTACTACGACCACCACTTGATCGTAAGTTTTTCTACGACCAGTCTCTAGTCGATGGAACCTACAGACGTGTAGGCCTGGTCGATCAGGGAGTCTTCTGCACCATGTTTAGTGATATGGGTTAGTTAATTACACTGTTATTCCCTGGAATAACTAGATGATTAATCTATCTGTCCTGATGATAATCACCTGGCGACGTAGGGACAATATTACTCCAGCCATAATCTCTAGTAACCGCTTCATCAGCTGAAGTGTCAAGGCGCTCTTTGGACGGGAGAAACAACCGCCCTCTTCGAACACTATATAAAGGGTGGAATCAGAAGACAGAGGGGAGACAGAGGGATCAGGAGTAGAAGGCATTAGGCATTAGTTTTTCTCTTGATTGTAAACAAACATATTTAATACAATACACACAGGAGTAGGGTTGTTATTCTCGCAGCAGAAAGCCCGAACGTGTATAAAAATTCATGTGTCATTCTCTCTACGTGGTCAATCTTATGAGACCCCCCGAATCAAACAATCATACGTAAGATCGGTTCTAGATCACCAACATCCCCCTCCCCACATTCGCCCGATCATTATCGCTTCTCCTCCTGCCACCTCCAGCGATCCCTTCAGATGAATCGCATCGATACTTAGTACTAGACGCCCCCCTGTGGATGCGAAGGAACCCCGTTCGCTGGTGCTCATTCTCTGTTGCCAGTGTCAGTTAGATTTTCCTCCAGCGCATGCAGATTCCCCCCGACGTTTACTGCCATGCCTAGCAAAATGGCGGATGACCCAGTTTCTCTATGCAGATGGCTACACGTCGGTAAATGTTGTACCCCGGTCAGAAGCCCCCCTCCCCAACAAATGATCCTCTCCTCCACACCTCGATCCTCATGCCACCCCACTGTTTCTCCGAACGAGATGAGAGCACTTGACGCAGATCAGACATACACACTACTACACAAAAGCTCATCACAGACGGTTCTAAACCATCATCACAGACGGTTTTTGAACCGTCTGAATTTTTGTGTATGTGATGACACGAGGTCATCACAGGCTATCACAGACGGTTCTATTCACGAACCGTCTGTGATAGTCTATTTTCACATACGGTTCTAAACAAGAACCGTCTGTGATAGTAACTATCATAGACGGTTCTTGTTTAGAACCGTCTGTGATTGTTTTTTCTATGGTAAAAAAAACAAAAATGGATTTTCACTTCGTTTGGAGCCTCCCGAGCCTCGCGAATGAATCTGATATTGATTTTCGGATTTCACTAGCTTTCCCACAATAGCCATAGCATCACAGTAGCATCAACTCAATCCATTCACAGAGCACTAAAAATAACACTGCATGCATCACCCACATCAGAGTAGCATCAACTCAATCCATTCACAGAGCACTAACACATCACAGTAGTAATCCACATCACAGAGCAAAAAGGGGGAGTAGAGAGAGTGAGGTCGTGGGAGGTTGGGGTGACGAGGTCATGGGAGGCCGACGACGATGAGGCCGGGGCAAGGTGGAGGAGGCCGCAGGCGACGAACTCAGGGGAGGACTGGGCAGGCGGCAGTAGAGGAGGCGGGGACGACGAGTCGTGGGGGCCGTCGGCGATGAGGTCAGGTGAGGTGGAGTAGGCCGCGGGCGACGAGCTCGGGGGAGGCCAGAGGAGAAATGGCAGAGGAGGAGATGGAGATCTCAAAGGGGGAGATGAATGACTCTGTTAATATAGAGAGATTTTCGGGAGCCCGCCATTAAGTGCAAATTTTCGTTTTCCTGCCTAACGAAACAAAAGTATCACAGACGGTTTTTGTGTATAAAACTGTCTGTGATGACATATCACAGACGGTTCGTATCACGAACCGTCTGTGATAAGCGTCTCATCACAGATGGTTCTAACCACGAACCGTCTATGATGAGTATCTCATCACAGACGGTTTGTGTATAAAACTGTCTGTGATTTTAGGGTTTTACCATGGTTTGTGAGTATCTCATCACAGACTCTTTGAATTTACCATGGCTTGGATTTTTACCATGGTTTAGGGTTTTCCTTACTCTCTGATTCGAAGAGTAAGGAAAATTCCAAACCATGGTAAAACCCTAAAATCACAGACGGTTTTATACACAAACCGTCTGTGATGAGATACTCATCACAGACGGTTCGTGGTTAGAACCGTCTGTGATATTCTCGGTATTACAGACGGTTCGTGGTTAGAACCGTCTGTGAAGCATCACAAACAGTTCTAACCACGAACCGCTGCAGGATGTCTACATATCAGCATTTCGTGCGGGAACCGCTCTGTGATTATTTTATCACTGCATCGTTCTTTGAAATCATGCGTGATGAGGCATCTTCTATGACCTGTTTTGTAGTAGTGACGCCCACGTATATGTATTTTACGGGTCTTTGTGCGTGTTTTTTATACTACCAGTCGGATATCCATTTACTGTGTTTACACTCTTCAATAATTTATTGCACTATCTAGTGTCATTTACTTGTTTTCTATTGTATATTATTGTATTAACTGTGTTTTACTGATGTTAGGACGAGGATGTCCCTGACCATATGGTGCCCCAGATCTGCATCAAGTTCGATAATGAGGGTGTTGCTTACCAGTTCTACTGCTGGTACGCGTGACATGCTGGTTTTGATGTCAGAAAAAAATAGGAGCAGGAAAACGATCAAAGAGTGTTGTTGCACTCTAGAGGGGAAAAACAACTTATACATACCAGAGAAGGAGCGTGAACGTAACAAGACCTCCTAGAGGATTGAGTGCAGGGCATTCGTGAAGCTGCATAAGGGCCCGAAAGATGGCTCCGTATGCATCAAGCGGGTTATGTTGGAGCACAACCATCCACTTGCTAGGATTTCATCCTTGGTCGTGGTCATGCAGTCACACAAGAACTTTGATCCCTCGTTGGTGGAGCTTGTCGACACCATGCAGGTCGGTAGGGTCCCTCACAACACTATGATGAACCTTTTGACGGAGATCCACGGGGAACAGCATAACATACCATTCACCGCGCGTGACTTAGAAAATAGGTTTTTACTGTGTTCCATCATTGTCTTTACTTATGTAATCGTGATGAATACCGTCCTTTCCTTATTCATATCATTACTGCTGTGACCGTGTTGACTTATTGTTATCCTCTTAGTTTTATTTTTACTACCATGTTGGTGTATATTTACTGTTAGTTACCATCCATTGTATTGACTAACCAGAAGGCTATGAATATGCGTGTTGATCACGTCGACGATGTGAACAAGCTGATGGCTTTCTTCAAGGAGTGTCAATCGCAGAACAACAAGTTATACTATGCATACAGGTGAATAACGATGGTGTTGTGAAAAATGTCTTCTAGAGCCACGTGAGCTGCCGCGCAGAATAAACTGACTTCGGAGATGTCATCACGCACTACCTACAGAATGAACTGGTACGAGATGCCTTTGGCTATGTTTATTGGCTCCTAGCACCATTTGTAGAACACCATGCTCAGCATCGCGCTGCTCCGTGATGAGAAGACAACATCATTTGAGTGGCTATTCAGGACGTTTCAGACTTGCATGGATGGCATGGACCCCATCTGCATGCTAACCGGTGACTCTCATACCGTTCTAACCTAATTACTTCATATGTCGATCAATTTAACTATCAATCGCATGTGTGTTTTACTGTGTCATCTGTATCTGGTCCGAATGTATTGTCAATATTGGTACAAATACTATATCTCTATACGAGTTTTGCTGCTTAATGTGTTTTATTATACTGCATTTCAGGACCCAGCCATGGCGGCTGCCATCCCGCACGTCTTCCCCCACACGCAGCACCAGCTGTGCAGGTGGTACGTGCTGAAGAAGTACAAGCAGAACGTGAACAAGATATACATAGGGCACAATGGGCTGAAGGAGCATTTGGTTTCCGTCATAAACCATCCGCTTACTCCGAGAGAGTTCGAGAATGCGTGGAAGGATCTGGTGTGAGAATACAGCCTCGATACGAGCCAAACCATTGATAGCCTCTATGACCTGCGCGAAAGGTGGATCGCAACATACTTCAAGGATGTGTATTGTGGTAGGATGACATCCACACAGAGAAGCGAGAGTATGAACAAGATGGTAAAATGGAACTTCATGGATAACATGACTTCGCTCCACCAATTTGCACGAAAGATGCACCGTGTGTCGCAGAAGAGGAAGCACTCCGAGGCTTAGGAGACGCACTGTTCCACAGTACATAGATAAAAAATAGGTTTACGGTGACTTCCATGCGCATTTACTTGAATTTCTTCCATGATTTACTGTCAGCTATCTTATTTTACTTTGCCATTTTCTTCCTGTTCGAGGAGCAGCTGGGCAGGGTGTACACGCCTGCGGTGTTCAAAGAGTACATAGAGACCTACTTCTCCATTGTAGTCTTCCGCATAAGGGCAGACACAACCCAAGATGGCCTATTCCTTGTGTCTCATGGAAAACAGTCTACGACATTCGCGTGGTTGCAGCACGATTTCAAGGTGGTGGCTGAAGAGGAAATGGGTACATACAACTGTGAATGCAAACACTGGGAGCACACTAGTACTTTTACTGTCTCTCGGCTAGTAGTTACTGTTCCAACTATTATACTTTTACTGTCCAGTGCATATAGTCATTTTTACTGTCATCGACAGCGTATTTTACTATTAATCCATCTTTGGTTTACCACCCGTAGGGTTGTTTTGCATGCACCTGGTGTGGGCGTTCACCCACTTGCAGGTTGAGAGTATCTCCAGCCGCTATGTGCTCCGTAGATACACGAGGAATGCTAGTGGATGTGTCATACGATAGACACGACCTCATGCAGGTCAGACCCAATGGAATGACTGAGATATATCGGCACACCACCTTACTGGCAGAGGCTATTGGCATGGTGAGGTCATGGTGTAGACCGAGTCTTGCGTGGGATAGATCCTTGGAGGTCCTCAAGGCGCTTCGGATGCAGCTTCATACCTTACCCAACGACATTGGCCCAGTGACTGATGAGACTGCTGAGCCTGATGAAGCTAACGACGATACGAGGTCCTGTCTGGAAGCGTCCCACTTTTCTCCGTACTCTTAAGCTTCTTCTTGCTAAAATCATAAACCAACCAATTGATGATTGAATATGACATTATTGATTTTTTGGGCAAGAAGATGAAAGGAAGTCTAAGAGAGTTAAAAGAATTTCTGAAGACGTAAAACCCCTAAGGCGGCACACTGCAGGGATTTTATAGGCGCACCTCTTTAACTGCAAAAAAGCAGTTGCCCGAAGCCCAAAAGATAAAAACTTTTTTGGTTTCCCAAGCAGTTCCTCAACTTTAAAGTGAATACAGACCACTACGTTATTCTCGCCATTAAATGAAGGTTTCCCTGATATAGATTCTATTGGAGAGGGTTCACACTATAAATTCACTTAAAGTTCGGGGCTAGCTGGCGATGATTAAATTCCTAATTATTGGCTTAAACAATTAATTAATGACCATATACCCTCTATGGTAATAACCCCTGTGGTTAACGACCCATGTGGTCAGAGAATCCCAGAGGTAGTTTTACGAACACTCTTCGGAATGGTCCTGCGTCTATTACTCGACAAGTCAAACCGCTTGTGGGATCTTTGAACTGTTACTTGGATTTGACTATAAGTATATCCCTTCCGTGTGATGGATGGAACATGTGTTTTATCTGCTCCAAACCACACGAAGTTTTCAGCCCTAAGTCACTGACAATAACCACCATACAATTTTGTCTTCCACTGACAACAACCGGTGATCAGTTAGTATTTCGTTAACTACAACTGATCACCCGACCAAACGCGATGGTTCCCAAAAGGTATCTTCGCCAGAAATAACTGTCACCACTTCGCTGGTTATTTAAAGATGGAAGATAAATAGCAAGAGGGGTAGAAGCCAATTCATCAGAACAAGACACATGATCCAGAAGATCAAGAGAAGCAACAAGTGCAAGACAATTGTACTCGGTCTAAAGCATAGCAGTATACTCGGTGTAATTAGGGCTAATCTCTCGCTTTACTTAAGGCACCCATGTAATAGCCAGTTCGTTACAATAAAGAGCAACCCCACTCTCATCCAAAAACTCTTAGCCATTTTTCCCATTTTATTTTGTAAGATTGGCAACTTGATCGTCGACATATGGCAATAACAATTTGTAATGAGACCTACAGTAAATTCAGTATGATAATAAAACTACATTCACATATTAGTAAAATAGAATGTATATAAAGTAAATTTGTTATACAATTTTTACTGGATGGGTCCAAATAAGAGCAAACATCAACATTTTTCCTTTGTACAATGAACACAGTCATCTCAAATCAGAATGCCAGTAAACGTTCTATATAGAATGAAGTAAAAACGTGTGATACTAGCGCAACAGTAATGTGACTGTAATACATATGACATGAAGACAGTAAAAGAGCAAAAACACAAAAGTAAAAACTAGTAAGTAAGAGAAAAAGTTGTTCTTCATTATATTTTTTCAGGGTCAAATAGCGTAACCAATCGCGTTTACAAAAGACCATCATTTTCTTACATGGTAGAAGATTTTAAAAAAGTAAAGCTAAACATTCTAGTAGCCAAGGTTGGACCCTATCTTGGCCTTCAAATTTTCGTAAGTCGTCTCCTCGGCTTCGGTTGGTGGGTGGGGGGGTCAGCGACTGTATGATCGAATGCCTCTACTTGCTCCCTCGCACGTTCAATCTGCACCTCAAGCTGTTTGGACCGAAGAATCAAGTTGAACATAGCCTAGATTGTTGGTGATATGCCCTAGAGGCGATCATAGAGATGATTGTATCACGTCTATATTTATGAGTTATAAAATAAATATTATAATGCTTATTGAGTAAATTATCAGTTATAAAGATCAATAATTATGCGATTTGTTGGTGAAGCTCTTTATCTTATGTAATGTCATTCTAAATGTATCCCTAGTTGGATGTCACTGGTCGGAACACTAGTGACTTATCGACTAGCACATGTATTGATTGATGACCACGTTTCACCGATCATGGATGTAGAGATATCGAATTAATAATGTGAACACATGTTAGAGAATATGGTGTTGGATTGACCCACCTTGAGACGCTATTGAGATTGTTATAATTTTATGTATCATCAGTTGGTCTCAAGCAATGATGATATATATTCCTTAGACTTGAGATTAGTATGGTTTTCTACATATGTAATTGTGCACTTAGGGTTGCCAAACGCTACTCCGTAACTGGGTAGTTATAAAGATAGCTTTCAGGTATGCTATAAAACATGCAGAGGAATGTGACTGGTCGAATATATGATTCGTCACTCCTAACATAACAGGAGAGATATATCTCTGGGCCCCTTGATGTGGTCGGATAAAGAAAGTGCATGACCATGCCACTAGTGGTCGAAGAGTCGACCGCATGAAGTTACCCGTCACTTGATCGAGAAAGTATTGAACAGTCCATGGATGGTAAATTATCTCACTTGGAGATCAACCAGATATTGTGAGGCAAAGGGATAATACACAAGCAAGTCGTTCGGTTCGACCAGATACGGACTAGTCGTATGGAGATACTAGCTGGTCGTAGACTGGTCGAACATAATCACTAAGTGGTCGAAACCTGGTTGTAAGGAGTTACGAACTGCTCGAGACCAAATATGAACTGTTCGTATAGAGATACGAGCTAGTCATAAGTAATAAGGACCTAGTCGTAGATAATATTACATTAAGATTCGTCCGATATAATTTATGTGTATTCGGGAATCGTTGTGTCCTGCTAGTAACCACTAACGACTCGTGGTCGGAAAGATGTTTCCAAATCAGAACCGATTATGTATGAAGCTACAGGATAACACACTTAACTTAGGTCTCGGTTGCAGGAATTTTATTAGAAACAATTTAATTCTCGCATGAATCGATAAAAGTTCCCGCCTTCCAAACGGGCCTTAGTGCCTGCAATTTCCCTTATGAAACCTCCAATCCAAACACGCATAGTTCGTAAAGGAATCCATAGGGTTTGAATTAGTTCCCGTAAAATTCATGTGTTGCAAGCGGTCCGGGGATCGGTCTACATAGCAAAGATCTTGCACAGTTTTTCTATTTTTATTTGTCCTAAAAAATCACCATCTTATCAAATCAAAGCATGTTGAGCCAATCGAAACCCAGCAGGTAGCGCACCAGCACCGCACATCCACTACCAGAAACAGCTTTTTTCCCGAGTGCTCGATACACTCGGGAAATCTACGAAAACACTCGGGAAATATTTTCCCGAAGGTCAACCGTCGGGAAAAAACACTCGGGATAGTTTAGTCAGGTAAATTAGTGTGACACTTGGGAAACTCAATTTTGCCGAGTGTCACTATTTACACTCGGGAAATATATGACACTCGGGAGACAACATGTTTCCGAGCACCGTAATCACTGTAACGGAATACTTTCCCGACTGCTTTATTCTCTCCCCGAGTGCTATATTCAACACTCGGGACTATACCGAGTGTTTGGTTCAAGACACTCAGGGAACTATTAAGTACTCGGTAAATGAACCGTTTTTGGTAGTGATCCCTATCACTAGGAAAGACGCATAGTGCACATATGTAAACTTTGCACGCCTCGAAATAAACCATACATTTTGGCCATTTGGGCACGGACGATGCATGTTGCCACTTTCTTGTTCTTGCGGTGTGGCACGTGCATTCTCGTATAATTCGCGCCATCCTACCGGTGGCACCGCCCATCTTTCTCCGTTGCCATCTTCAGTACTGTAACTAGAGGATTTGCCTGGCCAACTTCTCCTTTCCTACACACCCATCCATCCATGCGGCACGTAATCCTCTTCACGATCGGCATGTAAGCTCTCGTCTTCACTTACGACAATGGAATGCTCACGACGCTTCGCCGTCGATGCTGACCGAGTGCACATGCATGACTCGACGCCCCGACATCAACTTTATCCGATCGAGCACCTTGAAAGACAAGCACGTACGGCGCATATAGATATAGATGATGCATGCCAAGTTCCTTTCGAGAGGAGAATGAACCATCGTACGTACCAGCATGTGGAGATAGAAGGTTGGAGCTGTTTATACGGTAGTACAAGCTAAGCTAATCGCGATGACGATGGCCTGCATGCCTAGAATAATACTGCCTAACGCCTAGCTTTTGTACATGCCCACGAGGACCAGGGCTAGGAAGGAAGTGCCGGTTGCTATCGCCGCGCGTACGGGGCTGTTAGGGTGTATAATATATGCCCACGAGATGGAGGTCCTCGGCCTCGCCTGATCGCCTCTGAAAACTCAAACATCTAGCTCTTCCCAGCCGTGGCTATGATTGGAGTGATAGGTGGTCGGAACGACGTCACACGCGTTTTGTTAATGTTAAAATTGTTAGAATTACGGTAAAAGATCGTTCATTTCTACCATTTTAAAGTATGTATAGTTTAATCTCATATTATATAGTTAAGTGGTGGAAGACTCGTTTATAAAGAGGAGTACTTGTAACCCATTGAAACATGACACATAACATGAGAATGATTATAGCTAAAATCACAAATACGCACGTACGCATGCGCACGTGTATATTCGCGTGGCAATCGCATGACCGTGAAAATGTCCTGAACCTAGTCCATATTTTTTTGCTAACCGCACATTTATCTCTCCCTCCTTATAAAGTGGTCGAATCACTGTAGTCGAAAAAACACTGGTCAGATCCATAGACCTATGTGGTCGAAATAAAATAGTCGAATCAATGTGGTCGAAAAAGCACTAGTTGGATCCATAAACCAGTGTGATCGAAATAAAGTGGTCGAAACACAGTGGTCGAAAAACAATGGTCGGGTCCATAGACCAGTGTAGTCAAAATAAATTTGTTGAAATACTGTGGTCGAAAAATAGCGATCAGGTCCATAGGCCAGTGTGGTCAAAATACATTGATCGAAATTGTAGACCAGTGTGTAACCATGAACTGATAAACACTGCTTAATTACCATTAACTAGTTTTGAATTAGCAGTTACCAGTAGTTTAATATGTACTTTATTATGCAGTTACTAGAGAGTAATTATCTTGACCTTTAAAAAGATCTGGAAACGTCCAGACCTGAGATTTGATTGGATTCACTTCCATTTTTTTTTCTTTTTCCTCTCTATCCTAATGTGCTGGAGAGTTGTGTTGTTGGACCAAGCCATCCCTTCTCCTCGGCATGCACTGGGAAGGAGGGTGAGCGGGTATCCTGTTGTAGAGTTCACTTGCACGGGACGACAATAAGGTTTCTGTGCAGCGCATCTGCGCGACCGCTCGCTTCACTGTTTCATCTACGTTCTGCGCTACTTCAAGTTTGCACTGCTTCCTATTCTTCATCAAGTTTTACTGTAAGTTGGTTGTGCGACCAAAATATTATGTTATAATTCTATTTTTGTGTATATTTAGATGTGAAATGAGTTGTCTGTTGTTAGTATCACTTTATGCATCTCTAGTTTTATGTGATCTTTGCCTCATAATAAAATCTGAAATTAAAATATTGTTCCTATCTCTGATAAAAATTGGAAGCTAGAGGTTTGGTTTCAGGGTTAACTTGGGAGCTCTTTTACTGTGTACTCAATTTAATATGGGATATCTATTATTTTTTATCTAATGATTCAGATTAATTAGTTAGGATTTAGTTATTCTATCCCTAGTAGTATGAGTAATAGAATCTCAAGTGGATATAATTATAATTGTCCATGTGGGAATCCATAGCACAAGAGTAATATTTTCAACCCTAGTTAAAAAGTCCATAACACCCTTACGACAAAAACTATAAGTACAAAGCAAAATCTATCATTCCCTTAATAAATCAATAGTTATATTTAATTTATATTATCACCGTGTACAGTCGGTAGAATATGCCGTAAAATTTCTAAGGTGTTGTGTAGTTTAGTCATTGGCGATCGCTTAAGTCGATACTCGCTCTTCTAGATAACTAAGCTAGCTTTTTAAAATCTAGATCTGATAAGCTAGCATTTGACGACGACGACGGCTGCACAGTTTAATTGAATATATTCGCGAACTGCTCAACAACTTGTTCGGGAACGTTTTCTACATGTATTAGTAATGTTCGTAAGTCACTTGTCACTTTGTCAGCCAACATCTATAATAGAATTAGAATAGACGATTATTTTCCTTTTTGTGTGTGGAAGATTGGTGATTCGTATATACATCTTATTGTGTACGTTTTCCGTACAAACTAACAGTCATATACTGAACAGCATCCACTTGAACTTGGCAACCACGGAAAATAATGTTACCGATAACCACAATTTGATCATCTTTCCCCGTAAAGAGTACCTTAGATGATCAAAATAGCGACAAAACGGTGGAATCACTGAAATGGTCCTCGTTGGGTAAATGCGGAAGGAGATGGAGAATCAATCAACATCTCCCTCCACTTGCATCCCTCTTACCTCTTACCTCTTACCTCTATGTAGGGATATTACATCGATCGATCCAACTCGGCACTCAGGTACATACTACATTTGGATCCTTGCTAGCATAGTATTACTACTAGCTAGAAAACAACACACTTTGGTTACTCCAAACTGGTTTCCCTTTTCTTCTTCTTTCTTTGTTTCTTTCTTTGTTTCTTTCTTTGTGGTGGCGTTGGTTGCCATCACGCGGAAAAATTCAGGTCCTAAAAATATGTACAAATTATCTGCACGCACAAACATCTCTGCGAATACATTCAAGAGATTACTCCTGATTTTTTTAGTGTATAGATGATGATCGTGATGTAAAATATGGTGAACACGCTGGCTCCCTGCCAAGAGCAAGGTACGAACAAACTTTGATAAGCTTTGCCTTCATTTCCAATGCATAAGCAGGCGTGGCAGGAGAGGGAGGGAGAGAGAGAGAAAAAAAAAACACGGATTGAAAGAGGAGCGCACGCATGCTGCCCATCGCTGTCGCGGCATTGCGCGAGGGCCGCTCTCGTCTCGTATAGTCAGCCACCGCCGTTGTCTGTTCCTCACATAACACCTGTTCTTTTCGCTGTTTTTAAAGAGAATCCGTTTATAGCTTCCTACACCTAGCTAATTTCTAAACTCTGAAGAACCGTCTCAGTTTTGGTTCTTTCAGGGTAAGGGGGAATTTCTTTCTATTCCCGAAAGAATTGAATTATTTCACGTGAAATAATTAAGGAGGCCTGTTTGGAACTCGGGAATTGTTTTTATTCGTGAGAGAATTTGAACTATTTTTTTATAAAAAATTCATGCAAATTTTACGTGAAATTCCTGAGTGACAGTTTCACCACCCTAAATCAAAGAAAAGAGGTATATTTAAAACATCAATTTAATTAGTTGATGCGACTAAACCTTGTACTGAACCTAGCTAGCTCATTTTACAAATCCCTTCAAATTTCAACCATAACTCATAAAAAAGGTCACAAACTTATTCTAATCAATGATGGGGAAGATCAAGGCCAAAGTTCGATGGATTTCAAAGATGAGGCAAGGAGGGCATAAAAACCTAGGAAAATCAAACTTTAATCATAAAACTTATTCGTGGGTAAAAGATGATCAAGATGATTCTAGATCCATTCCCACGTATCACAAAGAAGTAAGATCACAACAAGAAACCAAATGAAAACAAAAGAATTGCCAAAATCCCAAAAGTCACCAAAAAGAAAACAAGAATAAGAAGAGACCTATCTTGAAGCAATCTTGTTTGAATTGATTTGATATAGATGTTGGTTTACAACCACTCCACCATGGAGGACAAAAGCTCAACACTTGAGCACACAGTCAATCCATTTCTCACAAACTCTAGTCTCAACTACTCCAAAATCCTCAAATCATAAATTAGGGTTTTTATCTAGAAAGAGCTTGGGAACTCCACATCTGGACATTTCCTTTTATAGTGGAGGCTAAGTTTAGAGAGAAGAATCTAACGGGCACCTGTTAAGCCCACACACAAACGGGTCGACACTTACGCATACTTCTCAAAGCGGATGACGAACCGGACTTCCTGAACATGTTTCTTTATGATCTTTATCTTCACTTGACCTAAACCGCATCTCCTTACGCCGTCTTGCGCCGCGGTTTAGCCAAAGGTCACCAAGGAGGTATTTTGGTAAAGTTACCAAAATAGCCCTTCCCAATCATTCTCCAAAGACTAAGTTCAATCTTCATGAAGCAATCACATATTTCACCATGTGTAGGTTGAGCAACGGTTCTCTTTATGTCAGCAAGCCTCTTCTATCCGGCTCCCACCGAAACCATCACAGTACTTACACCGACCCACGCGTCATTTGATCCAACCCGTCGTATCGAACTTCTTGTTCGGTCATCCTTGTCTACTTTGCACTATGCTTGAGTCCACCGACTTCACCCGGCATTCTCGATCGCTCGTACCTCAACCCTCTAAGCTTAAAGCTACGAGGATAACACACTTAACTTAGGTCTCGGTTGCGGGAATTTTATTAGAAACAATTTAATTCTCGCATGAATCGATAAAAGTTCCCGCCTTCCAAGCGGGCCTTAGTGCCTGCAATTTCCCTTATGAAACCTCCAATCCAAACACGCATAGTTCGTAAAGGAATCCATAGGGTTTGAATTAGTTCCCGTAAAATTCATGTGTTGCAAGCGGTCTGGGGATCGGTCTACATAGCAAAGATCTTGCACAGTTTTTCTATTTTTATTTGTCCTAAAAATCACCATCTTATCAAATCAAAGCATGTTGAGCCAATCGAAACCCACAGGGTAGCGCACCAAAGACCGCACATCCACTACTGAAGCACTTTTTTCCCGAGTGCTCGATACACTCGGAAATCTGGCTGCACTCGGAAATATTTTCCCGAAGGTCAACCGTCGGGAAAAAACACTCGGGATAGTTTATTCAGGTAAATTAGTGTGACACTCGGGAAACTCAATTTTGCCGAGTGTCGCTATTTACACTCGGGAAATATATGACACTCGGGAGACAACACTGTCCGAACGCCGTAATCACTGTAACGGGATACTTTCCCGAGTGCTTTATTCTCTCCCCGAGTGCTATATTCAACACTCGGGACTATACCGAGTGTTTGGTTCAAGACACTCAGGGAACTATTAAGTACTCGGTAAATGAACCGTTTCTGGTAGTGATCCCTATCACTAGGAAAGACGCATAGTGCATATATGTAAACCTTGCACGCCTCGAAATAAACCATACATTTTGGCCATTTGGGCACGGACGATGCATGTTGCCACTTTCTTGTTCTTGCGGTGTGGCACGTGCATTCTCGTATAATTCGCGCCATCCTACCGGTGGCACCGCCCATCTTTCTCCGTTGCCATCTTCAGTACTGTAACTAGAGGATTTGCCTGGCCAACTTCTCCTTTCCTACACACCCATCCATCCATGCGGCACGTAATCCTCTTCACGATCGGCATGTAAGCTCTCGTCTTCACTTACGACAATGGAATGCTCACGACGCTTCGCCGTCGATGCTGACCGAGTGCACATGCATGACTCGACGCCCCGACATCAACTTTATCCGATCGAGCACCTTGAAAGACAAGCACGTACGGCGCATATAGATATAGATGATGCATGCCAAGTTCCTTTCGAGAGGAGAATTAACCATCGTACGTACCAGCATGTGGAGATAGAAGGTTGGAGCTGTTTATACGGTAGTACAAGCTAAGCTAATCGCGATGACGATGGCCTGCATGCCTAGAATAATACTGCCTAACGCCTAGCTTTTGTACATGCCCACGAGGACCAGGGCTAGGAAGGAAGTGCCGGTTGCTATCGCCGCGTACGTACGGGGCTGTTAGGGTGTATATGCCCACGAGATTGAGGTCCTCGGCCTCGCCTGATCGCCTCTGAAAACTCAAACATCTAGCTCTTCCCAGCCGTGGCTATGATTGGAGTAGTGATAGGTGGTCGGAACGACGTCACACGCGTTTTTTTAATGTTAAAATTGTTAGAATTACGGTAAAAGATCGTTCATTTCTACCACTTTAAAGTATGTATAGTTTAATCTCATATTATATAGTTAAGTGGTGGAAGACTCGTTTATAAAGATGAGTACTTGTCACCCATTGAAACATGACACATAACATGAGAATGATTATAGCTAAAGTCACAGATACGCACGTACGCATGCGCACGTGTATATTCGCGTGGCAATCGCATGACCGTGAACATGTCCTGAACCTAGTCCATTTTTTTTGCTAACCGCACATTTCTCTCTCCCTCCTTATAAAGTGGTTGAATCACTGTGGTCGAAAAAACACTGGTCAGATCCATAGACCAATGTGGTCGAAATAAAATGGTCTAATCAATGTGGTCGAAAAAGCACTAGTTGGATCCATAGACCAGTGTGATTGAAATAAAGTGGTCGAAACACAGTGGTCGAAAAACAATGGTCGGGTCCATAGACCAATGTAGTCGAAATAAAGTTGTTGAAATACTGTGGTCGAAAAATAGCGGTCGGGTCCATAGGCCAGTGTGGTCAAAATACATTGATCGAAATTGTAGACCAGTGTGTAACCATGAACTGATAAACACTGCTTAATTACCATTAACTAGTTTTGAATTAGTAGTTACTAGTAGTTTAATATGTACTTTATTATGCAGTTACTAGAGAGTAATTATCTCGACCTTTAAAAAGACCTGGAAACGTCCAGACCTGAGATTTGATTGGATTCACTTCCATTTTTTTCTTCTTCCTCTCTGTTCTAATGTGCTGGAGAGTTGTGCTGTTGGACCAAGCCATCCCTTCTCCTCGGCATGCACTGGGAAGGAGGGTGAGCGGGTATCTTGTTGTAGAGTTCACTTGTACGGGATGACAATAAGGTTTCTGTGCAGCGCATCTACGCGACCGCTCGCTTCACTGTTTCATCTACGTTCTGCGCTACTTCAGTTTGCCTTTGCTTCCTATTCTTCATCAAGTTTTACTGTAAGTTGGTTGTGCGACCAAAATATTATGTTATAATTCTATTTTTGTGTATATTTAGATGTGAAATGAGTTGTCTGCTGTTAGTATCACTTTATGCATCTCTAGTTTTATGTTATCTTTGCCTCATAATAAAATCTAAAATTAAAATATTGTTCCTATCTCTGATAAAAATTGGAAGCTAGAGGTTTGGTTTCAGGGTTAACTTGGGAGCTCTTTTACTGTGTACTCAATTTAATATGGGATGTCTATTATTTTTTATCTAATGATTCAGATTAATTAGTTAGGATTTAGTTATTCTATCCCTAGTAGTATGAGTAATAGAATCTCAAGTTGATATAATTATAATTGTTCATGTGGGAATCCATAGCACAAAAGTAATTTTTTCAACCCTAGTTAAAAAGTCCATAACACCCTTACGACAAAAACTATAAGTACAAAGCAAAATCTATCATTCCCTTAATAAATCAATAGTTATATTTACTTTATATTATCACCGTATACAGTCGGTAGAATATGCCGTAAAATTTCTAATGTGTTGTGTAGTTTAGTCATTGGCGATCGCTTAAGTCGATACTCGCTCTTCTAGATAACTAAGCTAGCTTTTTTAAATCTAGATCTGATAAGCTAGCATTTGACGACGACGACGGCTGCACAGTTTAATTGAATATATTCGCGAACTGCTCAACAACTTGTTCGGGAACGTTTTCTACATGTATTAGTAATGTTCGTAAGTCACTTGTCACTTTGTCAGCCAACATCTATAATAGAATTAGAATAGACGATTCTTTTCCTTTTTGTGTGTGAAAGATTGGTGATTCGTATATACATCTTATTGTGTACGTTTTCCGTACTAACAGTCATATACTGAACAGCATCCGCTTGAACTTGGCAACCACGGAAAATAATGTTACCGATAACCACAATTTGATCATCTTTCCCCATAAAGAGTACCTTAGATGATCAAAATAACGACAAATCGGTGGAATCACTGAAATGGTCCTCATTGGGTAAATGCGGAAGGAGATGGAGAATCAATCAACATCTCCCTCCACTTGCATCCCTCTTACCTCTTACCTCTAACCTCTATGTAGGTATATTACATCGATCGATCCAACTCGGCACTCAGGTACATACTACATTTGGATCCTTGCTAGCATAGTATTACTACTAGCTAGAAAACAACACACTTTGCTAACTCCAAACTGGTTTCCCTTTTCTTTGTTTCTTTCTTTGTGGTGGCGTCGGTTGCCATCACGCGGAAAAATTCAGGTCCTAAAAATATGTACAAATTATCTGCACGCACAAACATTTCTGCGAATACATTCAAGAGATTACTCCTGATTTTTTTAGTATATAGATGATGAGCGTGATGTAAAATATGGTGAACACGCTGGCTCCCTGCCAAGAGCAAGGTACGAACAAACTTTGATAAGCTTTGCCTTCATTTCCAATGCATAAGCAGGCGTGGCAGGAGAGGGAGAGAGAGAGAAAAAAAAAAAACACGGATTGAAAGAGGAGCGCACGCATGCTGCCCATCGCTGTCGCGGCATTGCGCGAGGGCCGCTCTCGTCTCGTATAGTCAGCCACCGCCGTTGTCTGTTCCTCACATAACACCTGTTCTTTTCGCTGTTTTTAAAGAGAATCCGTTTATAGCTTCCTACACCTAGCTAATTTCTAAACTCTGAAGAACCGTCTCAGTTTTGGTTCTTTCAGGGTAAGGGGGAATTTCTTTCTATTCCCGAAAGAATTGAATTATTTCACGTGAAATAATTAAGGAGGCCTGTTTGGAACTCGGGAATTGTTTTTATTCGTGAGAGAATTTGAACTATTTTTTTATAAAAAATTCATGCAAATTTTACGTGAAATTCCTGAGTGACAGTTTCACCACCCTAAATCAAAGAAAAGAGGTATATTTAAAACATCAATTTAATTAGTTGATGCGACTAAACCTTGTACTGAACCTAGCTAGCTCATTTTACAAATCCCTTCAAATTTCAACCATAACTCATAAAAAAGGTCACAAACTTATTCTAATCAATGATGGGGAAGATCAAGGCCAAAGTTCGATGGATTTCAAAGATGAGGCAAGGAGGGCATAAAAACCTAGGAAAATCAAACTTTAATCATAAAACTTATTCGTGGGTAAAAGATGATCAAGATGATTCTAGATCCATTCCCACGTATCACAGCAAGTAAGATCACAACAAGAAACCAAATGAAAACAAAAGAATTGCCAAAATCCCAAAAGTCACCAAAAAGAAAACAAGAATAAGAAGAGACCTATCTTGAAGCAATCTTGTTTGAATTGATTTG
Source organism: Hsuehochloa calcarea (assembly GCA_036346395.1). Taxonomy (NCBI): domain Eukaryota; kingdom Viridiplantae; phylum Streptophyta; class Magnoliopsida; order Poales; family Poaceae; genus Hsuehochloa; species Hsuehochloa calcarea. The sequence goes on from CM070598.1 coordinate 52,764,585, forward strand.
ATATAGATGTTGGTTTACAACCACTCCACCATGGAGGACAAAAGCTCAACACTTGAGCACACAGTCAATCCATTTCTCACAAACTCTAGTCTCAACTACTCCAAAATCCTCAAATCATAAATTAGGGTTTTTATCTAGAAAGAGCTTGGGAACTCCACATCTGGACATTTCCTTTTATAGTGGAGGCTAAGTTTAGAGAGAAGAATCTAACGGGCACCTGTTAAGCCCACACACAAACGGGTCGACACTTACGCACACTTCTCAAAGCGGATGACGAACCGGACTTCCTGAACATGTTTCTTTATGATCTTTATCTTCACTTGACCTAAACCGCATCTCCTTACGCCGTCTTGCGCCGCGGTTTAGCCAAAGGTCACCAAGGAGGTATTTTGGTAAAGTTACCAAAATAGCCCTTCCCAATCATTCTCCAAAGACTAAGTTCAATCTTCATGAAGCAATCACATATTTCACCATGTGTAGGTTGAGCAACGGTTCTCTTTATGTCAGCAAGCCTCTTCTATCCGGCTCCCACCGAAACCATCACAGTACTTACACCGACCCACGCGTCATTTGATCCAACCCGTCGTATCGAACTTCTTGTTCGGTCATCCTTGTCTACTTTGCACTATGCTTGAGTCCACTGACTTCACCCGGCATTCTCGATCGTTCTGTACCTCAACCCTCTAAGCTTAGTCTCAATCATCGTCGTCGTTGACCTCCAAGCTTCCTTCACAACAATAGACCAAGAAATCGATTTCAGGCATAAGTTCTTCGTAACTTGACCCACGTTAGTCAAAACATATATCATGCAACATATATGCACTAGGACCCACGAATTTGACCTAACCAATGAGCATTGCTGCTTTGCCGGCCAATGAACATAGCAAAACCGGTCAGACCGCCACCCATGGCTGATTTGACCGCCCAACTGGGCCGGTCTAATCGTCAGCACAATGACTTAGCTAGATTTTTTCCCTGGAAATTCAAACCCTTTTTGGAAATTCCAAATAAATAGAACTTTTGACTAGAAGCTTCGAAAATAATGAGACTAAGTGCATAATAATCATCTCTCTTGCATACACCCTCTATTTTTGGCCCGACCTAAAATTCAAAAATCACCTTTATGGTCGGCCAGACCGCCGCCCACGACCGGTCTAACCACCAGCCACTTGGCCTGCCCAAAGGCCGGTCTCACCGCCAGTGGTGGCCGGTCAAACCGCTAGCTAGGCTTGTCTGACTGCCAACAACATGACAAGATCTGAATTTTGCCGAAAACGGGTGTTTCAACAAACCCTCACCATCATTACCAATTGTATCATCATCCTAAGATCATAAGTATATCCCTATGATATACACAATCTCCTCCTTGATGAACACATTGATAATTTCCCAAAAATACAAGTTGGAGGTTTGTTTAAAAAAATACTCAACGTTTTTGCGCAAAAGCACAACTTGGTTCAAAAGTAAGAAAAAACAATGGAAATGACTTAGTTGGCTTCAGATTAGCAAAAGCAAGTGAGATACAGTAATAGAGAGCAAGAAAGCTTCAATTTCCAGATAAGAGTAAAAAATCTCACTTATGGTCCATATAAAAAATAATTGTTCAATTTGATCTTTGATCATTGTGAGGTTTCCAAGAATTACAATGCAAGTTCATAAATGGCAATAAGAGGACAAGAATGCAAATGAGATGCCCCCCTCACTATGATCACTCATTTTCAAAAATCTTATTTTCTCCCTTTGCCTCCAAATAGCTCCCCGTGTTAATATTTTTGCTATATCTTCTCCCCCTTGGACAATAGAGTCATCAAGGAATGACGTATTCCTCTCATCTAGATATGACAGATGCAGAAATGAGGAAGAAACATAAGAAATAGCATACATGAAATGCAATGGAGCGGCTTTATTTTTAGATTTTTTTCTATTTTTGAGTACAAGAAGCTTAGGAGATTACCCAAAATAACAAGCTAGTATTTCTACTATTACTAAAGACACATCAAGCATGAAAGTGCTATCAAGATCATGTTAAAACATATATATCAAAGCTATACTAGAAAGCTCAAGATGAAGTGATGAATTTTTCACAAATTAATCAAAGCTTCAAAATGAGCAACTTCATCAAAAGGGATCATAAAGTGATAATGATCATGCCAGAATGTCAATATGAGATCAAGAAGCTAACAAACACCATTCTAGATTAAAAAAAAACCCCCCAAAGTGAATTATTTTGCTCAAAGTACGCCAATCACCCAATTTTTATGACAGTTTTCATTTGCAATGAATGTTGACGTTGATTAAATGTCTATCTTAGTGAAGAAGATTCTGGACTATGAGTCATCCATAAAATCTTCCTAAGCTTCAACCGGAATGACAAATCTTGAGGTTCATGTCGGGTTTGACAAGCAATCCCCATGAGATCGTCTAGATCATCAAACTATCTCTAAGTTCATGTCTTTGATATGCAGTCTCGTGAGAAAGTTTGACACAATTTAGCCACATGAAAACCTTAAAACTTGATTTTTCATTTTACACTAGAGCAATTTTATATTCATAAAGGAACAAGAAGCTCAATAGATGTTCAATCCTAGATTCAAGAGCTAACAAAGCAATTTTGATATGGTAAGTGTCACAAAAGGGTCACTAATTGTGCAGCCAGCTAAAAGATTCACAAATTGAAATTTTTAGTTTAAGTTTTCTTAAAGTTCTAGTTCATCAAGCAAAGACTAAGCTACACATGTGAAAGTATGATAATTCTAGCAAGTCAACGAGCTAGACATGACATTGAACAAGAATTGAAACACTAAAACTCAAAAGGGTAATAAGCAAAGCTTCATCAATTTAAAAAACAAGCTGTAAAGCTTAAATTACAATGCATCTTTTTATAATTTTCATATGAATGAAATATGATACAATGAGATGCAAGAAAAACTCAAAAGCCTAAAAGATAAAAAGATCAGAAAGTTCGAGAGAAGATCAAGGAAACATCAAATGAACAAGAAGAACTGAGAAAAGAACTAGCCCCCCTCAAACCAACCCATAGGAATAAATTACCCTTAACCCACTTCACAAGTTGACAAACTTAGTTGTGTCTAATGGCTTGTTTAGAATGTCAGGTAACTAAACCTCGGACTCCACAAACTCTAGCATGATATCATCATTCTCTACATGGTCTCTAAGAAAGTGATAGCGAATGTCAATATGTTTGGTCCTCGAGTATTGCACTGGGTTCTTAGCTATGTTACTATCAAAAGATAACTTGTAGTCCTTAAGTGTGGACACCAACCACAGGATCTGACTGCAACAGCTAGCAGCAGCTACGTACTCAGACTCGGTCGTGGACTATACAACAGAAGACTGCTTCCTAGAATACCAAGAGACGAGAGAAGTGCCTAAAAAGTAAAATCTAGCCTACAACAGAAGTGCCCCATCTAGCCTACAACCGGTAAAATCAAAATATGAAAACCCCCAAATAGACAAGGAAGATGATCAGGAATATCAAATGCCATACTGAAAGGTAGATTGGAGATATCCGAAGATACACTTGACGGCTTGGCGATGGAAAGTCCTCGGAGACGTATGAAACCTCGCACAGAGGTAGAGCACGAAGTGGATGTCAGAGGAGGGAGCAGATCATGCTACGATACTCACATTGATCCATGACTTCTCCTTCCTCGTCTGGATCCAAAGCAGTCGAAGTCGCCATGGGAGTGGCGATCGGCTTGCAGTTACCCATCTCGAAGCGCTTGAGCAGACCCTTGGTGTACTTCGGCTGGTGGATGAACACCCCTTTCTTGCATTGCTTGATTTGAAGCCCAGAAAGTAGTTGAGATCACCCATTATACTCATCTCAAATTCTCTAGACATGGTCTCAGAAAAATTAGAAATAAGAGCATGAGAAGAACCACCAAAGATAAAATCATCTACATAGATTTGAGCAAACAAGAAGTCATTGCCATGCTTAGGAATAAACAAGGTATTGTTGGTAATATGCCCTAGAGGTAATCATAGAGATGATTTTACCACGTCTATGTTTATGGGTTATTGAATAAGTGTTATTCTGTTCCTTGAATGAATCATTAGTTATAAAGATTAATGGGTATGTGACTTCTTGTTAAAGCTCTTTTAACTTATGGTGATGTTGTTCTAAATGTATTCCTGGTCAAATGTCACTGGTCGGAATACTAGTGACTATATCGACCAACACATGTCTTGATTGATGATCCTGTTTCACCGGTTATAGATATAGGGATATCGAATCAATAATGTGAACACGTGTTAGAGAACATGGGGTTGGATAGACCCACCTTGAGATACTATTAAGATTGTTATGATTCTATGTGTCATTAGTTGGTCTCCTACAATGATGATGTACAATCCTTAGACCGAGATCAGCATGGTTTCCTACATGTGGTCTCAGGATTATACATCATCATTACTTGAGACCAACTGATGACACATGAAATCATAACAATCTCAGTAGTGTCTTCATGTGGGTTAATCCAACATCATGTTCTCCAACATGTGTTCACATTATTGATTCGATATCCCTGTATCCATGACCGCTGAAACGCCAGTGTACTAGCACCAATTCGCACGGGAAGGCTCTCTCAAGAAGATGGCGGCTAGGGTTTGGAGCAACTCACATCAACTCGTATCGTGTGTCTATCCCAACAGCCTTAAGTATCTCCTTATATAGAGCCCATGACAGATCCTATCCGAACACGTTTGTTCCAACACGTTAAGTGTGTGACCCGTTAGGTTCATGCGTAGTCGGTTGTGACTCGGAAACCTTTTCCGATCACAAGTCGTCAGCGGATCCTAGCATGACATAACGAGTCCCTAATACACACAAATTATATCAGACAAACCTTAATGCAATATGATCTATGACTAGGTCCTTATCACTTACGACCAGCTCATATCTCTATACGACCAGCTCATATTTGGTCTCGATCAGTTCGTAACGCCTTACGACCAGGTTTCGACCGCTTAGTGATCATGTTTGACCAGCCTACGACCAGCTCTTATCTCCATATGATTATTCTGTATCTGATCGAAATGAAAGACTAGCTCGTGTATTCTTCCTTTGCCTCACGATATCTGATTGAACTCCTGGTGAGATGTTATGTCTTCTACGGACTGTTCAATACTTTCGCGATCAAATGTAAGAAAACTTCATGTGGTCGAACTCTTCGACCACTAGTGGCATGACCATGCACTTTCTTTACCCGACCACATCGAGGGGCCCAAAGATATCTCTCCTGTTATGTTAGGAGGGGCAAATCCATTCCACCACATGTTTCATAGCATACCTGAAAGCTACCTTTATAACTACCTAGTTACGAAGTAGCGTTTGGCAACCCCAAAGTGTACTCTTATACATGTAGGAAACCATGCTGATCTCAGGTCTAAGGATTATACATTATCATTGCTTGAGACCAACTGATGACACATGAAATTATAACAATCTTAGTAGTATCTCAAGGTGGGTCAATTCAACACCATGTTCTACAACACGTGTTCACATTATTGATTTAATATCCCTATATCTATGACTGATGAAACATGGTTATCATCAATACATGTTCTGATCTATGGAGTCACTTGTGTTCCGACCAGTAACATTCGATCAGAGATACATTTAGAACGGTACCATCATAAGTTAAAAGAGCTTCACCAACAACTCACGCACTCATTAATCTTTATAACTAATGATTGATTCAAGGAACAGAAATAACTCATAAACATAGACGTGATACAATCATCTCTATGATTGCCTCTAGGGCATATCATCAACACAAGTTATACCTTAGTGTTGGAAATATGCCCTAGAGGCAATCATAGAGATGATGATATTTCAATATGTTCATGATTTTGATAATATGTTATCGTGTTTCTTGAATGAATCATTTGTTATAGATCAATAAGTATGTGACTTATTGGTGGAACTCTTTAACTTATATGATGTCATTCTAAATGTATACCTGGTCGGAGGTCACTGGTCAGAACACCAGTGACTCTATGACTAGCACATGTATTGATTGATGATCTGGTTTCACCGGTCATGGATATGGGGATATCGAATCAATAATGTGAGCACATGTTAGAGAACATGGGGTTGAATAGATCTATCATTGAGACACTATTGAGATTGTTATGAATCTTTGTGTCATTAGTTGGTCTCAAGTAATGATGATGTATAATCCTTAGACCTGAGATCAGCATGGTTCCCTACATGTGCAATAGCACTCTTAGGGGTTGCCAAACGCTACTCGTAAATGGGTAGTTATAAAGGTAGCTTTCGGGTATGCTATGAAACATGCAGAGGGATATGACTGGTCGAGATGGGATTTGCCCTTCGTAACATAACTGGAGAGATGTCTCTGACCCCTTGTGGTGATCGGATAAAGAAAGTGCATGGCCATGCCACTAGTGGTCGAAGTGTCGACCACATGAAGTTATCCGACACTCGACAGAGAAAGTATTGAACAGTCCATGGATGACACAGCATGTCACCTGGAGTTCAACTAGACATTGTGAGGCAAATGGAGAATGCATGAGTAGGTCGCTTAGTTCGATCAGTTACGGACTGGTCGTATGGAGATACGATCTGGTCATAGATTGATCTAACGTAATCACATAATGGTAAAGACCTAGTCGTAAGGAGTTACGAACTGGTCGGGACTAAATGTGATTTGGTCTTATGGAGATACGAACTGATCACAAGTGATGAGGACATGGTCATAGATCATATTACATCAAGGTTCATCCGCTATTCTATGTGTATTTGGGAATCGTTATATGCTGCTAGGTACCGCTAACGACTGGTGGTCGGAAAGGAGTTTCTGAGTCATAACCGATTACACATGAACCTGTAGGGTCACACACTTAAAGAGCTAGGATCTGTTTTGAATGGTGATTCGAATTCGTATAGGCCACGAGTTCCTAATGGGCCTCAAGGTCGACACCCATCATGGGTGCCTATATAAAGAGGGGCGGTGGCATGGGGTGAGGTGAGAGGATGATCTTTGGAAGAACTCCCGAAACCCTAATAGCCACGCCTTCTTAACCACACTGCCGGTGCTAGCACTCCAGCGTATGGTGATCCTACCCCGTACGTGTGGATACCTCGGAGGTGTTGTTGCGAAGCATCAGCACTATGACGATCCGCGACTCGTGACGATCACCAGAATCGGAGGAGAAGTCGTGTGGTGAGTACGACCATTCGGAGGAGCAGACGCGCGGCGAGTACGACCACTCGAAGGAGGAGATGCGTTGTGAGTACGAATATGTCTGCATCAACTCACTACGACGACTCTACTTCCGCTACGAGTCAGCGCGTCTAGCGGTAATCTCGTGATCTATTACTAGCGGTGGTTCCTTGGTTGCACGGTAAAAATTTTATTTTGTGCTATCGTTGTCTTGCCCGTAACCCAACACTTAGCTTGTCCACGAGAGTGACGTCCTTCAAGATGAACTTATCATTCATCCTGATCGATCTCCTTCCTTCAATCCGCCCTTGTGTATCATCTCCAAATGTGACGAAGTCATCATCTGTCGCCCACGTGAACGAGGTGAACCATCTTGAGTCTCCAGCCATGTGGTATGAACACCTAGAGTCGACGAGCCACATGTTCCTCCCCTTCCCGCGGTGATCCTGAAAGGCAAGACACAGAAGATCGACATGTTTCAATACTGAGATTAGTTAAACAAGACTTGGGAACTCAGTACTAATGCATATGTCTGCAAGAAGTATGTAAAGTAGAATTGCTAGCCTTGATCCTACTTGAAATCCTATCATGAGCAACAGTCACAAGAACATGAGATGCATCCTGTCTAGGAATATGATGATGGTGAACATGTGAAGTAAATCCTAGCCCAGGTCTCTTCTTCTCTATTTGACTATTTCTCACAAAGGCTCTAGGTTGATGAGATGAAAGTTTAGTAAGATTTTTCTTAGTATTTTTCAACCTACGCCAACAGAACTCAAGCAAATGTTCATCCTTCTTGCAATAGGTGCAATAAAAATTGATACCATTGATAGATGCACATTTTGACTCAGAAGATGGTTAGGCAAAACCTGCAGATTTGAAAAGTATTTTTGCAGGTTGAGTTTTGAACTCAACTAAGCCATCTTACCAGACCTCTTGGTTAATTTGTTTTTTTTTCTAGCCCTAGTGATTGGCCTAGTTGGTGTTAGAGTAGTATTTAGGGAAGGGGACAATGTATGTGTTCTAGGGATGTCCACATGGGTAAGTTGTTTGCAACTAGAGTTATAATCAATTCAAGTTGTAAAGTTCAACTTTACAACTCTTTACTTTATATCCCAGAAAGATGATGACCTAAGCGATGATATCACATATTTGCTGACCTAAGCGATGACATCATATACTTCTTGGCTAAGTATGCTGACACATGTGATGACATCATCTAGTTTGCTGACACATGCAATGACATCATTACACTTCTTGGCTAAGTGTGTTGTCACATGCAATGACCTCATTGTGATGTTGACATGTGAAAATATTATATATTTGCTAACATAAGCGATGACATCAGCTAATGTCATATTGTTGTGGAGTCGTTTATTTTATCTTTATGTGGCGGTTGAAGCCACACAAACAGCCATCTGGCTCCCACAGAAACCACCATGGCACTTGCACCGACCCCACGCCACTTGATGCAACTTGTCGTACCAAACTTCCCGTTGAGTCATCCTTGTCAATTTTGTGTCATGCTTGAATCCACTGACTTCACCCGACATCCTCGATCGTTCTGCACGTCAGCTCTCCAACCTTAGTCCTGATCATCCTTGGCGTTGACCTCCAAACTTCCTTCACAACAATAGACCAAGAAATCAATTCCAGGCATAAGTTCTTCGCAACTTGACCTACGTTAGTCAAAATATGCATCATGCAATATATATACACTGGGACCCATGAATTTGACCTAACCAACGAGCATCATCGTTTTGCCGGCCAATGAACAGGGTAAAATCGGTCAGACCACCACCCCTTGCCGGTCTGATCGCCCAACTGGGCTGGTCTGACCGTCAGCACATTGACTTAACCGGATTTTCTCCCTGAAAATCCAAACTCTCTCTGAAAATTCAAAATGAATAGAATTTTTAACTTGAAGCTCAAAAAAAATATAAGACAAAGTGCTGAAGAATCATCTCTCTTGGCTGGTCTAAAATTCAAAAATCACCTTTATAGCCAATCAGACCGCTGCCCGTGGCTGGTCTGACCGCCAGCCACTTGGTCTGCCCAAAGACCGGTTTGACCGTCAGTGGTGGCCGGTCAAACTGCTAGCTAGGCCGGTCTAACCGCCGCCCAGGGTGGTTTTACCACCTACAACTTGATAACATCTAAATTTTACCAAAAATAAATGTTTCAACGTACTCTTACCACTATTGCATTATATCATCGTCATAAAATTGTGAGCTTGTGTCCTCGTGATATACACAGTTTGCATCATCATTATCCGACCGCGACAAAATCCTCGCCAAGGAAAATCAGCAGAGCTGGCCATTGGTGTATCCGGCGGGGCCCGTCCGTGTAGCCCCACCAATCGTCGCTCGGTCCCCACATCAAGCGCTCCACCGGGCCGTCGATCCGAGACCCGACGGCTGGATCGGATGTCTGACGATGGCGCAGGGCCCCACTCTGACTCGACCGCGCGGCATCCGGAGGGGATAAACTCCCGCCGCGGCACGGAGCCCGCCGAAACGACAGCCGCCACGTGTCCCGCGGCCCGCGCGAGGGAGAAGAGAGCTCGCAGACGCGAGGTCCCGGAGCCGCGCGCGCCGGCTATAGATTCGTACGCGGCGTCCACCGCTAATTCCCGCATCTCAACACGAGCATTCACCGTCTCACTCGTTCCCACGCTACCCTTGCCACAAAACTTGCCCGTGTTTTCTTCTCGCCCCCGCTCGCCGCATCATGTGTGGGATTTTAGCCGTTCTGGGCTGCGCCGACTGGTCGCAGGCCAAGAGGGCTCGCATCCTCTCCTGCTCCCGCAGGCAAGCACCCATTGCACTCTCCGTCTCCAATCCATCGCAGTTCTGATATCCATTTTGTTGAAATGATCTTGAGGTTTTGGATCATGAACTTGTCGTTAATTATGGTATCTCTGTGCGTTAAACGTACGTACGTGTTTGCTGATTCTTCTTGAACTTGCCGGAAAGAGCTAGCCATGGGGATCAAGGGGTTGCTTGTTTTGTCCTTGTTGGTCTTTTTGTCTCTTCGCGGGGGGTTGCATAGGAATCATAAAGAATCGAACAGTAAGGGCAGATCTAAAAAGAACATGGGAGTCTTTATTGTTCATTAAGCCCCCCGTGTTTAGTTGTTATTGGATATTCTGTTGGTACGACTCAGCCACTCATCAGGGTTGGATTTTTGACCGGCGGACGTACGTGTTCGATTCGATGTGATGCAGGTTGAAGCACAGGGGGCCGGACTGGTCCGGGCTGTACCAGTGCGACGGCAACTTCCTCGCGCAGCAGCGGCTCGCCATCGTCTCCCCGCTCTCCGGCGACCAGCCCCTGTACAACGAGGACCGGACCGTCGTCGTCGTGGTATGGATCACCAGCGCATATGGCTGAGTTGTCACGTTGTGGCCACTCGTATATATGCTTTGTTACCACAGTGCTTGCTTATCGCTGCTCGTTTGCTAAACTTCTGTGCTGTGTGAAAAAGGCCAATGGAGAGATCTACAACCACAAGAATATTCGGAAGCAGTTCGCCGCGAGGCACACCTTCAGCACCGGCAGCGACTGCGAAGTCATCATCCCTCTGGTGAGAGAGATCGGTTCGGTTCCAACGACCAGATTAGGCTTGCGAATTGCAATGTGAAAAAAAAAAGTACTAGAAAACTGAATACTGATGCCGACCTTCCTTGCTGTTGTTGTCCCAAGTACGAGGAGTACGGCGAGAACTTCGTCGACATGCTGGACGGCGTGTTCACCTTCGTCCTGTACGACACCCGCAACAAGACGTACATGGCCGCCCGCGACGCCATCGGCGTGAACCCCCTCTACATCGGTTGGGGCAGCGATGGTACGTATGTCAAGCGGCAAACCAATCCGACGTGCACTAACTTCTCACGTTCCTGTAACCGCGAGAAGGCTCAAGTCTCAGAGTGTTGCAGAACAGAGCACAGTTCGCATGAAAAGTGGCACACTGATCTTTACCCTTTCCTCCCTGGGTGATGTCACAGGCTCCGTTTGGATATCGTCCGAGATGAAGGCGCTGAACGAGGACTGCGTGAGATTCGAGATCTTCCCTCCCGGCCACCTGTACTCGAGTGTCGGCGGCGGGTGCCGGCGGTGGTACAATCCGCAGTGGTTCCTGGAGAACGTCCCGGCGATGCCGTACCAGGCCCTCGTTCTCAGAGAGGCCTTTGAGAAGGTGCAGAATATACAAACACGGCACGACATGATTTTGCCTTGTAGGGTAGTGTGATGGGGACCGACACACTGACAAATGACCATACATGCGCATGTGCTCTGCTCTGTTTGTAGGCCGTCATCAAGAGGCTCATGACCGACGTGCCGTTCGGCGTTCTCCTCTCCGGTGGCCTGGACTCTTCTCTTGTCGCATCGGTGACCAAGCGCCACCTCATCGAGACCGAAGCCGCCAAGAAGTTCGGCACTGAGCTCCATTCCTTTGTCGTTGGCCTAGAGGTTTTGTTCATCATTTGCAGACGTTTTATCTTGGTGTGTCCTTTATCAATGAACCACGGAACGCTCAAGTTTTGTGTTTGTGCTTGGACGTTTCAGGGTTCCCCTGATCTGAAGGCTGCAAGAGAGGTCGCGGACTACCTAGGAACTATCCATCACGAGTTCCATTTCACTGTCCAGGTAATAATAATAATAATAAAGTAAAAAGAAGCTAAAGTTTGAGATTAAAAACCTAAAGTTTTAAGGCTTTTGTCACTAACCGTACTCATGGGGGAACCGGTTGGGTCAGAGTACTGACGAGTGATGAATCATTTGGCATTTCTAGGATGGAATTGATGCGATCGAGGAGGTCATCTATCACGACGAAACGTATGACGTGACGACGATACGTGCTAGCACGCCGATGTTCCTCATGGCGCGCAAGATCAAGGCGCTCGGAGTTAAGATGGTGCTGTCAGGGGAAGGGTCTGACGAGCTCCTTGGTGGCTACCTCTACTTCCACTTCGCCCCCAACAAGGAGGAGTTCCACAAGGAAACCTGCCGCAAGGTGCGACACTAGTACCACACAAAACAACAACAAAACTCTTCTCAATTTGTTTTCGATTTGACACGAAACTGCCCTGCTTCCGATGCAATCCGCAGGTGAAAGCGCTCCATCAGTACGACTGCTTGCGTGCCAACAAGGCGACGTCGGCCTGGGGGCTGGAAGTTCGTGTGCCGTTCCTCGACAAGGAGTTTATTAACGTCACCATGAGCATGGACCCTGAATGGAAAATGGTAGATCTCATATCTGCCGTGAAGGAGAAATGACTGTTCTGACTTCATTTTCGTTGCTGTAAATTTGCTGGTGTTTTCTTTGTTGCGACGCAGTACAATGCTGATTTGGGACGCATTGAGAAGTGGGTTATGAGGAAGGCGTTCGACGACGAGAAGCAGCCTTACCTGCCAAAGGTAGAAATACTAGTCCTTTGTGATTTTCAGATTTGCAATGCTCACTGTGTGTTCTGAACTAAAGACGTCTGCAATTTTCCCCTGCACAGCATATTCTTTACAGGCAGAAGGAACAGTTCAGTGATGGTGTCGGCTACAACTGGATTGATGGCCTGAAGGCTTTCACAGACCAGCAGGTAATTACTGACCATTTCAGCTGTAATGTACATCTGCTAAATCACCTAAATTGACCCCTAGTATATATACCGTTCATCCTTTCAGGTCAGCAATGAAACGATGAAGAACGCTGCTGAAGTGTACCCACACAACACGCCCATCAACAAAGAGGCGTACTACTACCGGATGATATTTGAGAGGCTCTTCCCCCAGGTGATGGATGCACTCAGACGCCGTGCTCTAAACTGATGGTTTGTGGTACTACCTCGGAATCGTGCACTGATGCTCATCGCGGATCTTAATGCAGGACTCGGCGAGGGAGACCGTGCCGTGGGGCCCGAGCATCGCGTGCAGTACGCCGGCGGCCATCGAGTGGGTGGAGCAGTGGAAGGCCTCCCATGACCCCTCCGGCCGACTGATCGCCTCGCACAACTCCGCCTCCGCCCACACCGGCAACCACGCCAACGGCAACGGCGTGGTGGCGAACGGGAACGGGGCGGCCAACGGGAATGGCAACGGCAAGCTGGAATAACGCCTGTGGATTCATGCTAGCCGCACGTCCTCGCGCTAGCTAGGCCACCGTACGCGGTGTACACTAGAGGATAAGACTAAGACTAGTAAATAGTAAGTGTGCAGCGTCGTCGTTGATTGACCGCCCATGCCATGGCCCGGTGGTAGTACTATTGTTACGCAAAGTGTTGTACCGTCGTATTGTACGCCTCCTAATTCCGTGTGCGTGTGCGTGTGCAGGCAATTCAAGCATGTGGGCGTGTCACTTTGAAGTTTGAACTCGATCTTGAATTGAGCTATCGATCCACCTTAAAATATCTCCTCAGTTTCGTTTTTTCCTCGTTTGTTTCTTGTTGCTACGATTACATACGTTACGCACAGCTACAAGTGCGCGTAGAGGATCTGGTTCCAGGCGTCCGGTACGCCGGGCACGCACCAGTGGATGCAGTCGGTGTACCGCTGCGGGTCGGCCTTCTGCTCGTCGGTGACCAGGAGGCCGCCGGTCTCGGTGTAGACGGAGACGTGCGCGTCGATGCGGTGCTCCGTCAGCTGCGTGATGTTGAGCAGCGTGACGGGCACCCTCATCCTGCCCAGCACGCCCGACATAACCTCCATCATCCGCCGGTCGGAGCCGCTGCCCCAGTAGCCCCGCCGCGTGACTGGCCACGTCTCGTTGTAGCACCTGATGCCGCCTTCCCTGCCCCAGTTTTCGCTCCTGAAACCACCAAGAGCCGTTTCTCTCGTGGGTGATCAAACTAATCAATCGGACAGCATCAGAAGTGGTCGATTTGGGCGTGAGAGTTGACAGAATGTGCCTCATGTGCGTGGTGGAGATGGACATGAAGAAGACCCTGGTGGCGCTGGGGTCGATGTTGGAGTCGACCCAGTTGGCCCATGTCTTGAGGCCCAGCCGGTACGCGACCCAGGCGTCCAGCTCCTCGTACCCGTCGTCCCCGAACGAGCCCCACCTGAAAAAACACAGCGATCACGGCGCACGTACAGTCGGGATTTCCGAGTGTACATAACATAGCTGCAGCTCGTCCGTCGCTTACACTGTTTTGATCCTGTAGCCGGTCATCCACCAGACGTAGCTGTCGAACACGAGGATGTCGGCGCCCTTCCAGTGCTTGGCGTGCTCCTCGATGGCGTCGACGTGCAGGACCCGGCCGCCGGCCTCCAGTCTGATGTTCCGGTCGGAGTTGGACTCCACCAGGAACGGCGCCCAGTAGAACTCGATCGTGGCGTTGTACTCCTGCAGGGCCGTTGAATGCTGTCAGATTAGTCCATGCATGGATGCGGCGGGGCCATCAGCCGGTGGTACGCTGGTTGCGTACTTTTGCGGTGTAGACGGAGAGGGTGAGGCTGCGCTCCATGGACTTGGCGGTGTCCGGCACGACGGAGTTGACGAGGCAGACGAAGGAGAGCCACTGGCCCAGCTGCAGCGAGTCGCCCACGAACATCATCCTCTTCCCCCGCAGCTTCTCCAGCATGCCTGCCGGGTCAAACCTACGCAAACCCGAAAACCATCAAAAGGTAGCCCAATCCATTATAGAGAAGAGAAGAGAAGACTTTGATAGGAAATTGCTCCAAGTGTGGCCTAATAAGGCCTGACTTACCAGGGAGTCAGGGACAACAGGTATGCACTTTGGGCCAAATTCATCACACTGTCTTTGACTAACCAACTAGCGTGACCCATAAGGCCCAAGACACATCCCGTAACAAGTCAACACAACCACCTAAAATTGCTGAGCAACAATGCCAAAACGCTGTTTAGCAAATAGCACTTTCCATACATTTTTGGGTCAACTTTGCTAGAGAGGTGAAACACTGAAACTACATAAGTGTAGCTTAAACAACGACGTGTCCCAATGCCCTAAAACACAAATTTTCTATCTACATACTCCCTTTGTCCAAAAAGAATGTTGTTTTGGTACATACAGTCCAACTTTCTAAAATTTGGCTATTTGTATCTGTTCAATATTTAGATTCAACACATGATGGTGATATGTATAGATTTGCCTCGAAAATAATTTTCATAAAAGTATAATTTTGTTAGGTTTGATAAATCTATTACAATAAAATTAGTAGTCAAAGTTGTGTTTTAGAGACCTTGTCGATATCCAAAACAAAATTATTTTGTGACTGGATGGAGTATCTAAAAACAATTGGTGATATTCAAGGTACCTCCTCCGTTTTGGGGTCTAGAAAATTCAACAGTAATGCTTAAATAGGGAAAAAGAGAAAGAATCATACAAATTCTCTCATTACTCGAGAGAAAAGAGAAGATATACGCTGCTTGGTTTGGTGGGACTAGATTATAACGGTGCAGATTATTCATGTATAGATATTACAACTATTATAATTGTGTAACAAATATAACTATATTTTCAAAATGCAATAGAGTTATATATCAAATACAATATGTTGCAATCTCTAGCTGTACAATTACGCTGGAAATTCCGCTAGTTTAATAAACACTGGTGAAGTGGTGAGTTTGGTATATCTTTGCATGAGAGCGTCGTGACTTGATCCAATATAACCAAACATATACTGTGACCATGACAAGGATCCAATAATCCTCAATTAATTAAATTATTTTTCTATAATTGTTTTTATAGATTATAATATCCTCATGATAGTCTTGAGTATACCCCTTATCGTTCATAAAGGAGAAGTTTAAGATAATTTGTTGTAAACCATCCTATGACCACTCTGTATGGTCGTACGATATTCTACAACTATGTCAGGGTTGTGAGCCTTTTTACAACCAGTCTATGGTCGTAAGTCTTTCTACGACCATTTCATGATCGTAAGCTTTTTTACGACCAGTCTATGATCGTAAGTTTTTCTACGACCTGGTCGGTCAATACCACCCTATAATCGATAAAGCCTACAGATATGTGGACCCAATTGATTAGAGACTCTTATGCGTTGTGTTCAATACACAGAGCAGTTAGTATACACAGTTATTCTCCGGCATAACTGCATGTATTACGCTTCTGTCTCTAACGATAATTGTCAGGCGACGTGGGGTGTTATCTCCCTGACAGAAACCTCCATCAACGTGCTCATTTCATCAAGTGTTAAGGCACATCTTGGTCTGGAGTAACTTTCACCCTTTCATGCGCTATATAAAGGCAAAAGTCAGTGAACAATGGGGCGGATCGGGAGGAGACATTAGGCATTAGTTTTCTTCTTGATTGTAAATAGTATAAGTCAATACATCAACACAGGAGTAGGGTTATTGTTCTCTTAGGAGAATGCCTGAACATGTCTAAATCCCCGTCTCTTTCTCTGTGTGGTTATAATTCTAGGAGACCCCGAATATTCATTCGTAAGATCGATACTAGATCATCAACACTTGGCGCAGCCCGTGAGGATCTTCCAGTTCTTCCTTTTTGATAAGTTTTCTTTGTTTTTTCTACTCTGATGCTTTCATGGCAGGAGAGTGGAATAAGGAGAACTAGTTCGATTTGGTAGACTATGCAAAACTCGACATGGATGCCTCCTACGAGTACGAGCAGAGCATTATTTTGTTCGATGGCAATGCCGCCTCAGGGATCTTTCACCAGACCCGAAAGATCATGCCATAGACATGGTAGATGAGGGATCTTTCTCCCCCACAACATTACGTTCAGATGAGGAACTAGATTCCTCAGAGGGCAAGGGTCCATTGACCATGTTCAGGACTGCACCAAGACAAGTACAGAGCATAGCAAGGGTTCTCCCTCCAAATGTTCAAGTCCGTCTGAAACTATCCGATCTCATATAACAAGTCCTGGAATCCATTATTTTGGGACTCAACCAGCATCTGGTGATCGTCATCCTTCGGTTACCCCCACGAGGTGTGTGGTCGAGCCTGCTCTTCCTGTGGATTCGACCATACCTTCGTAGGATTCACCTTTGATTGGAGATGGTTATAACCCAGAATTTCCCTTCCTGGAGGGGATTGCTACAAGTCGCGAGGCCTTGTCGTTCGACTACTCCTCATGCCAAGAGGACTCAAGCACAAGTGGAAATCATATCCAGGAGGTCTTTGTCCTCCCCCTCAGATCCTAATATCTCTCCGAAAGGCAGGACTGGGGATGCTTCCCATTGCTCACTCACTTCGGGCTCACGTGGTGATGGCGAGGATGCCTTCAACGATGAACAGGATCAACACCTTCATGAGCGTGGGAGAAATCCTAGAAATGATCGCTCTCCACTGAGGTAAACTCAAGCAAACTCAGATGTAGATGATCCTAAGACCACCCGGAGAAGGAGAATCACATCCCATAAAACTTTACCTAGGCGCATTCAATATCGGTCAAAGAAAGCTCAAGAATTTCAACGTATAAATGACCTGATCGAGAATCCAACTCGAGATCTTGGACGAGTGCTAGGTTTCGGGGTGCAATGGTTAGGCTTGAGCAAACTCGCTGATATCATTCTGGTAGTCGTACCGGAACGACTCCGTCGAACACCAATTGTTCAAATAACTCTCCTCATGGAGAACGACATAACAACAGGTCCGGACGCTCCCATAACCACAACTCCCATAGGAGAAGAGTTATTCAAACATCTGGTGATCGACAAGCTCTTAGGGGAGGTGACTGTTCACTACTTTTACTTAGGAATCTGCAACAACATATGGAATACAAGGAGTATTACCCTCGTAGGACTGAGACATATCATAGGTTAGGTCCACTAGCCACTGGGTATCATCATGTACGATCACCTGGTAATATCAACCCATCTTTTTCGCAAATAAGGCATCATGATATTATTATCGGATGTTAGGCGTTCTTGCCTGACCTTCGAGCGGCTCGCTGGCCGCCACGGTTTCGACCAGTGAATGGAGAAGTTTGATGGGTCACAAAATCCCATCGAATATCTTCATATCTATGCGATCGTTGTTCGCAGCAGCAGGAAGAGAGGACGTCATTGCAACTTACCTTCCTATTGTGCTCAAAAGATCTGCTCGGTCCTGGTTGTTAAACCAACCACAGGAATCGATCTATTCGTGGCAACATCTCTGTGATCTAGTACTTGACAATTTTCAGGGTACCTACAACCATCCCAGAAAGGAGGATGACCTACACAGGATGAGACAGAACACTCATGGCACCTTGCGCTAGTTTATCAGGCGTTTCAGTTAGGTTCGCAACTCCATGCCTGAGGTTTCTGATTCTTCTGTTATCAGAGCATTTAAGCAGGGAGTCCGCAGTAGAAGGATCACAAAGGATATCACTTTAAATCCTATGGCTACTGTCGCCGAGCTTTTTGAGATGACTACCGATATGCAACTGCTGTAGAAGTGGTCGAGTGGAATAGAACCATCGATCGAGATGGTAAAGATACTAAAAAGTAGGCGAAAGTAGCAAGAAGAATGATAAAATGCCAATATGTCCAAGAGCAGAGCCAAAGGGCAAAAGCCTCAAGTCAATAGCTCCAAAGAAGTCTTAGCCATAAGCAATAAAGAGCCTTGAGGCTCCAAGCCATACTCTGACTCAAGCAACAGCAGATGCCTCGAACGAAAGAATAACAAGCCAAGGTGGTGCCCTTTCCATAAAAATGAAGGACACGACCTTCGCAATTGCTGAGTTTTCCAATGGAAACTTGAGGACTACTACACCGGCAAAGGACCTGTTCCTACACTCGAGGAGGTAGGGCAAGCAAGTGGTCGCAAGCAGTCAGACGATGATCATGAGATGCCATTTCAGGTTCCAAAGCACACCATCGATCATATCTATGGAGGATCTTCGGCATACGAGTCAAAACGACAATTCAAGGCTGTAGAGCGTGAGGTAAACTCTATTGATCCTCCTCTTGTCAATAAATTACCAAAGTGGTCGAAAGTCACCATCTCTTTCGAGAAGGGCGACTGTCTGATCCCTTCTACTTG
This sequence comes from Hsuehochloa calcarea, assembly GCA_036346395.1. Taxonomy (NCBI): domain Eukaryota; kingdom Viridiplantae; phylum Streptophyta; class Magnoliopsida; order Poales; family Poaceae; genus Hsuehochloa; species Hsuehochloa calcarea. Next base: position 52,783,766 of record CM070598.1, read on the forward strand.
ACTAGATCGATTTTCGATCATGGTCGAGCCCACCATCAACAACTGTCGAGTAAATCATGTGTTAGTTGATGGTAGGAGTTCATTAAATATATTGTTTACAAGTGCCTTGGATGAAATGCAAGGACCTAGGACCAAGGTAAAACCTATATGATACTTATTTAATGGGATTGTACTGGGGTCTTCGGCCAAACCCATTGGCCAAGTTTCTTTTCTTGTAACGTTTGGTTCTCCAAACAATTTTAGGATTGAGAAAATATCCTTTGATGTGGTTGATTTTGACACGGCATACAATGCCATACTTGGATGACCAACTTTGGCATGATTCCTAATGGCTGCTTATTGTGGTTATCAATGTCTTAAGATGTAGGTCGTAAAGGAGTAATCACAGTCTGCTATGATAAAAAGATGGCACTTACATACAACTAAAAATCCCTCAAGATGGTTGGCCAGATACTAACTCAAAAAGTAAGCAAGGGTCAGCCTTCGACCAAACAGTTGAAGCCTAAAGCTACACCCAAGCTGAACGATCAAGTTAAAGAAGTTCCGCTGAACCTAAAGGAGCCTTCAAAGACTGTTCACATTGGGGTTACTTCCAACCCTAAATAGGAAAACACCCTCCTCACCTTCCTCCGAGCTAACACATATATCTTCGCGTGGTAAGCATCTGACATGCTCAGAGTCCCTAGGGAGGTGATCGAGCATAGGCTAGCTCTACGACATGACAAGAAACCTGTAAAATAAAAATTGCATATATTTACACCTGATCGACGAGATGCTATTAGATCAGAATTGGACAAGCTACTTAAAGCAGGATTTAACTAAGAAGCCGACCACCCAGAGTAGTTATCTAACCCTGTAATGGTTAGAAAGTCTAATGGTAAGTGGTGTATGTGTGTAGACTTTACCGATCTTAATAAAGTTTTATCCAAAAGATGATTTTCCTCTTCCTCGTATTGATTAGTTGGTTGGCTCCACTTCTGGTTGTGAAATATTAAGTTTCCTAGATGCATATTTTGGTTATCATCAGATTAGTATGTGTTTAGATGCTGAATAAAAGACCGAATTTATTACACCATTTTAAATATTTTGCTACGTCAAAATGACATTTGGTTTAAAAAACACCGACACTTCTTTTCAATGTTTGATGCAAACGGCCTTTTCTGTCTAACTAGGTCGAAATTTGGAGGCCTATATGAACGATCTGGTGGTAAAAAGCATCAAGCATCTTAATCATATTTCTGATCTGTAGGAAACATTTGGTAACCTCAGAAAACATCATTTGAAACTCAATCATAAGAAGTGTGTGTTTAGAGTCTCTTCAAGAAAATTGCTTGGATTCCTTGTTTCTACACGAGGATCGAAGCAAATCCTGAAAAGATAAAGGCTATTGAATAAATGCGCTCTCCTACCACGATGAAAGAAATTCAGAAACTCACATGATGTATGACGGTTTTAAGTCATTCCATCGCATGATTAGGAGAAAAATAACTTCCTTTCTTTAAACTTTTAAGAAAATATGAGGGCTTAAAATGGTTAGAGGAGGCAAACAATGCCTTCGAGGATGTGAAGAGGTATCTTACAAGTGCTCCTGTTCTGGTTTCACCGAAACCAGAAGAGACGCTCTTAATAGTTCTAACTTCCATGCCACAGGCAGTAAGTGTAGTACTGGTTGCCGAACGTTCAATGTTCAACGACCAATTTATTACGTAAGTGAAGTTTTACACAGACCTAAGGAGCGACACCCTCAAGTCCAAAAACTTTTATATATCATCATCATATCTTCGAGGAAACTGAGGCATTATTTTTAGCGCACAAGATAATTATACCATCTGAGTTTCCCTTAGGAGAGGTCCTCCAGAATAGGAAAGCAGTGGGACGCATGTCAAAATAGTCGGGTGAACTTGGAGGGTTCAACCTCCATTTCATGTCCGAACAGCCATTAAATCTCACATCTTGGCAGACTTTGTCGCCGAATGGACAAATCCCGAACCTGTTCAAGATCCCCAATACGAATCCCACGACCAGTGGACAATATACTTTGATGGGTCACGTACGCTAAGTGGCTCGAGGGTTGGGTGGTCCTGGAATCTCCTACAAGAGAGACCTTAAAGTGTGCTATTCAATTAAACTTCCCTGCCACTAACAACGTGACAGAATACAAATGTTTGTTGGTTGGCATACGAGCAGTAAAAGCGCTCGGGATTCGACGACTACTTGTGAGAGGAGACTCTCAACTAGTCGTGAATCAGGTCAGAAAAGAGTACTAATGCTTTAATCCAACCATGTCTCGGTACTTATCGGAAGTCAGCACGGTTGAAAAGTATTTTTTTATTTCGAGGTACAATATATCCCTCAAAAAGATAATTTCCTCGCTAACCAGTTGGTTCGAATTGCTTCTTCCCAATCACAAGTACAAAAAGGAGTCTTCTTGGAACAGCTTCAGAAGCCATCTCTAGTCAAAACACTAGAGACATCTCCTATTGAGACAGTCTCTCTAGAATACGAGGATATCTGGATAAATCCCATCTACAAGTATCTTTTGAAGGGTACAATACCCAATGACGGTCTTGAAGCTGATCATTTATCCTGCAAGGGCAAAATGTATACTTTGGTCGAATGTGACCTCTATAAACGAGGTACTTAAGGGGTTCCCATACCATGTATATCGCAGAGAGAAGGATCAAGTCTTCTTCACGAAATACACGAAGGTATATGTGGAACTCATGCTTCTTACAAAACGTTGGTTGGAAAAGCTTTTCTATAAGGTTTTTATTGGCCAACAGCCCTCTATGATGCCAAAGAGTTGGTTAAAAAGTGTGTACAATATCAATTTCATAGCAGACAAATACACCAACCGGCTCAGGCATTACAAATCATACCTCTCTCTTAGCCTTTTGTGGGGTTTTGATATCCTTGGACCATTCATAAAAGTATCAGGAGGTTTTGAGTTCTTTTTTGTGGCTATTGATACGTTCACAAAATGAATAATATGTGATTGGGATAACAACGGAAGCAGCCAAGAGGTTTATGATGTGAAGCGTAATTACTCCAAACCTAGGGGCAGAGCCAGCCACGGCCCAAGCCTCGGGCTGTACCAGCTGTTCTTAGACTGAACTAGAATGTTTGGTGATTTTTATAGCCTTTAACACTTGTAAGATTTTTAAGCCTCGGGCTATAGCTTACCTGGTCCGAGGCCTAGATCCGCCCGTTGACGGCATTACTTACGGCAAACAATGTTTGATTTGTTAATTTTCAACCGAAATTTAACTAAGCAGGAAAGAAGAAACCCAACCTACCAAAAACATATTCCTGTCCACTACCCCAGCTAATTGAGTTGCAAATAGGCCAGCTTACATTTCACTTCAAGTTGACCTTGGTCACACTTTTTCTTTAGTTCTTCTGAATTAGGAGCCAAACATCATAATTAAATACCATTCAAACTAGAGCATGACAGGAAATGTACTGCATGCGCGCTGACCTTGGGAGAATGCAGTCGTCAAGATGCCAATCCCAGTACAGGTAGTCACTGTCCGGCCTGCCATTCCTCTTGCAAGAGTCCTGCCTGTCTATGTATGGGCACGTCTGGTCCGTGTAAGGCAGCTTCCTGGACCTGTCGAACACCCAGTACCCCTTGGTCACGCTGCACCGGCTCGGGTCGAACGCCATCTTGGCCGCCGGCGGCGTCACCAGCTCGCCCGGGAGCAACGTCGACGTCCTCATCTCGGCCCGCAGCGACGTCCTCTTATTCTCGTTCTCCTTGTCCTTCACCTCTGAAAATAGCACCAACTCAAAAACTCACATGCTGCAGAAGGCGGCGCCAGGCACAGGCGCACAATTAAGTGCATGCAATGCAATGTGCAATGCACTTCAGTTAGTTTTTACCTGCAGTACTAAATGTGTTACTACTTAATTACTAGTATTGTCTATGATGACATGCTTAGTGTAGGGTGTACCGGTGAGAGCCCGGAGGTCCTCGGTGAAGATGATGCCCGCCAACGCCAGCCCGCCGATGATCGCCACTACCACCGACAGTGGGGCCCGCCCCTTCACACGCTTCATCGCAGAAAGCTGAACCATGAACTCACTGTACGTGCATGCAAGCTGCAAAGCTAGCTTCTTGCAGAGTGAGAGGTCTATGTTATTGCAGGTACAGCCGTTTTTAGTGGTGGTGGTGGTGGTGGTGCTTCGTTGCAGAGAGCAACAGTATAATTAAGAAGGAAAAATTGTGTGAGCACTGTAATGTCGGGGCAGGGCAGGTGCACTTGGCACTTGATTTGAACTGTTTGGTCTACTTACTTGAGTAGGAGTGAAGCAAAAGCAACAACGCTAGGAGTTTGAGAGTTGAGACATCCAACCTCAACCTGAACATCTTATCTCACTGGCATTGTCGAAGGTGGTAGCTATAGCTGCAGCTCCTACACGTACTGTTCCAACAAATTGTGTGCTCCACATTTACACCAGAAACTGCCTTTTGGCCTCCTGGGTATCTGCCGATGCGGTAGGCATCATCATTTCAGATGGAAAACACAATGAAAGCTGCAGCTGAGCTCACCAAACCATGCGCTGCGGCAGTTGCATGGTCGTTCAATACTTCAATTATCAGTGTTCTACAATTCTACTCGTCACCAGGGAAAACGTACACTATCGATAAGAAAATTGAAAACCGGTTGCTGGAAATTTCGGCGGAATTTTGGATGAAATTTTTTAATTAAAATATGAATTTTTCAGATATAGAGACGAAATTAAATAAAACCGATTTTTCTTTATCCGGTATAAAAATTTATCAGACCCCACCGATAAGACCGGTAACTGGCGGTTAGCGAAATTTCGGCAATAGATTTTTCACTACTCGTCATAGGAGGGCAGCGAGCAGTACTGCCGTATTTGGGACAACAACTCATAATAGTTCCGTTTCTGTATAAATCACACTTTCAGTGAAAAGTTTATGCAGTGTGGTACGTATGTATTACTCCCTCAAGTCCTTAAAGCAAGTTGTTTTGGTTTGCTTACAAAAGTTCGTAAAAGCAAGTCGTTAGGGGAAGTTTGAGGGACATTTGGCCATTTAGGGTATGTACAATGGTACAGATAACTGTTGTCTATAATAATTTTTAATATCACCTGTAGATAGTACTAAATATAGTTTATACAATGGGTTATGGTGATACAGTCGGCTACAGGATTGTAGATAACACATAATCTTTTAATGTTTTCCTTAGTTCTGATGATACAACAGACTACATATTTGTAGACAACATATTTATCTCTCTTCATTCTCTTTTGTTTATATTAATTTAAATTTTACATAGCAATAACTATAGACAGTTGATGTAAATCCATTATATATGACCTTGCGCTCCTAGCATTTAATTGCATACACGCTACAATTCCAATGAAGTTAACAGGGGTGGTACTGTGACAAAATCAATTAATGACCTCACCTTGGTATCCGTATTGCAAGCCAAAGCGACTCACTTTAACGACTGGGAGGGAGTATGTATATATACTATTATACTAATCATGAATTATGTTTCAACCAGACTAGAAGGGTACAAATATATCGTAGTTTTTTTGATATGATGTTTGACCGATTTGTTGGTGGGATTTTGGTGTGCAGTCTGTTTCGATGCTTTACCGATATGATGTTTTACATTCCATCGTATGTCTCTCTCAACGATGTTATTATCTTCCAGTATAATCTGTTTTTCACCGTGACTCGTTCAACATGTATAATCCTCTTCAAAACCCCATCGAATCAAGTGCACTTCGATCTACGTTGGGTTGGTAAACATCTTCAGATTATCGTAATCAAAGCATAGACAGTACATATATATATATATTGCTTAATGGATATGTCGTAGCTAGCTACTTTAGGAGTATTAATCTAATTTAACACTAATTTATTATATATATATATAGCTTGCATATCCATGGTCTCAACAATTATTCCAATAATTACGTTGAGAACCGAATATGCAAGTGTTTGAGTAATAGTAAAGATATTCCCCAATATCATGCTAAGAATAGCTAGGATTTTCATAACAATATGTCATTCGTTTGATGAGAAATAAAAAAGAATATTAATCTTATGTTACCATAAATAAATAGATCTACAAGCACACCTGCAAATCTACAGTATTAATTTCTTTCACCAAACACCCTAAAGCTAGCAGCCTCCTTCAAAGCAGCCGCATATCAGTGACAGATCTCATTACAGACATATCTGTCGGGATGACTAGATATTTAATTATGCATATTACAGACAGTTCTTTTTAAGAACCATTTATGGTAAGTATCACAGACGGTTGTAAATACAAACTGTTGATGACATCTCCAACTATCACAAACGGTTCTAAAATTAGAACCGTCGATGACATCTCTGACTATCACAGACGGGTTGTATTTACAACCATCTGTGATACGTATCGCAGACGGTTTCTTTAAAAGAACCATTTGTGATATGTGCTATTAAATATCTAGTCTTCACGACGATAAATCTATCTGTAGTGAGATTTGTCTCTGATATGCAGCTGCTTTGAAGAAGACGGCGAGTACGCTTAAGAAAGCAAGCAAGTTCACCACGAAGCATGATTTTTTTGGGGGGTCATCCACCCAACATGAGGTGATGAGATAGTAGCGATGGTCGACTTCGTCGAACCTGACACACAACAGCCAAGTTCAAGAAGCATGGTTGCCAAGAGAGCGCTAGGTAATTATACACTCAAGTGTGTCAGGTTCGATGAAGTTGGTCGTGGCTGCTGTCTCATCCTCCTCATGCTACGTAGACGACCCCCAAAAAAATGTGCTTCACGGTGGGCTTAGTTTCTTTCTTAGATATACTCGTCATCTTCTTCAAAGCAGTCGCATATCAGAGACAGATCTCACTACAGATGATTCTTCTAAAAAAATCATCTGTGATAGTTCCTTCCATAGTTAAAAAAAATATTCAACACGTTATACATAGAAGACAGTAAGATCTAAACACATTATTCAGTGAACATGCTCGACATTAGATAATAGTAAATTCAACTCCAAACTAGATTTTTTTCATTTTGTATTTACATATGGCCAAACGACGTGGTCAGTCACTTCTTACAAAAGATTTTCTTTTAAAAAAGTACAAATAAAAAAAAGATCAACTTATTTCTAGCAGCCCAGGGTGACTGCTATCTCCGTCTTTTGTTCTTCGTAGGTGACATCGTCGGCATCGGAGGGTTTGGGGTCAGCGTAGGTTCCCCGAAACACGACCACCCGTTGACGCGTTCGTTCAAGAGTAGCCCAAAGACGCTCCGACTCAAGGACCAAGTCTAAATGCGCCCAGAGGCTCTCTTTCCTCACTCGAGGTGTCTCAGCATGGTCCACCCGATCCGTCGCCATCTCGATTTCGCATTCTGAGCAACGGTAATCCTCCTGGAGACGTGCAACGTCTTCCTCGAGGACTACATCAATGGCTTGGTTAGCTCACCGAAAGAGGGAGACCACCCGGAAGACGTGGCGGAGGAGGATGTCAAGACGGTGGAAGGTGGCCATCACATGCTCTGGCATAACCTCCGCCGGAGGAGGGAGGACACTGTTAGCACAATGTCCTTCTAGCATCAGCAAGCGCATGGTCAGCGAGGTGTTCGTATAAAATGGCTAAGTAGGCCATTAACGCCAGCATTAGGGGAGAATAGTGGGGGCCATTTTTGTAATTGCTATCTATTTGTGCTTGATAGTAGAGTGATGTGGGGAATCATCTTCGTGGCGGGTGATTATTTTTATAAAACAAGGAATAAATTTAGTGCAGGAGACGAAGAGGCGACGCATATCAGGGAGTCGAAGCGGCAATGAGCGTTTAAGAGATACATATCACAGACAATTCCAACCCCAAGCTGCATGTGATACAACATTATCACAGACGGTTATTGTTAAGAACCGTCTGTGAATTATCACAGACGGTTTGTATTTAAAACGGTCTGTGAAGTATCACAAATGGTTCTCATTAAAAACCGTCTATGATAATGATGTATCACGGACAGTTCTAGTCATCGTTTGTAAAACCGTTTGTGATAATTACAACACTGACGGTTTTCAGAAACCGTCTGTGATGAGGTGTCTGTCCAGTATAGCCTGTTTTGTAGTAGTGCATTGAGCTCAAAATAAAGACGTGCTCTTATAATCAGACATGTTTATGCAAATCATCAATTCTGACCTCACTAGACAACGAGCAATTGATTATAATACTCAAAATATCAATTAACAAGAAGTATAACAGTGACTGAAATTGAATCACAATGAACTGAAGACGGAACCTAATGAACCACAATGAATTACCGAAAATAGAAGGTACTGAATGAATCACAGTGATAGCAAGCATACAACCGAATGAAACAATTGTACTAAACAACAGAAAACAACAAGTAATTAATATCCTAGCTCAAGACCAATTTATACTCAATTTTCACATTCAATCTCAATTTGACATCAATTCATTATCGAATATTAATTTTATCCCACAATCATCACTTAGCAAAGCCTCCTAGTACTAGGCAAAAATTACATAATATAATTCAACTAGCACAACACACTTAGCAAGTAATGTAACAATGAAAACAGAGAACCCACGAAGCGAATGGCACTCGAAGCCACCGAGTAGAACCGGGCAAAGCATACGAAATGCGCTGTCTCAAAAAACAATCGTCCCGCTGTGCTGCGAAGAACGGACGATGTTGATGGAGATACAATGCTAATTTCACAAACCGGGACACACCAGTGTGCGAAGATGAGGTAGAGAGATTGTCGCACAAGATCCAATCAAGATGCACCGACCGAATGCACTCTCGGAGCACCAAACACCAAAATGGAAGCCTTCTTCCACACAAGATCCAGCCAAAGTCGGCCGGTTCCCACCTCCAATTGACGCAAATCCAATCCCCTCACGGCAAACTCAACAGAGAAGAGGATGCAAGAGAGGAACAGGGGTGCGCAAGGAGGAGGAGCCGGTCCTCACCACCGACGGCGCCGAGTCCAACCACGGCGGCGCAGCGGCTCTCAAAGCCCCCAAAATCCGAAGCCAAATCGGGGGAGGAGAAGAACCAAAAAGGGAGAAATTGCTCACTGATTTTGGGTGAAGAAAAAAAAGGAGAAACGGAGCCGCCTTAAGAGGAGGAGGGGCGGCGCGGCTGCTACCAACGGCCAGCGTCCGTGCCGCGAGCGCCTCGAGCGCCGCCACCGCTTGCCAGTTCATTGCCTACACCACACGCGCATGATGAGATAGGGTTGGAGATTGAGTCTCCAATCTTATCTCAACATCTTCCTCCCACCGACATGTGGGCTCCACATCCTTTTTTATTTTTTCCCATTTTGTCTTTTCTAAATTAAAAAAATATCAAATAGCCCTTTGAAATACAACGGAGTGCAGCCCGGTGACGTTTTCCGGAACGAAGAAAAATCCATTTGAACTTGAGAAACTTCTGCGTCAGTAATGGCTACTATTTCTTAAAACGTCATGGCAATTTGTTAGGACAACGTGTTTTCAGCTTTTCGAGAAAAGAAAAGAAGAAAACTTCCCCGGGTTATCCCCTCACCCAAAACAGACAACCTGTGCTTTTTACTCTGCCAGGTCTCCTCTGCTCGAGAATGTTCAGACTTCAGAATCAGCCAGGCGCTGATTTGAAGTTTGAGGACTTACAAGTACAGCATCAAACAAGGAGTAAAAACGAAGTGCAGCCTATCACAAGACAGCGCGGCAGAGACACCTAGATAAGGAAATTCCTCCTAGCGCAGCACATGAACGCTGCAGAACGAGAACCACCAAAAGAATATAGGTCAAAACATGCACAGAAACTGATGTTACATCATCTTTTCAAGATAGATATATGCGGACTCCATACTGCTTTACACAGTGAAGCAACGTGCCATACAAAATCGCTAGACGAGTTGTTTAGAGATTTATTGGACAAAATTGTAACCTCGTAGTCCAAAATTTTGGTAGAACGGATTCGCTTTTGGTTATTTTGTAGACACTCTTAGCCAGATATTTATACGGTAGTACTGTTTTTAATCCGTTCGTAGTATTTACCTAAGAACTAGTTGAATCATGGAACTAATTTTTCCTACGAAACATAGTGTCGCATTCGAATTACTCCTTTTGTTTCGAAAATATACACATAACTTTAACCATTACTTTTTTTTATATGAATATGTTTCATTAAATAATATAAAATATTTATATTATGAAAATATTTTCCATAACTAATCTAATGATACTATTTTCACATTATCAACACAAATAGTTTCTTTTTATATACTAGTTGTCAAAATTAAGAAAGTTTGACTGCATATTTTCTAAAACATCGTATATTTTTAAACTAAGTGAGTAGCTACCTCTGGTGTCTGGACACAAACCATACAAGGTACGTACTGCTACAGGTTTAACCTAGTAAGACACAATCCTCGTTGCACTGATCTGCGCCGACACTAGAAATGGATCACCATCAGTACCCAATAAGGAAAGGGGGAAAAGGCCTATGTCTATGTAAAGAATGAGAAAAAACGTTCTTTAGTCCGTTCCAGTGAAATCTTAAATCGATAGAAATAAGATATTGGCTCAGTGGGTGACTATAGCCGGTAGAGAAGTAAAGAACATTGGCAACAAAGTTACATTTGCCCTAAAAGTGCCAAGGTTGCAACACCGTTAGAAAAAAAGTTAAAAACAATTGGCAATGTAACAATGCATAATCTACAATATTTACCTCTTTTTGCTCAGTCAAACAAGCAAGAACTGACTTGTTCTTAGACTAGCATGAACCGACCTTAATAGAAGAAAACATATCTGCCATATGGTTGCTCATGCCTGTCCCCGGCTATGTGCTATTCATGGGGCCACCTATAGAAAATACTCTATTGGAGGACAGTGATGGTGCAAATACTTTACACGCTTTTAACCCAACTCAAGCTAAAGAAACTTATTCAATGGTCAATGCTAACCGCTTTTGGTCCCAAATCTGGGGCCCGGAAGCGCAAAGGGATTTTATTCATTGGTGTCAACTAGGCGGTCTGTGGACTTTTGTCACAGACTTGTGTCGCTCTCCACGGGACTTTTGCACTAATAGGTTTCATGTTAACATCAATTTGAACTGTGTTCGGTCTGTTCAATTGTGATCTTATAATGCAATTTCATTCTCTGCTCCAATCGACCTTTCTTTTGGGGTTTGGGGTACTCGTGGGAACATCAACGGCAAAAATGCCCTCTTCACCACTGTTATTCAAAATTCCAGTAGCAAACCAGGCTCCAGTTGTCCCCGTATCTTCCACCACCACTTTAGTGCTCTCTTGACCATCACTTTCCAACGCCTCATGAATGATGCTAGTACCTTCCAGTTGGTAGTCAAACCCTGAAATTGTCAATAAGAACTGTATCAAAATATGACAAAGGTGGGCATGTTTGAAGCAACTAACAGTTCATTGCATCATTTTGCATATTTATACGTATGTGGAAGCAGTCAGCACATCAGAATGCAGAGACAGCATCAATCTTGCAGACCGATGAATAATTATTTCGGAACTCATTTTCCGCTTTAAGATTCCAGAAACTGATATACTCAAAGTGTGAGCAGATAACCAAGTAGCAACTAGCAAGTGCTCAATCAACAGAATGGAAAACATGACAAGAGTGGGAGAGAGACCATTCAACTCTTCTGGATGACTGCATGCATTGCTTGAAACTTTCTGACACGTAGTGGTTCCCTGAGAGCTGAAAATGGAGTTCTCTGCCAACTCTAGTCTGTCAGAGCTAGACATCATCATAGTATTCAATTCTTCTGAACGGTCAGATGCATTACTTACAGCCTTGTCACATACAGTGGTTCTGTTAAAACTGAGAATTGTGTTCTCTGCTAACTCTATTCTTTCAGAGTTATTAGGCATCAAAGGAATGCTCAGATCTTTTGGATTATTGTGCGCAATATTTAAAACCTTCTGACACATGGTGGTTCCCTGGAAACTGAGAATGCTGTTCTCTGCCAATTCAAACCTGTCAGAGTAAGACATCACTGTGAAACCAAAGGATCCTGTCCATGTTTCCAGAAGCTGAGGAACTGCCGGTAAGAGAAGCCTTTCCACCCCCAAACCAGAAAGCAACTGGAAAGTAAAAGAAAGTGAATTGATCAGCACATACCAGGAAAATGCCAGGAATATTTGACAAGCAAAGGGAACGTTTTGTTACAATATTAAAACTCAATTTATCATTGCAGATGATTTTGAAATATATTCAACTAGTAAAAACCTTCTCCAGTTCATTCATCAGAAGGCGGCACATTCCTTTTTGACGATATGGAACTCTTGTACCAATAAGAGGCAGCTCAGCAAACTTATTGCCACATACCCTAATCAGAAAAGGAAATATGTCAACATGGAGAAAAATGATGAATAAAAAGGCTTCGATTACCATGGAGGACCACTCTCAAGGCTAAAATACCTAAAAGTGCCGACAGATATTAGCTCACCACCTTTCTCGAGAAGTATCGTGTAGAATCCCCTAAAATTAAGCCGTCTGAGCTCCGATCTGCACAGGATAGATAAAAAAAATTACAGTCTCCATTATGTCAAGACATAATGAGCAGAGAAACATCAAACATACGTAGATGAATAATCTGAACATAGATTTTTTTCTCCGAAAATTAATCTGAACATAGATGAATAGCTGTGCTGAATAGGCTAACAACAACAGAAATTCAAAGAAAGTTTCCAGCCCATGTCATGGAAAAACTACAGTGAGTGTAGTTCTGTTTGGGCAATTTAGCAAAATATCCAGACTACAAAAACTGATATACCATTTTTTTGAAACAGGCAGGAGAGCTGCCTTTTAATTTAATAAAGCAGATCGAGCAACAAGTATTTGAGGGCCGAAGCCCTAAAGGATAATCTAAATGGTGTAATATAGTATCAGCTAATGCTTGCCACAATCCTCTGAAGTCTATCACACACGGAGTAACTAACACAGGATTAATGGAAGGTAAAACGAAGACAGTCACACTGAAATGGTCCAATAGCAATTCTTACTCTCTATTGAACACAATATCTTCAGAAAGATCACTCCGTGTGCGAGGCTCGATAATAGTAACAAAACATTCATGAAGAACATCAAGCGCAATGCACAGCTTGCCATACTGTTCTGCCATTGTCTCATTGTCATAATCATCATGGTCACTGGCATTTTCTCTATCAAATCTCAAGATAGTACATGATAAGCCTTCAACTGGAGTTGGAATTGATTTCCCAATAAGCTCTTGCAAATGTTGAAATATCTGAACATAGAATGGAACATCAAAATCGATCATTTAATGTGCGGGAGACAGCATAACAAGCATGCATAAAGTCCACATTGTAATCCAAATTAATTCAGGATAAAAATAGAAGTTTAGTTAAGTACTTCCATACCTTTGAACATCCCCTACTGCAAAACCAGCACCCTTCCGGACAGCAGGTAAGCTGATGGCCTCTATTTCTAATGCAACCAACATGATCTACCAAAATAAGATGACCAAGAAATAAGTGGATTTGAATATAAAATCTGGCATATCTTATTATTGAGTGGTAAAAAAGCATACATTCACGTTCACACTGATCACAGTACATTATTGTCTTATCAGTGAATTGGTTGGTATCAGGATCATAATCACTCGACTCGCAAATACTGCATCTACAAGATGGACAGTACCAGCTTCCTTCCGGAATGCCCTACAAAAGCAGCATGATACTGAAATTTCGTTCTTCAGACAAGCAAGTGCATAAAAAAGAAAAACTTATGTAAAAGAAAAACTAAGGCAACCACAAGCTCCTCATATAATTCAAAAGAGAGACTGAATAGACATTCCAAGTGCCCACTAACAATCATATGTGTTGGCACTTAGCACTTGAACAAAAAAATATTCAATGAAGCACTAGTGATCAAATAAGAATAGAAAATGAGTATATGGCTGAAAATGTCAAGCTCCTATATGCTCAGGAATCTTGCAACAATATAGGCATGAAAAGTTAGAAGCTCAGAAAAAAAAAAGTTCATTCTGATAAGGAGTACCTCCAAACCAACACAAGCATGATGGAAGGATGAAGGACAATGGTCACAGAGTAATATCTCCCCACCATCATTGCAGATAGAGCATATCGAATCATTTTCCAGATCAGAATATTTTTTCTTCAAGCGCACGTGCAGTGAATCTTTGGGTTTCTTTTCACCCATCAATTCAACTAAACACTGTGATAGGGACCTCCCATCCTTTAAAAACATATTAGCGGAAGGTATCCGAGTACCGCTCCCAGCATGAACCTCAAAATTTTCCAGAGTGAACACTTCATTGCAACACAAGCATTTTATTCCATCTCTAGTAATGAAACCTTCCTTTATCCGAGGCCCATCACTTCTTTGCTTATAAGAAAGTTTATCTCTTGGTAATAGAATATTTTTGTCTACCAACAAAGACAAAACCGTTTTAGCACGATGCTGACATGGAAGGATCTGTCCATGTCTTGAATGCAAAACTCGTGCATGGTTCACAAGAACTGAAGATGATTTTCTTTTCTTGGATTTTCCATGACATATAGGCCAGGTAAACATGTCATCGCATCTGTCTACAACTGAATACAACAGATTCTGTCTTCCACTTGTATCCCTTAGCCCACCAGCGAGTGCTATCAAGTTGGATGGATACATAGATCCATCAGTGGTTATCTCAAAGCTTTCATTATTGTCCTCTCTATATCCTTCTTGTAGGTATCCTTTACATGCTGCCAGTAGAGAGTTGTAGGACTTGCCATGTGGAGCATGATACCACAATTCCTGTTTGTTACTAGATTTTTGCTTTAGCCAGAATTTCCACCCAGCAGATTTGAGAAACTTATTAGCATTTGATCTCAACAGTTTCCTTCTTCTGGAATTTTGCATATCAGCTTCCATATAGTCTATGTATTTTCCAATGGCATCAGATTTATTCTCTCGTTTATGTTTACCAAGTCTTGTCAGGTCCCTTGAAACTGTTGCATGAACATTTTCTTCGGATGTTGGCAAACAATTGTGCTTATCAGGTATGTCTTCAATTCTGTTTCCATGAACTCGTTTAACACATCCATCTATGAAGCTGCGGAGTACTTGAATGATAGAAAAATAGGTTTTCCCATCAGGTGACTCGTACCGGTATCTCTTAATAATATTTAATTGACCGTTTGGTCTTGTCAATTCATCTTCTCTGAACTTAATACTCCAACCCAATGCCAAGAGATGCTTCTTCATCTTTATCCTCAGAGTTTCATTAATGTGCCTCCGGGGAAGAGTGGCGCCATCTTGATAACCGGCAAGCAGTGACACTATCTGCGGGGAAAATTCTGCGTCTAATTGCTGTGGTTCCCAAGATGTTGAGGCACTTGTGGTCAATTTATTATTGGACTTGTTCTCCCTGAGGGCAAGATCCATGCCAGTTGGGCTGTAATGTGCATTCTTGTGTATCCCACTATGTAGAAGAAAATAATTAGTATGATCATCCTGTCGAGCATTTCTCTCTTTCTGTGCCAAAGAAGCCTCACATGCACCTATAAAAGATGAGAACTGCTTCCCATCAGGTGAGACATAATACTTGTTCTTAGGTCTATCTTCCACAAAGGTCCATCCTAAAGATTTAAGATGGTGCTTTGCCAACTCCCGTTTGGCACGGGAACTTCCCCTATTATTGTTGCGATAGTCTGAGATGAATTCTGACATGGTCTGGGAGATAACTGCTGGAATGGAATCCAGCTTATCCAAGACAATGGGCTCAACATTCTCATTTTGAAAGGCCGCAGAGGTTGAAGCTTCTGGCGATCTACAAGAGTTTCCCGTTTGATTTTCATCTTGGGTGGGTCTGCCACATAGAGACCACAGTTCTGCAATGAGGGCTGCAAGTGATCTCTCCCAAAAAGCTTCTGTTCCACACATCCAAATTTTGACATCTGTTCTAAAAGAAGGATTAGATCGTAAGTCATACCATATCTGCCTGACTGATACAGGTAAACCATCTTTCTCTTCGTGTGACAAAAGTACCTGGAGAAACAACCAGATTCCACGTGGTATCCATTTTCCAGTAACTTCATCCCAATCTTGAGTACGACGTAACTGATCAACTGCCATAATGCATTCATCACCTTCATCAGGAAAAAGGACCTTTCTCTCCATGGACCCCTCTGCGTGATCAGCAATAACACCTTCCCAGTAGGATCCTTCCAGGAATGCATCAACACAGAGTCCATAGCTTGCATCGGATACCTGCAGTGGCTGATGTGGATGCAGCGGCCTTACGTTTCCACGAGTGGATCCCCTGGGCACACTTGACTTGCCATCAATAGCATCTGACACCTGAACATTCTCAACAAGAGGCGATCCGCTACCATTTTCATCAACAAAATCAGTATATCTTACAGTGCGAGAATTCTCCAAAATACCAATGACAACAGCCTGATGCCATGAGCCACATAGCCCTGGATCACAACTAAACACCTACGGAACAAAAACATTCACGGAATCAGGGTCAGGCATCCCCATCCACAGATATGAGAGCAGTCATAGTGACAGTGCAAAAGAAGAAGAAACGTAAGCTTTCAATATCTATCAGTGAGTGGCGACAATAATGAGTCCAGTGGGCAGCTTTAGAGGAAGCAGCAATGGGGTTTTACAAAGGATGGTAACACATCAACCATGGTTCATGGACAAAGAAAATTTATTCTATGCATGCAGCCTGTTGGATAAAAGAACAAAGAACGCTACCTGATTTCCTAATTTCCTTGCTTATTAGTACTATATTCCTACGTAACTAACGCAATGCTAAAAATGTCAAGCATTAACGGACAACATGTAAAGGCAAATGGTGTCCCCTGTCCCCAACACAGCACATGAGCGCAACAATCAAGAACGATAGCTACAGCAATTTGACACTTTGAACTTTGAAGAGAGGCCAATAATACCATCCGAACTCAGTCGAGTACCAACCATGAACCCAAGATTCCGAACTATTTGCACAGGCGTACCAACAGGGGCCCTTGCCTTGCTGTGCGCTGAGCCAGACTGCTCCAAAGACGCAATCTCTTACACTATTTCTACACCAGGCATATGAGATCACTTCAAACACAGGAAAAAATAACCCGTTGCCTAATTACGAGACTACTACACATGTAAGCGCAAACAGGCACTGAATTCATTATTTAACAAGCACTTCATCGCAGATTAACGCAAATATGCTATTTCTAACCACCCTCAAATCATTTAGATACCAATGCGATCGTTCCCAGGAGCATCAAATCCTCGCGCTAAACAACAATCACCAGCGCGTTCTACCAAAATTAACCACGAGGATCTGATCATGACTCTGATCAAAGCCAGGCACACGCAACTAGAGGAGAAGCACCGAAACCAAAAAACCAGAACAGCCCCGGAGAGCCAGCCGCGCAATGCGGGGCCCGACCGTTGATGACCGTGTTGTGATCGGATAGCGCCCACCTCGACGTGCTCGCCGAGGAGAAGCTTCCTCTCCCCGGGCGCGGCGGCAGGGGGCAGCTCGCGCCTCCGCTTCGCGGTCCCCCGCGCCATTGCGGAAGGCGGCCACGCCGACGGCTATGCTAGGGTTTGGGAGTTGGGTAGCGGAGGCGGTGGTGGTGGTGGTGGTGGTTGGGGAGGAGCCGAGGAGGCGGAGGCGGATCAGGAAGGCGGAGGCGGAGAGGTTTTTTTGTTGGGTCGGTGGTGTTATGGATTATTATGGCCTAATTAACGTGGGCATTAAGTCTGGTGATTTAGCTCAATCCGCTTTAATTTGTGGTTTGAGTTTGTGTAATTTGTGAGATTTGTGATTTTCCAATAGGAGTTTGTTTTTCTTTTGTTTTTAAGTGATGATATATTTTTGATAGTTTAAGTGATGCTTTTTTTTGTTTCGAGAGTAAGTACTTTTCTTTAAAAGGAGAGAGAATTGAGAGTAAAGTGATGGTATTTGTAAATGCCTTGCTTGTGATGTTTATTGCAGAGCTTTGCATGTTTCGGTGGTTTATACCGAGAAGACTCCAATATTTTCAACAATTTTTTTAAGAGTCTAAGGAAGATGCAAGCACTCAAACACACACCACTCACATACATATATGTGTGTCTCATACACAGACTGAGAGTTTATAAGAAACATCGAGACCTCACAGAGCACGAGTACATATTTTAACATCTAATGTGTACACATATTTACATCTTTTAAATGATAGATACTAACGTCAAATCTAACATACGCTAGTGGACAGAGTGCACACTTGTATCTTTATCCATTTGGCCACCGACCAACTTTTTATTTTCAAAAATTTCATGCAATTTTTTTCAAAAAGGGTGTATATATTGTCTTGTTGGATTGCCTCGTTGAAAATTTTCTTGCATGATCCGAAGAATAAGCCGTTCCTACTTCCCAGATAAAACTGACTGATAGAAGCGAATAAGGCATCATTTGGAATACATGAATTTCTGCTGATTATTTATACTGGAACTGAATTTTTTAAAAAAAAAAAGTTGAGCGTTCCAAACGGTGGCTGATCTTCTGACATTTTCAGCTTCGGAAGGGCGAGATCAATCCGCATCCGCGTGGCGTGGGTAGTAACTTGCGCGAGGAAAAAAAAATCCCAAGGCGCCACCGAATTGACACATTTCGATTGATTTGACACTTCCGAAACTGACTCGTTCTGTATGTTTTGACAGAACCCTAAACTGAGAATCGTGTGGATATTTTTAAAAATTTTATTAATTATTTTTAAAAAATATTCTAAAATTAACTTTTCGCTAACTTTATTTCTAATTCTGATCTATTTAATCACACTACCATCCGTGATGTGATAAAATAATATTGTCACGCTATATGATAAGTACGCTAAAATAACACTGATAGCGTGACTAAACAACATTACCACGTCACAGTAGTGGCGTGATAACAGTTTGTCTAGATATGAGCTGACTTGATAGTGTTGTTTTGTCACAGTACGGGTGATAGCGTGATCAAAAAGGTTAGAATTAGAAATAAAGTTCGCGGGAGGTTAACTTTAAAATATAATTAATAAAAAAGAGTTAACTAATAATAAAAATTCATATTTTTATGATGGCATTGATGTGATTTTTATGATGGCATTGATGTGGGCAGTAGGTCTAATATTTTGCTTGTTCCAGAGCAAGCCTCGAAGTAGAATTTGTTTTCTTCCCAAAGTTGACCATCGTAACTGCTGGCTTGCTCTAACATGTCAGTGTGCATGCACTCCAGAAATCTTCACAAGACAGGTTTTGTGTCGGTCACCGTTAAGTTTTATCTCCTAGCATTAGCCATGTTAGAATATGGTTATTTTGTATTTTTTTATCTGTGTATAGCAATCCTTTTTGTACTATTTATATATATTATTCATTGGACCCTTTTGAATATATATACAATATTCATAATATGGTATCAGAACTAGAGCACTAATTTAGCTCCTTTCGCTGCCACCTTGATGCCCCATCGTCCGACGTCGTCGCCTGCGAGCCGCCCAATGCTGCTGCCCGACGCTGTCGCTCGCAGGCCGCCCAACGCCCGACGCCTCGTCGTCTGACGCCGTCATCGCCCATATGGTCGCCGTTCACGCCGTGCCGCCCGGCCACCGTCGCGCGCCGCTTCGCCTTCGGCCGGCCGTCGCCGCTAGGGCCACCCGGCGTTGTCGTTCGCCCAACAACCGTCACCGACACCTTGCCGCGCCGACACCGTAGTCGCTCGTCGGGCCGTCACCGCGCCACCGTCGCCCACCCGCCGCCTAAGCCACTGCGCTGCGCCTTCCGCTTCCGCCGGAGCTACCGCTGTCGCCAGAGCCACCGCTGTCATCAAGTCGCTGCCGTCACCATCCCCGGCCGCCGCCATCGCCTACGCCCGCACCCGATTGAATCGGACGAAGCAATCCTCCCGTGAGCCGTGAGGTTTGTATAGAAACTGTATCGGTTTCTATACAAACAGTCCTCTCCCATGAGACTTTCTTAAAAAAAAAATAGAACATCGATCTAACCGTCATGCCTTCTAGCGCCGCCTGTTAGACTTCATTGTCTTGGTCGGTGTGCTATCCAGTGCTGTCTACCAATGGCTTCCGTTCCATCAGCTGCGATCTCATCTCAAGAATAAAGCCTAATGGGACGAACTACATGTTGTGGTCTTCACTCATGGAGATCACACTCGATAGTCTCCACCTCTGGGACATGTTACTGGTGTTGGACCTTGTCCGTCGTCGCCGGTTTAGCATTCTTCCAGACAGCCTACTTTTGCACCTCCTGCGGAAGATGAAACCGCCAAGAAGGAGGCAGAGGCTGCTATTACTACTACTGATGCTGCTGATGAGGCCTTTCAATATGTCATAGACGCTTTTGAGCGCTGGTGTGCTGATGAGGCCTGTGTTCAAGCCATCCTGATGGTCAGCGTCGGCGACTCCATCCAACCAGACATTGTTGGTCTACGTGTCACTCGTCAGATCTGGGAGTACTTGAGCGAGCGATACCAGTAGAGCAGCGATGCCCAGTTCTTTTCACTTCAGCGTGAGTTCAAGACACTTCGCCAGGAGGACTCCTCCATTGATGACTTCTCCTGAGCTCTAGTCAGTCTCTAGTGCTAGCTAGACGAACTGGCTTATCCGTTCTGCCAGGAGTGTCATAAAGTGCAAAAGGTGGATCGTGATCTTCTCCGCCTTTATAACTTTGTATGTCGTCTTTGCCCAGAGTTTGAGCTTGTTAGAGCTCAACTGCTGAGCCACTCACCATGACCGATAGTCACTGAGGCTCTTTCGACGCTTCTTGCTGAGGAGCTTCGCCGCGGGTTAGCAGCACAATTTATTTCGGATGTGCTTGCTACCCCTTCTTCTTCGACTATACTAACGGTTTCTGGTTCGAGTACAATTCCTTGTTAGGTGTCTGTTTACGCTTCTATTTTTGCACCAACTGGGGGTTTAGTGTAATTATTGTAAGAACTTTGAGCACGACTATCAGCGTTGTGCGATGCCAAAAAAGCAAAACAAGACGCGTGGGGCTAGACAATCCAAGGGGGGTAGGGAGGCCCTTCCTCGACGGGAGGATAGACCAACACGTCAGGACCTTCTCAGCGATGCTACTCTGTTCAGCAGTTCTGTCAGGCTCTACTTCAATAGCTCTTTCACAGCTCAGCAGGTTCTGGCTGTCTAGCTCAAACGTCTCCTCCAGGTACTTCTTGGGTTCTGGATTCTGGTGCCTCTTTTCACATGACACCGGACTCCACATCTCTCACTTCAGTATGACCTCCTATTTTTCCTATCTCTGTTCAGACAGTTGATTGTACCCCTTTGTCTGTCAGCTGTCAAGACACTCTTTTGACCGCTGACTTTTCTATTCCAGCTGTTTTCCATGTTCCATAGCTTACCATGTAGGTTCTCTCGGTGTGACAACTCACCAATCTTGGCTGTAGAGATGGTTTTGACTCTTACACTGTTTCATCCAGGATCGATAAATAGAGACGGTACTTGGGATTGATCGAGCCCGTAGGGATCATCAGGGTCTCTACATCCTTTATCGCCTCCACCTTCCGTCTACTTCAGTTGCTCCTGTTACCTTTACGTCTACTTCCACCACCACTGCTACTACCACCTCTAGCATTTTGCGCAGTGGCATCATCGTTTAGGTTACTTGTGTGGGTCCCGTTTTTCTTCATTAGTTCATCAGGGTGTTCTTGGACGTGTTACTGTTGACACGTCCATATTTTGTCAGGGTTGTAAGCTGGGTAGGCAGCTATAGTTTCCTTATAATTTTAGTGAGTCCTTGTCTTCTCATCCTTTTAACTTAGTTCATTTAGATGTATAGTGACCTGCACCTATTATCTCTAAAGGCGGGTATAAACTTTATGAGATCTTCATTGATGATTATTCCTGTTTTACATGGATTTTTCTTATGTCTAATCGTGGTCAGTTTCTTGTAATCTATCATAACTTTGTAATGATGGTTCGTACTCAATTTGATTATCTTATCCGTACTTTTCGCTGTGATTCTGCTGACGAGTACTGTTCTGACACTTTTAGACAGTTTTTTTTCTGAGCAGGGCACTCTTTATTAGTCTTCTTGTCCTGGTGCCCATACTTAGAATAGGGTTGTTGAGTGTAAATATCGTCATCTTATTGAGATTGCTCACACTCTTCTCTTTGCCTCTCACGTTCCACCACAGTTATGGGCTAAGACTGTTTCTATGACTACATACCTCATCAATATTCATAACAAGCCACACACACAAATATATGGTGTGGATTATTTTTCGCATAGCATTGGACTTTTCAGAGATGTTTACGAGGCTAATGATGTTTATGAATACTTATATGTGAACATTAGATAGATATTCTACAGACATTAGGATTTGAACTTGGTCTCCACTTAGTTCTTACCGAGCATCTTGGTGGCTCAACAATTGAGTTACAATTTGGTTGGCGTTGTTATGAAATTATTGGTAGGGGATTGATTATGGACTATGGGGTATTTAAAAGCCATCTCAAGGCAAATAATTACACTGCCATCTCAAGGCAAATACTTACAATTTGTTTGTTAACATTTGGAAAGGGGAATAGGAATAGGAATTTAAAGGAGGGAGTACGTAGTGGGATGGAGTTTGGGAGGTTGTTTTTTAAGTCCAACTTATGGGGAATTAATTTGTAACTTGCTAGACATGCTAATATAAGTGACGATGAAGGACTGAGATGTATTCACGTTTTAATAAAGAGCACTTCTTTCTCAATTCCCACCCTTATCCTGGGTTTAAAATGGTGGGAATTGGCACCTCAAACTCCTAATCCCCATCTCACTTAAACTCATATGCTCACAAACCAAACAAGAGACTTTACAACTCCATGTCCCCAAATTCATGTTCCCTCCCACGAATTCCCTCCAACTAAACAACCCATTAGGGCATTCCAAATAGCTCGTTTCTAAAACTTGTCATTGGAGGAGGGAGAATGGTTATATGAAATTTAGTTTACTAAAGCTTGTTTCTAAATAGGCCCCCCATGAATTAATTTATGCATGAATCCTATCTTGGTCTTGTGTCTTTCAGTAACAAGCTTCCCTCCAATAAGGTTTTTGTTGTATCTTATGTCTTTGTCTAAGTGCTTAGCTTGTTAGTTGTTACTCGTGCAGCCCTAAAAAAAGCTTGTTACTCATGTAATTAACGAGTTCTCTCTTTCCTCTCCTCTCTTCGTGTGGGGGTGGGAATGGATATGAATTATCTGGCTACCGTATTTGATAGGATACAAATATAGTTTAGATTTTCCCATCTGATTAACACTTTCTTTCTTATTTGAATTGACATAATAAATATGGATGCAAATATGGTATGAACTTTTTCATCCGAAATGTTATTTTATCTAAGGTATTCGTATTAAAATTTGGTGAAGTAATATACATATTTTATTACAATATGTCTACTTAGTTGGACATTAATTTTTTTAAATGTGAATCCATGTTCCTTGAGGTGCAATAAATAAATTAGAGGACAAAGTGTCATTAATATCTCCACATTACATAAGTTTCAATGATATTTAAATTCGATCGAATTGAGTAGATATTCGATTCAAATTCGTATTCGTTGTAACATTTGATTCATATTCGAACTCAACATATTCAAATTCGTATTGGTATTCATTAAAAATACAAATACGAATGTGGTTTCACCGTTATTCGATATGTATTCGACTCGTTTCCACTCCTACTTCCATGTCACCCAAATTCTGTTGTGGCATGAGCTCATTAACATGTGTTTTGCTCTATCGGGAAGCCGCCTCTTCTATCCTATGAGTAACACTGTTTTTATTAATAAATACCAATAATTCTCTTGATACTAGCTAAGCCCATCTATATTAATTATGTCTAGATTATAGGTGTATGCACAGAAGGAAATTTGCTAGCTCCCCATTACATTTTCTTCCTATGGACACACGCTCCCACATACATGTAGAGGTGGGAATGGATGGATATCCAAGTTCAGATTTCAACTATCCAACTCATATCCAAATATGCTTGACTCGGTCCAAATCCAATCCAAATTCAAAGTGATAGCATCCACATCCATACAAATCCAAACACATGATCTCCATGGATATCCAAATCCAAATGGACATGGATCAGTTTTTCTAGAAAACCCACCTTCATCTACGAACGATCAATCACCGAGAACACCATGTTGCTCTATGCTCCCTATACCAACATCCGATCGATGTTGTTGCCAATGCCGTGGATGAGCGCTGCAGCCACCACGTCGTCTTGATGAACGCAAGCTTCCGTCACCGAGGAGTCGTTGTCGTGGTGCTAATGCACTGCAAGTCGTGGTGGATGCGGGTCGTCGCTTCTGCCGACGACGTGGGCTGTCATCTCCTCGGATGAGAGCCGCCTTCGCACATACGTGACTTGCCGCAGCGTAGTCGCTGTGAGCCCGTGATCTTTGCATGAACACCTGTTGGCGCCATCAACGCCCGGAACTATTGGCACAAATAAGATATTCATGCACACAAACCCTGTGGGCACACCTCACGAGTACCTAGATACACACACACCAATTCACAGTGGAAGAGAACAAAAATGTGCACACACAAGAACCTTGGTGCTTCGCTACAACTTCCTAGCGAGAGATTTTCTGTTTTATCTATTCTCTCAGCAAACATATCTGATTACACATCATTTTAAAGACTACCTAATAAACTTACTAACCAAGCCAACAAACTAAATATGAAAAGTCTATCAAAGGAAACAAACTAATTCGATCCGATGCCGTTTGCATTAAGATTCTAACACCTATTATTTGGCAAGTCTAGATTACTTTTCAACAATCTCTTGCTAATCCAGACTTGTCTTCTCCTAGTTGATGACTTTAGACTCAACGCATGATCCAAACTACCAGTTATGCCTCCACATGAAGCGGTCTACAAGCAAACTAAATGCACATAGCTACGTGCAGGAACTCAACCCAACTGGTACACGTTTATCTACGTACAGAGACTCTAACTCGACTAACATGCAAAAACACTAAGACGGTAACCCCTTAATCTTACTGTTGTTACTTCACATCAGAGCAATGCCAATTCATCTTTAGCATCTGCCTCAATTAAATGCACTCCCACTTTCTCATTCATCAGCTTATGACATTCGAAAGCGAAGTGCATGTAGTCCTGATATTGTAACAACAAACCTTTACCTTGTCGAACTTGCAGTTCTTCTTGCTAGAGTTGTTGGTGCCCTCCTTCTTCTTGGCCTTGGACTCCCATACGGCACGGGTGAGTAACATATGCTCACCTTCCTCGTTGCGCCAATGTCCTTTCATGTGTTCCTCATACGTCTAACCACCTTCATAATCATCATTGTCTTGATATCACCAAATTGTTCAATGGTGGAAACGATCTGTAGAAATTTGTTGGGGACGGTACGAAGAAATTTCTTTATGATGGTGCGCTCATCCATCTTGTCTCCAAGGACACAAATCTTGTTGACGATGGTGGTCAGCTTCATGGCGAAGTTGTTGATGGACTCCGTCTCCTTCATGTACATCACATCGAACTCACTCTTCAGGGTTTGTACTCGCGTCTCTTTGACGCAATCAGCACCGACGTGCATCTCCTTCAGGGTGTCCCAAGCCTCCTTGACCATCTCATTTTCGGTCAAGACCATCATCATGGCTCCGGGCACAACTTCGAATATAGCAGCGACAACCATCTGAAACTTTGGTGCTTCACAACAACTTCCCAGTGAGAGCTTTTTTGTTTCCTTTATTATCTCATCAAACATATCTGATTACACGTCTTTTTAAAGACTATCTAATCAATCCGATAACAAAACCAAAAACTAAATATGAAAAGCATAACAAAAAAAAATTAATTTGATTATGATGCTGATTGCATCGGAATTCTAACACCTTATTACATGACAAATCTAGATTACTTTCCTACGATCACCACCACCTCGTCGTGAACACGCGCCGTCGGTGTTGACGCAAACACCCACCGCTGCCTCTCTGCGATTGTGCTTCGCGGCCCGTGACATCCGTCGTTGTGGCCTTGCCGCGAACGAGCACAACCACTCTGCTGCGACGCCCATCGCTGTGAGCCTGTGGCATCTGCTCTTACGCGTGCTACCGCATCCTTGCCGCGAACGCACCACCACTGCCGTTGCGAGCGTCCGCCGTTGGCGAAGCTGGGTAGGAAATCACCCGTCGGTTGTCCGAGCTCCCGTCGGAGTTCCGGGCTTCTGCGCCGCTTGCTCTTCACAATTTCGAATACTTATTGCATGCATAACTTCTGCGAGACTCTGAGATCCATGACAGTCCAAGGCTTATCCATTAATAATCCAAACATCCAAAACACACTGGGCTAGACCAATATATGTCAAATATCAAAATATATCCAAGTCCAACATAATCCAATTCGTGACAGGCCCAAAGATCCATATGGATGGTCCATGTCACCACACGCGAATGTACCTATAGCACACACTAGAGTTGGGAAAGCGGGATAAACCCACGAACTAGTGAGCTTCCTCTTCGTACTAACTAAGTTAGTCTCTCTTGATTGTGTCGAAGAAGAAGAAGACGACGACGAGGAAGGACCATATCGATACAGATAATAAAAAGTTTTTTTAAAGCCAATACAAATAAAAGCTTTTTTAAAAGCCAATACAAATAAAAGCTGATTCTATTCCATTACATGTACTATCTGTAACAGATGAACGACTAACAAACCGAAATCACGACAGCGGAAGGCCCGAGCACTGCACGCTTGCTCGCCCGGCGCCGCGATACATCTGGTTGCTCGCATCCCGCGGGAGCCTTTCCCCAACTACCCATGGGCCCGCGCGAGTAAATCCAAATGTGGCCCACATGTAGTCAGTCAGCAACGCCTTTTCCCCCTTCTCAGTCCCTTCCCGTTTCGGATCCGGGGAACCAGCCCAAACCGAAAAGGAAGCCTGCACGCCTCGCCGATGGCGACCGACGCCGACGAAGCGCCGCTGCTCGCCGACGAGCCCCTCCGGCCAGGCACCTGCAGCGGCGAGCTCGAGCTGCGGGAGTTCCGGGACCGCTACGTGATCCGATCGCTCGACGGCGGCGGCGCCTTCGCCGTCGACCGCTCCGACGGCTCCCTCCACCTTCTCTCCCCAGGTCAAGCCCTAAACCGCATAGCACATCTCCAGCCGCATATTTGTGCGAAAAATTTAGCGGCTTGATTCTGGATTTGGTCTGTTTGGGTGTTCGACCCGTGAATCGGTGTTAGTTTACCTGTGCGTTTGTTCGCGTGCAGAGGAGGCCGCGTCGGGGAGCGTCTGCAAGGTCTCGAGGATATACGGAGTAGCCGGCGCGATCAGTTTGCTCGCCGGTGAGTGAAGCTGTGACCATTTGCGCGAGCTGGCGATTTTCGTCGTGCCCATTTCGGATAAATTTGTTCGTAGTATTTTTTTATATGAGTGGTGTGCTTCTTAGCTGTGATTTGATCTAGATTTGCCCGTGGAGCTTATAGCTCTCCATGTAACTTGCATCGTTGCATCTGATCCTATTTATATACCCGATGGAGGCCACACTGGGTGATTGACTATTACCTAGAGCTTTTTGTTATTTTTTTCACTTGTCTGTGTAATCAGAAGCTTATCCAGCCAGGTTACAAATGCTAGAGAAGTAATTGCAGTGCGTAAGCTGCAATTGTGGCATCAACGAAAGTTGCATAAAGCTCTGCAGTGTTTTGGTGCATAAACTTCCATTTTTGGCAATTTGTTACTTGGCCTTTTTTGGCTAGGAGGCAATATATCACTTGATAGCTTGTCCTAAACTAGAAATTGGTCATAATATGCTCCTCTGGGAATACTAGATATATTCTATAATTTGTTGATTTGAATTGGGTTTGTCAGTTTCGCATTAGCTGCAGAGTGTCGTATTGCTAGAAAATATAAAGTTATTAACACGTGTGATACTGTTACGACTATCTAAAATTAACTAAAGTAGCAGGTGCGAACAAGAAACAAAACCCAAAATTCAGGTTATTACTGTGCAACCACTGAACTATGTGGTGTAGAGTTAATCAGAGTTGTGCATGAATCTTAGGTGTTCAATAGTTTATCGTAGATGGTAGATTGGGTTAATCGAATTTATGTCTCTGCTAGATCACATTTGGAAATATTTTTAATACGGAAGTCATTAAATTGAATAGAATGATTTTCTTGTGTCTTCTATGTTTTTTTTCCGCATCAGCACTGCTAGTTTGTTTGTCAAGAACATTTTCTAGAAATTAGATTGTGATGGAGCGGGTCTTCTACATTTCAAATCTTTGTTTTTACCAGGAAGCTACGTTCTTGTCATCACTTCTCGAAAGGATGCTGGCTCTTATCAGGGTTCCCCTGTTTACCATGTGAACTCGATGAAATTCTTATGCTGCAATGAGGCTATAAAGCATTTAACTTCACAGGAAGTATGGCAAAAATGATTACTCAATGTGCAATTTAACTCACATTGTTTGGTCATAACTAGGGATTGATTATCTTTATCTGGTATATTTGGTTTCTGGGGTTGCATTTTAACTTCCATATACATCTGCCTGCAGAAAAGAGACGAGGCATACTTCATGTCTCTCCTGAGAATTGCAGTAACTACTTGTGGACTGTATTACTCATACGACAGGGATTTGACATTGAAGTAAGTATTCTGTCATGCATGTCTCTGAAAAAGGCAACCGAAAGATGTATTGTCTTTTATGTAGTGTATGTTCACAACGCTATGATAAAATTTGTGACCTGTTATGTTCTCTGTCATATGATTTGTTATTTGTAGCTTGCAGAGGACATCAAAGTTGGTTGCAGGGCGGGTACATAAACCACTATGGAAGCAGGTTAGTGACAATTTATCATTTACAGTTTAGTTTTTGGTATGTTCCATAATATTTGAACCTTTGTGGCTGTTCTCTTTATTTATTTGTTTATTTTGTTGACTACCTACCATGTTTGCTTTATTTGCAACTATAAGTGTGTTCCAAGTACGATGAAGTGAATTGGTAGACATGCATATGTAACTGCAATCTGATACCAAAAAAGGCAAAACCTGAAAGCAAGCACTTAACAGTTTAAAGACCTGTGATCTATAAAGCAAACTGTGAAACAAATCATATACCTATTATATAATGTATTCTATTGGCATTCTGAACTGCCACCAGCAATTCTTGGTTCAGGTGAGCTGGGCATATTGCCGCCGGTCCATGTCTGTATGCATCTTCTAATCCAAGAATAGGGTATTATTAGCTTTGATCTGTGCATTTATAATGCTTTCCCACACAAACCTGACTTGTAATGTATATAGAATTGAACTTCCCATGTTCCATTGCAACTTATCATTTGTAGCTTGATATGCAGTCTGCACGGCATTTTGAGGTGAATGGTGATTTTGATAATTGGAGACATGCTATAAGATTCTAAACCTGTAGAAGGCTTTGTCTGATTATATTACTATTCTGCCCCTTTTAGTCTTTCTTGATAGGAATCAGGCTATGTAGCGAAACTCCTTCATGCTCACTGTTCTTTAAGTTTATTTTTCCAGGCTGATCCACGGTTTGTTTGGAACAAGAATTTGTTAGAGGATCTTATTGAAGCTAAGGTAATCCTATTTAAAGGGATTAAAAATGCATTTATGTTCTTTCTCTTATTAAAACTCAATACTTATTTTTTGGATATTTTGTTGCAGCTTGATGAGTTCGTCATTCCGCTGATCCAAGGAAATATCCTAAAATCTCAACAAATTCCGTGACATAATATTATTAATATATTCACTCTTTAGTGGTGTGTACTGTTTACTTGCCTTCTATGCAAGTTGGCTTCTCTATTCTGTCCAAGATGGCATTGTTGCTGGATATGTAATTTAAAGTTTATTTTGCTGAAGATGAACTAAGCAAAAACCCGTGACTTTTCTTTTCATTGTGCAATGCAATCCCCACTGTTTTTATTGCACTCAGGAATTGGTTCTTCCTTGACTATTTTACGTTTTCAGACAGCGCAATTTACCTTGAAGGATGCACCTGTCAGAATAACTTTATTCTCTCGGAGATGCAACAGGCGTTTAGGTTGCAATTTGTTCGTTTTTTTCCTGACACTTCAACTGAAAGCAGAAACAAGGAGTAACTTAGAAAAAAATACCGATACTTTTTAATTAGTGATTCATTGTCATGCATTCATTGCAGGGACAAGAATGTGGAGAAGGGGCGCAAATCTTGAAGGTGGCACTGCTAATTTTGTCGAGACAGAGCAGCTGGTTGAGTATGAAGGTTTGACGTCCTCATTTATACAGGTGGCTTCATGATCTAATGAGTGAAACTTCATTGCTGGACGATCATGACACATTTGAAGGAGAACTTTGATTTAATCTTAGCTTTTGTTATTAACTACACAAGAGGTGGGGAGGTAGATGGCAGATTCATCATCGCCACCAAGTCCTTTTATAATAGTATACAGATGATATGTTACATGTTGGCATTCATACTTGGTATTTGACAAAGAATGAAAGCAATCCATAAATATCTGATAAAAATCCTTACTTCATTTGTATTACGAATAGTGTGAAGCATATATCATGGATAAAATTTAAGGAGCAAGTGCATGTTTAGAGTGTGATTTGAGTTGCACTGTGTCCCGTTTGCAATGCCTCACAAGCTTACTAACTCCCTTGTCAGGTTCGAGGCTCCATTCCCCTTCTCTGGGAGCAAATAGTGGATTTGAGCTACAAGCCGCGACTCAGCATTATTGAACATCAAGAAATGGTAGGAACATATCGCCATCACGTTGCATCTCTAGTTACCTCTCACACTGAATATAACCTATTGACCTCTCTCGAACTACTAATGCTCACAGATGAAGGTTGTTCAACGCCATTTTCATGATCTTACACAAAGATACGGAGAGACAGTGGTTGTTGATTTGACTGATAAAGTATGTTTGTGTTCATATTGATGTTATGAATTATTATTTGATCAAATAGGTTCTTGATTTCCCCTAAAAAAAGGTTCCTGATTTACTAATATGTTGATCTAGTTCTGTCTTCACATTTTGGGCTAAAATATACGAAGAACTTGTGTAGCATCAAGCATAGTCCATGTGATCTTTTAGCTTGGTTCAAATCAAGAACTAAGTTTGTGCTACGACATTCAGTTCTTTGGTTGTTTGAATTTTATGCTGGATTGGTAAAATGACATTAAAATAGAAGAAAAATATTGTTTGGAGCAATGTCTTGACTTCTTGAGATGATGGATATGCCATATATATATGACCTCTTAAAAAAGATGCAACAATCCCAAGTTCAACTCTATATCATCCAATATATAGGGAAGTTTGTATCCCTGGTATAGTCAATAGTGCACTTTGAGGTGTACCGTGTAGTCACTCATATTTCACTGATTTGTACTTGGTAAACTAATTTAGATCCCATGAAGTTATTCTTTCAGGACAGAGACATATGGTAGTTCATTTAACTTGTTTATTTTTGGTTGCAGCAAGGTGATGAAGGAAATTTAAGTAATGCATTTGCTGCTGAAATGGAGAAGTTTCCTGATATCAGGTACCTTTTATTTTCTGAAAATGCATAGCTATTCCTTATATTGTTTTGCGATAAAATAGCTGCAAGTGTTGAAATAATTACTAGGATAATCGTGAGAGGTCGGTGGTTTAGGTCCTGGACCCCTGCGCTTTGGTGGTGCCGTGATGGCGACTCGCCTAGTCCAGGCATTCGACTAGGGTTAGAAAAGGTAGGGAAAGGGGAAGAGATACTTCTGAATTATTCTTGAGTGATCTTACGCAAAGCATCGGCTGGCGTATATCTTCAATCATCTAGAGATAACAACTAACAAGCATAATAACTAAACCGAATAACTTGAGGCCTACGATAGTTGATAGCTATTATCGGGACCCGGATTTGCAACCCGGAACCCTCTGTGTATACAACACTAGTCTTTGGATTAGTAGCTACTACCTAGTGCACCCAGTTACATCCTTGAATATCAAACACATATCTTGCAAACGTAAAGCTATTGCATAATAGCAAACAATGCGTAAATATACCTTACGACTTTTGACTTACAGAATGGCTGGTCAGACTAATTACCTTTAAAGAACAACAGTGGAAGCGGAATAAAAACGCAACAGGTGGGACCATCAGGATATATCAACAGACAATCGACCGAGGTCGTGACCTAGTTCTTAGCCTCCTCGGTTTCCAGTCTTGTCGAACGCGATTAAGCGCCTACAGAGTCTTCTTTTTCACTTATTGAATGATAATATTGAGCAAGTGTGAGTACACAACCGTACTCTACGAGCTAACACACATAATGCAGTTATAATATATGTAAGGCTGATCAAAAGAATGGCTTAAGGTTCTTTTATTTTCAAAAAGTTGTTAGAGATATATGTGTTAGAGATATATGTATAGTGTGTTATTCCACATTGTTATGAGGGGTTATTTGCATATTTACGTCCTGTACTTTATCTATATATGGGCCATTTGGCCTCTTGGAAATACAAGTTGCTATTCCTAACATGGTATCAGGGCCCATTAGGGTTACCTCTTCCGGACGCGCAACTCGTCCTCCCCTACCCTAGCCGCCGCCGCCGGCTTCCCTCCATACCCTAGCCGCTGCCGCCGACTTCTTTGCCGCTGGCTTCTCTCCCCCGCAGGCAACGCCGCCGCTCGTCTCGGTGGAGAAGACCGCAGACGCCGCCAGACGCCGCCCACGCCTCCGGTTTGACACCGCCCCACGGCCTCGATCCGACAACCGCAGTGAAGACGATCGTCGCCGCCGATCGCCGCCACTCACGCCGCACTGGGAACGCCGCCGCGCGCGCCGCCGGGGAGAGGCGCCGCATGAGCGAAGCGCCGCCATCGGAGAGGAGCACCGTCGCCGGAGAGGCGCGCCGTCGGGGGAGCGCCACATCGGGGTGGGAACCCTAGTTCCTCGCGCGCCTCCTCGGTCGGCTTTTCGAAGAGAGCTTTTTGCCGGCCGAGCCGACCTCTCTTAAGCCGACCCGTGTAGGAGGTAAAAAAACGTCGTTCTAACCGCCGCGTCGTTTGTTAGACTTCGTTGTCTTGGTCGCCGCGCCGTCCAGCGCCGCCTACCAATGGGCACCGTTTCCCTCCCTCGCTGCCTAGTGATCTTCGATGGTGCTAATTACACCGACTTCGTATCTCACATGCGTGGTCTTCGTCTCTGGGGCGTCCTCTTTGGCGATGTCACCTGCTCGCCTTGCCCTACTCCTACGGAGTTTACGCTGTCGTGACCGCCTCGACGGTAACAAGGATGCTACCGAGGCCGCCGCCTTGCGATGATGATGCGTCGCGCCTACCAAGAGCCTCGCCTACACGGATCGACTACCAAGAGCCGGTACGATTCCGACGCGGATCGCGGTGTTCAACCTCGCCTCTCTTACGAGGTTGTGGAGTCCTTCGCTTTGCGGATGTGGACTCACCTTCGTCGGCCTTCTGAGCCCTCTGGTGATGCCCTCTACTTGTCCGTGGTCCGCCAGGAGCACTATCTTCAGCAGGGTGATGCTACTGTTGACGCTTTTACGCCGAGTTCTGGCATGCGCGTCGGCTAGACTCTCTTCGCGACCGCCGGGCCGCCGCCTCTGCTCGTCTTTGCCGACCGTCTTGACACGGAGTTTCAGCGCGTCTTCGATTTCTTTACTCGCCTTCGTCCTAAGTTCGAGCAGAGGCGTGCCCAGCCCTTGCACGCCACCCTCGTGTCACTCTTCTGGAGGCTCTTACTGAGATATGTGCAGAGGAGACTCGCCTGAGTGGTGTTGGTCTGATGCTACTCCCCTCCGTGCTTGCCGCTCATCCACCTGCTACACCGACTGCTCCACGTTACAGCACACTACCTCCTTCAGCGGCTACCACAGGTGGTGGTGGTCACCCTCCATCTGGCGGTGGCCGTCCTCGCTGCTCCTACTGCGACAAGGTCGGCCACATTAAGTCCCAGTGCTATAAGAAGCAGCGGCATCTTTCACGCCGTTCTTCTACTAGCACTGGCCCTGGTGCTTCTACATCGACGTCTGCATCGACTCCTTCAGCTGTTTTTCTCACTGAGCAGGAGATAGCCAGACTTCGACGCCTGCTTGCCGCTTTAGGTTCTCCTGTGACAGGTTCTGCAGGTTTTGCTACTGACTCTTCGGGCAATGCGAAACCACCTCCTACACAGTCAGGTACCTCCCCGTGGATTCTTGATTCCGGAGCATCTTTTCACATGGCTTCTGATTTTTCCACTCTGTCTTTCATTACACCTCTTGATTCTCCCGCGGTGTTCTTCTGGCGATGGTACCCTCTTTCTCGTCTCAGTCGAGGACCTCTTAGCAACTCATCCTTTCATGTTCCTTCATTTGCTCATGTTCCTCGCCTAACCATGCGACTTCTTTCTCACAAGCGATTCGACCTTGGTTGTCGGGTCATTCTTGACTCTGACTCTTGTTGTGTTCAGGACAACCACACGGGGGCTCTGGTTGGTTCTGGCCCTCAGCGCCTTGACTCACAGCGTCTTTGGGAGCTTGACTGGCTTCACCTTCCTTCCGCTGCCACCGTCGCCGCCAGTCTCTCCGCTTCTGCCATCCCGTCTACCAGCTCTTTCCAGCAATGGCATCATCGTCTTGGTCATCTGTGTGGATCTCGTCTGTCGTCTTTAGTTCGTCGTGGTCTTCTGGGGTTTGTCTCAGGAGACGTGTCTTTAGATTGTCAGGGCTGTAAGTTAGGGAAACAGATTCAGCTTCCCTATTCTCATAGTGAGTCAGTGTCTCAGCGTCCTTTTGATCTTGTTCATTCAGATGTTTGGGGTCCGACTCCTTTCATTTCGAAAGGGGGTCATCGATATTATATCATATTTATAGATGATTTCTCTCGCCACACTTGGATAT
Organism: Hsuehochloa calcarea; assembly: GCA_036346395.1. Lineage (NCBI taxonomy): Eukaryota > Viridiplantae > Streptophyta > Magnoliopsida > Poales > Poaceae > Hsuehochloa > Hsuehochloa calcarea. The sequence continues at coordinate 52,818,696 of CM070598.1, forward strand.
ATTTTATGTCTTCTTGTAGTAAGGCCTTGTCTATCTATAAACAATTTGCCACTATGGTTTGCACACAGTTCTCCACTCCTCTTTGTGTCTTTCGTGCTGACTCTGCTGGCGAGTACCTCTCTCGTTACCTGCGCAGCTTCCTTGCTAAGCAGGGCACTCTCGCTCAGTTCTCTTGTCCTGGTGCTCATGCTCAGAATGGTGTCGCTGAGCGCAAGCATCGTCACCTCCTTGAGATGGCTCGTACACTAATGATTGCCGCCTCTATTCCACATCACTTTTGGGCTGAGGTTGTTTTCACTGCCACCTATCTTGTCAACATTCAACCCTCTTCTGCTCTTCAGGGTGAGATTCCTGTTGAGCGTCTATGTGGTCTTCTTCCAGACTACCATGCTATTCGTCTGTTTGGCTGTGTTTGCTACGTTCTCCTCGCACCTCGAGAACGCACCAAACTGACTGCTCAGTCTGTTGAGTGTGTTTTTCTAGGATACAGTGCTGAGCACAAGGGCTATCGGTGCTGGGACCCTGTTGGTCGACGGATGCGGATTTCTCGGGATATGACTTTTGACAAGTCTCGTCCCTTCTACCCACGTCCTGCCTCTCCTTCGATTTCCTCTGTGACTTTAGACATTCTATACACACGTAGCTATATTTTATCAAAGGTGCAAGATTAGAATATCATAATCTCTAGTTAAATTGTCTATTTTAATTTAAACATTAATAGCACTAATTATCCTTGGTTGTCATGACACTAACAAGATTTAGTTAATCATCTAATTACGTGGGTCCTGTTATGAAAACTATGTGTATATTGAAGAGGCCCAAATGGCAATATATATAGGGTACAAGAGGTATAGATAAGGATATGTTAGAGATAGATATGTTAGAGATAGAATCTATCTCTAACATATCTCTAGCACCCTATCTCTAACATATCTCTAACACCCCCCCTCAAATGCAAGGCGTATGCAATAGCATTGCATTTGGAAAGGGTTGACACTAAAATATGGAAAATACAAAGTTCGAGTCTTGATAATGTCGTCGTAGCATGCAACTCTTGAAAAATATGTCGAGTATCAAAAGACCTCCCATCCGGTGTCGTGCGACGGCTCGTAAAGCACAAGGTGCGGGAGCAAAGTTGACCACGACAACATATCAAGAAGATGATGAAACCAATATGAATAGAGAGAGCTGTCAAATCAAGTCGAATAGGAATAGGTGGAAGCATGGCAGCGCAGATCGAAGCCCAAGTCGGCTGCGGCGTGAAAGAAAGCGGCGGCATCATAACGACTTCTACGATCTGCACGCGGCTCAGAAAAAAGAGCGGGAGCGGCGGCTGCTGCTATGCATAAGGCAATTCCTATGCTTCTATGACTGATAATAAATTTGTGGACTCGCATGGCTTAGACGAACTCAAAAATTGAGTGCTACGGACTTGGATGGACGCAACGGAAGCAACGACACAAAGCAGGAAAAACCTAAGGATGACTAGCAGTAAATACTAGCAGCAGCTTGTCCGGTCACAAGGCGTAAGAAAACAATCTCCATCCAGAGCCTTTAACCCCCAGTCGGAAAAGCACACTTCAATGCATGCACAACCGAAACACCAATCTGGCTAGCACAACCCCCAAACAATCCCGAACCAACTTCGCAAGTTAGAGGATGTCTAGTATGGGCTTGTCGGCCTGGGCTTTCGGAAGTGTTAATGCGGGCCGCTCGTTTTCAAGCTGCGTAGTGGGCAGTGAGGTTCAGACGAACGCTTGGACCTTCGCTGCACAAAGTTAGAGCGGGCGGCCCAACTATAGCACCTCCCGACCGATGCGCTTCGCTGAAGCGAAACGAGCCGGCTCGGCTCGGCTCGCCTCGTTGTGGCTCGGTTTAAACTCGGCTCGGCTCGGCTCGCTTGGAAAACGAGCTCGAATGAAGGCTCGGCTCGAAAAAGCTCGAGCCTCGCTCGAGCCGGCCAAAAGCTCGCCGAGCTCGGTAGAATAAAATGATTATATGAGTCATTTATCATCAATTCAAAATCCAATCATCTTGATTATATGGGGTTGCACTCGGCTCGTTTGGCTCATGAGCCGGCTCGAGCTCGGCTCGAGCTCGGCTCGAACTTCACCGAGCTCGGCCCGGCTCGGCTCGGCTCGAAAAGCTCGAGCTCGAGCGAGCCGGCTCGGCTCGCAACAAGCTCGAGCGGCCATGAGCCACGAGCTTTTGCCACCCCTAGTGCCCGCAAACACCACCGCATCAAGTCTCCGTAACCTTGGCATCTCCATCCTGTCCAATCAAACCAACTCAAGCGCCAACTCGACATGCCCCACGCAAGCGCGGATGAACTTGCGCTCCACAAGCACCGCCACAGGCGGCGGCGCCGTGGCGGTCTCCTGCGACGCCAGAGGCGCGCGCGAAGCGAGGACCCGGCGAGCCTTGAGAGGCGTCGAGCTAAGCGACGCTGGATCTCGCCGCAGAGGCGCGGAGGAAGCGCAGACGAGCGGCTCCGCGGCGATCGCAGGATACGGCGAAGACGCACCAGGCGGCGCGGATCCGTGAACGGCGGCGTGGATTCGGGAGCCGAGCTCGAGCCGTGGGCGAGCGCAAGAGGATCGAGGCGACGTCGAGGAACTCCAAGGCCTCCAGGAGATGAAAACGGCGGCTCGCGCGGAGGAGGACCTGGATGGATCCAGAGCTCGGCGTAGGGGCGAGCGGGGTCGGGCTCCGGGTCGGCGGAGAGCCTCGCGACGAGGACGTGGTGGTCGTCACCCAGCGAAGCGAGCTCGGGGAAGCGGGAGTGGAAGGCGTCCATGGTGGAGGTCGATCGCCCCATTGTGGTCTCCAGGAAGATGAAGCGGCGCTGGAGAGCGACGGCGGTGGCTAGACCGGTGGCGAATCGAGCAGGGGAAGCCGATCCAAATCGGATCTGGACGGAGGAGCGAGATTCCAGGGTGTGGAGGCGGCGGCTCGGGAGGCCCGACGGCGGCAGGATATGGCGCAAGCGACTTGTCTTGGGTGTCATCCGTGACTCTCCGTCCCCGCCGCAGCAGAGGAGGCGTGATCCGGGCTGGGAAGGAGAAGGCCACCCCCGGGAGTGAAGATGGCTCCTCCCGGGAGCAGCGGCGGCGGTGGCGTCGGCCGGACGCTAGGAGGCGGCGCAGGTAAGGAATCTTGACCCTAACCTTTGCTATGATACCATGTTATGAAAACTGTGTGTATATTGAAGAGGCCCAAAGGGCAATATATATAGGGTATAAGAGGTATAGATAAGGATATGTTAGAGATAGATTCTATCTCTAACATATCTCTAGCACCCTATCTCTAACAGGTCCTAGATGTAATTAAATTACTAGCAAAATAATTACATCTAAATTGATCACAACTATAGTATTTAACTAGATATTATTATTACTAATTATTGTATAGGTCTTGTGTGTTAATGACATCTCCACAATTCTTAGTTATCCTTCATCTAAATTAATAATTCTACTTAATCAATAGTTAGTAAGCGCCTGCCTACTTGTAAGTGTATGTTTCTACTATTTATTACTTTATTTTTACTCTTACAAGTGTATGTTTCTACTATTTATTACTTTATTTTTACTCTGCTAAGGGCTCTACATGCCATTGGCATATTATTATTATTATTATTATTATTATCATTTATTATTGCTAAACTATTTATGGTAGGTAACTCTACACTAATTGGCCTAATTAGCATAGTGACTCAACAAAATCTAATGAGGGCCAATTGGTCAACTAAACATTACTAAGTTGGTTAACTCTGATTTACTGTCAATACAATATTTAGCTAAAGGAATTAGTTTAATTAGTCAATAAGTAAAGTTGCCTATTGGTCAAGGACATGCTAACTAAATTAATTATGTTATTATTTTTGTTATTATTATACTATATACTTACTGTGGTTGATAACACACCAATTAAATTCGAACCATAAAAATAAATATTAATGATCTATTAATAACTCTTAACTAACATCTTACACTATTTAATTTACTTACTATCAAATTATGTGGGGCCCAGTCATTATTGAAATATTAGCAAAGTTACCAGTTTTAATTTAAATTGCAATTAAAGCATTTAACTAAATGAATTATTTCAACTAACCACTAATTGATATGGTTTACTGATCATTTTAATACTATGTTTTATTAGAAACACAAAGTTTTGTCTTTATAGAATTTCTATTTAAACATCTTCATATAATGACACATTAAATAACTTAATCAATTATTATTATTATTGCAATTATTTTTATTCTAGCAATGGCCTAGAGCCTACATGTCATTGAGATTTATATTTCATTATGACTCTAATTAGTTTTGCTCTTTTAAATTTGAATGCTAATGGCATACTAATTAACATCTAATCACTATTTAAATTCTTTTATAATGCAATTGCTAACTAAATTACTCATTAACTAATTATCCTACTAACTTACTTCTAATTAACAATTTGATTGAATGGGGGCCACTGGTCATTCACAGAGAGAGAGAGAGAACTATCTGTTTCAGAACAGAGTAGAGGAGGAGCGGCAGCAGCATGGCTGGCTTGCCGGCGGCGGAGGGACGGCGGTGAGGCTGCGATGACCTCAAAAATGGGTTGCTAGAGGGAGGAGGAAGCTAAGGGAGGTGGTGTCGCGGCTTGTGCGACACTAAGGTGGGCTGGCGGCGGCGCAAGGCGGTCGGGCGCGGGGAAGGAGAAGTGACGGTGGCGCTGGAGGGGGAGAAAAAGAGGTGCGCATGAGCACGCGGGAGGTGAGGGGGACTCACCAGAGCTATCAACGGCGGCGGGGAGGAGTCGAGGCGGGTCAACACCGTGAGCCGTTGGCAGCGCGGAGGGGTCGACGTGGAGGCAGTGACCTGGGGGAAGACGACCCGAATTAGTGGTGGGGAAGATTAGGGAAGGTGAGGGGATGCTTTGGGTGAGATGAATTATGAGGGGGGGGTCACCGAAGCGAGAATGGCGACGGTTTTCGGCTAGGAGTGGGGAAGACGACGAGGACATGATGCACATGCGAACGAGAGGTGAATTGATTGGGGGAAGAAGAGGCTCGGGGATATGAGATGACGTGAGAAAATTCACGAAGAGCTCACCGTGTCGGCCGGAACGACGGGGTTGGTTGCGGCGGTATCGAGCAGCCGGGCACCAGTGAGGAAGGAGGTGCTCTGGCTGTAGACAGGGAAAGAGGAGGTGAGCACGGCGAAGAGGAAGAGATGGCCAGGGCTCACCGTAGCTGTCACGTGAGCCAGGCGGAGATCATCGGCCGAGAATAGGGGAGCTCACGTTCTCTCCTCCATTTTGGTGCGCGAGGAGAAGGGGGAAACGCGAGGCTTGGCTTGTGGTGGCTTAAGTAGGGTGGGACGGGCGTGCGGGCAACACGGGATGTTGCTGTGTGCGGTGACACAATGACAGTGGAGGGTGTGGGCAAGGCGTGGACACAATGCGGTGTGAGAGTGGGGGCTGGTCGAGGTGTGGGTAACGTCCCCTTGGCGGTGCTGTGGTGGGGATGGTGATGATGCGGGCGACGGGATGGCTACAAGGGTGGCGACAAGACGGGAGCAGGTGGTGCTCGCGCGGCGTGGACGCGGTCGGGAGCGGCACTGTAGTGGTGTGGGCTGCGGGAGGAGGAAGAAGAAGGGAGGCGGCGGGTGGCTGGGCCTGGAGGAGGAAATGGGTCAACCCGTGCGAAAAGGGAAAGGAAAAGAAAAGAGAGGGAGGCTGGGCCGGCTTGTTTTCGGTCCAAATCTGATTTTCTTAAGGTTTTCATTTTCCCTTTTACATTCAAATTCCGATTCAAATTTCAATCGACAATTAAATTTCAGATGTCATTTTAATTTGCTTTGAAATTTCACGGCTTTAATTTAGGTTTGTATTTTGCTAATTGATTTATTAAAATTCAACACTCGACAACATCTCAAATAAAATCCAGAGAAATTTGAATGTCAACAGGCTGAATTAAAAAGTTTTTAAAATTCCACATTTTCAAACAACTTGAAATGCCCTCAAATTTCGGGATGTTACAGGCTTACAGCTACTCAGCTGGGCTTGATTCTCCTGGCGCAGATGTGGCTCCTTGCACAGGTTGATCTGGTCGACGACGACGACGATAATGCTTGCCCTACATGACATACCATCTCCCAGGGATTATCATTTACATAAAGTTTATTTGTTATATGCTCTGAGTGTGTTCCTTTTCTCTTACAGATATGTGCATTTTGATTTCCATCATATTTGTGGTGGTGGGAACTTCGATAACTTGCAAACTCTCTACAATCAAATTGAGGAAACTATTCAGAAACAAGGGTAATTTTTAAATACCCAATATTTCATACTACTTTAGGATTCATTTCGGCTACTCAAGGTTTAACTGTGGCAAGTAATTTGCTCTTGATTCATTTCTGGGCCAGCTGAGCAGATACTTTCTTATGAACTCTAAAGGAGAGATATTGTTGGAGCAAAGTGGTGTAGTTAGGTCCAATTGCATTGATTGCCTGGACCGTACAAATGTGACACAGGTCTACTCCATCTTATATCTGCGATTTAAGATGATAAATTGCAGTTATTTTCAAAATGATGTTAATAACTTATAGTTCAATGACTTCTATCTTTATATCCCTTCACACATTTTGCTAAAAGTTATGTACTTCTATCTTGAATTCTTGATAATCCTTCAAATTGTTAATTGGCCAATGCATATGACTATAGTTAATTTGAGTTTCTATGTTACTGAGCTACCATGACGGTTGTTTAATAAGCGGTTTTCCTTTGCAAAGCTCATGCCAATCCTACATTTATTTCAATTCATTACTTGTTTGTTAGACCCTATTCCCTAATCCCTAGTAATGGCTATGCCCTAAGCCCCTAACATAGCTAGTTCTGCCTTAATGAGCATCCCTCCACTGCAATACCAGGGCAATATTGACCACAACAATAATCCCTCAGGACTAAAATGAGAATGCAGCCGAATGAATACTAAAATAGAATAGAAAGACTAAAAATGCTGTCAATCTGTCATAGTATTTTGAATGGTCCAGTGTAAATGAGGCTTATTGTTTCATATTCTAGCTATGAATTCCTTTTAAATGCCTTTTTTTTTGCTTTCCAGAGTTTCCTTGCAAGAAAATCTTTGGATTCACAGCTGCAGCGAATGGGGGCACTGTCATCAGATGAAAGCATTTCTCAATCTGATGACATTAATGATGCATTTAAAAAATGTAAGGAGTGTTGATGTTTAATGCAGTGCTTTAGACAGTTTTACATGTATTGTGTTTGTGCTTGGCAGTATGGGTTGAGCATGGAGATGAACTAAGCCTTGAGTATGCTGGTTCTTATGCATTAAAGGGGGACCTAGTGAGGTAAATTCTACCATGACTTCCCACATCAATAATTCCTGAATCAACTGTGTTAAGTGCATACTGTTAAGTGTCAACTTCCATGACCGAAACTTAAATAATGCAGGTATGGAAAGCAGACATTACCTGGATTAATTAAAGATGGCATGAGTGCCCTTTCACGATATTATTTAAATAATTTCCATGACGGAGTGCGACAAGTAAGTGGCAGCTATATTGTCTGTTCTGATATTCAGTAGGATCTTTTATTTGTGAAACATCCTTTTTAGGTATGTTTCTTCTATGAGCTTATAATGCAGTTCTTTGTTGGAGCACTTTACTAAGCTTCATGTGATGTGATCATGTCTCGTGGTCTAGCAAAAGTCCATTACATCGTTCCTCTCCATTTTTAAGGATGCAACACATGGTATATTGATTTAGAATGTTATATAAAAATTTAATCTGCTTTATGTGCAAAATCAGCCATTTCAAGTAATAATAACCTATTCTCGCATGTGTGCTCTATGCTTAGTACCACAGTTTTCATTTTACAAAGTTGTGCTGATCATGTGGTTCTTTTAATACTTCATTTTTCAACTTCAGGATGCTCTAGACCTTATCAGCGGTTACTACATAGTCAGCAAAAGCATCTCTTCTCCTTTTCAAATTGGTGGATTTGAATCTGCACCGGTAAGCAACTAATATTTTGGCTGCATTAGTGTTGGGCATTTTCATCTCTGTGATGGGGATTATATTACCACTCTTGTATGGTTCAACTACTATACTTGGCATGAACCATGTAAGCGCTTCTGATCTCTTCTTTTGCAACTGTTGGGAAAACAAACTGCAGTATCTTCCTGTGGCGTCAGCAATCATAGTTGGTGGGATTACTGTGACAACGTTCACTCTCAGTCAAGGTCTGCCTTCTCGTACTCTTCACTCCAATGGTTCCCATTTAGTATGATGTAATAATTATCTCGCCTCATCTGCAGTTGGACGGAACACACATCACTTCATTTCCTCCATTATCTGCACGGGCTTGACAGTCGGAATGGTGGCCTTGGTGAAAGCAAATGGAAAGCAGTTTTGCTCTAGGCCCCGCTTGTGTGGTCTGATCTAATTTCTGATCTTTGTTTCTTGTCCAATTTTCAGTCCTTTTTGTTAGAAATTGAATGTAAAGTATTTTTTGAAAATAAATTGAATGTAAAGTTCATAGCAAGTTATTTACCCAGAGTCATAGTAGATTAAATAAGGAAGCAGGTTGGCATGTTGGTCCTGTAAACTCAAGTTAATTTGTAACACCTGATCAGACTGTTCAGTTTCCCTTCCGGCCTCATTCTCATAGAGTAGATGTGTAACGAGGAACGGCTGACCTTCCAGTAGTGTAAACTGAAGTTATTAATTTGTAACACCAGATTAGACTGCATAGCTTCTGTGTCTTCAATAGTTGCATTATTCTGTAAACTTAAGTTAATTAGTAACACCTGATCAGACTGTCCAGTTTCCTTGCTGGCCTCATTCTCATACTTAAGAGTAGATTATGTAATGAGGAACGTCTGACCTTCTAGAACTGTAAACTGAAGTTATTAATTTGTAACACCAGATTGGACTGCATAGCTTCTGTCTCTTCAATAGCTGTATTATCTTGTGAAGACAGAACTGCACGCTCTAAATGAATAAATTGCATAGGCATAACCCAGAGTATTCAGGCTAGTGTGTAAAGTTGGCTCTTGCACAATGCGAGCTTAACCCATGACTGAAGGTGATAAATTGGCTGCCCGTGCGACTCTTTGGTGGCTACTGGCGTTCCGAAACACATCCGCCTCTCCATGTCGCAGCGAAGCATCGTTAGCCGGCGATGGTTGTCACTTGTGAGGTTGTCTTTGATCCTTGTCCAAATGCCCATAGCCAGGATAGTTTAAAGGAGGAAGAAGAAGAAGCCAGTCGTGTGCTGCCCAAAAATAAACACCAAGCTTTTCGCGGCAAGCCACACTTTGAGGTTGCCAAAAACGTGGTAGCCAGAAAAAGTTGTCCCTATTCTCTATTTCGTCTCTTTGCTGGCTGCTATCCCACATTGGGAACTCAAATTCACCTCTGATATGTTGAATTTCAGAGTTTAGAACAAGGCTGCCTTTCTCGACGTTGCTCTGTGTCCGTCCTCCATCGCCGGGTTATTGGGACTGAATTTGCAATCTTCTCTCTGCGAGGATAGGTTCAGGTACTTATTTTGCATGTCTTTTGCATGGTGCGCAGCTATTGTGCCCATCTGCTCTGTTGGATTTCGACAACAGTATAAGGATTAAGGAGGCAGGATGAGCTTTATTTGATCTTCTCCCTGTTTTTTCTACGTCAACTCTCTATGTTGGCTTCACATTAAGTTTCTGATATAGAATCTAGCAGCTGGAGTTCTTTGTGGCATCATACAAGATACAAGGATTCAAAGGAAATGCGAAACTGAAAGGAAGTTTCACTAGACAAACCCTAAGTGAACAGTTAGAGGGCTTTTTTTTAAAAAAAAGATCTTTCTGTTCAACCGTCGATGGCAAACATTAATGATCCAAAGGAAGAAGTGACAATTGGTGATCTCTCTCTCTCTCTCTCTCTCTCTAATATTTACCTGAAGGTCCTGAACATGAACACAGTTCAATTTACGCAGACGACATAAAGATTGATGACGAAGTACGGCCAGCACCAGCATCCTCCTCTACGTCTATCTTTAACAAGAAGAACAAAACAGGCACGACAATGGTTTCTCGTAGTTTGAAGGATATAATCACTTCATTTCTGACCGTAATGTCTACTCTTTGCTAGATATGGAGAGAGAGAAACTATTTGAAGGAACCAATGATGTTCAGAAACCAAAAATGAAAAGCACCCAAGAGATCCTCACCAAATACAAATTTGGCGGGGTATTTTTCCTGTTTCGCTGATATTGTTGATTACTTGTGTTTTGTTGATTTAGCTGACTCTAAATTCCACTGCAGGACGCTGCTGCTGCAGCAGCTCACGCAAAAGACAAGCTCGTACAGCGGCAGGAGAAACTTGCGGTAAAAGAACGTTTTCAGGCCTTACAAATTACACATACCAACTGTTCCTTTTTGTTGATGAACACGAATAGCCGTCAGCCTTGATGAACTAGTAAGTATTAACTGATTGTTCTTCTTGTCAGAGGATAAGCCAACAAAGTGCGGAGCTTCAGAGCGAATCAGAAAATTTTGCTTCCCTTGCTCAGCAAATTTCAAAATCCATGGAGAGCAAGAAATGGTGGAAACCATGATGATTACCGTGCTGTTTACCACACTAATACTCTGTTTGTTTAGGTTTAGGCTTTTTTACTTACTTAAAGCTAGTTTATTTGTCTTAATCAGTTTATAAGCTAATCTGGCTTACCACGCCGCATGTGCTACGTACACGTACGGTGCTGTCTATACTCTATACAGCCCTCTGCGAAGCGACCGAATACGTAACTGAACTACGTACCTCGTGAGGAGGCCACGAAGAGCCAAAGCATGTCTCGTCCGTGTGGTTGCCAACTTGGCTGTTGATTTGAGTTGTTCAGACTTAATTTCTTGGCGTCCAGCACCTTGATTAGTATAGTGATCAAGCGATGATACTGATGTATTTAAGAGGTAGCGTGTCTGTACTACTCTGTACTGCCAGCTAAAACGAAAGCAAGGCAGTGTTCTTGACAAGTGTCGTCTGCCTCCATCGGATCGTGGCCTGATGTATGTGTCTGCCAGTACTATGATTATGGTAGTTGACGAACAACCAACCACTCACTTGCCCAAGCTCATAAATAATGCCAGCTCGTTCGGGCAACACATAACTGAACCGTACGAGTAGAAAGTAAAGTGAAACTGCTTGCAGATTGAATGGTGCCAGGAGAGTTCACGGTAGCATAGCAGCTACCGGTTGCTACTCTGATTAAGATGCCTTCTTTTTCCTCTCCAGTTCAGTTCTGTTTCTCCTGTCCAGCCAAACTGCACATGGCAATTTAGGCATGACTGACTGGTGTGCATAACTGCATATGCGGCTGTTCCTCGCTTTCTTGGACGCGAGATCGATCAGTGCCGGTGCAATATGGGTCCTGCAGAATGTGCATAGATAGATACTCTGGGCTAGTCCAGGGCAGTCTGATCATGGACAGCCCAAGTTTCAACTACAGAATGATCGATCGATCGATCGATATCCTCGTCCCACTTTTCTACGTTCATCCACAATTCCACATTTCCTTTCGAAAAGACCTCACGATCTCTGAGATCTTAAGGATGATTCGGTTTTTTTTTAAAAAGACCGGAGCCTCTAGTCCATTGATTATAGGGTAGTACTAGTTTAGAGTTGCATATAAAACTGTGAATTTGGTAGCCCTAGGCTATGTTGCTTCACAATGTGCTGCTTGTCTTGTTGGTGCAGTTGGTGTTAACGTAGGGGTTCCAAATTTGGGACTATCGTCCGTGTTGTTATATGCCCTTTTAGAGTTGGTGTCGGTGTTTTTTATGTATCCCCTTTAGAAGTTGGTGTTTGTATTTCTCTTTTTCTTTAAAGAATAGCAAAGCTCCCGAGTTTTTTATATAAAAAAAACTGTGAATTAGGCAGGCAAGCAGGCCATCTCTTCGCTGTGGATTGGCTACGACCGCCACTACTCGCAGTAGCGGGTGAAAGCGGGACCAAAATAATACGAGTTGGACGGGTGGCGGCGCGAGCACGAGGACTTCGTGTCCTCCTGCCGGCCACAGCCGCGGTTCCGAGCAGTTTCCCATTAGCTAGCCCATGTCTAGTGGGATCTAAAAGCGTCTCCGGTTCAGGTCCCCGTCTCAGCGCGCGGCAGGACAAAAGCGTGGTTAACCAACGCAAAGCACGCAGCCCGCGCTCACCGGCCATGGACGACCACGGTGCGTGCTGACGCTACCACCCCAACTACCACCCCCTTCCATCTCCGTCCAGGGGGGGCAAAAATCAGCAACTACTGTAGCCACAAATTGCACCGTAATCTTTCGCATCAACCAGTGTTGCAGCCACCACAATTTTACCCGTAGATGCACTGTTGCCACCTAGCTTGAACCATGTGCATCTAGGTACAAATTATCGTCTTAATAATTAAGCTCTCCATGCACCAACGAGAATCGCTCGGAAAATACTGACTACCTGCTACCCATGCTTCGACACCATCGCGCGAGCTTCGATCAAAGCGCCAACACGGCCACACGAAGAGCATCTCCCCCGTTCGCTCGTATGATTCCACACTATTTCCCGTGCCGTTCCACGCTCTCCGTTCCGTTTGGACGGGGATCATAGCGAGGCGTACGACGAGCGCGCGCTATCCGAAATCCCGCGCGCTCACTGCATCCACCAATCAGAATCAATCTCGAGGTCACATGGCCCACTGGCCTGGCCCTCACTCGTGCCTGGATGTTAGGAGCACCGAGCGGGGGATGTCGTGCTCCGTTGCCGACAGTGCGAAACTGCCAACGCCCTCGCCATCTCCTGTCCACTAAACGCACGCACGGAGCTAGTCTACACACTGCAATCGAGCGGTGGGTATGGATAGCGTTTGCCTGTATCTATACCCGTGGGTATACCCACGAAGAACGACGGGCGAAGAACATTATCTATGCCTATCGTCCGCAGGTATCCATCGCCCGTAAGCATGCCCATTTACTTACAAACAATGCACCACCGCACGCGGGTACTCATCGCCCACGAGCATACTCATTTACCCGCGAACAATGCCAACCCTGCAGACCTAAACATAATTCCAGTGTGTAGGTGCACTACTTGTAACTTGTAGGGTGAAACCATAACTCATTCAAATAACCGATTGATATCAAATCATCATAGGTGTAAATTAACGATTTCGAGCTCTCACCCTTGTGAACAATATTCTTTTAAGCATAGAAATATCAATTTAAAATTGTCGTGTATAATAACAAAACATGAGCAACAGATGTAGGGCGCTATGGTTTACCGCTTACCAAAGGTCCGGCAACCTCCTCCATCTTCTCTTTGGCATATAGCCGCTCCAGTGCTCCTCCAAAGCAAGAGCAAACTCAATTGCTGTTCCTGGACCCTGGTTGGTCACCGCATTTCTATCCACCACCACCCTCGAGTTCACAGGGATCACCTTTGTAGTGAACTTCTGCATGAACGACGGATAACAGGTCGCCTGAAATAACAAAGGTTGCCAATTTTTCAGCATGGTACATCATATCCTTTCTACAGAACCACACCCCAACAGTCAATTGATACTAGACTGCTGATCAATGTTGAACCTTCAAACCTTCGAGCATGCCCCAATGGGCCAGCGTCACTGGCAGCGTGTCGCAGATGGCTCCATAGAGGCTCCCATTTTCCGCCTGTTTCTTGACCATCTTCTCGAGTACTTTGCAATCTCTAAGATTAACTGATCCCGGCATTCCTCCCTACACCAAATTAATCGACAAAGACAAATGATTAGGCCGAACAACATCCCCCTACTTGTACGCATCAACATCTTGAAACCAACGATACAGTAAGGCAGACTCAGCGGTTGTTCATTCGAGAAACAAGGCTATTTTGGGAGCACACGGAGACTATGGTGGGATCGAGGAAGGAGACGGACGCACCGGTAGGGCGATGAGGTCGAAGGCCTCGCCTTCCAGGTCAGCAACGCGACCGTCGGCGACGAGCTTGACCCCGTAGGCGGCCTCCACGACGAGGCCCTCATCGCTCGTGGGGTCGGCGGTGGCCACGGTGACCCGTGCGCCGGCGCGGTTGAGGATAAATCATCGAGAAAGTGCACACATACTTGAAATCAAGAAAACTCACCGACGAACTTCAAGAAAACACATACGTGAGGAACTTGAAATCAAGAATATATACGCATACGTGAGGAGGGGAGGCGGTCGGCTGGGAGGATCTGGATCTGGAGGTGGCGGCCGAGTGTGAGGAGGGGCGATGGCTGGGCATGAGGAGGAGCGGCAGCTAGCTAGGAGGAGGACGTGGGCGTCAGCCGGCAGGGAGGAGGATGAGGGATTGAGCGCGGTCTGCCGCAAATCTGGATTTGGTGGCTTCGGAGTTCGGAGCTCCTTCGCGTGTTGGGGGCTTAGGGCAAGGATTGGGGAGTGAGAGTGACTGAGTTAGCCCTAGCCGGTTAGCACTGACTTGACTACTTGCTGACTAGTGTTGACTGTTGGCCCATCTATCAGTGTATGTTGCGGGTAACCGGGTGAAACAGGCACGGGTAAAGCTCACCTATACTCACACCCGTTAACCCGATGAGCAGAGAATTGCTCTCATTTTTATACCTGTAGGGAAAAATAAACCCTATACCTAGCTCCATTAAGATAATTATCTACAAACGTACAGATAATCGAATATAAATATCATCACCGTCTTCGTATGGCCACGGTGAAATTCAGCACAATTGCCTTTCTTTTCATTTATCAGGCCCGGCCGTACCCTGCCTGCGGTCCTGCCGGTAGATCGATCTCATTCCGGCCATGGATTTAGTACAGGTCGACGCCACGTCAAAAGCAGAACGAAAGAAAAGTCCCGATCCGCTCAGATTCGCCGCGGGCCCGGCTGGTCAGCCTCGTGGCCCAGATCGCACCGCGCCAACGACCGCGGAAAAATATCTCACCGAGCCACCGCCCGTTTACAGATCAACGACGCTGGATAGGCCACATACGCGTCCACGAACCAAGAGGCCCAAGCTTGTCCGCCTTCGTGGACGCGCCTGCTCCACGCCTCGAGCTCGGGCCCACCGATACGAGGTCCCGTAGACCCGTACACTTTTCTGAAGCGTAACACAAGTAGTACTACTTGTGTAGCTGTGTGGTACGACCGACCAATACAAAACAGAGACTTCCGAAGGAACTAGTAGTTAGCATGGGCCATGGTCTAGACCGATCGTCTTTGATTATTTTCATACACCTTTTGGGTTCTTTGACTTTTTCTGATGGCACGATAAGAGTCTCGTGCGCCTTAATAAAACACACACAAAAGGAGATGTGTATATGCTGCAGATTGTGAATTTGTGAGGATTTCTTCGGGCGTATGAATGCTTTATTAGGTCGACGCTGATGAATTGTGAGTCTCCGGGAGGGAGGAAGCGCCTATTGATCGAATCCAGTGTGTAATGCACGGTACTTATATTCATCTGTGTATAGGAAGATAGTCTCATCATTAGTATTTAACTTATACATTATAACATCGATAAATATTACATTCATACATACGAATAAAAATAATAATAAATAAGTGTAAATAAATCACATGATCGAAGTCTTACATCACGGACGAAAGACCAAATATAGATGAAATCTTGCAGCAGAAAGGATAAATAGTCATGGTGACCATCAGGATATGCCCAGGTAGGCGACCTAATACTTAGCGTCATCTTCAACTCTTGATGGGTAGAGGTAATTATTAACCAGTTGGTATCTTCAAACTTAAATCCACATATATGAGCAATAATGAGTACAAAAGTACCTAGCAAGTCCTTATGTCAAATGCAAGTATGTAGATGCTTGGTTATGGGCATTGTAATGGTCGTGTTCGTGTCATATTCAAATTAACTGCTAAGCATATCTAGACATGACCATTATCAATGTTTACTTAACCAAGGACAAGCTTATTATGATAATTAGGCTAGGGTGACCATGTAGTTATAATATCAACAATCAAGGAGGAGGGGAATAGTTAGTAACATATGGAGTAACTATACATCAATATTTAACATAACATTTCATAAATAATAATAAGCATGCAAGTAATACTTTAAAGCAAAGTAAATTTGCTTTTTGAAAAGTAGGTTCAAAATGATCAATTATAAGTACTTGCTTGACTAAACAATGGATATCACTTGGTTTTAATCAACAGTGACGACGACGTCCAAAGCGTCAAAGTATATAATCACGAACATATCCAAATTAAACACAAATTGTCCGAAGCGGCCGGAGTTGAAGAAGATGGCTCGTGTGACTGAATCCTTCTCCACCCGGGGCGGAGAAGAGGGGCAAAGCGGGGGAAAAGCATAATAGGAGTGGGCTAGGGTTTTGACACACTCTGTGTGGGCTTAAATAGAGGGGGAGTAGAGAACGGGGTGGAACGAGCAAGACGCGACGTCTGAACGGAGCAATGAGCACTGGCATAGATGGGACAAACTTGCGATGTGGTGTGAGAGGGGGAGAGGCTCTGGGCGTTGCTTCTCCTACCGCTCATATGGTCTAAGCGGAGAGGGAGGGAGGGAGGGAGAGAGAGAGAGAGAGAGAGAGAGAGAGAGAGAAAAGAGGGAGACAAACAGTGTCTCCTCCGCGCTGACAGGTGGGGACATGCCCCACTGGTTAGTGAGATAGCACGAGGGAGAGAGAGAGAGCTGGTTGCTGCGCCTGGGCTTGGCCGCTCGCGTGGGCTGGGCCACATGGGGTTTTGGGAGAAAAAGAGAGTGGCGGGGCAACGATTGGCTTGGGCCGCGAGGAAGAGAGGGGGAAGGAAGAAAGAAGGTGGCAGCTAGGCCGGCTCGGTGGGTTTCGATCCGAGTGGGAGAGAAGGAACGACTACAAAAAGGCTAATACTGGACGCCTCATCACAAACAGTTGACCAAATCCGTATGTATTAAATACAATCACATACTGTTTTGGTTTAGTGATTGTCTGTGTTATTGGCTATACTAAAAACCGTATGTAAAGAAGTAATATCACAGACGGTTCATGTTGAAAACTGTTGAAAGCATCTAGGCCCCTAAAAAGTGTTTTGGTAATAATGACAATATGTGAATATGAGACTAACATGTTTATTGAGTGTTTAAAAAGGTTTAGTCCCTGTGACGAATACAACAACCTGGAGATGCATGCTAAAGGTCAATATGAAGATCAACATGGTTCAAAGGCAAGGTACAAGTAGTCTATAATCCTTTTATGTTTTACCGGTCTTAGGAGAAAATGATGGAATACTGGATTTTAGGTTAAATACCGTACTATTAAGAGGGATCACAACCAGTAGCTTGGTAGTATGTTATTGTGCCATTTGGATCAATATAGGATCATGCATACTCAGAGCTTGTTTTGAAAGCCAACTATGTTTTTCTCAGGATCATCGGTAGTACCGGAGTGTTCTTGGCGGTACTACCGCACAGCGGTATGACCGGGAATGTAGTGCGGTGCTACCACATCCTGGTCGGACTGAGTTTATGTTGGCGGTACGTATTTTACAGTATGGCACATTTTTGAGGTTGTTTGTACTCTTGGAAGTGCGATAGTACCGCAGTGGTTATCGCGGAACTACCACAATCCGGTATGACCGAGACTTATGAAGCGGTACGTTATTTCTAGTAAAGGCCGTTAGTTCAACTAAGCCTTAGAGCCTTGCTATCTCGACAGGGAAGAGCCCCGCCGGCTGTTAGATGAGGGCGAGCACTACCCTCAGTCCTCGGACCCGTACCTAACCAACAACCACAATATTTGGTATCAGAGCTACCCACCATGGCTTTCGGCGCCAAATTATCTCAGTTCGCCGTGCTGAAAGCTAGCAAAGAAAAGATAATGACTTCAATTAACAACATGTTGGCCATCCTCCAAGAAATATGGGCATTGATGGTCAAGTTGAAGGAGCAGGAGGAGGTGTCGCGTGCCATTGCAATGGCGATGCTACCATCACCTTCCTCAACGGTGCCACCAACACCTCCCCAGTGGGCATCGCTGCCCTTGGTTGCACCCCTCGTGCGGCGCTGCTGGAGGAAGAATGCTGCTGTCCAGTGGCGATATTTTCCACACGGCTGCCCGATGTTGCATCATAGGCAACACAGAGCGCAGCGACTGAGGGGACAACATCGCCGTCGCGCCCTTCCTTCCATCATCACACTCCATGGTAGTAAGGGCGTAACTGCTCCCCCATGTCGGTTGCTCATGCCGCAGACGTCTTCCTCAATGCCACGACATGCTAGTGCGCTTCTTCCTTGGGAGCCATACATCGGACTATCACTGATTTGCTCTCAAGCGAACCGATACCGATACCAGATACTCTTGTCAACATGGGGCCACCAAGGACTTCAACCGTTGCCACTACTACAACTCGAGGACGAGCTGTCTCGCCGCAAGCGGTGTAATGTTATCGAGAAAGGCGCGAGGTGCTGTAGCATGCGGGTGAACAATACCGTGGCACTGTAGTGTCATGTGAACAGTACCCATCGGTACTGTAGCGCCTTTATTTTCCATACACGCTGATTGGTTTCCTAGAATAAAGATAGTTGGTTAGGTAGGTTATTTTGGTATTCCTTATCTATAAAGTTATTATTAGAGATATGATCTTATCTATTAGGAATGCGATTTTTAATAATTGAAAATATTAGATTAGATTGATAGGTTTCCTTATAGATTATTTCTTAGGCGTTAAGTCGGGTTGTCCGTATAAAAGTGGTAGCATGTATCCATTATCAATCTAAACAATGAGAAATCAAAAGTTCAACTAAACCTCAGAGCTTGGCTACCTCGACAGGGAAGAGTCCTGCCGGCGGTTAGATGAGGGCGAGTGCCCTACCCTCGGTCCTCGCACCCGTACCTAACCAACGACCACATCATTATATTACAAATCAGCGGGCTTCAGGTAAAATTTATGTGCTTTTATAGGGCTTGATCAATTCACTGTTCCTTAGTTAAATACAATCTCTTTGATATGGTGTTTGGTGCTACGTGGAATGTGGAATGTGGGTGGAAGGATTGCAAGCTTGTTGTGGCGCTCAACCTTCTCAGGATATTATTGGTAAGGCCTTTCTATTCTTCGGTTCTATTGTAAATTAACGTGTGTGATATCTGATAGTCGAGTGCACTGGTTGATCTTTATGCCTGGTTATTAATCAAACATCTTTTCCTGGGGATGCAGATGTATGCATATGGGAAGGCAACTATGTTAATGCAAGACAAGCATTGACAACTATTGTGTGTTTCTTGGTGTTGCTGGGAATTTTGATGGAGTTGTAATCAGGCTGTGGAGCAGGATTACTCAGTAGAGGATGTTATGTGTGTGTACAGGAGTTATTTTTGTATGCCTTATCTATCAAGTTATTATTATTATCTATTAGGAATGTTATTTTTAATAGTTGAAAAGATTTGATTGGATTGATAGATTTTCTTATAGATTATTTCTTAGGCGTTAAGCCGGGTTGTCCCTATAAAAGGGGTAGTATGTATCCATTTTCAATCTAAGAAATGAGAAATCAAAAGTTCAACTAAGCCTCAGAGCCTCACTATCTCGATAGGGAAGAGCCCCACTGGCGGTTAGATGAGGGCGAGCACTACCCTCAGTCCTCAGACCGGTACCTAACCAACAACCATAATATTTGGTATCAGAGCCATTCATCATGGCTTTCGATGCCGAATTATCTCCATTCGCCATGCTGAAAGCTAGCAAAGAAAAGATAATGACATCAATTAACAACATGATGGCCATCCTCCAAGAAATATGTGCATTGATGGTCAAGTTGAAGGAGCAGGAGGAGGCGTCGCGTGCCATTGCAATGACGATGCTACAATCACCTTCCTCAACGGTGCCACCAACACCACCCCAGTGGGCATCGCTGCCCTTGGTTGCACCCCTCGTGCGGCACTGCAGGAGGAAGGATGCTGCTGTCCAATGGCGATATTTTCCACACGACCGCCCGATGTTGCGTCATAGGCAACACAGAGCGCAGCGACTGAGGGGACAACGTCGCCATCGCGCCCTTCCTTCCATCGTCACGCTCCATGGCAGTAAGGGTGTAACTGCTCCCCTATGTCGATTGCTCATGCCGCAGGCGTCTTCCTCAATGCCACGACATGCTAATGCGCTTCTTCCTTGGGAGCCATACGTCGGAGTATCACTGATTTGCTCTCAAGCGAACTGATATCGGTACCAGATACTCTTGTCAATATGGGGCCACCAAGGACTTCAACCGTTGCCACTACTGCAACTCGAGGACGAGCTGCCTCGCTGCGAGCGGTGTAATGTTATCGAGAAAGGCGCGAGGGTCTGTGGCATGCAGGTGAACAGTACCGTGGCATTGTAGTGTCATGTGAACATACCCATCGGTACTGCATTGCCTTTATTTCCATACACGCTGATTGGTTTCCTAGAATAAAGATAGTTGGTTAGGTAGGTTATTTTGGTATTCATTATCTATCAAGTTATTATTAGAGATATGATCTTATCTATTAGGAATGCGATTTTTAATAGTTGAAAATATTAGATTGGATTGATAGATTTTCTTATAGATTATTTCTTAGGCGTTAAGTCGGGTTGCCTGTATAAAAGGGGTAGCATGTATCCATTATCAATCTAAGCAATGAGAAATCAAAAGTTCAACTAAGCCTCACAGCTTCGCTACCTCGACAGGGAAGAGTCCTGCCGGCGGTTAGATGAGGGTGAGTGCCCTACCCTCGGTCCTCGCACCCGTACCTAACCTACGACCACAACATTATATTACAAATCAGCGGGCTTCAGGTAAAATTTATGTGCTTTTATAGGGCTTGATCAATTCACTGTTCCTTAGTTAAATACAATCTCTTTGATATGGTGTTTGGTGCTACGTGGAATGTGGAATGTGGGTGGAAGGATTGCAAGCTTGTTGTGGCGCTCAACCTTCTCAGGATATTATTGGTAAGGCCTTTCTATTCTTCGGTCCTATTGTAAATTAACGTGTGTGATATCCGATAGTCGAGTGCAATCGTTGATCTTTATGCTCGGTTATTAATCAAACATCTTTTCCCGGGGATGCGATGTATGCATATGGGAAGGCAACTATGTTAATGCAAGACAAGCATTGACAACTATTGTGTGTTTCTTGGTGTTGCTTTGGAATTTTGATGGAGTTGTAATCAGGCTGTGGAGCAGGACTACTCAGTAGAGGATGTTATGTGTGTGTATAGGAGTTCACGAGAAATAATGACAAGTTCTTGGAGTTCGAGGCGGGATCGATTTTCTTTGAACTTGAGGTAGGACAAGAAAGAAGGTGGCGTAAGGCTTCGGTGGGTTTCGACCTGAGTGGGAGAGAAGTCACTACTACAAAAAGGCTAATACTGGACGCCTCATCACAGACAGTTGACCAAATCCGTATGTATTAAATACAATCACATACTGTTTTGGTTTAGTGATTGTCTGTGTTACTGGCTATACTAAAAACCGTATGTAAAGAAGTAATATCACAGACGGTTCATGTTGAAAACCGTTGAAAGCATCTAGGCCCCCTAAAAAGTGTTTTGGTAATAATGACAACATGTGAATATGAGACTAACATGTTTATTGAGTGTTTAAAAAGGTTTAGTCCCGGTGACGAATACAACAACCTGGAGATGCATGCTAAAGGTCAATATGAAGATCAATATGGTTCAAAAGCAAGATACAAGTAGTCTATAATCCTTTTATGTTTTACCGGTCTTAGGAGAAAATGATGGAAGATTGGATTTTAGGTTAAATACCGTACTATTAAGAGGGATCACAACCAGTAGCTTGATAGTATGTTATTGTGCCATTTGGATCAATATAGGATCATGCATACTCAGAGCTTGTTTTGAAAGCCAACTATGTTTTTCTCAGGATAATCGGTAGTACCAGAGTGTTCTTGGCGATACTACCGCACAACGGTATGACCGGGAATGTAGTGCGGTGCTACCGCATCCTGGTCGGACTGAGTTTATGTTGGCGATACGTATTTTACAGTATGACACATTTTTGAGGTTGTTTGTACTGTTGGAAGTGTGGTAGTACCGTAGTGGTTATCGCGGAACTACCGCAATCCGGTATGACCGAGACTTATGAAGCGGTACGTTATTTCTAGTAAGGGCCGTTAGTTCAACTAAGCCTCAGAGCCTCGCTATCTCGATAGGGAAGAGCCCCGCCGGCGGTTAGATGAGGGCGAGCACTACCCTCAGTCCTCGGACCCGTACCTAACCAACAACCACAATATTTGGTATCAGAGCCACCCACCATGGCTTTCGGCCCCAAATTATCTCTGTTCACCATGCTAAAAGCTAGCAAAGAAAAGATAATGACTTCAATTAACAACATGTTGGCCATCCTCCAAGAAATATGGGCATTGATGATCAAGTTGAAGGAGCAGGAGGAGGTGTCGCATGCCATTGCAATGGGAATGCTACCATCACCTTCCTCAACGGTGCCATCAACACCTCCCCAGTGGGCATCGCTGCCCTTGGTTGCACCCCTCGTGCGGCGTCTTTCGGAGGAAGAATCTTTGTCATCGATGGCGATATTTTCCACACGGCTGCCCGATGTTGCGTCATAGGCTACACAGAGCGCAACGACTGAGGGGACAACATCATCGTCGCACCCTTCCTTCCATCGTCACACTCCATGGTAGTAAGGGCGTAACTGCTCCCCCATGTCAGTTGCTCATGCCGCAGACGTCTTCCTCAATGCCACGACATGCTAGTGTGCTTCTTCCTTGGGAGCCATACATCGGACTATCACGATTTAGTCGAGTGCACTCGTTGATCTTTATGCCTGTTATTAATCAAACATCTTTTCCCGGGATGCGATGTATGCATATGGGAAGGCAACTATGTTAATGCAAGACAAGCATTGACAACTATTGTGTGTTTCTTGGTGTTGCTGGGAATTTTGATGGAGTTGTAATCAGTGGAGTTCGAGGCGTGGGATCGATTTTCTTTGAGCTTGAGGTAGGACTATGTTTGATTTGCTATGAGGATTGGTACGTACCAGCCCTGTTCTTTTTCCATATTTGTTTGCATCTGCAACAACCCTAAGGTCGTGATAAGTCCTAAACCTAATTAATTTTTATCGTATTTTCACTAGCCTCGGGAATTGCTAGACATGCCCTCTCGAAAACTAGTAAAAAGCGACATATCACGAGATAATTGTTGACAACTCAAAGTGATCATTTAACTCAAAATCAATTACAAAAGAATGTTTCAAGTATATATTGTCGCTAGAGTTACAAATTGAATTACAACTTGGTCAAAGTGAATTACAATATTGAATCAATTGTTTGAGGTCGTTCATCGGTGTCGACGGTGTAAAACTCTTCGTGGTGTTAACTATATGCGCCTTTGATGAAGCCCAGTAGCTCCCTCGAATGTGCATGACACGGTCCATCTCGAGTGCATTTAGCAGTATGTTCAAGCTCGCGCTAAGCTAGCATGAGTAAAGTAGTAAGCATATATATTTAAATTTATAATTAGGAGATAATTATTACGAGATCGACAAACACAGGATCGTTAGTCCTAGAAGCAATCAATAGTCGCATATGATGGCATCGTTATAATGCGCATAGGTGATCTCGTTTTTCTTTGCGATCGCAAAAATAGAATTACATATATATGTCGATTCCGAGGCGCAATATTACGGAGTATGATATATGATTATTGTGTTGTAGCGCGTCGAAATCGCATCCGTGAGTTAGTGTGGCCTTTCGTCCCTTGTATAAACCTCCTCAAGGCAACATAGCGGATGAACGCATCTACATGATTTAAAAAGTTATCCTCGTCCATTTCAAGCTAAGGTGTTATCATCGAAGGTGATCATTCAGTGTACAAAATGGTTTTCGTGGAGAAAACTTGGATATATGATGTGCCATGCTATAAATATTATCCCTTGCCAGCATGCATGTTTTCTCCCTGCCATACCCTTCACCAGATTGCTTCCACCCTTCTGTGTGGAGATTATTATGGTACGTAGCTGCTTACCTACCATCGCCTTGAAGCCAGTGTCTCGAACATATTTTCATGTATCCATCATGCTTGGAGTACAAATAATATATATTCGTATATGCTTGGAGAGTATGCCACCGTCGGACATGCTCAAATCAACTATGCTGTTGGATCATCTGTTCCTCTTAGCTCTATGATAATTAGAAATATACGAGCATTTGCATGCATGTTCTACATATCAATGTGCATATCACTGCCCTTAAGCAATCTAAGCATCTTCAAAATCACGGAGGTTTCTTTTGATCTATGAGGAATACAACGAAGCCCACAAAAGACTTGATCTATGAGAAATAGAACAAAGGCTACAAAAAAAAGCAATAATTCTTCATTATCTACACGAACGTGGTGTAGCACGCCTACATGTCTAGTAATTTCAGTACCACAAGCATCATAGATGTTGACCCACCTTGTCGCCTTGATGTTATATGTTCAAATAGGCTAATAACTGTGACCAGAGAATGCCTCCCATACTAAAAAAAAAGGCCACCAATGCAAGTCTTTTTAGAAGAACTACTTCATATATAGTCGATGCAGTGTATTATTTAATTAGAGTAAAAATATGCATGTACGTTCAGTGATAAAGTATATGCTCATACTCCGTAAGCCCGAGAGCTTCCACAGTTACTCCAACGGGTGTAGCGAATTCATACATGCGCGTGTGTGGGGTGTGTGTCCGTACACACACGGATTAGTCGATCTTTATATAGATTTGACTTGACTTCGCTGTCGCAACTGGTTTTGACCACCATTGTCAAACATCACATTGTAAGGACGGAGGCATTGCTACTAGTACTAAAAATTATATTAAACTCTCTTAGTAGCGAGAAACACGCATAAGCGTGATTTGATTTCCACACCACGGTACATGGATCTTTCACAAGAACACAAGCTTAGAAGTTAGAACTAGTAATCCTAGTATTCCCAGAGGACCCAAACTACTAGCACTAATCTAATCAAGTCAAAAACGAATTAAAGAAGGACGGTGTCGGAGTCCAACCCGCAGCAGTTCACACGTGCCAACTCCCGTCGTTGGAACCGGGTCCGTCCGACCCACCCCCGGTCCGAGTCCACCACACCGCGTCCGATCCATCGCGACGGCGACGCGCAACTTCCACCACTCCGGCTCACCAGCGCACACGCGCTACACGGCGCTTGCGAGATCTTCTCGCATGTATAAAGGCGTCGCCTTAGCCAATCCCGACCACTACCAACACATCTAACCCCATCCACCGCCCGAACGCAAAAGATCCCGAGCGAGCGGTGGTGGCGGTGACCCGCTGGTGGACTAACCTAGCCATCCGTCCCGCTGCTCCCGGTGGCGCCGTCGTCGACGTAATCCAATGGCCAGGCTCGTCCTCTCCGACTGCCGCGGGCTCACGCCGCTCCGCCTGCGCTGCCGCGGGGGCGCCATTGCGCTGCCGTCGCCTCCTCACCTCGCCGCCGGGCCGCGCCGCCCCGCGGCCGCCGCCATCCACCGCGACTGGGCTGTCCGCGTCTCCGCGCCCACTCGCCTCGCATCCGCCGTCGAGGAGGACAGGAGAAGCTCTTCCCAGGGAGAGGAGGAGGAGCAGGCCGTGAGCTCTTTGGCGGCCAACGGCGCCGCGGCGGAGGCGGAGTTCAACCCCGGGGCGCCGCCGCCGTTCGGGTTGGCGGAGATCCGCGCGGCCATCCCGAAGCACTGCTGGGTGAAGGACCCATGGCGGTCCATGAGCTACGTGCTGCGCGACGTCGTCGTCGTGCTCGGCCTCGCCGCCGCCGCCACGCGCGTCGACAGCTGGCTCGTCTGGCCGCTCTACTGGGCCGCGCAGGGCACCATGTTCTGGGCGCTCTTCGTCCTCGGACACGACTGGTACGGCCCAGCCTCCATGCCAAAGATTGGATTTCTATGATGGTTTTAGCTTAAAGCCGGGATCTTTGACTCTTCCCTGTACGACTCTTTGGTGTTTGTTGCAGTGGACATGGGAGCTTCTCAAACAACCCCAAGCTGAACAGCGTGGTCGGCCACATACTCCACTCCTCCATTCTTGTGCCATACCACGGCTGGTACGATGAGTGCCCGTTGTATTTCTGATGCCTTTTCTTTTTTGTTGCGAATTGTTGTTGATTCTAAGAAAGGCGGCGTCTTTGAGTGTAATTGTAGGAGGATTAGCCACAGGACACACCACCAGCACCACGGCCATGTCGAGAAGGACGAGTCCTGGCACCCGGTATGTCTTTGTTTTTGGGTGGGTTCATGAGGAATGCTGCAGAGGGGGACATGTTGGTGAATTGTGCTTGATGGTTTCTTCAATTGTGATAATTTACAGCTACCCCAGAGGCTGTACAATAGCCTGGACAATATGACACGGAAGTTGCGGTTCACCATGCCGTTTCCCATGCTCGCATTCCCGTTATACTTGGTGAGGCCAGGAGCTTCTTGTTCATTATATGTG
Source organism: Hsuehochloa calcarea (assembly GCA_036346395.1). NCBI lineage: Eukaryota > Viridiplantae > Streptophyta > Magnoliopsida > Poales > Poaceae > Hsuehochloa > Hsuehochloa calcarea. The sequence goes on from CM070598.1 coordinate 52,845,162, forward strand.
AATTGGAGGTTCTTGTTTTGTAATGTGGTATTAAGATCCTGTATTCGGGGTTCATGTGTGTTTGTGCAGTTTGCGAGGAGTCCCGGGAAGTCGGGTTCACACTTCGACCCGAACAGCGATTTGTTCCAACCTAATGAGAAGAAGGATGTGCTAACATCATCTGCATCCTGGCTGGCCATGGTTGGGGTTCTCGCCGGTCTGACCTTTGTGATGGGGCCTCTTAAGATGCTAAAGCTGTATGCTGTCCCATACATGGTAAGTGCGACGTGTCTTTCATTACAAGCCCAGATTCTGCAAAATGATACTTTACATAGGTCATAGGAGTGTATGGCAGTGAATAATTTATCTGGTTACTTTTGGTGGAACCATTGTGCAGATTTTTGTTACGTGGCTGGATTTTGTCACATACTTGCACCATCATGGCCATGAAGACAAACTTCCCTGGTATCGTGGAAAGGTAAATATCATGCTAATGAAGCAGATTTGCAATTTGTCAATGTCTCAGGATGACCGTTTGATGTTAAAAAACCAGGGCATTGTCTATTTTTGTTTGCTGAATGATAGAAGATAAGGTTTCATTGTTTTACATACATGTCAAAAACTAACAGATATCTATGTCTTACTATTAAAGAAAATAGATAAAGTGATGATTAGTACTGGAAAAAAATGGCAAATCGCAGAAGCATATTTAATCTTTTCCTATCAAATGGAAGATACGTAAGGCCACATTATGCCAACAGATATTAATCATGCAATTACTTTCTTTTTCAACTTCTCTTGGAAATAACCTGTTGTGCTCCATAATGTGACTTGACTGCAGCTTTCATAGCCAGTATGGTATTGCTGGTATATAAATGTGCGGTAGTTATTTAAGATACGTAATCACTTTACGCCTAAATGCCAAATGTGTCCTTTACTTCCAGCCGCAAGCAAAGAATGAAACCTCAAATCAGAGAATTCCTAGCGGTGGATGTTACAAATCAAAGACCTAGCCTTTTTTTGTTGCCTTTCGAAGTAAAATGCTAGCGGAGGATGCTAGTGCTACAGATCAAAGAAGTCAGCTTATTTTTGGTCGCCTACAAGAGTAGAATACTACTCAGCCTATTAAATGTTTTTTACTAGTTCTTCAGGTTGTTAATGTTTTTCATTTATAATTACTTGATGGCCCTAGTTTGGTTGCTTATTGAGATCACATTGTCTTTTGCTTTATTAGGAATGGAGCTATCTGCGTGGAGGACTGACAACACTTGATCGGGATTACGGGTGGATCAACAACATCCACCATGACATCGGAACTCATGTTATTCATCATCTTTTCCCACAAATCCCACATTACCGTCTTGTTGAGGCGGTAAGAGTCCATCCCCTGCTCTTGCCTTTTTAATGTGTCTTTTGCTAGAGCCACCCTGCTAAGCCATGTTGGTTTTGCATATAACCTGCAGACTGAGGCAGCCAAACCGGTGCTCGGCAAGTACTACAAAGAACCAGAGAAGTCAGCTCCTCTCCCATTCCACCTACTTGGGATGCTAGCGCGGAGCTTAAAGAGTGACCATTATGTCAGCGATACTGGAGACGTTGTCTATTACCAAACTGACTCAAAAACGAGTACTTCTGCACAGAGCTCTGATTGACTCCAAACATTAGCCTATAGCTTATTCTTCATTTTCAGGAGGCTGTGCTTTAACACCTGTCCAGCCTCCTGGGACCTTGGATTGGTTAGTCCACGCACATCATGAAGCAATAATTTAAGTTGCAAAGTATTATCACTGTAAAAGAGCACAAATGTTCTTCTTTCCGATGATTTAAGACGGAGGTCACCTCTGATGTAACAAACATGTGATTCTTTGGGCAAGAGATATTACAGTAAAGAGCTAGGAAATGGATTTACTGATGGCACTGTCTTATGTACAGACCACTGTACCCCTGATGTTTCAGCTGTCTTGACTGTGCATGAACCCGACAATACAAAATAGAGACGCTCTTCTTCGGCATGCATAAGATGCTAATGGTTATAGGAAATCAGTCAATATACAAATTTGTAAATGTTTTATTTTCTGCTGGCTCGAGAGAGAAGACCGCTGGTTTTCGCGGTTGTAAAGGCTCCGTCGTTGTCATGATTTTGTTGTGCTCGTGAACTTGGAATGGTGGCAGTTGTTCTTGGTGGGTTCTTGTCATTTGTCACGACTGACCTGAATTCACTTTCAAATTGATGTTCTTCCTGCAACAGACAGCATGCCAGAAATAGCGTTCCGAAACACTAAGCATGGAAGTGCAAGTGCTTCTTGTCAAATTGAAGGACGTAGCCACCCGTTTCGATCGATACGCCTTCAATATTTTCTCCCATTTCTTCGTTGGGCATCGATTTGAGTGCCGATTTCTATGTACATACTATGTTAGTCCTTTCGTTTTCCTCTTATCAGCATGACGTGCGCGTGTGTATCTCTTGCGTTTTCGGTAGGAACCGTGAGGCTTAAGCGCCGAGCTGACCATTTCTTATTCTGCAGAGGAATACCACCGTTGGCAACGGAGAAGCAGCTCTTCTTTGACTGCACCCTTTGTGTGTTTTTTTTTGACATGTTCTTCGCGCTGCTCTGCTGTAAGAATTTTAACGCAGGTCGTTTCGGATCTCCGAGAATACCACGGGCTGTGGATCGATCTCAATCTCACCGGAAGAAGTCAGATTTTTTAAAAATAGTATTAATTTAATAACAAATTACAAAATTAAGTAGTCAATTTTTTTTTTTGCAAAACTAGCATATTGTCACTAGTCCATCTAGCAACAGGCCCTTTGTTGCCGGTTCATCTGACGAGGACATCCCATTGATTCATACTCACATAACAACACTTGTCGCCAGATGAGACAGGGTGCCCGATCTTCACGATTTAGAATATTGGATACACGTAGCACGATGATAACTCAAGAACAACAATGCAATCTGAAATTAGGGCAACCTTGCATCAAGCACAAAATCTCCCCAATGGCAATCACACCACAATTCTCACAATGATCCAATCCACACAACCAGCACATAGGCTAATGCACGGAGAGTTTGACCACGACAGATCAACCCAAGCAAACTCCAAGAACTTACAAGAACAAAGGAAGCAAGAACACATAGTTTTCGCAAGAACGGTTCCAATCTACTAGTTCAATCTGAACAAAAACATCAAATTTCATGGTTCAGGTTTCTAGGGCCGGCCACCAACATTAAATAGGGTATTCCCACCCCCTTGGTTCGGCCACACATGAGCCAACACGCCCAAAACACCAATTTAGGCTATAGAGGCTGAATTTAACTCCTAAATGCAAACGGTTCGAACTCTAGTGTTCTGAACAAAAACAAATGATACATGGCCGAAATTATGAGTATAATTAGGCCTAAATATGTGTCATACAAGCCCACACAATTCTCCAACTCATTGGGCCTAATTCGGATTGAAATCCGCTTAAAATTCGGAATTGACTTTGGGCTGAAATTGGGAGAGTTCTCCAATTCGGATTGAGTTTGTATTGGAGCCCAATAGCTCTCCTCCACGCGTGGGCATGGCCAAAGCCCGCCTTGGGCCATGTGCCTCCCTCCTTGAGCCCATGCACCCCTTTGACTCTCCATTCTTCCTCATTTGGCCAAATAGTTTCTTTCCTTCTCCTTTGGTTGAAAAGGTTGAAATCTTCTTTCCTTCTCCTTTGGCCGAAGTTTCTTGCAAGCATGCATTTCCTTGTGGTGCCTTCCCCTTCACCCTCACTGGACACCATAGATGCTTCTAGCATTCCTACAATCATTAATTAAGCAATTAGGTAGCATCGTTGTTCTTTCATGTAATAAAGAACTCTCAAGTAAATGAATCATCTTATTATTGCTCAATTGATGTTTAGGTACTGTTATGTGAATGTGAATCAATGGGATATCCTCCTCATCTCTCCCCTCTTTAAGAAAATCCATCCTCGGCTTTGGTTCATTACAAAACCTTAACCCCGGTCTTCTCTTGAACTCGTAGCATACACGACTTTGATGGAGAAAGTTGTCGTGTCTCCTCTTTTGGTATAACCTGAACATCATCACAAAGAATACTAGAAATAAATGGTGAAGTGTTAGTTTTGTTACATCTAGCATCTACCTCTCTCAAGTCAGGCAAATTATCAAGTAAATCAAATTGGACCATGGGATGTTCTTGTTTCATTTGATGGTTCTTTGTCTTACTATTGGCATAAAAAATCTTTAGGAGACATAGGAATCAAAGTGTAATTCTTTCCCCTAAGTGAGCATGTATATTGATTAAATTTTCCATTATGCGTAGAACTACGATCATATTGCCACGGTCTACCGAATAGAATGTGACAAGCTTTCATAGGTACCACATCACAATAATCTCATCCTTGTATTTACCAATAGTAAATGGCACCTTAACAACATGTGTCACCTTAAGAATACCACATTCATTCAACCGTTTAATTTGATAAGCTTTAGGTTTCTTGAATGTAGGTAATCCTAAAATCTTAATCATGTCAAGACTAGTAAGATTTTGGCTATTACCACCATCAATAATAAAAGTGCATATCTTGCTCCTGACTATACCTTGAATATGGAAGATGCTGTTTCGCTGATTTGTGCCCATGCACTCATCACCTTCCTTGTGTATTTTCCTAACTGAAAGTAAGATACCTTGTTCGAAAGCACAATATGAAGCATCACAAGGTTCATCATTATCATGATCAGATTGTACCTCTTCTTTTTCACTTTCAGAATGAAGCTCACCAGTATTATCAATAATCTTTGTGTGTTTATTTGGACATTCACTCATCTCGTGACCATTACCATGACATTTAAAGCATGCAATATTGCTGGCCCTAGCATTAGAAATAACACCTCTAGCAGCTTTACTCATTGTATTACTTATTGAGCTTACCGTTTTTGAAGCATCGTGTTGGAAAAGTGGTGTTGATTTTGATGATGCCGTAGGTTTTTATGTGATTCCAGTACCCCCCTCTTGTGGATTTGGACACTTCCAAGTGGATGGAGAAGAGTAGGAGCCACCTCCTTTCACCTTCCTCGATAGTTGTTGTTCAGACCGCAATGTTTGATGCACCAACTCTTGTAGATTGGCATATGGGTGCATCTCAACACGGTCTTGGACATCCTCATTAAGCCCCTCCAAAAAGTGTGCCATAGTAGCATCCTCCGGTTCATGCATACCTGCACAAATCAATAGCATTTCCATCTCTTTCCAATATTCATCAATAGAGAGATTACATTGTCTAAGACATTGTAGCTTGTTATGAATAGATCGTGTATAGGATGGTGGTACAAATTGTTCTCTCATGATGTTCTTCATGTCATTCCATGTCCTGGGTTGTTGCCCTTCCCTGTTCAATTGATCCCACCAAACCAAAACATATTCAGTGAATTCAATTGAAGCGACACGCACCTTCTTTTCCTTGGAGAAGTTTTGACCATCATAGATTTGATCAACACGCATTACCCACTCTAGGTACTTCTCCGAATCGGTTCTGCATGTGAATGATGGAATTGAGATCTTGAGATTTCCCAACCCATCATCCTGACGACCTCGTCCACCTCCATTATGATGCCTAAAGAGACCACCTCTCATATGGCTAGCACCACAGTTGTGGTAATTGAAACCATGTTGTTGGCCATTATAGCGGTAATTCCCATCAAAAGCTCTATCGGACACGACGTCTAAGTGATAGTCCTAAAAATCATCATGTTGGACCGAAAATGCGACTAGAGGGGGGTGAATAGGAGCACACTCACTTTTTCAACCAAGATCAGATTCAATACAAATTTCACTCCAATAGCTATGGAAGCTATGAAGATCAATATACCAGTACAGCGGAAGACTAGTATTGAATCCAATCTAAACCCCGAAGCAAAACAACCAAAATCAACACAGGCTAAAATTCTAAGTGTTGGGCGGTCTGACCTCTATGTTAATGGTGGTCGGACCGGTCACCTTGGGCGGTCTGACCTCCAGTCTGATGAACAGTAAAAATAGCCCAAAAAATGAAGTTACAAATAGATGTAACTTTTGATCTACAACTCCAAACTTGATGAAACTTAGAACACACATTCTCTAGGATGTCAGGAACCTATTCCAATCGAATATCGTGAAGATCCTTGGAAAAGTTACAACCTTTTTCCGTTTGAGAGGAGGATGGTTCAAAACCGAGTCAAAACGAAAACTAGATCCAAAAACTTGCTCGTGGGTGATTGATGATTAAGATGATTCTAGATGTGTTCCCACATGTCATAGCAAACTAGATCACGTGAAGAAATCAATCAAAGACTTACGAATCAAAGAAAGACTCAAAATCACCAAATAGAGAGAAGGAAGGCAAAGAGACACATCTTTGAGCAAACTTTCCTTAGATTGATTTGATAGGGTTTGGGTTTACAGTCACTCCATCAATGGAGGACAAAGCGCAATCCAAGAGCACGAAATCAAATCAAAACTCTCTAGAACCCTAACCTCCACTAATCCTCTCCCAAAGCAAAACTAGGGTTTCAACAATAATGAAAGGGTTGAAGGGGGTGCAGCCACCTCCCTCCTCTATTTATAGTAGAGGCTTAGACCTTCTAGAAGTCTAACTTAAATGGGCTCCCGTTAAGGCCCAACACAAACGGGTCACACACGCACGCATTTTAAAGTGACGTCTTCAACACCTCTTGACCTAAACTGCTTCTCTTTGCGTCGTCTTGTGCCGTAGGTTGGCAAAAGGTCACCAAGGTGGTATTTGGTAAGATTACCAAAATACCCCTTCTCGGTCCTTCTCCGAAGACCGAGTCCATCTACGCGAAGCACTTCGCCTGCTCCGCCACGTGTAGGTTGATCAACGGCTCTCTCCATGTCGACAAGTCTCTCCCATCCGGCTCCCACCGAAACCACCATGGCACTTGCACCGACTCTCGCGCCGCTTGATCAAACCAGTCGCACCGAACTGTTCGTTCGGTCATCCTTGTCTATTCTGCACCACACTTGAGTTCATTGACCTCACCTGGTATCGTCGATCGTTCTGAACCTCAGCTCTCCAAGCCCTAGTCCCGATCATCCTCGCCGTTGACCGTTGTTGACCGTCGTTGACCACTAAGCAACCTGCACAGCAATAGACAAGCAAATCAAATTCGGGAACAAGTTCTTCACAACTTGACCCACGTTAGTCAAAATATGCATCATGCAATACATATGCCCTGAAACTCATGACTTTGACCTAACCAACGAACAACGCCGCCATGAAGACCGACGTTCAAGTGACAATCGGTCCGACCGCCCCTCAGGGCCGGTCGAACCGCCAGCCTTGCTGGTTGGACCGCCAGCTATAGGCCGGTCTGACCACCCAAAAGGACTTAGCCGATTTTCAACCCCTGAAAGTCCAAAACCTACTGGAAACTTTAAACCTTATGGGACCAAGTGCAATAGAATCCCCTCTCTTGCCTACACCCTCTATTTTTGGCCCAGCTCATTTTAACACATTTGGTCACTGCCGGTCCGACCGCCGCTCATGGCCGGTCCGACCGATTTGGGACCGGTTGGACCGCCATGCTATGGCCGGTCAGACCGCCTGTCACCTGACAGTTCTGAAATTTTATCGAAAACACGTGAAACGATAAACCGTTAACGCCATTGCCAATTGTCACATCATCATAAGATCTGGAGCATATCCCCATGATATCCACACATCAACACAACTATTTTGTACCTGTGGACGTTGTAGTGGTGGAAGAACGGGGCCAACAACTTTAGCTTCGGCTTGCACTCCTTGATTCCCCTCCAATTGTCGCAGGGAATCCATGATAGCATCAAAACGAATGCCCACCGCTCATTTATGTCTTTGGAATGCTTGTTCATGTCTTGTGAAGTGAGTGTTCAGATTACCTTTCACCTCTGTAATATGATTACCAAGGTCAATATGTAGGCCGTGGAGACCTTGTTCCAATGTGTCACACCTTCTAGTGAAGTGCTGATTTGTCACAAGTGTAAGATCGAGGTGGCCGACTAGAGGGGGGTGAATAGACGGTTTTAAAAATCTATCGCGCTAAACCAATATATAAATGCGGAAGCTAATATCGAATTGGTTTTGCACAATTAAAACCTAAAACAACTAGGCTCAACTAAGTGCACCGACAATATGAACACAATACAATATGAGCAATCATACAAGATATATAGGCCATTAAAGCAAGAATGTAAATAGCTCAAAGTAAAGCACAAGTAAAAACAAGATGACACGATTATGTTTTACCGTGGTGTTCGGAGACTTGCCGGTCTCCCCTAATCCACGTTGAGGTAAGCCCAACCCGCGTTGGACCGGCTCCTCAAATGAGCACACACCTCCGAGGTAAGTCCAACACTTGGACCGGTTCCAAACCGAACCAACACCTCGCTCAACTGTGGTTGCTCTTCCTCCACTCCGGAGATGGCGAGCACCAAACCACTCACAACCGTCGGGCCTTCTCACAAGCTTCTTGAGAAGGTCACCGAGCACGACGCCTCCACGCCGTCTAGGTGTCGGCAAACACCAAGAGAAACAAGTCTCAACGATCACTTGAACTAATCAAGTGTCAACGCTCAAGTGGATACTCAATCCACTACCTAAGGCAACACATGCACTTAGGGTTTGCTCTCAACACTCACTAAGTGCAACACATGCACAAAAGAGATGAGAGGCTTGCTCTTAGCTCAATAGAATGAATATGGGCACCAAAGAACCTCTCCCAACCGCCAAGGTGGCTATATATAGCCCACACACAAAAACTAGCCGTTGGAGGCAAAGTTGCGAGAAAAATCGGGAAATCGGAAGTTCCGCCCGTGCAAAAATCGAACTTCCGCTTTCTCTGCTCATGGGCGACGGTGCATAACGGCTCAAAAATAGCCGTTAAAACTTTTGGTGCGGAAGTTCCGAAGATAAAAATCGGAACTTCCGATTATCGGAAGTTCCGCAAGACAAAATCGGAACTTCCGCAGCCCAATTTCAGCACGCACGATACTCGGTAAAAATGTCATAACTTTTGACTCGATGTCGGAATTGAGTGATCTCGGACTCTATGGAAAGCTTATTCAGAGGGCTACACAACCCATCTATTTGATTGATCTCAAACACATTTGATCAAATCAAAAAGCACAACTCCAAAGAGCCACTATCATGATCTAAGTCCAAATAAATAGCAATAAGCAATCTTAGACCATGCCAAGGAATATGCATGAATCCCAACAATTTGCAAAACACATTTGCAAACTTAGATCATGCCACAAGGTGTAGGTACATGGACTTCAACCATTTGCAAAACACATTCGCAAAAGTATAGTCACATGCTACAAGGATTAATCAGATAAGCCTCAACTATTTGCAAAACACATTCGCAAATAATAGCATCATGCCATGTAGAGCTAGAGCAAGCAAGATTGAGCTATCAACACATGATGAGACTCAAGCTACTAGACAAGACCCCTCTTAATAGTACGGCAACCTATACTAGCAATCCGATCTTCCAACCAAACACCAAGACCGGTAAAAGACTAGGAACACATCCTTAGCCCTAGCTAGTCATACCTTTACCGTGAGCATCTTCTTGAAGCTTGATGACGCACATCTTCACTTCAAGTCCGGTCATTGTCTTGACATGCATCAACCCATGATGCATCCTTTACTAGACCTCCATCAACACATGATGTATCTTCTCTTGACTTGACGATCAACTCATGATCATCTCCTTCTTCGAGATCTTGTTATGCATCAACACACGATACATCCTCTTCTTGAACCTTGACTTGATGACGATCAACTCATGATGTCATCCAAAGTCTTCGTCACCCTAGAACATAGCCTATTCATCCAACTCATGAAAAATGTTAGTCCCACAATGATTAACAATAATTATCAAGATATACATGCAACAAATGCTTCTAAACAAACTATTGTAGAAGGTGCGGTACTACCGCCAACTATCATGCAGTAGTTCCGATTATCGGAAGTTCCGCTCATTTCATTGCGGAACTACCGCGACTTGCGAAAATGGCTAAGTCCCTAAAAGGGTACTCTGGAAAAATCAAACCGCGCATTTTTCGACCATCCGATAATCGAACTTCCGCTCTTATCATTGCGGAACTTCCGCACTCGAGAAATCGGCTAAGTCCCAAACCGGATGCTCTCGAAAAATCAAGCACCGGAAATCGGACCGTCCGATAATCGGAACTTCCGCACGTATAACGCCGGAACTTCCAATTGTGCACAGAGAGAAAGATTTTGCTTTTAAAACCAAACCAAAAGACAATGCATGATCCTAAGTTGATCTTTTACCATCTTTGCATTTCCTTTTCATGTCTTCATTCATACTCCGGGACTAAGCCTTGAACACATCTTAGCACACACATTAGTCCCACAACACAATTGCAAATAATTGAATATAAAGCAATATGAGTATATATGAACTACACAAGTTTTATATACTCAAAGGATTTGTTTCAAAGTAATGATCCTTAATATGTGAGGAGAATGGAATATGGATCAATACTTATGAAACCACAAAATAGAGAGTGAACTCCCCCTAAATGTGTGCATACACAAATGTGTAATAAGAACATATGCACATATTCAAGTTTAACTTATAGTTGAGTTCAACCTATATTTTGGATTCGAGGAATGCAACAATATATAAGATTAAGATGTCGGTTGCATACCTCATTGAATTTCACCTTTATATCCAAATGAGACTACACAAGATATTACTAGATAAAAGAGTTAGTCTCATATTTGGATTTGTCATTAATCACCAAAACAATCCATTAACTCATAATGGCGGGTCTAGATCTTTCAATCTCCCCCTTTTTGGTGATTGATGACAAATCCTTTTTCAATAACAACATTTGGATATAAATAGACATAACAGAGAATTTAAGTTAATGAACTATGTCTATGCATGCCATAAGGTGAAATTTTAAAACGTCAATCATTATGCATATGAGAATGATATACTATACATTTAATGCATTCTCCCCCTTTTTGGCAATTCTCCCTCTTTTGGCATTTTAAACAAATGAAACATCCAAATGGAAGAGTATTGATATAAACATTCTCCCTTTTGGCATTAATCACTAAAAGGACACAAAGGAGGTTTGCAAATCGATACCACTTGCAAATATCGAGGTTGGTCACAAAAGTATGAATTGAACTTATATGACCAAAGGAGATTTTGTTCTCAAGATATGAGAGGAGAAACAAAGATAGGTTATAAACCTATTGATCATAACATTTTCCCTTTTAAATCAGAATATTGAGAACCACTTGAAATGATACGACTTGAAATGATATTTGAAATACATTCAAATAATCTCCTACTTTGAAGTCTTCTCAAGAACATTTTCAAATTCCAAAACGAGAAGATCAAAGATAGCCAATATGAAAATATGTGGAAGCAAGCTCAAAAAATATGAAATTAATCATGGAGCTAGTGCTGGCATATACACACAATTTTCATTTTGGGAGGCTTAACCAAATGTCAACCAATTTAAAGATATGAAAATCACAAAGTTTCATAAACTGAAAAATTCAGGATTTTCAGATTTTGACAATTCATTTGAGCCTCAAAAGACAGCTGAGAAAATGGGTAAAATGGTTCCAATAAATTTGAGAAATTTTTTCAACATAGAACCACTATAGAGGATCAAATTTCATTATTATAGCTTCCTCTAATTGTGAACCCATTTAAAGATACAAAATTCACAAATCTGCTCAAAACCATGCACAAATCTGAAATTTCAGCTTTTGAGCAAAGAGAGAAAAAGTCAAAACTTTTTCAATTCAAGTCGAAATACCTTCAAATTTGGAAGAAATAAACTTTAGACTCCTGAGAAACTTATCCAAGAAGAATTTTCGAAAAGGAGTCTCCAATCAAAAGATATGCCAATTTAAGATTTGAAGGTAAGATTTTAGTTTAAAGAGAAGAAAAGTCAATACTTTTACAAATGAAGTCCAAATTCTTTGAAAAGTTCCAGATTTTAACTTTGGACTATTTAGAGTGTTTTCCAACAAGAATTTTTTAAAAAGGACTTTTCTTTCAAAAGATATGACAAAATGCGCATTGAAGGTATATAAAGAGAGCAATTTTGCCTTTAAGATCCAAAATGCAAGCTAATTTGGGTTTCATGGAGATTTTTACTTTCTTGGATTTGTATGAGTTAGAAATACTATTTCAAGCCAAGATACACAAAGAAATCCGGCTCAAATAGCAAAACTCACTATATGCAGGAATATGATATTTTGGGTCAAAGCAAGTTTTTCGGTGAGTTTCAAATAAGTATAGCTTTTCAACGGTTGGTCTTTTGTAAAAACGTTGAACTTGAGAAATGTTTAAAATGACCAACCTTATAAGTTTGGTATAAAAACTCTTCCAAAAACTCAATAGATTTTGATTTAGAGAAATATGTCATTTAATTCAAAATCAAGATCATATAAGATCCTTTTGAGGCCAAATTTGCTATTTGTTTTCTAAAAGAGGAATTTTTACTTCAAAAGCATTTGAAAACATTTGAAATACATTTTTAAATACTTTTGTATAGTTTTTCACAAGATTGACCGTTTTGAGCAAAAAGCCACTTGTAAAAAATATTTGGACTTTCGAATGGAAGGCTTGATTTTGAAAAGCTAATCTTGCATATGATTCATAATGCCACTCCAAGAATACCAAATGAAGCAAATGAGAATGAAACACATTCATTCACAAGATCCAATAAATCATTTTGGGCAAATAAGATAGTTTTATCAAATTACACAAAATTTTAAGAAACCCAAAATCTTTTAAGATATTTTTCACAAAGAAAAACTCCCCCTTACATAAAGGGTTCCTTTTGGCATTTATTTCTTCTCATTTGACATACAAATGATTTTCTTGTTTCCTTGTCATCTTCTCCTTTGACACACAAAGGATTATCTTCCATCTTGTAAGAGTGAATGATATCAAGGACAATTAATTCCATTTGTAGAAACTTGATTCCACTTGTAAAAAGCAGTTGATACCAAGAGTAATTGATTCCATTTGTAGATACTTGATATCACTTGTATGCATGAATCTTATTTCTCTTATCTTCAATTTGAAAAGATACCACTTGTAACACATACCACAAAACGGAGAAAGCTTTAGATAAGGGAAGATTTTGATCGGCAAGGATGAAAAGAGGACATCATTTTAACGAATAAGATGATATCACTTGAAAGATAAATCTCATGCCGAGATCAAGATGATCAAAAGGAGCTACCACTTGGAAATAATACCACTTGAGAGATGCAATTGTATTTGAGTGGTGGGTAGCTAGCAAGGATATCAAGGATCAACTTGACCACGAAGCGCCAAAGAAGGTTCGAATTTGAATGGAATCAAATAGTGACTTGTCGAACAATCGGAAGTTCCGCCAACTAATGTGCGGAAGTTAGAATCGAAGTTCCGCACTGGAGTGCCTAAGTTCCGATTATCCCGACACTTCAAGGATTGATCTTGGAATTTGATATTTATGCAAACGAACCTAGTTTTGCACTCAAATAAATGTCATTCAGGATCATTATGCATTAAAGAGACTAATGTCTATCTAAAGAAATAATTTTATGAATTAAGCTTTGATTTTGCAATTGAAGCTTTATTTTCAAGAAATTTTTCAAAACAAACCAAAACGAGCATTTGGTTGATTTTAAAGCATTCAATTTTATGAATGAGTTATAAATACCATTATGAACATATTCATGTGAAGAATTTTGGTTCATATGGCCAAACTCACTTAAGTGCTAGAAAGTGACCTTTTTGGTCAAAGTATGTTTTTGGATGAGTTTCGAAATCAAATAACTTTTGCTAGGTTGGTCTTTTGGAAATCATTTGAATACCAAAAATGTTTAGAATGACCAACTCTAGGATTTTGCTTTTGGCAAGATTTTCAAATTCCTTTTAGAAAAGATTTTACACAAAAATCTAAATTATGTCAAAAACAAGATACTATAATGTAGGATTTTGGCTAGAAATGCATTTTTACTTAAAATAGGTTTTTCTAAAGCCAAAACCTTTGATAAACCTTTCAAAAGCATTTGTATACATTTTGCAATTAATTTTTCAAAGAATTACTAATAGTTATCAAATTTTTGACTTTTGGCTAAAAGGCTTATTTTTGAAAAGCAATACTAGCACTTAATTTATTTGGGCACATTTAGGGATGTGATATACATGGCTATGATTTAGCACTCCCCCTTAATGTGTCACAACCATCTTGCTCAAGAGATTAATAATGAACATTATGAACATAGAGCAAGAACACCCCTTTTAAAACAATTTTCATGAAATGCAACCTACACAAGGCATAAGGGGCTAGATACTTCAATGTAAGTACTTGTTACCGAAATGGCATTGGCTTATGATACGACATGATTATCCTTAGGCTTGGCTCCAATTTCGCATATGGTGATCCGTCCACCTCTTCATATGAGCCAAACATCCAATGCCTTTCCAAGTACCTATTCATCATTTAAGCACTTTGGTACCCAAAACTTGGTTGGGTCCACGAATGTTAGTCACAATAGATTTGGGCACCCAAATGGCCCTCACAATAGTTTTAGGAGAACTAACATTCCTAGCAAACACATTGCCATTAATATCATTCCTAAGTAAATAATGATCATTATAGATAATGGGCTTAGGAGTGATACCTTTGGGACAATCCTTACTCATATGTCCCTTTTCCCGGCAATTGTAGCAAGTTCGAAGTTTGTATTCATCTTTTACCTTCTTTACTTGCTCCTTGCGGTTCGCCTCTTCTTTGATGACAATTGCTTGTCATTCACCTTGTTAGGGCACACCGAGGCTTAAATGGCCCTTTCCATTGCATCCATGGCACTTGACATTCTTCGTGTGTCTTGCATTGTGCCTTGTCTTGCTATTCTCCGTTTTCTTAGGAGTGAAGCCGATTCCACTCTTATCTTGCAAGCGTTTTTGCTTGCTCAATATTTCATCAAGAGTGGCCTTCCCTTTTAGGCTTCTTTCCAAGTCATTCTTCAAATTTTTGACTTGGACCTTGAGCTCATTGTTTTCCTCTACAATGTTAGTATTGCAAGATATGGAGGAAATAGGAGCATCTATTTTGGAGCAACAAGGCATATCAATTAAATCCTCACATGAGGTGGATACACTAACCTTAGATGAAATGCATGAGATAGAAGCTATACATGGCAAATCATCTAATAAATTACATTCAATGCCTATATCCACCTTAGAGCTATTTTGATTATTCAGAGGAGAGCTTCATGTTCATCTTTTAAAACATCATAATTATTTTGAAGAGAGACATACTCTTTCTTCAAAACTTTGAATTTTAATTTCTCCTTTCCTAAATATTCATTTAGCTCTTCTAGCATATCCATCAACTCATCATATGAAGGCTCATCGTTATCATTTACCTCATTATTACCTTTAGCCATAAAACATTGAGTTGATGAGGATGGAATTGAGGAGTCCTCATTTTCGTTGTCGGAGCTTGAAGTTGAGCATTCTTCTTCCGACATCCATTCTTGTGTGCAATCATCACTAGTTGAAGTGGACAATTCATATTGATCTTGAATATATGTCCACATCTCATGAGCTCTCTTGAGATTGCAGATCTTATCAAATATATCTACGCCAAAGCACTAAATAAGGCGTTAGTAGCTTGAGCGTCGAGATGTAAGCATTTCTCTTCCTCAATGGTTGGAGCAAAATAATCCAATGGAGGAGAAAAGCCTACATCTACAATCCGCCATATTTTCGGACTCATGGCCCTAAAATAACAAGACATGTGGATTTTCCAATGAGCATAATTTGTGCCATCAAATAGAGGTGCTTCACCTAGGTGCACTAAATCTCTAGTTGCCATCCTTTACTCTCTAGACGGTTAAGTCTAATAAATGAGAGACCAAGCTCTGATACCACTTGTAAGATCGAGGTGACCGACTAGAGGGGGGTGAATAGACGGTTTTAAAATCTATCGCTAAACCAATATATAAATGCGAAGCTAATATCGAATTGGTTTTGCACAATTAAAACCTAAAACAACTAGGCTCAACTAAGTGCACCGACAATATGAACACAATACAATATGAGCAATCATACAAGATATATAGGCCATTAAAGCAAGAATGTAAATAGCTCAAAGTAAAGCACAAGTAAAAACAAGATGACACGATTATGTTTTACCGTGGTGTTCGGAGACTTGCCGGTCTCCCCTAATCCACGTTGAGGTAAGCCCAACCCGCGTTGGACCGGCTCCTCAAATGAGCACACACCTCCGAGGTAAGTCCAACACTTGGACCGGTTCCAAACCGAACCAACACCTCGCTCAACTGTGGTTGCTCTTCCTCCACTCCGAGATGGCGAGCACCAAACCACTCACAACCGCCGGGCCTTCTCACAAGCTTCTTGAGAAGGTCACCGAGCACGACGCCTCCACGCCGTCTAGGTGTCGGCAAACACCAAGAGAAACAAGTCTCAACGATCACTTGAACTAATCAAGTGTCAACGCTCAAGTGGATACTCAATCCACTACCTAAGGCAACACATGCACTTAGGGTTTGCTCTCAACACTCACTAAGTGCAACACATGCACAAAAGAGATGAGAGGCTTGCTCTTAGCTCAATAGAATGAATATGGGCACCAAAGAACCTCTCCCAACCGCCAAGGTGGCTATATATAGCCCACACACAAAAACTAGCCGTTGGAGGCAAAGTTGCGTAAAAATCGGAAATCGGAAGTTCCGCCGTGCAAAAATCGGAACTTCCGTTTTCTACTGTTCATGGGCCGTACGGGTGCATAACGGCTCAAAAAATAGCCGTTAAAACTTTTGGTGCGGAAGTTCCGCAGTACAAAAATCGGAACTTCCGATTATCGGAAGTTCCGCAGTACAAAAATCGGAACTTCCGCAGCCCAATTTCAGCACGCATTTATACTCGGTAAAAATGTCATAACTTTTGACTCCGATGTCGAATTGAGTGATCTCGGACTCTATGGAAAGCTTATTCAGAGGGCTACACAACCCATCTATTTGATTGATCTCAAACACATTTGATCAAATCAAAAGCACAACTCAAAGAGCCACTATCATGATCTAAGTCCAAATAAATAGCAATAAGCAATCTTAGACCATGCCAAGGGAATATGCATGAATCCCAACAATTTGCAAAACACATTTGCAAACTTAGATCATGCCACAAGGTGTAGGTACATGGACTTCAACCATTTGCAAAACACATTCGCAAAAGTATAGTCACATGCTACAAGGATTAACTGCATAAGCCTCAACTATTTGCAAAACACATTCGCAAATAATAGCATCATGCCATGTAGAGCTAGAGCAAGCAAGATTGAGCTATCAACACATGATGAGACTCAAGCTACTAGACAAGACCCCTCTTAATAGTACGGCAACCTATACTAGCAATCCGATCTTCCAACCAAACACCAAGACCGGTAAAAGACTAGGAACACATCCTTAGCCCTAGCTAGTCATACCTTTACCGTGAGCATCTTCTTGAAGCTTGATGACGCACATCTTCACTTCAAGTCCGGGTCATTGTCTTGACATGCATCAACCCATGATGCATCCTTTACTAGACCTCCATCAACACATGATGGATCTTCTCTTGACTTGACGATCAACTCATGATCATCTCCTTCTTCGAGATCTTGTTATGCATCAACACACGATACATCCTCTTCTTGAACCTTGACTTGATGACGATCAACTCATGATGTCATCCAAAGTCTTCGTCACCCTAGAACATAGCCTATTCATCCAACTCATGAAAAATGTTAGTCCCACAATGATTAACAATAATTATCAAGATATACATGCAACAAATGCTTCTAAACAAACTATTGTAGAAGGTGCGGTACTACCGCCAACTATCATGCGGTAGTTCCGATTATCGGAAGTTCCGCTCATTTCATTGCGGAACTACCGCACTTGCGAAAATGGCTAAGTCCCTAAAAAGGGTACTCTCTGGAAAAATCAAACCGCGCATTTTTCGGACCATCCGATAATCGGAACTTCCGCTTTATCATTGCGGAACTTCCGCACTCGAGAAATCGGCTAAGTCCCGAAACCGGATGCTCTCTGGAAAAATCAAGCAGCTGAAATCGGACCGTCCGATAATCGGAACTTCCGCACGTATAACGCCGGAACTTCCGATTGTGCACAGAGAGAAAGATTTTGCTTTTAAAACCAAACCAAAAGACAATGCATGATCCTAAGTTGATCTTTTACCATCTTTGCATTTCCTTTTCATGTCTTCATTCAGACTCCGGGACTAAGCCTTGAACACATCTTAGCACACACATTAGTCCCACAACACAATTGCAAATAATTGAATATAAAGCAATATGAGTATATATGAACTACACAAGTTTTATATACTCAAAGGATTTGTTTCAAAGTAATGATCCTTAATATGTGAGGAGAATGGAATATGGATCAATACTTATGAAACCACAAAATAGAGAGTGAACTCCCCCTAAATGTGTGCATACACAAATGTGTAATAAGAACATATGCACATATTCAAGTTTAACTTATGGTTGAGTTCAACCTATATTTTGGATTCGAGGAATGCAACAATATATAAGATTAAGATGTCGGTTGCATACCTCATTGAATTTCACCTTTATATCCAAATGAGACTACACAAGATATTACTAGATAAAAGAGTTAGTCTCATATTTGGATTTGTCATTAATCACCAAAACAATCCATTAACTCATAATGGCGGGTCTAGATCTTTCAACAAGGAATTGAGAACAAATGTTCGGAGAAAGATCAATGCCATAGTGTAAGTCCTCCACCTCAATTATATGGTGTTCTCCTTAATGTAAAGCTCCTGACATTGTTAATGGAAACAAGAAAACAACAATAAATCAATGAATAAATGTGGTGCTCACTCACAACTCAACCTTACCTTCTAATGTTCTTACTTATTCTCACAAGTTGCACGTGCAAGCAACCGCGTTTTGTGTGCGGTATTGGTAATGAGAGATACATGGAGTGATTACCAATGCTAAAATCAAGTACTAAACACAAGAAATATGTGGAGCTTGGTAGGCTAATCAAAGGGAACAATTTGAATTCTAGACTTTTGTTAAGTTAAGTAATAATCCAAACTAGAATTCAATTGTATAGTTGCTGATCACAAGATATAAGCGAAGTGTACATCAACTCACACACAAAGATAGATGTAACTTGATGTAAACAAAGGAATAAGCTAGTTGGGAGCAACATAAAATTGACTAGCTTATATTGCAATAAGTATTAGAAAGACTCTAGCTAGTTGCAATGAATAATATGAGGGCAAAATATTGCACAAAGATGTATATGCTCACAATTGCACTAACAAGTAATGGGGTAATATGCTCAATTGATGTATTTCCGCCAAAGCTTTAATTTTCTTTTTCTTTCTGTTTTTACTTTTGTTTTTCTTCCTTCTTTTATTTCTTTTCATAGTGGTCGAAACAAAGATATCAAGATGATAGCGATAGGAGGCCTGTCGTGACAGGGTCTTGATTTTTTTGTTTTTATGTGCAGAATTCAGCTTAAACATTCAATACTATTTTATTTAAATTTCTACATTTATTTTTAACTGCTTATTTTCAACCGCTCCACTCTAGCGTCCGAACCGCCATACAACACGAACCAACTAAACATCGTCATAGAGTAAGAAACATAAACAAGATAAGTTACACATTACAATTGGACGCATGTCATAATATGAAACAGAATAAGACAATAATAAGAAACAATATTAGCACTACATATTTTTAAGCAAAATATCTTCACATAGTTTTTCAACAAATCACAATGCTGTTGCAAAACATTTAAGCACAATGTAATTACATAGTTTTTGACAAATCACAATGATGTTACAACACATTCAACCACGATGACATCATATAGTTTTTTTTGACAAATCACAATGGCATTACAAAACATTCAAAATAACATATTTCGACAACACAAACCATTCTAGTGGCTGCCGTCCAGGCCGACCTCTCCTTCATCTCGTGCACTTCTCATAGGGCATTTCTTGAAGGTATGCATGTACTCTCAGCAAATTGAGCACTTCTTCGTTTGACGACCCGCTTTTGCTTCGTCCATGTCGTTCCTAACACACCGTACTTATCACCGACCAATCTTTCCCTTCAGCCTAGCAATGTCTGCGGCCCAGATGAGTTGCTCCCAGGTAGGATGGCCAGTGAAATGGCCAACCACACCATAGCCATACAGTTATGCATTCCAGGTTGTAATCACCTCATCCTTGGTGAAATATTTGGAAAGGTACCGACCGGGATGCTACGCCACCATCGAACATGCGGCCATGACATGTGAGCATGGATTATATAGAAGAAGAGGCTTGCTACAGGTGCATTCGCTACTAGCATGATGTAGCATACACTCGTGGATGATCCTCTCGCAGTTCGTCCCGTGATGTACTTTTTCTTTGCATAGGATCTCGAAGCGAAGCTCCCTTGTGCCATTCTTGAATGCCCGATGCATCTCCTCCATGTACTTGGTGATCATGGCAGAGTATAGAACTCATTTATTTTCCATGGAGAGCGACACATTGTTGCTTCGATCAATGAAGCACATGGTGGTACCGCATAGAATTGCCTCCACGATAGCAACAAAAGGGAGGCACCTAGTGCCACACATGACTCAATTGTACACCTCGTCTATATTGGTTGTCATGACACCATATCGAGCACCATCCTTGTCATGTAGCAGCGATCACTACTCCTTAGGCTCATACTCAATCCAGTCCGAGAAGTATTTCACCTGTGCCCATGTCTTCTTAGTCACACCAGGACCATCTGTGGGTATCTGTGGAATGCCTTGAGGTCCTGGTCAATGCTTGTGGATGGCTTTTTTACTGCCTCCCTTCTGTGCACCCCTGTCTGCTCATTCAGAATCTTCCAGAGTGTATCGAATTTTCTCTTCTGGTTCTGGTTGCACAGCCAATTGAACAGGTTCGTCAAGTCTTTGTTGCAGAACTGTTTATAGAAGTTTGCACCCAAGTGCCTTATGCACCACCTGCTCGGCAGATCCATCCATCGAAGTGTCTCGTCCTCCCCTTGTTGTAGCTGTGTTATTACGCTGAACATGCCCGCATGTTGATCATGTATACAAATTTTATAGAATTTTCACATATTACGTTGCATTCCACACATCCCTAACTTTATGGGTGCATAATGGCAGCCGGAGATGAGATGCAACTTCTTTCAATGGATCGGTGACCAGGACATGTTCAACTACGCGAAGCGAGCCGAGACCTTCGAACGTTGAAAATCTTACGTACTCGACCTTATTGAAAAGGCACCGGAGGAGCCCATGAAAGCTGGGTAGTTATCAGGATAAAAAATGCAATTTTGGACCCTCTGTGTATTCTGCACTAGTCCAGGATCACGCTAGTGCACACGGTGTCAACATAGATGAATATCGATCCACACAAGATGAAACAATAGAATAAATGAGTAATTTGAATAACAAATAAGTGTTTTGACCTTATGGTCGAGTTTACATTTATTAAGGCTCACAGGCTGACAATAAATAAATAAGAAGCAGAACAAATAAACTTCAACGAAATCCCATCAATTCACCATAGACAACCGACTAGGATTATGACCTAGCGATCAACACCTTCGTAGAACTCGTCTTTGAAGACAGGCGAAGATTCCTCCACTTCTGTTGATTGTGTATAGTAAGTATGAGTACACAACCGTACTCGCAAGTCATTCCAATAAATGCAATTTAAAGATGATGGCTTATTCCAAAGGAATGATTTTTGTGGTTATTTTGCATAAAGCAACATTTGCAATTGAATACAAATAATAGTTTTAAAAACATGTTTAAAACAAATAGACAATAGTAGTTTGACAATTATTTTCACAAAGACACAAAGCCTAATCAATTTATTTCACATAGCCATATGACTTAGATCACACAGCTCCCTTCCTAAATATTTGAAAATATAATCCTCGTGTGAAATCTCCAAGCATGTCTATGACCGCAAATGCCAGTATTCGAATAGATTATTTAACACTCTGCAGAGATTGTACACTTTAACCACACGATACAATCAGTATAGCTCGTACTAATCATAACAAAACTTTTCAAAAACTTCATCTCAAGCATTGACACTCCCAGTATGCTTTACCGTCGTCCAACCCATACACAGCGCTTGGCACAACACACACCGTTGGATAGGGAAGCGGCGAACTACCCCGCGATGTGAGTCGCCACTCAGACTGAAACACACCTCCACCCATCACTGAGATCGTAACCTACAACCTGAGTTGCCAATGTCAAGACTCCATAAATTACTAAGTTAGACCCGTCCCATCAGACACATGGTTGTACGGAAGGCCCAGTTCAATGGCGTACAAAGTTAAGTTCCTGATTGACCAAGGCAAGACTTCTAATTTCTAACTATTCCACAAAGATTATCATTCCCATTCACAAAGCTCCACCATATCACTTAGTATCCACCACTTGCCTCAGTCCAAATCCTTTCCCACCATGTTGGTTAAGTGCAACATATGCTATCACAAAGTAATAACATATAACACACAGTTTTACACAAAGTTCCATAGTCACTTAGTCAAATTTATAATTACAACTCGAATGATATGCGTGACCTGTAGCATGGATAAGCTATACTATTCATCTAACCAACCCACGTTGGTGCTATCATAATACCAACTAATAATGAACCAACCTAGGGTTAAAAAATATCATGGCAATACAATAGGCATGGTAGGTATAATCAAATGGGTGAATAGCTAAACCCAAAGCATTTAAATAAATACTTAAAGTAGAATGCAGTACTTTGAATCAAAGTAATTTTGAAAACTGGGTTCAACATGATCTAGGTATAACTTGCCTTAAAATAAATTCGGATACTGGTCTTGATCTTGGTGAACTCTTTCTTCAAAATTCCCCGAAGTATCAACATTTACTCGTAAATGAAAAAATAAACAAAATAAATAAAAACAGAGAGGAAAACTAACTCCAAAAATTAGATACAAATCTTAGAAAGATAGAGCTTGAATTTATATAAATTTAGGAATTTGAATGAGCTCAAACGGAGTTCGGATGAAGAAGATATGGCTTTTGGAAGTTCTAAATCTAAAGAAAATAGTCAAAAAGGAATTCGAGTACTGTTCACCGAGCACTGTACCTCGAGTACTATACACTGAGCACTGTGCGATGCTTTCAACTACGCATACTCGAAAGGAGTTTCGACCGCATGGTCGGAAGGTTTCGACTGCATGGTCATAGGAGGCTCCGACTACCTAGTCGTAGAGAGATTACGACTATCTGGTGGTAGAAGGCTGCAACTATCTGGTTGTGGAAGGCTATGACTATCTGGTCGTAGAAGATTATGACTACCTAGTCATGGAAAGG
Organism: Hsuehochloa calcarea; assembly: GCA_036346395.1. NCBI lineage: Eukaryota > Viridiplantae > Streptophyta > Magnoliopsida > Poales > Poaceae > Hsuehochloa > Hsuehochloa calcarea. Next base: position 52,868,629 of record CM070598.1, read on the forward strand.
TCCTACTGTTCACGGTTTCATAGAACAGAGATTTGGCTGGTGGACCCCACATGGAATAGACACAGAGTATGGTGGACTGGGTTTACAACAGATCGGATCTGGTTTAGAGTTACAGGGTGTTGACGTTGCTGATAGAGTAGACACACAGACGGTTCAAGTAGATGTGGTGGGTGATGTGGCGGACACGTACGCCTACGAGTATATGTGGCACAACACATGTGCTCACGAGTATACGTGGCAGAACATAGTGGCATGACACAACGACAAGACGACGACGAGACTCGGGCTAAACCAGCAACAACAAATGGTGGCGCTTCACCAGCGGTGGATGTGCGTACTGGGTAGAACATGTTATTGTGCACATACCGGTACTAATATTGGCACGGAAGGTCGCCGGAGTTGGCCGGAATCGGCGACGAAGCGGCGGCGCAGATGCAGATGTTGTCGGTGACAAACACCGGTGACGTCTCGTGGTCGTGAAGGGGTGCTGGAGATAGCTCTGGTGAAGGCAAAGATGATGGCGTGGTCGACGACGACGAGGCAACGAAGATGACGATGCAGTCTGAAGAAACGTGCGGCGGCGGCAGAAACCCTAAACCTTCCAATGCGACGACACTAAAGCTCGAGGGGTGCAGCTGCTTGGGCTTCGGGATCAAGGCAGGAAGGTAAACCCAGGGGTCCTATTTATAGGTGTAACACCCTGGCTATTCGGAAGCCAAGATGCTACTAACAATTTTAACATACACTTCATTTGCGGAACTATTAATCAATTTTGCTTCCAAAATTAAATAGTCAAGACAAAGTACGAAGAGTATTTAACCGTTCAATCACAGAATATAGCCAAGGAATAAAAAATACAGTTCATCTCATTAATCAAATAAATTAACAAAACATCTTTATAAATAGGTGATTCTTGAGGTGTGTGAAGCGTGCTTGACTACGCCTCCCGCTAGCAACTATATCATCATGGATCACCTAAAAAATATAGAAAACAAGGGTGAGTCGAAACTCAGCAAGCACCATATCAATCTCACAGTGTACAAAGGAACCAAAACAATAATCAAGACATTGGAACATATCTTCCACGAATCTGTGAAACTACAACGTATGAATGCATACAAGGAATTAAAATGGACCTTCCAATCACAGATATCTGGGTATAACGAGTGATACACCCGTCGGTGTTCATTAAGCCCGTATTTCACAAAGTACGGGACCCAATCACCGTATGAAGAACGTTTCATACGGGTGTCCAAGTTGCCACATTGGAATGGTGGTCAACACTACCCACATTGGAATGGTGGGTCTCATATGCCCATATTGGAATGATGGGACTTAATCAAATTTCCACTCCTGTGGACAGAAACGAATCATGCATGAATGGAATGAATCATGTATCACAAGAAACATAAATAATGAAATCTATCCACATCATGAGAACAACGCAAGAACACTCATATATTCAACACATCATCATGCATTCCTTTGAAAACAACACAAATTAACAAACGGTACTTGCCTTCCGTGCTGCGACGTACTAGGAAGCAACGAAGGTGTCCTTCCACCCACCGTCTCACCGCCTACACAAGCATTTACACGGAATAAGAATAACAAGGTATGACATATCTACACGTGTTCTATCATACCCTCTAACCAACCCACACAACCAAGGGTTCAATTTGACAACTTCACCCAAAAGATCAGATTACTACTCTACTGGCAGTTGTACGATAAAATTCACCATTAATTATCTGTAACTCCTAAAGACCTGAAACTAGTGCTCATCTATTCCTAACGAACCAGGCTACAAAACTTTAGTTGGTGGAATCCTTTGATTCGGCCAAAACAGTGGCCTAAACAACAGTTGAAAACACTAACAGATATCTGCCCAGATTTCAGAACAGTGGTAAAGAAAATAACGTAACTTTTATTCTAATGATCCAATATAGGTGATCTTTATCAACTTGGAAAGATAATTTAAAGGGATACAATAACCTATTTGGGTGAGAGTTCTGAATCTGACTGTAACTAGATCAAAACCGACGAGCAACAGACAGTCTCCAAAATCTCTGATAGACAGAGTAGTGTGCGGTTAAAAATTCATATCTCCTAAACCACAGGGTGGAATCTTGTGATATCGTGTCAAAAGAAAGCTAAGGAAACCAGGAACATAACTCTAGGAGACTAAAACCTGAGATTCGGCCTCTAGGTAATTCATAATGGCCCGACAAGAAAATCTGCCAAAACACGTCAGCTGTCCTGGACAGTCACGGTAAAACTACCATATCTCCTAAACCGTAACTCCAAATCAGATGATCTCGGTGCCTAAAGAAAGCTAAGATCAAGGGCTACAACTTTCTAAGAGGTGAAAAGATCAGAAAACATACGAAACTTACCCAAATCTGACGAACAAATCTGGCGCACGACAGAGAGGAGGGTGGCGGCCGGTTGGAGAGGGGGAGGAGGGGGTGGCGGCTTGGGGAGGGGAGTGGGGAGAGAGAGGGGATAGGCTAGGGTTTGGGGATGAGGAAACCCCCCCCCCCTTGGCTGGCCCCTCTCATGGGCCCCTCCTGGGCTACGGCCCAGGCCTAGGTTGTCGGAAGATCGCTGAAACCCCCCGTCGATTCAGGAAATTTCAGTTCTTGTTTGCATTTTCCCTCCCATCCGAATCCGGGGTATTACATTAGGCTTCGGGCATACCGGATTTGAAAAATCCCCAAATCGAGTCCGAAACGAACACGATGCAATACCAGAGATAGCGAGGGATACAGTATATCTGAAACGGGTGCGGGAGAGATAGAGATAAGATCCTATGCATTTTCTAGATAGGGTTTAGCTCGAGATATCTTGTGGTCGTACGCGGCATCGAGCTCCGACAATGGCGGAAGCGGTCGAAGGCGACGACTCCGTGAGGAAGATGGGTGCGGGGACGTAGCTGCGATGTGGGACCCACACGTCAGAGGAACGGTGTGGCGCAGCTGAGCGGGCTGACGCGCAGAGTAAGGGTGGAAAGGACTGGGCTTCAGCCCAACACTGTTATGAGATTTTAAATTGATTTTCCTTTTTAGAAATTATAGAAAAGGCAAATAGAAAATGAAAAATAGCAAATGAACTCAGAAATTTTTTAGAAAAATCTAGAAAATGTATCCAAGCACATAGAACCCAAATAAAATAGTTTGATAATTGTTGAGCTTGTCATTAATCATATTAAATTGTTTTGTTTCTGAAAGTCAGTGTTAAGTTTTATTAAAATTCGAATAAAATCCAAATGTTGAATTTTCCAACAACTAACTATTTAAAAGATTTTTAAAGATCAGAAAATTGGGATGTTACAGTAGTGGTGGAGGACCACCGAACAGGAAGTTGAGTACGACCAGGCCGAGTGCGCGGTGGACAAGGCGAAGACTCCTGCTAGTGACACCCGTGGCTGCCCTAGCACTCCCCATCGCCCGGGCGCACTCCATATCGAAAGAGGTAAGTTAGGTTCAATTTGTATCCTGATTATTGATTTAGCCCTATGTTCTGCTATCCTAACATCATTCAATCGTTCAGCCCATCTCGCCGAACATGGCTAACTTTGAGACTAGCCGCCGCCTCGGGTAGTCTAGAGACAAGGGGAAGGGATCGATGGGCCGCCCAGACTAATTAACTTCGTCCCTACCAAGTTTTTTTATTCCAAAAAGGTGCACATGTATCGTAGGTGTATTTCGATTTGTTGATTCGTGCATGTTGTTGTTTCTAACGCATGTCAGCAAACCTAACACGCCATGTAATTCAAAATTAAATTATGAAGTCTTTCAAACTTAAATCTCTTTTCCCAAATATTTTGTAATATTTTCCCAGAGGAATCGGTTCTACAAATAATACAACCGGGACAACAACGCGCATGGCAATCCTAAATCCAAATATTTTTTTCATTTCGCTCTGAAGGGGGGCTATTTGTGTTATTACACCACCGATCTCGCATTATTTACCTCATATTTTATTATCTTCCCCAATTTTGGATTCGAAACTACATGGACACTTAAAGATATGACTAAAAAATTCCCTAAAAATTACTAATTTGTTAGGCTGAATTCTGTATAAAAAAAATAATACTATGTCGGCAGTTGTATTGGCGAAAGGGTCCTGTTGCCACTTGGAATGGGGATCGACTGACGATAAGGCCATGTCGCCACTTAGAACGGCGATAGGATCCTATTGCCAATTCAACTGGCGATAAGGGCCTGTTAGGGGTTTTGTCACCGGTTGGACTGGTGATAGTAGTCTAGTTTTGCAATTTTTTTGACTTTTTAATTTTGCAATCTGTTATTAAATTAATATTATTTTTAATTTTTTTTTCCAAGAAGTCGTATTTATGAATTCTGATATCGGCTGTTTGTGAGTTGTGACAGCTCCTTTTTTTGCTATTTTTTTTGGCCGTATTGGCATTTTTACACCGCATATTTACAGGAATGACCGTCGACGGTTTTTTTTTGAAAAAAATAGCACCCTACCATATGGCCACCGGGAGGCCAGCCCTCTCGTGCCGTCAGGTTCCACCTCCCGCACGGGCACCATGCGGTGGAGGCCCTGCGGCACAACCACTGTGCGGTGGACAAGCTCCTGTTGTGCCGATTTTCTCTCCAAAAATTAGGGTTTCAGCGGCCGTGTAGTGTCGTAGGAATTTTAAAATATAGCAAATGAGCTCAAAAAATTATGATATTTTTTGTCGAGCCTTTGACATATTGTATTTGCTTGTGTAATGTTTCTGTAATTTTTTGTCTGAATTTTTTTCTCACAATTTCATTTAAATGTGCTGTTCGTAGGTGTTTATAAATATAGAAAATGAGCTCAAAAAATTAAGAAATTTGTTTTGAAGGCTCCTTACAAAGTAAACTTGATTGTGTAATGTTTTTATATGTGTTCTGAAATTATCTCAAAAATTTGGATTTTAGGTTTCAGAAATTAGGGCTTCATGATTTCATGTGAAACTTATAACAATTCTGAAATGTCATCAAATTTGTCTATGGAAAAAAGCAACGTTGCAACTTCATTAAAATGTCGATATACAATATGGCGCAACAATAGACACATAACATACAAAATATGTATAAATATAGCAAAACAAAATATGAATACATATATAACAAAACAGAATTGCATAACATGGGATATAATATGGCTCACTCGTCTGAGCCACTGCTCTCTGCTCGTTGCGTATGTGTCCGAGTGCTCCGGAAGTTTTGCGTCAAGCATATCCCGTGGGATACGTCAGTCGATCTGGAGAGCTCGTGTCTGTTCAAAGGGGGTACGAAGATTGCTGAGTATGTTGAGTGGGCGGAGGTGCACCAGTAAGCTGAGTCGAGGAAGTTGAGTTTGGTAACCGTACATGTCGTCTTCCCGAGGCATGCCGAACTGGGGGCCACTTTCAATGAGTTCATGAACGACGGACTGCATAAATGAATTATCAAATTGTCCACCCCCAAGGTACGATGTCTGCAGCTTTGGTCGTGTGGACAAGCTCTGGCCTTGGATGTACGGTCTTTCAGGAAACCTGAAGGAGCTTTGGCCTTGGACGTACAGTGTGCCAGGCAACCCGGAGGAGCTTTGGCCTTGGACGTACGGTGTGCTAGGGAACCCAGAGGAACTTTGGCCTTGGACGTACGGTGTGCCAACCAACCCGGAGGAGCTTTGGCCTTGGACGTACGGTGTGCTAGCCGACCCGGAGGAGTTCTAGCTTTGGACGTACGGTGGGACAGCGAACCCAGAGGAGCTCTTCCCTATGTGCGCTCCAGACCTTGGTTGCCATGCTCCATACCCTGATGCCGTGTACTGCTCCCTGCTAGGAGTTGGGATGCCCGTATCGTCATCATCAGTGGATGTGAACTGGCCGTCACCCCCATGGTCAACTAAAGGCTGCAAGACGGAATGATGTTAGTCGAAATAAACACACTGGATGTGAAATGAGAATCTCGTACCTCCCAAATGTGCAGTCTAGATGACCGAGGGGAGCACTAGTATGTATATCGAACGCGAACGGTATAAGTGATGCATCCCAATGGACCTGTGGTGGGAGAACAACATGATGTGAGTGGAACGTAAGGCATAACAAAAAAACAGAATATAGATTTGTACATAACTTACCTCTGCGCCAATTTGGCCGTGGATGACCGACGAGAAGCGCTATGACGCCGGCCGGACTTGCTAGGTCGTGATGACCTAGCGGGTGAGCACGGTATCCCCTCTTGGTGCCTGATGCGCAACACATCGTGTGCCAAATGACCGCAGCTCAGTTTTTTATTATGTTCTTCGCCTCTGCGAAGATGTACTTGAAAGTTTTCATCAGCCCTGGTGTTGTGTTCGGGCTGCGGATGGCTGTCTCCGATGCGCTTACGATGCATTGCGCCTGCTCCAACTGAAGTGACACACATAACAGGTACATTAACGAAGAGTACAAATATCTACAATGAAACGGCCAGAGGTTGCAAGTATCTTACAGTGTCATCACACCACGAAGCTCTGTGACGATCGAACGAGTGGCGAAGGTTCTTGTGGTGTATCACCTGCTCTGGGTGCTCAATTGGAGGAAGGGTGAGTCTGGCGCGCGACCGTGGTAGGTACCACTCTAGGTACTCACGGTATGTTCGAACGTCGTACGAACGTTACTCCTGCAATACCTCTGTGCGCCTTCTCCATCCAGGCTGTAGTCCACTCGTGCTGGACTGGTCTCCAGTCCTGATTATGCTGACCCGCCCTCGATTGCCTACATTTTCGGAAGGATTGATGTTAGAAAAGAAGATGTAAGAAGTGTAAACATTACTTAGATGAAATTTGACTCACAGGTGTACGGTGTGCTGCAGGACCCTACTGTCCGGAGGGGGCACGACCTGGTACATACTAAACTATCGCATTACGCTCTGCGGAGCGTAAGACTCACCATATGTGCGGACACCAGATGGAAGGTCTTCGTCCTTAACTCGATGTCCTGGGAGTATTGCACGGACAGCCCGTGTGGCGCTACCGTCTGCACGAAATCTAGAGTCCATAGAGCCCAGATGATGTTGTTGTCGTGCAACTTCTCGAAGTCGTTGTGGAACAATGAGTAGCACCTCGCCGGTCTGTCCTTGACCTCGCGTAGACGAGCTAGTAGTCCACCGTAATCCCATAGTGGGCCTGTCTATCATGTCGTCCAACTCAGCGTATGGGTGCACCGCTCTCTCGATGACCAGTCGCCCAACTGGGAAGTGCTCCAACTCTACAGCTGCAGGAGCACGTAGCAGACGGTAAGATTAGGGGGTAGCACCAGTTCCGCACCGCGAAACATCACAGAACCCACGCCAACCAAAGACTCGCGATGCTGACGAAGTTGGGGTAGCACCAATCGCCCTATGTGGTTGGAAACATGACCCAACCAAAGAGCTGAAGAAGGTAAGCAATGAGGTGCATTCTAACGACCTCGTAATGTGCATCCTACATGCATTGGCTGAAGTACCCCAGCCAAGTCCGGGGGATGCCACATGCACGCTTTGGGATAGCTAGGCCGAACCTATGCTCCAGCCTGCCCTTCTAGTCCGCCGACGGAGGGCCTGGAACAAGTGCCTCACCCCGGATCGAGAGACCGGTCAAGAATGAGACGTTCTGTAGAGTGACCGTCATCTTACCCCACCGAAAGTGGAAGGCGTGCGTCTCGGGCCTCCACCTGTCGACAAGTGACGGCAATAGACTGGCATCTAGTGTGAACTGGTGTCCGACGGAGAGCAGCCTCACAAGGGGTAACAAGCCCGTGTCCCAGAGGATTGAGACGTAGCGATTGTCCAGCTCCCAGTAATCCCACCCTGACAGAAGTAGCAGGGGCAGAGGGCCATCCGTGCCACCAGTGATCCACAGCTTGCACCGGTAGTCCTCATCGTAGAAGTGTTCCAAAAGTGCCTGTAGAGACATGGCTTGCAACACATGGAATAGAGGAAATATTAGTGAGAAGATTGATAAAATCATAAATACTGCAAATTTAAAGTTATGACCAATCGAACACTGCAAATTAATATACACTAATTTACTAGTACAAAATTAAATAAGACTATTTAAACAGGACTAAATTAATTGCATTAGAATGAATTGATGCACGGGATTTTAATGTTAGGCTAAATCGCTAAGATTTACATGCTCTACTCTGCAAATTAAAAATTACGACCAAATGAACACTATAAATTAATGTACACTAATTCACTAATACAAAATTAAATAAGACTTAGTAATCTTGGCATAGTTAGCCCTTAATTAAACACACGCCAATGCAAGATATGTTTAAATTTTTGGTAGTAACCAACTAATTAATTGGTGTTAGTTGAGCCTGTGCTTTCGAACTACTTGACCGCATCAGAAACGGTGCATAGTATGTAGCTACAAGACAAATAGTATGTATGTTTGTTGACCCTAACCTTGGTACTAACATGGGAGTTAGGTTGGGCATGTATGTTTTATCGAAAACACTGTAAAATAATCAGGACCAACAGTACGTAGTCCTAGGGAGTTGCATGAGCATTGGAGAGAAAAGCTTAGCAGGTGACACAACAAACATTGCTTTCTTCTCTAAACAACTATAGGCATATTTAATGGCCTCACTATCTGATCCATACCTAAAGTATATTTTATTTTTAATTTTTTTTAAGTGAGAGTGAATTAGAATGATAAACATCGACAAGTTTACTAATTTTATTCTTTGACGTCATGTAAGATTGGGCTTATGCTTCTGCAGTTCTGCTACTTTCTAATACCGTGATAGCATTTTACTCTGGATCCCATAGTACATGTATGATTGAATTTTATTTTTCTGAAGTAGTGAGGGGATTGCAGTGCCGTTGGCTTAACATAGGAAATACGACTAATAAAGTTCAAATGCAGTTAATTAAATGTGACTAATAAAGTCAAACCAATTTTCCTACACCAATTTCAGAACACCTATAAATAGGTGCATCTCAAAATTACAACTACTTAAGTACACAATTAATAAAGAATTTACGAACGATGAAAACTCAACGGAGATAAAAATTACCTGCTAAATTGGCTTCTAATGATGGAGGTTAATAACACTAACATATGCCCAAAAATAAAATCGACAGAGCAAGAGAGCGACCGAAAGAGAGAGTGAGCCAGCAACGGCGAAACGAAATCGCGCTCGCTCACTCTCTAATTTATAGCCGCTGCAGGAGGGAATCCTTCCCCGCATGAGCTAATTGATATTCACATGCATGTATCAGACAACGATGTGATGGGGAATAAAATGACGACAGCGACCGATGGAATTGACTGGAGGAGAGGCCGGGTGGTGGAATTAGGGGGAGGGTGTTGGACCGAAAAGGCGACTAGAGGGGGGGGGGTGTGAATAAGAGTACGCTCACTTTTTCACAAATAATGGATTCAACAAAACTTTACTACAGTAGCTATAGAAGCTATGAAGATCAGTATATCAGTACAGCGGAAGACTAATATTGAATCTAATTTAAACCCCTAAGCAATAAGACAAAATTAACAAAGATTAAAGAGAATCAATCCTCTTAATCTCATGAGTCTTGAGCTTGCTATAGAGCAGCTCCAAAGTCAGATCAGAAAGATTGACATTCTCCTCAATGGCTGTGGCCTTTATCTCCCACTCTTTGGTGTTGATTGCAGCCAAGAGATGTGTGTCATTTTCAGACTGAGAATATTCAATACCAACAGCTTTCATCTGATTAATCACCTTATTAAAGTGACTGAAAATGTCATCGATGCTCTCACCAGGACGCATCTTGAATTTGTTATATTCACACTTATAGACAGTTTGGCGTACTTTCTTGACTTGGGACGAACCCTCATGATAGGTTTCGAGAGTGTTCCAAATCTCATGCGCAGTCTCAAGATTGCAAATCCGATCATACTCCTATCTCTCAAGCCCACCATACAAGAGATTTTTAGCCTTATTGTTGTTATCCAAAAGGGCTTCTGAAGCCGACGTAGCAACTTCGGGCACAACGAGCGGGACTCGAACAACCTCCCATATAGCGTGTCCTTCGCTCTCAAGGAAGACTCGCATGCGATTCTTCAAATAGGCATAGTCGTGCTCGTCGAAGATATGCAGTATTGTGGAGTATCTATCCATCGCTAAGTTCAGTGACCGGTTAAGATCAAGATTGAATTAACCGGGCTCTGATACCACTTGTTGGACCGAAAAGACGACTAGAGGGGGGGGGGGTTGAATAGGAGCACGATCACTTTTTCACAAATAATGGATTCAATAAAACTTTACTCCAGTAGCTATAGAAGCAATGAAGATCAGTATATCAGTACAACGGAAGACTAATATTGCATCTAATTTGAACCCCTAAGCAATAAGACAAAATCAACAAAGATTAAAACGAATCAATCTGCTGGCCGGTCTAACCGCTTGGTAGCTGGCGGTCTGACCGCTGGTATTGCCGGTCTGACCGGTGGGACACGGCGATCTGACCGTCGGGCTCCATAACAGATCAAACAGCCCGATGACGAAGTTACAAATATATGAAACTTTTGATCTACAACTCCAAAATTGATGAAACTTGGAACACACCTTCTCTATGATATCAGGAAGCTATTCCAATCGAAGATTGTGATAATTTTTGGAAGAATAGCGATCCTTTTCGATTTGATTGAAGAGAGGTTCAAAACCGGGCCAAAACGAAAACTTGATCCAAAATCTTGCTCGTGGGTGATTGATAATCAAGATGATCCTAGATAGGTTTCACACGTCACAGCAAGCTAAATCACGTGGAGAATTCAATCAAAAACTCACGGATCAAAGAAAGACTCAAAATTATCAAATATAGAGAAAGAACGCAATGAGACAAAATATTGGTCAAACTTTCCTTTGATCGATTGATATGATATGGGCTTACATCCTCTCCATCAATGGATGACAATGCTCAATCCAAGAGCACGAAAATCACATCAAACTATCAAGAACCCTAGCCTCCACAAAAGCTCTCCCTAAGAAAATTAGGGTTTACAAGAATAGCAAAAGAGACGAAGCAGAGGTGCAGCCACCCCCCTCTCCTATTTATAGTGGAGGCTTAGACCTTCTAGAAGTTTGACTCTATTGGGCTCCCGTTAAGGCCCAAAACAAATGGGACACTTACGCACGTATTTTAATACGCCGCCTTTACACCCCTTGACCTAACTAGCTACACTTAGCGCTATCTTGCGCCTCGGATTAGCCAATAGGTCACCCTTGTCTATCTTGCACCACGCTTGAGTGCATTGACCTCACCCGGCATCGTCGATCGTTTTGGACCTCAGCTCTCCAAGCCTAGTCCCGATCATCCTCGCCGTTGACCGTCGTTGACCACCAAGCAACCTGCACAACAATAAACAAGTAAACCGAATTTGGAAATAAGTTCTTCACAACTTGACCCATGTTAGTCAAAATATGCATCATGCAACATATATGCCATGAAACTCATGACTTTGACCTAACAACCGAATATTGCCGCCACGACGGGCGACGAACCAAGTGAAAACCTGTCAGACCGCCCCTAGGGCGGTCGACCGCCCACTCGCCGGTCGACCGCCCGGCTATTGGCGGTCGGACCGCCAATGACTTAGCCGATTTTCAACCTCTGAAAACCGAAACCTACTGGAAATTTCAAACCAATAGAACTTTTGACTGGAGACTCCAAAAATTATGAGACCAAGTGCAATAGAATCCCCTATGTTGCCTGCTACCTCTATTTTTGGCCCAGCTCAAATCAACACTTTTGAAGTTGGCCGGTCCGACTGCCACCAGGGCCGATCAGACCGCCGCACCTGGTCGGTCAAACCGGTTATGGCCTGACATCACTGAATTTTGCCAAAAATACGTGAAACGACAAACCATTAACGCCATTGCCAATTATCACTTCATCCTAAGATCTGGAGTATATCCCCATGATATCCACAAAGGGGCTTGGACTTTAGAGGAATCCACCGATGGTTTTTTGTTTCTCTAGAGAACCGGATCGGGCCAATTTCCACGTGGCGGGAATGGGAGGGCTGGCGGGAGGGCCGTGCGAAGCGGAGAGGAGGCCACGCGCTGGGTGCGAGAGGGAGGGCCGTGCGGAGGGGAGGGGAGGGGAGGAGGGGCCACGCGGCATGTGCAGGAGGGGCAACGCATGATGGCCGTGCGGGAGGTGGCGCGTGGCGGCACGGGATGGCTAGCCGCACGATGGCCATGTGGGAACATGCTATTTTTGCAACAAAAAAAACAACCGTTAACTGTCATTCCTGCAAATACGCGTAGTAAAAACACCAAGACGGCCAAAACTTCCCTTTTTACCCCCTTCGCATGGGAAAGGGTGAATACAAAAGGAAAAGACGTAAGATTGCATCCTATTGTATGTCTTTGCCTTTCTTCTAGCCCTGGTAACGTTTGGTCATTGTCACCGAAACTTGCCCTTTTCCTCCAACTTTGAAGTGTATCCTCCGTATCTAGGCCAGAGCAATGCCTATATTTTCCCCACAGGCATAGTGTATTTTCACGTCAGAATTTCAATGTCGGAAGCATGGCATGGCCTGGCCAGCTTTCTTACTTGCTAGTAATATGATTCTGTGCGTCCGTGTGGAGATTTCTCGCACGCGGCCGTGTCGTGCCGTCGTATTGTTTATCTCTTGTGGTGCACTCGTCACTCGTGGGGAATTCGTGTCCCATGCATGGACTAAGCTAAGACTCGTCAGGTCGCCTACGTGGAAATTTCGTCAGGCTTACCACGACGAGTTATACTATGTATGAAGCAAAACACAAGATGATCACGTAGCTCTACAGCGTGTGAGGCACGGCAAACTCTTCTTCTGCTTTTGGCATTCTTTAGTGTGCTCGATGCATACGAATGCTGCTGTATATCTGTCTCGGCATCTTTCTCTGGTAAAAATGTACAAAGGTTTTTGGCATGTTGCTTTAGGTAATATAATATGTACGCACACACTGAAAGGTCACAGCTTTTACCTAAAACTAGAAAATCACTCGGGCACAAGCGATATTAACATCCCAGAAGTAAACGTCGGGGCTGTCTAGCTAGCTTAATTTCTAAATCCTTCTTTATTCTAAAATTGACTTACAGTGTAGCATAACACGGCACCTTAAAAATATATACTCGTCAGATCGAACTCAATTAAAATATCAATCCTCATATCATAAATACTTAGGACATGCTTTGATTTGACACTTTGAAATAGTGAAAGTTTGCGAAAAATTATGCCTTGTTTTATGAAAATGCATCCTTTTATAGAAAGACAATTCTATGGCACCCTTGAAAGTATAAATAGCTTAGCACTCATTGAGTGTTGATAGTAGTAGTACATATCATTGAAGAAACCACAGCAAAGCGCAACTGACCTACTAGTTCTAACTATTTCATTAAGGCAATCCTTCCCATTTTTTTCTTTTACTTTGAAAATGTTTTTTTGGTGGGATTGACAAACACTTTGGATTCGGAGAAAGGAAAAAAAAAAGTAAAAAAGGGAAAATAATACAAGTATACAACTACAACACGACAAGTGAAAAGGAAATAAAGGGCAAGAAAGTCCATGGGCTGACACAGGTGCGAAACATGAACGGTTAGGCCCATATGCGAATGCAAAATTCCATAATATTTTGATCGGCTAAGCCCACGCAGTTAACATCTTGAATCGGGCTTCTTGAGAAAAGTAACTAGGCCTATTAGGAAATGGGCATAACTTGCTCTTTTTCTCATCCACAGCATGCTGTTGACGAATTTTTACCTAGCACGTTTGTGATAAATTTTTTTACAGAAGTAGCGACTGTCGCAATAAATTAGCAGTTTTGAAGCCTCGTCCGTATAGTCACCGACGGAACACCTTCTCCACCCGACACACACGCCTCGTCTGGCCGGTCACAGGCCGGGCGCCTCCACGCTGCCCTCGTCCGGCCGGTCCGGACGACCACCGTAATTAGCGAAATGTAATTAACAAAATTAAAGCAACCATAATTAGCAAATGAGCTGTTTGTAGGAATTTATAAATATAGCAAGAACATATAGACATTTGGCCGGTATGTAACAACAAAAGTTTAATATAATCAGCAGGAGCCGGCTAGACAGCCGACCATGTGCTCCTCCGGCTGCCGGACGTTGTCCCACGATGGCTCATAATGCATCGGCAGGAACTCCTTGAGCTCATTTGTTATATTTAGAAATTCTCACAAACAGCTCATTTGCTAATTAAGGTTGCTAATTAATTTAGCTAATTACAGTGGGCGTTCGGCCCGTGACCGGCCAGACGAGGGCGACATGGAGGCGTCTGGCCTGTGACCGACCGGACGAGGCCTGCGTGTCGGGTGGAGAGGGTGTCTAGCCGGTGACCGTGCGGACGAGGCTTCAAAACTGCTAATTCATTGCGACGGTCGCTACTTCCATAATTTTTCATCGAAAACGTGCTATTTGTGGCAAAAGTCACTGTAGATTGTCGTTGAGAAGATTGTAATTGTCAGATACCAGGCACCAGACCACATATTACTTTTTGTTAGAAAAAAAAACTCTGATTTATATTAACTAGCAAGGTAGCTTGTGCATTTGCGCGCTAGATTTATTACAAACTTTGTAATATCAAATGATATAACTTAAATGGTTGAGAATATATTTATATATCTTATAGGTTATTTAGATTTTTAAGACATCCTAAACATTGGAAATGACAATAGAAGCTTGAAAGAAAATACAACTTGAGGAAACATAATTGAAGTATGATCTTCGATGTAAGAAAATCATTGAACATAATAAGTTGTTGGGGTCCTCAAAATGTATCCACTCTCCATCATGAATAGATAATATAACTACATGCCTCTATTTATACTCCGTTAGTTTTTTTTTCCTAAATTGTATGCATGCACATGTACCTCTATTTAATCTCAAGCAAAAGTTGATTATATGTGCGGTAAATTATCTTATTAGTTTACATGATATTAGAGTACCTTGCTCATACATACTCCGATGCATCATGGCCGATCTACCTTGAACTTATCATCCCTTATACGTTGGTTGCCCCCATCAAACTATGTGTCGTCTATCTGATCTCGCTGTCACAACTTTTTTTGCTTCAACCTCAAACAACAAGCCAATTTTTTTATCGATCCCTCTAAGTTGCCACTCATTCCAATACTATACTTTACCACATAGTTATATTACTTCTCTCTAATAATTGCTTAATGCTGACTGTTGACATCAACACGCATACACATGCAACCATAGTTGATCCCTACCGGGGATTGGTGTCAAAATCTCTATGGTGGCCCTGAGCCTATTCCCTGCGACTATGCTATCTCTACTCCGAGTTTATATTCATTTGTTTCCGTACGCTCGTGCTTCTATTTGTATGGATGTATACATATAGGCACACATGCATGATGTTATACATGCTTAACATCTTCTTGCAAGAGAGATTGATGCTATTGCACTCTTTTGTGATCTCCTCCTACACCATCTGTGTTATCCTCGTTGTAACTTTTATTTTTATTTGAAATTTTTAGTTATTTTTTATCGGAGTTTGTTTACAAATAAAATTGCTAAGTTTATTTAATGTATTCTGAATTTTAGTTATTTTGGGATTATACTTTAGATTTCATATATAAATAAAATTGTAATTTTTAATTCCTAATTTTAGTTATTTTTCTCTTCGAATTCGTTTACAAATTCAATTGCTATTTTCCCTATAATTTTTTATTCTGAATTATAGTTTTTAAATGATTTTACTTTGGAATTTGTATCAAAATCAAATAGCTAATTTTTATTCTGAATTTTAGTTATTTTTGTTGGATTTTGTATACAAATCGAATTACCTTTTTGTTTAATTTCTATTATGAATTATAATTATTTAGGGATGCCACTTAGGAATTCGTATGAAAATCAAATTGCTAGTTCTATTATGTTTTTTATTTTGAATTTTAGTTTTATTTTACTTGATATGATGTCTTCATTTTAATCTAGACCATTATACTACGGACCCACCATAGTCAATGGTGTAGATGTTTATCATTTTTCACCAATTAACGTGGAATTTCTAGCTCTTGAGAGCGAGCGTGGTGTGTTCTTTTGTGTCTCTTCCGACACCATTCGTGCTATTCTCGTTATGACTTCTATTTTTATTCAATTTTTTAGTTATTTTTGTTGGAGTTCCTATACAAATCAAAGTTCTAATTTTATTTAATTTATCCCAAATTTTAGTTATTGAGGTATTTTACTTTGGAATTCATATGACAAAGAAATTGCAAATTTTATTTTATTTTTTATTCCTGATTTCAGGATGTTTTTGGTTGGGCTTCATATACAAATCCAATTGCTAATTTTTATTTAATGTTAATCTGAATTACATTTATTTTGGGATTTTATTTTTGAATTCGTTTCAAAATCAAAGTGATATTTTTTTTGGAATTTGTATTCCAAATTTTACGTATTTTTTGGTTGGTCTTCGTATACAAATCTAATTGATAATTTTTATGTAATTCCCATTGTGAATTATAATTATTTAGGGGTTTTACTTAGAAATTTGCATAAAAATAAAATGTTTTATTTTATTTTTTTTATTCCGAAGTTCAATTTTATTGGACTTGAAATTGACTATTTCTTATGATCTAGACTGTTGTAATATGGACTCCCACGCTTAACATTTTAGATCTTTCTCTTTTTCCTCTAATTAACTAGGTGGCTACCATTAGTTGACTCTGGGTCGGCACACAATTTTGTGGCCAAAGAGGCGCACGACCAGCTCACCTGGCCCGTTCACGCTAGGAGTCATGGGCTCAAGGTGGCGGTGGCCAAGGGTGAGCACCTAGCAAGCGGAGGCATATGCCGTAACCTAGAAATCTGCGTGTACGGTGAGGTGTTCCATGTGGATTGATACTCACTTTCCTTGAGTGGCTTCGACTTGGTGCTTGGTGTCCAATGGCTCAAAACATTGGATGTCCATGCGGGACCTTGTCGAAGAGTTCTGCATGTTCCAAATTTCGCCCCTTGGGTTGGGTTGGATGTGCCCCTCGGTGGCAGTCTTGACAGCATCCGCTTGATCGAAGCAGAGGGGATGGAAGGTGAGGTTTTCGCTGCTTCAGGTGATATTTTGTTAGGGTTGCTTCTAACATGTGTTTCCTCTGGTGACGCAGTTGTGCCATTTATTAGGAAGTGCGAGCAGAGGTTGGAGCGGTGTTCGGAGAGGTGCTGCGGTTTGCTTCCCGCCCATGGTGGGATGCCTCTTAGAGAATTTCATTGGGAGCGATGTTTCGCGCTGTGGAAGCCAACTGTGTGAGGGTACGATTTTATTTTGCCTTGTATATTTCTTTCTATCTTGCCACCGTGTGTGTGTGCTTGTCCCTAGGCCTCATGTTGTCACAGGCACTGAAGGATGACTGTGGCACCCCGTGTCATTAACCCAGAGGGTAATCACACTTAAGCATACAGAGTACCCTTCATTCCTTACGGAGTGCCCCGGTAGGACACTGCTTTGATGAATAGTAAGCCTTACTAGAGTTAACGTAGTAGAACAATAAGATAGAAATTGCACTATATTACATAGTTAGCCACGCAAGGCTAGAGTCTTTAATACAAATATTAAATTACAATGGGAATGAATTCCCTTCGCTTGCCTGCCCTGCTCCACTGGTCGTCTACTCGTTCCACTCGCCGAATAAGGCATTCTCTTTGCCCGGCTCTTCGTAGTCAACGCCCTTGCCTCCTGCGGCCTCCTTGGCACCTACGTACGCTTCATTCCACTCGGGATAGTTCTCGACTGGACTAGGATCTACAACGGAGAATATAGCAAGATTGTGAACTAGTGTACTCAACAAGCAAGTATTAGCAAATATGCACTAGATGACTCATCTCCGTTCGTTATTACATTTTCTAGCTCATCTCTTTTTCTAGAAAATAAGTTACCAAGATTTATGTGGCAAGTTTTAATTATGAAAAGACTACTTGTCACTCAGAGAGAAGATAGACCCCTAGCGGTTCCTGCAGACTCCAATCTAAGAGACAAACATGAATTCATGTTTTTGTTTAGCACTGCGCAGGTTTGTACCACTTTAGCCATAGCTATTTTGATCTCTCTTCGAGCTAGGACTCCCGCATTTCACTTGAAGCGGTATCGAGTTCAAAATACAGAATATTTTCCAGGTTACGTAACTAAGTCTCCATCCATTACTTTCCGTCGGTGCTGACTCCGTCATCCACTGAGTTCCAGTAATGTTGGTTGGGGCGGCTCTCCTCTGCCGAACACTCCATCGTGCGCTACTAGCCAACCCATTGTGGACAACATAATTACGTAACAAGGTAGCATTTTCTGCCCGCCGAAATGGAAAAATGGTTGACACTTATATACAACCCCTTATCTGAGTAAGAGTTTTGTTGGTCCTTATATACCCATATGTAAAGGGGTCCCGCCTCTGTAAAATCCCAAAAATTTGGTCTGTTTTAAAGTTTTAAAAGAAAAAATAACCATTTGAATTTTTCTGCTAAAGTTAAAGCTTAATTAGAATTTTCAGAGATAAAAAACAATTTAATATGATTAATCCCAACATCAACTATTATCAAAACTATTTTATTTGGATTCTATGGGCTTGGATATATTTTATAGAATTTTATAGAATTTTTCTGAGTTCATTTGCTATTTTCTATTTGCCATTTGGAATTTCAGTATTTTCTAAAAAGAAAAACATATTAATTTTCCTCCGGAACAGTCCTGGGCCGAGCCCGCTACTATTCTAGTTCGGCCCACACCTTCAGCCCACTTCTCCCGCGCTCCGGCCCAACCTCCGCGCCCGCTTTTCTCCCTCGCGCTGGGCCCTGCACCGCAGCTCTCTTGCCCACAGACGCACTCGCCTTCTTCACGCCGTGTGGGACCGCTGAAGCCAAGACTGTCTCGCCTCCTCGCGACCGGTGGCCCGCCTCACCACGCTCAGCATCGTCTTCAACCGGACTCTCCTGAGTCCGATGCATACGCCGCCGCCATTGCCTCCCACTCGATCTCTCCCTTCCCCAGCTATTTAAGGCCCAAGCCCCGCAGCAAAAGCCTCGTCCCTCGTCCCTCCACCGAAGCCCTAAACTCTCGCCCCTGGCTTCGTCTTTGTTGCGCCACAGTCGCCAAAAGACCACCGACGGCCAAAGCTTCTTCGCCGCCGCAATTCGCCGTTGACACTCCGTCCCCGGTCGGGATTCCACCGCCTTCGGGTCCGCATTTGCAAGGGCTACATTTTGCGCCGGTCGCCCGAGGCCCAGGAGCTTCGTTTCGCCGTTTTCAGTTTTGTCCCACAACCGCCGCCCCCTTGGTCGCCGCCGCCGGTGAGTCATCGCCGCCCAAGCCCAATCACCACCTCTAGCAGCTTCGCCCTTCTCTCGGGGTCGCATTTTTGTACCTTGCCACCACTGCTTCGCCGCCGTTCGTCGTCGCCACCGCCGTTTTGCAGCTGGACGGAGCTGCGCTCCGCTCCGCTCCTCTGCATTTGCTCTCTGTGCCAGCATGGCAAGCCACCTCAGCCGCCACCTCCTCGGCCACGTCATCAAATCGATTGTGTAGCGCCTCTGTCAGCAGCCATGTGGCAGACCAATTTCCACCCGAAGCCAAACCTTCTTTAACCCAGTCCACGGTGCACCAGTCATTGACAGTGGGTCCCACCTGTCAGGCTATTTTCTTTTTCTTTTATTTTCCAGTGGTAATTCCGCGCTGACGTCAGTCGACGTCATAAGTCGATTTTTCCATTGAAAAATAATTCAGGAAATCAAATTAAAATCCAAATTAGGGTTTTAATTTATTTTCAATCTTCCAAAGCCCATATCTTTTGCATCCGAACTCCGATTGAGCCCATTCAAATTTGTAAATTCATCTAAATTCGAGATCTATTTATTTATGATTTTATTTAATTTTTGGAGTTGGTTTTATCTCTGTTTGGTATTTATTTGTTCTATTTTCTTATTTTGCGAGTAGACGTTGCTACTTCGAGAAGTTTTGAACAAGGAGAAGTACACCAAGATCAAGATCAATCCCATGATTTATTCCAAGGCAAGCCGTAGTCCTTTAATCATATTGAACCTATGATTTCAGAAGTATATTATTTTATACAATTGCATGCTATCTTTATATGAATTGTTTTGGGTTTAGTTATTACCTGTTGTCATTTTACCTCCATTGAATATTTGAATACCATAAATCCGTTGTCACCCTAGCTTGGATAATTTTAGTTGGACATATTTGTGTCACCAACATGGGTATCGTATTAGTGCTTAGTCAAGCCTAGTCTCGATAGGTTCATCATCACATGTGTCATAATGATTAGTCTTGACTTAATGATATATGGAATTGTGGTGGTTAGCCACTGTTGTAAAATTTGTGTTCCATGACAGGGGATGTCATTGGTTTCTTTTAAACAAAATGGTTTTCACTCAGGCGAGTGGATGGTGGATTGAGGGTGTGGATTTAACACGTTGTGGGTTTGTGGAAAGATCGCCTGAGTAACTTGTCAATGACTTAATCTTGTGCGCCATTGAACTGAGCCTTAACCGTACAACCACATGTCCTGTATGGGCGGGACCTGGCCAATTAATTAGCAATATCTTAATTTTGGTTCTGTCTCGGAAGAGTGAGTTACGGGGTACGTACTCACTATGGCGCAAGAGGGGGGCCCTGTCTGGTCGGATAGAGACATTCAGTGTTGAAACCTCAGCGAGCAGGACTGGGTTAAGAAGGAGCTTCGTAAAGGCCTTGTCACGTGCTCTAGCCTTCTTACCTAAGGTAGTGAGCAGTGGTATCGACGGATGCCAAACCAACTAGAGAAATCGTATCTTGTGGGTCAAGCTGTACAACCTCTGCAGAGTGTGTAAAACTATTCGAATAGCCGTGTCCGCGGTTATGGACGTGCTTGGGAATTTCACACGGGAGATAGAGTTTCTTCTAAAACGAGTCAGAGTGTGAGTTTCAGCTATGCTTTCTTGTCTCTTGTCTTTGGGTTTAACCTGTTTCCCCTACTTAGCTGTTCTATCTACCCTATCTTGTCTATCTCATCTATTGTGCTATTCCCTCTCGTCTACATTGCTTTTCTATCTTATCTAACAAACCTGTGGAGAGGTATCGCAGATGGTTGGCACTCGCAACACATTGAGCCGTACTCAATCAGATGATGCCCATGCCAATGTCAATGCTAGTGGCCAGTCACCAGTCCCTGGAACTACAGAACCCAGCATGGCACAACTACTAGCAGCTCAAACTCAATTCATGAGCGCAATGATGCAAAACATGAACAGTATGATGACTCAGCAAAGTCAGACCGCCGCTGCAATAGTCAACTTGTTGAATCAGAATAATCAGAATAATCAAGTTTGCCAGCATGGTTGTGTTGTTAGATGGAAGACAAGTTTGCAAGCTACTGCAGCCTTATCTACCACTGAAGCAGAATATATAGCTATTTCTGAAGCTTGTAAAGAAGTTATTTGGTTGAGAGGTTTGTACACTGAACTTTGTGGAGATAATTCTTGCACTACTATATTTTGTGATAGTCAGAGTGTTATATGCCTTACAAAGGATCGGATTTTCCATGAGAGAACAAAGCACATTGATGTGAGATATCACTTTATTCGATGTGTTATTGCTCAAGGTGATGTCAAGGTGTGCAAGATAAGTACTCATGATAATCCGGCTGATATGATGACAAAGTCAGTTTCTGTTACTAAGTTTGAGTTTTGCTCAAACTTAGTTGGTGTTACAGTTTAGTCCTAGAGACTAGTTGGCGCACGGTGATTTTTATCTTATTGTGGGGTTATTCTGGTGATTGATGATTCTTCATTTTGCTACAATAGCAAATTCATCTTAAGGAGGAGATTATTGAGATATGTGATCCGAATTCCTAATGTGGTTGTATTCAAATATGTCATATTAGCGGATAAGTTTTATACTTGGACTCTAATTCTTTTTATCCCTTTATATACATCTTGTAAGCCATACGGGGAGAATTGACGCCTCATTGTAATTCCACTGCGATTTGTAAACACTTCTCGTATAGTAATCATCGCCGGTTAGTACCTGTGGTTTTTTCCGACAATGGTTTTTTATATAAAAATTTATGTCTCTTTTTGTCCCTATTTTTCTAACAGTGGTTGTGTGTGTTACCTGCGGGATTGCAAGTAGAGGAGGTTGTGTGTATTTGTGAAGGAAATCAGGAGCAGTGATGAGAGGTTCTTGGAGATGGAGGCATGGGATTTTAATTGAGGTTAAGGGAGGCTTTGTTACTTAATTATGCAAATATGCTATGTCTGATGTGCTGGCTTAGTAATTTACTACCTTAAGCGATTTGAACGCCTTCAAAATCACAGAGATATCTCTTCTTCTATGAGAAATACAACAAATAAATATAGCAATTATCTACATAGGCGCGGCGTAGCGCGCATGCATGTCTAGTAGAAAATATGTGTGCCTGAATCAGAACTTACTTATGTTATCAGAAGGGGAAAGCTCAAATTGCATGCCGCGAAAGCCGAAAGCAACGAACGATCCTACTCATACCTCAACACAAATTAACTACTTCATCATACGTACGAAGTTCACATCATGTTATGAGAAGGACAAAGGATAAGACCGCCCGATCTCACTGAAATGACTGTTTTTAATTTGGTTGCACTTGCTGTCAATGGCGTCAGGTCAGGTCCCCTGGACGGAGTCAAAAGAAATCCAATTGGCTTGGGGAAACAAACTTCGAGTTGGCTAGATTGGACGCAGATTGATCGATTTTATTTACTTTAATCCCACATTTTGTTTTCCTTTCCTTGTGCCAATCTCAATCTAAAACATTTTCTTGACAATAACTCTGTCGTGTGTGGCCTGGAGAGTGTATTGCGTTCTCATCTTAAAGTAATCACCCTCGACCACGTTGCCATCTGCGTGAGTGTATGATTGAGATGCAAGATGCAAGATGCTGTCCTATGACAGTCAAGATGTTGCCCTTAAAGCTGCTGTACAAACCTACCCTACAAAAACTACAGTACAGAGACTTATTCATCATCGACCACGTTGCCATCTGCGTGAGTGTATGATTGAGTATATATATATGCAGGTTAATTTTCTCTGATATGTCTATGATCACTGAAGCCTCAGCACCATGATTGTTCAGATTTTCTTACAGGTCAACAACCGCGATAACTGGCTAAGATTTTTTCGCACGAGGTGAATTTGACCAAAAGCGACGGACAATTGTGTGTGCTGTCTCAAATCTTTGAGCAAGATCGATGAGAATCCGGAACAAGTTGACATAAAATGTCATATAGCATAGCTCACAGGACAGGAACCTAAAGCTAGCTACAAACGCAGGTTATTGCACGTCCACTTGGAGACCAAATTGGATGTGCATGTGGTACAATTAATATGATCCACTAGACCAGATGCATGTGCAATAAACCTTTTGTGGTTTGATTCAGAGAACCTCGATCGATCATGTCCTATGCACACTAGCTAATGTGTACTATAAATTGACCAAGGATGAGTAAGATTGTGTCAGAGATAGACACGTTAGGTCGTGTAACTTAACTTATGTGATTTGGTACAAACAAGCCCATGATGCAAAACAGTATGCATGGCCAACGGATGACTTACTACTTACGCATTACTACAGACAGAGAGAGTTATTAGAGACGATTTCAAACCGTCATCGCAGACGGTTTTTGAACTGTATGAATATATGTGTCTATGATGATTGGCAGTTATTACAAACGATTTGTGAACCGTTTGTGAAAAATCACAACACATACTGTTTTTGTTGAAACCGTCTGTGAAGACTTACTACCATAGACGGTTTTCACAAAAAAATTATCTGTGATATATAGGATATTACAGACGATCATTTTTACTAACCGTCTGTGATTAGGAACATAACACAGACGGTTAGTAAAAATAACCGTCTGTGATATCATAAATATCACAGACGGTTTTTTGATAGCAGTCGTCTGTGATATCCAACATATCACAGACGGTTGTTGGTGGTAGCCATCTGTGATTGGATACATATTACAGACAGGTGTTAGTAGTAGTCGTCTGTGATTAGATACATATCACAGATGTTGTTAGTTGTAGCTGTCTGTGATTGTATATATATCATAGACTGTTAGTAAAAATAGCCGTTTGTGATAGTATGCATTCACAGACGATTTATTCCACAAAACCGTCTGTGATAGTTTGTTTTATACCTAAATATTTTATTTTTTTTGGCTAGCCTCAAGTAATGCTAGTCATGCCCTTTGAAAACAAGCAAATAGAAAACAGATATAGAACAATTAATTTTATATAGAATAACTCAAAGTGATCTAAAAACTCAATATCAATTACAAAGTGATTTGATTACAACTCAAAGTGAATTACAATAAATCGGTGTCGCCGGGGTGAAACTCTCTATTTTGGTTAATGATCTCCCTCGTGATGAAGGCGGCGAGCAGTCCTCAAACGTCCGTGAGTAAGTCCAGATAGAAAGCACTTTCTCGTATTTTCATGCAATGTTGCTAGCAAGAGTAAAGTAGTAAGCATATCTATTTAAATTCATAATTACAAAATAATTATTGCGAGATTGACTGACAAACCTCTCGATCCTTCATCTTAGCACTCATGATTTATACCATATGATGACAAACCACTACTACAGAACACGTCATCACAGACGGTTCGGAATCGTCACCACGCATTTCGTTTCCAACCGTCTATATTTATTCGTCTGTGATAACAAGCAGTTACCACAGACGGTTCAAAACCGTCTGTGATAACACTTATCACGAGCGGTTTTAAATAAAACCGTCAGTGATAACCACTTATCACGCACGGTTTACTTTAGAAAACCGTCTGTGATAAGTGGTTATCACTGCACGGTTTTATTTAAAACCGCTCTGTGATAAGTGGTTATCACGACGGTTTTCTTTAAAATCGTCAGGAAGGCTATTACCACGCAGCGGTTTTATGTTGAAACCGTCGTGGTAATAGCCTTCACGCACGGTTTCAACATAAAACCGCTCGTGGTACTGAGCGACCCTAGCTACATTGTTTCCTCTTTTTTGGCCACCTCGGGAATTGCTAGCCATGCCCTCGAAAACAAGCATGTACAAAAATGATACATCGCAGATAATCAATTGTTGACAACTCAAATTGACCATTACTCAAAATAAATTAATAAATAAATTAATAAAGATCGAATTTGTTGAAGTATTTTTGCTATAGTTGTACAATTGGATTACAATTAAGTCAATTGTTTGCGTGAATCTCGGATCGGCGATAGAGTGAAACTCTCCTTTGTTAACTATTTCTGTCATGATAAAATTGCATAGCTGCCCTCGAACTTCCGCGAGCTCTTGTGCAACGAGTCCATGTAAATCTATTATCAAACCCTGCCGCTAGGTCAAGAAAAAATGGTAAGGATATATATTTGAATTTACAATTACAAAAAAATTATTTCGAGATTGACAAACCTCCGGATTCTTCATCTTAGCACTAATGATTTGTCGCATATGATGGCAAGCGTAGAATGCACATAGCTCATCATTTTTTTTTCAAGCAGACCGCAAAAATAGAATTACATATGTACGTATAGTCGATTG
The DNA here is from genome assembly GCA_036346395.1 of Hsuehochloa calcarea. NCBI lineage: Eukaryota > Viridiplantae > Streptophyta > Magnoliopsida > Poales > Poaceae > Hsuehochloa > Hsuehochloa calcarea. The sequence continues at coordinate 52,894,209 of CM070598.1, forward strand.
AAGACACATTTTTATGAAGTATGATATATATAGGATTATTGTGTTGTAGCGCGTCTGGAAATTTCGTCCCGTGTTAGTTAGTATTGGATCCATCAGATCTTCCTTGTTGGCTAACATAGGAGATGAACGAACTACATAATTGAAAAAGTTATCCTCGGGCATTTCAAACGAAGGAAGACTACAATAGAGTTATGTATGAAGGAAATGATCATACTTGTCGAGTATTGCTTGCGAATCGTCAAGTCGTGATCGCTTTCGACTAGGGAATCAAGATATATCACGTTGTTCCTCTTGGGTATAATGACTAAAAGGATCCATGGTACCTACTCATGTATGTCGCTATAACTATTAAACCTAAGTACAAATGAAATTTGAATAGCAAATAGTGAAGCACTTACCCACGGTTGTAGGGCACCAAGATGTAGTCCTTGCGATTACGAAGAAGCAATGCCGTCGTTATATAGTTCTCGACGAAGGTCGCGTCTCGCTGGATGGTTTGCATAGATACCACGTGTGGGTCGAGGAAACCCACGGTTCTCGCCCTTCCCGGCATTTTCATCATGTATCTATACATAAGCAATGAGTTGCGATATTTATCGATATTACATGAATGTAGAACTTGATTGTACACACTTACGATGTCCAACATCGTAGAAGCGGCGTCGAGGGCTTCGAGATTGAATAGGTTGAATAAGTCGTTGAAGCCCACCACGGTTGCCCTACCCGCTGAAGAAATGCTCATCCTTGTATGCGACGGTGATTCCAAAGATCGCACCCTTCTTTGCGGTATTCCGCAAGTACCAGGCATGCATAGCCTGACAAGCAAATCCAGCGTGGGCTAATTGTGCGTTAGGGCACAACGGTTTTCCGATGGAGTACTTCCCGTGCTTCTGGGACTTGGGAGGCGGCTTAATGTTCGTCGATGTCGATTTGGCCTTCACGATTGGCAGCGTCTTCCTGCGAGACGACTCGGGAACCGATACGGTAGCACGCTTTTGTTGTTCCTTCTGTCTTCTCCACGGAAACGATGAGGTGGACTTCGAGGAGAAATATGAGGTGGAGTCATGGAGGGTTCCGTTGGAGAGGAATGGTCTGCCGAGATTGCGGCCTTCTTTGGGTCGGGACGATGTCCTTCTTGGGCCATCGGATAAAACGTGCACGGCATCCCCTAGTGTTGTGATCTCTTCGTTGGGCGAATGTCCAAGGACGGCCATGAAATGTTGATGTACCATGTCCACCTCCACCCTTGCGTAACCATGCGCCACCTGGACACCGTGCTGCACTGCTCCTTCCTGGTATGGATGCACCATCCCCCGCCCAGCCTCAATAGGAATGGACCCAACTAACCTAAGTTGGAGCTTGCAGGCCGTCGGCTCCTACAAAACGATACACAATTAGCTAAGGCGTCCTATAGGTCTATCTTTGGTGCATTCCATAGATGTACATTACCTTGATGCGGTCTATCGGTAATTGGTCGTCGCCACGCTCAAAATTATGCGTGGGCGCGACACTACTCCGATGTCGAGGAGGACCGTTCCCGCAATAACGGGGCGGCTTGCATCGGTTGCGAGTACTTGATTCGATTGATCCCGCAAACTTGCTATCTGTCCTTGAAATTACGCCTTAGCGCCCAATCGATTGTCGACTCGGCCTTGGATCTCTTCCTACTTCTATACATGAAGTAGTCGTCATGCGAATCCATGTACCCAAGGTACGTTAACCCCTGCCTCGCGTGCGACCCGGGTGCTCCTTGTTTCCTAGGGCCGTAGATAGTATATCCTTCTCCCTGTGTTCTTGGAAGGAGCCTTCGGAAGTTTGGGCAATCAATTCACGCTGCAAGAGGTCATCATGTTATTATAGTCACTATTAAGTTATGGACTTGTAAACAAGTAGGTAGTTGGACATATTTACCACACGTTGGGACACTTCCCGTCCGCCGGGTTTGGGAAAGTGACGCCCATCGACGAGACTTTTGCCCTCGCTTAACCGTGCACGGAACGCGGGTGTGTGATATCGAAATAGATTCTCCTCCTCCGCCTCCCATTGCGCGGATTTAGCCGCGCACCAGTGATCTGCCGAGTCCGTGGGGTGAGTGTTTCGTGCTGGATTGCTTTGTGCGCCGCACTTTGCTCCTTAAATTCATCCGTCGTCTTCATAGCCACAAAGGCGCTCCATGTTTCCGCGTCAGAATGGAAACTTCGTGAATGGCGTCTCACTCTTGTTCACGTACTGCGTGACAAGAACGCTCTTGAAGGTCCTCCACGCGTGACACATGGAGAGCAAGGCATGCCGTTCGACGCGATTCATGTGTGTTTCTGGGATAGTGAACCTGCTTGAAAGGTCTTCCCACAGCACGCGTCTCTGATCTTTTGTCAGAGACTTCCACTTTGGTGTGGTGATAGGGACCTTTTCCCTTGCAAGTATCCCGCAGATGGTCCGGAATCTCGCCGCTGATGCCGGGGGACTCAGAGGGACCCCAACGTCACTGACCTCCGTGATGGTCAGTCGGCCAGCAGGCAATTTCGATATTCCTCTACCATCTCGCTTACGTATCTGCGACGTCGGTGACGGCGGCGAAGACGGCGCCTCTGCCATGTCCGGCGTCGGTGACGGCGGCGAAGACGGTGCCTCTGCCATCTCGCTTACTTGCTATCTATATAAGTTACGTACGCAATTATTACATAGTATATAATATATGGGAAATTGCACAAAAAATATAAACAAATATAATCAACTGTGTGAAATCGTTTAATGTACAGGAAATGGACGGCAACCATTAAGGAACAAGAAAAGGACAGGTTGACTCCTGTGAGTATCAGTATACCAGTTCCCCACGTTTCTTCCAGATTAATCTTTTAACAACTTTTATAATGCATATTTTTGTTTGGGCAGATTGTTGAAGCATTAAGCAATGCATATTTTGGACCTGATTACTCTCAGGTACAATGTTTGACCTATACTTGCTTTTCCAGATATTGTTAGCTAGATTTGCTTCCCACGCTAATGCTTGCTATATTGCTTAGTTTTTTTTGCTTATAATCAATATTTCATACACCAAAGGATCTTTGTCGAGATTTCTCTTAAGGATATTGACCAACCGCCGAACTTCTTTCCTCTTTGTATGCGCCACATGCTAGAGAAGGTAAGGCACCTTAAAAGTTACATACATTTACTTACGTTGTGATCGAGTTACTTAGTGTTTTCTTTAATTTTGCGCTTGAGAGAAAACCATCATCCAAGCATGGGGTAGAATTCGGTTTGGTCTTTTCCTTAAGGTAATAGTTAAATAAATTAGATCAATCTTTGTTTTGTAAGCACCAAAAATTATTTTGTTAGTCACATTAATGTACTTCTAACTTAAAAGGGTATTGGAGTTGTTAATCACTCTTACAAATGGTCGCTCCAGATTACACTCCATATTCATGTCAAAGGTCATCTCGCAACGCTCGGTGTTGGTGATCACCATGGTTGCCCTTATCGACATTTTGGGTATAATCTCATTCTTATAGTCTCCTTTTAGACAATAATTAACGAGTAGATAAGCACTTATCTTTTTGTGGTTACTCAACTTTCGTTAGCATTAGTTGCTTAACACCACGAGGTGTGTGCCGATCTTGAGTGCATGTGCTCGCTTATAGAATAAAAGATTTTAAAGTTTCCCAATTATTCTAACCATTTAGCAAAGAATCACAAGTTTCTATCTACCTTGCGGTGTTCTTGTATATCACCGAGGAATTTAATAATTATAGTAAGATATCGATTAAAGAGCATGTTCGGTGTTTATTGAAGTCCGCTCGCTCTCGTAGAGAGAAAGGGGTTATTCGTATTGCGTAACTTATAGTTATGGACTTGACATGCAACCGGTCAGTAGTTCTTTTGGTTGTATTATCTTCAAATATGTTTTAGCAATTAATCGACTAAAGTAAACATATCTTATATTAATTTGAATTATTTTGAGGCTTCAAAGGTTTACAGGATTATTTATGCATATCGATGTAGCATCTGTGTTGTTTCTCACACCGATGTGTCGTTATAAATCACATGTTCTAAATCACGAGAAGGTGTTTTCGTGTTTTAATGATACTTGAAGATTATTTAACAATGAAAAAGTTAGCTACTATTTAGTTTACTTATCGCCATTTTTGCTATCATATTTGTTTCATTTGTTAGATATGCAACTATGATATCATTTTGAAGTTTGTTGCTTTCCTCTCGCCTCACTAAATGCACAATTGCCATTATTTTAATCATACCTTGCTTCAAGAAACTATTTTTCACACTAAAGCCCAAACATAAACCCACAAAGCATCATTATTGCAATGATAACGTAATAATGTCACATTTGTAAAACATCAATGTGACCATCTCCAAAAATAAATAAATGAATGAACGTGATGCTTAAGAAAAATGGTCGTAACCTTTTGTTTCACTTTTGATATTTGGCACTTCATAGTGAGACTCGCATTATAATTTACATTGAACACAGGAAAAGCAAGCCCGGGTTCTTTATATTGTCCGAGTCCGGACTAATGGCTTCTTTCTCACGATGTCATGCAAATTTAACTCAAGTCCGTGCTGTTCAAAGTGCATGACATTTTCACTTCGCATTGTCATTAGGAAGTACACCGTCGCTTAACCAAACATCAAAAGGTGATAAGGAGAATTAAAGGTGATATGCCGCAGAGGCACTAGTAATTCCTCGTGCCTTTCTAGTCATGTAGCAGCAGTACATTCTCGCAACGCCATACTACAAAGCGAGAAGCGATACTGGATCTCGGAGGGTGGAAGCGCAGCGAGAGGGCGACGCTGCGGCGCAGTGGCGGTGGCGGAGGTGGCGGGCTCGGGAGGCGCCGGGTCGGGGAGGAGGGGCGCCGGGTCGGGAGGAGGCGCCGGGTCGGGAGGCGCTCGAGCGAGGCGGCCGGGCTCGGGGCGCCGGGTCGGGGAGGAGGGGCGCCGGGTCGGGAGGCGGCGAGAGGGCGTTCGAGACGATAGGGTTAGATCAAAATCCTATCGCCTCGAACCTTATATAGTCAACACGCATCACGAGCGGTTCTAGAGGGAACCGCGTGATGCGACACATCACTGAGCGGTTGCGGGAAACCGTCAGGATGTGTACGCATCACGCATTTTCCTCTAGAACCGCTCGTGATGCGTAAACATCACTGACGGTTCTAGAGGGAATGCGCGATGCGTAAACATCATGCACGGTTCCCACGAACCGCTCAGGATGTTCGCATCACGCATTTGATTCTAGAGGTAATCGTCAGTGATGCTTAAACATCACAGCACGGTTTCCCACGAACCGCTCAGGATGTTAGCATCACTGAGCAGTTCTAGAGGGAACCGTCTGTGATTTCGCCAGAACATCTAATTCACGCACTACATAGACAAAAAGAGCACTTGGTGATGAAATAGACTTACATATAAACAATAGCTAATTTAAATGAAATAGTGCTAAGTTATATGTCATCATTTTTAGTTAAGGGTCACATGAATAAACCTTGGGCACTTCACTAATGCTTTAGTGAGCATATTATACATAAAGCAGTGCAATATTTCGAAAGCGCAGCTTTTGGATGAACTTCAAGATGGTGTTTTTAGCATTAGTTAATTATAATGTAAAGCCCAAAAATTTAGCAAGATTTAAAGCATGCTAGGCAAAAAAAGAAGAAAAAGGAGCAGACAACAAGAATTCCAAAAGCTACACTAATATCTCAACGGAAAAGTTATTGGCATATCGTGCAATAGTCAACAAGAATTCCTCCTAAAATAGACTCCTTACCAATCTAGAATATTTGGACCTTGCCAAGAATAATCTCACCGCACCATGAATATCCACATTGACATCAATATTAAAGATCACAAGTCCATAACACATTAACACATGACAATGGAATAAATAAATTAATTACAATGGAGTAATTAAATTCTTAATTAAAATACACCCTTCATGATGATCGACGCGATATAGCTAGCTTCCTCACTGGGTTCTTCCTCGAGCTCGATGCCGCCTCCGAAAGGTGGTAACTCGTCAAATTGATTGTATTCTTCCTCGTCCACTACATTCTCAACTCCGACAATCCTCCTTTTTCCATGAAGAACTACGTGGCGCTTCTTATTTGCCGGTCGGTTACATAGAAGACTTGAACAACTTGGTTAGCCAAGACGAATGGTTCGTCTTTGTATCCGACACGCTCGAGGTCCACGGTAGTGACGCCGCATTTGTCGACCTTCACCGTGGGAGATGGACCCAACGGCACCAAAAAGGGGATCTTGAAAAGCACGTAGTCGATCTCCTATATCTCCTCTATTTGCCCATAGTACGAGCTCCTCGACCCATCGGCATCGAATGCATCTATGCGACACCGCTTTGCTCAGACCGTGCTCTTCCTATCCCGAGTGCCGTATAAAATGTGTACCCATTTATGTCGTATCCTTGCCATGTGACAATTGTAAAATGTGGCCCTCTTGCCAACCATAGCAACAGATCATCACTTGATGACCTCCGAGTGATTCGCACCTTTAACCATTCGTTGAACCGAGCGGTTGTGTTCTCTCGTGATCCAAACCTCCGACCGTCCGGATTCATTGGCGTGCACTCATGTCTTTGTGCTCATCGATGTACGGGGACACTTGGGTCATGTGTTGCAAGACCGTGAAATGGGCTTGAGCGCACGTATCGGATCGGGAGTGATTGATTTCCTTCCGATGGTCCCGATACCATCCAGCTCCCCTCATGACGAGATAGAGGCACACCAATCGGATCCACCGAGCCATGTAGTCGACGCAGAACTCAATGACCTCTTCCGTTGCATAACCTTCGATGATGCCGCCCTCGGTCGAGATCGATTCCGTCGTAGGACTTGAGAATTCCATGTACCTCTCGAACGGGTACATATGACGAGAAACACAGGTCGCATATCTTTATCTCTTTCACAAGGTGAACAATGAGATGGACCATGATATCGAAAAATGACGGAGGAAATACATCTCAAGATGACACAGAGTCGTCACTACCTCGGCTGCAGAGCATCTAGTCCTTGGGGATCGATGACCTTCTCGAGCAATTGAGTTGAAGAAATAACACGACCTCAAGATTGCCACTCGGACCTTGTTCGGCAAGATACTCCTAATTGCAACAGAAGCATTTGTGTCATCGACACACGACAATCATGCGACTTCATACCAATTAATTTCAAATCTTGCATAGAAACAAGTTTCTTAATGTTAGCGGAGTAACCAGACGGACTTTCACACCGCAAAGCTCGCACGCTTCATTTCTCTCGGCCTTGGACAGAGTGTAGCAAGTCGGGGAAGGTACGCTCATCTGTGATCGGTCTCTTTCGGTGCTAACTCGGTCCTTATGTTCATATCGACCAAGTCACGCCGTGCGTTAACACCATCCTTTGTTTTGCCACTAATGTTCAAAGAAGAGACCAATCAAGCTATCACATACATTCTTCTCTCGTGCATAACGTCGATGCAAAGGCGAACTTCTAAGTACTCCCAATAAGGCAAGTCCCAAAAATTGACCGCTTCTTCCGGATGTTCTTCTCACGGGTTCTTAATTTACGTCCCTTCCCAAGCACAACATCGATATCCTTAACCATATCATAGACCTCTTTCCCACTAAAAGCCCTTGAAGTCGAACCGCCTTCCTTATTTCCGTCGAATTGTTTCTTCATCTTGCGGTATGGGTGACTCCTCGGAAGGAACCTACGGTGACGATATATACGCTTTATGCGAGTTGTTTAGCCATACACTCTCGTAGCATCTAAGCGGGCGACGAGCTTTGGCTCCTTTTGTATCAAGCCCGACAGTTACCAAGGGCGGGAAAATCATTAATGGTGCGTAACAACATGGCGCGTAAAGTGAAGTTCTCTCGCTTGTACGCATCCCATACCTGCACTCTTCGCTCCACAAAGGTCACAAGATCTTCCAAAGAATGGTGCTAGGTACACATCAATATCATTCCCAGTGTTGCTTCGCCCTTGGATAAGTAGTGACATCAAAATGTACTTCCGCTTCATACAGAGCCAAGGAGGAAGGTTGTACATACATAGATTCACGGGCAGTGCTATGTCGGTGCTCATGTTACCGAAAGGATTCATTCCATCCGTACTCAACCCTAACCTTATGTTCCTCGGTTCCGCACCGAACTCTTCAAGCTCGATCGAAGTTTCTCCACCGCGTAATCAGCAGGTGTCTTAGCTTTCCATCTCTCTTACGCCCTCCGAGTGCCAACGCAGCAATCTTGCCTCCTTTGGGTTCGCAAATAAACGCTTCAAACGTGGGATTATAGGTAGATACCACAACATCTTAGCAGAGGTCCTTGCTTCACCTTAGCAAGATTTTGACGCTTGTATCGGGATGCTTTGCACACGGACAATAATGCATGTCTGCATACTCTTTACGGTAGAGGATACAATCGTTCGGACATGCATGTATTCTTTCTACTTCCATTCCCAATGGGCAAATAACCTTCTTTGCTTGATAGGTGGTGTTTGGGCAACACGCTTCTCCTAAGGATGTCCGCTAGGAGACCTAACAACGCCGTGAAACTCTTATCGGACCAACTATTGCTTGCCTTCAATTTCAGCGGTTCAAGCACGGTTGACAACCTTGTGTATTCTCGCTTGCGGCCGTGGAACAAAGGTCTCACCGAGTCCTCCCTTAAGCCCTCGAATTTACAAAACTCTCTCTCATTTGTAGTTCTCTTACGCATCGCGTAGCATCCGATCCAGTTGTCATCGTGCCCCTATCCTCATCAAAAGCACACGTCCACATCCGCAAATCGTTGACTTCCTCGGCGATGTCGCCATTATTAACTTCGTATAATCTGCTCTTCACCGTGGTCGGTCCAACATGTATACCCTTTTTGAAACCCCTTCAATCAAGTGCGCCCGATCTGCGCAAGTTGTTAAACATCTTCGATTACGCAATCAATGCACTGACAAGACATAAAATTTATCCCTTCTTCAACATATCCGCTCGTGGCTCTTCTAAAAGCAACCACGCCATTAATGTAATCTTGACTCACACGGTTCACACCGCACATCCATTCGATCCATCTACACTACGCATGTAACAAATTAGTGTCAAATTGATTAGCGATTAATTTATAGCAAACGAAAATGTGCAATATAAACTCATTCTCCAACATTTGTATCTAAGGTTATTGAAAGAAAACTCTTCACTAGTTATGTACCACACGCGGTGGCATAGCGTAGCCATGCCTACGGCCACAACCATGATCCCTACCTCTCGACACCGATATCTATCTCAATTGAACAATCATGCAACCCAAATATAGGCATCACCTCATACAACACTTATTAACCTAAAATACCGGAACCGTAAATGCAATATTGCTTGACCCAAACCCCACCGTCATCGTGAACCTGTGTAAATTTTATTTTTTTAAGCCAATTAATTATCCTAACTCAAATTTTAGTGATTATTAGACCTAATTCAATTTTATTAAGTTACCACTCCTAAGTCAAATTTTAGTTCATTAGTTATAAGGTTTCAAAACTAAGATTTGCAGGGCTAATATTATTTATTCCAACATTGACGGTGCAAGATCATGTGCTCATACCAGGATTAGAGGAGGAGCCGCAGGTTGGAGGAGCTAGGGCAGGGAAGTGGCGCCTGGAGCGGTAGACACAGCGCAGTGAGGAGCTAGGGCAGGGAAGTGGCGCAGGTTGGAGGAGCTAGGGCAGGGAAGTGGCGCCTGGAGCGGTATACACAGCGCAGTGAGGAGCTAGGGCAGGGAAGGGAAGTGGTAGACACAGCAGCGATCTTGCGAGAGGATGTCTCGGCCAATTTATATGAAGCACAGAATCGCTGCACGGTTCTATTTCGAACCGTGCGTGATAGGTACAATATCACGACGGTTACGAAAATAGAACCGTCGTGTAACATCACGCACGGTTCTATTTCGAGCAACCGTCAGGATATCGCGACGGTTCTATTTAAGAACCGCTCAGTAACTTCGCCGACGGTTCTATTTAAGAACCGTCAGCGATATCGCTGCACGGTTCTTAAATAGAACCGTCGCATAATATCACGACGGTTACGCTTGAGTAACCGTCAGTGATATTGTTTATCGCGCACGGTTCAAAATAGAACCGCTCGTGATAGGCCCGCTGCGCCAAAATATAGCCCAGACAGACCCAACACAGACGGTTCCAAAGGAACCGTCTGTGATGGGCCGTCTGCTATAGCCTCTTTTGTAGTAGTGAACGTAGAATGCACATACGTTACCTTGTAGTAGTTACTGGTGGCACTGCAAAAATAGAAGTGTGATATAGCAACATAGACGCTAACTGATCTACATGATTTCAAAATGTTATCCTCGGACATTTCAAATAAAGTAAAACTACAATAGAATTACGAATAAAAATTAGCAAACCCGCTTAGAATATTATGTTATATATGCTGCCCTTCAAAAGTTGAAAGTGAGAGCACTATAGCACGCTAGTAACAATCACCTTTTGCTCAAATGCACATGACACGGCGTTAGAATGCAAAAACACGCTTTCCTTTCCCTCTCAAATTAACGTCAATATGAAACAAGCTAAAGTTTCGGCGGATAATTAATTAATAATTTGATGGTACAGTTCAAGCATATGTATATATGGAGTATGAGTATGTCAGGAACACTAGTTAACACTGATGACCTAGCTAGTAGATCAGTAGTATATATAATATATATATAGGATTAGTAGAGCCCACAAAAACACACTTGCATACACTGTGTCCACAAAAACCCTAGCCAGCAAACTGGAGTATCAATCTTTTTCCTATAGCCACTCTTAAGTTTTCCAGCACGTGTTTATTTTATCCTACGTTGCTTTCATGCCCTATCTAGCACTCGCTCAATTTTACATTCAACACTGCAATAGTGGTCGTAAAGGCAGTGTCTCTCCCTTATCCTTTGCTGCTTTTAAAAAGGGTTAAGTATAGCACCGTGTTCATCTCACCACCATGTACGTAGGAGCGCATGTACAACCGCATACCATGCGTGCGTACGTGTGAGCGCAGGACGTAGATCTTAAAAATAGCCAGCTCCGATGACTAGCTGCTTCAACGGCGGCGCTGGCTGGCCGGAGCCCGTGGTGCGCGTGCAGGCCGTGTCGGACGCCTGCGGCGCGACGATCCCAGAACGGTACGTAAAACCGCCGTCCGAGCGGCCGTCGCTGCAGCCAGCCTCCCCCTCCCGTGGAGGCGGCCTGAACATCCCGATGGTGGACCTGTCAATGCCTGACGCGGACGCGACGGCCCGCGCCGTGGCGGCGGCCTGTCGGGAGTGGGGGTTCTTCCAGGCGGTGAACCACGGCGTGCGGCCGGAGTTGCTACGCCGGGCGCGCGCGGCGTGGCGCGGCTTCTTCGGGCAGCCCGCCGAGGTGCGCGAGCAGTACGCGAACTCGCCGGCGACTTACGAGGGCTACGGCAGCCGCCTCGGCACGGCCAAGGGCGGGCCCCTCGACTGGGGCGACTACTACTTCCTCCACCTCCTCCCGCCGTCGCTCAAGAACCACGACAAGTGGCCCTCCCTTCTTCCGACCCTACGGTACGTACAAATTAACACGTCGCATATATACATGCATGAAAGCCTCGCATACATCCTTCACCAAGTCAGCTAGTTGATGTATACGCATGGCAGGGAGACGACGGAGGAGTACAGCGAGGAGCTGGTGAAGCTGTGCCGTAGGGTGATCGGGGTGCTGTCGAGGGGGCTGGGGCTGGATGGCGTGAGGCTGCAGGCGGAGTTCGGCGGGGAGAGCGGCGAGGGGGCGTGTTTGAGGGTCAACTTCTACCCGAGGTGCCCTCAGCCTGAGCTGACACTCGGCGTGGCGGCGCACTCCGACCCCGGTGGCATGACCATGCTGCTCGCCGACGACCATGTCAGGGGGCTGCAGGTGAGGAGGGATGACCAGTGGATCACCGTCGACCCGGTCCCCGACGCCTTCATCGTCAACGTCGGGGACCAGATCCAGGTATATTCACACACAGCGTACTATGCATGTACGTACGTAAGTAAGTAAAGCTAAGTTGCAACAAACTGAAAAGAGAATTGTTATATGACTTTCAATAGTTTTTAAAGCTAAAATATTCACTTCTTTATTCATTAGATGTGCTATAAAATTTGTGTTGTTCATGTGCTACAAAAAAAATCATAATAGTTGAATTTTCATTCGTCCGATATGTTTTGAGATTTGTTTTTTTTCTCATCTGATGAATTGGGTCCGAATTTATTATGATTTTTTCTTCAGAACATAACGGGTTCACCACATTGTCATATTTTGTTAGTATATAATTTTATTTTTTATCTTTGTTTTTTCTCAACCTCTCAAAATACATATGAAGAACATAACGGGTTCACTATATTACTGTATTTTATTGGTATATAATTTTATTTTTTATCTTTATTTTTTCACAACCTCTTAAAGTATATGTGAGATGTAATCAAAATATTAGTTATTAAGACTTTCAAGAATAATTACAATAACCGAGAATCAAAATTATATGGATAATTTATTATAATTTATGTATAATGAAGTTGTAGATAAACTTTCAGAGTGTGATAGTTTTTTTATAGAGAAAACAGTGGAATTAAAGAAGAGAGAGGCTATTCTCAAATGTTGACACGTGTCATTGGACCTACATCACAAACAGAAGAAGAAAACTGCTGTTCCAACCGAAACAAAGGGTCTGCGAATCCGGTTGATTGTGTCGGGACACAAGGACGAATCCACATGAAAGATAGGGTTTTTTGTTACATGAAATTAAATCCAGTTATTCTATTTTTTAAAAAAACTTTGCAACATATAATCAAGCTTATTTTAGTGCATCTATAAGAAACATATCTTTCACTACTATATAAATCGTGCTTACCCGACAAGAAAAATATGCATGCATATATATGCACTGAAACTGAAGTACTGACGACATAGATTTAACAATGTACGAACCCATCCTCATGTTCCGTTCCTCTTTAGCAAAGGCTAGTAGCTAGTGAGCACGCACAGTTATAACCCAAGAAAAAGAGGAAGACGCATAGTTATTTGACTTTTATTCTTTTCACAGCGTAAGTTGCAAAGTCAGGTGCTATTTGACCCGGTTTCAGCTTCCAACTTCAAGAAGCTGAAGTTGAAGCTAGCTAATTAAACAAGACCTTCTATTGTTATGAACGGTGGATTTTTTTTTTCTAAATATATGGAGGTTGATATGTGAATGCTAGGTCTTGATTTATCCGCGGAGTGAAGCATGTATGTATGATAAACCTTGATTACTAACACCTATAAAAATATATGTATATATTTGTGGTTAAATTATCTTTATATTATTATTTTCTTATTGATGTAACTTATACAAATGGGTGGATTTGATTGCTAACACCGTAGCAAATAAAAAAAAACGACTTATTTCTCCTCGATCTCATAAGTTACCGGCCTAGGACCCCTTTGAAATAGAGGAACCCCTTTGAAATAGAGGAATTTTTAGAGGAATTATATTTCCATGAGATTCACTCAACATTCCTTTCTAGAGTAAAAGAGCTAGCTAGCATGTTAGAAAAGGTTCAGGTGCAGCTGACACCTGCTCAGATTCCTTTTCCTTCCTCGCTAGTTCCACTAGCTAGTTTAACTCTAGTTTGTGTTCACTTGCTAGAGACGTGTCTAATCAGACTATGTCGTTAGTTGGACTTGCACTTGATGGGCGCCAGTGCTATCACTCATCAAGTCTTATCTTCACCTGAAGTCCTGAGCCAATCGCTCATATAGTTGCCATGCCGCCAATTGTCTGCCTACGTGGGACTACCAATAGCCTCATCTAAATAACAGCACATGCATTTAATCCTGGTCCATCTTTATTTGTTTTGTTAACTAGTAAATATTGGATTATTTCAGTGAGCAATTCCAAAGTTGCATACCTTCGTACGCATGATGATCAATCTGTTGTCCCATATGCATCCATGATGTCATATACTCGTACGTAATTGTAACCATGCATGTTGCACATATATGTACGTACGTACGCATGCAGGTGCTGAGCAACGCGGCGTACAAGAGCGTGGAGCACCGGGTGACGGTGAGTGCGGCGGATGATCGGCTGTCGCTGGCGTTCTTCTACAACCCGCGGAGTGACCTGCCGATCGCGCCGATGGCGGAGATGGTGGCGCCGGGCCGCCCGGCGCTGTACCCGGCGATGACCTTCGACGAGTACCGCGCCTACGTCCGGCAGCGTGGCCTCAGCGGCAAGGCGCAGCTCCAGTCTCTGCAGCCGGCCGTCACCTGCGTCCCTCCAGCTGCTACTAGCCCTGGCGTTTCATCGTTCTCTACCACTCTAGCTCGCTAGCTAGCCTACTCAGATCAGGCCCGGTTTTTGTACATACGATTGACCGGTATACGTTGCGTACGTGCGTACATATATACCTAGATGAAATTGTCACGTCGTGTCAACTTGATCAGTATACATTATTCTATATGATGTATACATTATTATATATGATGTATTAATTAAACCTAGCTAGTGATTGTTCGTTTGTGACGATAATTACTTAATTAGCTATTGCTTTTCTCTCAATATCATGCTCTGATAATTGTCACCTCATGTTCTGATAATTGTCACCCGGATGTTTTTGTTGTTAAAATCATCTTGGATGTTTTTTAGGGACAAAACATCCGGAAGCTGTACGTACATGTGTGGACACACCCTTGTTTTCATAAAAGTACACATTTGCGCGTGCTGTGTACATGTGACAGATATCGAGGCTATGACTTGACTCAATTCATGGGTCTGCTGGTTTACTGACCATAATTTTAATTACCTGGAGATCTCTATCAGGTTTTCGTTCTCTCATCGGCAGCTAGGCCAGCGATCTAGTGCCTTCCTTTTTTTTTTCTTTGCACATTGATCGTTACCGTACCCGTTGTGCTTCTTGTAACCAAGCTCTGACATGCTCACATAGTTACATGCACACACGGAGACCACACACGGTATGTTAGAAATTAGATAATAAAAAATAGACACCGATTTTTACGTGAAAAATTCTTTCGGGAAAAACCACGAGCACACGACGGCGATCTTCACTATATCGTAAAAATGTTTACAAAATGTAGGGATTTTAATAAGTTGTCAACTCTTCCCGTGCGACTTACAAGGGGTATATATATTGACATAAAACTGACTCGAGTCGAAGACGGAAATAAATCCGAAAAAGAAGAAGAATTCGTACTTGAATTCGACTCACTCTCAACAGGAATATTAGTAGGCAGTTTATCATGAAGCATAACAGATTCATTAAACACAACGTTTCTGCTAATCACAACCTTATTTGTTTCAGGATTCCACTACTTATATCCTTTAACACCAGATTTATAACCAAGAAAGATGCACTTATCAGCTATACGCTCTAATTTTCCATTGTCGACATGAGCATAAGCAGTACAATCAAAAACTCTCAATTCTGAATAATTTGTTGGGGAACCAGACTATACCTCAATTGGAGTCTTCTTTTCAATTGCAATAGAGGGTGACTGATTAATAAGATAGCAAGCAGTGGAAGCGGCTTCAGTACGAAAATGCCTATGCAAACCTGCATTTGACAACATGCAACGGGCTTTTGAAATGATGGTTCTGTTCATACGCTTAGCTACACCGTTTTGTTGAGGAGTATGGAGAACGGTGTAGTGCCTAATAATACCTTCAGTTTTGCAATATGATTCAAATTCATTAGAACAGAATTACATCCTATTATCAGTGCGAATCTTCATTACCTTCTTTTCCGTTTGCCTTTCAACCATTTAAATGCTGAAAATGCTTCTGATTTATGCTTTAAGAAATAAGGCCACACTCGTCTAGAGTAATCATTAATAATTGTTAACATATAACGAGCACCTCCTAGTGATGGCTTGCGAGATGGTCCCCATAAATCAGAATGTACATAATCCAAAATACCTTATGTAGTATGAACCGAATTATTGAACTTCACCCTCTTGTTTTTGCCGAAGATGCAATGCTCATAAAATTTCAGGCCGTCGATGCTATATCCTTCCAAAAGTCCTCTCTTGCTTAATTCCACCAAGCTAAGTCCACTCATATGCCCAAGACGCATGCCAGAGATTAGTAGCATCAGAATCTGATAACCTTTTTGAAACAGCAGTAGCATTACTTGTAACTGTCGTACCTTGGAGATAATATAGGTCATTGGAAGCCTTTATGTCACCTTTCATTACAACAAGAGAACCTTTGATGACCTTTAGGACTCCACCTCCAGCTGAATAATTGTAACCTTTATCATCAAGAGTACTCAACGAAATATGATATCTCTTCGTATCCAAAATGTATCGAACATTCGATAAGGTTCTGATGGTGTTATCAAACATCTTGATCCAAATAGAGCTAATGTCTGCTACTTTACATGTTGAATCATCACCCATCAAAACAGAACCAACACTATTGACTAGCTCATAAGCGGTAAACATCTCTATTCGGGAACATATATATGAAAAGTGTAGGTAGTATCAAGAATACATTCATCATTAGTTTCAGCACATCCAGCAAAAATATAAACAACAAGCATCTCACCATCAGAACTACTATCACGAGCTATATTTGTTATATCTTCATCTTCTGTTTTATCTTTTGGTTTGTATGTGTCGTTCCTCTTTTCTTTGTTATGCAACTTATGGCATTCAGATATATCGTATCCACTTTTTTTACAATATTTGCACGACTTGTAATTGCCTCTGGATTTTGACCGGTCCTTGTAGCCATTCGAACTGTTGCCTCGAGGTCCATTGCTTGAGTTTTTCTCCTTTTGTTGCTTGTGAACCTGAACCTTTTTCTTTTTTTTTCTTTTATTTGGCATGCAAGGCTTCATAAAACCTCATTGAGAGTCAGTATATCACGACTGTACAATATGGTATCCCTGAAATTTGAGTATGAACTAGGCAGAGAACACAAAAGAATTAAACTTAAATCTTTCTCATCATATTGTACCTCTATTGACTTTGGGTCAGAGACAATCTCTTTAAATTATGAAAGATGATTCAACACATTACCTCCCTCTTGTAATTTGTGTAAGAACAATTTATTCTTGAGATGCATCTTGATGGTGAGATCCTTTGTCGTGCATATTTCTTACCACTTCAACCATATAACACCGACCGACGTGATTTTCGGCACCTCTTGCAGAATATTATTATGCAGGTGAAGTTCAATTTGGGTCAGTGCCTTACGGTCCTTTCTCTTCTCTTCATCGGACCAAGTATTTGTTGCCTTCTTTCCAAAGCCATCCAGTGCCTTATCCAGATCGGATTGCGCCAATAACGCCCGCATCTTGACTTGCCACAAAGAGAATCGTGTGTCCCGATCTAACAGTGGAGGACCATACTTTAATGATGACATGTCGAACAAACCCTAGATTGAAAATGGGCAACGAACATGGCTCTAATACCACTTGTTAGAAATCAACATGCCAATAACAAAGTAGATCAAGAACAGGGTGACACCGATTTTTACGTGGAAAACCCTTTCAAGAAAAAAACCACGGACGCATGACAACGATCCTCACTATATCAGAAAATGTATTTACAAAACTTAGGGATTTTAATGAGTCATCAACTCTTCCCGTGTGGCTTATGAGGGGTATATATGTTGGTATAAAACTGACTTGAGTTGAAGATGGAAAAAATCTAAAACAGAAGAAGAATCTGTACCGCGTCTCCAGACCTTGGCATCTTTAGAATTCGGATCACATATGAACACCGCAGTCACAACCCCCCCCGGCAAAAGTCAGTTCCTACCTGCTGGACAAGTGGAAGTGCGACCTCACCCATCGGGTGATCCTTCACCTCGACTACAACGAAGACCAAACTACCACACCGCTAGACGACTTCATTACCTCCGCGGGACAAGATCCCCTACAAGCTGATCATCTCCAGGCTCCCTTGGAACCTCGGGGCCATGACAGCACGACGGAATCCAAAGGGGGTCCTAGCTGCTTGCCCCCCACCCCAAGCACTTCGGCAAACAGAGGAGGTTGATGACAACCTCACTGGGGAGGAACACCACAATGCAAGTGGTCGCCATCAACCCCGCCGCCGATCGACCGAAGATGACCACCTGTCGCACTTTAATCGCATACGCAAGGATGAGGACGACGATGATGGAGATGATGGTCGCCACAACCGGCCAACTCATCTCGACCACGGTTGTTCCCTTGTATGGACCGATAGGTTTTGGCTGGGTTCGGGTGGCGACCACTCGCCCTGGTGCGGGCAGGTGGACTATCACCACAGAAACGGCGATCAGCGCAGGGATGACCTTGGAGATGTGACTCCCCACCTCGGGGCACCCTTGGTGGGCCCTGATTGCTTCGCCCCACCCAAGCCGTCGCCTCAAGAGCTCAAAGCAAAAGCAGACCACACCCTATAAGAGCTTTTCTCCTCCTACGCCAAGTACCTGAGATAGATTCTCCACGAAGTGTTCGACAGTGCCCCCCCAACACGACTACCGTGCAGCCGCCTCCCCGCCCCTTCGAGGAAGCACGATTCGAGTGGCTCCACAAGGTGGAGGACTACATCAAGGCCACGTGCAATGCGGCTGTCAGACTGGGCCTAACCCCATGTCAGGGGGTAGAGTCGCCTCCTGTTGCAAAGAGTGCGTCCATGGAGCCCTCGGCAGCCACCCTTCGACAAGCTTCTGTGAAAGCGCAAGCTCCCACCGGCTACACCTTCGCAGCAAGCACCGTGGTGTTCCTCTCTAACCCAAAAGTCCCAAAACCGGCCCTCGAACCGCTATCGGACCACTTCGAGGAGGAGGGTCTAGGGCCATCCACCAGAAGCCGCCCTAGAGCTCTACCTAGAAGAGCTTGGCCTTCCCGCTCCGCAGTTGAACCTCTGCGAGCCACCCTAGCTGGGGGACCATTGTAACATCTCAATTTTCTGAGCTCTAAAAATCTTCTGAATAGTTACTAGTTGGAAAATTTACCATTTGAATTTTTATTGAATTTCTTTAAAGCTTAATATGGACTTTTAATATCAAAATGATTTAATATGATTAATCCCAACATCAACAATTGTTAAAACTATTTTATTTGGATTCTATGTGGTAGGATATATTTTCTAGAATTTTTTGGAATTTTTCTGAGTTCATCTGCTATTTTCTAATTGCTATTTGGATTTTTAGTACTTATTAAAAAGAAAAATCTATTTTAAATCCTGGAACAGTAATTGGGCCAAAACCCAATAACTGTTCTGGTTCGGCCCGATCCAATACGGCCCGTTTCTCTCCCACACCGCAGCCCGGTCCAACTCCCGCTCGCGTGTTCACCTTCTCCCGCTGCCTTGTGGACCCCGCCGTCGCCAGCTCAGCATCGTCTTCCACCTAGACTCCCATGCTGAGTCCGAGTGCCGCATGTCTTGCACCGCCATCTCCCTCTTAATCTCTACGCTCCGGTGCTATATAAGGGTTTCGACCCGCGTCAATTTCCTCGCCTCGCCTTCCTCCACCGAAACCCTAGACCCTCCGCCCCGGTTTAGACTTCTCGACACCTCAATCGCCGAAGAGCCGCCGCCAAAGCTCCTTTGCCGCCGCAATTCATCACCGTCAGACCACCTCCGCCCGAGCTTCCACCGCCTTTGGGTGCGCATTAGCGTGGGCTACGCTGTGCTTCAATCATCCCCTCCCTAGGATCGCCGCATCGCCGTTTTCGGTTTCATCCGATAATCCGTCGCCGCCTCCCTTCGCCGATATACGTCTCCCGTGTGTCATTGGCCAAATTTCGCACATCACCAGGTGATGCGGACATCCTTAGCTATGTTGTTTCATACAATATTTTTAATTCATTAAATACCTCAGAACAACATGAGCTTACTAAGAGAGTTGAAAAACAAGAGAAGCTTATCCAACAGGTGAATCTGTTCACTGAATTTCCTTTTAAATTAGATTAGAATTTCATACTACCTAAAACTAGTGTTTTGCTTGTGCTCAGATTGGAAGATTCAATAATGAACGGAGATGAAGGATATGAGGTTGTTCTTGAAGAAAGGCGATCACAATGGAGGAGAAGCTCGTGGGAGACAAGCAAGGGAAGAGAAGCCCAAGAATCCAAGTCAAATTCGAAACTTTCACAAGCCCAACCAAATTCAAATTCGGAATCAACTCATAATTCAATTCGGATTCGGAATCAGCCTCAAATTCGGATTCGGAATCAGCAGGACAGTCCGGATTAAAACGGCCATAACTTTCACAAAACGAGTCCGATTCGAGTGTTCTTGGGCTTGTTGGAAAGCTAACTTCAAGCCCGATCCAACGGATCCTCCCTCACTCCGAAATTCGTCCCGTATCAAAAGATATGATCAAATCAATATGACGGTTGTAAAATCAGAGTTGCCTTTTCTGTTTTGGAATGTGTCGGAATTGGAGTAGGACTCCAAATCCGAATTAGAATAGGAGTAGGGCCTCTTGGCCAGCCATGAGGAGGAGTAGGGGCACTATATATAGAGGGGTAGACCCCCATTGTAACCTCACACCATGTTTGATATATTTTCAAAGCTTTTGCTTGATTCTCCTGTTGTGCTTATAGCCAATACAGAGGGAATTGAGCGTTGAGAACAAGGGGTCGTTCTTGCTTTTCCGTTGGGAATTGAGGGTTCGTCGATCTTTGCTTGTGGTCAGCGAGGATCCAATCAAGTGTGTGTTTGGGCGAATTTTCCATAGAGTTGCAAGTCCGTGCATTGGCGCGGGGGATCAGCTGGTGGTTCGTCAGGATACACAAGTTATCGAGAGGTTCTATGTCGAGAAGATCGGGCACCCTGCATCACCAGGTGCTCCACCCTGTGCTCGTCTGAAACCCTCTCCTCCCGCTGTTTCTCCTCCACCGGAGCGTCACCGCTGCACCCGGGAACTTCGCCGCCACCATTGTCGCCACCGCCGGCGAGCCCTTGCGGCCCTTGCCGATCCGCCACCTCCAATAGCTTCATCGCCTTCTCGGCAACCCATTTTGCCACTTCCCAATGCCGCCTCGCCACCGTTCGCCGTAGACGCTGTCGTCAACATTGCTGGCAAGGGTTGCCGTCTCCGTTGCTTTTTGTGCTTCCCCGGCTGATGTGGCATGCTAGCTCATGGGCCACGGCATCATCCACGTCACCATCTTTGCTTGTGTAGCAGCCTTGTCAGGAGTTCAATCAGCAGCCATGTGGTGCACCCGAGCCAAGGAGCCATGAGCTCAGTC
Organism: Hsuehochloa calcarea; assembly: GCA_036346395.1. Taxonomy (NCBI): domain Eukaryota; kingdom Viridiplantae; phylum Streptophyta; class Magnoliopsida; order Poales; family Poaceae; genus Hsuehochloa; species Hsuehochloa calcarea. The sequence goes on from CM070598.1 coordinate 52,915,453, forward strand.
CATCATGGACCATCTCCCTGACAGTGGGACCCACCTGTCAGGCTATCTTTTCTTTTCTTTTTGGCCGAAAATCCATGCTAACGTCAGCTGATGTCATAATTCCTTTTTCTTCAGAAAAATAATTCAGTAAATCTGGAAATTCTGATTTTCATTATTTCATGTGATTTCAAACTTCCAAAGCCTATATCTTTTGCATCCGAACTCCGATTGAGCCCATTAAAATTTTTAAATTTATAAAAATTCAAGATCTATTTATTTAAGATTTTTATTTAAATTTTCAAGTTTTTGCCTCTGTTATTTTTTTTATTTCGTTTGTGAGTAGACGTTAATTCTTCTGGGACTATTGAAGAAGGAGAAGTGCCTCAAGATCAAGACCAATACCTAGACCTATTCCAAGGCAAGTTATAAATTTGATCATGTTGAACCCAGTTTTCAAAATACTTTGATTCAAATTATTGCATTCTATTTTAAGTATTTGTTTAAATACTTTTGGGTTTGGTTATTAATCCAAATTGTTATATCCACCTTCTCTATTGTTATGCCATGATCTTTTGTCACCCTAGGTTGGTTCATTATTAGTTGGTATTATCGTAGCACCAACGTGGGTTGATTAGATACGAGTAGATTGCTTAGCAATGCTACGAGTCATCATTTCATGTGAGTTGCAAATATGAACTTGACTAAGCGATTATGGAATTGTGTGAAGAAACAGTGTGTGATGTGTGCTATTACTCGTTGATAGCATGTGTTGCACTTAACCAACAGGGTGGGAAAAGATTTAGACTAAGGCAAGTGGTGGATACTGTGTGATATGGTGGAGCTGTGTGCTAGGAATGATAATCTATATGATTTAGTTTGAAATTAGAAGTCTTGCTTTGGTCAATTAAGGACTTAACTTTGTGCGTCATCGAACTGAGCCTCACTATACAACCACATGTCCGTATAGGACAGGCCTAACTTAGTAGGTTATAGAATCTTGCCATTGACAACTTAGGTTGTAGGTTAGTTGTGTGATAGGTGTAGGTGTGGACTTCAAGATAGGTCACATCGCGGGACGGTTCGCCGCATCCCTGTCCAACGGTGTGTGTCATACCAAACGTTGTGTGTATCGGTTGGACGACAGTAAATCACATCGGGAGTGTCAATGTTTAAGATGAAGTTTCTGAAAGGTTTTGTTATGGTCAGTGCTAGCTACACTGTTTGTATCTTGTGGGTAAAGTGTATAACCTCTGTAGAGTGTTTAATCAATTTATTCGAATAGCTGCGTCCGCGGTCATGGACATGCTCGGGGATTTCACACGAGGGGTAGATTTTCATAAAACCTTTGGGAAGGGAGCTGTGTGATCTAAGTCATATGGCTATGTGAATAACTTAATTAGACTGTGTGGCCTTCGTGGAAACAAATGCTAAATTATTATTGTTTATTTGTTTTGAATTGTGTTTTTAATCTATTACTTGTATTCAATTGCAAATGTTGCATTTCTGCCAAATAGCCACAAAAGATATTCCTTTGGAATAAGCTATCATCTATAAATTGCATTATGTGGTATGACTTGCGAGTACGGTTGTGTACTCATTCTTGCTTCAAACAATCAACAGAAGTGGAGAAGTCTTCGCCTGCATTTGAGGAGGAGTTTTACGAAGGTGTCGATCATTAGGGTCTTGATCCCACCCTGTGATGAACTGATGGGATTCCGCTGGAGTTTACTTTTGTTCCATTGCTATTTATTTCTTTATTGTCAGCCCTGCGTGGCTTAATAAATGTAAACTCGACCATAAGGTCAAAACCATTATTTTCTATTCAAATTAGTTGTTTATTCTATTAATCGTCTTGTGTGGATCAATATTCATATATGTTGATACTGTGTGCACTAGCGTGATCCTGGACCAGTGCAGAATACACAGAGGGTCCGAATTGTATTTTTGGGTCCTGACAACCATGATGCCCCAACCCTTGGTGGCAGTGGCGGCCTCGGGGCTAACAGAGCCGCTGAGGGCGACTCGACCTTCCCCAAGTCACCTGATCTCCCCTGCGGCTTAACAGACGCAAACCTCCCCTTTCAAGCCCTGCCGGGCCGAGATGGCGGGACTGCTCTAGGACACCTGCCACTGGTATCAGGCCCCCTAGCACTCCCTGAGGAACCCTCCAAAGAACTTGGGTCTACTAATCAAGTTATAGATGATGATTTCTTTGTATGTCAAATTTATGTTGATGATATTATTTTTGGGTCTACTAATCAAGATTTTTGCAAAGAGTTTGGTGATATGATGTCTAGGGAATTTGAAATGTTGATGATTGGAGAATTAAGCTACTTCCTTGGATTCCAAATCAAGCAACTCAAAGATGGGACCTTCGTGAGCCAAACCAAGTATGCAAAAGAATTGATCAAGAAGTTTGGTATGGAGGATGCAAAACCCATCAAGACTCCCATGGCAACAAATGGTCATCTTGACTTAAATGAGGGAGGTAAATCGGTAGATTTAAAGCTTTATAGATCTATGATTGGTAGTTTGCTTTATCTTACCGCATCTAGGCCCGATATCATGTTTAGTGTTTGTATGTGTGCTCGCTTTCAAGCAAATCCAAAAGAATGTCATTTAATGGTCATAAAAGAATTCTAAGATATTTAAAGCATTCCTCTAGCATTGGCCTTTGGTTCCCGAAAGGTGCTAAATTTGACTTAATTGGATATTCTGACTCCGATTATGCGGGATGCAAAGTGGATAGAAAAAGCACCTCGGGTAGTTGTCAATTTTTAGGAAGATCTTTAGTATCATGGTCATCCAAGAAACAAAATTCGTAGCCCTATCCACCGCCGAAGCCGAATATGTTTCCGCCGGAAGTTGTTGTGCTCAATTGCTATGGATGAGGCAAACATTGATGGATTATGGAATTAAACTGATAAAATGCCTCTTTTGTGTGACAATGATAGTGCTGTGAAAATTGCTAATAATCTGCTCAACACTCAAGAACCAAGCATATAGATATTCGCCACCATTTCTTGAGAGATCATGTGATCAAGGGAGACATTGAAATTAGCCACATAAGAACCAAGACCAATTAGCGGATATTTTCACCAAGCCATTAGATGAAGGCGCTTTTGCAAATTGAGGAATGAATTAAATGTCATAGATTATTCAAACATTGTTTAAATTTTTGTTATTACAATTGCTTTTTATTTGGTGTTATTTAAATATTTTGTAAAAGAATTTCTCAAATCTCATATTAAATTCACTATAATTATAAAAACTATGTTTATATATAATCTTCAAGATATTATATGCATAATGATCCCTAAATGATGTTTTATTGAGTGTAAATCTAAGGATCATTTGCAATTATTCAAAATTCCAAAGAAATCCGAGCTTTATCAAAATCCGGGACAATCGGTACATCCGAGTTATGCGAATCAGACGTCATGATCATGGATCATCCGGCGTTATAATAGCGGAACGTCCGCTTTCCTTTTGACCTTATCACTCCAAATGCTCGTCCGTTTTCCTTTTCATCTCACCAGCTCGGGTTCCTCTCTCTCCATCGGCGTCTCTCAAAACCCTCTCTCAAATCGAGTGGTTCTCTCGGTGGATCTCCAAGTCCTCGCGATCCTTGCATTTCCAAAGCTCTCCTTCCTCAAATCTCAAGGTAAAACATCTATTGATTCGTGTTTTACCGCATTTGGAGCACTCGGGCGCTTTTAGGGTTTTGATAATGCTGTTGATAACTAGCAATCTAATTGGGCAAAAGTGCTTCACTGGTGTCCTATGACCCTTGCGCATCCAGTTCTAGCACTCACTCTCTTAGATTCCATCAAAATCTCGGAAATTCTTCAACCCTAGTTTTCGGTCAGGACAATCGGACGTTCCGGTTCTTGAGGCGGAACGACCGCAGTTCGGACGCTAGGCCACATAACGGCGGATGATCCGATTATCTGATGAACCGTAAATTGTCATTTCTTTCAATTCAATTCAATTCAAATCTTCCTTGACATCTTATAATCACTCCAATCTCTGTATAGATGCCTAGAATGCGAGGAACATCCAAGAAGTCTCAGGGATCGTCAAGACAAGGGTCTTCGGCACCTCAACCTCCACTGCAAATTGAAAGAGTTCAACCCGACATTCCTGTTCGTCAAACTCGGCCGTTCGATGTAAGACCTGCAGGAAAAGGAAAGGAAAGAGACCACCCGAAACCGAGTCGTAAAATAGCTCAGGAAGTAAATCAATTGAGGAATCTGAATCCGAAGAAGAAGAAGAAGAAGAGGAAGTTCCTCCAAGGACAGCAGAAGATGATGATTTGATTGATCCTCCGGGGACTCCTATTGACCTACATCTTCTGTCAGCAGATGACTATGCCATCAAGCGCCATGTCAATCAATATCTTCTGAAGAATGACACATTAAATCCAAGATTCCACACAATCTTTCAAGAGCAAGTGTATGAGCAAATATATGGTAGGCACAAGAAATTTGCCGATCATAAATGGATTAAGTGGTCTAATATTAATACCTTGGACAAATACAGTGAAGTCTATCAGCTTTTCTACAATGTGGGTCTTCATGATCTTGTGGGCATAAAACAGAATTATGATGACAAGATCATTCGACAGTTTTATGCCACACTGCATATGTCCCATGACTTGAAGACTTTTAGATGGTGATCGGTGCGTAAATGTGGAAAGCACCAAAGAGGAATTAAAATGGTTCAATTTGAGTTTTGTGTTCATGACCTATTGGAGGTCCCGGTTTATTATGATAAGCGAAGTTTGCCACGTAAAATGATTTGTTGCGAGTTATAATGGTTCTTGATGATCGGCGTTTTGATCTTGAATGCTCGTTGTTCTTATCTGTAAAGATCCGACATTCTCTTCTTGTGAGGCTCATGTTTTCAATTGTGGACTCCACCTATGTTCAATGAGTTCATTGCCTAATTGGTGTTCCCTTGGTTACTGTGTTCACCGCGAGTGGTAAGCAATTCTTTAGTTGGTGAAGATCGTTTCTATTTGCCTCTTCTTTTGAGAAAGAATCAACACATTCTTTCCACGTGGGTCTTCGAAATATTTTCTAAATGTTGTAGTGAGTTTGATGTTGATCGTGTGGAAATTTGATCGCCCTTGGTGATATCGCTTAACATGAGAATACTGAGTTTTGTTTTCATGACCTTTTGGGAGTTCATGAATCATCTGAAGCGAAAATATTTTGGGTAACTTGAGGTATAGGATTATACTATTGCTTCTTAAGAGTTTAGTGTGATTTAGCCCTAAAGGGTCCTTGGTTTGGGTTAGCTAAGTGAGGTTGCAATCAAAGAAAATTATCGTCTATTCATTGAGAATCCGTTTGTTTTCCTGAAGTCTTGTAAAGGGAAATGTTTTGAGTTTTGTGGTGAAGACATTTGGATCTCATGTTTCATGAGTAGATGATCTGTTAGAACAAATTTGGCGTGTTGAAAAATGTTATTGGTTCTTAAGTAGCTCAGTGGATTGGACTAAAGAACTTACCTTGTTCATGTGGCAAGGTGTTATTCGTTCTAGGACTAATTGTTGTGTTAAAGGAAAAGTGCAGTAGAAGTACACGATAGTGCGAGTCAAGTTTTGTAACTTGAAGTATTTAAAACATGCCTAAATTTTACGCCCTTTTCACTCAAAAGATTTCGAGTTTCAATCGTAATTACGTTTTCTTATCGGTTGTTATTTGCTATTATTTTCTGAGGAATGTGTTCCCTCAACTACGAACTTAGTTTTCGTTTTCCAAGATCACCTTTAGCGTAATATTTTTCTTGGTTTCTTGGCGTAGTGGTGAGCAACGCTTTCTGTATGAATGAACTTCGTTTTTGTTCGCCTCTTCCTCTTGAGAAAGGATCACGCTTTGTGTTGAAGTGTTTGCAAGGTGAAGTTTTGCAAGCTGTTTGGTGGTGGATGAGTAATCGTAGCGATGATATTTTGCTACCAAGTTGTCGGAGGAGTAGTAGAATGTGAAATGGTTTTGATCTGTATCCCTTGGAGGGGAATTGATTCACCTGAAAAGTTTGGTTTCGAAGTAAGTTTGAAAAGTGTTACGACTGAGTAGAACCTATGGTATAGTGAAACTTCAGAACTTCAGTTCATGATTGAAAGGTCGAGGATTATCGAAGGTATGGAAACCTTGATTAATTTTATAGAGTAACGCAATTGGATATTATTGTGAGATTGTGTGAGTGATTTCGGATGATGTTAATGAGTAAGGATGTTAGAAGTGTGGGAATGTTAGATATTTAATTTTGATGATTTCACTATCTGTTAAAAAAAAAATTTGTTGTAGAGGTTTTGGAAGTTAGTTCTGGACTTTGCATTTTTATGCTAGACCTTTGGTCACACAATGATTGTGTGTAGAAAGTGGAATAATGGAGTTTCCTGAACAGTAGAATGATAATTAATAGAACCCTTCTGATGTAGTACATGATTGTGCGGGTTAAGGATTCTGAGTTGTTGTTCTTGGAAATTGGAGGTAATGTGTTGGTGTGGAACCTATTCGGTGGTGTCTTGAACACCTTCTATTAAATCGATTTTGTATTACCTAGAGTATCCGGTAGATTTCATAGAGTCTCTTCACAATGGTGTGGATGATGTACTTGAGTTTGATCATAATTTGAGGATACTTAACTAAAAGGTTTAAGCTCGTGTGGTATGCGATGAATTCAAATTTCAAGGATTCGAGAGAAATTTTATTCCTATAAGAAAGAAACTGTGGAAAGGAATGTTCATCGGATAATGAGGTGTTTTCTTGATTCTCGTTTGAGTTTGGTGTTGTTGACCGGTGTTTTCTGCAATTTGAGTTGAGGTTGTGTTGACATGTAGATTCTTTCTAATTCAAACAAGCGCAAGTGTTTGGTTTGAGCGTTCGATAATTTCTCCTTTGGTGGTCTTGGTGTTCATTTGTAAACTGCCTATTTAGAAAATGGAATTGTTTTGAGATGAATTGTCAAATTTGGAATTTAATCTTTTGGTGGAGCGTTAGCTTTGAGTGGACGCGTTGAGGACTCTCTATTTTCAATTGGATTCTATTTGTTTTCGAAAGTTGCAGAAATTAGAAAGTTGGTATTTCGTTTTGACCGTCTCGGGTTTACGCGCAAAATGCATAGCGTCGGGTGTGTTCAGTCTTGAGTGGGCAATGAACCATTCAAGGTTCGAGTTTTAGTTTAAGGCGTTGACCTTCGAGTATGGTCTTACCTTGATCCTCTTCGATGAGGTACCTAGAAAGTTCGGGTTGAGTGTTAGGTCGGCGTCTTTTTGGGTCTTTGGGTGGTGGTTTTCTCTAGTCCGAAAGAGTAGCTTGAGAGCCGGAGACCTCGTGCGCGATAAGTATCGGCACTGTTCGTTTATGGTACATGTTTTTCGTTAATAATTCGATGCAGATTTTCTTTGAATAAGATCGTGTTTAGATTCGAGGTCGAATCTCATTAAGGGGTAGAATGTAATACTCGGAATAGAATTCGGTTAATAGAGCGGTCGGAGGGTAAAAGACAAATGCAAACTCGAATTTCCAGTTCAGCGGGGTTTTCTGCATTTCTTCGCCAACTGGGCCGTGGGCTGCCACCTGAAGGCCCAAGAGGGGAGAACAGCCCAGGGGGCCGGCCAAGGGAGGGGAGGCACCCCCAACCCTAGCCGCCTCCCCCATTTCCCCTCTCCCTCCCCCTTGTGGCCGCCACCCTCCTCCCTGTAGTGCAGCACTTTTGTTCGTCAGATTTGGGTAAGTTCTGTACGTTTTCTGATCTTCTCATCTCTTAGAAAGTTGTAGGTTTTGTTCTTAGCTTTCCATAGCCACCGAGATCACGTGATTCCGCCTTACGGTTTAGGAGATATGATTTTTTTAGTGCGCGCTGTTCTGTCTGTCTGACGAGAAGGATCTGTCGGTTTGATCCTAGGTTTTGATTTAGTTAGAGCCATTTCCAGAACCTTCACCCAAATAAGTTATTGTAGCCCTTTAAATTATCTTTCAAAGCTGATAAAGATCATTCCATTTGGATCCGTAGGCTAAAAGTTACACTATTTTCTTTACTGCTGATCTGTTTTCTGGACAGACGTAGATGGGTTGGGTTGAGCAGTTAATTAGCCCTCTGTTTTGGCCGAATCAGGGGATTCCGCCAACTAATGTTTTGTAGCCTGATCAGTTAAGAATCAGTGAGCACTGGTTTCAGGTCTTTTAGAGTTACAGATAATTAATGGTGAATTTTCTCGTACAACTGCCCGTAGATCGATAATCTGGACTTTTGGCGTAGAGGTCAAAACGAACATTTGGGCGTGTGGGTTGATTAGAGGGTATCGTAGAACTCGTGTAACTATGTTATACCCTGTTATCCTTATTCTGTGACAATGATTGTACAGGCGGTGAGGCGGTGAGTGGAAGGACACATTCGTTGCTTCCCAATACGTCACAGCACGGAAGGCAAGTGCAATGTTTAACTTGTGTGAATTTGATGAATGCATGATAATTTGGTAACTTATGAGTATTCCTGTGATTTGAGCATGATGTGGTAGATTTCAATACCTTCTTCGTGATAAATTGAGATGAAGTTCAAGTTATGCATTTCATTCCATGCACACATATTTCCTTTCTTAGTCACGGGAGTGGAAACTTGATTAAGTCCCATTAATTCCAATATGGGCATGTGAGACCCACCATTCCAATGTGGGCAGCGTTGACCACCATTCCAATGTGGCAATTTGGACACCCGTATGAAACGTTCTTCATACGGTGATTGGATCCCGTGCTTGCAATGGCGGGCTTAAGTGAACACCGACGGTGTGTCACTATTTATACCCCAGTATAAGCGTGTGAAAAGTTCATTCTCCTTCAATGCATTCTTTCATTCCATCCATTCATTTATTCATTCCATTCAATCGTATATGTGTTCCAAGATTTGTTCGTAATTCCACTGGTTTGTGTTGTCCACTCTATGTTTGGTTATTCTTGTATGCACTTGCTGAGTCTTCGACTCACCCTTGCTTTGTATGTTTTAATTAGGTAATTGAGGAGAAGACCAGATGATTTGGTGGGGTAGTTCGGCACACTGCACTTCACTTTTATCCAACCAGAATAATTATTATTACCTTTCAGTCAAGCCAACTTATTAATTAAATTTCCAGATTTGTAATAATCCAACTTTGGTATTGCATGACTGTTCGTGGTATTATAATTGTTTATCCATTCTTTTCCATGAATCTGGTGATCGTTTATTGTCATTCTTTAGAAATTATTGTTGATTAAATCTGTATAATCCAGCTGTAAAGCTATCCTTAGTAGTTTGATAATTTTGCGTGACATCTTGGCTTCCGAATAGCCAGGGTGTTACACTTTCCCCAGCCCACGACGTCTTTCTTCCGCGTTAACTCGCTTCAACCATCCTTTCCTCTCTCTATATATTCCACCCCGACCCCACCTGTCATCTACAACCTCCGTTCGTCTTCCTGTGTTCGAGCCAGAGCGTCGCCAATCCTAGTCGTAAAGCACATTGATTCTTCCATTTCCACTTGACGAGGATTAAAAACTCTATGTATTTATTTTAATACATAGAAAAGGACCATATGTCTTTGTGGTCGTAACCCCTAAGGCTAACGACTTCACTGGTCGTAAGGATTCCAGAGGTTACATAATAAATACCCTGGTCGGACAAGGCCCCATACCTAGTCCCCGACCAGTTAACTGCTCATAATGCTATGAACTGATATCTGGATCCAAATCCAGGTATATCCTTTATCGTGTGATGAATGGAATACATGTTGTATACTCCATACCACACGACGTTACATAATCCTAAGACACTGACTAATGGTTGAATGTCTCACCGATATTTAACCGTACATCAGTTGATACTTTAATCAACTGCCACCTCTCTCCGACCAGACGCAACGCTTCACACAGGCATCTTCTCCAAAAACAACTGCCACCTCCCTCCGACCGGACGCAACGCTTCGCACAGGCGTCTTCTCAAGAAACAACTGTCACCTCTTTGGAAGCTATTTAAAGATGGAGCATGGAAGGAGGAGAGAGGGGGAAAAGCGAGACAGACAATAAGACTCTAGGAGGCAAAGAAGACAAGAGCATAGCCAACATCATACTCAGTGTAATTAGGATTAGTCATTTGCCTGATCGTAGGCATTCCTTGTAAACAACCAGTTCATAGTAATAAAGAGCGACCCCATTCTCTTCTAGGAGATACGCATCATTTTCCTCTATTTTTATATATTTTCATAAGATCAGCGATTTGATCGTCGACACCACTTGAGATCGTGCCCAATAATTACCATGATCACGTGTCACCACTTCTGCACACAATTGACCATTTCATCATTTACTCGCATTTCCCTTCGCCGCCAGATCGGCCATTAACGCTTGTACACGCCCCTGTCATTCCGACTACTCCTTGCCCTATAAAAGGGGGCATTGCCTTCACATTTCTTCCCTCTCACCAGTCCCCGCACCCATGACCACTCTGTTCGTTGCTTTTCGTCGGAATCAAAGTTGAAGCCTCACCCCCTGAAGCTTTTCCGCTGCCAATTGCCCCGCCATCCATCAGTCTCTAGTGTCGTCGTCCACACCAAAAGCTTCGTCACATCGTGTTTTACCTCAGGTGTACTTCTTCTTCGCCGAAGGATCATCAAAGCATCGTCATCGCTTTCACCCGTACCCCGCCGCTGCCTTTTTCTTCGTGGTCGGCCACTCCGTTGTGCTCTGCAGTCGTAAAGTATCGCGTGAGGTTCAACGTCTTCTCCTCTTCGTTTTGCGCATCTTCGCGTAGCTTGCCGTGGCGCGTAGTGTCGACGAGCTGTAGTCAAGCACCATCACTATTTCCCTAGGTAGTCGTAGCTCCTTTCAACTATGTTGTCGTAGTTTCTTCGAATAGGTAGTCGTAGTTTCTTTCGACTAGATAGTCGTAGCTTATGTCGACTAGATAGTTGTACCTTCCTTCGACTAGATAGTCGTAGCCGTTCTTTCGACCATTGTAGTCGAAACCCTTCTTTGGACCAGTGTTGTCGAAACCCTTCTTTCGACCAGTAGAGTCAAGTCCTTCATTTGACAAGTGTTGTCGAATCCTTCTTTTGACTAGTATAGTCGAATCCTTCTTTCAACCCGTGTGGTTGAAACCTTTTCTTCGATCAATGTAGTCGCAACCTCCTTCGGACCATGCAAGGTGAAGAGTACTCGAAGATAACCATTACCCAAAAGATAAAAAGTACTCAGAAGATGAACAGTACTCGAAGATAAATAGTACTCAAAAGATGAAACAGTACTCGAAAGATGAACAGTACTCGGAGATGAACAGTACTCAGAATTCTATCTTTTCTTATGACATCAAAACTTCCAGATGTTTGTTCTCCTTCATACGAACTCCAAATCCGTCGATTCTTGTTCCTAAATCCATATAAATTTTCATGATCTTGTTCTTTGCTTGGCTTCTGAACTTCCTGGTGCCTTGAGAGCAATCCACAGTGATAATGGCACGGAGTTCAAGAATGCACCTTTTGCCTCTTTCTGTGCTGAGCGTGGCATTGAGCATCAGTTCGCTTCTCCACACATCGCTCAACAAAAATGGCATGGTGGAAAGGAAGAACAGAACCTTAGTCAAGATGGCTAGGACGATGCTAGATGAGTATAGCACTCCGATGAGGTTTTGGGCCGAAGCTATTGCTACAGCTTGCCATATTGCCAATCGCGTCTTCTTGAGACCGTCTTTGGGCAAGACATCATATGAGCTTTGGTTTGGTAGAAAACTCTTTGTTTCTCATTTTTTTAGTTTTTGGAGCTAAACGTTTCATTATCAAGACAGGAAATCTAGATAAATTTGAATCAATGACTTTTGATGGTTTATTTCTAGGTTATCCTGCAAATTCGAGGGGTTTTCGGGTTTTTAATGTTGAGACTAACGTTGTTCAGGAGACATGCAATGTCACTTTTGATGAGACTAGCCCTGGAGCTAAATCAGATTTTTTAGGTAACACACAGGTGACGGAGAGCATCTTTGTAGAGGAAGATGGTGATGGAGTCGATTATACTTCTCCACCTGCTGCTGACGCTCCTATTCCTGTTTAAGAACCCGCTTCGACTATTTCACCTCCAATTGAGGCTCCTGCTGCATCTTCATCAACAACATTACCTGCGGAGGTCGAAGAGATGCTATCTTCCCCGGGCGCTCCACTTCACATTCAGAAGTGTCACCCTCTGGATCAGATGATTGGTCATCTTCATGAGCGAGTCACTCGCTCCAGGTATCACGATCCGAGTCTCTACTCCCATTCTGCATTTGTTGCTTCTTTTGAACCTCGTGATATATCACATGCTTTATCTGATTCTAGCTGGGTCAATGCCATGCATGAGGAGTTAGAGAACTTTGAGAGAAACAAGGTCTGGAACCTAGTAGAGCCTCCTAGTAGTTACGATGTGACGGTGGCCCGATCTTCTGAAAGGTACTGATAAGTCGATTGTGGAGAACATGACGTTGATGATCCAAAGGCTCCGACTAAAACAGATCGATCCCCTCACAATCACTACACCACTGCTCCGATGGTTACCAACCGTGCCGAACGCGGTTGACCTCGCCAAGAAGGCTATCTCCTGCAAGTGAATCGAGAACACAAGCAAGAGAGTAGAAGATGCAATCTGAAATTGTATTGCGGATAAAGATTAAGTTCACAAGTTGGGGTTCCTCAACCGAACGTGCGGTGAGACTGCTAAGCAGAATAATCTCTTAAGAAAAACCCAATGAAAACTAAAGAGGTGCGGTCTTCTTAAATTGGAGAGGGGAAGCCTCACATAACAAACAAATAAGGGGGTGGTACTATTCATATAGTACTATTTATGTAAACAGTACCACCATGAATAGATCAGCCCAAGGAGGGGGAGGCGGCTAGGAAGATGGGCCCAACGATTAGAAGGCCCAAATTGGTGATATAGCATCTTCTTTTGATGATTCTAAATTCTACATAAGGAATTTGGAGGTCAGGCTAGATCCGTTGGAAAGGTCTCGGAATAAGCTTTCCAACAAGCCCAAGAACACTCGAATCGGACTCCGTTTGTAAAAGTTATGCATGTTTAAAGTCGGTGCTGTCTCCAGTGGCCGAATTGGATTCCAAAACGTATCCAGCTTGAACTCTTGCTTGGCACGTGGTGTAGCACCATGGTATGTAGACGTAACAGCATGGCATGTAGACGTAGCACCATGATATGTAGAAGTAGCTCGGTCCAACATGATAATACGATATTGCAGTAGCCAAAGGTCCTATTGGAGAAGATGTGGTTGAAGTAGAAGATGCAGTGCAGCGGGTCGAAGCAGTATTTGCATCCTTAGGTTTGATGTCCTCATCATCCTCTCTTTCTTGAATTTGAGTCGTCCTCGACTCAATCGTTGTTTCCAAATCATCACTTTCCTGCAAAAGGTTAGTAGCAACAAGGGGTAAAGAAACATGCATATCTTCTGATGTATCTTTGTATGGCACATGGTTTAGCAAAGTCGCTCCCGGAATTAAGTTAATTTGGTCTTCAATCCCTCTAATATGTGGCAGTCACGGGGCTATTTTAGCAACATCAGATTTGGTTGCAAGCATGACACAACCATTTAATTTAGTTCCCTCAATCTTAGAACTAGGTTCCAACTTCTCTTTCTTAGGTGGGAAAATGTTCTTCACTACTTGATGATTTTCATATTTTTGTTCAAGTTCTTTCTTCTCATTTTCAGTTATCTCTTTTTTATATTTTATAATTTCAGCAGGTGTCAATGGTAGCAAAGTTATTTTCTTCCCTTTGTGCATAAGAGGGTACTTATTACTTCTACTATGATGAGTTGCATCAGTATCAAATTCACATGGACGTCCTAATAAAAGTGAGCAGGCTTGCATAGGTACTACGTCAAAATCAGCAACATCATGATTGGAACCAAAGGAAAAATGCACTCTCGCAGATTGTGTTATCTTCACCTTACCACTGTTGTTGAACCACTGAATGTGGTATGGGTGATGATGCGCACGTATGGTCAAGCCAAGCTTCTTGACCAATTCTGAATTCACCAAGCTATTGCAGCTCCCGCCATCAATTATGACATGAACACGGCAATCCTTGACGATGAGGAACATCTGAAACAAATTATGACGTTGTAGCTTCTCCTCTTGCTCTCTTTGAGTGCTCAATACTCGTTGCACAATTATGATCCTATAATTCACCGTAGCAGCGGCACCTAAAATTTTCTCACCATCGCTATCTGCCTCATGATCATCATCATTGCCTGCCAGGTTAGCTGCAAGAGCATATTCATCCTCAACATCGCTAGCACTTACATAACCACCGTCTTCTGTCGTAATGTATGCCCGCTAACTTGGGCAATCTCTCATGAAGTGGCACATCCCTTTACAACGGTGGCACACAATGCCCGTCGTACGGCCCGAGGAAGCAACCGATGAAGAGCTCTGTGTTGGTGCCTGCACACTAGTAGATTTTCTCGTCTTGGGTGCACGTGACGGTGGTGGCGATGCTGCTGAATGCGCCCTACTCACAGAGGGGGCAGCAGACCGAAAAGCAGGAGGTGGGGCTGTCTTGGTTTGTCCCGGCATTGATCTCGATGTAGACGTACTACCAAAGTTGCTCCTAGTTCTTTGTTGTCTGCCCTGCAATTCCTTTTCTGCTAAATAAGCAAGCTGGAACAACCTATTAATATCATTATAGTCTTTGTAATCAACTATGTCCTGAATTTCACGCCTAAGCCCCCATAAAAGCAAGCTATCTTATCCTCCTCATTCTCTACAACATTACAACGCAGCATGCCTATTTGTAGTTCGTGATAATATTCATCGACAGATCTATTACCTTGGTCTAAGCGCTGCAATTTCTTATGCATATCACGTTTAAAAGCAGGAGGAACAAATATAGCACGCATAGCTACCTTCAATCTATCCCATGTATCAGGTGTTAAACTAGTATTAACTACTTGATTCCACCAAATGATAGCAAAATCTTTAAATTCACTAGTAGCTTGTCTGACTCTATGCACTTCATGAACTAGATGGGCATTAAAATTTTGTTCAACTGTCATCTCCCAATCTAGATAAATTTCAGCATCATAAACGCCCGCAAAAGATGGTATGGTAAATTTAACTTTAGCAAATGGGTTATCATTAGCACGAGCATTGTGGTGCTGAAAATTGTTACCTCCCACACCGTAACGGTTGTGATGTAGGCGGTGTCGTTGACGTGCGTCTTGGGCAGCAAGTGCAGCGCCGGCGTCACAGTTTTGTCTCTCATTATCATCTCCCTCCTCAAGATCTTGGCCTGCATCGTGATCATACTCGTGTCCATTGTTTGGTGGCCGACTCACCATTCTTTCAAGGCGTGTAGTGAGTGATGCAATACTATCATTGATGGAGCGCTGCAATGTAACCCTCGTAGCTTGAAGCTTCCTATCGATGTCTTCATTAATGGTAGTGCGTTGTTCATCCAAGAGCGTCATGATCACTCCCTTTACAACACACTCTTTCTCATCATACGTCTCACCTGTCATGGTTAGTAGAAAACAAAAAACAATACAAAGGTATTATCCCTATCAACTACTAGGTGGTGGAAGGTGGAATCACATACTCTCAAGTGTCTTACCACACTCTTACAAGTGTTCTTACCAATGCAGCAGGTGGTATAGCCGGTGGCTGGTTCGGGATACCGTGTCGAGCGTGGGTTCGATTGTAAGAGGGGGCCTGTTCTGATCAAGAGTAGGTGGAGCTTGGAAGGCTTCAATATGGTAGCAAGGATCAGCAATAATTAGATCAGTTAATGCAAGTTAAAAAATTATTCAAAGTACTAGTTAAAGTTGCTGACCCTAGCCTAGAAAGAGCTAGTTAATCAAAGCTTACCAAGAGAAGTGTATGAATGCACACGCAAAGATCAATGTGACTTGATGTAAGCAAAGGAAATTCTCACACCAAGTGCTAGGAGAGACGCTAGCCAACTACTCTAACTTCTTTATACGGGCACAAGATTGTTCACACAATGTAGAGCACAAGACCAGAATAACGTGCAATGTAAACAACCCTCTAGTTGAAGCAGTAAACAAAAGTTAGTTTCAAAAGATGAAAGATCAAAGTTTTATATGGCTTATATATACTCGTTTAAAAGGTTTTGACGAGATCTACAACTTTGCAGTTGATATGAAACCCAAATTCCGAAGGAAAGACTAAAAGAAATGGTAAAAACAGAAACCGAAAACTTGTGACACAAAATCGGGGCCGAGGATAGCCGATTTTGGGGTCCCTGGAGAGTGACTAGGGTCTTAGGTCAAAACAATGCGCCTCGTCGTTAGCTTTCTAATTAGTACAAGAACGTTTAAAACGGACACCGTATGCAAAAGTTATGCCCGTTTTACTGAAGGTGTCTCGGAAACGAAATCGTATTCGGACTCGAAACCGACTCGGTTTCAAACTTAAAACTGCTATATCTTTTGATTTCGTGGCCAAACTTGCTGAAATTTTTTGTGCAAGCTTGTGGCTATATGTAGAAAGACTCCACCAATTTTTACTAGTTTTGGAGAAAGTTTAACATATTTTTCATTTTTTGGGAAGGTGGACACTACTCTTTTTTTCTGTTTTTTTTCTCTTGAACAACCAAAACCAATTCTTTCTTTTCCTTGTAAACCGAAAGTAACAGAGGCCACGGCCGAGGTACACAGTGGCGGTAGGGGATGGCAACGGATGGGGTTAACATGGCAGAAGTTTTAACACAATGATGAAGCTACGCAAAGGAACACGAAGATCAAACTAGACAATGATGAACTAGACTCTAACTAAAACTAGAAATCAGCAACTAGACACGATGATGCAATCAAAAATTCAACAAGCAAAACTGAAAAGAAAAATTGCAATGGCTCAAAAGGGTGATGGGACAACGGAAGAACACCACGAATAATTATTTTTGTGGGGCTAATTTTCTAGGGTTTTTAGGACGATGGAAATAAACTAATCTAAAAGGGGAAATTGTGATTACCTAATGGGCAACCTTTGCTCTGATACCAACTGATGTGACGGTGGTCCGATCTTCCGAAAGGTACTGATAAGTCGATTGTGGAGAACACGACGCTGATGATCCAAAGGCTCCGACCAAAACAGATCGATCCCTTCACAATCACTACACCACTGCTCCGATGGTTACCAACCGTGCCGAATACGGTTGACCTCGCTAAGAAGGCTATCTCTTGCAAGCGAATCGAGAACACAAGCAAGAGAGTAGAAGATGCAATCTAAAATTGTATTG
The DNA here is from genome assembly GCA_036346395.1 of Hsuehochloa calcarea. NCBI lineage: Eukaryota > Viridiplantae > Streptophyta > Magnoliopsida > Poales > Poaceae > Hsuehochloa > Hsuehochloa calcarea. The sequence goes on from CM070598.1 coordinate 52,932,708, forward strand.
CGGATAAAGATTAAGTTCACAAGTTGGGGTTCCTCAACCGAACGTGCGGTGAGACTGCTAAGCAGAATAATCTATTAAGAAAAAGCGAAGAAAACTAAAGGAGTGTGGCCTCCTTAAATAGGAGAGGGAAGCCTCACATAACACACAACTAAGGGGGTGATACTATTCACATAATACTATTCATGTGAACAGTACCACCATAAATAGTGCAGCCCAAGGAGGGGGTGGCTAGGAAGATGGGCCCAACGATTACAAGGCCCAAATCGGTCTAAATTGGTGATATAGCACCTTCTTTTGATGATTTTGAATTCTACAGAAGGAATTTGGAGGTGAGGCTAGATCCGTTGGAAAGGTCTCGGAATAAGCTTTCCAACAAGCCTAAGAACACCTGAATCAGACTCCGTTAGTAAAAGTTATGTGTGTTTAAAGTTGATGATGTCTCCGAAGGCCGAATTGGATTCCAAAACATATCCAGCTTGAACTCTTGCTTGGCACGTGGTGTAGCACCATGGCATGTAGAAGTAGCTCGGTCCAACTGGATAATATGACATTGCAGTAGCCAAAAGTCCTATTGGAGAAGATGTGGTTGAAGTAGAAGATGCAGTGCAGCGGGTCGAAGCAGTATTGGCATCCTTAGGTTTGATGTCCTCATCATCCTCCCTTTCTTGAATTTTAGTCGTCCTCGACTCAATCATTGTTTCCAAATCATCACTTTCCTGCAAAAGGTTAGTAGCAACAAGGGGTAAAGAAACATGCATATCTTCTAATGTATCTTTGTATGGCGCATGGTTTAGCAAAGTCGCTCCCGAAATTAAATTAATTTGGTCTTCAATCCCTCTAATATGTGGCAATCCCGGGGCTATTTCAGCAAGATCATATTTGGCTGCAAGCATGACACCACACTTTAATTTAGTTCCCTCAATCTTAGAACTAGGTTCCAACTTCTCTTTCTTAGGTGGGAAAACGTTCTTCACTACTTACTGATTTTTAGATTTTGGTTCAAGTTCTTTCTTCTCATTTTCAGTTATCTCTTTTTCATATTTCACAATTTTAGCAGGTGTCAATGGCAGCAAAATTATTTTCAAAGACAGGAACTTGGAGATAGTTTGATGATCCAGACGATCTCATGTGGACTGCTTATCAAAATTAACATGAACCTCAAGATTTGTTGCCGTGGCTGAAGCTTAGGAAGAGTTTGTGGATGGCTCCTAGGCCAGGATCTTCTTCACTAAGATAGGTCATTAATTGCATTGGTTGAAGCTTAGAAAGAGATTGTGTATGGTTCTTAGTCCAGGATCTTCTTCACTAAGATAGACCTTAAATCAACATCAATATTCATTGCAAATGAAAACTATTGTAAAAATTGGGTGACTGATGTACTATGAGCAAAATGATTCAATTTCGAACTTTTTGTCTCTAGGATGGTCATTGTTAGCTTCTTGATCTCACATTGACATTCTAACATGGCTATTATCACTTTAGGATCTCCGTTGATGAACTTGCTAATTTTAAAGCTTTGCTTAAATTGTTACAATTCATCTTTTTTTTCTTGAGCCTTCTAGCTTAACTTTGATATATATATCTTGACATGGTCTTGCTAGTACCATCAGGCTTGATCTGTATTGAGTAATAGTAGAAATGCTAGCTTGTTCTTATAGGTAATCTCTAAAGCTTCTTGTACTAAAATTTGAAAAAAAAAAAAAAATAAAGCCACTCCATTGCATTTCATGCATGGTCCTTATGTTTCTTCCACATTTCGGCATTTATTTTCTCCAGATGAGAGGAATGTGTGATTCCTTGATGACTCCATTGTCAAAGGGGGAGAAGATATAGCAAAAATATTAAAAGGGGGAGCTATTTGGAGAAAATGGGAGAAAATAAATTTTTTAGGAAAAATGATGATCATAGTGAGGGGGTATGTATTTTGAATTCTTGTGATCTTATTGCCATTTCTGAACTAAAATTGCAATTCTTAGAAACTCACAATGATCAAAGGTCAATTTGAACCATTGTTCTTTCATATGGACCTTAAGTGAGATTTTTGACATCTTTGGAAATTGAAGTTTTCTCGCCTTCTTTTGCCTTATCTCACTTGCCTATACTAATCAGAAGCCAACTTGGTCATTTGCATTGCTTTCTCTTGCTTTTGGACCAAGTTGTGCTTTTGCGCGAAAACGTGAGTATTTTTACTTTTCAAACCTCAAACTTTCATTTTTGAGAAATTGCCAATGTGTTCATCAAGGGGGAGATTGTGGATATCATGGGAATATGCTCATGATCTTAGGATGATGTTACAATTGGCAATGGCATTAAGGTTTGTCGAATCACGGGTTTTCGGCAAAGTTTTTGTCTTTGTCGAGTTACTAGCGTCGATGGCAAAGAAGCGTGATCCGACCAGACCAAGCGGCAGTCGGACACAGCCACCTTTGGCGGTCAGACCGGTCAGGCCTTGGGGTCAAGAGGTGGCGATCCGATCGGCCAGGGCGGCGGTCCGACCGGCCAGGAGGCGGTCTGACCGGCCACCTCGGGCGGTCTGACCGGCCATTATGAAACTTTGATTTTGGAGCTGGGCCAAAAATAGAGGGTGTAGGCAAGAGAGGTGATTCTCCTAAACTGGGTATCATAATTTTCAGAGAGGTTTCGGATTTTTAGGGAGGAATTTTGGCTAAGTCTCTTGCTGGGCGGTCAGGCCGGCCTATAAGTGGTGGTCTAACCGGTTTTCACTTGTTCGTCGGCCATCTTGGCGGCGATTTTTGTTTGGTAGGTCAAGTTCATGAGTTTTAGTGCATATGTGTTGCATGATGCATGTTTTGACTAACGTGGGTCAAGTTGCGAAGAACTTGTTCCCAGAATCGATTTATTTATGTACTGTTGTGCTGGACGCTAGGAGGTCAACGACGATCAACGACAAGGATGATCGGGACTAGGCTTGGAGAACTGAGGTTCAGAACGATCGAGGATGCCGGTGAAGTCAGTGGACTCAAGCGGGTTGTATCAAGCTGCATGGGGGTTGGTGCAGGTGCCATAGTGGTTTCGGTGGGAGCCGGATGGGAGAGACTTGCCGACATGAATAGAGCTGTTGATCAACCTACACGTGGCGAAGCATGGGTTGCTTCATGAAGATTGGACCCGGTCTTTGAAGAAGGATCGAGAAGGGGTATTTTGGTAACTTCACCAGGATACCGCCCTGATTACTTTTGGCTTAACCGCGGCGCAAGACGGCGCAAGGAGAAGTGGTTTAGGTCAAGAGAAGATGAAGACGACGCTTTGAAATGCGTGCGTGAGTGAAACACGTTTGTGTGTGGGCTTAACGGTGCCCATTAGGGAATACGTTCTAGAAGCTAGCCTCCACTATAAATAGGGGAGAGTGCTAGTTGTGCACTTCTAACCTCTTGTATTTTTTTTGTTTAAACCCTAGTTTTTTTTGTTTAGGGAGAATAATAGAGAGGTTAGGTTTCTAGATATTGGATTGATTGTGTGCTCAAGTGTTGAGTATTCGTCCTCCATGATGTAGTGTTTGTAAACCAACATCTATCTCAAATCAATCCAAGTAAGATTCCTCAAGATGGACTTCTTCTTGTTCTTTCTCTCTATTTTGTGATTTTGGAGCTTTCTTCGATCCTTTGGTTTTCTGGTGCTTTCTTGCCAGGATCTTACTTGCTTTGACATGTGGGAACTAATCTAGAATTATCTTGATCATCTATAACCCACGAGCAAGTTTTTGGATCATGTTTTCTTTTTGACTCGGTTTTGAAGCAACCTTCACTCAGACGGAAAAAGGTCGGAACTTTGGCAAAGATCTTCGCAATCTTTGATTGGGTTCCTGACATCTTAGAGAAGGTATGTTCCAAGTTTCGTGAAGTTTAGAGTTGTGGATCAAAAGTTAGACCTATTTGTGATTTTATTTTTGGGCTAATTTTACTATTCATCAGGCTGAAGGTCGGACTGCCCAAATCATTGCAAGTTGAGTTTTCGTATTTTTGGTTGTTTTGCTTCGGGGTTTTGATTAGATTCAATACAAGTCTTCCACTATGCATGTACATTGATCTTCATAGCTCTCATGGCTATTGGAATGAAAATCATGTTGAATCCGATCTTGGTGAAAAAAGAGACTGTGCTCCTATTCAAACCCCCCCCCCCCTCTAGTCGTCGTTTCGGTCCAACAATATTTGATGAGGATAGTTTCCCATCATTAGGGGGAGAAAATCAACCCATGATGAAAAATATCAAGAAATAGCGTGGCAAGCTACGGGAATCCATGCACATAACCCACGCACTAGTGAAACAAATAGAGAAGTCCAGAGATAATTGATTTGCAAGCATTAGCTAATCAACTGCTTGACCACTTTAGTGATTTGAAGAGCGTGACCAAGTCGCATGTGCCTGCACGCAATGCATCGGAGACAATTGAAATACCAAAAAAATTGAAGGTATCTCTAATCCCGCCTAGAGGCCTCAGAATAAAAGAACGAGAATTCCAGCCCCTCGAATCCCAAGTAATCGGAGACGCCTGGCGAAAAATGATAAGAAGAACTTAACACAGTCGATTACTGAAGTTCCCCAGAACCAGAAGGGGTGTCAGTTGAGACTGCACTAGTATGGAACCTTTAGAAAAAGGCATACCGGATTTGAACATTCCCACGGAGGGAGATTTCAGCATTGATGTGTGCGCACACATCAGAGCTGAAAAACTAAAGGAACTTACTCCCATAAATGGAAGTAGCGGCGGGCAAGTAGAAGCATTAGAAGAATCGTCGTATGAAAAAATAGCTATAAACTGTGTGACCACGGGAGAATCTATGAATAAGACAACAGCCAATGTCAACATTTATTTTGTAAAAAAAAATACCACAATCATCGATCTTGATCCAGAGTCTGCATCGCTCACAGAATGTAAGAAAATATCACATTGGGAATTTTGGAAGAAGACAATAGCAACAGAATTATTATCTCTAAATAAAAGAGAGGTGTTTGGACCTGTAAGCCACACGCCTCCCATTGTGCACCCCCCCTGTAGGGAAAAAGTGGGTATTTGTTCGAAAGAGAAATTAAAATAATAAAGTTGTAAGATATAAAGCAAGGCTCATTGCACAAGGTTTCACTCAACGTCTAGGATTTGATTATAAAGAAACATATTCCCCGATCATGGGCGGAACCACCTTTAGATATTTAATCTCAATGACGGTAAACTTGAATTTAGAAATAAAATTGATGGATATGGTAAATGCATGCAAGGTAGTTAGAATCGCGATCCTATTATTAGAGTCTTACGATTCTACGAACCCACGACAACCTATCGATCCAAATTGCACCGTGAATCGAAATTAGGTGGAATCGTGGTAGAGTTGCAATACAAAGAGTAGAATCACGTAGAATCGTATAGAATCGCATAGTAGAATCGTGGTAGAGTGGTTTGGGCAAAAAAAAATTGTAAATTTTTTACAATTTTTTTATTTTTTAGAATCGCATACAAAGAGATGCGAGGGTTTGGTGATATTTTATTTTAAAGCAAAATTTATTGATATTAATTTCTGAGAATGAAACTATAAATAAACAAGGAGCATGCAAAATATTATATCATTGTGGTAATGCTATTATAAATATCTATATTATGACATGAGCAATCTTGAGCTTGATAATGATAAGCTATTTTTATTCCTGGAGTATGTCTAGCTACTTTTAAGGAACATACAAGTGTTGCAATTAGATATTGATTTACAAAAGTTGTGAACATTTCTCATGTAATTGTAGTAAACTAGTCATGGTCATTGGCTATTCTCCTGTAGTTCAGAACTATATCATCCATCATGTCAGTACCATTATGTTTTTCTGTTATGTGATAAAAAGTGTTTTGTCCCTTTTTTGGTTATAAGTAAGTGGTAAACCATATAAGAATCAGACAAACTTATAGTATAGATGTTAAATATGTGTATTTTTACAATTCCGTAGATCGCGATTGTACGATTCGATCCTACCAGAGGCAAATCGATCCAACTTAGGATCTCAACTCTGACTACCTTGACTGCATATCTTTATGGAAACTGGATTCATATATTTATATGAAGGTACGTAAAGGTATCCCGATCCTTAACCAAGACAGAGCAAATAGAAATCTGTATAGTGTGCAACTCAAAAAAAATCATTGTACGGACTTAAGCAATCAGGCAGGATGTGGTTTAATCGTCGAGATGACTTTCTATACAAGAAAGGCTACACAAACAATGATGATTGTCCATGTGTATTTATACGATAATCCCATAATGAATTTTGTATAATCTCAGAGCATGTAGATGATCTGAATATCATCGGGACCCTAGAAGATATCAAGAAAGCAAGCTCTTACCTGGTGTCAGAGTTTGAAATAAAAGATTTGGGTAAAACCAAATATTACATAGACTTACAGTTTGAGCATGCCCTTGACGGGATGTTAGTGCACCAGTCAACCTACACTCAAAGGGTGTTAGAAAGGTTCGACTTTGAAAAGGCATACCCTTCGAAAGTGCCAATGGTTGGAAGATCCTTGCAGCAAGACAATGATCCATACAGACCAAGAAAAGAGGGGATGGAAGTCCTGGGACTACAATTCTCGTACTTAAGTGTAGTAGGAGCACTCATGTATTTAGCAAACTGTATTAGACTGGACATTACATTTACCATAAATCTATTAGCAAGGTATAGTGCAGAACTTACCTAAATGCATTGGTGGGGAATGAAGAACATCTTTTGATACCTCCAAGGAAGCAAAGACATTGGTCTGTTCTACAAAAAAACCAAGACCTAACTATGATTGGCTATGCAGATGTCGGGTACATGTCGGACCCGCATACAACCAAATCACAAATGGGTTATGTATTCCTATGTGGTGGAACTGTAATTTATAAAAATCGTCTAAGCAAAGTCTTGTATCAACTTTGACGAACCACTCGGAAATCATAGCACTGTACGAGGCCTCACGAGAACGCATGTACTTGGCTTCGGCGGATGATTCACCACATTCAGCAGTCGTGTGGATTGAATATCGCGCAAAGTCCCACTATTATCTATGAAGATAATGCAGCTTGTATTGCACAAGTGCAGATAGGTTATGTGAAGAGTCAACTCACAAAATATATCAACTCCAAGTTCTTCTATACTCATGAATTGCAAAAGATGGACGAAATCAAAGTACTGCATACTAAGTCATGTGAAAATCTTGTAGATTTATTCACTAAGTCACTTCCAGTAACTAGCTTTGAAAGATGCATACGTGGAATTGGAATTATGAGACTTAGAGAAGTGCAGAATTCAGGGGGAATCTTCACGAACTCATTATTGAAACTTGATCATGAAGATCGAGTACCTAAAGAATAAATTCTGATATTAAATGAAACTGGGTGGATTGTACGTACTTTTTTTCCCTTAACGAGTTTTCTTGAATTTTCTCGACTAATGTTTTAACGAGGTAATTCGTGCAACGCATAAGAACGTGTATCTTGTACTCTTTCTCTAAAATTTTTCCACTGAATTTTTATGGAGTTTTGATGAGATATTAACATGTCGGATAAGTACTCAAGGGGGGTGTTAAGAAACCTAGGCCCATACCTTGCAGGCTTGGCCCTTAGTGGGCTCCTCATCCACCTCTAGACTATATATAGAAAGAAACTTCCAACTATTGTATGTGCTTTTGAGAAGAGAACTAAAGAGTAAAAAAAAGTTTTCACATCTCTTATATTTAATCTATTATTTTTCATGCATTATTCTGTATAAATCGACTTCCGTCTACGATAGCTTATATTAAACTTGCCAGTGGCGGTTCCTCGATCGCCATGCAGGGCGCTTGGTCCTCCGCTTGCTACTTCCATCACGGGGACTCCGGAATCTTCCAATTGCTGGCGTAATTTGATTTACGGAAAAAGTACACTAACCCAAATCCATTTTCCAACCCTAAGTTATAAAATCGTCTGAAATAGATCCATGAACAATCAAAGCTGGGTCATTGCACCCCCTCAATCGGAGTGACAGTGGTTTTGTCTGACATAGCATTGATGTGACAGTAATTTTGACATATAAACAAATAACAAATTTAAACACATAAAACTGTGGTGGCGACGTGGCATCGGAGGGCAGTAGGGGGGCTCACGAATGGCGGTGGCCCGGCGCCGAAAAAGGAGTGAAGGGTGCGGCGGCTCCCCATCCTCAGCAACGCAACGCCCTCGTAGACCACATATTCCTTGATTGCAATATATTCTAAAGAAAACAAATCATACAAGCAGTACTATCCAATGTGCCTTACCGTGTCTATCTCAGGATTCACCTCCCTTGTGCATGTTCGGCTGTCATCGAGAGGGGAAAAAAAAAAGACACGTCATCACACTGTAACGTCTTTTTTCTTACAGTTGCCGGGTCGGAAAAGGCAAGCTCGATATTTTCGCTAAACAAGTACCAAAGTCCACATGCAGCAACGTAACACGATATTAGCTAGCAAGCCAGCAAATCTAAAGGTTTGAATCAAGCTAAATGGAATAGAGTGGTATAAGATTTTGTTTAGTTGTTTGAATAAGATAATCCTAAGCGGTTCAAGATGGTATTTTGTTTGATGAATAAGATTGTATTTGGATGACCATAATTATTTTTCTTTTTCTTTTCTTTTCTTCTTTTCGTTTTCCCTCCTTTCCTTCCTTTCTTTTCACCTCTTTTCCCCTCTTTTCTTTTTCTCCCTTTTCTTTTCTCGTGTCGATAGTCTTTCTTCCCCTCTCTTTCTTCTTCCGTCTTCTATTCTCTCCCCGTTCTTTCTTACAGCCGAAATCTACCTCCTCCTTCTTCTCTCTTCGGCTCCTCTCTTCCCTCTTCCTCCGCCGACTAGATCCAGCCAAGCCGCTACCTCTGCACCTCTGGGCTACAGCTGTAGCGCCGGGCTGCGCCGTCGCCGGCTCACGCCAGCCTCTCCAATCGTGTCGATGTCATTGCCTGAGCCATCGCGTTGCTGTCGGGTCGCCGCCTACGCACGAGGGTGGATGAGTTCGTTCGACAAATTTTGTCGTGTCACGTGACACGAGGGTGGACGAGTTCGTTCGACGAATTTTACCGTATCACGCGATGCAGCATCTTGGTGGATTATTCCTCTGTTGTCGATGAGTTCATCCCATTCACCCATCCAAACAAAGAATCTGCCCCAAAAGTTGAATAAAATCATCTCATACACCCTCATCCATCCAAACAAACAAACCCTAATTAAGTCCCGTATTCATATTATTCATATTCGTTTTGCAATATGAATGTTATTTTCCTTACCACATTCGCAACCATCTTAATACAGCTGCTGGATAAAACGGTCTATTCATATTTGTTTCAGATGCTAGATAAAATGGTCTATTCAGATTTGTTTTACACCCTTAATAACGACCAACTAACTATCAGATATATCTCATGTCAAAAATATTTTCACAAATATGGTCAAGATGCGAGGAATTTGTGCCCAAAAATAGTTGCTTGATCTATTGTTGTGCAGGTGGCTTGGAGTCAACTATGCTCAATGGCGAGGAAGGCCGTGACTTGGTTAGGAAAATCAAAGTCCGGAACGGTCTTGGATGCCTGGTGAGATGGTTGGACTCAACCAATGTGCAAGATGGACAAGAACCATAGAAGAAAAGTTTGAGCAAAAACCTTTTAAGGTAAAGTGATGCTTCTGGGGGCGAACTTTGATGGCATGTGTTCTTGACTCATCAATTATGTCAATTGATGATTTTGTGTGTCATGTGGTGCTATGTGACGGTTTGGTTGTTAGTGATTGTTGTACGGGATCGAGACTAAGTTAGGAGAACTAAGGTCCAAAATGGTCAAGGTGCCGCCGAAAGGTGACCAAGGCTACCGGGGTGGTTACAAGCCGAGAAGACAAGGAACCGAAGCGGGAGTAGGAGCTACTAGCGATGGACATGGTGGGCAACTGCAAGGTGGACTGAAACTAAGCTCAGGGGGGAGCCGAGGTCCAGAATGGTCAGGGAAGCCTGGTGCAGTCTTGGTGCATGGTAAGGCATGTGATGTGACAAGTGACTTGGATCTGTTTACAAGCGAGGACGGTTCGGTGGAATCCGAATGCGTGAGAGGCTTGGCGAGAAATCATTGGGCCACATGGATGATGGCGAAACATGGGCGATGATTTGATGTGACAGAATCGACAAAGGTCAGTTGAGGGGCATTTTGGTAAATTGTCCGATACCGAAAAAGTGGTGGTGTGCGAAACCACGGCGGTGGCCTAAGTGGATTAGGTTAAGGATTCTCCATGGAGGGCAAACCATGATGGATTTGGCCTAATTGAGCTAAAAATGAAGACGACGCTTTGAGAAGTGTGCATGAGTGAGACCCGTTAGTGTGTGGGCTTAATGAGTTCCCGTTAGGATTTTATCTCTAGACCTAGCATCCACTATATAAGGGGTGGTGCAGAATTTGCACACCTATCTAAGCCAATAAAGCTTAATGTGAAAGTTTAGGGAAAGTGAAGAAAGGAGGAGGCTAGGGTTTGATAGATGTATTGAGAGAGATGGGAGAACTCGTGTGTGTGCTACCACAGTGTCTTTATTATCTGAAGGGAGTGACTGTAAACATTCATCTCCAAGTAGAAATCAAATCTCCAAATTCGTCCAAGTCTTCCTCTCATATGCTCAAGTGTTGATTTCTTGATTTTGTTTGATTTTTGGTGTTCCTTCCTCCCCTCTTGATCTTGCTTTGTACTTAGTACGTGTAAGTGATAGATATATCTCTTGGAGACCAAGTCTCATCCATCTAGGTACTTTCTATTACAAAATCTTGAGTTTGCCCAGCTTTGGTTTAATAAAGGGTGATTTTGGGGGTTTTGCTCCTGAGGATTTTTAGCTTGATCCTTGTTGTGATTGAGGATACTGGGACGTGTAGAAAACCATCCTTATTCATCTTAGATTGATTCCTCCCATGAGCTCTACTCAATCATCGTTTTCGTATTTGGTCCGATTTTGGTGTAACCTTCACACAAACAGAAAAATGTTAGAACTTTGTAATGATCTTCAAAATCTTTGACTAGAATAGGTTCCTGATACCTAGAGAAGGTGTGTTTCAGGTTCTTGATACCTAGAGAAGGTGTGTTTCAAGTTCATAAAGTTTGCAGTTGTGTATCAAAAGTTGCATCATTTTGTGAGTTCGAAATCATGCTGAAATTCAGTTATGTCACTACTACAGAAAAGCTCTTCACAGACTGTTCAAAATCGTCATCACAAATAGTTTTTTGAACCGTCTGACTTTATGGGTCTGTGATGATATGAGGTCATCATAGGCAGCTTTTGAACCGTTTGTAAAAAAGCTATCACAGACGGTTCTAAATAGTAACCGTCTGTGAAAAAAGCTATCACAGACGGTTCTGAATAAGAACAGTCTGTGGTAATTGATTATCATAGACGGTTCTTTTTCAGAACCATCTGTGATAGCTTTTTCCACAGACGGTTATTGTTTAGAATCGTTTATGATAGTTTTTTCTATTTCAACAAAAATAGAATTTTGAGCCAAATCAATCAATTGCTGGACAGTTGGACCCAAGTTTCTGCATATGGTTGATTACACAATCTGGAATGAAAGAAAACTCAAACTGGATGGCGAACGAATGGCGTAAATGGGTGCTAAAACTTTGGAGGCTGTTTTAAGGCCATAAACGATATTTTTTCGGGTTTTTATTTTTTTGGATTTGCAACTTCTGACGCTGTGTAGAGGCCCTATCTAAATGAATCACAGATTGGCTTATGGATTTTCGGATGCAACTTTTCGTTAGCTTTTCCAACAAGCCAAAGTACGTCGCAATCCGAGTTCGTATGCAAAAGTTATAAGTGTTTTATCGAACAGTGCGCGATCTGAGGTGGAGGCCGGGGGCGACGATGTCGAGGAGGCCCAGGGGCAACGAGGTTGGGGAGGCCGTGACGATGAGGTGGGCGAGGTGGAGGAGGTGAGGCGGCAGGTCGTGGGAGGCAGGGGCGACGAAGTGGAGGAGGCTAGGGGTGACGATGTCGGGGGAGCCCATGGGCTATGAGGTCGGGGAGGCCGGCAACGACGAGGCCGAGGCAAGGTGGAGGAGGCCGGCGACAACAAGGCCGAGGCGAGGTGGAGGAGGCCGCAGGCGACGAGCTCAGGGGAGGTCAAGGCACAAGGCTGGGGCGAGACCAGGCGCAAGGTCAGGACGAGGCGACGGCACTCAGTTAGAGGAGAGATGACAGAGGAGATGGAAGTGTGAGGAGACTCGGTTAATATAAAGCGAGTTTCGGCAGTCCGCCCAATAAGTCCAAATTTTCGTTTCCTCGCCCAACAAAACAAAAGTATTGATATGATTATAATCACAGACGGTTCGTGATAAAAAAAACCGTCTGTGATGATTTACAAACGGTTTTAAATACAAACTATCTGTGATATTCGAATACATCACAGACCATTTGTATTTAAAACCGTCTGTGATGATTCACAGACGGCTGTGATAATTATGTATCACAGACGGTTCTAGTCATCGCTACATATCACAGACAGTTCTTATTAAAAAAAAATTATCTGTGATAAGGCGTCCAGTATAGTCTGTTTTGTAGTAGTGTATGCTAATTTTATTATTCATCTAGTCAGATTGGTACTGTTCATCAAGTCGGACCGGTCCAGTGGGGATTTTAGCGAGTCTTATCCTCTTGTTGCCTAATTTTTGTTTGGATGATTCTCTCTAATCCTCGTAGCTTTGTATAGCTATTAGAGTGAAAGAATTATAAACTTCTTAAGGAAAAAAACTTTAACGAGGTTGTTATTCACGTAGCGTTTAAACTTTAACGAGGTTGTTATTCACGTAGCGTTTATTCAATCCCTTCTGGACAAGCATGGTCCTCCTCTCCTCTTAGCTGCCAAAACCAGGCACGTGGGCAACAGGAACGCTGCTGTTTGTCTGCTCCTCGCAACTCACAGCTTTTCCTTTTCCGTTATCGTTATTCGCTATCTCTTGTCGATTCTCTCGTCGTGATCAGGCTAAAAAGATCATCGTGCTGCCTCCCTAATATTTGAAATATCCTTGGGCGCTTGCCAATTGCGATTTGAGTGGAGAGAAATAATTTTGACAGTGATAAGTTGATAACATCTAATTACATGTGTAAATAGCTGCTCCCGAGTGCAAAGCTAGCCAGCACCACTTCTGATCTTTTGACCAAATTAATCACTCGGGTATACGTTTCAATCCGTGCGGTTCACATCGTGATCTCCAATTTGCAACGGAAACATCTCGAGCCCTGAACACGTGTTGGAAACACGGTGCATTACGACGACGGCTCACTTCACTTGGCTAGTGCTGCATGCAGCCCTCAGCACCACCCCCTATGGTCTCTACGGAGAGGAGTGGTCCAAGGTCGTCTAAGCGATTCCGTATGCAGCCAGGTTGGGGGCGCACCGGCAGTGTCCATACGTTAATCGAGTCCAGCCGCTGATTACTGCTCCGAAATCCCGAGTCAACTCTGTTACTTTTCTTAAGGCTGTATGGCTGTGCTGCGATTCGCTGCACGAGGGTTAGGCTGTTTGTTCTCCTTTATATTATCTACGTGGAGAGAAGAATGGAGGAGAGCACAGATTGTCTTTTATGAATATTGTGTACTGTGTACATTAAAGAGACTCAATGAGCAATATATATATAGGGTGTACAAGGATGCATACCATATCCAGATAAGGTAATACAAAAACAGATAAAAATACAAAATAATCATATCTCCAATATATCTCTAACACCCCCCTCAAATGCAAAGCGTGTGCAATAGCATTGCATTTGGAAAGGGTTAACACTAAAATATGAAAAATCCAAAATTGAATCTTGATAATATCGTCATAGCATGCAGCTTTTGGAAAAATATATCGACAAAAGATTCTCCATCTGATGTCGTGCGACAGCCCATAAAGCACAAGGTGCGGGCACAAAATCGACCGCGGCAACATGGCTAAGATGATGATGAAACCGACAAAAATAGAGAACTATCAAATCAATCCGCATAGAAATAGACAGAAGTATGGCGGTGCAGATCGAAATCCAAGACGGCAGCGGCGCAGTGCACAGGAAGCACAACAGAGACGCGGTGCACAAGAAGCACAACGGCCTTAAAAGCTTGGGACGATGGATCTGCAACAGCTCGAAGAAAAGAGCAGGGACTGCTGCCATGCCAAAGAAATTTCTATACTTCTATGACTGACAATAAATTTGTGGACTCGCATGGCTTAGACGAATTCATAGATAAAGTGGTAGGACTTGGATGGATACAACGGAAGAAAAGACACAAATATAAAAATACTAGAGCTAACTAGCAGCAGATTAATTAGCAGCAGCGTGTAACCGGAGCTAGCATCAAAAAACCCAATCTCAATCTAAATCTCAATCTCTACCCCCCACCGACAGCACAATACCATCACTTTTCTTTTCTCGGTATCCACTGACTCCCATTTATCTTCAAAGTCTGGAGTGCTAACCACTACACTATGGAACCCAAAACACAATCCAAACCAACTCCCTCTTCTCGTGATGGGAGAAGTATCTCTAACAGTCTCTTCAAGAAGAGATTGTTGTGCACGTGAAACAATATATGATACATCAATCTACTCTAGTTGACGTATAAGCTCATTTCAAAGGAAAATTATAAAATTAAAATGTTAGAGAGTGTGCTAGAGACTATCTATTAGAGATGTTATCTCTAAAGATAATATAACATATGTTAGAGACAAAATTTGTCAAAGCGATTGAAAACTGTAGCTAATTGAAAGCATTTACGTTACAACACCATGCCAGAACATGAGGAGTCTATAGACTGTCTATAGACGGTTGTTCTCCAAGTGGCCCCGCCGCTGACAAGCTAGACGAATTAAACAAAGTGGTGGCTTGTAGTTACGTAGGAGATTTTACTACTTCCTCAGTTTTAAAATATATGTCACTAGAGTAACACACACCATTCAAAGGGCATAAGTGAGTTAATCAAGGAGAGTAGTATGGTTTACATGCCTTGGTTGTAGTGCAAAATCATACTAGAATGACATCTATTGAACGGGGAAGTAGTAGCTTAGGCAAAAAAACGGCGAACCTAATTACACCAAAGACAATACTCTCTACGTTTCTTTTTATAAGGTGTATTTTGACTAGGCACAGGGATTAAGGATATTGTAAAACCAAAAGAAATGCTAGAGGAAATGACTATGCTACCCATGGTATAAATACATTGGAAATGTGAGAGAATAGTTTGTGAAAGGATTACTTATAAATGTAGGAGAGAGAATAAATGATAAACAAGGATAGATATGGAATAACATCAATAAATTTACATGCACGGCTTATATTTTGAAACAAATACGTAAAAACTATAAGCCTTATCTTTTGATATTTTGAAACGAAGGGAGTAAGAGATAATGCACTAGAGTAGGGGGGCTCACTCTCAATGCACTTAGACCATCTACAATGTATGTGCTTAGCCGGTTCAATAGACTGGAGTTAATGCTAGGAACCGATTCAATACGTTGGAATCTGTCGATTCAAAATGAAACTCAATAAAATAATGATTTTGTTGGGTAGTTAGTTAGCCGATACATTAAGTGAATTAGCTGTTTGCATTAACTCTACCTTTTTTAGCCGTTGCCTTCCCAGCCATCAGACGTCTATATGAACACATATAAACACAGCTCTAGTTCACAACACAAGCATTTCATTCCATCAAACAAACATGGATAACTCATCAGCTTCAAGTTTTACAAACTTGCTCAACTTTTCAAGACAAGATCAACAAAATAGCAGCTCATACATTCAAAATTTTCCACCTCAATATCCCTACCCATCCTCCCAATATGTCCAACAATTTCACCATTAATATCCCCCTAATTTCCTTCCTTTTGGTGTTCCTACAAGCTACCAGCAACAAGTTCCACCTACCTCCACAACTTTTCATGATGTTGAAAGACTGAGCCATGGAATACTTGGAGGAGCTACGGCCAACCAGTTGTCCCCAATTCAAGCAACCAACTTGTTGGAGTTGTAGGATCCACAACTTCACATGGTTCAGAATCAACCTCTTTGATGCCAACTTCACAAAAAAGAAGTGGAGAACAGTTGAAGAAGGAAGATTCAAGTGATAGCAGCCCAGATGAAGGAAAGAAAGGTACGCACATGAAGTGGACACAACAAGATAACCTACGACTAATTAGTTCTTGGTTGAACAATTCCAATAATCCTATTGACGGCAACTCAAAGAAAAATGATCAATATTGGAACAAAGTAGCCTATGATTACAACAGTAACAGTCCCGTAGATCGAAGAAGATTAGCCATGCAATGCAAAAACCATTGGAACATGACTAACACCAAGGTTAATCTGTTCAATGCTTGTTGGTGGTTCAACAAAAACCTATATACTAGCGGCCAATCTGATGATCAGCTTTTGGAAAAAGCCCATGAGAAGTACAGGCATGATACCAAAGGAAAGAACTTCACTTTGATGTATTGGTGAAGAGAAGTGAAGGACCAGCCGAAATGGAGAAGGGCATTCGATGATCAAGAAATGAACAAGGGTGCTAAGGTTTCTACTACAGGAACTCACACGTCATCTTCCAACCTTGAATCCAAAGGTGCTGATCGCAATGATCCTACTCGGCCCCAAGGGCAGAAGGCGGCCAAACGTGATCAAAAAGGGAAAGGGAAAGGAAAGGCGCAGTCTACTTCCAGCCCATATGAAAATATGAAACTGTACCATGACCTTCAAGCGAAGAAGTCTGCAGCTAGTGAAAAAAATGGAAAAAGCTGATATGAAGAAATCTGCAACGATGGAAAAAAATAACATAAGCTACCAAGGAGAAGGCAAAGGTGTTGAAGTATGATAAGTATGTTGAATTGATGAAGATTGATACTTTAGAAATGAGTGATGCAAAAAGGAAGCGACATGAACAAGTGATAGATCATTTATGCAAGGATCTGTTCAGGGCAAACAATTAGTACGCATGTCTTGACGTTTACAAATAATTTGTATCACCCTACTTAATGTATTGTCAATTGTTGCTTTCTTAGTATTTTGTAATGATCTGCCAAAGTAATATATCAGTATTGGGCACCCATTTCCAGTTTTTTCTTCTCTCAAATTAGATATGTAGTACAAGAAGCCGTTGTAAACTAGTTGTTACATTCTTGTTAAGTGTGAACTAGCCGTTATTGATTCAATGTCATCGTCTCAATCCAACAACATTTGTAAATGAAGGGCTCAAGCCAACGACAGTTAATTAACAACCAGCTAGTATAGTATATAACAATGTTATTTTACTGATATATGGATCCTAGATATTATAAGAGAAGCTCGAGTACAGATGCAAATGCCTGTATGTAACAGCCCAAAATTTCAAGTTTGGTTAAAGTTTAAAATTTATTTGGAATTGTGAAATTTCTGAAATTTTCCTTAAACCGTTTTAAGTTAAAATAAATTTATTATCAAATTATATTAACAACTTTAAGTTGGAACTATTTTATTTAAATCCAGAATAATTCTAGGGACTTCTGTCAATTTTTCTAGAATTTTTGGGATTTATTTGCTATTTTCTAAGCCCTTTTTGAATTAACCGGATTAAATAAATTAAGAAATCAATTTAAAATCCCGAAAATAGTGTCGGGCGAATCCACCACCGTGCGCCCAAAACTATTTGTTTTCGACCCATTTGGCCCGCCAAGACAATCCATCTATTCCGACCGTCGATTAAAATCAAATGACGGCGGCCGCCCATTTCTCCTCGCTCTCTCTTGCGCGACCCGCTGCCGATCCGTTTCTCGCTTCCACGTGGGCCGCGCTGCGTCTTCCCGCCGCCGCGTCTCGCCAAGCCGCCGCCACGACCGCCATTAAGCGGCCGAGCTCGCCAACCGCCGCCTCCAACCGCCTCCGCTCTCCGCGTCCTCGCGCGATCCGCGCCACCTCCGCACGACCCCACCTCTTGCCCCTTCTCCGCGTGCTTGCGCCACGATCCATAACCGCCGCCGCCACGACCTCCACGTCGCTCGCCACCTCGGACCCCTCGGCCCTATAAAAGCAAGCCGGCGCCCCTTCTTCTCACTCATTCCGCCGCCACCGCTCTCTCCTCTCTCTCGGCGTGTGCTCGCGGTTGAAGCTTCTTCGCCGCCGACCACCGGTTTGGAGTTCCATTTGCGCCGCCGCCGTGAGACGCCGCGCCCTCACCGCCGCCACCAACCGCATCGCTGTGACACCGCTGGCTGGTCACGCGCTCGCCGCCGAGGACCCTCGGGCCGCCGCCTCGTCGTCGCCCGGCTCGCCGCTTATCTCACACCGCCGGCGCCTCAGTCCTCGTCTCGTCGAGTGGGTGAGAGCCTCGAGTCCGCTTCCCTCCTCTCTTTTGCACACACGGCACCGCCGCCACGCTCAGAAGGCCGGCGACCTTGGCCCCATGGCCGTGGCCGGCTCTGCCACCGTGGCCTGGCCACGCGCGCACCTCGTGGGCGCCACCTCAGCGTCGGGTCCGACGTGGATCCGACGCGGCGCCCAAGTCAGCGCCACCTCCCCTCAGCCGAAGCACGTGAACTGGGTCCATGTAAACCGAGCCTATGACACGTGGGGCCACCGGTCGAATTATTTTTAATTTGAAAATCGGAAGGTCGACGTCGGTATTGCGCAATAAATGATTTTCTTTAGAAATTTAAATCAGAAAATTTCAGAATTAGGATTAAATTTGTAAAATTCATATCTTTTGCATCTTAACTCCAAATTGAGTGATTCAAATTGCTAAAATTCTAGAAAATTATTATCTAGCTAAATAAAATAAAATAATTTCATTTTGATTTGGTTTTATTTATCTTTTTGAATATAGTTGAATTTCTTTTGATTTGTTGTATTTTCACGTTTAGACTTGACGATTAGGGATTTGGACCCTCTTGAAGATTTAGAATTTCAAGACTTCAACGAAGGCAAGTTACACTTTGACCATGTTGACCCTAATATTTTAAATTTATTTATTTCAGTTTCTAAATAATTATTGCATGCATAGTTTTAATCAATTATTTTGCTTCCCGTTTTAAATGCTTAGTTATACCAATTCTTTTTGTATGGCCAATGTGAATGTTGGAAGTCATTCCTTGTCACCCTTAGATAAAATTTATACAAAGTATATATGCTTAGCAAATGCTTAGGTCATGATTTGAGTTTTTGGGAATTTAGCCAAATCAATTCAATTTGATTTAAAAGTTTAATCCATGGTATTATCTTACCATGGAGGTGCGATAAAGATGGTTTTAATCAAAATGAAAATGATTTGGACTTGGTAAACGGAGGAATGGTGGGTGCAAGTTTATGCAGGTTTAATCTGGTTAGGATTAAAGCCCATGGTTTGAATTGAAAGTCGCCAAGTCGATTGAGGACCGGCCTTTGGCGCATTTTGCTACGCCTATTCGTACTACCACTTGGTGCGTATTGGGCGTAACACGGCTTAATAATTTGGGATATTCCATAGATATTCGTGCCATGTGTATGAGTGGGTGTCGATTAGATGCTGATCCCTTTGGCGCAAGAGGGCTCCTGAGGATGGTTAGTCAAAGGAGGCGAAACCTTAGCGGGCATGAGTACTTTGGGGTAGAACATTGTAATGACCTTGTGATAGTTGCTTAGTCGCACGCCCGGGCGTGTAATGGCCGACATGTTAAGCAAACTGTCTCTCGGTGGGTAAAGTTGTACCAACTCTGCGAGTAAAAATCTATTCGAATAGCGCGTCATGATTATGGACATGCTAGCAAAGCCACTCCGAGTTAGACTTATTTTTGGTTTTAAAATGTTTTAAATAGTTGTTTGTGAAAATTTATCCTTGTGGAAAAATTGGGCGGTTAGCCATAGGAGGTATCCTTCACGATCAAATATGGAGGTTATCCACATTGAAACTTTGTCATTTCTAAATTTGATTTTAGGTAAGATATAAAAATGGCCTTGAAATTAATATTATTTAAAATCAAAATGCCATTTTATGCAAATAACCCCGCCATTATCCCTTGACTACTTTATGCATGCATTACCATTCAATATTGGGTGTGACTTGCGGTATTGTTGTAGTGCTCATTCTTCTTTGAATATCTTTATTCAGAGAAGACTTCTACCGGGACGGTGAGGACACCGCGTTTAGGTTTCGCTACAGGGCGATTACTGTGGCGGTTGTTCGGCCTACTACTCTTGCTTTACTTCATTGTGCTATTTACTTAATTATTATTTGGCCATTGGGCCCGTTTGTATCCAACTTTGAATTATTCTATTAATGAAATGCGTGATATGTTTGTGATACCATTTTGTAACTGTGTACGCTGGAAATCCTGGACTAGTGTATGAACACAGAGGATTCGGGATCCTTCGTTCCCGGGTCCGACACTGTAGCTTTCCCCAAAGAATGCTTGCTTTAAACAATGCATGTAATTGTTTATGTTACCAGCAGATTTTCTAGCAATTGACTTTACTGGTCACTCAAACACATTTGTTTGGGCACTTTGTTAACTGAACAAATAATGTTTGTTCAAATTTCATGGACCCAGCAAACAATTTTTCCGAAAATGAGTTTCTAAAGGAAATGCATGCACAATAAAGTAGTTGTTATTGATTCAATGTCATCACCTCAATCATATAAAATGCATGCACAGTAATTGTGAACTAGCCGTTGTAAACTAGTTGTTGCATTCTTGTTAAGTGTGAACTAGTTGTTATGGATTAGCACCTATAAAATGAGGAGGATGGAGTTTCCTATCACCACTTCAAACCAAACATTTAGATCACAGGCTACACAACTCTTTTCTGCCTAGCATACTAGACCACTTGAAATGTTTGTACAATTAGATTCCCACTCTGATTTTTCAGACAGTGATGGAGACTTTAGTGGGTTCATTTTAGACTTTATTGATCCTTTAGAAGGAAAGATTGAAGCCCAAATAGAAGTTCAACTCGAAGCACAACTATTTGGAAGCTCTACTCAACACCGAAGTAGGTCTCGAAGGTACATTGATCGAGGGCGTCAAGCTGCGCACGAGCGGTTGTATGCTGATTACTTATCCGACAATCCAATGTACACTGATTATCAATTTCGTCGAAGATGTCGAATGATAAGGCACCTATTTGAGCACAATACGCAAGTCGTCCTTAGTGATTGATCTCCATATTTTTGCAAAAGGAGCGATGCCTTCGGTAAGATCAGTTTTTCTCCTCTACAGAAATGTATAGTTGCTATGCGAATGCTAGCCAATGGTACCCCTGCTGATCTTGTTGATGAAAATCTGCGGATGGGTGAAAGCACAACCATCAAGTGCTTGACCAAATTCATTAAAGGTGCGAGGGAGAATTTTGGAGAACAATATCTTATAAGGCCAAATGAAGAAGACATATGAAGGTTACTTCATATAGGGGAGGTTTTTAGCTTCTCTAGGATGTTGGGAAGTGTTGATTGCATGCACTGGAGGTGGAAAAATTGCCCGGTCGCATGGAAGGGCCAATTTACACGTGGTGATCAAGGAAAACCGACCATCATGCTCGAAGCTGTAGCCTCACACGACCTATGAATATGGCATGCATTTTTTTGGAGTTGCTGGTTCAAACAACGATATTAATGTGTTGAACCAGTCAACATTATTCATGGATGTACTACAAGGAAGAGCTCCTGCCGTCCAATTTATAGTAAATGGCAACGAGTATAATGCGGGTACGATCTAGCTGATGGTATTTATCCAGAGTGGGCAATATTTGTCAAAACAATCCCTCTTCCTCAAAGTGACAAGGCTAAATTATTTGCACAATTCCAGGAAGGAGAAAGAAAAGATGTTGAACGTGCTTTTGGAGTTTTGCAAGCTCGTTTTGCCATTTTACGTGCGCCGGCACGTCTTTGGGAGAGGGAAACACTTGCTGATATCATGTATGCATGTATTATATTACACAACATGATAGTCGAGGATGAGTGAGATTCCTATGAGGTACGCTATGACTACACATATGATGAGGTGGGCATCACTTCCACACCAATCATAGAATTTAGTCACGGGCAAATTCATGAATTTTCAAGGGTCCTAGAGACAACAGTGTTATTCGTGATCGAGCAACACATCGTCGTCTCAAGGCAGACTTGTTAGAGCATATATGGCAAAGATTCGGTGGTGGCCAAGCTTAGACTTTATTAGTAGATACTAGGTACTAGCTCTATATAATTTTATTTATGTACTTTATACCATATGTTCAATGTCATGCTTTTGTTTCATCAGTGTTGGTACCCCACAGCTGTAACATTATATAGAGCAAATGCAAGTGTTAGTAAATAGTATAGCAAATCTAAGTGTTGGTACCTTTTGTTTCACTAGTGAAAATGCATACTCTACTAATGTATATACGCAGAGTCACCTAGCCATCTGGATGGTGTTCAGTTTGTGCATCAAAGACAAACTTTGCCTCAGCCACCTGCCAAACAAAATTCATCAGGTACTTGAGGGGAGTGGCACAAAAGCCTCCTCCATTTTTGCAGCCAAAGACAAGCAAGCCACAGCTGTAACATTATATAGAGCAAATCCAAGTGTTGGTACCTTTTGTTTCACTAGTGAAGATGCATACTCTACTAATGTATATACGCGGAGTCACCTAGCCATCTGGAAGGTGTTTAGTTTGTGCCTCAAAAACAAACTTTGCCTCAGCCACCTGCCAAGCAAAAATCATGAGGTACTTGAAGGAAAAGACAAAACTTTCATAATGTATGCATGTGCAGATCAGTTATGAGATGCATTACACACTCACTTGCAGGTCCAAGGAGAGTGGCACAAAAGCCTCCTCCATTTTTGCAGCCAAAGACAAGCAAGCCACTGCCAAGAGCTGTGTCATCCAAACTTTGCCTTCCTGCCATGAGAAATCAATTGCCCCATGATTTCCAACTCCCTCTCAACAACAGTATGGAATTTGAGCAGGATTGCTTGCAATGCTACTAAAATGCTAGACT
This sequence comes from Hsuehochloa calcarea, assembly GCA_036346395.1. Taxonomy (NCBI): domain Eukaryota; kingdom Viridiplantae; phylum Streptophyta; class Magnoliopsida; order Poales; family Poaceae; genus Hsuehochloa; species Hsuehochloa calcarea. Next base: position 52,955,669 of record CM070598.1, read on the forward strand.
TACAGGAAATTCATACATGGAGAGGAATCTATCGAGGTAGTTCACATACAAGACTGCAGTCAACGGTGCAAAACTGTGATGCTCAATGGCCTATCCAGCAGAAATTGCAGATTTAATCAACTATCACCGCAGTATACATCAAGGATGATATCAACAAGCAACAATCAAACCAAAAAAATCGCCAAAGAATCAATAAAGGAAGCACCTTTATGCGAATTCCGCACGTCACATCTTAGTATCTCACTATTGACACACAGAAATGATTCCATGAAGCAAGAAAGCCTCACCTTCCAAATCCAATCTACGGCGTCCCTCATGACGGCGGCCAAATCCAGACCCCTAGGGCACTGCAGCAGCCTCTGGGGCTACCCCTCCATGGGCATGTGCTCTGTAATACTCCGATTTATTATAAGAAAGAAAACTCTCAAAAGAGATATTAAACATAAGAAAAAGGGAGTTTCTGTAGTTTTTCGGTAACTGGCCGCGGCCTTTGCCCAGGAGTTCCATGAGGGGCCAGCCACGTATAAAAAGAGGAGGAAAACCCTAATTATACTGTAGCTATAGTGCACACCACCACTGTAGCAGCCCCTCTCCATGTTTCTCTACCAAGATGAGGAGAAAGGAAGGAGAGGAAGGAGGAAGAAGAAAGGAAGAGGAAGAAAGGGGAGAAGGAAAAAAGGGAGGAAGGAAGAGGAGAGGAAGGGCGCATTCACGTAGCGAGACGTCGATCTCTAGCGATTCAACAAGGGTAAACTCGATCCCCGATCGCTTGGTAGATTAATCGATTTATTTTGGTGCTGCCAGTAGTTGATCGGTTTGGACAGTGACGTTGGTTGTCGTTTTTGGGTAGGTGTTATGCTTTTTCTGGACTGGTCATCTTCCAAAGAGTTGTATTTCTCGTTCTTAGATTTATATAGGCGTAAAAATCACTCAATTTGGAGTTATGGTCTAGAAGTTATGATAGTTTCTTTACGACTATCCAGAAGGGCTGACGAGGATTAGCAGTTACTTTGTGTAGTCAATCTGATTTAGTTAGATACCGACTCAGAGAGTTCACCCAACATGAAAGTTGTAGGAAATCCTTCAAGATTTCCATATTGGTAGAGAACTTAATTTTTGGTTGAGCCAATCAAAAGATACGAATTTTCTTCTACCGCAGTAGTTCATGATTGTCAGTTTATAGGTGCAGAAACTTGACTTGATCCTTAGGAACACTGGATGGTTGAATCGGAAAACCTTGCCAACTAGTTTATCGTAGATAATTTCGTCATGGTTCCAGAGAGTCTAAGATCACTCCGTTCCGAGCTTCGTAGTAAAAGATATGAATATTTTAGTACTGCTGTCCCGTGAGAGCTTCCGCTAGACTGTCGGGTAAATTGAGTAAAATCAATATTCGAATCTTGCGTTTCGCGAACACGGGTTAGGTGGTGTGAGTATAGTGTACTTTTCACAGCGTTCTTATGATTAGTGATTCTCTTGTGTAGGAGAAGGGGTACTGAAGTTAGGGGCATCATCGTTGCCTCCCTGCACTTCGTAGCGAAAAAGGCAAGTACTTTTGTATGGTTGTGGTGATATGTGCTTTTCCATGTTCAAGAAATGTATGGTGAGCAATGTTTGATACGTACTTGTTCATAGTAGTATCTGATTACCATGGTTCTATTAATGATGTTATTTTATTCATCGAATTCATTCATGCATGCAAGTAGTGTTCTTACTACACCCACGGGAGTGGGTAGTGAAGTCCCATCATTCCAATATGGGTATGTAAGACCCACCATTCCAATGTAGGCAACTTTGGATCCCCCTTTTGAAACGTTCTTCAAACAGGCTTTAGATCCCCGCATTTTGGATAATACGGGCATGAGTGAACACCGGGTGTTCATTAGCTATACCAGTATGAGCAGAAGTGAAGGGCATGCACATTCATTCATTCATGTGTTTTCTATTATTTCATATTTTGGCTTCAATGTATGCTTGACGATTTATATCTGTCTTGTTCCAAATATTATTTTGTACTTGCTGAGTCATGGACTCACTCTTGCTGTGTTACTTATTTTTTTAGAAGAACCACAATGACGAGATTTATGGGAGGGAGTAGACACACGGTTGCATGTACCTTTGAAATAAACCTTCGTTATTAATCCGCATTTCGGAGTTTGAACTGTAATAATAAATAACCCTTTTGATGATCGTTATTGGTTATTATTATGTTTAGGTTTTACTGGAGTTAGGGATTCATGCTTTCCAAGTATGGTCTTAATAGTTTTACTTCGAATGGAATATCATGTTCGATTTATTTGTTTATTGCAGAAATTAGGCTGTTTATTATGCTAGGTTCCTTTCGGATAGAACCTACTTTGCTCTTTATTATTAGGATGTTAGTAATTGTTTAGATTGTTGATTTGTGGTAGAGATTTTAGGTAGCATCTTGGCTTTCGCATAGCCAGGGTGTTACATGCTCCTCCTCCTCTCCATGAGCGCCACAATGTAAAGGAGTTCAGATCAGATCCCACGAATTAGATCAAAGCAAAGGAGTTCATATCAGATCTAGTGGAAAAGAACAAAGAAAGAAAAGAAAAGCGGGCGCTGCAGCAGCCTCTGGGGGTCGACGAGGTCTTCCTCGTCCTCCTCATACATGGTGACGGAGACCTCCTCCAGCTTCATGATGCGGGCGACCTGGGCGCCAGTTACCTTATCCTCGCCCACAGCGGCCTCCTCCTCGAGATGCTCCGGGTCGGCCATGGTGGGAGTTGTAGTGGTAGGGCTTGGGTTGCACTCGTGGTGCTCGAGTCAGCCAAGGTGGGAGTGAAAGTAGTGGCGGTGAAGAGGATCGAGAGGTGCGGGTGTTCTGCCATGGACGGAGAAACAAAGGAAGTGAGTTGGGGAATCCTCTCGTCGCACCAAAGAAAGGACATAAATTGGGGAAAGTTTGTGCGAATGATTATTTTATTTTTACAGTGGGTCCGTCTAAAGCATGGGTTCGATTCAACACGCTGGAGCAAAATATAGTTACTTTGAATCAGTTTACATGGCATAGTTTCAAACCTACCTTGATTCAATACATTGGAGATGCTCTTATGTCAGTAGTTTCCATAGAGTGCCATGTAGGATCAGATCAGATGTGGAATGAGAGTTTAGGAAGAGAGAGTATAGGTATGTGTCATGTAAGATAGAACCTATTTTTAAAAACCAAAGGAGCTATAGACACTGCTAGAAACTGCACTTGGGGAAGGGTGTATCTCCATTTCTTGTTTTGTGGGCCTCCTCATCTCACAGTACATGCAACAATAATAACTTCAGGTCCTTCCGATACAACATACTCCGTTCAGTTCAAAAAATAAGTTATTTTGGACATCAACATAGTCCTGGAAATACAACTTTGACCACTAAATACTATTGTAATACATTTATAAAATTCAACAAGATTATAATAGTATGAAAGTATTTTTCTAGACAAATTTACACGTATGATTTTTCATGCTTCTAATCTAAATATTTTAAAAGATATTGATAGAGAAAGTTTTCAAAGTTTGACTTCACGTATTCCAAAATAACTTATTTTTGTGAACTAGAGGGAGTATTATATAGAAGTACTATGCATGCATCGGAATGATTGTATTTAAACAACCATTTAATGTATTCTCTTTCTCCCTAGAAACTAAATTTAACTTGTTGCTTTAACACGGCCAATAATATATATTAACGGTACTTTCTTCAAGCTGTAATATGTGAGTGGGATTCAACTTAAAGTGATACTGCGCTAAAAAAAGGAAAGTTACGAAATGTTATATTATAATCTGATCCCTGCATTGCAAAATGCAGAACTTATAATTATGTAGTCTCATTGTAAAATGTAGGAACCCACTGAAAATTAAATGTTCAGACATTTACTATAACTATCTGCCTACTTAGGCCCCACATGCAGGCTCATCAGAAGTCCACAGAGCCTATATAATTAGGCCTACTAGCATGACAGTTGACTTAACTCCCCAAGGACGTGAACATATTGTTTTTAGCCCATGGCTGAACTGTCCAATGTTTTACCTTTCTTAAATACTAGTCCAATGCTTAAAAAAATTATATCTTGTCCATCGTTATCGTGCTCAGCCTATAATACAAATGATCCATCGATAACCCGTTCTTGGAAAGATCGATGAAATCTTTGGACTTCTTGCACACTAGCTTAAGCAGTTGGGGTGTGGGGGGAGTGGAGAGGAGGCTATGGGTGTCTAACCGTATGCACGAGAGGAACCGAGAAAGAACGAGATACAACGGCTCACATCTCATGAAGAAAGATATTTCTAACGACTCACATCGCATGAAGAAAGACGGACCGCTACCAATTATTCCTTTTAAGTAGCGGAGAAATTGGGCCTGTTCATAGAAAAATTGAGCCCAGGCACTCGATTCCAAATCCTCTCATGGCCTGACGAGGCTTTCAGTGTGCTCCAGAGGAATCGATCGATCATCGATTGTGTCATGTGCCTCTCCAGTGTCCAGTCATGCCTGCCCCTGTAACTTGATTTAATTTGGCCATATACGTCCCAAATCTTTGAGATAATACTCGAGAAGAGAAGGATGTGCGCTCGCATGCATGCAGAGGATAGATCGAGCAAGCTAGCTGTGACGCCCTGTGTCATTATCCCGGGGGTAATCACACTTAGGCATACGATTACTATTCATCTGCCCGGTAGAACACCGCTCCAACGAATAGCAAGTCTTTTATCAGAGTTACGCAGCAGAACAATAAGATAGAAATTATATATCCTTATTACAATAGTAGCCACGCAATACTATGATCTTTAATACATATATTACGCAAACACAAAAGGAAGCTTCTCCGCTTCTGTAGTCGGCTCTGAAGTACCGCCCTCCTATTCGTCCCACGCGTCAAAGATGGCGCCCATCTTGCCCTTGTCCTCGTAGTCGGTGCCTTCTCCTCCTGCAGCTGCCTCGGTACCTACAAGTCCTTCGTCCCACACGGGATAGTTCCCGCCCGGACTAGGATCTACAAAGGAGAATACTAGCAAGGTTAGTACAAAAGTACTCAGCAAGCATTAATAGCAAAAGATGCACTGTATGACTTATCTCTGCTCATTATCACATTTTATATACCATCTCTTTTCTGAAAATAACAACTCGTGAAAACATTAAGTGGCAAATTTTAATATTGAAAATACTACTTGTCACTCGAATAGAGGAAAGACCCCTCGCAGTTCCCGTAGACTCCAATCCAGGATACTGGCATGAATTCATGATTTGATATAGCACTGCGTAGGCTTGTACCACTTTACCCATAGCTATTCTGAACTCTAAAAGAGCCAGGTCCCCAGCATTTCCTTTGATGCGGGTTCAAGTTCAGAATACAGAATGTTTTCCAGGTTATGTGATTAGGTCTCCACCCATTACTTTCCATCGGTGCTGATTTTAGTCATACACCGAGTTCCAGTAATGTTGGTTGGGGCGGCTCTCGTCCGTGCCCAACACTCCACCTTGGAGCGGCTCTTTTCCCGTGCCCAAAACACTCCAAAGTGTCCCATTGTAGAGAACATAATTACGTAACAAGGTAGCATTTTCTGCCTGCCGAAATGGGAAAATGGTTGGCACTGAATTTACAGCCTCTGACCGAGTAAGAGTTTTATTGGTCCTTATATTTTAACCATATGTAAAGGGGTCCCACCTATTACCTCATCATCATCATTTTCTTTTTCACCTTCTTCCCCTGCCCTGGGCCCCCTTTACCAATCTAGTAATTCTCATTTCTTTCATCTTTCTCATCTCTTTTCTTATCTTCTCATTTTCATCTCAATCCAATTTAATTTTGAGAAATAGTTTTGATGCAATACATATATGATACAGCAATATACGGTTTACATTTAAGATAACCATATTTATGTTCAAGAGAATAGCTTACCTTTGGAGTTGTAGGAAAGGTTTGCGTCGACGAATCTCTGATCAGCTTCCCCTGTCAACACTGGTTTGCCCTCTGTAGCAATGCGGCAGCACGAATAATTTATAAATAAATACTTAGTTGAGTTTGAGTGATAGTAGGCGTATAAAATGCTAATACAAATTCTATGTTAGTCAATTTTAATTAAATAATTTTTCAGAACCCAGCCCAGTTAGCACTCTCCCGCTAAAAATCGTTCTACGGTTAAACTCGATCTACAGCCGCGACTGCCTAGCTCACATTCTAACACCCGACACAAACTACTACTCGATCTTGCACTCTGCTACGCCTTACGAGAATCTACTCGAGCTATACCGATTCCTAAATCTCCTATACCCAAAAACTATACAACTAATCTTCTAACCCTAATCTCTAATCCCTAATTACCTAAATACTAACTACTAAATCCTCTCCCTAATTACCTACCTCCTAACCTAATCACCTACCTAACTACTAACTTCCTCCCCTAATCCTAACCCTGCCAACTAAACCTAACCCTAAACTACTAACACCGCCGCCTGCCTCTGCCGACACCACCCCTCTACCGCCGCCTCTCTCTCTAAACCTATCCCCCTCTACACTCTTCGCCTCCTCCGCCAACACTCCTCACCTCTCGCCTCCTCTTCTATCCTATCCTCTCCCGGCCGACACACTCAAACCTCACCCTCTCCTGCCGACTCTTCTCGCCTCTCCCTCTCTCTCTCTCTCTCGGGATTCTCCGCCGCCATCGCCCTCACCCAAACCGCTCGCTGGTCCTCGCTGCCCCTTCCTCTCTTAGCCGACTCGCCTCCGCCTCTTCTTGCCGCTCCGGTTCTGTCTTGCCTCCTTCTTCCCGGCCGGCCAAGGCTGGCGCCTCTATGCTTGACTCTGGGCGCCGCCACCGCCTGGATCCTCCGGCTTCGGCTCTGCCCCCGGTGCACTACTCCTCCCCATGGAGCCCTGGGCTTCTCCCGGCCCGATCTCCTACAGACGCTCGGCCGCAAGCCTCTGTTGCTCGGCCGCGCTCCTCTCTGCGCCTCCTTCCTCTGGTCGGCTCGGCGCTTGGCGCCGTCGTCTCTGGCTCCTCCTTCAGCTCGGCCCTCATGGTGCTACCGTGCTCCTCCTCGGTTCTGGCCTGACTCGGCTTCCCGGCCACCGGCCGCTTCGGTCCACTGCTACGCTAAGGTATCACTACTCCATAACCCTTCTCTACTCCCTTCCTCCTACTGCTCTGGAATGGAATGGACTGAGAGCTAGACACTGAGATCTGGTGGTTATGTGTGGATGATGTGTATGTGCAGAGCGTCCAGAGGTGTGACTGAGGTTACCTCTGCTGGGATTTGGGTTGGGAGAAGGGGGATGGCAGTGCTGGCCCGGTGCTGGTGCTCTCCTCTTCTTCCTGGCTACTTGGCTGCCTTCTTGCTCTGGTTCCCCTTCTGCTTCTTCTTTGGTCGGCCTTGGTGGGAGATCTGAGTAGGCGTCTGCCGATTCTTGCTTCCTCTTGCTTCTGCTGGCTGTGAAAAAAGAGGGGATGTGTTGTTTCTGGCTGGTGGCTGTGGTTGCTTGAGCTCCTGATCTTGCCTTGCTCTTGGTAGTGGTGGCTTCTGGCTTGAGAACTGGGTGGTGGCTCTGCTTGGTGAGGCTGAGAAGGAGAATGGTTTTAGGGGGAATGTATTGCTTGTTGCTAGCTTTGCAGGGGGATACACTTGCTTGTGCTGCTGGCTTTGTAGGGGGGTGCACTTGCTTGTCTTCTTGGGGAATGAACTGGGGCCTTTGTCTTGCTAGCCTCCTGTGCTTGATATTTGGTGGTGGCTCGATGGGGTGCACTCGGCGGGGAAGAATGGGCTGCTTTTTGTGGGCTCGGCCAGGGGAGATGAATTGCGAAGGAAGGCTCTGGAATGACTGCTGCACCCGGTGACGCTTGACTGAGGTTGTGGTGAACTGGGATATGCACTGAGGGCTTATACTGCGGTTACAGTAATTGCAAATAGTGGGTGTTGGGTTCTAATAAGGCCGGATGAGGAGACCCACGGAAGTGACAGGTGCCGAAGGACCTCGGGTGGTTTGGACATCTTGACGATCAAGGGGCCGATTAACTCCGGTTGGTCTGGGTATCTTGATGGTCAAAGGACCGACTACTCAGGTTACTCGGATATCCTATTGCACTTTGGAAAATCTGACGGCCACTTTCTATACTCTAACTTTCTATACTCTACTGCTCACGAAAAGGCTCTCAACTAAGCTTACTAACCGTTTGCTGATTTTCCTGACGAGCGAGGAAAACAGATCGCGAGGTGGCTCTACGGACGGGCGTTCAAAGGACAAGGCGACGAGGAAGGCTGCTACTACAAGAAGGCAAGAAGCGGGCTAAGGTTTTAATTACTTGTTGCCAGAAACACTGCAAATGGTTGTAAAATAAATATTGTAAAAATAAATGCAATAAAATAATACTACAATGATATAGAAATATTTTATGCTAACAATGTGTTAATGATGCGGGTTGTCGCACTAGGTCTGCTCCTTTTTTTTTTTTTGTAATGGTGAGAGCAGAGAGATACCAGGGAGTTCGATCGGAAAACTGCATCCGCATCTTATGGTCTAGTTGTGTTTTCGCTGCTGCAAGAGATCGAGAAACAACGGCGTTTATGCCTAGATCTGTATGTGCACACATGGCACAGGATTATTCATCGTGCCGATGTAAGAAAGGCCGGGGGCTGCAATCAAATTAGAACTTAATTTGCTACTATCGATACCATCTACGTACCACATACTTGACGTCTTGATGCAAGCAAATAAGCGAATCGAAAGGCTAAGAGGATCGGAGAGGCTTGGAGTAGTGGGCGCCATTGCCACTGCCATCCATGGGGTTGTATCACTTGACCACCCGCAGCAGCAGCAAGATCTGGAGTAAGATGTAGGACACTCCCCCCACGGTGGCGTACTGCAGCTTGCTCTCCCCCTCCACGTCGACGAAGTCGCCGTCGACGCACTTGCTGAACCCCCCGGCGAGCCACCCCAGGTTCTTGTACCCGTCATCGTGCAGCATCCTCACCGCAATCAGAGACCTTGAATTAACCCAGCAAGAAGCTTTGTTGTTAGTTGCATCACTCAACGAGTCCAAGAAACAGCCATGGATATATGCATGCCATGCCACGTAATTATCACCGCAGCAAAAGGTACGATCTTTACTTTACCTAAGGCCTTCGCCGCAGGCGACGAGCAGCTTAGCGTCCTTCCCACCGCCGCTTGCGACGGCCGCGGCGACGTCGTCGAGGAAGCGGTCGTTCATCTTGGTGAAGGCCTGCCCGGTCCAGAGCCCAATGTAGCCGAAGTGGACCCACTTCTTCAGCAGCGTGACGGGCCCCATGTTGTCGTCGGCCACGAACAGCGGCACGTGCGCGGAGCCCCGCACACCAGCGCGGGCAAGCTCCCAGGCCGGCCGGACGTCCATCAGCCGGAACCCCTCCGAGCGCAGGACCTCCGCCGCGTCCCTCGGCCGCACGGCCCTCACCGAGCCGGACCGCACCAGCTCCTGCGCCCCTCCGGCCCACGCCGACGTCGCCTGCGCCCTGACGCAAGAGCGAGAGAGACTGGAGGAGGCGGCGGAGAAGCACGCGGCTGCGGTCACCGCAGCTCCCATCGCCATGGCTACCTGCTTGGTTTAGGCCGTGCTCAGCTCGCTTGGATCGTTTCCAAGACTCTTATCCACATGATATTTTCGGTCCAATCTGCGCCGTTGACAAAGTGGGGGTTATTATACCCCTGACCGCACGATTCCTCCTAACAGATGAGGCGGCGTGAGATCCAGTTTTTTTTTAGTCCCACATCGGCAGGCGACAGGTGCGCTGGTGGGAGCGGTGCAGTACAAACACGGCATTAATTGACCCAGCTAGCGAGGTGTAAAAATGAGAACTACTCTGTTTAATCTAGACAAAAAAATGTCGTTGCTACGTAGTTTTGAATATGAACAGTTAAATTGTATTAATTTAGTTTATTTGATCAAAGATATTATCTAAACTAAACTAAGCAGTTTTAATTTTGATTGAATATATTATTTAAACTATGTAGTTTGGATATATGAATAGGCAAATCATATCAATTTATGTATGTAGTTTGGATATAAGAAAATTTTATGAGTAAATTTGCTATGAAAAATATTATTATACTTTTATAATTTTTTTGAAAAGAAAAAAATTGTTTTTGCCACTTGTTGTTTTTGTACCATTGTTTTTGCCTGGTTGATTATTTGCTACAAAAATCATAAATTTCTTTGTATTTTGCCACTATTAGCTTACCTTTTATCACAATTCTAGAATTGGCATCTCCTTCTCTCCCTTTCTTCCCAATATTGTCTCCAACTTATGATCCACTGAGATGAATTGAGGTCGACGACGGACGACAACGGTGGAGCTCGGATCGAGGAAGGTCACAGTCGACAACGCCAGAGATCGAGGTGGCGATGATGGGGATGGCTTGATCCGTCTGCTGGCGGGTCGGCGGTGACGTCCTCCTTGTACCGCCATCCTCTCCAGGCTTCCCTGCCATTGCCCTAGGATGCCGCCGTGTCGTCGCCTAGTGGGCCGCTAATGCCGCATCAGGCTTCTCCTGTCGGATTTGGACGCCGTCCGGCTTCTCCTGCCTTGGGATGCCGCTGCACTGCTGGCTCTACCAACTCTGATGCCGCCCCAAGGCCACTGCATCCCTGTTGTAGTCACGACGAACGAGCTAGAGCACCGCTGCAATGGGGAAGTTGATGAATTGAGGCCCTTTCGATGTCATTTTATTGAAAATTCAAGATATTTGGAAGGGCAAAAGAGTCTTTTCCACTCAGCCAACCGGCATTGACCTTGTTAAAATGACATTTTTCAAACAAACTTTTTTATACATTAGCATAGTACTAATTAGACGAAAAGTAGTGATAATAACCAAAAGTGCAAAATAACTATTGGCAGAAAACATAATTTTTTCTTCTAAACATATAATGATATAATTTAGTGATCAAAGTGACATCTTTTTTATTTTGAAAAGTTAAAAATGACTTCCTTCTATCACCGGACATGGAGGGGAAAGCGAAACCCCTCCTTGGCCTTCCGGGCCGCAGAGCTCACAACACGCTCCGGTGCAACCAGAAGGAAAATTTTGTAGCAAAAATCGGTGATTTTGCTTTCTTCTTGACCATAGAATTTCGCGAAATGATATGGTAGCAAGGGGAAATCTCTTCTGTAAAGTCTATCCAAGAACACACAATTTCTCGAGGTGCTCCCTCTCCCCCGAGGAGGGCAAATCTAATCAAAAAGTTCTTCAATCTGCAACCAAGCTAATCTAGCTAAGCAAGCAAGTATCATCACAATTCACATGCATAATAATACATGTATACAACACACGTCAAATCTAAGTCAAGTCTGCTAGGACCTAGACGAACTCGAAGCGCATGAGGAGCTTGACGCTCTTGAACTTCATCCCCTTGTGGTCGAAGAGCGGCACGGCGCGGATGCCCGGCCGCAGCTCCGGGACCGGCAGTGCGGTCTGCCCGCCAAAGTCGTCCTCGCTCACGTCGTACTCGTGCACCTCCACGCGGAGCAGGGCGATCTCCGGGACGGTCAGCGGGAAGACGAACTCCTCCTCCCACACCGGGACCCAGCTGTCCTCCACGGCCCTCGTCTTCCTCATCAACGAGTCCGATGGAACTCCGGCTATGCCCACCTGTTTGTTGGCGGATCAGAAGCAAATTAGCAATGCCTCCTCGAGTTTCAGTCTTTCAGACTAGGTGTAATTGTGTTTCAGAATTTGTATTGGTGCTGCAAAACTTCTTCACATATATTGGCACGTTAGATTCCAGTGGTGGCTATACCTTTGCATAGAAATCTGGAGGGGAATACGTATCGAAGTATGTCTGCTTAAAGTCGCTCTGCCAACCTTCACCCATGTATACTTTGACCTGAAAACGATGAGCTAACACATTTCTGAACTTCATATAGGAGAAAAAATGGAAGAGTTTGAGACGTCCCATGTACCTTTAGTGTTGTCTTCACAGGTAAATCTGCTTTCGGATCGAAAACATTTCCATCTGGACAAGTTTGCATCAAGAAATCTGGTTTCTTCACATAACCACAGCCCCCGTTGGCTTTGTAAAATCCATGCATTAACCAAAGGGCTCTTCCATATCCCTGCCACAAAAAACAAAGTCAAGCCTTCATGACATCGGAGAGGCAGCGACAACTGAAGAGCACACGGTAGGGAACATATCACACAAGCAGCAGACACCATAACGCAACTAATCCAGGCAATTTACTTCCTGTATACAACCGAACCAATTACGCAGGGTTTGTTTGAAAGGTATGCTAAAAACAAAGGACACATGCCTTCGGAAAAACATACACACAGGCCCAAATAAAGTGCCGACTGAGACACAATTACAGTGGCAAATTGAATCTTGATCCAACCCTTGCAACTAGAAATTTGAATTCATCACGCTAACATCTGTTGCTCGAATTAGAAATGCACCTGCATATTGAATGCCACCATTTGAGCACCATGCACCCAGCCAAGAAATGGATTATAGTTGGATGAATTGAAGCGAGTTCCCTTTGGGTATATTCTCAGTAGATTTTTGTGTGTGAAACTGCTTGGAACAAACAGAATGAGAACTTCAGTAAGAGAAAAACGTGGACACTATATTCCTAAAAAAATGTGGACACTATGAATTTCAATGCACAGGAAGACGATACAATGCTCTCGCTTCTATCCCAACTTTTGCTAAGCAATTCAATGTATTTACCAAACGAACCTCACAATGTTGCGGCCATGACGTGCTGCCACTTTTGCAAGTTCTTGCTCGCTTAAACTCAGGCGCCTAACTTTGTCCGGATCACTCTTCAAGGCGTCAACTACAGCACCCTTTGGCTTTCCGGCCCTGATAGTAATGAGGTGTTTATACTCTGGTGCCAGATGCTGGCACATTTTCTGCTCATCATCTTCTTCCACTACATCTCTTTCGCGGGATAATAGATCCTCCTGATGCTGCTAGAGCACCATTTAGTAAAATATTAATGTGCAGACATTTTAGATTAACAAAACAAAGAAGAAACATATAGCAGAACTTGAAACCAGTACCTTGTCGGCAGCCTGCATCTCATCCTCAATATCTGGGACTTCTATTCCCCATGCTGCTTCTTCACTTTCTCCTTTACTAAACTGAGGCTCGGTTTCTCTCTCTTTGATAGTACTACCCTTTGATTCAAGGTACTCCTTTGGGGGTTTTGTTGAGAGGATGACACGTCCTTTTAGAGCTTCAGGTGAAGGAAATTCTTGAAGATGTTTTGCTTCAGGGTAATACAGGATGTCTCCAAATACTTCAAGGACCATCTAAAGAAAATTTCAGAACTAACTACAATAGAATCACGTGGACTGGGATATTAATCATACAATTATAATACAATTACCTTAGCTACTTTCGCCTGAAGATCTGATGTAAGGTGGTCTTCTAATGTTATGATAACGGGATAGGGAGACGCTACAAAGGCATATTCTTTGATGGATCTCAAGCATTTGATAAGTGGTACTGGGGCAGTCAGTGTCCTATGAAGAGTCAAAAACGTGGAATGAAGTCACAGCATATGGAATGGTCTCTATAAGTTTTAAGTACAGAACTATTATTGTAACCAAATGATGTGGGCAAAAATGTCTTCACGTAGCACAAGTACCAATGCATGCTCATATGTACCTTCCATGGAGAATATCAATATCATCTTTAGAAGAATTTGGCCACATGTCCAACTCAATTACGCGAACGCCTATCTGCAGTGCCTTAATGATGGGAATATCACTGCAGTCACTGCTAAGTTGATTGCCGGTCAGATAAGAGTTGTGTCCTGTGTATATGAAATAGTGCGACAAAGGTGCGTTCATGTCATGATGGACCTGGAAACAAAGGATTTACTGTCAACCAACATCTCAAATCACATAGCACACAGTAAATGACATTGAAATGCAGATCAGCAATGGAGCTTGATATGCTAGCCGCAACAGATAATGGCCAACAGAATGTTCCCGTAAAGGCGTAAAGCCAACTCTAACAGCTATGTGAAAATTCACTTCGTCTATCTACCAAAGTTATATGAGTATTATCACCCATCAGCTTGCTCAGCATGATGCGTCATGACACAACATTGGGACACTTCGCAAAGGCAATGTTACAATCTTCCGCAAAGAGTTACTAGTCCTTATTTTCCGGCCACGACAACAGTGTTACACTGACTGAATACATCATCAAGTTTTTGCGACAAGAGAGGCTGCCACAGCCTGCGACAAAAGATGCCTCTGCATCACAATCTCATGCCTATGACGCAAAACCGAGAGAATGCCAGCTGATCCTATCATAGCGCCAATGGTTAAAAATATTCAAAATTTCAAATGACATGCGCATCATGGAGCAGTTTGCCGAGCACAAACCCATTCAAAATTGTAATGATCGGAAAATGCCGCCAATTCACCGCATTGTGTAATTTGTGCGCGAATGCATCTCCCAACTACCAATCGCAACAATTAACACAGCAAGACGATAAATCAAGCGGCAGTTTGGGAGTTGGGGCTCCAGCGACCAGCCGATTGCTACCTTGGAGTGGCCGATGGGCGGGTTGAGGTCCTCGGAGAAGAGGAAGTGGTGGAAGTCGTCGACGGTGAGGGCCGGCCTCCCGAAGCGCGGGGTGCGGCTGCGGTCCCGCAGGACCCGGTCCACGATCCGCTCAGCCGCGTTCTCCTCGCTGTTTCCGTCGCCGTCGGCCTCCCCCGTGGCTTCGAGGTAGCGCCGGAGCTCGTCGGCGCCCATGTAGGCGCGCCGGCGGCGTGGCGGGAGAAGAGCGCACGCACGTCGTCCGGCGTGGTCGCGTCGCTCAGCGCGAACCTCCGCCTGAAGAAGATGCAGCACTTGTACGTCCCCATCGCCGCCGCCGCCTTCGTGTACCTCGCCGCGCGCGCGCGCGCCTTCTCGCCTTCGCTTGCCCGCTTTTTTCCGCTCGTTTGGTTCCCGGCGGAGACGTGTGGGGTGGGAGGCGCGTGAGGAATTTTTTTCCTTTTGGGATTTCTGCATTGCGAGTTTTTAGGGCGATTCGACGGTAGAGCGAGAGGAGGGCAGAGGCTAATTGTAACTCTCTGTCAGGGAGCATTCGTACTAGATGATCAATCAATTCAAAACAGCTTATATTCATGGGAAAAGACCACCTCTTGTTGCATTGTATGGGGAACATCTCCATGTTTTTGAATAGCTGAATCAGAAAGAGCGAGCGAGACTTGGCTTGTAGGCAGGTGCATGTACGTTCGCTCTGGCATGCCGGCATGATGTATGTTCTCGGCTGACGTGCTAAACTGCTAATCGACCGACCAGCACGGTGCGGCCAGGTCGTTTGCGGAGCGCCGAGGTGCTGGCCGCGACGGGCCACGGGGCCAGATTCACGGTTTCGCCGGGAAGCCTCGGGCCGCCGCGCCGCGCCGCGCGTGAGAGCTGCCTTGCCGTGAACACGCGCTGGTGTCGTGCACAGTGCACTCGCGGCGTAAGGTGGTTCCGCGGGCAAGCTGTTCTTAAGCAGGGCGAGACGTCGTCAGACGGGGATAGCGAAAATGCAAATACACATACACATGTCGTATCCGGCTGGGGTGTAGTGCAGCTGTTGGTAGTTACTGTAGCCTAATGCAAGTTATTCACGATCGTGTTACTACTAAGTTTCGATTACGAGCACATGGGCCAAACCTTTAATCGCTTATTCCCTTCAAAGTGGAGTAGAGCCCCGTACCAAGTCAGCATCATGTACTTATTTCAATCCTTCTGAGAAAGATCTGAGCTAATCGACCAACGTAGTACCTAAGATCGTATGTAATAGTAGATACAATTGTTGTCTATATACTCCATGCCATCAAAACTAAAGATAACTTTTATAATAATTTATCTCTTAAGTTCGTCTCAATAGGACCCTACAATCGTTTAATTATTAAACCAAATTGTACTTGTTATAGACAACAACTTATATAATGATATTTTGTGCTGTTTATTTATTGTGTCATTTTTTCAGAAAGAGAGCTAAAATCTCACCCCTCTCCCTCCTATGTCAACAAAAAAAAATCCCACGTGACAACTTAAAACATATGATATCAAAATTATGAGGAATAAAAGAAACCCAGACATGAACTTGGAAGGGTTGCTATATTTCTAGTCAAAATTTACGGAGTATTTAGGGGAATTTCCAAATGGACCGGCTTGTTTCATTGAACCAGTGGTTCAACAAATCAACAATCCAAGGAGATGAGAACTCGCGTGAGTGCGCTCATGTTTTCAGACTAGAAAGCAGATATGTCGCGTCACTTGTTCATGCAACAACCAGAAACGACATACAGACAGCACAAGACAACCGGTAGATAGAACCAATCCACAACGAGAAACTGAAGCATTGAATTGTTAGCGAGTGAAATAGAACTACTAAAACCGCATTACCTAATGATAGAACAATTCTCTCTTATCAAATTGAAATGCTGAAAAATAAACAGCAAAACAGAAAGTAAAGTAGGCACGAACAACTAGTGGTAAGTAAACACAATTAAGAGTTCGCACAGACCACGAGTGTTCCCTTTTGAAACTCGCTGGATCCCATCAATACTTCAGCAAAACCTAATTACTTAATATTTTCAGTATCCTGATCTTACCTTTCTTTTCTTTATCAAGATCTATACCAGCCCCTACCATGCCACGGGAACAAAAGGATCAAAAGGGATCATTACAGAACATTTTTCCAACTGGCCAGATCATGAGTAACTGCAACATCACACCAAAACCACTCCAGTGACTGGTAAAAGGCAGTTCTCCACTCCATACTGCAAAAGAATTATGAACATGATCTGCAAGGGGAAGAAACACAGTTGGTAATTAGTGCACAATAACAATGCAAACCTAGTACGAGCCAATACAAAAGTTTCAACAATGCAGAAATTGCAAACACAACATTGCGAAGATTGAAAAGAGAGTTCATTATTAAAAACCTCGTTTAACTATTCAGATGTAACAATTTGTCGCCATATATGCTGGTTTGTTTTAATGTAGAAAGAGAAAATACAGAATCTTCCAGTTGGGACAGTATGCACAAAAGAGAAACAAGGCACTGAACATTTTCCAAGAGAAAAGGGTGATCAGACCGGTTGATGATAAGTTGGCTTCATTATTCATGCAAAAGAAACATTTTCTCTACAAAGCTGTTTATATCACTAAATGATCTTGTCTTGCAATGAAAAAGCATTCTATTTAGCATAACAAATAAGGGAAAACTTTATCACTTGACTTCACATAGCCACCCTCGTGTAACAATTGATACCTGGGCTAAGATCTATATTGGGTAAAAAAAACACGCACATAATCTTTTAGCAAAAAAAATTGAACACCAAAAACTTCATCAATGAGAGCCATTTTGTTATGGCGTGGAGGCCATAGGACATAGTGCAGCAGCAGCATGTCGTGTGCAAAAGGTTACGGCCCGCCGGCCGCACAAGGGGCAGCAGCGGACGTAATCAGTAGGGCTACTCCACGCATTGGAAGTTAGGATTTAGGAAGGTTTTGTTATTTAGTAATCTATCGATTAGTATTATCCATTAGTTGGATTGTTAGGCAAGATATCTCCTTTGTTAGCAAGAGATCAATTAGTTTTATTTGTTGGGGAGGCTACCTCATCTCCCTCTCTGTCCTCTCTGTGCTCTGTTCTTCTTCTCCAACCAATCTATTGCTACTTCTCTAACTCTCTACCCCATCTATTCTCTCCCAAAATCAGTCCATAACACATTTCGATATTAGAAGCACCAAACTGATTCCTACTACACCAATGGAAATCTCACTGTCTCAATATACTCTCAAGAAGAGAAATTCACAAGATATCTCATGCAGAATGTAATGTGGACTGAAGTTGCATACAAGTTTTGGTTATATTTCCCATGGCGATGAAAATGGCATTGAAACAACAAAAAAATGTCAGCTAAACAATTAGTACTCCCTCCGTTTTAGAATACTTGGCCATCTTTGACTTTGACCAGTCAAACTTGGTAATATTTGACCAATAATATTTTTTTCTAAATATTTAGATTGGTTGAATTAAAATGGCATGTTAGATTTACAGTAAGAAATACTTTCACGGTCTCCAAAGTTAAAATTTGAATCTTAATTTTATACTAACACATTTATAAAATATTGTGAAAGTATAATATTATGAATGCCAAGTATTTTGAGACGGAGGGAGTATGTTGTATGGTCCAAAGAGCTGGAGTGGAATTATTATTCTGTGAAGCATCTTACACAATTTAACATCACTGGATCCATCTATCAACAATTTCCAGCTCTAAATGATACTTGCATATAATGTCCGCCAATGAGAACACATGAATTATCGTCTATATCGTGTGAAGTTGTGAACATAAGGATAAAAATTTTAACTGTTGTGCTGATTACATGTTTGATGCCTAAGGTAGCCTATAAGACTAGAAAACTGGATATCACCAACAGTATGCACAGTATCTTGAAAGTTCTGTACAAAACTACTTCCACTAGTATGAGTATCCAATATTTCCTGATTTTAAATACGTGTATACTTGCCATATTTGATTTTCTACACTTAACACATTTTGTATGGTTAGTACCATAGTTACCAGGTTCGCTATAAAACCCCGCGAATCGCGAACCGGATTCGTCGAACCCGAACTAGTTTAGGGTACGGGGTTCGTGTTCGGGTTCGGGTTCGCTATAAAACCCCGCGAATTGCGAACCGGATTCGTCAAACCTGAACCGGTTTAGGGTCCGGGCTCATGTTCGCAGTGGAAATTGAAAGAAAAATGGCGAACTACGAACTCGAATCCCGTACCGCAACTCGGATGAACCGCGTTTCTGGTAACTATGGTTAGTACCAATTTTGTTTCCATCACCATTTATATTTACATGAATAATACTTCAATAGCATTGCTACTGTGGAACTAAAACAACATGTGTGTATAACATCTATCATAAACCATAAACACTGAATTACACTAAGTTTGGAGCTCGATCTTATCTCACATTAAAGAAATAAATCTGCAGGCCTCTTATCATTCATGATTACAATCATGTTTGCATTTTTATTCATATGTAAAATGCCATTAAAAAATTTAATGTCACGGATTAATCAGTTTTGGAAACTAAGGCAGGAATGCAAAACATCCAAATAAATCAACTAAGTTTGACAATAGCATAATTGAACACTGGCCCAACCACAAGTTACAGTTCCCAGTTATAAGCATGGCAGCATTCACCCACCAACATGGTAACCCACCAACATGGTAGGTAACCCACCAACATGGTAACATCAGGGAATAACATTGGAATTAGAGAAACACAGCAACATTCATCCAGTCAAGTGTTCTTTATAGCTTACAAAAAAAAAAAAAAAAAAAAACTGGTTCCTTGACGAACCCTTTCTATGTAGGATTGTCCATTACAAAATCAATCATGAATCATAATTGTGCCGCTAAAGGTTTGGTATACAATCAGATGTGCCCACTAAGTACTCAGTCATCATCAAATCACAATTACTTCTGTATCACTGCAGCATAGCCAAGTTGATTGCCCTACGGCCTACACGGTAATAATCGCCATTCTACCACCACCACCACAATAACAACATTAATTCAAATTAAAATTAGCATGATCTGGTGAATCTATGCAACATACCTTCCATACCATAAAAACGGATTAGAAGACGACGAGCAGCGAGAAGAGCATGTAGACGAGCCAGCACGCGTAGGCAATGAGCCCCCTATGCTCATCGCCGCTGGATGCAAGCTCTGCGAGCAGCCTGGTGCAGACTCTGGCGGACCACATCACGAACCCCATGCCCACCCCGAAGATGAGTCCGCCACCCCGCGGCAGGAAGAGGGAGACCGCAGAGAAGATGACCATGGGGAGCATGCAGTATCCGACTAGACTGACGCACCTGTAGAGGTCGAGGTCGCCGCGGCGTCCGCCCGAGAGCATGGAGAAGACGAAGTAGAGGAAGAGTGAGGCGACGGTGACCCACCCGAGGACGATCCCGAAGTGGAACTTCCCGGCTAGGAGTTGGAAGAGGCCGAAGGAGAGGAGGAAGAGGAAGGGCCCCGAGAGGTCGGCGTCGGCGTGCAGGGATGGATCCGCGGAGCGGAGCGGGTGGAGGATGGAGAGCGTCTTCCGCCAGATCTGGCGCGTGTTGATGCCGAGCTCCTCGAGGAGCGGCGGCTCGTCCTCGAAGGAGGCGCCGGAGCCGACGCCGATAGGCCCGGCAAAGAGGGGCGGCGAGGAGGAGGATGCGGCGGCGGAGACGTCGAAGGACATGAAGGGGAGAGGGTTGGCGGCCGACGAGGTAGAGGGGCGGGGCAGCGCGAAGGCCGGCGGTGGGGAGGCGCCGGACCCGGGGGGAGGCTGGCGTCGGTGTGTCGGGGTGGAGGGGGTGAAGACCACCGGCGGCACGGGGAACTCCTTCGCCATGGCCGCGGCGACGGCGAGGGTTTCGAGATCTAGGTGGTTGGGACTTGGGAGATCGGGGAGTTGGGTTTTGGCCTCTACGAGGAAGTCGCCTTTCGGGTTTCTTTCTTTTTTCGCTTTTGTAGGACTCTATTATTTCTTGCGCGTTTCGTGGAGAAGTAAAGGGGAGCAAAATGTGTTGCAGGTTGCTTAGGTAGCAAGAATCTGAGTTTTGTTTCTTCAGTTTTCTGCAAGTAAAAAACTAGAGAATAGATATACAGTTCTCAAGGGAAATTAAAATGCAATTACAGGTACATCTGCTCTATTTTTTCAAAATTTTATGTACAATTTAAAAGTGACAATTGATGTTCAGTGTGTACTTCAATTTGGTGTGCATTACATTATCACGGGATCGTCCGATAGTATCACTGTCAGACAGATAGGGGTAATTCTCATTGCCGTTCATAGTTCAGAGTCCTCTCTGAAAAAAGTTGGACGGGAATATCCAAAAGCGTGAAGAACGACAGGAAGAATATCGGAACAAGTGCGGTTAACAAGTCTTCGTTCCCAGAACAGATTGATTGAGGGTATACTCAGTTCGTGCTAAAATTTGCCATGTAGTGTGTGTGAAAATTCGACATTGTAAAAAAAATGTCATAGAATTAATCCCCCTATATCTGATTAAGCTTCGACGAGTAAAGATCTTGTACGAAATAAATATTTCAGAAATGTTTCGTAGAAAGCAATCACATATCAGGAACTACCTCTTGCTTTGACGATGAGACGTGGGTGTGCGACTCTACTCATCAGGGTTGAAATCCTGATATCCACCTATTACGCACATACGAGTGTGCTCTGTTAGAAATTTTATGAGGTCATATATTTCAACTATGTGTTAGGATGTGCACTCGTGTGTATCTTTCTTGTACTGAAAGAAAATAATAATTTAGTCAACTCAACGTAATCTACCCAAACATATAAAAAAATCATACATATTAAACCTTGTTTGGGTTCCATCTCATGGTAGCTTCAAGCCAGCTCCAGTCCAGCGAAACGTGGGTTTGGGAAATGATCAAGGGAATGTTTGGAACGGTTGTAGCTTTCTTGAAAAGCGGTTTTCGGCTGTGCAGCAGGGTTGAATGGCTGGACTGAAGAGATTTAGTGTTTGGTTGTCTAGTTTTTAGGTAAACTGGCTGCAGTTTTCGAGATGAGAAATGTCTGAAATGTCACTGAGGATAGTAACGGCTTGTTTGATGTCGTTTAATGTAATTAACAATATTTAATGAAAACTAACGACGGTTGACGATAATTAATGATGCTAAACACAATTAATGACATTTAAAGACAATGAACAGCTAGCACAGTTGATGACAACCACCGCAATTAACTACATTTACGATAATTAACAACCACTACCAGAATTAGGGCAATTGGTCGCATTTGACAACGACTACCGCAATGAGCGCAATTAAACACTTTTGACGATGGTTACCGCATTTAACGCATTTGACGACAACTACTGTAATTAACGCAATTGATCGCATTTGACAACAATTAACACAATATGTCGTAATTTAGCACAATTAGCCAATAAATCATAATTAACGTAATTAATGGCAATTACTACAATAAACAAATATTACATGAGAGATAAAACAATCTTCCAAATAGTAGAAGCATAATTTGAATCATCTGAAATAATTACAAGGCAACAAGCCCACAAAAAAACCAACAAGACCTTTAATAAGATTTATACAGCAAAATCCACAAAAATAAAAAATTTACATGCAACTATCAACAGTGAGCAATTTATTGCACAAAAAAAATACATCCATCAGAAACAAGTCAAACATATAGCTCCTATTTATTCCTAATAGATATCATGGGCTGGGATTACTGTTGAACAGTAACTACCCGTAATTATTGGGAAAGATTTATTATTTATGAATCTATCTATTAGGTGTTTGATATTATCTATTAGTTAGACAAATTATTATTGGATTGGATTGTTAGATATAGGTTTCCTTAGAGATAATTTCTTATGGGTAAGTCGGGTCATCTCTATAAAAGAGGCAACATGTATCCATTATTAATCAAACAAGAAGAACAAAGAAACAACAGTTCATCCTCGTCTATCACCTATCTTCCTCCTCTAAAGTCCTTCCTCATTCAATCCATCGCCTATCTTCCTCCTCTAAAGTCCCTCCCCATTGAAGTCGTCGCCACCCGGCTATCCTTCCGGTGGTGTTTACCCCGTAATAATCTAACATCATTACATTAGTTGTCATGGGCTGGGGTTACTGTTGACTCTCCTCCGACCACGTGCGCGGTCGGCATGTCGCTTGTCGGAACAGCACCCCCGCACGCGACTCCTTCAAATGCTACCGGAAATCCCCTTAAACTCTCACCTTTGAACTTTTAACTCATTCGAACACTTTCAATCTTTCAAAAATGCTTTCAACTTAGATTCAAAAGTTTCAAATTTGAACTTTCAACCGAGAGCTAAAAAACATTCAAAATCCATGAACTTTCGAATGAGATACAAAAACATTCAATTTGGGAAACTTCCAAAAACTTTGACATTCAAACAAGTTTCAAAAATAAACTTCCGATTCAAGCAAACCTAGGTTAAACACCAGCTCGGGCAAAAACTTCAAACAAAAAACCATGTCGTGGCTTCCCCCTCCTGACCAGCAACAAGGGCAGCGATGATGACGATGGTGTGCTCCCCATCACCAAGATGCTAGCGATGGCGATCTAGCGGGCACCGACCGGCTAGGTTTTGAGAGAAGGAGAAGACAGGGGGGAAGGGAGGCGCCGTGGCAGAGGTGGCGAGAGACCATGGTGGAGCGAAGGCAGTAGCAGCGTAGATTAGGATGAGGCAGCGGTGCCAAATAGGGAGAAGAGGGGAAGGGGGGAGCAGAATTGGGCAAGTGAGCGAGCACGTCCTCCGCAACACGTGTGCGCGAGGAAGTGGAGACATAAGCCGACAAGTGTGATAGCATTTTCGTATGACTATAATTGCTCAATGCATTTTGTCCTTATAACCATGGTTTTCCAAAGGAAAAATTGCTCTGTAATTTTTCATCGACGCTACTGCATGCTGGTAGGTACTGTAGAACCGTAATCGTACTACTAACAAACTGGCCACAACCCGGCAGCAAGGGCCTGGTATTCTTGCTAGTTTCTTAGCAGTTGCAAAATTTTCAAGCACACGCTGGATATGTGCAACAATAAGGTTAACAGAAGCCAGATCATGCCCCTTTTTTCCACAACAGCTTGCACTGCAGCATCACCACTCACAAGCGGTAGTGCCGCAGCCTGCAGAATCAGTAAGGATTCACCACGATAGCTTACCAAAGCCTATTTACTGCAAATCTATAACCATCCTTTAGGTGCTTAACACAAGACCAGTCAAACAACATTGTTCGCCGTCAAGGACGAAAAAAAAGAAAGACGAAAGATGCCTATTTACAGGGTGTCGTTATTCATTGTTGCAGTGAAAACCCGCATGCCATAGAACCCTAGGTTTTATTCACCACTCTGCAGCAAAACAGGGCACTATATAACCCTAAGCTTGGTGAGGAAGGCCGCACAGAAGTCCAAGAAAAGGAGCTGAGGTCCAGTAACTCTCTGCATATCGAGCAGGTACTTGCCATCCCTGGTCTTGTAAAGCTGAAGAAGGAAAACAAATCAGTATATATATAGCCAAATAGATTGCATATATAATACACACCAGTAAATTGTAACACATGAAGTGCACTACAGCACAAGTAGGAACAATAAATACTATACTAGGAAAAAATATATATATATATATATATAACTGATTGGGTCAAAATGGCATCAACAGACAATACTTGTTGGCAACAGTAGATGCATGCAAGCACATAATTAACAATGAGTCAAAACAGGCGACTAAATGAAATAGGGAATGTACTCCTCAGTCTTCACTAAAACAAGAATAATATATTTTATGGATTTAACTGTGAAGACAATATTGAGTTGAGAACCCACAAAATTTATTACAGGAACAAAATGAAGTTAGTATTAGAAGCTGCAATTGCACACCTGGATTTCAAACTTGATCACAGCAGGTAGCCTCCCATTTACATCACCGTTATCCATGATGGTAGAGTCATCAAGAAAGCTGTGGTTGGCATTTAGCATATCAGTGACCTGAGGAAACCCAGGGCACCACCTGCATTTCATGTTGTAATGTTCATTCTTCTTCCAGCAGGCATTTAATTCTTGAAGTGCCTTTAGGACCTCAATCATTATCTCGCGCGGGTGAGCTCGAGACTGTTGGATAAGTAATACGTTAATACAATTGTTGGATGTCACAAAACTAAGCAAAGTAAAATGAACAATATGCAAGACCTGAAGTCCAAGAGCCCATTTTCTTTCAACAGGATAATGTGGCCGCAAGCCACTGCCATGAGGATCACTGCTTCCTGGAAGATAATGCCTGGTACTTGAACTTGCTGATTCCGATGAAGCGAAGTGATTAAAACTTCTATCCTAGAGAACAATACATTTAGACAGTTAATGGTGCTTAAACTTTTAGTAGATTAAGTAAGCCCCAGATGATGAACATGTGGACTAACCATTGATTCTTGGTAGTTGTTAATTTTAGAGATGATTTTGCTATTCACAGCTATGCACTTTATTTATTATTGAGAAGATATATATAGACAGTATTAGTTGGGCTTCATGGTGCTACATAGGACACATGGGCCAAGCGAGAGAGACGACTAATATGTACAAGACTCTTAACACCCCCCTTCAAACTCAAGGTGGATCTGATGCACTGAGTTTGAGTAGATGAGGCCAATGATGTTCTCGAGTCTGAGCCTTAGTAAAGAAATTTGCAACTTGAAGCTCTGAGGGAACATACTGGAGGTCGATTGCTAACAATAAGACCATGTAAATAATACATCAACACCAATGTGCTTTGTCAACCGGATCACTAGCAATCTGAATGGCACTTGGCAGCGGCGACGAGGGAGCCCGCGAGAGCAATCACACTCTTCTCCACCTCCGAATTCCCCAAACCACCGAGCCCTCTCCTCCTCAATGCCTCGTCTCTCTCCACTTCGCGAGAACCCATCGCCGACGTCGGCGACGGCGAGGAGCCGGGGAAGAAGACGTCGAGCCCGGATCCGTCGAAGACAACAGCCCCCAGCGGCGGGGCGCCCAGATCCGGCGCAGAATGAGCTCGACGACGACGAAACAAGGGCCAGCGACGCCGGATCCGACCGGGAGAAAGGCCAGTGCAACAGCTTCTGTTGACGGTGCGGTGGTCAGGTGGCATCTTGAAGCAGGGGCAAGCTGTGCAAGAGATGGCCCGAAAGACATGGGCAACGAGCGACGTCGAGGCAATCGATGGTAGAAGTGAAGGGAAGTGAACCATGGGAGAGAGAGCAAAAGAGGTAGCACACCACTGACGACTCACTGGTGACGGCGAGGATGGCAGCGGTTGGACCGGGTCTAGTCCCTAACCCTAGGCTCTGACACCTACCACGGCAACTGTGGTCTTCCTGGTTCCTACCGCAGCAACCGCTGGCACTGCCAAAGTCTGTCACGGCACTACCACCGTCATCGTCTTCCATGGCTACCGCGACATGATGTGCCGTCGTCTTCCATGTTCTCACATGATGGGGCGGAGGGGCAACCTCGAGGCCGTGGCTTGGGCGGCGGCGGCGGCGCATGGAGGGCAGCAAGATCCCGACGAGCAAAGAGGCGACGCACTCGGACTAAGCTCGGGTGCATGCGAAGCAGAGCAGGGGCAACGTCAGGCGCGAGCTCGAGCTTAGGCGCAGGTTTGAAAAAACAGAGGAGCTTGGCGCAGGCGAGTTCAGGTGCAGGGGTAAAAAAAAAAAGAGGAGTTCGGGCGGCGCACGAGGACAACGACGGCGGCAGTCACATGGGAGGAAGAACTAGGGTTAGGGTGAAGAGCAATAACTTGATCTAGCACCTGCGAACTCATGTACGAAGCATCTATTCTAATATGCTTGGTGAACTCATACTTTACTAGATCTCGAGCAATGCTGATTGCACCAATACTGTCTGATAAGAGAGGAGTCGATGCAGAAGCTGAAACACCGAAGTCCTCAAGTAGCCACCGAAGCTAAGTGATCCCAACTGTCAACGCCGCCATGGCTCGCAACTCAGCCTCAACATTCGAACGGAAAACGACAGTCTGCTTCTTAGTCTTCTATGCAATTAGAGAGGAACCAAGGAAAACACAATAGACAAAAAGAGACCAACGATCAGAAGGATCGCTAGCCCAGATCGCATCAGAGTACGTCTGAAGCTGCAAATAGCTGGAGCGAGGAAAGAAAAGATGACGACTGATGGTCCTGCGAAGATATCGCAGAACACAAAGGTGACTGTAGTGGAGCCGAGTGGGAGCAAAAACGAACTGATTCGGAATGTGAACTAGGTGAGAAATGTCAGGTCGAGTGATCCCAAGGTAGACGAAACTTCCGACAAGATGTCGGTTGCGAGTGGGATCCTCAAGAGGTTCCCCATCAGTGGGCCGAAGATGAACACTAAGCTCCATAGGAGTGTCCACCATGCGCTGATCAGTAAGACAAGCGCGAACAAGGATATCATAAATGTACTTCTCATGGTTGAGGTAGTAGCCCTCAGGTGTAGAAGTGACCTCAATCCCAGAGAACTAACGAAGAGGACCCAAATCAAACATCAATTACCGCTCACTGAGACGCTCCTTCACAAAATTAATATACTGAAAGACGTCCCCAGTAATGATCATATCATCCACATAGAGTAGGAGGAGCATCCAACCCCCAAGGAGAGGTGTGTACAAAGAGGGCAGGTCATGATCACTAGCGAAGAAGCCGACAACAGTGACAGCAGAGGAGAAGAGGTCAAGGCACGAGGGGCTTGCTTGAGCCCATAGAGAGCGACGAAGGAGACAAACCATACCGTCAGAGGGGCGGCGTGAGCTTGGGCGGTGCGTGGAGGGTGGCGAGACCCCGACGAGCAGAGAGGTGGCGCACTCGAGCAACGAAGCTCGGGCACAGGCGAAGCTGAGCAAGGGCAAGGTCGGGTGCGAGCTTGAACTCGGGCACGAAGGAAAACAGAGCTTAGCACGAGCGAGCTCGGGCGCGGGGACGGCGGCGACGATGGTCACATGGGAGGAAGAACTAGGGTTAGGGTTTCCATGACTCTGATACCATGTTGGAATGAACTGATAATCTATTCCAATGGGTCAAGGGCCAAAATATGCAAATTGCAGGTGTAGGTACATATGTGAAGAGCACCCTACACAAGAGATGAACCTAACATCTAACAATCGGCATGGTCGTGCTGCTTGGGTTCAAGGGTTCAAGGCCATCTAATCCTAGCACGTGACAGGATGGCTCATTTTGCATTCTATTGTGCAGCGATTCACACACATGGTCCTTCTCAAATCCCAAGCTAACGTCTTGAAGAGTATCTTCATCAATCTTAAAAGATGTCCATATAGGAAAACATTATATCATTGCCATGAAAACATGCACAATGGAGTGCTAGCTAGTAAAAAATCATTTCAATAACAAAGCGTTAAAAAGCGATATTGCAAGGAAAACTTAAATGCGCTACTGTTTTATCATGTGAGAAATACATGCAGTTCTACTAAAACAAACTACTACTAGTAAGGAATTACTCTCATCGCTACATATTATATGACATTTGACTAATCAGAATCTCCGAGATACAGCTTTTGGCCGTTGATTTCTATATTACTATGTTTGTAAAAAAAATGTAAAATTAGAAAATAAATTTTCTGGACAAATCTATAGATGTTATTTTTGTTGTTAGAGATATAGTTAGAGATATGATTTAATTTGGTTTCCTTATCTGTAACATGTATTGTGTATATATACTGGCCAATTGGCCCCTGATAATACAAGTTGCAATTCCAACATGGTATCAGAGCCAAGAGGTCTTGAGTTCAAGACCCGATTGGTGCAATTAAAAATAATAATTGCAACCCACTTCTATTCCACGTCTTAGGTCTAAAGGAGCCTACACGTGAGGAGAGTGTTGAAGTATAAGTGAATTGTACGCCTTTCCTCAACAGCTTAAGCTTTTGGGTGAATTAGTTAGTGCATGCAACTTAACATGGTATCATCCGCTTTCGCGCCGTGTGCCAACAATGGCGCGCCGCCGAGAGCGTCCACCCGTGTCCTCCTGTGCCGTGGCTCGTACACCTGGATGAGCACGCCGGGCTGGTTGTCAGAGTAGGTGGAGAAGACCTGTTCCTTCTTGGTGGGGATGGTGGTGTTCCTCGGAATCAGCGTGGTCATCACACCACCAGCCGTCTCCAACCCGAGCGAGGCGGCGTGACGTCGAGCAACGGCAGTCCTGCACCTTCGGTTGCCCTCGCCGCTAAGGATGGTCGCTGGATGGCGGCGCCGTGAGGCAACGGCCTCATCGGGTTAATGCTCTTGCGA
This sequence comes from Hsuehochloa calcarea, assembly GCA_036346395.1. NCBI lineage: Eukaryota > Viridiplantae > Streptophyta > Magnoliopsida > Poales > Poaceae > Hsuehochloa > Hsuehochloa calcarea. The sequence continues at coordinate 52,984,554 of CM070598.1, forward strand.
GCTCCTTGCCGTTGAAGAAGTCCCGGGCAATGCCGCACCTTGGGGATCTGGTGGAGCCACCGACAAGGACGATGTCGTGGATTTGGGACTTGTCCATCTTCGCGTCTTCGTGCACTTCTCGCCGGGATCCATGCACTTGTGGATGAGGTCCAGGAGGAAGCAGAGGATCTTGTTGACCATGACCACGATCACGATCCGCACGTCACCGCCGGATCCGATCCGTCGCCGGGCGCGCCATCCTCGAGATCCAATCGGATCTGAGTCTCTACGTCGCGCTCTCCCTCGCCCTCAACGCGTTTCTCAGCGCCGTTCTGCGCCGCCGGAGGCCGCTCAAGCCGGGCCCTGTGCCCACCGCGCACGCGCTCCTCATGATGGTCTTCTCCTTCTCGGCTGAATCCCGATGAGGGATGGATCGCCCACTGCAGGCTCGCTGCTCCGGCTTCCCTGGCTTTCCCTGGCTCCGGCTTTAGTTTTTGCAATGGCTTCTCCAGCTCCGTCTTTGGTTTCTACAATGGCTTCTTCAGCTCCAGCTTCTTGCAACTTCTTCCGCTGTTAAGAGCTGTCGTTTCTGCTAGTTACCTTTAGGAGTTTCCTCCTTTGTGTCGTTTTTCTTCCGCTGCGTCCATCCAAGTCCGTAGTACTCAATTTTTTAGTTCGTCTTAGCCATGCGAGTCCACAAATTTATTTTCAGTCATAGAAGTATAGGAATTGCCTTATGCATAGCGATGTGCACTTGCTCCGCCGCTATTTCTTGAGCATTGCGGATCCGCCGCTCAGCGTTCAAGGCGCGCGCTTCTTCCACACTGCGCCTCATTGCGCTTCTTGTGCATTCGCGCGCTCTTCTTCTGCACTGCGCCTCTGTTGCGCTTCTTGTGCATTGCGTTGCGCTTCTTTTGCATTGTGCATTCGTTGCACTTCTTATGCACTGCGTCGCCGCCGTCTTGGGCTACGATCTGCGCCGCCATGCTTCCACCTATTCCTATTCGACTTGATTTGACAGCTCTCTCTATATTTGTTGGTTTCATCATCTTCTTCGTCGTGTTGCCGTGGTCGACTTCGCTCCTGCACCTTGTGCCTTATGGGCTGTCGCACGACACCGGTTGGGAGAAGACCTTTTGTCGACATATTTTCCAAGAGCAGCATGCTACGACGACATTATGAAGACTCGGATTTTGGATTTTCATATTTTAGTGTCAACCCTTTCCAAATGCAATGCTATTGCATACGCCTTGCATTTGAGGGGGGGTGTTAGAGATATATTAGAGATAAGGTATTAGAGATATGTTAGAGATAGAATCTATCTCTAACATATCCTTATCTCTATCTTGTACTCCTATATATACCGCCCTTTGGACCTCTCTTCAATACACACAATCAATTCATAACAATTTTCACGAAACCAATCTAATTTTTGTATATATCAGTGGATAGAGTTTGAAAAGACGCATGTGATGGTCATTAAAAATGTGAAACAGAGGAAGTACCATTTTGGCTTGCTGTGTTGTGTCTGGTGGAGGCACTGCCAGGTAGCGAGGATGGAGAATCTGAAACCATTGATGCTCTCGAATTTCATGAATTGTGATTCTCTTCATAGGATCAACAACAAGCATTCTTGGGATCAAATCCCGGGCCAGAGCAGATAAATGACTTGGAAGAGTATAGATACCTCCCTGGAACACCAAACGGGGGTTCAAATGTCCAGAATTAAAAAAAAAAATCTACTTATTGTAAGGTCCAAACAATCTACATAAGTGTTGCCTCACCTTTATCTTTCTGAATAGGTTGGAAATATTGTCATCATCAAATGGAACAGTACCACAAAGAAGAGCATAAAGGATCACTCCACAACTCCATACATCAACCTCAGGTCCAGCATATAATTCACCAGAGATTACCTGCAAAGGAATATCCACTGAACTATTAAGAAACATACATTGTTTGTGAAGGAGCAGGAAGATATAGACTCACAGTAATACAAATAAATACCTCTGGAGCAGCATAGTTTGGACTTCCACAGCTAGTCTTCAAAAAATGGCCATCATGCATGACATTACTCAAGCCAAAGTCAGCAAGTTTCACATTATACTTTGAATCAAGTAACAAGTTTTCTGGCTTTAGATCACGATGAACAACCATGTTTCTGTGGCAGTATTCAACACCAGATATAATCTGTTCAAGAAAATTTTACAAAAAAAACTAATGAGACAAACCTTGAATACACATTCGACAATATCAGAATATTTCAAAATTTCAGATGCTCCCTCAAAAGGATATAATGTTTCACTCTCCATTTCAAACTGCATGCCAGTAGTGATACTAAGACAATCAAAACATTCGAGAAGAAGACATCAATTTGATTTAATTGATCAATTAATCCGCCGAGACAAAGCAAATACCTTGGTAATCTTGCAACTCAATGTGGTTAAAGGTCAGAAGCTAAAAACAAGCCAATAAATGCAAAAATCTAAGCCAATAAATGATGAAATGTACGCTAAACACACTAGCTCCACATGAGAAACTTGGATGGCATGTGCATACAGTTTGATTGATGAAAACAGGCAAGGCATCGAAGTTAGTTAATAAGCACAAATTGTGATGCAAAAAACATGTTCCTACAAGCGAAGAAGTGATCAAAAGGACAAGTACCTGCTGAAAGATTCGACGAGCCTCGTCTTCCTGTAACCTGCCTTTCTCAACCATGTGATCATACAGCTCGCCATACTTGCAATACTCCATCACAACATATATATCTGTAGGTGTGCAAATGACCTCATAAACGTGGACGATATGGGGGTGAATGAACAACCTCAATATCTTGATTTCTCTCTTTGCTGGAAACAAGATAAAAGAAGAAACAGTTGAAGTCAAGCATTAGCCATTTAGCCTGAAATGCAATCCCAGGTCCTAATACTACAAACTCAAAAGCAATAACAAAAGGTTAAATTTCTTCTTAACCAAGAATGAATGTATACTAGAATCAGTATAATTTTATCTCGACTATGGATTAGCTGGAAATCTGAAACACAGCTCACAAATCTGACCACTACTGGAAGCAGACAACTTGAAATCTTGGACTAGCAAAAGATCATAAACATACTTAGGACATCAGGTGTTCTAGGCATACCTTTCTCTTCCATTTCCATATCCCTCATTTGGTCACAGTTTATGATCTTTATAGCAACTCTGTGTCCTGTACGCTTATGCTCTGCGATCTTCACTTTTCCAAACGAGCCAACACCTAATGTCCTTCCTAGATTGTAGTTCTTCAACGCTTCAGAATGCCCACCACCTCTAGTGTTTCCATCCATTTTCACTCTAGCATTACGAAACAAGAGAAATGATGTATGTCGTTCAGAAAACAATTTTACACAACCAGAGCAAAACATGACTCAAGATACGAGCTATGCTGAAGAGTTTGATCACAATTCATAAATACTAGGAAAAAAATGTCACCGCAAACAACGTAATTTGGATGACACCACCACAAAAAGAGACACTTGACTAGATCACACCACAAACTTGTTCCATTAAGACCTTCGCAACAAATATCAACTACCATTAGGTGTACCTTTTAACAAATTCATATATATATTGATTCTTGAGCAATAACCCTTCACCGCTAACGGGTTAGGTGCAATTAGGGCAACAAAAGTTGTATGTACTAGGATCTGTTGTCCAATAGAAGTACAGATAACGACACGATTAGTCCAAATCATCAACGGTCCCCACAGGCCACAACATTAATTACTGTCCTTTCTTAGAATGTTGAAGCTACGTAAACAATAAAAGTATATTCCGGGTGCAATAAACCACCATGAGCCATCGCTCTCCTCCTCAAAAGGTTTTTTGCCCGGCCTTCCACCTCCCCCAAAATGCTCTAAATCGTCCTCCTGGCATGAAATCCCCATTGATCTACAACCGTTACACTCTGTCTGCTTATTGCATCTTCTCCACCGATGGATGTCTAGGTGCTGCAAGCAGGATATTTGCTTGTGGTGCAAAGTGATAGATAACTCATGGAATCCTAGTGGGTTAGCATACAAGCTTTCTTAAAAAAGTTTCATAAATACCAAGATTGCATATCTGTAGCAAGCATGAAAGAGCTATGCAAAGTAAGTTAATGCATTAATCAAAGCAACCGAACTGAAACACCACATACATCATGCCCCATCACCTTCTTAGACAAATCTATCGATAAATGGCAGGATCCAGTGGTATAAATAATTAGTGTTGTGCATAAATACTCCATAGTCCATACAACTTAAGCTAGCTCAGCACTAACACACGAATCTGCTAGTGTCCGCTCAGACAGGGCCGATGCCCAATAATTTTGGACACAACAGCAACACAAGGAGGGCGTACAGCCCCGTGCATACAAGAACTGCATAGAATAGGAATCAGAATCTCTCACTCAGTACGATCTTCCTGCTCAGAAACCAAATTTGGGGAAAGTAAGATCGACCGATCGACCGATCAACAAACCAAGCAAGCAATCAACCAATCTCCGATCAAGAAGTGACAGGTTAGCCCGGATGGATCTGAGATAGAGGCCTCCCTCCGACAGAAGAAACCGGAGGAAGCAGGAGAAGACTACTTCTCACAGCTGATTAGGTGTTGCGTTGGAGGAGTCTACCACCCATCGAATCCCCACAAGCATCGCCAAATATATCACTAAATTCCAACCTCATCTACGCAAACCAAGACCGTGAAATCACCTCGCTCTCCTCCCGAAATGCAACAACGAGCCCTCTCGATTCACAACAGCTCAAACCACCTCAGCTCCCCGACCAAATCGCCCAACCCGCTGCACAAGGAAGCGCCGATGCAGCAACAAGCCAACAACAGCAGGCCCCGACGAGAATCGCAACAAGAGCGCATGTAAGACAGGAGCAAATCTACGAGAGCAGCGGCGCCATTACCTGCCTGCGAGGCTCGCCGCCCCCGATGAGGCCAGCCGTGCGGGTGCGGGCGAGAGGAGGGGAGGTGAGAAGGGGTGGAGAGGAGAGCACTCACTCGAGACGAGAGAGGTTTTGGAGCTGGTTCAGGAGGCTTTAACCTGGTTTTAGCCTTGTTTTAATCATCATCGTCGCCTCGATTAAATTAAGACCCGGGGGCGGCGTTCCCGGGGAAGATTGGCATCACGCTTGCGTGGCGCGGCTCACTCGCTCTGCTCGCCCATTTGGCTCCTTCTCTCTCTCTCTCTCTCTCTCTCTCTCTTTTTTCTTCCTTTTTTTGCGCCATCATTTTTTCCTTCCCAGAACGTATGTACTCCTCCTTTTCGAGAGAAAGGGTACGTATTCCTTCCTTGTCGTTCTTTACGTGTGCGTTTCTTTTGGACGGTCGGTCGTGCTTTGTTGGCTGGCGTGGCGACGCTTTTTGGTTTCGCCCGGCCGGGTGCGATCGGGAGGATGCATGCTGACACCATGCGAGCTACCAGTCACAGGGGAGGTTATGCCATGCTTGGCGCACGCCTTCCTCGCCAGCTTGGGCATAGTTGCCGCTATATAGCTTCTCATCATTTTTTTTCTTCTTCTGTGCGACAGTTGCCCAATGCTGGTGTCCATGGTATTCGCCGGGTTGAGGTTTGGAGACGTTGAATGGGACGGGCATCCAAGTTTTACACTAAAATATAGTGTGTGGTCTATAAAATATAACTCTTGTATGTGTGGAATTTTTGGCCGATTTGACAATGTTCGCATATGGAATAGCAAAAGTAGACCTCTCTCCTGAAAGAATTACAAAAATATCACCATAGAGCCGTGCGGACACGCCATGTAGCCAAATATGTGCCCTAGGGGTCCGAAACACGTCATCCGTGCCATAGAGGCACGATTTTGGCATATCCAGCCCCAGAGGCACGACAATAGCCTAGGTCGGCCCCTAGGGGCACGATAAACACCCCCACCCCAAGTTTCATCATCATTTCATGTGAAGTTCATTGTCTATCGTCATTTCATGTGAAGATAGTGAATAAAATTTGAAATACTTCACAATGTAATTTTTGAATTACATGATGTGCAGGGGTTGGTTACATGCATTAGAAACAACAGAATGCACGAATAAACAAACCGGAAAACACATACGATACACGCGTGGCTTTTTTGGAATCGAACAAAAGGATGGTCGAAATTTGTCTTGGCGGCGCATCGGTCCCTTCCCCTTGTCTCCTGACTACCCATGGTGGTAGCTAGTCTCAAAGCCCTGTTCTGCGAGACGGGCTGAAAGATTGAATGATGTTAGAAGAACGTAAGGCGACATCAAGAATCAGGATGCAAATTGAACAACACTTACCTCTTCGATCCGGAATATGCTAGGGAGCGCTATGACGACTGCCGGTCTCACTAGCAGGAGCCCTCCCCTTCTCGGCGATGCCTCTTCAATATGGTCGGTGCGTATGGTTTCTATCATTCGAAGGTCTCGGCTTGCTTGTGTAGTTCAACATGTACTTCTGCTCGATGAACACTCTATCGTACATGTCCGGGTCGTCGGTCCATTGGAAGAAGTTGCAACGCATCTCGGGCTACCATTATACGCAGATGAAGTTAGGGATATGTAGAATGCAACATAAGTAGTGAAAAATCGTTGTGTGCGTAAGATTCTCTTACGAGGATATTCCCGCACGTGTAGTACGCTCGGGCGGCGGTCGTGGGTGTATGCACTGAATGATCTTCGCTGGTTCTTCGCACACACATTGCGGATGTGGAAACTCCGGTGATACCGGCGCATCTTTCATAGAATAATTCAAGTAGGGTTTACCCATTTACATAAAATGATGGTCCCATAACATGCAAATAATATAATTAATTACGACAAAGAATAACGCCTAGACGAGCTCAGACTGTTCGGGCAATCCTTCATGGAGTGGCCAAGGGACTTGCATATCCAGCACTTCCTCGCGCGGCTCAGGCCCTACGCTGGCTGTTATCTATGTCGTTTCGGAAGTACTGTGTCTACCACCATCCCTTTCCAGTTGCCTTTAAGGCTATGTTTGGGCCTCATTTCACCCTGTTCGGTCGTAGATCCCTATAGTTCAAGTCCACGTCATACAAGTGAAACTCAACACTCCATGTTCCGAAAAGATGGTGCATGTCGTAGTACTCTGAGATTTATGGTGTAGATATCTACCCGACTTGCGCACACGCTTTGTACACATGCGAGCACGGCTTGTTGCAGGTGCATGTAGCCACATCATCGAGGGTGCAAGTATGTTTCCTTTCCCCCTGGCAAGACTGTTGATATATTTTTGCCTCAGCCAGATCTCGTACTTCCTCCTCAAATCATCGATCACCCAGGTGTCGTGCATATGAGCTTTCAGCATCTTTTGGTCCATGTACCTCTACATGTTCTCGAAACTACTGCTTCCCTTCTTCAAGCTGTCACCTCGTTGTGGTGGCTCTATTGAATCCCTCTATGGCCTGGAAGAAAGCCCAGAACACACGGTCTAGTATGAAGAGTTAGGGCCTTCATGAGGGCCTTCACTTTCAATTTTGTTTATGTACTTGCCAGGGTTTGCTTCGGCAATTTGGTGAAGCATTCTTGGCACAAGGTTGTATGCATCCTCGTATGTCTCGTACAAAGTCTTGATAACCTTCTGCTTCGCTCACCGGGCCTTGCTATAGCTCGCTGGGTAACCAACCAGATTGGTGACTTCTGACAACATCATCTTGGGGGAGATGGATACGTCCTCCGCAACTAAGTGGCTAATGAGGCTTGCCACAAATGTGGAAGTCACATTTCATACTACCACAGTGGCTCACTTAGCTCGCAGGTGTGGTCGATCACCACCTTGATCGTGAAGACCGAGCCAAAGAAATTCGCCCTGTGAGCACTGGCCTTGCCAGGGCGCCCTTACACTAGGCACTTCATTGTGTAATGTCCTAGGTTGAACCCAGGCGGCCCCAGCAATCAGGCAAGGCTAGGCAGTGGCCCAAGGTACCCGACGCCGGCGACCCCCCCCCCCCCTTAGTGACGCAGACGGCCAGTGCCATCAACCACCTTTCCACTCCAGTTTTCAGAGTGAGAGTCAAAGGAGGAAGCGGGAGACCATAGCCCAAAGAAGGCCTACGGCCCATGCCCAGCCCAACTAAGCCTATCTGCATCTCATTACATCTCTCCGTTCACTTCTTCCCCGGTTGGCCGGTTCCCCAAATCCCCAATCCAATTTGCAAAAATCCAAACCTGATTGAATGATGTTAGAAGAACGTAAGCGACAAGAAGAATCGGGATGCAAATTGAACAACACTTACCTCTTCGATCCGGAATATGCGGGGAGCGCTATGACGATCACCGGCCTCACTAGCGAGAGCCCTCCCTTCTCGGCGATGCCTCTTCAATATGGTCAAAGCGTATGGTTTCTATCATTCAAGGTCTCGGCTTGCTTGTGTAGTTCAACATGTATCGCCGATGAACACTCTATCGCATATGTCCGGTCGTCGGTCCATTGGAAGAAGTTACACGCATCTCGGGTGCCATTATACGCAGATGAAGTTAGGGATATGTAGAATGCAACATAAGTAGTGAAAAATCGTTGTGTGCGTAAGATTCGCTACGAGGATATTCCCGCGTGTAAATGCGCTCGGGCGGCGATCATTTAGGTGTATGCCTTTGAATGATCTTATTTGTTCTTCGCACACACATTGCGGATGTGGAAACTCCGGTGATCCTACGCATCTTTCATAGAATAATTCAAGTAGGGTTTACCCGCTACATAAAATGATGGTCCCATAACATGCAAATAATATAATTAATTACGACAAAGAATAACGCCTAGACGAGCTCGGTATTGGGCAATCCTTCATGGAGTGGCCAAGGGACTTGCATATCCAGCACTTCCTCGCGCGGCTCAGGCCCTACGCTGGCTGTTATCTATGTCGTTTCGGAATCTTCGTGTCTACCACCATCCCTTTCCAGTTGCCTTTAAGGCTATGTTTGGGCCTCATTTCACCCTGTTCGGTCGTAGATCCCTATAGTTCAAGTCCACGTCATACAAGTGAAACTCAACACTCCATGTTCCGAAAAGATGGTGCATGTCGTAGTACTCTGAGATTTATGGTGTAGATATCTACCCGACTTGCGCACACGCTTTGTACACATGCGAGCACAGCTTGTTGCAGGTGCATGTAGCCACATCATCAGGGGTGCAAGTATGTTTCCTTTCCCCACAGCAAGATCTGATATATTTTTGCCTCACCGGATCTCGTACTTCCTCCTCAAATCATCGATCACCCGGTGTCGTGCATATGAGCTTCGGATCTTTTGGTCCATGTACCTCTACATGTTCTCAAACTCTCTTTCCTTCTTCAAGCCACCTCGTTGTGGTGGCTCTATTGAATCCTCTATGGCTCGGAAGAAAGCCCGAACACACGGTCTAGTATGAAGAGTTAGGGCCTTCATGAGGGCCTTCACTTTCAATTTTGTTTATGTACTTGCCAGGGTTTGCTTCGGCAATTTGGTGAAGCATTCTTGGCACAAGGTTGTATGCATCCTCGTATGTCTCGTACAAAGTCTTGATAACCTTCGCTCGCTCCACTGCCTTGCTATAGTGGTGGGTAACCAACCAGATTGGTGACTTCTGACAACATCATCTTGGGGGAGATGGATACGTCCTCCGCAACTAAGTGGCTAATGAGGCTTGCCACAAATGTGGAAGTCACATTTCATACTACCACAGTGGCTCACTTAGCTCGCAGGTGTGGTCGATCACCACCTTGATCGTGAAGACCGAGCCAAAGAAATTCGCCCTGTGAGCACTGGCCTTGCCAGGGCGCCCTTACACTAGGCACTTCATTGTGTAATGTCCTAGGTTGAACCCAAGGGCGGCCCCAGCAATCAGGCAAGGCTAGGCAGTGGCCCGAGGTACCGACAGCCGTGACCCCCCTTAGTGACGCAGACGGCCAGTGCCATCAACCACCTTTCCACTCTAGTCTTCAGAGTGAGAGTCAAAGGAGGAAGCGAGAGACTATAGCCCAAAGAAGGCCTACGGCCCATGCCTAGCCCAGCTAAGCCCATCTGCATCTCATTACATCTCCTCGTTCACTTCTTCCCCGGTTGGCCGGTTCCCCAAATCCCCAATCCAATTTGCAAAAATCCAAACCTCGAACCCTAAGCGGCAGGCAGCCAAGACTCGCACTCGCCAGACCCGGTAGGCCGGGCCGTGAGGGGCAGGAGCCGCCTAGCCAGAGCCTGCGTGCGGAGACGGAGGCCGGAACAAGCAGTGGAACTACAAAGCGGCCAAGAGCGCATGGCGCCAAGAGCGTGTGGTGCCGGGTTGGAGGTGGCGCCGAGAGGAGCTCCACCAGGCTGGGCTAGGGAACCGGGGAGACATGGAGTAGAAGGGAGGAGGAGCCGTGAGCGTGAGGCGAGGGCGTGTCGCTGCCGCGTGAGTAGAAGGAAGGGGAGGCCGTGGTAGCGTGGCCCGTGAGGTAAGGACTGAGGAGGACTGAGGGGGTGGAGTAGAAGAAGGGGTCGAGGAGTGCCCCTAGCACGCTGGTCGCGTGGCTGCCTTATAGCCCAGCCGAGCGCCAGGCAGACCAAGATTTGAGAGTTGAGACATGTGGATTGTGAATGCCAGAGAGGCAGAAAATAGAAATAAAGATTCAAGATGGTTCCTCCTAAGTCGAAAGGAAAAGGTAAGAATTTGATTGTGAATGCCTGAATGGTGATTGGTGAATACTGTGAATTTGTGATGTGTCATGTACTCATGTGTGATACTCATGGTGATTATAATTTATAAATGTATAAATGATTATTGATGAATGTGTGGATATCATGGGGATATGCTCCAGATCTTAGGATGATGTGACAATTGGCAATAGCGTTTACGGTTTGTCGTTTCACGTATTTTCGACAAAGTTCAGTGCTGTCAAGCCAGAATCGGTCTGACCGGCCAGGGTGGCCGGTCTGACCAATCCATGGCTAGTCTGACCGGCCTTGGTGGCAGTCGGACCGGCCAGTTACAGAAAGTAAGAATTGAGCTGGGCCAAAAATACAGTGTGTAGGCAAGAGAGGGGATTCTATTGCACTTGGTCTCATAATTTTTGGAGTCTCTCAAAAGTTCTATTGGTTTGAAAATTTCAGTAGGTTTCGGTTTTCCAGAGAGGAAAAACGGCTAAGTCCAAGCTGGCGGTCTGATTGGCCCATAGGTGGCGGTCAGACCGGCCAGAGATAATGATCGACCGACCTGGGGCGGTCTGACTGGTTTTCACTTTGATCGTCGCCCGTCGTGGCGGCGTTGTTCGGTTGTTAGGTCAAAGTTATGAGTTTCAGGGCATATATGGTGCATGATGCATATTTTGACTAACATGGGTCAAGTTGTGAAGAACTTGTTCCTAAGTTCGGTTTACTTGTCTATTGTTGTGCAAAGTTGCTTGGTGGTCAACGACGGTCAGCCATGAGGATGATCGGGACTAGGCTTGGAGAGTGAGGTCGAACGATCGGCGATGCCGGGTGAGGTCAATGTACTCAAGCGTTGTGCAAGATGGATAAGGGTGACCTATTAGCTAATCCGAGGCAGAAGATGGCACAAGGTGTAGCTAGTTAGGTCAAGGGATGTTAAAGACGGCGCATTAAAATGCGTGCGTAAGTGTCCTATTTGTTTTGGGCCTTAACGGGAGCCCAATAGGATCAAACATCTAGAAGGTCTAAGCCTCCACTATAAATAGGAGAGGGAGGTGGCTGCACCTCCCCTTCGCCTCTTTTGCAATTCTTGTAAACTCTAATTTTCTTAGGGAGAGCTTTTGTGGAGGCTAGGGTTCTTGATGTTTGATGTGATTTTCGTGCTCTTGGATTGAGCATTGTCCTCCATTGATGGAGTGGTCAGAAGCCACGATCATATCAATCAATCAAAGGAAAGTTTGATCAATGTTTTATCTCATTGTGTTCTTTCTCTCTATTTGATGATTTTAGGTCTTTCTTTGATCCGTGAGTTTTTGCTTAGTTTCTTCACGTGATCTAGCTTGATGTGATGTGTGGAAATCTATCTAGGATCATCTTGATCATCAATCACCCACGAGCAAGAGATTTAACCTAGTTTTCGTTTTGACCCGGTTTTAAACCCTTCTTTGATCAAACGGAAAAGGATCTTGATTCCTCCAAGAATTATCATAATCTTGATTGGAATAGGTCCCGATATCATAGAAGGTGTGTTCCAAGTTTCATCAAGTTTGGATTAGTAGATCAAAAGTTTCATCTATTTTCATCTTAAATCATCTGGTCGTTTTTCTGTTTCAGTACACCTGGTCGGACCGCCCATAGCCACCGGCCGATCGGTTGAATCGGTCCGATCGCCGCTAGGCGATGGTCCGACCGCGATGGATTGTTTCACTTCAATATTTGTTGATTTTGTCCTATTGCTTTGGGGTTTTTATTGGATTCAATATTAGTCTTCCGATGTACTGATATACTGATCTCCATAGCTTCTATAGCTACTGGAGTAAAGTTTTATTGATCCATTATTTGTGAAAAAGTGAGCGTGCTCCTATTCACCCCCCCCCCCCTCTAGTCGCCTTTTCGGTCCAACAAAATGAATATGGTGAATTGGTGACACTGTCACACTGATGTATAATTGATGATGGATTAGATTGTAATTGGTTGATTACTTGATTGGCTAGATTTGAAAAGCTATTTTACCATTGCATCGTCGTCGAGTGGGTCGACCCCAAGAACCGGTGCAAACAGGAATGTTGTGGTAGCTACAGAAGAGCAAGTACTACCGGTTGAAGCTGTCAATATTGAAGATGCACAAGTAGCACAACAACCAGAACCGCAGGAAGAAACTGATGGTATTAAGGATTTTAACCCGGATGTTCATATTGTTGCCGATCCAGCACTTCGTATACCAATTGAAGAATTCCATTCGGATATTAGAGATCAAGTGAGAAGGGCTTATTTGTTGAAGGGTCCAACTCAACTTTTTGGTCACAATTTTTCTCGAAAACAATATGGAAAGGGTTTTACGTGCTTTCGTGAAACATGGTTTAAGAGGCACGACTGGTTGGAATATAGTGTAGAGAAGAATAATGTTTATTACTTCTATTACATTCTTTTTAGGCAGCAGCGCTGAGATGAAAATTTTGGTCATAATGTCTTCACTAAATTAGGGTACAACAGCTGGAAGAATGCATATGCATCACAACCTCTTCATGTTGGTGGGGTTAATAGTATTCACAACAATGCAAGGAGATGTAGTGATGTTTTTAAGAATCAACGGGCAAGTGCATCTCATAAGATGGAGTCTCACAGCAAAGATTCTGAAATGAAATATGAAACCCGTTTGACTGCTTCTTTAAATTGTGCAAGATATCTATTAATGCAAGGTCACTCATTCCGTGGACATAACGAATCTTCTTCATCCATAAACAAAGGTAATTTTCTACAGTTGATTGATTGGTACAAAGAAATGAAGGAAGAAGTGAGGGTTGCATTTAAGGAGTTATATCCATTAAATGCTCAAATGTGTTCAACAAAGATTCAAAAGGATCTTGTAAGATGTTGTGCACAGATGGTTACCAAGGTGATTTCGGATGAGATTGGAGGTAGTCTTTTCTCCGTTCTTATCGATGAATCTCGTGATATATCAATCAAAGAGCAAATGGTTGTGATTGTATGGTTAATTATTAATTTTGTGTTCTATTTTTATCTCAACTAATTGTATCATGTATCTCAACTAGTTGTATCATGATTCCTGCAGGTTTGTGAACAACAAAGGGAAAGTCGTCGAAAGATTTTTTGGTCTTAAACATGTCAAAGATAGAACTGCAGATGCATTGAAGGGACATTTGGTTACTTTGCTTGGTAAGCATAATTTACCTATTGCTAGAATACAAGGGCAGGGATACGATGGAGCTTCCAATATGAGAGGTGAATTCAATGGCCTTCAAAGACAGATTCGTGACATCAACCCGTGTGCTTTCTATGTCCATTGCTTTGCCTACCAGCTGCAGTTGGTAATTGTCGATGTCACAAGTTGTTGTTCATCTATTAGGGATTTTTTTCAACTATGTGACTTTGATTGTGACCACAACTAGTGCCCCTCGTAACATAACAAGAGAGATATCTCAGGGCCCTTCGTGGTCGGATAAAGAAAGTGCATGGCTATGCCACTAGTGGTCGAAGTGACGACCACATGAAGTTATTCGACACTTGATCGAGAAAGTATTGAACAGTCCATGGAGTATACAACATCTCACCTGGAGTTCAACCAGATATCGTGAGGCAAAGGGAGAATACACGAGAAGGCCTTTCAGTTCGATCAGATACGGACTAGTCGTATGGAGATACGAGCTGGTCATAGGCTGGTCAAACATGGTCACTAAGTGGTCGAAACCTGGTCGTAAGAAGTTACGAATTGGTCGAGACCAAATATGAACTTGTCGTATAGAGATACGAGATGGTCGTTAGTGATATAGACCTGATCATAGATCATATTGCATTAAGGTTCATCCGATATATTCTATATGCATTTGGGAATCGTTATGTGCTGCTAGGTACCGCTAACAACTAGTGGTCAGAAAAGAATTTTCGAGTCATAACCGATTACACATGAACCTATAGGGTCGCACAATTAAAGGGTTAGGGTTTGATTTGGATAATGATCCGAATTCTTGTAGGCCACAAGTTCCTAATGATATATATATATATATATATATATATATATATATAGGGGTGGTGGCATGGGGTGAGGATGATCTTTTGAAAACTCCTGAAACCCTAACAGCCACGCCTTCCTCATATCACACTGCCGGCACTAGCACTCCAGTGCGTGGTATCCCTGCCCCGTACGTGTGGACACCTTGGAGGTGTTGTTGCGAAGCATCAGCACTAGGACGATCCGCAACTCGTGACGATCACAAGACTCAAAGAAGAAGACATGCGGCGAGTACGACTACGACTGTATCAACTCTCTACATCAACTCTACTTCCGCTACGAGTCGGCGCGTCTAGTGGTAATCTCGTGATCTATTACTAGCTGAGGTTCCTTGGTTGCGCGGTAAAATTTTGTTTTGTGCTATCCTAGCGTACTTGTAACCCTTCAGTGGTATGAGAGCCATCCCGTCTGGTTTTAGATTCGGATTAGACGTATATTGTGATATGTGGGAGTCTTAGATGTGATCTTTTTCTGTTTTCTGTTGGTCTTTCTATTTAATAGATTGTTTTTGGCGATGGTCGATATGATCATCCATATGTGGTGGTCGTAAGATGGGTTCATGTTCGTTATTCCGTGATCGTGTTTTCATGGCCGTATCACAACTTGCCTCTACCGGTCGGTTTCTGCCATCGGGGCAGACAGTGATCGTAAGTCCATGGAGCACGCGAAAATCAATCTGGTTGATCGAATCAGAGTTGCGATCGAGAAGGGTTAATGCGATTAATCCAATGTGATTTACATGGACAGAACAGTATATTGGATCTATGTAGTCCGAAAATTTTTGTAACAAGGGCTCCCGCCCCTGTGACCTCGCTCCGCTCACCGTAGAGCGGAACCGCTGAAAAGGACCTTGGTGATTGGTATTGCTAGTTCACGCCATCCGTGAGATAGAATACGATTCTATGCCTAACTTATTTTTGCAGGTTTTTATGAATAGTATGACACATGATGTATGAGATGCATGTGTGTGTGTAATGTTCATGACCTTCGTGTCATGTTTATTGCAGCTCAATGCTATCTATATTTGTATAACGTCCTGCGTGTCGACTTGTGGTGCTTCTTCACTACTTGTAATTTATTACTAGTGCTATTAGAAGTAATGGCTTAGTGGGAGTACTTGGAGGATTTGGCCACTTGGAGACATGGCGAATAGGAGGCTCGGCGATGGAGATCACTATGTGGAAGGGTCACAATGCAATTTGATTGTCTGTGAATGCCTTTATATTCCTGTTCATTTATTTATATACATGTTATTTAATTGCTTTAAATACTTTTAACATGGTAGAAGTAAAATTCCCTCACATAATATTTAGTTAAATTGATGCCCTCTCAATTAGCTGCACCATCTAAAGTCATATATTTTAATGGTAGGTCTTGCTAAAGCAGAGTGACATTAATATTTCTTGACTAAATGGGTTTGTGTCAGACACTTACACGCACAGTATTGGTTTAACTTGACAAGATCATCGTAACGGTTATGGACCTTGGGGCATAGGGTTGGGTGCCGGATCATAGAGATGCTTCCCAACAACAAAAGTCATATATAGATATGATTAGTAAAGGGTTGCTTACTAAATTCACTAATCTTCTAGTAGTGATGCCCAAACTCACTAGCAGATTAACTGATTGTGGGTCTTGAATCACTAAATGTCGTAAGAAGGATATGGTATTCAGTGGGAGTATCTTTATTAAATTATTTAATAGAAGTTATTTTTCTTGAATATATGCCTTAGTTTTGCATGTTTTATGTTGTAGATCACGGCACCAACTAATGTACCTACATCCAGTTTTGCTTTACGTTCAATACTTGATAAGGAAAAACTAAATGGAACAAATTTTACGGATTGGTCCTGCAACCTAAGAATTGTGCTTAGGCAAGATAAAAGGAACATGTTCTAGAGGAACCAATTCCTGATGTGCCTGCTGAGAATGCTGTTGCTACTCTTAAAACAACCTATAAAAAGGCATGTGATGAGTCCCTTGATGTTAGCTGTCTCATGCTTGCTGCCATGAACTCAGACCTTCAGTAGCAGTTTAAGAATATTGAGGCCTACGATATGATCGTGACGCTCAAAGGTATGTTTGAGACACAAGCAAGAACTAAGAGATATGAGATCTCAAAGAAATTATTTATGAGTAAGCTAGTTGAGAGTAGTCCGGTGAGCCTACATGTGATCAAGATGGTTGGTTACACACAGAGCTTGAAAAAACTTGGTTTTACACTTAGTCAAGAGTTGGCTATATATTTGATTCTTGCTTCGCTTCCTACAAGCTATGGGCAGTTCATTCTGAACTTCCATATGATGGCTTAGACAAGAATCTCACCGAACTACATATTATGCTCAAGACTGCAGAGGACAGCATAAAGAAAAGCAACAATCATGTGATGATGGTGCAAAAGAGTACAAGCTTCAAGAAGAAGGCTAAGACTTGGGTCAAAGATAAGGGCAAGACTAAAGTTTCAGATTGGATCCAAACTAACAAGCCTAAGCCCAAGACTAAGTACGGCCTGACTCAAGAGAATTAATACTTTTACTGCATAGAAACAGGCCATTCGAAGAGGAACTGCAAGAAATACCTGGCTTATCTGAAAAAGAATGGTGGGACTAAACCTTCCACTTCGGATATTAATGTTATAGATGTTTTTCTTGCTTATTCCTCTGTTAACTCTTGGGTATTTGATACCATATCGGTTGCTCATATTTGCATTTCGATGCAGAGTCTAACAAGGAATAGGAGAATTGTAAGGGGCGAGATGGATCTTCGCATCGGGAATAAAGCAAGGGTTATTGCATTAGCCATCGGGACTTTGCCATTACTCTTGCCCTCATGATTTATTATGGAATTAAATAATTATTATTATGTTCCAACCATAAGTAGGAACATCATCTCTACCTCATATTTGATGGCAGGGGGTTATAAATTCATCATTGAGAAATATAGTTGTTTTATATTTTTGAATGAAATGTTTTATGGCTATGCTCCTATTTTAAATGGGTTGTTCATTTTAAATCTTGGTGTTGCACCCGTCTATAATATTAATGCAAAGAGGCTTCGGCCCAATGATATGAATTCCACTTTTATTTCGCATTGTCGTTTGGGTCACATAAGTGAGAAACATATGAAGAAGCTCCATGACGATGGAATTCTAAACTCATTTGATTTGGAATCATTTGAAACGTGCGAATCTTGCCTACTTGGAAAGATGACCAAGACACCTTTCACTGGTCAGAATGAGAGTGCGTGCGACTTGCTGGTACTCGTACATACTGATGTATGTGGACCAATGAGCATGACAACTAGAGGTGGTTTTCAGTACTTCATTACTTTCATCGATGACTATAGTAGATATGGGTATATCTATTTAATAAGGCACAAGTCGAAATCCTTTGAAAAGTTCAAGGAGTTCCAGAATGAAGTACAGAATCAACTTGGCAAGACAATCAAATCCTTACGATCTGATCGCGGAGGTGAATTTTTGAGCTATGAATTTGGTGATCATTTGAAGCAATGTGGAATTGTTTCATAGCTTACACCACCGGGCACTCCACAATGGAGTGGGGTGTCCGAGCGGCATAATCGAACATTGTTGGACATGGTTAGATTGATGATGAGACAATCAGATCTGTCGTTGTATTTTTTGGTTTACGCTCTGGAAACTATAACTTTTACTTTAAATAGGGTACCATCTAAATCAGTAGATAAGACACTATATAAGATATGGACTAGGAATAGTCCTGGCTTGTCTTTTCTAAAGATTTGGGGATGTGATGTCTATCTTAAACGTTTGACGTCTGATAAACTCATACCCAAGTCAGATAAATGCTTCTTTATAAGATATCCTAGTGAAACCAAAGGATATTATTTCTACAACCGAGAAGAAGGCAAAGTTTTTATTGCCCGAAATGGTGTCTTTTAGAGAAAGGGTTTCTTTCAAAAGAAGTCAGCGGGAGAAAGGTGTAACTCAAAGAAATTCGAGAAACGTCTGAAAGTGCTTCAACTCCTACTGAACCTCTACAGGATGAACAAAATATTGTTGAACCTATAGATGAGGCATCAACCCTACGTAAATCTAAAAGGCCACGTCAATTGCCTATAAGGTATGGGCATGATGTATTATTATTGAATAATGATGAGCCTAAGACTTATGATGAAGCAATGATGGACCCAGACTCTAAGAAATAGCTTAGAGCCATGAAATCCGAGATAAACTCCATGAGAGACAATCAGGTTTGGAACCTGGTAGATCTACATGATGGTGTTAAAAACATTGAGTGCAAATGGATCTCTAAGAAAAATATTGATATGGATGGAAATGTTCACATTCATAAAGCTCGACTAGTCGCATAAGGGTTTCGACAAGTTCAAGGAGTTGACTACGATGAGACTTTCTCACCGGTAGATATGCTTAAATCTATACGGATCATTCAAGCTATTGCTGCATATTTCGACTATGAGATATGTCAGATGGATGTCAAAACGGATTTCCTTAATAGAAACCTAAGTGAGGACGTGTACATAACACAACCTAAAGGTTTTGTCGATCCAAAGAATGCTAGTAAAGTGTGCAAACTTCACAAATCCATTTATGGGTTGAAGCAAGCATCTCGGAGTTGGAATTTACGTTTTGATGAGGAAATCAAAAGGTTTGGTTTCATCAAGAATAAAGAAGAACCTTGTGTTTATATGAAGGTTAGTAGGAGCACACTTGTAATTCTAATCTTATATGTGGATAATATATTATTGATTGGAAATGACATTCCTATGCTGAAATCCGTTAAGGCATCATTGAAAAATAATTTTTCTATGAAGGACCTAGGAGAGGCAGCATATATCTTAGGGATAAAGATCTATAGAGATAGATCAAGAAGGCTAATTGGATTAAGCCAAAGTACTTATATTGACAAGGTATTGATTCGGTTCAATATGCAACATGCCAATAAGGGATTCTTGCCTATGTCACATGGCATAAGTCTTAGCAAGAGTCAGTGTCCTTCGACAACTGATGAGCGAGACCGCATGAATGGTATTCCATATGCTTCGGCTATTGGATCTATCATGTATGTCATAATATGTACTCGACTAGATGTATCATATGATCTAAGTATTACAAGCAGATACCAAGCTGATCCCGGTGAAGGTCACTAGACAGCTCTAAAAATATTCTTAAGTACTTGGACTAAGGATGTGTTCCTAGTTTATGGCAGTGATGAAGAGCTCGTTGTAAATGGTTACACCGATGCAAGCTTCCAAACCGACAAAGATGATTATCATTCACAATCTGGTTTTATATTCATTTTGAATGGAGGAGCAGTAAGCTGGAAAAGTTTTAAGCAAGATACGGTTGCTGATTCTACGACGGAGGCCGAGTACATTGCAGCTTCTGAAGCTGCGAAAGAAGGTGTTTGGACAAGGAATTTTATTGTTGAGTTAGGTGAGTGCCTCGAGTCCAATGGATCTCTATTGTGACAATAATAGAGCCATTGTACAGGCTAAGGAACCTAGATCCCATCAGAAGTTCAAGCATATACTCAGGCGTTATCATCTTATTCGCGAATTGGTGGATAGAGGAGATGTTAAGATATTCAAAGTTCATATGAATTTAAATGTTGCTGGCCCGTTGACAAAGCCTCTCACACAGCCAAAGCATGAGGCGTATACAAGAGCTATCGGTATTAGATACTTAAATGATCGATTCTAGTGCAAATGAGAGACTGTTGGAAATATACTCTAGAGGCAATCATAAAGATGATTATATTTCATTATGTTCATAACATTAGATAATATGTTATCTTGTTCCTAGAATAATATCAATAATATTTATTATCAATTATGTGACTTTATTGTGAAACTCTATATTTCTACGATGATTATTCTTAAATGTTCCCTGGTCGGAAATATATGAGAACACGTACGAATAGACTAGCATATGTATTGGTTGATGACTATGTTTCACAGGTCATGTATATGGAGATATCAAACCAATAATATGGACACATGTTAGGGAACATGGTGTTGGAAAAGACCCACCTTGAGACACTGTTGAGATTGTTATGATTCTATGTATCATTAGTTAGTCTCAAGCAATGATGATGTATAATCCTTAGACCTGATATCAGCATGGTTTCCTACATATGTAATAGCACTCTTAGGGGTTGCTAAACGCTGCTCGTAACTAGGTAGTTATAAAGGCAGTTTTCGGGTATGCTATGAAATATGCGGAGGGATGTGACTAGTCAGATATGGTATTTGTCCCTCCTAACATAACAGGAGAGATATCACTGGACCCCTCATTGTGGTCGGATAAAGAAAGTACATGGGCATGCCACTAGTGGTCGAAGTGTCGACCACATGAAGTTATTCGACACTTGATCGAGAAAGTATTGAACAGTCCATGGATTATACAACATCTCACTTGGAGTTCAACCAGATATCGTGAGGCAAAAGGAGAATACACGAGAAGGTATTTTAGTTCGATCAGATACGGACTAGTCGTATAGAGATACGAGCTGGTCGTAGGCTGGTCGAACATGGTCATTCAGTGGTCGAAACCTGGTCATAAGAAGTTACGAATTGGTCGAGACCAAATATGAACTTATCGTATAGAGATACGAGCTGGTTGTTAGTGATATGGACCTAGTCGTAGATCATATTGCATTAAGGTTCGTCCGATATATTCTATGTGTGTTTGAAAATCGTTATGTGCTGCTAGGTACCGCTAATGACTAGTGGTCGAAAAAGAGTTTCCGAATCACAACCGATTACACATGAACCTATAGGGTCGCACACTTAAAGGGGTAGGATTTGATTTGGATGATGATCAGACCATGGGTTGAGAATGATCTTTTGAAGAACTCCCGAAACCCTAACAGCCACGCCTTCCTCATACCACGCTGTCGACGCTAGCACTCCAGCGCGTGGTATCCCTACCCTGTACGTGTGGATACCTTGGAGGTGTTATTGCGAAGCATCAGCACTAGGACGATCCGCAACTCGTGATGATCACAAGACTCAGAGAAGAAGACGCGCGACGAGTACGACTACGAATGCACCAACTCGCTACATCGACTCTACTTCCGCTATGAGTCGGCGCGCCTGCTGGTAATCTCATGATCTATTACTAGCGGAGGTTCATTGGTTGCGCGATAAAATTTTGTTTTGTGCTATTGTAGCCTACCCATAACCCTTCACGGCGATGGCGAGAATATTCTCCATATCGTTAAACAAAGACTAAAGCAAACATGTCGGCATTAGTGAAGATGGGATGTCACCGCAGTTAGTGATGAAGCCACGTCATTGAGTTGGCCAATGTCGAAAAAGAGAAGCCATCGATGTGAGAGAAGAGGACATCGAACATATATAACATCATGCATGCATATATACATACATGCATCCATACGCTTAAAAACACTGACATATAGAAGTAGAGGAGCAGAAAGCTTAGAGTAGAGACAGCGCATCCCTAGGGAATAGGCTCTGGACCACCGAAGAGAGTGTGACGGGTGTCCCGGCAAGAATCAACGATGGTTGCACATATATGCATGTTGTGTTACAACAATTAGCAGTAAGTAATTGAAGAGAAGTAAAAGATAACTATGTAGTAGAGTATCACGTAAAAAATGGTAACAGTTAAGAGAGATCGATCAAAATTTAAATTTACTATTGTAAGTTGAAGCACAAAAGTTATGACTACTAGGAGAGATAGAAGACACGCGAATCGGTAGGGACAGCCGACGTATAAGGAAAGATAAGTTTAAGGTAAGTTGCTCATGATGGATCGGTGTATACATTAACAAAGTACTCTAATACTATGTAAACTAATAAGATAATTTATTGTGCACATAATCAATGTATTACTTGATATCTCTACTACTTAAAAGAAGAATTTGGTGACGGTCCGTCCTCCCTCATGCGATGTGAGCCGTTAGATCTATCTTTCTTCGCGAGATGTGAGCCGTTGGAGCTCGTTTTTTCTCGGTTCCTCCCGTGCGTATGGTTAGCCACCCATAGCCTCTTGTCCACTCCCCCCCCCCACACCCCAACTGCCCAAGCTGGTGCGCAAGAAACCCAAAGATTTCATCGATCTTTTGAAAAATGAGTTACCGGCAGATCACTTGCATTGTAAGCTGAGCACGACAACAATTGATTAGATATGATTTTCTTAATCCGTGGCAAAGCACGGGCATTAGACTAGTATTAAATAGAGGTACATATCCATGCGTACAATTTGGAGAAAAGAAAACTAATAGAATAAAAATAGGAACATACAACTACATAACCTATGTATGATATAGAGTGGTTACAATTCTAACAACCCCAACAATTTATTATGCTCAATGATTTTGTTCCACCAAAATTCATACTTCAATTACATTCATCGAGTTGTATTTTTCTTCAAGTTTCTATTGTTATTTCCAATGTTTAAGATATCTTTAAAATCTAAATAGCATATAAACCATAAATATATTCTTAAACATTTATACAAACTTTGAAACAAATCTAACCACACAAATGCATAAACCACCCTGCTAGTTCGTATTCATGAACCTCAAAACCCAAATGTTTGATTGATTTCCACATCAACCAAGAAGACCACAACCCTCGTGCTATTATGCTAAGCAAGAACGCACAATTGAAACCTGCCAAGCCCACAAAGATCATCCGGACATGATGATCTTTGCTCACAAACCATGTTCTTGAACCGATGAAAATATAACAATACACAGGACGGAGCAAAGCAAACTAATCAAGTCGGAGCTCCAAACTAATGGACAACATACACAGGCACACGCAAAATCAAACTAGCATCTAACTTTGTATTAGCAGCTCATTGCGGTTTTGTTGGTTCCACTGCTCCAGCTCCATCAGCTAATTGATCTGTAAAGAATGTGGCCATTAGCTCCTAGTTATTTTCTGATAACAACAATTCTGTAAACATACTTCCCAAAGGTACTTGCGCAGGTTGCTTAAAGCCTAGAGGCTGCTACGTTAGCAACAGATGCATTATCAATATCTTGAATGAAATCTGGAAGCTCAGTAGATAAGTATTGCAAGTCTGCAACTACTGATATGTTCGATGAATCGATGTAGTACAAAGGTTTGTAGTACTAGAACATTTGGCATGGCAGCACTCAAGATAAGGAAACAATGTTTAATTTATTACAGAGATTTTTTTATTGAAACTGACGTTACCAACTTACCATCCTTAGAGCATAGATTAACACAGCAATGTTATGGTTAAGACAGCTATATTTAAATTCCTCCGGTCATTATTTTTGCTAAAAACTCTATATAGTGGAAGCAAAACTAGTACTAATTCTTAAACACACCTCATTAACAGCAGTATCCACCCCATGTTCATTCAATTCAAGCTGATCTGCATGGTGCTCAGTCAGAACATATTTCATCTTACTGACATTACATGTGGAAGGAAAAGCTCTGTACATGTTATCTTACCTACAGCATGACAGACAAATTCCCCGTCTTGAATCACTTTGCTAAGATCACTGGCTGCAGCAGTAGCATTATGCTCCCCATCAGAACACCTACCAGATGACATCCGCTTTGAAGACAAGCCTTTAGTGGACTTCTTATAAGAAGGGCAACTGGATGTGAGCCTATTCGATGAGCCACTACCAAACGGGCACTTCTTGTCGAAAGGGCTACCGGATGATAAGCGCTTTGCAGATAAGCTCCGTGCAGACGGAGACAACTTATCAAAAGGGCTATCTGACGAGAGCCCTCTTTCAGATGATCCCCTTACTACTGGAGATCCTTTCAAGCACAACTTATCAATGGAGGATCTGCATGTTGACTGGGTAATTTCACTGTTGCAAGGAACTTTCACGTCGACGTTATTCTCTAGCTCAGAATGTGCTTCCATTACCCGGTCCACAGTGACAGCCTCACGATCATCGAATTCAAAACTTTCATCCAGTTTCCTCTCAAATCTCGGTTGGTCCATTCCTTCCTTACCTTGTTTGACAATATTGATGTCCCCCACATCAACAAGATCACCACCATAATCACATTTCAAGCATTCATCTACTTTAAGTGTGGTCGCATCAATCTGTTTGTCAACTACATTTGTACTTAAAGGTGTATCCACCTTCTCAAAACCATCAGTGTCAAACTTTGGTTGCTTCACTGGCATGCCGTGGGCAAGAAGAAGCTCCTCGAATAAAGGGGTCAAAGTGCCAGCACTCTCATGGCGCACCGTGTAATTCCTGAGCTCACTTTGGATCCTGTGAATTGGCTGTCAACAAAAATAAATCTTTTCATTCAAAGGAGCAGTCTTGACGTCTACGTGTATTAGTAGTAATCATGCAGCCAATGTGAAGTTAAAAAAACCATAGGTGTCATGCTCATTATCCTATCAATTGGCTATTCAAGCGCAATCCACCAAATCTCAAATCGTTCAGAGGAAAACAGCTAACATATGTATGCAACAAACTCTTAAAAATGCACCTAAAGTTGCAATGTTTAGCATGGCTGTTAAATTAAAAACACACACAGTGTCCTTTGAACTCTCACCTGAGCTTGGCACTCAAATGCAAGGCCAAAGAATGCCGCAGCAACCCTGTGCTTCCCAACAGACTCGGCCAGACAGATGTGCGCCAGCCAGTACGAGGCGGACTCGAGCTGATCGAGCGGGCAACTACTGCAATTCTGCGCGCTAAAGAACGGCGTCTCTGTGGCCACAACCTTGGCTGGCTTCTTCTCCAGGGTTTTCGCAGAAACCATCGGCGTGTACCCAGCGGCGTCGTCGGTGGAAGCTTTCACCTTCTCTCCGCTTCCAGTGGCGGCCGCCGCCGCCGCCGCATCCTCTTGGAAGCTCACTCGCTGGCTGCTCTTCTTGGCCTTCGTCTCCAGATCCAGGGCCGGGCAAGCTTTCTTCAAGGGCCTTGCTCCAGGACGAGACGGCTTAGTCACCCTGACCGGATTCGGCGGCGACAGCTTCAAAGGCTTCTGCAGCGGCGGCGGCGACACCTTCGAGGGCTTCTGCAGAGGCGGGGGCGACAACTTTGAAGGCTTCTGCGGCGGCGGCGGCTTCTCGGCCAGGGCGTTGCTGGTCCGGACGGCTCCGAACGCACGCCGTGGCCTGAAAAACAGTCGACCTCACCTCAGTAAGCAAAACGAATCGGAGCACATGCAAACCTAGAGTATCAAGAGTCTCAGCGATCCTTGCCGTGGCAGTGGAGCGGCTCCAGCAGCAACGGCGTTCGCAGTCGGCGACTTCTTGGCCATCTTCGCGCGCGCGGGGGCGATGGACCTGGACTTGGGCACCGCCGTCTTCGCCGGCGCAGCGACCGACCGCCGTTTCCCTGCGCATTTCGCGGAATCAGTCCCCGGAACCGAGAGAATGGGATCAGATCTCGGATGGGAAGTTGCCTATTTCTCACCTGGGAAGGGGGTGGGGTGGGGATCCATGGCCACGGCGGGGCGGGAGGACTGGGAGCGATCGAGGAGCGGGAGGCGTTGGCGGAAATGAGTTGGAGTGGGGAAAGTGAGGAGGTGGGGTGGGGAGTTGCCGTTGGGGGATTAGGGTGGGGTCCTCCTGGGGATGAGTTTGAAATTTTTTGAACCAGCCGCTCCGACGTGCGGGCGCGCGTTTCTCTGGGCGGGAGGTTACTTTGGGCAGCTGGGCTCTAGAAACCGCAACTGCAAACCCAGGCTCAAAAACTTCTTTACTTTTGGTCGCCTTGTTGGGCTACTTAAAGGCGTGCTGGCCCATTCCATATTCGTTTGTAAATGCACTACAAAGATGAAATTGGTAACAGTATTTTGTCAACATAAGATGATTCTTGAGGTGATTCAAAGCACACAACCACTGAATTAAGGAACTTGGATTTTCAGAAATCTAAGATACAACTTGGGCACAAGATTCAGCTGCCCCTCCACCAGGGCATACCAGATCTAACACCAGGTTAGTGAGTATTTTTTTATACACTCTTGGCGGGAGTGAACAACTGAAGTAGCTCCCTCTCCGCCGTTTTTTGCAAAAATGGCATCCTCCACCGTGCCCAAGGGGCGTACTCACCCCATTGCGCCATCTAGCAATTATCGCGCCCTAGGGGACCGGATTCGCCACTACCGTGCCCCTGGGGCCGGAAGTAGCTTCCACCGTGCCCTAGGGGCACAGTTTTCCCTCGAGCCGCCACATGGCGCGTCCCTCTCTTCCGTGGCCTGGAGGCACGGAAGCCCCCTCTGTCATGGCTCAAGGCACGACATCGCCCCCTCTGGCATGGCCTAGAGGCACGACGTCGCCTGGTTCTCCCAACTGTTAAGTATACATTAGATTTTGACCGAATGTTGAGAGTATACGACTGTTGAGTATACATTAGATTTTGACCGAATGTTGAGAGTATACGACTGTTGAGTATACATTAGATTTTGACCGAATGTTGAGAGTATACATTAGATTTTGACCAAACGATGTGGTGGAAATATGAGTTATACTTTCGAGAATAATTATAGTGACCAAGAATGATTATATGGATTCATGTAAATCTCGGGTGTTTTAGGGTTTCATGCGAATCTTCGGCGTTGCAGACATCTCTAGAACTTACTACGACAATACACACATAATGTATACAAATATGTTATGCAAAAAATCTATACAAACATAGTACACCACAAGGGCACAACATGTATACAATGTCCACACGGGATACAATATGGCTCACTCGTTTGAACCACTCTCTGCTAGCTACATCTGTGTCTGTGTGCGCATCCTGGTTTTGTGTTGAGCATGTCCCATTGGATGCGTGAGCCGGTCTGGAGAACGTGTATCAGTTCGGAGGGTGTATGAAGACCGTTGAGTGGGCGGAGGTGCTTCACCAAGTTGACTCTTGCCCAGTTGAGCATGTCCAACATCGATGTCGTCCAGCTGTGAGTCATGCCAAACTGGCTACCACCTGCTATCATATCATTAATGAACAATTGCATGAATCCACCCTAGAGCCACGTCTCCCCAAGTACGATGTCTAAATGACATACAGTGCGAATGAGCTCTGGCATTGACCGTACGATGTACTGGCGACCCTGGAGGAGCTCTGGCCTTGGTACGGTACTCCATATTGGTCAAGGTTATGTTGAGTGTATACCAGGGGTGGGCTCCCTGGGTGTTACGCTCCAAATCCTAGCGCCATGTACTCCTCCCTAGCAATAGCTGGGATGGCCGCCTTCTCATCGGTTGATTCGTCATCACCCTCATGCTCAACTGAATGCTGCAAGATGGAATGACGTTAGGCAAAATTAATATTCTGGACCTAAGCTGAACATCACACCCCGATGGGCAGTGAGGATAACCGATGGGGAGCGCTTGGACGGCCACTAATCTGAGTAGGACGTGCGAACATCGATCGCAGAAAGTGATGCATCCCGACATACATGTGACTGAAAGACAACATGATGTTAGCCCAACCTAAGGCATAATAAATAATCAGGACTTAAATTGAACCTAACTTACCTCCTCGATCTGCAATGCCTCTGACTGGCGCGAAGCGCTAAGACACCCGCTAGTCTCACTAGGTCATGTCGACCTAGCAGGTGAGCACGCTCAACCCACTCGGTGCGTAGTCTGATGGACGTCGTCTACCGACCGCAGCCCGAGTTCTTGATAATTTGCCTGGAATCTGCCAAGATGGACTTGAGAGTACTGAGGACCCCCAAAACGGTATGATCTAGGCTGTAAACAGCGGAATCCGATGCGCATGAGATCCACTGGATCTGGTCGAACTAAAGGGACAGACAACAGCTTTCAGTTCCAAACAGTACAAAATATTAAGAATGAAACGAGCATAGGTTTGAGTGTTTTACAGTGTCGTCATACCGCGAAGCGCTGTGTTGATCGAACGAGCGACAAAGCCTCTTCTCGTGAGTGACCTGCTTCGGACGCTCTGGTGGAGAACGGGTGAGTCTGGTGTGCGACTGTGGTATGTACCACTCGATGTACTCACGGTATATCCGAATAGAATGTCAGTGTGCGTTGTCTCTGTTTAAGCCATAATCCACTCATGATGGACTGCCTGCTAGTCCTCAGAATGTCAGTCCGCCCTCGATTGTCTGCATTCGAGACGGATTTATGTGAGAAGAACGGATATAGGTATGAACTGTAAACACTATTCAGATGGAGTTGGACTCACAAGTGGATAGCTCGCTACAGTATCCTCCCGTCGGGAGGGGGCACAACCTGGTAGAGATCGAACTGTCGCATTACACGCTGCGGCTCGTAAGGATCCACCATATGGGAAAACACAAGGTGGCAGGTCGTCTCCCATAATCCGGCGTCCTGCGTGTATTGCACGAACAGCTCGTGCGGCGCTACCATGTTCACAAAATGTGGGCTCCATGGAGACCATATAATTGTATCATTGTGCAACGACTCAAACTCGTTGTGGAACACGGGGTAGCACCTCGCCGGTCTATCTTTGTCCCTACGTAACTTGACAACAGACCACTGGGTACCCATTGTGGGCCGTCGTAAGTCGTTCAACTCGGGAATGCGGGTGCCTTGCATTCTGGAAGGTGGGTCGTCCAACAGGGGAAGTGCTCCCAACTCCACAACTGACAGAGCATGTAGCAAACGGCTAGGACCGGTTTCGCAGCGATGTCGTACCGTGAAATATCACACAACCTCCTATATGTGGCACAAAGAACGGCTGATCCCCAACTGTAGTAGGCCATCCCCCCAGGCTCCAAGTCAGCCAAAGACTTGACGATGTGGACGAAGTTAGGGTACACGTAATCACCCTGCGTGGTGGAAAACAAGGCACAACTGAAAAGATAAAGAAGGTAAGCGACGAGGTGCATCCTAACAACCTCGTCAGGTGCATTCGTCGGGCAATGACTGAAATTCCTCAGTCATTTCCGAGGGACACCACGGTCCGTGTCTAGGATAGCAATGCTAAACCGATGCACCAAGGGCCTTCCAATCCGCCGGCGGATGGGATAGAACAAGTGGCTCTCCCGTGATCGAGATACCTATCAAGAAAGAGACATCCTGGAGAGTAACCGTCATCTCTTCCCATCGAAAGTGAAAGGTGTGCGTCTCGGGTCTCCATCTGTTGACAAGTGCTGACATGGGACTACCGCCCAGGATGTCTCTTTCTTGATAGGTATCTCGATCACGGGAGAACCACTTGTTCTATCCCGTCCGCCGGCGGATTGGAAGGCCCTGCTGGCATCGGCTTAGCATTGCTATCCTGCGCATACCTGACCGTGGTGTCCCGAAATGATTGAGGAATTTCAGTCATTGCCCGACGAATGCACCTGACGAGGTTGTTAGGATGCACCTCGTCGCTTACCTTCTTTATCTTTTCAGTTGTGCCTTGTTTTCCACCACGCAGGGTGATTACGTGTACCCTAACTTCGTCCACATCGTCAAGTCTTTGGCTGACATGGAGCCTGGGGGGATGGCCTACTACAGTTGGGGATCAGCCGTTCTTTGTGCCACATATAGGAGGTTGTGTGATATTTCAAAACCGCCCGTTGCTACATGTCTGCAGCTGTGGAGTTGGGAGCACTTCCCGGATTGGGTACCAAAGGTCCGCTGTCGTTACGAGCCGAGATAGACCGGCGAGGTGCTACGGTCCCATGGGACTACCGCCCGTGATGAACATGCTTCTTCGAGCATCCTCGCAAAGGGTAACAAGCAAGGATTGGGGGTTGAGGACCATCCCACGAGGGTTGAGGACCCCTATGGTCCATAACTTGCTCCGGTGATGCTCGTCGTAGAACGGTTCGAGTAGCTCCGGTAGATGTATAGTTTGCAAGAGATGAAAGGTAGAAATTAATAGTAAATAAATTAATAATGAATGGGTTATTTACTTAATTACCATAAATTAATTATGAATAAATAATTATAACTAATTAATTAGCACAAACTAATTACGACTAAATAATGATAACTAGATAAATTACGGTTAAATTAATTACAACTAAATTGATTCAATCAAGATTAGCTATAGGCTTTACTTCGAACATTTTTTTTTTCATATTTCTAAATGTATGGCCATGCTTTCGTCATGCATCATCTTATAGAGTATCTGATTATATGTCGTTTCAGTAAGCAAAACTAGAAAGTAACCTTCGTTCCATCACCATCGTGTGAAGCTTTTCTAGCCTCAGGTTTCAGTGGGATAAAAATCATAATGGACGATTATATATTTCTAGTGTCATCTGGTAATATTCATTATATGCATACAAAATTGTTTTACTTCGAATATTTCTACCTGAAATCCTGTTTGCGCACATTCACACCAAAGCCATTTGGTACTAAAAACTAAGCAAGAATACTAATCTAATGAGTAACTTTTATTGCCAGAATGGAAGGCTTTTTTTAGCAATTAGGCTGATAGCTAACTAACTACTCAATCGTAAAATTAGTTATTGCAATGTAACAACACGCAAAGAATATTTTCATGACATTTGGAGTCTTAAAGATCAGAGGAGTCCTAATAAGAAAAATGCTCCAACCATAAATGAGTAGTACAAATCCTGGCCCCCGGTTTGCACCATTTAGGATTTAGCATTTCTAACTCGCGAACAATAGACCTTTTGTTCTGAATTTTGGACAAATAAATATTACCTTCTCTTGCTACAACAGAACAACTACTGCAGTATTATAAACCATAACACTAGACCAATTGCAGGTTTACATGTTCAAGGGAGCAGTGGCTCCAAAAATGCAAGCAAACCAAAAACAAGACTAAATGGTATTGATATAATTAATTATGACTAATTAATTACGACTAACTAACTACACAATTAATAAAGACTAGTAGGGTACCCGTGCGTTGCAATGGAGCCATAAAAGAGAGTTGTTTTGTAGAGATGGAAAAAAGAACTGTTGAAGTAAGGCAAGAAAGTTGTAGCATCTGATGAAATAAATACTCAAATATCTGGACAACAAAAGTTTACTTCCAAAGAGTCGATTAAAAATAGGCTGAGCAAAGTGTTATATGGGTGCAAAAAATGTGTTCCATACACACACATGTCATAGTTAGAGCCAGAGTGTGTTTCAAAATTGATTAGCACGAGGGAAACTACATTTTATTTTAGAATGCACTAACACAAGCAACACTACAATGCTAAATCAAAAAGAATCACAGCAGGTGCTAATTGAGTGAACAAGAGACATGGTAACTGAATTTTGTTAAGTGAGCCATCACCAAGATTTATTTATTAACTCATCAACATAGTTTGGCAAGACATCAGCAGCAAACAAAGAGCTTTTACCCTACACTCGTGAACTCTGTTATTTTTCTAATCCCCTAACTTGAGGAGGCAACACTGGCAACTCATATGCTACCAAAAAAAATGACCTAACATCTGCAAGATATATTATTGATGCCCTCGCATTCTCATGCGATTAGGAGATCCTACTCTTCAAATCACACATCAATCAGTCCAAAGCATCCACCATCTCCATGTCGTTTCCTCAATCTTCCATATCAAAATAGACTTTGGCAAGTCCACAAGCTACAAATGCTAACATAAGCAAAGTCCAAGTCACTCAGAACACTAAATAATACCTCATAGATATCTTTTCTCAATGTAACAAATAATATCCTAGATTTCTTATACCCGACTGGTTAAAAGAAAAGATTATACCTGCCGCTCCAACACATCACAGATGGAAGAATTTTCCAGCAAGAACTGAATTAGAACGCGAAACTCTTGGCATAAGGGTCCTTCTGCCTATTGGCCAAGCAGGTGCTGCTGCTGGGCTATGCTCCAGAACAATATCACTGCCCAAAACAAGGTGGTCAGTTGAACCATCTTCAAGTATTTCAATTTGGATAGGGTGTCCAACAATAGCTTTGACGTTCGATCTACTCATTAAAGAAACAAATGGGACATGTTCCCCTGGATAGCCAGCATGTACCTTCAGGTCAACGTTAAACAACATGGGGTCCATGTAACCAAGATGTGAGACATAATTTCGTTGATACAATGAAGATCCTTCCCAGTGTGCATTCCTATCAAGACAGGATATCTGATCGCCATTCTTATTTAGCGGATAGATCTTGCAAGAAATTTCAGTGTCATTGAAAGAAGTGTAACTCCGTCCAAGATCTCTGGTAGGTTTCAAAGATGAGAGATAGTCTTTACTATAATATATGTTAACCTCTGAATGGCCAACAACCTTATTGTTAGACCATGTGGCTAAGTCTAATATATTTTAGCTGATGAATAATTGACAATATTATTTACAGATGTTATTTGAGACGTGTCGTGGTTTGTGGACTTATGTCGGTCAAGTTGGAAAGAACTTGTGCTGGAAAAATATGTTGCTTTGGTCTTTGCATGTGCAGGGTAATTCGGAGGCGATCGTGTCTACAGCGGTGACCGGGAGATGGCTTGGTGCGAAGTCATGGTCCTGAGGGTCGAGGATGCTGGAGGAGACGGTCGAGCTCGAGTTGGAGCGCATGGAGATTAAAGATGGATGAAGCGTGTTAGAGCCACGGAGGTGCGGTCCGAAGGCTACGACACGGGATATATTTTAGGGTGTCTAAAATATGATATTTTGTAATCAAGTTTTAGGCCCATGTAATTGGGCCGTACGTGGATGATTAAGTGTAGGTGCTAATCCGTGTGTATATATATATATATGGGGGAGCTAGGGTTTTGAGATTGTACGCGACTAGAGTTGCCGCCGGAGAAAACTGAGCGAGATACACGAAGAATATTATGGCGGCTGGCGGCGGCGGCTGGTGAGCGAAAAAGCATAATTTTGGATGATTAGGGCCGGCGGCGTGGAGAAAAAGGTGTGGCTGCATTGATTAGTGCTGTGGATGCGTTTGGAGTTTTTCTGTACGTGTGAATTGCTCTGTACGTGAAACTTGCTTTATGAGATGCATGCTTAATGGTCAATGTCGTACATGCCTTTGGGTAGCCATGGTTTTTGATGAAGTGACTTGTTGATTAGTGCTTGTGTGCAGTTTTTCCTTGGATGTGATTTGTGTACAGGGAGACAAGTGCTACTTTCTGGACTGGAGTTGTGAGACTCGGCAGAGATTTTTTGAGAGAGCGGGCGGCGACTGCTCACGCGGTAATTAAATTGTAGTGTCAGCAGCACAGTGCAATACCTATTTTGTACTGGTGCTACAATACCCGATTTTGAGTTTGCTACAGCACTCGAAATACTATTTTTGTCGTGTCTTTTGTTTTTGTGTTCTAACTGTGTTGATAGGTTAGACAATAAAAAAACAGTAGATTTGAAAAAAAATTCTTCCACTGCGAATTACAATCATTCACCCCCTCTGATTGCTATTAACAATTCTACAAGTGGTATCAGAGCAGGTTTATTTTTCTAATTGATCTTAACCGGTGATTAGAAAATATGTCGACAGATAGGTATTCCACAAAACCTTGTGTTTTCGATGATGTTGATTTTCAGTATTGGAAAGCAAAGATGGAGGCATATATTCAAGCTCAAGACTTTGCAATATGGGAGAAGGTCTACAATCCTTATCAAGCGCCCGAGAACGATGATGTGTCAGCAGCAAATATAGCACAAGTGGAGGCAAATAGCAAGGCAAGGAATCTGATAATTCAAGGACTAGGAAGGAGTGATTTTGATCGTGTTGTGCATCTTAAATCCGCATATGAGGTATGGAAAGCATTATGTGATTATCATGAGGGTTCATCTACTATTAAAGAGGTACGTCAAGATATGTACAGAAAGGATTACATGCGTTTTGAGATGAAACCTGGTGAATCAATAGATGATTTCTTTGCTCGCTTTAATAAAATTCTTAGTAACCTACGTGCTGTTAATGTTACTTATACAGATGCTGAAAATGCACGTCAATTACTTGGAGCATTAGATATGTCTATATGGGAGATGAAGGTTACATCCATTAGAGAATCTACTGTCATGAGTACACTTACATTAGATGTACTTTATTCTAAGTTGAAAACTCATGAATTAGATGTTTTTGCTAGAAAAAATAATGGTGATAAATCAATTGCTTTAGCTTCACAATCTAGCAAGTCTAATGGTGATAATTCTTCTACTAGCTATGCTTTGTCTTCTTTGTCTTCACTAAGCGATGAGCACTAGAGCAACTCCCGGAAGATGATTTGTCACTCCTCTCTACACGCTTCACAAGAGCTTTGCAGAATGTGAGATCAAGAAAGAGAGGAAATTTTGGTCCTCAAAGGTGCTATGAGTGTATCTCAATCATATTCGTCCCAAATGTCCAAAGTTTCTAGCAAGATTTGCAAGGGAAGAGAATGAGAAGGAAGAAGAGATGGAGAAAGGAAAAAGGAAGAATAAAAAGAAGGGCTATATGAATCGCAAGGTGGTGCATCGTGTTCTTTCGGCTCTTGAGTAAATTAATTTGAGTGATGTGGACATGGACAGCGAGGATGATGTTCCCAAAGGCAAGAAAGAGTTAATTGGGTTGTGTTTAATGGCAAGTAGCAAAAGCTCCACCGACAATGATGATCTTGACAGCGACAACTACAATGAGGTAGAACATTCTTATGATGATTTAGCTAACGTTGTTGCTAAACTTGGTATTGTGCTAGAAAAGAAAGATAAAAAGATTAAGAAGTACGATACTTTGATTGAATCTCTAAATTCTGAAATTGAAAGACTTAGAGTTTTAATTCCTGATGATGAATCTTGTGAGTCTTTTCAAATTTTACATTCTGAGTTAGAGAATGGTAGGTCACTTAATGCCTTAAACATGGATCAACTTAGAGATGTAATTGCTAAATTTGATGAATTAAGATTAGCACATGACTCTTGTAATGAAAAATTGAAATGTGCTAATGATGAAATTGGAGAGCTCAAGTTTAGTTCTTCTTTATGTTTAGAGTCAAGTACTTCAGATGCTAAATCTAAAACTTGCTCTAATTGTGAATTACTAAAAGCTAGACTTAACTCATCTCAAGAAACAATTCAACAGATGCTTTATCATGAGATATCCTCTTGCTCTAATTGTCTAAGCTTAACACTGAAATAGAAGCTTTGACTAGACAACTTAATAATTTTACTCAAAAAGAAAGATTGGCTCAGTCTAGTGCTTCTAAGAATCTTGTGAATGAACTTGTTAAATGTACAACTTGTCCCACTATGGCTAAAGAAAATGAGTACCTTAAGAACACTTTGGAGAGATTTTCTTTTGGAAAAAAAAATTTGAATATGATTCTAGACAAGTCAAAAACAAATGTGAAAAATCGTGGTCTATGATTTAATTCTATTGAGCATGCCAAGAATAATCCTCCTAAGATTGTTAAGATTCTTGAACCTGGAAAAATTGAAGTAACATCTGAACCAAAATAAATTGCTTTTAAGTCTGCTGGTATTATGTCTTCTACTAATCAAGTGAATGCAAATGCTGCTTCTACTTCTCAGGTTAAACATAAAGTTAAGTACATTTGTAGTCATTGTGGTAAAGATGGACATCTTGTGCAATTTTGCTTTAGACTAGCCAAACAACAAATGAAAGAAAAGGCTAAGGCTTGGTCTAATTTGAGGAATGCACATTCTTTTGTGACTAGAAATATGAGTAATGCTAAATCTGATTTTTTTACATAAGAATACTCATGTTGCGCCTACTTATCGTGTGTCTCAGTACTGGATTCCTAAATGTTTTATTTCTAACCCCAGTGCTGAGGCCTCGACATCTTCTGTCTCTATGTAGGCTTCTCGCGCGAGGAAGGAGAACATATGGTTAGTGGACTCCGGTGTAACACCCTGGCTATTCGGAAGCCAAGATGCTACCAAAAGTTTCATCATACACTTCATTTGCGGAACTATTAATCAATTTGCTCCAAAATTAAATAGTCAAGACAAATTAACGAAGAGTATTTAACCGTTCAACCACAGAATATAACCAAGAAATTAAAATTACAATTCGTCTCTTTAACCAAATACCTTAACAAAACATCTTTATGAATAAGTGAATCTTTGAGGTGTGTGAAACGTGCTTGGACTACGCCCTCCCGCTAGCAACTATATCATCATGGATCACCTAAAAAAAATAAACACAGGAAAACAAGGGTGAGTCGAAACTCAGCAAGCACCACATCAATCTCACAGTGTACAAAGGAACAAATCAATAATCGGATACGATGAACATAACTTCCACGAATCGTGAAACGCATAGTATGAATGCATACATGGAATGAAAATGGACATCTCAATCACAGATATGCAGGTATAGCGAGTGATACACCGTCGGTGTTCACTTAAGCCCGTACTTAACAAAGTACGGGGACCCAATCTCCGTATGAAGAACGTTTCATACGGGTGTCCGAGTTGCCACATTGGAATGGTGGTCAACACTGCCCACATTGGAATGGTGGGTCTCATATGCCCATATTGGACTGATAAGACTTTTAAGTTTCCACTCCCGTGGACGGCAGGAATCAAATGCATGGCCAAAATGAAAGTCATGCAACGAAATCTTATCACATCATAATGAAGAATAATACAAGCATGCAAACATGAATAACCAATCTAGCAACTCATCCACACATTTTCATCAATCTTCAATATGATAAGATAAGGTACTTGCCTTCCGTGCTGCGACGTACTAGGAAGCAATGAACGTGTCCTTCCACCCACCGCCTCACCGCCTACACCAGCATTTACACGGAATAAGGATAACAAGGTATGATGTATCTACATGCGCTCTACCATACCCTCTAACCATCCCACACAACCGTAGGTTCAATTTGACAACTTCGCCAAAAAGGCTGGGTTACTACTCTGCTTGCAGTTGTACGAGAAAATTCACAATTAAATATCTGTAACTCCTAAAGACCTGAAATCAGTGCTCAACTAATTCTAACGAATCAGGCTACGAAACTTTAGTTGGCGGGATCCTCTGATTTGGCCAAAACAGAGGACCAAACTGCCCATGAAGACACCGACAGAAATCTGTCCAGATTTCATAACAGTCATAAAGAAAAGCATGTAACTTTCATTCTACTGATCCTATGTAGATGATATTTATCAAATTAGAAAGATAATTTAGAGGGATACAATAACCTATTTGGGTGGGGGTTCTGAATCTGACTGTAACTAGATCAAAACCGAGGAGCAACCGACAGTCTCCAAAATCTCTGACAGACAGAGTAGTGTGCGGTTAAAAATTCATATCTCCTAAACCAC
The DNA here is from genome assembly GCA_036346395.1 of Hsuehochloa calcarea. Classification (NCBI taxonomy): domain Eukaryota; kingdom Viridiplantae; phylum Streptophyta; class Magnoliopsida; order Poales; family Poaceae; genus Hsuehochloa; species Hsuehochloa calcarea. The sequence continues at coordinate 53,022,335 of CM070598.1, forward strand.
AGGGTGGAATCTCATGATCTCGGTGCCAAAAGAAAGCTAACGAAACCAGGAACATAACTATAGGAGACGTCGACCTGAGATTCGGCCTCTAAAGAATTCAATATGGCCAGACAAGACAACTTCCAACTCTCGTCAGATCTACTGGACAGTCGTGGTAAAACTACCATAACTCCTAAACCGTAAGTCCAAATCTAGTGATCTCGGTGCCCAAAGAAAGCTAAGACTGAGCGCTACAACTTTCTAAGAGGCGGAAAGATTAAAAAATATACGCAACTTACCCAAATCTGACAAACAACAGCGCTAGTGCAGGGGGAAGGTGGAAGTGGCGGCTCCAAGTGGGGGAAAGGGGGAAAGAGGAGTGGGGCTATGGTTTTGGGGGGTGAGGTTCCCCCTTATGGCCGGCCACATGGGCTTCCCCACAGGCCCGCCCACTGCCCAGTTGTCGAATAAAAGTGGAAAACCCCCTATTTTTCTCAGAATTTATATTCCTTTCTTTGCATTTTTCTCCTCCGACTGAATCTCTAATTACCGATCCGTTTCCGGGGTATTACATCCAGATGCTCACGCCACATGTCCGGTGATAAAAGTTGGTTCTCCTCCCTTTCGCATACATCTCGAGCTGAAAGTGTTACTTTTGGAGATGCTACTTCTACATCTGTTTTGGCAAAAGGTACAGTGAAGGTAAATAAAAAGTTTATGTTTAAAGATGTGGCACTTGTTGAGAACTTGAAATTCAACTTGCTTTCGGTCTCACAAATGATTGATGAAGATCTTGAAGTATGTTTTAAGAAAGGTGAATGTAAAGTGTTAGATGCTTCAGGTGATCTAGTTTTTAAAATTTCAAGATTTGGAAGAGTTTTTAAAGCTAATTTTGATGTTTCACATGATGCTAAGTTTAGGTATCTAGTTGCAAATGTTTCTAAAGATTTATTCTTTTGGCATCGTAGACTTGGACATGTTGGTTTTGATCATCTCATGCGTGTTAGTGGTAAGGATCTTATACGTGGTTTACCTAAACTTAAGAATGAAAGCGATATAGTATGTTCTTCTTGTAGACATGGTAAGATGTGTGCAGGTTCACATCCTCCGCTTACTATGGTCATGACAAATGCACCGGGATAGCTCCTACACCTTGACACAGTTGGATCATCGATAGTTCAGTCGTTTGCTGGTAAGTGGTATGTACTAGTGATTGTTGATGATTTCTCTAGATATTCTTGGGTTTACTTTATGGCATCTAAAGATGAGGCTTTTAGTCATTTTAGAAGTCTTGTTATTAGATTATCTATCGACCTCCCAGGATCTCTTAGAGCTATTAGAAGTGATAATGGAACTGAATTTAGAAATTCTTCTTTTGATCATTTTTGTGCTGAAAAAGGAATTGATCATCAATTTTCATCACCATCTGTTCCACAACAAAACGGTGTAGTTGAAAGGAAAAATAGAACTTTGGTTGAGATGGCTAGAACAATGCTAGATGAATATAAAACTCTAAGGAAATTTTGAAATTTGAAACTATATCTACTGCATGCTATATTTCAAACCGTGTGTTCTTGAGATCTAAACTTGGTAAAACTTCATATGAGCTTCGGTTTGGGCATAGGCCTAGTGTATCTCATTCCAGAGTTTTTGGGTGCAAATGCTTTGTGTTAAAATCTGGAAACTTAAATAAATTTGAAGCTAGATCAACTGATGGTATTTTTCTTGGATACCCTGCTCATTCACGTGGCTTTCGTGTGCTTGTTTTGGAGACTAACAAAATAATAGAAACAAGTTTCTTTTGATGAGGCTAGTCCAGCACTAGTCTAAGTGATGCAGTACAAGTGCATATGTTCAGGGGAGAGCATATTTGTTGATGACGATGAGGATGATGAAGATGAGGTTATGGTTCCTACTATTTCTCCACCGTAGTTTCTTCTACACCTTCTACTCTCATGGGTGCATCCTCAAGCTACTACTTCATCTACATATATAGAAAATGAACAAGAAGGTGCTTGAAATTTCGCTCCTCGTCACATTCAAAGGAGACATCCACTGACATGGGGTCCATGTAACTTTTCTTTGCATCTAAAGGTTTTAGATTATTTCAAGATGTGAGACATAACTTTCATCTTTGTTGATACAATGAAGATCCTTCCCAGTGTGCATTCTTGAGATCATGTGGATAAAGGGAATGTTGTGCTTCATCATATAGATCTTGAACATCGGTTGGCAAACATTTTCACAAAACCTTTGGATTCTCCTCGGTTTGTTCGTTTACAAGTGAGTTGGGTGTGTTGCACCCGATGGGATTATTCTAAGGGGATCTTGTCGTTTAAAAATTTTAGAAGCTTTGTTTATTATACAAGTCCAAGCCATTGAAATCAAATGACGTGTAGAGATCATATTCACTCATGTCTTGTGTAACTTTGCTCATGACTAGTTATAATTATTTTTCCATATTTGAACTATGACATGGCACTTTGACTAGATCGATTATAGTTAGAGATTTAAATTAGCTTGAGTCCTATCAAGAGAGGATATCTGATCACCATTCTTATTTAGCGGATAGGTCTTGCAAGAAATTTCAATGTCATTGAAAGAAGTGTAACTCCGTCCAAGATCTCTTGTAGGTTTCAAGGATGAGAGATAGTTTTACTATAATATATGTTAACCTCTGATCATATTCACTCATGTCTTGTGTATGGAAGCTCGATATGTTTCTTATGGTAATCTTTTTTTGTTCACTCATTTTGGCATGTTATCAAAAGAAATGAAAAAAATGAAAAAGGGAAAATTGAAAAGAAGTATGCTAAGCATGCCATACATATCTATGTATACAAATAACAAAAAAAGAGCATAAAATGTGCTCAAATGACAAGAAGTATGCTTCAAGCATGCCACATTTGAAAAGAAGTATGCTATAAGCATGCCACCATTGAAAAGAATTATGCTACAAGCATGCCACATGCTTAAAAATATTTGAGTGTGGAGCAATAGGTTGTTATAAGAGACTGCTAGTTCGTTTAGATTTAAAGTTTGCTTCACTTGTTGGCTTTAACTTTTCAATGTGATATCTCAATGTGCTCTTTATAATCGTCTGTGTCATTGTTGATATGCCTGTCATTAATTTAACTTGCTTAATCATTCTAAAGACTTATCTTGGCATTACTATATGGTATATGCTTTATATGATCCAGATAGCTCTACTAAAAGTGATGGCTTGGTTAGTTTAATAAATCAATGCGAAGTGACTTGTATAATTTACAAAGTTTCTTGATTTTTACTATCTTTGCTCCTTTGTTTCGTATTCTTGATGATTACATTGTCAAAGGGGGAGAAAAAATGGGAGAAATTTGCTTTCCTTGTGTTGAGGGGGAGTTTTTCACTGTGGTTTTGAACTGTTTTGCTTTGCAGCTTTGAAACTTTATTTTCAAATAAAAATAAAAATATCTCTTTTAAAAAATTCAACTCTCGATTTTGAAGTGTTGTCAATGTATTCATGATTTGAGGCGTGTCGTGGTCTGTGGACTTATGTCGGTCAAGTTGGAAAGAACTTGTGCCGGTAAAATATGTTGCTTTGGTCTTTGCATGTGCAGGGTAATTCAGAGGCAATCATGATCTACTGCGGTAACCGGGAGATGGCTTGGTGCGAAGTCATGGTCCTGAGGGTCGAGGATCTTTGGAGGAGACCAACTAAAATATAATATTTTGTAATCAAGTTTTAGGCCCATGGGTTAGGCCCATGTAATTGGGCCGTACGTGGATGATTAAGTGTAGATGCGTGTAGGTGCTAGCCCGTATATATATGTGTGTGTGTGAGAGCTAGGGTTTTGAGATTGTACGCGACTAGAGTTGCCGCCGGAGAAAACTGAGCGAGATACACGAAGAATATTATGGCGGCTGGTGAGCGAAAAAGCATAATTTTGGATGATTAGGGCCGGTGGCGTGGAGAAAAGGTGTGGCTGCATTGATTAGTGCTGTGGATGCGTTTGGAGTTTTTCTGTACGAATTGCTCTGTACGTGAAACTTGCTTTATGAGATTGAATGGTCAATGTCGTACATGCCTTTGGGTAGCCATGGTTTTTGATGAAGTGACTTGTTGATTAGTGCTTGTGTGCAGTTTTATGTGATTTGTGTACAGGAGACAAGTGCTACTTTCTGGACTGGAGTTGTGAGACTCGGCAGAGATTTTTGAGAGAGCGGGCGGCGACTGCTCATAATTAAATTGTGTGTCAGCAGCATGCAATACCTATTTTGTACTGGTGCTACAATACCCGATTTTGAGTTTGCTACAGCACTCGAAATACTATTTTTGTCGTGTCTTGTTGGACAATCAAAAAAACAGTAGATTTGAAAAAAAATTTCCACTGCGAATTACAATCATTCACCCCCCTTTGATTGCTATTAACGATCCTACACTTATCAACTAAACCTGTTTCATCAGAATGACAATCCAACTCTTCTTGGCTTTGGTACAGTGATTGATGGCTGGACACAACAATTGATTGCCTTCATTGCGTGACCATTTCATGAAACTATTGGATTTGTCTAACGATGGATTACCGTCTCTTTTGACAGTTATTTTGATAGCGAACCACTCTATGAGGAAGCTTTATTTTTCCGATATTTAAACTTAGACATGTAAAATAATTTTTCAGTTAGCTTGCATTATTCAGAAGGGACAACACAAGGAGTATACGGAAATATGGAATACATCATTTATACCTAGGAAAGCAAGATCCTGGTGCCATATGAAGTACATCATTTATATATTCATAAAAAATGGACACTGGTGATATTGCATAAGATAACCCCATGAATAGTGAGGATTCCTAGCAGATCAAACGACTGTAAGAGTAAGCTTCATGACTTCACACTAAGAAAACAACAAGGGAAAAGCTGACATAGTGAGTAGTGATTCCTGACAAAACAGACAATTAATATATCCAACAACATTATTTGAGTTTCTTGGTTGAATAATTTAAAATTAGAAGTCATTCTGCACAAATAAAACCCTCAAAAACATAAACTAACTACAAAAACAAGAAAAACACTATAGGTAAATATTAATCCCATGCATTAGCATCTTGAAGATTTTTGTACTAATTGGTGGCAACAACATGAATACATTTCAATTTGCCTGATTCCAAAGTTGAATTGGCAGGTTTCTCCATTGCTGACAGCTGAGAAGAACAAATGACCAAATCGGGAACACCTGATTTGATACATCAGGAAGCTCACTCCCTCTGCCTTTTCTCCAAACACATGAAACCATATCTAAATTAACACATATCAAGATGAGAAATAAGATTGGGTAGCAAACATGGACTATGGAACGAGATTTAATTCATGCATTCCAGAACCAGTTGAAGCTCTTAATTGTTAGCAAAAACACCGCAAACAAAACAACCTAAATTTCCACATTGCAAAAACCAAGTGTTCCTCTAATTATCAACATATATATAACACTAGAAGCACGAGTGCACCACAACTAATTGTGGACAACCTTCCACATTGCAAAAACCAAGTGTTCCTCTAATTATCAACATATATAAAACACTAGGAAGCACAAGTGCACCACAACTAATTGTGGACAACCAGACTACCAAAAGGTACCACTCGGTCCGTAGCGCATACACCTAGTTCCCAAATCTGCAACACCATCGCTACTCCTCCATTCCCACTTCCCAGACAGTCCAACATCCAAACAAGAACTAAAATTGCAAGAAACTGTGACAGAATCAAACCGTGGGGTTAAGATCGTCGATCCTTTCGATGGCCTCTTGAACATTTCCCGACTGAACTGCTCTCTTCACCTCCATCCAATCTGTGATGGTCGCTAGATCAATATCTGCTGCCAAAACAACATAAATTTACACTTCAATGTCCAAAAACATAACTATTACAAGAGACACGATGTGTGTAGCAGCAAGCCGTATAGTACTTTGGGTGTCAGATTCGACGCGGAACTTGTCGGCGGCGTGGACGAAACCCTCAGTGACGAGGAAGTTCATGACGAGGCGGTTCATGTCCTCCTTGCGGATCTTGACGTCGCGGAGCTTCCGCTCCCACTCGTCGCGCGTCACCACCTTCTTCGACGCTGCTATGGGGGTGGGGGAGTCGATGGAGTCTAGGTCGCGCAGGACGATGCGGGAGAGGAACATCAGATGGAGGGGAAGGAAGAGAAGGTTGGGGCGAGGAGGTCGCGGCGACAGGCGCGTGGGGCGGATGGGAGGGAGGGACGGGCGCGAGGCGAGAGGCGAGCACGGAGGAGAGGGGAGAGGGGGTCGCGGCGACAGGCGCGGAGGCGAGGGAGGCGCGGGGCTGATGAGGAGGGGAGAGATGAAGTGAGGAAGGAGAGGTGGTGGTTAGAACGCGAGGAAGCAGGAGTCGTGGGTGAAATTTTCGAATAGCAGGGCGAGGTGGGACTATCGCAGTGAGGTGGGTAGGGGACGATCGTCCGCGGGGGTAAACACCCCCGAATTATAGTAGTTAAGATAAGAAAATGCATACGCTAAAAAAATATCAGCTTCTGATGTTGAACTTTTCGTAATTATACGACTGCTAATTAATTACAATCCTTAATCGTTACGAGCTAAGAATGAATGAGTGATCGTCTATGTCGCGCATTTCATAGCCATGGGACGCATAAATTACGGCGACGGGAAGAATCAGATTCCATCCCGCGCACATAATCTTTTTTTAAAATGCATGCATATGGACAGGACATGAGGGACATAGATGAAACTGTAGCAAGTGCACATGTGGAAAGCGACAAAAACCGTGGCTCTAGGCCACGACAAAGGCAACATGAGGCCACAGCAAATGCGACGTGAAGGAATCCACCGTCCCCACCCCCACCACGATGAAGAGTGTTATTTTTGCAAATACAACGGAGAGGGAACAACTTCTGTTATTCACTACGCCAATTGTGCTGTAAGCTCCAAAAACTCTCCCCCGTGTTTGTTCGAAACATGCTGATGTTAGTTGCAACTTACAATGTAACACCAGCAACTGGGCTGGCATAATTTATCTCCTCAGAGTACCATACTACAAAACTCATCTTTCCAGAGCTCCTGCTGACAAGGCGCAGCGCGCAGCCCTTCAGCTCTCCATGTCTGAATCAAGAACTGACAGGATGTTCAAGGCAGAAGAACCAATGTAGATTCCCCTGACAATACCGCCATAACCAACATTTATTTGGTGGCACAGGAGCAAAATGGCATCCCACAACGCTGTTCTTCCCTGGAAAGTGAGAACACATATGTACAACATTAGTGCTTGCTACTTATTGATATACTACACAAAAAAATTTCTTGAGTTGTGTAAAAATTAGTGAAATTTGATGATGCAAACTAACCCAAATGTGTAACGAACTAACAATTCACAAATGGTGAACAGGTTTAGTCATGAACTAATAACGATAGAAGCAAAGGTGAACTTATCGGCAGCGATAAATCTAATTGATTTATATCTTTATGCAACTATGTCATGTTTAGCTAGCGTAAATGTGTACTAATTTGTCACAGACGAGGCTCAACTTAAATTAGGTGTGCACTGTAATCAGATAGTCCGTGCTAAAATACCATTTATCTGTAATCATAAATTGCCATGTTCACAGCAAACTGCAGGCAAGCAAGAGGTAAAAGGAGGTACGATTGCTACAACGGATCATCTATTCCCAATCACTTTTAACACACAGTGAAACTTATTTCAGTTCTTCGCCCAAATGCACCACCAGCCCACTTACAACCTTTCTTTTGGGTTTGTTTATCTCTCGTCTATCCTTTAACTTCCTATGTTGTGTGTCTTAATAAAAAAATCTTTGGTTCAGCTATTTGACAATCCAGGCTCAATGATTATATTTGACAGCGAACGGAAAAAACAAGAAGAAGAATAATGATGATGATAGAACAAGTTAACAAGAAGAGTTTAAATCACCTGAAGAGAAAATTGCAGTTTCTTGTCCCAGTATAGAGCAAAAATTGGAGGACTCTGCTTGCCCACAGCCAGTATAAGAGCCCCTGGGTGAATAAATGCTGGAACTCCGGGTATCAAAGCAACATACTTCTCCGGAAACCTCTCTTTTGGCGGAAGGATTCCTAGAAATAAGGGATTTTTGCTAGATTGGGCACCAGAGTAGGAGGTAGGATCAACATGAAGCATCCATTTTGGATGTTCAAGGAAAGCAGCAAACAAGTACAGAAGGAGGTGTGAGTCAGTTGGCAGCTCGCTGGTCCACTTTTTCTCTGATTTACCATAGCCATCTCCGTAACCCATGTAGTCATAATTCTTCAAGCATGTTCCTTCAGCAAGTTCTGCATCACAATATAAGTACAAGTTATGGCAGTAAAATTAGCGGCTTTGGTAAATATTCAGATATAATTCCAGCAGCAATAATCATAATTAAAGCATATTTTCAACCACATTTAAATAACAAAACTGTCATATAAACATGTAATTTCTTCATGTAAAAGTAAACATGATAATATATTCAAAACATATAACTTAAGAACAACCAAAATCAGCATATTGCTCAGATTTTAAATGTTTGTTTATTGCTCTCAGATGTCGGACGGCTCAAGATGAAATCCTGGCCTCCTCACCACTTTTGTCAATATTCTTCACTAATTAAATATGATAGCTATTAATCAGACTTTGAGTTCAAACTAATGCTTTACTAATATGTCAAGAATTATCTCATAAACAACGATTATACTTTCAGCCAACAGAGGATCATATGTTTAACAGTGTCAAAAGAAACACAATTTCAGCACATTAGCCTTTTGGCAAACAGGATATCACAGTGCAAAGAGATCACAAGTTTCAGCACCTAAGACTTTCGGCAAACAGGATATCACAGTGCAAAGAGATCACATAGGATCAACAAGATCACAGAACAAAATGATCAAGCTCATTTCAGTCACAATCGAACTACAGAAAGTATCAGAACAAAACTACTAGAGATAAAACTAACAACAGTAAGCAACAGAATTGGATTTTGAGGGCTATTTGGTAATTTCTCATCCTCTCTCAAACCGACAGGTGGGCCCCACTTTCCATTTTCTTTTCTATTTCTTCTTTTCTCTAATTGAGAAATTACCAAATAGCCCTCAAAATCCAACAATAATTACTCTATTCTATGATTACAGGCCTAAATAATAGCATGCAACTAAAGGCTCTATAGTTTGCTATTTTGAAATAAAATGGTGAATGCAAGATATCACCTTGAACTCTCTGAACAGTGTAATCAGCACGAACACTACTCTGCGGTAGCAAGCCTTTTATAAGCTCTCCCTTCATCAGAGTGTTAAGCCTCTGGTGCTCTGTAATTGCATCGATACATGCTTGAATGGCTGGAAGGAGGGGGTTCTGTTGTGGCTGTTGTGGACTGCCAAAGGTTTGTGCTGCACGGAGAAAAGAATTACTAATAAACCAAAAAATCGATGCCAAACTTAAAGACTACATCGAGGGGGAAACTTAAAGAGTTTGACTTTAGCCACAACACAATTGCTGTGCAAATTGACCGAAACATATGAACGGACAAAATTACAGCAGGAAAATGTCAAATTACACCAGCAACTCACCAACAGGGACATCACGAGAATGTAGAAGTGCAGCGCGCAGTTGATTAAGAATGCCATCCTCATAAACCATGACAGTCGGTTGCCAATCTTTAGTCCCACTAAGTGGAGATAAGCTAACTGGCGCCGTTGTGCTTGGCGGATCGCTTCCAACTTGGCTAACAGTAACTGAAGCCCCAACACTAGCTGCTGTTTGCTTAACCTGCAAGAGAGGGCATAAAAGGTAAAACTGATGACCCCTGAAAATGGACTAGAGATTTAGGTTCATGTAAGAAAATGCCAAAAAATGAGCACCTGAATATGGCTTGTTTTGATTTTTTGGACAAGTGGGTTCATCAGAACCGAAGAGAACCACTGCCTGAGATTGTTTCGCCACTGCTCGATCTCAGGATATACACCCAAATTCTCAAAGGCCTCCACGGCCTGCTCTAAGGACATAGGAAGTGGAAGCTCACCCTCACCCTTTTTTGGCGGAGTGCTGTACTTCTGATGGGAGCCAGGAGACATCCTCACAGGTCTCAATGGTGTGCTCCTTGCAGCACCAGAAGGGGTGGCTGATGCGGTGACTGAGACAGGGCTAGCAATGCCAAAGCTTGTAATGGTTGCTGGAGGTGTTGCAGTCTTACTGGCTGAATCTGTCATTCTGTCAATATTTTCATCCAAGCCAGCCAAGAACTGCTCCAACATTGCCTCCGTCTGTATGCCCTTGGCGCTGCCTGAGCTTCTCCTCGACCATGGAGTTGAAGGGGAAGAAACAGGCTTTTGTAGTGGAGTGGAAGGCGACATTTGCGATGCTGTGGTCAGTCTCTCACTACCAGGGCTCAAATAGCTGGAACCAATCCTGGATTGCCCTAAAGGCCGAGACGGTGTGTAGCTGAACGAAGACCTCCTGAGAGGAACAATTGGCTCTGAGGGTGTTGACAGCTTCACCTTGGGAGGCTTCTTGGTTTGCTCACCCATGCCACCTCCCTCTGAACCTGTCATCTTGAACCCAAGAAGCCCCAGTTGGCGTTCGGACAACACAACCTTGTCCTCCTTGGCCAGTGCCCTCTTCCCATTGAATAGCATCAGGGCCCTGAAGAAAGCCGGCAGTGTCAACAGAGCAACCAAGCCCAGCGCTGCCTCCACCAACCTAAAGACAAACACTGAAAGACCAAAACAAGTTAAACCATGCACAGACACCTCTGGCACAACGAAAGCTCGCCGTTATCATTTGTAAACACCCCAGATCCCCTTAAGCCAAACTGTGGCAATTTTTACAAGAATTAGATGCACAGAACAAGATGGCATTTTTACAAGCACCTGTTGTGCAATGCAACCAAGTTAGGCGAGCTTGGCATTTTTCCAAGCACATCGTGAGCAACCAAGCACAGTACGGCGCCCCCCGGTATTTCGCAAACACCCAACCCAGCAGAGAGACGGGCGAACTTACCAGCAGCAAAGACAGAGACGCCTGCGCGGCCGGCGACCTTGGCGAACTGGTCCTTCCTGAGATAACACCGAGACATGAGAACCCACGCACTGTTATGATCTGGGTGGGGTTTAGTTAGGATTTAGATAGAGACATACCGGGACGAGAGGGCATGGAGGGAGGAGGCGGAGGCGATGGAGCAGAGTGCGAGGGGGAGGAGGACCGGGAGGGAGGGGCGGACGCTGCGGGAGGCGAGCGCGCGGGTGAGGGACGGGTTCTGGTACACCGAGAAGTTGTCCCGCGCCTTGCCGCCGCCGCCGCCGCCGCCGTCAGGTGAGGCGCCGTGCTGAAACTCCATCGCCGCGGGTGGTGGTGTTGTTGCCGTGGGCTGCCCGAGGCGATGCGCGGCGCAGGTGGAGGAGGTGTGCGGCGAGCGAGCGAGATGTTTGAACTTGGAAATCTACTGCGTTCGGATTTATGGGGTGGCAAATGGAGACAGCGTCGGACACGAGGTCGTGCCAGAAACTGGCCCAAAAAGATTTGAATGAATTCTGATTGGAATCGGTAATTGCCAATTTGCAATATGATGGGGAACAAGATTGGGCCGCAGGTCTAAAAGTGAGTAAAATTATTAAAACTGGGGTGTGTATTTCGTGATAACTTGCCTACAAACCTGGTTTTGTGTTTCAAAATTTACATGGTGCCGTCGTTAACCTAGGTTTGGCCTTTTACCATTCAACTTAAGGCTAGACTCCATTTGAGACATAGAATTCTCATAGGTGATTCAAATGAAATACCACATTTGGTAACAGTGAACTTCCTTCCTACCAAATTTCCACATTCCAAACGTATAACTCAATATTACCAACATCATACTAAGTTAAAGCTTTGGTTTCATTGCGCTATAGTCGACATTTTCAACACTAGTTTAGCGCCTCTAATCCGGATTCAAACAATACTATATGCACCCCATTCCAAAAATAGTTCAATGCAAGCCTTTTCTAAATCTTTGATGATTACGTCTAAGTTGAGTAAAGAGAAGGTACGACACAAATTTTGTGTGTGTGTGTGCGCGCCTGTGTGGGGTGTGGGTGGGGGGTCCTACAACTCCTTTGAATTTGTCCAAAATGTTGTCACATTTATACTTTAAATGACTGTGCCATTCTTAGTCGAGGATCTTCTTGTTGGGTGAGAACGTAGAATGTAGACATGGTGTTCACAATCTGAGATAGAGATAGAGAAGGGTCAGCTTGCTTGCGCCACGTGCTGATGAGGTCAACGTTACTAGCCATCATGCATCGATCCTTGCTCAACCTTCAATTGACCTCAGCACAAACCGTCTTCCTCGTGTCCAAACATTGGTACAAGCGACCGAAAATCTCACTTAAGAAGAAGAGGGGTAAAATCATCCAAAGTAGTACTACGTCAACACTTTAGACAGATATGTTTTTTTTCGATGACAAATTTGTATTTTGGCAAATTGCAAAATCATAATAACACGGACAAGGCAATTTTCAAGGGGGGGGGGACTTATTTCATCTACCTTATTATGAAGGAAAATGTACATTTGTCATCCTAGAACTCTTCTGAAAGTTTAGAAAAACTACCCTAGACTTGAAAACCAGACATCCAACCCCTTTCAACTTTCCAAACCAAACAAATTTCCTCCGCGCCAAATCCACCCCTGTTTTCCGCAGACATAGCGCGCCTAGATATCCAGCTGGCCCCTATGCTGACGAGGTGGACTCTAGGGCCCACATGTCAATGTAAGTTCATCTCTTCCTCTCCCTTCTTTCCCCTCTCTCTTCTTCTTGTCCCCATCGGTGCCCTCTTCTCTCCTGCTATTGCGTTGTCGTGTTGCCCTCCACTTACCGGCGAGGTCCTCTTTTCATTACCCTTTCTCCCCCCCCAATGCGGAAGGAGCTGAGCAACAATATAAGAAGATGGTCGGCATACCCAACTGCGTCTCCTCCTGCAGTAGCACCAACATGTGTCGCGTCAACCACCTCCTCCTGCTTCCACTCCCTTGCATCAACAAGCTCACCGCGGCCTCCAGGGTCCTCCCCCCGCTCGCTCCAATGCCTCCGAGGGCACCACCGCATTCTATGCCACCGACGCTGAGCCCGAGGCATCCGCGGGGAAGAGCACGCAAATGTTGCTTGTGATGGCCGCCATGGGCAACCGCAGTGGCCCCTACGGCAGCTGCGCCACGTGGAGCGTCGGGTCATCCTTCCTCTGGTCGTCATCTCTATCCGACCGCTGCCGCAATCCATCCCTCTGCATCGCCGCTCACTAGATCCGCATTGTCCTTCCTTTGCTCCTCTGTCGCGTCCATCGCCGACGATGGACGACCTCCCAAATCAATTTCCCCTCACCAAATTACTGATTTCTTGCACAGGGACATCCCATCGTTGTCTTCTTTCTTGTTGTTGATCGGAGTGCCACCACAAGAATTTCTCCTTCTCCGGTGATACCCACTCCAATCCATATCGCCTACAACACCGCTCTAACCCCTTACTCCTTCCCCGTATGCCAATTTAGCCATCCATGCCGCATAGTCATTGCAACCGTGGAAGCATCCTCACCGCAGCCGATCTTCATCGCCTGGGCTTTTGGTAGCATCCCTGCCACTGCTCTTCACCTAGGTGAGCTCCTCATCTTCCCCCTTTCGTTGTGCATGATCCATTTTGACATCCTCCTCCCTTAGTTTCCCCTCCTCCCTTAGTTTCCCACCGCATCAAGCCTCCCTCGATGCTACCTTTTACCGCCGTTGGTTCGCTATAGAGCTGCTCCAACATGACTACCCGAGCCACTCGTCGCCTCATCAAGTCATCGTCCGTCGAAGTTGCCGCCGCTACCATCTATGGCCACTGTTGGCCCCCAAATCCTTCTCTCTCTTTCTCTCGCCATCTCTCTGGATCATGCATGTGTTTTGAAAGGAAGAAGAAGGTGGTGAAGTGGATGCACATGAGCGTAGATGTGGATGCACATGTGGATGCCATGTTGTGAAACATGTACATATAGATGCAATGTTGAACAAAAGCGTGGTGGTTTAGGGTGAGGAGGTGTTTTGAATGGTTTTGAGAGTTCGAAGTTGTAAAGTGAATGATTTTGAAGTTGTAGGTTGATTGTTGAACTTTTTGGAAGAGTTTAAGGTTTAAAAAATGGACTTTTTCTTATTATGAACCGTTTGATTCATCTGCTTATTAGCCTTTTCCTTCTTCTTCCTCATGCGTCCACGCCACGACCCTTCTGGCGTGTTCGTCTGATCGCTCCACTCCGCGCCCACGTCTTCCCACCCCATCCCACACGCACAAGGCGCAAATCCTCACAACCCTAACCGCAATCGAAACTGAGAGCAAAGCGCAGCTCAAATGGCAAGGGATGTGATCGTACTCCCCACTCGCCAACGTTAGATCCTCAGGATCGAAACTCTCGCACCTCACCGAATAATTAAGAATAGGATGCATGTTTGTGTGTGCGCTCAGAGAAAAATGTGTGCTCACGGTTCATAAGACCTAAGTGCCTCCGAAAAAAACAGGATGTATATGAGACGGACACACGTGTATATCTTGGCGGTGTGAGAACCTTGTACCCTCTCAACTAAAAAAAAAAGATCTCAATCGGAATCGGCGCCGAATCAGACCCGAGCCTCGCCGGGGAAAAAGAGAGGAAAAAATCGTGCGCGGCGAACGATGTCCTGGCTGGGGGAGTACCAGGAGATGGCGGCGTCGGTGCCGCCGTCGCTCAAGGCCATCACGCTCACGCACGTCCGCTACCGCCGCGGCGACAAGCTCGGCCTCCTCCTCGCGTGGGTCTCCCTCGTCCCCGTCTTCATCTCAATCGGCGGCTTCGTCTCCCACTTCCTCTTCCGACGTGAACTCCAGGTCATCTGCTTCGCCGCGGGGCTCCTCGCCTCCCAGTTCCTCAACGAGCTCATCAAGCACTCCGTCGCGCAGTCCCGTCCGGCCTACTGCGAGCTGCTCGAGGCCTGCGACTCCCACGGATGGCCCTCCAGCCACTCGCAGTACATGTTCTTCTTCGCCACCTACCTCTCGCTCCTAGCGCTCCGGCGGTCCCCGGCGCGCCGCGTGATCGCCGCCGTGCCGTGGCCGCTTGCGTTCCTCACCATGCTGTCGAGGGTGTACCTTGGCTACCACACCGTCGCGCAGGTGAGAGCCCCTTGAATTCCGGATCTGATCTGACTGAATGTGATGCCAAGATGGAAATTTTGATTCTTTACTTAATCGATGCACTTGTAGGCTATGATTTGAGTCATAGATCGGTTCATTATGATCAAATATTTAAATAAAAGCGTCTTTGCTGTGCTTTTCGTATTTCTAAGAAATGTTCTTGAGGTTTAGATAGTTTCAAGGGACATATGTGTGGTTAAGACGTCTTCAATGCTTTTGGGTTAAAAATCACTTCTTTAGATGTGCATAATGAGCTTCATATATCAATAGGATGGCTGCTGGTCAAAATTGTTAAAGGCATAAGAAACTCCAAAACACCCTGCTCCTACTACTTCTTTGGATCATATGGAAATCATGAAATCGACTAGTATTTGACAAAATACGGCCAACCCCTCTTCAGATGCTAGCTATGCTTCAAGAACACCTCCAACTCTGGGTCACACCATGTTGTGATACCAAAGTTAGGGAAGAAGCACTGTTGTGGATGCACTGTACTGAGATGTAGCTTTTTTATTCCCTCCCCTGCCCCTCCCCCTTTCTGTTTTATGTATCCTGACCACTTGCCCTAAGGCCAATCCCCAGGTCTTGTATTCAGCACTTTTGAGCAATTAATTAATTTCAGGCAGGGAACTCCCCCTCCGTCGATTCTCAAAACAAAACAAAAACTTAAAGGTTGGCCTCTGATAAAATCTGCATGCGTCCTTACGATCAGCAGTAACATAACTATTACATTTGTCAAGAAAGGCTGTAGAAGGCAGCTAGAGACATGTTCTACAACACCAATTGCCAAGTGTTTGCTGCTCTTAGTCATTGATGAGAGTTTTGCATAATATTGGCGTATATAGGTTAATTTGGTTGTTTCAATTGTCACGTTGTAAATTCTGTTGCTAATAGGAATTCAAACAGGATGAGATGGAGATGAACCCAAAGGTTCCCACAAACAGTTTTAGAACTTCCTATTGGCTGACAGTCTGCGTCATTCCACTTTCCACTCATTTCCCACAACTTTTAACATTTGTCTCTATCCATTTTTTTATGGACATTTGTCTCTAACCTTAACAAAAAGCATGCCTAGAAACTAACTGGTTTTAAACAAAGCTGCGGAAAAGTTAGTGAGTTATTATTGTCTTTCCATTTCCAAGGAAAACTATGAAATGATAAGTTTGCACCAAGAAAAATGTGGAAATTTGTTCAAACACTTTAAATTTTTAAATAGTTCATAGGTCAGCATTACAAGCAGGTTCCCTCAGTTTTCTGGACACTTATTGTGCATATCTGTACCATTACAAGCAGGTTCCCTCAGTTTTCTGGACACTTATTGTGCATATCTGTACCATTACAAGCAGGTTCCCTCAGTTTTATGGACACTTATTGTGCATATCTCTACCTAATTATGTGCATATATGATATATCTTCATAACAAAGCTCTTCATATCCAATTTCTGTTGCAAAGTTATGCAGTTCAAGTTGTTGTAAATGTTTAATAATGCTCATCTGTTGGATCTATCTGTTTGCATATGAATTTCTTCCATAGAACAATTGCATGTTGTGTGGATATGTCCTTGAAAGTTGACTCTTTTTTCTGCATGGTAGAATTGTTCCTTGATCAGTTAGTGTGATCTGGCTAATGATACCCTCCTTTAGAAAAGTTGGTTATCTCCTTGCAGACCTGCATGTTTGAAAAAAGGTTTTGATTTGATTGCTTTTATTTTAGGCAAAATATCATGACTGCTACAGAAAAACTGAAAGAAGTTTCAATTTGATGAGTTCATTAGGTTTTTGCTGGAGCAGTAGTGGGCCTTGTGTTTGGTGCTATCTGGTATTGGATTGTCAACACCATGCTTGTTGAATACTTCCCAATGATTGAGGAGAGCGCAATTGGAAGGTGGTTATATATCAAGGATACGTCACACATTCCAGATGTGCTCAAGTTTGAGTATGATAACGCAAGGGCAGCAAGGAAGAAAGTTGCTACTGATTGAGCATGTAAGTCACAGCATATCTAACTTCATTTTGCTTATTTAGCAGATGTTGCTCAAACATGAAGTACTATATCTCGGAATCACAGTTATTTCATTTTGCTCGTACATGAAGCTTTTGATCTCAAAAATTGAAGTGCTTAGTCCAACAGTCTTGTTCTTGTTCTGGGAAATCTAAATGCTTTGCTGCTTGTTGAATGCCAATTTAATTATGAATGCACTAATTTGTTCTATATATTTTTGGCATGGTCGAAATGAAACTATATAAGATATTGGAGGCTATCATTAGCCTACTATTTAGCAACTCCTATGGTTGTCATTGTCTATTAAACTTCACCTCAATTTATCAAGACTGATTTTATGCTATACAAATAACAAGGGGCAATTAAGTTATACCCCTATGCACAGTAGCCCACTGTAAACTCGTGTCAGGAATGATTTACCTTCAGCGGTATTACCATCTTTATGACCTGACAACATCCCATAATAGTCCTTTTTTCTGTCAAGCTCAAATTAGCTGAACCTTTTCTCCTGGGGATAAAATCAATTGCCATCATCTCATTCTATGTCAAACCGTTGCTCATATTTTCTTACGTCAATGCAGGTTCTGCTTTTGGATTACGGGCTTGCTCTAGTTCAGGGGGATAAGAAATTGTGTGGCAAGATATTTGCTTCATTTAAGCTGCATACGGACGCATTGCACTCATAGTTGCAACTTTACTAGAAGAGATGCCCATGGTAGTTCGAGCATTTTGCTTTTCCTGGTCACACGCCATTGTTTTTTTAAAAAACCCAGACCCTTTTTTTTCCCGTTAAAATGGTTTGGTGATAACTTGATGTTTGTTTAAAGAGAAAATTGAACTGTAGGTGCATAAACTTGCGAAGTTGTGCCGCTTAGCTTCTCTCAACTTGTATTTTACTTTCTCAGCCATCTGAACTTGAAAGGTTGTGACACTTAATTCACTGAACTTGCATTTTACTTTCTTAGCTCCCTGAACTTGCGAGGTTTTGTTACACAGCTCCTTAACTTGCGTTGAAGTGAAGTTTGTCGGATGCGATGCCAGAGACTTTGTCCCATTCGAGTCTGGTGGAGTTGTCGTCGCCCATTCTAACCGTGTTCATTGTTTCTGTCACCGCACGTCGACAAAAAATAGATTCTTTGGGCTTGAGAACGCGTATGTGTCTTCGCCGGAGTTCTATCATCGCAGTTTACTGTCGCCCTCGCTATTGCTTCCTTGAGTCGGCCGTGAGAGAGAAGTACATTCCGAGTGACAGAGCAGGGACACATTACTTCTCTCTCTCATGGTGATTCGCCAACTTAGCTTTTTTCTGTTAGCAAACGACCAAATGTACTTCTCTCTCTCATGACCTATTCAGAGGAGGCAAATGCGAGGACGGTTGCAAGCTGTCATGGTGAAGCTCCTGCAAAGACACGAGCGCGGTGTGTTCCCGAGCCCAAAGAATCCGTTTTTATCGCCGTGAGGGGATGGGAACGATGAACACGACCGAACGGGGCGACGACGAGTCTACCAGACTCGGAGGGGACAAAGTCATCGGTATCGCATCCAACGAACTTCGCTTCAACGCAAGTTCAGGGGACTGAGAAAGTAAAATGTAAGTTCAGAAAGTTAAGAGACACAACCTCACAAGTTCAGTAGGCCGAGAAAGTAAAGTGCAAGTTTAGAGAGCTAAGCGATACAATCTCGCAAGTTTAGAAGATTGAGAAAGTAAAATGGAAGTGTAGGGAATTAAGTGATATAACATCACAAGTTCAGAGAGCTACAGTATAATTTTCTCATGCTTAAATTTAGAAAATGACCTCAGTGATAAATACCTGAATTCATCTATCCAGGTTCACCGTTTCATTGTTTTTCTTTGTAATTGTAAGATGACTGAAGTATAACCGCATCCTATGCTATCGAAATATGAAGAATGCATAATAAATAGCGTATTGTTTTCATGTGCAGTGGTATCCGCTAAAATTTCCCAAACCCAAGTGGATAGCTTGAAAAACCTTTAATCTTTTCAAGGAAAAGAAGGTAACATTCTATTATTTTATTTGCTCTATTGCTAGATTTCTTCCTATGAGGTAAAACTGAAAGCAGTATGAGCTCGCTTAACACGGAATGTTGATCAGTACACAAACATGGACACATGCGATTGCTTCTACACAATTGATATCCTACAATCCAAAAACACCAAAAGAAAAAGAAAAAAAAACAGTAGGGTCGATACGTTTGGTACTGGCAAATCACTCGCATCCCCATTGATGCACCAGCGATTACAATCTCCGAAAGCCAGTCAGATGGACTGCTCTTCGTACCGATAAAACAAAACAGGCTTCGATTTCTTCCGCACAGAGATGGCTCAAACGGCGAAACATGTAGGCCGATAGTTGGATGTGTGATATACATGTGCAGAACTCTCGCAAAATAACAAGTAAAACAGGGTAGAAGTATCATACATATCCGTTTCTAAGGATTCGGAAATCTCAGCGATAGTTGGATGTGTGATATACACGTGCAGAACTCTCGCAAAATAACAAGCAAAACAGGGTATAAGTATCATACATATCCGTTTATAAGGATTCGGAAATCTCGGCGAGCTGCGCCTGTATGTAGCAGTGGCAAAGGGTATGCGCCATGAAGCACGTAAGCACTATGATCCTTGACTAATCAGATCGGCCTGGTTAGTGGTGGCATCGGGAATACTGCCGGAGGGGCTTTGTTTCCTTTCTGCCTGTAGTGACCGACACAGGGATTCAAGCTTCTCCTTTTGATTCTTAAACTTGTCTATCTGCTTCTTCATTAGCTCACGCTGCAGAAATGACCAAAAACAGGTTTAAGTTAACATCACACTACTCAACTTGTACAAGCTTCTACCAGTATGCATGCGAAGATAAATGAAACTGCATAAGCTAGAAAATTTGAAGGTAATCATTTAATAATAGTAAAGGAGATCAATGTGAGCTGCCCAAAGCAGGCAGGCACAGTTATAGAAAGTTATGTGGTCTCAACAGGGCACCTGGTTTTGGAACATAACAACTAGCTTATATAATGTACGCATTACCTCCTCAATGAGCTTCACAAGAGCAACATCTGAATTCTCGCATTTGCTCTTCAAGAATTCATTCTCCTTCTTAAGTTCCTTTATCAGCTTGACCATCTGATGCAACGATCACACAAGACTTTTAGTTCTGTAGACAAACAATTGATAATAAACAAAGCAGACTCAATGATACTGAGCATGAACCCAGTTGATTTGTAGAACACCTTTTCCATCTCCTGCTTGTAGGTTTCAAAGACTTCATTGCTTTTCGACAGGGCATCCTGAAAAGGTATAATGGGCAATTTTACATTTTCATCTACAATCCACCATTAAAATGGATAAACTACTTGAACTATTTTACATGTTCATCTACTCGGGAAAATTCTACCATTAAGCATGCACTGGACATTTCAAACTAAGAGAAGGATCTTATCTGCAAAAGTACCTGAAACTGCTGAAATCTTTCTCCATCAGCAGCTAGCTGCAACCGCAGGTTCTTCTCAGTAGCAATAAGTTGAGAAACTTGATCAGCATATGACTGCATTTGGGTTTGTTCCTGAGCTGCTTTCTCTTTATGTTGTTGCATTTTCAGATCAGCAAGCTCAAGTTCCAGCATCTTCTCTTTCAACTATATATATCATAAGCCAATGAGAAACACAAGTTTACAGAAGGTACAACAAACAATATATAGCATGCTTATGAAAATATTGGAGATACTAACAGAGCCATCATACCTGATGAGCATATTTCTGCTGAGTGATATTATATTGATCCGCAAGGTCTTTGAGTTTACTTCTCAGCCTACAAAATAGCAACCATCAGTGTACCTCAATAAAAAAAGTTAAAAAAGGAACTTAAAAAAATTGGTAGCAAAAGAATATAATGTACCCATCACAGATGTAATGGAGTTACTAATAATAGGTATTTCACTTAATGAAACTCTTAAGACTGAAGATATGCCTAAGCTTAGTATCTTACAAATTGTTCTCTTCCAATTGAGCAATGCAATCGTTTTTCTGCTCCTCAAGCTTGACGCTCACATCCTATAAAATATCGTGAATATATGATAAATAAAAGCTGAAAGGTAGACATATAATCCAATAAAATAAAAAAGAACACTGGTACATATTTATTCCAGATACTATCAAATAATGTAGATTGACCTTTATAGCATTATTGAATTTGTCAGACAATTCCATCCGCATGTTCTGCCCCTCTGTCGACACCCTTTGGCACTCTTCCTGAGCCAGAATTTATAAAAGATAACATAGTTGAACGAAAGCGCAAAAATCTTATAAATACTCATTTCACAACTCAAACTCTTTGAACATACCTTTAGCATCTTGTTTTGACGCTGAAACTCCCTACAAAGAGATTCTAGCTTTTCTTTAACCGCAATGGCTGCAAGAGACCAAGCACAAATGACACATGTTAGGAAAGAAGGGTTCTAGGGTGCATACAAGAGGACAAACCCAAAGTAATCAGATCATTGGATTTTTTGTTCTAATCAGAAGAACCCAGGACAGGAATTTCAAATTAACACTGACTATCGATTAACATGAATATTATAAGACATTGTTCCAACCAAACAAAGTACAAATGTAGTGTTCTGCCAGTGAAGATTTAAATGATTAATTGAGAGAATCACTGAGGGATATATACATTACATTCAACCGTTGGAAAACAGGTTTACAGTGATCATAATTTTACATAATAGAAACTTGCCTGCATCCCTTTCTGCTAACACTTTATGGTATCTCTGGGCAAGTTCCAACAGCTCTCTGTCCTTCTCTAGCTTACTACTCCGCTTGACGACCTTGCGCTTCGTCTCACCACTCTCCTACAAAGTCAAGCAAACCGATCTTGTTTAGCAAACACTTATTCCTCCTTACCAACACCAATATGACACACAGAGAGAAGTCTAAACCCTATCCATCTCAGCATTGACAACCTTTTGATTAGTCAGAGATTCCACTGGCTCTACTACACAGCACTCCTTCAAGGATTCTTTAGCATCTGCAACAAGAACATCAAAACAAGGGTAAGGAAACATAGTCCAGCCTCTGAAGGCGTGGAAGAACCCGCTGAAGTTACTACATTCATCCTGAACTGTAAAGGAGATGACTGCTGTTAAAATTTCACACTATCAGATCAGGAAGCTCATGATGTGTGTGTGCGCGCGCGTGTGGGGGTGGGTGGGTGGGTGGGTGTGTGTGGGGGATCACCTCCTGTGTCGCCGGCGGGTCCCGGCTGCCCGAGAGCGCGCTCCGGTTCTGCAGCGGCGTTCAGAGTAAGGCTCTGCAGTGCGTCGCTGGCGGCAGAGGAAGCGCCTAGGGTATCTTCGGCGGCGGGGTCGGGGGGAGATGTAGCGCCTAGGGTTTCGCCATCGGTGGCGATGGCGGCAGCGTGATCGGGCTCGAGGGCGGGATGTGGGGTATCGCCGGCGGCGGGGGCGGAGGAGAGAGGATGGGCCTGGTCTATGGCGGAGCTATCTACGAAGCCGTCGGGGAGCGAGTCGGCCTCCGGGAGGCGCGTCGCCGGCGAGCCTTCCATTTGAGCCTTTCTGCGCCGCCGCGTACTCCCCTTTCCTTTTGGCAAGGAGCGTGTTTCGTTTTGGTTTTCGGGGGAAAAAAAATGCCGCTCCAAATATATCGGATCTGTAGCCCGCCATTGCTAAATGATATCTCTATCATATATCACTATAAAATCTAAATAATATTCTTTTTTTGCTATTATTGATCAGTCAAACCGTGAAATGGTTGTGCAAATACCATTTTACCCTTTCCGTCTTCTTCCTCTCACTACCTCTTCTCACTCTCCTTCGGTCTTTTTCGGTTGTGAACGAGTCATTGCGGTCGAGAGAAGCCACCGTCGCTTGGTATCAATGAAAGCGAGGTGGCCGCTCGGTGGACCTACGACAAGGTGGAGAAGGACGTTGGTAGCGGTTCGATCCACGCCGAAGATGGAGAACGCGGGGGGAGGAAGAAGATGTCGTCTTCTTCCCCATTAAGATGGTGAGTTGTCGCTGGTCCGTGGGACGAGATGGAGATGCGGATGGACGCGCCCATGTCGACAGTGAGGAGGAGCATGAGGTGCACGATGACAACCATGGAGACAACAACGAGATTTATCAAGCGACAGAGGCACCAGAGTCCATAGCAACGCCTCGGTGTGGAGGCACTGGAGGGTGGGCTCCCTGGCGCGGCGATGACACTCGTTGTTGAGGTTTGGGGTGGAGGCCGAGCGCAGCAGGTGACCTCGTCGCCACCACCACCAAGTGTGCCGCTGTTGAGTCCAACTCAAGTCCGACCGAGCCCGGTGATGACCAGATCCGGCGACGATGAGGAGATGTGTCGACGGTAATGGCCGTGTGCCCGACGACGACGAGTGGCAGGTGGGGGTAGACATAGAAGGGGGAGGCAAGGTGGGAGTGGTAGGGGCCGGCGCACAAAGGAAAGGGAGAGGTACTTTTGCGTACTAACCACATGAGGGTTATATGGGACCCTCTTGACCTAGTACTTTGGAGTGTGTTATCTCGAGTCGCAGAGGAGCGTTGTGTGTGTTGTGTGAAACATGATATGTGTTCTCGGTGTTCTTGTGTTGGGTGTGCGGTGGTGGAGATTAGGGTAGGCTCTCCACCTCGAGGCGCGCTGATTGTCCAAGGCTTTACAGTGAGGGTAGTTGTCCGAGGCTGGGCCACGACCCCGACACAACGTATGGGTTTCTATCCATACGGGCGACTCGAAGGTAATACATAATATTGGAAACGTCTCGTAGGACTTAGCCGTGCCGGCATACCTAAGGTGTGCTTAATAGCTTGGCAAAAGCATGACATGTGGGTAAAATGGTACACCTGCAGGGATAAAACTATTCAATAGCCTCGTCCTAGGTTATGGACACGCTGGTGATTTCATAAGATCTAGACTTCAACAAGCTGTTTTTGTTTTCAAAATTTAAAACTTGACATGGTTGGCATGAATGGGTAATTCATGCTATTGTGGTGACTAATGGTTTAGTCACTTCCAGAATTTATTTCTTGTTGTTGATACTTGATTACTCTGCTTTTATCAAATAAAATCAGATTTGTTAAATTGCTTTCCATCTATTACATTATTGCAAATAAAACTTGCTTTACGCTTAAAATTTGAGTCCTAACTCGCTCCTTAAATAAGCTTGCATGTAGTTATTGTTAGTCTGTTATCATTTTTATATATCTTGCAGTACATTCAAAGTACTCACCCGTTTTATTTGGTGCTTTTGTTCTGAGAGGAAGAAGGTGAGCCCCAAGGGCCTCACTTACGTGAGTTGTCTTGTGGTTTCGACGACTAGCTTGGCGGTCTGTCGGTTGCCTTGTGGGTTAAAGGCACATTGATTGGCTCTTTTGGTTTATGGCCATCTTATGGCACTTTTGCTTCATTGTTAAATTTCTTTATGTATTATGTCTTTGGGCGGTTGGCCTCTCTTTTTAATAACTATCCTTTATTAATGTTATTCTGATTACTCGCTTTGCTTGGTTCTATGTGAATGAATGGAATTGATGCATGAACTTTGTAAGGAGGTGTGTATCTGCATTTGGGAAGTATACATGTCGAGTCTCGGATTATCTGCTTTGTGATGCTAGGGCCAGCGGTTGGTTAAGCATTACAAGCCGGATAAGCCGGGTCTCTAAGGTTTAGTATCGAGCCATCTTGACCGTAGTAACCCAAGTTGGTCGTCTTTAAGATATTTTGGAAAATACTATTTTCAAAGTATCAAATGATTTTAAAGCTTAAGGAATTCTCGATTTTATTCCTTACCTATCTTAGCTTTCTCCTCTCATCTCACTCTAATTTGAGTTTTGAAAATTGTTTACCTCTTCTTCCTTCAAAGATAGTGTTATCGATTAAATGGGTTTTGGAACCACTGAGTTTGGCAAATTGAAGTTCTTAGGGTTTTGAAGTTTACGGGTGAAGGTTTCGGCTAGAGGCTTGGATGCGACCAATCGAGACGCTTCAATTTCAGACAACAAGCTCAATGGTTTACGATAGGACCACCGAGCTTGGCAAATTGAAGTGTGCGAGTTTTGAAGTTTCTAGAATGGAAGACTTATTTGGAAGCTTGGATGCAAAACCACTACAATTGCTTCAATTTCGGACGACAAGCTCGATGGTTTCTAATGGGGTAGAAAATGAGAACATAATCAACTAAAACTTGTGGGGTTAAAAGGGTAAGATGTGATACTAGTTGGCTATGTATCTAACACTATTTTCACTGATTTAGCCTTGATCTTAAGTGGTATTAGATCTTACCTTGACCTTGATTTTTATCTTCTCAAACAATTACTCGTTCATTCAATACGGGTTAGTTGCATTGGGGAGTTGAGCTTTGGTTTTGTGATTCCTTGTCGTTTTGGAGTCTTTTGTAAACTGCCTAAGTTTATACACATCTTGGTTTTGGCTTTTAGTTAGGGTGATATTCCATTCCCTAGTCGCTAGCTTTTCGCTTTCTTCGGCTTTTAATCTTTGAGTCTAGTTTTAACCAAAGTTTCTTGTAGCAGGATGGCGGACGCTTCGTGCGGCCAAGGCGATCAAATGTCGGGGCGAGATCTTCCTCCTCCTCCGACCATGGCCGAGGTCCTTCTTCAAATCGAAGCGCAACGTGCAGAGAGGACGGGAGGTTCTTACGGGCGTCATCACGCGCAACACTTCCGCCCTTTCCGGTTCCGAGGATCCGGGCAAGGGGTGGACACCACCGCGTGGGGACTTGCGGAGTTTCTTCGCTTTCGGCCCTCGTTCTCGGTCGAGGACTCGCTTGACGCACGAGCGATTGGCCGTCAGGTTGAGCGCAAGCCGCATAGCAGCGGTGCGAGCACGCGAAGGCGCTATTCGCATCGCACCAGTGGAGGTGCGGCTTTGTCTTAGTGGGAGAGCTTTCGCCATGCGGTAGGACGGTCACACCGTCACTTGGGAGGATTCCGTCTTGCCTTCCGCCGCTCTCATATTCCTTCCGATGAAGGTTGAAGAAGAAATTCTTGTCACTCGAGCAAAGCGTCATTCGATCCGCGGAGTATCTTTACGAGTTCAACCATTTGGCTCGTTATGCCGGAGGAGGTCGCCATGATGAGGCCAAGCAAGAGAAGTTCAAGGATGGTTTGTCTGCGAGGAGTGCAGGACAAGCTATCCATCGTTGACTTCTCCGTTCCGGGCCTTGGTGGACAAGGCCATCGTTCTTGCACGCGGGAGAGCACTTGTGGATTCCGTAAGCGCAAGTGGGAGGCCCTAAGTCGCCGAGCAGCTCTTTCCGTTCCGTGTTGGGCGGTCTCAGGGGTCCGTCCTCGCCTCCCGGCACCCCAGGCCGTCGGCACTGTTCTTTCGCCCTTCGCAGTCGTGCCCCAATCACGTGCACTGCGAGTCGGCCGAGGCCTCACTACCGCCGGATGTGCACACAGCTATACCGCAACAACAAGGGGCATTATGCGAATCAATACCCCAAGAAGGCGGAGGCGACCCTCCGTCCTAATGGAGGGCGCGGGCGGAGGTGGTTCTTCTCGGGACACGAAGATAGTCCCTACTACCCAAGGCGTGGGTAGTGGTCGAGTCAACCTCATCTCGGAGGAGGCAATGGAGGCACCGATGTCGTCTTTGGGTACACTTTCGATAACTCTCATTCGCTCTTTGTTTTGTTTGATTCAGAGCATCTCATTCTTTATTTACGAGTCTTTTCTGCTATTAGTGAGCCTCTTTACTCCATTGTTGGTCCCATTACTCATTCGCTCTCGGGTTCGGAGTTGAGAGTCAATCGAGTGTAGGGATGTCCCAATTGAAATCGAGGAGTGGGATTCTTCGCGAATCTTATCCTCCTCCATTCGAAAGTTTAGATGTAATTCTTGGTATGGATTGGTTGTCTCAAAGATAAGGGACAAATCGATTGCGCCAAGAAGTGTGTCTCTCTATCTAGTCCTTCCGTGAAAGAGGTTCGCTTTTAGCCGCTAGGTCCGCATCTCTTGGCGCTTCAAGGCGAAGCCTATTTTAGGTATTAGTGAAGTCCCCACCTCGTGACTTCATTGATGTCTTTCTGAAGATCTTCCCGGATGCCACCGGTTCGAGACCTCGAGTTTGTCATTGAGTTGGTTCCTGTGACGCCCTCGATTTCAAAGAGGCACTATCGGATGCCACCGAACGAGTTGGTGGAATTGAAGAAGCAACCGAGTGAGTGCAGGAGAAAGGATTCATTCACCTAGCTCATCTCCGTGGGGTTGTCCACCATCTTCGTAAAGAAGAAGGACAATACTTTGCGCATGTGCGTTGATTACCGTCAAGCTTAATGAAGTAGCGGTAAAGAACAAGTATCCATTGCCCCGCATCGATGATCTCTTTGATCAATTAACCGAGCTCGAGTATTCTCCAAGATTGATTTGAGGATGGGATATCATCAAGTTCGGATACGACAGGATATTCCAAAGGCTTTCTCTACTCGCTACGGCTTGTATGAGTATACCGTCATATCATTTGGCTTAACCAATGCTCCCGCCTTGTTCATGAACCTCATGAATTCGGTATTCATGGAGTATTTGGATAAGTTTGTCGTGGTCTTCATCGATGATATTCTTATCTATTCTAAGAACGATGAGGAACATGATGAGCATCTTAGGCTCGTGTTAGGCAAGCCGTGAGCACCGTTGTATGCCAAGTTGACAAGTCGCATTCAGTTGAAGGAAGTGGCCTTCTTGGGTCATGTTCTTTCAGCAGGAGGCGTAGCCGTTGACCCTAGCAAGGTCAGCGATGTTCTTTCATGGGTTCAGCCTACTTCGGTAACCGAAGTGCGGAGTTTTCTCGGGTTAGCGGGATATTATCGCCGTTTTATCGAGAATTTCTCCAAGATCGCGGCCGGCGATGGAGTTGCTCAAGAAGGACAAGAAGTTCTTGTGGTCCGATGCTTGTGAGGAAAGCTTCCAAGTACTCAAGAAGCGTTTGACCACCGCTCCCGCCCTCGTTCTTCCCGATATTCATCGAAGCTCGATATCTTTTGCGATGCTTCGCCGAGGACTCGGTTGTGTCCTTATGCAAGAAGGCAAGGTAGTGGCTTATGCATCAAGGCAATTGAGACCTCATGAACTCAACTATCCTACCCATGACTTGGAATTAGGTGTTGTGATTCATGCACTTAAGATTTGGCGACATTACCTAATCGGTGTCGTTGTGAAGTGTATTCGATCACAAAGCCTAAAGTATTTGTTCACCCAACCAGATCCAACCTCGGGCAAAAGTGATGGTTGGAGTTGGTCAAAGATTATGACATGGGTATTCACTACCATCGGGCAAGGCTAACGTCGTTGCCGAGATGCGCTCGATCGCAGCACATTGCAATGCCTTGTTGCTCCGAGATGTCAACCCACCCTACGGAGGAATTTCAAACGTCTCAACTTAGGTTTGGTGAGCGGGTTCCCTCATTGCCTTGGTTGTGCAACCAACCTTGGTAGATCGGATTAAGGTCGTAGCGGTTCGATCCACGCCGAAGATGGAGAACGCGGGGGGAGGAAGAAGATGTCGTCTTCTTCCCCATTAAGATGGTGAGTTGCTGCTTGGTCTGGTGGGACGAGATGGAGATGCACGGTGACGTCCATGTCGACAGTGAGGAGGAGCATGAGGTGCACGATGACAACCATGGAGACAACAACGAGATTTATCAGCGACAAAGGCACCAGAGTCCATAGCAACGCCTCGGTGTGGAGGCACTGGAGGGTGGGCTCCCTGGCGCGGCGATGACACTCGTTGTTGAGGTTTGGGGTGGAGAAGCCGAGTGCAGTGGTGACCTCGTCGCCACCACCACCAAGTGTGCCGCTGTTGAGTCCAACTCAAGTCCGACCGAGCCCGGTGATGACCAGATCCGGCGACGATGAGGAGATGTGTCGACGGTAATGGCCGTGTGCCCGACGACGACGAGTGGCAGGTGGGGGTAGACATAGAAGGGGGAGGCAAGGTGGGAGTGGTAGGGGCCGGCGCACAAAGGGAAAGGGAGAGAGGAGGAGAGAGAAAGGGTGGCACAAGTGGAGGAGCTCGCCCGTCTGCTAGGTGACGGCGAGGCAGCGACCGCAAGCAGAGGGACGCGACAACGTTGGGTGAAATGGAGGAGAGAGAAGCAGGAAAGGGGAAGAAAGGAAAAGGAAGAAAAAAATGAGGGTATTTTAGAAAAAGTTGACGGAAAAATCTAATGGAGTTGTCGCAGTGGCATTAAAAAGATATTATTATGATTTTGTACTAACACGTAAGGGATATATATAAATACACACACACACATATATATGCCATTGCTCATTTTGACACTACGATTTTCAACGGCTCCTGCCGCAATTGATTATTTGCCACAGGTTCATCTATTTCTCTAGGATTTGCCACTTGGGGCTTGAATTGTCCATTTTACTACTCCTTTCTTCTTCCCCTTCTTCTTCCTCTTATCTCTTTGCTCCTCCTACCATGGTTGCTCCGACCCAAACTCCAAATTCGTTTAGGAACTCGGAGCATTGGCTAACCACCTCGGCGTCCATGAGCGGGCGGTCGCCCTCCTCGGCCACACACAACATGGGGAGGGAGTACGCATAGCACGATAGGACGTCGCCGCCGTAGGGAGCCATTCGCCTAAAGGAAGTCAAGGAAGGGCAGCAAGATCCGAAGGCGGTGTTGGATTTAATTAGGCTTTGGCCCATTCATTAATCAATAATTCTTAGAAAAATCCAAAGGCCCACTCATGCATGGTGACATGTGGGATACTTTAGTCCCATATTGCTATCCAAGGTGGAGAGACACCACCTTATAAGGTGGAGCTTGTCTAGCCTTGGTAAAGCAAGAGAAAGGAGGACTACACGCGCACGCTCATTCGCCTCATCTCGCGGGGCTGAGCTTTGTGGGCATGCGACGTGCACGTGAATGGTGCAGCCGTTTCGGGTTCGACCGTGGGTCCAAACACAGCTTCCTTTTGTAATTTTGTTTTGCCATGCAATCTGGTGATGATGAAAAGAAACACGCTGATTATGCGGCTTTAACTGCAAATTAATCGCGATTAATGAGCGCTATTTCTGGTGGTTGTTTCCTAATCTGCGGGCATTTTCCTTATGCGGCTTTTAAAAACCAAGGATATCTGTCTGACTCATCTCTCTGATTGGTTAAACACATTTGTGCGAGAGAACTATTTTCTGATGGCGATGTGCTGCTGAATTCTACTCCATCCCTGTGCTCGGCATGCACCGGTGGTGGGGAGAGTAGGTCTCCGGAACCATCTCGTTCTTGCGATTCTATACGGAGAGGCGAATCAGGTTTTTGGGAAGCGACTCCGTGACTACTCGACGTTCCCTGCATCGTCTACATCGACGTCTTCATCATTGACGACGTCCCCTCCTTCATCTCTACGACACTCTTCGCTTCCCATCAGTAACATCTAATGCTTTGTACATTACGTTCTGTTGTTCATATTGCTTATAGTCATAGTCCATCTATACGTTCTGTTGTTCATATTGCTTATCGTCACAGTTCATCCTATGGACATATTTAGTTCTAATGGTATTTTTTGTAGTCATGATTTATTTGTGGAATTATGTAATCACTAAAGTGCTGAATATTCTAACAATCCAAAAACATGATATTGAATTTGATAGGCACTCTGTGATGAAAATGGCTGGTTTTGCCGAGGCAATGAAACCAGAGAAGTTCAGTGGAGTGAACTTCAAAAGATGGCAAACAAGAGTCACTTTGTGGCTCACTGCTCTGAACGTATTTTGGGTTGCCTCCGGGAGACCTGAGGGAGAACTCACTCCCGAGCAGGAAAAAGAGTTTAAAGTAGCCACCACAATTTTTGTGGGATGCGTTTTTAGCGTTCTTTTCGATAGTCTGTACGATGTGTATATGCACATGACAGACACAAATGGGCTGTGGGAGGCACTCGAATATTAGTTCGCTGCCTCGGATGCTGACAGTGAGTTGTATACCATTGAGCCATATCATGACTACAAGATGGTTGAGAACCGTTCTGCAGTTGAGCAGTCTTATGAAATACAATTCATTGAGAGGGAACTCGACCACCTCAAATGCACATTACTCAATAAGTTTGTGGCTGGTGGTATCATTGCCAAACTACCTTCTTCATGGAGGAATTTTGACACATCTCTGAAACACAAGAGACAAAATATTTTCGTTGAGGATTTGATTGGGTCTCTTGATGTTGAAGAGACAGCTCGGGCGAAAGATGTGCATCTTGATGTGGCTGAAGGACATTCCAACACCAATGTCGTACATCACCATGGTATCGAAAAGTTCAAGGGAAAGACCAAGGTCGTACAGACCATCAACTTTAAGAAGAATAAGAAGCCAAACAAGGAAAAAGATGTCTGCTATGTTTGCGGTAAGGATGGTCACTAGGCCAACAAATGTCCTAATCGTAAAGGCAGAAATAATGAGTATAGTCAGACCAAGTCTGTGAATGTGACTATTGGCAATATCGGAGCAGGGACATCTGGGTATGGTAATGTATCTACTGCTCTTTTGGTCTATCATTCCACCAACTGGTGGATTGACACAGTGGCTAATATTCACGTATGTGCTTATGTGTCTTTGTTTTCTTCTTATCAGGTCTCTCGAGCTTCCTCCGTGTTGATGGGAAACAGTTCGCATGCCTCTGTTCTTGGTATTGGTATGGTAGATCTGAAGTTTACTTTGGGAAAGATCATGCGGCTGAAGAACATGCAGCATGTCCCTTCAATAAATAAGAATCTCGTCAGCGGCTCCCTTCTGTGTAGAGATGGGTATAAGTTAGTTTTTGAGTGAAATAAAATAGTTATTTCTAAATTTGGACTCTTTATTGGAAAAGGCTATGATTGCGGAGGCTTGTTCCGTTTTTCCCTTTCAGATTTTTGTAATAAGGTTGTGAACCATATTTGTGATCCAAATAATATGGATGAGGCCAACGTTTGGCACTTACATTTGTGTCACATAAGTTTTCGTTGTATTTCTCGGTTATCCAATCTAAATTTAATTCTGAAACTCTCCATTGTCAAAGGTTCTAAATGTCAAACTTGTGTGCAAGCAAAGCAACTCCGCAAACCTTATAAAGTTGTGGAGGAAAGAAATTTGGCATCTTTAGAACTCATACATTCATATATCTATGAAATGAATAGTATGTTGACAAAAGGAGGGAAAATATACTTCATGACTCTAATTGATGATGCTTCTAGATATTGTTATGTGTATCTGTTGAAAACAAAAGATGGGGCTTTAGACTACTTTAAAAATTATAAGGCTGAAGTTGAGAATCAACTAGAAAAGAAAATCAACAGACTTCGGTCGGATCGTAGTGGAGAGTATTTCTCAAATGAGTGCTCCCAATTCTGTGTAGAGCACGGAATTATCCATGAGAGGACACCTCCCTATTCACCTCAATCCAATGGGATTGCTGAAATAAAGAATCGCACGTTGAGTGACTTGGTTAATGCCATGTTAGACACTACGGGTTTATCTAAGGCATGGTGGAGGGAGGCTGTACTGACCTCGACTCATGTCCTGAACAGAGTCCCAACTAAGAATTGTGAGATCACTCCGTATGAAGGATGAAAAGGGAGAAAACCATCACTATCCTACTTGCAAAACCATCACTATCCTACTTGCACACTTGGGGGGTGCTTAGCAAAAGTCAACGTACTGATAACCAAAAAACGCAAACTTGGACCGAAAACTAGGGATTATGTCTTTCTAGGATATGCTCAGTGCAATACTGCCTATAGGTTTTTAATAGTTAAATCCAAGGTATCTGATATGCATGTTGATACAATAATGGAGTCTCGAGATGTTACATTTTTAAGAATATATTCCCATGAAGGATATGCACAACTCTACTAGTCAAGCAAATGATTTAACTCCTGCATCCATAATTCCCATTGAACATTCCGAACACGCACACACGGACAAATCCTTGAGAAGGATGACAATATTGTTCCTAGAAGGAGCAAAAGACGAAGGATTGAAAAATCCTTTGGAGATGATTTCACTGTGTACCTTGTGGATGATGGTCCCAAATCCATGTCAAAGGCATATGCATCTCCTGATGCAGAGTACTAGAAGGATGCGGTCCGTACCGAAATGGATTCCATTCTCGCTAATGGGACTTGGGAAATCAATGATCGTCCATATGGCTGCAAGCCAGTTGGATGTAAGTGGGTGTTCAAGAAAAGTTTAGGCCTGATGGTACTATTAAAAAGTACAAAGTAAGGATTGTAGCGAAGGGCTATACTAAAAAGAATGAGAAGATTTCTTTAGTACTTACTGACCCGTTGCTAGATTGACCACTATATGAGTATTACTATCCTTGGCTGCCTCACGTGGTTTTATTATCCATCAAATGGATGTTAATCCAGCTTTCCTCAATGGAGAGTTAGATGAGGAAATCTACATGGAACAACCTAATGGTTTTGTGGTAACTGGTCAAGAGGGCAAGATTAGTAAGTTATTGAAATCTTTATATGGTCTCAAGCAAGCACCTAAGCAATGGCATGAGAAGTTCGATAGAACTTTAACATCTGCGGGCTTTGCAGTAAATGAAGCCGATAGATGTGTTTACTACCGCTATGGTGGGGGTGAAGGAGTTATATTGTGTTTGTATGTTGATGACATACTTATATTTGGAACAAGTCTTAACATGATTATCGATATTAAGTCTTTTCTGTCCCTAAGTTTTGACATGAAAGATCTGGGAGAAGCTGATGTAATTCTAAACATCAAGCTGATCAAGGGTGAGAATGAGATTACACTTCTGCAATCCCATTATGTGGAAAAGGTATTGAGCCGTTTTGGCTATATGGATAACAAACATTTTCCAACACCTTATGATCCTAGTCTAATACTTTGAAAGAATAAAAGACTAGGAAAGGATCAGCTGAGATATCCCAGATTATTGGTTCACTCATGTACTTAGCTAGTGCTACTCGGCCTGACATCTCATTTGCCGTAAGCAAATTAAGTCAATTTACCTCTAATCCGGGAGATGATTATTGGCGTGCACTCAAGCGAGTTATGCGCTACTTGAAAGGTACGATGAGTTATGGAATTCATTATACCGAGTACCCTAGCGTATTTGAAAGGTATAGTGATTCCAATAGGATATCTGATGCTGATGAGATTACGGCTATGAGTGAATATATTTTCACTCTAGGCGGTGCTGCTGTTTCATAGAGGTCTTGCAAATAGACCATTTTGATGAGGTCAACCATGGAAGCATAACTCACGGCATTAGATACAACCACTGTTGAAGCAGAATGGCTGCGTGAACTACTGATGGACTTGCCGGTGGTTGAAAAACCAATCTCAGCCATCATAATGTACTGTGATAATCAAACGGTTCTCGTAAAGGAAACAGTGCAAAGGATAACATGAAGTCCTCCAAGCATGTAAAAAGATGATTGAAATCTGTCAAAAATTAAGAAATTCCATAATAATAGTTGTGGATTATATCCCAATAGCTAAAAATCTGGCAGATCCCTTTACAAAGGGTTTATCATGGAATATGATAGATAATGCATCAAAGGAGATATGAATGAAACATATGTGAGTTATACCATAGTAGCAACCCAACTTATGTGATCGGAGATCCTGTGAAGTAGGACCTGAGAAAAACAAACTGTTTGGTTAACTGAAGGAGAATACATTCTATAACCCACTCCATTGAAGATATCGTACTCTCAAACCTGTATGGTAGGATGACTTTGTCATAATATGTTCTGTGGCTTTAAATAGCAAAGACGCTATCCTACAGAGCATTCTTGAAAGAACACACCTATATGAGCCCGACTGCTAGTCATAGTATGTGAGAAATAGGTACTCTCTAAGAAGCTCATGAAGAGACACCGGAGTATGACTTATATGCTCCACCCGAGGGGTAGCCTATTGGCAGCCTAGTATCAGTAAAGCTTTAGGTGAAACTCATTCACGCAAAGCTGCCAATTCAATGCTTAGTCCATTGTGTAGTTGTGAATGAATGTAGCCTAAAACTCTAGGTGGATGTTCAACCCTAACAGATCTCTACTGAAAAATTGATATATTAATAGTGCTTTGGAACAGTAGGCAAACTTTGTGAGCCTCAGGGATCTGGTGGGGGATTGTTGGATTTAATTGGGCTTTGTCTCATTTATTAATCAATAATTCATAAAAAAATCTCAAAGGTCCACTCATGCATGGTGACATGTGGGATACTTTAGTCCTATATTGCTAGCTAAGGTGGAGAAACACCACCTTGTAAGGTGGAGCTTGTCTTGCCTCGCCACGCCACACCTCGCCTCGCCGGGTTGGGCCAGGCTTCGCGTGAATGGTGCAGCCGTTCCGGGTTTGACCGTGGGTCCAGACACAACTTCCTTTTGTAATTTTGTTTTGCCATGCAATCTGGTCATGATGGAAAGAAACACATTGATTACGCGGCTTTAACTGTGAATTAATCGTGATTAATGAGCGTGGTTTCTAGTGGTCATTTCCTAATCTGCGGGTGTTTTCCTTCTGCGGCTTTTTTAAACCGAGGATCTCTGCCTGTCTCATCTCTCCGGTTGGTTAAGCACATCTGTGAAATAGAACTGTTTTCTGATAGTGTTGTGCTGCTGAGTGCCACTCTGTCCCTGCGCCCGGCGTGCACCGGTCGTGGGAGAGCAGGTCTCTGGAACCATCTCGTCCTTGCGATCCTGTACAGGAGAGGGCGAATTAGGTTTTTGGAAAGCGACTCCGTAACTGCTCGCCGTTCCCTACATCGTGTACATCGGTGTCTTCATCATCGGCGACGGCCTCTCCTTCATCTCCGCGACACTCTTCGCTTCGCATCGGTAACATCTATTACTATGCACATTACGTTATGTTGTTCATATTGCTTATAGTCATAGTCCATCTATACGTTCTGTTGTTCATATTGCTTATCGTCATAGTTCATCCTATGGACATGTTTAGTTCTAATGGTATTTCTGTAGTCATAATTTATTTGTGGAATTATGTAATCACTAAAGTGCTAAATATTCTAACAGGCGGAGTGCTCCATGGCGGCTAGCACAGGGCGGCGAGGATCCTGCAGCGGCGTGCTCGAAGGTGGCGGCTTGTACAAGGGTGACGGGCTCAAGGGCAAGCGGACGACAATGGGACAACGCCGAGGAGGTTGACAGCGACGAGGTATGGACCTGGCCGCTATCGATCCTTGATGTGCTTGGGGTCATGGTGCTGGGCAAGGAAGACGTCGCGAGGTTAAGGGCAGCCAGACAGTTTCGGGGAGAAGGCGGTGGGGGTGTTGGCTAGGAGGACATCGTCGCTGGGAAGAAAGATGGTGGTGACCACCATGGCTGATGAGTGAGGAAGGAGTCAGAGGAAGGGGGAGGGGGGATTGTCCGTAGTGGCAAATCCCAGAGAAATAGATAGATCCGGTGGCAAATGATCAATTACAGAGGGAGCGATGACAAATCCTAAGTGCCAATATGAGCGGTGCCATATATCCAATTTTGCTCACTCATAACAAATAGCACACTGTTTGTCACAACAATAACTTTGTTTTTTAGGGAAAGGTTATAATAAGTTTGTTATAATAAGGATTCAGGGCTGTACAACTGTCATGTTCATAGATGAATTCGTTTTTAATTGTCTTAGTTTCAGTAATTAATATTTGAATATAGTGATCAACAATTCAGAAACGAAGCGATCGAGCTGTCGAATTTCAGCTTGGTTGGACATGATACTTTTGTTTATACTACATGCTTGGAGAAGGGTAACGACTAACGACATGTAATGTTAGCGTGTAGCCAAGCCAAAATGCATATACTATTTGAACAAGTGAATACTTGATTTTGGCCACACAATACAAAAGGAACGAACTAGTCTCAGATTCTCCCCTAGAAACGTCCAGTGATTAGTTAAACTCAATTGTACGATTTGCATCCTC
Organism: Hsuehochloa calcarea; assembly: GCA_036346395.1. Lineage (NCBI taxonomy): Eukaryota > Viridiplantae > Streptophyta > Magnoliopsida > Poales > Poaceae > Hsuehochloa > Hsuehochloa calcarea. The sequence continues at coordinate 53,059,449 of CM070598.1, forward strand.
CACGCCACAAACCACGCAAACACTCGGGACGGGCACCGGTAAGCTACACCTCACATGCCACCCCAGCAGCAACATGCCATTTGGTATATTCAGGCACAATAAGATCAGCCTGAATTTTGACTAATAATTTTTTGTGTTCTCATCTCCATGGGCTTGCAAAACATGGCCATTGCGTAGTACAAGTAGTACCGAGTTACTCACATTCGTACACAACGCCGTACAAAGCATAATACTCGTATAGCACATACAGGATATACGACGTTACACAGTAGAGCCAAAGATTTTCATTTGGTTTTGCTGTAGAACCTACAAATAGCGAGCATGTGAAGCCAAAGATTTTCATTTGGTTCTGTTGTGGAGTCTACAAATAGAGCCTGTGAAATTTTGCTGATTGCTCACTTCATACATGCGTAGATTTTCAAAGAAATCTTATGAGTTCAACAACCAACTTGCATAGCACACCGTTCCTCTCGAGTTTGTAGGATGTGTGGCAGAGGGGCAGTGATTTTCACCATCTGCAAAGCCAACCATGATAAGTATAAAGTCATTAAAAAGTAAGGAATGGAGTAATTACAATGATGTCAGTTAAGATAACATCAAAAGTTGCTTTTAACTTGTTCATCTGGATCTCTCTTTAATTTGAGTGCTAGGCCTCCAAATACACTCATCCTGACTGTCAATCATTGCCTTTGGTGCTTGGTGAACCAAAAAAAGAAAGGAGCTAAAGAGAAATTTAACTGTGTAAAACAACTTCTACGAAAGAAAGGAAGAAAAGATGATCAAGCAGTTGATTGCATAGTTCCTTCCAGGGGAAAAACCCTTACCGGCGGTAACCGGACTTACCGGTGGGAACCAGGATTCCAAATACTGGCCGAAAAACTTCAAATTCAAAATTCCGGCAGTTACATCCTAAATTCAAATTTCTTTAAACGAATTTCGATCGATTTTTTCCCGGGATTTCCGGTTACTGGCCGGTAACCGTTACCGGTCGCCCAACGGGGTTTTACCCGGTAGCGGTATTCTGATCCTTGGTTCCTTCTGCCAGCCAAATTGCTAATTTGTTCAGGCTATTAGTAAACTAACATAATACTCCCTCCGGTCACAAAAGAGTCACACCATGTGTGCAGTCAAATCCTATTAACTCTGACCAAAGATATTGTTTACACCATATGGTTTGGATATATAAAAATAACACGAGTGAATTTGTCATGAAAAATACTTTCATAATATTGCACTTTTACAACTTTTTTTCAATATATGATAAAATAATTTAGCAGTCAAAGGGGCATCTTGTTGACTTTGAAAAGTAAAAAATATCACTCTTTTGTGAGTGTGACCGGAGGGAGTAGTACTTCATACAGGAGTAAACGTCAGTTTTCATTTTAACAAAGAGAGAGACCATTCTTTGTCACTTCATAAGGTTTACTCTTCTTTTCTTGCAAACTGACCCCCCAAGTCTTATCAGCAACAAATCACAGAATTTGTAAATTCATTTCCCATTCAATACATGTATTTAATTCAGTTCATGAGATCGTAAGCTATTGTACGAGTCAGGTAGAGATTACTTTCACTTATCATTACCTTATTCGTAGTTGGATGACAAAGAACCAGCCAATGCGCATGTAGGTGATACCCACAGTCTCCAGGAACAGGTTGTGAAGGCCTCTCATAACCTCTAAAAAGGGCAAGAAAGCTTAGTTGAACTAAATACAAGAACAAAAGAAAAGAAAATATTCATATATAGAGGTATCTCGGCAGAAATAAAAGATGGAAGAATTACCCATCATATGCAAAAGAACTATCTGTACTACTAGATTCCGGTTCGTCAAATTTAGGCTGCCCACCAATACCATAGAGAGGATCATCTGGTGAATTAAAAAAAATGATAAATCCTTTACTGTATGAAATCTGAAATCTATGGTGATTTTAATGAAACTGGGGCCTCTTATGTCCTTTATATATAAAAAACTTTACTGATGCTATACAAAAATGCTTTGTCCCAAGGCTGGAAGACAATAATTACTATTATGTCCAGCACAGTAAACCAATAAGCGTCTGACTTACCTACAAGAGGGTGCCCAATGTATGCAAGGTGTATCCGTATTTGGTGGGGCCGTCCTGAATGGATTTCGACCTGCATCATTCAAGGAAAGGAAATATCACAGTAGAAAACACCCAAGGTGACAAAAAGAAAGAAACAACAATTTGGTGTTATAAAGCTTATTTAAATGAATATGTAACAGCAGGACTGAACACCAATATATTGTTAACAGTTAAGCATCATACCTGGACCAGTGTTTGATTTTGGAGCTGAAGCCTCTCAAGAGCACACACTTTGCTCATTGCTGGCTTCCCTGAAAATTGACAAAGCGCGGTAAAAAAAAAGACATAATAAATCAAGTGAAAAAAATTAGCGAAGCAAGATTTGCTCAATATAAACTATATTATCAATTGCAGTAAGCTCATTCTTGACTCTGAGGGCCGTTTTCACCACTTCAAAGTTACGCCAGTAAAATTGTAGTACCTGAGGAACACGCCGCATAAAGTCCCTCTGCAACTCCAGGATAATGAACTAATCCTATGGGTTGGGTAACCACATCCTACAGGTGAGACGGAAAATAATTATGCAATAAATACTTCTGTGCAGAACTGACCATATGTACAGAGTTTCTAAAAAAGTATGCAACAGTGACCAGAAAAAGCAGGGGATCACGATCAATAGAACTGAAAGGCAAGTATAGCCCCGTGAATATCAATTTTATATTGAAAAACATATCAGAATAGTGTAAATAACAAATATGAGGGGTAAAGGACAGCACACCTCATCATTTTCAAGTATGCCAGTTACTAATGCTCGATAGAATTTTGAAATTTTCCGTTCTTTGCCAAGCTCTGTTTCGTCCCTGTAAATCATGCTATTCATTTAAACAGTACTGGGTAGGGCAAACAATAGAAAGATAATTTTTTCAAATTAGAAAGAGAAACGGTTTTACACCTTTTGTTTCCAGCATTTATAGCTCCTTCTGCAAAATAAGATGCAAGTCGAACTTTGGCAAGCTTTGTCTTGGCACAAAGCAGTAGACCTAACATAGAATGTGCAGGTCATCAGCAATAGCAAAGGCACTGAATGTGCAGTGGTGACAAACATTGTTCTGTGAGTCACATTTCATTGCTGAAGCATTCTTTGTTATACGGTTATACCAGTGAACATCCTTTTCCGGTTATATATTTATATATTATGATTTGGACCCTTTTCTGAGACAGTAGTGTTGGTATGGAAAAAAAAGTTGACATCAACATCTTGGAACATATCAAAGTAATGCCCGGAACAACTAATATTTGTTTCCCCTAGATTCCTAGTTTCACGTGCAGGAACAATTTTACATCTCGTAGACCTCAATTGAGTGTCTATGCAACAGAGTTCCTGAGTATGACTGAACAGAATAAAAAGCAAACCTGATGTGCCCCTCCCTAATCGATGAACAGGCACAGGATGTGACTGCACATTCTTCCTCTTCGAGCAGCTTGATGAGGGCATCTTCCAGTCTTTCCATTGAAGTTGTGCTAGAACAGTGCGCTGTTGGAAGAGTCCTTTGGGTAGAACTTGCAAACCAGAAGGCTTATTAAGGGCGACCTGGTAAAATCTTCTTGAGCTGATTTATAGTTCTGATTGTAAATATAGCTCTATGTGTTCTTAGTTCTTACTAATTTTAACAAACATGCACAGGAAAAGGTAACATTTGGTTTGCTCAAACCAGATGAAAATTAGATGGGACTTGAAATTTGAACCTTGCCAACCAACGAGGGCTATCAAATGCTGAAAGTTGGATAGAATATGTTGTAAACAATCTTTTCTGCGCAAGACACAGGTTGATTTGCATACCATGTCATCATCTTCATAAAGCACTTCAAGCAAATGTGGTGCAAATGGCTCCTGCCATGCGTGGCGATGATATACCAATTTAGAACCGTCCCTTAAATACAAAGCCAAATTATATACATATCATACTATCATGGAGTTGTTTCAAAAGGTACTACAAACATAAAGGAAATAATGAAGGAAGGTAACAATGATAGCACGCTTGATGCAAATATATACTGCAAACAGAAGAGGAAAGCTACCTGAGAGTCATATCTGGATCAGTGACAACTTGACCATCAACTGCTATCTGCAAACAAAAACACAAAGCCTTCATTTGCATTCAAAAAAACGTTTGCCATAAAAGTAAAAAAACTAAACTCATTAGCCTATACATATCTCATAAATTTTCTTATGCACGTATTTGAAAACGCACCATAGCTCAAAAAGGTCAAGGGAAAACATCAGCATGGAGGATGCCATAAACATCAAAGCTAGTAACTCACGCCAAACAAATATCCATTCATTGCAAAAATAAATAAATAAACAAAAAAATCATTAGTTCATACGCAGATCTTACCAAATCAGACACACTATGATACACACAATACGAAAAAAACAGAACACAAAGAGAAATTAACTAGATGATGCATGCTCTACCTGGCCGTCACGAATCCTCTTAATCCACCTGCAGAGGCGTGGTACCACCATCATCAAATCAACACAACATTCCAGCCATCAGAGAAACCAAATACAAAAAGGAAAAGGAAACCACCAGACACCATCTGATCACGGAGATTAGGAAGCGAGCGTGGCCGTAAGCTACATACCCTGGCAATGGCGCAGAGCTCTTGTAGTTAGCAGAGTAGAACTCGATCAAAGTGGTGGTGGTGTCCGCATCTGCTTGCATGTGAGGAAATCAGAACAAGTACGAAACCAGGGAGAGAGAAGGAGAGAGGGAGGGAGGAGAGGCGAACCAGCGCATCGGAACGTGTCGGTGTAAGAGAGGCCTTCGTTGAGCTCTGGCCATGGCCTCCCGAACGAGTAGATCGCCTGTGACAGCGGAGTTTCTCCGGCGGCGGCGGCGGCGGCTGCCATCGCCTCAGCCATCGGGTGAGAACTGAGAAGATATTTAAGGGTACAATTGCGTATTGATCCACTGGGTTTGGGAACATTGATGATTTGCTCCATCTTTCACACGGATTTGCCAAATTATTTGCTTCATCTGTTATATTTGGCATGATCATTTACCACTTTCTATCATTTTCATATTTTATAATTCATTTTGCCCAACCCCCTTTTGAACTACCGTTTGTTAAAGGCTCTCAAAAACCACAGATCTAAAAAAATTCGACAAATTGTCCACCACGAAGCAACCTGTCGGGATCTAAAATTTGTTGGTGACATTGTCCACCACAAAGCAACCAACACGTACCTGTTGATTAGCGGGGGATAGCTCGCCGAGGCCGACGCTAGGGGAGGAAGTGAGGCACCTCAACTCCAGGCCTCCAGCCCCGCTGCCGATTCACTGATTCTCGGAGCTGGCCCGTTTGGCAGGGCTCCCAATGGGCCCACTTAGAATACAAGAATTTTGTGTAAAACAGTTTAATCCCTCACAGGATTTTTTTTTAAAAAAACGTTCCAAACAGGACCTGGCCCAGATTAACTGTGCCGTAAATGTAGTTTAGGAATCAGGAACAGAAGGCTACTTCTGTATAGCTGAGAGAGCAATCCAACCATCCCATTACATCACAGAGCAAGCAAATGTGCAAAAGAAGTATGTAAGGGCGTCACATTATCAAAGGTCAATCAAATGTCAACACTGAGCTATACAAGAGGCGCACCAAGCAGGTGTTGTGCAGAATTTCGAAGACTTTTTGTACATTGAAGTGAACCGTCACGTTCAGTGCAACATCCTGCTCCATACTCCAGAGCTTTGCTTCTACTCGCGCAGTAGAAGCAGCTCAGTCCACCTGTTGTCAGCATTGTCCGATGGGCGGCAAAGAAAAGCCTATCTTTCTGTGAGGTCTGTGTTAAGTCGTAGTAACGTCTTGTATCTATACTGCTGATCCAGAAGCGAATGTGATCAGGCCAAGCCTGATGTGTCTTGCTCCTGTTCTGTAACTTTCTCAGATGCTGTTGCTTCTTCGTTGAGTTCTGAGGTCACTTCACCGGATTCTGGTACAGGATTGATAGGGCCCCGGGGAATGCCGAACAGAGTGGAAAATATCTGCCTATGGCATTCGTCGCAGAAACAGAAGTACGAGAAGTGGCCTTCGTCAAGAAGCTTGTGCACTGTGGCTCCTGGAACAACCCGTCGGACATATTCTGTCACTGATGGTGGCACCACCCGGTCATCCATCCCCTGTTATGACAAATGGAGGTTCAGTGCTTCAGGAAGGCCTCAGCAACATGGGAATGCATAGCATAACATATAATCTGAGGAAAAGATTATTCATCAAGCAACATATTGGACACTAGGAGTTTATTGCGTCCAATGATAACACACGGTGCCAATTTATGTATAATAGTGTCCATTTATCAATTCTCATTGTTATGATTGTTGCTTGTATTCAATATGAGGCCAATGGGCCAATATATATACACAATGAGATTACAGATAAGGAAACCAAATCAAATCATATCTCTAACTATATCTCTAATTATATCTCTAACACCCCCCCTCAAACTCATGGTGGATCAACAACACTGAGTTTGGAGAGGTAGAAGCCGTGCTGTGCTCGAGTCTGAGCCTTCGTGAAGAAATCCGCTATCTGAAGCTCTGAAGGCACATACTGAAGAGCAATCACCTGATCATGCACACAAGACCTCATGAAGGAAGCATCAACACCAATATGCTTGGTGAGCTCATGCTTCACAGTCACGAACAATCTTGATAGCACATGTCTTGTCGACAAGAGAGAGCTCGGTGTAATGTGAAACACCAAAATCCTCAAGTAACCACCGTAGCCAAGTAATCTCTGCTGTCAAGAGAGCCATAGCTCGCAACTCAGCCTCTGCACTCGAACGGGACACTGCAGTCTGTTTCTTCGTCTTCCAGGCAATAAGCGAACCACCAAGAAAAACACAGTAAGCAGAGATAGACCGCGATCGGAGGATCGGCCGCCCAAGTAGCATCCGAATACGCTGAAGTCAGAATGAAATGGAGCGTGGAAAGAAGAGACGGCGAGAGATAGTCCCACGAAGGTATCGCAGAACTCGAAGAAGATGGCTGTAGTGGACCTGAGTGGGAGCAGAAACAAACTGACTCAGAATGTGAACTGGATAAGTGATATCCGGACGAGTAACAGCAAGGTAGACAAGACTCCCAACAAGATGGCGATAGCGAGTCGGATCAGAAAGAGGCTCGCCATCAGAGGGTCGGAGGTGAACATTGAGCTCCATAGGAGTCTCAACAGGACGCTGATCAGTGAGGGAGGCGCGATCAAGAAGATCCTGAATATACTTCTCTTGGGACATAAAGAAACCATCACAGGTGGAAGTAACCTCAATCCCAAGGAAGTAACGAAGAGGACCAAGATCCGACATAAGGCGCTTTCACTAAGACGAGCCTTGACAAAGGCAATGTACTCAGAATCATCTCCGTGAATGATCATATCATCAACATACGAAAGAAGAAGAGTCAGACCACGAGACGAAGTGTGGACAAAGAGCGCAGGATCATGATCACTTGCGAAAAACCAAAGCGGTGACCACGAGGAGAAACGCTCAAACCGAGCACGAGGGCTTGCTTAAGGCCATAGAGAGAGCGGCGAAGGCGGCGGACCATGCCCTCGAGAAGCAGAATACCAGTGGCGGATGCATGTAGACCTCCTCACGCAACTCGCCATTAAGAAATGCATTCTTGACATCAAGTTGAGAAGCAGACCGATGGCGAGCAGGCGCCACCGAAAGAAGAGCGCGGACGGTGGTCATGTGGGCCACAGAGCAAAAGTCTCGTCGTAGTCACGACCATGCTCTCTTTGGAAGCCACGAGCAACGAGACGCGCCTTATAGCGCTCAAGAGAGCCATCGAGCGAGTCTTAATCTTATAGACCCACTTACATGTGATGGGACGACGGTGAGATGGAAAAGGAACAAGATCCCAAGTACCCGATGCGCTCGAGGGCACAATCTCTCGGCCATGGCATGCCGCCACTCGGGATGAGTAACAACATCCGGTGGGAGGCGAGCTCACAAGTAGGCTGCGCCAAAGAAAGGCAAAAGCAGGCGGAGGCGAATCAATCTGGCGATCGCGGAGGCGTGGCGAGGAGAAGACACCCATCGGGGAAGATGAAGCATCGGAAGAAGTGGGCTCATCCGGAAGATCCTCAATACGAGGTCGACGAGTGTAGACGAGTGTAGTGGGGAGCGCGGCGGCAAGTAAGCGGCGATAATGGCGGAGAGGCCACGGGAGAAATATGTGGAGACTCGGTGGGGCGGGTGAGCGAGGGCAAGACAGAGATAGGTGTATCTGGAAATGTCAAAAAGCGAGAGACTCCACAGAGAGAAGCCGAAGGAGAGACAGGGGCGTGGGTAGAAGGAGCGAGACTCGTCGAAAGTCACATCCCGAGAGATCCGCGATCCGTCGACCAACAGGATCCCAAAGCCGATAGCCTTTGTGCTCGACCTGTACCCGAAAGACACACTCAATGGGTCGAGCCGTCGGTTTGGTGCGTTCTCGAGGCGAGAGAGCGTAGCAAACATAACCAAACAGACGAAGAGGCGAGTAGTCGGAAGGAGACCACGAGGCGCTCAGCAGAATTGCGCCAAGAGAAGCGAAGAAGGCCGGATGTTGACGAGATAGGTGGTAGTGGAAACGACCTCGGCCCAAAAGTGAGGTGGAATAGGCGGCAATCATCGTGGCACGGCCGACTCAAGAAGGTGACGATGCTTGCGCTCGACAACACCATTCGAGCATGAGCACCGGACAAGAAGGCGGCGAGAGTGCCACCTTTCGGCAAGGAAGCTGCGCGGTGATGAGAGAGGTACTCGCCACAGAGTCGACCACGAAAGACACGAATAGGAGTGGAGAATCGTGCGAACCATAGCGGCAAGCTGTTTATAGATAGACAAGACCTCGCTCACGAAGACATGAAATATATCCAAGTGTGGCGAGAAAATCATCTATAAATATGATATAGTATCGATGACCCCTTTCAAACGAAGGGAGCGGGACCCCAAACATCGAATGAACAAGATCAAAAGGACGCCGAGACAACGACTCACTATGAGGATAAGGAAGTCGAATCATTTGCCTAACTTACGTACGACAATCTAAAGATCGTCTCCGAGACAGATCCCGAAGACCACGACGAACTAAGGACGGCGAGCGAGATCCACACGATGGCCAAGGCGGTGATGCCACTGCTGGAAAGAGCACAGAGACGGAGTGGCGAAGCGGAGACCGGCGGCGGCGGTGGCGGCGGAAGGAAGGTGAAGCCGATCAAGCTCCCAAAGACGCCGGGAGTCAAGGCCGAGGCGAACCAACCAGAGCTCCCGTGTGGCGGTCCTGAACACAACAAGAGTCAGAGTCTAGAATGACTCGATAACCAAGATCGGTAATCTGCCCAGCAGAAAGAAGCTGCATGGTAAGGCGAGGAACATGAGCAACAGAAGGAACATGAAAAGATGAGTTGCTTAGAGGTCCTCGACGAGACGAAAAGAGAGTACCATCGCAGTAAGAACAACGGCGGAGATTCAAGAGGTGTAATGAAGGATGAGTAGAAGAATCGAGTCATGTGAAAAGATGCTCCGAATCAAGAATCCACGGGAGGTCTTTGGATGTGGAGGTGGTGGTTTCGCATGCGAAGAGTCGATTCTGAATCGCGTAACTGTCGAGAGAGAACCCGCGGCAAGCAAGCGTCGAAGTCTGGCTATCTCCTGCTCAGTGAGAGAAACTGCTGAAGAGTCGATCCAGACGTCGATGTAGAAGCACCGATCTGCGGTGCTAGTAAGAACGGCGTGAAAGATGCCGCTTCTTATAACATCAGAACTCAATGTGGCCGACCTTGTCGCAGTAGGAGCAGTGAGGACGACTACTGCCAGATGGAGGACGACCACCACCACCTGTGGCAGCCGCTGGAGGTAGTGTGCTGAAGCGTGGAGTAGCACCACGCAGGCAAACGGAAGCCATCGGTAGGCGGCGCTGGACGGCGCGGCGACCAAGGCAACGAAGTCTAACGGTACCGAGCGCGGCGGTTAGATCAACGTTTTTTTTTTCACGGGCCGCTTTAAAAGGGAATTCGGCCCAGCCGGCCGGCCGGTTTAAAAGGAAATTCGGCCCAGCCGGCCCAGCAAGGAAACCTAGGTTTCCCTTTCAAGAATCCACGGCAGAGGTGGCTGGGTGGCTTGGAGGCGGCGGCGACCCGGCGTCGGCGGGTGGCGACGGCGGCAGCGTTCCCGGCGACTTCTTTTCTCTCGGCAGTGCGCTTCTTCTTCTCCCCGATGCCTCGGCCTCTCCTCCTCTCTCCAGGCGATCGAGTGATGGCGAAGGCCCGCGCAATAATGGCGGCGGCGGCGGTGAGAAAGCGTGGCGGCGACGGAGGCGCCGGAGGACCGCAGCAATGTGACTGCTCTCCGGTGGTGGCGACTTCGGCGTCAGCGGTGGCAGCGGCTACTGATGAAGCGGGTCTCGAGGCGTCGAGCTCCGGCCGGCGGAGGTTGTGGCGGCGGCCGGGCGACCTCGCGGGCCGGGACAGAAGCGGGCGGCGGCGGCGCTTGGCGATGGCGGCGGCGACAAAGAAAGGAAGCAGCGTCGTGGCAACCATAGCGGCGGCGGCCGGAATGGCCGGGCGACCTCATGGCGGCGGGACGGACGGAAGCGGCGGCGGCGGCCATCAGAAGCGAGGAAGCCGGCCGGCGGCTCTTCGGGCGAGGCGGCCATTCATCGCAGAGGAGGCCGACGACGCGTCTCGAGACCGGAGGCGCATCATCATGTGAAGATCGATCTGAGCGGCCGCGAAGCGACAAGCGAAACCCTAGGTTTGCTCTGATACCATGTTATGATTGTTGCTTGTATTCAATATGAGGCCAATGAGCCAATATATATACACAATGAGATTACAGATAAGGAAACCAAATCAAATCATATCTCTAACTATATCTCTAATTATATCTCTAACACTCATGACAGACTGAGATTCATTTTTAGTACATATGCAACTCATTCTCGATACTATCTACACATTTTTCAAACAAATTTTACTACTGCAATTAGATAGTACATTAAAGTTGTTTTAAAAGGTTAACTTTTCACAAATGTATGGACCCCGATCAATGATGACAATGAACAAAAGATTCATATTTGATAAATCCATATGCTAGACAGCTAGAGAGCACCCTTTAAATGATGTCCTTACCCTTTCATTTGTGTGCTACCGAACTATGGCTGGAGTAACTAGAATATGCTTTCTTTCTTTTCTACTAACTACTGCCATGAATATGTCAAAACAATTAAATCATTTTAGTGAACAGACCACAAACCTGCCATATGTGTATTGGGCCCAGAAATCCCACCCACTCTCGTTCAGCCTGGTTGAATAGAGACTTGATCAATTCAAATAATCCTTGATCCGCTTTCTTCTGCATTTGAATATCGGACAAGCTGAAACCCCAGTCAGATACTTGCAGCACAGCTTCCTCTACAAATGGTTGTGCATCTCCCTGGCGCACAGACTCTGCAACATCCTTTTCCCAGAATGCATTGAACATAGGACCTTCCAGTAAAGTTTTGTCCTGGGTAATGCACAACGGATTATTATTTTCCTATTTGACATGAAAAAGGGCCAATGCTCAAGCTTGGGAAATCACCATTTGTTTCAGGCTTCATCAAAGGAATGACTAAAAGGCATAAGGATTTTTAAATTAGCACCAAGCAGCATTGGACAAATCAGTTACTAGCACTTTCATGCAGCAAAATAATGCTGAGGATGTTGCTGTCCTTTTGTGGAACTGATGTTACAATTATGGTAGCACACAGACAAAACGACAGATGTTGGGAGTGAATCAGAGGGTGCTTGCAGTGCAGGCATAAAATACCAATGGCAATAACAGTATATAAATGACAGTCCACTCAAGAGCTCTAGCTCATCATGTTCTATCCATACTTCTATAATGATAACCAAACTAGTTTATCAGCATATTAATTGGGTCTTGAATTGGGTAAATAAGATCATTGGAGAGTTGAGACACATTTTTTTTTTAAAAAAAACATTGTTTATCTTTAAAAAAAATCTATTTAGATCAGAAGTTACTCTTTTCCTAGCCACAATCCATTGCCAACTTTTTCTTGTATCATCGTGTGAGGTACAAGATACCACACCACACATCCTGCATCTGGTTCACCTATATGTAATGAGGGCGGGGATAGTACAAAAAATAATGGTACCAGTCCCTATCGTTCCAAAACAGCATACCAAAGTTAGCACCAGAACCTTAAGATAGTACATAACACTGATAACAGTGTACCTTCTTTCCCAATGACAGTGACAACCAACTCTCAGGCTGTCCTTGCTTTCCAGAAAGGAAGCTTCGGTGATAAAGAGGGTAGCAGTGATGGAAACCTCCGAGCTAAAATGTGCATTACTTTCCGTTTAGTTGACCATCTATCCCATGTTTTATGTCTCTCATCCTTGGTCATCTTGGAGTCATATGGATTTGCCATAGGTGCGAACATTGCTGCGCCTGGATTCGGGCAATATGTCAGCCATGAGCATTCAATCAAAAGCATAGAGTATATTCATAAAACATGTAAGATCTATGTTCTTGGAATACATGCCCAAAAATATTTTTGACTGAACAGAACTACAGCTTAAGATGAAGTAGTGATAAACATGGAACTAGAAAAGTCATTACTATAATACCATGTTTTGAGAAAATTAAGGTTCCAAAGAAGGAACAGGCATATCCGCATATGGTACTCTGAATTAGAAGCATCTCCAAATGCACTTGTGCTTAATAAATGAAACATAAGCATCCCATTCTTTTCAAGCCAAAAAGATGCTAATTTTAAGAGTATCTGAAAAACTGCTTATCCCCATAAGTTCTGTAGGAAACAAACTTGCCTGAATGTAAAACTATGGCCAACATTAGTGTATTAAGTCACAAGCATTTCTAGAAATGAATCTTTAAATGTCCATAAGCATACGCAAGTTATGATATCAGATACTCACAAGCAGAAAAATAGCCCTGCCTACTGTGGTATCAGCATCACAACCAATTTGTCAAAGTAAGGGGAGCATGTATGTACTATGTAGAACAGGACAAGACTATAAATAGAGTAATCCAAAAGAACATAGTAAAGCATCTGAGGTAGGTTACCTGCCACTCGGTCAGGAATGTAGCGAAGAGCACTCCAAGCATGCATGCCACCTCCAGAATAGCCCACAACCCAGAACTTGTCCACAATCCCGAGGGCATCAGCCAAATGAAGCATGTCTAGAGCAGAAGAATTGAGATTTCGGCCTGGATGACGATCACTTTCACCAAAGCCAGGAAGATCATAGGTCACAAGTCGTGCCCCAAATTCCTCTAGAAGAGATGTGCTGATTCCAGGGATTCCTGCATAGGAAGGAACAATGTACTAATGTAGATCAAATATGCAGCATGGTGATGTCAATACAATAATCCAGAAAATATGTAAAAGTTGTTATTACCTGCTAATCTTGATGAAAGAAAAGAATGGGGACCAATAAGTGAAAATCTTGCCCGATCAGCTGAGACTCCTTGTTCTTCATAAGCCAGATGGCGTCCATCAGGAAGTTGAATTCTTGTAGCATTTGGGGGGCTTATGTAAAGATTCTTTGGATGCTCTACTGGAGTTTCATCGCCACTCCCTACACCCAATACTGCATAGAAAATATTATCGTTAATTAGGCAAAGTAGGAGTAGTCAATTGATTCCTACATGTACAACTATTTTGCTGGTTACAAGAGACCTCTTTTGGTGCATTGACAAAATCATTGTGTAATGTAAAACTAGTAAATTGGATATATAAGCATTTGCAATGGCACTGCTGGATAGATATTTTACATTCTTTGTGTTCGCCTATAAGCTACTGGAAAGCCATGCTGCTAAGAGGATAACAAGAATGAAGTCACCATAAATTTCGAATATAAAAAATCCCTAACGTTGAGACATTGAACAGCCACTTGGCAAGCCAGAAACTTTATGTTTACACCGAAACCAGAATGCTACAATAATCCATTAGAAATTAGTAAGAACGTCAATAAAGCCAAAATAAACAGCTAGGTTGACTCGATAGTAAAACAATTGACTGCCCATAACATTAGCCATTAGTTTGATTCAGCAGATCAAACAGAATTTCCAAATAGCCGTCGACCATCGTGTACTGTTGTGCCTTTCTACATCGTCCACACAATGCTGCCCAAGGGCCAAGCACACTAGGCATGGATCCCACATTCGAAATTTTCCCGTCGCGAATATCACACACTTTGACCTATTACAGCGCAACATTCACAAAAACAAAGCGCGTAAAGAATGAGAGAGAGCTCTGCCTTTCGTACTCTAAAAAAAAAGAGAGAGATCGATTCCGAAATTCAAAGCTAACTCACAAAAGAACGCTCATTTCCCATAGTTATTCAGTTAGATCCATCCCCTCAAATGACCAAATACGTGCGTACACGCGCATATCATGATGCGTGACGACACAAATCACACTACACGCTCAGCCGGAAACAGAAACCTACACGCACGCGAGGTAGAGAAGAGCCGCGGATGAGAGATCAGCGGCGATTACCGAGGAGCGTGACGAATGCGACTGCGGCAACGACGAGCCAGCACCTCACGGGGTCGCGGTCCTCGGGGAGGTACTCGTTCATGAAGCTGAGGCGCTTCCCCGCGGCCACCGCCGGCCGGCGGATCCGCCGCGCGAGCTCGCTGTCCTCCGCGCCGGCGAGGCTCTGCGCGGCGACGTCCCACAGCCCGCGCCCCAGCTCCCGCAGCATCTCCGCCGTCGACTCCGCGAACCCCTTCGCCTGCTGCGCCCACCCCTCCTCCTCCTTCCCATACCATGCGCCCCCCACCGCCGCCACATTCGCCGCCGCCGCCGCGGGCGCCACGTTCCCGCCGACGCCGGGGAGGCGGACGCCCGTATCACCTACGAGTGTGGCCAGCTCCTCGTGCCACGTCATCGTCGCCGCAGCCGCCATCTCGCCGCCGATCACTTGGTGCGTACGTGCCCCTGTGTGTGTGTGTGTGTGCGCGCGTGTGCGTTTGGTGCGTGTAAGAGAGTTTCGTAGCGAGGAGGATGAGACGGGGAAGAGGGGTTGAAATGGAGTCAAATCGGAAAATATATGGCTAGTTAGTGGGTCCCACCTGGGCGCATCCCACCGGGATGGGCGTGTTTGGGTGGTTTTTCTGGTCGGTTGCTCCGGGGTTGCTTTCTTCTCCGAGAGCGTCTACGGATCCATCATGTAGGACAGCATGTGAGTGTTGAACCGTAACTGTTGTCTATTAAATAACTTGTTAGGTGTCGTACGTTGTAACAACAAAAATTAATTTTTATACTAAATACTACTTTAGTGTCCGTAAATTGCTACAAAATATCTCATAAATATAATAATTTATCAAATAGATATAATATATCTCAATTCGTTGAGACGAGCAGACCAGAGGCGGAGAGGAGGAAGTGAGGCTCGTCCAGATCCGACCGATAGAAGCGGCGACGGGGGAGGGGGCGGAGGCACGCATGGAGCGGAGTAGAAGAGCGAAGGTGGAGGCAAGGGCGCAAAGGAGGAGGAAGCGCAGGTGGCGTTACAGGTGATGCTGGGAGCACACGATGCGAAGAGATAGTTTACTAATAACGTGGCCCACATATCAGTAGAGAAAGACAAAGGTGGGAGGGTGGGGAGGACGGACGACCACCAACTCTAATTTTTAAGTAGTAGAGATAGTGATTTTTTTGCAAATATACATTCTTACTCAAAGGAATAGAAGTTTATTGTTGCTTGATTAGGTCAACTAAAAACAACCGAGAGCCTTGATTGAAACAATGATCAGGGTACTAATTAATGAACAATTGGGGTCTACACGCAAGAAAAGGAAGCACATTTCAGATGTATACATATGCTAACTTTTACAATTCTTAAGCTCCCAACAAATATCAGTTAAGAATTTCTTTGTGAGGCGTACAAAATGCCTAGCAAAGTGATAGCATGATGCTACTATAGTCGACGTAGTAGAATTTTTGGCCTAAATAGCACTATTTCGAGGTGCAATTGTGAGAGTGGCTCTCCTCGCGCGGCATTAAAAAATTTGGCACCTCGTTCGCACGACTACCGTGTGGATGAGCCTCGTCCACACCGCCACCGTGCGGACGAGGTGCCACATGTTGGCGTGAGGCTCGTCCGCACGGTGGTCGTGAGGACGAGGTGCCAAATTTGCAAATATTGTGTGAGAAGAGCCCTTCTCACAATTACGCCTCGAAACAGTGCCATTTATGCCATCAAATTGACATAGTAGGACAATCTCTTCATGGAAGTTAGGAGTTGCCTCCCGATTCAACAATGTTTGTTGCTCTCTATCTCTGGTATCACTATCTATGCATCCACTCAACTACGTGTCATTGATTCCCATCCAACGCCTGGAAACCATGGCTAAACAGAATTACTACAACAAACTGCATGTTTTCCTCTTCAAAAGGTTCGCCCTACCCATAATTGTTTTTCACTATGATGTGGCCGAACTGTGTGCAGAAATAACCAATTACTGCAATAAAGATAATGTTGGTATTAAGTTTGAAATGAGCAAATATGAAATGGGAACCAAAAGACAGTGAAGATTACTATATGAGTTAGCACTCCAAGAAGGGTTAAAAATTAAGGTGAACTCAACAAGCATTTTGACGTGTAGTCAAAGATTCACCATCCCTAACAACCCTAAGCATTTTGCAAACAAAACATATTCTAGTATAAATTTCTAGTATCGTAAGCAAGAAACATTGAGACAAACAATTTTTACTTTTGAGCACAATTTTGCATCCAAACAGAAAAATAAGATGCACTTGAATCATATGGAATAATTTACATTGAAGATAACTGCAACCTCGACACATCAAGTAAATCGACCTCAGTACCTTTTTCAGCTCAACTTTAGGAGGTTGCTCCTTGTAAAAGCTTGGCATAGGTGTTGCCTTAAATGCCAGGCTCTTCCTAAGCAATTTGATCTCAGCCTCTTGGCTCTCCTCAGTAATGAATCAATTTTCAAAACAAAAACATACAAGTAGTCCTCACATTAGATTTCCCCTGCAAATTCGTAAGTAAGACACAACTATGATTGTTCAGTATAAGTAAAGAAAAACCGGGCAATGAAAATATGAATTAACATAACGCCTCTATGAGAATTCACGCACCTCCTTTCGCTTCTCAGCACGCTCCTCCAATCTGAAACTAAAGCCAACGGCGGCAGCACTCTTGCATTGTATTAGTACTCCTGCAACAACACCAAATAACAGCATTGCATATTAATAACATAGGACAGAATAAATGGACAACTATCAGGGAAATAAGAATGTTTACAATGTGGTTGAGTGTGCATCATCCTCTGTTTTCCTTGGCAGCGTCAGTTTCAAAGGTTTGCTGGTGTTCTCATTTGACATGTTTTCCAATATCAACCATTTTAGTCCAAACAAACACCTAGACATGATGAAAATGATGTTTGTTTTCTATTAATGAATTAGTTTAATAGTACACTGGGCTGCTAGTTATACCATTTTTAGCAAGCATCCCAACTGAGGTGAAGACCCAAACGCCCCACATTAATTGTGCGTACTATTTACACAATAACTGAACTTACGATCCAGAAGCAAGAAAAAGATGGCCTAACATGCAGGTTGATAATATGACTAACACTTACTCATGGACTTCAAAAGAAGAATCATTTAGAGTGGCAGTATTATCTTTGTGTAGTCTCATTTGGATATAAAGGTGAAACACAACGAGGTATGCAATCGACATCTCAATTTCATATAATGTTGCATTTCTCGGATCCAAAATATAGGATTGAACTCAACCTTAAGTTAAACTTGAATATGTGCATATGACCTTATTACACATTTGTGTATGCACACATTTAGGGGGAGTTTTATCCTATACTTTGTAGTTTCATTAGTATTGATCCATATTCCAGTCTCCACATATATTGGGATCTTTACGTTGAAACAAAACCTTTGAGTATACAAAACTTGTGTAGTTCGTATATACTCATGTTATGAGTATATAGAACTTGTGTAGTTCTTGTATACTCATGTTAGAGTATATATAACTTGTGTAGTTTATATATACTCATTTGTTCTCTCATTTATCATCATTAAATTTATGAGAATTTTAGTGGTTATCATCAATTACCAAAGAGGGAAAGATTGAGGTATCTTGTCCCACCATTATGAGTTAATGGTATGGTGTGGTAATTAATGATGATCACATTGTGGAACTAACATTTTCCATGAGTTGGATATATAGGTTATGTTCTAGGATGATGAAGACTTGGGATGATCATGAGTTGATCATCAAGTCAAGAGCTTGGTGTAAATGATGCATCATGAGTTGATGCTTATCAAGAAGAGATGATCATGAGTTGATCATCAAGACAAGAGAAGACTCATCATGTGTTGATGAAGGTCAAGTGAAGGAATGCATCATGCGTTGATGCATGTGAAGAATCGGGATGAAGAAATCATCATGTGTTGATGATGATCAAGACAATATCCCGAAGTGAAGAAATCATCATAAGTTGATGATTGTCAAAGTCAAAGACCCGGACTTGAAGTGTTGATGTGCGTCATCAAGCTTCAAGAAGATGCAAGGCAACGGTATGACTAGCTAGAGCTAAGGATGTGTTCCTAGTCTTTTACCGGTCTTGGTGTTTGGTTGGAAGACCGGATTGCTAGTATAGGTTGCCGTACTATTAAGAGGGATCTTGACTAGTAGTTTGAGTTAGTCATGTGTTGATAGCTCATTATATTTGCTCTAGCTCAACGAGGCATGACGCTATTTATTTGCGAATGTGTTTTGCAAATAATCGAGGCTCATGCATAACCCTTGAAGCATGTGACTTAAGTTTGCAAATGCGTTTTGCAAATGGTGTAAGTCCATGTACCTTTTTCCTTGTGGTATGATTCCAAAAGTTGGCAAATGTGTTTTGCAACTTGTTGGGAATCTTGCTTGTGACCTTTGTTGGCATGGCTTGTCAATTAGCAAATGTGTTTTGCAATTGAAGTTGTTGAAAAGCCATTTCGATTTCACAGAAAATCGAAAGTTCCGTGACTTTAACGGCGGAAGTTCCGCACCTTGATCGTCCGATTTTCAGCGGCTTGATTTTTCCAGAGCGGCGGTTTAGGGGCTTAGCCGATTTTTAAGTGCGGAAGTTCCGCAGTTACTGGCGGAACTTCCGATTATCGCTGTTCAAATCCGTGGTTCGCTTTTTCCCAGAAGCACCATTTTGGGGACTTAGCTGAAAATTCGATGTGCGGTAGTTCGCTATGTGTTGAGCGGAACTTCCGAAGATCGAACTTCCAAATTTAGTTGGCGGTAGTTCCAAGACTAAAAATCAAACGGCTAGTTTCTCGTCGACATAGCCGCTTGGGGTGTTTTTCTCTCTCATGCGGTAGTTCCAGATTTGTACTAGTGGAACTCCGATTTCCTGACTTTTAGGGTTTGTCTCCCAACGGCTAGTTTTTGTGTGTGGACTATATATAGCCACCTTGGCGGTTGGGAGAAGTTGTCTGTGCCATTGTTAAGTGATATACTCATTCTTTGAGCTAAGAGCAAGCCTTTATTCTCTTTTGTGCATGTGTTGCACTTAGTGAGATTAGAGAGCAAACCCTAAGTGCATGTGTTGCCTTAGGTAGTGGATTGTGTATCCACGTGAGCGTTGACACTTGATTAGTTCAAGTGAAAGTTTGGATTTGTTACTCTTGGTGTTTGCCGACACCTAGACGGCGTGGAGGCGTGCGTGGCGGCGGTGATCTTCTCAAGAAGCTTGTGAGAAGACCCGCGTGTTTGTGAGTGGTTTGGTGCTCGCCATCTCCGGAGTGGAGGAAGAGCAACCATAGTTGAGCGAGGTGTTGGTTCGGTTTGGAACGGTCCAAGTGTTGGACTTACCTCGGAGGTGTGTGCTCATTTGAGGAGCCGGTCCAACGTGGTTGGGCTTACCTCAACGTGGATTAGGGAGACCAAGAAGTCTTGAACACCACGGTAAAACATAATCGTGTCATCTTGTGTTTACTTGTGCTTTTCTTTGAGCAATTTACATTCTTGCTTTAATTGCTTATATATCTTGTATGATTGCTCATATTGTATTGTGTTCATATTGTCGATTGCACTTAATGAGCCTAGTTGATTTAGGTTTTAATTGAGCAAAATCAATTCGCTATTAGCTTCCGTGATTTATATATTAGCACTAATGATTTGTCGCATATGATGGCAACGAATGCACATAGCTCATCATTTTTTTGTCAAGCAGACTGCAAAAATAGAATTACATATGTATGTATAGTCGCTTGAAGACACATTTTTATGAAGTATGATATATATAGGATTATTGTGTTGTAGCGCAAATCAAAATTTCGTCCCTGTGTTAGTTGGTACTGATCCACTGTATCTTCCTTGTTGGCTAACATAGGAGATGAACGAACTACATAATTGAAAAAGTTATCCTCGCATTTCAAATGAAGGAAGACTACAATAGAGTTATGTATGGAGGAAATGATCATACTTGTCGAGTATTCCTTGCGAACGTCAAGTCGTGATCGCTTCGACTAGGGAATCAAGATATATCACGTTGTTCCTCTTGGGTATAATGACTAAAAGGATCCAGTGGTACCTACTCATGTATGTCGCTATAACTATTAAACCTAAGTACAAATGAAATTTGAATAGCAAATAGTGAAGCACTTACCCTCGGTTGTAGGGCACCGTGATGTAGTCCTTGCGATTCAAGAAGCAATGTCGTTATATAGTTCTCGACGAAGGTCGCGTCGCTGGATGGTTTGCATAGATACCACGTGTGGGTCGAGGAAACCCACTTCTGCCGCCTTCCCGCATTTTTCATCATGTATCTATACATAAGCAATGAGTTGCGATATTTATCGGTATTACATGAATGTAGAACTTGATTGTACACACTTACAAAGGTCCAACATCGTAGAAGCGAGGCGCCGAGGGCTTCGAGATTGAATAGGTTGAATAAGTCGTTAAAGCCCACCACGGTTGTCCTACCTGCTGAAGAAATGCTCATCCTTGTATGCGACGGTGATTCCAAGATCGCACCCTTCTTTGCGGTATTCGCAAGTACTGTGCATGCAAAGCCCGACAAGCAAATCCAGCGTGGGCTAATTGTGCGTTAGGGCACAACGGTTTTCCGATGGAGTACTTCCGTGCTTCGGGACTTGGGAGGCGGCTTAATGTTCGCCGATTTCGATTTGGCCTTAACGATTGGCAACGTCTTCTGCGAGACGACTCGGAACCGATACGGTAGCACGCTTTTGTTGTTCCTTCGCGCCTTCTCCACGGAACCGGCGAGGTGGCCTTCGAGGCGAAATATGAGGTGGAGTCATGGAGGGTTCCGCTGGAGAGGAATGGTCCTATCGAGATTGCGGCATCGCTGGTCCAGACGATGTCCGCCTTGGGCCACCGGATAAAACTGCATACGGCATCCCCTAGTGTTGTGATCTCTTCGTCGGGCGAATGTCCAATGGACGGCCATGAAATGTTGATGTACCATGTCCACCTCCACCCTTGCGTAACCATGCGCCACCGACACCGCGGCCGCATCGCTTCCTTCCTCGGTATGGATGCACCATCCCCGCCCACCTCAATAGGAATGGACCCAACTAACCTCGCTTGAGCTTGCAGCCGTCGGCTCCTACAAAACGATACACAATTAGCTAAGGCGCCCTATAGGTCTATCTTTGGTGCATTCCATAGATGTACATTACCTTGATGCGTCTATCGGTAATTGGTCGTCGTCATGTTCAAAATTATGCGTGGACGCGACACTACTCCGATGTCGAGGACTTGTTCCCGCAATAACAGGCGGCTTGCATCGGTTATGAGTACTTGATTCGCTTGATCCTCGCAAACTTGCTATCTCGCCCTGAAATTCGCCTTGCAGCGCTCCAACCGATTGTCGATTTCGGCCTTGGATCTCTTCCTACTTCTATACATGAAGTAGTCGCTCATAATCCATGTACCCAAGGTACGTTAACCCCTTGCCTCGCGTGCGACCCGGTGCTCCTTGTTTCTAGGGTAGAGATAGTATATCCTTCTCCCGTGTTCTTGGAAGGAGCCTTCGAAGTTTGGGCAATCAATTCACGCTGCAAGAGGTCATCATGTTATTATAGTCACTATGAAGTTATGGACTTATAAACAAGTAGGTAGTTCGACATATTTACCACACGTTGGGACACTTCCCGTCCGCGGGTTTGGGAAAGTGACGCGCCATCGACGAGACTTTTGCCCTCGCTTAACCGTGCACGGAACGCGGTGTGTGATATCGTGAAATAGATTCTCCTCCTCCGCCTCCCATTGCGCGGATTTAGCCGCTGCACTCAGCCGGTGCCGAGTCCGTGGGGGTGAGTGTTTCGTGCTCGGATTGCTTTGTGCGCCGCACTTTGCTCCTTAAATTCATCCGCCGCCTTCATAGCCACAAAGGCGCTCCATGTTTCCGCCAAGAATGGAAACTTCGTGAAGGGCGCCTCACTCTTGTTCACGCATCGCGTGACAAGAACGCTCTTGAAGGTCCTCCACGCGCGACACATGGAGAGCAAGGCATGCCGCTCGATGCGCTTCATGTCTGCTTCGATAGTGAACTCGCTTGAAAGGTCTTCCACAAAGACGCTGCCTCGATCTTTTGTCGAGACTTCCACTTTGGTGTGGTGATAGGACCTTTTCCTTGCAAGTATCCCGCAGATGGTCCGGAATCTCGCCACGATGCCGGGGACTCGAGGGACCCTAACGCCACCGACTCCGTGATGGTCGGCCGCCCACAGCAATTTCGATATTCCTCTACCATCTCGCTTATGTATCTGCAAGGCTCGGTGACGGCGCGAAGACGGCGCCGCCATGTCCGCTTCGGTGATTTGCGCGCGAAGACGGTGCCTCTCGCCATCTCGCTTACTTCCTATCTATATAAGTTACGCACGCAATTATTACATAGTATATAATATATGGAAATTGCACAAAAATATAAACAAATATAATCAACGCTTGCCATCTCGAGTAAAATAAAATAAATTGCCATCGTTGTACCATAAGAATCATCACGCTCCTGTGTTTACCTGCAGATAGTCAAGCACCCTAAGTATCGAGACTACCCACACCAACCTAGGTTAACCGCATCTTGGTTTTTCAAGTCACCTAGGCTAACCTGCATTAGTCGGACCGGATACCCATGATACCTAGGCCAACCTAGTAAATCAAAGACCGCCTTACTTCCATAGGTTTTCATCATTCGGCACTATACCTCAAGTTTCAGATGCGAAAATATTGATCAAGAACCGATAACTACAAGAGAGATTTTTCTTAATAAATGCGTAAAAGTGAATGAAATGAAATACAACAGCTTATAAACTAAAATTGTAAATACACGGAAACAAACTCATAGTTTCCAAAGATTTTGTATTTTAACATACACTTTAGTCATGGACTAAACTCTCGATAGCATTTTGTATTTTTTAATACATTATTTACAAGCATAGTGTGTGTTAGTAGCATTTTGTTCTTTCTCTTCTCTAGACCACCGAGCATTCTCTTTTCGACTAATTGAGTCACTTGTGTAAACAAATTGAGGTCCTGCTTGGGGAGTCAGTAGCTTTTATGAAAAATCTGTTTGGCTTTCTCGAGCTACAAAGTAGCAAGAGTCGATGGTCGTAGCTTTTTATGAAATGTCATTTGACAATTTGGCTTTTTGTTTGGTCGACTGGTCGCCTAATGGAAGAAGGATGAAATGTCGGAAATATCCTTAAGGGTTCAAGACATGTTTGTGTGTCGATTTAGTGTAAATAATTGAGGAACATTTTGCAACATCAAAAATCACATATGTGTTTGCTTGTATTCAGATAGTTCATGTTGAGATCATGTTCATGTTCTTTTTCGGATTTGTAACACACCAACACACAAATTGTAACATTTCGATCCAACCAAAAAGAAAAGTGTGATTAATCAAACACAAACACAAACACAAACACTAAAAAAGCTGTGATTAGCCAAATTGTAACGACTTGTTGTACTAAGTTTCAAACAATTGAGCAACATTTTGCACCATCCAAAATCACATGTAGATATGTATGTACACGTTTCAATTATTATTTTACAGTTGAATTGACGATAACAAGAATCCATGAGCATAAATCAACCAAATCTAAACTTTGGCTCACAATTTTCATGCTCACACAATACATTTGGGAGTTACATCTCTAATATTTTCAATTTAGGATGCTCAATCAACACTACATATATGAAGAAATTCTTTTGTCACCAATGAGTCTTGAATTACTTTTTTCCTTTAGCATACCATTTATCGATGATCTACACAAGAACAAAGACTTGGATGATCAATTCCCATGTACAAAAAGACTCATGGACATATACAAGGGCGGGCCTTGTAAGTAAAACAACTCGAATACAAAACTCCACATTACAATAGTTTACATGGTTTATCTTCCAGCATGTATACAAACCAAATAAATTCAAGATAGTACATAAGCCATCTATGACGTAAGAACATCTTTATAGACGATATGTTTGGTGACTGTCCGGCAGATGCGAAAGTCTTATCCTTTTCCTATGAAGCAAGTATTCGTATATTGCTCCTAGCAATAGCTCATGAAATCGCAACATAGAGTTGTCAACGTGAGAAAACAGGACCTGGGAGGTACACACCAACATTCGGGATAGTTTGGCCTTGCGCCTTATTAATCGTCATAGCAAAACTTAGCTTGATTGGTAACTGCTTTCTCTTGAACTTGAAGGGGAATATTTCATCATCAGATGGGCATAAAGGTATCCGGAGTAGAAAACCCCTCTTCTCGGCATGTTGTCCGAGCACTATTTTGGCATCAATAGTATTCTTTTGAAAGCCTCGGACTACCAATCTTGTCCCGTTACACAATCCATTTACTAGATCCAGATTCCATAGCAATATAATAGGACAATAATCTTTAGCTTGAGCATATGTGGAGGCAAACCATTAGGCGTGAGAGAATTCAAGAATTCGGAGGGGTAGTAGTTTTGTGGATCGTCCTCCGCACGATCAAAACTGTGATAGATTATCTCCTCCCCAAGAAATCGATCGATCAGCTTTATTTTTATCGTATCAACACACTCATTACGTGTTGCTAGAATAGCTCGAGAAGTAATGTAGTCCGGATCGGAGATATTTGTTTCGGACATTGGGAAGACATTCTCTATAAGGTTGTTTATGTCAGACTCCTCGCTAGTGTATGTAACACATATCTCGTCTGGAAGCTGCACATAATCATCTTCTACGGTTTCTTCAGTACCATTGCTAATTCTCAGAAGGTAATTAACAAACAATGGATCGTTTTGATCCCTCATGTTACGAATAAGCCTTAGTTGCCTCATGCTTTCCCAAAGGTAAGACTTGCAGAGCGTGGCATCAGTTATCTATGCCCTTGTCCCCTTCCGAACAACAGGTAGCACCTGCCTGAAGTCACCCCCAAACACAACCGTCTTCCCCCCAAAAGGCAAGTCATGTCGACCCGTCATGTCCCTCATACTATTGTCAAGGACCTCGACCGCCTGCCTCTTTGTCATGGAGGCTTCATCCCATATTATTAGGGTTGCCTTCCGAAGAAGTTTAGATGTACCACTTTGCGTGGTGAAGTTATATGTTGCACTATTTTCAAGGTTTAAGGGTATCTTGAACCCCGAGTGCGCAATCCTACCACCAGGCATAATGGAGGCTGCGACGCCTGACGTCGCAGTTGCCACAGCTATCTTTCCTCACCTCGAAGCTTTGCAAGTAAAACTTTGTATAGGAATGTCTTTCCCGTGCCTCCCGGCCATCAACAAAGAATACGCCCCTGTCATCGCTGTCAGTCGTGGCTAGTATCCCGTCATATGTGTACCTCTGCTCAGGGTTGAGAGAAGATGTTAGAGATATGTGGTCTTGGTCTACCTCAATCGTGGACTCCTCGATGATATCCCTAGCCTCACCACCAGTATAGTCGTGGGTCTCATCGATGTTGGGAAGAGGGAACAATGTTATATCCTTCCCCATCGATTGGAGCATATCTCTTATATCCAACAGTACCATTTGCTCGACTGCACGCAGACACCCTTGGGAGCGACGAAAGTCATCTGACATTGCTTCGAGGTGCCTATCCCAGAGACCGTGCACATCTTTAGGCTCGCAATACACCAATATCGTAGAGAAGAGCCTACAAAGCGCGGATGGCATCTGGAATACTTTGGTCTCATTAAGGGGAGAGGGATGCGCCATAGGGGAGACTTCGGTTCGGCGGTGGGCGGGGTAGGGGCAAGGGGCGAGGGCGGGTCGGCGGCTTGCGGGAGCGAGGGTTGATGGTGGCTCGGTGGCGGGCTAGAACGAGGGTTGATGGCGGCTCGGTGGCGAGCTAGGGTGAGGGTTGAGGGAGTCTCAGCTACGGGTTGGGGCGAGGTGCGAGGTAGATGC
The DNA here is from genome assembly GCA_036346395.1 of Hsuehochloa calcarea. Classification (NCBI taxonomy): domain Eukaryota; kingdom Viridiplantae; phylum Streptophyta; class Magnoliopsida; order Poales; family Poaceae; genus Hsuehochloa; species Hsuehochloa calcarea. Next base: position 53,085,982 of record CM070598.1, read on the forward strand.
CAAGGGCGAGGACGGATTAGCGGTGGGCGGGAGCGAGGGGTGGCTGGCAAGTGCGGGGACGAGGGTTGATGGCGGCTCGGTGGCGGGCTAGGTCGAGGGAGGCTCGGCGGCGGGTTGGGACGAGGCGAGGTGGCTTTAGGATGCGAGGCGGATCGACTATGGGTGGGAGCGAGGGGTGGCGGGGCGAGACTGGCGAGCGGGCGGGTGGGTGGGAGTGTGAGCGGGGTAAACTCCAAATTATATAGTAGTTAAGATACGCGGAGTGGGTGGTCATATCTGTAAATACGATTTGAAAACATGTCGTATCTGCCAAAAATTCCAGCCGCATCAGCTAATTTTGAACGTATTTGGACACTTCGGTTTTAACTTTTCGGTCAGAAAAGCCGCAAGTCGTTTTTAACGGAGAATTTTTCTATAGTTTTTTTAAAGCTGTATATAACTTCATAAAGGCGCAAGCCGCCGCGAGGCAGCTTTCCGCGTCTTCCCACGACCCTCCTTTTGAATTTACCCCCGAAGTTAGGTGCAATTTACCAACATTCTGTCATTCAACAAAACCCCCTCTCTTCCCCGCTGCCTCCCGCCCGAAACCCTAACCCTCCCCGGGCCCGCTCCTCCTTCCGCTCCCCCTCCTCCCTCTCCCAGCGCCCATCTCCTCCCTCCTCCCGCGCCCGAACCGGCGTTGCCGCCCACCCTCCACCTCCCTCCTTCCCCGCGCCGGCACCGCCACCCTCCTTCCTCCTCCCGCACCCCTCCTCCTACACGGATGTCGTCGCCCTCCTCCCTCCCTGGCGCCTCCTTGACGCCGCTGGCCTCCTCCTCCTCCCCCAATTTGCTGCCAATCTTCCTTCCAAGCTCGGCGCCTTCACTAGTCCGCGCCCTCCTCCTCAACCCCTGTTGGTTGCCGTCCTGCCTCGCCACAGGCGGCGGCAACCCAAACCCTAGTCGCATGTCATTTTTATTTTCTTTTTATGTTATGTTTTTAATTAATTGTTTTTAATAATTATTTATTACATTAATTATTGTTAATTACAGTCTATTGTGTTAATTTGGTTAATTGTGTTAATTGTCGTGAGTTGCGTTAATTGTCATTAATTGCGGTCAGTTGCGTTAGTTATCGTTCATTGCGGTAGTTGTCGTTCATTGCGTTAATTGCCGCTAATTACGGTCAATTGCGTTAGTTATCGTTAAATATCGTTAATTACTATTAATTGCGTTAATTGTCATTAATTATAGTGCTTGTCGTCAATTGTGTTAATTACTATCAATTGCATTAATTATTGTTAGTTGTCGTTAAATATCATTAATTGCTCCCATTATTTGCCTCAGGAGCATTTCAGCTTTTTTTTCATCTCAGAAGTTACCGTTAGCCTACATAAAAGATAGATAACTAAACACTAAACTTCTTCAACTCAACCGTTTAACTCTACAGTTCAGCTGAAAACCGTTTTTCATAAAAGTTACGGTCTAAACTGACCCTTAACTCTGGACAGGACACGGCGTTTGTCTGTGTCAATGGGTCGCGGCACGTCGCGGCTTAAAAGCGGCCGTTCTTGCATGCGTGCCTGCGCGGTTGATTGCTCGTCGGACGTGGGTGAACATGGCCGAGGTGGTAGAGCAGTGGAGGCGTGGCTCCATCGGCCGGCTGGATGTTTGTATGCTTCCGCTGTTACCGTGGATGCTACACGATACTGAGTGGAGACGTGAAGCAAAGATGTCCTCACATGCATGATGTATCTTTTGATTAATGGCTTGTTTGGTAGCAACGGGGAAGGGGCTGAGAGTTTAGAGGAGGAAGTTCGCAGGGATAGACATGCGAGTTTACTTCTTTTTTGTGTGTCTCAATCCCTTGGTTAGTAGGATAGATCGGAAATCACGATGAAGTGTTGAGATGGGTCGATCTTTCATTAGAGAAGTAATTATCTTCCAATTCCCATCACCCACCCTGTGTTTAAAATGGTGGGAGTTGGGCTCCCAAACTCACACTCCACCTCCCATCTAAATTTCCATGTTCACCAACTAAACAAGATACTTCCTCTGTTCTTTTTACTTAGGTCTTAGAATTTGTGTCATCAAATACTCTAAAGTTTGATTGTCAATATGTTTAAAACTATTTAGAGTATTTTGCAAAAAAAAAAACTTATCAACAAATCAGGTAGTTTATCAAATACTCACTCACATCTCGATTTTTGCCTGTCACATGTCTGCAAATTTTATGTATTTGCAAACGGGAGCTTACGAACAAATCGAGTGGGGCCCAACAATCAAAACTCACTGAGCGGAGACGCGAAGCAAAGATGTCCTCACATGCATCATCGTAGCATTTTTTCTTCTTCTTCTTTGTTTAGAAAACGAGAACATGCGAGAGCAACTCACATATCTTTGATTAACCGCCTGTTTGGCAGCAATGGAGAAGGGTATGGGAGTTTAGAGGAGGGAGTTTGCAGAGGATTAGACATGCGAGTTTGCTTTTTAGTCTCAATCCCTTTTTGATAGGAGAGATTGGAAATCATGACGAAGGGTTGGGATGCGTTGATCTTTCATTAGAGCATGTACAATGTATGTATTTAGAGAGGTGTTTAGTAAAGAAAAATAAAATTTTCTTGCTACATAGGACAGATAAAGTGTTTATTTTGTAGCATTGATGTTTGTTTAGACACCAGTGATTAAGAGGTGTTTATGTATATAATTATATATAATTAATAGATAATACAATCATCTAAACACTCACAAAAGAGATACTTACATTAGAGAAAATGACTTTTACATATATTCTTGATGACGTGACTATATTCTCTTTCTTTATACACTCGTATATAATCATTTCGCATTGTGTATGCCCTTAGAGAGTAAAATTCTCCCAATTCCGACCCCTTCCCCTGAGTTTAAAATGGTGGGAGTTGGACTCTCAAACTCACAATCCACTTCCCACCCAAATTCCCATTTCCACCAACCAAATAAGATAATTGATAATCCCCACCACATAAATTCTCATTTCCTCCCACCAATTTCCTCCAACCAAACAAGTTGTTAAAGAAATTTTACAAAAAAACTCACCAACAAGTGGGGGAGTTTGTCAAAAACTCACTTGCATCTCGAATTTTGACAGTCACACGCCTACGAGTTTTATGTATTGCAAACCCTGCCCAGTGGTGGGAGTTTGGACACAAATCAAGTAGATGAAGTACATGCCAACAATCAAAAGTGAATGAATTTTATAAGAAAAATGTGGTCATTTTCATGCTCAAGCACTTGCTAGCCTTGATATACATTATCTTCTCCAAAGACTTGCAAAATTGAAGGAGGGGCCATAGCCCACGTTGCCCTTCATTAAGCTCCACCCCTGCCCCACCCAAGGTCAACTAACCATTTGACCGTACAAGCAGTATGTCCGTGATATTCCAACGTGGACCCTTTTATAACAATGCATCCTATTTGGTCATCTCCTTCACCCAGACCCAAAGCACCATTTCCTAATCTACTCGACGGCTCGTGGGCGACGCAACTAGGGTTCGAAGTGATGGTGCACCACCGCCTTCGGATCTGGGAATATAAGTTGACCCATTAGGGTGTGCGATTATAAATGGATCCACGTTGAAATGCAAACATCACATTGAACAGTAAGTTGGTTAAAACCTAGGTGGGGATTTAAAACAACATAAAACTCGTGGGAGTGTGATCGACAAAATTTGAGACGTGAGTTTTTAACAAACTATCCGGCTCGTGGGTTGGTTTTTACATTAAAAAAACCTTGATTTAAACAAAGAGTACGTAATTGAACCATGATCTCAACCATCGTCTCTACTCCCGGTGAAAATCGAGATAATAAACACATCTCACACATTTCGCGTGTGCTATATTGAGAATCTTTGATGTTCAATATTTATTTCACGTTGGCAGCAGTAAAGTTTTCGTTAATAAAAAGAAGAATAAAGTTGCCAAAAGTACTAGTAAAATGAAGGGAGGGTCACTCGCTACCATGTGGCACAGAGGAACCTGGATTCTAGCAGCATATTCAGGTAAAATGATCGTAAGACACGACCTTCAAGATGGTCAATTTCCGAATTGCATCGACGAATATTTTATGATAGAGTTGGAATTTCGATGAAAATGATTTGGGATATGAAATAATAAACACAATAAGTTTTGTTCGTGGAACGTTACTACTCCCACCGTTTCTAAATACTCGCCTTTTTTTAACCTTGATCAGTCAAACTTTATGATATTTAACCAATGATATTTTTCTAAATATTTAGATTGATCGTATTAAAATTGTATAGTTAGATTTGTAAAAAAAAATTACTTTTATAATATTATACTTTCATAAAACTTTACAAATATATTAGTATAAAATTAAAAGTTAAAGTTTAACCTTTAAAGACCTTAAAAAGTAAAAAAAAAGAAGGACTAAGTATTTAGAAACGGATGTAGTATTAATCAGACACTCGATAAGCCTCACAGTTACTCCCATATATCCTTCTGGAAACAACGGGTGAGCTGTACAAGACAAGAGGAAAGAAAGCATCCAGGAATCCTAAAACCCTTGAGATCGGAGGAAGCTGCTATCGTCATGCGGTCGCCGACGATCGAGGTGGTGACGAGCCATGAGCTGGGTTCTTTCTTAATCTGGAGAAAAGGACGGATTGGATAGATAACCAACCCATCCAATGGAGTCGTCGATTGGGATAAGGTGACATGTAAAGAATAACAACCTCGGCGAACCGACGGCGTAGAACGTGCCCGTGCTTTGGAAGGTTGACAAAAAGCCATGAGAGAGGCACGAAGGAACATGGCCATGAGCCAGGAAATTTTTAAATATCAAAATATGCTAAGTAGGAACATTTTACTATTATACATGAATAAATTAAAAACTATATAAAATATTTCATCAACCAAACGGGGGCTAAGGCTTCCATTAGTCCTCTTGTCTTCGTGCCTGACCACCATGTGTTCGGTGGCTAAAGGGCCGGACGTACGATCCTTCCATGATCTTCTGGAGCTTGGAGTTTGGCGGTGGTTAGTGCTTTAACAGCGACGTAGAGGCACTGCTGCTGCTGCATCCCCCAAGTTAACCATAGGGTCGTACTGCTGTGGATGCATGGTCCCCTCGATTCTATATATTCTCCTGAAATGTACAACCGTGCATGCAAAATAAAATTAACCTCATATGCCCTGAGATGAACATTTCCTAATTAAATTTGTAGTATGTATGTTATGAAATATGTACGTAATCTTCTGTAATCGTGTGGCACTAATTATTCTGCGATAAGGAGTTATTGTAATTTGAAAGCATCGGCACTTGTGGAACTACGGTCATTCTAGCAGAAGTCACTAACACCCATATATCATATAACTAGCAAGTTGTGTGTGCATTTGCACGACTGAATTTGTTTCGAAGTTTGTATAAATATTTGATAATATATTTACGTATCTTGTAGCCTATTTATACTTTTAAGATATTATAAACATTGCAGATGATAATATAAGCTTAAAGAAAATTACAAACTGAGGAACGTAATTGAAGTATGTGCTTTGATGAAAGAAAATTATTGAGCATAATAAGTTGTTAGGGTTATTAGAAGCTAACTACTCTCTATCATACATAGATCATATAGCTATATGTTCATATTCTTACTCTATTAGTTTTTTCCAAATTGTATGCATGTATATGTATCTCTATTTAATCTCAAATAATACGTTGATTATGTGTGTAAAAAATTATCTTATTACTTTATATGGTATAATGTATTAGAGTACCTTCCTCGCGCATACAACAATACACCATAGACAACCTACTTTGAACTTATCTTCCGTTACACGCTGGCTGGCCCACTAAATTGTGTGGCTTCTATCTTTTCTCGCCGTCGTATCTTTTTTGCTTCAACTTTCGATAGTAAGCCTAAATCTTGATCAGTCCATATCAACCACTACCCCTTCCAATGCAATACTTTACCACATAATTATTTTTTACTTCTCCCGAATTATTACTTAATGCTAACCATTACGACATCAATGCAATCGTCGTCGAACCCAGCTGGGGACACGTGTCACACACTCTCCGATGACCCCGAGTATGTTCCCTACGGCTGCGTCATCTCTACTCCAAGCTTTTTGCTCCTTTGGCTCTGTATGCCTGCGCTTCTATTCGTACGGATGCATGCATATACATACACATGCATGATGTTATACATGCTCAACGTCCTATTCTCTCATGTCGGTCGCTCATCTTCTTCGACGTTAGTCAACTTAACGTTGTGGTTTCCTCACTAACCGCGGTGACCCCCCATATTCACTAATGTCGGCATATCTGTTTTAGTCGTTGTCTAACGATACAGAGAATTTTGTCGTCATTGCCAGCGACGACGTGCCCCTCATCAGTGATGACACACTCCTAGCTACCCAATGGCCTCATATCGTCCATAACTCGTCTTCAATGTAAAGCTTCATCACCTCTCTGCTAGGGCTTCCCCATCATCGAGCTTCTTTGGCCACCAAAATCTTCAAACATACGAACGCTCACCACTTGTCATCGCAGCCATTGGCTCCTTCAATACTAGATTTTCTCTTCAATGGTTTCGGCGAGCAGCACAATATTGTCCTAATTGAACAGCTAAGGCGGGCAACACCATATTGTCCTCATTTTCGTCGTCGCCTCGTTCTGTCCACTTCCTCGTGGGTCAATGTCTTTTCGCATGACAGATTGATCCCATTGCACTCTTTCGTTGTCTCCTATCATACCATACATGCTATCATTGTTATAACTTTTTTATTTTTATTCAATTTTTTATTTTTTTTATTCCATAGGAAGCAATAGTAGAAACACATGATCTTGAGTGCGAACGTGATGACTTATTTTGTGTATCCTTTGACATCATTCATGTCATCCTCGTTATAACTTTTATTTAACATTTCAGTTATTTTTACTGGAGTTCATATACAAATCAAATTGCTAAATTTATTTAATTCATTCTGAATTTTAGTTATTTAGGGATTTTACTTTGAATTCTTACATAAATCAAATTATGAGAATTCTTTAATTTTTTATTCCGAATTCTAGTTTTTTATTGGAATTTGTATCCAAATCCAATTGATAATTTTTCTGTAATTTTCATTCCTAATTATAATTATTTAGGGACTTTACTTTAGAATTCGTATTTAAATCAAATTGCTATTTTTATTCCAAATTTTAGTTATTTTTTTGCTTGGATTTTGTATACAAATCTAATTGCCAATTATTATTTATTATTTATTTTGAATTATAATTATTGGAATTCACATCAAAATGAAAATGCTAATTTTATTTATTTATCCCGAATTTCAGTTTTGTTGGATTTTGTATACAAATATAATTGCCTGTTTTTGTTTAGTTTTTACCCCCAAATTATAATTATTTATGGAGTTTACTTAGGAATTTGTATGAAAATTAAATTGCTATTTTTATTTATATTCTGAATTTCAATTTTATTGTATTTGATAATGGCTCTTTTGCTTAGGAATTCGTGTAGAAATCAAATTACGGATTTTATTTTATTTGATATTTGAATTTCAGTTTTATTGTAGTTGACATGGACTCTTTCTTTTAATCTAGACTGGTATAATCTAGACCAACCACGATCGACGATGTATATCTTTTTCTTTTTGCATCGATTAACGTGAAAATTTCTAACCTTTGAGAGCGATCGTGTTAACTTTTTTTACTCTACTTTAATAAGATAGTAGATAGTTACAAATTAGTGTATTTTTTTTTCAAAACGAAAGTCCCTGATTTATATTAGATTGACTAAGACGTAGATGCACCGCAAGCCCAAATTAACCACAGGGTTGTATTGCTGTGGATGGTCCCCTAGATTATATTATATATCCTGAAATGTACAACCACGCAAATTCAAACATCATATGTGATGAACTGATCATCTTGTAAGTTTGTTTGTATCGTATGAAATATATGTGTATCCTCTGCAATCGTCTATCTTTTCTTTGCGCTGTGGGGCTATAACTTGATAGCAGCAGCAGGTGTGAAACTACGGCTGCCCCAGTAGAAGTCACTCAACACCGCAATTTCTTAACTAATAATATAAAAGTGTTTACCCCGTGCAGCGGGACGATCGTCTCACCCCCTTATACGAAAAAAATACAACGAACTCGAACTGCTCGAGTCCCTCACCCACCCTAACCGCCCCTCTCCCTTTCTAACTGGCGACCCTTTCCCCTCCTCATCAGCCATCGCCCCACCCACCCACCCCCCCTCGACCTCGCTTCTGCTCCACATCTTCGGTCGATCACCACCGTCACTGTCGCCGCCTGGGAGCCAGCGGGTTTGGTGGAGAGCACGAACAAGGGTGACGGGAGTGGAGGAGGGCGGCGATGGAGTGAGGGGAGGTGGAGGCTTGTTGTGCCGACACGTATCGGCAGTAGCTCGAGCTTCGATCTCGCTTCCGCTCTACATCTCCGGTTGGCTAGTCGATGGCGCTCATCAAAAATTAATATTTAATACACGATTTAGAATACTATTTGTTGATACATATCACCCTTGTTTAGGACTTTGTTACAATGCACATGACCCTACTAGTAAGATTAGTATATATGTGTTTGGGAAAGCTTTGCTATCAGCCGTTTCCCTTTCGGACGATTTCTTTTATGAAGCTTGGACCGTGGGGGCTCCGCCCCAGGTACTAGAAACCCGTATTTGCGCCCGCTCTCAGAACCACTATGAAGGCACATTGCTTATGCGTGCAATGCAGGGCGCTCTGACTAATTTATCCATCTTATTCAACGATAAGCATAGAATGATTTGGCAAAGGCAGATGGAAGTGAAGAGCACAAACTGACACGCATGAAAGAAAAATGGACCCCGAGAAAAAGTGGTACGAGTAGGAGTACGCAGCAACTCCTCCCAGTCAACAACAACTCAACATTAGCAAATAAAGTTTGTAAATGGCGGATGCCGAGCCAGGCGACCCCTGCTGGGTCGCTGGCATTCTGGCAAAAGCACGAAGAAGCCCTCTTGCTTTCCGTGCATCATCATCGTCATCGTCATCAAGGCACTGCAAATTCGTGGACAGTGTTGATCTTTGCAACCAACAGATAATAATTATAATATTTTATTCCGTTTCTATTAAAGAAGTATATCATGTTTTGAAAGAGAGTTTAAGCATGTTTCAAAAACATCGCATACCTTTATACGTTCCGGCCACCACTCTGCTACTACTTTTTTTGAAGGTACAACACATTCACAACCTCACTCACGTCACCGTGCAAGCTGCAAGCAAACACGCGCAAATCCAAACTGAAGCACATGGATGAGGCCATGGCGGAGGCCCAGAAATCACATGGTACAAGCACAGGTCATCTAGCGCAGCCCAGCCCAATTAAATACTGCATCGACCCACCCCTCCCCGACTCGCGCACCCCCCACCATCCCCCGTCTCCTCGTCGTCGCCGTCCTCCGTTCGAGCCATGGATCCGGCCCTTCGCCGCCGCTCCCCTCCCGCTCCACCTCCTGGTGGTGGCCGCCACCGTGATCCTGTCCATGGCAGCGCGATCCGGCGCCGAGGTGATCACCCTCACCGAAGAGACCTTCTCCGACAAGGTAACTAACTCCTTTTCCTTCTTATGGCTCTCCCCTCTTCCACCTTCCCATCCGATATAGTATAGCTCTGTAAAGCACACGGCGCGACCCAAGAACTGCTGCTCTATCGTTGACTTATTTCGTTGTTGGGATGCACTGTGCAGGTGATACTTAGTTAAGGACCTGCTGTAGTTGTTGTATGCCAGATTCGTCAACGATTTAAGCTTGACGAGTGCGTCAGTTTTACTTCGCCTCTCGGTTGGTGCTATTAAACAAATGGATCATAACTCGGGGTTTTAATTGATCCAATCCAATTAAGGACGGTTTGGGATTTAGATGCGGCACACGAGCTTAACTGTTGTTTGTTTCTAGGGAATGAATACCATTGATTTACAGGCTGCGTATTTAGTCAAACAAAGTCTAGAGCGCGCTATTGTTCCTAGCCCTATGCAAATTCAAGTTGCTTGCCGTCATGTTCGTCCATTGGTTTTGGTTAAGCTAGTTTGATTGTGAGAAAAAAATTCTCTTGTTTAGATAAAGGAGAAGGACACGGTATGGTTTGTGCAATTCTGCGTCCCTTGGTGTAAACACTGGTAAGCTCTACATCTCTTAGCGGTGAGATGGATATTTACTTACCATACAAAATTTGGTTTCTTGCTGCTAAACAAATTTCTTAAACGTGCGTCATTTGCAGCAAGAACCTAGGTACACTTTGGGAGGACCTGGGGAAGGTTATGGAAGGTGCGGATGAAATCGAGATAGGGCAAGTTGACTGTGGTGTAAGCAAACCAGTATGCTCAAAGGTGGACATTCATTCATACCCAACATTCAAGGTGTTTTATGATGGTGAAGAAGTTGCAAAATATAAAGGTAACCTTTGCTCCGTCCTACTTTTGTTTGACAAGGCCAACTTAAACTAGTCCCTACCATGATTCATGAAAACCATGTTTACATCTGTTACATTTGGTCCAATTCCCTTGAAAAGAATTCGACCTTGGATTAGAATCCATATCCACCAGTGAGCCTGTATGGTCAGAGTAGGACTGGGCTCTAAAACCTATGTGAATTTGCACCAGTAGGATAAAAAAATGAAGACATTTTAGATCATTTTCCCAATATACAAGGAATCACTTATCTAGAAATGCCTCTTCTGTGAAGAAGATTTTGCGAAGTTCTCTAATTATGGCCTGGATATTACTAGCATCTCCTAACTCTTAATACCAAAGACAACGGCAATTCATAACCAAGTAGTTAATATGAGAGGAAGAACTTTGGATAGTTCATTGTTCATAATTCAGTAAATCTTATGTTTCTATTGATCATTTTTGCATGCTTGTTTAATATTGTATTAATATCTCATCATGTTGCTCAACACATTGGATTCATTGTAGTATTTTGTTGGTGAAGATGCTGTTCATGAGCTGCATGTGCTGCTAATTTCTACCTGTAACCAACAAATTCTAATCCTTGTGGACTGTAGCATGCCGTCAAAGCTGACTATATGCAACAGTTCTCTTGCATCGTCATTTGCCAAGCATCACTCATAGATCAAAAAAATGCCTCTACTAATGCCATTTTCTGCTGGAAGTGATTTAACTGTTGCTTCACATAACACATGAGACTTCTTCATAGATGAAATTGAGTTCTTTTGGACATTATTGTGCTTGATGAAATGCAAGATTGACAATACAGCATTTTTGTGTGTGCCCTTCGGATTGTAATTTCTACCTGCCGTTTGTAGCTTTCTGCCTTCTTACTATTCTTGTGCATGGGAACGTATTCCTATTGTTTGATTTTTCTGCCCCTTTTTCTTGTCAATATTCGGTTACTAACTTGTTATATGCCTAATCCAACCTCCTATGCTATTGCAGGACCCAGGGATGTGGAGTCTCTAAAAATTTTGTGTTCAACGAGGCTGAGAAAGCAGGGGAGGCGAAGCTTCAAGATGATTGAGGCAGAGCTTTTGGGTGTTTTAGGCTGTAGCAGGCACATGCTGATGGACAATGATACTCCGGTCAAGTAACTTTCGAGTACTGTTTAATTTTTTTTGATCCAGTGGGCTTGTACTGCCTCCTGGCATTTGTTGCAAACCAAGAATATTACTACATCAGTTGAAAGAAAATACCTCGTATCGTTGAGCTTTCCTATTCGACCAGAGGACATCCTAGGAGTCGTGTTTCATGCCACGGCTGCATCACGAGTGAAATGGAAAGTGGCCTGCGTATCGCTTATTACATCTACTGATAGCTAGTGCACTGGTTGTCAAACGACTCCATGCATTCGTCTCAAAAGAAATGGGTAAACAGTGCATGGCTACTTACTGCTAGATTCACAAAAATCTTTACTACACCGTTAATTACACAACAGAATTTCGGTGCTAGCAGGAGCGAAGGGTGACTAGGCAACTATTGATGATGACGAACCACAAAAATAACGAAAATCATCCACCACCTTATCGCAAAATGCAACTTTTAAGTGCGAACGACTAAACGCGGGCATTGCAGAAAGTTCAAGAAGATTGTTCATAGCTGATTATCGTTCGTAGAAGTGAAACCTTCGACATCTTAGTGGTACTTGTAGAAAGTGACTTCCAGGCTATAGAGCCTCCAATAAAACCACGCTAGTAGTAAAATGCCTACAGTAAGCAGCCTACGCACGCAGCATTTGATCCAATACACTATCAGATAAAGCAGCAAAATTCACATAGAGAGAAAAACACCAATCAGGGCAGTTCGTCGTCACAACATGCAAACAAAACAGCACAGAAGAAAATATTTGATAAATTGCATGCGCTCGCTAAGTAGTAGAAATCTAAGGACTCACATTACACAGCCGGTAATGGCACAAATCAGACAGAAGCATCCAGGTTTTGCCAAAAGCCGAAATAACAGTATTTCACATCACCAGCAGGGCAAACAGTTAAGCAACTGTTAGCAAAAACTTACTCGACACTAAAACTACGCGATATCTCAAAAGCAGACATCGGTCCAAACCCATCAAACGCCTCATTTCTTCTTGGCAGCAGCCTTGGTCACCTTAGCACCGGTCGGGTCCTTCTTCTCCACGCTCTTGATGACACCAACAGCAACCGTCTGCCTCATGTCGCGCACGGCAAAACGACCAAGAGGAGGGTACTCAGCGAAGGTCTCCACAACCATGGGCTTGGTGGGAATCATCTTCACCATGCCAGCATCACCATTCTTCAGGAACTTGGGCTCCTTCTCGAGCTCCTTGCCAGATCGTCTGTCAATCTTGGTCACCAGCTCAGCAAACTTGACAGCAATGTGGGAGGTGTGGCAGTCGAGCACTGGGGCGTAGCCGTTGCCAATCTGCCCAGGGTGGTTCATGATGATGACCTGGGAGGTGAAGCTGGCGGCCTCCTTGGCAGGGTCATCCTTGGAGTTGGAGGCCACAAACCCACGCTTCAGATCCTTCACAGCAACGTTCTTCACGTTGAAGCCGACATTGTCACCAGGAAGCGCCTCCTGGAGGGCCTCGTGGTGCATCTCAACAGACTTGACCTCAGTGGTCAGGCCGCTGGGACCAAAGGTAACAACCATACCAGGCTTGATGACACCAGTCTCAACACGCCCCACAGGGACGGTACCAATACCACCAATCTTGTACACATCCTGAAGGGGAAGACGCAGGGGCTTGTCCGAGGGCCTCTTGGGCTCATTGATCTGGTCAAGGGCATCAAGCAGGGTCGGGCCCTTGTACCAGTCAAGGTTGGTGGACCTCTGAATCATGTTGTCACCCTCGAAACCAGAGATGGGAACAAAGGGAATCTTGTCAGGGTTGTAGCCGACCTTCTTGAGGTAGGAAGAGACTTCCTTCACAATTTCATCATAACGGGCCTTCGAGTACTTGGGAGTTGTGGCATCCATCTAGAACAGAGCAGAACAATCCCATTAGTTGAATAAAACGTGTGGCTTAGAAGGCAATGAAGATTCAAATTGTCTAACTAGAAAATGTGAACATCAACTCGCAAAGATGAACAGTTTAAATCAACATGAAATAATATGATCAAACATGTATTTGCACTCATGCAACGTCACAAACAACAGACATATAGCAGGCATATGAAAATATGAAATGGTGCAAGACTACTGCCAGCACTAGACATGTATCATAATTTCAGCAAACAATTACATTCAGAACATGTGTGTATGCTAGTTGTAATCAAGCACTGAATTTACCAATACATTGTAAAAAATCATGTAAGTTTATAACAAACTAAGCAGCTGCATTACCATCATGCATGTGTAGTAAAATGTTTGTCATAAACAAGGGCAGTTATTCTGCAAGTTATACCTTGTTGCAGCAGCAGATCATCTGCTTCACTCCAAGGGTGAAAGCAAGGAGAGCGTGCTCACGGGTCTGGCCATCCTTGGAGATACCAGCCTCAAAACCACCAGTGGTCGAGTCAATGATGAGGACAGCACAGTCAGCCTGGGAGGTACCAGTGATCATGTTCTTGATGAAGTCACGGTGTCCAGGGGCATCAATGACTGTACAGTAGTACTTGGTGGTTTCGAACTTCCACAGGGCGATATCGATGGTGATACCTCTCTCACGCTCAGCCTTGAGCTTGTCAAGCACCCATGCGTACTTGAACGACCTCTTGTTCATCTCAGCAGCTTCCTTCTCAAACCTCTCAATCACACGCTTGTCAATGCCTCCAAGCTTGTAGATCAGGTGGCCAGTGGTTGTGGACTTGCCGGAGTCAACGTGGCCAATGACCACAATGCTGATGTGAGTCTTCTCCTTACCCATGGCTGGAAAGAATGTTAACTAACAAACTGCAACACAAGCAAACGGGAATTAGAGAACGTTGACGGGCAAATTCACCACAGGAAATAAAATACAATGACAGAAACAGATACATCTGAGATCGTAGTATTCTACAAACCAAATTATCATTCAAATAAGCAGGGCAATGAATCTTATCAGATGTTTATGGGACTGGGTAGTTTAACTTTAGCACGCAATAGGACCAACTGAATCTAAGCTTATACTGCAAGCAATAGTTTCAACTCTACAACACCATGGAGAGCAAGCTATATTGACGAGATAGATCAGAACAGTCATTACTACTGGCTATATTACGGCATATCAGAGCAAGATGCAGTAAAGATGGTCAGCTTCATATGACCATCACGAGTAAACTAGTAGATAAGGTAACAAAATTAAGATGCGAAACCATCAACGATAGATTCGAACAAGCATGGAGACGATGAAGCAATATAAACCGCTGATAACTGCGGCTACAGGTTAGAAAACGTTGTACAAACTACATATCGAGACTACGAGATGGAATCAAACAAAAGCCTAGGAAAAAAAAGATAAACCGAGCAAAACAGCACGCAACTGAGCACAAATCACCTAAAAATCGCTCTACTCGCAGATGAAGGCTACTTAGCAAACGCAAAAACGTAGGTCTGAAGCTACTAGACAGAAGCACACGCATAGATCTGAAGCTACGAGCTACCAATCACCACGCATCTAAGGAGGGAAGGATCTGGATGGAGACTGACCTCAAAGGAGAAGAAGATGGGATCGAGAGGCCGCGGCGGCAGGGAGATAGGGGAGTGAGGGGGTTTTGCCTAGCGGAATGGTCCTTATATAGGCGGCGGCGAGAGCTAGGGTTCCTTCCTGTCCGCCTGATCCTACTCTGGTGGTTGCCGTTGTGGCGCTTGCTTGGCTGTTAGATTTTCATCGTGCGGATGGTCGTGTGAAGCGTAGGCGAGACGTCTTTGGACAGTTCGTGGGTCTCGCGCCGTCCTCCCGTGAAGAAAGACAGTGACAGTGGTAGCTCGGGTACAAGAATTCAGGGTATATACGGTGGACCCCACTTTTTATTCTTCAGATCTTAATTTTTTTAATTTTTAGAAGATCTATTCTTTAAGAATCTGTAATTATCTGATGAAACCTTTTGGTAGGAGATTGATTATCAAAACTTTGAAAGTGAGAATTTGAGACAAAAATATCATGTTACCTATGTTTTTTTTAACACTTAAGCTATATCGCACTCCTTTTATTTGTACACAAATTTTAAAAAATTCTTTACAAAATTGTGAGGACTAATATTGTGTTTGATGTGTAATATCATAAAGATAACGACCCAATGGACATAGAAAATAATATGAAAAAGAAGAAGAAGTGTATAATTCATTATCTGTATAGTGAAGTTAACAGTAATGGCCAAATTTGATTAATTACCTGGTTTTAATTCATTTACTTATTTGGGCCTACCTTTGGGCTTTTGGGACGACCAAACCATTTGTCCAATATTTCACCACACTCCTTTCTCGAGTAGGAAGAAGGTTGGCTAGTTGTGCTTCTTTCCTATCATATGAAGGTCGTTTAACTATAATCAACTCAGTAATATCTGCCGTTCCTACATGTTATATGTGCACTCTCAATCTCCTTGTGACAGTGATTAATCAAATAGATAGAGATCGTCGGCATTGTCTTTGGAGAAAACCGGATACCAATGCAAATGGCTCATCGCTAGCAGCATTTGCAATCTAGTTTGCAGGCCTAAAGCACAAGGAGGTATGGGTATTATTAACTTAAAAGTCCAAATGAAGCACTGTTACTACAACATTTGCATAAATTTTACCATCTTGAGGATATTCCTTGGATTAAGCTCATCTGGTCTGAACATTATCAATCTTCTATATATCCACCATGCATCCAAAGATTGTGGCTCATTTTGGTGGAGAGGTTTCTGATTTTAATATTAAAAGTTTATTCAGTATTCCTCTCTCGGAAGAAGCCTTTGAAGATTTTCAAAATCTAAATCAGGAAGTTTCGCAGACTCAATTAAATGAAGAAGCTCACGATCTTTGGACATATTTTTCGGGTACATGAGTTTTTTGGCGCAAAGAAGGCCTGTAATATTTTGATGGGTCATAGACCAACGCCGACTGTTTTTAAATGGCTACGGAAGTGCAAATGTGTAATGAGAAAAAAGGTCTTCGGTTGGCTCCTCCTAATCGATACATGAAATACTAAGAATATGCTTGCAACGAAGACATCCCTTTTAATATTAATACTAAGAATTGAGGAGACACTGGATCATCTTGTTTTTCAAATGCAGATTTAGTACAAGATGCTGGAGCATTATTAACATTCAGTGGAGTGACACGGCAATTATCCCGGCAAGAGTACAAAAAGCCAGGAGCAACTCAGCCATCCATTTTCATGGAAATTTTCCTAATCGGCGCATGGAATATTTGGAAGGAAAGAAACGCAATATATATATATATATATATATATATATATATATATATATATATATATATATATAACTCCATCTACGCAACACATGGAAGATCGCTTTCAAGAATGATGTAACCCTTGCTGCGCATAGGGGTTCACGTCAGCACCAGCAATCTATTTTTGATTGGGTAGAAGGCCTTTAGTGGTTTTTTTGTTTCTACATTCCCATCCCACTTTTATTGCACATATACCTTCCTTTATTATTTTTATTAATATATATATACAGTAAGGGCCTCCCTTGCCCCCACCACCCTCACCCAAAAAAAAAATTAGTGGAAAACCTAGCCTGCTTAACTTTAGATCCGCATGATCTGGGGATCCTAGTTTTAGTGTATTTATAATTTTGTAATTTAATTGAACATTTGCGGTTGTGTTTTTTTTTTACTGTAGTTGAAATAGAGAGATTATTTTGATATGCATGGTAGAATTTTGTTTTTGTTAGACTCAACGTAGCACGGTTATTTAGCATGCGTTCTAAATATTTTTGAGTCGTGTAGTAGGTATGCCAGGTCAACATTTTTTCAGAGTGTTTTATGGGCATGCAGAAATTCGTGAGGGACCATGTGAAGTTGATTTGAGTAGTTTTCTGCATACCACAATGTATCACTCGAGCCCAAACAATCCTAAAATATGGGAGGTGTTGCATTGGCTGACATGCATCTTCTCACTAGACCTAGTACTGTATGGTGTCACCGTGCGATGCTTGTGGAGCCGTTCAACGGAATTGGTTCGTTGGGAGTTGAGGCCGATGGAGCAAAGAAAGTCACAGCAGATGTGGTTGGAAACATGCAGACGTCATGGCTATGAATTAGTGTTGTTGGTGCAGGCGTGTCCGAGTATACTTGGCAATACTCGTGAAGTGGGGGAGAGTGGTGCAGGTGTACATGTGGAAGTTGAGTGATGAGGACATCCCTCACATGGATATAACCGTGTCTACACACACAACTTATCCACAGTAAGTGTTACAAGGACCACTTACTCGAGCTCGTGCTCGTCAACTTAATTACCAGGTGAATTCATTCCTAGGTTTATATATTACTGAGAATAGACCGCTACCTAATGCAAGTGGTTTAATTGTGCTTAGGAGCATGGGAAAGCATGAAGGAGAGGCATGTGCAGTCATGGATATGCATGGAAGGCACAATGGAGGTCACCACTTCACTTTGGATCCGAGTCAAGCAAGAGTTCGAGTTGGGCTCGTTCTGGAGTCAGATTCGGACTACCGCAACAGTACTAAGTTTGAATGGCCGTAACTTCTTCATACAAACCCCGTTTGGGACGTTCTCAGACTTCATGGAAAGCTTATCAAGTCTACTTTCCAACGAATCCAACCTCATCTTCAAATTCGATTCGAGTCAACCACAATCATCAAAATAGTCTACATCTATTTTTGAGCCTGAGTCAAAAGGGTGTTGCACCACCTCCACTTGGGCCTTGTAACCCTAGGGGCGTGTGTCCACTTCCTTGGCCGCCACCCCTGATCATCTCCCCATATAGGAGCCACTGCCTCCCTTTGCTAGAACTTGGATTTCGTTGAGTTTAGATTTAGCCATTGTGCAAACTTCTGTACTTCAGCTGTGTCAGACCACTACCTGTCAAGACAGCCTTCAGGATTCCACCTTTGTTTTTAATACCATCTACACTACAATCTTATTCTTGCTAGTTCTTCGATTGCTCATAGGAATTGAATTTCATGTTCAGGTTGATCGCACTTCCAGCAAGGTCAATACAATCTCGAAGTTGGTTCAACGATTGCTAAGGCGCAAGCGTCGTCGTACGGTTGTAGTCGGATCGCGAGAGTCACATCAACCAAAATCGATAGTTATCAATCTCATTGAAAGATCAGACACCTCTCCTGCATCAAGTGGTATCAGAGCTCAAGGTTGCTCGGTGAGAATTTTCAGTTTACCATAGATTAGATTGCTTTTCTTTACCTACAGCATACAAAAAACCAAAAAAAAAGTAATAGATCATCTTGTCCAAACCAGTCTTAGCCTCGTAATTTTTCTTTCAGTGCATTGCATTGTTGAACTTTCGGTTGCATCGCCATGTCCTTTGTTGGTATTAGTGTCTAGTTCCTTTAGAGTTTCGAGTTCTGCTCATGTTTGGTCTCACCGTTGCTGTTGGATTCGATTTGCCATGGCAAGGGAATAAAAGGAGGAGAAGGACACTGACTTCAGTCAGGAATCGAACACACCATCTAGGGAGGCTTTGCCCTAGTTGGTCTCGGATAAGGAAACCCTGCCCAATTTTGAGATAGCCAAAACAGCGTGGTGTTAGCAAAAAAAAAAAACACACACACACACACACACACAACTTTTGCATACGACCTCCGATTGTGGTAATTCTTGATCCGTTGGAAAGGAAAAGAGAAGATACAGCGAAAGAAAAGAGAAGTCCAGCAATCCGGAGATTTTATCATACGCGTACGCACCTGGACGCATGCGTGAAAACTTCGACCCCCCAAGAAACGTCGTTTAGGGCCTCAAAATGGACCCACAAATCGAGAAAAAAAATCAAGTTTCTCGGAATTCGCTCAAAATTGGCATAGCCCTTTTACAAGCGATTCTAATGTTCTCCGTGAAGACAACATCCTTTGTTGAGATCCTGAACTCCATGTGTGACGTTCTCTAGTTCTGTTGCGATGTGATTTCGTTTGTGTTCTATGCTCGCGTTTCTAGTACGGTCTAGCCTAGGACCAGCATTAACCGGCGTTGAATGATTTTTCAGCTTGCTTTCTATGATTTGATTATTGCTACTCCTTGCTATCATACTTGAGCCTTCCCAGCTACACCTTTTCTACACCATATAGGCTGAGCTTCACCTGACAATCGCTCTATCCAATCTTTAGAGATACGTTGACACCGCTGGTTGCCAATCACCCCTGTGTGCTTGGTAAGAATTCTATAGAAGGTTTGAGTGTGAGTGACTTTTGAACCACCGCATCCTAGTAGTTGTTAAGGACATATTCTTGTGATTTGCTAACAATGGCAGGTTTTGTAGAGCTTTCGGATGTGGATACATCTCATACTCCTCGTACGAAGACAATCGTATAATATTTTCAGCACCTCGTGAACCTTCGTACAGAGGGTCTTGAGGAGGATGTCAGGGTCACGAATGAGCGACTTTATCAACTTGAGAGCACCTAGATTGAGACAAACACCACGCTCGCCGTGATAGAGAGAGCGCAAGGCGTCATTAACACTTCTTTGGCAGACATTATAGTGCGCCTTGAGGAGATTGCCCAAGCATTCACCGCTGTTCCCCCTGCTGCGTCGGTAGAGGGACAAGATGAATTCGACTACGTGGTTGATACCGAGGCCAATGACATAGGTAACCACAACAATGATCGAGCCCATCGATAGTTGTGTTTTAATAAACAAGGTATGCGACGAGACCCCCTACGACATGAGGTATGTGACCACGATGATTCTTTTGCTAAGGATAAATTCACTATACACTCTTTTAATGATAAATACGATCCTGATGGTTATCTTACTTGGGAACTAGCTGTTGATCAAAAATTTGTTTGCCATTACTTTCCTGAGATTAGACGAGTTAGAGCTGCTACTAATGAATTTACCGACTTTGCTTTTGTTTGGTAGAAAGAACATTGCCGTCAACATCCTAATAACATACCTAACACTTGGGAGGCTTTAAAATTGCTTATGCGGCATCGATTTATTCCCTCATATTATGCTCGTGATTTGTTAAATAAATTACAACGCTTACGACAAGGTACAAAGTCTGTAGAAGACTATTATCAAGAATTACAAATTGGTATGTTACGTTGTGGTTTAGTTGAGAACGAGGAGGCATCAATGGCTAGGTTTTTGGGTGGGTTGAATCGAGAAATTCAAGACATCCTTGATTATAAAGATTACAACTCCATTACTAGATTGTTTCATCTTGCTTGCAAAGCTGAACGTGAATTGCAGAGACGCTAGACGAGGACACGATCTAACTCTTCTGCAGGTCGCACAAACTCATGAACGCCACGCACCCCTACTGCCCCGTCCACAATAGCACCACCACAGTTATCCTCCAACAACAAGCAACGTCATACTGCTTCAAATTCAGCACCACGATTTTCTGAAGCAGCCAAATCAGCACCACAAGCTTTTGCAAAAACCTCCTCTTCGGTTGCTTTGACAGGACGAACTAAGAATGTTTAATGCCATCGTTGCAAAGGCTATGGACACATGATGCGGGACTGTCCAAACAAGCGTGTACTGATTATACGCGATGATGGTGGGTATCCCTCTGCTAGTGATTTTGATGATGAAACATATGCTATGCTTGAAATTGACCCTGCAGGACATGATGATGAATCTAATCATGTGGAGAAACATGTTGGCACCGAAGATGCTGATAAGTATTTGAGCATTATAGTGCAACGCGTACTAAGTGCTCAAGTTTCTCGTACCGAGCAAAATCAGCGCCATAATTTATTTTAAATCAAGGGCGTTGTCAAGGAACACTCAATTCACATAATTGTTGATGGTGGGAGTTGCAAAAATTTAACGAGTATTGATATGGTGGAGAAGCTTACTTTGCCGACCAACCCTCATCCCCACCCATACAATATTCAATGGTTCAAAAACAGTGGTAAGTTGAAGGTAACACGGATGGTGAGAGTAAACTTTTCTATGGGTTCATACCATGATTATGTTGATTGCCACGTTGTTCCTATGCAAGCTTGTTCATTGTTATTAGGAAGACCTTGACAATACAATACTGATTGTGTGCATCATGGTAGGAATAATCAATAAACTCTCATGTTCAAAGGAAAGAAAATTGTGATGGATCCTATGTCTCCTGAACAAATTGTTAAAGATGAACTTGCTAGAGCTAGTATAGAGAAAAATCTGGAGAATATTGAGAGCGAAAATCAGATTGTAGCAAAAGAGATTGAGCAACATAAGAAGAAAGAACCTAAATCTGCTCATGTGAAGAACAAATTAAATTAAATTGAAAGGTGCTAGTTTTTTACTACCAAATCTGATATGACTGAATTAGATGCTAGTAATTCTGTTTGTTATGCATTAGTTTGCAAAGAAACCTTGTTTTCATTTGAGGATATACCTTCTTCTTTGCCTCCTGTTGTCACTAACATTTCGCAGGAGTACAAAGATGTCTTTCCGAAGGACATACCGCCGGGGTTGCCACCGCTTCGAGGGATTGAGCATCAAATTGATTTAATTCCCGGCGCATTATTGCCTAACAGTGCACCATACATGACCAATTCGGAAGAAACTAAAGAGATTCAGCGCCAAGTTCAAGAATTTCTTGATAAAGGGTATGTGCGCGAATCTCTTAGTCCTTGTGCTGTTTGGTATGTGCGCGGATATCTTAGTCCTTGTGCTGTTTCGGTCATTTTAGTATCTAAGAAAGACGGATCCCGGAGCATGTGTGTGGATTGTATAGCAATCAATAATATCACCATTAGGTATCGTCATCCTATTCTTAGGTTAGATGATATGCTTGATGAATTGAGTGGCTCTGTTGTCTTCTCTAAGGTTGATTTACGTAGTGAATATCATCAAATTCACATAAAATTATACGATGAATGGAAAATAATATTTAAAACTAAGTTCGGGTTATATGAGTAGTTAGTAATATCTTTTGGTTTAACTAATGCACCTAGCACCTTCATGAGAATAATAAACGAAGTTTTGCGTGCTTTCATTGGTAGATTTGTGGTGGTTTATTTTGATGATATATTGACGTATAACAAATCATTAGAGGAACATCTTGATCATTTGCGTGTTGTTTTTAATGCTTTACATGGTGCACGTTTATTTGGTAACCTTGAGAAGTACACCTTTTGCACCGACCGAGTCGCGTTTCTTGGCTATGTTGTTACTCCACAGGGAATTGAAGTTGATCAAGCCAAGGTTGAAGCAATATAGAGTTGGCTGACTCCTAACATGGTCACACGGATGCGAAGTTTTTTAGGACTTGCTGGATTCTATCGCTGCTTCGTGAAGAATTTCAGCACCATCGCTGCACCATTGAATGAGCTCACCAAGAAGGGTGTGTTATTTGTTTGGAACGCCGCACAGGAGAACGCCTTCACCACGTTGAAAGATAAGTTAACACATGCACTACTACTTCAACTCTCTGATTTTAATAAAAATTTTTGAACTAGAATGTGATGCCAGCGGAATTGGTTTAGGTGACGTGTTGTTACAAGAAGGTAAACCTACAACATACTTTAGTGAGAAACTGAGTGGGCCTAGTTTGAACTATCCTACTTATGATAAGGAGTTATATGCACTCTTTCGAACTTTAGAAACTTGGCAACATTATTTATGGCCCAAAGAATTTGTTATACATTCTGATAATGAATCTTTAAAGTATATTTGTAGTCAAAGTAAACTGAACCGTAGACATGCAAAGTGGATTGAATTTATTAAGTCTTTTCTTTATGTCATTAAACACAAGAAGAGAAAGGAGAATGTTATTGCTGATGCTTTGTCTAGGAGATATACCATACTTTCGCAACTTAACTTCAACATTTTTGGATTAGAGACTATTAAAGAGAAATATGTGCATGATGCTGATTTTAAGGATATATTGTTGAATTGTAAAGAAGGAAAAAATGTGGAATAAATTCGTCATTAATGATGGGTTTGTGTTTGGAGCTAACAATCTATGTATTCCAGCTAGCTCCGTTCGTTTGTTGTTGTTACAGGAAGCGCATGGAGGTGGACTGATTGGACACTTTGGCGTGAAGAAAACGGAGGATATACTTGTTGATCATTTCTTTTGGCCAAAGATGATACGGGACGTCAAGCGCTACGTTGCTCGCTGCATTACATGTCAAAGAGCTAAGTCACGACTTAATCATCATGGTTTATACATGTATTTACCTGTTCCTAACGTTCCGTGGGAAGATATTTCGGTGGATTTTGTTTTAGGATTGCCTAGAACAAAGAAGGGGAGGGATAATTATTCATGGTTGTTAATAGATTTTCTAAGATGACCCACTTTATACCATGTCATAAGAGCAATGATACTGCTAATATTGTTGATTTATTCTTCTGTGAAGTTATTCGCTTGCATGTTGTGCCTAATACTATAGTTTCAGATCGTGATGCTAAATTCTTTAGCCACTTTTGGATAACTTTATGGGCTAAATTGGGGACTAAGCTGCTATTTTCTACTACTCGTCACCCCCAAATTAATGGACAAACTGAAGTTGTGAATAAAACTTTATCTACAATGCTTATGGCTGTATTGAAAAAGAATTTTAAAAAATGGGAAGAATGCTTGTCTCATATTAACTTTGCTTATAATCGTTTGTTGCATTCTATTACAAATATGTGCCATTTTGAAGTTGTTTATGGTTTTGTGCCTCATGCTTCTATCGATTTAATGCTTATTCCATCTCCAGAGAAATTGAAATTTAATGCTAAAAACGTGTTGAATTGATTTTAAAAATACATGAGACAACTAAGGAGAATATAGAGCGCATGAATGCTAAATAAAAAATTACTAGTAGTCAGGGGAGAAAACATTTAACTTTTGAACCTGGAGATTTTGTTTAGTTGCACTTGAGAAAAGATAGGTTCGCTGAATTGAGAAAGTCAAAATTGATGCCAAGAGCTAATGGTCCTTTCGAAGTGTTAGAAAATATTAATGATAATACACACAAGCTTGAACTGCCTGCAGATTTTGGGGTTAGTCCCACATTTAACATTGCAGATTTGAAACCATAATTGGGAAAAGAGGATGAGCTTGAGTCACAGACGACTCAAATACAAGAAGGGGAGGATGATGATGACACCCCTCACATGGATACAACCGTGTCTACACACACACAACTCATCCACAACAAGTGTTACATGGACCACTTACTCGAGCTTGTGCTCGCCAACTTAATTACCAGGTGAATTCGTTCCTAGGTTTATATGTTACTGAGAATAGACCGCTACCTAATGCAAGTGATTTAATTATGCTTAGAAACATGGGAAAGGACGAAGGAGTGGCATGTGGAGTGATGGACATGCATGGCAGGCATAATGGAGGTCACCACATCACTTTGGATCCGAGTCAAGCAAGAGTTCGAGTTGGGCTCGTTTTGGATTCGGATTAGGATTGCCGCGATAGTACTAAGTTTAAATAGTCGTAACTTCTTCATACAGACTTTGTTTGGGACGTTCTCAGACTTCATGGAAAGCTTATCAATTCTACTTTCCAACGGATCCAACTTCATCTTCAAATTCCATTCAAGCCGACCATAATCATCAAAATAGCCCACAACTATTTCTAAGTTCAAGTCAAAAATGGTACTGTGCCACCTCCACTTGGGCCCATGTGCCTTGTAACCCTAGGGCGTGCGTCCACTTCCTTGGCCACCACCCCTGGTCGTCTCCCCATATAGGAGTCGCCGCCCCCCTTTGCTAGCACTTGGATTTCATTGAGTTTAGGTTTAACCATTGTGCAAACTTTTGTTCTTCAGTTGTGTCGGACGACTAAAGCCTTCCTTGAAGTATTGATCATTCATCGCCATCAATCGAATCGCCTTCCTCGACTCGATCCAAGTACCACTACCACTCCATTTTCACCAACCAAGCATAAGACCATTCGCAAATAGAAAACCATAGCATAGAGTTAAAATAGAATAGTTTGCCGTCAGAGTACAAGAGGAATCATCATGGTTCCCGGATCGACTTAGGTTAGTTGGCACCTCGAGTATCGAGGCTACCCAAACCGACCTGGATTAACCGGCAGCTTGATTTTCAAGTCACCGAGGCTAAACCAAGTCAGCTGGCACCTGGATACCCGTGATACCTAAGCCCAACCTAAGCGATCGGCGCCGTCTTATTACCGTAGGTTTCATCATTCGCATTCTCAAATCCAACACCTCGAATACCAGATTGCCTCACCAAATCATACGGCAAAACCCCACGTAAAGCACAAAAGAATAGTGGCCAATAACCACCACAGAAGCCACACTTCCCCTTTTCAAGCCCACAGTGCACTGACAGATGGATAAGAACAGAGTAAAAGTAGAAATGAACAGGAAGCCTGGTAAAAACAATCTGCACAGCCAGGAGATAAGATCAGCCGAGTGGCCTCCCCAGCCAAGTACAATCCCCCTTGGCCAAAGCCCTCTCGCTCAAAGACAAAGAGAACTACACCCTGACATTGCACCCAACACAAAGCAAGAGCAGCAAACCCCCAGCCATTGCATCCAGCACAAGATCAGTGCAACCAAGCACCAGCAAAGCCAGCCCCAGATTCAGTTCCCCTGAATCCATCCCCTACTCCAAGCCAGATCTCAAGAAACCATCCCAAAGAGTTTTTCCCTCTCCCGCCCCGCCTCGAAGAAGGAGCAGAACCCAGAGCAAGAGGACAAAGACCAGAGCGGAAGAAGGCCACAACCAAGCACCGGTAACCACAGAGCAAGAAGGAGCCACCACAGACACCAGAGCAGAGGAGAGCACCAAAGAAGCCAAAGACTTCCATCCCCTCCCACCAGCCTTCCAAAGAAAAGGTAAACCCAAATCCCACTAGTGTGCACTGCCATTTTGCACAGCATGCATTTACACCATCAAACCTCCACAGCATCACACAGCAGCAATCCATTTTCATCACAGAGCAGGAGATCAGGGAGTAGAGAAGATGAGGGTATCACCAGCCACAGCCAAACCCCCCATCCACCCCAGCACAGCCGAGCCATCACCAGCAGCCCCAGCCACAACCAAACCACCATTTTTCCCCCCAATCCATCACATGAGCATGCATCCAATAAAATTAAGCATTAGCATCAACCTCATATGCTAAAGTAACAACCCTAGCAATTTCAGTAAACCAAAAAAATCATCGGGTAGTAAACCAGGCTTAGGGCAGCAGGAGAAGAGCCGGGTTGGGAGACCAGAGCCGGGCCAGGGCCGGAGCCAGGGGGCAAGGCGCAGCCGGGCGGTGGCGGTTTGAGCCCAGAGCGGCCGACGGCCGTGAGGCGGGCCACGATCTAGAGAAAGCGGAGAGAGAGAGAGCGAGGAGGGTGTGAATCAAACCGGTGGAGCCTTGGGCGACCGAGCCGCATGGAGGATCATGAAAGCGCTGAGGAGAGCTCGGCGCAAGGCGGCGCTGGCCTTCGCCGCCACGGGAAACCCAGATGCATGAGCGAGGAGGCGCGCAGGGGAATCTGAGTGGAGCGGGCCGTGGAACCTCGGGAGGCCGTGCACATGAGGGGAGGAGCCGGGAGCAGGTGGAGCCGCAGGAGCGCAGAATGAGAAGCGGCAGCGGAGCGCCATGAGAAGAAGGCGCCGGGAGAAGAAGAGACGGGGAAAGGGCGAGAGTGGAGGGAGAGAGAGAGAGGGCGGGGTTAGATAGGGTTAGGGTAATTAGGTAAATTGGTAATTAGGGTTAGGGTTAGGGTTTTTAAGTATTTCGGTAATTAGGTTAATTAGGATTTTTGTAGGGTAATTAGGTTTGAAATAAATTAGGGTTAAAAGGGTAATTAAAATCGGATTTTAGAGAGATCTGCTAACTGAGTCAAGTTTCGGGAAAAATATTTGTAAGCTAAAAATTGACTAACCAGTAGAAATCGCAGTAGCAGTTGATTATTTGAATATCACCAAAAATCACTAAATATTTCTCGGTATTCTATTGTATTACCGCTGCTTCGTAAGACTAACTCAATAGACAGCGAAATGACTCCGGACTCATCGACACCGACACCTACTATTACTACGAAGGCAAGCGATCCTCTTGAACATCAATATAGTTATTTGAAATGTAAACCGTATATTGCTGTAGAATATGTATTGCATCAAAAATTTATTTCCCAAAACTTAAATCAACTGATTGAGATGATTATGAAAGAGATGAGAAAGATGAAAAGAAATGTGATGAATTTTATTATATGGCTGGTAAAGGGGGCCCAGGGCAAGGGAAGAAAATGAGAAAAAGATGATAATGATGAGGTAAGAGGTGGGACCCTTTACATATGGGTAAAATATAAGGACCAACAAAACTCTTACTCGGTCGATGCCGTAATCAAGTGCCAACCATTTTCCCGCTTTGGGCGTAAAATGCTACCTTGTTACGTGATTATGCTTTCCACAATGGGTAAGTAATAGGTGTGAGTGTGATATGGAGGAACCCAGAACCGGTAGGAGAAGTCCGGAAGTGGGGGATCCAAGGCGCTATAGCGCTAAGGTGGAGTGTTGAGTGCAGGACAGGAGCTGCCTCAACCAACATTACCAGAACTCGGTGTGATGACGAGGTCGGCACCGACGAAAAGTAATGGGTGGAGAAATTAATCACGTAACTCGAAAACGCTCAGATTCTCGAGCCCGACCGCATCAAAGGTAATGCTGGGGGCCTGGTTCCTTTTAAGGTTCAGAATAGCTATGGGTAAAGTGGTACAAGCCTGCGCAGTGCTATACAAATCATGAATTCATGCCAGTCTCCTGGATTGGAGTCTACGGGAACCACCAGGGGTCTATCTTCTCTCCGAGTGACAAGTAGTGTTTTTAGTATAAAATTTGCCACCATTGTTTTAATGAATTATTTTCAGAATGAATGAGATGAGATAGAATTTGTGATTCAGACAGAGATGAGTCATGAGATGCATCTTTTGCTATTAATGCTTGCTGAGTACATCTGTACTCAACCTTGTTAGTATTCTCCTTTGTAGATCCTAGTCCGGTCGGGAAATATCCCGAGTGGGACGAGGGAGGTGCAGGTGCAGGTGAGACCGCAGGAGACTTGGACCCTGGCAGCGAGGAGCAGGGCGAGGCGGACGCCTTATTTGGCGCTTGGGACGACTAGGGGACACCTTAGGCGTGGCAGGCAAGAGGAGGACTTGGTCTTATTTTGGTATTTGTAATAAATATGTGTAATATAAAACCCTAGCTTTGTGTGGTTAACTGTTGTAATTAAATAACAGTTTCCATCTTGTTGTTCTCACAGATTTTGATAATGGCTTACTATTCGTCGGAGCGGTGTTCTACCGAAAGCGGCATTTAATAGTAATCAGTAAATGCCTAAGTGTGATTACCCCTGGGGTAATCACACGGGGCGTCACAGTTGTTCACAATAACTCTAAAATTTTGGGGTCTCTATATAGTGAGGACTCATTATCTATTCCAAGCGAAATTCCGCACTTGCTAATATCTCCCAACAAGCAATGAGCAAAGAGACCTTTCCAATGCAAGGTCGACAAAAATGTTTCTCACACCTTGAAGACCTTCTTGGCGTTTATTTTGATGTTTGTCACCAAGAGGAAGGGCAAAAAGCTCCAATACACGACGAGCTGCGATCTCCTCCAAAGTTTCATCAATCCGCAACACCAGATCAGGTGCGAGATTGCTTGCCACATCCTTCTACAGTACAAAAATTCTGTTAGTACTGCTTCCCGAACATCTTTCTTACCAAAATATAGCCTATGTATTTCAAGCCGATCTTCACATATTTATTTAATTTTATCCAATTCAAATATCGTCCCAGTGAAAAGATAGAACAAAAATATCGTCCTCTTAGGTGTTAGCCGCTTGAAATGAGGGACTAATAAATTTGAGTATGATAGCAGAATATGAAAAAGAAGAAGAAGTGTATAATTCATTATCTGTATAGTGAAGTTAACAGTAATGGCCAAATTTGATTAATTACCTGGTTTTAATTCATTTACTTATTTGGGCCTACCTTTGGGCTTTTGGGACGACCAAACCATTTGTCCAATATTTCACCACACTCCTTTCTCGAGTAGGAAGAAGGTTGGCTAGTTGTGCTTCTTTCCTATCATATGAAGGTCGTTTAACTATAATCAACTCAGTAATATCTGCCCTTCCTACATGTTATATGTGCACTCTCAATCTCCTTGTGACAGTGATTAATCAAATAGATAGAGATCGTCGGCATTGTCTTTGGAGAAAACCGGATACGCAATGCAAATGGCTCATCGCTAGCAGCATTTGCAATCTAGTTTGCAGGCCTAAAGCACAAGGAGGTATGGGTATTATTAACTTAAAAGTCCAAATGAAGCACTGTTACTACAACATTTGCATAAATTTTACCATCTTGAGGATATTCCTTGGATTAAGCTCATCTGGTCTGAACATTATCAATCTTCTATATATCCACCATGCATCCAAAGATTGTGGCTCATTTTGGTGGAGAGGTTTCTGATTTTAATATTAAAAGTTTATTCAGTATTCCTCTCTCGGAAGAAGCCTTTGAAGATTTTCAAAATCTAAATCAGAAAGTTTCGCAGACTCAATTAAATGAAGAAGCTCACGATCTTTGGACATATTTTTCGGGTACATGAGTTTTTTGGCGCAAAGAAGGCCTGTAATATTTTGATGGGTCATAGACCAACGCCGACTGTTTTTAAATGGCTACGGAAGTGCAAATGTGTAATGAGAAAAAAGGTCTTCGGTTGGCTCCTCCTAATCGATAGATGAAATACTAAGAATATGCTTGCAACGAAGACATCCCTTTAATATTAATACTAAGAATTGACGAGACACTGGATCATCTTCTTTTTCAAATGCAGATTTAGTACAAGATGCTGGAGCATTATTAACATTCAGTGGAGTGACACGGCAATTATCCCGGCAAGAGTACAAAAAGCCAGGAGCAACTCAGCCCATCCATTTTCATGGAAATTTTCCTAATCGGCGCATGGAATATTTGGAAGGAAAGAAACTCCATCTACGCAAACATGGAAGATCGCTTTCAAGAATGATGTAACCCTTGCTGCGCATAGGGTTTCACGTCAGCACCAGCAATCTATTTTTGATTGGGTAGAAGGCCTTTAGTGGTTTTTTTTGTTTCTACATTCCCATCCCACTTTTATTGCACATAAACCTTCCTTTATTATTTTTATTAATATATATATACACAGTAAGGGCCTCCCTTAGCCCCCCCCCCCCCTCCCAAAAAAAATTAGTGGAAAACCTAGCCTGCTTAACTTTAGATCCGCATGATCTGGGGATCCTAGTTTTAGTGTATTTATAATTTTGTAATTTAATTGAACATTTGCGGTTGTGTTTTTTTACTTTAGTTGAAATAGAGAGAGTATTTTGATATGTATGGTAGAATTTTGTTTTCATTAGACTCAACGTAGCACGATTATTTAGCACACGTTCTAAATATTTTTGAGTCGTGTAGTAGGTATGCCAGGTCAACATTTTTTCAGGGTGTTTTATGGGTATGCAGAAGTTCGTGAGGGACCATGTGAAGTTGATTTGAGTAGTTTTCTGCATACCACAATGTATCACTCGAGCCCAAATAATCCTAAAATATGGGATGTGTTGCATTGGCTGACATGCATCTTCTCACTAGACCTAGTACTGTATGGTGTCACCGTGCGATGCTTGTGGAGCCGTTCAACGGAATTGGTTCGTTGGGAGTTGAGGCCGATGGAGCAAAGAAAGTCACAGCAGATGTGGTTGGAAACATGCAGACGTCATGGCTATGAATCAGTGTTGTTGGTGCAGGCGTGTCCGAGTACACTTGGCAATGCTCATGAAGTGGGGGAGAGTGGTGCAGGTGTACATGTGGAAGTTGAGTGATGAGGACATCCCTCACATGGATATAATTGTGTCTACACACACAACTTATCCACAGTAAGTGTTACAAGGACCACTTACTCGAGCTCGTGCTCGCCAACTTAATTACCAGGTGAATTTGTTCCTACGTTTATATATTACTGAGAATAGACCGCTACCTAATGCAAGTGATTTAATTGTGCTTAGGAGCATGGGAAAGGATGAAGGAGAGGCATGTGGAGTCATGGATATGCGAAAGGCACAATGGAGGTCACCACTTCACTTTGGATCCGAGTCAAGCAAGAGTTCGAGTTGAGCTCGTTCTGGAGTCAGATTCGGACTACCGCGACAGTACTAAGTTTGAATGGTTGTAACTTCTTCATACAAACCCCGTTTGGGACGTTCTCAGACTTCATGGAAAGCTTATGAAGTCTACTTTCCAACGGATCCAACCTCATCTTCAAATTCGATTCGAGTCAACCACAATCATCAAAATAGTCTACATCTATTTTTGAGCCTGAGTCAAAAGGGTGTTGCACCACCTCCACTTGGGCCCATGGGCCTTGTAACCCTAGGGGCGTGCGTCCACTTCCTTGGCCGCCACCCCTGATCATCTCCCCATATAGGAGCCACTGCCTCCCTTTGCTAGAACTTGGATTTCGTTGAGTTTAGATTTAGCCATTGTGCAAACTTCTGTTCTTCAGCTGTGTCAGACCACTACCTGTCAAGACAGCCTTCAGGATTCCACCTTTGTTTTTAATACCATCAACACTACAATCTTATTCTTGCTAGTTCTTCGATTGCTAATAGGAATTGAACTTCATGTTCAAGTTGATCGCACTTCCAGCAAGGTCAATACAATCTCGGGGTTGGTTCAACGATTGCTAAGGCGCAAGCGTCGTCGTACGGTTTTAGTCGGATCGCGAGAGTCACATCCACCAAAATCGATAGTTATCAATCTCATTGAAAGATCAGACACCTCTCCTGCAGCGTTGAGGATGGTAGGATAGATGCAATCGTTGTGACAGACAGGCATGTCGATCCTAGTGGGAGGCTCGTGCGAAGGCCTGCACCCGCAAGGCAGAGTAGGAAGTATGTCTACAAGTCTAACTTGGTTTCCACCCATGCTTGTATCATAGTTGTAGTTCGGATCGAGTGTTTGTGCTTGTAGCCATTTGTACCGTAGGAATAGCCAGGCAAACACATGCACCTAACCAGACCCTATTCACCATGTAATTCAGACTTTTATGGTCAAGTGTTATGCGGGGCTTGCAATCTCATCTCCGTTGCTCCATTCTCGCCTCGCTCGAATTGAAACTTATAAAATATTTTTTTTGCCAAATTTTGGATTATTTGTGTAAAAATTTAAAAGGGTGAACATCTATGTAAAACAATTAAAATATGATTTATTTACAAACAATTACATTCAACAAACTCTAGCTTTTTATCATTAACAATTATTCACAAATAACTCTTCCAACCATTTAATTTGTAAAATTAAAACTAAGTTTATTTAAATTATTCTTAAAAAAATTAGTCTATTGTCGCCGGGTGAGAACGTGATGGGCTTAGTCACTAGCATGATCTGCGGCTGGCCTCAGTCATTTTCTGGCCCAGCGATTGTGCCCGTCACATGCCTCAGTCGTGCCACCAACTCGTGACTGAGACATCTGACGGACAAATGTCGTAGTCGCGTTTTCCTCGCCCGACTAGGCCTCCTATGTATGCTAATAGTTGGGCCACCGAGTGATTGGTTCAATCGCGCGGTGGCCCAACGATTGTGTGTATTTTTGTTAAAATATTATAATATAGTTTATCTGTGTATTTTTTTTTAATAAATGGTTGATTTTGAAATAAAAATCGTTCCTTAGATAGCAGAAGGTCAAAGTTGTAATTTATTCCAAGTGTGAGGACAACCATGTAATGTTTGGGGTGTATGAACTCATCTTTAACGTAATATAATTTGGGGGCGCTGGTCCCAATTAAGGCCTTTTATCCTAAAAACCCCCAGAAAAATAGGTGTGTGAGCTCTTCAGCGGTTCATCCTAACAAACAGTTGCAGGAAAACTAGAAGGATACCCGGCGTTGCAGCGGGAATTCGTAGAAATCACTTTGTTGGTGTTTAAACAAATTAAGGTGAAACATGGTATAGCCTAAAAGAATTAGAAGACAGTGTAAATAAGAGGTCTTCTACGACACTCAATATATATATATATATATATATATATATATATATATATATATATATTGTTTTTTTTAAAAAAAAGAAAGAATGGTAGGAATACTAGCTGGACCTAAACCCATGAGCGTATTAACCCTATAGAGGAGGCAGGCCTATTTGTCTATTTGCTCGGCCCTACCCGATAGGCAAAGCAAGCTCACCATCCAACCCAGTGGCTGCTACCTCGCCGCCTCCGGCTCCACCTCTCGGCCGTCAGCGTCCTCCTCACGGTCCTGTCAGTGGATCTAGCGCCCGCCGCCGAGGCCATTATCCTCAGGGCTTATTTGGATAGACAATGATTAGACCAAATCTCCATGGATTGACAGAGATTTTAATTCAAATTCCGCACCAATTCAAAAGGATTGAACTTAATTCATATGTATGCGAACAAGTCCTCAACGGATAAACTTTCTGCGATAAGGTCTTCCTGCCCTTGTCCGTTATCGTTCCCCTCCTCTCGTTTGCAGATCATTACGCTGGAGGCTGGAAACACAACCCCCGCCCTGCTTCTCTGTGCCTAATTTCCTCGGCATACCAGTACCAACCTATTCTTGGGTCCGCCATATTTGACATTTGCTCATGACTTTTAAGCAGATGCATCATGACTCTAGGAGTACAATTTAGTATGGTTTCGGATTTAGGATGCTTGGATCGTATTCAATTATATGATCCAGTAGGGAAGAAAGGCCAAAGATTATAGCCAGTACAAAGTCATATTGCTTGTCGTCATGCTCGTATATTGGTTTCGATTAGGCGTGTTTGATTGCGGCAAACTTCTCTTGGTTTACACTTGTAAGGTCTAGCTATTTGTACAGCAGGATGAGTACTAACCTGCCATGCAAAACTTGGTCGCAGGTTGTTTACAGTGAAGCTACTTTGTTAAAATGCGCATCATTCGCAGCAAGAAAACCTTGGAACACTTTTCTAGGACTTGCTGAAGGTCATGGAAGGTGAGGATGAAACTGAGATAGCAGACAGGGCAAGTTGCTTGTGGTGTTAGCAAACAAGTATGCTCGTATCGTAGGTGGACACCCATTCATACTCAACATTCAAGGTGTTTTATGATGGCAAAAAGTTGCAAAAATACAAAAGGAACTGTGGTTTGGGCATTCTATCTAAAAAGGCCACCTCCAACAGGTTCCTAGTTTCCTACCATTAGTGTCATGTCTGAATTGGTTTGATTTGGCTCAGCTGTCTTGTCATGGATTGCAATCTAAATCCTGGCATCCTGCTGAGAATTTGTTTTGTAGAATAGGTTTGGGTTTGTAATCCTATATATGGAGCCAAACAAAAAAATAAATGATTGGAAAAGACAATATTTAATGGCCATTTCACTTATCTGATCCCCTAGTATTATTGATTGTGCCTCCGTACATTTCAATATTAGAGTAGTAGTTCCTTTGGGAAAGTTTTCTCAAATTTGCTGCATGGTCTAAATGTTACTGTAGTGTCCACTTACAATATGAGAATTTTACTTTCCTATATCAAAGGCAGGATCACTGCAACTCCAACATGATAGCAAGAACTTTGGTTACAATTATACTCGTATCACAAAGACACCGATGATTCTACAGGGATCATTTTATTATCTTATATGAATAACTCGTGTTGTATGATTATGTCAAGTCAGTTTGGTACTTTGTAATGTAAATTGCTGTGCCCATGAAATGTGAGTGTTTCCTATTGGCAAATTCTGTTAATTAGAGTTGGAAACAATGCTCATTGTTTACAACAATCTTCTCCTTCTGACATGGTCAGTATCCTATTGTCAATCTCCAAAATGATAAAACAAAGCTTCCAGCCCTCCACCAGTGTTTGCTACTACCACTCCTGTCGTTGGAATCCCCACTTAAAATCCATCGTAGACATAACACGTTGAGTTAATTCCTTATTTGTAATTGAAAGTTAGACGAATCTCTAAAAAATCATCGCGAAACTACTTCTCTTTTTATTACCATTGGATCTCAAAATTTTATCCTATTTTTACCACGCCTCGTTAGGTTCAGCTACATTGACCACTAAAAAATTATCAAAATAGCCCTCTTACACTTCTGCTTTCTATTCTTCCTCCCCATTTATTTCACAAAGCATGTATCTTCGAACGCACCAACCAAACGGGCTGAGCCCTTGAAGGACCGAAATGGCAACAGAGGGGGGGGGGGGTGAATGGTGCCTTAATAATTAAGAACTCCCATTTACTGTATTTAAACAAACCTACAAAGCCCTCTGTAACCGATTGCTACAGTAATTCCGTACCGGATTACTGTTCACGTGAACAGTAATCCGAGTCGGTTACTGTTCACGTGAACAGTAATCCGGCCCAAAAAAATACTTTCTTTTTTAATTAGAATTTAAACTATTCTAGTTTTGGAATAAAATATTAATCACCAATTGGTCATCTAATTGGATCCAAATCAACCAACCCACATGCCATGTTCCTGGCGTCTTCTCCATGCATGGCCAAATCTCCCTCTTGGTTTCCCTTGTGTTGTGGGCTTTCCTTCTCTTAGCTTCTTGCACGAACTTGTTCCATGCACTTGATGCTTCTTCTGACGCCAATGCAACCCTTGCTGCCATACCATCACATATCTTTCTTGATTGCACGCATGCGCTAGGGTTTTATCCCGAGAGAATGTTCCTCTCTTGGCCAAAGATCCCCATCCACCCTATCGGCCTTCACAACATTTTGTTTTACCTTTTGCAATGCTTTGGTTGTAGATATGGCCGTATCATCCTCCCTTTCTTCAAGAAAAGACGTCCTCGTCTTTTGTGTAACCTCAGGAATCTCCGTCGCGGTAGTCTTCACGATCGTCTTTTTAGCTATGATCTCCTCAGCATGAATAGAATTCTCTGGCATAGGACACAGGGTATATGATCTTCCCTGATGCACCAAAGAGTACTTGTTGGACCTCCCGTGGTGCGTAGCATTGCGATCATACTGCCACGGACGCCCCAACAACAAGTGACATGCATGCATAGGCACGACGTCACACTCCACTTTGTCGTGATAGTCTCCTACTGAAAAGCAAACTTTGACACGATGAGTAATTTTCGCCATCGACATTATGTAACCATTGGGCATAATACGGTTCTGGATGTCGCCAGGTTGTCAACCCCAAAGCTTGCACCAAATCGTTGCTAATGATATTGTTGTAGCTTCCACCATCAACGATAAGCTTGTAAACTTTACCATTGATTTTGCACTCAGATTTGAAAACGTTGGTTCGCTGCCCCGTTGTGAGAATGGAAGTGTTGTCAACTCGAACCATCTTGGTCAGCATGCAAAGACCATCTTGTGGTGCCTCACTAGTAGTTTTGTCATCATGGAACGACACCTCTTGGTGTGTTTGGGTAGAAAGAAGGGTCGCCAATTCTAATTTCTTCTGTTCTTCCTACCAACCGTTCTTCTTCACGTTTCTTGGCCTTTAGCCTTTGTCGCCGCTCTTTAATGTCTCCTTGGGCCTTGTCTCGTCATTGTCTATCTTCAAAGTACCTTGACGAGGACCAAGATGTAATGTCCTTCGTGTTCCTCTCCATGGAAAGGAGTACCGCACACGGGCGTGATGCAACTCGATGTATGTGCCGTTCTTTCAACCAATATGCACCAATCACCAACGAACATGCTCTCATATGCATAGGAATCACGTCACAAGTAACAACAAAGATATACCCATCCAAAGAAAATTTTACCTCCACTTGTTTTGTGATCGGAATGTGCTTGAATCTCCAAAGCAATAGATATGGCTCGGATGTGGCTTTGTGATCAACCCCAATCTGTCCACAAGTGTTTGGCTTGCGCGTTTGTCAAGCTTCCGTGATCGATCATCATAGCACAACTGTGTTCCCCACTCGACACCGATTGAAGAATATGTAGCTCGGATCGTGGAGTGGATCCTCCTCACATTGATCTATAGTGTAGCTGAATTGCATGACCAACTTCATGTCCTTCAGATCGGCCATGTCGATACTTGATCTTCGTAGCAACGGCACCGTGAACAATCAAGCTCGATACCACCGATACGGATCCACCTAGTTGATTAGATGAATCGATTGTTGGCCCAATCTTTCACGGTACACTCAAGATCGAGAGCAATCTCACAAACCAATTCGGTGAATTGAATTGTAAGAAAATCAATATACTCACAAACCAATCTAATAGATTGAATTGCAAGTAGTACCGTTAGGTGAATAGTACTCAAACAAGAGATAGATATCTTGATCTTGCTCTCATCTTTCTCCTCAATCTCTCCCATGAAATCTCAAAAAATCTCCTCTTGAGTGAAGCAAAATCGAGAACGAAATGCAACCCTTCAAACTTATCTTTCTTGATCACGCATCGTTTTTATCCCAGAAATCGGAAGCTCCCCATCCACCCTATCGATTTTACCTTTTGCAATGCTAGTTCCGCATCGCTCAAAAGAGTAGTTCCGGTTCATCGGAAGTTCCGTCTGCGGTAGTTCCGGTTCGGTCAAGGAAGTTCCGTGGACAATCGGAAGTTCCATTGTCCCGACCAAGAACAGCGAGGCTCGGATTTTGCCCAAAAATCCAAATACTAAATCTTGAATGCTCTTCTCAGGTCAAGTTTCACAGGACATCATCCTAAACAACATCTTAACCTCATGGATAAGAATCGCAGACAAAGATCCATTAATCAAAGCAAAAACGGATTTCTTGAGTATTTGGCAAGAACAACCGAAAACCCACAATTTGCAAGATTCTTAGATTCTCGGCTCATGAGACTTTGAAGATATATTAGCAATATCAATAAGACTCTAGATATCAAGTTTCATGCCATCTCATAAGACGAATCAAAAGTTTCATCAAAACCCTAGCTATTCAAGAGAGGAACAGAGAGAAGAAGGGAGGCATAAACAAGAACCAATACCTCATGATTTCATTGATAGGAATCACAAGATTACAGAGGAAAATACAGAGGAATGATTACACAAGTTTTCAGTTCATCCTCTCCAACTCAACAAACTCTCAAAAAGTAAAACAACATCTCCAAAGGCTCTTTAGCTAAAGCTAACCCTAATATTCTCTCTCAAAAAGTCTGACCCTAACACCAGGGGTTCACCTCTATTTATAGCCCTTGGCTAACGGGTCTCAAACCCATTAGGCCCGCTACACCCGAACGGAACCGCCTCCACTTGTGCCGCTTTGCGAAAAGACCGCTTCGCCCTTGCGCACCTTCCGAAGCCTCCCATACACCTTCTTTGTCCTTGATTCGCAACCACCTCAAGATTCACGCCGCCTTCGACACATCCCGACCGCTTCGACCTCAACGCCGCCGCGCTTAGTCCGATCACCTCGTGTCTCGCCACGACTTCGCCTCGATGTCCCGCAATCAATACTGCATAAAAACACATCACATAGCATTGCCCAATATCATAGCATCAATAATTGTACAAGACTCAAACTCATACAAACTCAAAATCACAAACTATGCCTTTCTGCACAGTTCTGCCCACAATAGGAAGTTCTGCACTTTCCCTTGCGGAAGTTCCGATTTTCGGAACGTCCGCACTTGTCAGAATTATCGGAAGTTCCGCGCTTACCATTGCGGAAGTTCCGATTATCTGAACGTCCGCACTCCTGCATTTCCAATTCGATTTTAGTTCTGAGAGGAATACTCACGCCAAGATATCGGACAAACCGCGTTCCCAGTGCGGAAGTTCCGATTACCTCAACCGAACACAAATGTCGGGATAATCGGAAGTTCCGCTTACCACGCCGAAGTTCCGACATCGGAAGTTCCGCTTCGAACCGGAAGTTCCGCACTTACAGAAACAGATCAGCAGAAACGCAAACGCAATGATATCAATCACAAACTTCTCACCATAGAGTCAAATACTCATCACTCATACGGGGAACCTACTCACATGGTCTATCAGCCCTGTTAAGGAACCATCGCTGACGAGTCCAGTCCAAACGATAACCTCGTAGACAAATATAGAATCACATTAAACAATACAAGAACAGAAGAACATAATAGTAGATTGAACACAGAGATGTAGGGGGCTTCTTGCTTCTCTTTATTGCTCTTCATACGATCAATCCTTTATAATAACTAGCACCCCCTATTTATAGTCTATAGACCCTGCTAGGGTTTGGGATGGGGTGCCCATACATGGGCCGCCTGCTGGGCCGAGCCCATAGTTTCCCAACACCCCCCTTGGGTACCCATCCTCACATGTTCATACATCGTCAAAACTCCATAAAAACCCAGTGGGAAAAATTTGGAGAAAGAGTACATGACACACGTTCTGCTGCGTTGCACGAATTGCCTCGTTAAAAACCTTAACCGAGAAACTTCAGGAAAACTCGTCAAGAAAAAAGAGAGTATGATCCACCCAATTTCATTTAATATCCAGGATTTACTCTTTGGGTACTCGATCTTCGTGATCAAGTTTCAATAATGAGTTCGTGAAGGTCCCCCCTGAATTCTACACTTCTCTAAGTCTTATCATTCAAATTCCATGTATGCATCTTTCAAAACTAGATGCTGGAAGTGACTTAGTGAATAATCTGCAAGATTTTCACATAGCTTAGTATGCAGTACTTTAATTTCGTCAATCTTTTGCAATTCATGAGCATACAAGAACTTGGGGTTGATAGGCTTTGTGAGATGACTCTTCACATAACCCATCTGCAATTCTGCAACACAAGCTGCATTATCTTCATAGATAATAGTGAGGTTTACGCGGTATTCAATCCACATGACTGCTGGATGTGGTGAATCATCCGCCAAAGCAAAACACAATCTCGTGAGGCCTCGTACAGTGCTATGATTCCTGAGTGGTTCGTCCAAGTCGATACAAGACTTTGCTTAGTCGATTTTCATGAAATGCATTTCCATCACATAGGAATACATAGGCTGTTTGCGACTTGACTGTATGTGGGTTCTACAAGTACCCGACATCTACATAGTCATTCATAGTTAGGTCTTGGTTCTTTCTATAGAACAGACACAAGTTCTTTGCTTCCTTGGAGGTATCAGAAGATGTCATTCATTCCCTGTCAATGCCTTTGGTAGGTTTTGTACTATACCTTGCTAGTAGGTTCACGACAAATGCAATGTCTAGTCTAGTATGTTTTGCTAAATACATGAGTGCTCCTACTGCACTCAAGTATGTGAATTCCGATCCCAGGACTTCCTCCCCCTCTTCTCTAGGTCTATACGGGTCCTTATTTTGCTGCAAAAGACCTCCCGGCCATCGGCACTTTCGAAGGATATGCCTTTCCAAAATCAAACCTTTCTAACACCTTCTGAGTGCAGGTTGACTGATGTACTGATATCCTTCAAGGCCATGCTCAAGCTGCAAGCTTTAGGTAATATTTGGTTTTACCCAAATTTTTCATTTCGAACTTACTCTAGATAAGAGCTTGCTTTCTTAATACCTTCTAGGGTTCCAATGATGTTCATATCATCTTCATACACTCAGATTATACAAAATACATCCTGGGATCGATGTATAAATACATAGGGATAATTCTCATTATTCGTGTAACCTTTCTTGCATAGAAAGTCATTTCAAGCGATTATACCACATTCTGCCTGATTGCTTAACTTCGTACAGTGACTTTATGAGTTTCATACTGTACATATTTCTATCTGCTCTGTCTTGGTTCTGGACAGGGATACATTAAGGTATCTTCGTATAAATGTTCGAATCCAATATTCCATAAAGGTATGCTGTTACCACATCCATCAATTTCACTTTTAACTCCAAGTTTACTGCAATTGAGATTAAATATCTAAAGAGTGGTTTTGCCCATGATCGGGGAATAGGTTTCTTCATAAACAACTTCTGAATGCTGAGTGAAACCTTGTGCAATAAGTCTTGATTTACTTCATTATTTTCATTTCTCTTTCGAACAAATACCCACTTATGCCCTACGAGGTGCACATGGGGAGGCGAACGGTTTACTAGCCCAAACATCTTTCTTTTATTCAGAGAAAATAATTCTACTTCTATTGCCTTCTTCCAATCTTCTCAATCTGAACTTTTCTTACATTCAGCGAGCGATGCAGGCTCTGAATCAAGATCGATGATTGTAATAATTTTCTTTTCAAAGTAAATGTCGACATTGGCTGCTGTCTTATTCATAGATTCTCCTGAGGTCACAAAGTTTATAGCTATTTCTTCAAGGAGCGATTATTCTAATGTTTCTACTTGCTCACTACTGCTTTCAATTACGGGGCAAGTCCCTTTAGGTTTTCCAGCTCCGATGTGTGCGCACACATCCATACTGGTATCGCCCTTCATGGGGATGTTCAATTCTGGTATACCTTTTCTAAAGGTTCCATACTAGTGCCAGGTCTCAATTGGCTCTCCTTCTGGTTCTGGGGAACTTTTGGTGATCGGCTGTGTCAAGTCCTTCTTATCCTTTTTCACCAGGCGTCCCCGGTTACTTCGGATTCGAGGGGCCGGAGTTCTCGTCCTTTCAGAGGCCTTAGGACGGGATTAGAGATACCTTCATCGGTATTTCAACCCTCTCCGGTGCATTGCGTGCAGGCACATGCAACTTGGTTACGTTCTTCAAATCACTAAAGTGGTCAGGCAGATGATTTGCTAATGCTTGCAAATCAATTATCTTCTGGACTGCAATTGTCTTCTAGACTTCAATTGTCTTCTAGACTTCAATTATCTTCTGGACTTCTCTATATGCTTCACTAGTGCGTGGGTCATGTGCATGAATTGTAATTATCTTCTGGACTTCAATTGTCTTCTGGACTTCTCTATTTCTCGATATTTTTCATCAAGGGGTTGATTTCCTCCCCTAATGACGGGAAACAATACTCATCAAATATGTTATTAGCGAAGCGGGCTGTATGCAAATATCCAATCATGGGGTCCAAATACCTGATTATGGATGTTGTCTCATAACCAATGTATATCTTAGACTTTCGGAGAGGGCCCATTGCAGTTCACTGCGGTGGTGGTATAAGTACATAAACCTTGCAACCAAACCTTCGTAAATGAGAAATTTTCGATGCTGACCCTTGTGCTAGTTGCATAGGTGAATGGATGTTATATGCCGACAGTCTAATATTGATGAGAGTTGCTGCGAGCAGGACCGCGTGTCCCCAACATGTAGTTGGTAAATTACAATTCTTCAAAATTCTGCTAATCTATTTTGGGTGTGGACATGCGGTATGAAATGTTCAACTTTAATTCCCATTTTCACGCAATAATCATGAAATGCCTTTGAAGTAAATTCTCCGGCGTTGTCCATTCCGGTGGACTTCACATGATGATCAGGGAAATTATTCTTGGTGTTAATTATCTACGAGATTAGCTTTGTAGAAGCATGGTTTCTCGTAGACAATAAACGTACGTGCGACCATTTTGAGGAAGCATCGATGAACACCATAAACTACCTAAATGACCCTAACAGGGGCTATATTGGATCGCAAATGTCTCCCTGGATACGGTCCAGGAATGCAGGGATTTCATCATTCACTTTCAGAGCAGAAGGTCTAGTAATTAACTTCCCGGTGGCACCTAAGCCCGATCCCTGTGAGGATGAAAAGTATGTTTTAAATATTATTTTCTCCTTATTAATGAGTTTAGTTAATAATTTAGAAATATTGTGTGTGTGTGTGTGTCTATATATATATATATATATATATATATATATATATATATATATATATATATATATATATATATATATACTTTCTACTCGTGTGTAGTTACTCCCACCTTTGATATACCACCTAAAACAACTTGAAAAATACTACTATATAAGATACTCTCGAACTACACTAAAATTTGTGTAGTTACTCCCTCTCCATTCACCCTTTAATCCTCGATGAGATCCATGCGTCTTTTCAAGCCTAACGGACCTGAAATCACAGATAGGAGAGAAACCAATCCAATTTTGATCTGACATTTCATATTGGCGAGATATTTATGGGATTTTGGTATCTGCCAATTTTGGTTATTGATCTTTCCTGTTTGCTGGCCCCGTTCCAGGCATTTGCCTTTGCCCATACCACCTCTGCATCTAGACATTGGTCTTGCTATACCACTTCTGAATATTTTTGGTCTTGCCATACCACCTCTGCAGATCCGCATGTTGGAGCATGGTGGTGATGGCTCAACATTCTCCCAGTGAATCTAAGCGCAAGTCTATACAGTGTCGGCTTCAGATCTTGTCTGCCCTATCTTTGTTTGCGTGAGGCTGCACGGCGTCGTCGGCTCGGCCTCTAGCGACCAAATCAACGCTGTACTGAACTAGGTCCCAAATTGGAAGCATATTCTCTAGGATTTTGGTAATTGATTCTTTCCTATTTGCCGCCCCCCGTCTAGGCA
The DNA here is from genome assembly GCA_036346395.1 of Hsuehochloa calcarea. Lineage (NCBI taxonomy): Eukaryota > Viridiplantae > Streptophyta > Magnoliopsida > Poales > Poaceae > Hsuehochloa > Hsuehochloa calcarea. Next base: position 53,129,887 of record CM070598.1, read on the forward strand.
TTAGTCTTGCCATACCACCTCTGCAGATTTTGGTAATTGATCTTTCTTGTTCGCCGCCCCTGTTTCAGGGATTTGCCAATGGCCATACCACCTCTGCATCTAGGCATTGGTCTTGCCATACCACCTCTGCAGATGTGCGTGTTAGAGCAAGGTGGTGACAGCTTGACATTCTCCCGGTGAATTTGAGCACAAGGTTAGATGGTGCCGGCTTCAGACCTTGTCTCCCCTATCTCCGTTTGTGTGAGGCTGCATGGCATCGTCAGCTCAGCCTCTAGAGACCAATCCAACGTCGTACTGAACCAGGTCCCAAATTGGAAGCACGATGTTCATGTTTATCTCAGAACAAGCACAAGGTATTCATGCTAGTTGATCTGTTCTCATCATTTAACTGATTTTAGATACTACCATAGTAGGTCATGGATAAAACGAAGAAAGCGATAAAACCATCCGTTGGCAAGTAGCTCCAAATCTGCTTTTACCAGGGCTCTTTTTCTGGTGCACACCAAAAAGGGGTATGGACAACATAAGAGCAATGATGCTACGAAGGTGAGGAAGGCACAACAGAACATGATATACTCCAGGTGTGTCCCTTCTTTTGTGGTTGACTTAATTGAAGATCTAGATGAGCAGAAGTGGGAATTAGTTAATCAGATGGGCAATGCCTCCCTTCTTGAATCTTCGCTTAGACCGCGTGATACGAAAACTATGGAATCGAGCCTATATATTGTAAAATGCATATGCATTCGTATCTTGATGGAAAAGCTGGCCTTGTCTGGGCACCATGATTGTAGGGTCAAAATATGGCCTAGGAACTTCAATGTTTTAGATCTTCAGTCTCTGTGATAACCCTACCATAACAAAAGAAAATTTTATTTAGTATTCAACCTATATATTGTAAAATGCAAATGCATTCGTATCTTGATGGAAAAGATGGCCTTGTCTGGGCACCATGATTGCAGGGTCAAAATATGGCCTAGGAACTTCAATGTTTAGATCTTCAGTCTCTGTGATAACCCTACCATAACAAAAGAAAATTTTATTTAGTATTCAATCATACCGTTTACATACCTACAGATTAAAAACCATGGCATGCTACTTGTAGATGATTAAAATACCACCTCTCAAGTGAATGCCATCAATACAAGTACCTTGATCTTAGTCATTTTCTTCCTCAACGGACGGACATTTCTCCATTTCTTGCTCCACGGCCAGACCTTTCTTTGTGTTTTCTTCTCGCTTGATGATGATGAGCGGAGTAGCAAACCAACTCACTTGACGGAGAAAACATCAATCACTAACCAAAGCCGACCTTAAGGGCATCTCCAATAGTGCCACGTCAGCCGTCAGTTGGCCCTTCCATGTCAGCAAAATCCTAGGTGGAATAGAGAGAAGCATGAGAGAGAAGAGAAGTCATCTCTTCCTCAAACAACTATCTCTGCACACGAACCAAGATAAAGCAACCAGTGCATGTGAGAGATGGGTGATGGAGTGGAAATATTATAAGTTGGGCATGAATGTTAGAGACAGCTTATTGGAGGTGTTGTCTTTAAATCTATCTTTCGGTGATGTGGAGTTGATATAGCAAAATTAGAGACAACACTATTGGAGATGCTCTCAGGGAGCGGTTGCCAAAAGCAAAAGTCAATTACGCAGTATACGGGAGTTGGATATTAATTTTAATTTCCTTTTGCTAGCAACTGTTATGTATTGCGGGTTGCTAGCGACTATTATGGAGTGGTATCCGACCCAATAATCCAATCAGTTATGTGGTATTCTAGACAGATGGACGATAGATACAATGAGAGTTACTACACCTGGAGTAGTAAAAAGGCTTCCTAGTCAAATATATAAGAAAAAACATTCTCATATTAAAAATCTAGAATATAAAAAATAATAATATTTTCAACTTTTGGGGGTGGCTATAATATATAAAATAATAATGTTTTTACCGGTCACCGCAAGGGAGAACAACCCGTCCCCCCCTCCCGTGATTTCCCCACTGTGAAATTGACATCCCTAGTTAAGATCCACGTTAACAAGAGAAGTAGCAAAATATGCACATAGTACAAGACAAGATTTTTTTAATAATATTTTTTAAAAGAAAATTACAAAAAAATTAGTCACGCTAAAAATAACAAAATGAGTTCCTATCATTGGTTCAATCGGCGATGTGCTCTCGCCACTGCTCAATCGGTGATAGGTACCTCGCTCCCCACTGTCGCCGGGTCCAACTTCACGCCGCCAGCTTCAACTAGCGGCGAAGTTGAATAATCACTGTCGCCGCTTAATCGGCGGCGATAACAGAATCGCCAATTGAACTGGCAACAAGAATTCAGCTATAAAAACCCAGAAAATTAACTCCAAATCTCATTTTAATCCCAGGAAAAAAACAGAAAGAGAGGAGGAGAGGAGAGAAGAAAGGTAGCGAAGATCTGCTAGTTCGTCGCGGAGGACACATAGAGGGAGCATCGGATCCGATAGGCCATCTTGTAGGAATATTTTTTTGGAACTTTGTACATTATGCTAAAACATTGTCGGTTAGCAAACAAAAATAGCAACATAGAATTTAGTAGATTAGATAAATGTAGTCCAATTATGTAGTACATCATTTGAGCTGTGTATGAGGTAGGTAGAGCGTAAGGTAAATAATATTAGTTTTATTTAGCTCCCCATTTGTGCGCAGTAATTATATTGTTAATAACAGAAATTAATTTTTAAGTAGGAAAATAACATGACACGTTTTAAAATTGAAAGAAAAATGCATAGAAGGTAATTAGGGTAGATAGAGCATAATCAAATTAATTGCAGCTTTATTTAGCTCCCTATTTGTACGTGGTAATTATATTGTTAATGTCGGGAATTATTTTATAATCAGAAAAATAGCATGGCACGTTTTAAAATTGTAAAGAAAATCCAGAGTAGCTAATTAGGGTAGGTAGAGGCTAATTGGGGTAGGTAGAGCCAAATCGAAATAATTTAAGCTTTATTTAGCTCTGTAGGGTAGGTACAGCGTAATCGTAGATTTATGACTTGTCGCATAAATTTAGTTTCTATTTGTGGTTAGTAATTATTTTGCTAATATCGCTTCCTATTACCCTATTACATATTTCGTAGTCTTTATAATGTATGCACTGAATTTTTAGGTATGGAGGGCCAAGACCACGCTGCCGAGTGGTCGTACGAGTTGCTTGACCTATATCATCGTAGCTGCCTCAGTACCGTCCTCCCCCAGGAGGGTGAGGCGCCGATTGAACTTGGCGCGTTGCAGCCGCGCACGCCTATCAGGGCATGGAGGTTGCGCCCAAGTTAGGTTCCGAGATACGTGCCATTACGATCTTCATCTACTCATTTGTGTGCTGACTACTACGTGTTGACTAATGTTCATTCGTAACCTAACCCGGCGCAGGTTGAGGGCGGCAGGCCTCCTTCCGCTGGCACAGCTGGTGGAGGGACATGGGAGGATGTCCTGGTCATACGTCCAGGCATTTTCCATACAACCGGGCCCTACTGACGGTGTTGGTCGACCGATGGAGGCCGGAGAGACACACGTTTCACCTTTCGTGGGGGGAGATGGCACCGACGCTACAGGACGTGAGTTTCCTGACCGGGTTACCCTGCACAGGCTTCCCCATGGCGGCACATGAGATCTCGCCCACGTGGTGCACGGAGTTCCTGGCGAGGTTCAAGGATGTGCTGCGCTGGACAGCGATTACCACGAGTTCAACAGCCCGTACGTGGTCGACGCTAAGGTGGATCTGCTAGTTCTACGTAAGTCTTCGCAACTATTGCCCTCTCGCATCAATTCATTTATGAACCTTGCTGACATGTATATGTGTTCTTGCAGCCCGAGCGTATGGCGGAGGACGCACCCGACAAGACGGTGAGAAGGCACTTCGAGGCCTACCTGCTGTGGCTGTTTGGGTGGATCATGTTCCTGAGGTCCCATGACGACAGCGCCCATAAGCACTACATCCGCTACACACGTGAGCTCGCAGACTGGCCGGCGGAGGAGATCCAGCCCTACGCCTGGGGTCTAGCTGTGCTGTGCACGACGTGCCACGCATTGTGCAACGTGTGCCACTGGTAACAAGACAGCTCCATCGCTTCCAGATGCCCGCTACTTCTGCAGCTGTGGTCCTTCGAGCGCTTCCAGGTCAGACGTCCACAGTTGGATTTGGGAGCGTACAAGGTCAGCCTGTACGCCGAGGACGATGATGTGGATCGACCGACTATGGGCACGGTGTGGTGCCACCGATGGGTTAGTTTCGTGACCATTCATTATTTTCTCGTAATGCAATCACAATTTCGTGTACTAAGTTTTCCTTTGGTCTATTCCACAGGTGACGTACACACCGATCACCACGCAGGGGTTGTACCCAGACTACATCGCGATGTTCGACTAGCTAACGGATTACCGCATCATATGGAGACCGTACACTCATGAGAGAGTATCCGTGCGCGTGCTCGGAGGACTGTCTAGCCTGTGCACGCAAGACTACATGTACTGGTACACGCGGAGGGTCTTGGTGCACGAGGTCTTCGTGGAGGAGTACTAGGTGGTGCAGGTCATGCGCCAGTTCGGTCTGCGACAGTAGGTCCTAACCCCTAGGCGCAGCGGCTGCGGCCCATGTCCATGGGTAAGTTCGTGCTTTAATTCTTTAGTACAATCTGCGTTACATACATACCAAATAATTATCTTACCGTCCACAGGTACATTAGGAAGGGAGTACGTGGTACTACCACCTAGGCGAAGAAGATGTTCCCTTGGGTTGTGGGCTGGATGAGAGCCTACGCCGACGTCGTCTTGGAGGATGCTTACTACGACGCTGGGGAGTACGAGGAGTACATGGAATGGTACACCAGTCGGACGAGGCTTCACTGCGTTCGGGTCGTGGTAGACCCACCACGACACGATGCTGCGACGTCCGACACGTACTCCATACAACTGGACTCCGCATTCCACCGCGTGGTATGTATTCAACGGTTGGTACTTCATTTTTAATTCACTAGATTTAGGTCTCCAACTTGTTGATTACGTGTGTAAGTGGATCTACACCGGGAGGTTCTCGAGTTGACAGCCTCCACGCAGCAGTTGTTGCTTGGGGGGGATAAGAGGGATCTTACAGCGCATCACGGACAAGGTGAGACGAGGGATCCAGATCGTGACTTGTCGCACACCGAGGGACCCGGTGGACCCACCAGTGAGTGGACGAGGGGGTAGCCATGGTGGCTCATGGCCATAGGCTCCTCCCTCGGTCCACACAGTAGGTTGGGTCATTTCGTATTAGTCCCCTATCCTATCCTCCATATTTTTACTATCTCCTAAAGGCATGTATACTTACATGGTCCGCATGCTTGTGTCCTAGTGTACCGTAGTAGTAGCGAGGATGACTAAAGTAATTAGCCGAACCATCATGCCATGTGACCACGTGTAACGTTCTTCTGCCTATGGACTCTAATGTATTTATGGTTCCTTATCTCTCACTTTACCTTCGGTCCATGGGGTAAATTTCCTAGTAACAAAAAGTCATGATCGTATAAATATGAACAGAAGACAGAGGGACAAGCACAACCCCAACTCCTCTCACAAGTTGGTAAGGAAGATAAAATCATGTGAATTTACCATTACCCAAAACTACGACATATCACACGGATATTACATAACATTGAGCAAAATATCATAACACTTAGTTTTTTATAAATGAAAGTGATATTCCAGAACATTGACAATCACATATTACAACTGTCCATGCTTTCCCGTGGCAGTGGCTTCAACGCCCCCATGTAGACTGCCTCAAGTCGGAATGCCGGTGTCTCCTTCATCCTGAGAATTTCTCGTCAGACATTTCTTGAAGGTGTGCCCACACTCCCTGCAAATAGAGCACTTCTTCGTACGACATACAGCTTTTGCTTCGTCTATGTCATTCTTGATGCGCCGTACCTGTCGTCGACCGACCTTTCCCTTCAGCCTTTCAATGTCTACGGCCCATATTAGTTGCTCGCAGGTCAGATGGCCAGTGAAATGGCCAACCACGGTGAACTATACATCTCCGCACTCTATGTTTGCATCACCTCCTCCTTGTTGAGGTAATTAGAGAGGTATTGTCCAGGATGATGTGCCACTGTGGAATATGTGACCATGACATGGGAGCAGGGTCTATGCAGAAGAAGGGCTTGTTGTAAGTGCATACGCAACTAGCACGGCGTAGCATGCACTCGTGAGTAATCCTCTCGCGGTTCGTCCCGCGGCGTTCTTTATCCCTGCACATTACCTCGAAGTGAATCTCCCTTGTGCCCATCTTGAATGCACGATGCATCTCACCCTTCTTGCTCTTCTCCTCCCTATACTTGGTAATCATGGCGGAGTAGAGTACTATGTCATTTTCCATGGCGAGCGACACGTTGTTGCTTCTGTCAACGAAGTAGTTTGTCGTGCCGCGGAGAATTACCTCCACAATACCAACCAAAGGGAGACACCTTGCGCTGCGCATGACCCAGTTATAAACATCGGCTAGATTAATTGTCATGACACCATATCAAGCACCACCCGTGTCATGCAGCAGCGACCACTTCTCCTTCGGCTCATGCTCAATCTAGTCCGAGAAGTATTTCACTTACGCCCCCGTCCTCCTTGTCAAACTGGGACCATTTGTGGGTAGCCGTGGCAATGCTTCGGGGGGCTGGTCAGCGCTTGGGGCGGCCCTTTTCGCTTCCTCCCTTCTGTGCGTCTGGGTCCGCTCATCCAGAATATTTTAGAGTGCTTCAAACTTCCGCTACTGGTTCTAGTTGCACAGCCGCTTGAGCAGGTTCATCGTGTCATTGTTGTGGAATTGCTTGTAGAAGTTTGCCCCCCAAGTGCCTTATGCACTACCTGCTCTGCAGATCTGGCTATGCAAATGGTTCATTATCTCCTTGTTGTAGTTTGGTTATTGCACTGAGCAGGCCGACATGCCGATCATGAATGATGCATACGTTTGGACGGCCCTGTACAACATAAATCATCACATTCTTCGGGAACCACAACTAGCTGTTCGTATTCTCTCTTTCAACAAAAGCAAATGCCACGGGAAGAACTTGATTGTTGCCGTCTGTCACTATTGCGGTCAGTATCTGGCCCTTGTACTTTCCAGTCAGGAATGTACCATCTACGCACAAGATTGGACGGCAGTGTCGGAATACATTGATGCATGGACCAAAAGCGCAGAATGCCCACTGCAATACCCTCTTATCGGCTCACTTCGGACGTGTGGCCTCTTCAATGTCGACATGAGTGCCCGGATTCCTGTTTTGTATGATTCGGAGTAGCCCGGGGAGGTTGTGGTAGGAATCCTCGAACGTGTCGAACCTTGATTCCACTGCCTTTTGTTTTGCCCTTCAAGCCTTGGAATAGCTGATTGTGTACTGGAACCTTACCTCAATCGCACGAATGATGGATCGTGGCTCAAAATCAAGATTATTGTAATACCTCAAATTTATTCGGGCGAATAGGAGTATTAGGGAGAAAGAGTTAAATAGGGATTACAATTTTCAGTGATCTCAAGGGGGTTTCCGCGAATTCCCGACAACCTGGGCATTGGGCCACGGCCCATGTGGCCCAAGAGGGGGCTGGCCAAAGGGGGATGACCTTCCCTCAAAAACCCTAAACCCCTTCCCCCTTTCCCCCACTTGGAGCCGCCACCCTCCTCCCTGCCGTGCGCCACTTTCTCCTTCCCCCTGCACCAGATTTGTTCGTCAGATTGGGTAAGTTCCGTACAATTTCTGATCTGTCCACTTCTTAGAAAGTTGTATCCCTTGGTCTTAGCTTTCTGTAGGAACTGAGATCATCTAATTTGGAGTTACGGTTTAGCAGATATGACCATTTTTGTGCGACTGTTTAGGAGAGCTAACTTGTTTTGGCAGTTTGCTTGCCTGGACATTATGAATTATTTAGAGGTCGAATCAGAAAGTCTACCCAAAATGAATATTGTAGATAATTCAGTAAGCTTTCCACGTTGATAAAGAACACAATTTTTAGAGTTGGCAATCAAAAGTTATGGAATTTTAACCGCGCGCTGCTCTGTCTGTCTGAGAATTGGGGACTGTCGGTTTGTTCCTCGGTTTTGATCTATCTAGTTAGAGTCAGATCCAGGACGGCCACCCAAAATGGTTTTTGAAGATAATTTCACCATAATTCCAGGTTGATAAAGATCACCTCCATTGTATCAGTAGAATGAAAGTTATGTCATTTTATCTATTATTGTTCTGTAATTTAGACAGATGTCTGTCAGTTGTTTTCAACGGTTGTTTAGCCAACTGTTTTGGCCGAATCGAGAGAACCCCGTCAACTAGAGTTTCATAGTCTGGTTCGTTATAATTCATTGAGCACTGGTTTCAAGTCATTCCGAGTTACAGATATTTAATTATGGTTTTTATTGTACCGCTGCCCAGTAGGGCTGTAATCTGGCTGATTAGTTAGATTGTCAGTTTGAACCCGTTTATTGTGTTGGATAGTTGGAGGGTTATGGTAGGACACTTGTAGTTTGTCTTACCTTGTTATCCTTATTTCGAATAAATATTTGTGTAGGCGGTGAAGCGGTGAGTGGAGGGGCACCTTCGTTGCATACTAACACGTCACAGCGCGGAAGGCAAGTACATTGTCTTATCATAATGAATGGTGATGATTGTGTGTGGATGAATTGTTAGTCTTGCTATTCATGTTCGTATGCCATGTATATTTCTTCATTATGATGTGATAAGAGTTCATTGCATGAAGTTCATTCCGTTCACGCATTTGTTCCATGTTGACCACGGAAGTGGAAAATTGTAAGTCCCATCAATTCCAGTATGGGCACGTAAGACCCACCACTCCAATGTGGGCAATGTTGGCCACTACTCCAATGTGGGCAATTTTGGACACCCGTATGAAACGTTCTTCATACGGTGATTGGATCCCTGGACTTTGTTAAGTACGGGCTTAAGTGAGCACCGACGGGTGTGTCACTCATTATACCGATATAAGCTGTTGAGCAGTCCATTCGTTCAATGCATCCTTTCATTCCATTCATTCATGCATTCATTCCATTCATTCATGTATGTGTTCCAAGAATTGTTCATACTTCAATTGAGTTAGCTTGTCCACTTTATACTTGATTTATCTTGTATTGTACTTGCTGAGTTTCGACTCATTCTTGCTTTCTGTATTCATTTAGGTGAACGTTGATGATGGCCTTGTGGGAAGGGATTAGTTAAGCGCATTTCACTCAGTTCACCATTATTCATCTTCCTTGTTAAGTTCGATTATGTCTTTCAGTTGTCAAATGAGGAACTGTAATAAATAAGGTTAAGACTACCTGTTATTTAGTTCTGGTAATTGCTGTTAGTGGCTTCTCTGAAGTTCTCACTGTTTATATGATGTTGGATTCGTTCTTTATTCTTGTTATGCTAGTATTACCATTGAACTCTTCGATTGATTATAGAAGTTCAGATTAAATTCTTCCGCATTGTGGTTGTATGTAGATTCTTTATGTAACATTTTGGCTTCCGAATAGCCAGGGTGTTACAATTATCCACGATCTCATTGTACATGAGGTTGGTGATGAAGCCTGATGACAGGTTTCTGTGGGATTGCACTTACTCAGCGACGGCGTATGTGTGCGGGACCACTATAGAGCATTTCCATTAGGTGTCCCACTTAGGCTGAAATGCGGGCACTAGACAATGACATCCCTCTATTTCGCACTTCACATCGCAACATCTTGGGTTAGACTTGACAACTGTGAATGTGCGCCGCACCGACAAACCCCAGAATTTAACGGCCTCCTGCACGACCTCCTTGCATTTGTACATAGCTCATTGCCTGACCTCGCTCTGGTCACACTCCCACGACACACAGGATCCTTCGTCGACAACGAGATTGTCGAACTGGTATGTGTTCCACTCGGATGGAACCGCCAGCTGCTCCACATCATCCTCGTCGTCGGATTCTTCATCTTTTGACAATGCATTGTAGTTCCGGGATTCCTGATCCATCATTTGCACTATAGCTTCCAGCTCTTCACCCTTGTCAGCTAGCCCACTGGTCTGCCTGACTAGAGGAGCTACTTCTCCAGGGTCTTCGTCGACATCATCAGCAACTTCGGGAGCTTCTGGCATTGTGTGTGCCGCGCTGTGGCTAGAGTCATCGACTTCTTCTTCAGCATCATCACCCCTTCTTGTTCAGCCGCGGATGCAGGAGTGGGCTTGGCATATGCTTGGGCCAGAAGGACCAAATCCCACCCTCCCTCCCTCGCCACTCGTAGATATAACTGCCATAACTACGTTCCCTTCAGCCGCACTAACTCCCAATATGTAGGCTGTGTACTTGGAGGGCAAGACAACTCAATCTCAGATCATATATATCACAGTCCACTTGGAATGTGTGAAACAACCACCGTATCACAGCGCCCCATGTGCGTCCCTATGCTCTTGGCAGGGGCACAGTCGCTGATTGGAAATAACGCAGATCAATCCCCTCATGACCCTCCAGAATAGTCTCGGACTACAGTAAATTCTGAAATTGGCGACGTCCGACATAATTGACACGCTGCACAATGAAGAACATTTTCACGATTAACTATATATGTAAAACATGACTACACACCGAAAAGAATTATATACAACATACTGCACTACGCAACCGCACATCCAAAACTATGTAATCCATTCGGTTCAAAAAAATTACCTCACAGATGGGCAGCCAGATAGACAGCGCTTCGCTAGCTTCTCTCCTCCTCTCTCCTCCCTTCTTTTTTTTGTGAATACAAATAAGTCGTATGCTGAACTTTAGAATTTCATGAAGCTTATATAAGGAATGGAGCTTTTATAAGAAAAAGTCTTTGTCGCCAGTTCAACTACGATAAAAACCCGTCGCCGGCTACAGAATTTTGAACCGGCGATAAGTGATGGGTAACGCACATATCACCAGTTGAACTGACAGGTGGTGGATAAGGCACATGTCGCCAGTTGAACTGACAAAAGAGCCTATCGCCAATTCAACCGCTGATAGAAATCCATATTTGTTATTTTTTGAACTGGCTATTTATTTTTATAATTTTTTTTAAAAAAATATTATTTTTGTTTTAAAAAAATCTACAAGATAACCCCTTGGTAGCTCCACACCACACAATAAAAGAAACAACACATAGATAACAGTTTATAAAATGAATTCTAAGGACTCGCATTCCACAACAGCGGTTAAGGGCACAAATCAAATCAGTCTCAGAGCATCCAAGTTTTGCAGAAGGTGAAATTTAGAGACAGTATTTAAACGACAGACAGGCACATTGCGAGCACGGCTTAACAGTCCACGCAATAAGAGCAATGGCCGTGGACAAAACTTAACCAACACTAAATCTGCTAGATATCTGGAACACATACATGGGATCAACGAGATGATAAATCCACTCATTTCTTCTTGGCAGCAGCCTTGGTGACCTTGGCACCGGTTGGGTCCTTCTTCTCCACGCTCTTGATGACACCAACAGCAACCGTCTGCCTCATGTCGCGCACGGCGAAACGACCAAGAGGAGGGTACTCAGCGAAGGTCTCCACAACCATGGGCTTGGTGGGAATCATCTTCACCATGCCAGCATCACCGTTCTTCAGGAACTTGGGCTCCTTCTCGAGCTCCTTGCCAGATCGTCTGTCAATCTTGGTCACCAGCTCAGCAAACTTGACAGCAATGTGGGAGGTGTGGCAGTCGAGCACTGGGGCGTAGCCGTTGCCAATCTGCCCAGGGTGGTTCATGATGATGACCTGGGAGGTGAAGCTGGCAGCCTCCTTGGCAGGGTCATCCTTGGAGTTGGAGGCCACAAACCCACGCTTCAGATCCTTCACAGCAACGTTCTTCACGTTGAAGCCGACATTGTCACCAGGAAGCGCCTCCTGGAGGGCCTCGTGGTGCATCTCAACAGACTTGACCTCAGTGGTCAGGCCGCTGGGACCAAAGGTAACAACCATACCAGGCTTGATGACACCAGTCTCAACACGCCCCACAGGGACGGTACCAATACCACCAATCTTGTACACATCCTGAAGGGGAAGACGCAGGGGCTTGTCCGAGGGCCTCTTGGGTTCATTGATCTGGTCAAGAGCATCAAGCAGGGTCGGGCCCTTGTACCAGTCAAGGTTGGTGGACCTCTGAATCATGTTGTCACCCTCGAAACCAGAGATGGGAACGAAGGGAATCTTGTCAGGGTTGTAGCCGACCTTCTTGAGGTAGGAAGAGACTTCCTTCACAATTTCGTCATAACGGGCCTTCGAGTACTTGGGTGTGGTGGCATCCATCTAGAACAGAGCAGAACAATCCCATTAGTTGAATAAAACGTGAGATTTAGAAGGCAATGAAGATTCAACTTGTCTAACTAGAAATATTAACAGTTTAAATCAACATAAAATAATATGATCAAACATGTCTCGCATATTTCCACTCATGCTGGCACCACAAGCAACAGACAATTATATAGCAAGCATATGAAAACATGTATCATAATTCAGCAAACAATTAGACATTACATTCAGAACATGTGTGTATGTTAGTTGTAATCAAGCACTGCATTTACTAATACATCCTACAAGATCATGTGAGTTTATAACAAACAAAGCAGTTGTATTACCATCATGCATGTGTAGTAAAATGTTTGTCATGAACAAGGGGAGTTATTCTGCAAGTTATACCTTGTTGCAGCAGCAGATCATCTGCTTCACTCCAAGGGTGAAAGCAAGGAGAGCGTGCTCACGGGTCTGGCCGTCCTTGGAGATACCAGCCTCAAAACCACCAGTGGTGGAGTCAATGATGAGGACGGCACAGTCAGCCTGGGATGTACCAGTAATCATGTTCTTGATGAAGTCACGGTGTCCAGGGGCATCAATGACCGTGCAGTAGTACTTGGTGGTCTCGAACTTCCACAGGGCAATATCGATGGTGATACCTCTCTCACGCTCAGCCTTGAGCTTGTCAAGCACCCACGCGTACTTGAACGACCTCTTGTTCATCTCAGCAGCTTCCTTCTCGAACCTCTCGATCACACGCTTGTCAATGCCTCCAAGCTTGTAGATCAGGTGACCAGTGGTGGTTGACTTGCCAGAGTCGACGTGGCCAATGACCACAATGCTGATGTGAGTCTTCTCCTTACCCATGGCTGGAGTAAGTGCTAGCTAACAAACTGCGGCATAGAAGGAAACAAGGATTACAAACAATAGATGAACAGAATCACCATATGAAATAACAGAACTGACATAGAGTGATAGACCAAGTATCTTAGATATCTGCGAAGGTCCTAACATAGCAAATTATCATGTAGATGTCCCTCTTAAAAAAAATCATGTACATGTGCAACAAGATGGTTTAATTAGATAGTATAGTACTGGTACTAGTGGAGCCTTACCATACTGCAGGCACTAATTACATCTACGCAACACTACCAGAAGAACAATTACCACGTGATTGGACTATATCTATATCATAAGACTGAAGGCACTAGTCACATCTACGGAACGTTCACAAGAAATATTACTAGATCAAATCACCATATACAAGATGAAGTAAAGGTTGTCGACTCCAGAAGACAATCCACTACAAAAATTAAGATACAAATCCATCTACCGACAGATTCAACCAAGCATATCGATGATTCGGTAATATATCGCGCTAGCAGTTGCGTCAACAAATAACAAGCAGAAACCATAGTAACACTATAGATTCGAGGCAACGATACGAGGACAAAAAAATCCTTCAAAGCACAAGCGAATCTCCGAAACCAACAAGCATCCGCGCAAGAAATCACCAAAAACTCGATCTACTCGCAGATTAAGGCTACCAAACAGAAGCATACGCGTAGATCTAGGCCTCCTAGAAACCATGAACAGCGCGTCTAACTGTCTAAGCAGAGGGGAAACGGATCCGGAGACTGACCTCGAAGGAAGGAGAAGAAGTCTAAGCAGAGGGGAAATCCGGAGACTGACCTCGAAGGAAGGAGAAGTAGGGCACTGAGAGGAGGCAGCGGCGGCGGTGGTGAGAGGGGAGTGAGGAGGGTTTGGCCCAGTGGGATGGTCCTTATATTGGAAGCAGCGGAAGCTAGGGTTCCTTCCTGGCCGCCTGATCCTCGTCTGATGGTCCCCGTTGTGATTTTGATCGTGTGGACAGTCATTTTCAAACGGTAACGATATCCCGTGCTTTCAGTCTTTTGGTAATAATACTGCAGGAGAGAATAACACGGTTTACAAGTGAGATAGGGGATCTATTTATGAACATAACACTCTGTAAAAAAGTGAGAGTTGTCGGAGATGTTCGAAAATCTGTATCTAGATAATGACATGTAGAAAAGGATGTAGGTAGAGTTATAGTCTCTACTCTTTTTTTTTTGACAAAGTTTTCTCATCTTTGCTAAGATTTTCTCATGTTGAGTTTTTATTTATGATTGTCTTATTATTATTTTTTACAATTTTCATATCTACTTATGAATTTTACAGATTTTTTTTTGATTTTTGTTTTTTTAATTTTCAAGCTAGTGGGTTAAGTGGGTCGCAACCGCCCAGCGGGCCAAATAGGTTCGGGCAAGCACGACACGAAATGCCGTCAGGCTGTGTTTGGGCCGCCTCCCCGGCACGTGGGCTGGTACGGTATGGCTCATCTATTTCGCAAGCCAGGATGGGTCCTGTCGAGATGGGCCAGGCCGACTCGTGCCCATGCTGTATCGGGTTATGCCGCCCATCTAACCACCACTATTGTACATTTTGCGGCCACAAGTTCCACATCCTGGATTCCTGGGAGATGCATACCAGTTTTGGTACCGGAAGTAGAATAATATATTATTTCCTTTTTTGTCACAAAAAGGTATACATTTTTATATAAAAAAATAAAATAGAGAAATAATATCAATTGCACACATCAAAACTTGTTCATGGGCGACCCAGCCCGAGCCCGACCTGTTTCGGGCTGGGTTTGGGACTCGATTTCCGGCCTAAAAATCCCAATAAATGTAATAAAAAATGAAAAACATTTTTTAATTCTAAAAATAAATTAAATATTACCTTTTATTATGAACAAACTAAAATAATAGTTTTTAAATCGGAAATTAAATTTCCAAGCTGGGCCGGGCCGGGCTCGGGCTTGCTCATTGTAGGTCGGGGTTTTCGGGTTTGAAGACCAACCCGTTTGAACAGGCCTACACACATCCAAACTAGCAAAGGAATAACATGACAAAATGAAGGGTTTATTGATAATCCCTTCCTGTCTGGTGACCAACGACGAGTATAAGTTAGAGTTAGGTTCCTGAGTTCGTCGAGACGTCCGACCATAGCTCCGAGGTCGATGAGGCGATGAGGGGACAACTAGCCACGTGCTTACCGTCGAGCACCGGTCAAGGTTGTGGCTGTTGGCGATGAGGTTGCCTAATCGAGTTATGTTTTAGGAAGCGATGAGCAACAATACAGTGGGTGTAGGATCATGGAGGCGATCTCTATATGGTCGTAGAGTGGGCAGCCACAACATTAATGGTAGTGCCTACGGCTGTGTAGGGGTGGCTCGCCAAGTGGGGTTGGCGTGGACTGGGCGACGAGGCTGGAGGCGGAGACTGATGAGTGATGGTGACGAAATCGAAGGGGAGTCGTTATGATGCATAAGGAGCAGAACGATACAGTTTCATGTTGTCTACACACTTTGGTCGGATGAAGTTGAAATATTCAAAATGCTTTTAATGGTTATGGAGGCATGTTTGTGTACCAATTTAGCATAAATATGATTGTTGTGGTTGTTTTTATCCTTTTAGGAATATTGATTAAACGACATCCATGGAAAGACTTAGTTGTCAAATTCGATTTAAAGAGAGTATGAATCACAACAGTAGCTGTAAAATTTGATTAAACAAGTTAAGTGCTTGTACGTTGCTACGGAAAATCATAATTAAATACAATGAATGTTACCTCAAAGGAGCGAAAGAGGTAATAAAACCCAAGTTCAATATAGCGGGTGAAACACAGCCATCTGGTGAATAAAAAAGGTTTACACAAAATTATGCATCCAAAGCAGCAATATTCAAATAACTAAATTGGTTTCGGACTTAACATAAGCAGACAAATTCTCTCTCCAAAACCTTGACAATCATGGTAAAAAGAAATTGCATAGGTGTTCCATAGAATGTTTGTGGCAACAATAATAAGTATAGTTGTTTCAACACCCAAAACTTCTGGACAGAATGTAAAAAACTATCATTAGCCTTCAAAAAATTAAGAAGTTATCTCAACTTCGTTGATGCTGTAATTTTTAGGAAAATGCCTATTGGACCCCTTGAAGTATCCTGCTCCGGACACTTAACCCTATCACCTAAAAACTGGCCCTTTGACCCCCCCCCCCTCATTTTCCAAAACCAGTGCACTTAACTCCCTGAGGTTGTTTTTCTCAGTGGTATTTGTTTATGTAAGAACCCAAATAATTAAATTAAGCTAAACAATGATAAATAATAATTAAGCGGTAAATAAAATTCACCTAAACCAAATACAAATCATAATCTCAGTTGGTATCAAACACGTCGCCACACAAATTCATATAAAATTGTGTTATCGAAAGTTTACAGTAGAATTATTATATCAAACATACAACATCAATATAATTCAGAGTCAATTACAAAAAATCATTTGCAATCAAAGGTAAAACATTAAAAGGAAACTTGAAATTAAATTATGATAATTCTTTACATCAAAGCAACATACAAAAATTAATTACTAGCAAAAGTAAAATATTACAACTCGGGATTATTCACAATAATTTGTACAAGCAAGAACAAAACAATAGTACAATATCTGAATTAATTAAAAGAATGCATTACATCATAGCACAATATATAATACACCATTATTACACTCTCAAAATTTATTACAACAGATCAAAATAAAAAGATTAAAACATGAGTACATTTACAAAAGAATAAAATGTTACATGCATATCGCCAAAGCATCTCCTTCCTTTGTCCATATATTGCCAGCCGTCAAACCCAATCCTCAGCCAATCCAAAATCATGCACACATTTTCCACAAAGACCACAAGACCAAGCCGCGGACCAAAAACAATAAAATAAAGTTAGGAGTAGAGAGTTGTTGTCAGATCGTCTGAAGTTCCTCGAGGTTCCCAGACCAACCTAGGTTAGTCGGCACCATAGGTTTTATCACCCAGCGTTTATTAAAATCCGACACCCACGTCATACCGACTTATCTCAACCGTAGAAAAATCCGACAAGTCCTGATGAAACATTGGCCCATTCCTTTTACCCAGCCCAACGCCAACTTTCCGTATTACCGACTTACCATCCGTTGTAGAAAAGCCAAATAATAGTGCAGAAATCCCGCATGGACCAAAGGTCCTTAACCAAATAGTCCCATGTGAGAACCAAACAGATAGGGCAAGGGCGAAAATACCATGCACATGCAATGGAGAGAAAGCAGCCAAAAAACACCTCCCCCATAAACTCTTCTCCCCAGTCAAAGCCTCCCCACAAAAAAAAACACTTTCCTCTCTTCACAACCACAACAAAAACAATACAAAAGCCTTTCTTTTAGTCACCACAGAAGTCAACACCACCATTTCATTCCCACAGCCGAAGGCAGCCAAGGCTAGCACAAACAACCAAGAGCAAGCAAAGCAAGCGAGAACCCTAAGCACAACCCACACCCTCAGTTCATCCCTCAACCCAAGCACAAGCAAAGCCACCAAGAATAAGTAAGCCTCACTTCGTAACAAAAGCAAAGAGCAAGCCAAAACCACAAGCCAACTCCCACTGCTAACCATAGAACCAACAACCCAAGCTCAAGCAAGCCAAAACCAACATCACCCATCATTGTCACCACACCCAAAAACCCACCACAGAGAGCAACTGGAGGAGAGGAGCAAAGGTGTTGCAGAAGAATGAAGGAGCCAGCACGACAAGCACTGACAAAAACCACTGGGACTACACTAAGCTGGCAAGGACCAAAGGAACTAAAGGAAGCATCGGAAAAGAACGACGACCCCCACAAGGCCAGCATCACCATATCACCACCTGCACTGCCATCACATCCCCAAACTGAACCCAACAAGGTAACCCACCATTTGCCCCCATATTCATTTTTTTCCAAACCAAATAACTGAACATAAACCAACACCATGCACATAGAGAGCTCACACATATCATCGCCCACATCACCGAACAGTAACAGTAGCCCGCATTATCATTATCCATCTCCACATCACAGAGTAAGGGGTAGAGAGAGGAGTAGGGTCATACCTCAGTGCGACGCGACAACCATGATAGCAACCCACATTTAGTACCTTCACCATGCCTCAACCCACCTCCATCGGCTTCACCAATGTGCATGCAGAAATCAACCACATTAGACAACAACAAAAGCACAAATCAAAAACAAACTCAAAAGTAAAATAACAAAAAAGGGGAAAATAAATCTTGGGGGAGGAAGAAGCCGAATCCCTACTGCAGCCACAAAACTAGCTGCGCAAGAGGGGCGAGTGAGCGCGAACGGGCAAGCGCTAGGCCAAGCGCGAGCAAAGGGAGGTGTGTTCCGGAGGGAGCAGCCATGGAGCCACCAGAGAGCAGCGAAAGGAGGCACGTCACAGGGGAGCCGAGCGGCGTGTAGGGCGAAGGGCGACGGTGGCGGGCAGGCAGCAGTGCTAGGCACCAGGCCGGCCGGAGCGAGGAGGCACCATGGAGAGCTTCAACCGGAAGCAAGAAGTGGAGAAGGAAGAAAAATGGGGAAAGAGAAGAAAGGATGGGGGAAGAAATGAAATAAGGAAGAAGAAAGCAAAGACATTAAGCATGAGAGCATTTCGGCTGAACCAAGAAGATAAGGAGGAGAGAGAAAATGGTTGTTAGGTGGGAGAGATTAGGAAGTTAGGTTTAGAAAATCTAGATTTAGGTAAGAAGGGTAAAGAAGTAATCTCTAGTAAAGATTAATGGTAGCAGTTGTAGCTGTAGAAATAAACACTAGTAATATTACGTGTCGGCGATGGGTAATTACTAAATCAAATAAAATGTATAAACCACGTAAGGATAGATAGCCGTAGATAGACCAGTAGAAATAAAAATAAGAAAAGGCGTAAAATTCCTGTTAAATAAATTAGTCGCCATTAGAACTAACTAAGTTAGACAAATAAACTGATGCGTTAGAAATTAAATGCATACACACCTGAGTAAAATCGATTAGGCGTATTTGCACGCGAAAAATTGAAAGACCTAGTTGCACGCGAGTACGTGTAGTATTTTAGTTTCGTGCGATAAAGCGCAAGAATAGGAAACCTCGACCCTAGAGCTAGTAGACTGTAGAATAACCGCAGTTGGGAGTGCTAACTTAACGGGGGGGGTCAAAAAAAGGTTATTAAACTAAAATATGATGACAAAGGGGATCAACTAATTTACACACGCATAATATCACCCTAAAGCAACTAAGTATTTATTTACATATTATTCGTGTCTGCCGTATAATTGCGGAAGGCAGCCCGATACAGGCAGGTGCATTTGATCCAAATTTCGTTGATGATGATCTTTTCCACAATTCCGAAAGCAAGCTTATCTCTTGAACATCAATCTAGTTATATTAAATGTATATTGTATATTGTTGTATCATGTATGTACATGTATCAAAATTATGTCTCAAAATCAAATCAGATAAATGAGATAAAGATGAAAGAGATGAGAAAAGAGAATTAGTAGGATGGTAAAGGGAGCCTTTGGCAGGGGAAGAGAAGAAGAAAAGAAAAAAGAGAGAGATGAGGCAAGAGGCGGGACCCCCTTTACATATGGATAGTATATAAGAACTAACAAAACTGAGTGCATAAAATGCTACTTTGTTACGTAATTATGTTCTCCACAACGGGTAGGATAGTATTGGGCATGGAAGAGAGAGCCGCCCTAAGGTGGAGTGTTGGACACGGAGAGAGAGCCGCCCAACCAACATTACTAGAACTCGGTGGGTGACGGGATCAGCACCGACGTAAACTAATGGGTGGAGACTTACTTACGCAACTTGGAAAACATTCTGTATTCTAAATTCGATACCGCATCCAAGGAAATGCGGGAGAGCTAGCTCGAAAAGAGATCAGAATAGCTATAGGTAAAGTGGTACAAAGCCTACACAGTGTTTAACAAAATGATGAATTCATGCCTGTCTACTGGATTGGAGTCTACGGGAACCGCTAGGGGTTTATCTTCTCTCCGAGTGACAAGTAGTCTTTTCATAATTAAAACTTGCAACCCAAGTCTTGATAAATTATTTTCCAAAGAAGAGATGAGTTAGAAAATATGATTACGGACAGAGATGTGTCATCCAGTGCATATTTGCTAATACGTGCTTGCTGAGTACATTAGTACTCAATTTTGCTATTATTCTCCTTTGTAGATCCTAGTCCGACCAGGAGCTATCCCTAATGGGGTGAGGGATACGCAGGTACTGAGGAGGCCATAGGAGGCGAGAGCGCTCACACGAGGAGCAGGGCGAGGCGGACGCCCTATTCAGCGAATGGGATGAATAGACGACCAGTGGAGCGAGGAAGGCAAGTGAGGGGAATTCTTTCCCATGTAATTAAATAATTGTATTAAAGACCATAGCCTTGAGTGGCTAACTGTTGTAATAAAGAACACTTTCTTTTATTTTATTGCGTTAACTCTGGTAATGACTTACTATTTACCGAAGCGGTGTCCTACCGAGCAGACGAATAGTAATCTGTATGCTTAAGTGTGATTACCCTCCGGGATAATGACACAGGGCATTGTATTTGGTATGAGAGCAATCAGTTAGGGCCACACTAATAAAATAGAAACTGTTGCAGAACTTAAGTATGCCTTTCTCACTTGCTATATGGCACTAAGTACTTTATTAATTCTTGTCTCCAGGTCAAAAAAAAAATTCAGTCTCGTCCCAAAATTATTATGTTAAAAGCTTATCTCTTCTTAAAAGTGACATCCATACTAACATAGAACCATCCCTTTTTTACTATATTCAGTTTTCCGTCCGAGAGAGTGAGGGTTTATGATTCATGTTATCTTTCGCTAGTAATCGGTCAGGCTAGTAGCTCAACCCATGATAGATTGCGTAAAAAGGTGTAGTCGATGGGTTATCAGTGTAAGGTCATAGATATAGTGCCTGGACTAGAGACATGAAGTAGAATTCTGGCATGGAACCGTTTTTCCCATTTTTGGATAAGTATGGACCATACCCATAAGATTTCTTACCTCTTCATCTGTATAACCAAAAATGAACCATCAGCATTCCAAATTAATACAAGTATAATTAAAGAAAGCAAAGAAAGGCCGACGATGTAAAAATGTAACTTACCTCATTTCTAAATATCATATTTCCCGAACGAGTGGTTCATGGCACTCGGAGCGTGTAGCTTTGGTGTACCCAGGAGCGAAGTTCTGGACGTACTCGGGAATGAACCCTAAGCAGTCCCAAACATGTGGTTTGGGTGGACTCGAGCCAGATCTCGAGCGTGCCTGGGCGCGTGGATCCAGGGTAGTATAGGTCGCACTCAGGGGCAAGCTTTGAGCAGTCCCAAACCTGTGGATTTGGGCGGTCTCGAGAACGGGATCTGGAGCGTGACTGAGCACGAGAGACTTAGGTAGAATAGTATTTGGATTTTTTGCCCCTCATTGTTTCTTGGTGTTATTTGCTTACTGTGTATGGATTAACACAACACACGCACGAGTTAGCTTCTATTGGATAAATACGATGCTATCTTCCCTACAACAAATTACTGTTGAAAAGGTGAAAAACTAGTACAACCAATAGAAGGATTCATCAAAATATAAAATGCTACAAGTACCACCGCTAATAAAAACCATTTCTTAACACCTCCCCCACGTGATGGAAGGTCAAGCAAACGAGGAATGAGGATTGGGACTACGACTAAGCCTACTACCACAAGACACACCAATAGAGAATTCACCAGTAGACACTAACGAGATAACACCTGGTCAGTCAAGAACAACCACAATACTAGCAGCCAACCAACCACCAACCACTGGAGCAACAGACCCTCTTGGAGTAATGGCAGATGTACTCCGTTACCTAGAAAGCTCCAGAAAAGAAGCCTAGGAAAACCAAAACCACTTCATGGAAGCTCTGCTAACCTAAGTAGCACCTACAACCTCACAGCCAACACGCGGGGTTAGTTTGGGGGACTTTCTCTAGACTTGCCCTCCCACATTTGCCAAAGCAGCTGACCCACTAGACGCAAGCAATTGGTTAGTGGAGTTGGAGAAGAAACTTGACACCATAGGGTGTTCAGATGCCGAAAAAGTGTGATATGAATCACACCAGCTGACTAGACCGGCAGCTACTTGGTGGCTCAACTACAATCGTAACCGTGTCAGCGAGCAACCAATCACATGGGTCGAATTCAAGTTACGTTTCACAAAAACCCATGTGCCCACAGGAAGAATGGAGCTGAAGAAGTGGGAGTTCAGAGCTTTAACCCAAGGAAGGAAAATGGTGATAGAATACCTCAGCCAATTCAACGACCTTTCCCGCTATGCTCCAACAGACATAGACACTGAAGAAAAGAAGATAGAAAAATTCCTGGATGGAATGCACACATATCTTAAAATGCTCCTATCCATCACAAGATAGCCGAATTTTAGGATTTGGTCAATAAAGCCATTGTACTGGAAAATGAACACTCCAACCTAATCGAATAGCGGAGGAAGAAAGCCAAAACAGACCATTGTCCCCCACCTACTTTTAGGCCTTATCCCTACATGCCACAACAACCACCACCTCGATTCATACCACCCAGGCCAATGCCCTTCAATCCATCTTTTCAGGGACCCACAGCCCAACAGCAGCCAGTAGCAATAGCACTGAGATGTGGAAAATGTAGAGGAAGCCACCCGACAAAGGATTGCCTGAGAGACAACGGTGCATGTTTCCATTGCAGGAAGCTGGGACATCATAAAGTCTAATGCCCTCACCTACAAAGAACATCTGGAACCCCACCGCAACCCGCATATGTGCAAAGACTACCTGCCCCAGCACCACCGCAACTCAACCGCCTGAATCAGCCTAGAAGCAACCAACCCGCCACGGGAGGAGCTGGAAGAGGAGGACCAGCACGCCTGACCCACGTGACCACAGAGTCGATTGGAGAAGCCACAAATATAGTCACGGATAAACTTTTGATTCCCCATCCATGAGTATTGTTCTTGTTAAACCTGGAGCAACTCACTCATTTATATAGTACCTCCTTGTTTTACCTCTACTACTTCGCCTCACCCTCTTGAAGCAAGAAGCACCGCCTCCTCGATCCGGCTTCATCCCCAACACCAGTAACTCATGCCATCATGCCATGCCCCAAATCAGTCATTTCATGAAATTCCTCGCGCATAAAGCTTCTCTTCCAAAATTGATCATTTATACTCCTTCACTACATCATGTTGATCCTATTTCACCCCTTTTTCTACTCCGACTCCTCTTGAGCCATCGCTGCCATTAGCGACCCCGCCCGAGCTCCATGTGCACAGCGCCAGCACAATGTCGATCCCCTCCGTCCAAGCCAATCATGCACATAGATTCATTCCGCTCCACTAATTCTCGTGCGCCCCTCCGTTCCCTTTCCCCACTGCTGGAAGGCCGCCATCGCTAGAGAAGATATTGTAGGATCGCAGGAAGGCTACGATAGTACAAAAAAAAGTTCTACCGCGCAACCAAGTAACCTCCGCTAGTAATAGATCGCAAGATTACCACTAAACGCGCCGACTCATAGCGGAAGTAGAGTCGATATAGCGAGTTGATGTAGTAGTGGTCGTACTTGTCGCACGTCTTCTCCTCCTGCTCCATTGATCGTCACGAGTTGCGGATCGTCCTAGTGTTGATGCTTTGCAACAACACCTGCAAAGTATCCACACGTACGGGGCAGGGACACCATGATGAGAATATGACCCCTATGAATACAACCATATTTACTATGCTTGCTATTCAAATTACAAGAGCTCGTACGCTTCACTTAAATTATCAGGTGAGCTCGTTTTTAGAAGTGTATTTATATTATATGAACTATATGATGCTACCTAATAATGAAAATATATATTTATGCAGCATCACATCATTTTTGTCCAAGATAAGAAAGAGTTCGAGTTGGACACGTTTTGGAATCCAATTCGGCCTCCGAAGACAGCACCGACTTTAAACGCGCATAACTTTTGCAAACGGAGTCTGATTCGGGTGTTTTTGGGCTTGTTGGAAAGCTTATTCTGAGACCTTTCCAACGGATCCAGCTTCACCTCCAAATTCCTTCTGTGGACTTCAGAATCATCAAAATAAGATGCTATATCACCAATTTAAGCCAATTTAGGCCTTGTAATCGTACCAGAATTAGCCCATACGCTAGCCGGCCACCTAATGTGACCCATACTGTTCACATGAATAGTAACACATGCACAATCCAATTCTAGTTGCAATACATGCAACTAGAACCTCTCCATTTGCTCACAAGGTTCAACGTATGCACAATTGAGAAGAGAAGCTCACACTAGCTCAGGATAATGAAAATGGAATGCCAAGGGTTGCCTCCCAACCAGCTATGGTGGGTATTTATAGCTCACACACCAAAACTAGCCATTGGAGGAGAAAAGGGTTGAAAAACTGTGAAACCCGGTCAGACCGGACTACAATACAACGGTTATAAAATTAGTTGTTACAAACAATTCCCGGTCAGTCTGCCCTCACAAGGTTCGGTCTGATCGGACCCCCGGTCAGTCCGTGCTTCCGGGAGGAAGAAAACCAAAAAATATACTATCTGGAAAAGGTTGACTGGCCTTATAAGAGCGATCAGACCGGACTTCCGGTCAGTCCAGGTGCGGTCAGTTTGTGCCCAAATTTTAGCACAAGCGATACTCAGAAAAATAGTCATAACTTTTGACTCTAATGTCGTAATTGAGCGATCTTGAGCTTTATGAAAAGCTTAATCAGAGGGATACACAACCCATCTATTTAATTGATCTGAAACACATTTGATAAAATCAAGAAGCATAACTCCAAAAGTTAATACATAGCCTAAGTCCAAGAAAAGAGCAACGAACAATCTTAGACAATGCCAAGGGAAAATACATGAGTTCCAACCATTTGTAAGACACATTTGCAAATTTAGACCATACCACAAGGAGTAGGTACATGGAATTCAACCATTTTTAAAATATGTTGGCAAATTATAGTCACATGCTACAAGGATTAGATGCATGAATCTCAACTATTTACAAAACACATTAACAAATAATAGCATCATGCCACGAAGAGCTAGAGTAAGCGGGATTGAGCTATCAACAATGATAAGACTTAAGCTACTAGACAAGACCTCTCTTAATTGTACAATAATTTTATACTAGCAATCTGATCTTCTAACCAAACACCAAGACTGGTAAAAGACTAAGAATACATCATTAGTCTTAACTAGTTATACATTTACCTTGAACATCCTCTTGAAGCTTGATAGCACATATCTACACTTCAAGTTCGGGTCATTGTCTTGATATATATCAACTCATGATGCATCATTTACTTGTCCTCCATCAATACATGATGGGTCTTCTCTTGACTTAATGATCAACGCATGATCATCTCCTCTTCGGGATCTTGATGTGCATCAACACATGATGCATCATTCACTTGCCCTCCATTAACACATGATGGGTTTTCTCTTGACTTGATGATCAACTCATGACCATCTCCTCTTCCGGTCTTGATGTGCATTAACACATGATGCATCCTCTTCTTGTACCTTGACTTGATGACAATCAACTCATGATGTCATCCAAAGTCTCCATCATCATGGAGCATAACATATTCATCCAACACATGGAAAATGTTAGTCCCACAATGTAATTATCATTAATTACCAAAATATACTATTAACTCATAATGATGATTCTAGATTCTTCCATCTTTCTTTTTTTTGGTAATTGATGATAACCACCACAATTGCAAACAATTTGATATAAAGCAATGTGAGTATATATGAATTACACAAGTTTTATATACTAAAATGATATATTTCAAAGTAGAGATCCCCAATATAAGTGGAAAAAGAACAAGAACCAATACTAATGAAACCACAAAACATAGAGCGAACTCCCCTTACATGTGTGCATACAAGAATGCGTAATAAAAATATATGCACATATTCAAGTTAGATTTTGGTGGAGTTCAACCTATATTTTGGATCCGATGAATGCAACAAGATATAATAATATGATGTCAAATACATACCTCTATGATTTTCATATTTTCATCTAAATGGGACTAAATAATATGATAGTCAACAAACATGTTAGTCTCGTATATAGATTTATCATTAATCATCAAAACTAAATTAATAGCGCTTGAACTTACAACAATCCCCTGAGCTTGGGAAGCGGGCTATGCTGGCCACATGTAATTTGTGCAATAACAAGCTCCATGTTCCAATACCTCATGAGATTGGTAATGTGGCATCGCTCGAGGACTTGGTAGGGTACAACAATAATCTCTCTGGTTCTATACCTCATACGATTGGTAGGCTGAAGGACCTGAAGGCCGCCTGGTTGGGTCAGAATCTTCTCTGGTAACATTCCTGTTTAGATAGGTGACTTCGTAAACCTGGTCGTGTTTGG
The DNA here is from genome assembly GCA_036346395.1 of Hsuehochloa calcarea. NCBI lineage: Eukaryota > Viridiplantae > Streptophyta > Magnoliopsida > Poales > Poaceae > Hsuehochloa > Hsuehochloa calcarea. The sequence continues at coordinate 53,156,529 of CM070598.1, forward strand.
TCTTTCACAAAGCAAGTTAGGAGATCCTTTGCCTAGAGAGATTGAGAATTGGGTCTCATGACATACCTAATCCTACGGGGAAATCAACTTTCTGGTGTTATTCCTCCATAGATCGGAAACTGCTCTCTACATGCGATTTATGCTATTCCCATTACTTCGTACTATTGTTTATCACATTGCCTTTGCCATAAATTCTCATTTGTTGTTTGTCCTGCTGCTCTCTACATTCATTTTAGATTCTACTCATCGTTTCTGTTCTAATTGTCGTTGCCCTCTTATTCACATTGTTGTTTGCCATACTTCTTTCTGATCGCCTATGCTACTGCTCTGCATGTTATTTATGCTCTTCTCATTGCTCATTGCTTTTGTAGTACTATCTATCACATTGCCACATCCACATTGAACTAAGTATGCTACGTTGGTTGAACTACAAGATAAACCATATGCTATGGCTATATATGTGTTACAGTTTGATTAGAGCTGGGACTTGGGCCGTGCTTTTTTGGGCCAGCCCGAAGCTCGGTCGGCACGGCACGGTCTAAGCACGACACGGCACGGCACGTGATGGGCCGGGCCGGCACGCACGAACAATGGGCGGGCGGGCTCGAGAATACGCCCGTTGGGCGGCACGGCACGACACGATCAGTTGGGCCGTGCTTGGGCCGGCACGGCACGAAATAAGCCCAACCTTCCCGTTCTTGCTTAATCCCTCCCTCAGCCTGACCCAATCACTCCCCCACACCGGCCTAGCCCAACCAATCATTCTCTTCTGTCACCCGGCCTGGCCCACGGGTGTTTTTGTCTTCCTGGACGGTGGAGGCGGCGGTTGTCGTCTTCTCAGACATCTATAGTTACTTAGGGCTGGGCTTGGGCCGGCACGGCACGATCCCAGCACGACGGGTTTTGGGCCGTGTCTGGGCCTGACCAGAGACGAAGCGGACCGACACGGCACGACACGGTGGGGTGACCGGGCCGAACTGGCACGGCACAAAACGGCCCGAAACACGACAGGCCTGGGCCGTGCCGGCACGGCCGACACTAGTGCCCACCTCTAAGTTTGATCGACACACACTTTCGGCTTTGTGATACAAACTGTTGTTTATGTTGTAGACATTATAGGATATATAGACTGTTTCTTATGTTGTATGTTTTACTGTCAACTCTTGGGTTTCCCCGACGTGCCAAGGCGTGCGCATGCCACTAGTATGAGTAATGACACACGTGATATGAGTGTGTTTATAAACAATCAGGGCCTCTTTGGGTTGTAGAAACATGGAGGAATTCAATCCTATAGGAAATTTTCCTATAGAGCCATTTGGAACAAAGTATTGAACTCATAAAATTCCTATGGAATGAGTTTTGGAGAAATTCTAACATGAGGTTAGACCTCATGGTAAAATTCCTTTGTGTCTTTCAAATTCCTGCAAAAAAAAAAATTCCTTTGTTTTGTTTTCCCGGCAATCCCATACTTCACATAACACCGCTTTTACACCATTCCTTTGTTTTGTTTTCCCGGCAATCCCATACTTCACATCCAAACACCGCTTTTACAACATTCGTTTGTTTTGTTTTCCCGACCATCCTATACAATTCTTGTGTTTTTTTATTTCTTGCTTTCCAAGGAGTCCCTCAACCTGCGTTTTTATATTTATTGCTGTCCAGAGAGACCCTCAACCTGCTTTTCATTTCCTGAGTTCCAAAGAGGCCCTCTTCAAAGAAATATGGACCAGTTAGTATCGTACTAAGCTTTCGGTTTCGCTAGACAACTCACAAGCGTCACCAGTGAACAACTGAGCACACATCGGTTTGCTTATCTTGATTACATTGCTGATAGAAGATAAGGCTTTTCAAAAAAAAAATGCGTCTAGTCAAGAGCAATAGTTAAACATCCCCTACTAAGTACTAACTGATACATCCACCACATCCAAATTTTAATGTAATCCATGAAAAATAGCAAATGGAGTTCAGATTATTTTATATGCAAGCTATGGCATAGACGGCAAAAGTAAAAGGTGAAACGCCTGAGTATTATTAACGAGACTTATCACAAACAACCAGGTTCAGATTCTAATGCAGGATGCAGTATGCAATCACAGGACGAGCAAATAACTGAACAGCTAAGGAATCGGATTCCACAGCCGATAAAAAACATAAATGGGTCTCATATAGCATCCAAATTTTGCCGAAGGATCAAATAGAAGGATTTTAAACGATAAGGGCACATTGCAAGCAGTGCTAACGGCTGAATAACTACTGCCAACCCAGCAAGAACAATGCCCGTGAACAAGACTTAAAACAGCTAGATATCTCTGACGCAGACATGGGACCAACGACCAAACCCCTCATTTCTTCTTGGCAGCAGCCTTGGTCACCTTGGCACCGGTTGGGTCCTTCTTCTCCACACTCTTGATGACACCAACAGCAACCGTCTGCCTCATGTCGCGCACGGCGAAACGACCAAGAGGAGGGTACTCAGCGAAGGTCTCCACAACCATGGGCTTGGTGGGAATCATCTTCACCATGCCAGCATCACCGTTCTTCAGGAACTTGGGCTCCTTCTCGAGCTCCTTGCCAGATCGTCTGTCAATCTTGGTCACCAGCTCAGCAAACTTGACAGCAATGTGGGAGGTGTGGCAGTCGAGCACTGGGGCGTAGCCGTTGCCAATCTGCCCAGGGTGGTTCATGATGATGACCTGGGAGGTGAAGCTGGCGGCCTCCTTGGCAGGGTCATCCTTGGAGTTGGAGGCCACAAACCCACGCTTCAGATCCTTCACAGCAACGTTCTTCACGTTGAAGCCGACATTGTCACCAGGAAGCGCCTCCTGGAGGGCCTCGTGGTGCATCTCAACAGACTTGACCTCAGTGGTCAGGCCGCTGGGACCAAAGGTAACAACCATACCAGGCTTGATGACACCAGTCTCAACACGCCCCACAGGGACGGTACCAATACCACCAATCTTGTACACGTCCTGAAGGGGAAGACGCAGGGGCTTGTCCGACGGCCTCTTGGGCTCATTGATCTGGTCAAGGGCATCAAGCAGGGTCGGGCCCTTGTACCAGTCAAGGTTGGTGGACCTCTGAATCATGTTGTCACCCTCGAAACCAGAGATGGGAACGAAGGGAATCTTGTCAGGGTTGTAGCCGACCTTCTTGAGGTAGGAAGAGACTTCCTTTACAATTTCATCATAACGGGCCTTCGAGTACTTGGGAGTGGTGGCATCCATCTAGAACAGAGCAGAACAACCCCATTAGTCGAATAAACGTGCAGCTTATAAGGCAATGAAGATTCAAATTGTCTAACTAGAAAATGTGAACATCAATACACGAATATTAACAGTTTAAATCAACATAAAATAATATGATCAAACATGTCTCACATATTTCCACTAATGCTGCCGTCACAAGCAACAGACAATTATATAGCAGGCATATGAAAATTATGAAATGCTGCAAGACAACTGCTAGCAGTAGACATGATTCGTAATTCAGCAAACAATTAGACATAACATTCAGAACATGTGCGCATGCGTAGTACAATGTGTGCGCAATCAAGCACTGCATTTACTAATACATTCTAGAAGATCATGTGACTTTATAACAAACTAAGCAGCTGTATTACCATCATGCATGTGTAGTAAAATGTTTGTCATGAACAAGGGGGGTTATTCTGCAAGTTATACCTTGTTGCAGCAGCAGATCATCTGCTTCACTCCAAGGGTGAAAGCAAGGAGAGCGTGCTCACGGGTCTGGCCGTCCTTGGAGATACCAGCCTCAAAACCACCAGTGGTGGAGTCAATGATGAGGACGGCACAGTCAGCCTGGGATGTACCAGTAATCATGTTCTTGATGAAGTCACGGTGTCCAGGGGCATCAATGACCGTGCAATAGTACTTGGTGGTCTCGAACTTCCACAGGGCGATATCGATGGTGATGCCTCTCTCACGCTCAGCCTTGAGCTTGTCAAGCACCCACGCGTACTTGAACGACCTCTTGTTCATCTCAGCAGCTTCCTTCTCGAACCTCTCGATCACACGCTTGTCAATGCCTCCAAGCTTGTAGATCAGGTGGCCAGTGGTGGTCGACTTGCCAGAGTCGACATGGCCAATGACCACAATGCTAATGTGGGTCTTCTCCTTACCCATGGCCGCAAGTTAAGCTTAAAACTGCAGTACAAAATGAAAAAAAAAATGTCAGAAATCAGATGGGCCAGATCAGTGAGGTAACAATGCAGCTTGACAACGAAACTTTAACAGCAACCATATACTTTAGACACTGGTACTTGTATCATCTTGAGAGATAGATCAGCTACTAGACGAAATTAGGATGATACAATAGTGACACAGTTTTTTTTTTGCGAGGAATGACAGCTACTTGATAACTCGATAGACACTTCCAAACTATAAAAATAGGGAAAATTGATTTTTTTTCCACTGCAAAGAACAACCTTCTAAAATTTGTCACTACTAACATTGTAATCTATAATTTGCCACTTTAAAGATTAGTTGTTTGATAATTTGCCCTTTTTGGCCTATTAATTACATTTCTTATCTTTTCTTCCTTTTTCTCTGCACAAAATGTCCTTATTGCCCCTCTCTAATGTACACAAGAGGCTTGCCCAATTCAGGACCAATATACACACACAGATCAAGTACTTAAACAGCATGTGCATGCAAGAATGCACAGCATGAGCTGACATGCAACATCAACTTATTCCGACGTCAATCAATTTGTCCATATCAAAATTTGCACAATCTAATGAGCATTGATTAACTGCATTCTATCACCGCATACAAAACTGCATGCGATCCACTGCAGGAACGTCCATATGCACCAGTGCAATGCAGTCAAGCAAGAATCAAGCTTGCGAAAGCGGCACACGTACTTTGACATCCCAGCAACATATGGTGGGCGGCTGTGCACAAACTCAATTCCAGTGCATTTGCTTAGGCAAAACATCAAACAAGCACAGGGCACAAGAGCATCACAAGCTGGCCCAAGCTAGCGACGCATTGCGTGTGCAGCAGTGCAGGCAGCCACATACGATAAGAACATTTCCCTATCGTGTATGGGAGGAGGGAAATGGAGCAAAGACGAAATGCTAAAGGAGCCGTGTACGTTAAGAGGGGCAATAAGAACGTTTCTCGTAGAGAAAAAAGGGAGAAAAGATAAAAAATGTAATTAGAAGGCGAAAATGACAAATTATCAAACAACCATTCTTTATAGTAGCCAGAGCCGTTCCTGGTATTTTGGAGACCCTAAGGCGAGATAAAATGGGAGACCCTTTATTCTAATATAAACATATAATGCTACTTTTTATATCAACTACAAAGCTATTTAATACATCAAAAAGATACAAACTACTCATAGAAAGCAGTTTCTTCTAACATTTCGAGATACAAAGTCATTGATACTAGCTGGTTGGGCCTTAGTTGCCGATTAAATAATTTAGGCCTATGTCCTGGGTTCTTGGCTAGCTCAATACCTCAATCTAGTAAGTAGTTTTACAGCCATGCATATCAATTAAGCGTATACAAGATATATAATTATACATATACGTATATATAGTATGGCATGTCAGTATCGGGGCCTTGGGCGGTCGCCCCTGCCGGCCCTCCCTCAGGAACGACCCTGATAGCAAATTATAGATTACAATGTTAGCAATGACAAATCTTAAAAAGTTATTCTTTGCAGTGGCAAATAATCAATTTTCTCATAAAAATATTTGAGACAGATCCAGACTAGAATACTAGATAACCGGCACCGATGAAATCGCAGAAACAGAATCAGAACAACACTTAACAAATTAATCTGGCAAATTAAAGCGATCCATGTCCCAGAAGCCAGATGACAAAATATAATTAACTCTCTGGAGACTAAAACACAAAAACTACAGAACCTCCTATGACTTGCATACATGGCACCCAAAGAATCAGACAACCATGGACAACAGATAGAACTATAACCACGAACTAAATATCACAGCTCGACATAGGAATTGCCAGGAAACATGCCTAAACATCATATACAAATGAAAAAACATCTAAAACTCGCTCCACACGAAGATGCATACCACTAAACAAGAGCGTACGCACATATCCGAAACTAACTGCAAAAATTTACCGAATATATAAGCAGGAGGTAAGGATCTGGAGACTCACCTCGAGGGAGAAAACGGAATCGAGAGGCGGCGGCTGCGGGCGGAGGAGTGAGGGGTTTGGCCCAGTGGGATGGCCCCTTATGTAGGCGGCGAGGCTCGCTAGGGTTCCTTCCTGGCCGCCTGATCCTCGGCTGATGGTTGTCGGTTTAGGGAGATCTGGTACGTTGCATTTTAGTCGTGCGGGTAGCGTTCTGACACGTTGGTGACTTGTTCTTTTATATTTCGTAGTGGGCACGCTCCTCTGCTGGGGGTACTCATGTAGGTCAGGAAACCGGCACTGCGCCCTTTTTAAAAGAGAATATTGACTATGTACCGCACTTTTAGTTGACAATTAACAAAATATCAGAGGTAATATATTATATATCACACCTTTGGTTGTGTTTTTATTTTATTTTTGTTATTTTTTAGTTATTAAATTGATTTTCTTTTCTTTTGCTTTTTCTGTACAAGCGAAATGATCTATTGGTTCCTCCTCTTCTTCTCTTCCTTTCTTTCTTGCTCTGCCCATGGCCATCGCTAGGGTTGGACAACGAGCTAGAAGTTTGGCTCAGCTCGGCTCACATGTAGGCTCGAAGTGGCTCGCGAGCCAAGCTGCTATAATCTTCGGGCCCACTTGTCATTTACAGATATACAAAGAGAGAACAAACAGAGAAGACGAAAGAGGGGAGGGGCAGAGCACGCAAGGGGGATTCTCGCTGTGGGGAGGGACCAGCGACCTCAAAAATGGGTTCCCGCGGGGGAGAGGAGGCTAGAGGTGGTTGTGTCATGGGTAACAGTGCCCAGATGTGGGTTTGTGGTGGCGCATGGCGGCCAGAGGTCAGGGAGAAAAGGGGCGGCAGCGCTGGAGGGGAGAAGGGAGAAAAGATGGCGCGCATAAGCTTCTACAGGTGATGGGAGCTCACCAGAGTAGTTGGTGATGACGGGGGTGGACTGAGGTGGGCTGGCGGCGGTGACCCGAGGCGACGCGGTTAGCTCCTCGCGGCGACGGGGTCCTAGAGAGGGAGGCACAGAGGATGAGGGACAGGGCGTCAGCGGGGAGATGGCGCAGAGGATGGGGATGGGCCGCCAGTGCGGAGGGTGGGGAACGGGTCGCCGGTGTGGAGGACGGGGGTGTTACCTGCTACGGAAGGAGGAGGGGCGACACGGAGGATGGGGGGCAGCACTGAGGATGGGGGACGGGGCGACAACGCGGAGGATGGGGGACGAGCCATCGGCACGGAGGATGGGGGGCGGGGCGAGAGACGGGAGTGGATGGATCGAGAATACGAGATGGATTTGGGGGCACATTGCTTCGGGATGGATGATTTGGGGGCACAGTGCTTCGGGATGGATGATTTGGCGTTGCTTTGTTATCTCTGGCTTCTTGGACAAGAGGCTCGCGAGCAGACTCGATCTCGGCTCGAATTTTTTGTGAGCTAAAATGGAGGCTCGACTTGAAAACATCATGAGCCCGAGCCGAGCCGGCTCAAGCTTGGTCCAAGTCGAGCTGGCTCACGAGCCTCGAGCTATTTTTCTAGCCCTAGCCATGGTTGACTCGACGACCTCCAAAGCAACAGCGACGCCGGTGGCGTGGTGGTGGTGGAGCCATGCGAAGGCGTAGGAGCCCCATCGAAGGAGAGGGGCAGGCGGCGGCGGGATGGCCACAACCAACTCGGGCGGTCCCTTGGGCCTGTGCGCGAGGTCAACGGGGGACGAGGGGACAACGTCGGCGGGGATTCCAGCGGAGGAGGCGGGGTCGGAGGAGATGGAGAGGGTGTGGGAGGCAGTCGTGCTGGAGAAGGGCTCCAAGTTGAAGCAGGTAATGCTTGGATAGGGCAGCAGCCATGGCTGTAGGAAAAGTAAAAAAGAATTAGGAGGAAGAAGAAGGGCAAGAATGTCGTTTCATGTGCGGGTTATGACCATAAGAAAAGGAAGTCGATTTAATAACCCGAAAATGGCAAAAAAAAAAAAGAGAACACAATGAAAGGTGTGGTATATGAGCTATTACCTCAAACTTTTTGATATTTTGTTAAACGTATACCATAAGTGTGGTAAATAGTAAATTTCCCCTTTTTAAAATGATGTGAGCTTTATCCCTTAGCTAATCCAATGGAATAACATACTTTTTTATAATAAAAAAGCACTAAGTTTGTTAAATATGGAAAAGTTATGGTCAACCACATGCTTATCACTTCCGTAATACTCCCTTCGGTCAATAAAGGAAGTCATTTTTATTTTTTAAAGTCAATAAGATATCACTTTGACCACTAAAATTTATCATCGTATTTTCAAATGAAAATATACAAAAGTGTATTGTTATGAAAGTATTTTTCCCAACAAATTTACTCATACTATTTTTGTTTATCCAAACTACATACTTTAGATAATATCTTTGGTCAAAATTGATATGATTTGACTGCACGTATTCTAGGACGACTTTCTTTTGTGACCAAAGGGTGTACCATATTATATGTTTTCTTATGGTAATTCTGTTAGTGACACCTAACTTTATCTCATTTCAACCTTCATATTTGGAGTGGAAAATTGGTCCAGTTACATCGCTTTCGTTCATATGTAGAGAAATGCCATCGTTTTGACGACGAGGTGCAAAATAGCACCCCGAAGATTATGAAATATTGGGAATGACACTGTTGTAACTCTGACAGCCGTTAGGAGATGTTGGACGGGGTAAAAATACATGCATGCCCTCCAGAAAATTGGCTCTGGCTACAGAGGTGAGGACGCTTGGCTCCAAAAATCCCCTCATCCTCTGATCTATAAATCAAGCCAACCCTATTTTCCCCCTTTTCTCTCCTCTTATCTGTGTGTGTGTGTGTGTGTGTGTGTGTGTGTGTGTGTCCTGCTCCTTTTCTTCCCATTCTTTTCTTCATTGAGCTTTGAATCCTTGGAAATGAGTCAAGGGGGCGCATCCTTCTCTACTCCATCTGTGAAGTGTCCGAATTGCAATGTGATGGTGAGGCGTCGGACCTCAGGCTCACGAAAAAATCTTGGTCGTGGTTACTAGAAATTCCTATGTACTATGTAATTATCTTCATTTTGTGAATTTACATGAATTCGAATCTAGCAATTTATCTATTTTTTAACTTTTTTCTAAGAAAACAGGTATCGATTATACATTTTGGAGATGGGCAGATGAAATAGAGTATGTCCAGGAGGCTACAGATGAGCCCCTTCATGCACAATGTGATGGAAGAAAAAGAACAGTGCTTCATGTTGAGCGCCTAATAGAGCGAGTTGAGAGAATAGAGGTCAATGTGGTGGAAAGGTTGAAATACACGATTAATTGAATGCTAGGTGTACTTTTGCTTCTTGTTGTTGTGGTCATATTGAAACTGTAGTATTACAATGTGATGTAAGAGGAGTATTATAATATTATTGTTTGTTGGAATGAATGACAATGAAGATGTAGTATTACAATGAATGAGAAATGAGCAGTGTTTACCAGAAAATTTGTAACTTGTTAAATTGGCAGCAACACTATACAGTTATTTCCAATTAACATGCAAATACATAATCACTAAATACTAGGTTTCACAACAAAGTGTCACAACACCAAATTTCATAACACCATTGAACATACATCTTGGTTGAACATATATCATAACACCACAAAATAATATGTTTCATAACAGAGCATCATCACAAAAGAGGACTATGCCACAACAACATGAATCAACTACTTGGATGAGGTATGTTTGCTCCTTGCCTTTCCTGGTGATATTCTTATGTTTTGTGAGGAGGTTGTTGGAAGCTCAATGGCCAGTGACCTCTTCATGCCCCTAGTTGTGGGACATCGGCTTCCTTGATCACCCTGAATACACCAGTATATGCAGCCCTGAACTTATCCACTGTGAAGTGATCATCGACGAACTCCTCAATCTTACCCCTTGCGTGGTATATAAATGCTATTGAATGAGTGCGACGTTTACCACTTGACGAGGATCTAATAATCCTCAATTAATTAAATTATTTACATGTAATTGTTATTATAGATAGACAATATCTTTATATTATTAGTAAGGATAGCCCTTGTCATTATAAAGGAGAGGCTTAGCCGAGTGGTCATAAACCATTTTACAATCACCCTATATGGTCGTAAGTACTTCTACAACTACCTAATGGTCGTAAGATTTTCTACGACCACCTCATAATTGTAAACCTTACTACGATCACTTCATGGTCATAAGCTTTACTACAACCATCCTATGGTCAACAAAGCATATAGACATGTGGGCTCAATCGACTAGAGTTACTTATGTGCTGTGTTTAACACACATATTAGTTAATATGTGTTGTTATTCTCTGGGATAACTACATGTATTAAGCCTCTGTCTCTGACATAACTGCAAGACGATGTGGGAGCGTTAGTCTCTGACAATAACCATCATTGAATGCACGTATTTCATTAAACGATGAGACGCCTCTTGATATGGGACAACTGCCGTCCCTTGACGCGCTATATGAGTAAATCTGGTGGACAGAGGACATGAACAACGACAACGAACACAAGACAAGATTAGCAAATGGAAGTTATTAAGCCCTAGTTCTAGTGATTTCTTCCCTGTTGTAAAGCATAGTCAATACATCAACATAGTAGTAGGGTTATTATTCTCTCAGAAGAAGGCCGAACCTGTATGGAATCTCTGTATCTTTTTATATGTGGTTTTGCTCTAGAAGGTCTTATTCGTGAGCGACAAGGAGCCTCAGAGCTCCAAACCATACCCTGATTGGAGAAAAGGTAAACGCCCTGAACAGAAAAACAACAAACCTAGGTGGTGTCCTTACCACAAAAAAAGGACACGACCTTCACAACTATCGAGTTTTTCAACGAAAACTCGAGGATTACTAGTCCAGCAAGGGACCACTTCCTACACTTGAAGAGGTGGGGCAAACAAGTGGTCAAAAATAGTTGGATGATGATGAGGAGATGCTATTTCAAGATCCAGAACACACCATCGATCACATCTATGGGGGATCTTTGGCATACAAGTCGAAATGACAGCTCAAAGTTGTGAAACGTGAGGTAAATTACATCAACTCTTCTCTTGTCAATAAAGTATAAAAATGGTCGAAAATCACCATCTCTTTCGAGAAAGGTGACTGTCCGATGCCCTCTACTCGTCCTAGTCGTTTTGCAATCATTGTTGAGCCCACCATCAACAACCGTCGAGTCAATCGTGTGTTAGTTTATGGTGGGAGTTCACTGAATATACTTTTTACGAGTGTCATGGACATGATGTAAGTTCCCCAGATAAAGATCAAGCCTGTACGATACTCATTTCGTGGGATCGTACTCGTTTGAGGTCATATTAGCCTGCTTTGGAGTGGGGGAATGAAACTACACATTTAAGCATCTAAGCTAGGTATTTTGTCGAACATGCTACATACAGCAAACAAGCAGCAGACAACGGGCGGAAAAAATTTCAGAACTTGCTTGGGACATGCCGGAGGCGAGCTCCCACGCGTGCGGAGGAGGATGACAGGGGGAAGCCAGAGGCAAACCGGCGCATAAGCTCCCGTGCGCGCGGAGGAGGATGATGGTGTTTATGTGTGTGTTGGGGGGGGGCAGGGACGGGCGCGTTCCCATGCGCGCGAACGAGAGTGACGGGAAAGGAAAAGTTGCATAACAATTATAGCATTAAAATCCTCGGTTGGATCCTACACCGTTGGTTTGGGGACTACGCAACGCTATCAGAACAACAATTATTACTAGGTTAAATCAACATATTGGTGCGAGGTGAAGTAAGGTTGTCGATTACATAAGACAATCCACAAATCCTATATTACTTAACAAAAGTATGATACAGATACATCTATCGATAGATTCAACCAAGATTACGCAGTTATACATCGCGCTTATGGTTGAATGAACAAATAGCAAATTGAAGCCAAAGTAAATCTACAGATCGAGGCAATGATATGAGGTCGGGCAAAATCCCCCGATGAACAAACGAAAACAGCACGCATAGGCGCAAAAATCATCTAAAACGTGCTCTACTCGCAGACGAAGGCTTCCGAACATGAGAGTACGAGCAGATCTGAAGCAACTAGCAACCATGAACCACGCGTCTAAGAAGTGGAGAAGGATCTGGAGACTGACCTCGAAGGAGGGAGGCGGAGGCGGCAAGGCTAGGCGAGGAAGGTGAAGAGGGGTTTGCCCCAGCGGAATGGTTCTTATATTGGCAGCGACGGGCGCTAGGGTTCCTTCTAATCTTATGACACGTGATAAAATAAATTGATCACCTTTTTGTATGTCCTTATGTTATTATTTAGAAGGACACTGATATAGCACGTCATATCGTTAGGTCCCCAAACCAACGGTGTAGGATCCAACCGAGGATTTTAATGCTATAATTGTTATGCAACTTTTCCTTTCCCGTCACTCTCGTTCGCGCGCATGGGAACGCGCCCGTCCCCCCCCCCAACACACACATACACACCATTATCCTCCTCCGCGCGCACAGGAGCTTATGCGCCGGTTTGCCTTTGGCTTCCCCCTGTCATCCTCCTCCGCACGCGTGGGAGCTCACCTCCGGCATGTCCCAAGCAAGTTCTGAAATTTTTTCCGCCCGTTGGCTGCTGCTTGTTTGCTGTATGTAGCATGTTCGACAAAATACCTAGCTTAGATGCTTAAATGTGTAGTTTCATTCCCCCACTCCAAAGCAGGCTAATATGACCTCAAACGAGACCAGTCATGTACAAGACGATAGACTAGAGGTTGCCTTTGCTGAAGCTTTTTTTGCCACAAGTAATGGGCAGAGGGATGGAAAACCATGTGTTGGCCTGGAAATTTTCACCGAAGAAAAGCTTGCACAAGATAAAGATAGAGATTGTATCAGTTCACAACCTGCAAAACCATGTGTTGGCCTAAAATTTTTCACCAAAGAAGAAGCAAAGAAATATTACAATGGTTATGCGCGCAGTTGTGGCTTCAGTACAAAGGTTTCAAGCTATACCAAGATCCATGTTACAGGAGAGTACAACATATATGAGTTCGCCTGCTTCTCTGAACGTGGTGGGAAAAATGATGAAACAAGAGCTAATGCTAGCAGCGGCTCGCGAAAGAGTAACAAGCTGCGCAAGTCACATGGTTGCGGCGTATGCTTTGTCACATTGTTCATTAAGTTCACTTTTGTATTAGCTTATAGGCTCTGGATTAGCTTTGCAGACTCACTTTTGCAGGTGTTGCAGTGTTTCATCTTTTGAAAATGTACAGGATGGAACACTATTTTATAGTCCTTTTGTGTTTTTTGCAGTCATTTGAGCATTGTTGAATGTGAAAATCATGTGTATAACAATGTGTTTCACACTGTTATGAACCATGTTTTTTGCTATCCTCTTTTTCATTTGTATTAATGTAAATTTTGTTTCATTTATGTTTGAACCATCGTTTTTCACTTTTTTTCATTAAGTTACACACTAATTCGGAGGTGTTTCATTAAGTCTCATTCACTTACTTTAATGTGAGTTTTATTAAGTTTCACAAAGTTTCATCAAGTACCAGACAAAGTATCAATGTTGCCATTCAATTTTCAGATAAGTCTCCTCATCCTAGGGGTATCTAGTCTAATACAAGTTCAAAAAATGACATCATAATTTAAGACAGTTTCATCAAGTAACATGAAATATCGTAGTGACATACAAAGATAATATACAAGTTTCGTAAAAAAATCGATTAAGTTTGAACTAGTTTATTCTTTTTAGGGTCAAGTTTCATTGAGTTTCATACAGTCCTATACAGTTTCATCAAGTTTCACACAGTCTCATGCAGTTGGCTAGGGGGGGGGGGTTCACTAAGCTTCATCCTAATTTTTGATGTGTTTCATGAAGTTTCAGTAGTGACATCAAGTTTCAACTAGTTTTATTTAGTTATTTTGGGATAGGTTTTATTAAGTTTCACCCAGTATCATTGTTTCTTCATATTTTATAGAGTAAGTTTTACCCAATTTCATGCAGTTTCATTAAGTTTCATGAAGTTGAATTCCAAATAACCGAATGAAACTAATTCATATATGTTTCATGAAGTTTCATCACAAGTCTCATAAAGTTTCATCTTTTTGTTTAGGATAAGTTTTCAATAGTGACATCGTGTTTCATCAAGTTTTATATAGTTTCATTAAGTTCTATGAAGTTTTAATCTCAAATAACTAGATGAAACTAATTCATATGTGTTTCATGAAGTTTCATCCCAAGTCTCATGAAGTTTTATCTTTTTTGTATAAAACAAGGTTTCAATTGTGACATCGTGTTTCATGAAGTTTTATATAGTTTCATCAAGTTTCATTTAGTTTCATAAAGTTTCAACTAGTTTCATCCAGTTATTTGGGGGCAAGTTTCATTAAGTTTCACCGAGTATCATTGTTTCTCCGTATTTTGTTGATAAGTTTCACATGGTATCATTGTTTCTCCATATTTTGTTGACAAGTTTCATTCATTTTTAGAAGGTAACTTTCATGTAGGTTCACCCAGTTTCATCTAGTTTCATTCAAACTTTACATAGGTTTCATCCTAGTTTACCTAATCTAATACAAGTTAAATAAAAATATAAGACAGTTTCATAAAGTCTCACAAAGATTAACACAAGGTTCACTAGTAACACATTTTTTTTCATGAGATTCACACAAGGGTCTCATTAGGTTTTAAGAAGATTCAATTAAGTATCAATACATATTTTTTTCAAGAGATTCATCAAGGTTCACTGGCAGCACATTATCCATGAGATTAACACAAGGTTGCTCGATAGCATACAACATAAAAAAAAAGTCATCACAAAGCAAGGTGTATCAGCAATAGCAATCAAAATAGTATCCTTTCTAGGAGTCTTTTTGTTTTTGGCTGGAGTCTTGAATTAGCTGCTTCGTCATTTTTTTGCCTTCTTTTTCTCCATAGTTTTGTCATTGTCAAAGGCGGAAGGTCGTATTCTTGTTGATTTTCTTGGACGGCCTTCAGAAGTTTTCTTTGCGGGATCTCCAAACGCTAGCGTGTTACTCTCACCCACAGATATCTCCTTTCCAGTGTTGTACCTACTGGGTTCAGGAGGCAATTGTCGAGAAAGTTAACAACGGCTAGCTGGTCATTTAAATAATTAATGGCCTGAAGGGCAAGTCTATACCAGTACTTTTTTACATGCCTCGGTAGCCATACAAACTAACTTTTTGCAAACGCGGACATATTTCAGTCTTCTACTTGTAACTTCATTGACATCCCTGTACACTAGTTGTTTTCTAGAACTTTTTGAACCTTTCAGTGCCCGTCTCTCAAGCAGATATTTTTGCGGGATAAGATTGACATTCAGTTGTGTCATTACCATAAGGATGTGTTCACCATGCGTCGCTCTCTACTCCTCTTCCGGCTCTTGCGCGCCTCCTCACCTCAGCTCCTCTTCCTCTCTGCTCCTCTGGCTGGCCACAAGACGCGGATGCACCACCTGCCTCAACTCGAAGCCGCCCCGGCCACCTCCTCCGACTGCAATCATACCACCGTTGGCTCCTCTGACTGCAACCGTACCACCCCTGGCTCCTCCTTCGGTCGTGAAACCACCCCCATTGCCTCTTTCGACTGCAACCATACCACCACCTCACCTCCTCCCTCCTCCTCTTTGGCGGCCTCGATTGGAGAGAGTGATGTTAAGAAGGGTACGAAACTAGTGGAGAGAGAGGACGGGGAATGAATAGATAAGGTGACGGGGAATGAATAGATAAGGTGGAAATAAAGGGAAGATCAGGTGCATTAGTTTGGTTTACATCCGACGGCTATGACCTGTCCCGTTTGCTGGCTCAAAACGCTATAATGTTTGGTAGTATTTCTCTATTTAAAATGGGTCCAAGCAAGAGTCTAACTGTAAGGAGGTATTGTATAATTTATTTCCGCATCTACCAGTTTTCGATACAGGAAGCCATAACGTACAAAAAAATAGTTCTTGGTTCATCACAAAAGTATACTTCCAGTTAAAAATATGTATTTCTTGATTCAACTTTTCGTGGATTGTGATTGCGTAATTACATGAGAAGAAGATGTCTTACTTTATGAAGAGTATCCTCTGTTTTTATAGTACAAAGGTAAAGATTGTATGGTTCATCCCTTATCTACCCTCTATGGTAGGAAGTTATTTGCACCACATCCATGAAAAAAAACCAATTTCATATTACTAACTTGACCAATCAATCTAGTATTTAATGTGTTCCCCTTATTCGAAATTGCTTCGTGTATGACGTTACGACGACCAGGTCACCCGCCCGCCCGCGTCGGTCGCCCCCTCCTCCTCCCGCACCACCCGCGCCTCCTCAGGGCGCCCGCCAACTCCCACCGGCCCATGCGTCGCCCCTACTGGCTACATGCGCCTTTGCCTGACCACGACCCTGTGCGTGGTGCCCGACCGACCGCCATGTGTGTTGTAGCACGTATGATGATAAAATCATCGTGTGTATAGCAAGACTCCCCCTTATTTGTTCTCCTGCCATTCAGTTGCTAGGACGAGATTGTAGGGAATAGTGTAGACACACAAGACTACATGACAAATCGACATCATCTAATGCTAGCATATGGTATAGAAAGAGAAGCAATCCCCCTATTGTGCAACTATGAAATGTTGCTGCCAACTGTAGGATAGTTTAGTGGTGTGATACCTTGACTCTCTTACTAATGACAAGAGTTTGACTCCAACCAATTACTAGTTGGGTGGATAATTTATGTAGATTGTCCACTAATATTTTTTGAGATTTTAATACGTAACATGCGGGTTGAGTTCGACTTCCACCTGTTAGATCACATCATCTGTGATCCACATGCATGCAATCCCACCGGCCATGCTTCTCCCAACCGACATGCAATCTTCCTGTTATGGAATATAATCTATGCAATTGTTCTGTTATGGCATGTAATCTACTCATTAGGTAAGATTCCCCTCCCTCGTACACTCATCTTCGTGTCTTTGGTTGCCGATGCTATCCAAATCTCACTGCCACCACTCCCCACAAACTCGCACCGCGGTCAACCCCTTGCGTCTTCCTCGGATATCGCTCTAACCACAAGGGGTACCGTTGTCTTGATCTTTCTTCCAATCACATCATTATCTCTCATTGTGTCATCTTCGATGAGACCTCCTTCCCCTTTGCCACCCAACCATCCCCACCTCAACCTGGTGATTTTGATTTTCTTGACATCATCTGTAAGATCAAGGAGGCCAACTAGAGTGGGGTGAATAGGCGGTTTTTAAAATCTTTAGTCTAAAACCGAGTTTTATGCAGAATTTTAAATCAATTTGGTTTTGCCCAATTAAACCATAAATCAAGTAGTCTTGACTAAGTGCATCAACGATAAGACTGTTGATAATGATAGCGATCATACAAAGACATTTAAGCAATTTAATACAATGAATGTAAATTGCATAAAGTAAAACACAAGAGAACAAACCACAATGATACAATAATGTTTTACCATGGTGTTCGGAGACTTGTCGATCTTCCTGAATCCACGTTGAGGTAAGCCCAACCAAATTGGACCGGATCCACAATTGAGCTAACATCTCCGAGGTAAGTCCAACCACTTGGACCGGCTCCAACACGAACCAACATCTCGATCCACTCGAGGTTGCTCTTCCTCCACTCTGGCGATGGCAAGCACCACACCACTCACAACCGTCCGGGTCTTCTCACAACCTCCTTTGAGAAGATCACCGGCATAACTTTTCCAAGCAGTCTAGGTGTTGGCAAACACCAAGAGTAACAAGTCGAAGATACTCACTTGAACAAATCAAGTGTCTAAGCTCAATGGATACACAATCCACCACCTAATGCAACACATGCACTAGGGTTTCACTCTCTAAGCTCACTAAGTGCAACACATGCACATAAGAGTGTAGAGGGCTTGCTTTATGCTCAAGGGAAAGGATATAGCACCAGCAACCTATCTCATAACTAGTCACAAGAGGTATATATACCCACACAAGAAAAACTAGTTATTGGAAGAAAGATTCCAGAAAAACAGGGAAACCCGGTCTGATCGTCAACCAATGTTCGGTCAGACTGCCCATACTCCAACGGCTATAAAACTAGCCGTTGGACACACAGCTGGGTCGACCACCCTCACAAGGGCTGGTCAGACCGCCAAGGGTGCGATCAGACTGCTCCACAAAGGAGCAAGCCAAAATCTAGAAAACACTTTCTGTGAAAAAAGATGACCGGGTCACATGACCCAGAGATCCAGTCAGACCGGCAAACACATGGCGGTCAGACCGCTCCATAAAGAAGACCCAAAAACCAGAAAAATACATCTTCGAAAAAAGTTGACCGGGTCACTTACCCGGAGATCCGGTTAGACCGGCCAACACATGGCGGTTAGACTGACACCCTACCGGTCAGACCAGTCAACCACGGTGGTCAGACCGCAAAAAAAGGAACTGGCACACTACCCAGTCAACATTTCAAGTTGTGGTCAGACCGCCATAGACTAGAAAACATAGATTTTTGCATTCCGCTTCAACTCAATTTGCAAAACATATTTGTCAATTGATGTGCGATACAAACAAGGGATAAATGCGAGATTCTCAACAAGTTACAAAACATATTTGCTAACTTTTAGAATCACATCACAAGGAATAAGGTACATGGACTTAAACCATTTGCAAAACACATTCACAAACTAAAGTCATATGCCACAAAGATTATGCATGAGCCTCAATTATTTGTAAAACACATTCATAAATATTAGCAACATGCTAACGAGAGCTAGAGAAAGCAAGACGAGCTATCAACACATGACACACTCAAGCTACTAGTCAAGCCCCCTTTAAATAGTACGACAACCTATGCTAGCAATCTGGTCTCCAACCAAACACCAAGACCGGTAAAAGATTAGGAACACATCCTTAGCCCTAATTAGTCATACTTTTGTCTTGAGTGTCCTCTTGAAGCTTGATGACGCACATATTCACTTCAAGTCTGAGTTCTTGACTTGACAATCAACACATGATGATTTCCTTCACTTCGAGATCTTGTGTTGATGCTCATCAACACATGATGATACCCTTCATCCTAATTCTTGACTTGAATATCATCAACACATGATGATATTGTTCACGTGCCCTCCATCAACACATGATGAGTTTGTTCTTGACTTGATGATCAACTCATGATCACCCCCTCTTTGAGATCTTGATATGCATCAACACATGATGCATCCTCTTCTTAAACCTTGACTTGATAACAATCAATTCATGATGACATCCAAAGTCTTCATCATCATGGAACTCAACCTATTTTACCAACTCATGAAAAATGTTAGTCCACATGACAATTATCGTTAATTATTAAAATACTCTATTAACTCATAATAGTGAGTCTAGATTCTTCATCATCTCCAACACACCTACCATTCTCCCCATAGCACCTCCTACAACACCCTCTGCCGCGCCTGCTACTGCAACTCCCAATTCGCTGCTGCGGCAACTCGCGCCTGTTGTTGCAACCCCCTATTGGCTATCGCGGCAACCTACTGCTCCGGCTGCCGCCTCTCTAGCTCCGCTGTCGTGGCAACCTGTCGCAACCCCTGATCCGCTGCCACGGCAGCCTGTCCTCATTGCTGCACAGCCTTTTCTAAGCGCGGCACTCACTACTGCCTCTGCCACCACCATCCCTCCCGTGACCAATGCTCACCCCATGGTCACCCGTGGCAAAAATCGGTCTCTGACAGCCTGTTGATCGACTAAACCTTCTTTCCACTTCTGTTTCTCCAATCCCTTCTGCTTATCGCGGTGCTCTCAACAATCCCAATTGGCGTGACACCATGATAGATGAGTTCACCACTCTTCAGGCAAACTAAACTTGGAATCTTGTCCCTCGTCCCCCTTAGGCTAATGTTGTGACCGGCAAGGGGATTTTTCATCATAAACACAAATCCAACGGCTCTCTTGATCGCTATAAAGCCCGTTGGGTCCTTCATGGTTTCTCCCAACGTCCTGACATTGACTTTGATGAGACTTTCAGTCCCGTCGTCAAACTAGCCACGATACACACCATCCTCTCTCTTGCTCTTTCGCGCGATTGGCCCATTCACCAACTTGATGTCGAGAACACATTCCTTCATGGCACCTTGTCCGAAACTGTGTACTGCACTCAGCCATTCGATTTTGTCAACTCCTCCCTACCAGACCACGTCTGCCGTTTGAACAAATCACTCTATGGTTTGAAGCAAGCTCCTCGCGCCTAGTACAGTCACTTCGCCTCTCACCTTTTGTCCCTTGGCTTCATCGGCTCCAAGGCCGACACCTCTCTGTTCATCTACAAACATGACACTGGCCTTGTCTACCTTCTTCTCTATGTTGATGACATCGTGGTCACTGCCTCTTCGCCCTGACTTCTTCATTGGATCATCGCAGCTCTCCAACACGAATTCTCCATGAAAGATCTCGGCACTCTTCATCACTTCCTTGGCCTCTCCGTGACCCGTAGCTCTACCGGCTTATTTCTTTTCCAACGTTAGTACACTATTGACGTTCTAGAGCGTGCCAGCATGTCCAACTGCAAACCTTGCTCCACGCTCGTCGAAACCGGCTCCAAACTACCCACTACATCCGGCGCCCATGTGGCTAACTCCACTCAGTATCACAGCTTAGTCGGTGCTCTTCAGTACCTGACTTTTACGCATCTAGACATCATGTATGCGGTTCGACAGGTTTGCCTCCACATGCACGATCCTCGGGATCCTCACTTCAACATGGTCAAGCACATCCTCCGCTATCTTTAGGGTACCCTTGACCATGGCCTACAGCTTCACCGCACCTCCACCATTGCTTTGATCGCATACTCCGACGCCGACTAGGCGGGCCGTCCGGACATGCGCAAATCGACATCCGCTACGACATTTTCCTTAGGGACAACCTTGTGTCATGGTCCTCCAAGCGCCAACACACGGTTTCTCGTTCCAGTGCCGAAGTCGAATATCAGGCTGTCGCCAATGCCGTCGCCGAAACGTGTTTGCTTCGCCATCTGCTTCTCGAGCTCCACAGTTGGCTTTTAGCGGTCTACTATGGTTTACTGTGATAATGTCAGTGTCGTGTACCTCTTGACGAATCCGGTTCAGCACCAAGCATGTCGAGGTTGACTTGCACTTCGTCCGCGAGCGGGTTGCTCTTGGTGATATTCGCGCCCTTCACGTGCCAACCACGTCCCAGTAAGCTAACATCTTCACCAAAGGTCTACCGACAACGGTGTTCCAGGAGTTTCTGTCCAATCTGAACGTTCGCCATGCTACTGCTCCCGACGCTTCTTCCAACCGACATGCAATCTTCCTGTTATAGAATGTAATCGATTCAATCCTTCTGTTATGGCATGTAATCTACTCATTAGGTAAGATTCCCATGTAATCTTTTTTATTGCGTTGGTTAGCCTTGGCCGGCTGTGATCTTTCTATGCCGCCGCACCTTCCAACCTTGCTTGACAAACATCAGCAGTGAAACACATTTTGGCTTGCTTATCATCTTGTTTGAAGGTTTTAAAAAATAATAGATGTCTGACAAGCGCGTGGTGCCTGTTTAAAAGGATAAAACCTGCATCACGAGTAAGTAAATGGCATCAACACCAGAATCCAGATTCTCATCTTTACTTGTGCGGGAAATAGAGAAAGGGGCATCAGCAGTAGAGGAACGTCAAGATATTGCGACATCATAGATACTAAGATATAAGTAAATGGCAAAACGCCAGATACAATGAGAAAGATATCTACAGATCAAAGCATCAGATATGGCCACCGGGCAACAAGATAGGGTTCAGTTCTTAACACAGCATAACAAGAAACAGAACATGCAGATGTAAGAAACCAATCCAGGCAGCTACACTTCACACAATCAAATGAACAGCAAACACGAGAACAAGTGATAAAGTTGGATACCTGAGGAATAACATTCCACAGCCGATAAAAGCACAAACTAGTCTTCTCATAACTCCAGTTTTTGCCAAAGCTCAAAGAAAGACAGTAATTAAAAGAGAAAAACAGACACCAATAAGGGCACATTGCAAGCATCGATAACATCTGAATAAGTATTATCTAACCAGCAAGAACAATGCCATCAACAAAACTTAACAAACACTAAAACTGCTGGGCATCTCAAACGCAGACATGGGACCAACATCAAACCCATCATTTCTTCTTGGCAGCAGCCTTGGTCACCTTGGCACCGGTTGGGTCCTTCTTCTCCACGCTCTTGATGACACCAACAGCAACCGTCTGCCTCATGTCGCGCACGGCGAAACGACCAAGAGGAGGGTACTCAGCGAAGGTCTCCACAACCATGGGCTTGGTGGGAATCATCTTCACCATGCCAGCATCACCGTTCTTCAGGAACTTGGGCTCCTTCTCGAGCTCCTTGCCAGATCGTCTGTCAATCTTGGTCACCAGCTCAGCAAACTTGACAGCAATGTGGGAGGTGTGGCAGTCGAGCACTGGGGCGTAGCCGTTGCCAATCTGCCCAGGGTGGTTCATGATGATGACCTGGGAGGTGAAGCTGGCGGCCTCCTTGGCAGGGTCATCCTTGGAGTTGGAGGCCACAAACCCACGCTTCAGATCCTTCACAGCAACGTTCTTCACGTTGAAGCCGACATTGTCACCAGGAAGCGCCTCCTGGAGGGCCTCGTGGTGCATCTCAACAGACTTGACCTCAGTGGTCAGGCCGCTGGGACCAAAGGTAACAACCATACCAGGCTTGATGACACCAGTCTCAACACGCCCCACAGGGACGGTACCAATACCACCAATCTTGTACACATCCTGAAGGGGAAGACGCAGGGGCTTGTCCGAGGGCCTCTTGGGCTCATTGATCTGGTCAAGGGCATCAAGCAGGGTCGGGCCCTTGTACCAGTCAAGGTTGGTGGACCTCTGAATCATGTTGTCACCCTCGAAACCAGAGATGGGAACGAAGGGAATCTTGTCAGGGTTGTAGCCGACCTTCTTGAGGTAGGAAGAGACTTCCTTTACAATTTCATCATAACGGGCCTTCGAGTACTTGGGAGTGGTGGCATCCATCTAGAACAGAGCAGAACAACCCCATTAGTCGAATAAACGTGCAGCTTATAAGGCAATGAAGATTCAAATTGTCTAACTAGAAAATGTGAACATCAATACACGAATATTAACAGTTTAAATCAACATAAAATAATATGATCAAACATGTCTCACATATTTCCACTAATGCTGCCGTCACAAGCAACAGACAATTATATAGCAGGCATATGAAAATTATGAAATGCTGCAAGACAACTGCTAGCAGTAGACATGATTCGTAATTCAGCAAACAATTAGACATAACATTCAGAACATGTGCGCATGCGTAGTACAATGTGTGCGCAATCAAGCACTGCATTTACTAATACATTCTAGAAGATCATGTGACTTTATAACAAACTAAGCAGCTGTATTACCATCATGCATGTGTAGTAAAATGTTTGTCATGAACAAGGGGGGTTATTCTGCAAGTTATACCTTGTTGCAGCAGCAGATCATCTGCTTCACTCCAAGGGTGAAAGCAAGGAGAGCGTGCTCACGGGTCTGGCCGTCCTTGGAGATACCAGCCTCAAAACCACCAGTGGTGGAGTCAATGATGAGGACGGCACAGTCAGCCTGGGATGTACCAGTAATCATGTTCTTGATGAAGTCACGGTGTCCAGGGGCATCAATGACCGTGCAGTAGTACTTGGTGGTCTCGAACTTCCACAGGGCGATATCGATGGTGATGCCTCTCTCACGCTCAGCCTTGAGCTTGTCAAGCACCCACGCGTACTTGAACGACCTCTTGTTCATCTCAGCAGCTTCCTTCTCGAACCTCTCGATCACACGCTTGTCAATGCCTCCAAGCTTGTAGATCAGGTGGCCAGTGGTGGTCGACTTGCCAGAGTCGACATGGCCAATGACCACAATGCTAATGTGGGTCTTCTCCTTACCCATGGCCGCAAGTTAAGCTTAAAACTGCAGTACAAAATGAAAAAAAAATGTCAGAAATCAGATGGGCCATATCAGCGAGGTAACAATGCAGCTTGACAACGAAACTTTAACAGCAACCATATACTTTAGACACTGGTACTTGTATCATCTTGAGAGATAGATCAGCTACTAGACGAAATTAGGATGATAGAATAGTGACACAGTTTTTTTTTGCGAGGAATTACACAGCTACTTGATAACTCGATAGACACTTCCAAACTATAAAAATAGGGAAAATTGATTTTTTTCCACTGCAAAGAACAACCTTCTAAAATTTGTCACTACTAACATTGTAATCTATAATTTGCCACTTTAAAGATTAGTTGTTTGATAATTTGCCCTTTTTGGCCTTTTAATTACATTTCTTATCTTTTCTTCCTTTTTCTCTGCACAAAATGTCCTTATTGCCCCTCTCTAATGTACACAGGAGGCTTGCCCAATTCAGGACCAATATACACACACAGATCAAGTACTTAAACAGCATGTGCATGCAAGAATGCACAGCATGAGCTGACATGCAACATCAACTTATTCCGACGTCAATCAATTTGTCCATATCAAAATTTGCACAATCTAATGAGCATTGATTAACTGCATTCTATCACCGCATACAAAACTGCATGCGATCCACTGCAGGAACGTCCATATGCACCAGTGCAATGCAGTCAAGCAAGAATCAAGCTTGCGAAAGCGGCACACGTACTTTGACATCCCAGCAAAATATGGTGGGCGGCTGTGCACAAACTCAATTCCAGTGCATTTGCTTAGGCAAAACATCAAACAAGCACAGGGCACAAGAGCATCACAAGCTGGCCCAAGCTAGCGACGCATTGCGTGTGCAGCAGTGCAGGCAGCCACATACGATAAGAACATTTCCCTATCGTGTATGGGAGGAGGGAAATGGAGCAAAGACGAAATGCTAAAGGAGCCATGTACGTTAAGAGGGGCAATAAGAACATTTCTTGTAGAGAAAAAAAAGGGAGAAAAGATAAAAAATGTAATTAGAATGCGAAAATGACAAATTATCAAACAACCATTCTTTATAGTAGCCAGAGCCGTTCCTGGTATTTTGGAGACCCTAGGGCGAGACAAAATGGGAGACCCTTTATTCTAATATAAACATATAATGCTACTTTTTATATCAACTACAAAGCTATTTAATACATCAAAAAGATACAAACTACTCATAGAAAGCAGTTTCTTCTAACATTTCGAGATGCAAAGTCATTGATACTAGCTGGGTGAGCCTTAGTTGCCGATTAAATAATTTAGGCACATGTCCTGGGCTCTTGGCTAGCTCAATGCCTCAATCTAGTAAGTAGTTGTACAGGCATGCAGAGCAATTAAGCGTATACAAGATATATAATTATAC
Organism: Hsuehochloa calcarea; assembly: GCA_036346395.1. Lineage (NCBI taxonomy): Eukaryota > Viridiplantae > Streptophyta > Magnoliopsida > Poales > Poaceae > Hsuehochloa > Hsuehochloa calcarea. The sequence continues at coordinate 53,182,028 of CM070598.1, forward strand.
ATATACGTATATATAGTATGACATGTCAGCATCGGGGCCTTGGGCGGTCGCCCCTGCCGGCCCTCCCTCATGAACGGCCCTGATAGTAGCAAATTATAGATTACAATGTTAGCAATGACAAATCTTAAAAAGTTGTTTTTTGCAGCGGCAAATAATCAATTTTCTCTTAAAAATATTTGAGACAGATCCAGACTAGAATACTAGATAATCGGCACCGATGAAATCGCAGAAACAGAATCAGAACAACACTTAACAAATTAATCTGGCAAATTAAAGCGATCCATGTCCCAGAAGCCAGATGACAAAATATAATCAACTCTCTGGAGACTAAAACACAAAAACTACAGAACCTCCTATGACTTGCATACATGGCACCCAAAGAATCAGACAACCATGGACAACAGATAGAACTATAACCACGAACTAAATATCACAGCTCGACATAGGAATTGCCAGGAAACATGCCTAAACATCATATACAAACGAAAAAACATCTAAAACTCGCTCCAAACGAAGATGCATACCACTAAACAAGAGCGTACGCACATATCCGAAACTAACTGCAAAAATTTACCGAATATCTAAGCAGGAGGTAAGGATCTGGAGACTCACCTCGAGGGAGAAAACGGAATCGAGAGGCGGCGGCTGCGGGCGGAGGAGTGAGGGGTTTGGCCCAGTGGGATGGCCCCTTATGTAGGCGGCGAGGCTCGCTAGGGTTCCTTCCTGGCCGCCTGATCCTCGGCTGATGGTTGTCGGTTTAGGGAGATCTGGTACGTTGCATTTTAGTCGTGCGGGTAGCGTTCTGACACGTTGGTGACTTGTTCTTTTATATTTCGTAGTGGGCACGCTCCTCTGCTGGGGGTACTCGTGTAGGTCAGGAAACCGGCACTGCACCCTTTTTAAAAGAGAATATTGACTATGTACCGCACTTTTAGTTGACAATTAACAAAATATCAGAGGTAATATATTATATACCAAACCTTTGGTTGTGTTTTTATTTTATTTTTGTTATTTTTGAGTTATTAAATTGATTTTCTTTTCTTTTGCTTTTTCTGTACAAGCGAAATGATCTATTGGTTCCTCCTCTTCTTCTCTTCCTTTCTTTCTTGCTCTGCCCATGGCCATCGCTAGGGTTGGACAACGAGCTAGAAGTTTGGCTCAGCTCAGCTCGCATGTAGGCTCGAACTGGCTCGCGAGCCAAGCTGCTATAATCTTCGGGCCCACTTGTCATTTACATATATACAAAGAGAGAACAAACAGAGAAGACGAAAGAGGGGAGGGGCAGAGCACGCAAGGGGGATTCTCGCTGTGGGGAGGGACAGCGACCTCAAAAATGGGTTCCCGCAGGGGAGAGGAGGCTAGAGGTGGTTGTGTCATGGGTAACAGTGCCCAGATGTGGGTTTGTGGTGGCGCATGGCGGCCAGAGGTCACGGAGAAAAGGGCGGCAACGCTGGAGGGGAGAGGGGGAGAAAAGATGGCGCGCATAAGCTTCTACAGGTGATGGGGAGCTCACCAGAGTAGTTGGTGATGACCGGGGTGGACTGAGGTGGGCTGGTGGCGGTGACCCGAGGCGACGCGGCTAGCTCCTCGCGGAGACGGGGTCCTAGAGAGGGAGGCACAGAGGATGAGGGACAGGGCGTCAGCGGGGAGATGGCGCGGAGGATGGGGTCGGGCCGCCAGTGTGGAGGGTGGGGAACGGGTCGCCAGTGTGGAGGACGGGGGTGTTACCTGCTACGGAAGGAGGAGGGGCGACGCGGAGGATGGGGGCAGCACTGAGGATGGGGGACGGGGTGACAACGCGGAGGATGGGGGACGAGCCATCGGCACGGAGGATGGGGGGCGGGGCGAGAGACGGGAGTGGATGGATCGAGAATACGAGATGGATTTGGGGGCACATTGCTTCGGGATGGATGATTTGGGGGCACAGTGCTTCGGGATGGATTATTTGGCGTTGCTTTGTTATCTCTGGCTTCTTGGACAAGAGGCTCGCGAGCAGACTCGAGCTCGGTTCGAATTTTTTGTGAGCTGAAATGGAGGCTCGGCTTGAAAACATCATGAGCCCGAGCCGAGCCGGCTCAAGCTTGGTCCAAGTCGAGCTGGCTCACGAGCCTCGAGCTATTTTTCTAGCCCTAGCCATGGTTGACTCGACAACCTCCAAAGCAACAGCGACGTCGGTCGCGTGGTGGTGGTGGAGCCATGCGAAGGCGTAGGAGCCCCATCGAAGGAGAGGGGTAGGCGGCGGCGGGATGGCCACAACCAACTCGGGCGGTCCCTTGGGCCTGTGCGCGAGGTCAACGGGGGACGAGGGGACGAGGGGACAACGTCGGCGGGGATTCCAGCGGAGGAGGCGGGGTCGGAGGAGATGGAGAGGGTGTGGGAGGCAGTCGTGCTGGAGAAGGGCGCCAAGTTGAAGCGGGTAATGCTTGGATAGGGCAGCAGCCATGGCTGTAGGCAAAGTAAAAAAGAATTAGGAGGAAGAAGAAGGGCAAGAATGTTGTTTCATGTGCGGGTTATGACATAAGAAAAGGAAGTCGATTTAATAACCCGAAAATGGCAACAAAAAAAAGAACACAATGAAAGGTGTGGTATATGAGCTATTACCTCAAACTTTTTGATATTTTGTTAAATGTATACCAAAAGTGTGGTAAATAGTAAATTTCCCCTTTTTAAAATGCTGTGAGCTTTATCCCTTAGCTAATCCAATGGAATAACATACTTTTTTATAATAAAAAAGCACTAAGTTAGTTAAATATGGAAAAGTTATGGTCAACCACATGCTTATCACTTCCGTAATACTCCCTTCGGTCACTAAAGGAAGTCATTTTTTATTTTTTTAAAGTCAATAAGATATCACTTTGACCACTAAAATTTATCATCGTATTTTCAAATGAAAATATATAAAAGTGTATTGTTATGAAAGTATTTTTCCCAACAAATTTACTCATACTATTTTTGTTTATCCAAACTACATACTTTAGATAATATCTTTGGTCAAAATTGATATGATTTGACTGCACGTATTCTAGGATGACTTTCTTTTGTGACCAAAGGGTGTACCATATTATATGCTTTCTTATGGTAATTCTGTTAGTGACACCTAACTTTATCTCGTTTCTAGAAAATTGGTTTAGTTACATGGCTTTCATTCATATGTAGAGAAATGACATCGTTTTGACGACGAGGTGCAAAATAGCACCCCCAAAGACTATGAAATATTGAGAATGACACTGTTGTAACTCTGACAGTCGTTAGGAGATGTTGGACGGGGTAAAAATACATGCATGCCCTCCAGAAAATTGGCTCTGGCTACAGAGGTGAGGACGCTTGGCTCCAAAAATCCCCCTCATCCTCTTATCTATAAATCAAGCCAACCCTATTTTCCCCCTTTTCTCTCCTCTTATCTCTCTCTCTCTGTGTGTGTGTGTGTGTGTGTGCTCCTTTTCTTCCCATTCTTTTCGTCATTGAGCTTTGAATCCTTGGAAATGAGCCAAGGGGGCGCATCCTTCTCTACTCCATCTGTGAAGTGTCCGAATTGCAATGTGATGGTGAGGCGTCGGACCTCAGGCTCACGGAAAAATCTTGGTCGTGGTTACTAGAAATGTCATATGTATTATGTAAGTATCTTCATTTTGTGAATTTACATGAATTTGAATCTAGCAATTGATCTGTTTTTTAACTTTTTTTTTCTAAGAAAACAGGTATCGATTATATATTTTGGAGATGGGCAGATGAAATAGAGTATGTCTAGGAGGCTACAGATGAGCCCCTTCATGCACAATGTGATGGAAGAAAAAGAACAGTGCTTCATGTTGAGCGCCTAATAGAGCGAGTTGAGAGAATCTGGTGGACAGAGGACATGAACAACGACAACGAACACAAGACAAGATTAGCAAATAGAAGTGATTAAGCCCTAGTTCTAGTGATTTCTTCCCTGTTGTAAAGCATAGTCAATACATCAACATAGTAGTAGGGTTATTATTCTCTCAGAAGAAGGCCGAACCTGTATGAAATCTCTGTATCTTTTTATATGTGGTTTTGCTCTAGAAGGTCTTATTCGTGAGCGACAAGGAGCCTCAGAGCCCCAAACCATACCCTGATTGGAAAAAAGGTAAACGCCCTGAACAGAAGAACAACAAACCTAGGTGGTGTCCTTACCACAAAAAAAGAAGGACACGACCTTCACAACTATCGAGTTTTTCAACGAAAACTCGAGAATTACTAGTCCAGCAAGGGACCACTTCCTACACTTGAAGAGGTGGGGCAAACAAGTGGTCAAAAATAGTCGGATGGTGATGAGGAGATGTTGTTTCAAGATCCAGAACACACCATCGATCACATCTATGGGGATCTTTGGCATATAAGTCGAAATGACAGCTCAAAGTTGTGAAACGTGAGGTAAATTCCATCAACTCTTCTCTTGTCAATAAAGTATAAAAATGGTCGAAAATCACCATCTTTTCGAGAAAGGTGACTGTCCGATGCCCTCTACTCGTCCTAGTCATTTTGCAATCATTGTTGAGCCCACTATCAACAACTGTCGAGTCAATCGTGTGTTAGTTTATGGTGGGAGTTCACTGAATATACTTTTTACGAGTGTCATGGACAAGATGCAAGTTCCCTAGATAAAGATCAAGCCTGTACGATACTCATTTCGTGGGATCGTACTGGAGGTCTTCGGTCAAACTCATTGGTCAGGTTTCTCTTCTTGTAACGTTTGGGTCACCAAACAATTTCAGGACAGAGAAAATCTCTTTTGACATGGTCGATTTCGACACGACATACAATGACATTCTCTGTCAACCAACCCTAGCACGATTCATAATAACTGTTCATTATGGTTATAATGTCTTAATAAGCCAGGTCCCAAAGGAGTAATCATAGTCCTCTATGGTAAAAAGATGACGCTTACATGCGACCACAAATCCGTCGAGATGGTTGACCAAATACCAACTCAATAAGCAAGCAATTGGCAACCTTTGACCAAGAAGTCGAAACCTAAAGTTGCACCAAAGCTGACAAAGAAGTTCCACTAAATACATAGGATCCTTCAAAGACTGTTCGTATCGGGGTCACTTCCGACCCTGCATAGGAAGACACCCTCATCACATTCCTTCGAGCACACATAGATGTCTTCATTTGGCAAGCATCCGACATACCCGGAGTCCCCTAAGAGGTGATCAAGTACAGGCTAGCTCTACGGCCTGATATGGAACCCATAAAATACAAATTACGGAGATTCGCACCTGATCGACGAGATACCATCAGATCTGAATTGGATAAGCTACTTAAAGCAGGCTTCATAAGAGAAGTCGACCACTCATAGTTGTTAGCTAACCCTGTAATGGTTAGAAAGTCTAATGGTAAATTGTGCATGTGTGTAGACTTTACTGATCTTAATAAAGCTTATTCGAAGGACGATTTTTTCCTTCCACGTATTGATTAGTCGGTTGATTCTACTACTGGTTGTGAAATATTAAGTTTCCTAGATGCATATTCTGGTTATCATCGTATAAATATTTGCCTAGATGATGAAGAAAAGACCACATTTATTGTACCATTTGGAATATTTTTCTATGTCAAAATGTCATTTGGTTTAAAAAATACTAACGCTTCTTTTGAACGCTTGATACAAAAGACGTTCCTTCCTCAACTAGGCTAAAATTTGGAAGCTTATGTTGACGATCTGGTCGTAAAAAGCATCAAACGCCTTAATTATATTTCTGACTTACAAGAAACATTCGACAACCTCACAAAACACTGGTTGAAACTCAATCATGAGAAGTGTGTGTTCAGAGTTTCTTTAGGAAAGTTGCTTGGATTCCTTGTCTCTGCACGAGGAATCGAAGGAAACCCTGGAAAGATAAAAATCATTGAACAAATGCGCCCTCCGACCACAAGGAAAGAAGTCCAGAAACTCACAGGATGCATGACGGCTTTAAGTCGTTTCATCGCACGACTGGGGGGGCTTCCTTTCTTTAAACTTCTGAGAAAATATGAAGGCTTCAAGTGGTTAGAGGAGGCAAACAACACCTTCGAGGATGTTAAGAGGTATCTTACGAGTGCTCCTGTTTTGGTTTCTTTAAAACCAGAAGAGACACTCCTAATATACCTAGCTTCTACGCCAAAAGCAATGAGCACAACGTTGGTCGCAAAACGTGAAAACATTCAATGATCAGTTTACTACGTTAGTGAAGTTTTACATGGGCCTAAGGAGCGTTACCCTCAGGTCCAAAAGCTTCTATATGTCCTCCTCATGTCTACAAGGAAACTAAGGCATTATTTCTAGGCGCATAAGTTAATTATGTAATCTGAGTTTCTCTTATGAGAGATTCTCCAGAACAGGAAAGTAGCGGAGCGCATAGCAAAGTGGCGGGTTGAACTTGGGGAGTTCGACCTCCATTTCATGTCTCGAACTGGCATTAGATCCCATATCTTGGCAGACTTTATCACCGAATGGACAAATCTTGAACCTGTCTAGAGATCCCAGTACGAATCCCACAATTAGTGGATAATGTTCTTTGATGGGTCACTTACACTAAGTGGCTCAGGGGCTAGGGTGGTCTTGGTATCTCATACAAGAGAAACATTAAAATATGTTATTCAATTAAACTTTCCTACTACTAATAATGTGACAGAATACGATGGTTTATTGGTTAGCATACAAGCAACGAAAGCGCTCGGGATTTGACAACTACTTGTGAGAGAAAATTCTCAACTGGTCATGAATCAGGTTGGAAAAAGAGTACCAATGCTCTAATCCAACCATGTCTCAGTACTTATCGAAAGTCAAGAAGATTGAAAAGCAATTTTCAGTTTCAAGGTACAATATATCCCTCGAAATGATAATTTCCTCGCTGACCAGTTAGCTTAAATGGATTCTTCCTGATCACAAGTACCACAAGGATTCTCCACCAAAGCGCTCCTCGGGATCTTCTCTACTACGACCAGAGCAGTCAACTTCTTCGCATCCATCTCAGATTTCACCCGCTCGGAAATGGTCTCGGTCATTTCTTCTGAGTGAGTTTGATTTGGATTTGGAAGAATTTAGGGAAGGATTGCAGACTTGTTTGGCGGCGGAGAGAACGAGAGCTCGAGAGCAGTTGAAGCGAATGAGGAAAGTAAAAACCCTAAGTCACACCCTTGGTGGATATTTATAACCGCGGGTATGAGTTAAAGATCGTGGGAACTCAACAGTTATCACCCCTTCGGAAACCACTCCCAAAAGTGTAACAACCCAAATTTCAGTTGAAAATAAAATTTAATTATTTTTGTGGAGTTTTCTAAAATTTTAAAAGCTTTTCCCTAATTATTTTTAAAGCCAAAATAATTTATTTGAAAAATATATTATCAAGAATAAGTTCAAAATATTTTATTTAAATCAAACATGTCTCAAAGAATTCCTATGAATTTTCTCATAATTTTTTTAATTTTATTTGATATTTTCTAAAGCCTTTTTGAATTACTAAAATTATTATTTTTATTAGAAAAACAATTGAAAATGGCCGCACAGTGTTCGGGCCGAATTCAATCCGACCCATCACTGTACCTTCGCACCGTGGCCCACGCGCATCGCCGCTCAGCCCGTTCCGCCCACGCGCAATCAGTGCGGGACCGTCCGATTTAAATCGGACGGTTGACGCTCCGTTCTTCCACCGACAGGTGAGGCCCGCCCGAGCCGCGTCATCGTCTCCCACCTCTCTTTCTTCCCCACGCAACACACCACCATTGCCGCGCCCGAAGCTCTTCGATTCAGCGATTCTCTCCCAGGTTCTTCATGAATTAATGCACATTTAAAACCCCTTTCTTTGCCGTGTCCATTTCCGGCGGTTTCCCCCGCATTCATGCGCTATTACACCGAGAGTTCGCCATCGCCGCCGAGAACCCCACGTGCACGATCTCCGCCTCTCGGCCTCCTCGCCTATAGAATGAAGCATCGGTGCGCATTCTTTCCCTCCACTCAACGCCCCAACTCTCCTCGCTCCAATCCCTCTCTCACGCCTGGATTTTGACTTGCCTTGCCGCCGACTGAAGTTTTGTCCATCTTCGATTCCGTTGTCGACGACCACACCCCTACCGCCCCGACCGCACTATCGGCATCGTTTCGATGTCGTCTACCTCGTGCGCACCTCTACGTCGCCAGGGAACCGCCGGAGCTCCATCGCCACCATCGACCGAACTTCGCCGCCGCCAATCATCGTCACCGACGACCATTCCGCCTAGCCCTTCCGCTGCAAGGTAGCGCGTCAAATTCTTTATCATCTCCTCGTTCTTTTGCACGCATCAGCAGAGCTCGCCGTGGAGCGTAGCGCCGACAAGATCGACGCCGAGCCACTACCAGAGTCGGGATGACGTGGCTCAGCCACGTTAGTGCCTCTTCGGCGCCACATCAGCTCCAGAGCCCACGTGGATGCCCGCGTGGATGCCTGCGTAGCATTTGCGCGAGCACGTAACTCCCGTGCACTGTTCCATGAGCCGAGTCCACCATGGACTTTGACCGTTTCGTGGAACCAGTCTACGACTGTGGGGCCCACATGTTAGTGACTCAAAGCATTTCCAATAGAAAAATAAATCGGCTGAAATTCAAAAATTATGTACGCTAACGTCAGCATGAGCAATAATTTGAATTTTCTTTAGAAAAATAATTTAGGAAAATCAATAAAATCTGATTTTAGTATTTTTTTTTCTTTAGTTTTAAACTTCTAGGAGCTCGTATTTTTTTTCATACGAACTCCAATTTGGGCGAATCAAATTTCTAAATTTGTATAAATTCAAGATCTATCTAACTAAACCAAAATTATTTCATTTGAAGTAAATTTGAATGTTAATTTGAATTAATTTGTTTATTATTTGAATTTATTTGAATTTGGCTTATTTTCGCTTATATATTTTGACGACTCCGGGTAGCTCGATCCATCTAAAGAGTTAGAATACCAAGACTTCGAGGAAGGCAAGTTATACCATTGATCATATTGATCCCAGTATTTTAAAGTTATTTAATTTTATTTTTAAGTTACTATTGCATGCATAATTCTATTCAATTATTTTAAATTCATGTTTTAAATTCTCAGTTAATCCAGTTCCTTTGTATAGCCAATATTGTATATTGAATCATCATTTCCTTGTCACCTTAGTCAAATAAAAGTTTGAAAATAAAGGTATGCTTAGATATTGCTTAGATCACAAATATTTGATTTTGGGGAATTTTAGCCAAATAACAAGTTTTGATTAAAAGCTTATGACATTATTTTGTCATGGTGGATTTTTACAAATGTCTTTGAAAAATAAAAATAAAAATGGGTTTGGACTTGGGTGAAATGGACAGCTAGTGGGTGCAGGTTTATGCATGGACTTGATCCGGGTAGGATTAAGGCTCAGGGGTTAATTTTGGAAATTGCCAAAGTCAATTAAGGACCGGCCTTCGAGCCGCATCTTGCAAAGCTCTACCGTACTACCACATGTTCTGTGTGGACAGAACTAGGCTTATTAACTTGTCATACCTTATTATTTTATGTGTCATTTTGTTGAGTAGGTGTTGGTTAAACATTATTCCCACCTGGCGCAAGAGGGGGCTTTCGGCAGCTGGTTAACTCAATGGAAGTGAAACCTTAGCGGACGTATTAGCAGTGAGGTAGAACATTTGAAACATCTTGTGATAATTGCTTAGTCGCACGCCTAAGGAAGAGTGTATTGGCCGACATAAAGAGCAAATTACCTCTTGTGGGTAAAGTTGTACCACCTCTGTAGAGTGTAAAACTATTTAAATAGCCGTATCCACGGTCATGGACATGCTGAGCAAAGCCACTCTAAGTTAGACTTTGTTTTTGGTTTTAAAATGCTTTTAGTAAATATTTTTAGGATGATGAATCATTGTGGTAAAATTGGGCGGATATCCACTATAAAATTGTCAATTTAAAATATGATTATAACTATGGATTAAAAATGTGCCTTGAAACTTAGTATGGTTATTTAAAACTGAAAATGCTCTTTTATGCAAATAAACCATATTAGCCTCAATTGTTTACTTATGCATACATTATGTTTCTCTATTGGGTGTAACTTGCGAGCACGGAAGGTGTGCCCACTCTTGCTGAATAATATTTATTCAGGAGAAGACTTATATCTAGACGGTGAGGATCCAGACGTTTAGGCCTACGCCCCCAGATGATTGCCTGTGGCGCATCGTGTGGTCTACTACTTATTTGTTTCCGCTGTGTTATTCTATTTTGGCCTCATGCCCTATTTTGTAATAAACTATGATTCATATTAAATAAATACGTGATATGATTGTGATGAAACTTTTGTTAGACTATGTACACTAGACATTCTCGACTAGTGCGGGAAACACAGAGAATTCGGGATCCTTCGTTTCTGGGTTCGACAAAAGGACAAATATGTGAGAGTCAATCAATATTCTTTAATCTGTCTGTTTGAGAAAAGTAGTTCCACCTTTTAAACTCAAGTAAAATTACCTTTTTGACCAAGTAAATTTCTTGTCAAATGAAATACCAGTCGGAAAGACTCTGCTTCCGGCTACTATTCTACGACCTCTTTTCCAAATAAGTTACTTTCACTTGAAGTTAGGGGGCTAGATGATGAGGATCTAATAATCCTCAATTAATTAAATTATTTATCTGTAATTGTTATTATAGATAGACAATATCTTCATGTTATTCGTAAGGATACCCCTTATCATTAATAAGGGAGAAGCTTAGTCGAGTGGTCGTAAACCATTTTACGTCCACCATATATGGTTGTAAGTACTTCTACTATTACCTATTGGTCGTAAGATTTTCTATGACCACCTCATGATAGTAAGCCTTACTATAATCACTTCATGGTCGTAAGCTTTACTATGACCAACTCAACTACGACCACCATATGATCAACAAAACCTACAGACATATAGGCCCAATCGACTAGGGACACTTATGCGCTATTTTTAATACACACGTTAGTTAATATATGTTGTTATTCTCTGGGATAACTGTATGTATTAAGTCTCTATCTCTGACATAACTGTAAGGCGACGTGGGAACATTAATATCTGACAATAACCGTCACCGAACGCGCGTATTTCATCAAACAGTGAGACGTCTCTTGATACGAGACAATGGTCACCCCTTCAAGAGCTATATAAGGAGTAAAGCCGGTGGACAGGGTAGGAACAACGAACACAAGACAAGATCAGTAGACAAAAGCCATTAAACCCTAATTCTAGTGATTTTTTCCCTGTTGTAAAGCATAGTCAATACATTAACACAAGAGTGGGTTATTGTTCTCTAAGGAGAAGGCCCAAACTTGTATAAAATCCATGTATTTTTTTCTGCATGGTTTAACTCAAGGAGAGTCCCCAACATTCATTCGTAAAATCGATACTGAACCATCGACACCACTGATTTGTCATTGCTTGCAGGAGCACATCTTCTCATCCAACTCCACTGCATATCTGGTGTCTTTTGTTGTTACTTCCAGAGTGGAAACCTCAGCACCACTAAGGCCACATCTAGTGATCCTATATCCCTTCAAGCCCCTACTGTTGGCATTCAAGTCTTTGACATTGTGTGGCAGTATCTTACCTACTAATTTTCTTGTAATTCTTCACATCAACTCCATTTTTGAAACCACAAATTGTCTAATCCTGTTCAAATGCTCTACAACTAGAAGTCCTTTGTGAGTATTTACCTTGTTGTATGAAATGCATTTGCAATTGTCTATACCTGGTAAGTTCTGCCATCTTGCAACCTTGATGCATGAATTCCCCTTGCAGTCAAGATGAGTGCAAGATGCTCCAAACCTCTTATGTTTACTATAGTCAACGTTATACTCAAACTCATTTAAAATTGTATAATATCTAAGAGCTCGCTTAAAAGTACTTTGGCCAACAAAGATAGAATCCACTTCTACTACTGGATTATTAAGTTTAGTCACAGTGAGATGATCCAATGAAGCTTTATCATTAACATCCTCTTCAAGCTACTCCTCATTCTCAGCAGGATCATATTCATAAAACATTGTTATCGGAATCAGAAAGATTGTACGTGCTCTCATCATCCACTCCAACATGATCTTCTTCCTCACTTTGTGGGTCACTCACATTATCATGCTCATTCATATTTTTTGTCTCACCTACAATTCATCCCGAGGAGGAGGTGGAGCAACTAAATCATAGCTAGCTTGGGTAGATGGATCCATTGCTAAGTTGAGAGTAGTGTTGCTGGCCGACTCTGATACCTCCATACCTAGCTATAATACCCTAGCCTATTCGTAGCAAGGTCCATGTGGCCTATGAGTAGTTGTGTGGTGAGATTAGTCCCACATTGTTTGTCTCAAGTGAGTTGTAGTAGTATATAATGCCTGTTGGATCCAAACATAGCACCTCCGGGTTAACCCTTTTACACGAAGCGAGGACGAAAGTGTAAGTGAGGTGTTATGTGTGCGCGGGTCCACCCCACGGTGGGCTGGGCATTGAGCCGATTTTGGGTCAGGGTGTTACAAATGGTATAAGAGCATCAACCTTCGCTGCACGGGCGCGTGCGGAACAGGGGCGCGGACATATGACGCATGGCACATGTGGGCCCAGAGTGGACACATGGCATGGCATATGTGCCGGCACTGGACGCATGGACGTGTACCGAGGGGTGGTTCTGGGCATTTTCTGTGTATGCGGTATGCTGTCGAGGGCGTCAGCCCTTAAGGGGGGTGAATGTAATACCCCGGCCTACTCGTAGCAAGGCCCATGTGGCCCATGAGTAGTTGTGTGGTGGGATTAGTCCCACATTGTTTCTCTCAAGTGAGTTGTAGTAGTATATAATGCCTGTTGGATCCAACCATAGCACATCTGGGTTAACCCTTTTACACGAAGCGAGGACGAAGGTGTAAGTGAGGTGCTATGTGTGCGCGGGTTCGCCCCACGGTGGGCTGGGCATTGAGCCGATTTTGGTTCAGGGTGTTACACTAGCAATGTATCACCTTCCCAGTATGAAGCTACATCTATCACCTGCACATTCATCAACACCATTCTATTTTTCTCCAATGCAAATGGTATAACCAAATCTGCATAAGAGCGTATGTCAACGTGTTCGCTAAGGGCATCATTTCAAATGGACACAAAGAGATATTTCGGAGTCTTCGGGGTGCTACTTTGCACTGCGTCGCCAAAAGAATGTCATTTATCTAAATACGAACGAAAGCGATGCTGTTGAACCTATTTTCCCTATTTAGAGAGCGCATAATAGGTTATAGTCACCTTTTTAGTCCATATGTTTCGTGTCATGAAAACGGCTCGTTGTCCCCCATCATTTTTAGGTACTTCCGTGCTAGGTTGCCTACCATATAATTCACTTAAGTTATTTTCCTTAAGTTTGTTACTAGCATTAGAAAGAAAATAGTATAATTTCCGTATAAACAAGGAGTTAAATCGTCTATTTGGAGCAGACCTATTCAAACACCGGGTCAGGTCGGGCTTCAGGCCGGGCTTGAAAAGCCCGGTCTCAAACGGGCAGGCCCGAGCTAGGCTCGGTTCGGCCCGAAAATTCATTTTTAAATTTAAATATATTATTTAATCATTTTTAAAATAAAAATTTATTATTTAATTCATTTCCAGTATTAAAAAAAGATTTTTAGTTTTTATTGTGTTTATTCTGGATTTTAGGCCATATCGGGCTTCTTTTGGGCCAGAATTTTTGTCCCAAGCCCGGCCCAGACAGTGTCAAGCTCGGGTTAGGCCGGGCGAGCGGACCGGGTAACCGATCTAATTTGGAGTTTTTCAAATCCAATTTCGATTGCTCTTGTTTGCGGCCTCGCTCTTCCCACCTCAAAGCAATGCGCAAATACATGTTAGGAGCACACTCATCTTCCGGTTTCACTAAGAGATACCGTAGAGATTATTTGATGTAATTTTTAGCTAGAGTGAAAAGGAAGATAAGAATGGGAGTAGGGATGGCAATTGTGCCCGATTACTCGCGTGCCCGCGGGCAAATACCCTAATGGAGGCATGTATGGGCGCTTTCTTTGCCCACGGGCATGAAAATGGGTACAATTCCTTGCCCATCGGGTAAACAGGCGTGGGTATGGGTAAGCTCCACCCGTACTCGCTTCGCCCGATTACCCATAACCTACCCGCATGTGTAAGGAACTATGTCGGTTTGTATTTTTATTTTATTTGTTGAACTTAATTAGTTGTCTTGTCGAACATGATATGTGAATTGTAATGAACTTTATTAGTTGTTGAATATGTGATGCACCATTGATGTGTGAATTATGATGAACTTGATGTATGCATTGCTCGCGGGTAACGAGCATGCCCGCGGGCAATGGGTACCCACAGACGGCGATGCATTATTTGCGGGTAAACGGGCATGCCCACGGGCGACGGGCATGGGCGAGGTTTTTCGCCCATCGTCCTTCGCGGGTATGCTCGTGGGGGGAATTCGGGGTCGTGGGCATGGGTATGGGCGAGTACTACCCGTACTCGCCGTGCCCGATTGCCATCCCTAAATGGGAGGAAGAGGAAAAACATTAATCTGCCTTGTCCCAATAACGATAATTTGTTCAGTCTGATTAAAAATTATTTTTGTGAGAAATTAAGAACTATTTATGGCCATAAGTTTGCTCAATAGTGTCAAATTGTAGTCTAATAATGTAGTTCGTGGTAGTTTTTCTACTCCTCACTCAAACAGTATGCAGCTTCTAGAAGTTCCATAATCCTAGTTTTTTTAGAGATATAGACTTTAGTGTGTAATTTTTTTAAAAAAATTTGAGAACGACTTTAAGGTGTGTTTGGTACGTATAATCTCAATTCCCCTGTAATCTAATTTAGATTTCCCTCAATCTAGCTACTAGTAAGCACATTACTAGTAATATAATATTCCAATGCTTGGTTGATTTAAAGGAAACTACATATTAGTATTTATCACAACTCAAATATTTCATAACTCGAACCACCAATTCCACAAAGCTAAATTACATGATTTGAAATTTCAAACCATGAAGGTTAACATATATAAATTTTGAATTTATAATTTAAAATCCCAACTTTCCAAATTCATTTTTTATTATTCAAAAGTTCAAATTTTGGATTTTGAAATTTTAAATTTTGAGTTCTGGAGTTTAAATTCTTGGAATTTGAATATTTGAAATCCAGATTTCGAAATTTTCAAAAAATGATTTTCGAAATCTAACCTTGCAATTTTGAATTTTCAAATTAAATTGTCTGAATTTAAGATTCCAAATTTTAGGGATCAATTTTTGATATTTTGGTTTTGAAATTCATGTTTTGAAAAAAGATTTTTTAATTCCATACATTGGATTTTGAGTTTTGAAAGTTCAAAATTTGACTTTCATGAATCAAAAGCATACGATAAAAAACGAAATAACAAAGATTCCATTACCTTGGTAATCTAAGATTTCTACGGGAAACATATTTATGGAATTGATGGTAATCTGTTTCCCAATGATATCTTAGATATCTGGTTCAGATTACCGGATGTTTTACCAAATAAAGTAACATCATAGAATTACTAAATTATTTCTGATAATCCTCGTAGAATTTCACCAACCAAACACAAACACACTAGTGCTAACTTGATCCACCCTAGATTCTAAAAAAACGACCCGCCCTAAATTGTTGAGCCCTGGGCGAAGCCCATCCGCCATCTCCTTGGTCGACGAATAGGCCATGGGACGAGTGGGTTACGGGCCCTGGCGACTACAGTCTACAGAGATGCATGATGCATTCTCATACCAGTCCGCTAGTGTAGCCAGGATCCATTAGACTGTGTTCAGATCTCAAGCCCACTTATTAACGCAATCGCCCAACATGTATATGGGTTGGTATTGGGCTACCTGGCAAGGAAGAAATTTGCGTGGGAAAAAAAATCTCGACAGCATGTGCAGCAGGCAGCCAATCTAGAGCTCAAAAGCCAGATTGATAGATGAGACATTGAGCCAGTTTAGAGATGAAAAGTGTCGTTCATCACTCGATCATAGTGAAATGCAGCCAGGGGAATTCAGACATCAGTTGAGACGCAAATTCCATGGCGTGTACATGCACGGATGCGTGCAGTCTCTGCACAGTGCAGATCTGAGGTCAGGAATCGGACTTGGGAAGAGCAGATCGAATTACATTGTCAAGGAAGAAGAACCCCCCGTGTGCAATGTGGAACTAGGAACTGCAGAAGTGCAGAACTCGTTTGCTCGTCAGGTGCATGCTTTTGCAAGACAATACTGTCTGCATGCTCATCAGGTTCATGTGGGCTTCGGTGTGTGTAGACAGAGCTGCGATTAGTCGCCCAGTGAAATGTTGGAAGTTCAGACTACGCTGAAGAGTAGATGAGTACAAGCTTACACAAATTGCAGCAATGAACTACGCCTCAAGTATACAATGGCACCAGCTGGCCGGTGTGGACAAACAAAGCTTCAGACTTCAGGGCGGCTAGAATCATGTTGAGAAAAACAATTCCTTTGGAAACGACAGGAAAAATCTTCTTGCAGTTTTGTTTTTTCTGACTTGTACCGCGAGAACTAGACCATCCGGTAGTTGCCTGTGTTGTCTAGTCTCCTTACATGACAATGCACATGCTTGTAGCCTAGGTACTGCAGATGAAACCCACCAAACGAGCTCGTACAAATTACAAACAGTATCATCAGCAAAAAGATAGATAGTATAACTAGGAAAAGATGGCCTGAAACAGATGCAATTGTCGTGCTAACCCTACATGACCAAGTTACATAATGGCTGACGCTGAAACGAGAGCCAGGCGTCGCTTCAGGGGTTGCATGCTGATTACAGGTGGGCTACTTGAAGCTTACTTTTTTTTCAAAAGGAGGTGCCTACTCCACTGCATTTCCTAGCCTGAAGAAATGGCTAATTTAATCTGCGCACGATTGCGATGTGCCAACAGCAACGAAGGTATTCAAGACCCTTGTTCTTACTGAATGGTTTCGGGGACCACCAAGAACAGGGTCACATAGGTTTGTGTGCTTCTGAAGCATGTTATTCCCTTTGCAAATTGGATAAATCTTTGGTAACTTCTGAAAAAGTAGCCAGCACAAACTATCTTTTTCAGTGGTAAGTGAACTTTTAACTTGCCTTCTATTCATTTCAGTCCCGAGAGACACTTCAAGGGAGTGTTATGTAATCACCTAAACCCACTTGAAACAAAAAGAAGAGATTATACATATATCACAATTTTTAAAGAATAGTGAAAAAAATGTACATTATGATGATATCGCCTGGGGGAGACAGATTGATCCATCCCCTGGAAAGAAACTCAAAAATTTTCTTCTTTGCAGCTAGTAGGAAAATCAACAGCTTGCTGGTGTGATCATGCATGTACAATGTACACCTCTTCTTCGGATCATCCAATCCTTATATAACTCACCCTTCTATCTTCTCTTATTCTGCAGAGACGGTTGCGAAGAAGAGGAAGGCGCCGCCGTGTCGTAATGCCATACCATGACCTCTGAACAGTCGGAAGGAATGCCCCTCACTTTGCTGTAATCTTCCAGTACCACTTGTTGCACGAACCTCATCGAGTCCTGAAAAACAAGAATATCGTAAACATATTAGTTAGGGCAATGATTTACCATGTAGTAGTAGTAATCAGTAAGCTTGGATTCTGCAAGCAAACAAATCAAAACTTTGGCATTACAGGAGCAACGAGCACTGCAGAGAAAGAAAGCTCTAACAACCTTGCATGATTGATCATAAACAAAAAGGGTGCTTTAGTGGTTAGATTCAAGAAAGATGAACAGTCAATTGACACCTAAAAGAAGTTCTGGGATTTTTTAAGAAGGGCCAAGGTACTACTACTGCTGCTGCTAACCACCAACTGGCTTGCCTTGCACTGGACTCGTCATGGCTGTACCAATCCTACTCAGACATGGGACCCCTCCCACCAAATTAGCCCAACGCATCCGCACCAGAGTAAAATAACCCCGCGATTTCGCGTTTGCAAATGCCATTCCAGATCCTCTCGGATTCGATCCGTTTTGTCGATTTGCTGCAACCGCGGTGCACCGACAGTCACCAGCATCATTTTGCACGGAGAAATTAACAATTTGCTGCTGAAATGAGCACCGAACACCATTGATCTTTTATGCAGAAATGAGGGGAGCTGTGACGGGTGACAAGGATTTGACCGGGAAAGCTGGGACAGATGGGCCCACGAGAGATGGCCTTTGTCTTCCCCCTCCCCCTCCCCTACCTGTACCACATGGATGCATGAACAACAACGCGCTAACTGACAGAGCAAAAAGGCCACTTTCATGGCGGAAATGCGGCTTTTAATGTAACCAAAAACCACGCGTTTGCAAGCGCAGCATTGCTGTGCCGTGCAAAAGACGAGATAAATGCTTGCTATTCCGGTGTTTGACATGGCGATACTGAGGAGTAGTTGCTGTATGGTAGCTAAGGTATATGGTGCTGCGACATTGCTGGTAGCCTGGTATGCATGAAAACTGATGATTGACTGACCTGGGACTTGTCGGGCTCGGAGGTCGGGTACCGGCCCCACCGCTCGGGGTCCCAGAGCACCGAGCTGTTGAACGCGAAGCCGCGGACGTCGACCTCGCGGGGCCTCGCCGTGCCGGCGGCGGTGGGCGAGGTGCCGTTGCTGAAGTCCCTGGAGAACCAGCCGGTGACCCTGGACGAGCTGCACGCAGGGCCCTCGACGACGACCTTCCTCTCGTTCTGTGACATTGTTGCCACCGGCCACGCTCCGAATGTGCTGAAAATTGTCGGGAAGGGCAAACGGATTCTCCCTTTAGAAAGTAGTAGAAACTAGCTGAATTTTCCGGGGCAAATCGCAACATATTGTGTTAGTTATATATCTCTAATTCCTTTGAAAAATATAGTTGTATTAGTTAATGGTTCTACAAAGCACAATGGAAATGGCAGATTGTACAAACTAAAATAGAATCAGAAGCATGCTCTGCAACATTTTTTATGGGATTGTCATATGTTGATTTCAAGCGGCATTTCATAGAAACTGTAATGCAAATTTAACACATTTGGTGAATGGCATGAACTGATTAGCATGATAGCACCTAGCTAGTGGGTTGGTGTAAAATGCAAATTTAACACATTTGGTGAATGGCATGAACTGATTAGCATGAGAGCACCTAGCTAGTGGCCGGGTTGTTTACACCAATTAAAAAATCTATCTAAAAAACTAATACGCGACTTGAAAGGATTTCACTAATGAAACGAACTTTAAAAACGGGTGAATTTTTGACTGACGAAACTACTTAAAAGAATCAAGCCGTCAGCTTCTTTTCCCACAGCAAATTGAATAAGAAGCATATGCGGATATGCCATATAAGGCTAAACCAAAACTAGGCAGCAGCCGTTGCAACTTGCAACACGTCGACTTCACGCATCGTGATTCAAATGAAACTGGCACGAGCTCAATTTGCAGGCTGGCTCATGCAACAACCGTGCAACGATCCGCATGAGCGACGTCCGCGGCCTCTATCCTTCCTTTCTTTCCGGTTTCCCCGTCAGATTCAGACGAGGCTCGGGTAGTCCTGGAAAAGGACAACACGTCCCCCCCTCCCCTCCGTTAGTTGAGGGGTGGCAATCATTTTGCCGACACATTTGGGCATCTCCCCCCTCCTACGCTACCGTACACACACGGCAATACACCACCGGCCCCATCGTGATTCCATGGGCATTTGGCAGCCATGCTACCAAACAACATGGAAGAGAATCCTTTAAGACTTCGTCACCATTAGATCTTTATTAGAACTAATCAATCTTATAACATGTGGTAGAATAAATCAACTAATAACTCTCTGCTTTAAAATGGGTACATCTAAGCAAGGATAAAAAGGTAAGAGAGAGTTCTCGTGGAATTTATTTTATTTCAAAACAACACCGTTAGTACTAGCAGTAAAAAAACTAACGCAACAAAACAAAGCAAAGAACTGCATGCACAGAGGCAGCAGCTGCTAGCTCTGCTCCAGCCTGCCTGCCTTTCGTCCCCGAGATCTGAAGACTGAACCAGTCCAGCACAGGCCACAGGAGCAGAGAAAAAGAATGGGGACGGAAAGATAAAAAGGACCCTTGAATGGCGGACGGGGGTGATGGGGACGGTGACCTCCTCACATGGCTCCGATTCTCCCCGCAGATTAAACTAGAGCGGCGCGGAGGTCACCAGGTGGTGCGTGAGCTGTAGCGCTCGGAGCACTTTGCTTGCATGCAGCTAGCCCCCAGCTAGTGTGCTTTGGGCGCTAGTGTAGTTTACTGCTGTCATGGCGTGTTGGTGCCATGCGTGCTGGCTTGCTCGCGTCAAGAAAGGGAGATTAGAGATGAAAGCTGTGTTGTGTTTTACCGAGTGAGTGATTGTTAGTACAAGATTTTGTTACTTTTCTAAGATGAATGCAAGAAGGGAGGGGGCGGTTATGGTACCTGATCTGCCGGAGCTGGTCGAAGAAGCGGAGGTCGAACACGTCGCCGAGGCCGGCGAAGAGGACGACGCCAGTAAGGCGGTGGTCCTCGATGTGCCCGAGCGCCGCGTTGAGCTGGTGGTGGCGCTCCTTGCCCGCGGCGGCCTCGGCGGTCGTGAAGTTTTCCTTGTACGTCAGGTGCCGGTACATGAGCCCCGTGGCACGCAGCAGCCGCGCCGTCGCCGGCACCTCCGGGGCGGCCTCCACCACCACCCACAGCAGCGGCGGCGCCACCAGACGCAGCGTGTGCGCCATCCTCGTCAGCGCCGCCGCCCGCTCCCCTGCCGCCGAGGACGTCGACTCCGTCGTCGTAACCAGCAGCAGCAGCGGCCGCGGGCCCGCTTCCGCGGCGGAGCCCCCCAGGTCTCCTCCGACCGCGTCCTGCGCCAGCAGGCTCCGGTTCAAGGTTCCACCCGCCGCGGCCGCGTGCAGTTCCCCGACGACGTGGCTGCTCCCCACGCCGCCCGCCGCGACGGCCGCGGACGTCCAGTCGGACACGGACGACGGCGCGAACCCCGTGAAGAAGCCCATGACGAAGCAGAGGCAGGAATGCAGCAGCGCCTTTTTCCACAGCTGCGATCCCGACCCCTTCTTGGCCCTCCCGCTGGCGCCGCCGTGATCCACGGACGACCCCATCCAAGAACTAACCCAACGCCTCCCTAGCCAGCCCTCCTTGGATTCTCGGGAGCCACGCTTCGCGTCGCGTCGTGTCTAGCTAGCTCAGCGTGTCCTAGCTAGGCAGCGGCAGCAATGGTGGGGAGGCGAATTTGGCAGTGGTGGTGGTGGTTTAAAAAGGGCGGGAGGTGGCGAGCAAAGGGAGTTAGCTGCTGGAAGAAGCGGCACGAGGAGCGGAGCGGAGAAGCGAGCGAGAGAGAAGACGGCGCCTTATTGGTGCTACGCTTTTCCTTTTTCCGGGACGCAACAATCATTAGCTGGCATGCGAGGCAGTGACGCACTAATGCGTCGCAGACACATGCCCCAACCAAACCAAGAATTTTCAGCATATACAGCACCTTTTCAATATGTATTTGCAGAAATGTCCATTGTGAAGATTTATTTACAGAAATAACACAATTACTGCACGTCCACAATGCGAATGTCTCGTCCAGCCCGCCGTATCGCCTGTTGCCGTCGTGCGGCAACGCTCCTTACGCCACCACGTGCCCCCTTCTCTCCCGCCGCGCCACCTCAGTCGTTGCCGCACGGCCGCCATACGGCAACGGCTGAGAGCCCGCCACGTGGCTGTGTGGGGAGCGTTGCCGCATAACGGCCATGCGGCAATGGGCGAGAGAGACCTCCGCATGATAGCCGTACGATAACGGTGTTATTTATGCTAATACATCTCCGTGATGGAAATTTTTGTAAATACAATCCGAAAAGGTGATATATGTGCCAAAAATCATAAACCAAACCAAGCATATTAGTAGTGTGTTTTCAGGCGTGGCTCGTCGCGTGGTGTTTTCGGCTCAACCGCTAGTGGCGTGCTCCACATACGAACAAAATCCTTGGGAACTTGGGATTACCTATAAATTAGAACTCAAGTTACTTGGTGTTCTTATTGGGTTTAAAGATAATTACATGTTTGTAATTAATAACTTCAACCTTAGTTCTATTGATATTACTTCTGAGGTCGCGGTTTAAGAGGATTCTACAAAGCACTTAGAGGATTGACATGAAGCAAATCACACACTCTAGTGTGTTAGGTTCGATGAAGTAGGACGTATTTTCTCCTGCACGTTTAGGATGAACAGCAAAGGAGCTAGCTAGCTAATTGAACTCAGGCATCTAGTTAGCTAACAAGGGACTACAATATATATATATATATATATATATATATATATATATATATATATATATATATATATATATATATATATATATAAAGTCGGTTTTAAAGGCACAAGTAGTCAGTGCTAGGAGATTTCATAGAGAGAATTGACGAGGATCTAATAATCCTCATTTTATCTATTATCTATAATTCTTATTATGGATAAATATGATGTCACATAGACTCCAGAAGTACCCCTTATTTTTATAAGGGAGAGGCCTACCAAGTGATTGTAAGATCTTCTGCAATCACCCCCCATAGTCGTAAGTCTTACTACGACTACTACCTAGTCGTAAGTCTTACTACGACTACTACCTAGTCGTAAGTCTTTTTTACAATTACTACCTGGTCGTAAGTTCTCCTACGACCAGGCAAACCACGACCACCTTATAATCAAACCTACAGGCAAGTGGGTCCAATTGATTAAAGAATCCGAACGGTCTGCACGCACTACTATTCCGCGTAGTAATAGTGCTTAAATACCCCATTATCTTTGAATGATAATTGCCAGACGGCGTGGAGAAGCCAATGCGCCGGTAATTACTGCCATCATGCGCCCATTACTGGCTCAATTAAGGGGCCTCTTCCGCAGGACAAAACGGTTACTCCTTCACGACTATATAAGGGCATCGGGAGACAGAACAAGGGGGCGAGTAAAAGAGAGATACAAGTTCTATTCTCTGTAATAGTCTTAGCTTCTTACTTGATCATCAAGAATACCACACCACACAGGATTAGAGTTATTATTCTCTCCAAGAAGGCTGAACTCATCTAAACATCCTGTGTCAACCACTCAGTGTGATTTCATCTCTAGGAGACCCCGAATCAAATAATCTTTACGTAAGATCGGTTCTAATACACCGACGGTTGGCGCCGTCTGTGGGGATCTTCCGTAATCTCTTGTCAACATACTCTCTTTTCCAATCTCATGCAATCATGGTAGGAGAATGGAACGAGGAGAACCTGGTTTGACTTGGCGGATTACGCAGACGTCGACATGGATGCCGGTTTCGACTACGAGCCGAGTGATGCATCCGCCGATGGTGATGTTGCCTCGGAGATTATTCTCCAGAAACCATCCCATTAATGGAGTTGAGGAGGATCCTTATCCCCACAACGATACGCCCAACAGAGGAGCCAATTCCTCAAAGGACAAGGGTCAATCCGACTGAACCGCCTCCCGGAGGACTCACAACACGACGAGAGTTTTTCCTCCAAGTGTTCAAGTCCCTTAAGGCGGTCCGACTTGGTGAGTCAAGTTCGGGAGCCACCATTCCAGACTCCACCAAAGATCTAGTGATCCTCTCTCGGTAACTCCGAGAGGTGGGATCAAGCATGCTTTCTGCAAATTCGACCGCCTCCCGCAGATCTCATTTGCGAACGGAGACGATTATAACCCGAGTTCCCCTACCGGAGGATTACTCCAAGTCGCCAGATGGTGTCTCTCGAGCACTCCTCAAGCGGGAGGCCTCGAGCGCAAGTGAGAATCATCAACGGAGGTCTTCGCCCTTCCCCCAATCGTGGTCACCTCATGGAGGCCGAGATAAGAACACTCCCAAGATCACACACTGCGCCCCTCGTGGTAATGGCAAGGGCACCACCGCTGGCGAGAGAACCAACACTCGATGAACGCGAGGAATCCTCGACATTCTCGCACTCCACCGAGAAGGCCTCAAAGACGATGAGGAGGATTTTGATGTCGTCCAAGAAAGAAAATTACACCCGTAAGAACACATGCAGGCGCATTCAACATCGATCGGAGGAGATACAAGAACTCCAGACATCAACGACTTGCTCGAGAATCCCAACAAGAGCTTGCTCGAACGCCAGGTACGATCTCTTTCTTTGAAGAGATTACGCAAAGACTTCGAATCGTGATGACAAGACCGAGGTACCTCATCGACAACATTCGGTAGTCGTAGTAATACGACTTCCTCAACTACCGATCAATCGAATATTTCACGAGGAATCGACACGGCCATAAGTTGAATCGATCCCTATTCGAGAAATACATTTCGATCGGTCAAGATCAAGAAGCCCTGAGAGGTGATCATTCACCACTTGACAAAGAAATTCACAACGGGTGAGTACGATGAGTATTCCCTCGTAGAACTGAGACCTACTACGAGCAGTCACTGTTCACGGGTATCGTCGTATACGATCACTGGTGACATTAACCCTTCTTTCCTACAAAGAAGGCGTCAAGAAGTGATTACCGGATGCGCATTTTCGCGACCTTCGAGCGCGCTCACGCCACCTCATTTTCGCCAAGAACATGGAGAAATTTGATGGATCTCAAAATCCCATCGAATTTCTTCAGATCTATACAACAATTGTCCGAGCAAGCAGGAGGAGGAGAGCATGTAATGGCGAATTACCTTCCGATCGTACTCGAAGGATCCGCCGATCGTGGTTATTAAACCAACCACTCGAGTCGATCTACTCTTGCAACACCTCTGCGATCTTCTACAGCGAATTTCCAAGGCACATACAACCGCCTCGAAAGGAAGACGACTTGCACGGATAAAACGTAACAACAACGAGACTTTGCGCTAATTCATCAAACGCTTTAGTCGTTCAGAACTCAATTCGAAATTTCGATTCCTCCGTGATCGGGGCTTTTAAGCAAGGAGTCCGTAGTAGAAGGATAACGGAGGACATTGCTTTGAATCCTCCCAACATCATTCTTAGAGCTCTTCGAGATGGCCGATCGATATGCAATCGCTTCGAGGCAATCGAGTGGAACAACACTATCGATCGAGAAACGTACACTCCTCGAGAGCCGTGAAGTTGGTAAGGATAAAAAGCAAAAAGTCCAAGAAGAAAATAAAAGTCAAAACCACAAACCGGTGGTTCCAAGGAGGTTTTGGCCGTGAAAGATGGAGAACCCCAAACCACCAAGTCGTACTCGATCAAGGCAAAGGTAAGCGCTCGATCGTAGGAACGACAAACCAAGGTGGTGTCCTTTTCATAAAAAGAAGGACATGACCTCAAGAATCGCCGAAGTTTTCCAAAGAAAGCTCGAGGACTACTACAACGGCAAGCATCACTCCCTACTCTCGGCGGGTGGGACATACGAGTGGCCAAAAGTCGTCGGATGATGAGGAGATGCCGTTCCAAGATCCATAACATACCGCTGAGCACATCTACGGAGGATCATCGACATACGACTCCAAACGACAACTTAAAGTCACGGACGAGAGGTAAATTCCATACATACTCCTCTCGTCAATAAATTACAAGTGATCGGAAGTTACCATCTCTTTTGAGAAGGATGATCGCCCAATCACTACTGAGTCGATCAGTCGATATCCGATTGTGGTCGAACCCACCATCAACAACCTGTCGGGTCAATCGAGTGTTGGTTGATGGTGGCGATTCTTTGAACATATTATTTACTAATGCCACGGGCGAGATGCAAGTACCGGGACAAAGGTAAGGCGATGACGATACTCCTTTCATGGAATCGTCTGGGGGTCTTCACCAAACCTATTGGCCAAGTTTCTCTTCCTTTAACATTTGGCTCACCAAGTAATTTCGTGACGAGAAAGTCTCCTTTGATGTGGTCGATTTCGACGGCATATAACGCCATACTCGGACGACCAACTTTGGCAAAATTCTTAATGGCTACTCATTATGGGTATCAATGTCTTAAGATGCCAGTCCCAAAGGTGATCACCATTCAATGTGACAAAAGATGGCGATAGTCACGATCGTCGATCCTCGAGATGGTTGGTCAAATACCAATTCGAGATGAAAGTCGACCTTCGACTAGCAAGTCGGGCCTCAAAAGCTACACCAAAGCCGAACGACCAAGTCAAAGAGGTTCCTCCGGGCGCAGAGCCCTCAAGACTGCTCGCATCGGGAGACTTCCGACCCCAAATAGGAAGACGCCCTCATTACCTTCCTCCGAGCTAACGCAGATGTCTTTGCGTGGCAAGCATCCGACATGCCCGAGTCCCGTGGAGGTGATCGAGCACGAGCTAGTTTTACTACACGATAAAGTACCGTAAAACAAAAATTACAGATTTGCCCCGATCGATTTAGATGCTATTAAATCGAGTTGGATAAGCTACTTAAAGCGGGCTTTATAAGAGAAGTCAACCACCCGAGTGGTTGGCTAACCTCGTAATGGTCAAAAAGTCAAACGGCAAATGGCGATGTGCGTGGACTTTCTTGATCTTAATAAAGCTTGTCCAAAAGATGATTTCCCTTTACCTCGTGACGATCACCGGTTGATTCTCTGCAGTTGTGAGATATTAAGTTTTTAGATGCATATTCGGATACCACGGATCAATATGTGTTTAAACGATGAAGAAAAGACCGCATTCATTACTCCATTTGGTACCTTTTGCTATGTCAAAATGCCATTTGGTCTAAATAATGCGGTGCTTCTTTTCAACGCCTAATGCAATCGACTTTTCATCTCAATTAGGCGAATTTGGAAGCCTATGTTGATGATCTAGTCGTAAAAGCATTAAGAGACTTAATCATATCACTGACCTACAAGAAACATTCGACAACCTCAGAAAGCACC
Organism: Hsuehochloa calcarea; assembly: GCA_036346395.1. NCBI lineage: Eukaryota > Viridiplantae > Streptophyta > Magnoliopsida > Poales > Poaceae > Hsuehochloa > Hsuehochloa calcarea. The sequence goes on from CM070598.1 coordinate 53,208,841, forward strand.
GCTTAAAACTCAATCCAGAGAAGTGTGTGTTTGGAATTTCTTCAGGAAAATTACTTGGATTCCTAGTATCTGAACGAGGAATCGAAGCAAATCTTGAAAAATAAAGGCCATCCTCGGATCGTCCTCCAAACACAAAAAAGGAAGTCCGAAACTCACTTGGGTGCATGGCGGCTTTAAGTCGTTTCATCGCACGACTAGGGGAAAAAGGACTACCTTTCTTTAAACTTCTCAGGAGACATGAAGGTTTTGAGTGGTCGAACGAGGCAAACACTGCTTTTGAGGATGTCAAGAGGTATCTTTCGAGTGCTCCTGCTCGGTTTCTCAAAGCGGAAGAGACGCTCTTAATTTACCTAGCCGCCACGCCACGAGCGACAAGCGCGCAGATTAGTCGTAGAACGTGAAAACGCATAACGCACCGGTTTACTACGTTAGCGAAGTTTTACGGGCCTAAGGAGCGTTACCCTCGGTCCAAAACTTCTATATGCCCTCCTCATGTCTTCGAGGAAATCATGTATTATTTTCAGCGCACAAAATAGTTTGTCTGCGTCCGAGTTTCCTTTGGGAGCAATCCTCCATAATAAGGAAGCAATGGGGCGCATGGCAAAATGGTCGGTCGAACTTGGGAGTTCGACTCCATTCGTCCCGACGGCCATAAAATCCCAAATCTTGGCGGACTTTATCGCCGAATGGACAAATCTGAACTCGTTCAGATCCCCAAGACGATTCCCGACCGGTGGATGATGTACTTTGACCAGGTCACTTACTTTAAGTGGCTCGAAATCGGGTGGTCTGGTATCTCCTACCGGAGAAACCTTAAAGTATGCCATACAATTAAACTTTCGTGCCACTAATAATGTGGCGAGTACGAAGGTTTGCTAGGCGGCATACGAGCCGCGAAGCACTCTCAATTAAATCGACTACTCGTGAGAGGAGACTCTCAACTAGTCGTGAATCAAGTCGGAAAGAGTACCAGGTGCTCTAGCTCGACAATGTCTCAATACTTATCGGAAGTTCGCAAGCTAGAAAAGCATTTTTTAGGTTTCGAGGTACAATTCATCCCTTGAAAGGATAATTTCCTCGCAGACCAACTTGCTCGGATGGCTTCTTCCCGATCTACGGTACCAAAAAGAGTTTTCTTGGAGCAACTCCAAAAGCCGTCTCTGGTCGAAGAACCAGAGACACCTCCTATTGAGATGGCCTCATTAGACTACGAAGATACCTGGATGACTCCCATCTACGAATATCTTCGCAAGGGTTTCAGACCAAGATGATCTTGAAGCGGATCGCTTATCCCGAAAAGCCAAAATGTATACTTTGGTCGAAGGAGTCCTCTACAAACGAGGAACCCAAGGGATACTCATGCGATGCATTCCGCAAAACGAAGGAATAACACTCCTTCACGATATACACAATGGCATTTGTGGGACACATGCTTCCTCTGAGCGTTGGTTGGTAAAGCCTTTCGACAAGGTTTTACCGCCTGACACTCGTATGATGCTAAGGAGGTGGTTAAAAAGTGTGTCCAGTGCCAATTCCATGGTAGACAAATACACCAACCAGCTCAAGTATTACAAACAATACCTCTTTCTTGGCCTTTTGCACTGGGTCTCGATATCCTAGGACCGCTTCCCAAAGCTCCGGAGGTTTCAATTCCTTTTGTGGCTATTGACACGCTCACAAATGGATTGAAGTGAACCTATAAGCGGGATAACATCGGAGCAAGAAAGGTTCATGATGAGATGCGTAATTAGCCGATTTGGAGTTCCGAGTCGGATAATTACAGACAATGGTAAACAATTCGCAAGTGCAAAATTTCAGGAATTTTGTGACGAGTTGGGTACCAAATTATGCTATGCTTCGCTGCACATCCCCAAAGCAACGGGCGGTCGAACGTAAACGGTCAAATAATGCGAGAATTAAAACCCGAGTCTTCGACCCGACTTGTTAGCGCTCGGGGCTTGGGTACAAGAATTACCCTCCGTGTTATGGGCGGTTAAATGCGACCACCAATCGAGCAACAGGAGAAACACCATTTTTCTAGTGTTCGGCGTCGGCCATGCTTCCTCGGAGCTAAAATTACGTCGACACGAGTTGAAACTTTCAACAACTCGGACCAGGAACAACTTCGGCGGATGACATTAACCTACTCAAGAAAGGAGAAACCTAGCCTTAATCCGTTCGGCGGTCTACCAACAAGCCTGCGCGCAGATACTATGATCGTAAGGTCCAACCTCGACCTTCTTTGTAGGTGACTTGGTATTGAGGCTCGCCAATCCAAGTCTAATCGAATAAACTTTCCCCAAATGGGAAGGTCCTTACGATGGTCGAAGTAACTGGCCGAGTCGGACGACTAGCGATGGAAGATGGACGGAGTTCTCTCAAACTCTTGGAACATCGACCGATTCGCAAATTCTATGTGTGACCAATTTCTCGTGCAATAAAAGTCCGTGTTCTTTTACTTCTCTTGCCTTATTTTTTAGTAGTGCTTTTTAATCTTTCGACTATGATACAAAAACACCTAGTTTTCTTTACACCGGTCGAAAAACAAGTAACATCATCTAGTCGAAACTTCTCTATCTCGCATGTGGTTCTACCCACTAGAAGGAATTTCCTAGCATCGACTCGTTACTCATTTTTCACCAATACAAAGAGCTCGGGTTCTATCCAAATAAATATTCTCGAGCCAACTCTCTCAATCTTAGTTTATTTTTTCAGTGATTTCCAAAAATATTCTAAGTAGAGTGCACTTGATATATTTATTCGACCACCTTTGATGTACTCGCTTACGTTTTTGATCGGTCAAGGAAGAGACACACCTAGTCGAAGTTTTCCTCTCTGCATGTGGTCCCGCTCACTAGAAGGAACTTCCTAAGCTGCTCGCCTCCTACTTTTTGCTCATCGAAAAGACTTATCGAGTCCATCGTAAAAGGGCTAACGAATTATTAAAGTCCTCTAGACGTTTGCTTAACTCAAGTTGTTTGTTCTTGGTTTGATTAAACTAGTCGGAGATGGTAACATGAAGGACCGAAATGGCAACAGAGGGGGTGAATGGTGCCTTAAAATTAAGAACTCCCTTTCTTGTATTTAAATAAGATCTACAAACCCTCTCAAGAAGAGTAAAACAAAATCGGAGAACTAATCATAAGTTCCATTGCTCACAAATATCGGACGTTAGATTTTACCGCGATACTTCCGCACTCCGGTAGTTCCGAACCAAATGGAAGTTCCGCTCATGATAATTCCGCTATGGACAATCGGAAGTTCCGATTGTCCCGATCAAGAACAAGGCTTCGGGTTTCTTTTCAAAATCCAAAACTAAATCTTGAATGCTCTTCTCGGTCAAGTTTCACAGACATCATCCTAAACACCATCTTGACCTCATGGAGAAGAATTGCAAACAAAGATTCAATGATCAAACCAAGAACGGATTTCTTGAAGAATGGGCAAGAAAGACCAAAACCAATGATAAGCTTAGATTCTCGATTCTTAGCTCATGAAACTTTGAGGATGTAATAGCAATATCAAAACTACTCTAGATATCAAGTTTCATGCTATTTCTTAAGACGAATCAAAAGATATGTCAAAACCCTAGATATTCAACATGAAACAGAGAGAGGAAGAGTTGCAAAGTCGATAATCAAAACCTCGATTTCATTGGATTGAAACACCATTACAGAGGTAAAGCAAGAGGAATGATTACAAAAGATTTCACCATACTTCCTCTCAACAAGCTCTCAAAAGCAAAACAAATCCTTTTCTAGAGCTAACCCTAATTTTCTCTCAAAAGTCTAACCCTAACTCGTGGTTCTCCCTATTTATAGCCTTTGCTAATGGGCCTCCAACCCATTAAGCCGCTACACCGAACGGAACCGCCTCCACTTTTGCCGCTTGCGAAAAGACCCTTCGCCCCTTGCGCACCTTCCGAAGCCTCCGTACACCTTCTTCGTCCTTGACACGCAACCACCTCAAGATTCACGCCGTCTTGACACATCCGGCCGTTCGACCTCAACGCCTGCGCGCCTAGTCCGATCACCTCGTGTCTCGCCACGGCTTCATCTTGATGCCACAAGTCAACACGCATGAAAACACATCACATAGCATTGCACAATATCATAGCATCAACATTTGTATAAGACTCAAACTCATACAAAATCAAAATCACAAAATAACCTTCTACTGCGATTACGACACAATCGGAAGTTCCGCGCTTACTACGGAAGTTCCGATTTCGAACATCCGCGCTGTCGATTATCGGAACTTCCGCTCTTACCATTGCGGAACTTTCGATCTTCGGAACATCAAGTAAACCCGCATTTTCAAATCCGATTTTCATCTTAGAGAACCTTAATATCGAGATTATCGGACACTCCGCTACCCCTTGAGCGTAAGTTCGATTGCCGTCACCAACTAAAACCGGGAAAATCGGAAGATCCTATTTCCAACGCCAGAGTTCGATTTATCGAACTTCCGCTACATACACAAATGTAGTTCCGATTTCACGACTCGACCGAAAAATACCCAAACCGAAAAACTCAACTCTCAATCTAATCAACACACTTGTCAAATACTCATCACTCGAGTGGAGGACCTCTCACATGGTCTCTCAATCTCCCCTTGATGAGTATATTGACAATTACCAAAAAAGCATAAGATGAGTTTGAGTTTACAACAACCAAGGTCTAAACAAGAGTAGTTAAGCTCAAGACCAAGTTGACAAAGAGAAAGACTTGAGATGAGATGAAAGAGCAATTTTAACACAAACTCAAGGCTTTTCTCCGTAAGGCTTTTTCACAAAAATTCTCCCCTTTGGCAATAAAATCATCAATATGTAGAAAAGGGAGGAAAAGACTATATGATGTTCATTTTAAGCATTAGGAGCCATGTAGATTATCCAAAATGACTATTAGAGAATTACACCAAGCCATAACACGTAAGAATGCTATCAAGATAATGACAATTGATGTAGAGAATAGCTAAGGCGAAAATCCATAATCGATTAATGATCCAATTCTTTAGCAAGTCAATTAAACCAAGATTGCAGTCTAGCTAAAGGCATCCAAGGATGATACAAGCCATGTCAAATAATCTAAGTTGAACCAAGAAGACTCATACTGAACAGTTTAGAGTGCTATCAGTTGAAGAAAGACTTATTTTATCCAGAACCTGGTCTCTCTGATGATAAGCAATTTTAGCATATTTTTCTTTTTCTGAAGACTTTTTATGGTTTTATCTCGATAAAGCAAGCTCGGACTAGGTGCCATCCACAACCGCCTCCCGAGCTTCAACCATTTTTTTAACCATGTGCTAGATCCCAAACCTTATGCGACCACCCAAGCAATGAGACTTAAGGAGGTGATCTTAGGTCATCCAAGGCTCCCCGAGTTCATGCCTAGTGCAATGGCAAGCCGTCTCATGAGAAAGATTTGGTGAGATCAGTTTTTTCGCACAAAAGAGATCATTTTTGCTTTTGAAGTTTTTAGACCAGTGATTAGAGATAAGTCATGTTTCTTACCAAACTAACATAGCTTACTCAAAAGTTCAAAAGAGATCCAGGACTCAACTCAGCCTACTTGACATGGCGAAAATCATAAAAGGATAGTTTCAACCAGACTAGTCTCAAGAGCTATCATGACAAGATTTTAATTCAAGTTTAGCATTTTTAAACACTTTAGCATGGCAAAGACTAAACTACACATAAAAGTCATGATAGATCTAGCAGTTTAGCATAAATCATGGCAAGATGTAAAATAGTGAAAACAGATCATAAGGGATAATAAACAAGGCTCCATTTGATTATCATGCAATGCTTGATGAAATGCACAAAAATCCAGATTCCCTTCAGAATGAGATGCATCTTTTAATTCAGGTTGAGTTATGACAAAATTAAGAGTATGGAATAACCAAGAATAACTCCTCCTGAACCAAAGGAACAAAACGAGAATCGATAAGTAAAATGTAGAAAGGCGATCCTTTAGAGCATAGAAAAGATATAGAGAAACTATCGCTCGACGTGTTCTTATCTACCCCATATGATTCTAGGACTATCACCGAACAACTCATACACTAAGGAGCAAACATCGCCTCTGTCTCACCCAAGGGTGGCCCACCCTGCTAGAACCTATAAGAAGTGAGTAAGCTATACTTAGAGAAAGAAGAGACAACTAATAAGCAAGATCCTAGAAGCACAAGATAAGAAATAGCGATCAAAGCAATTTGGCAAGAGAACCACTCTAACCTATCTTTGGAAGGACTTCACCCAAAATATAAAAAGAAATGCAACGAGAAAGGAGTAAGAGTATAAATATAATATAATACAAAGAGTAGCACATAGCTCCCCTCACAACAATCCGTAAGGACAACCACCCCAAGCTCTCCCAGAGAATGAAAACCTAGAGCTATCCAAAGGCTTAGTGAAGATATCGATAACCGGTGCTCACTCTCCACAAACCGAGCACAATGTCACCCTTCTCTACATGGTCTCGAAGAAAGTGATATCGATATCAATATGCTTGGTCCGTGAATGTTGCAATTTGGGTTCTTGGCAATGCAAATCGCAGATGTGTTATCACAAAGAGTGGAACACGATCGATAGATAACCCAAAATCCTGCGCAGGTCGAGACCATCCAAAGCACTTGGCTACGACAATCGGTTTGCAAAGAACGTGCTCGGCCTCTGCAGTGGATCGCGCAACACCGGATTGCTTCCTCGGCGACCGAGACGAGAGAAGTGCCAATGAATTGGCAAGTGCGAGAAGTGCTCTTCCTATCTATCCTCTGACAAACAAAGTCGCAGACGGAGAAAGCTCTAAGAGATAGACAAGAAGAGGAAGAGTACCGATGCCATAGTCAATGGTAGCTCGAAGGTACCGAAGATGCGTTTCACCGCTTTACGATGAGATACGCGAGGAGAAGCTCAAACCGAGCACAATGACACACGAGAGAAATGTATATCCGGTCTCGAGGTTGTGAGGTACAAGAGAGAGCCAATCATGCTCCCCGAACTCCTTTTGGTCAGCAGGTTCGCCGTCTTCATACGGATCCAGAGGCGGTTGTAGATGCCATCGGAGTTGATACCGCTTTCCATCATTCATGTCGAAGCGCTTCAGAGGTCTCGAGTGTATTTGCCTTGATGGAGAAAAGTACCCTCCGAGTCTGCTTGATTTGGAAACCAAGGAAGAAGCTCAACTCGCCCATCATGCTCATTTCAAATTCGAGCTCATAACGTCGTAAAAGCGAGACACGAGGGTATGTGAGGAGCCGCCAAAGATGATGTCGCCACATAGATCCGGACGAGCGTAAGATCGGTGCCAAGACAGCGGATGAACAAGGTCTTGTCAATTTTACCCATCTCAAAACCATGGCTCAGCAGATAGGACTTAAGCCTTTCATACCAAGCTCTGGGAGCCTGCTTGAGTCCATACAAAGCTTTGGAAAGCCTGTAGACATGGTTAGGGTATTTGGGGTTCTCGAAACCCGGAGGTCATCGACATAGACTTCTTCCTCAATAAGGCCATTGAGGAAGGCACTCTTGACATCCATCTGGTAAAGCTTGAAACCCTTAGAAGCTGCAAAGGCAAGCATGATTCTAATGGCTTCAAGTCTAGCTACAGGGGCAAAGGTCTCTTCGAAATCTAGACCCTCAACTTGAGAGTACCCCAGCTACCAAATCCTAGCCTTGTTTCGAATGACTAACCCATCTTCACTTTGCTTGTTCTTGAACACCCATTTGGTCCCAATGATATTGTGACCTTGAGGGGGCTCAACAAGGGACCAGACCTTGTTTCTTTCAAAGTTTTCCAACTCCTCATGCATAGCGTTTGTCCAAGACTCGTCGGATAGAGCATGACAAACGCCTTTGGGCTCAAAAGAGGCGAAGGCGGAATGGAGATGTAAGAGAGACAAGCCGACTTTGGAACGTGTGACACGCTCGAAGAGGTCTCCAATTATCTGCTCTGAAGGATGGTCCTTTTGAATGTGTCTTGGAGGTCCAGGGTGAGATGAAGAAGTGGCCTCTACCTCATTAGCAGATGAGATAGGAACAGAGCCACTAGCTTCAGAAGATGCAGAAGGTAAGGGCTGATCTCCTCGAGGTGCAGTGGAAGAAGGCACCTCAAGAGGAGGAGGAAGAACTTGATCAGGTAGACAACCTTCATCTCCGTCTTCCTCTTCATCCACAAAGATGGACTCGATCGCTCTAAAGAACACGAGATATCGGGCCTAGTCCCCTGATGGCCTCATCAAGGTCACTTCACGTGTTTCTACCATTTTACTAGACTTGCGCCTGCACTCTATAGGCACGAGAAGAAGTCGAGTAACCCGTAAAGATCCCATCACAAGATCGTGACTCGAACTTATCTAGGTTCCCGGACTTGAGAATAAAACACTTGCATCCAAACACACGAAAATCTGAAGTGAGTTTTCGCCATATCTCAACTCATAAGAAGTGCGATGCAAGAGTGCCCAAGAAAACTCATAGAAACATGACAAGCGGTAGTAATTGCCTCACCCAAAACTTCCTAGGTGTAGAGTACTCATCAAGCATCGTCCGGCCATCTCGACCAAGGTGCGGTTCTTCCTCTCCTAGCGCCATTTTGTTGGGGGCGTATGGAGACGGCGGTGCTCTACACTGTCTCACCACAAACTCTCAAAATAGGAATTCTTGAACTCGGTGCCATTATCACTGCGAATTGCTCGTAATGCACAGGGAGCTCAACAGAAAGCCTACTAAAAAGACCGCGAAAAGAGTAAGCGTCTCATCCTTCGAGGCTAAGAAAAACACCAAAGAGTACCTCGAGAAGTCATCGACCACAACAAGAATATACCACTTCCTCCTGGTGCCGATCAATTTGGACCAACTGTATCCATATGGGCGATTGTCACAGTGCATCGATCATTGTCACTATGTATCGAGAGTGAGGAAGCGGCAACCATCTTGCCGTGCGGCATGGAGAGCAAACTAGATCCTTGACCATCTTGAGTTTTGGCAACCCACGAATGAGATCGTGGCCACCGACTCGTGTCAAATGATCAAAACCTATATGACCTAGTCTCCTATGCGAAGAAGTCAAATCACGGATTGAAGCAATTAAACACCGAGAGGATCACGGAAGACTCGGAAAAATCAGCACGAAAGATCCTCCCAAATCGAGAAATCCATAAACTAGGCTACAGAAAAATCAAGAATTTTGCAATTGTTTTCTTAAAGCTCACCTCGAAACCGTCATCGGAAGGTGAGAGACGAAAGCAGATTATCTGCACTTACTTACTAAGGCAACATCTTTTAAAATAAACGAATCATTAATGCTCACTGTACCTTTAGCGATGGCGCGCCCAAAAGAAGCATCTCAGAAGGTGATCGTCTCATCACCTCGAGCACGGGCAAGGGAAGAAAACCAGCGAGAATCTCCGGTCATATGACGAGAACACGAGTCTACAATCCAAACCTTTGTCTTCCCAAATGGCGACCACGAAGTCAAGCAGTAAAGTCTCGATCTTGGGGTGAATCAACGATGATTTGGGCACCCAATCTTGAGTAACACGTCGAGCAGATGAAGTAGTCAAGCAAGACCGACCTCTATCTACCCTACGCTCTGTCACTCAACAAGTCAAAGATCTCGGCTGTTCTTTGGATCCGATTTGCTATGGGAGAGCGAGTCGAAATTCCAATAACATTGCGATCTCGCATGGTAGCTATCTCGAAAGGAAAAGCGAGATCTACCCTCGGACGCCAGCGAAGATTACGACCAAAGGGAGCATGAGGACGAAATCGAAAACTTCGGAAAAACCAAGTCCTCGATCTTGCCCAAAATCATCGGATGGAACAAACCTAGACCTCGTGTTGGTCTTAGGTGCACTCAAGATCCGGGTCGACCACGAATGTACCTAAGAGACTCAACACGGTCTCTACGCGATCTTGGCGCGCTGAAGCAATGATCAACTAAATGTCCATCTTTACGGCGGAAGGTGCAATGATACTTCGCCTTACGAGGGGCGAGCTGCGCGGTGGAATCATCTTGCATTGTCAGAAATCCTTTGAACAAAACCCACGATTTGAAATTGACTTTCTCGATCCCGGGCTTAGTTTTGATCACACACAGTGCTATGGTTACGAGCACGACGGTGGATGCTTCCTCATATCCTCATGAAAATCATATCCTAGACCTTGATTAAATTTACAAATCTTGGATTTGTCTAGAATGAGATTTAGCTTCTTCTTGCCTCCTACAAATTTCTCAAGAGTGTTCATAAGATCTTGACACTCTGAAAAGAGAGGTGCAAGAAGAGCAGGGGAAAGAAGGAACAATGAGAAGATAAGGGAGTAGAGGAAGAAGAACCAACAACATAGGAAAGATTGGCTTGTGCATACACAAGACTTTGGGGACAGATCCTATTGCTAGCAGATTGGCTCACGTTGCTAGGCGTCTCTACCAAACCCTTAGACTTCTTCCCACACACAATACAAGCGTAAGATTGTGTTTCTAGAAAGTCCTTAGTTAGCTTCACATTTTTCATCCAAGGCAACCAAATCACATTTTAGTTTATTACATTGATTGCATGGTGAGCTAACAAGGTCCTTAGAAGCATCTTGAGCCGCTTTGTTATTGTGATCAATCATTTCTTGAACCTTTGAATCTGATTCTAGTTCGTTGATTAACTTAGGACAGTTTAAGCAAGAAACAATAGGCTCTAGTAAGCGCAGCTTGAAATTCAGCAAGTTTGTGATCTGCCCGTTTTAGGTTCATCTTGAGTTTATTACAATTTTCACAAGTCTCAGGCAGATCGAGCAACATGGTATAAAGACCTCTAAACGAATTGTCCTTAACCTCACATGAGGTGCAAGCAGTAGCCTCAACAAAGAGTAGATGAAGGAGGTGCTACTCTACTCATCTCTAATTCACAAGAAGGCTAATGTTCTCTACTTTAATCATGTCAAGTTCAGAGGACACACTATCATGCAAGGTCCTTAGTTTTTCCATGTCATCAAGCAAAGCACAGCATGTGTCACAATCATCACGGGAGGGAGCAGATGTAAGTAAAGAAAGCTCCCGTGATAGTCTAGCTACTTCCTTCTCCAACTCAGCACACTTAGTCCTAGACTTAGCATGAAATCTACCTAGCTTAAGAAAAGCATCATTAAGCTGGTCATAAGTGGGACTAACCTCATCGGAGTCGGAGTACAGCTCGTTGTCGCTCAGTTCGCCCCCGAGGGCCATGAAGCACATCTTAGGAAGTTGCCGTCGTCCTTGGGATCATGATCGTCCTTCCCATCATCGTCCTCCACCCCTCCACCTCGGCTGGTGTCCGGTTAAATCGAGGCGGTGAGGACGCGATGGAGCACTTCTTTGCCTTCCCAAAGTTGCGGAACTTCTTCTTGCCTTGAGTCAGTCTTTGAGGGCTTCGTGTTGCGGTTCTTGTCGATGTAGTCGTTCTTGCTCGGACCGCCATAGTCACCTTTGCCCTTCCCAAGCTTGGGACAGTTTGCTCGGATGTGGTTGGGGCCACCACACTCAAACAAATCACAGGACCTCCTCTTTTCCATCCCTCCTCCTCTTGTAAGCATGGGAAAACTTCCGAGCTAGGAGGCTATTTGTTCATCCTCAAGTTGCTCTAGCGATCATCGGTTATGTCACGAAGAGCGCTAGGGAGAACCACGTGTCGACTCGAAAGAAGATCGGTAGGATCGGTGACTAAAGCCATCGATTGTGACTTCGACCTTGAGAGACAATGTCAATCTCGTGAGTCTTGAGGCGAGTAAAGCGCATCAAGAGTCGTGGTCGAGAGGTCCGTGCTATCCTTGATGGTAGTCACTTTCATCTCCCAAACCACGAAGATCAAGTCGCGAAAGCATCATCGAGCGTTATCCGAGTCGGGGTATGTAAGACCGACCGCTCGGAGGTTGCTCAAAATCTTGTGAAAACGAAAAGCACTCGTCAAGAGATTCACCGACAAGCATTTCAAATTCTTGTATTCTCGCTTGAACGGTCTTGTCGAACCGTCTTAATCTGGGTGGTGCCCTCATGGTATGCATCGAGGTCACCCGGATGTAAATATGTAAGTCAAATGAGAAATGCGATCAAACTCACTTCTACTCAAACCACGAATGATAATGTTCCTTGCCTTAGCATTTGCCTCAACATCGGGCATGTTTCCCACATTGATGTTTTCATCGGCGAGAACAACAAATCTAACCTTCACCTTTCTCCGGATGGCATACCTACGAGCACGGATGTAAGTTTCCATTCGGCTCTTCGGAAGGGTAATCCGGACCATCAAAAGGCTGGAGGCTTGGTGGAATACTTGTCAGTTGCCATGGCTCAACCGACCGGTTAAGATCTATGAAGAAGAGCTAACAGCTCGATACCAATTGAAGGACCGAAATGGCAGCGGAGGGGGTGAATGGTGCCTTAAAATTAAGAACTCCCTTCTTGTATTTAAATAAGATCTACAAACCCTCTCAAGAAGAGTAAAACAAAATCGAGAGAACTAATCATAAGTTCGATGCATTACATCAAATATCGGACGTTCGATTTTACGGTACTTCCGCACTCCGTAGTTCCGAACCGGTCGCGGAAGTTCCGCTGTGATAGTTCGCTATGGACAATCGGAAGTTCGATTGTCCTTACCAAAAACGATCTTTCGGGTTTCTTTTCAAAAATCAAAACTAAATCTTGAATGCTCTTCTCGGTCAAGTTTCACAGGACATCATCCTAAACACCATCTTGACCTCATGGAGAAGAATTGCAAACAAAGATTCAATGATCAAACCAAGAGCGGATTTCTTGAAGAAGGGGCAAGAAAGACCAAAACCAATGATAAGCGAGATTCTCGATTCTTAGCTCATGAAACTTTGAGGATGTAATAGCAATATCAAAACTACTCTAGATATCAAGTTTCATGCTATTTCTTAAGGCGAATCAAAAGATATGTCAAAACCCTAGATATTCAACATGAAGCGAGAGAGGAAGAGTTGCAAAGTCAAATAATCAAAACCTCAGATTTCATTGGATTGAAACACCGATTCTGAGGTAAAGCAAGAGGAATGATTACAAAAGATTTCAGTTCATACTCTCCTCTCAACAAGCTCTCAAAAAGCAAAACAAATCCTTTTCTAGAGCTAACCTAATTTTCTCTCAAAAGTCTAACCCTAACTCGGGGTTCTCCCTATTTATAGCCTTTGCTAATGGGCCTCCAACCCATTAAGCTGCTACACCCAAGCGGAACCGCCTCCACTTTTGCCGCTTTGCGAAAAGACCCTTTCGCCCCTTGCGCACCTTCCGGAAGCCTCCGTACACCTTCTTTGTCCTTGACACGCAACCACCTCAAGATTCACGCCGTCTTCGACACATCCGACCGTTCGACTCTCAGCGGCACTGCGCCTAGTCCGATCACCTCGTGTCTCGCCACGGCTTCATCTTGATGCCACCGTAGTCAACAGAGCAAAACACATCACATAGCATTGCACAATATCATAGCATCAACATTTGTATAAGACTCAAACTCATACAAAATCAAAATCACAAAATAACCTTCTACGCGATTCGACACAATCGGAAGTTCCGCACTTACCACGCGGAAGTTCCGATTTCGAAGGCTATCCGCACTTGTCGGGATTATCGGAACTTCGCTCTTACCATTGCGGAACTTCCGATCTTGAACATCCGTAAACCCATATTTTCAAATCCGATTTTCATCTCAGAGAACCTTAATATCAGTATTATCGGACACTCCGCTACCCCTTGAGCGGAAGTTCCGATTGCCGTCAACCGAACTCAAAACCCAGGAAAATCGGAAGATCCTATTTCCAACGCCGGTAGTTCGATTTATCGAACTTCGCTTCATATACATATGTAGTTCCGATTTCCACTTTCGGCCGAAGCAGTCAAACCGAAAAACTCAACTCTCAATCTAATCAACACACTTGTCAAATACTCATCACTCAGAGTGGAGGACCTCTCACATGGTCTCTCATAACATCATCTAGTCGAAGCCTTTCCTCTCTGCACGTGGTCTTGCCCACTAGAAGGAACTTCCTAGTGTCGAGTCGTTTCTACTCTTTCGACCAAGTGCTTGACAACCATAACAAAAACTATAAGTTAAACAAACCTCTCTTTGTTTTCAGAAACCCCATTTCAAACACTATTTACTTAGATTGTCTAAACAATCTAAGCAAATAGTCGGGGGCTAGGATAAAGTTATTAATTTGAATTCAATTCTTAGTCTTTCATTCGTTTATTATCTTTTGAGTTACTAACTACTCGACAAGATAATTTTCGTGAAATAAGATGGATCATATATCACTCATCAACGAGATATTATCGCCTTACAAGGTAGTTACAAGATTACTCTGAAGGGGAGAGCCTCATTGCATTTCCTCCGCCACCTTTTTTGCCAACCGATTGCATTTCCTCAATCGGACGATTTGCCTCGATTGAACAATCGAACTAAACAAATTGGTTGCACATTAAAGGCGGGGATCTTGAGCTTTAAGTTTAATTAAAGCGTAACTTACTCCGCTTCGATTGCCTCCCTTATTGATTGACAGATTAGCCTTGAGTGGTCACCATTTCTTGCAATTTTCCAACTTGTTCCCCAATGGTACTTGTGTGCAGCGACTATGGTATCTTCTCGAGGAGTTTTCTCTCGAATGTAGCTCACTAAGCACATTGTTCAGAGAGTGATGTTGCCTTGAAGACTAGTCTTCATCGACTCCATCTCTGTTGGGTACAAGTCGAAGCCTCATGAAGTTTCTTGTTTTCGACCACTTGTTACGAAAAGAATAAAATCGGTCAAGCGAAAATAAACTTACGGAGGAAGATAACACAATGATAATTATAGGTAAAAGCATTTCTTACCTACTAATTGAGAATCCAGTTTCTTAACCTCTTCTCGATGGGAAGCAATGGTTTGGCGTGCTTTTTCTCCCATGCTCGATGTCCTCTGCATTCATCTTAGCGATGCGGATGGACTCATTGTAGATCAAGGTTTTCTCTTGGATTTCACCTCGAGGCTTCTCAATTGGACAACAATTTACGAACAAGAAATTGGCATTAGAAAAGGAAAATACTCAAAAGGATAACAGTAAAGAATTACTTACATTAATTGAGTTCTAAGACCCTCGAGTTCTTGATCCTTATTCGTGGTAATACAGAAAACTCTGAATGACCAAAGCTTTTTCTTGAACTTGATGCTCGAGCTTCCGCATCTCTTTTCTTTATCCGGAGAAGAAATGAGAGTCGGGTAAAGGTTAAAGATCAAAAGCGGTCTTAAGTTCAAACTTCTTGTTTATTTTTCCCGCAATCTTTTAGATCGAGACAGAGTCTCTCGAAGTCTATCAGGAGGACTAATACTTGTTCCTTAGCCTCCTCGACTCTTCTTTTCATAGTCGAGTGAGTCATTAAGGTCTTCGTATCACCGTTTAACCTACAAAGAGCGAGAACGAAGATAAACATCACCGAATGGTTGTAAGTACTTCTACAACCACCGACCTAGTCGTAAGTTTTCTCTACGACTACGATATGGTTGTAAGTCTTTCTCGACCACTACACGGTCGTAAGTAGTCGTAAGTTTTTACGACTAGTACTTTGTCATGAGTTTCTTCCATGACTATTCTCGTAAAACATTATCACAGTATTTAAGTCGAAAACAATTATGAATGATAAGTGACTTACCATCTCTCGCCTCTGCAGTAGTTCTTTCTCTGTCTTAGCTCTAAAAGTTGTCGATGGTACTCACCGACAACGACAATTTCTAGAGCTTTACGCAAAAAGAAAACAGTGAGAAGAGAAGGAATGTCACATATATAAGTATTTTGAAGATACTTACATTCATAGTCGTCTAGCAAACATCGAATATACAAGGTCCGGGTTCTGCGGCTTATCTATCCTCGCGACTTTGTCCCACCACACCTTCTCAAGGCGCTCGTTATCAAAAGTATTCTCCGTATTGGGAATATCTTTGGGATGGGGACTCGGTCACGAGATCATGTGCGTAAGACCCTCGACGAGCGGGCCCAAAGAAGTCACCACGAAGTTGAAATTTTCTCCTTACGTTACGTAACTTCTCTTTGGGTAGGGAAGGAACGCCTCCTACAATTTCCTTCCCGTAGCGGTGCAAGCTGGTCACCGCCTTGACGAGAGGCTTTCACAGTTGCCTGTTGTTTCTCGACCTCGGTGATCGTGGCGCCACCTCAACAAGATACCGCCGCTACTTCAAGGGTCGTAGCTACGACTTCAGCAGATGTGGGAGTCACTGGAGTCTCGACTTCATCGGCCACTGGGCCAAGGTGATGCTGATCACCTCCATTGCCACCTCCTCAGTAGCTGAAGGGATGGCAATGGACTTCTCAGCGGAAGCATTCCCGGGGACTGAAGAAGTCAGACTGAAATAAAGAAAAGCAAATCAGGTTGTGAAAAAGAAAAAGGTAAATGTCGTTCTTACACTTTAGTAAATTTCACATACCTCTGCACCCTGGTCTTAACCAGGAATTTTGGGGCAATCCTCCCAACGGAGGACCTCTTCTTCTCCACGACCACGTCTGGTCGAGGTTCAACAATCGGCTCAGTTACGACCACGTCTGGTCGTAGAGTTTGGACAGGAACCAGAGCTCTGGTTTCCTGATTCTCTGGATGGCCGAGATCAGTCTCGACCATTCCAAGAGCAGATGCCCTCGATTGCGAGTTGTCTTGATCGATGACATCGTCCTTCATAAAAGACACAAAATCTTTCCAATTCTCCTTTTCGAGTTGCCTAACAAAACTAGGAGTGGCAGAAACTGCGAAAGATTCTTTGTCATAACAGAAGGGTACCTTAGCCTTGCGAGGTTTGCGCTTAAGAGATTCAGCTGCCTCAACCTCCTCGGCCCGATAGTGCGGCCTCGGGTTGATATCACTCACCGCCGCAGCCTTCTGTAGAGGGTGCGGTCGAAAGACCGAGCTTGAGCTTGCTCCCCTTTGTCGGCGATTTTACAAGTCGGCGTCTCTTGGAGGGAGGAGCCGAGCCTTTGTCTTTCGACAACCCGGCGCCAATAGTCATCGATCGACTTCTTCGTCGTCCGGCGATTTTCCATGCCTACTTTCGTAAAGCAAAGCGAAAAAGAAGAATGACTAATTAGTCGTAAGTTTTTCTCGACTAGTGCCAAGTCGTAAGTTTTTCTCGACTCTTTCCCGATCGTAAGATATTCTCGATCACCATTAGTCGTAAGTATCTTCTCGACTATAAAGTCCTAAAGAAAGAATCAACTTTTGATTACCTTTAGGCGCTCTATCCTTTCATCTGCGGAGACAAAGCCGCAATGACTTGAGGAACCCCCTCGGAGTGGCGGAGACTTCTGCAGATGAGTCGACTCTAGAGTCAACCTCGGCTGTGAAAGATGCGTAAACAGATAAGAATATTAGACAAGGTTGAGAAAGACCAAACCGAGAGCTAAGTCGACAAATTACTTACCCTCCTCGTAGTCTACGGTTGGGTCTCCTCTTCCGAATATCTCCACATAGGAGATGCTCGTTTCTTGAGAGGACTAATTCGGCGTGTGATGAAATCCTTCACCACATGCCATCCGTCAACCCTTCTTCCTTCAAGTCCTTAATGGCTTGAATATAAGGGCTAATCCTAAGAGATATCTTCGGGTCGAATCCCATGAAGATTTCTTTTCGGCAGCCTTCCCCGCGAAAGAAAGACTGTCTTCAGAGGTGACCTTCCAGTAGAACCACCTCTTTCTCCAGCCCGGCCACGAAGACCGGGTGAAACTCTGAATATACTCCTTCTACTTGAGTCGTGGAGTTTGGACCACGACTTCCGGCGATTAGGTTTGTCGAGCCATCCCATAATAATATTGGAACAGCTCGAGATCCGCCTGAATCCCAGTCGCCTCGCCGCACGATACGAACACACTCAACATGGTAATGGAATTGGGACCTAAGTTCACCAGTTCCACCCCAAAGTGTTCGAGTACTACTGTAAGAAAGGGATGGGTAGGCAATCGAAGGCCGCACTCACAATACGCTTGGAAGACGGGGATTTGCCCATATTCCCCGATGGCGATCTTGCCCGATATTGCCGAATCCACTTTACGAGCCTTCTGCAGGATCTTCCGACATCGACCAAGATCTTGATCTTAGCCGCATCCATCTCCGATTCTTCCCATTCAGAAACTCTCTTGGCCATTTCGCTCAGAAGCAAGAAGTTTTTTGATTGGGTTGGCGGCGGAGAAGATGAAACCTAGTCGAGGACGGAGAAAGCAAGAGCTCGAAGAACAGCAGAGTGATTTGAGGAAAAGGTAAAAAACCCAAGTCTACCTCCTGGTAAGTTTTTATAACCGCATGATCTCCGCCGCTTCGGAAACCGTCTCGGCTATAGGTCTATGGGAGTTGGTTGTACCGCTTCGGGAACCGCTTCATCGGACAAGTCTGTGAGAGCCGGTTGCAATTCCCCAGATGGTCCGTTCGAGAAAAATTAGGTACGTATTGACACCCCCAAGTAAAATTACTTTCTTGACCAAAGTCTTTCTGGTCGAAGGAAGTATCAATCGGAAGGGTTTTTTCTCCGATTCCCCTACTATGACCATCAGACGGTCGTAGGGGTTTTTACGACTTTTTAATAGTCGTAAGCAATCTTCACGATTGCAATCGCTTCGGGAACCGTTTTATCAACAGATCTGTGGAATTCGTTTGCAATTCCCCAGACGGTCTGTTCAGGAAAGTTAGGTTAGTTTTGTCACCTCCAAGCAAAATCACTTTCTTGACCAAGTCTTTCTGGCCGAAGGAAGTATCGATCGGAAGGGTTTTTTCTCCGATCGCCTTACTACGACCACTACACAATTGTAGAGGTTTTTATGACTTTCTAATAGTCGTAAGCAACCTTTCTGACCAAGCAAACTCCTGATCAAAGTAATACTCAAGTGTCGAAGAGTTTTTCCTTCGACTATGGTTCTCGACATTTTCATAGTCATAAGTCCATTTGCGAATCCTTCCCCAAGTAAGTTACTTTCACTTGAAGCTGGGGTGCTAGATGACGAGGATCTAATAATCCTCATTTTATCTATTATCTATAATTCTTATTATGGATAAATATGATGTCACATAGACTCCAGAAGTACCCCTTATTTTTATAAGGGAGAGGCCTACCAAGTGATTGTAAGATCTTCTACAATCACCCCCCATAGTCGTAAGTCTTACTCGACTACTACCTAGTCGTAAGTCTTACTTGACTACTACCTAGTCGTAAGTCTTTCTCGACCATTACATGGTCGTAAGTCTTTATCTGATTACTACACAGTCGTAAGTTCTCCTACGACCGGGCAAACCACGACCACCTTATAATCAAACCTACGAGGCAAGTGAGTCCAATTGATTAAAGAATCGAGCAGTGCCTCGACGCACTACTATTCCGCTGTAGTAATAGTGCTTAAATACCCCATTATCTTTGAATGATAATTGCGGACGGCGTGGAGAAGCCAATGCGCGGGTAATTATCGCCATCATCGCCCATTCTTGGCTCAATTAAAGGCGCCTCTTCAGCGAGGACAAAGCGGCTACTCCTTCACGACTATATAAGGGCATCGGGAGATGTAACAAGGGGCGAGTAAAGAGAGATACAAGTTCTATTCTCTGTAATAGTCTTAGCTTCTTACTCAAGACACAATCACCTTCATCAAACCATCACAAGGCCTCCATCATTTTGAACCCCATGTGAACATAAGCACCCAGATATAACACCACTTGACACACTAACGTAGCATCCCCATCCTTCACCAACATCCATGGCATCACATAGTAAAGGGAGGGAGTAGTAGACAGGAAGTATACTAGTGCAATGAGGCAACAACCCAAATCATCATCTGTCATTTTCATGCATAGAAGAAACCCACATGCATCATTCACATGTGCATGCATATCAACCAACAACATATTAGGAAGAAATCAAGCTAAGCTTTAAAATCGAACTCACAGTAGGGAAAGCAAAATAGCAAGAAAGAAAAGAAAAGGGGAAAGGGACCGAGCCAGAGCGATGGCACCATGGCGCCGGGCCGAGCGGGGCCAAGCCAGGCCAGGGGCCCGCAAGGTCCGCGTGGGTAAGAGGGAATCACTATGGCTACCGTGGCTACCACGCAGGAGGCGTGCGAGCCAAGAGCCAGGGGCGCGCGCGGGAGGGCCGGAGGCGCAGAGGAGAGGCGTGGGCAAACCCTAGAGTCCGAATATATATAAATTGGGTTGGACATCACAAATAGTTTTAAAGTAGAACCGTCTATGATATTATCTTTTCTCAAACGGTTTAACCGTCTATGATAAATATACATCACAAACGGTTCCAATAAATAACCATCTGTGATAATATACATAAATACAAATTCACACATATGACGCATTCTCATATACATAAATGCAAATTCAGAACATATGACACATAAACATGTATTACTTGTTTTCCACTGGTCAGTAATGCCATCATATCGTTATACCGAGACCGTTTACATATATAGAAAACAGTAAATACAAATTCAACCGTTTTTTATTTTTGTATTTATATATGGCCAAACAGCGTGGCCAATCGCTTCCTACAAAGATTAAAAAAAGTAGAAATCTAAATAATCAAAGTTTTTCTAGTGGCGGAGGTAGCATGCTATCTCCGTTTTCAAAACTTCATAGGCGTCATCGTCAGCATCGGATGGTTCAAGATCATCAAATGAAGCTCGAAATACGTGCACCTGTTGACATGCTCGTTCGAGTATCTCCTAAAGACCCTCTAACTATTGAATCAAGAAGAATTGAGCTCGTAGGCCCTCTCCACTTGCTTGATAGGTCTCGACAAGATCGAATCGGTCGCCCACCGCCTCGATTAAGCAGTCCAAACAAAAGCAAGTCTCCTGGAGATGTGCAGTATCGTTGTGGAGTACCACGTTGATGACGAGGTTAACTCGCCGGAAGTGGGAGATTACCCGGAAGACGCGGCAGAGGATGATGTCAAGATAGTGGAATGTGGCCATCACCTGCTCCGGCAGATCCTCGGACAGATGAGCGAGGATACTATTAACACAGTATCCTTCCGTAGCATTCGCCTGTGTACGACCGGAGAGATGCTCATACAGTATGAGCGGTAGGCCATCAATGCCCGCGATAAGGAAACAGAAGAGGGAGATATTTTTGTTTTTAGAGTACGTATAGAGTGATGTCCGGATGATCATCTTTGATGGCGGATTATCTTTTTATAAAACAAGAAATAAATTCAGCGCGTGAGACGAAAGAGACGCATCGGGGAGCCGAAGCAGCATTGATGCGAACGAAGAGACGTATCAGCGATGAAGAAACTCATCAGGGAGCTGAAGCAATATTATCATAGACAATTATAATTAAAAACCGTCTGAAATCTACGATTATCACGGACAGTTCGTGTTCAAAACTATCTGTGATAATTCATAAACGGTTCTTAACATAAACCGTCTATGATATTACCTTTCCATAGACAGTTCTTGGCGCAGTCAGTATATAGACAATAGCTAAAAAAATACGTGATTGTATTTAATACAGAAAGTTTTGATCAACCGTCTTTAACAGTATTAATTTCTTGTAGCAGTGACGATTCATCTCAAGATATGTAATGACCGCCCGATCGTAACAATTCCACGCGCCATACGACGAATTGTTGCTACGTGTGTGTTTATAGTGTTGCCCATGTACGCAGTAGTGGAACTCAACCGCACTGATCTATATCTTATTCTTCGACCCGTTTTGTCTACACGCGTGTGTTTATGTGTTTGGTGTGCGTTGGTGGCGGTGACGACGGGTGAACTAGTGGGTGGCAGCGGCGTTCGTTCGATCGATCAGCTGCCGGCCGGTTCGGTGGGGGGAGGAAGTAGAATCGGGAAACACTAGCGACCTCTCTCTCTCTCTCTCCAGTGGTTATGGTAGTGCGTGGTTGTGGCACTCTTTTTCCAGTGATGGTGGCTTCCAGTTGGTGGCTCATGCGTGTCATCATTTGACCGCCCCCGCCGGCGCATAGTACAGTCTGAGCGTGTGCATGCTTCTGCGTGTGAGCTGGGGTCTTCTGGTTCTATCTGCGTTATCAGAACTTTATAGTCCATATCCGTGCATTATAATTGATTTTAAATAAAATAAATTATAAACTTATAAAGGTAATATATATAAGTTAATCATATCGGATGAAAGTTTCATATATAATTTGCATTTAATCAACAAATCATATAGTATCTTATTACAAACCATAAATACAGATAATTTAATTATCCACAGAAGATCCTTCAACTATTTTATACATGTACGCACAGATTTATCCATAAAAATATATCACAAACTTAAAAAAAAGGTGATAGACTCACCACCATCACTAAGTGCTTCTTTTATAACAGTAAAGAGAAGCTGCGCCCAAGAGTACTTATGAACAGTGACCATGTATGCTTTGACTGTCAAAGCTGATTGGCAGCTACTAACTACTACTGGAAAATAATTCTATAGCATCGGTGCTACACGTGACTATAAGACACCATCTCTAGGATACGAACATGTAAAAATCACAAATATTTGTACAGCTCACTCTCTAAATCCTGGGATGCGATTTTTTATGGCACCAATGAGATGCATAAAATTTTATTATTACTACGTGTTTGCATCTTAGAGTTAGTGTCATATAGTTATGCGTAGCACAAGTGATATAGAATTATTTTCTGCTGCTACTGGTCTGGGCTGTCAGCCGATTTAGGTGACACGTGCTGTCACTAGTACAAAGCAGGCTATCCTGGACGCTTCCAGAGGAACCATCTATATTGTACTCATCACAGACGGTTATATAATTATCACATACGGTCTATAAATAGAACCGTCTGTGATAATCGCATACGTCACAAACAATTATTTTTAAAAACTGTCTGTGACTGTGATAATCGCATACGTCACAGATGGTTATTTTAAAAAACTGTTTGTGAATTATCACAGACGATTCTCAACAATAACCATATGTGATAGTGCAAACATCACAGACGGTTCTTAATAAAAACTGTATGTGATATGCAACTATGCCATAAATTTCAACAATGATATATGCACAACACACAATCTTCTCCAGCCACTTGATATGATCCCGAATGAGCTCCATCTTCAACTCTAGCACACTCTAGACACTTGTAAAATTAGTGATACTTATACGGTCTTGTACTCACCATATTCTTCAAAGCAACTGCATCAAAGACAAAGTAATACTAACATTAGATCACCAAGAACAAATAGTAGATCTACAAGCACACTTGAAAATCTACGGTATTTCTTTCACCAAACGTGCCCCAGAGCCGACCGTCTCCTTCAAAGCAGCCACATATATATCAAAGACATTTCTCACTATAGATAGATCTAGATCTGAGGGGACGATCAGATATTTAATGGCGCATATCACAAACGATTATTGTTAAGAACCGTTTGTGATACGTATACAGGTGTTGAACTACTTGTAAAATTAGCGGTTTTTATTGATACCCCTGACGCTAGCAGTCAAAAAATATTCTATTTTTTAGATATGGCGGGAACTATCATAGGCGGTTTAGTGAGATAAATCTCCTGTGATATTTATCACAAACGGTTATAAACTAGAATAGTCTATGACATATAATTATCATAGACTGTTATTAACTAGAACTGTCTGTGATGTTCATTTATCATAGACGGGTTGTAATTTGAACCATCTGTGATGTGTATCACCGACGGTTATTGACAATAGATGTCTCTGATAAGCGCAGCTGCTTTGAACAAGACGACGAGTACGCCTAAGAAAGCAACAAAGCCCACTACGAAGCATGATTTTTTTTCGAGGGATCGTCTACGCAGTATGAGGATGAGATAACAGCCACGACCAATCTCATCGAACCTAACACACTCTCATGGCAGCCACACTTCTTGAACTCGTAGGGGCTGGTCATACCGACCAACCATAGAATGCTAATGAAGTAAGAGTAGAGATGGCAATCGGGCGCGATGGGTACAGGTAGTGCCCGCCCATACCCATACCCGCGACCCGAATTCCCTCCACGTGCATACCCGCGAAAGACGACGAGCGAAAAACCTCGCCCATGCTCGTCACCCGCGGGTACCCGTCGCCCGTGGGCATGCCCGTTTACCGGCGAATAATGCATCGCCGCCCGTGGGTACCCATCGCCTGCGGATATTCTCGTTACCCGCGAGCAATGCATACATCAAGTTCATCATAATTCACATATCAATGGTGCATCACACATTTGACAGCTAATAAAGTTCATGACAATTCACATATCATGTTCAATAAGACAACTAATCAAGTTCAACAAATAAAATAAAAACAAAAACTGATATAGTTCTTTACACATGCGGGTAGGTTACGGGTAATCGAGTGAAGTGGGTACGGGTGAAGCTTACCCATGCCCACGCCCGTTTACCCGATGGGCAAGGAATTGTGCCCGTTTTTATACCCATGGGCAAAGAAATACGCCTATACCCGCCTCCATTAGGGTATTATCCTGCGGGCACGCGGGTAATCGGTATAATTGCCATCCGTATGTAAGAGTGTGCCAAGCCGGAATACAATCACGGTATGACTAGCCCCTGTAAGTTCAAGAAGCATGGCTGTCAGGAGAGTGTGTCAGGTTCGATGGGGATGGTCATGGCTGCTGTCTCATCCTCCTCATGCTACGTCGATGACCCCCCCCCCCCGAAAAAAGATCATACTTCGTGGCGGGCTTGGTTGCTTTCTTAAACGTACTCGTCGTCTTCTTCAAAGCAACTGCATCAGAGACAAAGGAATACTAACATTAGATCACTAAGAACAAACAGATCTACAAGTACACTTGAAAATCTACGGTATTTTTTTCACCAAACGCGCCCAAGAGCCGACCATCTCCTTCAAAGAAGCCGCATATATACCGGAGATATTTCTCACTACATATAGATCTAGATCTGAGGGGACGACCAGATATTTAATGACACATATAACAGATGGTTATTGTTAAGAGCCGTCTGTGATACATATTATAGTGTCACAGACAGTTCTTGTTAAGAACCGTCTATGATACTACCACAGACGGTTCTGAACAAGAAATGTTTGTGAGTCCTACGATTATCACAGACGGTGGCTATTTAAAACCGTCTGTGATACGTATCACAGACGGTTTTTTAAATGGTATGTAATATGTGTAATTAAATATCTGGTCATCCCGACTCTAGATAGATCTGTCTATAGTGAGATATGTCTCGATACGCGTCTGCTTTGAAGGAGGCGGCCGACTCTGGGGGTGTTTGGTGAAAGAATTAAATACCGTAGATTTGCAAGTGTGCTTGTAGATCTATTTATTCTTGGTGATCTAAAGTTAGTATTTGCTTCTGTTGGAAATATGCCCTAGAGGTAATTATAAAGATGATTATATTTCATTATGTTCATAACATTGGATAATATGTTATCTTGTTCCTAGAATAATATCAATAATATTTATTATCAAGTATGCGACTTGATTGTGAAATTCTATATTTCCGCGATGATTATTCTTAAATGTTCCCTGGCCGGAAACGTATGAGAACACATATGAATAGACTAGCATATGTATTGGTTGATGACTATGTTTCACAGGTCATGGATATGGAGATATCAAACCAACAATATGGATACATGTTAGAGAACATAGTGTTGGAAAAGACCCACCTTGAGATACTATTGTGATTGTTATGATTCTATGTATTATTAGTTAATCTCAAGCAATGATGATGTATAATCCTTAGACCTGAGATCATCATGGTTTCCTACATGTGTAGTAGCACTCTTAGGGGTTGTCAAACGCTACTCGTAACTGGGTAGTTATAAAGGTAGCTTTCGGGTATGCTATGAAATATGCAGAGGGATGTGATTGGTCGGATATGAGATTTACCCCTCCTAACATAACAGGAGAGATGTCTCTGGGCCACTCATTGTGGTCGGATAAAGAAAGTGTATGGCCATGCCACTAGTGGTCGAAGTGTCGACCACATGAAGTTATTCGACACTTGATCGAGAAAGTATTGAACAGTCCATGGATGATACAACATCTCACCTGTAGTTCAACCGAACATCGTGAGGTAAAGGGAGAATACACGAGAATGTCTTTCAGTTTGATCAGATACGGACTAGTCGTATGTAGATACGAGCTGGTCGTAGGCTGGTCAAACATGGCCACTAAGTGGTCGAAACCGGGTCGTAAGGAGTTACGAATTGGTCGAGACCAAATATGGACTTATCATATAGAGATACGAGCTGGTCGTTAGTGATATGGACATGGTCGTAGATCATATTGCATTAAGGTTCGTCCGATATATTCTATGTGTGTTTGGGAATCATTATGTGCTGCTAGGTACCGCTAACGACTAGTGGTTGGAAAAGAGTTTCTGAGTCACAACCGATTACATATGAACCTATAGGGTCGCACACTTAAAGGGCTAGAATTTGATTTGGATGGTGAACCGAATTCTTGTAGGCCACGAGTTCCTAATGGGCCTCAAGTATGAGACCCATCATGGATGCCTATATATAGAGGGGTGGTGGCATGGGGTGATGATGATCTTTTGAAGAACTCCCGAAACCCTAACAGCCACGTCTTCCTCATACCACGCTGCCGATGCTAGCACTTCAGTGAGTGGTATCCCTGCCCCGTACGTGTGGATACCTTGGAGGTGTTATTGCTAAGCATCAGTACTAGGACGATCCGCAACTCGTGATGATCACAAGACTCGAAGAAGGAAGTTGCGAAGCATCAGCACTAGGACGATCAACAACTCGTGACGATCACAAGACTCGGAGAAGAAGTTGCAAAGCATCATCACTAGGACAATCCGCAACTCGTGACAATCACCAGACTCGGAGAAGAAGACGCGCGACGAGTACGACTACGACTGCATCAACTCGCTACATCGACTCTACTTCCGCTACGAGTCGGCACGTCTAGTGGTAATCTCGTGATCTATTACTAGCGGAGGTTCCTTGGTTGCGCGATAAATTTTTGTATTGGGCTATCGTAGCCTTCCCACGATCCTCCAGCTTCTAATTATATATATTATAATCTAGAGAGATCAATGATAGCTAGGTTTATCATCTGAGGTTATTGGTAGTTAAGATTTACAATAAAACAATGAGAAGCATGTATATATACATTGACTTGTCCTGTATTGTGTAAAATAATACTGTTTACATCATAGTGAGCCTGAGTTCTGACTATGACAAATGAAGAGAGGGGAAGGAAAGGAGGAAGAAAGAGAGGTTGGTCAATAGGAAGAGATCTCGTGGGATATATGGGATATTCGTTGTGAGCTCCAAGGGTAACGATCTGCAATCATTTATATTTGCCATGGGTTAATCACTATTTAATTTGTAGTATGTTTGGTCAATAGGAAGAGTATGTAGTTGCGTGCATTAATCTAATTTGTTACGTGCGTAACGCAAATGGATCGAAGCTGGTTGTACGTTGAGAACTGTGTGAGTGAAGAGTACATTCATGACGTGTTTGCTTTTAGAAGAGCTGCCGAGCAGGATATGTTGAAGAAGGGAATAAAATTTATGTATTGTTCATGCATTGATTGTGATAATCTAAAGATGTTTACCAACCCAGCGCAGATCGAAGGGCACTTGATTCGAAGGGGTTTCAAAAAGGAGTATACATGTTGGACTAATCACGGTGAAGAGCAGATTATACCGGAAGATAGTAACATTGTTGAGGGAGACAACGATATGTCACTGGATGTGGACCATGCTTTCGATGAGGGTAGGTTGCACGATGACAATCTAGATCAGATGCTACACGATGTAGAAGAGTGCTTAATGTGCCTCTATCTCATCACGAGGATGTGCCTCTATCTCATCACGAGGGGAGGCTGGAGGGTATCGGGAGCATCGGAAGGAAAGCAATCACTCCCGATTTCAATGTGTGCGCTCAAACCCATTTCACGGTCTTGCAACACATGTCCTAAGTGTCCCTGTACATCGACGAGCACAAAGACATGTACACCAACATAATCCAGGCAGGTCGAAGGTTTGGATCACAAGAGAGCACAACCATCGGTTCAACGAATGGTTAAAGGTGCGATTCACTAGGAGTCCGTCCTCAAGTGATGATATGCTATCATGGTTGGAAAAAAGATCAAAAATTTAACTTGTAACATGGCAAGGATACGACATAAATGAGTACACATTTTATATGACAACTTGGGATAGGAAGAGCACGATCCAAAACAACGGTGTCCGTATAGATGCGTTTCACAAGCAGTTCAATACCGCTGGATTGAGCACCTACTATGGGTTCATAGAGGATATTTGGGAGCTCGACTACGTCATTTTTAAGATCCTCCTGTTTCGATGCCATTGGGTCAAACTTCCATAGGGTGTGAAGGTCAACAAGTACGATGTCACTACTGTGGACCTCGAATGTGTCACATACAAGGACGAATCATTCGTACTCGCCAAACAAGTTGTTCAAGTTTTTTATATAAAGGACCCGACAAATAAGAACCGCCACGTAGTTCTTCATTGTAAAAAAGAAAGATTGACGGAGTTGAGAATGTCGTGGATGAGGAAGAGTACAATTGACGACGATCAAATTGCCGATCTTATGAAAATATAGAAATAGAGGAAAATGGTGCATATCTCCTGGAAGAGAATGATGTCGCTCTTTATTACTATGAGCTGGTTGTTTACAAGGAATGCCTACGATCAGGCAAAGGACTAATCCTAGTTACACTGAGTAAGATGTTGGCTATACTACTAAAATAGATCAAAAGTATGAATCTAATGTTAATAGCCTCTTATCCCCAGAGTCGGATCTCTTCTTTTTCGCCCCCCTTGATCCTTCCATGCTCCATCTTTAAATAGCTTCCGAAGAGGTGGCAGTTGTTTCTGAAGAAGACGCTTGTGCGAAGCGTTGCGTCTGGTTGGAGGGAGGTGGCAGTTGATTAAAGTATCAATGGCTGCTGTGCGGTTAAATATCGGTGAGACATTCAACCATTAGTCAGTGTCTTAGGATTATATAACGTCGCGTGGTATGGAGTATACAACACGTGTTCCATTCATCACATGGTAAAGGTTATACCTGGATTTAGATTCAGATATCAGTTCATAGCTTTACGAGCAGTTAACTGGTCGGGGACTAGGTACGAGACCTTGTCCGACCAGGGTATTTGTTATGTAACCTCTGAAATACTTACGACCAGTGAGGTCGTTAGCCTTAGGAGTTACGACCACGAAGACGCATGGTCTCTCTTTATGTATTAAAGTAATACATAGGGGTTTTAATCCTCGTCAACAATCAATTTGACGAGTTGCCTCCTTTTGGAGACAGCATCAGGCTCTAGGAAGAACCTAGTGAGGTAGCTAGCTATATGCACTTCGATCATCGTGAAGGGCTGTTTTTTTATAAAAAATAGCGAATGATCCCACACAGTGAACACCTATTTGAAAAGTTGTTCTATTGTAATTAAGAAACTCGGCATGTAATTAAGGAATTATTCTATTGTAATTGATTCACTAATTAAGAAATTATCTAATCTGTGATTTATCTGCTTTCTTGTTTTCAGAGGGCATGACTAGCATTTCCTGAGGTTGGCCGAAAAATAGAATATTAATTTTTCAGATATAGAAGGAACTATCACAGGAGGTTTAGTGGAATAAATTGTCTATAATATATGTAGCACGGACAATTCCTAAGGTGTCAAAACATTTCTCCTCGCGCCCACGGGTCCAAAATTTTCCACGCTAAGCATCATAGACGGTTTCGTAATAGAACTGTCTGTGATACTTATCACACACGGTTCTTAAATATAACCGTATATGATATGCTCGTTTATCGCAGATGATCCTGGAATAGAACAGTCTGTGATATGCTTACAACTAGGCGGTGGTTGTAGCTTTCTTATCACACACAGTTCTTAAATATAACAATATATGATATGCTCGCTTATCGAGACGGTCATAGAATAGAATTGTCTGTGATATGCTTACGACCAGGTGGTCATCGTAGTAAAGCCTAAGACTATAGAGCTTATCACGAGCGGTTACGAATAGATGTCGTTGTCGATTTCGATGTTATCCTCCAAAATGCACAAAGTTGATAAAAAGGGCTAAGTCATGGGAAGCAATCTGTGTTCTGACCAACGTGCAACTAGACATGCTTAAGTAGATGAGGAAGCAGAGCTGGTTGCATTGGCAACGAAGACTGCTCATGACGTAAGTCTGTCCTCACTCGGTCCACGAGCTTGTCCATGCCATGTGAATGGCTATCAGATCTCCTGGACACTGGCAGTGATGAGTGATATCTGATGACTTATGGGTCGAGTACATGTAGGTTGATGAAAGGTGTTGCAATTAATCACCGTGTTCTGAAAAAAAATAGCTTTAAGATTGATGGGCATTGCAAAGTTTGCACGAGGTCCGCATGATAAGAGACTTCAGCTCACAGCTTTGGACTCACTGCATGGTAGTTTGCTGTGGTAGGAAAAGCTATATGGAGTCTTAATTAACCTAAGTAATTCTTCTTGTTGCCGCAGAATGATTGTGCGAGTTGGCTTATGATGGACAGTATGGAATAGAACCGTCTGTTACAACTCAAAGTGATTTATTGTAATTCACTCTGAGTTGTAATCAAACCACTTTGTAATTAGATTATTAAATAGACTTTGTAATTGACATTGAGTTTGTAAATCACTTTGAGTTGTTCTATATCAAATCAATTATGATATATCTGTTTTATACTTGCTTGTTTTCAGAGGAAATAGCTAGTATTACCTTGAGACTAGCCAAAAAATTATAATATTTAGGTATAGAACGAACTATTACATACGGTTTTGTGGAATAAGCCGTCTGTGAATGATAATTACAGACGGCTACTACTAACAACCGTCTGTTGATATGTATCCAATTACAGATGGCTACTATTAACACCTGTCTGTAATATGTATCCAATCACAGACGGCTACCACCAATAATCGTCTGTGATATGTCGCATATTAAAGACGACTACTATAGAAAACCGTCTGTGATATGTCACATATTACATACGATTTTTGGTAGAAACTGTCTGTGATAGTAGTCCTTCAAAGACGATTTTAATAAATAATTGTATGTGATATGTGGGATATCACATACGATTATTTGTTGAAATCGTCTGTGATTTCATAGACGGTTTTCACCAAAAACCATATGTGTTTGGACTTTTCACAAATGATTCACAAACCGTCTGTGATAACCGCCTGTTATCACGTACACATAGATTCAGACGGTTTTCACCAAAAACCATATGTGTTTGAACTTTTCACAAATGATTCACAAACCGTCTGTGATAACCGCCTGTTATCACGGACACATAGATTCAGACGGTTCAAAAACCGTCTGTGGTGGCGGTTTTGAAGTCGTTTGTGATGATCCTCTCTGTAGCAGTGTGTTATTTGCAATGTGTGGCCGGTCAATAGATGTGGTAGATTTTTTCACCAAACAGTGACTGTGCACTCCAACTTTTTTTTTTTTAAAAAAGCTGACGATTGTTACACCACCTACGGCATTACAGGAGGAAGAAAGGACCTGAATCCAGATGATAAATTGACTATCGAAGATTATTTTTTAAGCTTGTTTTGTTTTGTTTAATGTTCGTCAGAATCGTTCGCAAATTGCAACTCGAATGGAAACGTGGACGTTCTCCTGAGCAGCTTTGGCATCAGCATCAGCATCAGCATCAAACGTGGGCCTCTGCCTCTCCCACACAGCACAGGGAGTAGTTACCCAATAGCCATTCCCGTGTCTTGTAAACGAAGCAAGACAGTGGTTAGGATGGAACCATCACCAGAACAAATTGTTGCCTTTTTCGAAAAAGAAACAAACAAACAAACGAATGAACAAACATAATTTCCGGCGAATTTATACGGCCGAGCTACTTAGCTAAGTGTGGTTAAGATTCAGGAATCAGGAGCAGTAGCCAGCCCCACCGGGCTGCGACTTGTGAGGTCAATTCTTGCAAAGCACATGGAACGCACCAACCAATCCGTCCTTTCTCGCACGAAATTTGTTTTTAATTCGGCTCCATCGGCCATGCTGCCCATGCACACGTTAAGGGAAACGTTTCTTTCGCCGCCGCTGCAATGTTTTTCCATTCTGTCAGTCGCGACCGAACTCGCGAGGCAGCAGCTGCAGATCAGAAGGCCAACACACACACACACACGGAGTATTAATACACTACTAATAAAAATGGTGCCATCCTGTTTATAATTGACTCGCGATTTGTTTAATTTCTCAAAGACCTTAACACGAAAAAGGCAAAGGTAACCCTAATACACTACTAATAAAATCTTTCTAAGACCTCCTCTCCGGCATCGGCGCCGTCGTCTCCCACCGCTACCGGTTAGGACTCGGATTCATTGGTTATGATTTGGGTTCACAGGAGTTCATGATTTAGAGGGAGGGGGTGTCGGAAGTACGACAGTGGGCGGCGGTGGCACCGCCTCGGTAGCGAGATGGAGGCGGGCATCAGCGGACATGTCGAGGACGAGTTAAAGGAGGAGAAATGACGGGAGGTGGTGGCGAATCCACCGCCTCCGTTGCTGAGAAAGAAGGGCGGCGGGGAAGGGGGAGGAGGCGGGCGTCATAGGCAACCGCATCGGGCTGTGGTAGTAGTGGGGAAAGAGCTCACCGGTGCCAGAGGCAGCGCCGGCGAGGTGGAGGGAGGCGACACGGGGTGGCCCGCCAGTAGTTGGATGTGGGAGGTGGAGACAGGTTAGGGTGCAAGAGTTTTTATAGGTGATAGGAAAATATGATCTATATGATTTTAATTCAACAGTGAAAAGTGTTGCTTGTGTTTTTTTTAAAAAAAATATAAATTTAGTCGGCTACATAGACGCCCAATCTTTCTTGGATCGCGTGCAATAAATACATGTATACATACATGAGCTGTTGTTATGAGGTTTCGTGTTGGTTCGCTGCCTCATGGCTCATGCACACCGACGCGAAGCCCGTTGGTTGGGTGGGTTACAAGTTTAATTTAGTAACGATTTAAGCACGCGCAAATGCAGGTGTTAGGATTAAACTATAGGTGCTTCCGTCTAAGCTACTAATCAGCTAGCGAGTACATGCACAGCCAATTTTAAGTATTCGCTTCTCCAACTCAGCTACTGTACCCCACAATTCTTGCAGCTCACACGGCGTACGTGTAGAATGTAGACGCGTCCCTCTCTTAGGTCTCAGCTTCTTCCGTGTGTCAATGATGCGCGGTTCTTCCGTGCATCCTCCCAAAAAAAAACTTTTTCCGTGTGTCACTTGCTAGTGTAATGACCAAAACTTCGTTGGCGTTATGCGAGGAGAACACACGGAGATTGATGGTTCGGTCGGTTCACTAATCGTTCAGTGACGAGACACGCACCGCTGCTACATAAACGTATATGTGAATCGGTCGGCGATCTTGACTTCGGCCATGTGAACAGCGGCGAGGAATTTGGGGGTTAGCGCCGTTGGGCCGTCAATTTGCGAGGTTTTGTCCGCATTATGCCGTGGCGGTCGTAATTAAGCGCAAAGCGAGCTTGGCATTAGGTGCCGCACACTACGTTTTACCTACTTTCTATAGGTTACTGAACTGAACTAGCTGTTGGGAACGCTACATCGATCGATTGATAAATTGTTACGGATTTGGTCCAAAGTCTTACTTAATTATCACCATAGCCTTCTTTTAATACTTAGTCTAATCAAATCAATAAGGTCTCACTAACTCATAAAACTATGTATCACCTTGACATGTATATGACGTTCTAACTTCTAGCAAATAGTGGGGCCCTCGGAGACATTTAGAAAAAAAAGATTATACTATTACTTTTGGTAGGACTTCTCTTTTTTTTTCACTAAAAAGTTTGATGAAACTAAGTGCAGCACTGATCTCATGCAACAACAAAATAATGTACTAGCAGCAGTAAGTTATTTCCATTTGCAAGGGGAGAGCGGGGTAATATATATTACTCCCCACCTGACAATACGGAATGTACAAAAAATAAAATAAAAATAAACCAGATCCGCAGTTGGGCTTATTCGAGCTAGCCTTTTGTAGGACTTCGATTGCTGCTCTGCTCGGCATAGCTAGTATTGCATTAGTACATGGTTTCTAACATTACAGGCCGAATCATCTGGGGCCTGCGGTTATATTGTCAGGCTGTGGGTTTTGCATGGCCCAAAACAAAATGAGTTATATATATCTTCTGAAGAGATTGTAAAGAGACTCCCTCTCAAAGAAAGAGACTGTAAAGACTAAGTGATGCACGCACACACGGTAAGAGTGGGAAACAAGCTGAGTCGGCTCGGCTCAGTCTAGTTTCTTACAGAATCGAGCTCGACTCTACTCGTTAAGCAAACGAGTAGAACAACCAGTTCGGGTTGACTCAATCAAATAGCTCGACTCAATTCGTTAGGTTTGTTATTAATAGTTCAACTAATGTTAACATGTACAGTGTACAACATGAAAAGAAACTCATAATTTGTATCCAAATTCAATTGCATCCAAACAATAACAATAACTAGTAAATTATGCTTTAGTTTTGGTAGCAACATATATCTCTATTTCACCACAAACATAAGAGTTCAAGATCCGAGGTGGGAGGCCGGATGCCTAGGGGCTAGGGTAGGGGCCGCGGGCGAGATGCCGAGGCCAGGGGCAGGAGGTGGAGGAGGTCGGCAGGTAGAGGAGGCGGGAGGCCGGGACCGGCCAGGGTGCCAGGTGAACAAGGGGGTGGCGACGGTTCTGCTGTTTGCGGGCTATCGGCCAGCGGGTGGATGCTAGATAGGGTTGTGTTTGCTTGTAGCTTCCCGTGTGTGTGTGTGGGTTTTTTGGGGGGTTGGATAGGGGTTACGTTACGCCTGGGCGGCTAGCCGGCTGGGCTTGTTCTAATGCTGGGCTACCCTAAAGTATTTGTGGACTCGTTAGGTTAGGCTATAATTTAAGCGAGTCACATTTACTTGGCTCGAACTCGGTGGCTTGAACTCGAATCGTTAACTTAACGAGCGTAATGCCAGTTGGGTTTACCACAAACACAAGAGTTCAAGATCCCTTGGCTGTTGTTTGGTTGAAATCTGGTGGCAGCACGCCACGTGGAATACGATCACACACGAAAAGTACAAGAGCCATGAGGATTTGTTTATGAGATTTAACAATACATATATCCCTAGAGCCTAATCACGACGGGTCTTTACATACGAAGAGTTCACGATTAGAGTTACAAGATGTTGATAGTATAATTTATATCTTAGTTACATGATTCGACTCGGACACCTAGTCCGTACCATGAGGAACTTCACCCTCTTGCACTCCCAACCCACAAATTCCGTAACCCTACACAAATGCGTCTCCCTCTGTAGATCTGTGTCCGAAAAACATAAGCGCCGCAAGAGCTTCACCCTCCCGCACCCTTATCCTACAGTATTCCATAACCTCATACAAGTGTATCCCTCCCCGTAGGACCGTGTCTTGAACGTTTTCAATACACAACCCCTTCCTTTTATTTTACCTTGCCATGTATATCAGCCACACACGTCACTCTTCTTCGCCTTTGACTTGGACTTTTGCACCAAACATCTGGTCTGTGCCAATGTACGTGGCGTCATCTGCTTAAAAGCACATCAAGTGATAGTGCAGCAGGTTCAATTTTAGCAGTGTGGATTCCAGCCTTATACGAGACGAGATCGATGGGTAGAAAAGGAAACATCGATCGGCTCACAGCTTGATGGATCGACCACCCGTTGACAGAAATGTTAGCCTAACAAAAGTGGCAGCTTTTGGCATATTGTCATAGAACTCTAGCCTTTCAGTTGTACCCCCGAATGATTTTCATCCAGCCATGTCGAAGCAAGAAAAAGCTCCCAGGTTCAGATGTGTTGCTTGCTCTGCTCCACCAGTGGAGCCAACTTTCTGTGGTGCTTGCTACGTGCTGTCGCGTTCAGCCAATGCTCATAGCAATAGCTGAAAACGGGGTCTTTGAAGTGGAAGCAAATCTTGCCGTGTTTGATGTCGTTTCTGATGTTATCCTCCAAAATGCACAGGTTGATAAAAATGGCTAAGTCATGGGAAGCAATCTGTGTTCTGACCAACGTGCAACTAGACATGCTTAAGTAGATGAGGAAGCAGAGCTGGTTGCATTGGCAACGAAGACTGTTCATGACGTAAGTCTGTCCTCACTCGGTGCATGAGCTTGTCCATGCCATGTGAATGTCTTGTTGCCGCAGAATGATTGTGCGAGTTGGCTTATGATGGACAGATCATTACGTTCCAATGCAATGCAATTATGAAAAGGCGAATGGAATCATGACACGTATTGAAGGATTAGACCTAACCGACGTTGCAGCTGTAGATTAAATCATCTTTTGTCAGAGTTTCCACAAGACAGGCTAGTGACAGTGCACTTAAAAATTATGAACATATCTTTGGAGTTGTAAACGCCTTTGAAAAATTATTGGAAATTTGAAACATTAAACATTTTGTGAGCTGACTTCTAGATACCATGTGTCCTTTCTTCTACTTGTAGATTTTATCGCTTGACGCGTGTTAGACAAAGGGAGCTTGAGGTGAACATAAGTCCACATACAACAAGGAATTGTTTTGAATAATTGGCAGGTGATCTCATTCTTTATTTTCTTCATGATCTGTGCGCTCCAAATAAGTCAATTCAGGGCGAATTATCAGAACATAACCGAGTGAAAAAACCCTAAGAGTAATTTTGACAAAATGTCATACCGATTACTAGCACCTTGCCACTGTTCTGGCAAGCAAAAGAATACACTGAGTTGCACCCTGTGTTTGCATGGTTCAGATCCCAACCCTTGCTGGATAAGCGCTCTCAAGTACATCGGCAAACTGGGCTTCTAAAAACCAAAGGGGAATACTCTCGTTCTCCGAGGGGAGGGGGATCCACCCCTGGCTCCTTGTTTAGTAGTACAGTAGTTTTAGGGTATTTTAGATCCCTTAGTTTCCCTCTTTACTTTTTTTTTTGTACAGTTCAGGAGGTTCTTGCTTCGACGCCATCCATGGGCATGGAGTTGCTCGTCCCTGATCTTGCTTCCGTGGCTGTCTAAGTTATGGAGCTCTGGTTCCGTTGCTTTGGGTTTTTGTCATTCTCGGTGCATACAAGCCCACCATGGACGGAGCTTGGATATGGCTGGTGCTGGCCTCTCCCACCGGTTCGGCTCCTCAAATCTGCCCGGTGCCAGCTTCCTCCCTTTTTTACGTGGGGCACCCGCGGGAGCTCGCTTGTCCCGCGGATCTTGGTGTCGCGGACCTCGATGGTATCAGTGGTGCACAAGTCCTCGGAGGCGGAGCTAGGTCCAATATCAAAATGCTATATGAATAATGTATTCAACGCTGCGAAAAATGCCTGAGGTCAAGCTCCACGGCTGGACCGGCCCAAGGCCCGGCTATGGGCCAGCTACGCCACTGCAAGTCCCCCCTCTTAGTAAGTATCAATAAATTTTCCATGTGTATTTGGAGTTCATATTGATTTAGAAAATAATTGTGTCCCTTAAGACCACACCTTTTATTTATACTACCAAAGATTATAATCCGATTCTAAAACAACTCTCGACTTACACACAACTTGGACTCTTATTAAACTCTAATACTAACTCTCCAACACTCCCCCTCAATATGGCTATCTTGTTACATATTGCAATACCATTATTAGAATATAGCACTTTACCAAACCTACCATCGACTCCATAGCCAATATCATCACAAAGACTAAAAAGTTGTTCAACACCAATATCAATAGAGACGTCACCACATCCATCTCCACCATCTACTAGTTGCCCCAGCCTCAACCTCCTCCTCCTCCTCTGCCCACACGCCCCAACCATCCTCGGCCTCCACCACCTCTGCCCATAGACTCCCAACCTTGGCATCCACCTTCTACTAACCCACCTTTGGACCTCTCTAGCAACACCATCTCTGGCATCCATACCAATACCACTGCACGACACCAATACCTTCACTATAGCCTCCACTAGAGCTACCACTAGCTCCTGCTTCGTCATGACCACCTTTGAGACCACCACTAATTCCACCATTAGCACAATCACCAAAGCCACTGCCTGAACAATCTTCTGCTCCTGTTTTAGGGCCTCTCTCCTTGCCCTAAAATTCACTACCAGGATCGTATTATCAACCATAACCTCCATTAGCATCACCACCCCAACAATAACACATAACTCACACACCTTTTCTCTTATCTCTCTATCTTGATGTACACATCCCGATTGCCAAACTATGCTGTGCGTCTTCCCCACGAACATGGCAAGGCCTCAATCATCAACAAATGGCAACCCACCAGACCAGCAGTTCTCCCCTTCTCTCTTCCTTGTCCAGATACTAGACCTTGAAGCACCCCTGGCACACATCCATGTGCACTTAGCCAAGCAAAGCACATCACACACCCCTGTTTTTTCTCCTACACAACACACTCGCATGCACATATGTTTTTCTTCTTCTCCTCCTTCTCAACTCCCAACCCACAGCTGCAAACAACTTCCTCTCTTCATATGCTCCCAACCCACAACCACCGTCTCAACACTTACTTCTTCTTCCTTGTTACCCAACTCGCCATCATCTCCACCTCCAGGAGCCACCTCCTCACCCTTCTCGCCTTTCGGCTTCTCCTCCTCGACCAATTCCGCATCCATCTTGCCCACATCCTTCACCTCCAAGACCTCATCACCATCGCCCTCCTTTGCCATCGCCGCATCGGGCGTTGGCTCCACATCGACCTGCGCATCCCCCGCTCGCTCCTCCTAGGCAACTCCACCGGGGCCTCCCCAACCAGCCCCATCGTCCACCTCGTCGGCACCCTCTTCTATGTCCTCCTTGCCATAGTTGCCGCCCAGACCACGGCCGCCTCCTCCCACCACCCAGACAGTGGGCCCACCACCATCAAGCGGCACGGGTTCGTGCGCAACGTGTGCTTCCTCCTAGTTGCGCTCCACTCGCTGTTGTACCTTCCGCACCGCATGGGCCACATGCAACCCAGCCAGCCGCGGCCCGCTCTCGTGTGACGTGGTCGTGGAGGACAACGCGCAATGAGACAACGATGGTCGGCGGATCGACTGAGGAGCGATGGCGGCGGCAGTTCCAAGGTAAAGGTTCTATGATGGATTAGCTCTGATGCCATGTTGATTTTAGGAATAATTGTGGGTGTCCCATAGGACCCCAACACCCTTTGTTTATAGTGCGAAATATTACAATCCAACTCTAACACAACTCTTGACTCGTACACGACTTAGACTCTTATTAAACTCTAATACTAACTCTCCAATAGTTCATTTTTGTCTTGGATGGCGAGCCACTTCCCTATGGCCACTGTGTTCTTCCCCCTTTTGATTCAAGACTATGTATCCTTCCTTCCAGGAACTCTCTAACAACTCCACCTCTGAGATTGTAGACCCCATAAACATATGTTCCCAGTGGACATCAGGAGTTTGGCTGAGTAGATTGCCAGCATTTGTCGTTGCCACAGATCTTGCGATCCTCCCTTCAACCCTCGATAAAGGGAGGCCCCTCGCCGCTCAAGATCGTCGGCAAATGCACACTCAGAGGCAGAGCCGTGGCTTGATATGGGCTCTCAAGGCGAGGAGTCCATGACTTGGAGACATGAGCTTCTTCTTCATCGACGAAGCCACCAGTTGCTGTTCAAGGACATGAACACAATTTACGTATTCTTTTTAGCCCTTTCTTCTCAGATCTAGGGCTTGCTCTATACAAGGTCCCTTCTATAAAGTTTGGGCAATTGTACGGAACTTTTGATATAAATCCAGAGCTAATGGCCCTTAGGGCCATACTTCCCTTAAAAACAACCCTTGTTGGATGCTAACATTAACAACACCTGCCAACTATGCGTCATTAGAGATCCTAATATATGGTGCAATGCAAGCTACTTGATGATGTACACCTAACTAGCTAGCTAGCAAATGCGTGACCCCTTCAACCCAAAGATCACAAAAGCAATTTTAGAAAGGGCAAATTGTTGGCCGAAACAACGACTAGGAGGGGGTTTGAATAGGAGCGAAACTCTTTTTTGACCATTGACCGATTTCAACTGAGCGAAACTCTTTTTTGACCCTTGACCGATTTCAACTCCTTCTCCTTGATAGTTACGAAAGCTATGAAAATCAGAATACAATCATAGCAGAAGTATTATATTGAAATCAACAAACCTCGAGACAAGAACACACAAAACACCTCACACAACACTAGGCCGATATGACAATCGTGGTTGGCCAGTCTGTCCACAGTGGCATGCGAGCAAACCGAGAAGATCACAAAATGACTCAACTTTTGATTTGGTGATCTAAATCCCTTAAAATTCAACCATAGCTCATTGTCGGTGATCTAGAACCGATCTTACGTATGATTGTTTGATTCGGAGAGTCTCCTAAGATTGACAGCACAGAGAGAATGATATAGGGATTTTATACAGGTTCGGGCCTTCTGCCGAGAGAATAAAAACCCTACTCTTGTGTGTATTATATTGAATTTGAGTGTACAAATAACAATCAAGAGTAATACAAATGCCTAATGTCTTATGATCCTAATTGCTCTTCTCTCCCCCTGTCGTCTGCTGCTTCCACCCTTTATATAGTGCTCGAACATTGTGGCAGTTTCTCCAGTCCAAAGGGCACCTCAACGCTTCAGATGATGAAGCGGTTATTGGAGATTATTGCTAGAGTAGTAATGTTCCCACGTCGCCAGGTGGTTATATCAGGATATAAATTAATCATGCAATTATTCCAGGGAATAACAACATAATTAACTACCATATATCTTTAAATATGGTGTAGAAGACTCCCTGATCGTAAAGCTTACAACCATAGACTGGTCGTAGGAGGACTTACGACCAGGGGATAATTGTAGCAAAGCTTACGACTAGTGACTGGTCGTAGAGAAACTTACGACTAGGGGATAGTCATAGAAAAGCTTACGATTTGAGACTAGTCGTAGAGGAACTTACGACCAGGGGATGGTTATAGAAAAGCTTACGACCTTCTCCCTTATGGATAAGGGTTATACTTACGAGAAGTGTAAAGATATTGCTATGTATAATAAGAATTATAGATAAATGAATAAAATAAGGATTATTAGATCCTCATCATCTAGCGCCCTAGCTTTATGTGAAAATAACTTACTTGGAAAGGGGACCGTAGAAAATCTTATGACTATAAGGTGGTTGTGGAAAATCTTACAACTATAAGGTGGTCGTAGTATGATGATCGGAAGTAAAACCTTTCCGACTGGTATTTTATTTAACCAGAAAAAGTCTTGGTCAAGAAGTTAGTTTCACTTGAGGTGTAAAGACAGACTCGGTTTTCTCAAATAGACAGATTTAAGAATTCCAATTCACTCTCACGGTCATGTCAGTTGTCCCGAAGTGGTGGCAACTATTGAGTTACCACAATCTTTTGACTCAAGCGTGTGGTTATAAAAACTTACCGTAGGGGTGGTTTTAGGGTTCTTACTTTTTTCCACTTGCCCCAACTGTTCATCAAGCTCTCGCTTCCTCCGCCACCGACCAAATCGCCTCCTTCCTCCAAACCTTTCCAAATCCAAATTAACTGTACTTAGAGAAAATGGTTGGAGCTACTTCCAAGTGGGTTGAATCGGAGATGGATGAGGCAAATATAGAAGCTCTAGTCGCTAATCAGCTTACCCGTATCGGCAAAGAAAAAGAAAAGAGTATCAAGTCGTGGGAAGAGCAGTGTGCAAAGAGTGTTGCCTCCCACGATGGTGAAGTCAAGAAGCTTGACATTTGACTAGCAGGTAAGAAAATCTTTACCTACGAACAATTTTGCTGACTAACCTTCGGAAGGTATTGTCCTCACTAGTCTTACTCTTTACAGAGCAAGTAGTCGAAATAAAACAACTCCAAGGACTTTCAACTCGTAATCAGGAGGAGATGAAGTCAACGAAGATCAATCTTCAAGATAACATTTATCTTCTTAACAACATACTCAGAGAACTTAGTGCTAAGAAGGTTACTCCTCTTGAAGGCACCATGATCTTCATACTAGTGCCATTGGAGAACAAGTCAGAAACCTGCAAGAGTTGATAACCACTTTGAGGACCAACTAGGCTGGAGCAATCAGAGAGGTAGTCGAAAGTGCAGTGAGCTATGCCTTGGCAAAGATCAAAGCTCATGACCATAATCTTGATCTTCAAGCAATTGAGGTCGATTTTGACTACTCTGCAGCAGAGGCCACTCAGCTAATTGTAGAAGTCAAGCTAGTTAGCCAGAAAGTCACGGAGGAGATGTAGATTGGATCCCCTTCCTTAGAGTAGTTTGCAGTAGAAAACTTGTAAAGATAAGCTTTTTGAGTATGAATATATATCCGCTTTTTCCTGCAAATCATCTTGTGGAGTAGTTAGTAACTCATAAGATAATGAATGAAAAAAGAAATTAAGACTAAGAATTGGAGTCATAGTAATAACTTTATCTTAGCTCCCCGACTATTTGCTTAGTTTATTTAGATAAACTAAGTAAACAGTGTGAAAAGAGTTTTCTTAAAAAAAGAGGTTTGGCTAACTTATAGTGTTCGATCACGATTATCATGTACTGGTCGTAAGAGTAGAACGAGTCGACACTAGGAAGTTCATTCTAGTGGGCAAGACCACGTGCAGAAAGGAAAGACTTCGACTAGGTGATGTTACCCTCTCTGACCAGATTAATCAAATAAAGAGCGGCAACTTGAGTTAAATAGACGTCTGGAGTACCTTAAAAATTAGTTTGAGCTTTTCTAGTAGACTCGATAGGTTTGCCCTGGTAGCAAGAGTTAGAAACAGGACGACACTAGGAAGTTCCTTCTAGTGGGCATGACCACGTGCAAATCAGAAAGACTTTGACTAGGTGATGTTACCGTCCTTTTGACCAATGTAAAGAAAGACTGGGTGTTTTTTTAAATGATAAAAAAAATATCAAAGCGCTACTCAAAGTAAGACAACAAAGATAGAAAGAACCTGATACTTTATTATGGGGATGGTTGGTTACACATAAAATT
Organism: Hsuehochloa calcarea; assembly: GCA_036346395.1. Taxonomy (NCBI): domain Eukaryota; kingdom Viridiplantae; phylum Streptophyta; class Magnoliopsida; order Poales; family Poaceae; genus Hsuehochloa; species Hsuehochloa calcarea. The sequence goes on from CM070598.1 coordinate 53,251,870, forward strand.
TGCGTAACTAGTCGATATTCTAAGAATTAGAGAGTAGCTGACCATCTTCCATTGCCAATTGTACCGAACCTGGTCGTATAACTTCGACCATTGTGTAAGGATCTTCCCACTTAGGGGAAAGTTTGTTCCGATTAGACCGGGATTGAATCGTCTTCAATACCCAGTCACCTACGGCAAGGCTGCGAGGTTGGACCTTACGATCGCAGTATTTGCGTAGGGCTTGTTGGTAGACTGCTGAACGGATTAAGGCTTGATTTCTCTTATCTTCGTGCAGGTTTTTGTCATCTACTCGAAGTTGTTCCTAGGGAGAGTCGTTGAAAGTTTTGACCCTTGTCAACCTTATCTTTAGTTCTAGTGGAAGCATGGCTTCGGCACTGAAAACTAGGTAAAAATGTGTTTCACCTGTAGCCCGACTAGCAGTTGTACGAACTGCCCATAATACTGAGGGTAATTCTTGTACCCAAGCCCCCGAGCGTTTGATAAGCTGGTTGAAGACTCGAGTTTTTATTCCACGCATTATTTGGCAATTCGCTCTTTTGACTGCCCCATTGCTTTAACAGTGAGCAACAAAAGCATAACACAGTTTAGTACCCAACTCGAGATTATCATCGGGTATTGTACCCTTTTGAAGATACTCGTAGATGTGATTTTTCCAAGTATCCTCGACTGCCCCATTCGCTCTTAGAATTTTGCGCTCGAAAATTACTTACCATTATATGTGATTATGTGACTTGGAATACCAAATCGAGTAATCACGCTTCTCATCATGAACCTTTTTGCTACTTTTGTTGTTATCCCAGTCACAGGTTTAGCTTCAATCCATTTTGTGAACGTATCAATAGCTACAAAAAGGAACTCGAAGCTACCTGGCGCTTTTGGGAACGGTCCTAGCATATCGAGACCCCAGGTTGCAAAAGGCCAAGATAGAGGGATTGTTTGTAATGCCTGAGCTGGTTGGTGTATTTGCCTGCTATAAAGTTGGCATTGTACATAGTTCTCTTTTGCATCATAGAGGGCTGTTGGCCAGTAGAAACCTTGTCGTAAGGCCTTTCTGACCAGTGTTCTGTCAGAATCATGAGTTCCATAGATGCCCCTGTGTTTGTCGTGAAGGAGGTTTAATTATTCTCTCTGCGATATGCATCGCATAAGTTCCCCTCTTGTGCCTCGTTTATAGAGGACTCCTTCGACCAAAGTATACATTTTGGTCTTTCAGGGTAAGAGATCTGCCTCGAGATCATCATCGGGTATTGTACCCTTTTGAAGATACTCGTAGATGTGATTTATCCAGGTATCCTCGTACTCTAGAGAGGTAGTCTCAATAGGAGGTGTCTCTGGTGTTTCGACAAGAGACGACTTCTAGAGCTGTTCCAAGAAGACTTCTTTTGGTACTTGTGATCGGGAAGAAGCCATACGAGCAAGCTGGTCTGCAAGGAAATTATCCTTTCGAGGGATAAATTGTACCTCGAAACTAAAAAAAATACTTTTCAAGCTTTTGAACTTCTGATAAGTACCGAGACATGGTCGGGTTAGAACACTGTTACTCTTTTATGACTTGATTCACGACTAGTTGAGAGTCTCCTCTCACGAGTAGTCGTCGAATCACGAGCGTTTTCGCTGCTCGTATGCCAACTAATAAACCTTCGTATTCTGCCACGTTGCCAGTAGCAGAAAAGTGTAATTGAATAGCATACTTTAATAATCTCCTGTAGGAGATTCTAGGATCACCCAGCCCCCGAGCCACTTAACGTAAGCGACCCATCACAGTACATCACCCATTGGTCATAGGTATCGTACTGGGGACCCTGAACAGGTTCAAGATTTGTCCATTCGGCGACAAAGTATGCAAAGATCTGGGATTTAATGGCCGTTCAGGACACGAAATGGAGGTCGAACTCCCCAATTTCTACTAACCATTTTTCCATGCGTCCTGTTGCTTCCGTGGTTTGGAGGGCCACAATTAAGGAAAACTCAGATGACACAATTATCTTGTGCACCTAAAAATAATACCGCAATTTCCTCGAAGTATGAGGAGGGCATATAAATTTTTTTGGACCTGAGGCGCTCCTTAAGCCCGTGTAAAACTTTACTTATGTAGTAAATGGGATGTTTTCACGTTTTATGATTAGTACTGCGCTCACTGCCTATGGCGTGACAACTAGATAAATTAAGAGTGTATTTTCTGGTTTCGGAGAAACCAAAATAGGAGCACTCGTAAGATACCTTGACATCCTCAAAGGCTGTGTTTGCCTTTTCTAACAACTCGAAACCCTCATGCTTCCTTAGAAGTTTGAATAAAAGAAGGCCTTTTTCTCATAGTCGTGCGATGAAACGACTTAAAGCCACCATGCACCCTGTGAGTTTCTAGACTTGTTTCTTTGTGGTCAGAGGGTGCATTTGCACAATGGCCTTTATCTTTCTGGGATTTGCTTTGATTCCTCGTACATAGACAAGGAGTCCAAGCAATTTTCCTGAAGAGACTCCAAACACACACTTCTTAGCATTTAGTTTCAAGCGGTGTTTTTTGAGGTTATCGAATGTTTCTTGGAAGTCAAAAATATGATTAAGTTGTTTGACGCTTTTTATGAATAGATCATCAATATAGGTTTCCAAATTTCAGCCTAGTTGAGGTGAAAAAGTCGATTGCATCAAACGTTGAAAAGAAGCGTCATCATTTTTAGGCCAAATGGCATTTTGATATAGCAAAATATTTTAAATGGTATAAAAATGCTGTCTTTTATTTATCTTCTAGATACATATTAATCTGATGGTAACCAGAATATGCATCTAGAAAACTTAATACTTCACAACCAGCAGTAGAATCAACCAACTGATCGATACAAGGTAAAGAAAAAAATTATCTTTTGGACAAGCTTTATTTAGATCCGTGAAGTCTACACACATACGCCACTTGCCATTAGACTTCCTAACCATTACAGGGTCGGCCAACCACTCTGGGTGATCGACTTATCTTATAAATCCTGCTTTAAGTAGCTTGTCCAATTCTGATCTGATAGCATCTCGTCGATCAGGTGCAAATCTCTATAATTTTTGTTTTATAGGTTTCTCGTCAGGCCATAGAGCTAGCCTGTGCTTGATCACTTCCCCGGGGACTCAGGGCACGTCGGATGCTTGCCACGCGAAGACATCCGCGTTAGCTCGGAGGAAAGTGACGAAGGCGTCTTCCTATTTGGGGTCGGATGTATCTCCGATGCGAACGGTCTTCGAGGGTTCCTCTGGATCCAGAGGAACCTCTTTGACCTGGTTGTTCAGCTTTGATGCAGCTTTAGGCTTCGTCTACTTGGTCAAAGGCTGTTCCTTGTTTTCTTCTCGAGTTGGTATCTAGCCAACCTGATGAGGACATCACTTCTACTGATATGAACACTCCTCATGTGCAAGGTCTAATTACTCGGGCATGTACTCGTCAACTTATTTATCAGGTAAATTCGTTTCTAGGGTTGAGTGTATTATTTGAGAACTCTATGATGCTGCATAACGGAGATGATTTACTTGCAATTAGGAATCTAGGACTACGACCAGTTCCTCAGAGTCTACGACCACTTCAAGAAGGCTTATGATCAGTTTCACTAGTACTCGTTGGACACAATCTACGACTAGAGATAGCATGGACTCCTCAAGACCACCCTAGGACTAGTCCTATGACCAGGTCTTCGACGAGAGATACGCGACCTGAATAGTGAATAAGGTGTTGTGTCACCGTTTTGGCCTAATAGGGTCTTGTAAGCATGTCGAGGTCGGAGTCCAGGTTGTGTACGCCTCTTCCCACGGCAGCACAACCCTAGGTCGATCTCCTCACGTCCCCCTATATATTTACATTAGCCATCATAGTTTAAACGTGGGTTTTTCTTTGAGATTATTTTGCTTAGCAGTCTCGCCGCACGTTCGGTTGAGGAACCCCACATTGTGAGCTTCATCTATATTCATAATATAATATCATATTGCATCTTCTACTTTCTTGCTTGTGTTCTCGATTCGCATGCAGGAGATAGCCTTTTTGGCGAGGTCAACCGCGTTCGGCACGATTGATAACCATCGGAGCAGTGGTGTAGTGATTGCGAGGGGTTTGATCTGTTCTGGTCGGAGCCTTAGGATCATCAACGTCGAGTTCTCCAGAATCGACTTATCAGTACCTTTTAGAAGATCGGGCCACCGTCACGTCACAACCATCTCGAGGGATCGACGGTCACGCGTATGCGCCATCTTTTTATCACAGTGAATTGTGATTACTCCTTTGGGACCTGGCATCTTAAGATATTGATACCCATAATGAGTAGCTATTAAGAATTTTTGTGAAAGTTGGTCGTCCAAGTATGGCATTATATGCTGTATCGAAATTGACCACATCAAAGGAGATTTTCTCTGTACTGAAATTGCTTGGAGAACCAAACGTTAAAAGAATAGAAACTTAGCCAATACGTTTGGCCGAAGAACCCAGTACAATCCCATGAAAAGAGTATCGTAACGGTCTTACCTTGGTCCTGGGTACTTGCATCTCGTCCAGAGCACTCGTAAACAAGATATTTAATGAGCTGCTATCATCAACTATCACCCGATTTACTCAACAGTTGTTGATGGTAGGCTCGACCTCAATCAAAAACTGACCTGGTCGAGTAGAAGGGATCGAACAGCCACTCTTCTCGAAAGAGATGGTGACTTCCGACTACTTCAGAAATTTATTGACAAGAGGAGGGTCAATGGAGTTTACCTCACATTCGATAGCCTTAAGCTATCGTTTTGACTCGTATACCGATGATCCCCAATAGATATGCTCGTTGGTATGTGTAAGGACCCAAGATTAACACTCCTAAATCCTCTGTGTATTACTGTGTTAGTCCCATGATCAGTGGCTAACTCATACAGTAAATAAATATGGTAACATCCATAATTCGCAAAGCTTTAGTAATAAATATCAGAGTTGATTACCAGAAAGACTTATAAGCCAACAAATAAGAACACACTGGAATACTAAGAGGAAGTAGTAGAGCCTAGCTAATCTGCCATAGGCAATCGACTGGGGAAGCGGCCTAGTCGTCGGGATCCACACCGGTGGTGATGTTCTTCTTATCTGAATAATATTTTATTAAACAAGGGTGATTACAAATGAATGTACTCCGCAAGTTACACCCGATAATAGATATAATGCATGTAGGATAAGTCCAGGCTTTCTGCCAAATTTTCCAATTGGATATGTAATACAAAACCATTTGATAAAATCTTTTGAAAACGAAACCAAAGTCTAACTTTGAGTGACTTTGCTAAGCATGTCCATGACCGTGGACACGACTATTCTGGATAGTTTTACACTCTGCAGAGGTTGTATAGCTTTGCCCATAAGAGATAATCAGTTATAATGTCTGTTTAACACACTTCCAAAGAAATTATCATAAGACATTTACAATACATCATCCCAATATAGTCCCGCCTCGCTAAGGTTTTACTTCCTTTGAACTCACCACTGGAAGCCCCCTCTTGCGCAATGTGGGAATAGTAAGTTACTCGGACACTCACTCAACTAGATGGCACAACCACGGTGAAATATTACAAATTAGTTAGCCAAGTCCTGCCCCTTTAAGACATGTGGTAGTACGTTGGGGCTTAGCAAGATGTGACTCGAAGACCGGTCTTTAACTGACTTTTGTGACTTTCCATAAAACCCATAGACCTCGATCATAGAAATGATTTGATCCTGTGCATCAACGTGCACCATCCAAACATCTATTTCGCCCAAGTTCAAACCAATTTTCATTTTATATTCCAAGTTAAATCATTTTCCAAAATTTATATGGTAAAAGCAATACCATAGCATCAAGTTAAATCACAGTTGAATATTTGGCTAAATTCACTAAATTTAATATTTTTGGTCTAATCTTGTCTAAGCATATTTCGTAACAAAAGCATCTCGTTACTACTATTGTATTAACCAGAGTTTTATCTAGGGCGGCAAGGTGTGAGGATTTGATATTCAAGAATTGTCAAGTCCAATATCATCCAATAATCCAATATCCATCAATAATTAATTTCTCTAATCCAACATCCAACAATAATCCATTTCTAGAATCTAACATCCAACCATGCGATATTTAACATTAATCTAGCTCTAGAATCCAACATCAACAATAATATACTTCTGTAATCCAATCTCTAATAATCCAATATCAACAATAATCTAATTCTGTAATCCACTCTCTAATAATCCATTATCATTAACAATCTAAGCCTAAAATCCTGTCTCCAACAATTATATATCTATAATTCGATATGCATCAATCCAATCTCCAACAATAATCTATGCATGTAATCCATCATCAACAATAATCTACTGCTATAATGCAATCTCCAATAATCCAATATCAACAACAATCTATCTTTATAATCCAATAAAGATATATTTCTATACTTGACGAGGATCTAATAATCCTCAATTTATCTATTATCTATAATTCTTATTATGGGTAAATATGATGTCACATAGTCTCCGTATACCCTTATTTTTATAAGGAGAGGCCACCAAGTGATTGTAAGATTTTCTACAATCACCCCCCATAGTCGTAAATCTTACTACGACTACTGCTTAGTCGTAAGTCTTACTACGACTACTTCCTAGTCGTAAGTCTTTCTACGATCACTACATAGTCGTAAGACCTTTTACGATTACTACCTGGTCGTAAGTTCTCCTACGACCAGGTAGACCACGACCACCTTATAATCAAACCTACCGCAAGTGGGTCCAATTGATTAAAGAATCGAACGGTGCGCACGCACTACTATCCCGCTAGTAATAGTGCTTAAATACCCCATTATCTTTGAATGATAATTGCCGACGGCGTGGAGAAGCCAATGCGCCGTAATTATCGCCATCACACGCCCATTCCTGGCTCAATTAAGGCGCCTCTTCCGTAGGGCAAAACGGCTACTCCTTCACGACTATATAAGGACATCAAGGGCGAGTAGAGAAGGGAGGGTTCTATTCTCTGTAATAGTCTTAGCTTCTTACTCGATCATTAAGAATACCACACCACACAGGATTAGGGTTATTATTCTCTCCGAGAAGGCTCAACTGCCTAAACATCCCGTGTCAACTACTGCGTGATTTCATCTCTAGGAGACCCCGAATCAAATAATCTTTACGTAAGATCGGTTCTAATACACCGGCGGTTGGCGCCGACCGTGGGGAGCTTTGGTAATCTCTTGTCAACATACTCTCTTTTCCAATCTCATGCAATCATGGCGGGAGAATGGAACGAGGAGAACTGGTTTGACTTGGCAGACTGCAGACGTCGACATGGATGCGGTTTCGACTACGAGCCGAGTGATGTATCCGCGATGGTGATGTTGCCTCCGAGATTATTCTCCAGAAACCATCCCATTAATGGAGTTGAGGAGGGATCCTTATCCCCCACAACAATACGTCCAACAGAGGAGCCAATTCCCTCAAAGGACAAGGGTCAATCCGACCAGGACCGCTCCCAGGAGGACTCACAACACGACGAGAGTTTTTTCTCCAAGTATTCAAGTCCCCTTAAGGCGGTCCGACTTGGTAAGTCAAGTTCGGGAGCCACCATTCCAGACTCCACCAAAGATCTAGTGATCCTCTCTCTCGGGTAACTCCGGAGGGTGGGATCAAGCATGCTTTTCTCAAATTCGGCCGCCTCCCCGCAGATCTCATTTGCGAACGGAGACAGTTATAACCTAGAGTTCCCCTACCTGGAGGGGATTACTCCAAGTCACCAGATGGTGTCTCTCGAGCACTCCTCAAGCGGGGAGGCCTCGAGCGCAAGTGAGAATCATCAACGGGAGGTCTTCGTCCTTCCCCCAAATCAGGGTCAGCCTCATGGAGGCCGAGATAAGAACACTCCCGAAGATCACACACCGCGCCTCGTGGTAATGGCAAGGGCACCACCGTTGGCGAGAGAGAACCAACACTGATGAACGCGAGGGAAATCCTCGACATTCTCGCACTCCACTAAGAAGGCCTCAAAGACCGATGAGGAGGATTTTGATCGTCGAAGAAAGAAAATTGCGATCGTAAGAACTGCTGGGCGCATTCAACATCGATCGGAGGAGGTACAAGAACTCCGGACATCAACGACTTGCTTGAGAATCCCACCAAGAGCTTGCTCGAACGCGTGGTACGATCTCTTTCTCAAGAGATTACGCAAAGACTTCGAATCGTGATGACAAGATCGGAGGTACCTCATCGACAACATTCGTGTAGTCGCAGACAATACGACTTCCTCGGCTACTATCAATCGAATATTTTCACGTAGGAATCGACACGCCATAAGTCGAATCGATCCCTATTCGAGAAATACATTTCGATCACCAAGATCAAGAAGCCCCTGAGAGGTGATCATTCACCACTTCGACAAAGAAATTCTAACGAGTGGAGTACGAGGAGTATTCTCCTCGTAGAACTAAGACCTACTACGTAGCAATTCACTGTTACTGTGTATCGTCAGATACGATCACTGGTGACATTAACCCTTCTTTCCTACAAAGAAGGCTTCAAGAAGTGATTACCGGATGCCGCATTTTCGCCGACCTTCGAGCGATTCACCGCCACCTCATTTTCGGCCAATGAACATGGAGAAATTTGATGGATCTCAAAATCCCATCGAATTTCTTCAGATCTATACAACAGCTGTCCGAGCAGCAGGAGGAGGAGAGCATGTAATGGCGAATTACCTTCCGACTGTGCTCGAAGGATCCGCTCGATCGTGGTTATTAAACCAACCACTCGAGTCGATCTACTCTTGGCAACACCTCTGCGATCTTCTACAGGCGAATTTCCAAGGCACATACAACCGCCCTGGAAAAGAAGACGACTTGCACCGGATAAAACAGAACAACAACGAGACTTTGCGCCAATTCATCAAACGCTTTAGTCAGGTTCGTAACTCAATTCCGGAAATTTCTGATTCCTCTGTGATCAGGGCTTTTAAGCAAGGAGTCCGTAGTAGAAGGATAACAGAGGACATTGCTTTGAATCCTCCCAACATCAAGTGTCGAACTCTTCGAGATGGCCGATCGATATGCAATCGCTTCGAGGCAATCAGTGGAACAACACTATCGATCGAGAAACATATACTCCTCGAGAGCCGTGAAGTTGGTAAGGATAAAAAGCAAAAAGTCCAAGAAGAAAATAAAAGTCAAAACCACAAACCGGTGGTTCCAAGGAGGTTCGCCGTGAAAGATGGAGAGCCCCAAACCACCAAGTCGCACTCGATCAAGGCAAAGGTAAGTGCCACGATCGAGGAACGATAAACCAAGGTGGTGTCCTTTTCATAAAAAGGAAGGACATGACCTCCAGAATCGCCGAAGTTTTCCAAAGAAAGCTCGAGGACTACTACAACGGCAAGCACCACTCCCTACTCTCGGCGGGTAGGACATACGAGTGGCCAAAAGTCGCTTGATGATGAGGAGATGCCGCCCAAGATCCGCAACATACCGTTGAGCACATCTACGGAGGATCATCGAGATACGACTCCAAACGACAACTTAAAGTCTGCGGACGAGAGGTAAATTCCATACATACTCCTCTCGTCAATAAATTACCAAGTGGTCGGAAGTTACCATCTCTTTTGAGAAGGATGACCGCCAATCACTACGAGTCGATCAGTCGATATCCGATTGTGGTGAACCCACCATCAACAACCGTCGGGTCAATCGAGTGTTGGTTGATGGTGGCGATTCTTTGAACATATTATTTACTAATGCCCCGGACGAGATGCAAGTACCGGAACAAAGGTAAGGCCATGACGATACTCCTTTCATGGAATCGCATCGGTCTTCACCAAACCTATTGGCCAAGTTTCTCTTCCTTTAACATTTGGCTCACCAAGTAATTTCGTGACGTAGAAAGTCTCCTTTGATGTGGTCGATTTCGATCGGCATATAACGCCATACTCGGACGACCAACTTTGGCAAAATTCTTAATGGCTACTCATTACGGGTATCAATGTCTTAAGATGCCAGTCCCAAAGGAGTGATCACCATTCGATGTGACAAAAGATGGCGATAGTCATGATCGTCGATCCTCGAGATGGTTGGTCAAATACCAACTCGAGATGAAAGTCACCTTCGACTAGCAAGTCGAAGCCTAAAGCCGCACCAAAGCCGAACGACCAAGTCAAAGAGATTCCTCCGACGCAAAGAGCCCTCAAGACTGCTAGCATCGGGAGACTTCGACCCCAAATAGGAAGACGCCTCATTACCTTCCTCCGAGCTAACGCAGATGTCTTTGCGTGGCAAACATCCGACATGCCCGAGTCCCTGTGGAGGTGATCGAGCACGTGCTAGCTTTACTACCGATAAAGTACCAGAAAATAAAAATTACGAGATTTGCCTGATCGACGAGATGCTATTAAATCGAGTTGGATAAGCTACTTAAAGCGTGCTTTATAAGAGAAGTCAACCACCTGCAGTGGTTGGCTAACCTCAGAATGGTCAAAAAGTCAAACGGCAAATGGCGTATGCGTGGACTTTACTTGATCTTAATAAAGCTTGTCCAAAAGATGATTTTCCTTTACCTCGTGACGATCACCGTTGATTCTACTGCAGGTTGTGAGATATTAAGTTTTTTAGATGCATATTCTGGATACCACTAGATCAATATGTGTTTAAACGATGAAGAAAAGACCGCATTCATTACTCCATTTGGTACCTTTTGCTATGTCAAAATGCCATTTGGTCTAAAGAATGCCGTGCTTCTTTTCAACGCCTAATGCAATCGACTTTTTCATCTCAATTAGGCCGGAATTTGGAAGCCTATGTTGATGATCTAGTCGTAAAAAGCATTAAGAGACTTAATCATATCACTGACCTTCAGGAAAATTGCTTGGATTCCTAGTATCTGAACGAGGAATCGAAGCAAATCCTGAAAAAATAAAGGCCATCCTCCAGATGCGTCCTCCAAACACAAAAAGGAAGTCCGAAACTCACTTTGGGTGCATGGCGGCTTTAAGTCGTTTCATCGCACGACTAGGAGAAAAAGGACTACCTTTCTTTAAACTTCTCGGAGACATGAAGGTTTTGAGTGGTCGAACGAGGCAACGCAGCGCCTTTGAGGATGTCAAGAGGTATCTTTCGAGTGCTCTGCTCGTTTCTCCAAAGCCGAAGAGACGCTCTTAATTTACCTAGTCGCCACGCCACGAGCAAAGAAGCGCAGATTAGTCGTAGAACGTGAAAACGCATAATGACCGGTTTACTACGTTAGCGAAGTTTTACACGGGCCTAAGGAGCGCACCTCGTGTCCAAAACTTCTATATGCCCTCCTCATGTCTTCGAGGAAATCGCGCATTATTTTCAAAGCGCACAAAATAGTCGTGTCTGCCCGAGTTTCCTTTGGGAGCAATCCTCCATAATAAGGAAACAATGGGGCGCATGGCAAAATGGTCACGAACTTGGGAGTTCGACCTCCATTTCGTGTCCCGAACGGCCATAAAATCCCGATCTTGGCGCACTTTGTCGCCGAATGGACAAATCTGAACTGCTCAGATCCCCATCGATTCCCGACCGATGGATGATGTACTTTGACGGTCACTTACTTTAAGTGGCTCTGGGTCGGGTGGTCTGGTATCTCCTACCGGAGAAACCTTAAAGTATGCCATACAATTAAACTTTCGGGCCACTAATAATGTGGCGAGTACGAAGGTTTGCTAGGCGGCATACGAGCCGCGAAAGCACTCTCAATTCGCCGACACTCGTGAGAGGAGACTCTCAACTAGTCGTGAATCAAGTCGGAAAGAGTACGGTGCTCTAGCTCGACAATGTCTCAATACTTATCGGAAGTTCGCAAGCTAGAAAAGCATTTTTTAGGTTTCGAGGTACAATTCATCCCTCGAAAGGATAATTTCCTCGCAGACCAACTTGCTCGGATGGCTTCTTCCCGATCTACGGTACCAAAAGGGGTTTTCTTGGAGCAACTCCAAAAGCCGTCTCTGGTCGAAGAACCAGAGACACCTCCTATTGAGATGGCCTCATTAGACTACGAGGATATCTGGATGACTCCCATCTACGAGTATCTTCGCAAGGGTTCCAGACCAAGATGATCTTGAGGCGATCGCTTATCCCAAAAGCCAAAATGTATACTTTGGTCGAAGGAGTCCTCTACAAACGAGGAACCCAAGGGATACTCATGCGATGCATTCCGCAAAACGAAGGAATAACACTCCTTCACGATATACACAGTGGCATCTGTGGGACACATGCTTCCTACAGAACCTTGGTTGGTAAAGCCTTTCGACAAGGTTTTTACTGGCCTACAGCCCTGTATGATGCTAAGGAGGTGGTTAAAAAGTGTGTCCAGTGCCAATTCCATGGTAGACAAATACACCAACCAGCTCAAGCATTACAGACAATACCTCTTTCTTGGCCTTTTGCGACCTGGGGTCTCGATATCCTAGGACCGTTTCCCAAAGCTCCAGGAGGTTTCGAATTCCTTTTTGTGGCTATTGACACGTTCACAAAATGGATTGAAGCTGAACTCAGAATCGATAACATCGGAGCAACAAAAGGTTCATGATGAGATGCGAATTAGCCGATTTGGAGTTAAGTCGGATAATTACAAACAATGGTAAACACTTACGCAAGTGCAAAATTTCAGGAATTTTGCGACGAGTTGGGTACCAAATTATGCTATGCTTCTGTTGCACATCCCCAAAGCAACGGGGCGGTCGAACGTGCAAACGGCCAAATAATGCGAGGAATTAAAACCCGAGTCTTCGACCACGACTTAAGCGCTCGGGGCTTGGGTACAAGAATTACCCTCCGTGTTATGGGCGCTAAACGCGACCACAAGTCGAGCAACAGAGAAACACCATTTTTCTAGTGTTCGAGTCGAAGCCATGCTTCCTCCGAGCTAAAATTACGGTCGACACGAGTTGAAACTTTCAACAACTCGGATCAGAACAACTTCGAGCAGATGACATTAACCTACTCAAGAAAGGAGAAACCTAGCCTTAATCCGTTCGCGGTCTACCAACAAGCCCTCGCGCAGATACTATGATCGTAAGGTCCAACCTCGCAGCCTCAGTCAGAGGTGACTTGGTATTGAGGCTCGCCAATCCAAGTCTAATCGAATAAACTTTCCCCAAATGGGAAGGTCCTTACACGATGGTCGAAGTAACCCGCGAGTGGCCAGTGCGACTAGCGATGGAAGATGGACAGGTTCTCTCAAACTCTTGGAACATCGACCAGTTACGCAAATTCTATGTGTGACCAATTTCTCAAGCAATAAAAGTCCAGATTCTTTCTACTTCTCTTGCCTTATTTTTGAGTAGTGCTTTTTTAATCTTTCGACTATGATACAAAAGCACCCAGTTTTCTTTACACCGGTCGAAAAACAAGTAACATCATCTAGTCGAAACTTCTCCTATCTCGCATGTGGTTTTGCCCACTAGAAGGAATTTCCTAGCATCGACTCGTTACTCATTTTTCACCAATACAAAGAGCTCGGGTTTTATCCAAATAAATGTTCTCGAGCCAACTCTCTCAATCTTAGTTTATTTTTTCAAAGATTTCCAAAAATATTCTAAGTAGAGTACACTTGATATATTTATTCGACCACCTTTGATGTACTCGCTTCGTTTTGATGGTCAAGGAAGAGACACACCTAGTCGAAGTTTTTCCTCTCGCATGTGGTCCCGCCCACTAGAAGGAACTTCCTAGAGCCGCTCAGTCTCCTACTTTTGCTCTTTGAAAAGACTTATCGAGTCCATCGTAAAAGGGCTAACGAATTATTAAAGTCCTCTAGACGCTTGCTTAACTCAAGTTGTCGCTGCTCTTGGTTTGATTAAACTAGTCGGAGATGGTAACATCACCTAGTCGAAGCCTTTTCTCTCTGACGTGGTCTTGCCCACTAGAAGGAACTTCCTAGTGTCGAGTCGTTTCTACTCTTTCACCAAGTGCTTGACAACCATAACAAAACTATAAGTTAAACAAACCTCTCTTTGTTTTCGTAAACCCCATTTCAAACACTATTTACTTAGATTGTCTAAACAATCTAAGCAAATAATCGAGGCTAGGATAAAGTTATTAATTTGACTTCAATTCTTAGTCTTTCATTCGCTTATTATCTTTTGAGTTACTAACTACTCGACAAGATAATTTTCGTGAAATAAGATGGATCATATATCACTCATCAACAGATATTGTCCGCCTTACAAGGTAGTTACAAGATTACTCAAGGGGAGAGCCTAGTCAGCATTTCCTCCGCCACCTTTTGCCAACCGATTGCATTTCCTCAATCGACGATTTGCCTCGATTGAGCAATCGAACTCGGCTTCAATTGGTTGCACATTAAGGGGGGATCTTGAGCTTTAAGTTTCGCCAAAGCGTAACTTACTCCGCCATCGATCGCCTCCTTATTGATTCACATTTTGATTAGTCTTCAGTGGTCACCATTTCTTGCAATTTTCCGACTTGTTCCCCAATGGTACTTGTGTGAGCAACTATGGTATCTTCTCGAGGAGTTTTTCCTCGAATGTAGCTCACTAAGCACATTGTTCAGAGAGTGATGTTGCCTTGAAGACTAGTCTTCATCGACTCCATCTCCGTTGGGTACAATCGAAGCCTCGCGAAGTTTCTTGTTTTCACCACTTGTTCGAAAAGAATAAAATCGGTCAAACGAAAATAAACTTACGGAGGAAGATAACACAAAGATAATTATAGGTAAAAGCATTTCTTACCTACTAATTGAGAATCCAGCTTAACCTCTTCTCGATGGGAAGCAATGGTTTCAGGTGCTTTTTCTCCCATGCTCGATGTCCTCTGATTCATCTTAGCGATGCGGATGGACTCATTGTAGATCAAGGTTTTTCTTGGATTTCACCTCGAGGCTTCTCAATTGGAAAGAATTTCGAACAAGAAATTGGCATTAGAAAAGGAAAATACTCAAAAAGGATAACAGGTAAAGAATTACTTACCTGTTAATTGAGTTCTAAGACCCTCGAGTTCTTGATCCTTATTCGTGGTAATACGGGAAAACTCCTGAATGACCAAAGCTTTTTCTTGAACTTCGGTCTGGAGCTTCCGCATCTCTTTTTCTTTATCTGGAGAAGAAAGGAGAGTCGGGTAAAGGTTAAAGATCAAAAGCGCCTTTAAGTTCGAACTTATCGCTTATTTTTCCCGCAATCTTTTAGATGCAGAGACAGTCTCTCGAAGTCTATCCGAGAGGACTAATACTTCGTTCCTTAGCCTCCTCGACTCTTCTTTTTCATAGTCGAGTGAGTCAGCTAAGGTCTTCGTATCACTGTTTAACCTACAAAGAACAGGAACGAAGATAAACATCAGCCGAATGGTTGTAAGTACTTCTACAACTACTGACCTAGTCGTGAGAAGAGAAGGAAAGTCACATATATAAGTATTTTGAAGATACTTACATTCATAGTCGTCCTAGCAAACATCGAATATACAAGGTCCGGGTTCTGCAGCTTCTCTATCCTCGCGACTTTGTCCCACCACACCTTCTCGAGGCGCTCGTTATCAAAAGTATTCTCCGTATTGGGAATATCTTTGGGATGGGGACTCGGTCACGAGATCTGTGTGAGGGACCCTACGACGGAGGCAGCCCAAAGAAGTCACCACGAAGTTGAAATTTTCTCCTTCCGGTTCTCAGAACTTCTCTTTGGGTAGGGAAGGAATGCCTTCTACAATTTCTTTCCAGAGCGGTGCACAAGTCGGTCACCGCCTTGACCGAGGCTTCCACAATGCCTCTTGTTGTTTCTACGACCTCGAATCGTGCGGTCACCTCAACAAGAATACCGCTACTTCAAGGGTCGAGCTACGACTTCAGCAGATGTGGAGTCACTCTGAGTCTCGACTTCATCGCCACTGGGCCAAGGGTGATGCTTGACCACCTCCATTGCCACCTCCTCGATGGTCAAGGATGGCAATGGACTTCTCAGCGAAGCATTCCCTGGGACCAAGAAGTCGATGAAATAAAGAAAAGCAAATCAAAGTTGTGAAAAGAAAAGGTAAATGTCGTTCTTACACTTTAGTAAATTTCACATACCTCGCACTCGGTCTTAACCAGAATTTTGGGGCAATCCTCCCAACGGAGGACCTCTTCTTCTCCACGACCACGCCCGTCGAGGTTCAACAATCGGCTCGATTCACGACCACGTGCAGTCGTCAGAGTTTGGACAGAACCGAGCTCGGTTTCTGATTCTCTGGATGGCCGAGATCGCCTCGACCATTCCAAAAGCAAAGATCGCCTCGATTGCGTGTTGTCTTGATGCAAAGATCGTCCTTCATAAAAGACACAAAATCTTTCCAATTCTCCTTTTCGAGTTGCCTAACAAAACTAGGAGTGGCAGAAACTGCGAAAGATTCTTTGTCATAACAGAAGGGTACCTTAGCCTTGCGAGGTTTGCGCTTAAGAGATTCAAATGCCTCAACCTCCTCGGCTCGATAGTCTGCGCCTCGGCTTCAGATATGACTACAATGCCGCAGTTCTGTAGAGGGTCCGGTCGAAAGACCGAGCTTGAGCTTGCTCCCCTTTGTCGGCAGATTTTACAAGTCGACGTCTCTTGGAGGGAGGAGCCGAGCCTTTGTCTTTCGACAACCCAGCACCAATAGTCATTAGTACGACTTCTTCGTCGTCCTGACGATTTTCCATGCCTACTTTCTGTAAAGCAAAAACGAAAAAGAAGAATGACTAATTAGTCGTAAGTTTTTCTCGACAAGTACCAAGTCGTAAGTTTTTCTCGACTCTTTCACGATCGTAAGATATTCTACGATCACCTTTAGTCGTAAGTATCTTCTACGACTATAAAGTCCTAAAGAAAGAATCAACTTTTGATTACCTTTAGGCGCTCTATCCTTTCATCTGCGGACAAAGCCGCAATGACTTGAGGAACCGCCTCGAGTGGTGGAGACTTCGCAGATGAGTCGACTCTAGAGTCAACCTCACTGTGAAAGATCTGTAAACAGATAAGAATATTAGACAAGGTTGAGAAAGATCAAACCGAGAGCTAAGTCGACAAATTACTTACCCTCCTCATAGTCTCTGGTTGGGTCTCCTCTTCCCGAGTATCTCCACATAGGAGATGCTCGTTTCTTCAGAGGACTAATTCGCGTGTGATGAAATCCTTCACCACATGCCATCCGGTCACCCTTCTTCCTTCAAGTCCTTAATGGCTTGAATATAAGGGCTAATCCGTGAATATCTTCAGGGTCGAATCCCATGAAGATTTCTTTTCGGCAGCCTTCCCCGCGAAAGAAAGACTGTCTTCAGAGGTGACCTTCCAGTAGAACCACCTCTTTCTCCAGCCCGGCCACGAAGACCGGGTGAAACTCTGAATATACTCCTTCGACTTCGAGTCGTGGAGTTTGCATCACGACTTCCAATGATTCGGTTTGTCGAGCCATCCCATAATAATATTGGAACAATTCGAGATCCGCCGAATCCCTGTGCACGCCGCAGATACACGAACACACTCAACATAGTAATGGAATTGGGACCTAAGTTCACCGGTTCCACCCCAAAGTGTTCGAGTACTCATCAGAAGAAAGGGATGGGCAGCAATCGAAGGCCGCACTCACAATACGCTTGGAAGACGGATTTGCCCATTTTCCCCGATGGCGATCTTTGCCGATAGCGGAATCCACTTTACGAGCCTTCTCTGAATCTTCCGGCATCAACCAAGATCTTGATCTTAGCCGCATCCATCTCCGATTCTTCCCATTCGAAACTCTCTTGGCCATTTCGCCGTAAGCAATAAGTCTTTTGATTGGGTTGGCGGCGAGAAGATGAAACCTAGTCGAGGACGGAGAAAGCAAGAGCTCAAGAACAATGGAGTGATTTGAGGAAATGGTAAAAATCCAAATTTACCTCCCGTAAGTTTTATAATCAAGATGATCTCCGCCGCTTGAAACCGTCTCGCTATAGGTCCATGGGAGTTGGTTGTACCGCCGGAACCGCTTCATCTGGACAAGTCCGTGAGAGCCGGTTGCAATTCCCAGATGGTCCGCTCGAGAAAAATTAGGTGCGTATTGTCACCCCTGCTTAAATAACTTTCTTGACCAAAGTCTTTCCGGTCAAGGAAGTATCAATCGGAAGGGTTTTTCTCCGATTCCCTACTACGACCACCGATGGTCGTAGGGGTTTTACGACTTTCTAATAGTCGTAAGCAACCTTCACGATTGCAATCGCTCGAACCGTTTATCAACAGATCTGTGGAATTCGCTTGCAATTCCCGCACGGTCTGCTCGAGAAAGTTAGGTTAGTTTTGTCACCTCCAAGCAAAATCACTTTCTTGACCAAGTCTTTCGGTCGAAGGAAGTATCGATCGGAAGGGTTTTTTTCTCCGATCGCTTTACTACGACCACTACACAATTGTAGAGGTTTTTATGACTTTCTCGATACTCGTAAGCAACCTTTCGACCAAGCAAACCATCGTCAAAGTAATACTCAAATGTCGAAGAGTTTTTCCTTCGACTATGGTTCTACGACATTTTTCATAGTCGCAAGTCCATTTGCGAATCCTTCCTCAAGTAAGTTACTTTCACTTGAAGCTGGGGGGCTAGATGACGAGGATCTAATAATCCTCAATTTATCTATTATCTATAATTCTTATTATGGGTAAATATGATGTCACATAGTCTCCAGAAGTACCCCTTATTTTTATAAGGGAGAGGCCCACCAAGTGATTGTAAGATTTTCTACAATCACCCCCCATAGTCGTAAATCTTACTACGACTACTGCTTAGTCGTAAGTCTTACTACGACTACTTCCTAGTCGTAAGTCTTTCTACGATCACTACATAGTCGTAAGACCTTTTACGATTACTACCTGGTCGTAAGTTCTCCTACGACCAGGTAGACCACGACCACCTTATAACCAAACCTACCGGCAAGTGGGTCCAATTGATTAAAGAATCGAACAGTGCCGCACGCACTACTATCCCGCGTAGTAATAGTGCTTAAATACCCCATTATCTTTGAATGATAATTGCCAGACGGCGTGGAGAAGCCAATGCGCCGGTAATTACTGCCATCACACGCCCATTACTGGCTCAATTAAGGCGCCTCCTCCGCAGGGCAAAACGGCTACTCCTTCACGACTATATAAGGACATCAAGGGCGAGCAGAGAAGGGAGGGTTCTATTCTCTGTAATAGTCTTAGCTTCTTACTCGATCATTAAGAATACCACACCACACAGGATTAGGGTTATTATTCTCTCCGGAGAAGGCCTGAACCTGTCTAAACATCCCGTGTCAACTACTCTGCGTGATTTCATCTCTAGGAGACCCCCCGAATCAAATAATCTTTACGTAAGATCGGTTCTAATACACCGACAATACTCCAACCAAGATTTATTTCTATAATCCTCCCAAGATTTATTTATAATTCCAACTTCTCAATTCAATCATGTTCGATAAATCCAATATGACCAAAATACCCAATTAATCCCATACTTCTTGATTCAACCTATTCCACCCAAAATCAACATCCTGAATTGGTAATCCGATAATCCATTCTCCAACACTTATCTAATATTCATCATTCATGTAGTCCTATAACTCAATACACATGCAATAATGATTTAAAATAGAATTTAAATAATTTAAAATACTGGGATTCAAATATGATCAAAGGATGTAACTTGCCTTGCTTAATTAGTTGTTGTTCTGAAACGACATTGAAAATTGACTCTCTGAAGTCGTCGAAATCTACATGCGAAAACGGACCAAATTCAAATAATATTAAAATTGATTCAAATGAACTCCAAATTAGATAATTCTAGTATAGATAGCTAGATATTTCTTTAAGATGAATTTAGAATTTAGAATCACTCGAATCGGAGCTATAACGAAGGAGAACGAGCTCTCGGAAGTTTTGAAATAACATGGTCAGAAGGAGATTTCGACTACCTGGTCGAAGGATGTTAGACTACATGTGGTCAGAAGGAGGTTTTCGAGACTACCGGTGGTCGGAAGGAGGTTTCGACTGCTTGGTTGAAGGAGGTTCAACTACAGGTGGTCGGAAGGAGGTTTCGACTACCTGGTCGGAAAGAGGTTTCGACTATCGGTGGTCGGAAGGAGGTTCGACTACCTTGTCGAAGGTTTCGACTACAAGAGAGACAACACGACAGTGGAATGGGAAATCGAGGAAGTCAGAAGCGGCTCAGGCGTGGCTTTGCTGGCGGCAAGGGTGACACCGGCGGTGGCACGATTGCGCTGGAACCGTCGGTGGGGTGGTGCTCTATGCTGGAGCAAGGGGGAGGACAGGGCACGAGGAGCTCACCAAGACCGAGAGAGAGGCCGGAGGGGGTCGGTGGACGACGAACGACAGTGGAGAAGGTGCCGGTCGGAGGCGAAGGGGGAGGCAAAATACGGCAGCATCGGTGGACTAAAGATGAAACCGCTTGGTGGAGAGCTTCCTCGCACTATTGCGCACGGGATGATGCGGCAGGCCGGGGGTGGAGCTCGGGCATTCCTCTGCTCTTGGCGTTCGGGGAGAAGGGGGGGGGAGAAGATGGGGAGGGCAAGGGACGTGCACCTAGGCTTGTTATAGCTAGGGGAAGGGAAGAACCTGGGGGGATGCACCGGGGTGGCAAGTGTAGGATCAAGGATAACCAACTAGAGGGGGGTGAATAGGAGGTTTCTAAAAATTAAAGACCAAATTATACAATTAAGCAAGATGAACTAAACAATACTATCTATCACAAGATATATGCTACAAAATGAATTATAATAAGTAAAGACAAGAAATAACCACAATGGAGACAATGAGGTTTTTCCCGTGGTGTCGAAGATTTGTCGATCTTGACTAGTCCACGTTGAGGAAGCTTGACTCAATCAGGAGCTTTCCCTCGAAATCACTTGGTTGTTCTTCCTCCTCTCCGGAGTTGGTGAACACTGAACCAATCACAAATGGCGCTGGGCCTCTTCACAATCTTCTTGAAGAGATCACCGCGTAAACCTTCGCCAAGCCGTCTAGGTGTCGATAAACACCAAGAGAATAGACCTTGACCTTCGCTTGACGGCAACCAAGAGCTAATGGATCAACTAGAATGAAATGCTCTAGGTTTTGCTCACAACCTCATAATTTAATGCAAAGAGAGTAAATGAGGAGTGAGGAAAGTGCTCTAGGCTCAAGTGTATTGAATGAATACTCAGCACACTGTTCTTGAGCTGGTGGGGGTGTATTTATACCCCCCACAACCAAAAGTAGCCGTTGGAGGAAAAATCAGTAGATTTTCGGGACAATCGGTAGTTCCGCCGTGTAATGTCCAGAACTACCGCACCTCCATCGAGTGCACAGCAATGGCTCTTACAGGGGTATTAAATGCTCTGACATAGCTGTTGGATTTTTGGTTTGGAACTACCGCCAACTAATTCGTGATACTTTCGATCATCGGAAGTTCTCCAAATTTGTTGCAGTACTACCGCTATTCATTGAAGCTCAAGAGAATACCCTTTCTGGAAAAAAAATGTTCCGCGCAATATTTAGAACTTCCGCGGTGTGGTAGTTCCGCTCATATCATAGCGGTACTACCACTCTTCCAAAAAAATCAAAGATGTACAGAAAAGGGTACTCTCTAGAAAAATCATTCCGCAAAACATCAGAATAGTTCCACTCATATCATGGCGGTACTACCGCTCTTCCAGAAAATCGAAGATATACAGAAAAGGGTACTCTCTGGAAAAATCATTCCTCGCAATATTTCCGAAAGTTCCGCCCAGCGGTAGTTCCGCATCCACAATGCCGGAACTACCGATTGTGTACTCAAAAAATTGATTTAAGTTTAAAACCAGAGCAAGAGTGCATGCATGATCCTAATTTGATCCAAAGACATAATGATGTGCTTTCAAGCTACTAGTTAAGATCCCCCTTAATAGTACGACACCTATCCTAAAATCCGGTCTTCCAACATGCTTATAAGACCGGTAAAATTAAAAAGGGGTCCTAGACTATTTATACATTGCCCTTGAAACAAACTCCATCTTCTTGTATCCTTTGGCATGCAACTCCTTATTTTGACTTTGTCATTTAGGACTAACCATGCAATCACTCAACAAACATATTAGTCTCATATTCACATATTGTCATTAATTACCAAAACACATTTTTAGAGGCCTGGATGCTTTCAGCAAGGGAGTGGCCAGGGGGAAGGCAGTAGGCGGGGGATGGGATGCACTGAGGAGTTGCACTGGGGAAGAGGGAGTGGGAGGGAGAGCGCTGTCAGGTAGGCCCAACTTGGCGGTGAGAGAGGGCGCGGGAGGAATGGGCCGCGAAAGAAGCTCAACCAGGAGAAAATGGGCTGGAAACGAAAGTTTTGGCCCGAAAGAAAAAAGGAGAATTTTAAATATTGTTTGAATTATAGAAATACAAGAAAAACAAAAAAGGCTTTTAGAAAATAGATAATAGATTTCACAAAATCTAGAAAAATTCACATAAATTCCTTGAATTATTTTAAACTTATTAAAATTATTTCCAACTTAGATTTTTCTTTTATTTTTGCACATAAATTATTTTTGGTTTTGGAAAATAGGAAAAACTATTTTTAAAATCAAAAAAGATTCAAGGAATTAATTATTATTTTTATTTTTAACTTCAAATTCATTAGAAACCCAGTAAACTTAATAAATTTTATTTTTAAACTTTGAAATATTAGGGAATTTAGTAAAAGCAATAAAAACTCTTTTAAATGTCAGAAAATAAAAGAATAATAATTTTATTATTTTTAAAATGGTAACATTACTTTGGGATGTTTCAGTATGCTTCGTATCTTGGAACGACATCTCCTCGTCAACGTACGACTGCTTACAACCACTCGTTTGCCCTACCTCCTCGAATGTAGGGAGTGGTCCTTTGCCGGTGTAGTAATCCTCAAGTTTTCATTGGAAAATCCAGCAATTGCGAAGGTTGTGTCTGTTATTTTTATAGAAAGGGCATGACCTAGGCTTATTGGAACTTTGTGGCTCCTTATCGCTTACGGCCAAGACTTCCTTGGAACTGTTAGCTTGAGACTTTTGGCCTTTAGAGTTGTTCTTGACTTTTTGGCATTTTTATCATTCTTTTTGCTACTTTCGCCTGCTTCTTTAGGATTTTTGTCATCTTCTCGATCAATGGTATTGTTCGACTCGACTGCATTACTAGCAGTCGCATATCGATCGGCCATCTCGAAGAGCTCAGCGACAGTAGTTGGGGGATTCAAAGCGATGTCCTCCTTAATCCTTCTACTGCGGACTCCCTACTTAAAGGCTCTGATAACAGATGAGTCAGAAACATTTAGAATCGAATTGCGAACCTAACTGAAACGCGTGATGAATTGGCGTAAGGTCTCGTGGTCATTTTGTCTCATCCTGTGCAGGTCGTCCTCCTTTCCAGGGCGATTGTAGGTGCCCTGAAAATTAGCCAGTAGCAGGTCGCAGAGGTGTTGCCATGAATAGATCGACTCGAGTGGTTGATTTAACAACCATGATCGGGTAGATCTCTTGAGCATAGTAGGAAGATAATTTGCTATTACGTGCTCTCCTCCTGCTGCTCAAACGGCTGTTGTGTAGATCTGAAGGAATTTGATGAGATTTTTAGATCCATCAAACTTCTCTATGTTCACTGGTCGAAACCGAGGCGGCCAGCAAACTACTCGGAGGTCGGGTGAGAATGTCCAACATCCGGTAATGACTTCTTGGCACCTTCTTTGCGAGAAAGAAGGGTTAATATCATCAAGTGATCGTACACGACGATACCCAGTTGTGGTTGGACCCGGCTATAGTAGGTCTCAACCTTACGTGGGAAATACTTCTCGTATTCCATCTGTCGTTGCAAGTTTCTAGGTCAGAGTGGTGAACGATCACCTCCCCTAGGAGATTTTCGATCGTCAGACATTCGAAGAACTCTTCTCCAACTGAAGTTAAGGTTAGGGGAATAATGTCACCTGCTGGCGTGCTGATCCCCATGAAGTGAGTTGTTCGAATGACTGGTTGTCGATGGAGTTGTACTGCTACGACTTCCAGAATGATGTCGGGGAGATGCTCAAGTCTTGCCATCGTGCTTCGAAGCCTTCATGCGATCTCTTCAGCGAAAAGGTCGTACCCTGGCACCCGTGTGAGTTCTTGAGTTGGATTCTCGAGCAAATTATTTATGTGTTGGAGTTCCCGAGCTTCCTCCGACTGATATTGAACGCGCCGAGGCAAATTTCGCTGAGCCACCATTCTTCTCCGCCGGGTTGTCTCAGGATCATCTACATCTGACCTTTGAGTTTGCCTCAATGGAGTGCGATTATTTTGAGAATTTCTCCCATGCTCATCAGAGTGTTGATCCTGTTCATTAGCGGAGGCAACCTCAACATTGCTATGAGTGGTTGTAGGGTGTGATCGGCGGAGAGATCCTCAGGCCTGCCTCTAGGAGAGAGATCATGATTTGAGGGGAGGGCGAAGACCTCCTGTGTATGATCTCCACTTGCGCTTGAGGCCTCTTGGCTTTAGGATTGGTCAATTGACACCGTCTGATGACTTGGAGTAAACCCCTCTAGGAAGGGGAACTACGGGTTATTACCATCTATGTCCGCAGGTGAGCTCTGCGAACGTGTGGTCGAACTCGTAGGAACAGGGTGCTCTCCCATATCCTCTGCAGGGTAACCGCAGAGTTACGACCATCAGATGATGATGGAGTCCCAAAATGATGGCTTCCAGGACTTGCCCCGCTAGGTCGGACTCCCTTAGGCGGACTCGAACATTCGGAGGGAGAACTCTCATCATGTTGTGAGCCTGCCTAGTTGCAGTCCTGATTGTGGTTGGATAGACCATTGCCCTATGAGGAAACTGGTCCCTGAGTTGGACGTACTGTTGTGGAAGAAAAAGATCCCTTCTCAACTCCATCGTGGCATAGTCTCCTGGATCTGGCGAATGATCTTATGAGGATGCATTACCATCGGATAAAATGATTCTTAGCTTGTAGTTGAAGCCGGCATCCATGTCGATGTTTGCGTAGTAGGTCAAATCGAACCAATTCTCCTCGTTCCACTCTACTGCCATGGAAGCACTAGGAAAAAGAGAATTTGTTGACAAGGAATCACGAGAAGATCCCCACAGTTAGCGTCAACTATCGGTGATCTAGAACTGATCCTACATATGATTGTTTGTTTGAGGATCTCCCAAGATTGACCGCGCAGAGAAAATGATACAGGGATTTTATACAGGTTCGGGCCTTCTGCTGAGAGAATAACAACCCTACTCCTGTGTGTAGTGTATTGAATATGAGTGTACAAGTAACAATCAAGAGTAAGATTAATGCCTAATGCATTGTGCTCCAGATTGCGCTTCTCTCGCCCCTGTAGTCTACTGATTCCACCTTTTATATAGTGCTCGAAGAGGGCGGCGGTTTCTTCAGTTCAAAGGGCGCCTCAACGCTTGAGATGATGAAGCGATTACTGGATATTATTGCTGGAGTAATAACATCCCCACACCGCCAAGTGGTTATCATTAGGACAGAGAGATTAATCATGCAGTTATTCCAGGGAATAACAACGTAATTAATTACCCCATATATTTAAACATAGTGTAGAAGACTCCTTGATCGTAAAGCTTACAGCCATAGACTGGTCTTAGGAGGACTTACAACCAGGGGATAGTCGTAGAAAAGCTTACAACTAGGGACTGGTCGTAGAGGAACTTACGACCAGGGGATTGTTGTAGAAAAACTTACGACCTTCTCCCTTATGGATAAGGGTTATACTTAAGAGAAGTGTAAAGATATTGCTATTTATAATAAGAATTATAGATAAATGAATAAAATGAGGATTATTAGATTATCGTCACTTACCAAGAAGGTTAGGAACCTATTCCAATCGACGATCGGGAAGATTGAAGCCAAGGTTTCACGAATTTCTTAGATGAGGGCAAGATGACACAAAAACTGGTGAAATTCAAACTTTGACCCAAAAAAGTTTGCTCGTGGGTGGATGATGATCAAGATTATCCTATATGTATTCCCACATGTCACATCAAGCTAGATCACAACATGAAGATGAATAAAACAAATAGAACAAGCAAAATCCCAAAAAGGCGTCAAAGAGAGAGTAAGAATAAGAAGAAACTCATATTAAGGAAATCTTGATTGGATTGATTTGAGAAGATTGTTGGTTTACAACCACTCCATCATGGAGGATAAAAGCTCAACACTTGAGCACTTAATCAATCTATCTCTCACAAACCCTAGCCTCCTCTACTCCACTTTTCCCTAATTAATAAATTAGGGTTTACACTTGGAAGATATGAGAGACTCCAAATCTGGACCTCTTCCTTTTATAGTTGAGACTAGGTTTAGAGAGAAAACTCTTATGGCCATCAGTTAAGCCCACACACAAACGGATATACACTCACACACACTTCTCCTTGTGGTCTCCATCTTCATTTGACTTAAACCGCCTCTTTTTTGCGCCGTTTTGCACTACGATTTTGTCAAGGTCACCAAGGTGGTATTTTGGTAAAGATACCAAAATACACCTTCTCAACCCTCCTCCAAAGATCGAATCCAATCATCATGAATCATGCTTCGCCATGTATAGGTTGATGAACGACTCTCTTTATGTCGGCAAGCCTCTCCTATACGGCTCCCACCGAATTCACCATGGAATTTGCACCGACCCCGCACCGGTTGATGCAACCTGTCTCACCGAACTTTCCATTCGGTTATACTTGTCCATCTTGCGCCATGCTTGAGTCCAATGACTTCACCCGACATACTTGATCGTTATGGACCTCAGCTCTCATAACCTAGTCCCGATTATCCTCGTTGTTGACCGTCGTTGAGCTCCAAGCCTCTTGCACAACAGTAGTCCAAGAAATCGATTCCGAGCGTAAGTTCTTCGCAACTTGCCCCACGTTAGTCAAAACATGCATCATGCATCACATATGCACTAAAACCTATGAAATTGTCCTTACGCACAATCATCGCTGCCTTGCCCGCAAATGACCATAGCCTGGCCAGTCTGACCGCCAACTGGTGACCACTCAGATCATTTCAGGACTAAACCAAATTTTCGAGGCTCAAAAACTGCAACCTCTCTGGAAACGAATTTCGAATAGAACTTTCGACTCAATGCACAAAAAATTATGGGATCAGGTGCTAATGAATCATCTTACTTGCCAACACCCTCTATTTTTTGCCCGGCTCAAAATTCCAAAGTTTGCTTTTGGCTGGTCAGACCGCCACCCTGGCCTGTTAGACCGCCGGCCATTCGGTCAGACTGCCACCTAAGCCGATCTGACCTCCTAACGGATGACAGAAACCTAAATTTACCAAAGCGAGGTTTTCACAAAAAGCCTCAACGCTATTGCCAATTATTCATCACACTGATACTAGGATTATATCCTCGTGACATCCACACAAATTAATGGAGAAGGACTGCTGACTAGCAATTGCTATAATTTTGCAAGTTCTTGCCTGCTTACCTAACTGTGCCCCCTCGCTTGCCATGCGCTTGCAAGACGGAGTAGTCTGCCTTTGGACTTACAGTGATGGGAAATTATACCGGCCTTATATCAAATCATTATTCCTTCTGTTTTCTAAACGAGCATCGCTGAAACTTCAGTGATTTGGTATGGGGCCTTGGAAGGGACCGGAAAAACATCATGAAGCGTCGCTTCCTCGTGCCCGACGAGCGTGGCTACGTCTGTGGCTGGCGCTTCACATATGACAAATGGGAAGATGTATGTGTGGAATATAGCTTGCAGCGAAGTCCATGTCGGTCAACTGTAACTCCAGACTCTAGTGGAAAAGTCCTCCTTCCTGAAGTAGACCTTTGACAGAAGAGGAGTGCTGGTTTTGCTTGCCGGCCATGAAGAATTTGATGATTTCATCTCCAACACAATCGGAGACACTACTCACACGATGCGCGCATGGTAACGAGAAAGTCATTTTAAGGATGAATTCATCAATGTGGTTCTCGAGGCTAATTAATCCCTTAGTTTGGTGGTGATTCATCAGCTTAACACATCCTTATTGTCAGTACTCACTAGTCACGCTCGATTGGGCTAGTGTGCTAGGCTGCTAACTTCAGGTTAGGCCAGGGTCACCGGTCTTGGGCTGAAAATTTTCGAGCTAGCAATGCACACACGTACGCGATCAATATACCAAGAAGGCAAGAACACAGTCCTGGCACGCTTTTGCTGTTATTATTATTGCCTAACGTACAGGTCATGTTCCCTTTGATTTCCAAGGCCACAGTACTGCCCGACTTGCATACTGACAGTCTAGTTTATGGATGATATCCAAACAGATCGCATGCATGCTCGTTTTACAGGACTATTATTGATGCAACGACGACTAAAACGTGCAGATGAATCATCCTGTTTTGGTTTCTACCGTCTACATTCCAAGCAGCCACGCATGCAGTCTGGTCTTGGTTTTGGACTGAACATACTAGCTAATCTCCCGAATCGGCGTCAGCGTCACCTCGGTCATGTACTGATGATGTACACGAGCATGCTCTTATGCTGTTGCCTGCCGTTTGGGCAAAGGAAAGTTAGACGGGAAAACGAAAGTATATTTCGACATCAAGGATCCGGATCCATCGATGCTAATCGTTTCGTCTCGGATCGTCATACGAGGCAAAGTAACTGCTAACTTGTTGTCACGCTATCGTCAGTAAAAATCATAAACAAGCAAAACATGCGCCCACTGCTGCACAACAATAGAAAAATCGATCCTCTTAGGCTCTTAGCTGGCCTAACAACTCTAGTTAAGCATAGTTTTATGGGATGATCTGACGACCCTTGTCTTTGTTGTTAGTGACCTATTCCTACCGGTACGGATTCTTCTTTTTTTTTTTCAGATTTATGCTGGTCTTCAACTCGAATCAGTTTTATGTCAACATATATAGCCCTTATAATCCGCACAAAAAGAATTGACGACTCATTAAAGTCATTGCATTTTGTAAATACTTTTTCTAATATAGTGATGATTTCCGTCGTGTGCCTGTGATTTTTTTTTTCCCGAAAATGTTTTCACGTAAAAATCGGTCTCTCTATTCTTGATCAACTTTATTATTTATTTGTTAATTTCTAACAGCAAGTTGCCCGATTTTTTTTGGTCAAAGTCAATTTCCTTACCTTTATATATTAGCTTTGAGATGCATTTGTCTTTGTCTGGTTCTAGATTGATCTAACGGTTGAAAAAAAATGTGGCTTACAGTTAGGAAAGTGTTGGACTAGAATGGCAACTAGAGGACGGGGGTGAATAGGAGCTATACTCTTTTTCGACTCTGACTGATTTCAACATTTTCTTCTCCTCAGTAGCTATAGAAAGTTTGAAGATTAGAAACACAAGCACATCGGAAGTCTTATGTTAAAACCGACGAACCCCGATGAAAAATACCTCTCAACGGTACAGGATTGATCTGACCGCCAGGGATGGCCGGTCTGACCGCATGTGGCTTGGGAGCAGCCTGAGAAGATCACAAATCAATCTAACTTCTACTCTGGTGATCCAAAACCTCTGAAACTTCAACCATAGCTCATAAAAAAGGCCAACAACCAATTCCAATCGATGATCGGAAAGATCGAAGCCAAGATTTCACAAATTTCTTTGATGAAATCAAGGAGGCACAAGAACAGAGGAAATTCAAACTTTCATCCGAAAATTTGCTTGTTGGTGAATGATGGTAAAGATGACTCTAGATGAATTCCCACACGTCCCAGCAAGCAAGATTATAGTAAAAACACAAACAAAAACCTAAAGAACACCGAAATCTCAAAAGGCATCAAAGAGAGAACAAGAACAAGAGAGATCTCAATTCGGAAGAAATGTTGCTTGGAATGATTCAAGAGATTATTTGACGAGGATTAAATTCCTAAATACTGCTTTAACATTTAATTAAATATCACGTGGCACATATGATCATAATGTTGGGATATGGGTAGGCTATACTAACTGATAATTTAAAAAAATTCTACAACGTAAACCAGGATGTCACGCAAGTAAGAGATCATAGATTATTACCACCAGACGCGCAGTACAGCGGAAGAAGAGTTGGAGCAGCCTGATCCAACGTAGAGCGCGTCGTTGAAGTGGTCGTAGTCGATCTTCCACTGTAGTCGATCGTCTCCTCCAGCAACGAATTGCATTTTTCGCCAAGGTCGTGGATCATCCTCAAGCGCAACAGCAATCGCAGTAGTGTCTCTACGGTATCCACACGTCCAGGGAAGGAATACCGTACACCGGTGTGCTAGCACTAACTCACACGGTAGGGCTCTTAGGAAGATGGTGGCTAGGGTTTCGATAAAGCAACTCACGTTGTGTCTATCTTGTGTGTCTCCCAACAGCTTCATGCATCACCTTATATAAATCTTATGACGAATCCTATCTGCACACGTTTGTTTCAACCTGTTAAGTGTGTGACCTGTTAGGTTCATGCGTAGTCAGTTGTGACTCGGAAACATTTTCCGATGATAGGTCCTTAGCGGTTCCTAGCAGAACATAACGATTCCCGAAAACACACAAATAATATCGGACGAACCTTAATGCAATATGATCTACGACCAGATCCTTGCCACTAACAACCAACTCGTATATCTATACGACCAGATCATATATAGTCTCGACCGGCTCGTAACTCCTTACGATAGGTTTCGACCACTTAGTGATCATGTTTGACCAGTCTACGACTAGCTTGTATCTCCATACGACTAGTCCGTATCTGATCAAACTAAACGACCAGCTCGTGTATTCTCCCTTTACCTCACAATATCTGATTGAACTCCAAGTGAGATAATATGTCACCCATGGACTGTTTAATATTTTCTCAACCAAATGTCGGATAACTTGACGTGGTTGAACTCTTCGACCACTAGTGGCATGGCCATGCACTTTCTTTATCCGACCACATCGAGGGGCTCAGAGATATTTCTCCTGTTATGTTAGGAGGGGAAAATCTGATATTCAACCAGTCATATTCCTCAGTATATTTCATAGTATACCTGAAAGCTACCTTTATAATTACCCAGTCACGGAGTAGCATTTGGTAACCCCAAAATATACTCTTACACATGTAGGAAACTATGATGATCTCAAGTCTAAGGATTATACATCATCATACTTGAGACGAACTGATGACACATGAAATCATAACAATCTCAGAAGTGTCTCAAGGTGGGTCAATCCAGCACCATGCTCTCTAACATGTGTTCACATTATTGATTCGATATTCCTATATTCATGACCGGTGAAACATGGTCATCAATCAATACATGTACTGGTCGATAAGATCACTTGTGTTCCGACTAGTGACATCCGACCAGGGATACATTTAGAATGACATCATATAATTTAAAAGAGCTTCACCAATACGTCACATAATTGTTAATCTTTATAACATATGATTTGTTAAAGGAACAGAATAACATTTATTCAATAACTCATAAATATAGATGTGACACAATTATATCTATGATTGCTTTTAGGGCATATCACCAACATGTAACCCCTACGGTTAAAGACCCATGTGGTCATTAGAATCCCAGAGATTGCTCTGCGAGTATCCTGGTCAGAGAAGTACATACCTTTTGTCCGACCATATAACTGCTCGAAGAATCCTTGAACTAGTACCGAGACCCGATTCCAAAGTATATTCCTTCTGTGTGATGAATGAGATACGCGTCTTATCTACTCCAAACCACACGATGCTTTTCAGTCCTAAGTCACTTAAAATAACTATTGCATAGTTTTTGCCTATGTTTGTCTCCCACTGACACAAACCGGCGATCAGGTATTCTTTAACTGACAACAATTGCCTCCTCGATCAGACGCGACGTTTCCATAAGGTATCTTTTCCAAGAATAATTTGCACCTCTTCGCTAGTATTTAAGAGTGGACGATGAATAGCATTACAAGAGACAAACCAATGCACAACAAACAAGACGAAGGAGAGACCAAGTGATTAAGATCATGTAGACAACTCAGTGTAATTAGGGCTAGTTTGTCACCTTGCCAAAGGCATCCTTGTAAAAGCCAGTTTATTGTAATAAAGAGCAACCCTATTCTCTTCTAAGAATTCTCAGCGATTTTCCTTATTCATTTCGTAAGATCGGCGATTTGACCGTCAACATTGTTAGTTTACAGCCACTCCACCATCTAGGACAAAAGCACAGTACTTGAGCACTCAATCAATCCATCTCTCTTAAAACCTAGCCTCATCTACTCCACTTTTCCCAGATCATAAATTATAATTTCTACTTGGAAGGGTTAAGACGGTTGCAAATCCCGCACCTCTTCCTTTTACAGTGGAGGCTAATCAAGAGAGAAAACCTTATCAGGCGTTTGTTAAGCCCATACACAACCGGGTTTACACTCACGCATGCTTCTCAAAGCGGATGATGAATTGGGCTTCCAAATCCGTCTTTTCGATATCTTCATCTTTACTTGACCTAAACCCCATCTCCTAGCGTCATCTTGCACAGCGGATTCTTCAAAGGTCACTAACCCGGTATTTTGACGAAGATACCAAAATACCCCTTCTCGATCCTTCTTCGAAGAACGAGTCCAATCGTCGTGAAGCAATCCCATACTTTGCCACGTGTAGGTTGACCAATGACTCTCTTCATGTCAGCAAGTCTCTTCCATCCGGCTCACACTGGAACCACTATGACACTTGCAATGACACCCGCGTCACTTGATGCAACTCTTCGTACCGAACTTTCCGTTCGGTTATCCTTGTCCATGTTGCATCATGCTTGAGTCCAATGACTTCAACTGACATCCTTTATCATTATGGAACTTAGCTCTCCTAGCCAAGTCTCGATCATTTTTGTCATTGATCGTCGTTAGCGCCAAGCCACCTGTACAACAATAGACCAAGAAATTATTTCTGGATACAAGTTCTTCGTAACTTGACCCACGTTAGCTAAAACATGCATCATGCAACACATATGCACTGAAACCCATGCATTGGACCTAACCCACAAAGTTCACCGCCCCAAATAAGATGAACAAGGTCTGATCGGTCGATCACGCACTTGGCCGCCTAGCTTCGCCACCGGTTTGGTTGCTTCTCGACCGTCCGACCGTCAACTAGTGGTCGGTCAGACCGCTCTAGAAATTTTCTGAAGAACTGGAAAGTCCCTCTCCGGACATTTCGACAAAACTCTATCTACTTTTATCTTTCTACGAAATTTAGTGCAAACACACCTTCTAACACTCCATAAGTGTTTGATCATATACCTTAAAATTTAAAAATTAATTTTTTGACCGGTCTGACCACCAACCTCTTAGCCAGTCTAACAACCACGACGGCGCCACCCATGACCGGTCAGTCCGCCGCTACCTTAGCGGCCTAGCCTTCCAAACCTGCCAAACTTGGCCAAGCAGAGCACGTACGTACATAGTACATACTAGCAACTGTAGATGATTTGCTGTTTGAGTAGTAACACATAGTAGTACTCCTACGTTCTGCGAAGCATCGTTTCGGCTCGCACGAAAGAAAATATCTCCGCGCGTCCTGTATATATACACTCGCTCTCAGTTTGGCTCTTTAATTACCAGATCACTTCGATCACGCGGCCTCTCCTACTCTCCTGTCTTCTCGTCTCTGCTCGATCGTTCCGACTCCCGTTAAGTAGACAGCTTTCCGTGCACTCCTGTCATGGACTCCGGTAACACGGCCACGAATTCCACGGCGCCGCATTACTGGCGCTCCATGTCTCCGCCGTCTCGGGTTTCTTCATGCTCGCCGCCCCCTGTACTCCCGCCGGCGGGCAACGCGTCGCCGCCGACCGTCGTCCTCAGCCCGTGCGCGGCGTGCAAGATCCTCCGCCGCCGCTGCGCCGATGGCTGCACGCTTGCGCCGTACTTTCCCCCGACCGAGCCTGCCAAGTTCACCACCGCCCACCGCGTCTTCGGCGCCAGCAACGTCACCAAGCTCCTCCAGGTGCGTACAGCTGCAAGCCTGCAACTCCTGTACGCGTAACTGGGCGCAGACACGATGCATGCATGGTACGTGCAACCCTACGTACGGTACAATGTTGCTGATACGACCGTGCATGCGTGTAGGATTTGCCGGAGAGCTCGCGGGCGGACGCGGTGAGCAGCATGGTGTACGAGGCGGAGGCGCGGCTGCGGGACCCGGTGTACGGGTGCGCCGGGGCGGTGTGCCGGCTGCAGAAGCAGGCCAACGAGCTCAAGGTGCAGCTCGCGAGCGCGCAGGCCGAGCTGCTCAACGTCCAGGCGCAGCACGCCAACCTCCTCGCCCTCGTCTGCGTCGAGTTCGCCCACCACTGCCGCGACCAGCAGCAGCCGCCGCCACCACTGGACATGGACGGCGGCGGCGGCGGCGCGGCGTACCAACCGCTCTACGACTCGGACCTGGAGTCGGCGGCGTGGGACGAGGCCCAGCTCTGGACTTGAACAGGTCGACTAGCTCGCTTAGTATAGTACTTAATTAGCATGCAGAATATACTATGTAATAGTAGTTAGTAACACACTCGTAATTACGCTGTAGCCGGTAATTACGCCTACTTGTTCAATGTGATATGTTCTTAATTCAGATCTTTGCGATGAACATATTTTAGTTCTGGTGCACGAAATGGTGATGAAATTCTATAATACTTAAATCTAACAAAAGAATGAGATAACTTACAGATATGGTTAGTATACCTTCGTAACGTTCCGTATCAGCTGAGTTAATTAGTGGTCATTGCTGAATTCTTTGTGCCATTGCTAAATGAACTGATTTTAGGCTATTAGGCTGACAATATTACAAGGTACAGGCGGCTCGGTTTGTGCCATTGCTCGATGAACTGATTTTAGGCAACTTGATGCATTATCACGAGTTATATGAGGCCAATAATCACGTCATGCGATCGAAAACAGAGTAAACCAAGAACAAGAAAAACATAGCACCGTATGGTTTTGGTCTAATACAGCCATACAGGGGAAATGACGTGGCACAGCCGGAGCCTTGCTTAGCAGTTAGTAACATATTACGGCCAACCCGTGATTTTTCATCAACACCAATAGGTTGTTTTTGTTGAGGAATCGCCGCTGATTAGTTCAGTCCAAACAATTACCTCATAGACAAACT
Source organism: Hsuehochloa calcarea (assembly GCA_036346395.1). Lineage (NCBI taxonomy): Eukaryota > Viridiplantae > Streptophyta > Magnoliopsida > Poales > Poaceae > Hsuehochloa > Hsuehochloa calcarea. The sequence continues at coordinate 53,286,916 of CM070598.1, forward strand.
CAGAATCGTAATAACGATACAAGAACGTAAGAACAAAATAGTAGATTGAAACATGGATATGAAGGAACTTCATTTCTCTTTATTGCTCTTCTGTAATCGTGTACAATGTTAAGGGCCCCCTCCTTTATATAGGCAACTGGGTGGATGAGGAGCCCACTTGGGCAAGTACTCTTCGGTCCTGAACCCGATTTCTTAACAGTCCCCTTTCGGCACTCATCTGACATGTTCATGTCTCGTCAAAATTTTATAAAAATTCAGTGTGAAAAATTTAGAGAAAGAATACATGACATGCGTTCCACTGCGTTGCACGAATTGGCTTGGTAAAAATCTTAGCCGAGAAACTTTAGAAAAACGCGTAAGGGAAAAAGAGTACAATCCACCCAATTTCATTTAATCTCTAGGATTTATTCTTTGGGTACTCGATCTTTGTGATTAAGTTTTAATAATGAGTTTGTGAAGATTCTCCCCCTGAATTCTGTACTTCTCCAAGCCTCATCATTCCAATTCTACATATGCATCTTTTAAAGCTAGACGCTAGAAGTGACTTAGTAAATAAATCTGCAAGATTTTCATATGACTTAGTATGCAGTACCATAATTTCAAACATCTTTTGCAATTCATTAGCATAGAAGAACTTAGGGTTGATATGCTTTGTGAGAGAACTCTTCACATAACCCATCTGCACTTGTGAAATACAAACTGCATTATCTTCATAGATAATAGTGAGAGTTTGCGCGGTATTCAATCCACATGACTGCTGGATGTGGTGAATCATCCGCTGAAGCCAAGAATATTCCCGTGAGGCTTCGTACAGCGCTATGATTTTTGAGTGGTTCGTCGAAGTATATACAAGACTTAGCTTAGAAGATTTCCATGAAATTGCAGTTCCATCACATAGGAACACATAGCATGTTTGTGACTTAGTTGTATGCGGGTCTGATAGGTACCTAGCATCTGCATAACTAGTCATAGTTAGGTCTTAGTTCTTTCTATAGAACAGACAAAGATCTTTACTTCGTTGGAGGTATCGGAAGATGTCCTTTATTCCCTGCCAATGCCTTTTGGTAAGTTCTGCACTATACCTTGCTAGTAGGTTCACACCAAATGCAATGTCCAGTCTAGTACAGTTTGCTACATACATGAGTGCTCCTATTGCATTCAGGTACGGAAATTCCGGTCCCAGGACTCCCCCCTCTTCTTTAGGTCTATACGGGTCCTTGTCCTGCTGCAAGGATCTCCCGACCATCAGTACTTTCGAAGGACACGCCTTTTCAAAGCCGAACCGTTCTAACACTTTCTGAGTGTAGGTTGACTGATGTACTAAAATCCCTTCAGGGGTATGCTCAACCTGCAAGCCTAGGCAATAATTGGTTTTACCCAAGTCTTTCATTTTGAACTCCGACTCCAGGTAATAGCTTCCTTTCTTAATATCTTCCAAGGTCCCGATGATATTCAGACCATCTACATATACTGAGATTATATAGAATCCATCCTAGGATTGCCGTATAAAAACACAGAGACAATCCTCATTGTTCGTGTAGCCTTTCTTGCAAAGAAAGTCGTTCAAGCGATTATACCACATTCTATCTTATTGCTTCAGTCCATACAGTGACTTTCTGAGTTGCACACTGTACAAATTTCTATTTGCTCTGTCTCGGTTCGGGACAATGATACCTTCAAGTACCTTCATATAAATATTCGAATACAAGTTCCCATAAAGGTATGCAGTTACCATATCCATCAATTTCATTTCTAAATTCAAGTTTACTGCCATTGAGATTAAATATCTAAAGGTAGTTCCGCCCATGACCGGTGAATAAGTTTCTTCATAATCGACTCCTGGTCACTGAGTGAAACCTTGTACAACAAGCCTTGGTTTATGTCTTACAACTTCATTGTTTTTATTTCTCTTTCAAACAAATATCCACTTATGCCCAACGGGGTGCACATTGAGAGGCGTGCGGCTATAGGCCCAAATACCATTCCAATATGATCTTTTCTAACATTCAGCGAGCGATGCAGGCTCTGGATCGAGATCGATGATTGTGGTAATTTTTTTACAAAATAAATATCGACATTGGCTGGTGTTCTATTCATAGATTCTCCCGTGGTCACATAATTTATAGATATTTCTTCATGGGGTAATTCTGCTAATGCTTATACTTGCCCAACGCTGCTTCCAATTACATGGGTAAGTTCCTTTAGTTTTTTAGCTCTGACGTGTATGCACAAATTCATGCTATGTCTCCCTCTGTGGGAATATTTAAATCCGGTATGCCTTTCACGGAAGGTTTCATACTGGTGCCAGGTCTCAATTGGCTCTCCTTCTAGTTGTGGGGAACTTCAATGATCGGCTGTGTTAATCCTTCTTATCCTTTTCACCAAAGGCCCCCGACATTTGGGATTCGAGGGCCGAATTTCGCCCTTTTATATCGAGGCCTCGATCGGGATTAGAAATACCTTCAATTTTTTTGGTATTTCGACCCTCTACGGCGCATTGCGTGTAGGCACATGAGACTTGGTCACGCTCTTTAAATCACTAAAGTGGTCAAGCAGTTTAATTTGGTAATATTTGCAAATAAACTATCTTCTGAACTTCTCTATTTTTTCACTAGTGCGTGGGTCACTTGCATGAATTCCAGTGGCTTACCATGTCATTTCCTGATATTTTTCATCAAGGGGTTGATTTCCTCCCCCTAATGATGGGAAACTATCATCATCAAATATGCTGTCAGCTAAGCGGGTTGTATGCAAATCTCCAGTCATAGGGTCCAGATACTTGATTATGGATATTGTCTCATAACCAATGTATATCTCAGACTTTCAGAGGGGGCCCATTGCAATTCTCTGCGTTGGTGGTATAGGTACATAAACCTTGCAACCAAACCTTCATAGATGAAAGATTTTTTGTGCTTAGCCTTGCGCTAGTTGCATAGGTGAATGGATGTTATATGCTGACGGTCTAAAATTGATGAGAGTTGCTGCGTGTAGGACTGTGTGTCCCCAACATGTGGTTGGTAAATACCAAATCTGCAAGAGCGGTCGGGCAATAAATTTAATTCTTTTAATTATTGCCTCTGCTAGTCCATTCTGGGTGTGGACATGTGGTACGGAATGCTTAACAGTAATTCCATTGTCATACAATAATCATCAAATACTTTTGAAGTAAATTCTCTGGCGTTGTCCATTCTAATGGACTTCATATGATGATCAGAGAAATTATTCTTAATTTTAATTATCCGTGGGATCAGCTTTGCAAAATCATGATTTCTCGTAGATAATAAGCCTACATGCGATCATTTCGAGGAAGCATCGATGAGCACCATAAAGTACCTAAATGGCCCTGACAGGGACTGTATAGGACCACAAATATCTCCCTGGATACATCTAGGAATGTAGGGATTTCATCCTTTACTTTCAGAGTAGAGGGTCTAATAATCAGTTTTCCGGTGGCACATGAGGGGCACACAAAATCTTCCTGATTCAGGAAATTCTTTACATTGACATTGTGTCCCTAGAATTAGTAATTATATTTATCATCATTCTATGACCGGAGTGGCCTAATCTATCATACCAGGGATAGAAAAGTTCTGAGCTTCTAAAAGTCGTTTTCAGGACAGTATAGGCTGCATGTGCCTTAATGTGAGTGTAGTATAGCCCAGATTCATATGAAGGAAGTTATTCTAATACCATTTTCCCATTTTCTTTGAGCTTTGTAATGAGTAGGTATTCCTTACTATACTCTTCTTTAGTATCTACATGGAGACCGTTAGCAAGGCTTCTTCAATAACTAATGTTTTGCCCATCGGGAGTATAATTGTGACTTAAGATAGTCCTAGTCAATTTTGGGTACAACAAGGCTTCTTCAATGACTAATGTTGTGCTCATCGGGAGTATAATTGTGGCTCTTCCTGAGCCTATTATAGAAGTATCACTACCTACAATTGTCGTAAGACTACCAGCATTCTTGCTGATCGACTGAATTTTTTTATCTCTCTCAATATGGTATTCGTTGTGCCGCTATCTGCTAAGCACACTTCCTCCATAGAGCGCCACACGTGTTCTGATATATAAAGTATTTATTAATATGGGGTAGGAAGCAATCCACACAAATAAGTAAAATACTTCAAAACAGAACACAACTTGCTATTATTAATACGTGAAAAATCTTGCAGTACTCATCATAAGAATTTATTGCTTTGCTCTCCTAGAGCTTACAACCATTATTTAAAATTTAATGTTCTATCGCAATCATAAGTTGCAAATGACTGAAAAATCTAAGTGCAATACATGCACTAGATTGAATGAGTGAAGTATGAAGAAATTTCTGCCTGAATCTGCTCGGTGTCCAACTTTTCTTCTTCGGCAACAATAGTTGTTGCCGTTGTGATGTCCAAAGAAGGTGTGATGGGGGCTGCTACTAAGATATCCATATCTATGGGTGCATCCAATGATTATGGATCCTCTATGCCTGCAATGACGAAATGTGCCTCATGTTGTCTTTTGCCCTTCTTCTTAGCCTTGAAAGCATCAATCACGTGCTGCGCCTCACGGCAAACACGTGACCAATGTCCCCAAATGCCACATTTGTAGCAACTTTGGTCCTGTTGACCATAGGACTTCTCATCATGCTTCTTTTGTTCACCCTTCTTGACTTGAGTATTTTGCTTGGTTTTGTGACCCATGACCTTACCCTTCTTACCTCTTTCTTTTGAGTGAGGCCTCCTCGCCTTATAGCTGCTTGCATTGACTTCATGGCCAATTTTGCTACTAGGCGGCTGTGAAATGCAGTTCTTTTTAAAAACATCATCTTAAGCTTCCGCAACTTGCATGATGTTAATCAGTTCGGTATACTCCTTGTAGCGGTCATGACGATAGTTGTGTGCGGATTGCACCGTGTTTGATTGAAAGGTAGAGAGAGTTTTCTCGATCTTCTGCTCATCTGTGGTTACCTTACCACAGAGATGAAGACTTATACAAATTCTGTGCAATGCAGAATTGTACTCCCCCACATTCTTGTAGTCAGCAAAACGTAGTCGATTCCATTCTTGCTCTGCTCGAGGAGGAATAGTGTACTTCAACTTCTCTAATCGCTTCTTCAGTGCGGTCCATAGAGCTAGTGCGTTCTTTTCTGCCATATACTCATTCTTGAGCGTTAGGCATAGATGGTGTCTGAGGAAATAAAGTGCTTGATTATTCTCCTTTGTAGTTGGAGTGGCGTCCTTCAAGGTGCCAAGTGTAATAGCAGCATAGAGCTTCTTGGCACTAAGTATGATTTCAAGCACTAAGTATGATTTCGACATCTGATGCCCATGTTAGGTAATTATGGCCATGCTAGGCCAGCTCTTCGAACTCCCGATTCGTAATGCTAGTCATCTACATATTCATGCAAAAAGTGCATAAGATTACTGCTGGTAACTTGTATAAAATGGTTACAAAAATTCTCATAATGTTCCCGTATTTTTCTATGTATTTTTCATAATTTACAACTATTTTCAGTGATTAAAAGCAATATAAACAGTCACAAATAATCAAAATAGTTAATATAGTAAATAAATTACATAGAAATAATAGTAACAAAGTTAAACATGCTTCAAATGCTAAAAACCGATTCAAAAGATGAATTCCCGAGACCTTTTTTTGCTGGAAAATGATTTTTCGATGAATTCTGCAATTTTCAGGGGTTAAAATGTGAAATTTTAGTTCTGAGAAAATTTTACTTGTAATTTTTAGATTTCCCGAGGGGTTTTTCGCAAAATTTCCTTATTCACGAAAGAATCTCGTATTTTTAAGAATGTTAGGGGCCTTTTTGCAAAATCACCATTTTTCTTGGGATTTCTTTTCCCGGTTGGGCCTTCCTTTCAGCCCATCCGACCTTTTCCCCCGGCCAAAAGGCCCTACGACCGGCTTCAAGGGGGGGGGGCGACATCACGGGGTAGGGTTTCCCTACCCCGGTGCTTTCTGGTGGCCGCGGTGGCTCCAATGGAGCCTGCGGTGGCGGCCGGGGCCGGCGTAGGGCAGCGGCGCTACTACGGGCGAGCGCGTGGGGGCCGGGCCATGGTGGCTTCAAGCCGGTCATGGTGGCAGGTAGGCGGTGCCACGGGCGGTCTTGGCGGCTTTGAGCCGGCCATGGCGCCGACCGCTGTCCACTTCTTCGTCCCCCCGCCTCTTTTTCTCTTTCTCTCAAGCCGTTGGCCGACGGTCATGCGGGGCTCGGCGGAGGCGCCATGGCGCACGCGGGCCTGGGATGGGGAGTTTCGTGCGGGCGACCATCCATGGCCCTACCGCAGTTCAAAGCGGTTGTGGGCGTGGGCGGCGCCATCCCCCATCCCTTCTTCTCTATGATGCTTGGGTGACCGGTGGCGCCATGCGGGAGGAGGCGGTGCATGTGAGCACACGGCACCGAGCTAGCGTCGGGCCGTGGCGGCAGCTCGGTCGGTGCCGTGCGTGGCGCCGAGTCGGTAGCGGGTGGCGGCGGCGGTGGCGCCTATGCGTAAGCGGCACATGGCTTTGGGCCGTGCATGCCGGCTCCGCGTTCACCTTTTTTACTGTTTATACGACACATACTGTTCATGCGATGCAATTGTCGTTCATGCAATTATCGATCGGGTTGGCCGGCGATTTCAAGTCGGCTCACGGTAGATTAGAACGTATTTGCGATTTTCAATCTACGGTGCAGTCAACAACCACCTTTTCATGCAATCTACCGATCGACATTTGTCGACGATTTCAAGTCGACTCGCGGTAAATTAGAGCGGATTTGCACCGTAGATTACAATCTAGAAAGCCAATTTTGCAGAATTGAAAGCAATTTAGAAAAAAAAACTATTCGATCTACGAGCGTCATTCATCGACGGTTACCTTTCGATCCACGGAGAGTCGATTGTGCTGATAACGTGTTGAGGAACCGTTGTTGGCGAGTTCAGTCCGAACGATTACCTCGTAGACAAACTCATAATCGTAAGAACAATGCAAGAACGGAATAGTAGATTGAAACAGAGATATTAGAGAACTTCATGCTTCTCTTTATTGCTCTTCTGTAATCGAATACAATATTGAGGGTCCTCTTTTTTATATAGGCAACTGAGTGAATAAAGAGCCCACCTGGACAAGTACTCTTCGGTTCTGGATCCGATTTCTTAACAGTTTTGTGGAACATGTGTATCACCTCACCGCGATGTATTACTGACAGGTAGTAAACCACGGCAGCTGCACGCGCAACGGAAATTATATGATGTTCCCATGAATGAACTGATCGATCACCGTCAGAGCCCAAAAGCGACCAAAAGAAGGCTGCCTAACCCTATCTCCAAACCTTACTACTTGGACCTTCTTACCAACGGTTTCCAAGTCTCGCGTGCCAGCCATGTAATACGACGTACGACGGCCCGTCGTCTCTGATCTGATCTGATCTGATCTGATCTGATCGATGCTCGTACGGTCGCCGTCGTCGGCGATTTGAACCAGTAATTAACAATGTTTAACCAGTCTCTGCATGCTATTGCCTGTGCTGTCTTTGTTTAATCATGGCTTCCGAGAACCTACTCGACATGTTTAACTACCCTACCGTGCTAGCACCGGGGAATTAGCGGGGCTTGACCAAATTAAATCACGCCGCATGGATCCAAACGCATCCTTTGGCTCCACATACAGAATGTCCAAGCAAACCTAAAATGTCCAGAGAAGCTGTCCCCTACGTGTTGGAATTGTTATGGCCGGCATACCATGCTAGGATGTTGACGAAGGCTAAGAAGAAAGAAACAGTTTTGTACTGTTGCAATTCTCCTTCGATAGGGAAAATTAATGTCCTGTTTGGTAGAGCTTCAAATTCTCATTTATCAGATTCTGCTTCTGATTCTATAATAATCCACTTCTCTGATAATCTAAAGTCGTCTCAGGAAAGTTTTTGGCCGTTAAGTTGGCTCCAAAAACTATATGAGGGAGGTATCCCTCGACCTCCTCGAAGAAAATCACGTGTAGACAATCACCAGCATGGCAAGATACGCCGCGGGCGTCGTGTCGGCATACAACAACGTCCCCTCGGGCCAAGCAACATGGTACTCAAGTGTGTCACAAACACCGCGACCATAGGCAAACTCGAGTCCAAATGGGAAGGACCTTACATCATCACCTGCGCCACAAGGGTGGGCTCTTACTATATCGCAACACCGGAGGAATAGTTGGACTGCACGTGGAACGCAAAGAGCCTCTGCAAGTTCTATCCCTAAGCTCGTCTAATTGTAAAAACCCGGCTGCGGCCGGAGTACCGCTTCCCAGCCCAGAAAAACGGCGGAGGTATGTACAAAAGCCTATGTACAACTTTGGGCACTTCTCCCCCATTAACGAAGTAGCCCCTACAACCCAAAGGCAAACAACATGCGAACTACAGTAACAACAATGGCGGGCCGCACACCACTCGAGGATGCACCATTACTACCACCATCGACATCATGGCGCACAGCACCTGACGTGCCACCATAATAACAGCAGCGACCCGCACGCCGCTCGAGGGCCCGCACAATACACGCTTTGCTAAGCCGAAGGAGATGATGTGTTTGGACCCTTCGGGAAAAAGGCGGTTTCAGCCATGATGTAGCAGGCCTTGACCGTGAGGGGCTTCTCGTAGGGGCGGCCCATGGGCCCCAACGACCAGGCAAAGACAAAAGGCCCCAGGGGCCAAGGGCCGGAGGAGCGAATAAGGAGCCCCGAACGGTACTGAGGGTACCTTTGGAGAGTCCCCAAAGGGTGCACAAAGGTCGTCAGAAGGCCCACGAGGGCCAAGGGCTGGAGGCGCAAATAGGGGTCCGTGGACGGTACCGAAAGGTACCTTCGGGGAGGCCCCAAAGGGTGCGCGAAGGCCACTAGAAGGCCCATGAGGTCCAAGGGCCGAAGGCATGCTAAAGGCCCCGGAGAGTACCAAGTATGCCGTCGGAGAGGTCCCGAAGGGTGCGTAAAGGCCACAAGAAGAACCTTGAGGGTCGTAGGCAGGAGGCACGCTTCACCCCCCGGAGGGTACTAAGTGTACCTTGGGGGCCGAAGGGTGAGGAGAGGCTGCCAGGCTTCACATATCTAGGGGCGAGGAGGCCCCACGGATCCTGCCCGAGGCCACCTCGTGAGCACCGAATGGTGTCCAAAGCCCCTCGACCCGGGACACCCCGCACGGTGCAAGGAGGAGAAGCACCAGTGGACCGGGTGTACCGACCGGATGGACCAAGACCAGCAGAGTCCACCATGGACTGAAGGCTACGCAAAATAGAAAGAAAAACTCCGCAGCCCCTACAGGCGTAGGGTCTTTGTAGGGTTAAAACTATAATCTCATATACTCTAGTTGGAAGACTATAAATAGCTGCCTCCCCTATGTAATCAAGGAGGACTTTTTAAGACAATTAATGCATACTAACTTCTCTCTTGACATTGGTCCCCTCTCTCGAGGATCCCCTGGTTCCCATCGTGGCAACCGTGGTCCCCTTTTCTTTACTGTCTGAGTTCTGTTGTTACGACATATAGTACTCAATGTTTGGAGTAAAAAAACTGACATAACCTATAAATATTATGAGGTGGACAAGCTTTCACAGATCCAATACCTCTTTTCTTTTCTTCCCCACAAAATAAGGGCTTTATAGCCATGATTAAAACAAGATTCAAATCTATGTGCAATAACATGATGCTGCACTTTCACTTGAAAAGAAATTAGGATGCAGAACTGAGGAAAAGTAATCTGTTTAGTAAGGATGATGTAGAAATTAACAATTGGGCTAAAAAAACCTAATTAGGCTAGCATCCTGTGGCGAACTATTTCTTGATTACTGCAGATGACAAAACTCAGAATGACAAAACAATCTTGATTACTGTAGATGACAAAACTAAACTCCAAAGCTATACTAGTTCAGGCTGCATGAAACCAAACAAAACATTCACAGATTCACATATGCAAGAAAAAAAAATCATCAATCACTTCGTTTCATGGTACTCATAATGGTCAAACGTTGATGCTATGCTTTCTTTAACATCCACTGATAAAGAATTTTCTGGCAATTACATGATAGTTTGCCTACTACATTTACAGATATACACACAAAGAGGAAGATTCACAAATGATATTTTGCCTAATACATTCATAGATATACACACGAACATGAAGATTCACATATGATATTTTGCCTACTACATTCACATATTTTAAAAATGAGGGTAGGCGGCGAAGAGGAAGGCCACAAAGGGAGGAGTAGGGAGGGCAAGGGGATGACGGGCTTACCTTCAGAGGAGCCGGCCGGTGGTGCTCCGAAAATGGCAACAACGAAGAAGGTGTGGAACGGCGGCCTCTAGGGTTTTTGGGGTCGACGGCTGTCGTGTGCTCGCAACAGCGCACTCCATGGCCAACAGAGGCGCAGTTGAGGACCGACTGGGGTGCACACGGGTGCCGACTGGGGCACAGACGTGGGCCGGAGGCGACGCACAAGGGACCCGGCAGGGGTGCACACGGGGATCGGTTGGGGCGCAAACGTGGGCCGGAGGCGGCGCACAAGGGACCCGATGTGGAGATCGCCCCATCACGAGAGCATAAGGAAGAGATTATTACGCGAGGGGAGATACGAAGGGGTACGGTATGGGGCATCTCGCGGTGGGATCTCCGAGCGGGTATGTCGATGGCATTTGCGGGTAAATAGAATCAACTTCAAGGAGTATTTTCGCTTCCACATGGTTGGCTTTCCACGAGAATTTACGGAAATGTTGCTCCTAGTTGCTAGTTCATTTTCGAGACAGCTCCTCGCAATAAGCGGAATCTGGTTGTTTTGAGAATTTGGGTGTTTGGTACAGCTCCACGAGATCAAACGAGAATCTAGGAATAGGAATTGCACCAAACAAGGTCTAAGTCTGATATTACGTTGTGCATTATTGTCCATTTGCCGAACGAGAGGCTAGGAATGAGTTGTACCAAACATAGCGTAAATATGATATTACATAGTGCGTTATTGTCCATTTGCAGATATTCTGCACGATTTGGGAGACACCAGAAAACTAGCTTTCTTTCGTACGTCGTGTCAAAGTTGTAATAGACGTCCTCCATGTTGTCACGATTAGTCTACTTGGTACTTTACCAAGTAAACCAGACATTCGTTTTAATCGAGTCAAATTCCGCGTGTTGTCTATCGTGGTCTCTAGAAGCTCAAAATAGACATGGGCCCTTGAGCTCCATTCCGACCTCATTATGGTATGTTTGTATCTCGGTTTTCAATAAGAAAATTCCCGAATCAGGTATTACATTACTCATGAATAGGATTACAATCATGGCATTAATCCAAGTGTATCTTTGTCTACCCGCTACAGCCTCTTTAGCACAGATACGAGCAGCCTCATTATCAAAACGGCTAGCATAAACAACATATGGAAAAACACAAAATTCCTATTGAGCTCCTGGACCTCATTAAGGATGTAAAACAATTCCGATCTGTGGAAATTACAAGTTTTCCACAAATGGACGAGGTTTTGGCGACCACTTTCAATCAGCAAGTCGTTGACCTATTGCAACATCCGTTTTCGGTAAAATGAACAGTAATTTCAAAATTTGGTTGTTAGTTTGAAAAGTTTTCAATTTTTTTATTTTATTTGTTGTAAAATTTAATTTAAATTGGTGTTCTATTTTGAAGCTTTAAAAATAAAAATAATCACCTGGATTTTATCGGTTTTTATTTAAAGTTTAAATTGTGTTTCTGAAGGGAAAACATTTTGACTGGCTAAAATAAACTTCAAAAAAATTCAAAACTATTTTATTTGATCTATTCAAGTTCCAAAGTATTTTATATAATTTTTGAATTTATTTATTTTCTGAATTTTTTTATTCCCTTTCCTTTTTACTTTCTCTCTCCTCCCTTTTTGCTGGCCATCTTCCTGAACATGAATTTCTTGCTTTCTCTCTCCCCATGCTGACAGCCCCGAGCCCCGTGCCCCACCCCGCCCCTCACCACTGCTACCTCGAGCCCCTTGTCGGCATTCCCGCCGCGCCGCTCGGCCCCTGCCCGGCACGCCGCCCACGTCCCCCGCTTCTCCGCCCCCACCCTCGGACGCGCCGCCCGACGCCGCTGGCTTTGCCCAGCTGCTGCCGCTGTAGTACTGCTCCCTCCTCCCTTGCTTCCTCTACGTAAAAACCGAGCATCATTATGCTCCCTTTCTCCAGCTCCTTCCTTCCCTCTCCCTCCCTCTCTTCTTCCTCCCCCAAGCTACACCACCACCAGCCACTACCGTGAGCTCCACCTCCATTTATCCCCTTGTGTTGCTCCCTCTCTCCTCCATTTCTCCCCCAACAGAAGCCCCTGGAGCTCCCCACCAGCAGCTCTCCTCCCCCCATTCTTTCCCCAGCCGAGCTCCACGCCCAGCACCAGCTCCCCCCATGCTGCTCCTGTCCAGTTGATCGGCAGCCCCATGCCCGGCGCTGTCGCCCCCCATGCCGACCAGCAGCTCCCAGCCGTGCGTGCCCCCATGCCGACCTCCAGCTCTCCATCTCTTCCCCCTCCAAACCAGCCGGCCTCCTCCTGTGCACGTTGCAAGCCACTGCTAACTACATGCAACACTCACGACTAGATAATGGAGCTCATGCACGAACTCATGCAGCAAGCTTCTCCACCTCCACTCTCCCTCCACGGTCATTCATTTTCCAAGCCGACCGCATCGCGGCGTGCCCCTCGGCTTCCCCTTTCTATCTCTGAAATTCACCGCTCTCTTTCGCCGCAACCAAAATTTTTTCCGCCGGCGGCCGAACCACTTTATGTAGTCGTTTTCGACGCCGTCTTTGATCCCCAGCGATGTCGTCACTGCCGTTAGCTTCACCTCATGATGCTCTACGTTGTGCTACCTTCCTTTTCTCCGAAGCATCGTCATTTCACCGGCGCCACAATTCCCCGTGCACTGTTTTGCGCGCTGCTGCAGCGCTGGACCTCCGCCGGCGACGCAACAACCACCATTGGGTCCGTCTCACTCCCGGGATTCCATTTTGCTAGTTCGTCGGTCGCCCCTCCCTTCCCCTCGCCGGCTCTATCATTTTTGCCCTAATTAGCACTATTCATGTCTAATGATTTTCTATATTTTATGTGAAGGTAAACTTCCGGATATTTGTTCTCCTTCATACAAAATATGATTCCATCGATTCTTAGTTCTAAATTCAGCTCTTTTCTTTTGCTACTAATTTTGTAATTTTTGGATTTGTTGTATTTTTTTTGCTCTTTTCGTACGTGTAGATTTTGGCTTCTCGAAAGAATTATTGGAACTGTCTGCTGAAGCACTTCAAACCTTCAACGAAGGCGAGTCAATACTTTGATCATTTTGAACTTATTTTATGCAAATTATGTTCTTTTAAAATAGCAAATTGCATGCTTTAATTTCTTATGCAAATGTATGTTAAATGATCCTAAGGTAGTTAAATGCCAACTTGATTATCAGATAATTATTATGTCTTATCCTTGATAATTGAATCCCCTAATCCTTGTCACCATAGTAATTATATGGTAACCTACTAGTTACAGTCTGTACTAAAACGTCATGCTAGCCTTACTTGAGTACAGGGTAAATGACTGAAATAATTGAGTTAATTTGTTTTACACTTCCTAAAACCCTAAAACTTGCTAATGCCACATTTGGGCGGATGGTAGGAGTGGTGGGTGCCGTCGTGCACGAGAGTGGATGGTATGTGGTATGAACTGTCTGATGGATTAAGGACTTAATCTTGTCATGTTCTCCTGTGTAAAATAAGTACAACCACAAGTCTGCAAAGTGCAACTTGGCTTAGTAAATCAATAAACCCTGAATGTCATCTCGCTGGATGGAGAGAGGAAGCGTGCAAGCGGCAATATGTGTTCCGTCTTGAAAGGGACACCGCGGTAGGGTGAAGTTACCAACTGCGCTAGTCGTTGTGGCCGGGGCCAGCGGCGCTAGTCGTTGTGGTGAACATTCTGCACAACTTATGGGTGTGACCCATATGGGTGAGATGACAGAAGGGAGGAGGTAGTTTGAAAAGTTACTGTGACAAGCGCATAACTACATGACTACAGAATCATGTGAGGTAACGAGTATGATTGTCTCTTATGGGTACAGTATACAAACTCTACAGAGTCAAAACTATTTAAACAGTCACGCCTACGGTCATAAGCGGACATGGGAACTTAACTTGAGTTAGTTCTTTTTCAAAAAAAAACCTTGGTGGGTGGTATGAAAACTAGGTCGGCTCATCTAGCCTGAGGTTTGGTGTTTCCCTGGATCGTCGTATCCAGTATTGTTAATGTATGGAGGTAGCTCCAATCAAACTAAGCATTTTGTAGAGTCTCCGATGGAGGGAATATCTACTGTTATTTAATATTGCAATTACTTCCTTTAATAAAATGCAATTTGTTTAAAATGTTAAGTCTTAGGAATTTGTAAATATGATATTCATAAATGTTGCTTTGCGCAAATAAAAGAACCCGAGTCATCCTTGTTTAGTCTTGCATATTTATTATTGCATCTGTTGTGTTGGCTCGCGAACACGGTAGTTGTGCTCACTCTCGCTCTTTTCCCCAAACCCACAGAATCCACTGAGCAGGACGAATACGCCTACTATGAGGACCAAGGATCCGACGGTCAAAACCAAGGCAAGGAGTAGTTTGTTTCGTAGGTTATGGTTCGCCACAATTTAGCTGGATCCACCGGTGCTTGCGTACGGCCAATATTAACCAAGTCCTTTGCTAATATCGGTTGTATACAAAGCACCACAGTCACTTGCCTGTGGAGAGTCGTGTTGCCCCTTTTGCTTCCGCGCTTATTTCTGTACTTTATGTAATGAACTTATTTGGCCTGGTCGGCCCCTGTTGTAAACTTGACCCGACGTGGTCTATTTAACTCTGATGATTGTAATATTATGTTTGGTTAGTCAACGATGTGTATGAAATGATTCAGTGATGTATACTGTGAGCGCTACCTACTGATCCAGGAAGTAACATAGGATAATCATAGAGGATTCTGGATTAAGGAAATCCAGGTCCGACACCTACCAATCCACGGCTAGGCGCGCCCATCACGAATAGCAAAGGCTGGATTTGCTGTACCAAATGATGACAAGGCTGTTTTGGTTTTTTTTAGATAATAGAAGAGAATAACTCTCTTGGCCTCCACATCAAGGATGTACACAACCTAATTTATTACAGAGTTTAAAGGACCAACAGGATCCCAAGAATTAAACGTGACTCAAATCCTTACAACCAAAAATGATTGAAAATTAAACTTAATCATTACAAATCCTGTGAGTAGACCGTCACCCATGAATGTTAATGATTTGCTTCGCCACAAACTCCAACCTGACGCTTTTGGCCAATATGGATTCCTTCTGGACCAGTTTATACAAAATTACCTAAGCACTCAGCCAGTGCCCACTCAATAAGATAACTTGCAAGGGATTAGTGATACTCTTTTTATCAAAAATAACATTATTCCGACATAACCAAATAGACCAACATAACACACTAGCTCCCACTAGGAGTTGTGCCTTTAAAGTTTTTGGAATACCAGTTAACCAATTCCCAGACATATTGGCTATACTCGTAGGAGGAGGTAAATTAAACACACATTTAACAGCCCACCAGGCAAGACGTGAAAAGGGGCAATCGATAAAAAGATGCTGAATTGTTTCCTCATTATTACGAAACAACATTTTTTGCTACCCTTCTATTTTCTTTTGAGCAGATTATCTTTATTTAGTACTACCCCTCTTTTGATATACCAGAGGAATATTTTAGCTTTTAATGGAATTTTAATTAACCAAAAAAATTCTTAATGGGGGCTTGATAATTTCCAATTAGTGCCACGTAAAAAGATTGTGCCAAAAAAAGTACAGGCTTATTTAAATTCCATCTGAAAATATCTTTTTGAGAACTCAATTTTTAATTGGTAATTCTCCGAATTAACTCATTCCAAGCTTGTAACTTAGGCCTAATAATAGGTCTTTGAAAAGAAATATTTAAAGGAACCGATCTCAGAATATTCGCCACTAGATCATCTTTTTTTCTCACCACATTAGAAACGATTGGATATTAACTTTTCAAGATAGAATCTCCTAACCAAACATCTTCTTAGAACCTAGTTTGCATTCCATTTTCAATCTGGTTCATTTTTAATCAATAATGAACCAAAGCAAAAAAGTGTTCTTTAATTTTCATTCGACCCAACCAGAAATAGGAACTCCTCGACTTGTTAACCTCCTGTGAAAGACTCTTCTCCCCCCAAATATTTTCTTGTGAGTAAAGTTTGCCATACCCATTTTTCATTTAGCAATTTAAACAGTCATTTCCCTAGTAAATTTTTATTTTTTATGTCTAAGTTCTAAATGTCTAGACCGCTCTGTTCTTTGGGTGTACACAATAAACTCCATTTAGCAAGCTTATTTTTTTTTTATGATTATCACTCTACCAGAAAAATCGAGATCTATAAAAGTATAGTCTTTTGAGAACCTTTCTAGGAATCTCAAAAAGATAACATAAACATGGACATACTACTTAGCACTGAGTTAATAAGTACTAAACGACCACCAACAGACATATTTTTCCTTTCCAACTGCTGAGTTTCTTTTCAACTCTATCTTCAACCCCCTTTCGAATCACAATTCCTTAATTTTTTAAAGTGAATTGGAATACCTAAGTACCTGAAAGGGAAGACACCAATTTCACAACCAAATAACTGAGTATATTGCCGTTCAACTTCTTTGGCAGTGCCAAAACAAAAAATCTCACTCTTGTGGAAGTTAATCTTTAAACCTGATAATTGTCCAAATACACATAAAATAAGTTTAAGATTTTTTGTTTGTTCTATATAATTATTCAAAAAGAGAATTGTGTCATCAACATACTGCAATATTGACAATCCATCATCAATCAAGTGAGGAACTACCACCGATATGAAACCTTCTACTTTAGCTCTTGAAATAAAGATGGCAAGCATGTCAACAACAAAATTAAAAAGAATTAGGAACATAGGATCACCTTGCCTAAGACCCTTCTGTGTTTGAAAAAAGGAACCAAGATCATCATTGACTTTGATTCCAACACTCCCTCATTTAACGAAACTTTCCACCCAGGAGCACCGCTTAGTGAAAAGCCTTTCATCCTCAAAGTTTGGAGTAAAAACGACTATTTTATTTTATCGTAAGATTTCTCAAAATCAACCTTGAACACTATCCCATCCAAAAAATTTATGTAGCTCATGGATGGTTTCATGTAGGATAACAACTCCATCAAGAATAAATCTCCCTTGTATAAATACCACTGGGATGATCTAACAATCTTATGAGCAACACCAGTGATTCTATTAGTGGCTACTTTAGTAAACACTTCAAACTAATATTTAGAACACAAATAGGTATGTACTGTTGTATTTGCTTACCATCCACTTTTTTGGGAAGCAATGTAATGATCCCAAAATTAAAGCTAAAAAGAGGCAAAGAGCAACTATGAAAATCATGAAACATGACCACCATGTCATTTTTAATGATTTCCCAAAGCACGTGATAAAACTCAGCTGGGAAACCATCTAGCCCAGGTGTTTTGTTATGTTCCATTTTGAAAAATTGCTTCTTTCACCTCCTTCTCAGTGAGCGGTTATGTATGAAGATTGTTTTCAGCATCCAAAACTTGGGGTATATCATTCTGAAAAGCATCAATCATGGATAAATAATTAACTTCAGATGGTCCAAAAAGACATTTATAATACTTGGTGATATATACATCGCCCCGAATTATTCCCTCCTCTTGTTCGAGCTAAAAGGTCTTTGTCTTCTATGTTTGCCATTCGCAATCAAATGAAAGAAATGTGTATTTTTGTCTCCCTCCAAAAGAAACTTCGCTTTGGACCTTTAGTACCATTTAATTTCTTTTTCTCTTAAAAGTTGTGTCAATCTCTCATTAGCAAATCTTTTAAGACTAAGGTTTTCATTAGACAAATTCAAAAGCTCAGCTGTTTTATCTAACACATCAATTATCAAGTTGAGGTCTATCTTTTCCTCTTTATAAGTTCCACTTGTATGTTTAGCCCAACCGCGAAGAAATTGTCTAAGAGATCTTACCTTACATTGCAAAATCTGTAAGGCGGAACTACCTCTATTTTTCTTATTCCACACATCAGGGCAGAACTACCTCTATTTTTCTTATTCCACACATCAGTCACCAACTCCCTAAATCTCTCCCTACACAACCAGCCTAATTCAAATTTAAATAAATGTTGATTCTTGCTATAAGAGGTCACTCCTATATTTAAGAGCAACAATGTATGATCAGATAGAGACCTTTCAAGAGCTTTGACTGTGACCAGTGAAAATTTTTGCTCTCAGTATGTGCTCATTAACACTCTGTCCAGTTTTTAAAGGTTGGGTTATCCAACAAGTTGGCCCAAGTATACTGTCTACCAGATAAATCAATTTCCCTTAAATCCAAATTATTAATCACAACATTAAACAAGAAAGGCCATCTAGCATCAAAATTATCATTATTTTTTCGCCCGTATGCCTGATGATATTAAAATCACCCCAACTAAAATAGGAAGTGACTCTTTCCTACAAGGATGAACCAGTTCAGTGAGGAACTTCTCCTTGAATTGAGTTTGAGCTGCACCATAAACAGCCACAACAGCCCATTGAAAATTATCATTTCTATTTTTTAAATAAAACTTTACATAGAAAACCCCAGCATCTATAGAACCAATATTTAACAAAAACTCGAGGGTCTACCCCTAACAAGATACGCCCAGACCGTCCTTGTGGCGAATAAATATGCCACAAAAAGTTCCGTCCACCACAAAGATGATTTAGCCTAGACACTGAAAAGTTTTTTGTACCAGTTTCAAGAATAGACACAAAATCTAATTGTTGCTCCTTAACTGCTTCACAAATGTAACGATGTTTAGCCATGTCTCCCAGACCTCTGCTATTCCAAAAAATACCTTTCATTTAGTTTTACTTTAATTGACTTGTTATGAGAGCTTTTATCTTTCTTCTTTTCGTAGTTGGATGTCCTCTTTTTATTTCTTACTAATGCAAAATTAGAGTGATGGTCCTCCAAAAATTCATCATCTAAATCATTACATAACTGATTAAGGGCTGAGATATCAATGCAATCCTGACCCTGATCCTCCAACTCCTTAGCTTCTACAATTCCATTATTTTTTTAGCCTTCTAACTTCAAGATTCTTAATACTTTTAAAAGTACTATCAATATGGGCACTATCATCTCCTAATGAAATTCCAATGCTAGCTAGCAATTTTTTCAATAACTTGCTCATCAGAAAAAGACAAAATTGAAATCATATTACTAGACTTACTTGGATCAAGTGCGAGATTACGAATTCCCTCACGCCGCACAGTCTTCTTGAGCACATCCTCATCACCTAACTGCTAATTCTTGATTCGTTCACTTTGCCTATGCTCCACCATATCATTCACAGAAATCAGCGTCGGTCAAAGAGCCCCTGCTGATTTTGTCATTCGAATGACCACCTTGCTGCCCATCACCGCCTCAACAGGTGAAACGACAACCTCGTCAGCATCCACCTTAGCAGCATCGCCTGTCACCATGACAGGCGAGGGAACGACTATTTTAGTGGCAACCTCGACCACCCCAACAACATCCACCTTGATAACACAACCCGGCACCACTGCCGCAAGCGAGATGACAATTCTGTCCATGGAAGCATCGCCCAACACCACAGCAGGTGAGGTAATAACTGGCCGCATGGGACTGTCCTCTGAATCAATCGGCTCTTCCTAAACCGCTACACCATCCGCCACCAAACTTTCACTCGGCGTCGCCACAGCATCATTTGCATCAGCCTTCTGCTCGAAGGGCAAACAAGACTTGGTAACAGCCGGAATATGCCCCTGAAAGCTCAAAATGATTGCATCGTCTCGTGCAACATCCTTTAGCTCCTTTCTGACCGCCCTCGGTGTTACCCAGACAACATCCGATGCCGAAATCCCCAAAGTAGACCCCTTAGAAATTGAAGTAGACTGTCCCTTGCGGTTCTAAAAATAGTTGATTTAATATCCAAGTTATTCTTCAATCTCTTAGCATCTATATCTTGTAACTCAACATTTTTGTCCCTACCCCGAATTGTCCTCCGCATCATGATCCTCTCTCCGATCAATGTCTTCATCAACAAAATCCATTGCAATATATTCGATTGTGAAAAAAATATCATAGACAAATTCACCAACCACAATCTAAACACTAGAAGGTATAGCATCTAATCCAGAACTTCCACCAGAATACGAACCAAGTCATTCTTACAGACCTTATCCATGTCTACTCTCATTGATGTGCCAATGATCGACCCTGTAGCACAAAGGCTTAGGAAGTCACGGACTTCAAAAGGCACTCCTGGAAGCTGAACCCACACCTTCTGAAGCTGGTACTTAGGCTTAGGTTTCACATTCCATTCAGTAAATTGCAACACCACCTTATGCTCCTTCACATGCACGTCACCAATAGCAGCCATACGAAGCATATCAAGCCTAGTTGGGAAATGAACCAAAAACGCATTTTCACCCCGTACCTCCACCTGTGGCTGCCAATTCATTGGAATTAGTCTTCGCAGTTCGGCAATCAAATGGTCTTCAGAAAGTTTATCACCAATGATTCGAACGAGCCCCGTCTTATTATTTTCTTTATTCACCTTCTTCATCCCAAAGGATGGGATTTGGTAAAACCCCAATCCATCAGCACCGAATCCACACAAATTAGCAATAGGTCTCGGCATTAGCAACAATGGGGACTTATTTGCCAGATGGTCAGTGCCCTCACAAATATCACACATTAAGTTTGCTTTGAAGCTGGCAATTCCATGTCCCTTTCCTTTACATTCAAAGCAAATTAAGTTGTAAACCACACCTGCGAAACTAGTGTTGACATGAGGATGATTTCCCCCACCGAACCGGCCACGTCCCTGACCTCTGAAATTGCCAACTCTGAACCTCCCGCGGTCATTGTCGACCACCAGAGGTTGACACTAATTAGCTGACGAATTTTCGCCAAAACCAACGATCGGGAAGCCTCCCTGCCCGCCAATAGCATCACCAGGCCCAGCAGCCTAGCCACCAGCCCCACCATTGACAGAGAACTGTCCACTAGCACCGCCATTGTCCGGGCATTGTCCACTGCTGAATCGGGCAAATGGCACAGCCGCTAGAAATTTGTTTAGGGTTAGGCCGAGCTGCTCTCCAATTCTGCTGAAACAACCTTCGTAGCCAGGGTAATCCCTTCTTGTGGGCATGTTCTGAACCGGTTAATGCTGAAGGCAAACATGCTACCGAAGAGCCTGGCCTATTGATCGTAAAGTCAGATGTGTTTTGAACGGGCAGAAATTTCGTCGTAACTACCACGCGATTACAGTGGCACTCTAGTTGAAACGGATTACGTTGGCGAGCTCGATCGATTGTGTCACCCACAGTCACCGGAGGCGATAAGTGAGGAGGCAGAACATGCCCCTACCATGGCCAGCCAACATCAGCACGCTGCACACTCCGGCCCTGCGAGATCCCCTCCTTGCTTAGATCTGCTGGAGAATACCCCGCTGCAATGGCATCACCAAATAGCAGGTCTTCTGAGGTTTTCGATGAAGATCTTTGGCCCAATTCTCCCCTACCACCAGCCTGCATGGATCTGCAAAAGCTAGATGAGATGGAAGATTGTGCTCCATTACCTTGATATGATTTCGGAATGTCATCGGTAGGTTTGGCCGACTGATTTACGTTCTTCGATTCAGCTGCTACCAGGGGCAGAGCCCAATACGTCCACCCAGTGTCACAGGATACCGGGTCCAAAAAAAATTAGTGGAGATCAACTCTTTAGTACCATGTGTTCACCCCAACCAAAAAAAATCTGCACCCAGGCCACTTCCAGCCCACGCGCGGACGCGCCCGACTCCACGCCACGCGGCCCACACCCCTTGGCACGGCTCCTTCGCTAGTGCTGATTGCACGCACAGTAGGCCCAGTGCCACCACCTACCAGCAGGCCTAGCGTCGCATGGCCCACGGCTCCACACGCTAGCACTAGCTGGCGTAGCGTAGCTAGCTGGCACTAGCAGGTTGTAGGCCCACGCGGCCAGCCAGCCACGCGATGTCCACGAAAACACCCACGGCCCCACACTCCTTCGCTGATTCACTCGGTGCTACAGCGCTGCCTTCTATTGCGTGTTGCGTGTTAGTGTGCAGTGTGTAGTCGTGTAGAGCCGAGACCAAGAGACCGAGAACACAAAAATCCACCGCCTCTCCGACTCTCTGTCTCGCATCGATCGCCTGGACGCAGGATGCCGCCAACCGGCGCCTGACCGGAGACCTTGCCGGCCACCTCGACGCCCTCATTCGCTGGCCATCGGAGCTTCTTCTGGTCGCCGGCGTTAGGTATTAATTCTTGTTCTAATTTCCCCCGATTCTTCCAATTTCTTTCAAGAATGGAGATTTTCAACTCAATGAATTATGATTGTTGTTTTCTTCATCAAATGTTAGGGTTATAACTTATGAACTTGAAATTTAGGATTTTAAATTGAATCGTGACCTGTGATCGCAGGCAAAAATCGCATGTGATCGTGACCCGTGTGCAATATCTATTGACATTTGTGCCCAACTAATGTTAAGTAAGTAAAAGCACCTATCCACACGTATGTTTGATGCTTGTAATTTATTATTCTTGCTGTTGAACATGGCAATTGAGTAATTGACAATATCTAATTGAGGTTTCAAATAATCATGGAAATGGCATGCAAATTTATGGAAAAGTTTTGAAGAGAAAAGCACCCCATAGCACTATTAATGCTAGGAATTCACCTACAAAAGTTATCAATTGGGAAGAGGAAATTCAATTTAATCCAGGCAAAAGAAAAATGATAGATGACTACCAACCTAATCAAAAAGATGTGATAAGAAGAAAGTACTTGGATAATGGGCCTTGTCAACCTCGTACTTATGATTTTCCATGTACACACTTTGGGGATAAAAACAGAAGGTTTAATCCTGAATGGTTTGATGAGTTTGAGAGTTGGCTTGGATATAGTGAGTCCAAAGATAGAGTATATTACTTTTGTTGTTTCTTATTTAGGGGCCGCAACAAGAAAGAAGCTGGGTATGAGGCATTTGTTATAAATAGTTGGAATGGTTGGAACAAGAAAGCTAGACTAAAAGAGCATGTAGGTGGTGTGAATAGCGTTCACAACCAAGCACTGAAAAATTATGATGATTTGTTAAAAAGAGAACAATACATTGATGTTGCTATCTATACACAAAATGAAGCTTTGAATGTTGCTTATTTTACTAAACTAAATGCATCAATTAACGTTGCTAGAGTGTTATTGAAGCAAGGATTGCCTTCCTGAGGCCATGCTGTAGGTAATTATCTTATGATGTCCTACAATAAAGGAAACTTCTTAGAATTTTATGAGTTCTTAGCAGAACATGATCCATCTTTAGGTAAGGTGGTGGGTAAAAATGCTGCAGGTAATTGTCTTATGGTGTCTCCTCCCATCCAGAAGGAGATTGTCCATTGTTGTGCAAAGGACATATTGCATTCTATTCTCAAAGAAATTGGACATGATGTGTTTTGCTTGCTTGTTGATGAGTCCAAAGATGTCTCTTGCAAAGAACAAATGGCAGTGGTCTTGCGGTATGTTGATAGTTGTGGAATTATAAAGGAGAGTTTTGTTAGTCTTGTTCATGTGAAAGAGATAACTTCTACCTACCTCTTCTATTGATTCTCTATTTGCATAATATAAACTAAGTTTGAAGCAAGTTAGAGGCCAAGGATATGATGGTGCTAGCAATATGCGAGGTGAGTTCAATGTCTTGCAATCATTGATCTTGAGAGAAAGTAGCACAACTTATTATGTTCATTGTTTTGCTCGCCAACTTCAATTAGTAGTTGTGGCCATTGTAAGAAAACATAAAGGCATTAGTAATTTATTTAGTATGATTTTTCTCTTGTTGAATGTGGTGGATGGATCTTCAAAGAGGAGGGACATGGTTTGAGATATCAACCACGAACAAGTGCATAAGGCTTTAGGTTGTGAGCTACATCCAACTGGGACAGGATTAAATCAAAAGCAATATCTTCAAAGACCCGGACATACTCCTTGGAGTTCTCATTATTAAACTCTTAAGAGTTTGGTTGACCTATTCCCAACAATTGTCATAGTATTAGAATTTGTGGAAGAAGACAAGGACAAAGCAAATAGAGATCAAGCACAGGGTCTAGTAGTGTACTTTTCAGTCATTTGATTTTTTTTTTCTTTTATTTGCACTCATGTTAACTATCTTGATAATCACAAACACCTTGTCACTAGCACTGCAGCGAAAGGATCTGGATATTGTGAATGCCATTAAATGTGTGAAATCAACTAGGTTACATTTGGATGAGCTTAGAAGAGATGGGTGGGAATCTGTCCTAGGTGAAGTGTATACCTTTGGTGAGAAACATGGTATTCCTAAGTTGGACATGGAAGAAACTTACGTTAATCCAAAGAAGCAACGACAAAGAACTGGAATTAACAACAAGCATCATTATGAAGTGGATTGCTTTAATGATGTTCTTGATTGGCTACTTCAAGAGCTTCATAGTTGATTCAACGAGACAACCTCTAACTTGCTTGTTTGGTCGGCCACTTTGAGTCCAAGAGACTCATTTCATTATTTCAATTTGGATAATTTGATGAGCATAGGTAAACTTTATCTCATTGATTTTGATTTTGGGGAATTGAGCGACCTTAATCATCATCTTTGCCTCTACATTGTCGATGTGCGAGCAGATGATAGATTCTCTAACATACAAACTATTGATCAAATTTCTCAAAAAAATGGTGGAGACAAGGAAACATCTTTACTATCATTTGGTTTATTGACTTTTGAAGCTAGTAGTAGTATTGCCTGTCACTACTGCCACAGTTGAGATGTGTTTTTTAGCCATGAGAATTATAAAAAATTATTTGTGCAATCGCATCAATGATGATTTCATGAGTGATAACCTAATTTGTTATGTGGAGAAACAAGAAATGAAGTTACCAATGACGCTGTGGTTCATCGTCTCATAAACTTGAAAGAACATAAATACTAAAAGGTATTGTATTTACTTTCATTTGACCATTCTACTTTTTTACTAGATAATTTAATTCATTTTGTTCTTTTTTATAGGTCATTGAGGTAGATGATGTATTTTGCCAATGTTGACTATCTTTATCCTTGATTTCGCCCTTTGTTGCTTCACTTTGCTACAATTAACAATATTATTAGTGAGTTTCTTTATATTGGTAAGCATTTTGATTGTTACTTCTTTATCATTGTACATTGCTATTGGTTATGTTGAAATATTGATGGTAAAAGTTGTTGGATAAATTACTATTTAGTACCATGTTACTTCGAAATTATATATGTTGTTATATGTACGGTGAAATGGTGAACCCCAGTC
The DNA here is from genome assembly GCA_036346395.1 of Hsuehochloa calcarea. Taxonomy (NCBI): domain Eukaryota; kingdom Viridiplantae; phylum Streptophyta; class Magnoliopsida; order Poales; family Poaceae; genus Hsuehochloa; species Hsuehochloa calcarea. Next base: position 53,312,369 of record CM070598.1, read on the forward strand.
ATTTCTATTCTAATTCCGCCCCTGAGTGGAGGGGGGTGGGGCTATAAATATCCCTCCACCTACAGCAAGGGAACCACCCTTGAGCCTTTGCTCCATCTCCTACACCTTGTGAGTATAAATTCCATCTTCTAAAGGTTGTTGAGTGCATTCAATTACATTGAGTTGAATTTGATCCTTGTGGCACTTGAGCATCATCAAGCGAAGCGTCTTTGGTTTGTTACGCTTGGAGGTTGCCACCTCCTAGACGGCTTAAAGGAGGTGCATCTGTGATCTTATCATGAAGTTTGTGAGAAGACTCGTTTGATTGTGAATGTTGGAGCTCGCCTTTCCGGAGTGGAGAAGAGCTATCACTAGGGATCGATGGGTGTGCTCGTGTGGAACTGGTTTGAATCGTTCAAGCTTTCTCAACGTGGATTAGGGAGGACCGATAAATTTTCGAGACCACGAGATAACATCGATTGTCTTCGTATTGTAGTTTATTTCTATTGCTCTTCTCTTAGTGCATTTGCATTCATAGCAAATATGTGTCTCTTGATTAGATTGTTTAGTTTCCTCTAAAGTGCTTATTGCACTTAGAAAGACTTGGTTTACTTATGCCTTAAATTGTGAAAACAAATCTCATTTCATTACTTGCTAAAACCATGATATAAGCCAAAAGTTATAAAAATCTCATATTCACCCCCCTTTAGTCGGTTATCCTTTATCCTACAACGTCACAGGTGTGCGACGGGCGACGATGATGCCACGCGACGAGCGTCGTGGTGGGGCGTCTAGACGCGTAGGTGGTGACGACTTCAGCGGCTGGGGGCAAGCTCGGGCCCAGTGCGGTTGGCGTGTAGGGTGGCGTGTCTCGTGCATCACCAACGCGAGTAACAGGGGAGTCGGAGCTACTGTGTCGTGAGCGTGACGGGCGGCGACGATGACTCGTGGCATGACGCATCAATGGTGTCGAACGTCGTATAGTGGTGCTTGGTGCGGTGGTGGGTCGCCGGCGGTGTGAGTGGAGGAATCACCCCCTCTCCCTTTTCTAGGGAGTCATTTTTGTCGCTCCACAAGGTGTTTACCTTCTGGATGCAATAGGTGCTTGGTAAGAGTTCTTGTTTAGAACTCTTGGTCTAGTGTTGATGACCTCCTCTCCTGGGGTCGTCTGTATTGATGTATTTGTGTTTCCTCTTCGATGGCTGATATATTTGTGTTCTCATGTTCTCCTTGAAATAAATAGAGGAGTTCATAGATTTTTTTTATAAATAATCTAGTTTTTTTTCTAAAATACAGTAATAATGCTACTTTTTTATTTTACAAAAATAATCATCTGTCGCTCAACCGTTGGGCAACTAGGGCTAGTCGCCCAACGGTTGAGCGACTTAACACTTATCGTCCAATGGTGTACATACATACTCTGCTAGCTGAGCGACATGTACATTAGAACAAACTATTAAGCGGCAAGTGTTCAAGTTACTCAACAGTTAAGCTACTTCGTTGAGCGACTTGAACTAGTTATCCAACAATTGAGCGATATATAATTATTTATGTAAAGTAAAAAAAAATAGTATTATTACTGTATTTTAGAATAAAAACTAAAATATTTTTTTAAAAAAAAAATCGGAGTTCGTATCTTTGATTTGAAAAGGAGTCTGGGGGAGATTTCCCCACGGTTCAACGGCAGTCTTGCACGCTAGAACCCCCTACGTGGAGAGCAACCGCCCCAGCCCCGTGCCACCCCTGAGACACGTACCCTCTTCCAGTCGAATCGGAACAGTTCCAGGCGCTTCTCCAGATAGAAATAAGAGACAGAGAGACCGTTCTGGCGGACGGAGAGAGAGTGCGCCATGGCCTCAGCGACGTTCCTGGAGGTGCTCCTCGCCATCTTCCTGCCGCCGGTCGGCGTCTTCCTGCGCTACGGCTGCGGTGTAAGTGATTACGTGCATCGACTAGCGTTTTCGTGTTTTCAGTCTCTGTCGTCTTGAAGAAAATTATGGTAGCAAACTGACTGTGTTCCTTTGTATGCGTTCCGTCGTGCTGTTTAAATCTTGCATCTGATTTGGATTTTTTTTTTTTTTGTGTAAATGCATGCGCAGGTGGAGTTCTGGATCGACCTCTTGCTGACCATACTGGGATACATACCGGGGATCATCTACGCGGTGTATGTGCTGGTGGCGTGATTAAGCTTGCAGAGCCAGCCTTTGGAAGAGCAAGTGTGCAAGAGCAACTGATGAGTACATGTGTTGGTGATGTCGTGTGTACGCACGTATGTTTTGTGGGTCTTGTGTGGTGATCAGTAGTTAGTTCAGTACTAGTCTATGGGATGACTTTCATCTTTAAGGTTGTGTAATTGGGGTGTGATGTTCCAGCATTGCTGAGGGAAAATGTTCCAGAATTGTTTGTTTCTTTTCTCTAAGACGGCATTGGTGAATAGTATGTTGTGACTTGTGTGCTTAGCATGATGCATTTGCTTATGGTTTTGTTTCACTTTCTTGTTCAAATTACCAGTCCCTCCATCTTGAAATTTCTTGTTTAACCACCGTCTGGGATGTCCGAGCCAGCCGAGCCCGATCAGGAGGTATCTGGGCCTTTCCAGGACAGTCTTCTGCAATATTCCAGCCGGAAAGGGTCGTTTTGTGCGTAGTAGGATGAAAAATGTTGGGCCCGCCCACCGAGTCCACATGAGCCTACACATCCAGCGTTTCCGTCCCAAAACGCACTGATCCATCTGTGCCGGGCTGCGACCGCGGACCGCCACAAGTTGTTGGCCCACCTCGCCGGCCGCGCGGCTCGCAAGCGCAACGCGTCTCTTTCTCCGAATCCCGTGTGCGAGGCCGCGTGCAGCACGCGCTGTCGTGCGACACCGGCAGCATTTGCGCCACGTCGAACAGCACGCGGATGGATGAGTTAAATTTAAAATTATTAGAATAATATAAAAATATAATAACATAATAATAAATTGATTAGAATAATATTTTCTTTAAAAAGCGTAGTAATAATAGATTGAACACAAAGATATAAAGGGACTTTTGGATTTTCTTTATTACTTTTCTAAAAACTGTAGTACAATGGTTGGGATTTCTTTTTTATATAATCTAGTGGGAGGATGAGGAGTCCATTATGGGTCAGATCTGTCTAGCCTGAGCCTGATTTTTTTAACACACCCTTGATCACTCATCCATCATATTCATATCTCATCAAAACTCTATAAAAACCTAGTGGAAAAAATTTAGAGAAAGTATATGAAACACGTTCTGTTGTGTTGCATGAATTGCTTCATTAAAAACCTTAGCCGAGCAACTTAGAAAAACTCGTCAAGTAAAAAAGAGTACAATCCACTCATTTTCATTTAATCTTCAGTATTTATTCTTTGGGAACTCGATCTTCATGATCAAGCTTTAATAGAGAGTTTGTGAAGATTCTCCCATGAATTTTGTAATTCTCTAAGTCTCATCATTCCAATTTCACGTATACATCTTTCAAAGTTAGACGCTAGAAGTGACTTAGTTAATAAATCTGTAAGATTTTCATATGATTTAGTATGCAATACTTTAATTTCGTTCATCCTTTGCAATTCATGAGTATATAAGAACTTGGGGTTGATATGCTTAGTGAGAGGACTCTTCACATAACCCATATGCACTTGTGCAACACAAGGTGCATTATCTTCATAGATAATAGTGGAGGTTTGTGCGGTATTTAATCCACATGATTGTTGGATGTGGTGAATCATCCGTCGAAGCCAAGAACATTCTCGTGAGGCCTCGTACAGTGCAATATGATTTCCAAGTGGTTCATCGAAGTAGATACAAGACTTTGCTTAGATGATTTTCATAATATTACAGTTCCACCACATAGGAATACATAGTCTGTTTGTGACTTGGTTGTATGCGGGTCTGACAGGTACCCGACATCTGCATAGCCAGTCATATTTAGGTATTAGTTCTTTCTATAGAACAGACCAAGGTCTTTACTTTTTGGAGGTATCGGAAGATGTCATTTATTCCCTGTCAATGCCTTTTGGTGGGTTCTGCACTATACCTTGCTAGTGGATTTACGACCAATGCAATGTTCGGTCTAATACAGTTTGCTAAATACAAAAGTGCTCCTATTGCACTCAAGTACAGAAATTCTGTTCCTAGGATTTCCTCCCCCTCTTCTTTAGGTCTTTACGGTCCTTATCTTGTTGCAAGGATCTACCGACCATTGACACTTTCGAAGGATATGTCTTTTCAAAGTCTAACCATTCTAACACTTTCTGAGTGTAGGTCGACTGATGTACTAAAATCCCTCCAGGGGTATGCTCAAGCTGCAAGCCTAGACAATATTTAGTTTTACTCAAGTCTTTCATTTCGAACTCTGACTCCAGGTAAAGCTTACTTTCTTAATATCTTTCGGGGTCCGATGATATTCAGATCATCTACATATACTGAGATTATACAGAATTCATCCTAGAATCGCCGTATAAAAACACAGGGACAATCCTCATTGTTCGTGTAGCCTTTTCTCGCATAAAAGTCGCTCAAGTGATTATACCACACTCTGCTTGATTGTTTAGTATATACAGTGACTTTCTGAGTTGCACACTATATATATTTCTATTTGCTCTGTCTTGGTTCAGGACAGGGATACCTTCAGGTACCTTCATATAAATGTCTAAAAATAAGTTTCCATAAATGTATGCAGTTACCACATCTATCAATTTTATTGCTAAATTCAAGTTTATCGTCAATGAGATTAAATATCTAAAGGTAGTTCCGCCCATGACCAGGGAATAAGTTTCTTCATAATCGACTCCTGGTCGTTGAGTGAAATCTTATGCAACGAACCTTGGTTTATGTCTTACAACTTCATTGTTTCCATTTATCTTTCAAAAAAATACTCATTTATGCTCTACGGGGTGCACATGGGGAGGCGTATAGCTTATAGGCCCAAAAACCTCTCTTTTATTCAGAGATAATAATTCTTCTTCTATTGCCTTCTTCCAATCTTCTCAATCTGATCTTTTCTTACATTCAGCGAGCAATGCAGACTCTGGATCAAGATCGATGATTATGATAATTTTTTTATAAAATAAATATCGACATTGGTTATTGTTCTATAAGATTGCCCGTGGTCACATAATTTATAGTTATTTCTTCGTGGGGTGATACTTCTAATGCTTTTACTTGCTCACTGCTGCTTCAATTGCGGGGGCAAGTCCCTTTAGTTTTTCAACTCTGATGTGTGCGCATACATCTATGTTGATGTCTCCCTCCGTGGTGATATTCAAATTCGGTATGCCTTTTACTGAAGGTTTCATACTGGTGCCAGGTCTCAACTGGCTCTCCTTCTGGTTGTGGAGAACTTTAGTGATCGACTGTGTTAAGTCCTTCTTATCCTTTTTCGCTAGGCGTCCCCGGTTACTTGGGATTTGAGGGTGGAATTCTCGTCCTTTTATTCTGAGTCCTCTGGACGGGATTGGAGGTACCTTCAATTTTATTTGGTATTTCAACCCTCTCCGGTGCATTGCGTGCAAGCACATGAGACTTGGTCACACTTTTCAAATCACTAAAGTGGTTGGGCAGTTGATTCGTGAATTTTTGCAAATTAATTATCTTCTGGACTTCTCTATTTACTTCACCAGTGCGCGAGTCATATGCATGGATTCACGTGGCTTGCCACGTTATTTCCCGATATTTTTCATTAAGAGTTGAATTTCCTCCCCTAATGACGAGAAACTATCATCATCAAATATGTTATCAACGGCGTGGGTGTTTGTAAATCTCCAATCATAAGGTCCAGATACCTGATTATGGATGTTGTCTCATAACCAACGTATATCCCAGACTTTCGGAGATGGCTCATTGCAGTTCACTACGGGGTGGTATATAGGTACATAAACCTTGCTACCAAACCTTCGTAGATGAGAGATTTTCGATACTAACACGTGCGCTAGTTGCATAGGTGAATGGATGTTATATGCCGACGGTCTAAAATTGATGAGAGTTGCTACGTGCAAGGTAGTTAGAATCGCGATCCTACTTGTAGAGTCTTACGATTCTATGAACCCACGATAGCCTGTCGATCCAAATCGCATTGTGAATCAGAATCAAGTAGAATCATAGTAGAGTCACGATCCAAAGAGTATAATCGTGTAGAATCGCATAGTAGAGTTGTGGCAGAGTCGTTTGAGCAAAAAAATGTGATTTTTTTGTAATTTTTGATATTTTTAGAGGCTAGGGTTTGCTGATATTTTGTTTTAGAGAAAATTTGTTGATATTAATTTCTGAGAATGAAACTATAAATAAACAAGGAGCATGCAAAATATTATATCAGTGTGGTAATGCTAGTACAAATGTCTATATTATGACATGAGCAATCTTGAACTTGATAATGATAAGCTATTTTTATTCCTGGAGTATGTCTAGCTGCTTTTAAGGAAAATACAAGCGTTGCAATTAGATATTGATCTACAAAAGTTGTAAACATTTCTCATATAATTGTAGTAAACTAGTCATGGTCATTGGCTATTCTCCTGTAGTTTAGAACTATATCACCCATCATGTCAGTACCATTATGTTTTTTGTTGTGCGATAAAAAGTGTTTTGTTGCTTTTTCGATTATAAGTAAGTGGTAAACCATATAAAAATTATACAAACTTATAGTATAGATGTTACATATGTGTATTTTTACAATTCCGTAGAATCGTCGATTCTACGATTCAATACTATAATTTGATCCTACCGGAGGCAAATTGATCCAACTTAGGATCTCGACTCTGACTACCTTGGCTACGTGTAGGACTGCGTGTCTCCAACATGTAGTTAGTAAATTACAATTCTGCAAGAGCGGTCAGGCAATAAATTTAATTCTTTTAATTAATGTCTCTGTTACTCCATTTTGGGTGTGGACATGTGGTACGAAATGCTCAACGGTAATTCTCATTGCCATACAATAATCATCAAATGCCTTTGAAGTAAATTCTCCGGTGTTGTCCATTCTGTAGACTTCACATGATGATCAGAGAAATTATTCTTAATTTTAATTATCTGCGAGATCATCTTTGCAAAAGTATGGTTTCTCGTAGACAAAAAACATACGCGCAACCATTTCGAAGAAGCATCGATAAGCACCATAAAGTACCTAAATGGCCCTAACAGGGGTTGTATAGGACCGCAAATATCTCACTGGATACGGTCTAGGAATGCAGAGATTTCATCCATTACTTTCATGCTAGAAGGTCTAGTAATTAGTTTCCCGATGGCACATGCGGGGCATACAAAATCTTCATGATTGTGAAAATTCTTTACATTGATATTATGTTCATGAGAATTAGTAATTATATTTCTCATCATCCTAAGACCGGGGTGGCCTAATCTATCATGCTAGAGACAGAAAAGTTTAGAGTTTCTAAAAGTCATTTTCAGGATAGTATAGGATGCAGGTACCTTAATATTAGTGTAGTATAGCCTAGATTCATATGAAGGAAGTCGTTCTAATACCCTTTTTCATTTTCTTCACGTTTTGTAATGAGCAGGTATTCCTCACTATAGTCTTCTTTAGTCTCTACATGGAGACCGTTAGCGCGAATATCTTTAAAGTTTAAGAGAGTTCTAGTCGATTCTGGGTACAACAAGACTTCTTCAATGACCAATGTTGTGCCCATCGAGAGTTAGGCCCTGTTTGGTACGGCTCTGCTCCAATTTTTTACAGCTCCAACTCCAGCTTCACTCTTGGATCCACTCCTATGAGAAGTTGGAGTAGTCTACGGAGGTGTTTGGTTAGAAAGTTAACTCCAGCTCCAGGAATGAGAAAGATCTTTGTTAAAAGACTATACTACCCTTGTTTTATTGGATGGGCGAGGGGGGTTTTATTGGATGGCATTTGGTGGGTAATTTTATCTTAATTTTAGGGGTATTTTCGTGGCTCGGATGATCGCTCTATCGGAAGCACCTTCTCATGACTACGAAAAAATGCACTCTGACCTACTCAGTTCTCAAACTCCAAATTCAATTTTTTGTTGGAGCTGGACCGTTTGGCATGGCTCCACTTACTCCAACTAAGAAGCTGGGAGTTGGAGCCATACCAAACAGGCCCTATAATTGTGGCTCTTCCTGGGCCTATTATACAAGAGTCACTGCCTGTGATTGTCGTAAGACTACTAGCATTCTTGTTGGTCGACTGAAATTTTTTTATCTCTCTCAAGATAGTATTCGTTGTGCCGTTATCTGCTAAGCTCACTTCCTCCATAGGGCGCCACACACGTTGTGGTATATAAAGTATTTATTAATATGGGGTAGGAAGCAATCCACACATTTAAATAAAATACTCCAAAATAGAACATAACTTGCTATTATTAATACGGTAAAAAGTCTTGTGACGAGGATCTAATAATCCTCATTTTATCTATTATCTATAATTCTTATTATGGGTAAATATGATGTCACATAGTCTCCAGAAGTACCCCTTATTTTTATAAGGGAGAGGCCTACCAAGTGATTGTAAGATCTTCTACAATCACCCCCCATAGTCGTAAGTCTTACTACGACTACTACCTGGTCGTAAGTCTTTCTACGACCATCACATGGTCGTAAGTCTTTCTACGATCACTACATAGTCGTAAGACCTTTTACGACTACTACCTGGTCGTAAGTTCTCCTACGACCAGGCAAACCACGACCACCGGTCGTAAGTCCTTCTACGATCACTACATAGTCGTAAGACCTTTTACGACTACTACCTGGTCGTAAGTTCTCCTACGACCAGGCAAACCACGACCACCTTATAATCAAACCTACAGGCAAGTGGGTCCAATTGATTAAGGAATCGAGCAGTGCAGCGCACTACTATTCCGCGTAGTAATAGTACTTAAATACCCCATTATCTTTGAATGATAATTGCCAGACGGCGTGGAGAAGCCAATGCGTCGGTAATTACTGCCATCATGCGCCCATTACTGGCTCAATTAAGGCGCCTCTTCCGCATGACAAAACGGCTACTCCTTCACGACTATATAAGGGCATCAGGGAGACAGAAAAAAGAGAGAGGGTCAAGGGGAAATACAAGTACTATTCTCTGTAATAGTCTTAGCTTCTTACTTGATCATAAAGAATACCACACCACACAGGATTAGGGTTATTATTCTCTCCTGAGAAGGCCTGAACAGGATTAGGGGAAATACAAGTACTATTCCCGTGGGGATCTTCCGGTAATCTCTTGTCAACATACTCTCTTTTTCCAAATCTCATGCAATCATGGCAGGAGAATGGAACGAGGAGAACTGGTTTGACTTGGCAGATTACGCAGATGTCGACATGGATGCCGGTTTCGACTACGAGCCGAGTGATGCATCCGCTGATGGTGATGTTGCCTCCGGAGATTATTCTCCAGGAAACCATCCCATTAATGGAGTTGAGGAGGGATCCTTATCCCCCACAACGATACGTCCAACAGAGGAGCCAATTCCCTCAAAGGACAAGGGTCAATCCGACCAGAACCGCACCCAGGAGGACTCACAACACGACGAGAGTTTTTCCTCCAAGTGTTCAAGTCCCCTTAAGGCGGTCCGACTTGGTGAGTCAAGTTCTGGGAGCCACCATTCCAGGACTCCACCAGCATCTAGTGATCCTCTCTCTCAGGGTAACTCCAGAGAGGTGGGATCAAGCATGCTTTCTCGCAAATTCGACCGTCTCCCGCAGATCTCATTTGCGAACGGAGACGATTATAACCGGAGTTCCCCTACGGAGGATTACTCCAAGTCGCCAGATGGTGTCTCTCGAGCACTCCTCAAGCGGGAGGCCTCGGCGCAAGTGAGAATCATCAGCGGGAGGTCTTCGTCCTTCCCTCAAATCGAGTCGACCTCATGGAGGCCGAGATAAGAACACTCCCGAAGATCACACTGCGCCCCCTCGTGGTAATGGCAAGGGCACCACCGGCGACAGAGAGAACCAACACTCTGATGAACGCGAGGGAAATCCTCGACATTCTCGCACTCCACTGAGAAGGCCTCAAAGACCTGATGAGGAGGATTTTGATGTCGTCCGAAGAAAGAAAATCACGATCGTAAGAACACGCTGGCGCATTCAACATCGATCGGAGGAGGTACAAGAACTCCGGGACATCAACGACTTGCTCGAGAATCCCGATCAAGAGCTTGCTCGAGCGCGAGTGGTATCTCTTTCTTTGAAGAGATTACGCAAAGACTTCGAACTGTGATGACAAGACTGGAGGTACCTCGTCGACAACATTCAGGTAGTCGTAGCAATACGAGTTCCTCAGCTACCAGTCAATCGAATATTTTTCTACGTAGGAATCGACACGGCCATAAGTCGAATCGATCCCCTATTCGGAGAAATACATTTCGATCGGCTGATGAGCAAGAAGCCCCTCGGAGGTGATCATTCACCACTTCGACAAAGAAATTCTAACGGGTGGAGTACGAGGAGTATTCCCTCGTAGAACTGAGACCTACTATAGAACAGGTCAGCCTGTTACCGGGTATCGTCGTATACGATCACCTGGTGACATTAACCCTTCTTTCCTACAAAGAAGGCGTCAAGAAGTGATTACTGGATGCCGGGCATTTTCGCGACCTTGAGCGGTTCATTGCCACCTCATTTTCGCCGATGAACATGGAGAAATTTGATGGATCTCAAAATCCCATCAATTTCTTGAGATCTATACAACATTTGCCGAGCGGCAGGAGGAGGAGAGCATGTAATGGCGAATTACCTTCCGATCGTGCTCGAAGGATCCGCCGATCGTGGTTATTAAACCAACCACTCGAGTCGATCTACTCTTAGCAACACCTCTGCGATCTTCTACAGTAATTTCCAAGGCACATACAACCGCCTCGAAAGGAAGGCGACTTGCCGGATAAAGCGAACAACAACGAGACTTTGCGTCAATTCATCAAGCGCTTTAGTCGGGTTCGTAACTCAATTCGGAAATTTCGATTCCTCCGTGATCGGGGCTTTTAAGCAAGGAGTCCGTAGTAGAAGGATAACGGAGGACATTGCTTTGAATCCTCCCAACATCATTGCCGAGCTCTTGAGATGGTCGATCGATATCTGGCGCTTCTAAGGCGGTCGGGTGGAACAACACTATCGATCGAGAAACGTACACTCCTCAAGAGCCGTGAAGTTGGTAAGGATAAAAAGCAAAAAGTCCAAGAAGAAAATAAAAGTCAAAACCACAAACCGCTGGTTCCAAGGAGGTTTTGGTAGTGAAGATAGAGAGCCCAAACCCCAAGTCGTACTCGATCAAGGCAAAGGTAAGCGCCACGATCGTAGGAGCGACAAACCAAGGTGGTGTCCTTTTCATAAAAGGAAGGACATGACCTCATAGCTCGCCGAGTTTTCCAAAGAAAGCTCGAGGACTACTACAACGACAAGCACCACTCCCTACTCTCGGCGGGTAGGACATACGAGTGGCCAAAAGTCGTCGGATGATGAGGAGATGCTGTTCCAAGATCCGCAACATACCGTTGAGCACATCTACGGAGGATCATCGACATCGACTCCAAGCGACAACTTAAAACTGCGGACGAGAGGTAAATTCCATACATACTCCTCTCGTCAATAAATTACGAAGTGGTCGGAAGTTACCATCTCTTTTGAGAAGGATGATCGCCCAATCACTCGAGTCGATCAGTCGATATCCGATTGTGGTCGAACCCACCATCAACAACCGTCGGGTCAATCAGTGTTGGTTGATGGTGGCGATTCTTTGAACATATTATTTACTAATGCCCCGGGCGAGATGCAAGTACCGGGACAAAGGTAAGGCGATGCGATACTCCTTTCATGAAATCGTCATCGGGTCTTGACCAAACCTATTGGCCAAGTTTCTCTTCCTTTAACATTTGGCTCACCAAGTAATTTCGGAGACGAGAAAGTCTCCTTTGATGTGGTCGATTTCGATCGGCATATAACGCCATACTCGGACGACCAACTTTGGCAAAATTCTTAATGGCTACTCATTATGGGTATCAATGTCTTAAGATGCGGGTCCCAAAGGAGTGATCACCATTCAATGTGACAAAAGATGGCGTATAGTCATGCGGCCGTCGATCCTCGAGATGGTTGGTCAAATACCAACTCGAGATGAAAGTCGACCTTCGACTAGCAAGTCGAAGCCTAAAGTCTACACCAAAGCCGAACGACCAAGTCAAAGAGGTTTCTCCGGGCGCAGAGGAGCCCTCGAAGATCTGCTCGCATCGGGAGACTTCCGACCCCAAATAGGAAGACGCCCTCATTACCTTCCTCCGAGCTAACGCAGATGTCTTTGCGTGGCAAGCATCCGACATGCCCGAGTCCCTGTGGAGGTGATCGAGCACGTGCTAGCTTTACGGCCGATAAAGTACCGTAAAACAAAAATTACGAGATTTGCCCCGATCGGCGAGATGCTATTAAATCGAGTTAGATAAGCTACTTAAAGCGGGCTTTATAAGAGAAGTCAACCACCAGTGGTTGGCTAACCTGTAATGGTCAAAAGTCAAGCGGCAAATGGCGTATGTGCGTGGACTTTCTTGATCTTAATAAAGCTTGTCCAAAAGATGATTTCCCTTTACCTCGTGTCGATCACCGGTTGATTCTCTGCGAGGTTGTGAGATATTAAGTTTTTAGATGCATATTCGGATACCACGGATCAATATGTGTTTAAGCGATGAAGAAAAGACCGCATTCATTACTCCATTTGGTACATTTTGCTATGTCAAAATGCCATTTGGTCTAAAGAATGCGGTGCTTCTTTTCAACGCCTAATGCAATCGACTTTTTCATCTCAATTAGGCCGAATTTGGAAGCCTATGTTGATGATCTAGTCGTAAAAAGCATTAAGAGACTTAATCATATCAGCGACCTACAAGAAACATTCGACAACCTCGAAAAGCACCGCTTAAAACTCAATCGAGAGAAGTGTGTGTTTGGAATTTCTTGGGAAAATTGCTTGGATTCCTAGTATCCGAGCGAGGAATCGAAGCAAATCTGAAAAAATAAAGGCCATCCTCGGATCGTCCTCCAAACACAAAAAGGAAGTCCAAACTCACTTTGGGTGCATGGCGGCTTTAAGTCGTTTCATCGCACGACTAGGGAAAAGGACTACCTTTCTTTAAACTTCTCGGGAGACATGAAGGTTTTGAGTGGTCGAGCGAGGCAAAGCGCCTTTGAGGATGTCAAGAGGTATCTTTCGAGTGCTCTGCTACGGTTTCTCCAAAGCGGAAGAGGCGCTCTTAATTTACCTAGCCGCCACGCCACAGCGACAAGCGCGATACTAGTCGTAGAGCGTGAAAACGCACAACGACCGGTTTACTACGTTAGCGAAGTTTTACACGGGCCTAAGGAGCGTTACCCTCGTGTCCAAAAACTTCTATATGCCCTCCTCATGTCTTGAGAAATGCGGCATTATTTTGAGCGCACAAAATAGTCGTCTTGCCCGAGTTTCCTTTGGGAGCAATCCTCCATAATAAGGAAGCAATGGGGCGCATGGCAAAATAGTCGGTCGAACTTGGGGAGTTCGACCTCCATTCGTGTCGACGGCCATAAAATCCCGGATCTTGGCGGACTTTGTCGCCGAATGGACAAATCTGAACTGCTCAGGATCCCGATCTGATTCCCACGACCGATGGATGATGTACTTTGACGGGTCACTTACTTTAAGTGGCTCGAAGTGAGGTGGTCTGGTATCTCCTAGGAGAAACCTTAAAGTATGCCATACAATTAAACTTTCGGGCCACTAATAATGTGGCGATGCGAAGGTTTGCTAGGCGGCATACGAGTGCGAAAGCACTCTCAATTAAATCGACTACTCGTGAGAGGAGACTCTCAACTAGTCGTGAATCAAATCGGGAAAGAGTACCAGTGCTCTAGCTCGACAATGTCTCGATACTTATCGGAAGTTCGCAAGCTAGAAAAGCATTTTTTAGGTTTCGAGGTACAATTCATCCCTCGAAAGGATAATTTCCTCGCAGACCAACTTGCTCGGATGGCTTCTTCCCGATCTACGGTACCAAAAGGAGTTTTCTTGGAGCAACTCCAAAAGCCGTCTCTGGTCGAAGAACCAGAGACACCTCCTATTGAGATGGCCTCATTAGACTACGAGGATACCTAGATGACTCCCATCTACGAGTATCTTCGCAAGGGTTTCGTACCCGAAGATGATCTTGAGGCAGATCGTTTATCCCGAAAAGCCAAAATGTATACTTTGGTCGAAGAAGTCCTCTACAAACGAGGAACCCAAGGGATACTCATGCGATGCATTCCACAAAACGAAGGAATAACACTCCTTCACGATATACACAGTGGCATCTGTGGGACACATGCTTCCTACAGAACATTGGTTGGTAAAGCCTTTCGACAAGGTTTTTACTGGCCTACAGCCCTGTACGATGCTAAGGAGGTGGTTAAAAAGTGTGTCCAGTGCCAATTCCATGGTAGACAAATACACCAACCAGCTCAAGCATTACAGACAATACCTCTTTCTTGGCCTTTTGCGACTGGGTCTCGATATCCTAGGACCGTTTCCCAAAACTCCGGGAGGTTTGAATTCCTTTTGTGGCTATTGACACGTTCACAAAATGGATTGAAGTGAACACAGAATCGGATAACATCGGCAGCGACAAAAGGTTCATGATGAGATGCGTAATTAGCGATTTGGAGTTAAGTCGGATAATTACGCACAATAATAAACAATTCGCAAGTGCAAAATTTGAGAATTTTGCGGCGAGTTGGTACCAAATTATGCTATGCTACATTGCACATCCCCAAAGCAGCGGGCGGTCGAGCGTGCAAGCGGCCAAATAATGCGAGGAATTAAAACCCGAGTCTTGACCACCTTGTTAGCGCTCGGGGCTTGGGTACAAGAATTACCCTCCGTGTTATCGGCGGTTAAATGCGACCACGGTCGAGCAACGGAGAAACACCATTTTTCTAGTGTTGGGCGAAGCCATGCTTCCTCGGAGCTAAAATTGCGGTCGACACGAGTTGAAACTTTCAACAACTCAGACCAGGAACAACTTCGAGCAGATGACATTAACCTACTCGAAGAAAGGAGAAACCTAGCCTTAATCCGTTCGGCATTCTACCAACAAGCCCTGCGTAGATACTATGAACATAAGGTCCAACCTCGCAGCATTGCTGTAGGTGACTTGGTATTGAGGCTCGCCAATCCAAGTCTAATCGAATAAACTTTCCCCAAATGGGAAGGTCCTTACGATGGTCGAAGTAACCCTACTGCGAGTCGATGCGACTAGCGATGGAAGATGGACAGGTTCTCTCAAACTCTTGGAACATCGACCAGTTACGCAAATTCTATGTGTGACCAATTTCTCAGGCAATAAAAGTCCAGGTTCTTTATACTTCTCTTGCCTTATTTTTTGAGTAGTGCTTTTTAATCTTTCGACTATGATACAAAAACACCCAGTTTTCTTTACACTGGTCGAAAAGCGAGTAACGTCATCTAGTCGAAACTTCTCCTCTCTGCATGTGGTTCTGCCCACTAGAAGGAATTTCCTAACATCGACTCGTTACTCATTTTTGCTGCCAATACAAAGAGCTCGGGTTTTATCCAGTCGAAATGTTCTCAAAGCCAACTCTCTCAATCTTAGTTTATTTTTTCAGTGATTTCCAAAAAATATTCTAAGTAGAGTGCACTTGATATATTTATTCGACCACCTTTGATGTACTCGTTTCGCTTTGGTGGTCAAGGAAGAGACACACCTAGTCGAAGTTTTCCTCTCTGCATGTGGTCCCGCCCACTAGAAGGAACTTCCTAGCGCTGCTCAGTCTCCTACTTTTTGCTACTGGAAAAGACTTATCGAGTCCATCAGAAAAGGGCGAACGAATTATTAAAGTCCTCTAGACGTTTGCTTAACTCAAGTTGCTGTTCTTGGTTTGATTAAACTGGTTGGAGATGGTAACATCACCTAGTCGAAGCCTTTCCTCTCTGCACGTGGTCCTGCCCACTAGAAGGAACTTCCTAGTGTCGAGTCGTTTCTACTCTTTCGATTAAGTGCTTGACAACCATAACAAAAACTATAAGTTAAACAAACCTCTCTTTGTTTTTAGAAACCTCATTTCAAACACTATTTACTTAGATTGTCTAAACAATCTAAGCAAATAGTCGGGGGCTAGGATAAAGTTATTAATTTGACTTCAATTCTTAGTCTTTCATTCGTTTATTATCTTTTGAGTTACTAACTACTCGACAAGATGATTTTCAGGAAACAAGATGGCCTAGGATAAAGTTATTAATTTGACTTCAATTCTTAGTCTTTCATTCGTTTATTATCTTATGAGTTACTAACTACTCGACAAGATAATTTTCAGGAAATAAGATGGATCATATATCACTCATCAACAGATATTATGCGCCTTACAAGGTAGTTACAAGATTACTTTGAAGGGGAGAGCCTAGTCAGATTTCCTCCGCCACCTTTTGCCAACCGATTGCATTTCCTCAATCGACGATTTGCCTCGATTGAGCAATCGAACTCGGCTTCAATTGGTTGCACATTAAGGCGGGATCTTGAGCTTTAAGTTTCGCCAAAGCGTAACTTACTCGGCTTATCGCCTCCCTTATTGATTGACAGTTAGCCTTGAGTGGTCACCATTTCTTGCAATTTTCCGACTTGTTCCCCAATGGTACTTGTGTGAGCAGCTATAGTATCTTCTCGAGGAGTTTTTCCCTCAGAATGTAGCTCACTAAGCACATTATTCAGGAGAGTGATGTTGCCTTGAAGACTAGTCTTCATCGACTCCATCTCTGTTGGGTACAAGTCGAAGCCTCGCAAGTTTCTTGTTTTCACCACTTGTTACAAAAGAATAAAACCGGTCAAACAAAAATAAACTTTGGAGTAAGATAACACAAAGATAATTGTAGGTAAAAGCATTTCTTACCTACTAATTGAGAATCCAGTTTCTTAACCTCTTCTCGATGGGAAGCAATGGTTTCAACGTGCTTTTTCTCCCATGCTCTGATGTCCTCTGCATTCATCTTAGCGATGCGGACGGACTCATTGTAGATCAAGGTTTTCTCTTGGATTTCAGCCTCGAGGCTTCTCAATTGGGCAGCAATTTCTGAACAAGAAATTGGCATTAGAAAAGGGAAAATACTCAAAAAGGATAACAGGTAAAGAATTACTTACCTGTTACTTGAGTTCTAAGACCCTCGAGTTCTTGATCCTTATTCGTGGTAATACGGAAAACTCTGAATGACCAAAGCTTTTCTTGAACTTGATCCGAGCTTCCGTGATCTCATTTTCTTTATCCGGAGAAGAAATGAGAGTCGGGTAAAGGTTAAAGATCAAAAGCAGTCTTAAGTTCAAGACTTCTTCGCTTATTTTTTCCTGCAATCTTTTAGATGCGAGAGTCTCTCGAAGTCTATCAGGAGGACTAATACTGTTCCTTAGCCTCCTCGACTCTTCTTTTTCATAGTCGAGTGAGTCAGCTAAGGTCTTCGTATCACTGTTTAACCTACAAAGAACAGAAACGAAGATAAACATAAGTCGAATGGTTGTAAGTACTTCTACAACCACCGACCTAGTCGTAAGTTTTTCTACGACTACGATATGGTTGTAAGTCTTTCTCGACCACTACACGGTCGTAAGTAGTCGTAAGCTTTTTACGACTAGTACTTTGTCATGAGTTTCTTCCATGACTATTCTCGTAAAACATTATCACAGTATTTAAGTCGAAAACAACTATGAATGATAAGTGACTTACCATCTCTCCGCCTCTGCACAGAGTAGTTCTTTCTCTGTCTTAGCTCTAAAAGTTGTCGATGGTACTCACCGACAACGACAATTTGCTCGAGCTTTACGCAAAAGAAAACAGTGAGAAGAGAAGGAAAGTCACATATATAAGTATTTTGAAGATACTTACATTCATAGTCGTCCTAGCAAACATCGAATATACAAGGTCCGGGTTCTGCAGCTTATCTATCCTCGCGACTTTGTCCCACCACACCTTCTCGAGGCGCTCGTTATCAAAAGTATTCTCCGTGTTGGGAATATCTTTGGGATGGGGACTTCGGTCACGAGATCTGTGCGAAGACCCTCGACGGAGGCAGCCCAAAGAAGTCACCACGAAGTTGAAATTTTCTCCTTACGGTTCAGAACTTCTCTTTGGGTAGGGAAGGAACGCCTCTACAATTTCCTTCCCAGGCGGTGCACAAGCTGGTCACCGCCTTGACGAGGCTTCCACACCGCCCTGTTGTTTCTCGACCTCGATGTCGTGGCGGCCACCTCAACGATAACCGCTACTTCAAGGGTCGTAGCTACGACTTCAGCAGATGTGGAGTCACTCGGGAGTCTCGACTTCATCGGCCACAGGGCCAAGGGTGATGCTTCGACCACCTCCATTGCTACCTCCTCGATGGTCGGGGATGGCAATGGACTTCTCGTGAAGCATTCCCTGGTCAAGAAGTCGGTGAAATAAAGAAAAGCAAATCGGGTTGTGAAAAGAAAAAGGTAAATGTCGTTCTTACACTTTAGTAAATTTCACATACCTCGCACCGGTCTTAACCAGAATTTTGGAGCAATCCTCCCAGCGGAGGACCTCTTCTTCTCCACGACCACGTCCCGTCGAGGTTCAACAATCGGCTCACCTACGACCACGCCCAGTCGTAGAGTTTGGACAGAACGAGCTCGGTTTCTGATTCTCTGGATGGCCGAGATCGGTCTCGACCATTCCAAGAGCAACCTCGCCCTCGATTGCGAGTTGTCTTGATGCACAGATCGCCCTTCATAAAAGACACAAAATCTTTTCAATTCTCCTTTTCGGTTGCCTAACAAAACTAGGAGTGGCGAAATCTGCGAAAGATTCTTTGTCATAACAGAAGGTACCTTAGCCTTGCGAGGTTTGCGCTTAAGAGATTCAACCCTCAACCTCCTCGGCCCGATGGTCTGCGGCCTCGGCTTGATCTGACTACATTGCCGCAGTTCCTTGTAGAGGGTCAGTCGAAAGACCGAGCTTGAGCTTGCTCCCCCTTGTCGGCAGATTTTACAAGTCGACGTCTCTTAGAGGGAGGAGCCGAGCCTTTGTCTTTCGACAACCCAGCGCCAATAGTCATCAGTACGACTTCTTCGTCGTCCTGACGATTTTCCATGCCTACTTTCTGTAAAACAAAACAGAAAAAGAAGAATCACTAATTAGTCGTAAGTTTTTCTCGACTAGTGCCAAGTCGTAAGTTTTTCTCGACTCTTTCTTGATCGTAAGATATTCTCGATCACCATTAGTCGTAAGTATCTTCTACGACTATAAAGTCCTAAAGAAAGAATCAACTTTTGATTACCTTTAGGCGCTCTATCCTTTCATCTGCGGACAAAGCCGCAATGACTTGAGGAACCCCTCGGAGTGGCGGAGACTTCTCGCAGATGAGTCTGACTCTAGAGTCAACCTCGGCTGTGAAAGATCTCTGTAAACAGATAAGAATATTAGACAAGGTTGAGAAAGACCAAACCGAGAGCTAAGTCGACAATTACTTACCCTCCTCGTAGTCTCTGGTTGGGTCTCCTCTTCCCGAGTATCTCCACATAGGAGATGCTCGTTTCTTCAGAGGACTAATTCGGCGTGTGATGAAATCCTTCACCACATGCCATCCGGTCAGCCCTTCTTCCTTCAAGTCCTTAATGGCTTGAATATAAGGGCTAATCCGGCCGGATATCTTCAGGGTCGAATCCCATGAAGATTTCTTTCAGCGACCTTCCCGCGAAAGAAAGGTTGTCTTGAGAGGTGACCTTCGAAGAGAACCACCTCTTTCTCGGCCCGACCACGAAGACCGGTGAAACTCTGAATATACTCCTTCGACTTGAGTCGTGGAGTTTGAGACCACGACTTCCGGCGATTCGGTTTGTCGAGCCATCCCATAATAATATTGGAACAAATCGAGATCGCCTAATCCCTGTGTACGCCTCGCCTACGGATACGAACACACTCAACATGGTAATGGAATTGGGACCTAAGTTCACGGTTCCACCCCAAAGTGTTCGAGTACTCTCAGAAGAAAGGGGTGGGCGAGCAATCGAAGGCCGCACTCACAATCGCTTGGAAGGCGGGGATTTGCCCATTTTCCCCGATGGCGATCTTTGCCGATAGCGGAATCCACTTTACGAGCCTTCTCGGAATCTTCCGGCATCAACCAAGATCTTGATCTTAGCGCATCCATCTCCGATTCTTCCCATTCGAAACTCTCTTGGCCATTTCGCTCGGAAGCAAGAAGTTTTTTGATTGGGTTGGCGCCGGAGAAGATGAAACCTAGTCGAGGACGGAGAAAGCAAGAGCTCGAAGAACAGCGGAGTGATTTGAGGAAAAGGTAAAACCCAAGTCTACCTCTGGTAAGTTTTATAATCAAGATGATCTCCGCCGCTTGAAACCGTCTCGGCTATAGGTCTATGGGAGTTGGTTGTACCGCTTCGGGAACCGCTTCATCGGACAAGTCTGTGAGAGCCGGTTGCAATTCCCTAGATGGTCCGTTCGAGAAAAATTAGGTGCGTATTCTCACCCCCAATCAAAATTACTTTCTTGACCAAAGTCTTTCTGGTCGAAGGAAGTATCAATCGGAAGGGTTTTTTCTCCGATTCCCCTACTACGACCACCAGACGGTCGTAGGGGTTTTTACGACTTTTTAATAGTCGTAAGCAATCTTCACGATTGCAATCGCTTCGGGAACTGTTTTATCAACAGATCTGTGGAATTCGTTTGCAATTCCTCAGACGGTCTGTTCAGGAAAGTTAGGTTAGTTTTGTCACCTCCAAGCAAAATTACTTTCTTGACCAAGTCTTTCTGGCCGAAGGAAGTATCGATCGGAAGGGTTTTTTCTCCGATCGCCTTACTACGACCACTACACAGTTGTAGGGGTTTTTATGACTTTCTGATAGTCGTAAGCAACCTTTCTGACCAAGCAAACTCCTGGTCAAAGTAACACACAAGTGTCGAAGAGTTTTTCCTTCGACTATGGTTCTACGACATTTTTCATAGTCGCAAGTCCATTTGCGAATCCTTCACCAAGCAAGTTACTTTCACTTGAAGCTGGGGGGCTAGATGACGAGGATCTAATAATCCTCATTTTATCTATTATCTATAATTCTTATTATGGGTAAATATGATGTCACATAGTCTCCAGAAGTACCCCTTATTTTTATAAGGGAGAGGCCTACCAAGTGATTGTAAGATCTTCTACAATCACCCCCCATAGTCGTAAGTCTTACTACGACTACTACCTGGTCGTAAGTCTTTCTACGACCATTACATGGTCGTAAGTCTTTCTACGACCATTACATGGTCGTAAGTCCTTCTACGATCACTACATAGTCGTAAGACCTTTTACGACTACTACCTGGTCGTAAGTTCTCCTACGACCAGGCAAACCACGACCACCTTATAATCAAACCTACAGGCAAGTGGGTCCAATTGATTAAGGAATCCGAACGGTCTGCACGCACTACTATTCCGCGTAGTAATAGTGCTTAAATACCCCATTATCTTTGAATGATAATTGCCAGACGGCGTGGAGAAGCCAATGCGCCGGTAATTACTGCCATCATGCGCCCATTACTGGCTCAATTAAGGCGCCTCTTCCGCAGGACAACACGGCTACTCCTTCACGACTATATAAGGGCATCAGGGAGACAGAAAAAAGAGAGAGGGTCAAGGGGAAATACAAGTACTATTCTCTGTAATAGTCTTAGCTTCTTACTTGATCATAAAGAATACCACACCACACAGGATTAGGGTTATTATTCTCTCCTGAGAAGGCCTGAACCTGTCTAAACATCCCGTGTCAACCACTCTGCGTGATTTCATCTCTAGGAGACCCCCCGAATCAAATAATCTTTACGTAAGATCGGTTCTAATACACCGACATCTTGTATGGCTCATCATAAGAATTTAATACTTTGCACTCCTATAGCTTACAACCATTATTCAAAAAAAAATTCAATGTTCTATCACAACCATAAATTACAAATGACTATATTAAAATCTAAGTGTAATATGTGCCCTAGATCGAATCAGCGAAGTATGAAGAAACTTCTACCTGAATATGTTCTATGTCCATCTTCTCTTCTTCGGTAACTACGGCTGCTACCGCTTCGATGTCCAAATAAGGTGTGATGGAGGCTGCTAATGGGTTGTTCGCATTCATGAGTGCAACTCATGACGTGGATCCTCTGTGTCTGCAATGGCAAAGTGTGCCTCATGCTATCCTTTGCCCTTCTTTTTAGACTTGAAAGCGTCAATCATGTGCTACGTCTCACGGCAAACACGTGACCAATGTCTCCAAGTGTCACATTTGTAGCAGGTTTGGTCCTGCTGATCATAGAGTTTCTCATCGCGCTTCTTTTGTCCACCCTTCTTGGCTTTAGCATTCTGCTTGGTCTTGTGACCCATGACCTTACCCTTCTTGCCTCTTTTCTTTGAGTGAGGCTTCCTCACCTTGTAGCTAGTAGCATTGACTTCATGACCAATATTGCTACTATACAGCTGTGAGATGTAGTTCTTTATGAGAACATCATCTTGATCTTCCTCAATTTACATGACATCAATCAATTCGGCATACTCGTTGTAGCCATCCCGACAGTAGTTGCATGCAGATTGCACCGTGTTTGGGTGAAAGATAGTGAGTTTTTCGATCTTCTGCTCATCCGTGGTTACCTTACCACATAGTTGAAGACTTGTACAAATTCTGTGCAATGCAGAATTGTAATCCCCCACGATCTTATAGTCAGCAAAACGTAGTCAGTTCTATCTTGCTCTGCCCGAGAAAGAATGATGTACTTTAGTTTCTCGAACCGCTTTTTTAGTGTGGTCTATAATGCTAGTGTGTTTTTCTCCGCCATATACTTATTCTTGAGCATTAGCAGAGATGGTGTCTGAGGAAATGAAGTACTTCATCATTTTCCTCAGTAGTTAGAGTGGCATCCTTCAAGGTGCCAAGTCCAGTAGCAGCATGGAGCTTCTTAGCTCCAAGTACGATCTCGATAGCTGATGCCAAGTTAGGTAATTGTGGTCGTGCTGGGCCAGCTCTTCGAACTCTCGATTCATAATGCCAGTCATCTACATATTTATGCAAAGAGTTCATAAGATTACTGCTGGTAATATGCATAAAATGGTTGTAAAATTCTCATAATGTTCTGTATTTTTCTATGTATTTTTCATGATTTACTATTTTTTTTAGTGATTAAAAGCAATTTAAACAATCAGAAATAAACAAAATAGTAAATAAATACATAAATTACATAGAAATAACAATAACAAAGCTAAATATGCTTCAAATGCTAAAACTGATAAAAAAATTAAAATTTTGAGGTCCTTTTCTACTGGAAAAAAGAATTTTCGTTGAATTCTGCAATTTCTGGGGGGTTAAAACACGACATTTTAGTTCTGAGAACAATTTGTGCACAATTTTTAGCAATTCTGAGTGCTTTTTTGCAAAATTATGATTTTCCTTTCCTTTTCCTTTTTTCTTTTCCAAATTTCTTCGCGGGTCAGCCCAACCAGCCGGGTTAAAAATCCCCCGGGGCGGTGATTAGGGTTCCCCTACCCCGTTCTTCATGGCGGCGCCGTGGCCGTCATGGTGCTGCTGCGTCGGCCGGATCGGATGTAGGGAGTCCGTCGCGAGGCGGCCGGTGTGGGGCGCCCGTGCGAAGGTGGCCGGAGGACAGCCGGGCGCTGCGAGCCCACACAAGCAACGCGGGTGGCCGGCGGCGCAAGCGAGCGTTGAGGACAACATCGAGCCGACGGCACGGCCGTGGTGTGATAGCGTGTGAGCCGTGCGGTGGCGGGAGCACAACGAAGGCGACCTCGGGTGGTCGCGGAGCTGCGTGGTGGCACGGCTTCAAGCCAACAGTGCGGCGCGCCTCAAGTGCGGATGGTGCGGCCATGGCGTGGCGGCGGCGCCTCGGCGGGAGGTGCCCGTCGGCGGCTCTGGCGGCGCATGCGGCGCGGCTCTGCGGCGCATGCAGATGGCTCCAGCCAGGCGCATCTGGTGCGGCTCGGCAATGGGACGGCCGCACGGGGTCGGTGGCGGTGCGGTGCTCCATGGTGCGCCGGCGCCATCCCCCTCTTCCTTTTTCTTGATTTGCTGTGATGTTTGCCCATGCAAGGGGTGGTCGACACGGCGGCGGTTGCTAGTTGAGGAGGGTCCGTGCGAGGGCGCGCGCAGACCGACGATGGCTCTACCGCAGCCGCCGGTGAACCGGTGGTGGCGGTATCAGACGGGATCTTGTTGACCGTGTCTCTCTCTTTTGCTACTGTTCATTGCGATTATTGTGCAATTATTGTTCATGCGCAATCCACCGATCGACTTTTGCTGGCGACTTCAAGTCGGCTCGCGGTAGATTAGAGCGGATTTGCAATCTGACACAATGATCATCTACTTATCCATGCAATCTTCGATCGGCATTGTGCCGGCGACTTCAAGTCGGCTCGCGGTAGATTAGAGCGGATTTGCACCGTAGGATAAAACAATCTAGAAAGCAACAATTACGGAATCGAAAGCGGTATAGAAAAACGATTCAATCTACGAATGTCGTTCTTCGACGGTTACCTTTCAATCCGAGGAGAGTCGATCGTGCTGCTAATGTGTTGATGAATAGTCGCTGGTGAGTTCAGTCCGATTGATTACCCCGTAGACAAACTCGGAATCGTAAGAACAATGTAAAAAAAATAAGAACATAATAATAGATTGAATACAGAGATATGAGACAACTTATGTTTTATCTTTATTGTTTTTCTAAAAACTATAGTAAAATGATTGGTTATCCACTTTTATATATTCTATGGGAAGATAAAAGACCCATCACAAGCCAAATATGTCTAGCCTAAGCCTGGTTTCCTAACCCAGACTGCCGTCGGTTTACGTGCGGCGACGTTTCCACGAACGGTTTTATGCCTACACAAACCGTCGTGTATACCGCCGCGTTTCGTATGCTTCCGAATTCCGACAGAGCTGGAGTCTGCACGACGAAGAGGACAGTGACAATCACGCTGGCGTTGCGAGGCTGTGACGTTGCCAAAAGGAAGACGTGTAAAATGGGATTATGGGAGTGGGGGGACTTCTACTTTCTATCCTCTTCTCTTCTTTCTCGGAAATGCTCCAGGTCTTTTTCTGAAAAGCCAAAATGCACAAAAATCCTTTTTGGAAAGCCGATATGCTCCGAGTCTTGGAGGTGACATTTGCCATTCTTGTCTTGCCATCACGGTCTTCGAATTCCGCTCTAAACGAAAAAGATCTCCAGTGAGTATCAACTGCAATACATAAGAAGGTTCAATCGATATTCTACTGCCAGGTCGGAATAAGGAAGACGCCGACACATAGACCTTTCTGAGATTCTGGGACATTTCGGAGGGAGTTGCTGTAAGTTTCAGGGCGCAGTAATTTTGAGGATTTACTGCTCTATTCGTTGGCACTCTAGAATTTATGCCATGTATCCATGTCGCGGGGATCAGCAACAGCAGGAATCACAAGGCTATTAGCAGCATTAGCGTTAACCCTTTATTTCAGTTACTTGTTAGCTAGTTATCTTATCATTAGTTAGTCATTTGTTAGGTGGTTAGCATAATTTGTTAGGTGGTTCCTATAATCCTTGTGTCGCGTTAAGGCAAGAAACGCACCAATAATCATTGGACTATCTCTCTCCCAGCCCCTGTGGTGCGACGCGCTGGTCATTGGCGCTGTCGCGCTGCTTAGGTTCAGGCCATTTAATTCCATGTGATAATTTGCCACTCGACACATGTCAATGAGACCATACAGTGGCAAATTCTGAAATACCAACGAATGAAGTGGTAAATCGTTAATTTTTCCCTAAAAGTATTTCATGCGAGGTAGATGCTTATGTCGGATACGAAGGAGGCGTGAAATGAGTTCACAAAGCCAGAATGGCAAATACTCAGTACCACATTTGAACCTAAATGTTACAGCAGACTTCAATGCCGATGATTGTGTTTACAGATTATGCAACAGAAGGCATGGCCAAACACTTGACAAGTAAGTACTCGTGATTTTCGCACCAATGAAAACATATGTACATGTTGCACGGTTAACATTATAGTTGGGGCTCCCAGATATAATTCATAATTACACATGCGGCGTTCCCTAACTAGGAACACATTTATTTTACTAGACTAAGTATATATGAGTACTGAGATTTTAGCATACTAAGTAACACTACAACAGAACAAACAAGGAGGTGTTTAATTTCGCCGCCAAGTATCATGATCTGTATATTCCTCCTGTTGCATTGTACGACACGTTCTGCAGCATAGCATGGCATGTAAGACCGTAATCTAAAACCTAAGCAGTTTGATCCTAAATGAATTCAGGGCCAGGCTGCAAAGATTAAAAAAATCCGCAGTTACTTTAGCTCAAGTCACAATGCATTCCCTGGGATCAGAGTTCGATCTTTGGTTCCTACTGGCATCACCACCAAACCCAATGAAGAAAGCCTCATCATCGTCACTTGCAAAATCTGCAGGAGGTGGTTCATGCTCCGTGTACAATTCAGATTGTCTCCTATGCAACCTCAACACATGCATGATGACGTCAGATGAAAGTGTCACTTCTGATCGGGAAGCATCGACTTCTCTCCCCTGCTCGTTAAAAGCTATTATCTGTGAAGCAACAAAATAAAATTATTGTTAAAAAAAACAATGGATAAGTGCAAGTCCATCATCGCATGAATATGTAGATACAACTTACTTGCTTTGCATTTTTAGGCGACGACATCACTTTGTTTGCAGCGGGTGTCCAAATTTTGACACTTCTGTCGATCCCACTAGTAGCTAGGAATGGAAAACGCGGATGGGGTTCAATGCAGTTAACTACACTTTTGTCACCATGCATCATCCTCATCAATTCACCCCCCTTCTTTCTCCATATAAATACATTCCCACAATCTGATCCACTCAAAACATATTCATCGTTTGGTCCAAAAAAACTGACTCCCTTAACAGTTCGGAAATTTCTATGACCCGAGTATACTTGTGGCTGCTCGAGCTTGTCCAAAAGCTCTGGCTGTGCTGATTCAGGATTTGAACCAAGGCCCATATTGTTTTGGAACAAATACACAAGCTCATCATTGTACGAGACAAGTATCTCCTTCGCATAGGAGTATGCAATACCAGTGATGTGCACCCTCCCACCCATCATAAGGTGCTTAGGGCAGAAGGTATCTACAGGCTGGTTCATGTTGCTTGAAGCATCCAACTGGATTCTCCTCATGTCATACAACCGTACATACTCATCAGAACCACCAATTGAAAAATAATTAGGGTTCCGTGGATCAATGGCAATGGTATTCAGTCTTACACGACGTCTGCTATTTGAGAATGAATAGCAGGTGAAAAGCTTTGTTGGTGAATCACTTCGTAAGTCGAACTGTAACAAATAAATGTTCAATCCACATGCACTAAGCATTAAAACTATTGTTATAATTGCATATAATGGATAAGTGACGTACACGCTGTACCAAGCCATCCTCCCCACAACTGTAAAATATGTGAGGACTTCCCAGTTCGAGAGCCAGCTTATGCACACGATCATCATGTGCCCCGATTTGTTTGGTTGTGACTTCACCACCCTCTTTCAGTTGTCCCACTCTAACCTGAGTAGAGAAACGGTGCGATTGAAATATTCATCTGACCATTAATGTGTCTGCATGATGTTTTGGCGTGGAGTGCAGGCAGCTGATAGCCGAAAAATCATTTCCAATATAACCAATAATGGAACAAATAAAGCAAGAAAATTAGCACACAAGCTTCATGCAAAATGATGTCCATTGCCAGAAATATGTGTGTCAGTCATTTTATAAGAAAACACCAAGCAACGGTCATAAGCATTTGGGTGCAAGGAATTATATGGTCTTATTTACCAACTATTTCCACAATGGCATTTAGATTATATATGATGCTACCTTTTGAAGGCACAGTCTGGAAGGACTAAAAAGAATTTCATCACTAAAAGCCTGAGATAAAACAATAGTTTATAACTTTGTCTTCATATTATTGACACAGGGACATGCCCATGCAGATCAGGATATACGACTATACGTGCTATTTCATGTATGAAAGTTGCCACCAAACCATGACCAGGTTACATCTTGGCATATGATTTACGAACAAAATAGCTAGAACTAAAATAGAAGAAGTTTCGCATAATTTTCCAACACTTTCAACCAGTTACTTAAATTTTCTATGTCAATGGGTTGATACACAAAAACAGCCTTGTCTTTTCCCTTAGTAATTGAATATGATATTCGGAACAATGGACTAAATATCTTCTCACATAGTTCATACCAGCAGCATAAAAAATACTAAAGTTTCTTAAGATTGCTATGACTTGTGGAGCGCATAAAACTTAATGCATGATGGGAATATTTAAGAATTTCTGATAGAGTGGTACCAATAACGCAAGCATAACACTCAAGTGTGGGTAGATACAAACCTGACAATCAGCAGCAACAGTTACAATGGTGCTATCATCTGTAAATGGCATCACACGAGCATGGAAGACATTTTGTTGATGGCCAGAAGGGTAAACGAGTTTTTTAGTTTTAGCAAGCCAGTCCCATAGTATGATGTCCATGTCGTCAGAACCAGACACAAGGAAGTCCCCAGCAGGATTGAAGCTTACAGTATTAACACAGCCATCATGACCTCTCAACTTTCCATACTGATTCATCCGCATCACTAGGCCCTACACACGTGGAGAAAATGAAAATGGCAACCAGTCAACATCAAATGCACGAACAGCAGCTGCTGCCAGAACTTCACAATTGTGGAACAGAGTTATTAAATTCCAAAATCATCGAAAGGTCACCACCACAACTTCTGTGCTTCAGCAGTTCAGCTTGAATGGGATCATCCGTATCCACACACGATCTAATCCTAAATAGACATTCTTCAACATGAATAACAAGGAAAAGAAGCTAGCATACATACATGGTAAAACAAACTCGGTAACTGGCAGAGATCAGATTTCAACAAACACAACAAAACTTTTTTTAGAACTAAACAAAAAAAAAACTAGTCTCCAGGTTACAAACAATAGAACAGAATAATTCGAACAAGTTTATCAGTATTCCCGTGTTTAATCTA
Organism: Hsuehochloa calcarea; assembly: GCA_036346395.1. Taxonomy (NCBI): domain Eukaryota; kingdom Viridiplantae; phylum Streptophyta; class Magnoliopsida; order Poales; family Poaceae; genus Hsuehochloa; species Hsuehochloa calcarea. The sequence goes on from CM070598.1 coordinate 53,341,423, forward strand.
TAGACCCTGACAAATGGTCACTTCGTATCAACAGACTCAGAAGATTTGATCTTTACAGCACTAACTCCATAAATACTATAAATTGAAGTAGCTCAACTGATACAACCGACCACATCAAGAATACGACCAACCTATCCTGTTCTGCCCTGCCGACAGAAATATGCAACCGTACACCTTCCCTAACGACACCCACCAGACATGCTCGAATCCGCTCGAGAACCCGAAAAGATCGAAAATTAGAAGGGTTCCAAGAAATCTAGTACTACGATCACATAGAAAATAACTGAGAAAGGAGCACCTCAGAGCCGCTGATTCGGCGCGAGTAGGCGCGGGGGATGGAGGAGCCGATCTCGCGCCTGCCGACCTCGAAGAAGCAGCTTGCCTTCCGGCGAACAGCGGCTTCGCCGGGGTCGGCCATAGTGAGTGGTGGGATACGAGGAGCGAATGCGCAAGAGGGGAGGGGATTTGCGGGGGGTTTAACTTTTAACAGGTTGAGAGAGAATCTGCGTGCTCGAGGGATGTTTGTTTCGTTTGTTTTTTCTTTTAGAAAATGACTTATTTCAGTTCCGCCCCCTAAGATTTTAGAATTTTGGATTCTTTTGGCCCATAGAGCAAAGTAATTTCAAATATAGCCTTTTTGCACTGAAATTTTATTTCTAACCCCCTGAGATGGCTTGCTGCGCCTGTGCATGGCATCAAGCCGCCTGCGGCGCCTATGGACTGTTGCCCTCCCGCACGGCAATATGCAAGCTGCTACCGTCTCCTACTCCATTTAAGAATATTTTTGGAGGAATTTATAAATATAGAAAATGAGCTCCAAAAATTATAAATTTTTTTGTAGAGCCTCCCGGCATAGTGTACTTGCTTGTGTAATTTTTTAAAATTTTATCCGTTCTGATTATTTTCTCAAAAATTCATTTAAGTCTACTATATGCAGGAATTTTCTAATATAGAAAATGAGGTCCAAATATTATAATTTTTTCAAGCTCCTTACACAGTGGACTTAATTGTGTAATTTTTACAGAATTTTATATGCTCTGAAATTGTCTCGATAAATTAAGGGTTTAAGTCTCGAAAATTAGGACGAAAGGTTTCAAAAATTAGGGTTTCATGATTTCATGTTACTTGGAATGTGGGAAGTTTAGTATCACAAGACTACTCTAGGTAAGAGACACTCTCTCCTCTGCACATCTGTCGTCCCGTCGCTGTTGTCCCCCCTTACCCGTAGTGCTCGATTTTATGGAGTGCCGAATCTCTGAACTCGACTCCTGATTGATTCGCTTGCATGCCTCCACCAGCAAGGGTGTTGTGTGACGCTTCGCAGAATTTTTCAGGCAGAATCATTCGCACCGATATTGAATCCTCCATGTCCGCATAGCCAAATGCAACTATAATGACCAGATGAAAAAGAGAAGTGGATCAAACACAAGTAGGTGAATAGCAAAAACTAAATTAAAATAGCAGACTATTACAACTTGTAACATAAGAGTGCAAGTTCTAGAGCATAAAGAAGCAAATATATATACCAGATTGTACTATACATTGTAGTACACGAAGAGTATGAAACAACAACATTTCAATCTTACATTTTAGGACATCTTCATAATCACAACGAGCGTTCTTATCCCATTCAATTGCATTCTGTAGAAGCTCCATAAAGTACTCTGCTTTAACTTCACCATAGTGTAGTAATGTGATGAAGAACCTTAATGTTAATGTCCTTTTGGGTTGATTGTTGAGGAAAAAATGCAATAATTTATTTCCTGTGAACCAAAAGAAACTTAATACGAATTAATACAAAACCTCCCTATGCTGTTACCTTTTTTTAAGTTGTACAAAGTAGTTGTGAAGATATATTTTTTTTACATGATTGTTATGAATTACTACTCAATACATGAGTTTAGAATCCATTATGGAAATTCTACTACGATGAGGTCAGGCACTGGAAGATTTATTGCCCTGTGCTTCGTGACAACAGAGGACAATAAGAAGTTAGCACTCGAGGCTAACGATCAACTTCTACTTACTATAATAAACTTTTTATAGGTATGGCTTGGCGGTTTAGGGTTTATCTATAGTGCTATGACACCAGCTAAAATTTGTGCCTGACCATAAAAAAGAGTTCCTAATATGTTCTGTCCAATTGTCTGCTTGGTTAATAACTTATAATTTACAGAAAGGGGTCGTAATTAATTCATATATTTTGTATATTCAATAAGTATGTATTTATATGCACTTGGAGTATGTATTTAAATGGACCAGGCATGTTTGCAAGAAGGGTTCCTAATATGTTCGGTTTAACACCAGTGTGGCGCTGCGAAGCGTCACACAACACCCTTGTTGGTGGAGGTGCGCAAGCGAATCAATCGGGAGTCGAGTCCAAAAATTCGGCACGCCATAAAAGCGAGCACTGCAGGTAAGGGGGGACAGTAGCGATGAGGTGACAGATGTGCGAAGGAGAGTGTCTCTTACTTAGAGTAATCATGTAGTACTAAACTTTCCACATTCTAAGTAACATGAAATCATGAAATCATAATTTCTGAAACCTTTCGTCCTAATTTTCAAGACCTAAACCCTTAATTTGTCGAGATAATTTTAGAGCATATAAAATTATGTAAAAATTACACATTCAAGTCCACTGTGTAAGGAGTATGCAAAAAAATTCATAATATTTGGAGCTCATTTTCTATATTATAAAATTCCTACAAAAAATATACTTAAATAAATTTTTGAGAAAAAATAAGAACATATAATTTTTTTAAAAAAATTACACAATCAAGTACATTGTGTTGGGAGACTCCATAAAAAATTTATAATTTTTTGAGCTCATTTTCTATATTTAGAAACTCCTCCAAAAAATATTCTTAAATGGAGTAGGGGACGACATCATATTGCTGCTATCGTCCACAGTCACAGTAGGCGGCTTGTTGTTGTGCACGGGCGCAACAGGTTGGCTTAGAGGGCTAGAAATAGAATTTTGGTGCTATAGAGGTTATATTTGAAATTATGGTGATCTATGGGGCTAAAAGTGGCCAAAATTCAAGATTTTATATAGAAAATTGTACCACAACCCAGAAATACAGTCATACTCGATCATTAGTTGCACAAAGAAAATGATATGGAAGCTATTTACTATTGAATCCGGCAAATTGCTGTGAGTCTGACGAGCCCCGTCGCCGTCAGTGTTAGCCGTCGGTCGGCTGCGCCGATCGCCAATTGGCCAATGGCTGTTTCGGTGAGGCGATATGCATCAATGGAATCATCCTAGTATAGTAGGATGCGTGTGAGAAAGGAAAACGAAACGAGCAAACAGGACGAGGGGAGTGGGCGTGCCGGTACTGTTTGATTAGGAATTCGGAGTGCTGCTCCTGCTGTTCTACTCTGGCTCTTTTCCTTGCACATGCCCACCGAAACATGGCCACTAGTCTGCAAGGCCCGGCTGCCATGGCACGTTTTTTGCATTTAATTTTGTGACGCCGAAGCTACTTATTAACGACAAGTTCGTCGTACACGGATCTACTCACAGAGGCTGGACAGCGAGACGGCTACATGCTGACTTCTGCGCGGGCATAGTGTGGTTCGGGCCGGCAAGTCTGAAGCCTCGTATCAGTCATGTGCAAATTTGGTAGGAAAACCCATATTCTTCTCTAGTTGACGTTTTCTAAAAAAACATAGAGGCCACTTGGCGTATTTGGTTAGGCAGGGTTCGACCTATTCACCGCTTAGCTATCTATATTGTCAGGCCAACAAGGTTCTTCATTTATAGGCTAGGGTCCGGAAGGAAATCCGGCCTTAATTGAGACAGCCCAATAAGGCCTCCCAATCCCAGTCCATCACAAATTTTACCACGTTATGTCTCCAATTATGTATTGGGCCATCGTCCAGCAACCCTATTGAAAGATGGCTGAATTGGGGTGTCAGGGAGTTTGGTTCAGCGTCGTTATTGACTTGTAGCCCAAATTGACGAAGGTTTCTTTGGTGGGTTTTACACATCTTCAGCCCACCGTGCATGTGTGCCCGGCTGCCAGCTCATCCTGTTCTACCTTGACCATTCTGTCCTGCAAGTATGGCAGTATATGATCTCATCCCGAGTGCATGACTGCTGGTGCACCACCAATTGAAGTGGCTCCAGTCCAGTATTTCGAGAGGTCTGCATGCAGTGAGTGATCTGAGGCTGGGGAATGTGTTTGGTTATTAGCAGTAACAAATTAAGTTAGACAGTTAGTCGCAGGATCGAGTCAGTAGCTATATATTACGATCGACGACTGCCGAGGCAATTGTTTGTTGCCTCTGGTATTTTTACACCGTCTTCTCGCAGTGGCAGGCCCAAGGACAGTCGCAATTGCGTGGGCGTCGATTCACAGCTCCCACGTGCCCACTCGTCACGCCCGCGCCGCTAGGGTTACACCACACACGAGCAGAGTAGTAAGAAATGTGATGCGGTAGTCGTCGGGCGAAATAGGATTGGGGCAAGCCTAGCTAGCTCCCTCCATGGGCATTAGCAGGCTTCAGCAGTGCAACCCACCATCTTGAAGACGGCCAGGATGGTCTCCATTTGAATGAGCGGTGGGGCGGCTGCGTCCAGCATCTTCTTTGGCAACGAGAAGACTGGTGCTCGGTTGGAGGGGATATCCGACCAGAGGTAGCTCTGGCGCTTGTCAGAATGGTGGGTCCGCTCGTGCCTTCGCGTGTGTGCGATTGTATGGATCGTGCAAGCCAGGTTTTCCAGCAACTGCAACCTCGGCGCCGCATCGAGCACACGAAGAATCGAACAGCTTGTCCGAATTGGGCATGCAACACATAGAACAACACCCTATACGCATCGATCATGCACGCCCCTTTGTGGAAAAAGCCCGGGCACCTGTGACCTAACTCGGAAACAACGGAGATGAGCTTTCCATGCACCCGTTCTGGTGTGCACTTGAGGCCCATGCATGCATGCATCATGCATGGAATCAGGGGCGGCCCTAGCAATCAGGCAAGGCTGGGAGGCGACCCGAGGTACCCGACGCCAGCAACCCCCTCTTCTCCCTCAGTGACGTAGACAGCCGGTGCCATCAGAGCCACCTTTCCACTCTAGTCCCCAGAGTGAGAGTCAAAGGAGGAGGCGGGAGGACACAACCCAAAGAAGGCTTACGGGCTACGGCCCATGCCCAGCCCAGCTAAGCCCATCTGCATCTCATTACATCTCCCCGTTCACTTCTTCCCCGGTTGGCCGGTTCCCCAAATCCCTAATCCAATTTGCAAAAATCTAAACCTCGAGCGCCGGGAGGAGCTCCAGTCGGAGCCAGGAGCAAGCGGCGTTGGGCCAGAGGTGGCGCCGAGAGAAGCTCCACCAGGCCGCGCCGGGGAACCAGAGAGACGGGGAGTAGAAGGGAGGAGGAGCCGTGAGCGTGAGGTGAGGGCGTGCCACATGAGTAGAAGGGAGGGGAGGCCTGAGGTCGTGTCGGCGTGGCCCATGAGGTGTGAGGTGAGGACTGAGGAGGAGGATGCGGGGGGACGGCGGGAGTAGAAGAAGGGGCCGAGGCGCCCTAGCGGTGGCCGCGCGTGGTCGTCAGTGCTGTCGCTTTATAGCCAATGGCCAGTGCCGCACTCAAGATTTGAGAGTTGAGATTTGTGAATTGTGAATGCGAGAGAGGTAGAAAATAGAAATCAAGATTCAAGATGGCTCCTCCTAAGTCGAAAGGAAAAGGTAAGAATTGGATTGTGAATGCCTGAATGGTGATTGGTGAATACTGTGAATTTGTGATGTGTCATGTACTCATGTGTGATACTCATGGTGATTATAATTTATAAATGTATAAATGATTATTGATGAATGAATATGGTGAATTGGTGACACTTTCACACTGATGTATAATTGATGGTGAATTAGATTGTAATTGGTTGATTACTTGATTTGCTAGATTTGAAGAGCTATTTTACCATTGCGTCGTCGTCGAGTGGGTCGATCCCAAGAATCGGTGCAAGCAGGAATGTTGTGGTAGCTACAGAAGAGCAAGTATTATCAGTTGAAGCTGTCAATATTGAAGATGCACAAGTAGCACAACAACCAGAACTGTAGGAAGAAACTGAAGGTATTAAGGATTTTAACCTGGATGTTCATATTGTTGCCGCTCCAGCACTTCGTATACCAATTAAGGAATTCCATCCAGATATTAGAGATCAAGTGAGAATGACTTATTTGTTGAAGGGTCCGACTCAACCTTTTGGTCACAATTTTCCTCGCAAACAATATGGAAAGGGTTTTAGGTGCTTTCATAAAACATGGTTTAAGAGTCACGACTGGTTGGAATATAGTGTAGAGAAGGATGTTGTTTATTGCTTCTATTGCTTTCTTTTTAGGCAGCAACCCTTAGATGAAAATTTTGGTCATGATATCTTCACTAAATTAGGGTACAACAACTGGAAGAATGCATATGCATCACTACCTCTTTATGTTGGTGGGGTTAATAGTATTCACAACAATGCTAGGAGATGTAGTGATATTTTTAAGAATCAACGGACAAGTGTATCTCATAAGATGGAGTCTCACAGCAAAGATTCTGAAATAAAATATGAAACCCGTTTGACTGCTTCTTTAAATTATGCAAGATATCTATTAATGTAAGGTCATTCATTCCGTGAACATAACAAATCATCTTCATCTATAAACAAAGGTAATTTTCTTGAGTTGATTGATTGGTACAAAGAAATGAAAGGAAGAAGTGAGGGTTGCATTTGAGGAGTTATGTCCATTAAATGCCCAAATGTGTTCAACAAAGATTCAAAAGGATCTTGTAAGATGCTGTGCACAGATGGTTACCAAGGTGATTTTGGATGAGATTGGAGGTAATCTTTTCTCTGTTCTTATCGATGAATCTCGTGATATATCAATCAAAGAGCAAATGGCTGTGATTGTAATGTTAGTTATTAATTATGTGTTCTATTTTAATCTCAACTAATTGCACCATATCTCAACTAGTTGTATCATGATTCCTGCAGGTTTGTGAAAAACAAAGGGAAAGTCATCGAAAGATTTTTGGATCTTAAACATGTCAAAGATACAACTACAGATTCATTGAAGGGAGCTTTGGTTACTTTGCTTGGTAAGCATAATTTACCTATTGCTAGAATACAAGGGCAGGGATACGATGAGGCTTCCAATATGAGAGGTGAATTCAATGGCCTTTAAAGACAGATTCGTGGCATCAACCAGTGTGCTTTCTATGTCTATTGCTTTGCCCACCAGCTGCAATTGGTAGTTGTTGCTGTCACAAGTTGTTGTTCATCTATTAGGGATTTTTTTCAACTAGGTGACTTTGATTGTGACCACAACTAGTGTGTCATGCAAGAGAAGGGATGTATTGACCGAGAAGCATCGTAATAATATTTTGGATAGGTTGGAGAGTGGTGAGACCTTTACAGGAAGAGGGAAGCATCAAGACACTATCTTGTGATGCAAACAAGATTCCAGTACCAAATATGGATGAAACGATACCAAGATGGGGCCAATCAAGGCTAGATGGGGTGACGGTCACTCAAGACCACCATTATCGTATTGATATTTTCTTTGCTGCTGTTGATGCTATTAATACAGAGATGGATCATCGCTTCAATGAGGTATCTTCGGAGTTGCTTGTTTGCTTTTCTTGTCTTGATCCAAGAGACTCATTCTCTGAGTTTGATATGGATAAGATTGCTCGACTTGCGGAGATCTATGATACGGATTTCTCCATTCTTGATCGTGCAACTATAAGGGATCAACTTGAAACCTTCATTCTTCATGTCCGAAATAATTGATGATTTCATTGTTTGTCATGATTTTGTAAGTTTGGCCATCAAGATGGTTGAAACGAAAATATATATTATTTTTCCATTGGTCTACCAAGACATATTGTTTTTCCATTAGTCTACTGCCTCATTGAATTAGCATTGCTCCTACCGGTGGCAACAACATCGGTTGAAAGAGTCTTTTCGGCTATGAATATTATTAAAACCGATTTACGCAATAGACTATCCGATGAGTGGCTCAATGACTTGATGGTATGCTACATCGAGCGGGAGATATTTAAAGGACTTGATCATGATAAAATTAAGAAACAATTACAATCCATGAAATCTCGGAGAATGAAATTGCCTAGGCCTCCTAGACGTAATTAGTACTTTAATGGTATGTATTTCTGTCAGTTATTTTTGATATTTTTTATGATTTATGATGGATTAATATGAATACTCACCATCCATCTATGTTAGACAGGTTGTTACTAGTAATTCAATAATTTGGTATTTTGGTGGCAAATTGTTCTGTAAACTTCATTGATGAGGTGCATTTTCTGCATTTGTCATGTCTTTGTATGTTCACATGATGCGGATTGTAGTTTTGAGATCCATTTAGTGTCATATGCTCTCATAAAAGTGATTGTAATATGTATTATATATGACTTGCTTTGTTATTGGATAATAGTATTAGTTCATTCCGTCCTACCTAAATTTCAATCCTAGGTCCGCCACTGCATGGAATCCTCACCCTGATGAGCTAGCTAGCGGATCGGATCCTACAGCCAATCCAAATCGCTGTCGTCGTCATAAGCTTGGACACACTGATCGATCAATGCTACTAATATATCTATCCATCTATTGTTCTATTATTTTATCAAAGCAAAGTCAAAAGATATCACCTCGTTTGCTTTCATGGGCTAGAAATTCCCACGTGAGGAAAAAGAGAAAGATCTATACCATTGATCGTAGTGGATATAGATTATAACAGTCTAGATTATTAGAAAGAGTTCATGTCAAGTACAATAAAATTGAAATTCGGAATAAAAAAAATAAAATTAGCAATTTAATTTTCATATGAATCCCTAAGTAAAAATTCATAAAATAATTATAGAGAAAAATGTGCTAGGTCATTGAACTTGTTGTGCCGTGTCAACTTGGTCAAGATACTATCAAAATACACGTTTGGATCACTGATGTGGTTTAAGTGAACTATTAGCGGTCATAAGCGGACATGCCTGGTCATTTTGCTCGCGTAGCACCGTCACGTCCACTGCGACTTTGCAAATACCCCATCGTTTTCCGCCGCCGTCGGTGAGCCCTAGCAACCGTTATCGCCACTGCCAAGATCATGTCTGTGAGATCTACCCCGCCATTACTTCAGTGTCGTCGTAGTGTTGCCGTAGCCCGTCGTCGTCGAAGACCGTAGTGCCCCCACCGCTTAAACCTCGCCGCCGGTCAACTCTGTCATCCCCTTGCGTTCGCACACCACCCGATGTGATCACAATCATCCCCTCTTCCTGTTGCACACCTCCGTTAGCTCCGTTGTGGTCGCAAACGCCTGTCAACCATCAGTTCCCGAGTTGCCGCTGCCGTCGAGCAGACATGGCTGTCGCGTGTCAGCCGTGTGTCCGCTATGTCACCGCCACCTCAGTTCTCTCGCTTGTGTGTCAGTCGTGTCAGTGCTGAGACAACCGCCACCCGCACCCGCACCAGATCCTGTCCCATGCGGACCCAGTCCATGGTGCACCGAGCCCCTGACCCGTGGACCCCACATGTCAGAACCCTATGACGTAGACTCAGTCCACCGTAGACCGTGAACTCGAGCCCATGAACCCAGTCCATAGACCGTGGTCCCACTTGTCAGTGTCTCATTCGATTTTCAGGAATTATTTTAATTTCCAGAAATTCTTTTTCCAATGGGTCCCACTTGTTAGTTTTCTCTCTCCTTTTCTGTTTCCCCCGAATTTCTCAGGCGATCAACTTCCAAGCACTCGTTCTTCCTCATACAATCTCCGATTGAGTCCATTCAAGTTTCTAAATTGATATAAAATCGAGCTCTACCTTATAGTATTTTTATTATAATTTTTGGAGTTTTCTACCTGTTTTGTATTTATTTGTGTTTCTTCTCTCTTATTGCGTTAGAAGTCGATACTTCAGGAGCGTTAGAGGAAAGGGGGTTTGCTTAAGATCAAGACCAAGGTCAAGAGCAAGAGTTTACCAAGGCAAGTTGTGCTTTGATCATGTTGCACCCAGTTTTACAAAAACTATTTTGATTCAAATTATTGCATGCTAATTCAATTATCAAATGTTTAACTTATTTTGGGATTAGTTATGCAACCTATTTAATTTATACCCCACCTTGTGAATTGTATTGCCTTGATAATTTGTCACCCTAGATTGATTAAATTACTAGTTGATATTATCATAGTACCAATGTGGGTTGGTTAGACACGATTAGTATGCTTAGCCTTGCAATGGGACATTGATACTATTTTGAAATGTCAACATTATGGAATATCTTTGTGAAAAGTTGTGTGTTGTATGTTGTCACCTGTTGATAGCATGTGTTGCACTTAATCAACAGGGTGGGAAAAGATTTAGACCGAGGCGAGTGAAAAGGTTTGTGTGACATGGTGGGCTTTGTGCTTATTGGGAAATGTGAATATTTGTGAATTAGTGTAGTTTGGCCGTCTCGTTTTGGTCAATTAAGGACTTAACTTTGTGTGTCATTGAACTGAACCATATCCTACCACCACAATCCTGGTATTTGACAAGCCTAGCTTAATAAGTTATGGAGTCTCGACATTGACTACTCAGGAAGTAGGTTAAGTGCTTTGTGATGGGTGGAGGTGTGGACTACTTTGTTTAGGTCGCATCTATGGACAGTTCACCATTTACGTGTCCAACGGTGTGCGTCAGACCAACGAGCTAAGTGAAGTTTGGTGCCGCTGTATGCACATTGGGAGGGTCAATTGTCGAGATAAAGTTTCTGAAAGGTTTTTTTTATGATTGGTGTTAGCCGCACTTGTTATAGCTTGTGAGTAAAGTTATACAAACTCTGCAGAGTGTTAATAACCTATTCTAATAGCCACGTCCTCGGTCATGGATATGATCGGTGATTTACCCGAAGGGTAGATTTTATATAAATAATGTGGAAGGGAGTTGTGTGAAAGAATTGAATTAAGTTTTGCGAACTTTGTGGAACTCTTGTTACTTATTATTGTTGTTGTTATTTTAACTTGCACTTTCAATCTATTATTTGTATTCAATTGCAACTATCGCTTTTTGTAAAATAACCCTAGAAGTCATTTCCTTTGGAATAACCCATTATCTATAATTGCATTCTGTGGTACAACTTGCTGAGTACTAAATGTGCTCACTCTTGCTATAATCATCATTCAGAGGAAGGATTGGAGGAGTCAACTTTTGCTCTGGAGGAGTTCTTTGACGAGGTTGATCATTAAGTCTTGTTCCCAGTCGGTCGCATGTGGCAAGTGATGAGTTCCACTAAAATTGCTTTTCGTTCGGCAGCTGTTATTTCTCTTTATTTGCGTAAGCCATGCGTCACACTATGTAGCTGAATAAGTGTAAACTCGACCATAAGGTCAAAACTCTTATTTTCTTATCAATTTTAGTCGTTTATTCTTTTTAATCACTTGTATGGAATGATGTTCATATATCGATGTTGTCATTGTGTGCACTAGTATGATCCTGAACTAGTGCAGTATACACAGAGGGTCCGGATTTGCATATTCGGGTCCCGACAGCGTGCCATTGCTGTGAGGGGCATGACATCACCGGCGATGACGATAAAATTCTCTATATCGTTAGACAAGGACTAAAATAGATATGTTGACAGCAGTGAAGATAGGAAGTATGTGGATATCATGGGGATATGTGCATGATCTTAGGATGATGAGTCAATTGGCAATGGCTTTGTTGGTTTGCAAAATCTCGCGTTTTTGGGGTTGCTTCAGTTCTGTCAGACCACAGGCGGTCTGACCGGTGGCATCGGCGGTCAAACCGCCCGTGGAGAGGTCTGACCGGCAGTGCTTGCCGGTCCGACCGGTCTTGGTTCAAATTGGATTTTGGAGCTGAGCCAAAAATAGGTTATGTAGGCAAGTGAGGGGAGTCTCGTGGATGTGGTCACATAATTTTTGGAGCTCCCAGTCAAAAGTTCTATTCATTTGAAAATTCCAGAAGGTTTCGGATTTTCGAGATGAAAATTTGGCTAAGTCATTTCGAGCGGTCCGACCGCCGTTATGGAATCGGTTCGACCGGCCTGAAATCGGTCGGACCGGCCTGAAATCGGTCGGACCGGCCGTATGGGGCGGTAAGACCGCCAATCACTTGGAACTTGGCCTTTTTGGCATTGTTGTGATTTGATTATGTTTTATGTATGATTTTCAATGCTTTATTGTTGCATATTGCATTGTTGAACTAATGTGGGTCAAGTTGTGAAGAACTTATTCCCGGAGATGATTTCTTTGTCTATTGCTGTGTAGGTGGCTTGCAGGTCAACGACGTCAACGGTGAGGTGGATCGGGACTACGCTTGGAGAGCTGAGGTCCAGAACGATCATGGATGCCGGGTGAGGTCGTGTGACTCAGCAGGTGCGAATGGGCAAGATGGATCGAACAGGCGATTCGTTGTTGGTTGGATCGGCGGTCGAAAGTCGGTGCAAGTCTCTGGGAGGTTCCGATGGGATTCGGACGGGAGAGACTTGCCGACATGATGAGAGCCGCTGATCAACCTACACGTGGTGAAGCAGGCGATTGCTTCAACAGATGTGTGTGAGTGGGTCCCATGTGTGTGTGTGGGTTCCATGTGTGAAACCCTAACTCTCCTATAAATAGAAATTGGGGAGATGAAAAACCCCTGGAAGCACTCAAGCCCTCATTTGCAAAATCCCTTGTTAGGGTTAGGGTTTGGAGAGGAGAGGAAGATTGTATGTGTGCTCTTTGTTGAGCTCTTGTCCTCCTTGAGGGAGTGGCTTTGTAAGCATCTTGTTGGATCAATCAATCTTGTGATGCTTGCTTATGAGATCGATTGTCTCTTTTGTGTTCTTCTCTCTTTTGATGATTTTGGTGCTTCCTTGATTCAAGTGTTTATGCTTGGTCTCTTGATCGATTTTATCTTGCTTTGATGTGTGGGAATACTCCTAGAATCATCTATATCATCAACCCCCACAAGCAAGTCTTGAATCAAGATTTTCATATTTCTAGGTTTTGGAATATTTCTTTGGTAAAACCTAAAGAGATCGTTTATTTGAAGTGGATCTGATCGATTGTCGCTAGAAATAGGACTCAGATATCCTTAGGGAGGTGTGCTCCAAATTTGGTCAAGTTTCATTGGTTGAATCAAAAGTTGGACCAATTTTCGTTTTAGATTTGGGCTTGGTATTTCGGTTATGGACTAAATCGGTCTGACCGATTTAGCAATGGCGATCAGACCGCCAGCCTTCGGACCACCCGTTAACGGCTGGTCGAACCGACTTCAATCGGTCGGACCGCCCTTTGGCAGCCGGTCAGACCGCTAGTGTCCAGACCAGCCCAGTGAGATCAACTCTCTTTGTTTGGGTCTTGTGGTTAAGGGGGTAATCGGATTCAGCACAAGGCTTCCTCTGTGCATTCATTGATCTTCTTAGCTTTCATAGCTAAATGAGTAAAGTGCGTGTTGAATTTGATTAAGGCAAAAAATTTGAGAAAGCGCCTATTCACCCCCCTCTAGTCGCCTCTACGGTCCTACAAAGTCGATGCGGTTAGTGAGGAAGCCACAACGTTGAGTTGGCCAACGTCGAAGAAGACGAGCGATCGATGCAGGAGAAGAGGACATCGGGCATGTATGACATATTTATGTGTATATACATATATGCATCCATACGAATAGAAACACATGTGTATAAAAGAATAGGAGCAAAGAGCTCGGAGTAGAGATGACGCAGTCAGAGGGAATAGGCTCAGGGCCATCGTAGAGAGTGTGGAGGGTGTCCGGGGTAGGGATAGGCGATGGTTGCATGTGTATCCGTGTTGATGTCAGAACGATTAGTAGTAAGCAATAATTGGAAAATAAATAAAAAATAACTATGAGGTAGAGTATTGCATTGGAGTGTGAGGGAAGGTAGGCTGTCCATAGTGCATTGGTGTATGCATGAATAAGGTGCTCTAATACCATTTAAACTAATAAGATAATTTGCCACACACATTATCAATATATTGTTTGAGATTAAATAGAGGTAGATGTGATACATACATTTTGAAAAATAGTAACTAATAGAGAAAAAATAAGGCGTTCGTCTACATGATTCATGTACGATGGAAAGTTGTTATGTTTGTAAGAACCCCCAGCAACTTAGTATGCTTAACGATTTTCTTCCATCAACTTTCATACTTCAATTATGTTCCTTGAGTTGTACTTCTATTGTTATTTTCAATATTTATGATGTCTTAAAAATCTAAATAGCCTACAAGATATGTAAATATAATCTCAAACATATAAGTTATATAATTTAATACTATAAACATTGAAGCAGTACTAATTCCTCTTATTTGTCCCTTGCACGCAGCCTCTTTTGCAGCGGTGGGTGCATATATATATCATAGCATGCATGCTGATGCGAGCGAGATCTCTGCATAAGTCGAATTATTCGCAGTACGGAGCTCTCTAACCACAGATCAGGCAGGTGGTAGACAGGCCTTGCTTTTGCGTCGAGTTGGTCCCTTTTGGTTGTCATCCAACATGCCTTGCTCGGTTTGACTGACACAAGTGTACATCGTTGGTGTGCTGCGCACATCACGTGGAATTCAGATTTCAGGCGTACATATATGTGAACTCTAAGTTTTGCAGTTTCAGTGCCGTTGCATCATGGCGAGGTGTTGTTTGTCATGTCAAATCAAGTAAGCAATGGCTGCACTTACAAAAGCCGGTCGGGTGAACAAATTGACCTGAGCAAGTGGTGAGAAAATGGCAAAAAAAAAAAAAAAACTAGTAGCTAGTTGCTCTTTTCTCTTTCGATTCAAGCTCGAGAAGCACATTAGCCGTTGTTAAGCTCCGCCATGAACGTGCATGTGGTACTTGTTTATTAATTCTTCCTTGTTTATCATGTAGAAGCTAGCGTGCATCCATGGAGCATGTATCTACTGGACGAACGTGGCTGGGGGTAGTAACTAACATAGGTGGGAGCCCTCAAAACGACTCTCATATCCAACGACATGGTTGCATGAATCGATCTGTGAATCAACACACACACAGACGAGACGGCAGGCGTACATGACATGCGGAGATGACACATCGTCGATGCTAAATCGCCAATCCCTTCCCTTGCATTATGCCTGCCGGCCAGCTTGCTCACACATGTGCACCACCTCACCTGTAGTCATGCATGGGATTAAAAAGCCAGACAGAACATTGTGCCGTGTGCCCATGGCCATGGGATCATCATATTTAGCACATATGCGTGCATGATCCATCCATCCATCCCGGCCCTTCCTCATCAAGCTTCTCCGTTTCTTACACGTACGCCGGCCTTCACAAGCCTCAGAAACTACAGACTAGAATAGTTACATTACATGATTTATTAAGGCAGGTGGACATGTCAATGAGAGGTTTCAGAGGCTCAAAACACAATAATGTTCAGTTTTGGAGCTGTATTAGTTCTCCTCCAGAACTGCAGCCTTTCCATGGGTGGACATGTCAATGAGAGGTTTTGCATCTCCCATGGGTGGATATATGAACTGCAGCCTTTCCATCTTTTTCCTTTCTTCTTTTGTTTGTCTGAAGAAACTGACATCCAGAAGCTTAGCAGTTATAGCAGCTCGAGAGAGATTGAAAAGGGTTCCCTCTCAGGCCACAGGGGTGTCCATGCAAATTAAGGAGCACAAAAGTTACCCACCAGATATAAGAACATGGATGGGCCATCAACTGTCTATCTCTATCTATTATAATAATCTAAACAAAGCCAGCACTGCCATTCTGCCATCTCCCTCTCTCTCTCTCTGTAAACCCAACCAGCCTCAGCTGTCTCAGCTTTCTAACCCCATCTGACGATGATTATGCTGCTGTTGTTTACTCCATCGATTCATTTTTTTCCCCTCTGCCCTTTCAGTCAGCCAGCTCACGTCTCAGGTCTTACAGCTAACCCCCAGCCCACCCTTGTCCCTTGCGAGTCTCCTCCTCGGTCCAGTCAAACCTAAGCTCTCTCTCTCTCTCTCTGCACAGAGTGAGAGTGCAGAGAGAGAGAGAGAGAGAGAGAGAGAAGGAAGGGGGCATGGCATCCGGGCGGGCAAGTAGACAGGAGTTACAGTTGTCCACGTTGCGGGCACGCAGGCAGGCGCAGTGGGTGAGGAGGAGGAAAATGGAGGGGAGATTCTTGTTCATCTGAAGGTGGAGCATGTGCTTGCCCGCCCCCACTTGTTGCGGTGTGCGGACGGGTGGATCGTTGTGAATCGGGCCCATTTACTCGTGTGGATCGCCCGATCCGTCCGTCCGTTCAGGCGCAACTGGGACTTATACTTGGATTATTGTTCTGGGTTGATTGCTGATGTTCTCGATCCTATACTTTGATACAGATACTACAGTACAGGTCACGCCAGATGATGGAATTAAGACGCTAGCTACTGCCTTCTTTGTTTGGAGCAGCGGCATGCACCAGGCTTCTTAAATGTTTGACCATCTTTGACCAGGTGTTTGGAATTGATATACTAGTATAGTAAGCAACGCAGGTTACTGCAAAATGTTTGACCATCTCTTGAAAAAGAATGTTAAGAGTGATGGTAATCAGAAGCTCATGTGCACAAAAACAAAACAGAAATGTCCGAAACGGCACACGCACCACACGCAACTCTGCAATCTGAATCAATATATGCGTACCTTTTCATCCAAAATTGTATCAGATATTCAGATCCTTTTGACAGTACGATGTAACTCTATTCTATACAACAGTGACTAGTCGGTGCCAAATTGTTCGACATATTAGCTAGCTAGTACCGCGCATTTGTTTGGGCAATTCGAGATTCTGATTGAGGGATGCATGGTATATATGCATGATCCCTTGACAACTTGTCGGCTCTTGACCTCAATTAATTAATTGGAGTTTTTATTCGGCCGGGCTTGTAACACGCTAGCATTCTACCACATCCACATCTCCGTGTCATGTGCATGTACGTACACACATGCACACGTATGTATTCCTAAAATCGGTAAACACCCGCGTTAAGTCTAGAACTTGAACTCTAGTTAACTGGGTGAACACCAGCACACCTAGTCATCTAGTCACATGCTAACTTCCAACACGTTGGCATTCAATCACAAATCTGGACACTGTCAGTAGTTGAGCGGTGGCTGATTGCAAATTATATAGATCCTTAATGTTATTTAAAGTTTGTGCCTTTCAAGAATTTAGATCTAGCACCTCTAAACAGCCATGCACATTTTTTAAGGGAAAAAAAAGGTACTGTAATAAGCATCTTGAGCAATCCGGCCTTCACTCGGTAAAAGCGAGCCACTTCTTTGGCATAAATAAGCTACCACTCTTGTATACACCGCACGTACGTAAGATTTAGCATTCACACAGTAATATTAATTTTGAGTGCTGAACCAGTATATGCATGTCCCTGTATATCTGTGCTCACGTGAGGAGTACTTGTGAGGTTTCAAGACACATTTGCTACCTCAATTCTCTCCGTATGCCCAATTTGGAAGGCTAGCCATGGAATCCCAGGCATCAACTGCTCGTTCAGTCGTCACAACTACTCGCGAGCTAGCGTCGTCAAATACGGCACTATCCAAGGGATACAACGATCGATAGATCTAAGACGGCGACTGGAGACACGATCGATCCAGGCTGCTAGCTAGCCGATCGGTGGCACGCGCGCGAGTACGGCCGTGAAATGATGCTGTCTCACGAGAAAAAGGCCAACTCTCGGTCGGTCGGTCGATCGATGATATATGCGAGATCCCATCCGTGCATGCATATGCGGCATCTGTTTGTGGTCAGTTGCCCATGTCGTGGTGCTGCTCTTTGTGGTACAAGGTGAAGTGATGTATATATGGATCGATCTAAAAGTGCGTGATACATGTGGTTGAACAAATTAAGGCACCTGGCCTGCATCTAAGTTATACGCGAACAGCTGGACAAGGGCTAACTAGGACGATCTTCGGTTTGTGCTC
The DNA here is from genome assembly GCA_036346395.1 of Hsuehochloa calcarea. Taxonomy (NCBI): domain Eukaryota; kingdom Viridiplantae; phylum Streptophyta; class Magnoliopsida; order Poales; family Poaceae; genus Hsuehochloa; species Hsuehochloa calcarea. The sequence goes on from CM070598.1 coordinate 53,359,351, forward strand.
CTTGGTACTTTTGGCCGGATCATCTTGTTGGTAATTCTTGTGTGGCATAACTCCTGGTACCTCAACTTCACATTTAGTGTGTCCCAAATTGTGAAGAACGATATTGTATCTCTATCCGATCGACCACGGTTTCCTCACCTCTTCTCAATTGAGGTTTGGTGAGGGTTAGATTTGCGTCGATTGGAGGTGAAAACTGGTTGACTTGGCTTGACCTTGAGAGGAAGATTGGTTTTGCTCCTTGAGTCATCATCTTGTTGGTAATTCTTGTGTGGCATAACTCCGCCTCAACTGCCTAGTTTACTTCCACGTCCTCACACCGCGACAACGGGAGATGGTTTTGAGTGCTATCTTCGGTGGTTTTGAGTGCTATCCGCATCGTGAGTATCGTTGTTTTTCAATTTTCGCATTACTTTACCTAAGTGTGTTGTGCTAGTTGATTCTGTAAATTTGACTAGTATTGGGAGACTTGGTTTAGTAATGTTCTGGGCTCAGATTAATGCTCGGTGAGGATTAGAGGTCACTTTGATATTGAATACGACAATTTAGATATAAATTTGGTCTTGAGCTTATAGATTGCTTGCTATTTTCTATTGTGTCATATATACTAATGCTTATCTTTTTACTATGAGTCATTTCTTTATTCATTGTTCTACTTACAGTCAAGTGGTATCTCATTCACTACCAGAAACGTTTCTTGTCCCGAGTGTTTATTTATCACCCGAGTGTATTACCTGAAACACTCGGTATTATCCCGAGTGCTTACGGAGACACTCGGGAAAGCACGAAAACACTCGGTGAATATTAATCTCCCATTAATCTCCCAAGTGTTTTATATTACACTCGGGAGACGACGACGGGGCAGCTGTCACCCGCTCGAAAACGGGCTCGAAAACGGGATATTGACGCATTCAAAACGGGGTGAAGAATATTCCAAGTGCATATGTGTTTAGACACTCGGGAAAGGGACGAACTGTACCAATTAGTAGCGGCGCCAATTTTTTTCCTAGCCGCGCGCAGTGCTAACCCTAGCATTTATCCCCGCCTCCATCGCAGCTTCTCACTCCGCCACGCCCTCCTACCATTTAACCCTTGCATACCTTTCCAGGCATACCCTTGGCAACATGTAGCGGTAGTTGCGTCTCATCAATATATATATTTGGTGTTGCTTTGACATTGACAACAATATCATTCTGCCCTTCATTCAGGACTATAACAAATGGTCCAATTGAAGCAGCAAGAATAAACACAAGGATTTTTTTAAGATTAATGAAGTTAAGGTTATACATATGCTAAGATAATATATATTATGATTGCCCTCCCTGTTCATATATCTAAACAAATGCTACAACAACACAAGTCAAGTTGTTTATCAGATAATCTCTGTATCATTCCTCAGAAATTAAAATTCTAGACTTATATACAAATATTTGCCTTCACATATGTTAAGGTTGTTATTGTCCCTTGAAGCTCCTGGTCTGCAGGACACAAAAACTGACAAACCTGCATAGTAACCTCTGAATGAAGGGAGAAAAACAGCAACATGCGATGGCAAATAAGGAACTTTCTCTTTTGTTTTTGAAGGCAATAGTACATTGTTCATTCGTTTGTTTAGTATTTTTATGGGAAGGCAGTGGTACATTGTTGATGAAGATATCTTTGTGCTATACACTTTAAGTGTACAAGTAGATTTAGCAGACATCTTATACTTCCTATTGAAATGGAAGAGTTCCATCTTCTAATAACACATTTTAGGATTAACGGACGCTTCTCGGTTGGCAGGAGGTGCCACTAACCCCTTTCTTACTGCGAACGCTAGAGCTAATAACCTTATATATATATATATATATATATATATATATATATATATATATATATGAAAATATCTTCGTTTAAGTGGTATATGAGAAGTGGGAATATGTATATATATATAAAAAAGAACACATTTAGTGCTTATGGTTTTGTAGGATAAGTACTATACCATTGTACAATAGATGAAAAAAAATCATAACATTTACTCTCCCTCTTTCTAATGACTAAAAGAGCCCATATATGGTTACATTTTAAAAAATAAATACCACATTTTGTTGTGAAAGAAAATTTTCCTTTTATTATTTATCATTTCTTATAGAAAAACACAGATAAGGAAAAAAAAGGCAAACGTATTCACCACAATTAGAACTGTAAACCATCTTATGACATCTCTCTGGTTTCTTGCCTTGAGACATCCTTGACTGGTTTTAGGTTTTAGCTGTGAAGATAAGGTAAGACATTTCCGTTCAAATATTAACACAAGTTTCTCCTCATTTCCATTCAAATGATGCAAAACAATTCCCAAGGTTTCTGACCTGCCATAGACAGAAGTATATTGTTTAGTCACATACTCACATACATATTCCTGTTGTAATGTATATCCCATGCTCTTTACATGGTGATATTCCTGTTTTCCAATGTGAGCTATTCAAGTTAATTTAATAAATTGTCTTTTTTTGCACACTAGGATGGCCGAGTATCGTACTTGGATGTACACTGGGCATAGAAAGATGGGTGAGTACAGCCAAGAGTGGATGGAAAAGACCACCAATTTTGTGGATCGAGCATTTGCTAGGAGTAAACTACTAGGTGGTGTGTTGTGCCCTTGTTGTCGTTGCTCGAACACACGGTCACAAATGAAGGCGACAATGATCGCACACTTGTGCAAGTATGGATTTAGGCCACACTATACCGTGTGGGTCCACCATGGCGAGTCAGAAAGTAGTAGATCGGACGTGCAACACACAGAGGACGGCGGCCACAATGAGAGTAGGATAGAAGACATACTAGATGATGTGCGTGATGCATATGTGCCACCTGTAGAGGAAGAACCGAGCCTGCAACAAGGGCTTTCTTTGATATGTTGTCCGCAGCCAGTCAACCACTTCATGGGCAAACACATGTGTCCCAATTAGATGCCATCACACGCCTGCTTGCTATCAAGTCCCAGTTCAGCACAAGCATTGCTTTCTTTGATGCATTCTTAAGCGTGTTTAGCACCATTCTCCCAGATGGGCACAAACTGCTCGCTAACTTGTATGGGGCCAAGAAATTGATAAGCGCACTAAATATGCCATATGAGAAGATAGATGTTTGTCCAAATCACTGCATGCTATTTAGGAATGAGAATGTGGACAAAGATCACTGCGATAAGTGTGGTGAGTCTAGGTTTGTTGAGGTTGACTCCGGTGATGGTCAGAAGAGACAGCTTCCTATTGGCAGAAAAATACCTCGCTAATGTATGTCAATGTGCAAACAAATATGCAGGCACTTCAAACTCGACTTGATGGCACTACACCGGGGGCACCACTGCCTGCATTATCTAATCCGGTTAGTAACTGGACACTGATTATTACATTGTTAGTCTCTTACGAGTGCTTGAGAGCTCACTGGAATTGACAATGCAAATTACCTCTCTGTTCAACGCATTTGTTGCTAATGGTTTTTATTGTTTCTATTCAAATACAAATTTCAGCATACGACGGGATCGATGGCAGATCCAGCTGCTTCCGGTGCTGATGTTGCTAATGGTACACATGTTAGCTGTCCAAATCAAGATCATGTGGATTAGTCCAATGTCGAGAGGCCACCACCAAGTCCAATGTCGAGAGGCCACCACCAGGTGGTTGCTATTTCCTTGTGGATGGACCCCAATTTATTGGCACAATAAATATGCTAATATTGTTGTCTTGCACTCTCAAGTTCTTAGAGTAACTAGGTGGATCATGGAACTCAATTTAATAGCAGGGTAAAATATACTAAATTCATGCTGACATTCCTGTACTCTAGTTTGCTTTGTTCCCACTTTACACTATTTGCATGGTTAACCAGACTATTGAAAATACTCTTTGGCCAAAATCCAACTCGAGTAAAGTTTTCACCATCGTGAGCAAAGTGTAACCACCAGTCTCCATCGTCTTTATTCTGCAAAATAATTGAAGCATCCTTGTTAATTATATGCACAAGTGTTAAGACACAATGAATTATATCATTCTGCAGTATATGAAAAAGAGTTATCATTCTACTGGTTACAAAGAAACAGATAAATGAAATTCAGAATTTATCCCAACATATCATTCTGCAGTATATGAAAAAGAGTTGTCACCGTAGGTAGAAGGCTGAATCTACATAGAATAGAAGAGGCTTGAGAACTCAGCCAACAATGAGTAATCCAAACGTAAAATATTTGTCCCAACAAGAACAAATTGACTTACAGTCCATCCGGCTTGTACAACATTAACTTTATCATTTAGATGCTGCATGTACGGAAATGTAAGCAAACGAGTCAAGTTATGCGCACACGCTTGGCTGTTGCATTGCAAATTGTGATGCTCCTCATCTGAAAGTTAGGAGCAATCGTCCTAGTCACGCTGTGTTGATGCAAAGGCATATGCGTCATAAACAATTATGCCAGCCACGCCCAGGTTAGCAAGTTGAGTATGATTACACATATATCCCACAGATCTTTTGCTTGCAGTAGTCAGTGTTAAGTCATGTAAAGATATGGGCTCTTAAGAGATACTCATGCCTTCTTTTCTTTTCCTGGATGCTTCTTCTGTTTGATATTGTAAACTGATAAATTCCAAATTTACCTATGTTCTCAGACAACTCAAATTGTTGGAGTGACAGGTTAGTTGTTAGTACATCAAACTTAAATGTTCCTTCCTATGTAAAGGTACTTATATAGTGCAATGTACCGTTTGTTGTAGTAAGTAGCAACTGGCACTACTACAAAACAGGTCATAGAAGACGCCTCATTACAGACGGTTTCAAAGAACCGTCTGTGATAAAATAATCATAGACGGTTCCAAGACGAACCGTCTGTGATATGTCACTATCACAGACGGTTCTAGAGAACCGTTTGTGATATGTAGATATCACAGACGGTTCGTGGTTAGAACCATCTGTGATACCGAGAATATCACAGACGGTTCTAACCACGAATCGTCTGTGATGAGTATCTCATCACAAACGATTTGTGTATAAAATCGTCTGTGATTTTAGGGTTTTACCATGGCAACCAATGCTCTGCCGCGGTAGGGTTTGGGTAGCCAATGCTCTGCCGCGGCAGAGGATTGTGTGCCAATTGTGTGCCGCGGCAGAGGATTGTGTGCCAATTATGTGCCGCGGCAGTGGATTGGGCTGCCGTGGTAGGGTTTGGGCAGCCAATGCTCTGTCGTGGTAGGGTTTATACACAAACCGTCTGTGATGAGATACTCATCACAGACGGTTCGTGGTTAGAACTGTCTGTGATGAGAAGCTTGTCACAGAAGGTTCGTGATACGGACGGTTCGTGATACGAACCGTCTGTGATATGTCATCACAGACGGTTTTTGTATAAAACCGTCTGTGATACTTTTGTTTCCTTAGGCGGGAAAACGAAAAATTGCACTTAATGGCGGGCTCCCGAAAATCTCTCTATATTAACAGAGTCATTCATCTCCCCCTTTGCCATCTCCATCTCCTCCTTTGCCATCTCCATCTCCTCCTCTGTCATTTCTCCTCCTCTGCCATTTCTCCTCTGGCCTCCCCCGAGCTCGTCGCCCGCGGCCTCCTCTACCTCGCCCCAGCCTTGTCGTCGCCGGCCTCCCACGACCTCCTCGTCCCTGGCCTCCTACTGCCCGTTGCCCGTCCTCCCCAGATTCGCGCTGCGGCCTCCTCCTGCCCCCACCTCATCGTCGCGGCCTCCCATGACCTCGTCACCCCAGCCTCCCACGACCTCACTCTCTCTACCCCCCTTTTGCTCTGTGATGTGGATTACTACTGTGATGTGTTAGTCTTCTGTGAATGGATTGAGTTGATGCTACTGGGATGTGGGTGATGCATGCCGTGTTGTTTTTAGTGCTATGTGAATGGATTGAGTTGATGCTACTATGATGCTATGGCTATTGTGGGAAAGCTAGCGAAATCCGAAAATCAATATCAGATTCATTCGGGAGGCTCGTGAGGCTCCAGATGAAGTGAAAATCCATTTTGTTTTTTTTTGCCATAGAAAAACTATCACGATAGCTCTAAACAAGAACCGCTGCGTGATAGTTACTATCACTGACGGTTCTTGTTTAGAACCGTTTGTGAAAATAGACTATCACGCACGGTTCTATTCACGAACCGTCATGCGAAAATAGACTATCACGCACGGTTCGTGAATAGAACCGTCAGGATAGTCGCTATCACATACGGCTCGTGAATAGAACCGCTCGTGATAGCCTTTTCCTGCACGGTTAAAAACCGCTCGTGATGACATCGTGTCGTCACAGATACAAAAATTCAGACGGTTCAAAAACCGTTTGTGATGATGGTTTAGAACCATCTGTGATGAGCTTTTTTGTAGTAGTGTGGTTATGTCGTCACAGATACAAAAATTCAGACGGTTCAAAAACCGTTTGTGATGATGGTTTAGAACCATCTGTGATGAGCTTTTTGTAGTAGTGTGGTTAATTAGTACATCAAACTTAACTTACTAGCTACTGCTTGCTAGTACATGAGATGAGTAAAGGCCAAGGGCAATGCCGTAATGGTACCGGAGCTATTTGGCTTCTTTGGTGTTCTTCTATGTTTAACCTCCCAGTAATTAAAGTCACAAACTGTAACATTGTTGTGATTTCATAACAACTCTAGTCCTTTCCCCTTGTCAATCACTGCATCAAGAACTTGCAAAGCTACAAATCATCATGAGCTAGTTAGTATAGTGGTGTAGCCTTCTAAGATGCTACCATCTTACTGCCTGGACTGTGGAGCAGCAGTCAGATACCAGTCACCTTTGTACACTTGTGCACATGCATTAGCACATGGCTAAATTCTAATATCGTATTACTACCCACATTTCAGCAGATACTACTTCCCCCTTCTTGACATTAAACTCATAGACATCTAAAGTTGCCATGCCACCGTACAACACTGTCGTAAAGTTTGAACTTGATTCGTAAATTGCGTACTGCCAAGAGATAGAGCAACATAATTAGCATATTATTTTGAACCTAGAAGAATTGATATATCATGGTTTATGTAGTGTTTTCAGTTATATGACAATGTTGTAAACCAGCTATATCATTGTCTGTCGTAAACCAACCAAGTGCCCCTACCTAACAGTCCTTTTGATCATACAGAACATGCCTCACTTGCAGATAGTCTGTACTGGTCTATGGATCATAACAAGTTAATTTGTAAAATTTGAAGTACAAACTCAATTTTGTTGTAGTTTGTTTCCCGTGTATTTACAATTTTGTTAGTTTCGTCTTGTCTATATATGTTGAGTAGTAAACTGAATTGTTCTCTTCATGACAATGCATTGGCCTGAGTTCATGGCTTAAGGCTGCTACGGACTCTGCGGTGGGAAGAAGCTTTTCTTGCATTCCTGTTGATGCAGATATCAGACGAGAATGCCATCTCTTCACTAGAATCCCATGTGATAGAAGGAGTAGCTCTAGCTTAAGCTTGAATTGATCCTTACTGTTCGAACTATTATATGTATCTTTTTCAATTTGAACTTGAATATTGTGAGCTTGAGAATTATGTCAATATTGTTTAATCTATATATTACAATATTGTTGAATCTGATTGTGAATGTATTACTGAATCTGGTTGTGAATGTATTATTGATTCTGATTGTGAATGTATTATTCAATCTGATTGTGAATCTGGTTGCTGTATTATTTGCAAATTGCGCATGCAAAAATTTGGTCACAGTCTGTTTACACACTCCCGAGTGTCAACACTCGGGAAATTTAGTGACTTGAACACTCGGGACAATTTAGTCAACTTTCGGGAAATTTTAGTCGTTTCCCGAGTTTTTAGGCGTCAATATTTCCCGAGTGTCCACACTCGGGAAACTTTAGTGGCTTTCCCGAGTTTTACGTGTCAATATTTCCTGAGTGTTAACACTCGGTACACACAAACTATTCCCGAGTGTCGACACTCGGGACAATATTCCGTTACAGTGACTGAACTGCTCGGACAGTTTTTCTCCCGACCGTCATATTTTTTCCGAGTGTAAATATGTGCACTCGGGAAAATTGTGTTTCCCGAGTGTAACACTCGGGGAACAAGTTTTTACCCGACTAATCTATCCCGAGTGTTTTTTCCAACGGCTGGCCTTCGGGAAAGACTTTCCCGAGTATTTTGGTGGTGTTACCGAGTGTTTATGGCACTCGGGAAATTTACGAATTCTGATAGTGATTTCCTTGAGTAGTTGGATCATTTGCCTAATGTCCAATGAACTTTGAATTGATACTGTGGTATCTCATTACCTTAAGTAGTTGCATCGATTACTTGTCTGCTGTCCAGTGAACTTTGAATTGATAATTTGCTTTATGTGACTTGTTAGATTAACAAGATTATATAATAGCTCAAGGTCTAATTTATTTCAGAGAAATTATAATATTTAATTTGTGATTGAATATTGACTAAAGTGGTGAGGATGCTAAGATTATATTTTGAGCAGCCCAACATCTGATAGCAATAAACAAACAATTAAATCTGAGTATTATGGTAATTTTGTATATTTATGAGTTCTATCTTTTGAGTATATTATTTTGTTTATTTGATATGAAGAGGTTATATGTTATTTTTGTTATTTATATGCTGCTGAAAATATATTATAATTATAATTATTGCTAAAACCGCTAATTTTATGTCAGTACAAGCTAACGATTCATTCATTATTGGTTAAGGCATTGGAAGGAGCACGTGCTATATACAAATGGTGGTTGCCAGTAATTGTAAATGTGTGCATCTGTGACGACACGACCGAGTGTAATGACATGACTCGGTGTGCTTGCATCGCATTGGGTGAATTATATATACTCGATTTGTCCAGTATACATACGAGTACTTTTGGGTCTGACAGTCTTATGTTTTCTTGTCTTTGGAATGATCCTAGCCTGTAGCGCTCATCAGTCATCACGTGCTAGCAGCTATAGATGTGTTTCAGGTGTACCGGGTACCTGTATTTTTCCCCTTAATAAAATACATGTAGCTGGAGGGATATTGGTAAACTAGACTAACGTATTAAAATTCTAACATACAACTTAAAATTCTATTACGTTAACTAGGAAGTTATGCAAGTCAGAGATCATATATTGTTACTACTAGATACGCAGTGCAGTGAAAGAAAAATTGGAGCAGCCTGATCCAACGTTAAGCGCGTTTTTGTAGTGGTCGTCTCTTCTAGAAATATCTTATGTTCTTTATGTGGACTCTTGCAAAGGTTGATACTCAAACTCTAGACTTCATTGGAAATACTTATTTTAGACTTGTCACACTGAGTTATGTGTTGCAATATTTATATATAGTTCTTTTAACACATATCAACCGTGGCGGAGCTAGCAGGGATGCCGGGTATGCACCGGCACCCCCAAATTTTTTAAAAAACATCAAAGATCATATCTTCAGATTTCAGCCCAGTCCAAAAGTTAAATCACCAGGCCCAACCAGTCCAAATACTCTCTAGCTCTCCTGGTCTCCTGATCTCCCTAATCCCCAATCCCCAACCATAATCTGAAATCTATCATCCCCACTGGACTCACCCTGATTTGGAAACCGGAAGGGAAGTAGGCCGCCACCGCCCCTACACAAGACGACAAGAGCCGGGAGGCCGGGACCGCCGGTCGCCGGAGCACCACGAGCAGCGCAGCCTTTACCCGCTGCCATCGCCAGCAGGTGTCGCCGCCCTGCGCAAGACGGCAAGAGATGGGAGGCCGGACCGCTGTCGCCGGAGCACCGCCGAGCAGCGCCGCTTGCCCGCTGCTGGTCGGCCGCATCAACGGCACCGCTTGCCCGCTTGCCGTGCGCGCCGCCGACCGCCGCCTTCGCGCTTTGCACCTCTCGCGCTCGCCCGATCAGCTGATCGCTGCCGCCGCCGCTTTGCCGCTGCTGCCCCCGCCGTCTCGAATCGGAAAGTGGAGACTGGAGTCTCAAGTCTGGAGTGGAGGGCCTGCCGGCCTGGAGTGTGTGGCTGTGGAGTCTGGAGTGGAGGGCCTGGAAAGTTGCTAACTTGCTTCAGTCATGGAGACTGAGTGTGTGGTGTGCCGCTCGCGCGTGCACAGTTCGTGTTCAACTGTTCATGAGTACGGAGTCACTCATCACTCATGACTATTTAAGTACTGACTTGAGTACTTGACTGGGTGGGATAGCTGGACCTGGACACTTGGACTGTTGGAGCATCTTTTGATTTTTTTTTATTGGTATGTTTGTCTAGTTGTCTTGATAGATGATTAGTAACATTAGTTGATACTTGATAGACCATTAGACCATATGGTATGCCGTATGCTAATATAGTAAATTAGTAATGTACTAATTCTAAAATCTTGTTATGATATGTCAATGCAGATTGTAAAGATATGAAGAGGAATAGGGATTCTTTTTTTTTCGGGATCGCGAAGTGAAGGCAAAGAATATTCCATCTTCTTCATCACCGCCTGAAGGCGTCCAGTAGATAGAGGAGACTCAAGAAGGTAGAGGGGGAACTCAAGCAAGTGGGAATCAATTGACTTCTTCTCAGACGGAGAATATTGATGTTGTGATTGATGTTGTGGTTGCTGTCAATGACCAACCCCAACCCCAGCCGAGAAGTGCAGGAGCTTCAAATACACTTATTGGCAGTGAGGAAAGCATTTATGATGTTGAGCTTCTTCCACATGATCCAGAGAAAAGGAAACCCATCACGAGCTATGATGTCAATGATCAAGATGCAGTTCGGAGAGGATATATTATGAAAGGGCCATGCCAACCTTATACATATGATTTTCCTGTCAGAGAAATATCAGGTAAAAGACGTCACTTCAGTCTTAATTGGTTTGATAAGTACCATTGGATTGAGTATAGTGTCTAAAAGGATGCTGCATTTTGCTTTGTCTGTTATTTGCTCAAGGAGAAAACTTTAGGGGGTGATAGCTTTGTTAAAGGCGGTTGGAGAAATTAGAATAAATATGATGCACTTGACAAACATGTGGGTGATATAAGAAGTATCCATAATAAAGCTCAAGAGAAATTTAACTTCTTTGTGAAACCAAAAACTTCAGTTGCTCATGTTATTGTGAAGCGAACTAAAGAAGACAAGCGTCTTTACAAGGCAAGGTTCAATTATTCACTTAGATGCTTGAGGTTTATTTTGCGTCAAGGATTGGCATTCCGTGGACATGATGAAAGTGAACAATCTAGTAACAAGGGAAACTTCCTTGAGCTTTTGAAATGGCTTGCAGAAAGAAATGAAGAAGTTAATAAGGTTGTTTTGAAAAATACTCCTGAAAATTGCATCTTGACTTCCTATCCCATACAAAAGGAAATTATTAATTGTTGTGCCAAGGAAACTACTAGACAAATAATTGAAGATATTGGTGATGATCACTTTGCAATTCTAGCTGATGAGTCAAGTGATGTATCCCAAAAAGAACAACTAGCCCTTTGCTTCGTTATGTTGATAAACTAGGAAGAGTATGTGAGCGGTTCCTTGGAGTAGTTCATGTAGCTGATACCACTTCTTTGTCACTTAAGGATGCAATTGAGTCTTTACTTATTGACCACTCTTTGAGTCTTACTCAAATCCGTGGGCAAGGATATGATGGGGCTAGTAACATGAAAGACGAGATTAAAGGGCTGAAAACTTTGATTATGAACGAGTCTCCTTCTGCTTATTACATCTATTGTTTTGCACATCAACTCCAATTAGTTCTTGTGGCTGTTGCTAAGGGCAATGCAGATTGTGTTTGGTTTTTTGACCAAATATCAAATTTGCTAAATGTTATTGGAGTTTCTTATAAGCGCCATGAAATGCTTCGAAATACTAGAGCTAAGGAAGTTTTGGAAGCACTAGATTCTGGTGAAATTGAAAGTGGACGAGGGTTGAATCAAGAGATGGGGTTGGCTAGGCCCGGTGACACACGTTGGGGTTCTCATTACAAAACTGTTTTGCACATTATCGGTTTGTATTCTACAATCCGCAAAGTATTAATAAAGATTGGAAAAGATCCCTCCCTAAAGAATGAATGGGGGAAAAGTCCATGCTATGGTGGCAACCTTTGAGTCATTTGATTTTATTTTCATGGCAAACTTAATGCTACTCATACTTGGGTACACAGATGATTTATATCAGTCTTTGCAAAAAAGGGACCAAGATATTATTAATGCTATGACACTTGTTAATTTGGCTAAGGACAGATTGCAACACATGAGAAGTTATGGATGGGAAGATTTTCTTCAGAAAAAAGTTACATCATTTTGTATGAAACATCGCATTAAAGTTCCTGAGCCAAATAAGAAATATGTGCCTTTTGGAACATCAAAGCATTGTTTTCCCTAAACAAACAAATGATGATCATTTCAGAAGGGAAGTATATCTTGGCATCATTGATAGTGTTCTTCAAGAGCTTGATAATCGGTTTAACAAAGTTAATATGGAGATGCTTGTGTGCATGTTTGCCTTGAATCCTCGCAACTCATTTGAAGCCTTTGAAAAGGACAAAGTACTTAGCCTTGCAAATTTTTATCCCAATGAGTTTTCAAGTACAGATTTGATGACTCCTCTTTCCAACTTGATAACTTCATTGATGACATGCGAAGTGATGATAGGTTTAAGGACCTCAACAATCTTGGTGACCTTTCTATTAAGCTTGTTGAAACAAAAAAATATGAAGTTTACAAGTTGGTATACTTGCTTCTCAAATTGGTATTGCTCCTACCGGTGGCGACGGCGAGCGTTGAAAGAGTATTTTCTGCTATGAGTCTTGTGAAGAACAAGTTGAGAAATAGTATGGGCGATCAATTCTTGAATGATTGTTTAGTCACATTTATTGAGAGGGAAATTTTCTTGAAGGTTAGTGAAGATGATGTAATGAAACGTTTTCAATGCATGAAAACGCGTAAAGTGGTATTATAATTTTCTTTGTATAGTTGCATATTTTATAATTTTCTATTTATGTAAAACTTTATTTGAACTATTTGTATTGTGCTTTTGAGAAATTTAGAATATATGTGTTGGAATTGTGATATTATGAAATCATTGTATAAACTATAAAATTATGAGTGTGAAATGTGCACCCCTATCATCTAATTTCTAGCTCCGCCACTGCATATCAACCACCGAAAAAATGTCTCTAGAGAGTTGAAAAATGTTTCAAAATAATGTCTTTATACAACACAACATTTAGGCAAATTAGAGAGCGTTTAAAAACGTCTCTATAAGATAAAATTTTGCATATATCTCAAAACATCTCAAAACTGTTTCTAGCATATAAAATTTTGAGGCGATTTTTAAAGTGTCCCTAAAAATGCCTCTAAACTAACTCCTTATTTTAAAGATAAATTAAAAAGCGCATGTAGAAAAAAAAAACGTCTATACGAGGGGGCTTTCTTGTAGTGATGATTGCCTCTAATGGCATATTGCCAACAGTAATTATATGCACCGTGCTTTATTGGCAGTCTACACAGCAGTAGTAGTATAATACGAAGAAAGGAGATGGGAAAGGCTTCTTTTGATAATTAATGTTAAATAACGTGGATATTATTTAATTAGTTAAAGATTACAGTAAGATAATCATAATTCAAGGGGATCACGTAGAGCTAGCTAGATAGCCAAGGAAGAAAGGTGTAATCACGTTCTGTGGTAAAGGCAAACTGCAAAGCCAGCTGTTCCCCAATCTTCTTTGATCGGGATTTTAATTCAAATTATCGGTTCATCCACATAGATCCCTCCCCATTTGGCCCATATGGTAATAATTTCTTCGTGCCAGTTGAAAAATTAATGACGAATGTAGGATATTAATGAAAACAGAACATTTCTGTAACTGTTCTATTGCGCAAATTACTTACTGGAACTGAAGGTGTCCATATGCAAGACGATCACCCCAAAGTAAATACTCCTATTTGGCTAGGTACTTAACTATGCTAATACTAGCTTACTGTGTTTAAGCGGGGAAGACAGAGAGGTCTAGAGGGACAAGCCTTTTCTGGATATTTTTTCAAAAAATAATATTAATTTAAAGATAATTACAAAAAAATAGTCAAAAATACAAAATAGGTGCATGTCTCCATATTTAGTGCCAAAATTTCTCTATCGCCGTGCCAATTGGCGACAGTAACCCTGTCGCTAATTAGAACAGTGCAGAGAGATTCCTGTCGCCAATTGAAACAGTTGTAACATCCTAATTTTATGAGCTTAAAAAAACCCTTTTGATTAGTTAGTAGATGGAAAATTCACCCTTGAGATTTTATTTGAATTTTAATAAAGCTTAACATGTATTTTCAGTATCAAAACAATTTAATATGATTAATGTCAATATCAATAATGGTCAACACTATTTTTTGGGTTCTATGTGCTTGGATATATTTTTTAGATTTTTCTAGAATTTTTTTGAGTTCATTTGCTATTTTCTATTTGTATTTTCTGTATTTTCTAAAAAGAAAAATCTATTTAAAATCTTAGAAACCGTGTCGGGCCAAAACCCATCCCAATTCCTACCTGACCCATTGCTGTGCGGACAAGCCGCTCGGCCTTTCCTCCCGCACCAGGCCGCTCGTGCGCGGCATGCCGCTCCGTCCCTCCGCTAGGTGGGCCCCGCTTGTCAGGTGGTCGTCGCCCCTTTCCATCATCTTCCCCGGGCCGCGTTCGCCATTGTGGAAGCTTTGAGCTCGTAACAACAAGATCGAATCTCCAACTAAAAGATCCCAGAAAACCATGTTAAATCTTATCTCTCTTCCTTCCGCACCCGAATCCAACCGGATTGTATTTCGTAACCCCGCAAACTCAGAATCTATCTCGTGTTCGTCTCGGACTCGATTTCCAAATCCGGCACGTCCGAGGCCTATAAATAGTACCCCTAGGTATGCCTTCTCGCCCTGACCCCGAAACCCCGAGCCAGCTCACCCTTCTAGCTCTAGCGCTACCGCATTGGAAGTTTTAGGGTTCCGCCGCCACCGCTCATTTTCGTCAGATTGCGCCGTCGTCGTCGACCACGACAACGTCTTTGCCGTCACCAGAGCTACCTCCATCACCTCTTCACAACCACAAGACGTCACTAGTGTTCGTCGACGACAACAGCAGCGCCTACTCCACTGCTTCGGCATCAATTCCAGCCAACTCCGACAACCTTCCGTGCCAACACCAGTACCAGTATGTGCGCAATAACCTATTCTACCCAGTGCGCGCATCCGCCGCCGGCGAAGCGCCACCGTTCGCAATTGCCGGATTAACCCGAGCCTCGCCGTTCACTACTACAAAAGAGGCTATAGCAGACGGCCCATCACAGACGGTTTCTTTGGAACCGTCTGTGTTGGGTCTGTCTGGGCTTTGTTTTGGCGCAGCGAGCCTATCACAGACGGTTCTATTTCCGAACCGTCTGTGATAGTAAATTATCACAGACGGTTCTGAAATAGAACCGTCTGTGTCAGGTTCTTTTAAAGGCAGCAACCGATAGGGTTTCCACCTCTCTCGCGCCCCTTAGGTCTCGCGCGATCTTTCGCCTCTCGCCACCGCCGCCCGACCTCGGCGCCGCCATCCCGACCTCTGCGCCGCCTCCCGACCTCGGCGCCGCCTCCCCGACCTCGGCGCGCCATCCCGACCTCTGCGCGCCTCCCCGACCTCTGCGCCGCCTCCCAGACCCCCGACGCGCCTCTCTCGAGCTCCTCCACGACCCGGCCCGGCGCCACCTCCTCCCGACCGGCGCCACCTCCTCCCGAGCTCCTCCCAAGCACCACGAAGGTAAGCCGCCACCCCGGTTTTGGGCACTTCTTGATGTTTGATTGGTTTGCTTGAAAGCTTGCTTTGAGTATAGATGGGCGACCTACACATGCACGAGTAAAGCAACACCTTCAGATTAGAAATTGCTCATCATTAGAAATTAAAATGAAGCCTGTGGATATCATGGGGATATGCTCCAGATCTTAGGATGATGTGACAATTGGCAATAGCGTTAACGGTTTGTCGTTTCACGGGTTTTCGACAAAGTTTCAAAGATTGCTCGGACTTTACGACAGGGCGGTCTGACCGCCATAGCATCGGCGGTCCGACCGGTCCCAAATCGATCGGACCGGCCATGTGCGCCCGGTCGGACCGGCCGTGACCAAAAGTGGTCAAACAGTCGGGCCAAAAATAGAGGGTGTAGGCAAGTGAGGGGATCCCATTGTTCTTGCTCCCATAATTTTGGAGTCTCCAGAAAAGTTCTATTGGTTTAAAGTTTCCAGAGGTTTGGATTTTCGGGGTTGAAAATTGGCTAAGTCCTTCTGGCGGTCGGATCGCCTTTGGCGGGCGGTCCGACCGGCAGGCCAGCGATCGACCGCCCCGAGGGGCGATCGACCGATCATCCACCGAATGTCGCCCTTCGTGGCGGCGTTGCTCATTGGTTAGGTCAAAGTCATGAGTTTCAGTGCATATGTGTTGCATGATGCATGTTTTGACTAACGTGGGTCAAGTTGCGAAGAACTTGTTCCGGCTTCGATTTGCTTGTCTATTGTTGTGCAAAGTTGCTTGGTGGTCAACGACGGTCAACGGCGAGGATGATCGGACGAGGCTTGAGAGCTTAGGTCCGTAACGATCGACGATCTTTGGGTGAGGTCAATGAAATCAAGTATGGCATGAATGGACAATGATGACCGAACGGCGCGTTCGGCGATCGGTTTGATCAAGCGGCGCGGGAGTCGATGCAAGTGCCATGGTGGTTTCGGTGGGAGCCGGATGGGAGAGACTTGCCGACATGGAGAGAGCCGTTGATCAACCTACACGTGGCGGAGCATGCGAAGTGCTTCGCGAAGATGGACTCGGTCTTCGGAGAAGGACCGAGAAGGGGTATTTTGGTAATCTTACCAAATATCACCTTGGTGACCTTTTGCCTATCCACGGCGCAAGACGGCGCAAGAGAAGCGGTTTAGGTTAAGAGGTGTTGTAGACGGCGCTTTAAAATGCGTGCGTGTGTGACCCGTTTGTGTTGGGCCTTAACGGGAGCCCATTTGAGTTAATCTTCTAGAAGGTCTAAGTCTCCACTATAAATAGAGGAGGAGGTGGCTGCACCCCTTCAACTCTTTTATCATATTTGAAACCCTAGTTTTGGCTTAGGAGAGGATTAGTGGAGGTTAGGGTTCTAGAGAGTTTTGATTTGATCTTGTGCTCTTGGATTGAGCTTTGTCCTCCATTGATGGAGTGGTCAGAACCCAAACCCTATCAAATCAATCCAAAGAAAGCTTTGATCAAAGATGTGTCTCTTTGCCCTTCTTCTCTCTATTTGGTGATTTTGAGTCTTTCTTTGATTCTCATGTTTTTGATTGATTTCGTTACATGATATAGCTTGTCGTGACATGTGGGAACACATCTAAGATCATCTTGATCATCAATCACCCACGAGCAAGTTTTTGGGTCACGTTGCTTTGACTCGGTTTCGAACCATCCATCTCTCAAACTGAAAAATGTCGTAACTTTTCCATGGATCTCCATGATCTTCGATTGGAATAGGTTCCTGACATCCTAGAGAAGGTGTGTTCCAAGTTTCATGAAGTTTGGAGTTGTAGATCAAAAGTTAGACCTATTTGCAACTTCGTTTTTCGGCCGATTTCATCGTTCATCTACCGAGGTCGACCGCCCTAGCTAGAGGTCGGACCGCCCCTTGGAGAGGTCAGACCGCCCTTGAGTAGAGGTCGGACCGCCCCTTGGAGAGGTCAGACCGCCCCTGAGTAGAGGTCAGACCGCCCTACTCTTAGGAATTTAAGTTTCGGTTGTTTTTGGTTGTTTTGCTTCGGGGTTTTGATTGGATTCAATCCTAGTCTTCCACAGATCGGTATATCGATCTTCATAGCTTCTATAGCTATTGGAGTGAAATTTGTGTTGAATCTAATCGAGGTTGAAAAAGTGAGCGTACTCCTATTCACCCCCCCCCCTCTAGTCTTCCTTGAGAGCGAAGGACAAGCTATATGGGAGGTTGTTCGAGCCCCGCTGTTCTTCCCGGTTGTTACGCTGGCTTCAACACCCTCTTGGCTAACAACAATAAGGCAAAGAACCTCTTGTATGGTGGGCTTGGTAGACAGAGTATGATCGAATTTGCAATCTTGAGATCGCACGAGATTTGGAACACCCTCGAAACCTACCATGAGGGTTCGTCCCAAATCAAGAAAGTACGCTGCATACCTATAAGCGTGAATATAACAAATTCGAGATGCGCCCCGAGAGAGCATCGATGACATTTTCGATCGCTTCAACAAAGTGATTAATCGATGAAGGTCGTTGGAATTGAATATTCTCGACCGAAAATGCCACCCACCTCTTGGCCGCAATCAACACCAAGGAGTGGGAGATAAAGGCTACCGCCATTGAGGAGAACGCCAACCTCTCTGATCGACTTTGAGCTGCTCTATAGCAAGCTTAAGACTCATGAGATCAAGAGGATTGATCATCCCAAGAAGGAAAATATAGCCTTGGTAGCGCACCCGCCAAGAGAGCTTCGATGGGTCTTCCGAGTCTTCTTCCGGATTTTCGCTTCTCGGTTTATCGCAATCCATGAAGAGGAGTTTGAGAGTCTTCCGAGGCCGAGTTAGCCCTCATAGTCGAAAAAGCCACACGGGCCTATAACAATATGAGAAACAAAAGAGAGGAGGTCCGTGACTTGCTATGAGTGTGGTGAGCTTAATCACATCCGCAACCGCCCCAAGTTGAAAGGAAAGAGCAACCACAAGGAAGGAAAGCCACTTGGAAGAAGCCTCAATGGAACAAATCAAGATTTGATGTCGCTAAGCTCACAAAGGCACTCACCGGTTCTTGCCGCTTTTGGGAACAATCCTTAGCGATGTGGACTCGGGGCGAGGATGACAAGGAGGAGGAGATCCTCAAGACAAGAAGAAGGGAAGGCCAAGGACTTCACCGGCTTTGCTTCATGGCCGACTCAACGACGCCGACGACGATGAGGTACCTCTCTCCTATGATGTCCTTTCCGATAGATGCGAAACTATCTTTGAGCAACTCATGAGCCAGATAAGGCGTTAGAGTATATCATGGCTAGGAACAAGGACTTAGAGTCTCAAGTAGATAATTTGACTTTAGAACTTGCAAATACTAAGACTCTTGAATCTGATGAATGTTCTTCCTGCCATGCCCTACACTCAGAATTTGCTAAACCGCAATCTGCTTATGATATTGCTTTGCAACAACTTGGAAATGGCAGGACCGAGTTAGTTGAGGTTAAATCTGCTCCTTGTGAAAAATGCTTAGATTCCAGACAAGTTGGTTGCTCCTGTGTCGTTGATCCTAGCCTTTGCTCTTTTGCATTGAACGCGAACATGAAGTTAAAGATATCTTAGAAGCGATTAGAGCTAAATATGCCAAGCTTAAGAACAAGATTGAGTCTTCTACATGTGCTTCATGTCCCGCTCTTAAACTTGAAATTGCTTTATATAAGGAAAAATATGCTAGAGCTATTAAAGGCAAAACTTGTGAGTCATGTGTTAATCTTGAAAAGAAAATGCTTATCTTAAGGATACCTTAGAAAAATTTTCTAAAGGTAAGAAACAATTAAACATGATTCGGACAAATCTAAGACTCCTTATAAGAAGCAAGGATTAGGATACAACTCGTCCAAGATAATTCTAAGCCCCAAGTAACTCAAGTCTTGGAAAATGGGTTAGTTGAATTTAAAACCCAACCTGCAAAAACTACTTTTAAATCTGGGTTTTGCCCAAACTTCGTTAAGTCAAAGGGTGCTTCTCCCAGTGGTATCAAGTACCATTGCACCTATTGCAAGAAGAATGGACATTTGGTTGAGTTCTTGGCATGAGGTTGAAAAATGATAAGAAAAATTTTGCTAGAAGTTCACTCAATCAACCTAGAGCTTTTATGAGACATGGTAATGTAGAAAAGAGGAAACTTGGTTTAGGATTTGTGTCACATGCTCATCATCATGTTCCTAGACAGATAACTCTTATGTTAAAGTAACCATTGCTCATAATGTAACTTCAAACTTAATCAAGGATAGCACTTCGCTTTGCATACTACTCATAGACATGTGTCTCAAGATCGGGTTCCCAAGTCTTGTTTAACTAACCCCAGATTGAGACACATTGTTCTTCCGTGCCTTGATTTTCGTGGATTACCGCGAAAGAGGAAGGACACGTGGTTCGTCGACTCATTGCTCACGCCACATGACCGAGACTCAAGATGGTTCACCTCCTTCACGCGGTCGACGGTGATGAATTCATCACCTTTGGAGATGATAGGCAAGGGCGGATTGAAGGAACGGATCGATCGTGGTGAACGACAAGTTCATCCTCAAGGACGCCGCCCTTGTGGACAAGCTAAGGTTTAATTTGCTTTCGCCTCTCAACTTCTTGATGATGGCTATGAGACTAGATTTAAGAAAAATGCTTGTCGGGTGCTTGATTCAAATTGGTGAGCTTGTTTTTGGGATTACTAGAGTTGCTAGGATCTTTGGAGCCGATTTTTCCAATCTCTTCTCGGTTCTCTCAAGTGCTTAATTTCATCTTCTTCTTCGAGTTTTGGCTTTGGCACCGCTGCTTGGGGCACATTGGTTTTGATCATCCGACGCGAGTTAGCAACCTTGAGCTCATGAGAGGTTTGCCCAAACTCAAAGCCGCCAAGGATGTCAGATATGCGCCAGTAGGCATGGCAAGCAAGTTGCCGCCTCACACCCATCAGTGACTATGGTCATGACTGACGGACCGGGACAGTTTGCTTCATATGGATACTGTTGGTCCCGCTAGGGTTCGGTCGGTTGGTGGAAAATGGTACATTCTTGTCATAGTCGATGATTTTTCTAGATACACTTGGGTGTTCTTTCTCCTTTGAAGGATGAAGCTTTTGATCATTATCATGATCTTGTTCTTCGTTTGGCTTCTGAACTTCCAAGTGCCTTGAGAGCGATCCGCAGTGACAATGGCACGGAGTTCAAGAATGCATCTTTTGCTTCCTTTTGTGCTGAGCGTGGAATTGAGCATCAGTTCTCCTCCCCACACGTCCCTCAACAAAATGGCGTTGTGGAAAGGAAGAACAGGACTCTAGTTGAGATGGCTAGGACAATGCTAGATGAGTATAGCACTCCGAGGAGGTTTTGGGCCGAAGCTATTTCTACTGCTTGCCATATTGCAAATCGTGTCTTTTTGAGACCGTCTTTGGGCAAGACTCCTTATGAGCTTCGGTTTTGTAGAAAACCCTCTGTCTCGCACTTTCGAGTCTTTGGATCCAAGTGTTTTATTCTCAAGACAGGAAATCTAGATAAATTTGAGTCAAGAACTTTTGATGGTTTATTTCTGGGTTATCCTGCTCATTCAAGGGGTTTTCGAGTTTTTAATGCTGAAACTAACCTGGTTCAGGAGACATGCAATGTCACTTTTGATGAGACTAGCCTGAGCTAGATCGGATATTTCTGTGATACACAGTGACAGAGAGTATATTTGTAGAGGAAGATGATGATGGACTCGATGATACTCTTCCACCTGCTGCTGTTGACATTCCTATTCCTGCACAAGAACCCGCCGTGACTACTTCGCCTTCAGTTGAGGCACCTGCTGCATCTTCATCATCAGCAGTACCTGCGGAGGTCGAAGAGGTACTTTCTTCTCCGGGTGCGCCACTTCACATTCAAAAGCAAAGATCCGCCGGATCGGATGATAGGTAATATCCATGAACGAGTCACTCGCTCCGTATCATGATCCAAACCTCTATTCTCATTCTCGCTTTTGTAGCTTCTTTTGAACCTGCGATATATCACATGCTTTATCCGATTCGAGTTGGGTCAATGCCATGCATGAGGAGTTAGAGAATTTTGAGAGGAATAAGGTTTGGAACCTAGTAGAACCTCCTAGTGGTCATAATGTTATAGGAACTCACTGGTCTTCAAAAACAAACAAAATGAGGATGGTTCTGTGGTTAGAAACAAGGCTAGGTTAGTAGCTCGTGGTTTTAGCCAGTTGAGGGGTTAGATTTTGATGAGACCTTTGCTCTGTTGCTAGACTAGAAGCTATTCACATTCTTCTTGCATTTGTCGCCTCTAAGGGCTTTAGATTATATCGATGGATGTTAAGAGTGCCTTTCAATGGTTTTATAGAGGAGGAGGTTTATGTTAGGCAACCCCTGTGCTTTGAGAATCCCAAGAACCCACATCATGTCTTCAAGCTATCCAAAGCCTTGTATGGTCTTAAACAAGCCCCTAGAGCCCGGTATGATAGACTTAAGACCTTCTTGCTTAAGAATGATTTTGAGATGGGTAAGGTAGACAAGACCTTGTTCATTCTTAGGCGTGGCAATGATTTCTTACTTGCTCGATTTACGTTGATGATATTATCTTTGGTGGTTCTTCTCATGCTCTTGTTTCTAGCTTTTCCGAGACTATGTCCAGGGAATTTGAGATGAGCATGATGGGAGAGCTCAATTACTTTACAGGGCTTCAAATCAAGCAATGTAAGGAAGGGATCTTCATCCATCGACGGCGTATACTAAGGATCCGCCAAACGCTCGACATGGGTGATCGCAGTCGATCGCCACTCCCATGGCGACTTCGATCGCTGGATCCAGATGAGGAAGGAGAAGCCGTGGATCAACGCGAGTACCGCAAAGATGATCGGCTCCTCCCGCACTGACGGCATCAAGACCGACATCCACTTCACGACCGCCTCTGCGCGAGGTTTCAGCGCCTCCGAGAATTTCCCATCGCCAGCGCTAAGCGCATATTCGTATTTACACTCTACCCTCCAAGATGGCATTTGGTACTCTGTTCTTCTTCTTTATCCATTCGGGGTTTTCGATTCGATTTTGCGGTCGTCGGCTTGATAGGAAGAGTACCTCGGCACTTGTCACTTCCTAGGCACTTCTCTTGTTTCTTGGTCTTCTAGGAAGCAGTCCTGCTGCACAATCTCACGAGGTCGAGTATGTAGTCAGCCGCTAGTTGTTGTAGTCGATTTTGTGGATGGTATCCACTCTTAAGGACTACGGGTTAAATTTTGCTAGTGTTCCTCTTTTACGTGATAACACTTCGCTATTAACATTGCTAAGAACCCCGTGCAACACTCTAGGACCAAGCACATAGACATTCGCTATCACTTCCTTAGAGACCATGTCGAGAAGGGTGATATTGTGCTACACTTCGTGGAGTCCGAGGCTCAACTGGCTGATATCCTCACCAAACCTTTAGACCCAACTAGGTTTGCCACCTTAAGAAGCGAGTTAGGGGTAATTTATCCCTATGGGTTGGTTTGAGGGGGAGTTCGATCTTTTCTGATCTTACCTTGTTCTTTTTCTGAACTTGTTGATCTTTTTGAACTTTTTAGGTTTTTAGGCTTTTTATTGCATCTCATTGTATCATATTGCATTCATATGAAAAATACATCAAGTGGTATGAAAAATCCAAAAAGATGCATTGTAATATAAAATTTTCTGCTTATCTTTTAAAATTGATGAAGCTTTGCCTATTACCCTTTGGAGCTTTTGTATTTCAATTCTTGCTCAATGTCATGTCTAGTACTTTGACTTGCTAGAATTATCATGCTTTCACATATGTAGCTAAGTCTTTGCTATATGAGCTAGAACTTTAAAAACAAACTCGAACTAAGAAATTGCAATTTGTGGATGTTTTAGCGAGTTGCGCAATTAGTACTCCTTTTGTGACATTGGCCTGTCGCTGTAATTGCTTTGTTAGCTCTTTGATCTAAAATTGACCATTACTTGAGCTCTTGTGTTCTTGAGATTCTAAAATGCTCATGTGAAAATGAAAATCAAGATTGTCTTATGCTTAAAATGTGCCAAACTATTCTTACGAGACCGCTTGTCAAATGACATGAACTTGGAGATAGTTTGATGATCCGACGATCTCATGGGGATTGCTTTGTCGAAATGACATGAACCTCAAGATTTGTCGCCTGTAGAAGCTTAGAAAGAGTTTGTGGATGGCTCCTAGTCCGTAATCTTCTTTACTAAGATATACCTTTAATCAACTTTTGGTCGAAGCTTAGGATGAGTTTGTGGATGGCTCCTAGTCCGGATCTTGTCACTAAGTTAGATCATTAGTCAACCTCAATATTCAATGCAAATGAGAAAAATATTGACAAATGGGCGTTTATAAAAGATTGAGCAAAATGATTCAATACGGACTTGATTGACTCTTAAATGTGGTCTTTGTTAGATTTTTGATCTCACTTTGACATTTTGACATGGCCAATTTCACTTTAGGATCCTCGTTGATGAACTTGTCAATTTGAAGCGTTGCTTAAATTGATCAAATCTATTGCTTTACTTTTGAGCCTTGGTGCTTAGCTTTGATATATATGTCTTACCATGATCTTGCTAGCAATCGCCGGGCTTGATATGTTGTTTGTGCAATATTAGAAATGCTAGCTAGTTCTTTTGGGTAATCTCCAAAGCTTCTTGTAATCAAAAATTGAAAAATACAAAAATGAAGCCACTCCATTGCACTTCATGCATACTTCTTCTTTTTACTTCTTTCTTCATTCTGCAAATTGCTATCTCTGGATGAGAGGAAGGCGTGATTCCTTGATGACTCCATTGTCAAAGGGGGAGAAGATATTTCAATGTTGGGGAGAAGTTTATACAAAGGGGAGAAAGTTGGAGAATTTGAAATTTTCTGAAATCCGAGGATCATAGTGAGGGGGAGTTTTTGAATTGCATTCTTATTGTCTTATTGACTCTTCTGAACTTGAATTGCATTTACTTGAATTGCATTTATTACTACTCACAATGATCAAAGGTCAATTGAACAATTGTTCTTTCATTTGGACCTTAAGTGAGATTTGTGACTTTTTCTGGAAATCAAAGTTTTTATGCTTTCTTTTGCCTTATCTCACTTGCCTATGCTATTCTGATGCCAGCTTGGTCATTTCCATTGCTTTCTCTTGCTTATGGACCAAGTTGTGCCTTTGTGCGAAAACGAAAGTTTTTACTTTTCAAACCTTCAAATTACATTTTTTGGATTATTGCCAATGTGTTCATCAAGGGGGAGATTGTGGATATCATGGGGATATGCTCCAGATCTTAGGATGATGTGACAATTGGCAATGGCGTTAATGGTTTGTCGTTTCACGGGTTTTCGACAAAGTTTCAAAGACTGCTCGATTTCTTTACGATAGGGCGGTCCGACCGCCATAGCACGGCGGTCCGACCGGTCCCAAATCGGTCGGACGGCCATGTGCGCCGGCCGGACCTACCGTGACCAAAAGTGGTCAAACAGTCGGGCCAAAAATAGAGGGTGTAGGCAAGTGAGGGGATCCCATTGTTCTTGCTCCCATAATTTTGGAGTCTCCAAGAAAAGTTCTATTGGTTTAAAGTTTCCGAGGGTTTCGGATTTTCAGGGGTTGAAAATTGGCTAAGTCCTTACGGGCGGTCAGACCGGCCTTTGGCCGGCGGTCCGACCGGCAAGGCCGGCGGCCGACCGCCCGAGGGGCTGATCGACCGATCATCATCGAATGTCGCCCTTCGTGGCGGCGTTGCTCATTGGTTAGGTCAAAGTCATGAGTTTCATGCATATGTGTTGCATGATGCATGTTTTGACTAACGTGGGTCAAGTTGCGAAGAACTTGTTCCTGCTTCGATTTGCTTGTCTATTGTTGTGCAGTTGCTTGGTGGTCAACGACGGTCAACGGCGAGGATGATCGGACGAGGCTTGAGAGCTTAGGTCCGTAACGATCGACGATCTTTGGGTGAGGTCAATGAAATCAAGTATGGCATGTATGGATAATGATGACCGAACAGGCGATTCGGCGATCGGGTTTGATCAAGCGGCGCGGAGTCGATGCAAGTGCCATGGTGGTTTCGGTGGGGCCGATGGGAGAGACTTGCCGACATGGAGAGAGCCGTTGATCAACCTACACGTGGCGAGCATGCGAAGCTTCATGAAGATGGACTCGGTCTTGGAGAAGGACCGAGAAGGGGTATTTTGGTAATCTTACCAAATATCACCTTGGTGACCTTTTGCCTATCCACGGCGCAAGACGGCGCAAGAGAAGCGGTTTAGGTTAAGAGGTGTTGTAGACGGCGCTTTAAAATGCGTATGCGTGTGTGACCCGCTTGTGTTGGGCCTTAACGGAGCCCATTTGAGTTAATCTTCTAGAAGGTCTAAGTCTCCACTATAAATAGAGGAGGAGGTGGCTGCACCCCTTCAACTCTTTTATCATATTTGAAACCCTAGTTTTGGCTTAGGGAGAGGATTAGTGGAGGTTAGGGTTCTAGAGAGTTTTGATTTGATCTTGTGCTCTTGGATTGAGCTTTGTCCTCCATTGATGGAGTGGTCAGAACCCAAACCCTATCAAATCAATCCAAAGAAAGCTTTGATCAAAGATGTGTCTCTTTGCCCTTCTTCTCTCTATTTGGTGATTTTGAGTCTTTCTTTGATTCTCATGTTTTTGATTGATTTCTTTACATGATATAGCTTGTCGTGACATGTGGGAACACATCTAAGATCATCTTGATCATCAATCACCCACGAGCAAGTTTTTGGGTCACGCTTTCGTTTTGACTCTGTTTGAACCATCCATCTCTCAAACTGAAAAATGTCGTAACTTTTCCATGGATCTCCATGATCTTCGATTGGAATAGGTTCCCGACATCCTAGAGAAGGTGTGTTCCAAGTTTCATGAAGTTTGGAGTTGTAGATCAAAAGTTAGACCTATTTGCAACTTCGCTTTTCTGGCCGATTTCATTGCTCATCTACCGGAGGTCGATCGCTCCTAGCTAGAGGTCGGACCGCCTTTGAGAGGTCGACCGCCCTTGAGTAGAGGTCGGACCGCCTTGAGAGGTCGACCGCCCGAGTAGAGGTCGACCGCCCTACTCTTAGGAATTTAAGTTTCGTTGTTTTTGGTTGTTTTGCTTCGGGTTTTGATTGATTCAATCCTAGTCTTCCATTGATCGGTATATCGATCTTCATAGCTTCTATAGCTATTGGAGTGAAATTTGTGTTGAATCTAATCGAGGTTGAAAAAGTGAGCGTGCTCCTATTCACCCCCCCCCCTCTAGTCGCCTTTTCGGTCCAACAAAGCCCTTGTAATTTACATGAATGCAGGTCTTGGAAAATACGGGTAGACCATCTACCCTCTCCAAACTACTTCAGATTTTAGATGGACTTGCATAGTTGCAGTACTGGCTATATCAATCCTAGGCCAGAATGAGCCCTAACAAGAATGTGGTGTGCTTTTGTTGAAATATATATATAAAAAATGAGGGATACCAAAAGGAACTAGATATCGATTTGGTTAAGAAGAAATTGGCACACAAATATGAGCCGAAGAAGACGAACCTAGGTCCCACCAACTGAGCTAGGCTCCATTCCTGCTTTTTGTTGAAATATGATGAGATATTTTTTTAAAAAAATGTGGGATACTTAAGAGGAACTAGATATCGATTTGATTAAGAAGAAATAGACACCCAAATACGAGCCAAAGAAAACTCGGACTACCGTGGTGGGGTGTACACCCACACCTCCCACCAAACCTAAGCTAGGCTTGATTCCTTCTTTGTTGAAATATGAGTAAATTGTCTACCTTTCTCATGCTTTTATTAGGGATAGATCAGACCATATATATAGCTTAATGATTCAAGCAAAGAGATGCCCCATCCAATCTAAATTAGATGTCATTTTAGCTCAATACACATAAAACGCTGAAGAAATTAACATCGCTAGCAAAAACAATCAGTAAAGGCATTTGATGGTCAATTACTTGCATTCGCATGGGAACACAGCCTTCGCATGTTTGTCCTAATGAAATTGGGATTTAAATTCCATTAGGTAGAAGATCATGTGTGTTCACAGAAAAAGGGCATGCTACTCCAGTAACTTCCTCTGGAAAGAAACTAGGTAACCAATGCAAACTGTAGTCAATGTACGTATTGCATGTTGGTAAATAAGACTAAGTGACCCATTGAGCAGCTTGTTTCACAAGTATATAATTAATACAAGAACGGCTAGCTCATACAGATCGGATATTCTTGCCATTAGCATATTTTGCACCGCCTTTTTAGAAAAGAGAACGACGAAGTAGTATATATCACCGTATCATTTTTTTGGTATATGAGAATAGTATTCTAGCTTCTTAAACAACATCATTAGAAAGATTGGTCTGTTTTGGACTGTTAATTCTAGGATGCCATATATATACCGCAATTACATCGCATATTCTTTTGAATTTTAATTCTAGGATGCCATATATATCGATTAGATAGCAAGTAAGCGAGATGGCGAGGCGCCGTCTTCGCCGTATCACCGACGCCGGACATGGCAGAGGCGCCGTCTTCGCCGCCGTCCACCGACGCCTTGCAGATACATAAGCGAGATGGCGGAGGAATATCGAAATTGCTCGCCGGCCGATCACCATCACGGAGGTCGGTGGCGTTGGGGTCCTCTCGAGTCCCCGCATCGGCGAGATTCCTGACTATCTGCGGATACTTGCAAGGAAAAGGTCCCTATCACCACACCAAAGTGGAAGTCTCGACAAAAGATCGAGACGCGCGTCTTTGGGAAGACCTTTCAAGCGTGTTCACTATCCCGAAAATGACATGAAGCGCGTCGAGCGGCATGCCTTGCTCTCCATGTGTCACGCGTGGAGGACCTTCAAGAGCGTTCTTGTCACGCAGTACGTGAACAAGAGTGAGACGCCCTTCACGAAGTTTCCATTCTTGACGCGGGAAACATGGAACGCCTTTGTGGCTATGAAGACGACGGATGAATTTAAGGAGCAAAGTGCGGCGCACAAAGCAATCCAGGCACGAAACACTCACCCCCACAGACTCGGCACCGCTGGGTACGCGGCTAAATCCGCGCAATGGGAGGCGGAGGAGGAGAATCTATTTCCTGATATCACACACCCGCGTTCCCGTACCTGGTTAAAAGCGAGGGCAAAAGTCTCGTCTGATGGCAGCGTCACTTTCCCAAACCCTGGACGTGAAGTGTCCCAACGTGTGGTAAATATGTCGAACTACCTACTTGTTTATAAGTCCATAACTTCATAGTGACTATAATAACATGATGACCTCTTGCAGCGTGAATTGATTGCCCAAACTTCCGAAGGCTCCTTCCAAGAACACAGGGAGAAGGATATACTATCTACGGCCCTAGGAAACAAGGAGCACCCGGGTCGCACGCGAGGCAAGGGGGTTAACGTACCTTGGGTACATGGATTCGCAGACTACTACTTCATGTATAGAAGTAGGAAGAGATCCAAGGCCGAGTACGACAATCGCTTGGAACCGCTAAGCGTAATTTCAAGGACGATAGCAAGTTTGCGGGATCAATCGAATCAAGTACTCCGCAACCAAATGCAAGCCGCCCTGTTATTGCGGAACAAGTCCTCGACATCGGAGTAGTGTCGCCGTCACGCATAATTTTGAACATGACGACGACCAATTACCGATAGACCGCATCAAGGTAATGTACATCTATGGAATGCACCAAAGATAGACCTATAGGACGCCTTAGCTAATTGCGTGATCGCTTTGTAGGAGCCGACGGCTGCAAGCTCCAATCGAGGTTAGTTGGGTCCATTCCTATTGAGGTCAAGCGAGGATGGTGCATCCATACCAGAAGGAGCAAAGCAACGGTGTCTGTGTGGTGCATGGTTACGCAAGGGTGGAGGTGGACATGGTACATCAACATTTCATGGCCGTCCCTACTGACATTCGCCTCGAACGAAGAGATCACAACACTAGGGGATGCCGTGCGCTTTTATCCAAAGGCCCAAGACGGACATCGCCCCGACCCAAAGAAGGCCACAATCTCGACAGACCATTCCTCTCCAACGGACCTCCATGACTCCACCTCATATTTCACCTCGTAAGGCCACATCGGGTTCCCGTGGAGAAGACGCCAAGGAACAACAAAAGCGCATACAGTGACGGTTCCCGAGTCGTCTCGCAGAAGACGCCGCCAATCGTTAAGGCCAAATCAAAATCGACGAACATTAAGCCGCCTCCCAAGTCCCAAAAGCACGGAAGTACTCCACCGAAAACCGTTGTGCCCTAACGCACAATTAGCCCACTGGATTTGCTTGTCGCTTTGCATGCCCGTACCGCGAATACCACAAAGAAGGGTGCGATCATCGAATCACCGTCGCATACAAGGATGAGCATTTCTTCAACGGCCGCAACTTCGCGTGGGCTTCAACGACTTATTCAACCTATTCAATCTCGAAGCCCTCGACGCCGCTTCTACGATGTTGGACATCGTAAGTGTGTACAATCAAGTTCTACATTCATGTAATACCGATAAATATCGCAACTCATTGCTTATGTATAGATACATGATGAAAAATGCCCGAAGGGCGAGAACCTGGGTTTCTCGACCCACACGTGGTATCTATGCAAACCATCCAAGCGAGACGCGACCTTCGCCGAGAACTATATAACGACGGCATTGCTTCTTCGTAATCGCAAGGACTACATATTTGGTGCCCTACAACCGTGGGTAAGTGCTTCACTATTTGCTATTCAAATTTCATTTGTACTTAGGTTTAATAGTTATAGCGACATACATGAGTAGGTACCATCGATCCTTTTAGTCATTATACCCAAGAGGAACATTGTGATATATCTTGATTCCCTAGTCGTAAACGATCACGACTTCAAAGATTCTCGCAAGGAATACTCGACAAGTATGATCATTTCCTCCATACATAACTCTATTGTAGTCTTCCTTCGCTTGAAATGCCCGAGGATAACTTTTTCAATTATGTAGTTCGCTCATCTCCTATGTTAGCAACCAAGGAAGATACAAGGATCCAATACCTAACTAACACACAGACTTAAATTTCCAGACGCGCTACAACACAATAATCCTATATATATCATACTTCATAAAAATGTGTCTTCAATGACTATACGTACATATGTAATTCTATTTTGCGGTCGCCAAAGAAAAAATGATGAGCTATGTGCATTCTACGCTTGCCATCATATGCAAAGAAATCATTAGTGCTAAGATGAAGAATCCTGAGGTTTGTCGATCTCAAATAATTTTTTGTAATTGTAAATTCAAATATATATCCTTACCATTTTTCTTGACCTAGCGGCGGTGGTTTGATAATAGATTTACATGGACTCGTTGCGCAAGAGCTCGTGGAAGTTCGAGGCGACTATGCACCTTTATCATGATGTAAATAGTTAACAAAGGAGAGTTTCACTCCATCGCCGACCCGTAGATTCACGCAAATAATTTACTTAATTGTAATCCAATTGTACAACTATAGCGAAAATACTTCAACAAATTCGATCTTTATTAATTTATTTTGAGTAATGATCAATTTGAGTTGTCAATAATTGATTATCTGCGATGTATCTGTTTTTTGTACATGCTTGTTTTCAGAGGGCATGGCTAGCAATTCCGAGGTCGCCAAAAACAAAGAAACAATGTAGCTAGGATCGCCGGTACCACGAGCGGTTTATGTTGAAATGCAGCGAAGGCTATTACTACGAGCGGTTTCAACATAAAACCGCTCGTGGTAATAGCCTTCACAGACGATTTTAAAGTAAACCGCCGTCGTGATACTAGACATATCACGACGGTTTACTTTAAAACCGCCTGCGTGATAAGTGGTTATCACAGACGGTTTTTTAAAGTAAACCGTCCGTGATAAGTGGTTATCACGCACGGTTTACTTAAAAACCGCCTGTGATAACCACTTATCACAGACGGTTTTGAACCGCTCGTGATAACCGCTGTTATCACAGACGAACAAATATAGACGGTTCGAAACCGTGCTCGATGATGACGGTTCCAACCGCCCGTGATGACGATTCGTAGTAGTGGTTGTCTTGTCAACGTGTCGTGCCACCTCATCGACCACATATACTAGTGAGCACGTGTGTCGCCACCTCACCGCCACATCTACTCGTGAGGCGCACATTTCGCTCGGGTCACGACCGCGTCGAGACCTCGCAAACCTCGACCTGATCCGATTTGGTGTAAACTCGCCGACCCAAATATGCAAATCGACCTCTCGTATTCTCGCACTAGTCCATGATCACGCTTAGTGCACACAAGGTCAACATCGATGAAATATCACATCCATACAACGAATACAAGAATAAACGAGTACTTTGAATAACAAATAATCGCTGGACCTTACGGTGAAGTTTTACATTTATTAAGCCATGCAAGGCCGATAATAAAGAAATAAACTACAATGAAACGGTAAACTCCAAAGGGCTCCCATCAATTTACCACAGTAACCGATCGATCAAGACCCTAACGATCAACCTTCGTAGAACTCCTCTTCAAAAGCAGGCGACGGCTCCTCCACTTCTGTTGATTTGTTTTAGCAAGAGTGAGAACACACCGTACTCGCAAGTCATACCACTGAATGCAATTATACATGATGGCTTATTCCAAAGGAATGATTTCTGTGGTTATTTTGCAGAAATACAACATTTGCAATTAATTTAACATTTGATTTCACAAAGGACACACAGTCTAATCAAGTTATTCACACAGCTGCACAAGTTATCTCACACAGCTGACCCTTCCCAAATGTTTTATGAAAATCTACCCCTCGTGTGAAATTCCACTACTACAAAACATGCTATACTAGACACCCCATCATAGACGGTTCCTTTGGAACCGTCTGTGATAAAATTATCACAGACGGTTCTTCGTTAACCGTCTGTGAATTATCATAGACGGTTCGTATAAAGAAACATCTGTGATTCTAAGTGTTATCACAAACGGTTATTTATACGAACCGTCTATGATAATTCACAGACGGTTCGTATAAAGAACCGTCTATGATACTTATTTATCACAGACGGTTCTTTACTAGAACCGTCTGTGATACAAGCACTATAAGTAGATGCTCCCGACAGGCCCCCATTCCATTCGATTTGAGGCGCCGCCACCCTGCTGCTGCTGATGCCGCCTCCTCCTCCCTCCTCCCCATTGGCCACCTGCCGGTGCCGCCGCCTCCCTCCTTTGAGTCATACCCCGCCTCCTCCTCCCCATTGCGGCAACTCTGCTGCCTCCTCCCACATTGCGCCACCTTGGAGAGAAGGGTAACGACCTGTAACACTTTATTTTTGCTCTAGACTAATCACTAATGTGTAATGATCTGTAACCCTTTATATTTGCTCTAGACTAATCACTAATGTGTTTGGTCACTATGAAGGGTACTTGTGGTTTATTAATATAATTTAACACTAATTAATTTGTTACGCGTGCGATACGTGTAGATGGACCAAATCGATGTACATTGAGAACCGTATGAGTGAAGAGTATATTAATGACGTGTTTGCTTTTAGAAGAGCCCGAAAGGTGATATGTTGAAGAAGGGATAAAATTTATGTAATCGCCTATGCATTGATTGCGTAATATGAAAATATTTAACAACCCAAATGCAGATCGAAGCTCACTTAATACTGAAGGGGTTTCAAAAGGATATACATGTTGGAGCGATCCACGGTGAAGAGCAGATTATACCGAAGTCAAGACGACGACATCGCCGAGGAAGTCGATATGCGGGTATGGAATGTGCTTTTGGTGAGGATAGGTCGATAATGACAATCTGATCGGATGCTACGCGATGCGTAGGGAACTACGGTGAGAGAGAGTTTTGTAAATTCGAGGGCTTAATGGAGGAGTCGGGAAACCTTTGTTCCTCGGTCGCAAGCCGGAATACACAAGGTTGTCAACCGTGCATGAATCAATGAAATTGAAGGCAAGCAATGGTTGGTCCGATAAGAGTTTTACGGCGCTGTTAGGTCTCTTAGCCGACATCCTTCCGAGGGAAACGTGTTGCCCAAAGACGACCTACCAAGCTAAGAAGGTTATTTGTCCATTGGGAATGGAAATAGAAAGAATACATGCATGTCCGAACGATTGTATCCTCTACCGTAAAGAGTATGCAGACATGCATGTATGTCCCGTGTGCAAAGCATCCCGATACAAGCGTAAGAATACTGCTAAGGCGAAGCAAGAACCTCCTGCTAAGATGTTGTGGTATCTGCCTGTGATCCCACGTTTGAAGCGTTTATTTGCGAACCGAAAGGAGGCAAGATTGATGCGTTGGCACTCGGAGGAGCGTAAGAAAGATGGGAAGCTCAGACACCCTGCTGATTCTGCCCAGTGGAGAAACTTCGATCGGAGCTTCGAAGAGTTCGGTGCGGAACCGAGGAACATAAGGTTAGGGTTGAGTACGGACGGAATGAATCCTTTCGTAACATGAGCAAAGACATAGCACTGCCCGTGAATCTATGTATGTACAACCTTCCTCCTTGGCTGTGTATGAAGCGGAAATACATTTTGATGTCACTACTTATCCAAGGGCCGAAGAAACCTGGGAACGATATTGATGTGTACCTAGCACCATTGCTGGAAGATCTTGTGACACTTTGGAACGAAGGGGTACAAGTATGGGATGCGTACAAATGAGAGAACTTCACTTTACGCGCCATGTTATTCTGCACCATCAATGATTTTCCTGCCCTTGGTAACCTGTCGGGGTTCAGTACAAAAGGAGCCAAAGCCTGTCCGCACTGCTTAGATGGTACCAAGAGTGTGTGGCTGAACAACTCACGCAGGCTGTAATACACACAAACACAACTAAATGCCGATCAAACCGCCAGGCCACAGAAGCAATGCACTTTTAACTTTGTTCAAATGACAAAACACATTTGCCCATTTGTGTGTATTTCCAACAAGGTTTCAAAGATGATATTCTCAACAAGCTGATAACTCTAACAAGTCCGCATTAAAATCAACATTAGAGATGACAAGTCCAT
Organism: Hsuehochloa calcarea; assembly: GCA_036346395.1. Classification (NCBI taxonomy): domain Eukaryota; kingdom Viridiplantae; phylum Streptophyta; class Magnoliopsida; order Poales; family Poaceae; genus Hsuehochloa; species Hsuehochloa calcarea. Next base: position 53,394,065 of record CM070598.1, read on the forward strand.
AACACATGTTAACATCAAATTACAATGGAATACATGCTTAATTGAAATATAGTCCTTCATGATGATCGACGCGCATATAGCTAGCTTCCTCACTGGGTTCTTCCTCCAGTCTGATGCCGTCTGTGAAAGGAGGCAACTCATCAAATTGATTGTACTCTTCCTCATCCACGACATTCTCAACTCCGACAATCCTTCTTTTCCCATGAAGAACTACGTGATGGTTTTTATTTGCTGGGTCTGTTACATAAAAAACTTGAACAACTTGCTTAGCGAGTACGAATGGTTCGTCCTTGTATCCGACCCATTTGAGGTCCACAGTAGTGACGTTGTACTTGTCAACCTTCACGCCCTGCGGAAGTTTAACCCAATGACATCGAAACAGGGGGATCTTGAAAAGTACATAGTCGAGCTCCCAAATCTCCTCTACGAACCCATAGTACGAGTTCAACCCGCGTGCCCCCGCGGTATTGAACCCCTCGTGAAATGCATCTATGCGGACACCATTGCTCGGATCATGCTCTTCCTATCCCGAGCCGTATAAAGCGTGTACCCATTTATGTCGATCCTTGCCAAGTCACAATTGTAAATTTTGGTCCTTTGGCCAACCATAGCAGCGTTTCATCACTTGATGACCTCCAAGTGAATCGCATCTTTAACCATTCGTTGAACCGACGGTTGTGCTCTCTCGTTATCCAAACCTCCGACCGGTCTGGATTCTGTTGGTGTACCATGTCTTTGTGCTCGTCGATGTACGGGGACACTTGGGTCATGTGTTGCAAGATCGTGAAATGGGCATGCGCGTATGTATCTAGATCGGGAGTGATTGCTTTCCTCCCGATGGTCTCGATACCCTCCAGTCTCCCCTCGTGACGAGATAGAGGCACACCTATCGGTTCCACCTGAGCCATGTAGTCCACACAGAACTCAATGACCTCTTCGGTTGCATAACCTTCGATGATACTACCCTCCTGCCGAGATCGATTCCGTACGTAGGACTTCAGAATTCCCATGTATCTCTCGAAAGGGTACATATGACGTAGGAACACAAGGCTGCATATCTTTATCTCTTTCACAAGGTGAACAATGAGATGGACCATGATATCAAAAAATGACGGAGGGAAATACATCTCAAGATGACATAGAGTCGTCACCACCTCGGCCTGCAGAGTGTCGAGTCCTTCGGGATCGATGACCTTCTGAGCAATTGAGTTAAAGAAATAACACAGCCTAAAAATTGCCACTCGAACCTTGTTTGGCAAGATACTCCTAATTGCAACAGGAAGCATCTGTGTCATCAGCACATGACAATCGTGAGACTTCATACCAATTAATTTCAAATCTTTCATGGAAATAAGTTTCTTAATATTGGCAGAGTAACCGGACGGAACTTTCACACCATGCAAGCTTTGACACGCTTCATTCTCTCGGCCTTGGACAAAGTGTAGCAAGTCGGGGAAGGTATGTTCGCCCTTTATCGGTCTCTTTCGGTGCTAACTCGGTTCTTATGTTCATATCAACCAAGTCACGCCGTGTGTTAACACCGCCTTTTGTTTTGCCACTAATGTTCAAGAAGAGACCAATCAAGCTATCACATACATTTTTCTCCACGCATGACGTCGATGCAAGGGTGAACTTCTAAGTGCTCCCAATAAGGCAAGTCCCAAAAATTGACCGCTTCTTCCGGATGTTTTTCTAAGGGTCCTTAATTTACGCCTCTTTCCAAGCACAACATCAATATCCTTGACCATATCATAGACCTCTTTCCTCTAAAAGCCCTTGGAGCCGCACCGTCCTCCTTATTTCCGTCGAATTGTTTCTTCATCTTGCGGTATGGGTGAATCTTTGGTAAGGAACCTACAAAGACACATATACACAGCTTTATGAGTTGTTCACCATACACTCTTGGTACCATCTAAGCAAAGCGGACATGCTTTGGCTCCTTTTGTAATCGAACCCGACAGTTACCAAGGGCGGAAAAATCATTGATGGTGCGAGAATAACATGCGCGTAAAGTGAAGTTCTCTCATTTATACGCATCCCATACTTGTACCCCTTCGCTCCAAAGTGTCACAAGATCTTCCAAAGAATGGTGCTAGGTACACATCAATATCGCTCCTGTGTTGCTTCGGCCCTTGGATAAGTAGTGACATCAAAATGTATTTCCGCTTCATACACAGCCAAGGAGGAAGGTTGTACATACATAGATTCACGGGCCAGGTGCTATGTCGGCTGCTCATGTTACCGAAAGGATTCATTCCGTCCGTACTCAACCCTAACCTTATGTTCCTCGGTTCCGCACCGAACTCTTCGAAGCTCCGATCGAAGTTTCTCCACCGGCGTAATCGCAGGTGTCTGAGCTTCCCATCTTTCTTACGCTCCTCCGAGTGCCAACGCATCAATCTTGGCTCCTTTCGATTCGCAAATAAACGCTTCAAACGTGGGATCACAGGCAGATACCACAACATCTTAGCAGGAGGTCCTTGCTTCGCCTTAGCAGTATTCTTACGCTTGTATCGGGATGCTTTGCACACGGGACATACATGCATGTCTGCATACTCTTTACGGTAGAGGATACAATCGTTCGGACATGCATGTATTCTTTCTACTTCCATTCCCAATGGACAAATAACCTTCTTAGCTTGGTAGGTCGTCTGGGCAACACGTTTCTCTCGGAAGGATGTCGGTAAGAGACCTAACAACACCGTAAAACTCTTGTCGGACCAACCATTGTTTGCCTTCAATTTCAGCAGTTCAAGCATGGTTGACAACCTTGTGTATTATGGCTTGCAGCCAGGGAACAAAGGTTTCCCCGAGTCCTCCATTAAGCCCTCGAATTTATAAAACTCTCTCTCACAGTAGTTCCCTTCTGCATCGCGTAGCATCTGATCCAGATTGTCATCATGCGAACTATCCTCATCAAAAGCACATTCCATACCCTGCATATCGTTGACTTCCTCGGCGATGTCGTCATTCTCGACTTCCAGATAATCTGCTCTTCACCGTGATCGCCCAACATGTATATCCTTTTTGAAACCCTTCAGATTAAGTGAGCTTCGATCTGCGCTAGGTTGTTAAACATTTTCATATTATCGCAATCAATGCATGGACAGTATATAAATTTTATCCCCTTCTTCAACATATCCTGCTCGGCGGCTCTTCTAAAAGCAAACACGCCATTAATATATTCTTCACTCACACGGTTCTCAATGTACATCCAGTTTCGGTCCATCTACACGTATACGCACGTAACAAATTAATTAGTGTTAAATTATATTAATAAACCACAAGTACCCTTCATAATGACCAAACACATTAGTGATTAGTCTAGAGCAAATATAAAGGGTTACTGGATCATTACACATTAGTGATTAGTCTAGAGCAAAAATAAAGGGTTACTGAGATCGTTACCTTTCTCTCAAAGTTGGCGTAATGTGGGAGGAGGCAGCAGAGGTGCCGCAATGGGGAGGAGGAGGCGGGGTAACTGACTCAAAGCGGGGAGGAGGCAAGCAGCAGATCGGGGTGGCCAATGGGGAGGAGGAGGAGGCGGCAGGGTGGCGGCGCCTCAAATGGAATGGAAAGGGGTCCGTGTCGGGAGCATCTACTTATAGTGCTATAGTATATAGTATCATACAACTGCTCAGGTTATTTCGTATAAAGAACCGTCTGTCAGGAGTATCCGAGCGGTTCGTATAAGAACCGTCCTATAAAGAATGGTTCGTATAAAGAACCTTCGTGATGAGTACCATTATCACGACGGTGCATTATACGAACGAAGAACCGTCAGTGATACTTTTTATCATGCATGATACTTTTATAACAGACGGTTACAAAGGAACTGTCTGTGATGGGATGTCTAGTATAGCATGTTTTGTAGTAGTGGTTTCCGATCCGAAAATTATCCGAGAAAAATCCGATCCGAGACAATCCGAATACGTTTCCGTCCGGATGGGTCGTAAACTATCCGATCTGTTTTCATCCCTAGTTGCGGAGGAGCTCCTTGTTTGTCACAGGAGGTAGACTGCCGGAAGGTACGTGTATATCCCCAAAACATACACAATTTATTGGTTGTTTGTTGTACAAATGATCTTAATTTTGTGTTACCTAAGGTCGGAGTACCGCTAGAGGTTTTCAGTCATCTCTCCTTCCTTACCGACGAGCTTGAGTCGAACTCGGACGACATTGAAGAACAGCTGGTGATATGCTGGTGAGGTACAGAGAGGAGCTCACAAGACCAATCCAAGAAGCTGATGAGTTCTTCAGGAGTTTGGAGGCACGGATGGTTTTAACTAGTTTAACTTTATAACTTTCTTCTTTTTTTCCATTCGGAGGGGACATTGTAAAACATTTTGGTTTCCTTTTCCTATAATGTGTTTGCCATCATAATTTTAATTCGATTTTAGTTGTCTTGTTAGAGGTTGCATATGGAAACTACTGTCCAGTAATTAATTAGTTTGGGTCAAAATCCAAATTCTTTTTTTTTGCAGTAGAAGAAACTATCACAGAGGTTCTGAACAAAAACCGTCTGTGATATCACAGACGGTTTTTGTTCAAAACCGTCTGTGATAGCTTTTTTCGTAGACGGTTAAAAAGCCGTCCGTTATGATTTCATGTCATCTCAGGCACATAAAATCAGATGGTTCAGAAACTGTCTTGATGACGGTTTAGAACCGTCCGTGATGACCCTTTTTGTAGTAGTGTACGTTATGTATGTAAACATGGTGAAAATAATGAAATAGTACGTTGTGCATGCAATCAAGATAGGCATACCTCGTCGCACGAAGGTAGCGGACAGCTCTGTGTACTTATGCACCGTGTACGGGTGGAGCTCATGACTTGTTAGAGAAAATTGACGTTAGTAACTAGTGGATTTCGAAATAAACAATCATACTTGAGTGTTTGATGCTGACCTGTGAACTGTGTCGGGGTACTCCCAGCACGGTGCTACGAGGACCCACCCACCACATCCGGGTGAGGAGCCGTGGGGCGTGACACACCGTGGCTTACCCCCGTCCACGCATAGGTGGGTCCACCACCTCCCTCAGCCTACTACAAGACACTAGCTAGATGCCTCGCCTCGTCTTCTCGACTAACTCGTCCATGACCTCTCTAATCTCCTGCGCCGTCATGCTAAAGCGCTCCCCAAGCATCATACGATGCACAGAGGTCACTAACCCATGCATCTCCCAATGTAGATCGACATGTACATGTAATTAACAAGTTAGAAACCGAAAGCATGTGATGCAAATAAGATGTACATACTGTTCAATACATACCACGAGATGGAATGAGGAGTCTGGCTGGGTGGGATATGTGTCAAACGTCGCGGCCTCGTGTCATGGTGAGTCGCCCACGACCCATACGTAGAATACTTACCGTGCACAAATGGAAACCAAAATTAAGTTGGTATTATTTTGATTAAGCTCTACATACCCTATTTATCTACGCTGTAATTTTTACAGATTTTTAATAGGTATCTTGCTACTTTCCATGTTTAAAAAGTATCTCCAGTATTTATGAAATATTTATCGTATACAAATAGAAATAAAAATTAAGTTCACAATATTTTAATTTAGCTCTACATACCCCATGCACCTACTCTGGCTTTCTTAGAGAATGTTTAGAGGTGTCTTGCTATTTTCTTAGTTTAAAAAGTATTTTTAGCATTAACAGAATATTTACCATACACAAATAGAAACCAAAATTAAGTTGGGATTATTTTGATTAAGCTCTACATACCCTATTTGGCTACTCTATATTTTTTTATAAATTTTTATAGGTATTTTGCTACTTTCCTTGTATGGAAAGTGTCTCTATCATTTACAAAATATTTACCGTGTACAAATGGAAACAAAAATTATATTTAAAGTATTTTAATTCAGCTCTACATACCCTATGTACATATTCTGTATTTCTTATAGAACTTTTAGAGGTGTCTTGCTATTTTTATAGTTTTAAAAGTATTTTTGGCATTAACAAAACACTTATCTTGCACAAATGGAAACCATATTTAAGTTGGGATTATTTTGATTAACCTCTACATACCATATTTAGCTACACTGTAATTTTTATAGATTTTCAATAGGTATCTTGTTATTTTTAAGGTGTCTTCCTATTTTCCTGGTTTTAAAAGTATTTTCGGCATTTGCAAAATATTTACTGTGGAAAAATAAAAATCTATAAAGTTTTCTTAGTATTTTTGCGGATTTATTCTAAATCGTTTGAGTACTACAACATAAATAATATATATATATATGAACAAAACTATACACAACTAAAATGATGTACTACGTCAAACAACAATACAACTAAAATTATCTAATCCATTGAATTCCATGTCGCTATTTTTATTTGTTAACCTACAAGGTTTCCAATTTATGTACAGAGTTGCAAAACATTTATCTACAAAATGAGTGACTAGATATGTTGTTGTCTCTCTCTCTTCCGTTAGGAACCAACATGGCTTTTCTACGTCTCTTCTTCCCTCTCCTCCTCTCTCTTCTCTCTCTCTCTTCTATTTTTCTGGGAATTAAAATGGCTTTTCCATCGAATTTTGAGGTTTATATAGCCAGTCCCTGTCGCTAGTTGAAATGGGTTCCTGTCGCCAGTTCAACTAGCGATTTACACTCTTTAATACAAATATACGGTTGAAATGACGACATGCAGTTGGAACGGCGACGAGCAGTAGATAGGTTCTCGTCGCCATTTGAAATAACGACAATGCACTTATTTTTGTAAAAATTTTAACTATTTTTTATAATTATCTTTTGAATTAATATTATTAAAAAAAATCTCCTTTTATGTTTGTTACACTTTGTAGGCAGGAGAGGTGAGGACTGGGAATCTCTCGCTCTCTCCAAGGTGCTGAGGCAGAGGACAGAACTGCCAGGCCAGAGGACCAGTCCGACAGACTAGTGGTAGCGCTCCTGTTCTCCCAGTCTCCCTCCCTCCGAATTATAAACTCCAGTGTATATAAACCCCCCCGTAGCGAGCTCGCTTCCTCACCCATCGCCCGTCGTGCGCGTGCATTCCCATTTCCACGTCTCATTGCCGTGTGGTTGAGGTTGGCACGAAGCGAAGCTAGCGCGCGCGCGCGGCCGGCCATGACGATGACGGGGCAGACGCATATGCAGCCGGCGGCGGCGTTCGGGGACACGACGCTGACCAAAGTGTTCGTGGGCGGGCTGGCGTGGGAGACGCACAAGGACACCCTCCGCGAGCACTTCGAGCGCTTCGGCGACATCCTCGAGGCCGTCGTCATCTCCGACAAGCTCACCGGCCGCTCCAAGGGCTACGGCTTCGTCAGTCCCCTCCTCTTATCTCCTTGCCTCCTTGCTACCCCGTCATCTTTAATTTCTCTACTACCACTCTCCCAAGTCGCAACGCATGCATGGCATCTTCTGACGCGTTTGCAATTCGCATGCATGCAATGCAACAGGTGACGTTCAAGGAAGCGGATGCGGCCAAGAAGGCGTGCGAGGACGCCACCCCGGTCATCAACGGCCGCCGCGCCAACTGCAACCTCGCCTCCCTCGGCGCCAAGCCGCGGACCCAGCCGCCGCACCTCCTCCGCCCCTCGCCGCCGGCCACCCCGGCCCCGCACGCGCCCGCGCCCGCGCCCGCGCTTCCCTCCCCTCACCACCGGCCCGCGCCAGGTACGCAGTTAACTCTTTACACAGCTTCGCACACTAGTTTACTGCCGTTAACGTGCGTACTGACGAGCGATCACATGTTTTTGGCGCGTCGCGCGCGGGAATTAACTAGCAGCCATCGCGGTGGCGTCCAGGGGCGCCGTGTCGCCGGTGCCGTGGTACTACCACCCCTCCACGACGCCGCCGCCCCCGCCGTCGCCGGCGGCGCACTACGCCCACGGCGCTCACCAGCAGTACCACGGCGTGCTCCCCTACTACCCCGCCGCCACCACCTACGGGTACGCACATTACACGCTATTCCTGCATTATTTCTAGCAACTCCAGAAACCGAACGAAATTTACGCCACGGAGCAATGATTCGGCCGTCCGGCGCGCGCGCGCGCGAATTCTCTGTATACGTACGAGGATTCGTGTCCGACCGCGTGTCTCGCCGTGGTTGGCACGGCGCGGGGCGGCGCGCACGCGGCAGCCGTGCCGTGCGGCGGGCGACGCGAGGTGGGCCGCGCGCGCGCGCGTCAGAGGGCGCGGGGACCAGGTAGCATGGGCACATGCGTGGCAGTGGCTTGGAGCACGCGACGCGACAAGGGGCGCACAGGCACAGCCTGGACCTGGACCGGACCGCGCCCCGGCCAGCTGCCTCGTCGTGCTCGCACGTGCCCACGTGCCGGCCTGCACGGCGGCAGTAAAACAACACACAAAGGAGAAGAATATTAACGGTTGCGTTGTTAAAAGGAGCACCGCAGTTAATTACACGATCTGCCTTTCTTCATCTTGTTAATGATACTAGTGGTGGTAATTTGTACTGATTGATTGGTTTGCTTTGTGCATGGAATGCATTGCGTTCAGGTACTCCCCAAACTACGTCGCTGAGAGCTACAACAACGCGGTAAATCATCCCCCTTGATGCATCTCTCCATCAAAATAGTACTGCTATCAGTGAAAATGTTCGCCGCCGGTGTTACCGCGAAAAATCAGTTTTGATAAATTTTGTCCAAAAACATTCGATTTCGCATGAATTATGTTTGAATTGATTTTTTTTTAATTTTTTTTAAATTAAAAAATTTCAAAAAAAAATTTGAAAATTTCGGCCAAGCCAAAATTTCTGTTTTTTATCCTTAGCCTCCAGTAAAAATTTGAAACAAAGAAAGTTTTCACTGACTGCTATGTCAATTGTCAATTCATAGATTGAGAATTAACACATGTGTTTTGCTTTGGGATGTGGGAGCAGAAGCTGGGCCAAGCGGCAGCCGCGCCGGGCACGGCCGGGTCCTACCTGCAAGGGCACTTCTCGTACCCGCCGCCGCCGGCGGCGGCGGCGGCGCAGGGAGGCATGCTCACGCCCAACGGCATGATGCCGGTGTACCCCTTCTACCACTACCACTACCATGGCTCACAGGGGCTTGGCGTCCCCGCCGCACACTTCTTCCCGCCGGTCTCCGCGGCCGCCGTCGCCACCGTCCCCGCCATCATCTCAAAACCCATCGTCATGGCCCCTCCCAAAGGTACAGCTTCTTGCCAAGATCGTGAGCACTACTACTGTTCTTAATTTAAGTCGATGCACTCACTCACAATTTGACAATTTCTCTAGTTACTAGATTGCTATAATAAAAGTAGGAAGAATGAAACGATTGCACAAGGCAATCGAGAATCCATGCTACAACTTAGCTGCTCTTTCAGTAAGTTCCAAAAGCAGGTCGTCGTAAACAATGACAACCTGTCGAATATGAACTTCACCGTCAATCAAAGAGAGCTCAATCTCTCATAGGACAGCTACACAGATACTATTACTAGACATGCCTTAACAGCCATCATCGATACAGCTTTGCATGCATGTGCGCAATCTTTTGCTGCGCAAAGTAGGCAAGATCGATCTAATCTAACTAATTGCAGCATCTTTGTAATTGTACTGTCCATGTACCGCAGTGGAGCAGGTGACGACGGGGTGCAGCTGAACGCATGGTGACGGTGCAAGGAATTGAAGGGAGGCCAAAGATGCTTTCCCTCTATCTGATTGACAAGCTGCGCATGAAGGGTTCGTCCAAATGTCGGACTAGTCCGCCCGCCCATTACATTCGCTCGATTCCCTCTAACTCGTGCGCCCATGGGGGTGCATGCCCAGCAAAATCTGTAACTAAGATTCAATTCGTCTCTCGTTTACCAACGTATTTTCAATGGTAAACCCTTTTTCCAGTGTCCGTAGTCAAATCGCTGCAGGGGACAGTGAACCTGAATAAAATCGCCATAAAGGAACTCTAGTATGCTTATGTATGAGTTTAATGATTTACTATCACATTGCTAAACTTCGACAACATAACTTGAAGAGATATTCTGTGACAGTGTCACAGACGGCAAATGACTAAAATGATCAGAGATCACAGGTTGTCGACTTACACTTCTGGCTAAATCTTGATCAGATCAGAGATCACATGTTATCGATCAGAAACAACCTTGAGCATTTCCACTAATATCTCTATCATTTAAAAATATCGATTGGTGGTCGTCCGTCCTGTTATACGACGTGATCCGTTGATTCCGTTCTTATTCGTGCGAGAGCCGTTGGAAATGACGTAGACGTTCTTTGCGCACGTCCCACACCACCCACACGACGCCAAACCGTCGCCTGTCCTCCCTCACCTCCGCACCCACCCCTCACAGCGCCTCCCTCGCCCACAGCCGCGATAGCCTCGCCCCTAGCCTCCGACTCCTCTGCTGATCCTCCTACGCCCGTGCCTCCTCCTCCCTCTGGGCCTCCTCGTCGTCCTCGGCTTCGTATGGATATGGGTACGGGTACGGCCCTGGCCACGACGGGGGTTATTCTTGGCGCCGGCCACCTTCGGGGGGAGGCGCCGTTGTTGAATAATCCTTAATGCGTTATTTATTTGCATGTAATGCATAATTAGTGTCTAGAAACATTTGCATGTGGCATGAGGCATTTAGTAGCTAGAAAATATTTGCATGTTAATAGCTAGAAACGTTTGCATAAGCATTAATGTTTCGGTTTCCTGTTTGCATGGCTGCGCGCATTGCCGTTTCAGTCTTTGATTGAATTGCTGTGTAGTGCGGCTTGAATCAGCTCGATCATGGCGCATGACAGCTGGTCATGGCTGAGTGTTAAGTATTCAGTTATGTTTTATTTGCTAGTGTAAATAAGAGAAGAAAATTACAAAAAAAGTTGTGATGTTATGCAGCACCAAAAACAAATCTGTCTACTGTTTTTCTTCTTCCTTGAGTTCGTGTGTGCGTTCTGAGTTCCAGCCGCTTGTGTGTGAGTGTGTCCAGGCGTTTCCACGTGCGTAGAAACCGGCAAGGCTAACAATTGGTATCAGAGCTTCGTGCTCTCCTGTCTGTGAAGATGTCGCGCTCGGAGTCTCCATCACGTACTAGGACCCGTGTCGAGGACGGCGCGAGCAGCGAAGGCGCTGGCCGCACACTGGTGGTACCGCCGGTAAGGGAGGGAGTTGTAACCCTCCAATACTCCATACTCACGGAGAGCAATTACGTAGTGTGGGCGGTGAAGATGAAGATCATCATGCGTACGCAAGGAGTATGGGCGGTAGTGGAGGGCGAAGAATTGGTTGATGAGAAGAAAGACCAGATGACTCTCTGTCATAGTCCAAGCCGGGCCGGAGGCCGTTGTAATGGCCATATCCGAGAAGGAGACGACAAAGGAGGCTTGAGACGTGCTCAAGGAGATGCACGTCAGCGAAGAACGTGTTCAAACTCTCAAGAGGGAGTTTGAACGCATCTACATGAGGAACTCAAAGAAAATCATTGAGTTCGCCTTGAAACTCACCACCATGGTCAACGAGATACGTGCTCTCGGTACCAAGGTGGAGGAGAGTGCTGTCGTGGAGAAGCTCCTACGCTCCGTCCCTAACAAATTCCTATCGATTGTCAGCACCATTGAGCAATGGGGCGATGTATTGGTGATGGAGATCATCGGACGCTTGAGGGCGTACGAGGAGAGCTTGAAGGGGCGGCGGTGTGACAAGGAAGAAGGGGAGCACCTGTTGCTCACACGCGCTGAGCGGGAGGTCAAAGCCGCCGAAGAAAAGAGGAGCTGCGAGGACTCCGACAGCGGCACAAGGAAGAATGGTGGGCGCAGCGATGGCCATAGCCGTGGCCAAGACGGCGACAAGAAGAAGCACCGCGGAAAGTTCGACAAGTCGAAGATTCAGTGCTTTAATTATCGGGAGTTCGACTATTTCGCGTCTGAGTGTGATGAGTTGAAGAAAGGACGGGTGTATCTCACCAATGTCCAAGTGGACGACAAGCCGACTCTCCTAATGGCTGTGGCATGCGAGCATGCTGCGGATGTTGTCATGCTGAAGAAGAAGGAAGAGGAGGAGGAGTGGCTTGCACGCGCCAAGAAGAGGGAGCAAGGCGGCTACTCTTTCGGCGGTGACAAGGGCAGCGGCAGCGGTGGTGACAACCACTGTAAGCCAAAGCGTACCGAGCAGGCCCACCTACGCAAGCCGACGATGATGAGCCTACGCTTCTCATGGCGCAGGTGTGTGCGCTCGCTGAGGCATCCATGGACGCGGGTACTAACGTGGTGCTCAACGAGGTGCATGCGCAGGTGCATCTAGGGCGCGAGGAGTACGTCCATGATGACACTTGGTACCTGGACACCGGCGCTAGCAATCACATGTTCGGGTGCCAGGCAAGCTTCACGGAGATGGATGAGGGCGTCACCGGCTCTGTCAAGTTTGGCGACTGCTCGGTGGGGGAAATACACGGGCGTGGCGCAGAGGGCACAACGAGCTACGCACAGGGATCGACATCGTCAAGAAAGCACATTAAGGATTAGGAGGTGTTTGTTGAATAATCCCTAATGCGTTGTTTATTTGCATGTAATGCATAATTAGTGTCTAGAAATGTTTGCATGTGGCATGAGGCATTTAGCAGCTAGAAAATATTTGCATGTTAGTAGCTAGAAACGTTTGCATAAGCATTAATGATTCGGTTTCCTGTTTGCATGGCTGTGCGCATTGCCGTTTCAGTCTTTAATTGAATGGCTGTGTAGTGCGGCTTGAATCAGCTCAATCGTGATGCATGAAAGCTGGTCATGGATGAGTGTTAAGTATTCAGTTATGTTTTATTTGCTAGTATAAATAAGAGAAAAAAAATTGCAAAAAAGTTGTGATGTCATGTAGCACTAAAAACAAATCTGTCTACTTTTTTCTTCTTCCTTAGTTTATCTGTGCATTCGGAGTTCCAGCCGCTTGTGCGAGCGTAGAAACCGGCAAGGCTAACAGCCGCCTCGATGGGATTCGATTGGGGCTCCTTCGCCCTCGCCCTCGCACTCATCGTCTCCACCACGTTTGCGGCTCGTACCCGCGTGTTGACTCGGCCTCAGCCTCGCCTTCTCTCCTTCCTCCTTGTCGTAGCTGCCGCCACCCATGACCTAGCTCCCCCACCCGCCCAGCCAAGTCGGCCGTCCCACCTCTTCCTCTCCCCACGCCGCCACCTACAGACCTTGTGCCCTCCCACGCGACAAGGACATCAACCCTTCACCATGAGAGTGAGTTCTGTTTGCTCTTCTCCTGTTGCTTTCCTTAACTTTAGCACACTTTGCTATACAGCTTTTTTTATATGCTAACGGATTCTTACCAGCTGCTCGGGTGTGTTTTGTCAATCGATTAGCTTTGCTACCGCATGTATTTAGTGTTGTGTCCGGTCTTGCATACTCATACATAAACAACGCTTGGATCCAACTTGTTTGGTTAAGTTGTTTTCGTTGCTTGGATTCCGCCTTACCCTGAAGATCATCTCCCCACCGTTTTACTATGCATTTTAGATCCAGACTACATTATGGGCATATAGTTGCTTCCCTTCAATGATGTTGCCCATTGTCCGAGATCGATTCCGTACATATGACTTGAGAATTCTCATGTATCTCTCGAACGGGTATGACGTAGGAACACATGGCCATATATCTTTATGTCTTTCACAAGGTGAACAATGAGATGGACCATGATAACGAAAAATAACTGAGGGAAATATATCTCAAGATGAAATAGAGTCGTCACCACCTCGGCGTAAGAACACATGGCCATATATCCAAGCACAACATCGATGTCCTTAACCATATCATAGACCTTTTTCCCTCTAAAGTCCTTTTAAGCTGAACTATCATTCTTATTTCCGTCAAATTGTTTCTTCATCTTTAGGTATGAGTGATACATGGGAAGGAACATACGGTGACGCATGTATATAGTTTTGCGCGAGTTGTTCAGTCACACACTCTCGGTATCATCTAAGCAGTGCGGACAGGCTTTGGCTCCTTTTGTACTCAACCCCGATATGTTACCAAGGGCAGGAAAATCATTGATGGTGCAGAACAACATAGCGCGTAAAGTGAAGTTCTCTCGTTTGTATGTATCCCATACCTATACCCCTTTGTTTCACAGTATCACAAGATCTTCCATCAATGGTGCTAAGTATGCATCAATATCGTTCCCCGGTTGCTTCGGCCGTTGGATAAATTGTGATCTCAAAATGTACTTCCGCTTTATACACAGTCAAGGAGGAAGGTTATATATGCATAGATTCACGGGCGATGTGCTATATCGGTTGCTTATGTTACCGAAAAGATTCATTCCACATATACTCAACCCAAATCTTATATTCCTCGGTTCCACACTGAAGTCTTCGAAGCTCCTATCGAAGTTTCTCTAGTGGACATAATCAATATGGTGTCTTAGCTTTCCATCTTTCTTATGCTCTTCCTAGTGCCAACGCAGCAATCTTGTCTCCTTTCGATTCGCAAATAAATACTTCAAACGGGAATTACAGGCAGGTACCACAACACTTTAGCAGAAGGTCCTTACTTCACCTCGATACCCTCGCCGTCATCAGAGTGATTCATATGCTTGTATCGGGATGCTTTGCACACCGGACATATATGCGTGTTTGCATACTCTTTACGGTAGAGGATACAATCGTTCGGACATGCATGCATTCTTTCTACTTCTATTCCCAATGAATAAAGAACCTTCTTGGCTTGGTAAGTGATTGTGGGCAACACATTTCCCTCCAGAAGAATGTCCACTAGGATACCTAACAACGATGTGAAACTCTTGTCGGACCAACTATTGTTTGCATTCAATTTCAGCAGTTCAAACACGGATGACAACCTTATGTATTCCGACTTAAAGCCCTGAGAACAAAGGTTTATCCGAGTCCTGTATCAAGCCCTCGAATTTATAAAACTCTCTCACTATAGTTCCCTTCTGCATCGCGTAGCATCTGATCTAGATTGTTATTGTGCGAGCTATCTTCATCAAAAGCACAGTCCACATCCTGCATATCGTTGTCTCCCTCTATGATGTTACTATCTTCCTATATAATCTGCTCTTCACCGTGACTAGTTCAACATGTATACCCCCTTTTGAAACCCCATTCGAATCAAGTGCGCTTCGATCTGCACTGAGTTGGTAAATATCTTCATATTATCGCAATCAATGTATGGATAATACATAAATTTCATCACCTTCTTCAACATATCCTGCTCGGCAGCTCTTCTAAAAGTAGACACGCCATCAATGCACTCTTCATTCACACGGTTCTCAACGTACATCCAGCTTTGGTCCATCTACGCTACACATGTAACAAATTAGTGTTAAATTAGATTAATGCTCCTACAGCTAGCTAGCTGTTACACTTACACTAGCATTCACCTTAAATTGTCCATCTAAAGTAGTTAGCTATGTACCATTCATGAAACAATATATATATATATATATATATATATATATATATATATATATATATATATAGGGAACATATCTAGTACAAATGGGTAATTGAGTGCTAAGGTGCAAATATCAATCTTGACCGTTGGATCATGAAGGGTGTTTAATGTAGGACATTGGATGTGGGAGCATGCAGGCGCATTAATGAAGGTGGGAGTATACAAGGTGATTAAATGGTTTGGGAGGTGGGAGCACATTAATCTTGGCTGTTCAATCCAGATCCATGATCAAGGATGCCATTTGCATCTTAGCACTCAATTACCCATTTGCACTAGATATGTTCTCATATATATATATATATATATATATAGGGCCTGTTAAATACTCAGGAGTACATACTCCTTTCAATATACCACTTAAATAAATATATTATACTTCTTTATCATTTTCAGTATACTTAAATATTAATTATAAGATACTCCAATGCGACTTGATTGAAAAATTTTCATTGGGGTCCTTTATTTTTTGTTATATACCCTTTTTCATATATGAAAGAAGTATATACACAAATTTAGCTATAAAAGATGGACTTTAATGATTTTTTTTCATAAAACTCACTTTGGGGTATCTTATAATCATTATTGGAGTATACTAAAATAGATAAAGAGGTATTATCATACGATTTAAGTGGTATATGAGAGATGGGAGTACATACTCCCAGGAGTACCAAACCATTTTCCTATATATATATATATATATATATATATATATATATATCAAGCAATAATATATTGAAGTAGACTAGGAGTAGCGAGACTCATTCTTAAATTAGAGCAAACTACCAAGCTAGATCTAAACCTAGCTATCATCTCTCTTGATTATAATGTATATAATTAGAAGCAAATACTAACTTTAGATTACCAAGAACAAATAGATCTATAAACACACTTGCAAATCTACAGCATGCTTTCACCAAACGCCCTAAAGCCGGCCGTCGCATTCAAACCCTAGCTCACTGCAGACATATCTGTCGGGATAGGCCGGGTATTTAATAACATAGTACATATCACAGATATTTCCAACCACAAACCGTCTATGATACAAAATTATCACAGACGATTCAGATTAAAAACCGTCTGTGACGTCAGCAATTATCACAGACAATGTTTGTTAAGAACCGTTGGTGAATTATCATAAACGGATCGAATTAAAAACCGTATGTGACGTCTGTAATTATCACAGACAATTCTTAACTAGAACCGTGTGTGAATTATCACAGACGGTTCTTATTAAAAACCGTCTATGATAATTATGTATCATATACAATTATAGTCATCGCTAGTAACATAGACGGTCACGCTTGTAAAATCATTTGTGATAATTACAACACTTACGGATTCTAGGGAACCGAGACGTCCAGTATAGCCTTCTCTGTAGTAGTTATTCTTCTCACCCTGTCTGTGATAATTATATATCACAGACGATTCTAACCATCGCTAGAAACGTAGACGGTCACGCTTGTAAAATCATCTGTGATAATTACAATAATGACAGATTCTAAGGAACCATATATGATGAAACGTCTAGTACAATCTTCTCTGTAGTAGTGATTCTTCCCACCCCTAGCGACAGCTGCATCAGCATTCAATTTCATGGTTTTCGGCCGGCTCCACATGAATGCATCGAGATTTTAACCCAACTTGTCTTAACGGAAAACAAGTTAAGCACAGCTGACGAAAACAATTGAGATTTTAACCCAACTTGTTTTAGGGTTTAAGGTTTGTAAACCTGATCTACGTCTGAACTCTGAATGATGTATGAGTGGCACGATCACATATCGGAGAGATGACGTAGTATTCATCACACAATAACAAGCTACACATTTAAGGACTGATGTGTGTACTCGAAGTCAACCATAAATTTACAATACGTTGACTGCCATCTGATGAGAAACTACTAGAGAGCAACAGTATCACCAACAGTTAAGTGTGTGAGATTAAATTCAGTTTCATAATATATTAGGTCCCGGAGCAAAGTTTGGTACAGGCAATCTTCAGGAGAAAGAAAATTGGACAACATGAACTTACAATAACTGATGAATAACAGAACAATTTCCAACCAAACGTATTAAGCAATGCTGGCAGTGTGAGCCACAATTCTCTAAACACAAAAAAAAAATTATATTCTATCGATCATCTCCATTAGCCAAACAAAATGCCTCCCAGATCCCAAGGGAAAACTACAGGTATTATTGGACTTCTATCTTCGCTATCCAGTCACTGAGGCTCCATACAGCAGTAGGATTTGTTGCAATTGCCTCCGATGTAGTTCCCCATCATATATTTAGCTCCAGGCACCGACCGGACTGAGAAAAAGGACGGCCATATTTACGGTTTTCTCGGGCATTCAGGGTTTGCTGCGCTTTTTGGATTCACTGTAAAGAATAACGCCTATAACTGTGAGTGTGTAACCAAGCATTCCGGTTACAGACACAGGATTCCTGAATATCAGAATTGAAACAACAACTGCCACGGCACCTTTTGCATTCCCGAGGACCTGGAAACAACAATAGATGTTAAATCTTTGAACCGTAATTGTCAATCTATTGCGGAAACTTATTCATTAATTTCAAATCCATTTCATAAATGAACTAAGGATTTAATGTCTAATTCTTGAACAAACTAAGACAAAATGGCAAGACCTGGTGCATAGTTATGTACCAGCACGTGGACAAAATACAACAATTATGACGGTGTTTTGTGCAAAAGATGAAGATGAATATATATACTTATGGGAGCTGCTAGTCCACATTATACTGTTGGAATGCATTTCCAACGGTATTACAGTTTCGTGAAGTTTCAGTTGCTTAAAAGTTCTAGATTCCAAGTTTGAAGTTTCAACTAGGTTTCAACGCGTTTTTTTTTTGAAAAGTTTTAAAAAGATTTCAAGTTACGAATTTGATGTTTCAAGCGTGTTTTGTGAAAGTTTCAAAATATTTTCAACGCTTTTCATTAAGTTTGAGAAAAGTTTCAAGTAAAAAATTGCAAGTTTCAAGACGTTTCAAAAAAAGGTTTTAAGGAAGTTTCGATCATGAACAAGACATGATGAAACTTCTGAATTTCAAGCAAGCTTTACAGGTATTCAAAGTTCGAAAAGAATAAAGCTTAAAGTTTCAAAAAAAATGAAACTTCAAGTTTCAAATCCAAAACTTTAAATTTCAAAGGTGATATCAAGTTTCAATGGTTTTAAGTTTTAACCGTTACAAATATGAAATTTGTCAGTTTCAAGCCAAGTAACAAAGACTTTCACACAAATTTGGAGGTTCTAGAGCCCCATCACCAAAATTATGGTTCCTAAAGACACAAGTATCATAAAGTTTCATTAACAAATTTGAGGTTTCTAAAATCCGCAAGTATCATAGAGTTTTAGAAAAATTTGGAAGGTTCCACAGCTAAGTAACAGAAGAGTCTCACATAATTTGGAGGTTCTAAAAGCCAAGTATAATAGAGTTTCAACAAAACTTGGGAGGTTCTAAAGCCAAGTATCGTAGAGTTTCAATAATTTTTTATGTTCTGCAAGCCAAGTATCATAGAGTTCCAACAATTTCGAAGAGTTTCGAGGAGTTTCAAGTTCCAAAAATACAAGTTTTATCAAGTTTCAACTTTCAAAGTTCAAGATTCATGTGAATTTCAAGTGGTTTCAACTTCCAAACTATAGTTCATACTGTATCCTATTGCAGATTCTTTTTTTAGAAAAAGAAAACTATATCATATTTACCCACTGGACAGTGGGGCAATATGCACTCAACGGATAACCGAAACATTCAACAAAATTTTAAGTTAGGTACCACATTGGAATTATGTACATGTTAAAACAGGAACTGTTTTAAGCATATCTAGTTATACGAGGCAGCAGCAGTGAGCATATTTTCAAGTTCAGCAACTGACAGGTTGAAAAAGTTGAAAACACTAGAATCTACCACCCACATTAGGAATGACGATTTTTAATATTGTCACCTCAAAAGCTACGGTGCATCACTTAGAAGCCAAATATGTTGCTGTGGTAGTGATTTAACTTGACTATGTCTACAAGGGGGTGGGTTAAATGTAAAGTTTTTCAGCAAGAAAGACTAAATGTAAAACAACTTCTTGCACGTTGCTAAAATATACTCCGGTAACTTATGCACAGGGATGAATTAAAAAGATAGAAAACATCCCATACCTGTAGAGTCAATGCACTAGTATGTTTGGTCACCAAGAAATTGGTCAAATTGACGAAATACGCCAAGCAAGAATTGAACAATAGCAACCAAACAATCGTGAAATCCTTTTTGGCCAGTTGTATTGTAACACCAACAACATTATCCTCCATAAAGATAGTAGCAGGAAGCAAGAAAATAACGGCAATTGGAGCCATGTACAAGAGCAGATTCATAGAATTAAGCTTCTCCCTGCAAGATGGCAGAATAGACAAAGAGTCAAAATTAACCTAAAAAGGAGAAACCCTCAAAATCCCTACAGCATCCAAACAAATGAGAAATATCCATATGTTTATGAAAGTAATATTAGAATCTAAGGTCATGTATACAAAATAGGTCATCTATACAGAAATGCAGAGAAGGATGGATTACCCCTCAGATGACAGAAGAATTCCTTGCAACACCGTCTTCAAAGCCCTTGCAGCAGTGGCTCCAATGCACATGATGAATCCAAAGAGATGAAAGCTAGGCTCTCCCTGTAAGTTTGATTTTACACAATCCATATTAGTTGATGATAGAAACACTCCTCCTAAACCTTTCTCATAGCATGCATGAATAGCAACAGCTTGTTAACTTGTGAAGCTACATGTTAACTCCCATGATCCTAGTTAGTCATCCCAGTTCCCACAATTATGGTATGTTGTGTTGCATGTAATAATAAGTTAATAACTACACAAAGCAGTATCTGTTGCAAAAGAATCAGCTTAATAATAGCACAATTGACACCACAATGTCCAATGAATGCATAAAAAACTTCAATGATGATCTCAAACAAGAGCAACGCTCTATATTGCAAGCAACTGAGCATCCACACAGGGGCGGACCCACAGGGTATGCCGGGTGGGCCACGGCATACCCTGGGGTCCGCCCCTGCGTGTAGACATCACACGAGCGTGGGTCAAAAAACTACTCTCTCTTTGTCTCTGTCTCTCGGTCAAGTCCAACTCCAACGTCTCTCTCACATCCCCATACAATAAGCAGGTGCAATGCATCCAGTCTCCTTGTCGCCTTCACCAAGGATTGCCTAACCCATCAATTAACAAATCTAATAATAGATAATAATTTCCAATGGCACCAAACATCTTTAGTCTTTACCAGTAAGTATGGGAAGAAAAAGCAAAATAATAATAATAATTCAATCATATATAAATGTGATGTCTTCAAGCATGATATGCCTAAACAAAGCAAGCCTGATACTTTTTGTATGTGTACAAACCTATCGGCTGAAATGGTCTTTCGCAGACATGTATGCTTGGATTTCAACGTATCTATGAAAAAAGAGAATTGCCCTCTCGCAAATGTATGAGATTATTAGTGTTAAAGAGGTAATCTTAGTAGTAATGATTTTTAAAATTAGTAGTAATTGTTAATAGCAAAACATGCGACAAAAACATTATGGCACTTTATATTATATATCCTATACTGATTGCCATTAGTATTATCGAATTAGAATATGGTTTTACCAAATTATATAAGAAATTTTTTTTTGGTATACCCTGTGGTAAAATCCTAGGTCCGCCACTGCATCCACATGTTATTTTCATGTCAATCAAAATCTAGTCTTTTTCCAAGCTCCAATTTTGAAATACTTAAATATAACTTTTCAATGCATTGAAACTTACCAATAAGGTTTTTCTAGTACTACACAATGAAAGGACGTCTTGGACATCCACAAATTCACCGCGGGAGTTTTGCGGCAGAACAAGTTATATTTCCTGAGGAACCCATCTCCCTCAATGAATGTACGATCACGCAAACACTCAGTCAGCTGGATTACTCTCCGGCCAATCAAACAGCAAAGATAATGAACTATGGCTATGTCAGTTACTCTTATAAATTGGCGGCTGCCTGTGTTAGTGTTTAACAAATGCCTTGACATGACTCATGAGGCGAACTATTCCCCAAACTCATTATCTCCATAATCCAATACCCTAATGGAAAGGAATCATCGCCATTTCAGACAGCACGCTCTGATCAACGCAAGCTAGCCACCAACCATTTTACTCCAATTCTAATTAGACACTACGACAGATCCTCTTCCCCTCATCAACTAGATCTCATCACTCGTGAGTCCCAAGTTAGCCAAACCTGAATTCCCTCCAGATCCAACCCCAACACCACCAGATCTATCGAAGCGAGAGATGGAGAAGGAATAGGCAATAACTTACGCCGCTGGCGATGACGACCCCGGTGACGACGGGGACGAGGGTGAGGTACGTGACCCAGGACTCCCGCTTGACGGTCATGATGTAGGCGAAGACGGCGGTGAAGAAGGGGGTGGTGGCGCCGACGGCCTGATTGAAGGAAACGGGGAGGTAGCGGAGCGAGACGTTGCCGGAGACGACGGAGCCGCAGAAGACGAGGCTGAGAGCGGCGATCTTCGCGAGCTGGACGCGGGAGCGGACGAGCTGCATGGGCACGACGCGGAGCCAGGCGATGGCGGCGTAGGAGAGGAGCGCGCAGGCCGACATGTGGCACATGGTGAGGAAGATGGGGTACTTGAAGCCGTAGTTGCTGAGGAGGTACTTGTTGAGCAGGAGCACGCCGATGTTGGAGGAGTACCACGCGGTGACGAGCCCCACGGTGAAGAACCGCCCGTTCCCCGCCGCGCCCGCGCCGCCCGGCGACGGCGAGGCGCCGCCCTTCGCCGTCATCGCGGCTGAGCGCGCGCGCAGGAGGAGGGGAAGGTGGTGGCGGTGGTGGGAATGGGTCGTTGGGTTGGGTTGCGGGTGAATTGGTGGTGGGTTTGGCCTCGGAGCGGAGGCCTGTGAGCCTGTGTTTATGGGAGGAGGCGGCTCCGTCGGTGGATGAAGGGAGAACGGACGGGAGGGGAGAGATTTTGCTTTTGTTGTTGTTTTTTTCCTTTCTTTTTTTTTGCTGTGCTTTTCGTGGAGGTTGGTTTTGTTTTATTTAGGATTTGTTTAAATATATGATAATCCAAGTTAGTTTTTTTTGGATTGATTTTTGAACTAAAATCTCTTTTAATCTTAAGGAATCCCTTCCTATCCAAACAATCCTTAGAAATAGCTTGGCTTTGAGGTCGAGGGGAATGCACATTGCAATTTACGTTTTTTTTGCTATATATATATATATATTTTCTACTTCGGGTGTAGTTACTCTCATCTCTGATATACCACATAAAAGTCTTGACATACTCTTTTTTATCACTTTGATTATACTCATATACTAATTATAAAATACTCTAATGCGAACCACACGAAAAAATCACAAGAGAGTTCATAGTTTTTAACATATTTTATAAATACCTTCATATTCGAATATAAAGATGAGTATGTTTGAAAAACTATACATATCACTCCTAAAAATGCATAAATACCATATAAGTGGCCTTATATAGTGCTATAATATGCATACGTACTCTCAGTTGCGTAAGATACTTCATACATTATGAGATACATAATAGGGAGTAACTACACCCGAGAGTAACAAAAAAAACAAAAAGGCATTTGATATATATATATATACACCGGTGGAAAACTCATCCACGTAGTGGTCTTTAACTTCTAGATTTTGAGTTGAAACGATGCCACAATGAAAGCAAACCCATAAGATCTGAACGAGTGGTTAGATTGATTTTCTATTACGAAGAACGCTCTAATACTGCTGGTAGCGCGCCCGGATGATGGTGGGCTAGTTGTGACAAATTAGGGTTCAGATTTCTCCAGGTTATGTTTTGGGGTTCACGGAAACAATGACTACAAAGTGGTGGGGGTGACGGTGACAGGTGGTAAGGATGCCGTCCGTCACGGGGTCAGCGGCCAGTGTTGTGCAGGGGCAACGAGGCCAAGAGTCAATTTAGGTGTTATGCTAGTTAGTGCTCGTCAAATGGGGGCTAGTCCGAGGCACGACATTAGATCTGGTTTAAATACAGAATTATTTACAATATTCATGAGCAGTCCATGTCGAGCTTGGGCCGCCACCTCAAAGACATGGGCGATCCGGATGGCACGAATTAGATGTCGGTCGTGCTAGCGATGCGACGATCCCGTGCAAGCACGCAGACGGTAGATTGGCCCAAGAGCCAACGCAATGCACCGCGACGCTGATGAAGCGGCGGCGCCACGCCGACGAGGAGGAAGAAGGGCGGGGGCAGCGCGGGAGCCGGGAGGAGGAGGAGAGGAAGAACGGCCGGCGGCGCGGGAGGAGGCCAGAGCGGAAAGAGAAGAGATAGGGATAGGGAGGCGAGGAGGCAGCTCGATGTCGGTGGTGCGGCGGTGCGGACGAGACGAGGAGACGGCTCGGTGTCGGCGTTGCGGAAGAGGAGGCGAGGAAGCGGCGGCCGGTGTGGCGGCGTTGCGGACGAGGAGGCGAGTAGGCGTCGGTGTTGCGGACGAGGAGGCGAGAAGGCGGCGGCCGGCGGCTCAGTGTCGGCATTGCGGACGAGGAGGCGGCGGCCGGCAGGGTGGCGAAGAGGCGGCAGTGTCGCGCCACGAGCGGGGACGAGGTAGGGGGAGAAAGAAGGGATGGGGGTTGTAGGCAGGCGGGGCAGGCCGAGTAGGGGCGGGGCCGGCCGGGTCGGGGCGTGCTCATGGGCCGTGCCCGGCACAACACAGCTTGAAAAATTCCGACCGTTGGATGATTTTAGCTGTTTTTTATTGTTTGTTACTGTTGAGGTCACTAAAAATAGGAAACAATAATTCAAAAAAATCATAATTTTTTTTCTATAAATAGACATCATACCCCCTCATTTAGCACCCCTTCATTCTCAATTCTCTCTTTGAAATTCTGTTATGTAAATTCAAATTCGTGTTGAGCTAATTTGACAAAATTCAAAAAAATTGTGTCAAAATTTGTAAGATTCAATTTTCGGCAGCAAGTCAGCGAAAGAGGTACAATACTATTTTATGCATAGTTTTATTAGTAGTGTTTGTTATGCAAAGATGAAAGTAGTAGTAGTGTTAGTTTTGATTTTGCAGTTTTCATTATGGACAGTCCTTATGACAGTTTTTCTCTCGGTGATTATGGACTTTCACCGGAGGAAATTGCGTCCATGAGGCGAGTGCGGCTGCCTCAAGCTAACCGGAGGTTTCATCGGAGTTCCATCACCAGGCTCCACGGCAGCCAGAGCAAAGAAGTCGAGACCATTTACATCGGGAGTATAGGAGAATTTCAACAGGACAAGCAAGCAAGACACAACATGAAATGAGATACTATATATTATTTGTAAAATTTATTATAATGAATTGTTTGCAAAGTCTACAGATGGAACGGACACTTGCAAAGATATGCTACAAGATATAAGGTGAAGCAAGGATTGGTGATGAGGCAGATGCAGCTGCAATACAACTCGACAGTACGATACGTAGCTGGGACTACGCTCCTCAGGTAGCTCGCCAATCTCTCTGTCGTTTAATAGCTTATGAGGATTTACCGTTAGGCTTTGGCGAGTCTCCTTATTTCCAAAATTACATTAGGGCTATGTATAATCCTAGATTTTCTTCCATTTCTAGAAAGACAACAACTAGGAATCTAATAAAATACTACAATGAACGTAAAAAATAAAAGAACTATTTACTACGTGCATATTTTCAGTGGCCTTAACCTCGGACATATGGAGTGGTCGGGTTAGGGAGGATTACCTTAGTGTGGTTGCACATTATGTTAATAACAACAGAGTAATAGAGAAAAGAATTATAGGTTTGAAATTAATTGATGTAGCACACACGGTGAGAATATTGCGAACTGTATTATCAAAGTCGTGAAAGACTTTGGTCTTACAGATAAAATATTCTCAATTACTTTAGACAACGCCGCTTCAAACTTTAGGACCATGGATATTCTTACTCCAGTGTTGAGTACATATGTCGATTCCTTCTTGCTACATCAACGATGTGCTTGTCATATTATCAACCTTATAATCAAATATGGTTTGAAGAGGTTGAATCTATATATTAAGGCTTTTCGCGATGCGATTTATTTCTTGAATAATTCTAACGTAAGAATAACATAATATAGAACTTCTACAGGGCGATGGGTGTACGTCCAAGAAAGTTCGATTTGGACATGGAGGTAAGGTGGAACTCTACTTACCTTATGCTTAAGAGTTTTTTACCATACAAGAACACTTTTTTGTTTTTATTCAAACATACTATCAGAGTGCTGACGGTAGTATACTATTGACTGGGTAACATTGGTTCGTTGCTGAGAAGATACTAGGGTTTTTTTAAAAAAAATTATGAGGTCATTGTTGCTTTGTCCGCTGTGTACTATCCAACATCTCCTATAATCGTGCATACTATTTTTATAGATTGCTACTCAATTGAAAATGTATAAAAATAACATAGTTTTACACGATGCTATTATTTTCATGAAATCTAAATACCTTAAACATTGAAGAGAAATTCTTTACCTATATGTATTTGTATTTCTTTCAGATCCTAGGGGTAAACTTGATGCATTTAGTAGTGTATTTGAACTTCTTAGTAATGTTATAGGGCTAGACTATATTGACTATTTTGCAGAAGTTCGTTCTCGGTTATACGAGGTTTACCAAAAGTATAAAAATAACTTCCGGGGAGTCCGCTCGCAACGCACTCTAGTAGCCCCCACTTCAAGTAGTAAGACAAATATGTGAGGCAAGATCTTCGGTGCCTCTTCCTCCATGTCCAGATTTTCTTCTTCTAGTACTTATATACTGCAGATGCTCAGCCAAGACCCACAAGAAGCGGGGAACTATCCACCTATCTGGACAACGATACGGTAGATTTCAACTAAGAATGCTTCGAAATCTTACAATGGTGGCAAGCACATAAGTTAACATATCCCGTGCTATCCATACTTGCACGTGAAGTGTTAACTGTTCCTGTTTCAACGGTTTCCTTCGAGTCTGATTTCAGTCTCTCTGGAAGAATATTAGAGGAGAGTAGAACACGTTTTACAAGTGAGATGGTGGAGATACTTCTATCTGTGAAGGACTAAGAACAAGCTGATTCACGAATACAACACTCTGTGAAAAATCCAGAGTTGTCGAGGTGTTCGAAAATATATACGTGAGACAATGACACCGACACATAGAACAAGGATGTATCATGTATGTAGAATTGTAGAGCTATAGAATGTACTTTTTTAAAAAATTTGCCAAAATTTCCTGAATTTGAGTTTTTACTTGGCGAAGATTTTAACGAGGTAGTCAGTTGGACATTAATAAAGCTCTTTATTATATTTTCAATATGATTATCTTTTTTTTTAATTTTCATATCTAATTTTGAATTCTACATATTTTTCTATTTTTTTGTTCTAGTAGGCCAAACGGCTAGACTTGACCTAGTGGGCCAAACGTGCTCGTGCTAGCCCGACACGGCATGAAGCTCCAACGGACCGTGTTTGGATCAACTCTCCGGCACGACCCATCTAATAGCTGGGCTATGCCTGTGCCGCGTCGGGCCGCCCATTTGACTGGGACTGGTGCTAATGGCGGCGGGCAGTGAGAGGAGATGATGCAGCAAGCTTCTTTCTTTAGTATGGGTATCAATGGAGTCGTAGGCGTAATCCGACCCTTCTGTTATTCATTTTAGATACTTACATCATGTTTATAAGAGCGCAATTGTAACCATACTTTCTCCAATTTTCTTATTTTATCATGTTTATCACAAACTAAAATTATGTTTTCTTCTTCTTCTTTAGATGCAGTGCTATACAAGAACACTCATAGATTTGTTTCCTTTTTAATAGGCCGTTACTTGGTAAGCATATGGCTTCTAGCAAGAGTATGGTGTGATAATTTAGTGGCATCGGTTATACTGCACTTCCATGGTAGGCTCTTAATGATCAATACCTAGCTACTGCTAGTACAGAATCAGCAGGTGAGCATGGTCAAAAGTTTGGCAGGATACCCCAGTTGGCAGCGACCTTAAGTTTGGCATCAGAGCGTGAAAACACCGGCTCTAAAACCCAACTGCATCTGTACATCAATCAGAATTGTGCAATTAGGGAAAAAAAATAGTTTTTGGCTTTCGCGATACACTCAACAACGAGCCGAGTGATTGCCCTGCCTAATCCGTGGTCGCTGCGGGCTCGGTCGCTCGGTGGAACGGATACGGTCGGTATGAACGCAGGAACACGACAAGCTCTGTTTGGTCTGAGAAATTGGCTATTATAGGACTCCAAACGTTGGGTTTCTCTATAATAGGATTCCTAAGGTTTGTTTCTCCAAAATAGACTCCAAACAATTCTGATAAGCTTTAATGACATTTCGCCCATTTTAATCTCTTTTAACATCTAAATACATGTATTTGTTCCTAACGTGACCGCTTTACCCTTCAAAGTTTTTGACATGATTGTTGTGTCGTTTTGAAGAAAAAAAGTCACTTCTTGTCGCTTGCTTCCCACGGCCCTTGGCCTTGGTCGGCACGCCGCTTTGGTGGCTATGGCCTTTGTCGTGGTCACAGTGCCTTGGTGGTGGTGGTAGCCATGGTCGGTCGGTTTTGGTCGGTGGCCGTAGCTATGGCTGGCTGGCCGTGGCTGGCTGGCCATAGCTGCCTTGGCTTGCTGGCCGTGGCAATGGCCGCCATGTACAGTTACAAGTAGCGTCGGTGTTCTCGCGATCGCGATATCACAGTAGATGAAACGACGGAATCCAGAATAGATGAATCGATACATTGCTAGCCAATTTCTCTTGCTGAAGGGTAATAGGGTCAATACGAAAAATACATGTATTTTTAGATGACAAAAGAAATTAAAAATGAAACAAAATGTCATTGAACTTATCAGAATTGTTTGGAATTCTATTTAAAACAAACGTTAGAGAGCATTATGAGAAACCCAACGTTTGGAGTCCTATAATAGCCAATTTCTCGTTTGGTCTTTAGAGCAAACAAAACGCCAAACGAACCGGTGGCGAAGTGGTCGTGCTGGGACACCGGACTCGCTTTCCGCGTTGTGCCATTTGGACGAAGTCGGCGAGACGCTTCCTGCAGCTTAAGCACGGCAGTTAACGAGTAGTACTACTTAGCAACGACGTGTACCAAGCTTTGTGTTTTACTTGCTAGTAGTGCCGGTAATATCTACCCAGCGCTGAGTTAGCACGGTCGCAAGTATAGCAAGCAGCAGCAGTACGATTGGACTGTACCTGATCGGTGAAAAGAGGAGAAAACTATCGCGAGATTGGCTCGCTTTTGGCAGCAGAAAAAGCGGCGAAGCTTACGGGCGAAAAACGCAGAGGCTAATGAGCGGGAGGCATATCCTGATTGCTCCCCATTTCGGAGGAATCGTCTCTTTTCCTCGACTTTTCGGTGTCGCCGATTAGATGGGATCAGCAACCACAAGCAAGAGCGTGAGGAGGAAAAAAAAGGCTATACACCGTACGGTATACTCCATATGGTCTACCAGAAAAGTGGTCGCAAAAATCGTACGCGAATGAGCTGCCTCGAGGGAGACCATCTCACGCGATCCAAGATTAGACCATGTGTAAGTACCAGTACACGGAACTCAGTCATTGACCAAGTTTTTGACTCCGTCGCTCTACAAGATTTCTTTTACTCGGTAAAAACCTGACAAGTTGCTGATGCCAGTTGCTGGATCCTGCATGATACGCGCGGGGATTTACACTAAAGCATACAGCCATCAAGAGATTGGTAAGGTCGGACACATTCTCTGATCATTTGAGGAAAATAACAAAAATTCCAGGGCGGAATCGTCTGTGACCGATAGCACAGGCTAGATCTTGCCCAATAGTAAGTAAAATAAGCACATGCCCTGGCAGCTGGAATGTTTCTCCCAGCCTAGAACAAATGCCTCCAGAGAAGAATATTCCCCTACGCTCCAACGAATACTTAACATCCAGGACTATACAAGTACACAGTCAACTACTCGGCAATCACCTAGTAACTAGTAAGGTTGCTATAATAAAGAAACCTCATTAACCTGTCAATTTGTCATATATCAAGGCAACCAAGGAGCGCAATTTTCTTCGTAAGGCGGAAAGTTCGGCGAAAGTTTGGCCAGATTAGTACCGCCGGAGCATGGGCCTTCGTTGACCGCCATAAGACTCGGGGGCAATTCACAGAGACAACATGGAGCAACAGTTTTATCGGATCCGAATTTCACAATCTAAAATCTTCTGCGAAATCACTGCACTATTCTCTGATCAATAGATAATACTTACAGATACATCACTGAATCATTTCATATAGTACGTAAACCAAATCATTCATTAATACAACCATTTAGAGTTCAAATGGACCGCATCAGATCGAGTTTTACAGTATGGCCGATCAGACCAAATGAATACATTACATAAGTAGCGGAATCAAAAGGAGTAGAGCACATCTCTCCACAGGTATACGACTGGGGTAGCCTGTATACGACCGATATTATCCAAATACTTGGACAATATTGGAGCGAGACCTAGACTACTAGAGACTAAACTAATATCCACTATCTTCTTGGCCGTCAGCGTTTGGATCCTCGAAGTAAGCATAGTATCCTTGATCCATGGCTTCTAAGGTATGGGAGGAAAAAGCGAGGGTGAGCACAAATAACCGTGCTCGTGAGTCAACACACAGAATGCAATATTTTATACATGCCAGGCTTTAACAAGGATGGTGTAGGATCAATGATAATCGACTAGAGGGGGTAAATAGGTAGTTTTTAAAAACTTTTGGTTAAAAACAGATTTTGGCAATTTAAAATGATGAACTACAATTTCACAAATTAAGTCCTAAATAATCTAGAGTTCTTTAAGTGCACTACTATCTCAAGATAAGCTAAACAATCTAAACAAGCTAAACAAATTGCTTATAAGAGTAAATGCACAAAGTAAAGAGCAAGAGAATAAACCACACTACGGAGACAACTGATGTTTTCCCGTGGTCTCGGACACTTGCTGGTATCCACTAATCCATGTTGACGAAGCTTGAACAACTCAAGCCATCTCCAAACGAGAGCTTTCATCGATCACTAATGGTAGCTCTTTTCACTCCGAATAGACGAGTTCCAACCTTCACAAATGCCCGGGTTTTCTCACAAGTTTCTTTGAGAAGATCACCGAATCACCTTCTCACACACTGTCTTAGGAGACGACAATCTTCAAGAGTAATAAACCAATGATTCTTCGCTTGAAGATGCTCAAGT
The DNA here is from genome assembly GCA_036346395.1 of Hsuehochloa calcarea. Classification (NCBI taxonomy): domain Eukaryota; kingdom Viridiplantae; phylum Streptophyta; class Magnoliopsida; order Poales; family Poaceae; genus Hsuehochloa; species Hsuehochloa calcarea. The sequence goes on from CM070598.1 coordinate 53,424,760, forward strand.
GCCACAAAGACCAAACTCTACTCAAAGCACTTGGAAAAACCTCAATAACCTTTACAAGATGATTTTATTGCTCTCAAGGAGTGAAAGAACTAGTAAAGGGCTCAAGAATATTTAATGAGCTTCTTAAAGGCTCTCTTGCTGCAATGGGTGAGGTATTTATAGCCTCCACCCACTCCACTAAACGTTAGAGCACGAAATCCTGTAAAAACAACAAGTCCGGTTAGACCGCAGGTATAAGGTCGGTCAGTTTGGGCTATAGAAATAACGGTCGACTGAACTGCATTTAATGCTAGAAACTATTCGTTAAGACATGTCCGGTCAGACCACCCACTGTCCGGTCAAACCAGGTTCAAGGAATCCAAACCGGAGAAAAAATATGCAACTGGAAAAAGCTAACCGCTTTGATAGACTGGGGATCCGGTTAGTCTGGGGTAACGCTTGCGGTCAGTCCATATTTAGAAATTTAGTAGCAATACACAAAAACATACTTCTCTTAAAAAAGCTGACCAGGTCACTCGACCCGAAGGTCCGGTCAGTCCCGACATATACCTACGGTTAGTCTGGCCTGAAGCAAAACACGAAAAACTCCTTTATGTGGAAAAAGCTGACCGGGCAACCCAGACTGGGGATCTGGTCAGTCCGAACTTATACCAGCAGTTAGTCTAACCATAGAAAACACATAAAAGGAGCTCTCTGGAAAAAGCTAACCACAGAGTTAATCCAGGTTCTGGTTAGTTCGGACTATGAACTGCGGTCAATCCGGCTGAGCAAATAAAATGAGCATCTGTGGCATCCGTTACTTTCAAGCTACTAGTCATTAATCCATGTTCATAGTATGGATTCCTACACTAGTGATCTGGTCTTTTATCCTTTATTCTCCTAGACCGGTAAAATTATGAAAATATCATATCAACTAGATACATTTGCCTTGAGCTAAATAAGATCCTTTAGCGCTCTTTTGTCTTTGTCCAAGAATAACCCTTTTAACATCTTGACAAAACGAGTTAGTACAAAACACATGGTTGTCCTTAATTACCAAAACACTAGAAATGGACCTAGATTCTTTAGATGGCTCGAGTTCTTTTATTTGCTAAAAGTAATATTTTCAATTAAAATATTTAGACACTTCTATGACTTAATATTTTAACCAAACCACATTTTATCAAAGAGATATTGTGTAATATTTATAATGGTGCAGGTTACCTCCACCTTATGTTTAATTTGATTGGGGTTACATCAACCTATTAACAACACTAGGGTACGTTCACCCAGGGAAAAAAATCCAAAATAAGGGCTACGTCAGCCCGACAAATTTTCATCCCACCCACAAAGTTTTTGTAATCTGGGCTACGTAAGTTCTCATGCTCGCCTTGACCATGAGCACTGCTGTTTGAATAGTTTATACTTTGCAGAGACTGTACACTTTACCCACAATAGATAATTATTTTGATATGTACACACGTTTCCTTAGACATGTGAACCAAGGAGATCATCACAAGGCCTTTAAAATGCATCCCTCAGTGTTAGTTACACCCATTAAAGTTTCACCTGATGGAGGTCCTCTGGTGTTCCTAGTGTGGCCGATTGGTCCAAGACGCGTCGAAGCTCGATCGGGGATGGAAAGGGGCGAAAATGGCTGGAAGTGAAGAAGAACGGGAAATCCGGCGGCGTCTGCGGACCAAATGTGAAATCAAGATGGGAGATTATCCCCTTGTGTCCTAGAATGCAAGATGATGCAAGTAGCAAGGGAAGAGCTCACCAGAGATGAAGAAATGGCAAAGGTGGTGCGGCGGCCGAAACAGAAGACTTGGGCTCTTCGGTTGCTCTGGGCGAGAGATAGGGTGGGAAGGGATATGGCGAGGTGGCCGGGCTTCTTATAGCCCTAGAGAGGAGGATAAAACCATTGAGGGCTTTGATTGCCATGTGAGGTCCCGAGGGTGGTGCTGCTTCGGCGTGCGCCACGGTGGGCGCGGGCCGGGATGCATGGCAAAGAGAGGACAGGGAAGCAAAGGGGGGTCTGGGCACGGAGGCGACAAGATGCAGAGGCACACGACGCGAGGGTGACGATGGTAGGCGGTGAGGGTCGACGTGTAATATCCCAAATATTTAAAGAGGAGAAAAATTTTACGAATGCGAATTGTTTTAGAGAGTGGTTTTAACCGAAGTTTCAAGGAGGTTTGGCGTTATTCAAAGAACCTAGGCTGTGGGTCGAAAGCCCACAGCACCTTGGCCCATTAGGGCAACCGTCCAAGTCGAAGGGGGCGGCCATGTTACTATAGTGTACACTGTAGCACTGCCACTGTAGCACCCCCTCCCCTCCCCATTGCGCCTCCACCTTCTTTCCCCTCCCTTGCGCCTCCTCTCCCCACTCCCCCTAGCAACCGCCACCTCCACTTCCCACTTGCGCCCCATCCTATCCAGCATCATCTCCACACCCTTCCCCTCCTTGGTGGTTCCTCCATTGTTGTTGGCCAAGAAAACAAAGGAGGAAGACTCTTGGGTGCTACCGACAGAAGAAAGAGGGGAAGCAAGGAAAGAGAAGGGAAGAAGAAGGGAGGAAAAGAGAAAGGACCAAGGACCACGTTTTCTTCTTTGGATGATCTTCAAGGGTAACAATATGGAAGTCTTTAGCAAGCCCTAGATTAATTTTGGTTCGATTTGTACATCGTTTAGCCAATAGGAAGTCAGGTTTCGGTTATGTCCATATTCGTCAGGTTTAGGGTAGTGTGTTACAAGGGCGATTTGGGCTAGTGAAACTTGAAATTAGAACTATGTCAGCTTAGATAAAAGATAGTTTATTTCATTGTCTTTATTTAGAGTGCTGGATCACAATTTTTGGATGAGTAGATAATTAGTTATGATTTTTTACAATCCGAGTGTCTGTTCAGTTCCTAGGTTTCGGTCAGCAAACATAGTTTTGCAAATTAAAATATTAAAATAGACGAATTTAGACTTTTGGTCTCCATGAAGTAGATAGATAACTTTATAATGATTCCATAGAGGTCAAGATCATATTTTTTGGACAAGTATAATGGGAGTTTTGGATTCAGTTCTGTCTTTTTGTTAGGGACAATCGGAGAAAAATGTTGGGTTAGCAAAGTTTGTTGCATAGTAGAAAAATTAGACTAAATTTATTATAGTAGATAATTCCCTTTAGATTCCATAATATCTCATATCACTATTTTTTTGATGTACCAATTAAAAGTTATGGAATCTCTAAGTCGAAAACACCAAAGATGACATATATATCTTCGGAGTTAAAAACAAGGGTTTAAACGAAATAATCTGAACTTTCGATCACCTGATAAATTGGGCATATAAGTGTGTAGATTCCAGAAAGTCCGAGTTCATGATTTTTCTGAGTTCATGATTTTTGGAGTTATACATCAAGAGTTATGATTTTTTCTAAGGTGACTGTCCTGTTTTGGACAGAATGGTGTTTAGGAAGAATGATATCGTTTCGGGTTACGATGAGGAGCTGATATACTTATTTAGTTTTATTGCATTGTTGTGTGCTTCTGTATGGTATTCTTAGTATGTTTTACGAATGCTAGGTGGTGGTGTGAAACCGGGGTTAGAGCTCTCTACTCCTCATCATCCATCACATGGTTGAGGCAAGTACAATTTTAGGGCGATACTGTGTGTCTGGTAATATCTTTGATGGGATGCAAGTTCAATATGATTAATCGTGGTGAGAATGTTTATTTCATATTGCTTACATGTTGTTCACTAATTGATAAAGCTTATGATAAGAGATTGTGGATTGGTCTTGTCATTTCACATTACACATGCATGCTGGCATGATGTACCCACGGGAGTGGGCTTTAGGTCCCCATATGTACGATATGGGAAATGAGATCCCCATCGTAAAAAGGATGGGATTTGGGTCCCCACATTTAAGGAATGCGGACATGAGTGAACACCAACGGATGTTACACCCCATTATACCGTTATAAGCAGAAGTGAAGTTGTGCATGATTTACATTGCATTGCATTGCACTCATGGCAATTGAATTGCATGTTTTAATAATGAGAACGAACTATTGATGATATGATGCTTGAGTATGGTTGTTTTACTTGTACTTGTTGAGTCTTGGACTCACGCTTATTACAAGATCCAAAGGAGAGGAACGGTCCACATTAACTTTTATCGTAAATCCAGGGTATTTGGTGAGTACGACCTTTGGATTGGCATAGTCTATCATTTCTTGGTATCTGGCCAACCAATCTATCCCTAGAATGATGTCTAGAGTTTGGAATTGTAGCACCAAGAGGTTTACTAAGAATCCAGAATTTTCTATGGTGATCTCTACTCTGGGATATACTAATGTAGCAGTTAAGGGTCCCCCGGGTGAACTAAGTACCATGGGTTTCTTCAAGTTAAAAGTTGGTAGATTAAGCCTTTCAACAAACTTTCTTGATATAAAAGAATGTGAAGCTCCATAATTAAACATAACATGTGCAGGTACTGACTTAACAGAGAACGTACCCATTAGTACTCCTGTAGCTTCTTGTGCATCTTCTGCTGTGACATGGTTCACACAACCGTGATTCGGTGTTGAGGTAGTCTGGATGCTTGCAAGGTCTGGTGGCTCTTGCTTGGAGTTGATGATTGTCCTCGAGCTGGTGTGGCTCCCAAGTTGAACTTGATGGGAGTTACCTGGCATTGCGGGCACCGGTTGGTAAAGTACCCTTTCTCACCGCAGTTGAAGCAATAAAGGTGTGCTGTTCGGGTTGGTTGTTGCAGACTGTCCGGTGTGGCGAGGAGCGCAGAAAACATTCCCACTAGGACGTGGGGCTAGAGTTGGAGCTCTGGGTGCGGGACTACAACTGGCCTAAAAGATGAGCTGTCATGGAATGCTTCTGAGGGTAGCTGCTTTGTGGCCTCTGGGCTGCCATCGTTGTTTTGCGGCTGGCTTCCATCATTCACCTCTCATTTTCCAGTACAGAGGCCTTGTTGACCAAGTGGTGAAAGCTAGGAAAGTCTGGATGATCAGCTGCACTCTCATATCCTCGTGCATACCTTCTAAGAAGCAGTCAATCTTTTCTACTTTGTCAGCGATGTCACTTGGAGCGTAGCGGGCGGGTTGGTTGGTACTCACCAATATCTACCCCTGCTTACCGGGTGCTGCTTGTAAGCGAGAAAAGTAACGCTATCTTTGATTGTTGAAATCAGAGTACATGAGTTACACATATATAGATTACAGCTATCATGTGAACGTGTACATCTATCATGTAAACGCGTATAGCTATCATGTATGTAGGAAGCTGAGGCACCATCCTGTCTAACAAGTCTCCGCAGTTGGAACGTCGCCAAGGTGGACATTCAGACTGGACCTAAATTTGGTGAAGACGAAAGTCTCGCGGACGACGGTCCGACGATGATGATCTGGTGTTATGACGACGGTAAACGGAGTGCTCAGAAGGCCGTGGAGGGAGGGCCGTGTCGACGAGCGCGCCGTGTCACGCCACGACGTCATCGGAAGAGAGGAGACGCCGGAGAGGTCGAAGTTGACGCGGTGAAGTCCGGAGCCGAGGAACGTCGACAGGTCGGCAGGGCGGCGCAAACCGATCCATGATTGAAAAAAAATAGAGAAAATCCGATTTGAAGATGACCGAGGAAAACTCTAATTGGTAGCCGATCGGATGATCGGTGACACGACTTAAACTATGGGTTGCATAACCCCCGGGAGAAATCATGGAGATAAGATCATCTCCCAGGGACAGCGCGGCGGAAGCTGTGGAGGCGGCGGCTCAGGAGCTGCACCGCTCTGATACCATGTAAGCGAGGAAAATAACGCTATTTTTTATTATTGAAATCAGAGTACATAAGTTATACATATATAAATTATAACTATCATATGAACACGTACAGCTATCATATATGTAGGAAGCCAAGTACCATCCCGTCTAACACTGCTGCTGTTGGTTGCGTTGTTTGCTACGCGCACCGCGTCTTTTGCGTGAACGTGGATAAAACGGAAGGGATCAACATGGAAAGAATGCATGCTAACAAAACTTGTCACAGTAAAATTGTGCATCGGCACGATGGAGTGTCACAAATTGGATGAGTGAGGTCATTTTATGTTTCCTTCCTCCACCGCTCTTAAAAGGTCTTTCGATCCAAATAGTGCCTATGACAAAAGTTTACTACGGACGAGCTGTAGCAATTGATCCAGAACAGACCCATGGTTAGCTAGCTTCTGCTTGAGTTTGTAGGTACTAGTAAGTTAATTAACCTTGTATCTAGTCCCAAAAAAGAAGCTTTTCTTGCCCTCGAATTATGTGTGCTCCCGGTCAATCATCCAGTAGAGCAAAGGGTATAAGCACATGCACGTGTGTATGTGTACGTCTGTACTTTCTAATCTGAAACAACACTGGGTAGAGTAAGAAACTAGAGCGTATAAATGCAGACTGCGATTTGACGATGATTCTTGAATTAGTTCTCTCATTAAGGACCGGCCCATCCAACTATCCAACCATAGATGTCCAAAGGTTAGAGACACAGTCTAGACAACCCATGCAAGGTCCCCAACACGCGCTTGGCCGCCTGATTCCGACCCAACTGTTAGAATGCTCGTCCCAGCTTGTATCGGGCCTGCCTGGAGGCTACCTGATGATGAAATACCTTTTCTTTTATTGGACTAATCTCAAATCGGAAATTGTCCGGTCTGGTCTACTAGTAGTATGTCGTTCCAAGGGCTAGTTTTTAAAAATAAAATGTCATCATACCGGCCCGCTGCTAATTCTAAACATTATCAAGTGGGTTTTGTTGTTAATATATTGATCCAGCAAATCATTCTCCCTGGCCCTCGATGTAGACTCTCATCTGACCATGCTCACGAGTTCGTTCCTTGAGAAAGTGTAATTGATTAACATAATTATCTTGAAGGCTCGGCAACCAAGGGGCCACGGGGATTCTTGAGGGCGTCTCCAGTAGTCACACGTCACACGTCAGCAGTCGATAAGCCCACCACACACTCCAATATGAGCCGGAAGAGAGGAGAGAGAAGAGAAGTCAGTCGCTTCGTCACGCGACGACGGTGGGGCACGAAAAACCAACACGCAAAGGGATGACCACGCCCTTTGTTGGAGTTGGAGAGGACCCGTCCGTCGCCCATGCGGTTTGTGGAGGCCACGCGGTGGCGCGACGCGGGCGTGGTGGATACGATGATAGCCACGCGGCGGATCCGATGGCAACCGGCTCGACGACAGCAACTGTAGAAGGTCGCGGTTGCCACGACGCGAGGACGAAGCCGAATCCAGGACGCCGACTGGCCAAATATGGCCGGATTGATGACGGCGAGCTCAGCGGAGGTCGCGGCGGTGATGGAGGAGGATGTAGGCAGCGGTAGGGGTGGGGGGAGGCGGTGAGGAGGGAGAGAGAGGGCGACATGGAGAGATAGAGACGGGGGGGAGCTGGCGACGACCAGTGCGACAGGGCCGGGCCTAGGCGGCGGCTGGTGCAACGGGAAGGGTCAGGGAGAGAGATGGCGTTGGGAAGGGTCGACGGATCTGTGGTGCTTAATAAAAAATGATATGTAAGCCCTACTGTAAATAAAAAAATATACAAAATGATACTGTAGAGTATGTTAAAGACATTGTATTAAAAATGTTATCTCTGAAAATAACGAAACACGAGTTTGTTCTTGACGCTTTCGTAGCAGAATATTAGAAAGTTCGGCTCGCAATCATAACCTCGGTTTCTTAGCCTTCCTTGTTCCAATCAGTTCGGCAATGCATTGCAGTACTACCAGCAGTACACATCAATTAGTTAGTATTCCTCATTCATCAGGCTAAAAAAAATTATATTTAAAGGCCAATTTGCGGCACTGCAGCAGCAGCTTCTACTATAACTAATCTGCATCGAGCCGCCTTGTCTCCTTGTCTTCTTACCAAGTCCCAGCTTACCGTTGAGAGTACCGATCCTCTTCGGCACTACGGCATCTCATGCTGCTCGATCAACATTCGGTCAACTCGAATCGACTGTGAAAATGGTGGTTTTCTAGTTTATTTTGGGTGTGATCCTGACGTCTAATTTTAACCGGCAACACGTACACAAACACAAGTAGCGCTTCTGAACTTACATAGCAGCTTCCATGGATTAGGATGCCTCGCAGTGGAGAAGCCGCTTCGCGGCTACTGTAAGTCAGGAGCTAGCAAGTAAAAATTCTCATGGAAAAAGCAGAGGGCTACGTTCTGTTTCCACTGGGCATTTTGCCTGAACAAGTTTGGACCACTTGATCCAGCTCCCCCAACACTACATACAGAGCAGTTACAAACACACCTGTTTGGTTTGTGTCCCCAATTAGCCAAAATAAAATTTTGACAATACTAAAATTAGGGCATAGCCAAAATTTTGGAAAAGTACAGATGTTTGGATTGAAACCATACCAATTGCTAAAAAAATTGTCAAAATTTTCCAAATTACGAGTATGAAGTGTGGGCTCCACATGACATATAAATTATTTGTACTAAAATATAGCATGTGTCTTATTTTGTTGATTAAATCACAAGGAATATAACGGTACAAATAAATTGCAGATCGGATGCTCGGTTCAATAGATATAACTGTTTAATTTAAAGCTAGATAATAAAAAAACATTATGCATTTATTGCATCCAACCATTGGTTGCCACATCACCTGTGCATGGGCAGCAACCTTGCCAAAATTTTGGTGCATGATTTGGCATCTAAACTTTGCCTGTGTTTTGTGTAGGAGGTTGTCGAAGTTTGGAACCTAACCAAATGGTGGCCGATTTTGGTAAGGAAAAATAGACATCGAATCAATTTTTCGAAAGTTTACAAATCCTGGTCCACGCCAAGAAGTTTGTAACTACTAGTGGCCAGATAGGCCGAGGCACGCAGACGGCCGAGCCAAGACGCAGACGATAACTGGACCAGATTTGGGCGCGCCTCTACAGAGCACGCACGATCGTCGTGTCATGCCAGGCACGACACGAACCCAGCACGACCCATGTGGCCTGAGGAGAGGGGAGGGGGAGGGAAGGTAGAGGGCGGCGGTGGTGCGACGAGGAGGAGGCTGCCGGCGATGAGGAGGAGAGGAGGAGGCCGGTGTCGAACCCGGGAATGAAGGATCTCGGATTCTCTGTGTTTCATGCACTAGTCCAGGAACAACTAGTGTACACAGTCAAACAAAAAAGGATAGCATAACCATACATTGCCATTCATTAAAATAACTAAAGTTGTTACAAAAGGGGCATACAACCAACAAGAAAAATATAACGGAAGGAAAAGCAGTAAGGTAGACAACACGATTTGCAACAGACAATCATTTGGACGACGTAGCCTAGTCGTCCAAGTTCTCAATCTCCTCGTAGCATTCTTCTCCTGCACATTAACCGTGCTCGCAAGTTACAACCAATAACAGAATACAATGCATGCAAGGATTTAACAACGGAAGGCTTTAATGAAGGTGTCTTTGTCGGGTTGGTTGTTGCAGGTCGTCGATGTGGCGAGGAGCGCAGAAACATTCCCACTAGGACGTGGGGCTAAAGTTGGAGCTCGGGTGGGGGACTACAATCGCCTAAAAGATGGTATCATGGAATGCTTCGAGGGTAGCCGCTTTGTGGCCTCTGGTCGCCATATTTGTTTTGGTGGCTTCCATCATTCACCTCTCATTTTCGATCTGAGGCCTTGTTGACCAAGTGAAAGCTAGGAAGTTCGATGATCACCGCACTCTCATATCCTCGTGCATACCTTCTAAGAAGCAGTCAATCTTTTCTACTTTGTCAGCGATGTCACTTGGAGCGTAGCGGGCGGGTTGGTTGGTACTCACCAATATCTACCCACCTTCAGGGTCTTTGCTTATGGCGAGAAAAGTAACGCTATCTTTGATTGTTGAAATCAGAGTACATGAGTTACACATATATATATTACAGCTATCATGTGAACGTGTACATCTATCATATGAACGCGTATAGCTATCATGTATGTAGGAAGCTGAGGCACCATCCTGTCTAACACGTCCCCGCAGTTGGAACGTCGCCAAGGTGGACATTCAAACTGGACCTAAATTTGGTGAAGACGGAAGTCTCGCGAACGACGGTCTGACGATGATGATCTGGTGTTATGACGACGGTAGACGGGGCGCTCGGAAGGCCGTAGAGGGAGGGTCGTGTCGACGAGCGCACCGCGTCACGCCACAACGTCATCGGAAGAGAGGAGGCGCCGAAGAGGTCGAAGTCGACGCGGTGAAATCCGGAGCTGAGGAACGTCGACAGGTCGGCAGGGCGGCGCAAACCGATCCATGATCGAAAAAAATAGAGAAAATCCGATTTGAAGATGATCGAGGAAAACTCTAATTGGTAGCCGATCGGATGATCGGTGACACGACTTAAACTATGGTTTGCATAACCCTCGGGAGAAATCATGGAGATGAGATCATCTCCCAGGGACAGCGCGGCGGAAGCTGTGGAGGCGGCGGCTCAGGAGCGGCACCGCTCTGATACCATCCCGTCTAACACTGCTGCTGTTGGTTGCGTTGTTTGCTACGCGCACCGCGTCTTTTGCGTGAACGTGGATAAAACGGAAGGGATCAACATGGAAAGAATGCATGCTAACAAAACTTGTCACAGTAAAATTGCGCATTGGCACGATGGAGTGTCACAAATTGGATGAGTGAGGTCATTTTATGTTTCCTTCCTCCACCGCTCTTAAAAGGTCTTTCGATCCAAATAGTGCCTATGGCGAAAGTTTACTACGGACGAGCTGTGGCAATTGATCCAGAACAGACCCATGGTTAGCTAGCTTCTGCTAGAGTTTGTGGGTACTAGTAATTTAATTAACCTTGTATCTAGTCCCAAAAAAGAAGCTTTTCTTGCCCTCGAAATATGTGTGCTCCCGGTCAATCATCCAGTAGAGCAAAGGGTATAAGCACATGCACGTGTGTATGTGTACGTACGTCTGTACCTTCTAATCTGAAACAACACTGGGTATAGTAAGAAACTAGAGCGTATAAATGCAGACTGCGATTTGACGATGGTTCTTGAATTAGTTCTCTCATTAAGGACCGGCCCATCCAACTATCCAACCATAGATGTCCAAAGTTTAGAGACACAGTCTAGACAACCCAATACCCATGTAAGGTCCCCAACACGGGCTTGGCCGCCTGATTCCGACCCAACTGTTAGAATGCTCGTCCCAGCTTGTATCGGGCCTGCCTGGAGGTTACCTGATGATGAAATACCTTTTCTTTTTATTGGACTAATCTCAAATCGGAAATTGTCCGGTCTGGTCTACTAGTAGTATGTCGTTCCAAGGGCTAGTTTTTAAAAATAAAATGTCATCATACCGGCCCGCTGCTAATTCTAAACATTATCAAGTGGGTTTTGTTGTTAATATATTGATCCAGCAAATCATTCCCCCTGGCCCTCGATGTAGACTCTCATCTGACCATGCTCACGAGTTCGTTCCTTGAGAAAGTGTAATTGATTAACATAATTATCTTGAAGGCTCGGCAACCAAGGGGCCACGGGGATTCTTGAGGGCGTCTCCAGTAGTCACACGTCACACGTCACACGTCAGCAGTCGATAAGCCCACCACACACTCCAATATGAGCCGGAAGAGAGGAGAGAGAAGAGAAGTCAGTCGCTTCGTCACGCGACGACGGTGGGGCACGAAAAACCAACACGCAAAGGGATGACCACGCCCTTTGTTGGAGTTGGAGAGGACCCGTCCGTCGCCCATGCGGTTTGTGGAGGCCACGCGGTGGCGCGACGCGGGCGTGGTGGATACGATGATAGCCACGCGGCGGATCCGATGGCAACCGGCTCGACGACAGCAACTGTAGAAGGTCGCGGTTGCCACGACGCGAGGACGAAGCCGAATCCAGGACGCCGACTGGCCAAATATGGCCGGATTGATGACGGCGAGCTCAGCGGAGGTCGCGGCGGTGATGGAGGAGGATGTAGGCAGCGGTAGGGGTGGGGGTGGGGAGGCGGTGAGGAGGGAGAGAGGGCGACATGGAGAGATAGAGACGGGGGGGAGCTGGCGACGACCAGTGCGACAGGGCCGGGCCTAGGCGGCGGCTGGTGCAACGGGAAGGGTCAGGGAGAGAGATGGCGTTGGGAAGGGTCGACGGATCTGTGGTGCTTAATAAAAAATGATATGTAAGCCCTACTGTAAATAAAAAAATATACAAAATGATACTGTAGAGTATGTTAAAGACATTGTATTAAAATGTTATCTCTGAAAATAACGAAACACGAGTTTGTTCTTGACGCTTTCGTAGCAGAATATTAGAAAGTTCGGCTCGCAATCATAACCTCGGTTTCTTAGCCTTCCTTGTTCCAATCAGTTCGGCAATGCATTGCAGTACTACCAGCAGTACACATCAATTAGTTAGTATTCCTCATTCATCAGGCTAAAAAAAATTATATTTAAAGGCCAATTTGCGGCACTGCAGCAGCAGCTTCTACTATAACTAATCTGCATCGAGCCGCCTTGTCTCCTTGTCTTCTTACCAAGTCCCAGCTTACCGTTGAGAGTACCGATCCTCTTCGGCACTACGGCATCTCATGCTGCTCGATCAACATTCGGTCAACTCGAATCGACTGTGAAAATGGTGGTTTTCTAGTTTATTTTGGGTGTGATCCTGACGTCTAATTTTAACCGGCAACACGTACACAAACACAAGTAGCGCTTCTGAACTTACATAGCAGCTTCCATGGATTAGGATGCCTCGCAGTGGAGAAGCCGCTTCGCGGCTACTCTAAGTCAGGAGCTAGCAAGTAAAAATTCTCATGGAAAAAAGCAGAGGGCTACGTTCTGTTTCCACTGGGCATTTTGCCTGAACAAGTTTGGACCACTTGATCCAGCTCCCCCAACACTACATACAGAGCAGTTACAAACACACCTGTTTGGTTTGTGTCCCCAATTAGCCAAAATAAAATTTTGGAAATACTAAAATTAGGGCATAGCCAAAATTTTGGAAAAGTACAGATGTTTGGATTGAAACCATACCAATTGCTAAAAAAATTGTCAAATTTTTCCAAATTACGAGTATGAAGTGTGGGCTCCACATGATATATAAATTATTTGTACTAAAATATAGCATGTGTCTTGTTTTGTTGATTAAATCACAAGGAATATAACGGTACAAATAAATTGCTGATCGGATGCTCGGTTCAATAGATATGACTGTTTAATTTAAAGCTAGATAATCAAAAAAAATTATGCATTTATTGCATCCAACCATTGGTTGCCACATCACCTGTGCATGGGCAGCAACCTTGCCAAAATTTTGGTGCATGATTTGGCATCTAAACTTTGCCTGTGTTTTGTGTAGGAGGTTGTCGAAGTTTGGAACCTAACCAAATGGTGGCCAAATCTTGAGGGCATAACCAATTTTTGTTAAGGTAAAAATAGACATCGAATCAATTTTTCGAAAGTTTACAAATCCTGGTCCACGCCAAGAAGTTTGTAACTACTAGTGGCCAGATAGGACGAGGCACGGCAGACGGGCGGGCCAAGACCAGACGATAGCTGGACCGTGTTTGGGCTGCCCCAAGCGAGCACGCGCCGCGGTGTCGTCGTGCGTGCACGACACGAACCCAGCACGACCCATGTGGCCTGAGGAGAGGGGAGGGGGAGGGAAGGTAGAGGGCGACGGTGGTGCGACGAGGAAGAGGCTGCCAGCGCCGAGGAGGAGGAGAGGAGGAGGCCGGTGTCGAACCCGGGAATGAAGGATCTCGAATTCTCTGTGTTTCATGCATTAGTCCAGGAACAACTAGTGTACACAGTCAAACAAAAGTGGATAGCATAACCATACATTGCCATTCATTAAAATAATTAAAGTTGTTACAAAAGGGGCATACAACCAATAAGAAAAATATAGCGGAAGGAAAAGCAGTAAGGTAGACCACACGATTTGCAACAGACAATCATTTGGACGACGTAGCCTAGTCATCCAAGTTCTCAATCTCCTCGTAGCATTCTTCTCCTGCTCAATAATTTTATTAAATAAGGGTGAGCACAACAACCGTGCTCGCAAGTTACAACCAATAACAGAATATAATGCATGCAAAGATTTAACAATGGAAGGCTTTATATGGCTTAATTTGCATAAAGCAATATTTTTCATTTAAATATTTATACTAAATTCTAAAGCAGTTTATTCTATACTAAAATTCATTTTCTAAATTCTCAAGTTTTATAGTCAGATAATATCCACACAAGAGGTGAATGATACCCTCCTATTACATGGCTAACCACCCAATTCTCATTTGGATAGAAATCCAAAACCATTTAACAGTCTTTTGAAACCAAAATCAAAATCTAACTTGCAGTGGCTTTGCTAGCATATCCATGACCGTGACACGGCTATTCGAATAGTTCATAACACTCTGCAGAGGTGTACAGCTTTACCCACATGACACGACTTCTCTAGTTTATTTGGTACCGTCGATACCACCGCTCACTACCTTAGATAAGCAGTCTAGAGCACGTAACAAGACCTTTACAAAGCGCCATCCCACCGTAGTCCTACCTCGTTAAGCTTTCGCCCTCTTTGGATAGAAACTCGCCCGGTTTAGGCCCCCTCTTGCGCCAGGTGGGAATACATAAAAGTAGGTCATAAAGACACCCACGCAACCAGATGACACGACCACGGTGAGACGTTGCAAATTAGTTGGCCAGATTCTACCCATTCAGAACATGTGATAGTATGACAGGGCTTAGCAAAATACGCTCGAAGACTGGTCTTTAATTGACTTGGGCAACTTTCCATAAAACCCACGAGCCTCGGTCGTAGAAATGACTCAATCCCGTGCATCAACGTGCACCATCCAAACATACATTTCGCCCAAGTCCAAACCAATTTTCATTTTATTTACAAGTCAACACATTTCATAAATTTGTATGGTATAGACCGTACCATGTTATCATTTTAAATCATAGTTGAACTTTAGCTAACTTTCCCAAATTTAATATTTTTGAGCCAAGGTTCGACTAAGCAGAGAGTTTTACAACATATTCTAGTTTATACTAATGTACCAACTTGTTTTCAACTATGGTATCAAGGGGATGGCTAAATCAATATTCGTGTTTGGATGTACAAAGGAATTAGGAATAACTATAAAGTTAAAATAGGGATTTAAATTACTTGAATTTAAATACGCATGCAATAATAATTTAAAATAGAATTTAAATAATTTGAAATATTGGGATTCAATATAATCAAAGATATAACTTGCCTTACTCAAATGCTTGAGTATCTACTTCTTCGAAGTATTCGGGTTCCCCGGAGTCGTCAAAATCTACACACGAAGATGAAGCAAATTCAAATAAAATTCAACTGAACTCCAAATCAAAAAATTTAGTGTAGATAGCTAGATCTTGAATTTAGATAAATTTAGAAATTTGAATCGCTCGAATCAGAGTTCGGACGGAAGAGAATAGACTTTTGAAGTTTGAAAATACATGAAATGATGAAAATGAGATTTTAGGAATTTTTAGTTTTATTTTCTAAAGAAAAATCGATTTATTGCGTCAGCATGACGTCAGCGGACGGATTTATAAATTTCGGCCATGATTATTTTCCTAAAGAAAAGAGCATGAGTGGTTGACATGTGGGCCCCACGGCCGTGGACCAAGTCCACGATGGCATGCGGGTCCACCGTGGATCCGGTTTGTGGCGCAGTGGCGACGCCACGTGGGCTAGGCCACGTGGCTTGCCACGCAGGCCAAAAGGCCGAGGTGGCCGTGACGTCGCACCGGGTGGCAGCCATGTCGGCACGGCGGATGGCGGCGCTCGGGTGTGAGGGCTCGCCGGCGTTTTACACAAGGGCGAGCTGGGTGAGTACACGCAAAAGGAAGGGGGGAAATACCGGTCTGGTGCATGGGTTAGCGACGGAATGGCGGGAAGCAGCGGCCGGCGGTGAGCAAAGAAGCGGTGGCGGCGACGGCTCGGAGATGGCGATGAGGTTCCGGCGAGGGAGCGAGGAAGTGGGTGTGTGCACAAGGTGATGCACGACTGTGTGAAGCCAACGGTGGAGGCGGTGGAGGCGGAGGACCTTCCACGGCGGCGCTAGAGGCGGCGGTGTTGCTCGGCCGACGGCGAAGGGCATGAAATCCCGCCAATTGAGGGCGAGATAGAGGGATGGAAAGGGGAGCCGGGAGAGGGGAAGAAGGGGCGTCTGGGCCGTTCATTTATAGGCACTGAGGAGGGCCGAGGGTGGAGACCGACATGGGCGCCGCACGAGGAGCTCTGCCCGGTGCAAAGTGACGGGATGGGGGCAAGTGGGCGAGCATTGGTGGTGGAGCAGAGGCATGGCGCGTGCGCGGAGGTGGTGTAACACCCTAACTATTCAGAAGCTAAAATGTTACCTAAAGAACTAACATACAACCACATTGCGGAATAATTTAAAAAATATCTCAATCCAATAGCATATAAAGATCATCATCTATTGGCACGATTGCAAGAATATAATCTGAATTCTTCCACATATCACAAATTCTAAATATCCAAGTCTACTGAATCAATTAAGATAATTCAATTACTAGACTAATCAGAAATTACAAGATTCCAAATATCCAAGTCTACGAATGAAAGGCAATGACAAGTTCAATTCAATGAAAACTGAATATTGTGAAGTGAAAGAAAGTATGTGAAGTGAATGATGTGATCCATGTGACTAAGCCCTCCTGTGCATCTTCAATGGTTACCTAAAACAAATAAACACGGCAAGAATGAGTCCACGACTCAGCAAGTACAACAGAATAAAGCGAACCATGCTGAATATGAACATATCAATCACGGAATAGAATGCGAATGTAGAACAGATGAATAAGAACATAATATTACAGAATAGAAATCGAAGGTAGAATGGATGAAATCATATGAATGAATGAAATGCATGAACTCCACTTCTTCTTATATCGGTATAGCCAGTGACACACCCGTCGGTGTGCACTTAGGCATGCATTTAACAAAATGCGGGGATCCAAGGCTCGTATGAAGAACGTTTCATATGGGGATCCAAATCTATCCACATTGGAATGGTGGGTCTTACGTGCCCATACTGGAATTGATGGGTCTTTTCATTCCACTCCCGTGGATGAAATATGAACAATGAACGAATGGAATGAATTATGAATAATGAAAGACATCATCTCATTAAACATGGATTAACGAACGTGAAAAGAACATGAAGCATTGAATCTACTTATGGATCATAAAAATAACATATGAACAACAAGCACTCAGCATTCACCAATAATAATAATCACAAGGTACTTGCCCATGTTGGAATGATGAGACTTCACTACACACTTCCGTGGTGAACATGAAAGAATGAACGAATGAATATTTTGAATGTAAACATAGTATCGAAGAAACAAGGTATATCATTTATGAATAGAAATAAGAAATACGAAATTACCCATTGCATAATCATCAATCAAGTGGATCAAGCAACAAACAAGACAATCCAATTGTATTTGCCTTTCGAACTGCGATGCATTAGTAGGTAAGGACGAAGCCACTAATCACGAATTCGCTCCTCCGACACAAATTAATTACTTGAATAAGAAACAACGTGAATAGGATGCTACTCAAAACGCTTAATCGCGTCAACCTCAACACAAGGTTCACATGGTCGTTCTACCCAATTAAGCCGACAGACTAACAGGACGACAAACTGGACAGTAGTACTAAACAAAGCATAACTTTTGATCTGAGACTCGAAACGGAGTGAGCTCAGATCCTATGGAAAGATAACAAAAATATCCATATTAAACTAGTTGGGTGAATTCTATAATTCGACCAAAATATTAGGCTAACAATTAGATGAAAGTCTATTACAGAATCTACCTAGCAGAAAAAGACAGTAGTAAAGAAATGATCATAACTTTTATTCTATAAATCCAATTAGAGTGTTCTTTATCAATCTAGAAAGATGATAAAATTATATACAGAAATTGTTTTGGGTGACAAGTCTGAATCTGATCATAACTAAATTATATTTTATTAAACAACTTTATTGACAATTCTCATTAGGTTTTTAGGACAGCATGAAAGAATCTATCGTAACTTTTGAACCGTAAATCGTAATTTAGTGATCTTGGTGGCTATGGAAAGCTAAGAACGATTTCCACATAACTCTAGGATATGAGATCTTCAAATTCGTAACCTAAACACATGAAAACAGTCGCATACTACACTGGACAGAACCTATTTTACTCGCAGCAGGATTTCGTTCCAATAAACATAATCAATTTTGCATCTACTTTTATCCAACCATCGAAGAACAGTGATTGATACCCTTGTAGAACCCCAGGAAGATGCTGAACAAAAACCCATGAAGAGGATCTTCTTCTTCTCCTCCTTTCTCCCCTTTTCTTCTTGGCCGGCGGCACCCGAAGGGTTCTTCTCCCTCCCTCCTTCTTGGACAGCAGCAAAGGGCGGTGGCACTGTAGCAGGAGGCGTGCTACAGTAACCCCTGGGGCTTTTGGCTGCTACACCCAGAGCTCCAACACCAGCCCAGCGCCCCAATATTCCTGGTTTCCGTAGCAGTTCATCTAGAAGTCAATTCCAGCAGAAGACAGCTCCCTCAGCAGCAGGAATAGCTTATTTCTATTGCAATGAGTTGGATCATTATGCTAATAAATGCCCAAAGAAGCAATAGGCTACAACCCCGGTTAAGCCAAATGCAGGAGCACCAGTCTCCGGTGGTCCCTCAAGACCAGTTGTTCAGTTCATGAAGGCCCATTCAGCACCACATGTTGTTCTTGGTATGTTCCTTGTCAATTCAGTACTAGCATCAGTTTTATTTGATTCCGGAGCTTCGCATTCTTTCGTGTCAAATAAGTTTGTGGGAAAGTATGGGTTATCTATCTCCCCCTTAGCTAACCCTATGTTAATCCATTCCCTGGGCTCAGAAATGAGAGCTAGTTTCTGTTGCCCAAATCTTACCTTAAAAATCTCTAAAGTAACTTTCTCGCCAGACTTAATAGTCTTACGCTCGCAAGGATTATACGTAATTCTTGGAATGGACTGGCTTGCCAAAAATCAAAGAGATTTCAGAGAATTCGCACCCAAGACTTCTACAGATGAAGTTCTATCTAACCAAAGAAGTAAAATTTGAAGACATAAACGCGATAAGAATATCATCGATGTTTTTCCGAGAAATTACCCTGATGAATGATAGATTATGCCAATAGATCTTTCACCTCACCAATGAACAAGGGATTTCACAATTAGATATGGACTGCATGCGAGTTTACGATAATGTCATTTGAGAGAATTCAGACCCAAGACTTCTACAGGATGAAGTTCTATTTGACCAGCTTGAAGGAAGTAAAACTTGAAGACATACTCGCGGTATAAGAATATCTAGATGTTTTTCCTGAGAAATTACCCGAGGCCAAACTCATGATCTAGAGTTAGCAGAATTGTGCATGCTTTGAAAATCAGCGACATTATCTCATTGGTAACCACTGTGAGATTTTCAAGGATCATAAGAGTCAAATTGGAGTTTTTCCTTGGAATACACTATCACCCGTAAAGAACAAGATTCTCGAAGCCTCGTTCTTCTCCGATTTTGAGAGCCGAGTATCCCCACCATTTTGTCGACCAAGCGTCGTCAAGCCTCCTCCGCCACTCCTTTTGAACCACACCATCGCCTTCACGACATCAAGGCGATCCTCGTGCGCATCTTCTCTGGCCCAACGACCCATCGCTCCGCCCGAACCCTTCGCCTCATGTCGCCGACGACCGAACCTCGCACGCCCTCTTAAAGACGCCCTTCCTTTTGTCCCCACCTCGCCTATAAAAGCCATTTCCAGTTGTGCCTTTCCTCAACCCAACGCCCGCTCTTGTCGCCGTTCCCCTCGGCCGCAAGACGACCTTCCTCCGATTCCGACGCCGCTACCCTATCGCAACCTGCCGCAGTAGCGCGCCGTCGGGTTCGACATCCTCCATGAGTCTTTTGAGTACCTCGCCGCACTCGCGCGCTACCGTTCGGCCAAGCTCACCGCCACCACCGACATCGCGGGACGTGGTGGTGCCACGTTGCGGCCACGCACGCGTCACCTCAGCGCCATCGCTGAAGCGTCTGGCCGCGTCAGTGCCAGCGTCGCGCCTGAACCAGCGCACTCCCCTCTAGTTCACTGTTTCATGAGCCGAGTCCACGGTGGACTCTGATCGGGCCATGGACTCAGTCCATTGAACCCGGGCCCACATGTCGGTGACACAATTCTGTACGCTGACGCAATAAATAATTTTTCTTTTAGAAAAATAATTCGAGAAATTCAGAATTTCTGATTTTTTAAGGATTTAATTAAATTCAAAACTTCCATGGGCTCGTATTTCTTCATACGAATTCCGATTTAGGTGAATCAAAATTTTCAATTTGTACAAAATCAAGATCTAGCTAACTAAACTAAACTTATTTCATTTGGAGTTAATTTGAATGTTCTTTAGAATTTATTTGTATTCTTTGAATTTATTTGAATTTGGCTTATTTTTGTGTATAGATTTCGACGACGCCGCAGAACTTGACCCTGTGGAAGATTTAGAATACCAAGAATTTAAGCAAGGCAAGTTACACCATTGATCATTTTGATGTTGGTATTTTAAATTCATTTAATTCTGTTTCTAAATTACTGTTGCATGCATAATTTTATTTAATTATTTTAAATTCCTGTTTTAAATTCTTAGTTAACCCAATTCCTTTGTATAGCCAATTTTGAATGTTGAATCATCATTCCCTTGTTACCTTATTCAAGTATGAATTTGAAAATCAAAATATGCTTAGTTATTGCTTAGATAAAAAATGTTTACTTTTGGGGAATTTTAGCCAAAATAGCAAACATTGATTAAAAGCATATGACATTGCTTTGTAATGTTGGATTTTTGCAAATGTCTTTAGAAAATAAAAATAAAAATAAAAATGGGTTTGGACTTGGGCGAGTTGGTCAGCTGGTGGGTGCAGGTTTATGCACGGGCTCAATCTGGGTAGGATTGAGGCCCAGGGGTTTATTAATGGAAGTCGCCCAAGTCAGTTAAGAACTGACCTTTGAGCCGCATCTTGCAAAGCTCCACCTTACTACCATATATTATGTATGGGCAAACTAGGCTTATTAACTTGTCATACCTCACTATTGTATGTGCCATTTTTGTTGTGTGGTTGTTGGTTAAACGTTTTTCCCACTTGGCGCAAGAGGAGCTTCCAGCGGTGGTTAGCCTAATGGAAGTGAAACCTTAGCGGGCATATTAGTAGTGAGGTAGAACATTGGAAACGTCTTGTGATAATTGTCTAGTCACACGACTAATGAAGCGTGTACTGGCCGACATAACGGCAAATTATCTCATGTGGGTAAAGTTGTACCCCCTCTATAGAGTGTAAAACTATTCAAATAGCCGTGTCCATAGTCATGGACATGCTGAGCAAAGCCACTCTAAGTTAGACTTTGTTTTTTTGTTTTAAAATGACTTTGTACACGATTTTAGGATAGATAATCCTTGTAAAATTGGGCGGTTAGCCATGTGATAGGAGGATATCCATCACCATATCTCATATGGAGGTTATCCACTATAAAATGGTCAATTTAAAAATCTAATTTTAAACTATGGATTAAAAATTTGCCTTGAAACTTTGTATGATTATTTAAAATCGAAAATGATGATTTATACAAATAAACCCTTACAACCTTCTTTGGTTTACTTATGCATGCGTTCTAAATTCTGTATTGGGTATAACTTGCGATCACGGTAGTTGTGCTCATCCTTGCTGAATATATTATTCAGAGAATACTATTATCCAGACGGTGAGAATCCAGACATTTAGGCTACGCCTCCAAACGATTGCATGTGGTGCATCGTGTGGCCTACTACCTATTTGCTTCCGCAAACGATTGCCTGTGGTGCATGGTGTGGCCTACTACCTATTTGCTTCCACTATGTTTTGTTATTTGGCATCAGGCCTATTTTTGTAATAAACTCAATTCCTTATTAATAAAGCGCTTGATATGATTGTGATAACTTTGTTTGTGAGACTGTGTACACTAGAAATCCTGGACTAGTGTGTAAACGCAGTGAATTCGGGATCCAAGGCATGTGCGCAACTGAGCCAGATGTCTACGCTGTACATTCCCGAGTACTACGACATGCCGCACCTTTTCGGTATATGGAATGCAGAGTTTCACTCGTACGACTTGGATATGAACTATAAGGATCTTTAGTTGGACAAGGTGCAATAGAGCCCGAACAAGGCCTTGAAGACAACATGGAAAGGACGACGGCAAACACGGCGCTTTTGGAACGATATGGATGCCAGCCAATGTACCAGTATTAGCCGCACAATCAAGTGTAGGATATGCAAGGCCCGTGGGCACTCAATGAAGGATTGCCCGCAACAAACCCAGCTCGTCTAGTCGTCATTTAGTGTTGTAATTTAATGTATTGTCGCCTTATTTTGTTATGTACAGCGAAACTTTTATGATACTAAGATATGTCGAACTCATCGGTAAACTTCTACATGAGGATGTCATAGAAGCGCAAGTGGCTTGCGCAGAAGGCCAAAAATCTACAATGCCCAGATTTTTCAATGAAAGATGATCCGGTACCACCACGGTTTTTGGTCCCGCGGTGTGTGTGTGACGAGCTAGTGAAGATCATTCATTCCACACACCCAGACACCTCTGCCCAGGCGTACTACACGTGCGAGCACCACCTTGTAAGTGTTTCTTTCACACACATCGATTTTCCCCTCTCTACGTTGATTTCCATAAATTTTTAACTCCATCACCATATAATGGCAGCCCGAGATACGCTGGCACTTCTTCTAGTGGATCGACGGCCCAAAGATATACAATGGGGTGTTCATCTAGCAGAAGTACATGTTGAACTAGTCGATGCGGGCGAGACCTTCGTGTGGTGGAAACCTTACGTACCGAACTCTGTTGAGGAGGCACCAGAGGAGCCCATGACTCACTCAACGGATAAAGGGAAGGCTCCTACTACTGAGACCGGCGATCGTCGTAGTTTCTCCCGTCACCCGGGAGCAGTCCATATCGAAGAGGTGAGTTACAAACAATTCGTATCCTAATTTTGTATTTGCCCTTTCGTTCTTCTAACAACATGCAATCGTCTGGTCCGTATCGTAGAACATGGGGACTTCGATACACGACACCGACGTGGGGAGTCCCGAGACAAGGGGAAGGGGAAGCCTCCTGTGACTGAGCCCAACCACCATATCATATATGGTCGCCCGGCGCACTCTGTATCGAAGATGTGAGTTATATACAATTTACATCCTTCTTATGTTTGTTATTGTATGATCCATTTACATCATAGAATCGCAGGACATGGATGACTTCGACACTCGCAGCCACTGTGGGTAGCCCCGAGATAAGGGGCAATGGCTATGGCGCCGCGGAGACTAGTTGCAGGCATCGTTGCATTGATGATAGATCCAACCACCCTCATGAATAACATTGTTACATAGGATATTATTTGATAATTTATCAGTTCAATGTGGATGCTATTCTTTAACACTGTATTGTACCACATGCTAGATAGGCTTGTAAATGAACCAACCTAGGGAATTGTGTGGTATGCAGATCATATAACAACATACCGTAGCCTTCGAAATGCACACTAATCGGAGGCTAGGTACATTGTTATATGATCAACATACCACATATTTCCCTCAGGTTGTTCATGTACAAGCTTATCTAGCATGTGGTACAATACAATATTAAAGAATATCATCCACATTAAACTGATAAATTAACAAAGAGTATCTTATTTGATTGGGGTACATGTGATTTTTAACTCACGCTTGTATCATGTAACGCTTGAAATATCGTCAATTTTATGTACGAAAAGTTACTTTGTAACTCCATTCGAAATGTCGACACTCCTTGTTCTCTGTTTTCATGTGTCAGTTAGTTAAGTAGTTGTAATTAATTAGTAGTTGTGTAGTGCTAGTTACATTAGCGCATAATAAATGGTCAAATTTACATTACCGTAATAAATTTCATGGCACAAAATGAATTGTAGTTAGTTAGTTACCTGAATCATAATTAATTGAGTGTGAATTACTTAGATATCAAGAGTTACTCGTACGGGCCTTAACGATTTATATTTTCTAAAAATTAATTTATGAACAATTGACTTTGGCATGAAACCCTAATTTTCAAAACACTAATTCTCTTAGATATGATTAAGCCTATTTTGTTAGGAGTACTTTGTGTGAGAATTTATGAAACTCTAATTTTTGAAACCTAAAATCCAAAATTTTAATACCTAAATACTTAATTTTTGAGACAACTTCAGAACACATATAAAATTGTAGAAACTCTACACAATCCAGTCCATTATGTAAGGAGTATTCAAAACAAAATTCGTAACTTTTGGAGCTCATTATCGATATTTAGAAACTCCTACAAAAAAATACAATTAAATGAAATTGCAAGAAAAATTCAAAAGGAATACAATTATGTAAAAATTATAAAAGTAAATACACTGTGTCATGAGGCTCCACAAAAAATTTCATACTTTTTTTATCTCATTTGCTATATTTAAACATTTCTACGAACAATACTATTCTAGAGGACAGAGAATCCAAGCCTCGTTTCAAGGTGGCCGTGCGGCAGCGCTAATGTGTCAGCTCGCTGGTGACCACCATACGGTGGAGATGTAATTTCTACAAATACCATATGACAAATGATATATATGTAAATACGGTCGTAAAAATGCCAATTTGAAACAACCTGAGATCCCTAAGTTGGACCAGTTAAGCATCTAATGAGCATTTGTGATATTTT
This sequence comes from Hsuehochloa calcarea, assembly GCA_036346395.1. Classification (NCBI taxonomy): domain Eukaryota; kingdom Viridiplantae; phylum Streptophyta; class Magnoliopsida; order Poales; family Poaceae; genus Hsuehochloa; species Hsuehochloa calcarea. The sequence continues at coordinate 53,449,553 of CM070598.1, forward strand.
GGTCTTTTTAAAACTTTTGTTGCAAAGCAAATTGGTTGAAACATGGTTTTCCAAATCGTAGAAATGAATTTTCTAAAGCAAAATAAAATTTGGTCTAGGTCTTGAAACTTAGTTCAGAGTGCAGTGTAAACCATATGTTGAAAATCTTTTGATTTTGAAGACTAGAATTTAAACCTAGTAATCCGATGCTCCTTCTCCAGTTCAAAAATTCATATTTAATTTGGGACAAAACTAAAAGGTTTCAAGTGTGGGAATATTTATTTTGGAATTCAAATTAAAAACAGTAATATCTCAAAGGCTCCTTGAATTCTTGTGGTAATTTCAAAAAAATTCTCAAATCCGAATATCAAAATATACTTTCTCTAGATCAGAATTACAAGCTAATTTTTTATTTTTAAAATATAGTAGGAATCATAGCTAATAATATTGTAGTTGGATTCTATCTTCTTTGATATGCTTGTTTGAATTTTTCTGGAATTTTGGTGGTTATTTGGTTCATGTTTAATTTGCATGTTCAAATTGGAATATGAATTGAAAATACAAACAAATCATGTTAACAGTGCCTGGAAATATTTTTGCTAGGTTCTGCAGCAACTTATAAACTATCCATCAAAATTTCACAATTTTTGGAATTAAATTACTATATTTAAACAACGAGTCAATGTAGTGAATTGAAAATCAAACCACTAAAACAGGAACTTAAAAAATAAAAGAACAATGTACCACGAGTAAAACCCTATAAAATTTACAAAATAATCTTCTCTGCATTTTCAGCCTCTCCAAAAAAATTCATAATTTTCATAGCTATACAACTATGTCTAAAAATGACCTAAACACCGTCATCCTTTTTGAAAAATCAGAAAACCTAAATCACCCTTTTCTCACTTACCTGTCGGGCCTCACCGACAGGGTGCTTCTTCCACAAAGCACCAACGCACCTACACTCAGCACCCGACCATGGACATGCGCCCTTCCATTCACCAGCACCGCTTGACACGCCCTCAGTTTTTGCCAATCCACCTGTGGTCGCACCTCCTTTCCCATGCCGCACCCGTGTCCTGGCTTCGCCAATGCCTGGTCGCGCTTGCCCAAGCCACAATGCCTAGCAAACATCGCCGGTTCTCATGGGTTTTCGTGAGGAACTCCACCCATCTCTCCCTCGTATAAGCCAAGCACTAAGTGCATCTCCTCTCCCACTTCGTTACCCCAACTCCCTCTCCATTTTCATCTACTCCCCGAGCTCCGATCGAGCAAAGACCCGAATGTTAAGTGTCGGCCATGGCCGCGCTGCCAAAGCCGTCGTCGTTCTGACTGCTCTGGCTAACTCTGACCACCTCCGTCTATATCACGATATGTTCTAGGGTCCGAGGAGCGATTCCCCTCCATCAATTTGAGGATACCACCATCGGAGCATCGCACATCTGGCTTCTTCTTCAACTCCGGCCACAACCGTCGTGTTCGCCGTCGCGCCTCCTCCGGCGATCCTCCTTCTAATTCCTCTCACCATGAGTACCCCTAAACCACACTCTACCTCCCCCTACCACTCACTTATGCTCTCCCTCCCCGTAGGTCGTCACCACCGTCGGACTACCCGCTCCACCGCCGACTCGCCCTGGCCTGCTCGCTTCGCCTCCACTGACCAGCTAGGTGAGATCCTCACACCCCACCGGTGCTCATGCTCCCCCTGGTTCCCACTCTCTCCCTCTCCGGCGCCGCTGCGCCATTTCACCCCCTCTGCCGGCCACCGTACACCGCCTCTAGCCCACCACCGACCACCTCTTACTGCTACTCCAACACCCTCATGGTCGCACCTCCCCCTGGTTCTATTTTTGCTACTCCCGACCGCCACCGGCGACATGCACCGCTCCAAGCCTCCCGAACCTCCCCTATTCTGCCCCTTTTAACTCTCTGTGTCTATCTCACTCTCTCTCTCAGTAGGTAGGACCCACCTGTAAGAAAGACTAGTGCTTTTAGCTTAGTGTTGTGTTTAGCTATGAAATCACTCAAAAATTTGCTTGACAAATGAGTATCTGATTTAGTAAGAAGGTTCAGATAACAAACACTCATAGTAAGAAAATTCCTCTAATTGGATGCAAGAACAGAGAAAGTGTTTCGATGAAAAGTTGTAATGTTACTGAGCTAATAGCATGTCTAACTCAAGTAGTTAGAGTTTTTCTTGTTCAATTAGTCATTGGACAATTATCTAACAGCAGCAACCAAATCCTTTTTGTGAAATGTTGATCAGAGAAGTTAATTAGAGTGCATTTGGGAACAACAGTAAATGGGAAAGTTGTGTTGGATTAAATAGCCATTAGAGATTGATCTAATCTGGAAAACAAGTTTTGAGAAGGGTTTTTCAAAAATAAAGAGTGAACCTCCACTTAACAAATTGAGCAACAAAAATTTGTTAGTAAGCTAATCTTTCTTAATAGAATTATTAAGGAATTAGAGATTGACCTAAAAAGAGTAGTGAGCAAAAACTATATCAAATGCAAAGGTCAGTTAAGTAAGAGTCATATTGAGTTAGCTAGCCATTAGCATTTGATTTAAAAGACTAAAACTATTTAGAAGCCAAGAGTTAGATTATATGATTATCAACATGATAGTAGCTTTATGCTATGATATTGGTGATATCAATAGGTCAATGAGATGTTTGATACAAATTGGTTTAAACTTCAAAAATTCATATCTAATTCAAATCAACTCCAAATTGAGTGGAACCAATTTTGTTGGTTTCCATGTTTAATGAAATTTAACTTGGAATAGGTTTGAAACATGTCACTGTCCCAGAAAATTTCAAAGTTTAAATTAATTTCTAAAATGAGTTTTTTTACACTAGAAATTGAGTTAACTTCAAAAATTCATAGAAAATTCATATGAACTCCAAATTGCGTTATTCCAACTTTGTTGTTCATAAAAAATTATTATATTTCATTCCATTTAAAAAATTATCTCCACCACAACTCCAAAAAATTTGGAATTCTAATTAATTTTGGAATTTAGCAACAACAAGCAATTTTTTGGATTTTTTTCTCCAAAAGAAATCGTACAAACTCAAAATAAAATATTTTTATTTATAAATTAATCTAAATTCATAATATATCTTATTTATTAATTTTATAATTTTTAAAGACTTTTGAAATTTTGGTGTTTATTCGATGCTTTCGTTTTGTCGATTCTCTTCGTTAGATGATGGTGATTCGAGTGCAACAGAGATATTCATGAGAATGTCCAGATTCCCAAAAAGCAAAGGCAAGCACTCATCCATTGATGCATGTTGATCTTATTATATTCCAAATTATTATCTTATTTGCAATTGTATGTATGCATACTTTATTGTCAAGTTATTTTGCGATTAGAGGTAGCTAATCCCATTGCATGAATTCTCTAAAATTATTCTTTGCATGAATTCTCTAAAATTGTTCATTCCGTGCCACTAGCCTAAGTTAATATTCCCGCTGGTTATTAGTGCTCGGTGGATGTTATATGATCTATTTTGTGCTTTATTTGTTGTGATGCTTAGCCATGCTTAGCTTCCGGTATCGATAACCTTGATAGCATAAATTATTTTTGCTATGCTATGTCCAGCACCCTGTGATGTTATAATTTGAAAACTAAAAGTGCAAATAAAAATATTTAGACTTGGGCATATGGTTGATAGTGCGTTTGTTGGGTGTGTGGTTTTTGCCCGAGTCAACAAGGACCGAACATCTTACGTCACTGACCCAAGCATTATTTCGTGCATCCACACGAGGGTATTGAGAACCCCTCTTGACTTAGTACTTTGACGTGTGTTATCTCGGAGTCGCAGGTAGTAGTGTTAGGGAGAAAAATATTCTGTTGTGATTGGGAATGTGTGGGGTGGAATCCGATTAGGTTCCCTCGCCCGATGAGCATCGTTAGTTGACTAAGGTTTTACCCCAAGGGGTAGTTGACCGAGGCTTTACCGGTGGGTCCGACACAACATATGGGTCCTCCGTGAGAGCCCCGTCTGCACACACAAGGGCGGTTCACATAGGGTTTCATCTATATGGGCGGCTCTTAGCTTATACATCTCATTGGAAAACGTCTCGTATGGCTTAGCTCTACCGACATACATAAGGAAGTGTGCTTTATAGCTTGGCGAATGAGCGGTCTGGTGTGTTGGTAAAGTTGTACACCACTGCAGGGTTTAATTCATTCAAATAGCCACGTCCTTGGTTATGGACACACTTGGTTAGGTCGTGCAATAGTTAGACTCAATATTATAAAATTTTAAACTTAAAACTTGTTCGGGTGGTATTGAGAGTGTTTCTCATGCTATAGTTGTGTGCTGCAGGGGCAACCACCTGTTGATGTCAGTTGTCGTCTAATGTTAATTATTCGCTGTGATTTGAAGTATTAAAAATATTTGCTCACTTGAAATTTCAATCTACTACTTGTACTTCAAATGAAATATTGTTTTGTGCTGAAAATAGACCCTATAGCCTTCTCCGTTGAGTGGAGTTTGCATGTAGCTATGCATAAGCTTTGTAAAGTTTTGTGAAGTACATTCGTGTACTCACTATTTGATTTCATTTACTAATCTGGACAGCAGGTGTTGAGATCGAATCGAGTAAGGAAAGATGTGCAGGAAACGTCGTTTTGATATGGTTTGAACCCAGTCGGTTGCCCTGCGAGTTATGGCAAACTATTGAGACTTTATTGATGGTTAATACAAGTTTTTATTTCAGTTTATTCACTGTTTTTCAATATGTGCTTAATGTTTTATCTTGGTATTTGGCTGATCAGCCATTTGTACGAACTGAACCTTGTATGTTCATATGTTGTAAACTATTAAGATTCTGATATTGTAATAACTTGTGTATGTCTTAATATTAATATTATGAAAGTGTATTTATATCGCTCATGAGAGATACAAAATACATCAAAAGCAAGATATTTCTCTTGTAATACTAGAATCAATTAAAAAATTAAGTATTTCCGGATAAATCTCCGGAGCTCTCACACAATACGGCCGATTCCTCGAGGAGGGATACGAAACGAAGACGAAGCGATCAGTCAAATGACATCACGCCGACTCGGCAAGCAGACCGCATCAACCCGGTCCAAACCAAACAACGCGTCGGCTACTGCCTCCCGTCCGCTCCGTCCCGATCGCCCCCCCTGGAAGTCCACGCCGCCACGATGTCCCTACTGACGCGCGTGACCCCTCTTCCGGGCGGACAGCCCAGCCCCACCTGTCAGTGCTAAATATAATCCGATCTGGTTGGTGCGTGCGGCATGTCCCCTTCCTTCGAAGAGCTGCTGCTATTTGACCATTGAAACTTGTCACACCGTCCCATCAGTCGGTTCTTCAATCACCACCGTCCATCTCGGTACCTGCCCTTATTTGCCGGGTGGTTCGAACAAAAGAGGGAGAAAAGGAAGAAATAAAAGGCGAGAGGGTCGTGTAGTAAAGCACAGTAGTCTACTCTCGCTCGCTTTCTCCTTACCCTCCTCAGCCGGAGTCCGGACTCTGGAGTATGGCTGGGGGAAGAGCATTAGCAGCGACGCCTAAGCCGCCCTCTCCTTTTTTATAAATCTGTCATTTTCTTGCCATAAGAGTCGAGACCAAGAAGATCAAATCAATTAGCTTAATTAGCTTGGTGTGCCTGCTGCTTGTGAGGAGAGAGAGAGAGAGAGGGATCTTTGGTTGGTTGGGTGGCTGCTGTTTGCGCGACAAGGAAGGGAGGAGGTCGAGGGAGGCAGCCATGGACGGCGCTCCGGTGGCCGAGTTCCTGCCGACGGTGACCCACGGCGGCCGGTTCCTCCTGTACAACATCTTCGGCAACCAGTTCGAGATAACGGCCAAGTACCAACCGCCGATCATGCCCATCGGCCGCGGCGCCTACGGGATCGTCTGGTACGTTAAGTCTTGCTCTGCTCATCAGACTCGAATAATTTCTTGCAGCTCTGATTGGAAAACAGAGAGGATTAGTTCAGACTTCAGAGGATGGACTGGGTCAATCACTCCTTTCGTTAAACAAAACTTCTAATTTTTTTCCTTTTCCTATTGGGCCTGCAGTTGGGCAGGTTTAGTTAATTTAGCGCGGTAGTTGATGTGTTTGTTCTGAATACTTTCGGTGGTTAATTAATTTTGTTCTGAAGCTCCATTTCTGTACGGGTGCGCGCAGCTCGGTGATGAATTTTGAGACGAGGGAGATGGTGGCGATCAAGAAGATCGCCAACACGTTCGACAACCACATGGACGCCAAGCGCACGCTCCGGGAGATCAAGCTCCTCAGACACCTCGACCACGAGAACGTAATTAAGCTCTTCTCAGGCGTCTATTTGTATACCTGAATTTGGTGATTCGGCACTAATTGTTACGCCTTGCGTGTATGAACAACACACAGATCGTAGGCATCAGAGATGTTATCCCGCCGCCGATCCCGCAGTCGTTCAACGATGTGTACATGTCCACCGAGCTCATGGACACGGACCTCCACCACATCATCCGTTCGAACCAAGAACTGTCAGAAGAGCACTGCCAGGTCGGTGCCAAGAACACCAAACACGCTAAAATCTGAAGCCACCGACGCTGCAAATTGTGTCTCACGACATGATGATTTTGCTGCAGTACTTCTTGTACCAAATCCTGCGCGGGCTCAAGTACATCCACTCGGCGAACGTGATCCACCGGGACCTGAAGCCGAGCAACCTGCTCGTGAACGCCAACTGCGACCTCAAGATCTGCGACTTCGGGCTGGCGCGGCCGTCGTCGGAGAGCGACATGATGACGGAGTACGTGGTGACCCGGTGGTACCGCGCGCCGGAGCTGCTGCTCAACTCCACCGACTACTCCGCCGCCATCGACATCTGGTCCGTCGGCTGCATCTTCATGGAACTCATCAACCGCCAGCCGCTCTTCCCCGGCAGGGACCACATGCACCAGATGCGCCTCATCACCGAGGTGATCGGGACGCCGACCGACGAGGAGCTCAGCTTCATACGGAACGAGAACTCGCGGATGTACATGAGGCACCTGCCGCAGTACCCTGGCCGGCCATTCGCGAGCCTGTTCCCGAGGGTGCAGCCCGCCGCGCTCGACCTCATCGAGAGGATGCTCACCTTCAACCCGCTGCAGAGAATCACAGGTGCGCGAGCAGTGAGCTTCTCCTCCTCGTGTAAATTAACTCGTGCTTTTTTTTACTTCTCTGCTAGTAAATTTACATCTACATGTGTGCCTGCTATATTCTGTTCTATTGTTGCGCTAGCATATGACGTGAGGGGTTAAAACTATTCCAACAGAATTAACACTGATGGGATAAGGCCTCGCGCACCCCTAAAAAAAAGAAAATCCGGCAAACGCTATGCTGGATATAGGCAACTCGGTGCTGCTTTGGTCCAGCCTAACTTATTCTATGTTTACCGTGGATATGTATGCTCTTTTTAGTAGTAAAGAAAGATCTTTATCTTATATGTGGAGCTATCTGCAGTTGACGGCAAACACTATGTAGTGCAGAATAACACGTTTTAAAAGAGCATCATAATCTGCAGATAAGTCTTGAAGACTAGATTCCTCAATCGGCTCCAGAACAGCAGAGCTTTTGAAACACAGAAGAAAGCAGAGTTACGCTTAAAGCTAAGAAATTTTGTAGGGGCTTCATGTCTGACTGATGTTTGGTTTTTTTACTGAAATCGTTATTATTGTCATGCTGCAGTTGAAGAGGCGCTCGACCACCCGTATTTAGAGCGACTGCACGACATCGCCGACGAGCCCGTCTGCACGGAGCCATTCTCCTTCGACTTCGAGCAGCACGCTCTAAGCAAAGACCAGATGAAGCAGCTGATATTCAACGAAGCCATCGAATTTAATCCGAATTTCCGATATTAGATTTGGACATTACCACACACCATGTGATTTCCGTGTATACACTGTTCGTAAATAAGAGTAAGATCGAGGAGCCGGGTAGACTGAACATTGCGTTTGTTTGTTTGTTGATGTTCGCACCCACATTCTCTGTAAGTCGTTGCTGCTTTTTCAGACGTTTGTTGTCCTCGGATGTGCCAATAAAAGGTTTGGAGCGTGTCCTGCGAGCACACCAATCTCTACTTCACCAAATGTAGTACTCCATTTAGAATCGTTGGCCTTTGAACGTCAGCTACTCCATTTCACAAACTAGGGTTCAAAAGTGAATCCCGAGCACACCTACACATTCAGACCTTGTTTCGAACATCGGGATAGCAAATACGATTGCCTCAAAATTCCAGACAGAACCGCCCATTCTAAACGTGAACGAATGCAAGCTTTTGTTTGCAAGTCTAGACTGCCTGCATGATGTGCAATTCTGCATCCCATCAAGAGATGGGCAAATGCTTTGAAGAGGTCCGTGCCTGTACCTGGAGTCCTGAACCCCATTCCCAGATGGCTACTTACTCCGTTTGATGAGGTCCCAGTATTAGCTCACATGTGTCCGTGTGGACGGACGAATGGCGCACACAACCTCATCAAGCTCGCACCACATATAATTGAGTTGCCATAATCAAATATCAACTTCATCTAGGAAAAAATCTGGTAGAACAGCGCTAACTCTGATAGCAGTCACTCGAGAACAGCCGAACAGAAATTCAAAAAGATCAAAACGTGGCCCTTCGAGTCAACAAAGTCCATAGTCCACAAAAGAGACCGCACCCCCCAAACAGCGACTGAAACGTCAGGCGTAACCAGATCAACGAGACAGGATAGATTTTGTTCATTTCATAAATTCAAACACGGATTACGCTCAACCGCACAATGTACCAGAGCTGAGTACTACTGCATTTCATACCAATAGTTCTGGAGAGTCGGTGGCAATTCGGCATTTGGAGCCTAGCTCAACGGCTCATCGAACCATTGACACGTGCAGGGGATGGCTTCAGGCCAAGAAACTTTTATTACAGAGATGGTTCATAGTAGTCTGCTGCTTCACACTGGCTCTAGTCTAGATGCAGAACAAGATTAACCCCCAATCGTATACTAGCAGCAGTAGACACTAGACACCTCTTAGGCATCAGCAAACCTGGAATCACAAGGGTTAACGGATTAGAAACAGTCGAGTTGATAAGAAATTATTATGCCCCAAGGATACTTGACTGCCACTCACCCCAGTTCGGAGAGCTTGAGGTGGGCCTCCTTGTAGTCATCAAAGAAAGCCTTCTCATCCTACCACAATGAAAAGAACAATCAGTATCGTGCTCACATCTCTCTACAATCTGGTGCACTAGATGATGACAGGAGACATACCGCAGCATATTTCTCCACAAGTGGGCGGAAGACAGGGTCACTCAGCAGGGCTTTGTCACTAGGAAGCTGAAGAAGGCCTTCCTTGTCACCGCTCAGAAGCTCCCTGTAAAATTTGTTCCGTAAAGAACTTTATTATTTACTTCTCTGCCCAAAAACAAAATTCAGCCAGTTGTAACCTCACTCACTTGAAGTAGGAGTTGTCAAATGACAAAGGGTTTCTAGTCCAGGGTCCCTCAAAACCAGATCTTTCCTGGTGGCACCTTCCCTGCAGAAGATCAAGAAAACTACATTAATACATGCATACAGCGATCACAGCATAATATATAAGCAAATTGAGTAAATAGCCAAACTAACCAGGGTGTGACCACCAGAGAGGGCAACAATGTCGTTATCACTCAAGCCCATCTGCTTGCCGAAGACTTGCCTTAGGTGATCAGAACCTGGTAGGAGACGGTGCGGTAAAGCCGTTAAGTTGTTTGACTTCAACATGTGATTTGATAAGATCAAAGCATGATCAAAATGATCAAAGGTGGGTTAGATGAGGAGTGAAGCATACAAAGCAATACAATTAAGGCACCATTGCAGCTTGAGTCATCAGGATATTCAAAACATCATAACATTAAGTTGTCAATTAGCTAGCATCATAGAACCAGCAGGGTGCAGATAAAAAAATACTTCCTTCCAAATGTGTAGCCTTAAGAAATGCTATACATAGAAATAGTTGATAATTGTGTAAAGCAAAAGTTGTTTCTACCATGTAGTTTAAAGGAGCACAGCAGTACAGCACAAAAGACATTCTGGGAGCCAACATATCAATTTTGTACCATTAGTACCATCGAAAGCTAACAAAGGTGTGATGACAGTAATAGTAGTAAATATTTCTTTTAATTGCAGGAGTAACAGTCAAGGTTACAAACGTACCCTTGGTAGCATCAGGAAGGCGGCCCTCAGGTGGGGGCTGAGGCTTGTCCTGCAAAAGGCAAAGGCAAAATGTAAGCATTCTCAACAAACACTGGCATGACGACAGAAGATTGAAAAAACAAGACAAACCACTTAGCCATCTCTGTAATTGGGGGGGAAAGGTTGAATTCAACCAAACATGATATCACAAATTATAAACCAATGCTCCACCTAACACACTAATAATGCATGTCTCTCATCACAATTCATCAATATTAACGTGCATGACCATCAGGGACATAGCAATCAAGGCCATTACACTTGTAGATGGCAGGATGCAATATTAGTTTATATACAAACAATATAATAAACATACTCATATAAAATGGCATATTATGGCAAATCAAGGGGATGACAACTGCAACAACTGGTCTCCCACCCCAAACAACAGGCTTATTCCACAAATTCAGTAAACATGTTTAGTTAGTAGTTAATATTTGGAGTACAATATCAATTTCCAAGGGACAAACGACCCATTTTCAGTGTGCCAACAGCACCACGTGAAATACAACGAAGCAAAGAAAAACTAAAATTATATTATATTATAAGTACGCTATTTGTTACTAATACATAAGGTTACCAAGTAAAGCAATTTTGTTTGTTCCTAAACCGAAATAGTTTAATGGGAAATAACTATATAGAATAAAAGAATTTATCTTAGTAGAACACTCATATTGATAAAATGGTATGAGCCATTTACCGGAAGGGCTGTTTTTTTTTACTAATGGCTTTCTGAAAGCAAACGGAGTAGAAAACCAGTAATCTAAAAATGCAGTAAGAAAATCTGGAAATTAAAAGTAAAAAACTGCTAACGTACCAAAAAACGGAGTGTTACACAGGCAACACAAGGTTTAAGGGATATACTTGAGAATACCCAGATTACAAAAGAAACAGAAAGCATGGAACATGATTAAATATCCGAACGACCAGAAAACAGACTTGTTTCATTACATACCACGCAACATGCATAAAAAATTAAAAATGTATCCTATGTGACTCACCTCACACAACACAGATGAGCCACCAAGAACTAATAACACCGACTAATTGAAATCCTAATTGGCTTAGTGTTTCCCGTGCATATCACAAACTGCATATCACACTAGGGGACCACATACTAGATTAACAGTAAATCACTGCACATTCACCCACCTCTAAGGGATGACAATAAGCACTCCAGCCAAAATAACGCAGTGACACACCAACACGAATACGTGCAAACCCCAGCCAATGATATTAAGAGTACTACTAGAAAAATCCGTACTGTTAAACTACTTAGTCGCTGGCCATAGACTAATGCAATCAGTTTCTCTAAGAGCCACCAACCCCACACGAAAAGCACATACATCACTGCATCAGTCAATCCGCCGAACCAAGGCCTAAAACACTGAGAAAACCGCCCAAGGTTAAGAAGCGTAAGAAATCTCACCTCCCTCCCTGGGTGGAAGGGGATCTCAGGTCCACCGGACACCTCGACGGCCACAACTCCCGCAAGCTACACAGAAATGAACTTAGAAAAACATCAGAAACCACATCCATTTCACCAGATCGGGATGTCCAACCAGATCTAACCGAGCTAGAAGGCGAACCTGGTAGAGATCGGCGTAGGAGATGGTGGGGATCTCCTCCTTGATGGGCTCGAGCATCCGCACCGCGATGTCCAGGCCCGCGTTGGCGCCGTGCGCCTGCTCCGCCGGGTTCTTCATCGTCCCGAACGGGCCGCCCGTCCTCGACGACACGTCGAACGTCCCCGCGGAGTGCCACCTGCGCGACGATCAAACGAAACGCCAGATCACCCCCACAGAACCTTCTCGAAAGGTCCGGATAGGACGAAGGAGGAGAGACTTACGCGAGTCGGAGCATGAAAGGGGCGCAGCTCTTCTCGGCGATGAGGGTGCGGAGCTTGCGCCTGGCCTTCTCGACGGCCTCCTGGTACTCCGCGCTCACGGCCGGGTAGTTCTTCGCCATGGCTGCTGTGACTGAGAGCTGAAGCTTTCCGGATCAGAGAATGCGATTGAGCGGAGAAGGGGACAAGACCACAAGGCTTATGGGCCAAATGGAAGCCACGCTCCCCTGGTTTATATGGTGTGAACTGTGAAGGATGCGTTAATCCTGGAGGCTGGTGGGGCGCCTCCTGGCCGTCGATCTGGGTGATCCTGCGGTGGGAAGAGCGGTACATCTAGACGCGCGTGATAGGTACGCCTTAGTAATGGGAAACGGGCGCGCAAGTTACGGATTCGCCCCTGCGTTATGACGATTTGGTCATTTTGAAGGGAGGACCCGAGCCAAGTCTGCGAAGTAACGGTGACGGTTCGCGCGGCTGGTAGCACACGTGGCGTCGGACGGTTGGTGGCCCGTTTGGAATGGCTCCGGATTATTGTTGCCTCGGTAACGCCGGCCCGCTATTCTCGGGCGGCGAGCCGGCCCGTCTGATCCTTTTGCTGTGTGCTACTGTGCTGGCTCGCTTAATTTATGGTCGTCCACTCGTCCTTCATTTACTTCTGCAATTGTAGAGTTTTTTTTCCTCTGCTACATATGTGTAGTTGTGTATGACACTGACTACTACTTCAGGGTGGTACCTTGGTCATTATTGGTGAACAAACGCAATTGGAACGACTAGCGATGGGTACACCGGACCATTGGGACGGATCCGTTTCTCATTAAGAGGCTTGGTCTAAATTTTCATCTTCCTTCGGTCACTCACAGGTGCCTCTTTCTGGATCCTATTCTCGTTCAGAGGTTTGGTCTAAATTTTCATCTTCATACAGCCATTCGGGTGCCTCTTCTGGATCCTTTTCTCATTCGGAAGCTTTGTCCAATTTCTCATGTCCTTCTATAATTAGCTGATGCATATTTAGGGATACGGTTAGACTACACTAACACAAAATAAAATTTTCTATCGTGTAAACCAGGAAGTCATATGAGTAAGAGATCACATATCGTTACTACTAGACGTGCAGTGTAGCGGAATAAGAGTTGGAGCAGCTCGATCCAAAGTTGTATGCACGCATCGATGTAGTGGAAATAGTCGATGATCTAACATCCATGGTTACCGATCGTCTCCTCTAGCAGCCTCTTGTGTTCCTTACATACGACGCAGATCATCCTCGATTAGCGCTGCAGCGATCGTAGCAGTGTCTCCACGGTATCCACACGTCCAGGGTGGAACGTCGTTCGTCAGTGTGCTAGCACCAGCGTACACGACAGGGCCTTCGGGGAAGAGGTGGCTAGGGTTTTAGCGGGTGGTCCAACATCATCCCAAAAAACCCCACGCCTCCTTTATAAAGAGCCCTTAACGGATCCCTACATTAGAAATCCATTACGGCTCTTAACTACGTACGAATTATAATTCGATTGAAGCCTCTAACAGATCTGAACTAGTTTGTTCTAACCCATTAAGTGTGTGACTCTATAGGTTGATGTGTAATCGGCCGTGACCCGGAAACTCCTTTCTGATCGAAAAGTCGGTAGTGATTCCTAGCAGGACATAACGACTCCTGAATACACATAAAGATCATATCGAATGAACCTTGATAAAGCGCATGTGCTGATTCCTTTCCCTCACGGTACCATATCGAACTCAAGACGAGATGTGTGTCATTCTATGATAGCGCAATCTTTCGCTCGACCTTGCAGTGGATTACTTAGTTGTAGTTGACTTATCAACCATATTCGGCATAGTCATGTACTTTCTTAATCCAACCACATCGAGAGGTCAAGAGATATATCTCCCGCTAATGAGGGCGGACAAATTCTATCTTGATCACTCACATTCCTCCATATGTTTTATAGTAAACCTGAAATTACCTTTACGACTACCCATTTACGGTGTAACATTTGGCAGCCCACATGTAAGTAACTATAACAACCTCCGGTCTAAGAATCTCACATACACTATATATAAAATTAACCGATGACACTTAAGAATATAACAATTCTTGCAATATCTCAAGGCGGATCAATCCAACATTATGTTCTCCAATATATGTCTACATTATTGATTTGATATATCATATCTGTGATCCGTAAAATACGGTTATCGATCAATACATGTGTTGATCAATAAATCATAGGTGTCTCTCGTAATGACATAAGATCAGAGATATTTAAAATGATATCGTAAACATAAATAGAGAGTTTCACGACCAAATCACCTACTTGTCAATCAATGATATTTCATTCAAAGGATGAAATAACATATTATTCAAAAATTGATAAGCATTTAAAAAATATCTCTATGATTAGCTTTAGCTTTAGGACATATCATTAACAGCATACCTAACCCAAAATGAGAGTAGCGCTTCTCGGCTGAGCTCTTTGAGGAGTCTAAATGGAAACTTCAAAATCACCCCAGACCGAAGCTCGAGTGCCAGATAGAAGGCGTTACGCTTATACATGACGAGCTTTGAAAACCTTGGACGTTTTGCTTTGATGTTAATTGTTCACTTGCACGGGTCCTTCAAAAGAACTCGCGTTTGACCGGAAGTTTTAGACCTAACAAAACACACTGAAGATGCTTTCCAGGTTTTGTCAGGCAGAGTCTAAAAAGAGGTTCAGGGTTAAGGCATGCAGATCAGTACATGTGCAAGCTTAGCTCCCTGAGCTGCAGCGAGCACGCGCTTAGTGCACAGTTTACATTCGACTAAGCAAAACGAGACCAACATCTTTTTGGTTCAGAAAGATTGTAAAAAGGCACGGTATCAGCAACAGCCGTTCCGGCCAGCGACAGCCCCTTATCCGGACTGGCCAAGCGTGAGTAGTACACGCCTCCGGCGGCGAACACCAACCGCATTTTTTTAAAAAAAAACAACAACAACAACAACGCCGGCGCACGCGACAACGAGTAATGGGCCGCGCGGCGGTGCATCGTGTGAACCCTCACGCGGACATGTCAAATATGTATATAAATCGTGTCATTATTTTGCTGACTAGGAGATCAATTAATAAGACAATCTCGAGTCATTATTTTGCTGGCTAGGAGATCAATTAATAAGACAATCATATGTCTCACTCATTCAAAAAATCCATTGGGAAAAAATAAATAGAGAAGCGAGTACATTACACTTGTTACCTCACTAAAAATCTTGATGTGGAAAAACTTCAAAAAACTCACCAAGTAAAAGAGTACAATATTTATTCTTCGGGATCCAATCCTCAAGATTTGGATAAATCCACATGATTTGATAAGGGATATGATCTAATCTAGGATTTACTCCCTCTGAACTCTGCAATTCTTTAAATTGTCTCATTCTAAAGCCGAGAATGTATTTTCAGAAACTGGATGCAGGCAGAGACTTAATGAATAAATCAATTGGATTTTTATAAGGCTTTATTTACAGGATCTTTACCTTACTATTCTTCTAGATTCCATGAGGATAGAAAACAATTAAGAGCAATATGCTTTGTGATGTTGCTCTTAACATAACACGTTTGCATTTGTATAATACAAGCAGCATTATCTTGCTAGATAATTTAGAGGTGTTGATGGTATTAATATCATAATACTTCTGGATGTGGTTAATCACACGTCTGAGCCAAACATATTCACACGAGGCTTCATATAGTGTTATAATCTCATAGCAGTTGATAGAAGCAGTTACCAAGATCTGCTTAGATGACCACCAAGAGATGATTGCACCACCATAAAGTAATATCAATTTTGCACTATATAGATTTGACAGATATCTTGGGGATCTATGCATGCTCTTCATGATTGTTGTATTGTCGACCAACTATATCTAAACTGTTAAGTGGTAAAATCTTTAAGGTGAATTTAATCAGTAATCATCGTATTAAAACCTTCTAGGCTCGGCTAAGATTTCCAAAATCTCAAAAATGATGATCAGTGTTTAGCATATTCTCCCCAAAGATAGCTTCCGCTGAAGCCTTGTTTCTCCAATGTCTTTCGTGCATTTTTTTAAATGAATATAAGCAAGAATATTGTTATCAAATCTACTGGACTATCACGATGTGGAGTCTTTCATATAAATATCCTATTACTCGTCTGGAGGTTTATGATAATCACTATTCGGGAGTAATATGTTTAGCTCTTCAAATGCGACTATTTAATTATGGAACACAAGTAGATTATCCTTGCAGAGGATATGGGGTAATACTAGTTGCAAAATTGTATGTCTTCAAGATATGGTTTATCAAAACCTTCCAGGGTCTAAATATTATGTAATTATCTCTTGGTGGTTAAAGTTACAACATATAGTCTGTTTTGCAGAACTATAAGTATGTTTATACCACTCTAGAGTAAAATATAACCAGCCTTAGTTTTGGCGTTTAGGGGGTTAATTGCTAATACCACCAATGTATGTCGTACCTTCAAGGTACTACAGGAAACCATCATTCAACTAACTTGTGGTGGAAGGTGCACTGTATAAGTGCTTGTGTGGAGCACTTATGGTATTTAAGTTTCTCATTTCATTATTTCGGGTCTTAATGGGTCATTTTCCACTTCTAGGGATCATATGATCCTTGGTGTGATTAAGAGATTGACTGGATAGATAATTTTTCTTCAGTGAGACGCCCTCTCTTTCGGGAGATGCTCTTTTATATATATATAGTGATTTTGTTTTCTTTCTTACTGGAAATTTTGAGTCCTTCGAGGATTTTATCAAGGATTTCTAGAACCCATTGACTGAATATTTCACATGAGCGATGACGGAGCAAAAGGAGTGGATGAAGGATGCTTGAGCGAAGTGATCTTCAAGAACCCAACGCCTTCTTCCTCACGGACGACGCCAACTGTCGACGATCGAGTCGCCGATCTTACAAAATAAAATAGAGAAAAATAACAAAGAGTTCTTGTAAGAGATTAGGATTGCTCTTTATTGCTATGAATTGGATCCTTTACAAGGGATGCCTTCGACAAGGTGGTGGACTAATCCTAATTACACTGAGCGTAGTACTTGCTATGCTATTTAATCAGAGTTGAAACATGAATCTAGTGTCGATTGTGAGGCTTCAATCCGATGCCCTTGTTCCTCTGTGCTTCGTCTTTAAACAACCATCGAACATGTGGTAGTTACTCCTGGAGAAGACATAAGCATGTTGCCCTCTGCCGAGGGAAGAACGCTGGGACGAAGTCATTGTTTGACTTTGCGGTATCCTCCGTTCTCGGTATTCTTTCGTACGCTGTACGGCTTGTTGGAGAATCTCCGACACTTGTCATACCAATTGGACAAAACCTGGAGCTCCTGCTAAAGCAGGATCAGTATTATTTAAAATATCACAAATGCGCTTAAGATTCTGTACCGTTACGGATGGTCTTAGAGGATTCATCGAGGTTGTTGGCGTTCGCAGATCCGAACCTTCTCTTAACCTCGTGCCTGGTCGCACTTGACCTGTCATTCTCGGTGGGGCTAAACCAGGCGAATTAACTGATGGACGTCCATCAGCTCTGTTTCCTCTGGTAGCTGGTGCTTGATTGCTCGCGCCATTTCCATCAACACATGGTGGCGAGGTAGCAGGTGCAGGACCGTACAGGGCATTGCGATCAGTATTTCTGATCACATTGACTTCGTGTTTCCAGCATCGATCCTCCGAAGAGTTTCTACTGTACTCAGTGGAGAACTTCGTAGTACTTCTACCAGACACTTCCACGACGGAGACCGGTGGAGATGAGAACCTCTTGAGGCCTCGTGGCGGACTCGATTCGATCTGGAATGCCGATCGTATCTTGAGCTTTATCATCCCTACTCAGCCCATGGCCGGTGAGGGTTTCATCGACATCATTACCAGATGTTGGTTAGCTCCTGAAATTCCCAGAAGCCGTGGGTGAATACCTATCAACCATGATGGTGTCGAGAGTGTATTGACTCTCTGAAAGCAAAAACGAAAAGAGACTTATCTCAAGCAAACCTTGCATAGATTGATTTTGATTGATGCCGGATTACATCCACACCATCATGGATCAAGAGACAATCAAGGATCACGAAATTCTCCTCAAACCATGAAAAGCCCTAGCCTCCACCTCAACTCCCTAAAGACAATTAGGGTTTTGAAACATAAAAAGGCAAGAGGGAGAGGGGTGCACCACCACCTCCTCCTATTTATAGTGGAGGCCTAAAACTCTTAGGGTTTGACTCTCTTGGCTCCGTTAGGCCCACTAACAAACGGGTCACACACGCACGCCTCGCAAAGCGCCGTCTTTAACCTTTTGACCTAAACCGCTTCACCATGCGCCATGGATTTGCCAATAGGTCACCCTTGTCCATCTTGTGTCACGCTTGAGTCGTTGACTCACCCGCATCGCTCAATCGCTCGACCTCAACTCTCCAAGTCTAGTCCCGATCTTCCTCGCCGCTGACCGTCGCTGACCACCAAGCAACCCGCACAACCATAGGATTGCGTGAAAATTCATCACCTTTTTCTCAGTCTTCTTGAAAGCCCGGGCTTGAAGAGGTTTTGGACACTCGGCGATCGGAATGTCTTGTCCCTCGGGAAGCTCCACTTGTTGCAGTGGTGCGTCCTCATCCATCTGCTCGACTTCGGCGTTATCAGCGACTTGCGAACCAGCAGAGGAGGAAGAGGACGATGTCCAATCACCCTGCATGCCCTGGATGCAAATGAAAAGAGGAAAATGACGCGTATCTTCTAAAAAGTAGTGAGACTGCTCTTTATTACTTTGAACTGGCTATTACAAAGGGTGTATAGAACTTAGACTAAAGACTAATTCGGGAGTACAAGGCTCTTGAGGGTGTCTCCCAAATGATCTTCACCGTTCCGACCTCTCCATCTTCAGTCCACATTCCTCCTTATATAGTTGATGAAGGGTTGTCAGTTGTCTCTGGAGGAGACGCTTGTTCGGAAAGAACGCGTCTGGTCGAAGAGAGATGTCTGTTGATAATGTATCAACTGTCGTGCGGTTATATGTCCATGAGTCATGTAACCGTACTTCAGTATCGTAACGTCGCGTAGTATGGAATATATAGCACATGTTCCATTCGTCACACGGTAAAGCATATGTCCGGTCGTAGATCCAGATATCAGTTCAAAGCCTTGTGAGCATTTGACTGGTCGGAGACTTAGTTGGGAACCTTGTCCGACCAGATTGGGTACTATGTAACATCTGGAATTCTTACGGCCAGTGAAGTCGTTAGTCTTAGGTTTTACGACCATGAAGACGTATGGTCTCTATATACTAAATAATAAATAGAGGTTTTAATCCTCGTCAAGTGGATTTTCAGATATTTGCGTGGCACTTCTAATGCTCGTTTGCAGTTTAGAAATTCTAGAGATAAACTTGTTGGTTATGTTGATTCTGATTATGCTGGTGATTTGGACAAGATGAGGTCTCTCACAGGTTATGTTTTCACCATTGGTGGTTATGCTATTAGCTGGAAGGCAAGTTTGCAAACTACTGTAGTCTTATCTACCACTGAAACAGAATATATAGTTATTTCTGAAGCTTGTAAAGAAGCTATTTGGTTGAGAGGTTTGTATACTGAGCTTTGTGGAGATAGTTCTTGCACTACTATATTTTGTGATAGTCAGAGTGCTATATGCTTTACAAAGGATCAGATGTTCCATGAAAGAACAAAATACATTGATGTGAGATATCACTTTATTCGAGGTGTTATTGCTCAAGGTGATGTCAAAGTGTGCAAGATAAGTACTCATGATAATCTAGCTGATATGATGACAAAGCCAGTTCCTGTTATTAAGTTTGAGTTTTAGTCAAGTTTAGTTGGTATTACAGTTTAGTCCTAGAGACTAATTGGCGCACGGTGATTTTTATCTTATTGTAGAGATATTTTAGTGATTGATGATTTTCATTATGCTACAAAAGGAAATTCATCTCAAGGTGAAGATTGTTGATATTGTAATCCGAATTGTCTAATATGGATGAGTCTGAATCAGTTTCCATATTAGCGACACGTTTCCTACTTGGACTCTAAGTCCTTTACCCTTTTATATACCTCTTGTAAGCCGCACGATGAGAGTAGACGCCTCATTGTAATCTCTTGCGATTTGTAAACACTCCTCGTATAGTGATCATCGTCGATTGGCGCTCGTGATTTTTTCCCGCAAGAGTTTTCTGCGTAAAAATTCGTGTCTCTGTTTGCCCCTGTTTTTCTAACACGCAGGCCGGAGTGTGAGGGCGCCGAGCCGGACGCGGAGCGGGAGGGCGGTAGAGGTGGGAGGTCGTGGCGGTAGGGAGCCGGAGGTGGGAGAGAGGTGGAGCTAGGCGGGAGGAGGCGCATTTCGGCAGTGGCGGCAACGTTGCTAGGGGCAGCGTGGGGCTCGAAACAAGACAGTGCTGCGATAGAAAGAAGGATGGAGGCAAACCGACCTGAGCCGTCCATTGTCGATCTCACAGCTGAGCAAGCACGGCTGAAGCAGGCTGAACGACCGACCCATCAGGAGCGATGACCGAGTGGAGAACGCGGCACCGCCTGCCCACGAGGAGTCGCGACTGGGAAACCGGTTTTGCTAAGCTAGCCACGACGTCGATGAGCGAACGAGAAGCGCACAGGACGCGTGTGGCGGCATCTTACCGGAGGAGTAAACTTACGGAGCTCACCTGCCATTCTCTCCGGCTTTATTAGTAGGGAAGATAAAGAGGATTTTCTCCGAATCATGCCCCCACCAGTTTTGCCATTGTAGTCAAGCGTAAGAAAACGAATACCGCGAATCGGCGTAGTGAGCGTTGTGATGAATATTCTACTGGTAACTTCGTCTTGAAGTTGAACGAGGTCCTGAGAATAAGATAGGACGAAATCTTCTTATCAATACGATTCGGCTCTTGATTATGTGATGTGGGGATTATTATAAAGCGGTACTGGCCGGTGCTCTGTCCCACGTCCACGTGAAGCCTCCCACACGTGCGAGCGGGACAGGCACGGTTCGTGTAGACGTATCAATAGTAGACTACTGATATAACAAAGGGGAAAGGGATAAGATCGCCGCCAGCAAACAGTGTGTGTTAGCTGAAAGCGAACATATCTCCGTGAATCTAATCCTCTGTTCTCTGAGCAAATTAAAGAGAATTTGCAACAGCTGGTGCCAATTATTATATATGGATGAACAGTCGATTTAGATTCCTTTTCAAGAACTATATGTACTCGTTCATTGATCAAAGAAACAACCATGGATCAGAAAGGGGAAAGAAATGCTAGTTTCAAATGGAACGGCGGCATCGATCTAATAACACCAATCAATTTTCCAATATATACATGCACGATTGGCGGTGCCTAAACCGTTTACAAGGGATTCATAAACGACGGGTAGTGAAAAGGAAAGTAGATTCATAGGTGCACGCAGGAACAGCAGCAGCAGGTCAACGTCAACAAGAACAACAAGAAACGAAAAGATCATTCGTGCAACAACGAGGTCTAGATTCACTCGTAGATCCAAACATTTCCTACATGCCCAGTACATGCATGCGACCCCACGGGTTAATCAAGAGTTATTGAACACGATTAAGCTACATACCCAGGAACAAACACCTCGCCAATTTTTTACACCACCATTAATTCGTATGCACACCGTACGTACCCTGCACTGCACTGCACTGGGGGGCGCGCGCGCACACACTTCAGCAACCTAGCAACTACTAGAAGTACCTTAGCAGCTCAACACCAGCACAAATCAACCGTCTTGGGAATCGCTCAACTTACGCACCATGCATCAGTAAGAACCGTATCCCCCAGCATAGGAGCCACCGGCGTCCCCGCCACCTCCGTTGACGCCGTCGTCGTCGTCATCGCCGCCGCCGCCGCCAGGCCTTGTGGTGGTGGTGGGGGGGCTCTTCTTCGCGGCCGCGCCGGTCCAGTCTTTGATTATCCCTTTCATGACGTCGCCCCTCTTGGGGTACCGGTTCCCGTCGGGCTTCTTCCTCTGGCTGCCCCCCTGCCCATCCATGGTGGCACAACCGCTTACCACGAGCGCACACAGGAACGCAGGGCGACTGCGCGAGAGGCCGAGAGTGGCGTGTGTGTGCGAGTGGCCCGTGCAGCTACCAAGCTTGGCCCGGGCAGCTATCTTATAGAGGTAAATGGGATGTCTTTATTAGCACTAGTCTTTTGATTCGGCTAGTGGAAGTAGAAAATATTTCGCAACGAGCCCGACGACTAGTCGACGACGATAGCTTTGCACCAGGGTGTTGTTTGCTAGCACTCGTCGGCCCTCGCTTTCAAGGGGATCTGGGGATGGTTTAGCCTGATTGTAGTACAATGCAGGGGGCAATTCGTAAGTGTTGCTGTCAAGTTGCTGAACGCGCGTGAGCTAGCTCGGGCTGGCTCAGAGTCAGTGCCTCGGTGTCAGTGTGTGATCACTGGACAAACAGAGACAAGTGAATCGTGTCTCAGACTCGGCCGGCTCACATCGATCGCTCACTCGCTTCAACTGAGAGAGAGAGAGAGAGGGGTTCATCTTTGTCGTCGCTCGCGTGGCTGATACATACGGTCTTATGCGGACGTAGGGTAGCTTACGTCATATATATATATATATATATATATATATATATATATATATATATATATATATAGAAAATGGTTTGAGACTCGCAGGAGTATGTCTCGCCTCTCATATACCACTTAAATCGTATGATAATACATCTTTATCTATTTGAGTATACTCCAATGATGATTATAAGATACTCCAAAGTGAGTTCTATGAAAAAAATCATTAAAGTCCACCTTTTATAGCTAAATTTGTGTGTATACTTCTTTTATGTATGAAAAAAGGTATATAGCAAAAATAAAGGACTCCAATGAAAATTTTTCAATCAAATCGCATTGGAGTATCTTATAATTGGTATTTAAGTATACTGAAAATGATAAAGAAGTATAATATATTTATTTAAGTGGTATATTCAAAGCGGGAGTATGTACTCCCAGGAGTACGAAACGGGCGTCCTATATATATATATATATATATATATATATAGACACACACTAGTCCAATGCTTGTGTTTTGCTACAGATTTGAAAAATTATATCTCGTCAATCGTCGTTGTGCTCAGTTTACAATGCAAGTGATCCGCCGGTAACCCATTCTTGGAAAGATCGATGGAATTTTTGGGTTTCTTGCGCACCAGCTTGGGTGTGGAGGAGTGGAGAGGAGGCTATGGGTGGCCAACTGTACGCACAGGAGGACCCGAGAAATAATAAGATCCAACGGCTCACATCTAACGAAAAAAAAATAGATCTAACGGCTCACATCGCATGAGGGAGGATGAACCGCCACCAGTTCCTTCTTTTAACTAGTAGAGATACTCCCTCTGTTGTAAAGTTTGACCGTCAATAAACTTAAAACTATCTAAATTAGCAATATAAAAAATTATATAATTAAATTTGTTGCTAAAATACTTTTATAATTTTATTAATATGTCTTATTGTAAAATTATAAAAAGTGATTTACAAAGTCGTGTCTCGAAGACCCTAAAAAATCAAAAATGCCAAGTAAAAAAGAATGGAGGGAGTAGCACTTGTATAGTGTAGAGTAGAGTCGTCTCGAAGACCCTAAAAAATCAAAAATGCCAAGTAAAAAAGAATGGAGGGAGTAGCACTTGTATAGTGTAGAGTAGAGTCATATCAATGAGAGGATAGTGTTGTCCACGCTCTCTTCTCTTTTTCTCCTCCACCCCGTGCAAACTCCTCTATATCTCTACTCTCCCGTTGTGTGACCCTTCAACTTGCCGAGTGTAACATCCAAATTTTTAGGGCTTTTGAAAAAATTTGAAAATAAAATTAACCATTTTATTTTCTTAATAAAAGCTTAAACTTGGAAAAAAATTTAAAAAATAATTTAATATGGATTAATCAAACTTTAATTAATTAAAATTTGGTTTAATTGGGTTTTCTGATATTTAAAGTCAAAAATATTATTTTAAGCTTTTTCTGGGATTTTTTGGAATTTAAAAATGGTGTTCCTTTTTTCCCTAAAAATGAAAAAAATAATTTATTTACAAAACTAAAAGACAAATTAAAGTTATAAGTAATTTTATTAAGTTCCAGATAATTCCAAGAATTTATATGTATTTTTTCAGAATTTTTGAACTTTATTTACTATTTTCTAAAAATCTTTTTGATTGTTGTAATTTATGTAATTCGAAAATCATTTAAAAATCTTCTCTTTTGTTTGGGCCGAATCTCCCTCGGCCCATTCCTATTTCGCTCTCCTGGCACACCTCTCTAGCGTGATGCGCCCAGCACCGGCCCGCTCTCCCCTTCCACTCCCTCTCTCTTGCTGCGTTCGAGACCCATCGGTCAGCCACCGCGCGCCGCTGTTCTTCTTTCTTCCCCGATCCGTCACCAGCGCCCGGTTTTCTCCCTCCGCCGCCATTGCCGCTGACACTACTCCGTCCAATCACGTGAATCCTTGGTCGATTCTCCAAGCAACCGTGAGCGTTGACTTCCTTGCCTTCCGCCGACCCCGTTCTATCTGTTGGTTTCCAAGAATCCCGAGCGGAATCACTGGAACACGCAAAGGCCGACGTGACCTTCACCGCTCAATCTGCTCGCCCGATCATCCTCATCCGCTATAAATTGGAGCCCTGTGTGCCGCTCTCTCCCCTCTTTCATTTTCCCCGCTCCCCTCCCTCTATCTCGTGCTCAACTCGCCAAGCTTCAAGGTTTCGTGCCGCTGGCCGAAGCTTCCTCCGCCGCCGGCAAAGGCTCTCTGTCGACGTCGTCTTCACCTCAGCTTCGCAAGACCACGTTCTACCCTGTGCTCCTCCTTTCCTCGTCGGAGCTCCACCGGAACCCGTGCGCCGAATCCGACCATCGCCGCTGTCGCTCTTGCTCCTCGCCGCCGGCCATCCCTTCGCGTGTTGTAGCCAAAACCTCAAGACGTAGGATCTTTGCCGCTAGCCATCTCCCCGCCGTTTGCCAACGACCCTTGGGCCCCAAGCGCCACCGGCTCGGTGTCGACGTGGCGACGCCACCTTAGCGCCGGCTCAGCGCCACCTCCTCCCTCTTGCATGCGTGGCAGTCGCGTCAGCGTGTGCGTGGCGCCCTGTGCCATGTGCGCAAGCACCACTGTTCCCGTGCGCCCGGTCCACCGTGGACCGGCGCAAACCGGTGGACCCAGTCCATAGGATGTGGGACCCATCTGTCAGCGACTCGAATTCTTTTTCTTTTAAAAAATAATTTGGCCAAAATTTTTTTCCCATAGCTGACATTAGCTGACACAATAAAATGATTTTCCTTTGGAAAAATAATTCTGAAAATTTCAAAATTCCAAATTTTCTTCATTTTATGTGTTTTTCGAACTTCCGAGAGTCCGTTCTCCTTCATTCGAGCTTCGATTCAAGTGATTAAAATTTATATATTCATCTAAATTCAGTAGCTTTCATTTGGTTCTAGTTTGGTAATTTTTGAATTTTATTTGGAATTGTTTTATTTATTTAGCTCTTTTCGCATATATAGATTCGTTTCGGAAGAATTCTTGGCCCCATCTACCGAAACGTCTCAACTCTTCAACTAATGCAAGTCGTAGACCTTTGATCATATCGTACCCATTTTATAAAATTATGTTGTTTTATAGCAACATTCATAGCTAGTTTTATAATAACTGCTTTTAGAAATAGTTAAATACCCATTTGTCATTATGCCACCTTGGATAATTGCTATTGACATGTTCCCTTGAATGACATATATACTTGGACACCATAGGTTGGGTTAATTTTAGTTAGAAATATTTTAGTACCAACTTGGGTATCGTATATGCTTTAGCTACTCGATGGGATTCATGATCACATGCTTAAATGTTTAAACTTGACTTAATCAAAGATGGAATTGTGGCGCGGCCACTGTTATTAAAAGATGTTGTGTCATGGCAAGGGTTATCATTTGGTCGGGTTGAACCAAAAGTAATTTATACTCGGGCGAGTGATCGTGCAATAAAGGCGGTGCAGGAAGCACTTTGGGATGTGATTGCCTCACCTAAGTAGTCACTAAGGACTTAACTTTGTGCGCCATTGATCTGGGCCTTACCGTGCAATCACAAGTTCATTTATGAGGTAGATCTGGCCAACTAATTAGCAATATTTTGTTTTGGTTCTGTTTGGGTTGATAAATGGCACAAGAGGGGGCTGTGGTGACGAATCCTTAGCGAGCAGAACCAAGTCAAAACAGAGCTTTATAAAAGCTTTGTTGTAGTCTTCCCTTGATTCACATGTCTAAGGAAACGTGTGTTTTATCAAGATGATTATTTCTTGGGGGTCAGGTTGTACAACCTCTGCACAGTGTTAAAAACTTTTCGACTAGTCGTGTCCCGGTTGATGGACAGTGCCTGGTGATTTCACACGAGGGGTAGATTTTTATATTAAAAAAATTAGAATAGTTTGGTTGGAATGGTTGGAAAGTGAACAGGGTGTTCACTAGTTATTTCAAGGAACTCTATTACTTATGTATTAATCCTTTTGAACTATGCTTTACAATCTACTTATTGTATTTAATATCAATACTGCTTTCTGCAAATTAAACATAAAGTTATCCTTGTTCAAGCCTCGCATGAATACTATTTGCATATATTTTCCTACGACTTGCCGAGTATTTTATGTACTCACAGCTATACGTCATTTGTTGATCAGTCCCCGCAGAAAAACCTAGGAAAACAGAGTTCTACAAGGAGGAATATTTTAAAGATTATGCGAACTAGGTCGTGGCCTCCACTCAATTGCCTATGGGCATATCGAATGGCCTACACAAGTCATTTTGGTTTCCGCTGCAAGTTTATCTTTTGCTGTTAGGCCTTGCGTGGTAACCTCTATAAGACTTGACCATAAGGTCCTTTTGCTACTAAGTAATATTACTTTGTCTGCTTCATTAGTTTCTTTGTTGTATGGATATAATAACTGTTGGACTGAAACGGTGAATAGAGGGGGTGAATAGGAGCACGATACCTTTTTCACATTGATCGGATTCAACATATATAGCTTGTCCTTCGCTCTGAAGGAAGACACACATGCGATTCTTTCAATAAGCATAGTCGAGCCCATCGAAGATATGCGGCTTGGTGGAGTACTTCTCCATCGCCAAGTTCAGTGACCGGTTAAGATCAAGATTGAACTAACTGGGCTCTGATACCACTTGTTGGACTGAAACAGCGACTAGAGGGGGATGAATAGGAGCACGATATCTTTTTTATCTCTCAACACGTTTTTCACTCCAATAGCTATGAGAGCTATCAAGATCAACGTACAAGTATAGCGAAAGATTTGTATTGAATCCAATCGAAACCCCGAAATAAAATAACCAAAATCGTCAAAAACTCAATTCACAATGAGTTGGGCAGTCAGACCTCTCAGCATAGCTGTCTGACCTCTCCATGGGGTGGTCTGATCTCTCCAAGGAACGGTCTGACCTCCAGCCCGATGAACAGTAAAATCAGTCCGAACTCGAAATCATAAATTGGTCTAACTTTTAATCCACAACTCCAAACTTCACGAAACTTGAGACATACCTTCTGCGGGATGTCAGGAACCTATTCCAATCAAGGATCATGAAAATCATTGCAAAGTTCTGACATTTTTCGTTTAAGTGAAGGTTACTTCAAAACCAAGTTAAAACCAAAGTATGATCCAAAAATATGCTCGTGGGTAATAGATGATCATAGATGCATTCCCACATGTCACAACAAATAATATCCAGACCAGAAATCAAAGGAAAACCGAAGGATCAAAGAAAGCCCCAAAATCACAAAAGAGAGCAAGAACAAGAAGAGACTCATCTTGAGGAATTTTACTTGGATTGATTCGATATTGATGTTGGTTTACAGCCACTCTATCATGGAGGACAAAGGCTCAACACTTGAGTACACAATCAATCCAACTCTCTATAACCCTAACCTCTCTATTTTCCTCTCCTAAACACAAACAAGGGTTTCTTCAATACAATGGTTGGGAGGTGCACAACCAACATCGTCCTCTTTTTATAGTAGAGGCTAGCTTCTAGAAGGATATCTCTAATGGGCACCCGTTAAGCCCACACACGAACGAGTTTCACTCATGCACGCATTTCAAAGCGTCATCTTCATCTTCCCTTGACCTAAACTACTTCTCCTTGTGCTGTCTTGCGCCGTAGTTTAGCCAAAAGCCACCAAGACGGTATTTTGGTGAAGTTACCAAAATACCCCCTTCTCGATCATTCTCTAAAGACCGAGTCCAATCTTTATGAAGCAATCACATGCTTTGCCACGTGTAGGTTGATCAACGACTCTCTTCATGTCGGCAAATCTCTCTCATCTGGCTTCCACAAGAACCACCATGGCACTTGCACTGACCCCCACGCCATTTGATGCAACCCGTTGCACCAAACTTTCTGTTCGGTTATTCTCGTCCATTTTGTGCCATACTTTAGTCCATTGACTTCACCCGACATCCTCGATCGTTCTGAACCTCAGCTCTCCAAGCCTAGTCCCGATCAGCCTAGCTGTTCACCCTCGCTGGCCTCCAAACTTCCTGCACAACAATAGACAAAGAAATCGATTCCGGGAATAAGTTCTTTACAACTTGACCCACGTTAGTCAAACCATACATCATGCAACACATATGCACTGAAATCCATAAACTTGACCAAACTTACAATCATTGTCGCTGAGAAGGCGACGAATAAGTCAAAATTGATTAGACCGCCACCCATGGTCGGTCTGACCTCCCAGCAAAGAGTCTTAGCCAAATTTTCTCCCTGGAAATCCGAAACCTCTCTGAAAATTTCAAATGAATAGAACTTTTGACTTGAAGCTCCAGAAATTATGAGACCAAGTGTAGGAGAATCCCCTCTCTTGCGTACATCCTATATTTTTGGCTCGGCTCCAAACTCAAAACCACTTTTATGGTTGGTCAGACCGTCGCCCATTGGCCGGTCTGACCACCAGCCTCTTTCCCAAAACCCTGGCCGGTTTGACCGCCAGAGGTGGCCGGTCTGACCGCCACACAAGCCGGTCATACCGCCGTCCTGGCTGTTTTGACCGCCTACAGCCTGACAGAACTTGAACTTCGCCAAAAATGAGTGTTTCAACAAACCTTTAACGTCATTGCCAATTGTATCACCATCCAAAGATCGTGAGCATATCCCGTGATATCCACTATAACATCTATGTTATAACTGTGTGAGCTAGCTACTGATCTAGGACTAGTTCGAATACACAGAGGGTCTCGGGGTTGCATACCCGGGTCCCGACACCGAGCCACATCGCGCCGATACCCACCCGCTAGAAACCTCATCGTCGTTGTTGCCGAAACCCCATTGCGGCCGTTGCTGGAAACCTCGCATGCCCCGAAACCTTACAAGGTTTTCGGCAGTGGAGGCGGCGACTTCTAGCGGCATCGGTGGTGGGCGGAACTCTGGACCAGCGCAGCTTGGAGGCGGCATTGTGCGGCTCTAGGCTCCGGAGCAGAGAGTGTTCGAAATGTGGACAATAGTTTAATTCTAGATTTAATTATGAGGCAAAGATCACAAATAACTAGAGATACATAAATCGTTACTAGCAACAGACAACTCATTGCACTTCTAAACATACTCAACAATATGATTATAGTAGAAAACTGGTCGTACGACTAACTTACAGTCGTGCTTCGACCACACTAGTTCATGCTTTTGACCACACTGGTCTAAGATTTCGATCACCCTGGTCTAAGACTTCGACCACCCTAATCTAAGACTTCGGTCTAAGGCTTTGCATACTTTGAAATTTTAGGAATGAATGAGCCTTTACACATATGGGTCCAATTCCAACAGTCCCCCACCAATTCCAAGGCAAGCAGCAAAAAATAATGATTGAGATTATTGTGTTGAAGAGTTGTTGTTATACCAGTCTTTTAGTGTAAGTCTCATACAGGTTGTACTAGCACATAGAATAATAAGATTCATCCTCTCACAACTGATGAATGGACCATGCCTTGAATTCACAGTCTTTCGTGATTAGATTTCACTTGAAATATCAACTGATACTAGGTGTCAAAGAACAAATACTAAACGGAGTATTATTTGGTCATGCTCCCTTATCTGCTCATGAGTTTTCTAGAGAATGTCCTATTCTCGTGAACTGCGACCTCACTGTTTAGCTCAAGTAGGTGTATTCATTTTAGGTATCCTCTAGGATAATACATTTTTTCCTCATTGTATACTAGAATACATTAAGGCTTTTAGCCATCCTTCCATACAGTTGAGAGTACTTTGTCTATTTGGACACGGATACACATATTATTATAATGTACTTGTAATACCTCGGCCTACTCATAGCGTGGCCCATGTGGCTCATGAGGAGTTGTGTGATGGGATTAGTCCCTTATTGCTTGTCTCAAGTGAGTTATAGTAGTATATAATACCTGTTGGATCCAAACGTAGTACCTCCGGGTTAACCCTTTTACACAAAGCGAGAACGAAAGTGTAAGTGAGGTGTTATGTGTGCGCGGGTCCGGCCCACGGTGGGCTGGGTATTGAGTCGATTTTGGGTCAGGGTGTTACAGTACTCTCTTGTTCAAACATCAACTTATTTTTTCCATTTCCTATGTCACAGGATCTCCGATAAAAAAAGGCATGGGTTAATGTTAAGTTGTAACTCCAATGGGCCTTATTCGCATGTCCATAGACGCAACGGAAATCACCTTCCGTGCTAGCCCCTTTGTGAAAGGGTCTGTCATATTTTTCTCAGTGTGAATATAATTCATAGTAATCACTCCGGAGTTTCTGACAGATTTAAGCCCATGCTTCACATGTCTGCAGGATTTTACGTTATCCTTAGTACTTGTAACCTTAATCAACACTGTTTGATTATCACTGTATGTTAGGATTGTCGGTATTGGTTTCTCAACCAGTGGTAAGTCCAACAGAAGCTCTCTAAGCCATTCAACCTGAACAGCAGTTGTGTCTAGTACTACAAGTTCTGCTTCCATGGTTGACCTCGTCAATATGGTCTGTTTACACGACATCTATGAAACTGCAGTACCTGCAAGGGTAAACACATACTCACTTGTAGCTTTGATCTCATCTGCATCAGAGAAGCAATTTAAATCACTATATCCTTCTAATACAGATGGAGAGGTTGTGCCCTCAAGTAGCGCAACACTCTCTCAAGTGTCTTCCAGTGATTATCTCCTGGTTAGAAGTAAACCGATTTAATTTGCTCACAGCAAATGACATGTCTTGTCTTGTGGCACCAGATAGATACATAAAGGACCTAATAATTTATGAATATCTCAATTGTTCTTTTCCTAATCTTTATTTTTTTTTCAAAGATTAACACTAGCATCATAAGGATTTGGGGGAAATCTTGTCGTTATCAAAACTAAATCGGCTCAAGATTTTCTGAGCATAACGGGATTGGTTCAAAGTAATCTCATCCTCATTTTTGATCAATTTAATATTCAGAATAACATCTGCCTCTCCTAGGTCTTTCATATAAAAGCATCTAGATAAGAAAGATTTGACCTCGTTAATAACAGCCGTGTTTGTCTCAAATATAAGTATGTCATCGACATACAAACACAAAATCACTCCTTAATCCACACCATAACGATAATACATACACTTATCTGCCTCATTCACAGAAAAACCAACATAAGTTAAAGTTTTATCAAACTTCTCGTGCCATTGTTTAGGTGATTGCTTTAAGCCATACAAAGATTTGATTAATTTGCATACCTTATTTTCCTATCCAGAAATCACAAAACCATCTGGTTGCTCCATATAGATTTCTTCCTCTAACTCTCCATTGAGTAATGCTATCTTCACATGCATTTGATGATTGTGTAGACTATGGGAAGAAGCCAATGCAATGAGTACTCGAATGGTGGCCAATTTGGCAACAGGAGAGTAAGTATCAAAATAATACCCACCTTCTTTCTGGGTATAACCCTTAACCACAAGTCTTGCCTTGTACTTATCAATAGTACCGTCAGGCCTCATTTTCTTTTTAAAGATCCACTTGCATCCAACATATTTGCACCCGATAGGACGATCAGTGATCTCCTATGTCCTGTTAGCCATGATAGAATCCATATCGCTATGGACTGACTCTTTCCAATACTCAGCATCAGGTAATGCATAAGCCTCTGAAAGAGTGTTTGACACATCATCCATGAGATATATAATAAAGTCTTCGCCAAACGTTTTTTCAACTCTTTGTCGCTTGCTCCTGCGAGGAGGCTCTTCGACTAAATTGTTATATTTCTCGGGAATATCACAAACTAGTGGTATATCACTCATTGGTTCAGAGATGGTGGTAGGTTCAAAATTACTATTATTCATAGTTTGATTATCCTCAGTTAGAGAAGTACTGTCTGTAGTTCTCATTGGATAAATATCCTAAAAAATGAAGCATCTCTGGACTCCATTATTGTGTTAACAATAATCTCGAGAGTTTCTGATTTTACTACTAAAAATTTATAGGCCGTGTTGTTATGAGTATATCTCAGTAAGACACAATCGACTGTTTTAGGTCCAAGCTTTCCCTTTTTTGCAATGGTCTATTGACTTTTGCTGAACAACCTCAAGTTCGTCGAAAATTAACATTGGGTTTTCTCCCCTTTCATCCCTCATATAGAGTAATATCACACCTTTTAGTGATTACTCTGTTTAGAACGAAAGTTGTTGTCAGAATAGCTTCCCCCTACCATATCTTAGGCATACCGGCACTCTCCAATATGGCATTCACCAAGACTGTTAGTGTCCAGTTTTTTCCTCTTAGCTACCCGTTTGATTTGGGTGAGTATAGTGGTGTAACTTCATGGACTATTCCATGTTCAGAATAGAATTAAGAGAATTCATTAGAGATATATTCTTCTCCACGATCAGACCCGAGTCTTTTTATTTTTTTTCTAGTTAGTTCTCAACCTCGGCCATATAAATTTTAAAGTAATTTAAAACTTCATCTTTTGTTTTCAATAGATACACATAACAATATCGAGATGCATCATCAACAAGACTATGAAAATATCTCTTGTCTCCTTTGGTCAATAATCCATTCATCTCACACAAAAGTCAGAATGGACAAGATCCAAAGGTGTCAAGTTATATTACTTGTGTAACCCCTTAAAGGGGTTTTGAGGTTGTTTTACTTGCACACAAGTTCGACACTTTGACCCTTTGACAATTTTACATTTTGGAATTAAATCTAATCTGAACATTCGAGCAATACTACCAAAACCAATATGATAAATTGTTGGAAATATGCCCTAGAGGCAATTATAGAGATGATGATTTCATTATATTCATGATTTTGATAATATGTTATCGTGTTCCTTGAATGAATTATTTGTTATAGATCAATAAGTATGTGACTTGTTGGTGGAACTCTTTAACTTATATGATGTCATTCTAAAAGTATCTCTGGTCGGAGGTCACTGATCGGAACACCAGCGACTCTATGACTAGCACATGTATTGATTGATGACCCTATTTCACCGGTCATAGATATAGGGATATCGAATCAATAATGTGAGCTCATGTTAGAGAACATAGGGCTGGATAGACCCATCATTAAGACACTATTGAGATTGTTATAAATCTTTGTGTTATTAGTTGGTCTCAAGTAATGATGATGTATAATCCTTAGACCTGAGATCAGCATGGTTCCCTACATGTGTAATAGCACTCTTAGGGGTTCCAAACGCTACTTGTAACTGGGTAGTTATAAAGGTAGCTTTCGGGTATACTATGAAACATGCGGAGAGATGTGACTGGTCAAGATGGGATTTGCCCCCCTATCATAACAGGAGAGATGTCTCTGGGCCCCTCGTGGTGATCGGACAAAGAAAGTGCATGGTCATGCCACTAGTAGTCGAAGTGTCGACCACATAAAGTTATCCGACACTCGATCGAGAAAGTATTGAACAGTCCATGGATGACACATCATCTCACCTGGAGTTCAACCTAGACATCGTGAAGCAAAGGGAGAATGTATGAGTAGGTCGCTTAGTTCGATCAGTTACGGACTATTCGTATGGAGATACGAGTTGGTCGTAGATTGATCAAACGTAATCACAAAATGGTAAGGACCTGGTCGTAAGGAGTTACGAACTGGTCCGGACCAAATACGATCTGATCGTATGGAGATAAGAACTGATCGTAAGTGATGAGGACCTGATCATAGATCATATTACATCAAGGTTTGTCCGATATTTTCTATGTGTATTTGGGAATCGTTATGTACTGCTACGTACCGCTAACGACTGGTGGTCGGAAAAGAGTTTCCGAGTTATAACCGATTACACATGAATCTGTAGGGTCGCACACTTAAAGGGCTAGAATTTAATTTAGATTGTGATCCGAATTCATATAGGCAACGAGTTTCTAATGGGCCTCAAGCTCGAGACCCATCATGGATGCCTATATAAGGAGGGCGGTGGGGGTGGGGATGAGGATGATCTTTGGAAGAACTCCCTAAACCCTAATAGCCACGCCTTCTCAGCCACACTGCCGGTGCTAGCACTCCAGCGCGTGGTGATCCTGCCCCGTACGTGTGGATATCTCGGAGGTGTTGTTGCGAAGCATCAGCACTAGGATGATCCGCAAATCGTGACGGTCACCGGAGTCAAAGGAGCAGACGCGCAGCGAGTACGACCAATCGAAGGAGGAGATGCGTCGTGAGTACGACTACAACTGCATCAACTCGCTACAATGACTCTACTTCCGCTACGAGTCGACGCGTCTAGCGGTAATCTCGTGATCTACTACTAGCGGTGGTTCCTTGGTTGCGCGGTAAAATTTTTGTTTGTGCTATCGTAGCATTGCCGCGATCCCTTCACAAATAACAAGAATGTCATATATTGACCTCATACTTATTCAAAACAGTTGCAACATTCAGATTATACTCTAAAGTACTCATGTGGCATAAGCCTCCGCTCTCATCTTTTCTCTATGATGTTTGCATTTATCTAATTGTTTTGACTGGAAGTGCTTGTGCGCCTTTTGCTCTTGCCTTTTCTTTCACATCTAGGGTAGCAATGAGATCCTCAATAGATATCTCTTTCCTATTGTACTTTAAGCCAGTGGCAAATCCCCCCATGAAGTAAGAAGTTTGGCAACAATGTGATCTACAACCAGGTTCTTGTCACTAACGACCAGCTCGTATCTCTATACGACCGGTTCATATATAGTCTCGACCAGTTCGTAACTCCTTACGACCAGGTTTCAAACACTTAGTGATTATGTTCGATCAGTCTACGACCAGCTCGTATCTCTATACGACCAGTTCATATATAGTCTCGACCAGTCCGTAACTCCTTATGACCAGGTTTCGACCACTTAGTGATTTTGTTCAACCAATCTATGACAAGCTTATATTTTCATACGACTAGTCCGTATCTGATCGAACTAAACGACCTCCCAGATGCGCAATCTCTCCGATCAGTAGCTGAACCTCATGAGCCTATGCAACTATCGACTTCGCATCATCCATGTTGTAGTCGAAGAATTGCCCGCACATATAGAGCCAACGATCAGCCTTAGCTTTAGCATATTTGTGCTCAAGTGCATCCCACAACTCTGTGGCGGACTTGAAGTCCATGTACACATCATGGAGCTGGTCGGCTAGTATGGTCAGTATGTATCCAAGGGCGGTGTTGTTATTTGTGTTGAACTTCATGGTCCGTTCAATCGTAAATAGATAC
Organism: Hsuehochloa calcarea; assembly: GCA_036346395.1. Lineage (NCBI taxonomy): Eukaryota > Viridiplantae > Streptophyta > Magnoliopsida > Poales > Poaceae > Hsuehochloa > Hsuehochloa calcarea. Next base: position 53,485,330 of record CM070598.1, read on the forward strand.
TGTGGTCGGATCACCCACCACAGCCCTAAAGACATGAGCCAAAACTTAACCCTTGTCTGCCATTTACGAAAGCTCTGACCAAAAAACCTCTCAGGTTTCATAGCATCAGAAGCACCAGGCATTGTTGAATCATAACAATATCCACAATAAAATTTCTGGATTGTTGAAAATGTGGACAATAGTTTAATTTTAGATTTGATTATGAGGCAAAGGTCACAAATAACTAGAGATACATAAATCGATACTAACAGCAGGCTACTCATTGCACTTCTAAACATACTCAACAATATGATTATACCAGAAAAACTGGTTGTACGACTAACTTACAGTCGTGCTTGATGAAGAACAGATAGCAGCACAGACTCGAAGAAGTGGTCGAAGCAGTGAAGATCGTAGATAATACAGTGCAGCGAGTGGTCATGCAGGTACGCTGCCCAGAAATCTTATTGTTGTCCCGTGCAGGTGAACTATACGATAATGATTCAGAGATACCCGCTCACCCTCTTTTCCAGTGCATATCGAAGAGAAGAGGCGACTTGATTCAAACAGCACAAAACTCCAGCCCAAAAGAATAGGGAGAAAAAAAATGGTTTTTGAATGGTTAACTCTTTTTAGATGTCTACGTATCCTATTTATGACCGAGACAAATGAGGGAGAGCGCGCGCATGAGATTATGCATGACGTTGCACGCGCACATAGAATCGCTGCATTCGAGAAAATATATGCGATTTGTACTTTCTGCAAGTAGTAAGACTGAAATCTACGATATCTAGGCATCTCAGACCTGAAACTAGAATTACTCCATACAATATTGTACTGCAGAACACAACGACTTTAGTCTCTAATTAAACAGAGGTCAAAATTCAAAAACAGAGGAGAGCAAAACCAATGAGATGCATTAATGATCGGTCAGCCTCGTCCATCGGAGCCATCTATTGACAGTGCCCCAATCCAGTGGTGGCTCTTGACAATTTTCAAGGAATTACTCCCACTACCGACCATTTCTTGCTCGCTGGTACTATTTCTTCGTCCACGCGGGTTGGTTGGACGCCCGCGCGTGGCCTCGAACGACGTCTTTTGTCCCCCATTGCGTCGGCGGTAGTGGGGTCGAACTTGACGAGGGGATCTCGCGCCGGCCTGCCCAGGCGGATCTTATCCACAAAAATACGTGCTTATCCACAAAAATATTAGTGCGTCTTGGGGGGCAACTACGATGTGCTTCGGTTGGACGGCGAAGATGACACTGGCATTTGGGCTTAGTTCAGTGGGGAGAAAAGGAGAGAATCCTTCCTAAATCGTACGGTGAACGAACCATTAACTGCAGAAGCAAGCTGGCAAGGACGGCTGGACCAAGGGCAAAGGCAAAGCACACAGAGCGAACCAAGATGCTGACACGTCATCGATCAGTTCTGTATGCGTCTCGGTCAAGAAAACCAGTCCAGTGTGGCGTGGACGACCACGAAGACGATGGATTCAGGAATGCTTGTTCACGGGGTGGCTTTCTTGGCTCCGAAGGCGCCGAGTCAGTCAGGGCCCCCCAAAAGGACTAAGTAGCAGTGGCGGGCCCACCTTTGGATTGCGACACCGACGCGAGCGATCTAGCTGGCTACCAGGGGAGGAAGGAAACATGGGTAGGATCATGGTCGGAGGTATTGTTCAGTGTATCCGACCGTAATGCCATTCTTTGCTTTTGCATCTGGTCGCATGCGAATAAACTTTTGAGTGAACGAGCAGTGAAATGAATGACGGTAAAAAAATATATCAGAAACCTCGATCCCATGTTTTGAGATCGAAACCTCAAGCTTTGGCTCCACATCAGGGGATGATGTTAATCTCTATTACACTGAAACTTGAATTTTTAAAATTTGAATTTGAAACCGACAGTTTCAACGTATTTCAAATATGGAACTTCAAGTTTCTAATCCAAAGTTTCAAGTTTCAACGAGTTTCGATTGAAGTTTCAAAATATGATATTTGAGTATCAAATTTGAAACTTCAAGTTTAAACAAGTTTCAAACTTAAACTTAACATTTTGGTGAGTCTCGAGTTCGAAATTTGAAGTTTCGATTGAAGATTCAAAATATGATTTCTGATTTTCAAAATTGAAACTTCAAGTTTCAATGAGATTCAAATGAGTTTCAAACCCTAAAACTTTAAGTTTCAACGAGTTTCAAATTTGAAACTTGAAATTTTAAAAGGTTTCAAATCCCAAAACTATTAAGTTCCATGAAGTTTTTGCAAGTTTCAGGCGTGTTTCAAAAAGTTTCACCAAATTAAAAAGGCCACCTTTTCATACAAATTTTCAGCAAAATTTGACAAAAACAGACAACAAAATCGAAACAAACTTAAAACATCTCTCTCCCTTCTAGCTCCCACCTCTTTCTTCACCGCTGGCTCTTCCCTGGTTCCGGCCCAACAACTCTTCTCCTACCCTAGCCTAACACCACTGCCACCATCGAGTCGATTGCTGCTGCCCAAGCTCCGCCCCTGAGTTCAGCACTCCGCCGTTGGATCCCAAGGTCCCGAGGCCGCGTCGTGGCCGAATCCGGTGGGGATGGGGATCGCCAGTGTTGGAGCAATGGGGAGATACGATAGTAAGGATGGGGATTGCCGGGGATGTCGGGTCGCTACTATGTTCGATCGTCGTGCCCCACGTGTTGGATCTAATCGTCATGCCCACGTGTCAGCCTGCATGCCATTGCCCGGGAAGGGGTCGCCTGAGAGGAGGGCTCACATGCCACATCCCCACGTGCTCGCCTTCGTTGTCATGCTCGTATGCTGGAAATCTAATAGGAGACGACACACAGAGTGAGAGAAGTGGTGTGTGCAAGTGAGGATCTAGTTGGGGCTAGGAGGAGGGAGTGCTTTAGGATGCGTGCGACGACACCTAGATGAACAGACATTTGCTATACCGTTGTTTTGGAATGGAATGCTATAGTGTTTTGCTGTATTTCTGAATGAAAAATAGGGATGTATTGTCCCGGTCCGAAAGGAAACCTCAAGTCTTATTATTACTGCAAGATTCCTCGGATACTCTAGTTGCACAATTGCATTGTGCGCTCGAATTTCTGATAGATTCCAACTAAATCTGAGCTAGTACTTATTTTCTAGGGGCAATAGTCGCGTCAGTTTCGTTCAAAATATTAGGTCGCGTCAGATGTGCTATCAGTTGTGCACGCACGCAAAAATGGGCGCAAACAACACGGAGAAAAGAAGCTCACGAATAGACGCACAGCGCGATAAACAAAATGCTAAAATATGGTGGGTACATCTGGGTACCCTTGTCTAGGGGTGAAAACTGGGCATGATAATTCCTGCCTAATTGGATGTCGTATTCGAAAACAATTCACTCAAGTGTTATTTTTAGTCCCGATCAACATCCTATATTATCCGTATTCGTATATGAAGAATTTCATGCAATATAGATCATAATATAAGAAAAGCAATATCCGACCCGTATCTGTATTTTATAGGATATCCAAAAGATATTCGATAAATAAAAAATAGATTCTGATAAATATCAATATTTTATAATATCATCTATGGTTTTCTAGTCATTTACTAATATATAATATGAATTTGCATTTGATTATGTTTATGTTGTTTAGTATGATAAATAATTCTCTAATAGTTAATATAATTTGACACTTTCGTTACTGAAGTTATATCATTTCTTCATGTGTACACTATCAGTCAAGTTATCTGCATCGATTTAAATCCGATCCGCATTCGTCCCATACCTGTATCCCGAAAAAATTCATATCTGTACCTAGGGTATCAGTATCTGACTCCGAATCCAAAGTAAAAATATAAGAAAAACAATATCCGCTCGTATCCAACCAGTTTTCACCTCTATCATCGCACTGTTTCCCATTAAATTAATGTAAAGAAAATAGAACATGACGCGTGATGGGATGGGTCATGCTTGTTTTAAATACTTAGGATGTGTTTAGGATGGAATTGAATGGGATGTAATGGTCTTGTACCATGTAGTTTTATTGTTTTTTTGTGTGTTTGGTTTGTAGGATGGAGTTGAATATGATGGAATGGTCTTGCACCATGTGGTTATATTATTTTTTGTGAATGAAATAGTTCAGCATTTAGATAGAATATTCTACAAATTGGTATCTCATCATTTATGATGAGATGGTTCCATTCAAACAATTAAATACATAATGACGTTTTTTTTAAACCAACTCATACATGTACCAATTAGTACAAACAACCGAACACAGTTAATCTCTCTACTTTTTACTGTCTCTAAAGTTAAACTTTGACTCTTAATTTTATATTAATATGTTTATAAAATATTATGAGAGTACAGTATTATAAAATTATTTGTTACGATAAATCTAACAATACCATTTTTATACAAACAATCTAAATATTTAGGGAAAAAACCTTGGCGAAGATTATCGAGTTTGACGGAACAAAGTTTATTCCGGAACGGAGGGACTGGTTAACACTTCCCTTCTAGGGCCGCCTTAGCAATGATCTCCTACTTCTAGCTAATGATCAACGTGTTGCATAGTGAGGGGGTCCGGATCCCCTGGACTTACAAAGTTAACTCCGTCTAGTGGAGTTGCCAATCTCAGCTGTTCCTTCCGTCTTGTGGCTCAGATTATGCCACATGACTTCCGCTAAGCTAGAAATGGATGGGGTTGTAGTGGTACGCACAGGCCGCCGACGACAACGGTGGCGGAGACGGTGCCACCCTGGCAGCCGTGGTACATGACGAGGCGGTTGCCGTACCAGACGTTGAATGCCCAGATGGCGAAGGTGATGTCGTTGCCGCCGATGGCGACGCCCTTGATGAGCACCTGCTTGAGCCCGAGCCACGCTGATTCCTCAAGCGCCGCCGAGAACTGCACCATGGTGCTCCTCTCCGCCACGAACGAGTACACGGTGCGCACCGACGACACAGCCTGCTCGGCGACGGCGCCCGGGCGCTTGTACTGCTCCTGGATCCGGCGCGCGAGGCCGATGAGTATGAGGCCGTACACGAACCCCGCGATGATGAGCAGCTAGCAGCACGGACGGCAACGCCACCAGCGTGAGCTGCTACAGCAGCGCAAACCCCACGGCGTAGCTGCTGGCGTTCATGACCAAGTTTGGCACCTTCTTACTGAGTACGTCCTGCGCGATGAGGCTGTCGTTGGAGACGCTGGTGATCACCTCCGCCGTTTAGCCCATCTTGAGGTTGAAGTACTCCACGTCCTGCCGGCCGGGGCACCGCCCGCAGGTACCGCGCAAGCATCCGCGACGCCTGCCGCTCCGCCGTCCGAGCCCAACAATACCTCTCTGCGCACACGCATGTCAGACGCGTACACACAGATGCTGCAACAACGCACAACATTGGAATGCATATGCTCACATAGGAACACCATGACCAGGAGCCGCACGCCAAGAAGACGGGCCTTATCCAAATGTGCTTCTCAGGTCATTATCTAAGACATAGGAGGGAAAGAACGGCTGAGATTGGCAAACTCCACCAGATGGAGTTAACTTTGTAACACCAGAGGATACGGACGCACAGTGAGGTCAGTGCAAAAGCGCTTCACGCCACGAAAAGCCACATCTTTTCAGTCGCCGATTTTTTCTGCTCCTATCTGTGGACGGGGTCGGCCAGTGGGGCAACAAAAGCGCACCAATTTCTTGGTCTCGTTAGCAAAATTGTCGATGATGCAATGCCGGACTGGGCCCAAGCACCACCACATACAGCTTGCAGGAGAAGACTTTGCTTTGAAGCACCTCGACTTTAGCAGCATGCAAGCTGCCACGCTGGCACTGTACAATATGAGATTCGGAGGTGTCGTTGCCTTATCGGGGAGGCAGGAGCTGATTGTGCGTTCACAAACAAATCAGCGCCAATCAAAATATGGCAAGATTTGACTCCAGCAGAACCGACGAAGAAGCACAAGTGCACAACGATAGTTTTCCAGATGCACTAAAACACTGGAGGGCGAAAAACACGGCCAATGTAGAACTCCATACAACTAAGAAACAGAGAGCTTGTTCAATCGATGTACTCTGCAACCGAGAAGCAGAAAGCTTATTCAAGTGAAGAAACCGGAGTACACACCAACACTAGTTACTGCTGCATTACAGGCCAGGAATTCATCATCAGTTCACCACCCAATGGCAATGCTCAACATGTAACCACCAAACTGACACTAAAAGTACTCAGTACTCAGTACTCAGTTAAAAAAGACTACGGACTCCAGCTGCCGGCTGCCGCCGGAATTTACAGGCTCCACATGTTCACCAAAAGTTTCGGAATTCAGACAGAACTCCACACAATCAGCGAAAATTTGGTTATTCCACGCGTACACCCCTTTCGCGTTCTAAGAGAGCAGCTTCCGGTTCAAGAACCGGACCTGCAGCAGTTTCCATTATTGGGATCGGAGCGATCCCAATTCTTGATTCTCCAGATCTTGTTCTTCAACACCTGGGGACTGGATCAACCACCGGGGACGACGCGGCGGCCGCCGCCGCCTTCTTTGGCCTTGCCTTCCTTCCGCTCGGCCGCCTTGGGGACGAGGCACCGGAACAGGCTCGCGAATATGCCCGCCTTGATCTGCCCGCGCCATGGCAATGGCCGCCTCGCGTCGTGATCGCGCTCCATCGGTGGCGCGGCTGCTGGTGGTGGCAGATTCTTGCTCGGGAAGCTAGACAGGGGCCGCCGGATAAATGTGGAGGATGGAGAGGAGGCAGAGACAAGTGTGTGCTGCTGCCGCGTTTGTGCTTGTGTTGTGAATTGTGAGTAGAGTGAGTGACAGGAGGGACACAGGCTTGCACTTTTATAAGCAAATGTGCGGCACTGTGGGGAGATATTGGGAAGAGTAGGACGCAAGCTTCCTTGGGGGGCAAACAGCTACCCCTTCAAAGTTTGAACACTTCTCGAATCTTTTGGGTTTGTGCCTTTCAAAGATCAGTCTCTGAGTCAATTTCAACTTTGTGTCTGCAAGAATCTTTCAGATTTGAGTGACAGACGTCATATGGCAAGCTTTCTAGATACACTACCTTCAAAATGAAAATCAAAACATACTAATTAACCTGGCATAATTAATTAACCACTGTAATTACTCACAAGCAAGCAAGTCTAATTTAGAAGAAAATAATAATAATGACCATCCAATCTGTTTTTTTGGGTTGGGTTGTTGCAGAAACAAACTGAAAAACGCTGGATTGTGGCTCTAAGCCTCTAACTGACCAGGTTCTGGGGCTCAACATTCCAGCTCGAGTGAAATAGAAAAGTATGCCCTTGTCTACTCATCTTATTTGCCAACGGCAGGAGTATATAATATAAAGCATTAATCTATCCATGCCCATGGGGGAATGGGCTCCAGTCACGAGCAGACGAAGAAATACGAGATTCTTTGATATCAGAGTTTTCAGAATCAGTATTAAAGTTATGTAGGTCTGCTTCTCCGTTAGCTATGGATATTGCAGTTGTCCAAACACGAAGGCATAAAATAAGCAAATCTGCAGGTAAAGCTACAATAATGCACAACCAGCGAATTAAAATACAAGCAGCAAATGGAGCAGAGATGTTGCCAGATAATTATTTAGACGTCCAGGACTCCAGGGAGCAGTTGACTTTGAAATCCACACTGAACTTGTCACCAATCTATTCCGTTCACACTGGGGAAAAGTCTTCGCTCTCGAGAAGGACAAATTTTCTGTTCATAAGTGTCTGGAATCAACGGCAAATGCAAGGGTAACAAAAGTAATAGATAAAAGGAGCTGATAAAAACATTTTTTACAGTAATCTTCATAACTTACTCTTAAGTTATGCACTGTTTTTTGTTGAAATGTAAGCGACCTGTCTTAATCTTTTCTGAATGTTCATTACAGCTACACAAAACCCATTCTAGAACTCCTGAACGATCTATTAATTGTCTTAAAGGATGCTAAATTTACCTGTTTAGACTTTTCAGCGCCAAAGTGATTTCTTTTCAGTAGACCAACACTGCCACAAGGCAGCAAGGATGAAAAATCCTATTGTAGGGAAAGATGAAAAAGCCTTTGTTTGACTTGATCCAAGATGCTGAATATGAAGAAGTAACAACCAAGTCTTCAAGACAACATGTGATGGCCCCGATCATGTTTATTTATAATTGCATTTCATCTAAGCAGTTAACTACAAGATGTCGACACACTACATTCTAATGCCTCCAATATAAGCTACAAAGGCTAATTAATTAGGGGGAAAGGAAATAACGTTAGTTAAATTCAAAGATAAAAAACCCGGTACCGGAGGAAATCCCGGTCGGCGGCCGGTAACGGTAACCAGCCGGTTACCGGAGAAACCTTGAAGAATTTTGAAAACTGAATTTTGAATTTAGATTTGGACAATCGGTTACCACCCAAAAACCGAAATAATGCAAATATTAATTAGAAAATATTTAATGAAGTGCATATTAAGCGCATACAATACGTAATCTAGCACAAAAAGGCCTAAACCAACCTAGGAAGTGCATTATGACGTCAAAAATTCAAATCTGAATTATTATGGCTGACACTGTTCATCCCAATCCCCACCGAGATTTTCGGTAACCGGCGGTTACCGGCCGAGATTTTGATCCCTGGTTAGATTGCTTTACATCTAAGAAAGATTCCTGTTTATCTAGGGCTTACTATTATATCAAGCTAATGAACTGTCTTTTTTTTCACTTGAATTTGGCTGTGACGAAAAACGTGCTTCTCATGGGCTCCGTCAGGTTATAGTAGATGCTTTGCACATGTCCACTTGCTCAAGTAACACCAACACTACAAACTACCCATCACCGATTAATACAACTAGCATTAGATTATCACACCTGCAGTTACCGAGTGTCAGAAAAGGAATTCTTATTCTAACACTTTCTCAAATGCAAAACATATGCAATAATATTATATTTAGAAAAGGGTCGATACTAAAATAGAATAAATCCAAAGTCCGAGTCTTGATAATATCGTCGTAGCGTGCAGCTCTTAGAAAATATATCGAGTATCAAATGATCTCCTCTCATCTGAGGTCGTGTGATAGCCCATAAAGCACAAGATACAGGGGCTGAGAAAGTAGAGCCAGGCGGGAGCAAAGTCGACCGCGGTGTCACGACAAATAAGATGGTGAAACCGATATGAATAGAGAGAGCTGTTAAATCAAGTCATAGAGGAATGAATAGAAGCATGGCTGCACAGATCGAAGTCTAAGATGGCGGCGGCGCAGTGCACAAGAAGCGCAAGGGATGCACGGTGCGGAAGAAGCGGCGGCATCATAATAACTTCTACAATCCGCAACAGCTCGGATAAAAGAGCGGCGGTTGCTATCATGCGAAAGTGATGAGTGAGCTAGGAAGCAATTGGCTGACTGACAAGGACTTTGTGGACTCGCATGACTTAGATGAAACTCAAAGATAGAGTGTTATGGATTTGAATGGACTCAAAGGGGGAAAAAAGACTCAAAGAAGCAGCAGATACTAGCAACACCAGCCTTTTTTTACTCTCTCTCTCTCGTTTATCAATCTCCATCGACTCCCCCCTCTCTCTCAAAGGAGCGCCTCCAACCTGATCTCGTTAAACCATATCAACTCCCATCTCTTCCTCTCTCTCTCCACCGAAGGCTCCGACGTGTCGAGGCGGCGTCAAACCTGAGCAGCAGCGCTAAGGAGGGGGGGGGGGCGATCGAAGCAGAGGTGGGAGGCGGCACATAGTAGAGGACGTCATGGCAGCCTTCGCAAGGGAGCCGAGGCAGCGGCGGCCAAATCCAGGGCGGATTTGGACGTCGGCGGTGGTCCAATAAGACGACGGGCAGGGTACTATAAAAAACTCACATCAGAAGAAGTGTCATGGATACTGATTGTTAGATACTGATCAACATATTATTCTACCAAACCCCGATATTTCTTGGTTATAAAGGAAGAATAAACAGGACCAATTGGTACGCAAGTGAAGGAAACCACTAAAAAGAAAGGGATGCTCTATTATGATCTACTTGAATGCAATATATTGAAGCAATACAGAGACATGCTATAGTTGGCATAGTACAAACAAAATATACAGTACAGAATTCCAAGTGGAATCTTTGGCTTACAGCTCACCTACTATCTGTCACTTCCGCGGTTACTTGGCAGGGACAACCAGTGTATAGATTAGCAATGTCAAGACGATGATAATCGCTCCTACCAAGGTAAATGTTGGACTTGTCCACAACATCAAGTTAGACCTCTCAGTTCTTTTGATTGGATCAACCTCTTCCGACAATGGGTACTCACTGCGCCGTGGGTTCCAGCTCACATACTTGTTTGGTGAGAACTCTGAAAATAGTGTCTTCTTCCCTCTCTTCTTAAACGTAGACCAAGCCTTGTCCCAGTCAGTGGATGATGTGTCACCTGATAAGTAAGACAGGGAAAAGGTTAATTAAGGTAAAGATCCAGCTAAGCACGGGTGTACCTACACTAATATCTGATTGTTCAGGAAAGTTCGTTTTTCAAGTTGCTTTGGAGGTCTGCTTGTATTTTGAAACGTAAGGGGTTCTGTTGGATACTTAAGAGAGACCGAATGAACACTACGGCCATACTTCGACAGACTATTCTTGCTCTTTATGTCATTCTGGAACAGAGGAATCACCTATTCTCTTCTTTCAATGACCCTTCAGCCAAACAAGTTGGACTAGTATAATAGTACTGGAGTTCATTGGGATAATTAATTTACTCGAATTTCGTCGCTCCAATTGTACCAAATGTTTCATTGAAAGTTTATATTCTGGGACGCTGGACATTTGGTCATCGTGTAATTGACTATTTTTTGACGATGCGTATGCATTGCTATAGGATTGGTGCTGGAAAATTTCCCAAAATATTGGCCTTCTTTATAGAGCAAAGGGGAAGAAAATTTTTGCTTAACAAACTGGCTAGAGAGTTTGAACTGATGTTTGTTTCTTTTGTTTCCCAAGATATTGGCCTTCTCCAATTGTACTCGAATTTCCTCACTCCAAAGGACGCACCGTGACCGGAAAAGCAGCCAGCTAACTGACAAGGAATTTGTGGATTCGCACGGCTTAGACGAACTCAAAGATAGAGTGTTGCAGACTTAGATAGACGCAACTACACTAAGAAAGAAAAGACTCAAATGATAACTAGCATCAACAATAGCATGCAGTTGGATGCCCCAATGCTAACAGCCAACACAATAAGGCCGCACCAAATCAGCCATTTTCCCATCCCCACTTTCTCTTCACCCCCTCTCTCTCGTGGCTACCGGCGATGGACGAGACAGAGGAGTGGCGGCCTTCTTCCTCGGCTCCGGTAAGGCCCCGCTGGTACACCTCATCGGTACAGCTCCAGATCTGGGCCATGGCAACGTCGTTCTAGGCCGGTGACGAGGCGGTGTAGCGGACCTTCTTCCTCAGGTCTGGTGTGGCCAGGAACACCTATGAAGGCAGCGCAACACCCGACGACGGAGAAGAAGGTGGCCCCACTTGCCCACGGAGAAGAAGGTGATCGCCCCCGAGCCCACCGCCACGGATCCACCATCTCCGAGCCCGTCGTCAACAAGATCGCCGCCGCCGCCGAATCCGCCTTCCCCGAGCCCACTAGCGTCGAATTCGCCATCCTCGAGCCCGTCGCCGGCGGCCCCGCGGCAGCCGCAGGATAGCGGTGACATGGCAAACGGATCAGTCTAGATCCATCCAAATCTGGTCAGGAGGTGGCCGCGATGACCCAATCTGGCTGGGGCGACGACGTTAGGCCATGGCGACAGAGAGACAGCATGGAGGTAGATGCACGGCGACGGAGGACTCGACAACGTGGTGGCTGCGTTCCAAGGAGGACGACGGGTAGGGCGGCAGAGGCGATGCCGAGCACGAATCCGGTGGAGACGATGGAGAGACCTGGACAGACCGAGTTGGGAAGCGGCGCGGGATTTGGCTTAGGACAAGGTGATTGGCGCCGCCTCCGGAAGTGGAGGTTGCTCGTCCCAGGGCAGCGGCAGCGAAAAAGATTTCAAAGCTAGATTTTCGGAACCTACTATGATACCATGTTAGATGGAGAGGGAGGGTGCAAATGTGAATGGTTAGGGTTGGTTGTATTGAACACAACCCAAAGAGCAATATATAGTACAATGACAAACACAAAAATAAACCCTAAACTAGAAGTGGAATACCACAGATACCCTTAACACATTCTACCATCTATTGGCCTTTGGCGTTAATGCCAGACCTATCACAAGGTGCATAGATTATCAATAACCGTCCATCATTATGTACAATAGTTTTTTTTTCATAAAGAAATCTACTTGCAAGAACGAATTTCACAATTCACGACTCATTATCCGCCAAATCAAATATATGGACAAATGGCAATGCCGAATATTGACTAGTCAATTGTCAATAATCTTTCATGCATACGGTTTATGGATAGAAAAGATAATGCAAACTTGACCAGGATTGAATAATCCTCAATTAATAAAGCTATTTATCAATAATATTTTATTATAGCTAATAGTATTCTAATAGCCCTCTAGTATACCCCTGGTCAAAGATGCTTACCACGACCAATTCCGGTTACGACCACCCCTTGGTCGGAAAACATGTTACGATCAAGTAAAATCATTACCATCTTTTGGTCGACAAGTCTCGCAGACAGACATGTGAGCCCTATCTTATCAACTAGGAACCCCGTATACTATACTCGATTATATGTGGTAGCAAATACAACACGTTCACGTATGTGTCTCTAACATAACTGCACACACCTTTCTCCGTCTCTGACAATAACTGCCTGTCGAACTTGCAAAGAGGACGTCTCACTGACAACAACCGTCAACAACGTGCGGATTCCAGCAACCGTCAAGGCACCACCTGATACACAACAGTTACCACCCTTGAACGCTTTATAAGGTGCGGTGCCGACAGAGGGAGAGGGGGAGGAAGACAAAAGCCATTGACAATATTCTTAGTTTTGGTTGCTTGTTGTGCTTTGTAATCTCATTCACTACAAGAACACTGGAGTAGGGTTGTTATTTTCTTCGAAGAAGGTCTGAACCTGTCTAAAAAATACTAGGTCTCTTCTTGCGTGAGAGCCGTGTCCCCCGCATTTACTCACAAATATCGATAGTAATTCATCGATAGTTGGCGCCGTCCGTGGGGGTCTACGGTTATCTTCGTTGATTCTACTCAGATGCCTCCATGGCAAACGAGTGGAATGAGATTTGATTCGATCTCACATATTACGCAGGAATCGACATGGATGCCTACTACGACTATGAGTCAAGCATCTACTCGTCCGAGGGCAACACCTACACCAGGGATCCATCACTAGGCCCAAGAGACCGTGCCATGGACACATTCCTGGAGGGCGTGCTATCGCCGATGATCTCACCAGCACCATTACGCCCAGATGGAGAGTTAGAATCCTCACGGGCAAAGGTCCAAACGACTATAACCAGTGCCGCCCGACGACGGGCTCTGAGCGCGCAAGCCCGTCCGAGGACGGCCAACTACCTTCGGGAAATCTTGAATCGCACAATTATGGGGCTCAGTCACCATCTGTTAACCATCACTATGCAGTTACCATTACTCAGGGCACAATATAACACTCTGTAGTTGCAAGTCCAACAACACACTCGGAGAGTACTCACTCGACCGGAGACAGTTATAACCGAGAACCCCCCTTGGCAGGGATTACTCTGAGTCGTGAGGCATTATCTACCGACTACATGTCGAGCCAGGAGGGCTCAACCACCGGCGGTGCCATCAGTACCTTGTCTCTTCTTGCGTGATCTCGAGAGTTGTGTAGGGTTGTTATTCTCTCGGGAGAAGACATGACCCTATCTAAAAAGTATTATGTATCTTTTGCGTGATCTCAAGAGTAGTGTCCCCCGTATTTACTTATAGATATCGATAGTAATTCATCGACAACTCAAATCTGAAATTTCTAGAAAGCAGAAACACTGTGTTCCCTACTTCAAATCAAGTACATGTGTTGGTATTTGGAACCGAATGTGCCTTAGTACTACGGTGAAGGAAAGTTGCAACGTAACAAAAACCAATGATGCGGTACAAGATGATTAGATCGGGAAAATCCAGAATAAGTACAGGTTTGGTGTTCTTGACAAAAATAACTACAATATTGTTTCTGTCAAACTCATTTGAAAAAGGAGGCAAATAAATGCCGACGCAAGGAGAATCTCTACAAGCATGTGGTCTCTTGCCGAATCAATAAACTCCCATATAATTTATGAACACCAATGACATAATTATCTCTACACCTTTCTTCATTTCAAACCCAGCTGTAAATGTATAGTGACCTACGAGTGCACACAGGAACAAAAACCTGCACTCTGCTTGAAATAAAAGGAAGCAAGCAATTAATGCATTCACTTCAAATGTTAGCACATGAAAGGAGGCACTCGCGTTGCTCTACATGATCCAGTAAGCAGATTATATCTGAACGAGTAAAGCAAACAGTTGCTTTCTGATGTGATGACTGGGCTAACACTATGATATTCTTGAACGATGACACCACAAATATAATTACTGTGAGGCTAATCGCAGCGCTAATCTAGTAATCCGTCGCGGCATTTCATTGAACACCTACAGGGAGCACCGATAAAGTCAACAGCTAGTAAACTGCGAGGTGCCGTGCTGATACCTTTGTCGCTGCCGCCCTTGTCCGGGGAGCCTCGGGAGCAGCGAGGACCGAGCACGAGGTGAGGCCGTCGCGCCAAGAATCTCCCGGAGCCCAGTAGTATCTCCATGGCCCTCCTCCCCTTCTAGATTCCCCTAACCAGGAAGGATTTTCTTGATTCCTGCTTGTTTCGCCGCGCGACCGGCTCCTCTTTATCCCGGTGGGGCGAGGTGAGGAAGAGAAGTGGCTGCGGAGAGCCGTGCGGTTTTCTGAGAGACAGCGAGAGCGCTTGCAGTCGCCCCCGGTTGCTTGCGTGGACGAAGGAGGACGGCGACATGGTACCGCGGCGTTGGAGTAGCGTGTGGCTCTCGCTGTACGAGAGAACCGTCACGCCTTCGGTAACGGTGGCCGGGCCGGGTAATGCGGAGAAAACTGCACCTGATTTGTTTTCCAGACGGAAACCGGCAAAAGTTTCTGAAAATTGATACCAGCCTTTTGTTAAGAAACTCTGGATCCGACTCATACGCCGGTGCATATATATGCATCTTATTGAAACTCTAGCAGACTTAAGAGGCTATATATAAAGGGGGCTCCTATCATTGTAACACGATGATTGAAGAGCAATAACGCGAAACGTGAAGTCCACTCGTATCTCTGTGTTCAATCTACTGTTGTGTTCTTGTGTTCTTGCTTTTTTTACAATTCTGAGTATTATTTACGAGGTAATCGCTCGGACTAGACTCGTCAGCGACGATTACTAAACACGTTATCAGCACGGTCAACTCTCCTCGTATCGAAAGTTAACCGTCGAAGAACTGTACTCGTAAATTGAATCGTATTTTCTAGACCGCTTTCAATTCTACAAATTTGCTTTCTAGATTGTCTTTCTACTGTGCAAATCCGTTCTAATCTACTGCGAGCCGACTTGAAGTCGCCGGCACAATGTCGATTGGTATATTGCATAAAAGATTGGATGTCGATTGTACCGTAGATTGAAAATTAAAAATTCGTTCTAATCTACCGCGAGCCGACTTGAAGTCGCCGGCCAAGCCGATCAGTAACTGCATGAGCGATAATTGTATCAGATGAACAGTAATTAAGCACGCACAGTGATTACGCATGAACGATACAGACCCCACGGCCGGCTCGGAGCCGCGCCACACCCCTACTGCCGGTTTGATCTTTGCCGCGCATATGGAGCCGGCGAGAGCCGAAGGCCGCTCCTTGCCACCGCCGCGCCGGCCGCCACCCACCCAAATCAAGGAGAAGGGAGAGGAGGGAGAAGAACCGTCGCCGGCCGCCACGGCCGCGCTGAGCCGCACCGCTTGGATCCTCGGCCGTGGTGACCGGCCACCGCTGCGCCGCCCGCAGCGCCGCGCACGCCGCCTCTAGCCGCGCTGCGCGCGGGTTCGCCGCCTCGGCCGCATGACTACTCGCCATCACCGGCCAAGACGCCGATCGCATGGGCGCCGTCTCACGGATCGTCGCCTCCGGCCAGAGCCGCCGCCACCACCGGCCGGCCGCCGGTGCCACCGCCGCCCGGCCGCTGCGGCTCCCATGGAGGGAGCCGCCGCCACCCGGGGGCATAGGGGGTACGAACCGTACCCCTGGACGCCGACTCATTTTCACGGCCGCAAAGGAAAAAAAGAAAAGGAAAAAAATACAGTTTTGAAAAAAAAACCTCAAATTTCTGAAAATTACGAGAAATTTTTGCGGAAAACCTCTCGAACTTTCTAAAAATTACGTGGAAATTTTTCTCAAAACTAAAATTTCACGTTTTAACCCCTGAAAATAGCAGAATTCACCTAAAGTTCTTTTTCAAGCAGAAAAGAGCCTCGGGAATTCAATTTTTTGAATCGGTTTTAGCATTTGAAGCATGTTTAACTTTGTTGCTATTATTCCTATGCAACTTATTTACTCTTTATTATTTTGATTATTTATGATTGTTTATATTACTTTTAATCACTGAAAATAGCAGTAAATCATGAAAAATACACAGAAAAATACGAGAACATTATGAGAATTTTTGCAACCATTTTATACAAGTTATCAGCAGTAATCTTATGCACTTTTTGCATGAATATGCAGACGACTGACATTACGAACAAGGAGTTTAAAAAGCTGGATCAGCATGGCCACAATTACCTGACTTGGGCATCAGATGTCGAAATCGTACTTGGAGCCAAGAAGCTCCGTGCTACTATTGGACTGGACCCCCTGAATGACGTCACTCCAACTGCTGAGGAGAATGATCAAGCACTTCATTTCCTCATACATCATCTCTGCCTAACGCTTAAGAATGAATATATGACATAAAATAACACACTAACTTTATAGACCGCACTGAAGAAGCAGTTCGAGAAGCTGAAGTACACCATTCTTCCTCGGGCAGAGCAAGAATGGAACCGACTACGTTTTGCTGACTACAAGATCGTGGGGGAGTACAATTTTGCATTGCACAGAATTTGTACAAATCTTCAACTCTGTGGTAAAGTAACCACAGATGAGCAGAAAATTAAAAAAACTATCTCTACCTTTCACCCAAACGCGATGCAATCCACACACAACTATCGTCAGGACGGATACAAGGAGTATGCCGAACTGGTTGACATCATGCAAGTTGCGAAGCTCAAGATGACGTTATTAGAAAGAACTACATCTCACAGCCACCTAGTAGCAAAGTTGGTCATGAAGTCAATGCAAGCAGCTACAACGTAAGGAAGCTTCACCCAAAAGAAAGCGACAAGAAGGGTAAGGTCATGGGTCATAAAACTAGACAGAATGTTCAAGCTAAGAATGGTGAGCAAAAGAAGCGTGACGAGAAGCCCTATGGTCAGCAGGACCAAAGTTGCTACAAATGTGGCACTTGGGGTCATTGGTCACATATTTGCCATGAGCTGCAGCACGTGATCGATGACTTCAAGGCTAAGAAAAAGGGCAAAGAACAGCATAAGACACACCTCGTCATTGTAGGCACAGATAATCCACCATCATGGGATGCACCCATGGATATGGATAACCATATAGCAGCCCCCATCACACATTCTTTGGACATCGCAGCAGCTGTAGTTACCGAAGAAGAGAAGATGGACATGGCACAGATTCAGGAAGAAGTTTCTTCATACTTTACTGGTTCGATCTAGTGCATGCATTGCACTTAGATTTTATAATCATTTGCAGTTTATGGTTGTGATAGAACATTAATTTTGAATAAAGGTTGTAAGCTTTAGGAGAGCAAAGCAATAAATTCTTATTGTGAGTCCCGCACGACCTTTTCTCGTATTAATAGCAAATTGTGTTCTGTTTTAAAGTATTTTACTTATGTGAGTGGATTGCTTACTACCCATATTAATAAATATTTTATATATATCAGAACGCGTGTAGCGCCCTATGGAGGAAGTTTGCTTAGCAGACAGCGGCACAACGAATACCATATTAAGATAGACAAAAAAATTCAGTCGATCAGCAAAAATGCTGGTAGTCTTATGACAATCGCAGGCAGTGATACTTGTATAATAGGCTCAGGAAGAGCCATAATTAAACTCCCGATTGGCATAACATTGGTCATTGAAGAAGTCTTGTTGTACCCAGAATCGACTAGGACTCTCTTAAGCTTTAAAGATATTCGCGTTAACGGTCTCCACATAGAGACTGAAGAAGAGTACGGTAAGGAATACCTACTCATTACAAAGCGTGAAGAACATGGCAAAAGGGTATTAGAAAGACTTCCTTCATATGAATCTGGGCTATACTACACTCACATTAAGGCACCTGCAGCCTATACTGTCCTGAAAATAACTTTTAGAAACTCTGAACTTTTCTGTCTCTAGCATGATAGATTAGGCCACCCCGGTCTCAGAATAATGAGAAATATAATTACTAATTCTCAGAAACATAATGTCAATGTAAAGAATTTCTTGAATCTTGAAGATTTTGTGTGCCCTGCATGTACCATCGGGAAAATGATTACTAGACACTCTACTCTAGAAGTAAAGAATTTAATCCCTGCATTACTGGACCATATCCAGGGAGACATTTGCTCTTGATGGAGTAAGTCGTGTGCTCTCTGCGCTGCCCCAGGCGGGCCGGGGCCAGCGGTTGGCATACTGCCCGAGTCTCAAGGGGCACCTCGCCAGCTACAATGTCTTGTGTGGAGTGCTCAATCTCTTCTTCGGGGCGAGCAGCAGGCTCTGCGGCCTGGGAGGTCCTGCCTCGCTTAGCCCTCGGGGCACCGAGTGGTTTGGCCGTTGCCGTGGCTCCGGACGCGCGCGTGCGAGGGCCGACTCTCCGAGGTTCCATTCTTGTACTTGGGTATGCGCTCGACTTGTCGGTCCCCACGGACGGCGCCTACTGTCGTAGCAAAAATAAGCTATACAGTAAAAGAGGGGGAACCCCAAACAAGCCCAGGAGGGCTCCGGGGATTCTCAAGAGGGGGACTAGCCAGTGACAAGAACGAGAAGATTGTTATTACTAAGGAGTTCGCGCTTGTTTTTTCTCTCCCTTTTACAAGAGGGGGGTGACCCCCTATTTATAGTCCTTTGTGAGGGTCTTGTACATTACCCTTCTGACCCTATAATGATATTGTGTGCGTAGGAGTTGCAGGGGCATTCCCCCCTACGCCTAGGCCTCGGTCCATGGTGGGCACTCTTGGACCTGGTCCATCCTGTTAATGCCTCCAGCCCAGATCGGTAGTACAGGCTTCAAGTTCACCCTGGAGGTGGCCCAGAGGTCCTGCTGCTCCGGGCCTCGCGGGGCTTCAGGGCCCTTCGGGGAGGCTTCGAGTCCACGCCGGAGGTGGCCCGGAGGTCCTGCTGCTCCGGGCCTCGCGGAGCTTCAGGGCCCTTCGGGGAGGCTTCGGGTCCACCCCGGAGGTGGCCCAGAGGTCCTGCTGCTCCGAGCCTCGCGGGCTTCGGGGCCCTTCGGGGAGGCCTCGGGTCCACCCCGGAGACTTCACCAGAGGCCACCCCCCGGGTTCTGACGTTGCTTCGCGTGGGCGTTGTAGTCGGTGAGGCCACCCCTACGACAAGCCCCTCGCGGCCGAGATCCTACTTCGCCATGGCTGAAACCGTGCTATTTTTTCCGAAGGGCTCGGGCACACCATCCCCTTCGGCCTGGCGAAGCGACCTATCGCACCGTTTTGTTCCTTGAGTGGTCACGTGGTTGCCTCGTGCTTCGGGTATTGACCGGCGACGGTTGGTTATGCCTTCAATGCGATGCGACGCTTTATTAATGGGGCGTGCCACTTCCTTAATGGCTCGCGACGATTCGTTAATGGGGCGTGTCGCTTCATTAATGGTGCGCAACTGTTCGCTCTTAGGGCACACGTGTCGCTTGCTGGGCGGTCCCGTCTCTTCGGGTTTCGCGCCCCATCATTTCGTGTACCTGGCGCGGCTATAAATATGGGGGGTTGCGGCCCTCTCCCCAGTTGTATTGCTCTGCCTTTATTCACCATTTTCTTTTGCTCGCTTCTTTCGACACGCCCTGCTGCTAGATGACGAAGCGCTTGCGAGACGAGGGTGCTCCGGCAGCCCTTACAGACGAGTTGGGCCGGTCCTTGGTGACGCCGGCGGTCCTCCGAGTTCTTGCTAAGGATGGAAAGGTTGCGGATCTCACCCTCGCACGGGCCCCTGGGGAGGAGACGGTTCCGGCACCCCGGGACAATTTGGCTGTATTCTTCTGCTCTTTCCTCGATGCGGGCCTCCGACTCCCTGCGTGGGATTGGTGAGCTGCGTGCTGCAACTCTACCGGGTGGAGCTTGCCCAGTTGACCCCGAACTCGCTTGTGAAACTCGGGGTCTTCGAGTGGTAATGCGCTCCGCCGGGGCCGCTGGGGAGGGTCGGCTCTTCGCCTACCTTCATGACGCCCGCTGCCAGCCGAAGAAGGAGACCGGCGAGATGCTCAACTTCGGGAGCGTCAATTTCCAACCGAAAGCGCGCTACCTTCAGTACCTGTCCGCTCCCGCCTCCCGCAACCGATGGGAGACGGTGTAGGACCGTAAAGGCGACTAGGGGGGTGAATAGGCGCTTTCTCAACTTTCTCGCCTAAATCAAATTCAACACGAACTTAACTCCTTTAGCTATAATAGCTAAGAAGATCGATAGCGCCGCGATGGAAGCCTTGTCTTTGAATTCGATAACTCCCTCAACCACACGACACAAAAATGGTGAAAAGAACTCACTAGTCGATTCGGGATCGGCGGTCGAGCCATTGATAAGGCAGTGATCGGACCGACGCGGCAACGAGCGATCGGACCGGCTATCAACTGGCGGTCGGACCGTTGGATATCGGTTCGACCGGCGATCTTGGCGATGCGAACGCGGGCGATCATACCGCCGTTATAAAACCGGTCTGACCGATTTGGTCCAGAACCGAAACACCAAGCCCAAATCCAAAACGAAATTTGATCCAACTTCTGATTCAACCAATGAAACTTGACCAAATTTCGAGCACACCTCCCTAAGGATATTAGAGAGCTATTTCTAGCGACGATCCTTCAGATCCACTTCGTAAAAATGATCTCTCAAGGTTTTACCAAAGAAGTGCACAAACCCTATAAATATGAAAAACTTCGATTCAAGACTTGCTTGTGGGGGTTGATGGTCTAGATGATTCTAGGAGTATGCTCACACATCATAGCAAGAGAAAATAGGTCAAGAGACCAAGTTTAACCACTTGAATCAAGGAAGCACCAAATTCATCCAAAAGAGAGAAGAACACAAAGGGAGACAAATGACCTCTCAAGCAAGCATCACAAGATTGATTGATCACACTAGATGCTTACAAAGCCTCTCCAACAAGGAGGACAAGAGCTCACACAAGGAGCACACACACAATCTCCAAACCCTAGTTTCTCCTCTCCTCTCCTCCAAACCCTAGAAAAAGGATGAAGGGTGCCAAATGAATGCTTGGGGGTTTTACATCTCCCCCCTTTCTATTTATACTAGAGGCCTAGGGTTTCACTTTTGGGACCCACTCACACATGGGACCCACACACACATAACTATTGAAGCAATCGCCTGCTTCACCACGTGTAGGTTGATCAGCGGTTCTCTCATGTCGCAAGACTCTCCTGTCCGAATCCCATCGGAAACTCCTAGAGACTTGCACCGACTTCCGCACCGCCTGATCCAACCAGCTGTACCGAACTACCCGTTCGATCCATCTTGCCCATTCTGCACCATGCTTGAGTCACACGACCTCACCCGGTATCCATGATCGTTCTGGACCTCAGCTCTCCAAGCGTAGTCCCGATCCACCTCACCGTTGACGTCGTTGACCTGCAAGCCAACTGCACAGCAATAGACAAACAAATCGTTTCCGGGAACAAGTTCTTCACAACTTGACCCACGTTAGTTCCGCAATGCAATATGCAACAATAAAGCATTGAAGTTCATACAATAAACACATTCAAATCAACTCAATGCCAACTTGGCTAACCTCCAAGTCATCGGCGGTCTGACCGCCCACAAGGCCGGTCTGACCGATTCCAGGCCGGTCGGACCGATCCCACAACGGCGATCGGACGGCCCGAAAAGACTTAGCCAAAATTTCGGCGTGAAAATCCGAAACCTTATGGAAATTTCAACTGAATAGAACTTTTGACTGGGAGCTCCAAAAATGATGTGACCACATCCAGGAGACTCCCCTCACTTGCCTACACAACCTATTTTTGGCTCAACTCCAAAAACTACTTTTCATTTTGGCGGTCGGACCGGCAAGCACTGCCGGTCAGACCTTCCCACTGGCCGGTCGGACCGGCGACCTTGCCGGTCGGACCGCCGTGTCCTCGACATACAGAGCAAACCCGAAAACGCGTGATTTTGCAAACCAACAAAGCCATTGCCAATTGACTCATCATCCTGAGATCGTGCACATATCCTCACGATATCCACAATCTCCCCCTTGATGAACACATTGGCAATTTCCCAGAAAATGTGGTTTTTCAGATTGAAAAGTAAAACAAAACGCCGTTTTCGCATAAAGGCACAACTTGGTCCATAAACGAGAAAAAGCCTAGGAACCGACCAAGTTGGCTTCAGGATAGAATAAGCAAGTGAGATAAGGCAATGAACGCACCAAAGGATTCAATTTCCAGAAAGTAGCCAAAAATCTCACTTAGGTCCATATGAAAGACAAAATGTTCTATTTGACCTTTGATCATTGTGAGTCTTCTTCAATTGCAGACATAATCAGATAAAGGCAATAAAACCTAGAGACTCAACTCACCATGATCACAAATTTTCAAAAGGTTCATTTTTTCATTTTTTCTTTTATATATGTTCTTTTATATGAAACCTTAAGTATGAAACCAAAAGCTACAAAACAGCATTTTCTTCACAATCTTTCTCCCCCTTTGACAATGAATTCATCAAGATGCATGGGAAAAGAAAGATCATGAAGGAATGACTTTATTTTTGAACTTTAGTAAAAAGGAGCCATAAACATTATCCATGTAGACAGTACAAGTATTATACCAAGCCATAAAAAGAGTAGAAGCTATATTCAATCATGGCAAAACATGTCTTTAAAAGCTAAAACCAAAATAGCGATGTATGAGATTAAGAGAATGAATACCATGAAAAGTTGCTCAATATCATAGTTTCACTAACAGCAACCAAAAATGAGTCAAGCCATGTCTATAAGTAAAAAGAGACTCAAAACAAGAACTGAGGCATTTTGAGCATTAAGATTACACTTTTGAAGCAAAACTCAAGCACTTAGCATTTTGAGCATTTTCCTAAAAAGGATTTTTTTACTGTGCTAGATCTCAAGCCTTGCCGCGACCATCTCAAGCGATAAGCTTAAAAGAGTGGTCTAGGTCATCCAAAACTCCCCCTGAGTTCATGCCTAGTGCAATGGCAAGCCGTCTCATGAGAAAGGATTGGTGAGATCAGTTTTTTCGCACAAAAATCTCATTTTTCATTTGCTTGACTTAAGAAGTTAAAAAGCTCATTTTTCATCTCACAATAAGTTCAAGACTCAATTCAACCTATATGACATGGCAAGAATCATAAGAGGATCACTAGAGCAAAACTAGTCACAAGATCCAACAAGACATGAATTGATTCAATTTGCTCACAGATATAAAGCTAGCAAGGCAAAAGCTAAGCTAAACAAGAAGAGCCATAAAAGAAGTCTAGCAGACTATCACTTGATATGACAAGGTATAGAGTATGAAATCAAGCCATACAAGGATAATAATCAAAGCTCCACAAATTTTATTATACAATGCAATACAATAGAAATGAAACATGCATTATGATACAATGAATGCAAATCCCCCTTAAAACAGCCCAATAGGACTAATAACCCCTAACTCTCCCCGCAAAGCAGCAAAACGAGAAGAATCAAGAGCTTTAGTGAAAATATCTGCAAGTTGTTGCTCTGACTCTACAAAGTGAAGCACAACATCACCCTTCTCAACATGGTCTCTAAGAAAATGAAATCGAATATCAATGTGTTTAGTCCTGGAATGTTGCACTGGGTTTTTGGCAATATTAATCGCAGAAGTGTTGTCACAGAAAAGAGGAACACTTCTCAAAGATAACCCATAGTCCCGCAGCGTGGATAAAATCCAGAGAACCTGAGAGCAGCCACTGGCGGCAGCTACATACTCGGCCTCGGTGTGGGTCATGCAACCAAGACTGCTTTTCTAGAAGACCAAGAAACAAGAGATGTGCCCAAGAAATGACAAGTGCGAGAAGTACTCTTCCTATCCACTCTACACCCCGCAAAATCAGCATCAGAAAAAGCTCGAATTGAGAGAGCGGAAGAAGAAGAATACCAGAGTCCAAAGTCAAGAGTATCTTGAAGATACACGAAGATCGATGTCTTGCTTGACGATGAGAAGCACGAGGAAGCTCGAAGCGAGCGCACGGACATACGGCAAATTGTATGTCCACCTCGTATTTGTAAGATAGAGGAGGAGCCAATCATCTTGTGGTACTCCTTCCGGTCCACGGGCTCTCCATCCTCATCGTGGTCCAAAGACGGTGGTTGTAGCAATGGGAGTAGACATTGGCCTCTGCTTCCCATATTGAAGCGCCAAGAAGGTCCTTTGTATACTTACTCGGTGAGCGAAGGTGCCTTCTTTCGCTTGCTTGATTTGAAGACCAAGGAAGAATGTCAACTCTCCCATCATGCTCATCTCAAACTCACTTGCTCATCGAATCAAAATCTGGACACCAAAGCATGAGAAGAACCACCGAATATAATATCATCCACATAAATCAACCAACAAGAAATGACCGCCATGCACGAGAGTGAACAAGGTTTTATCAACCATTCCCATTTTGAAATCATTTTCAAGCAAGAAACTCTTAAGCTGTCATACCAAGCTCTAGGAGCTTGTTTCAATCCATCTGAGGTTTTAGAGAGTTTAAAAACATGGGTTGGGAATTTTTGATTTTCAAAACCAGGAGGTTGCTTGACAAAGACCTCTTCTTCTATGAAACCATTCAAGAAAGCACTTTTAACATCCATTTGAAAAAGCTTGAAACCCTTGGATGTTGCAAATGCTAAAAGAATGTGAATGGCTTCCAATCTAGCTACAGGAGCAAAGGTCTCTTCAAAGTCTAAGCCTTCTACACAGGAATAACCTTGAGCTACGAGTCTAGCCTTATTGCGAACAACCAACCCATCCTCACTTTGCTTATTTTTAAAAATCCATTTTGTTCCAATAACATGAGAACCAGAAGGCCGCTCAACTAAAGTCAAACTTTGTTTCTTTAAAAATTCTCAAGCTCTTCATGCATGGCATTGACCCAAGAGGCATCAGATAAAGCATGGGTGATATCTCGGGGTTCAAAAGAAGCGACAAAAGCAGAATGTGCAGGAGAATCAGGAGAAATAAACCTGGAGCGAGTGACTCGCTCTCGAAGATCCCCAATCATCTGCTCAGGTGGATGTTGTCGCTGAATATGAAGAGGTGCTCCTGGTGCAGAAGTGGCCTCTACCCCATGAGTTGTTGAGGTAGGAACAGAGCCACTCAGATCGTCGGTGGGGATAGGAGGAGGCTGCTCAGCTGAAACTGGAGTAGTAGTAGCAGGCTCTCCACCCCTCTCAGAGGTAGCTGGAGGAAGGTTCGGTTCCTCATCCTCAGAGTCATCATTGACGAAGATGCTTCATTGAATTTCAGGAACCTGTGTACCTGTAGCATCGGGTCTAGTACCAGGACTAGCCTCATCAAAAGTGACTTCGCAAGTCTCAACAATTTTGTTAGTGTCAACATTAAAAACACGATAGCCACGAGAATGAGCAGGATATCCAAGAAATATGCCATCAAAACATCTAGATTCAAATTTATCAAGATTGCCATGTTTAAGAATGAAACACTTGCAACCAAAAATCTTGAAATGAGAGACTTTGGGAGAATGACCAAATCTAAGCTCATAAGAGGTCTTCCCAACCACAGATCTCAAGAAAACCCTGTTGGAGATATAACAAGCAGTAGAGATTGCCTCAGCCCAAAATCTCCTAGGAGTAGAATGCTCATCTAACATAGTTCGAGCCATCTCTACAAGGGTCCTGTTCTTCCTTTCTACAACACAATTCTGCTGGGGAACTCTAGGAGAAGAAAACTGATGCTCAATCCCCCTATCAGCGCAGAAGGTAGAAAAAGAAGAATTCTTGAATTATGTCCCATTGTCACTCCTAATGGCTCTCAAAGCTTCAAGAATATCAACAGCAAGTCTAAGGATCAAATCTCTAAAGAATCCAAATGCTTCGTCCTTAGAAGCGAGAAAATAAACCCATGAATACCTGGAGTAATCATCCACAACCACCAGCACATACCATTTCCCACCAGCTGACTGAACTCTAGAAGGACCAACTGTGTCTAAATGAAGAAGCTGTCCTGGTCCATCAGTCATTACCAAGGTAAGAGGTGGGTGGGAAGCAGACACCATCTTACCATGTCTACAGGGCGAGCACACAAGATCTCTAACAGCCTTCAGCCTAGGCAAACTTCTAATCAAGTCCTTGCAACTGACTCTAGACAAATGATCAAAACCTATATGCCCAAGTCTACGATGCCACAAAACAAGATCATGAGAATCAGAGGCTACAAGAAACCTAGGACTGAAAACTGAAGAAATACTGAAATTTGCACAGAAGATCCTCTCAAATCTGGAGATCTCAAAAACAAGCTCACCCGAGGAATCTAGAACACTACACTCTCCACTTTTAAACCTCACTTCTAGACCCTCATCAAGCAGCTGAGAAACAGATAGAAGATTATACCTCAGCTTACTTACCAAAGCGACGTCTTTAAGCATGAACTTATCGTTGACGCGCAGACAAGGCCCTTTGCGATCCACGGTCCCGTAGAAGCATCCCCAAAAGTAATCAATTCGTTGTTTGGATGCACGTGTGAGGAGGAGAACCATCTAGAATCTCCGGTCATATGTCGAGAACACCGAGTCAACAAGCCATATGTCCTCCTTCCTCGCACGACGGACCTAAAAGCACAATCGAGAAACATCCGTGCCTCGATCTCAAGTTAGTGATAAATGATCTAGGAATCCAAGATCTTGAGAAGCACGATGCACGGGAGCAGCGATAGAGAAACAATGAAACATGATCGGGAATAAAATCATAAGGATGCACATGAGAACCACCTAGACCTCTCCAAACGATCTACCAAAAGATCGATACTCCCTGCCTAGGTGCTACCCGTGGTCTCTCCTCACGATATCCTAATCCAACATGCCGCCTAGACCCACCAAAAGAGTCTACAAAGTTCTCTACAAGTCTAGGCCTATAGGTGAGTACGATAAGCAGTCGCCTAGCTCTAGAGACTACAATGGAGAAGGGACTCCTCTAATGGATCTCAAGGCGCTCATCCTCTCTTTTCTCTCAAGTTTTGCTCTCCCAGCGAGAACTCAACAGTGTGGCCTTCTTTCTTGCAGAAAGTGCAATGGTACTGGACCTTTTGAGGGGTCTGTACTGAAGGAGTAAAAGCACCTTTCTTGCCAGAAAGAGTTTGAGCAAAACCAGCGGATTTGAAAACAACCCTGGATGGCTTAGGAGGTTCTAGCTCAAACAGACCATTCTTCACAACTCTAGCAATCCTAGGTGGGTTTTTCTTGGAATGCTCTAGGGGATTGAAACCTAGACCACTATTTTTCACGCTCACCTTGGATTGATCAAGAATCATGTTGAGTTTCTTTTTCCCACTCGAAAACTTCTCAAGAGTCACCTTGAGGTAATCATTCTCTTTACTTAGACTCTCACATCTAGTGCACTTACTAGACTTGATTACCCCATCCCGTTTACTCTTAAGAAGGGCCACTTCCACTTTGAGGGCCTCACAAGACACACAATAGGATTCCTTAATCCTATTCAACTGCTCCTTAAATTTGACTCTAAATGCCTCTTGAATCTGACCAATCATGGATTCAACTTCAGCACTCAAAACACAAGAGTTAGAATCAATGACTTTCTTCGAAGCAGTAAGAGACATAGATTTTTCAATTTTAGCCTTTTCTTCAAGAGTCTTGTTTAAAGCTTCAATCTCTATTGTAAGCTTGGGACAATTTTCACAAGATGCAGCTCTAGAGTAAACCACCATTTTTGTCATCTCTTGCATCTTAATCCTATTATTCTTACAATGAGAGCATGTGTGACTAGCATCAAATTTTTGCAATTCTTTTAAAGAGCTATCCAGTTTTAATTCTAGCAAAGCACAATTTGAGCAAGTTAAAGGAATAGCTTCCATGGCAGTCACATCAAGTGAAATGGCATCTAAGCAAACAGAACTAGACTTGAGAGATTCTAGTTCATCGAGAGCATCTTTTAGTTGATTAGCAACAGAGGAATGAGCAGATTTCAAGCTTGTCAATTCTTTAAGCAAGCTAGTGCAGGACTCACAAATATCATCGGATTAATAGATTTGAGCCTAACAACTTCTAGGTTCAAATTATCAATCATAATGTCCTGCTTCTTAATCATTTTTACTTGCTTATGCAATTTCTGTTCAGCAAGCACCAAAGCCCTTTTCATGTCAGCAATTGAAGGGCATACCTCATCAGGATCACTAAAAGGATCCTCATCGTTGGAGGAGTCGCTGTCGTGGCTGTTCTTGGCCATGAAGCACATGCCTGTGAAGTCATGAGCCTTCTTCTTGCCACGGGAGTCACTCTCGTCGTCCTCCGTTTCCGAGTCCACATCGCTCATATTTACATTCTCTAGAGCGGCAAGGACCCGGCTGACAAACTTGCGATAGTTTGTCTTCTTGGGTTTTGCATCCCTCTCCTGGGGATGTCTTCGTGTCTCCTTCTCCTCCTTGCCCTTTAGCTTGGGGCACCTGGAGCGAATGTGGTTTGGCTCACCACATTCGAAGCACGTGATAGGTCCACTTCTCCTCCTATTCCTCACCTTGTTGTACGCTCTCGTGAATTTGGTGGATAGGAGGGTTAAGTCATCCTCGGGTAGTTTCTCAAGTTATTCATCGCTCAAAGAATGCAAAGCAGATAGTGAAAAACCAGATGAGCTACAATCTAGAGAATCAGAAGAACAACCCTTGGATTTGTCGACCACTAATGCCATCGACTCTGTCTTGGGGAGACGCGAGATAAAGTCAATCTCATGCGTCTTCAACCTCGAGTATAGCTTATCCATGGTAAGCTCACTCATGACAGTGTTGTCATTGATGGAAGTGATCTTCATTCCCCAGACCTTCACATCAAGAGCACCCAAAAGCGGCGTGCATTTTCAGACTCAGAAAATACCAAGTCAACAAATACGGAGATCATGAAGAATCTTAGAAAATCTTCCCACAACTCATCCAAAGACTCACGGGCCTTTGCTCGATCTTGAGTATACTTTCTTGGTGGGTTCTGTCTCACTTCCTTGATCGCGATGGACCCTTCGTGATAGTCACAAAGAGTCCGCGGATCTCATGAGCGAACCGCAAGTAAGCAACACGCTCAAACTCAGATCGACTAAGGCCTTGGATCAAATAATTCCGAGCCTTGCTGTTGGCCTCCACATCTGGAGTGATTATATCGTCATCGGCTGGCACGACATAGGGATTTTTCACCTTAAGCCAAATAGCATGCCCTTGAGCCTCGATATATGCTTGCATACGAGCCTTCCAATATGCAAAGTCAACTCCATCAAAAATATGTGGCTTGGTTGAGTACTTGTCGATGGCCATGGCTCCAAAGACCGGTTAAGATCTATGAGAAGAGCTAACCGGCTCTCATACCACTTGTAGGACCGTAAAGGCGACTAGGGGGGGTGAATAGGCGCTTTCTCAACTTTCTCGCCTAAATCAAATTCAACACGAACTTAACTCCTTTAGCTATAAAAGCTAAGAAGATCGATGGCGCCGCGTGGAAGCCTTGTCTTGAATTCGATAACCCCTCAACCACACGACACAAAAATGGTGAAAAGAACTCACTAGTCGATTCAGGCATTTGGCGGTCGACCGGCCGGAGATAAAGTGATCGGACCGACGTCAACGAGCGATCGGACCGGCTATCAATCAAGGCTCGGACCGTTGGATATCGGTTCGACCCTAGCGATCGAAGCGGATCTAAAGCGGGCGGACGGACCGTTATAAAACCGGCGACCGATTTGGTCCGAATCAAAACACCAAGCCCAAATCCAAAACGAAATTTGATCCAACTTCTGATTCAACCAATGAAACTTGACCAAATTTCGAGCACACCTCCCTAAGGATATTAGAGAGCTATTTCTAGCGACGATCCTTCAGATCCATTTCGAGCACACCTCTCAAGGTTTTACCGAAGAAGTGCACAAACCCTAGAATTATGAAAAACTTCGATTCAAGACTTGCTTGTGGGGGTTGATGGTCTAGATGATTCTAGGAGTATTCTCACACATCATAGCAAGAGAAAATAGGTCAAGAGACCAAGTTTAACCACTTGAATCAAGAATGTACCAAATTCATCCAAAAGAGAGAAGAACACAAAGGGAGACAAATGACCTCTCAAGCAAGCATCACAAGATTGATTGATCACACTAGATGCTTACAAAGCCTCTCAAACAAGGAGGACAGGAGCTCACACAAGGAGCACACACACAATCTCCAAACCCTAGTTTCTCCTCTCCTCTCCTCCAAACCCTAGAAAAAGGATGAAGGGTGCCAAATGAATGCTTGGGGGTTTTACATCTCCCCCCTTTCTATTTATACTAGAGGCCTAGGGTTTCACTTTTTGGGACCCACTCACACATGGGACCCACACACACATAACTATTGAAGCAATCGTCTGCTTCACCATGTGTAGGTTGATCAGTGGTTCTCATCATGTCGGCAAGACTCTCCTGTCCGAATCCCATCGGAAACTCCTAGAGACTTGCACCGACTTCCGCACCGCCTGATCCAACCAGTTGTACCGAACTACCCGTTCGATCTATCTTGCCTATTCTGCACCATGCTTGAGTCACACGACCTCACCCGGTATCCATGATCGTTCTGGACCTCAGCTCTCCAAGCGTAGTCCCGATCCACCTCACCGTTGACGTCGTTGACCTGCAAGCCAACTGCACAGCAATAGACAAACAAATCGTTTCCGGAAACAAGTTCTTCACAACTTGACCCACGTTAGTTCCGCAATGCAATATGCAACAATAAAGCATTGAAGTTCATACAATAAACAAATTCAAATCAACTCAATGTCAACTTGGCTAACCTCCAAGTCATCGGCGGTCTGACCGCCCCACAAGGCCGGTCTGACCGATTCCAGGCCGGTCGGACCGATCCCACAACGGCGGTCGGACCGCCCGAAAAGACTTAGCCAAAATTTCAGCGTGAAAATCCAAACCTTCGAAATTTCAATGAATAGAACTTTTATTGGGAGCTCCAAAAATGATGTGACCACATCCAGGAGACTCCCCTCACTTGCCTACACAACCTATTTTTGGCTCAGCTCCAAAAACCACTTTTCATTTTGGCGGTCGGACCGGCAAGCACTGCCGGTCAGACCTTCCCACTGGCCGGTCGGACCGCCCGTGTCCTGACAGCCCTGGAGCAAATCTGAAAACGCGTGATTTTGCAAACCAACAAAGCCATTGCCAATTGACTCATCATCCTGTGATCGTGCACATATCCTCACGATATCCACAGACGGACTGGACCCGGCGATGGTTCTACCATACGTCCCCCGCTGAAGATGGGTTGCGGTCATCCGGGGGCCCCATCCGGCTCAACCCGTCCCCAGAGATCGAGCTTAGCTCGAGGGAGGAGTCACTCCTTCAGCTCCTTTTGACGGTGACGTGGCGGCTCTCCACCCGCGATCTTGTGGAAGAGTTCTGCGCGCTTCAGGTGTGGCCGCTC
This sequence comes from Hsuehochloa calcarea, assembly GCA_036346395.1. Lineage (NCBI taxonomy): Eukaryota > Viridiplantae > Streptophyta > Magnoliopsida > Poales > Poaceae > Hsuehochloa > Hsuehochloa calcarea. The sequence continues at coordinate 53,517,244 of CM070598.1, forward strand.
GCTCGAGGTTGGGAAATTTGCCTCAACGCGGAGGCTAACGGTGTTCGCGCGCTTGGCTTGCCGGAGGGCCGGAGTGGTAGGTGCCGCTGTGGTATTACCGTGGTATGGATGTGTTCCCTCTTGACGTTTGGTTTGATTTTACAGTGCTTCCTGTGGACGAAGCGGCCCGCGCTGTGGAGCGGCTCATTGGCCCGTATACCGACGAGGAGCACTCGAAGCGGGGGCTGGTTGTGCGCGAGGCGCGATTGAACCACGCGTTCTTGGACCCGGCCATCGTCCTCGAGGAGCGGCCGGATCCCAATGATGGCAAGCGGCACAAGGGTCGTTTGCTTGAAGAGCTGAATGCCCCCAGGCCTATCAACGATGTGCCCTTGCAGTGCGGCGGGCCAGCGGAGCCCGGCGTCCCACCATCGACCGCCACGTCGCCCGTTCGCCCTTCGGGCCGTACCGAGCGGGTGGCCTCTAGTGGGTCGCCACCACCGGCTCATACGACGGGCTCTTTTTTCGTTGCGAGCTTGGCCCTCGAGGGGTCCTCCGGCGGGACCCCCTCGCGGGCGTACGGACGCGGCACCGAGGACACCCTGGTTGGCGTTGTTGGAGATGCTCCGCCGACCCCTGGTAGTTTTTTTTCACACATCTCTTACATTTGCAACGTAGGTGGGGGATCAAAGGGGCCCTCAACGATTCCTCGAAGGGCGGGGGCTCTGACGTAGGGGTGGAGCAGTCTAGCGCCGGGAGGCGCGATGTCACTAGTGCTTCCGAGGCCGCTCCTACGGCCGATCTTGGGCCGTTGTGCGCCAACGACTTCAAGGCCAGCTCTGGTGCGGCTGTCGTATGCGAGGAGGTGTCGCGCTTTGCATGAGCGAGATGCTTCGACTAATCGAAGCGAACTACTCTAGGGTGATTCTAGCTTAACTTTTGCTTTATGTGGTTCTACGTTTCTGACGGTATGTTCTTGCAGACGCTGATGCTTTCCTGCACTCTTGATGCGGACATCACGCGGGAGTATGCAAAGATCCAGGGTCAGGTGGACTCACACTTCGCGCGAAGCCAGACACACTCCTCGGAGCGCGACGAGCTCGCGGAGAAGACGAAGGCTCTTGAGGCGCGGGTTGCCGCGCCGGAGGCGGAGCGGCATGGTCTTCGCGACGTGGTGCATACGCTTCGTCGAGCTAAGGCAGACTTGGACGTCGAGATTGCCTCAGAGCGGGAACTGTTCGAGTCGGTGTCGCGTGCCGTCTGGCAAGCCTTGGAAGCAGTGGAGACCACCGTGACTGCGCTTGGGGACGTACCGCCGCTGAGAACGCACCGCGTCTCGGAGGTTGATCAGACGTTGGACCGCCTCCGACGAGGTGGCGAGATCTTCCTACCAGCCGCCCAAGCCTACGGCGATCACTGCGTGAAGGTCCCTTGGACTGCGGCCCTCTTGTCGCCGCAGAAGGGCGGTTGTGGGCATGTTGACGCTCTCGGGCGCACTCCCTACCCGTAGCCTCGGGGCCCGATGTCGCCGCTGACAAGCAGTTAGTGCGAAGGGCGACGCATGCCTTTGCTCAAGCCTTCTGGGCGCCGCAGGGACGCGAGGCTGCGATGGCTTCGCTCCGCCGGGTGCTGGAGAGGAAGTCGAAGTGCAAGGTGGCCGATGCACCCGAGGCCGCCGATGGGCGGGGGCCACCCCTGGTGACAAGGTGTGACCATCTGGTCTACTGCCCCTCGAGTCGTAGCTTTGATAGGCTAGGGTTTTCTTTTTATTTCTCCCGCCTCGCTCCGGCTTCTGTTGCCGGGTGGGACAAGTTTGTAATGACCTATCTTCCTTTTGAATGAAACGATTGGTTTTGAATTTGTCTTGTACGATTGCATTGGTTTCTCTAGGACGGACCGATGATGGTTCGGTGGGCCACCGGACGGGGCCCGTCCTCCCGAAGTGGAACTCAGAAGTGACAATAGCCAGCAATGTGAAGGTCGGGCGCCTTGCTCGCCACGAGCGGCCCGAGCGCCCCGTGCGCCACGCCTGGCCCCTACAACTTTGCTACCGCGGGGTCGTGTACCATGGGGCTTGGTGGCAGCGCTAGAAGTGCCGTAACCCGGAGGGATTCATGGAGCACTTTTGGTGCTTCCGCGAGCGCAAGGCCGCCCAAGGCTGTGCTGAGATTCGCGCCTTCTGGGCGGGGTGAGGCATTGCTTTTGCTTCGGAGTGCCCGGCATAGCTGATGCCGGGTGCCCGCCTCGTTCAGGGTGGGAGGCCGATCAAGCGTACGAGCGTCTTGTGCGCCTTGGTGCCTCCGACGGGGATCTGTTTGCATGGGCGATGGAAGGATACAACCGTCTTGTTGCCTCTGGATCTTCCGAAGGGGAACTGGCTGAGTGGGCTGCCCAGGTGGAAGAGTGGGACCTCGCTGTGTAACTTTGTGGCATTATGGAGAGGACGCGGGGAGTTGTACAATTGTGTTGTATTATTTGTTTCGGAGAATTGTAGCTTTGCGATGTACTACTGTATATTTTTCGGAGTGTTGTAACTTTGCGGTGTACTAATGTATGTCTTTCGGAGTGTAAATAGTACCCTTGTTTCTTGCCTTTATTGTGGTGGCCTGAGGCGCCCCTCATTCTTTTTAGGTTGGACTCCGAGGGAGCCCTTGTGATTCGGCCGAGGGGGAGGCGAAGCCTGCGCCGTCCCCCATTCTTTTTAGGTTGGGCTCCGAGAGAGCCCCTTGTGATTTGGGCGAGGGGGAGGCGAAGCCTGTGCCGTCCCTATTCTTTTTAGGTTGGGCTCCGAGGGAGCCTCTTGTGATTTGGGCGAGGGGGAGGCGAAGCTTGTGCCGTCCCCCATTCTTTTTAGGTTGGGCTCTGAGGGAGCCCCTTATGATTTGGGCGAGGGGGAGGCTAAGCCTGCGCTGTCCCCCATTCTTTAGGTTGGGCTTCGAGGGAGCCCCTTGTGAATCGGCCGAGGGGGAGGCGAAGCCTGCGCCGTCCCCCATTCTTTTTGGGTTGGGCTCCGAGGGATCCCCTTGTGGTTTAGGCAAGGGGGAGGCGAACCCTGCGCCGTCCCCATTCTTTTTAGGTTGGGCTCCGAGGGCGCCCCTTCTGGTTTGGGGAGGGGGCGAAGCCTGTGCCGTCTCCCATTCTTTTTAGGTTGGGCTCCGAGGGAGCCCCTTGTGATTTGGGCAAGGGGGAGGCGAAGCCTATGCCGTGTTAGTCTATACACTGCACACCTCTGGGGTTAGTGTGCGCCAGGGCTCGGAGCCCCGTTAGGCGTCTTCCCAACTTATCACGTTTAGTACCGGGGGCGTGGGCCATGCGTGGTGTTAGTTTATACACTTCATACCTCTGGGGTGAGTTAGTGTGCGCCGGGGCTTGGAGCCCCGTTAGGCGTCTTCGCGACTTATCGTGTTTAGTACCGGGGTCGTGGGCCATGCGCGGTGTTAGTTTATACACTTCACACCTCTGGGGTGAGTTAGTGTGCGCCGGGGCTCGGAGCCCCGTTAGGTGTCTCCGCGACTTATCGCGTTTAGTACTGGGGCCGTGGACCATGCGCGGTGTTAGTTTATACACTTAACACCTCTGGGATGAGTTAGTGTGCGCCGAGGCTCGGAGCCCCGTTAGGCGTCTCTTTCATTTTGTTCGCGACTGTACTCATTGCTTTACAAAATGTGCTTACATAAGTACAAGGTTCCCCTGCGCACGCCCAGGGGGAACCACTATCCGGGCGTAGCCGGTGTTATCTAGGGGTAATACTTCCGAAGGCTCTTGGCGTTCTATGTGTGGTCCAGCTGCTATCCTTCCGGCGTTGCTATGTAGTAGGATCCCACTCTCGTGCTCCGGGTGATGACGTAGGGCCCTTCCTACTTTGACTCGAACTTTCCCAGTGATGTGGTGTTTGCCACCTTTTGAGTACCATGTCGCCTGGTGCCAAGGTGCGGATTCTGACCTTTCGGTTGTATGCCCTAGCGACCCCCTCGGCGTACTTGGCCATTGTTGAGATTTCTTCAACACGATGCTCTTCGAGGAGATCTACTGACACCACGCGATCGTCTGTGCTTCCCCCTTCGGTTGCCCGGAGGGATCTTCATGTGATTTCGCCTGGAGTCACCGTCTCGTCCCTGAAGAGGAGTTTGAACAAGGAGAAGCTTGTGGCCCTTGTCGGGGAAGTGCGGATCGCCCATAAGGCCTTCTGGAGCTCTTCCGGCCATAACCCCTTCTGGAGACCCACGAGGCGCTTAGATAGTCCGGCCAGCAGGTTGCCATTGGCACGCTCTACCGCCCCGTTCGACTCGGGGTGGCCGACCGATGCGAAGCATATGGTGGTGCCCACGCTCTGGCAGAAGGATCTGAAGGCCGCAGAATCAAATTGGGTGCCGTTGTCGGTGACTATGTCCCGGGGCACCCGTATCGACACACAATGTTCCTCCAGATGAACTGTTGTGCTGCCGAGGCCGTGATTTTGGTGACTGGTTCGGCCTCCACCCATCTGGAGAAGTACTCGATGGCGACGAATGTGAACCGTAGACTGCCCTTGGCGGTGGGGAAGGGGCCGATGATGTCGAGGCCCCATCGCGCGAAGGGCCATATTGGAGCGAGTGGCTGTAACAGTATAGGTGGAGCCTTAGAATGATGGCTGGCCCATTGGCACCCCTGATAGTGCTATACCAAGTTCTGTGCGTCCCTAGCGCCGTAGGCCAGTAAAAACCCTTGGCAAAAAGTTTTTCCCACGAGGCTCTGTGGTACTTGGTGTGCTCCGCAGAGTCCCTCGTGTACTTCTCTCAGCAAGGATTGCCCTTCGGCCTGGGAGATGCACAATAGCAAATGGGGCGCAGACACCTCCCTTGTACAGCTAGCCGTTGATGATGCGTTAGTTGCGAGTTCGGTGCTTTAGGCGGCTTGCCTCGGCTTCTTCGTTGGGCTCTTCTCCTCCAAGGTAGCTTCGAATAGGGTCCCACCAATCCGTGCCACTGATCTGGAGAACGGGGCGAGACTCTTGGGCCGTTGGTATCTCCGGTGCAGCCCTTGCTACTTTGGGGGCAGCCCTGGTGCTTCCGGGGCGGGGGCCTTTGCTTCCTCCGGGGCGGTTGATGGCTCCTGCAGCTTAGAATATAGTACGTCTGGCGGGGGGTTCTCATTGGAGCTTGCTATCTTGGCCAGCCTGTCGGCCGCTTCGTTGCAGGTGCGAGGGATGCTTTGGACGGTGATGCCGTGGAAGTTTTTTTATTCGGCCCGGACCGCCACTAAGTACTTGGACATCTCCGGGTCCCTTGCTATGAATGATTTGTTGAAGTGTCCTGCGACGAGGTGGGAATCGCTCTTGATTATTATGCGCTTCGCGCCTAGTGTCTTGGCCTTTCGCAGACCGAGCAGTATGGCCTCATATTTGGAGGCGTTGTTTGTTGTTGGGAAGTCGAGGCGTGCTGCGTAAGAGATTGTGCGACCGTTCGGCGTGGTTAAGATGGCGGCGGCGTCGGCCCCTACTGCGCACCACGACCCATCAGTGGTAATCACCCAAGGTGCCTCAACTTGGCCTGATGCTTGGTTTGCTGGTTGCAAGGTCCATTCGGCGACAAAGTCGGCTAGCGCCTGTGACTTTATTGTTAGTGATGTGCCCAAGAGGCAATCATAAGCCATTCGGTTTTATAGACTAAGAGGGATATTGATCCATATGGGACTAGGGTTCTATTGGGCCTACAACGTGGAAGCCCGTTAGCATGCTCTATAAATATATGGAGGCGGGGCTGCAGGTATTTTTTGGATGAACCCTGGCTGCCACCTCCCCTTAGCCGTATCCCGAAACCCTAGCCGGGCGCGCGGTGCTAGCACACCAGCGCACGACATTCCATCCCGAACGTGTGGACTCCGTGGAGGCACCGCTTCTTTATTCTTCTTTGTCTTTGATTGGCAGCGTAAGGCTATTGCGTAGGACTCGAGGAGGAGACATTCAGTTCGTGAAACGATCGACTATTTCTTCTTCATCAACGTGTATCTACGTTGGACCGGGCTGCTCCAACTCTTCTTCCGCTGCGCAGCGCATCTAGTGGTAACTATCCATGACTCCCTTACACGTATGTTTTCTGGTTGAACACGGTAAAAAATCAATTGTTGTAGCTAGCGTAGCCTACCTGTTCACCTCTCATTTATTGCCGTGCGCGCAGTGAAGGTTACATCGAACGGTGCCAGCTTAGCCGCCCATTTGCCTATGCGGCCAGATGTGTCCTTGTTCCTCAACATCAAGGCCAATGGGTAGGATGTGGGGATGATAATGGCATGCGCCAGAAAATAATACCGAAGCTTGCGGGAGGCCATGAGGAGGGAGTAGGCTAGCTTTTCTAGCTCAGTGTACCGGGCTCTGGCGCCCTGCAAAGCCTCGGACACATAGTACACTGGGCGTTGAGTTCCTTCGTCTTGGACAAGTACCGCACTGACGGCGGACGAAGAGGCTGCGAGGTAAAGCAAGAGGGTTGCGCCTTGCGCTGGGCTCGCTAAGCTGGGGAGCTTGGCGAGGTATTTTTTGTGGTGCTGGAATGCTTCCTGGTAGTCTTGGGTCTAGCTGAAGGGCTCCGCCCCGCAGAATGTTTTGAAGAACGGCAGTGCCCGCTCCGCCGAGCGGGACAAGAATCTACTGAGTGTCGCGAGGCGGCCCGTGGGTTTCTGTACCTCGTGGGCCGTGCGGGGGGTGTCATCTCCTGGATGGCTTTGATCTTCTCCGGGTTCGCCTCGATGCCTCTTTGCGAGACCAAGAAGCCAAGTAGCTTTCTGGCCCGGATGCCGAAGGCGCACTTTTTTGGGTTGAGTATAACCCCTTCGCCCTGAGGTTGGCGAATGTCTCCTGGAGGTCGGCCATGTGCGTAGCATGGAGCCTGCTCATGACCACCACATCGTTAACAGAAGCCTCAATGTTATGGCCGAGCTGCTCGGCTAGGACCTTGTTGACGAGTCGGCTGAACGTGGCTCCCGCGTTCTTCAGGCCGAAGGGCATGCGACTATAATAGTATGTGCCGATGGGGGTGATGAATGTCGTTTTGAGTTCGTCCTCCTTTGCCATGAATACTTGGTGGTAACCGGAGTAGGCATCGAGAAAGCTCATTAACTCACAGCCCGAAGTGGCGTCCACTAGTTGTTCGATGCGGGGTAGGGGAAAATCATCTTTGGGTGTGGCCTTGTTGAGGTCGGTGAAGTCGACGCACATGTGCCAGTCCCCTTCCCCTTTTCGCACGAGGACTGGGTTGGCTAGCCACTCCGAGTGCTTAATCTCCCTGATCACCCCGGTTTTTAAGAGCCTGGCGACCTCCTTTTTTGCGGCTTCCAGGCGCTCCACCGATATGCGACGCAGCTTCTGCTTCTTGAGCATGGCGTCGCTTTGCAGTGTCAATCGATGCTCGGCAACTTCCCTTGGGACCCCCGGGATGTCTTCGGGGCCCCCAAGCGAAGATGTCCTTATTGCGGCGAGCACCCCAAGTATGTCTCCGCAGGCCACGGCTGACAGCTCGGCGCCGAGGGCCACCGTCTTGTCTGGTTCATCTTCAGCGATGGGGACCCGTAGGAGCTGGCCTTCGGGCTTGGCCTTCGGCACCCACCTTGCCGGGGCGCTACTTGGCTGTGCATCGCCTGTTCCTACTGTGTGGACATGGCGGCGGGGGATAATGCTTCGAGCTCAGTCTGTCTTGCGAGGTCATGATCTTCCCTCACAGTGACTACCCCTTCGTGAGCGGGGATCTTCATGCAAAGGTAGTTGTGGTGCGCTATGGCGCCGAATGCATTTAACGTGGCTCGACCAAGAATAGTGTTGTATTAATACGACATTTGGACCACATCGAATGTGTTGACTTCAGTGCGGGTGGCGTAGCCATCGCCGAAGGTGACGGCTAAATTGATCTGCCCCAGCGCTGTCACCGGCCTTCCGTCGAAGCCCACGAGGGGGATGCCTGGTGGCGACAATCGGTCCCTTGGGATCATCATTTTTTCGAAAGCTTCCGCGAACAATAGGTCCGCGGAGCTTCCTCTGTCCACTAGGACGCGGCGCACCTCGAAGTTCGCGATGTTGGCCGAGATGACCAGGGGGTCCTGGTGAGGGAAGTGCACGCCCCTGGCGTCTTCGAGGCCAAAGGTGATGGGTACTTCAGCGTAGCGTGACGGGCTAGAAGCTGCGCATGTTGCCACATGGTGGATTTGGCATGCGTAAGCCCGTCGCTGTCTTTTTGACGACAGTCCTGACGATGAACCGCCTGCGATCATGTTGATGATCCTCTGCCGTTGCTCTACTTGGGTTCCTTCGATGCGAGGCCTCAGGGGCGGGGCGGGCAGTTGGTTCCGCAGCCTCCCCTCATCATTTGGCCCCGTTGGGCGATCGCGGCCCATGTGTTCTTGCATGGCGGCGATCGTGTGACAGCGCTAGGTGGCGTGGGACCCCTCGCCGTGCAAGTCGCAGAACAAGAGTGGCCTTTCCTGGCCACCTCGGGGGTTTGTCATTGTAGAGTTGTGTGAAATCCTTCGCCGTGAAGGTCGCAGAACAGCCGCGCTTCGGTGTGCCTTCCGTCCTGTCGGCCGTGGCCGCGCCCCGCCTGGGGTCCTGGTTGTTGCTGTCCTTCGATATTGTACACGTTTCGCCCCCTCGGACGGTTGTCGCTACTCCGCGGTCGGGCGGCCGCTGCCGCGGTCGTTGCCCCCGGCTCTTTCGGGGCTTGGCACGCCGCCGCGGCCTCATACACGGTGGCCCAAGGTCCCTCCCATTGGTCTTTGTCTTCCTCCGCCCTGGCGTATTCCTCCATTTTGTCGAAGAGTTCCGCCACCGAGCAAACGGGTTTGCGGGTGAGACGCTCTACTATGGGTCCTTTCTGGAGTCCACAAGTTTCAGCGTTGATCACGGTTGTCTCGTTGACCCCCCTTTACTTGGCATTTGACCTCCGCAAACCTTCTGAAGAAGCTGCGGAGGGACTCGCCCGGGGCTTGTTTCACGGCGCCAACTGTCGTAGCAAAAACGAGCTATACAGTAAAAGAGGGGGGAACCCCAGACAAGCCCAGAAGGGCTCCAGGGATTCTCAAGAGGGGGGACTAGCCAGTGACAAGAACGAGAAGATTGTTATTACTAAGGAGTTCACGCTTGTTTTTTCTCTCCCTTTTACAAGAGGGGGGTGACCCCCTTATTTATAGTCCTTTGTGAGGGTCTTGTACATTACCCTTTTGACCCTATAATGATACTGTGTGCGTAGGAGTTGCAGGGGCATTTCCCCCCTACGCCTAGGCCTTGGTCCATTGTGGGCGCTCTTGGACCTGGACCATCCTGTTATTGCCTCCGGTCCAGGATCGGTAGTAGAGGTTTCGGGTTCACCCCGAAGGTGGCCTGGAGGTCTTGCTGCTCCGGGCCTCACGGTGCCTCGGGGCCCTTCGGGGAGGCTTCGGGTCCACGCCGGAGGTGGCCCGAGGTCTTGCTGCTCTGGGCCTCGCGGGGCTTCGGGGCCCTTCGGGAGGCTTCGATCCACCCCGGAGGTCCTGCTGCTCCGGGCCTCGCGAGGCTTCGGGGCCCTTCTGGGAGGCTTCGGGGCCACCCCGGAGGTGACCCGGAGGTCCTGCTGCTCCGGGCCTCGCGGGGCTTCGAGGCCTTTCGGGGAGGCTTGGGGTCCATCCAGAGGCTTCACTAGAGGCCGCCCCCCGGGTTTTGACGGTTGCTTCGCCTGGGCGTTGTGGCCGGTGGGGCCACCCCTACGACAAGAGGCATTAATTAAAAGAATTAAATTTATTGCCCTACCGCTCTTGCAGAATTGTAATTTACCAACTACATGTTGGGGACACGTTGTTCTTCAAGCAACCACTCTCATCAATTTTCGACTATGAGCATATAACATCCATTCACCCATGCAACTAGCGCAAGGGACAGCACCAAAAATCTCTCATGTACGAAGGTTTGGTTGCAAAGTTTATGTACTTATACCATCACCGCAGTGAACTGCAATCTGCCATCTCCGAAAGTCTGGGATATACGTTGGTTTTGAGATATCATCCATAATTAGGTATCTGGACCCCATGACTGGAGATTTGCATACAGCCCGCTTCGCTGGCAACATATTTGATGAGGATAGTTTTCCGTCATTAGGGGGAGGAAATCAACCCCTTGATGAAAAATATTGAAAATTGACATGGCAAGCTACGAGAATCCATTCATATGACCCGCACACTAGTGAAACAAATAGAGAAGTACAAAAGATAATTGATTTACAAGCATTAGCGAATCAATTACCTGACCACTTTAGTGATTTGAAGAGCGTGACCAAGTCGCATGTGCCTGCACGCAATGCGCCGGAGAGGGTTGAAATACCAAAGAAAATTGAAGGTTTCCCTAATCCCGTCCAAAAACCTCAGAATAAAAGGACGAGAACTCCGGCCCCTTGAATCCCAAATAACAGGGGACGCTGGCGAAAAAAGGATAAGAAGGACTTGACACAGCCGATAACTGAAGCTCCCACAACCAGAAGGGGAACTGTTGAGACCTGACACCAGTATGGAACCTTCAGTAAAAGACATACTGGATTTGAATATTCCCACGGAGGGAGATATCAGTATGGATGTATGCGCACACATCGGAGCTGAAAAACTAAAGGGATTTAGCCCCGCAATTGAAAGTAGCGGTAAGTAAGTAGAAGCATTAGAAGTATCGCCCTATGAAGAAATAGCTATAAATTATATGACCACAGGAGAATCTATGAATAGAACAACCGCCAATATCGATATTTATTTTACAAAGAAAATTACCACAATCATTGATCTTGATCCAGAATCTGCATCGCTCGCTGAATGTAAGAAAAGATCAGATTGGAAAGATTGGAAGAAGACAATAGAAGTAGAATGATTATCTCTGAATAAAAGAGAGATATTTGGGCCTGTAAGCCGCATGCCTCCCCATGTGCACCCCGTAGAGTATAAGTGGGTATTTGTTCGAAAGAGAAATGAAAACAATGAAGTTGTAAGACATAAAGTAAGGCTCGTTGCATAAGCTTTCACTCAACGACCAGGAGTCGATTATGAAGAAACTTATTCGCTCGGTCATGGGCGGAACTACTTTTAGATATTTAATCTCAATGTCAATAAACTTGAATTTGGAAATAAATTGATGGATGTGGTAACTGTATACTTTTATGGGAACTTAGATTCGGACATTTATATGAAGGTATCTGAATGTATCCCCGTCCCGAACCAAGACAGAGTAAACAGAAATCTGTACAGTGTGCAACTCAGAAAATCAATGTATAGACTGAAGCAATTTTCTCTGCAAGAAAGGCTACACAAACAATGATGATTGTTCCTATATTTTTATATGGCGATCCCAAGATTGATTCTGTATAATCTCAATATATGTTGATAATCTGAATATTATCGGGACTATGTAAGATATTAAGAAAGCAAGCTCTTACCTGGAGTCAGAGTTCGAAATGAAATATTTGGGTAAAACCAAATACTGCCTAGGCTTGCAGCTTGAGCATACCCCTGAAGAGATTTTAGTACATCAGTCAACCTACACTCAAAAAATGTTTGAATGGTTCGGCACAAATGAAGATGGGCTATGTGAAGAGTCATCTCACAAAGTATATCAACCTAAAGTTCTTATATGCTCATGAATTACAAAAGATGGACGAAATTAAAAGTGCTGCATATTAAGTCATGTGAAAATCTTGCAGATTTATTCAATAAGTTACTTCCAGCATCTAGCTTTGAAAGGTGCATGTGTGAAATTGGAATGATAAGACTTAGAGAAGTGCAGAATTAAGGGATGAGGATCTTCACGAACTCAGTATTGAAACTTGATTATGAATATCGAGTACCCAAAAGGTAAATCTTGAAGATTAAATGGAATTGAGTGTGTTGTACTCTTTTTCCTTTAACGAGCTTTACTGAAGTTTCTTGGCTAAGATTTTTAACGAGACAATTTGTGCAACGCAACACAACGTGTGTTATGTACTTTTTCTCTAAATTTTTACCACTGGGTTTTTATGGAGTTTTGGCGAGGTATTAACATGTGGGGATGAATGCTCAAGGGGGGTGTTTGAAAACTGTAGGCTTGACCCAACAGCCGGCCAATATATAGACGTCTCATCTAAAACTCTAGTAGAGTATCTAACTTATAAATAAGGGGTACTAATCATTGCAAAAATTTGATCGTATGAAGAGTAATAAAGAGAAGTAAGAAGTCTCTTATATCTCTATGTTTAATCTACTATTTTATATTTATATATTTATATTATTTAATATATTTATATAATTATTTAAAAAGTAACTGTTGGAACTAAACTCGCCGGCCACCTCATTCAGTGCCAGGCAAACGGCTTGAGTTCACAGTTCGTCGGTCCCACTTCCTCACACTGTCACCTTCCTATCCGAACGAAAATATCCGCGCCACTCAAACCCACCCCCAACCCGACCCACACCCACACACACACAAACACGCCTTGCCTCCCATCTCCAATCCCACTCCTCACCATGGCCTTGGCCATGACCTCCTCCCCGCTGCCACCACCTCCCTCCCGCCGCCGCCGCCGGCAATCGGCGAACCCCATTCCCGCCCCCACCCCCACCCCCAACCCCAAGGCCCTCCCCTTCCTCTCCGACGTCGGCCGCGACCCCACCGCCATCAAGTACTACTCCCGCGTCGCCTCCAACCTCGCCGGAGCCGGCCGGCTCCGCGACTTCCTCCTCGCTGCCGAGGGTCTCCGCTCGGCCTCCGGGGACGCCGGCTTCGCGGCGCGCATCAGCCGGCACCTCCTCTCGCGGGGCGTCGCCGCCGCGCTCCGCGACCACGGCCTCCCTCACGTGCTCGACTTCCTCCGTGACGCCGACCGCGTCGGCATCCGCGCCGCCGCGATGCTCGACGGCGAAGCCTCCGACTCCGTTGCGGCCGCCTGCCGGCTGCTGCTGGGCGAGCGCAGCATGACGGAGTTCGTGGAGGCCGTCGAGGCCCTAGCTCGTAATGTCGACTCAAACCTCCTCCTAATGTTTGTGTTTCATTCGGTTGATGCGTCTAGCTTGGTGGTTCATTAATCGGGATTTGGTTCTCAATTATAGTACTCACCAATCATCACTTGTCTACCCCGTGTTTATAATTGGGTTTGTGCGGATGCTGTGACTTCATAATCGTTAGATTTTGTTCTAGATGCATTGATCCATTTGCTTGCTAATTTGTTATTGATTGGCTCATGTGGTTTAGTTAATTTACTAGAGTATGAAGTTATATGTACACCTGTATGCAATAATCAGTTTGTAGGCTGGTTCAGATGTTAACTTCAGCACGGTGTACTGATCTGTTTGATATGATAGTTAGTAGTTGTTTTGTTTCAGAAGTACCGTTCTATTTGCCAACTAATGGTCCATTAAGTCATGGAGTGACTTGTGGTTGATTAGTTATTTAGAACATGTGTTTGCTTTAAGTGGCCATTTTGTTCATGATGTTTAACTAATGCATTATACGGTGGTATAGTTTCTACTTAGCTTCCTGTTTAATTAATTTAACGATGTCTGTCATGCGAATGATTGTACCACTTGTTAAGGGCGTAACTGTTAGTAGTCCTGTATTATGTTTCTCTATATTTATGAGTTCCATGTACTTCTATATATTAGCCCGTTAGTGGCACTTGAAGTACAATTTACTGGTTGTAGTTAGCGCGTGCGCACTGCATCTTCAGTGCGCATAATGTTATTTTTTATGTATATATTGAAGAAATCCTATATATGTAAGCCATCCTTCTTCAGATGGAACTTGGTTCTATTTTTAGTTGCTTCCTGAGCTTCTAATGAACTTGGTAGCAATATAAATTTCCAGCCATACTCGAGTATAGACATGTCGTGACTCTTAATGCCTGTTGGTTGCTGTATGTGTTCTGGTTGTGTGTTTTCTAGTCATGTTAATTACTGATGAGTGGCACTCACATACATGTCAAAATATACTGTTGTGCCATCTTGATTGTTGGATGTTCCATGCCTGCCTATTACTTTACACTATTCATGTGCAAATTTAGTTTTTATGGATTCCCCTCTATTCCATGCTTTGGATGGTAATGTGCTCGTGATGGTCATTTTAGTTTGAAGTTACCGTTGTTAAGGTTTTGCTTTGTTCTGTTGTCTGTTTAGACTATGGATTCTTTGTTCAAGGCATTGGGGATCCAATGGATGTACTAAAAATATTTGTCAAGAAGCGGGACCCAGATATGGCGATTAGGTGATCGTGCTTATTACATCTCTCTTCATTCTGTATTGACTTTTGCCCATTAAACAGAATGATTACTTCAAGGTTATTGCAATTAATATGGCACTTTCCTGTGGCAGAGTTTTATTTTTTATACAAATCTTTAATCAGTTTAGCGGTTATGCTATCCACTGATTGGAATTTCCTCTTGAGGTGCATTAGAGTTTCATACTCTTTCTGGCTATCTTGACACCTTCTCATGCCTTGCTTTTTAGCATGCAGGTATGCACGCATCTTTCCTCATTCCCAACTTTTACTCTACGATACTATGGAAACTTTTGGGAAAAGAAAGGAGTTGAAACACGCTCTAACGGTCTTTGGAGCACTGAAGGACCAGTTTGGAGGTATCAATATGTTTGCATGCCGAAGTATTGTTGATATATGTGGTCATTGTGGTTCTGGCGTGCAGGCTCGAATTATATTTGAGGTATGAGATATCCCTTGTGATCGCAGTTCACATTTATACTTGCATAAGCAAAAGCGGAAAAAATACAAGAAGATCCAAGTGGCAAGTGAAAACATTTCAGACTACCATAATCTGGACTAGAAGATCACCCCATATACATAGTTTAAATTGGCAAGTACTACATACAAAATCATATATATCTTCCATCTATCCTATCGTCATGCTACCAAAGCTATTGCAATAGCGCCACGGAGGCCGCTCATATCAACATCATCCATAACAATTTATCATCATGTGCTACCGAGGTTAGTGGACATGTCCCCGCTACATAATCATCATTCCCATGCACGAGCAAAATCATTATCAATCAAAGCACTATCTCGAATAAAATTATGCAAAGCCATTGTTGCAATGATAATTTTCTTTTGCTTGTGCTCATTGTAACTTAGAATTTTAAGTAGACTCAATCGAATATGCCAGCTGGAAGGCGAACAGCAAGATTGCTTTAAATACTAGGTATGAGGTGGGTAATTTCGCGAAGTCCGGGGTATTCTTGGAACGCTGGAGGTGGAAAGTCATTGGCACCTCAACACCGGCTTTTCGCTTTTGGCTTCCATATGTATTGATGACTTATCATATGTGCTGTTAGTTCCTTAGTGATTCGTCCATCTGGATACTCCTGCTCATAAATCAATAGGATGATTTATTTCTAACTTACTATTTAGGATGGTAGTTTGAAAATTTATAACACCTGTAAAATTCTCAATAAATTGTTCTCCCAAAATCTTGCCAGTGTGCAAATATCAGTTGGTCTTTAGAAGCAAATATATGCATATTTGTCACAGCCAGGTGACTAATAGCTGCTGCCAGCAGCAGAAGGTCGAGGCCCAGGCCCCTCGACCGCCCGAGCACCGTGACGGAGGAAACAAGAAGGAGATAGGGAAGAGTTTGCTAATTCTTGCTTGCTGAATTGATAACAATGCTTACCGTTATATAGGCGGCATAAGCAATATTTAGAAACAAATAACTAATTCCATCTATAAGAGATTGTAATCTTAATCAAATCACAACTTTCTATCCTTAAGGGATTGATATCTAATCAAATCGTAACTTTCAATCCTTAAGAGATTGATATCTAATCAAATCATAACTTTCTATCCTTAAGGGATTGATATCTAATCAAATCATATCTTAACTAATTCGGCTGCTGTCCTTTCCTTGTGCTCCAAGTGTCCTGGGCCCGGTTATTGTAGCCTGTCCGACACCTTGGACCTGTCGGCTGCCCTTGGCCCACATCGCTTATATGTAGTGCTGACCATGACATCTCTCCCTCCTTTGGGAAACAGCTCGTCCTCGAGCTGGAAGGTAGGGTACTTTTGATGGAAGGATGGAACGTCTTCCCAAGTAGCTGCTGAAGCTGGTTGACCGGCCCGTGACTGGGTACTTGCCATGTTCTGCGACTAAGGCGCCCACGGAGTGCCATTAGCGGTGTTGGAAGAACCTGACCTTATAACAGTGGTGGCTGTTATGAATATTGTATGTATATTCAAGAGGGCTCAATGGGCAATATATATAGGGAGTACAAGGGGGTATGCCATATATAGATAAGGAATATAAAAGAGTCCTATTCTAACACCCTCCCTCAAACTCATGGTGGATCACACACTGGGTTTTGAGAGAAAATACAAATATTGTACCCTAGTCTGTGGCTTCGTGAAAAAGTCGGTAACCTGTAACTCTGAGGACACAAACTGTAAAGCAAGTACTCCCTCCTGCACCTATGAGCGAGTGTATGAAGCATCCACACCACTGTGCTTAGTGCACTTATGCTTCACTGAGTCTCGGGCAATGCTGATAGTACCTGTACTGTCAGACAAAAGAGTCGTAAGTCCAATCACAGACACTCTAAAATATTCAAGCAACCATCTCATCCAAGTAACCTCTACTGTCACTACTGCTATAGCTCTCAACTCAACCTCTACACTTGAACTGGAAACGACAGTCTGCTTCTTTGTCTTCCAGATAATCAGGGAGGAGCCAAGAAAAGCACAGTAAGCAAAAAAGAGAACGACGATCAGAAGGATCACTAGCGAGATCGTATCGGAGTACACCTGAAGCTATAGTGAGGTAGAGCCAGGGAAAAGCAAACGACGAGAGATAGTCCCATGCAAGTAGCGAAGAATACGAAGGTGACTGTAGTGAAGATGGGTAGGACGAGCCATGAACCTACTCAAGATATGAATTGCATAAGCAATATCAGGACGAATGCTCACAAGGTACACCAAATTCCCAACAAGATGACGATATCGAGTAGTATTCTCAAGAAGATCATCATCAATGGCACGAAGCTGGAGGGATAGCTCTATGGGAGTCTCAACAGTGCGAGTGTCAGTCAGACCAGACCGGTCAAGAAGATCCTGAACGTACTTCTGCTTGGAGAAGTAGTAGCCCTCAGGCATGGAAGAGACCTCATTCTCAAGGAAGTACGTAAGAGAACCAAGATCAGTCATAAAAAACTGCTCACTGAGATGCTTCTTCACATACGTGATGAATGAGGAATCATCACCAGTGATGAGCATATCATCAACATACAGAAGAAACAGTGTCCTACCCTGAGATGAGACATGGACAAAGAGAGCAGGATCGCGGGAACTGACAGTGAAACCGACAGCAGTAATCACTGAGGTAAAACACACAGACCAAGCACGAGGAGCCTGTTTGAAGCCATAAGAGCACGATGAAGACGACAGACGTGCCCATTGGGAACAAAATACCTAGGTGGTGGCTGCATGTAGACCTCATGCAAAACACCATTAAGAAAGACATTCTTAACATCCAGCTGAGAGATAGACCACCGGCGAACAGAAACAACCGCAACAAGAGTGCGAACAATGGTTATATGGGCAACATGCAAAAGTCTCATCGTAGTCACGACCGTACTCTTGCTGAAAACCGCGAGCCTTGTAGCGCTCGATAGTACCATCAGACCGAGTCTTAATCTTGTACACCCACACGCACGTGATCGGACGAGCATGCACAGGTGTCGGTACAATATCTCAAGTATCTGTACATCGAAGAGCATCAAGCTCTTCTACCATAGCAAGCTGCCACTCAGAGTGAGGAGCAACCTCACGATAAAAACTAGGCTCAGTGACAGAGAGAACATGAGCTATCAAAGCAAATCCAAGACGACCAGGAGGGCGAAGAGATGTCCAGTCACGAAGGGCGTAACGAGGAACATCATCAGGAGGATCAGATGTGGGTGTCGGCAAGATATCAGGAGAGGAGACTGGTGAAGGACGAGGACGCCTGGAGTAGTGAAATACCAGAGAATCGAAATGGTGGTGTTGTAGGAATAAGAAGCGGTGCTGCAGGAGGCAGCACCAGAGGTGGAGGTATAGAAGGAACCACTGTAGACAGACCTGGAGAAGATTGTGATAGTGGAGAAATGAGTGAAGAGTCAGAAAGAGACAATTATTAAATCGACTCAACGGTGGAAACAAGAGGAGTCGAATCTCAATAGAAGAAAGGTCGAGATTCGTCAAAGACAACGTCTCGTGAGATCCTGATCCGTCGAGCAGAAGGATCATAGCAGCGATAACCCTTATATTCAGAACTATAACCAAGAAACACACACTCAACTGACTGAGCTGATAGTTTGGTGCGCTCACGAGGCTGCAGTAGAACAAAACAGGTGCAGCAAAAACACAAAGGTGAGTGTACTGGGGGCGCGAGAGTAGAGACGCTCTATAGGGCCGGAGTTCACCTAGGCGTTAGGCGCTAGGCGGGCGGTGGGTGGCCGCCTAGCGCCTAGGGCGCCTAGGCGGGGCCTAGGCGGGCGAACAGAATTGCAAGCCAAATAAGCGGGATAAACACAGAATAGCAAGCATCAATTCAAGCTTATGTATATGTTACATGTATGTATGTATATGTGTAATTATGTAAGAAGAAATGTTACCTTGGTAGCTTGGTGATGCAAATATATTTGAATTTTGAAGACTTGATGTAGTGACCTTCATGAGTTGTCAATTGATGACTTGATGCAATAAAATATAATTCAAACTAGTAACATCAAATAGTTCAAACATTAAAACAAGTAAGGCAAATATAAATAGTTCATAAGTTCTCACAAATAAAACAAGTAAGCGAAATATAAATAGAGTCGTATGATAAATTGATGATAAAATGAGTGAATGACTAGTCATCTTCTTCCTCATAATTTTTGGTTGGAATCACTTCTTCTTGGTCGGACTCATACTCAATTTCCTCATTGACCTCCTCTTCTTCGGTATCGGACTTGAAATCTTCTTCATGAAGTTGTCTCACTCTTGCGCTCTTACGAAGTTCTAAGACCTCATTAGCCCCACATGCTTCTTCAATTACCTTCCATGTAAGCCCTGTAGTGGGCTCAACATCTTGATCATCATCTCCACCTTCAATTAACCACCCTTGAGCTTCATTAGCTTCGAAACCTATAATAGATGATTAAGGCGGTCAACATCTAATTTATTTCTTTTCTTTGTATGTATCTACGAAATGCAAAGTAAAGTATAGTTAGCTAAATGTAACGTTCTAATGTAGATATTGAGAATTCAGACTTGACTCTTTATTCTTTAGAGAAGTTTAGAGACCAACCCCTTCAAAAGTGCTCCAATTTCTTTCACAACCGGATGAACTAGATGTCAATGAGAGGATCCTTATGGCCATTTTTTGTAATACGAGAACTTTACATCCATAAGTAGACCACCATTTAGCTGCATATTAGGAACAAGAAAATAATTAGTACATGACAAATTTACAATCATGCATGTCTTTACATTGGCTAGTAATTATTAAAAACCTGGATTAAATTCATAGTCTTTGCAACCGGCTTTTGCTGCCGCTTTCCCAAAGTGGCCTTCTTGATCTTTGAATGTACCTAACTCCAGTACTCCACATTTAGCAATTGACTTTGCTTGTCGTCATCATCATGGTAAAAAGTCTCCACACAAGTACTTGTCTCCTTGACGCACTCCCGAAGCAATGGCTCCCTCAGCTCATGGAAACTAGGAGGCTTATACACGAACCGTCTCAATTCCGCCTCACAAGCAATCTCGAATTGCCTTGAGTTTGCGGCATTAAATGGTATGCCACACTCATAGAACCACAAGGCCCATTGCTTATTCACATAATGCCTGTCTTCCTTGGTCCTTGTGCTGGCCTCCATGGTGCTCTGAAAAGATCCAGAACGTCTTTGATCTACGACATCTTCGGGTGTTCTCCGAAGCATACCAGCAACTGACTTGGTCTCTCTTGCCTTTGCCTTTGCCTTGAATGAAAAGGCATTCCTTCTTTGGCTACCGTCCACAAACTTGGCTTCACAATGGAGTCTTGGTCTTGGGACCCAATGCCATGTGCTACCACCTCCACATCTTGACCTCCCCCTTCTTCATCATCATCGTCGTCTAGGAATATTGGCCTACTCTTGTTTTTTTTTCAAATAATCTCCCATCTCTTTCCTGATTTCTGTGGTAGTATTGGGACACATTACCACATCCCGAATAGCCACCCGCAAGATGCTCCTTCAACCTTTTAATCCTCCTGCACTTGGGGTGTTACAAAGGATACACATTACCTTATCTCGGTTGCCAATTTACGCCAATAGCCATATTTCCATCCGGATCATTAGACTTCGCCTGTTTTGGATCGGTCTTTGGATCATACCCTACCTCGGATGATGCAATACTTGCACTTGCACTTGCCATTTTTTTGCTTCGATGAGAGATAGAAATAATAATCGTGAGATTCTCAAAGACAACACGAGACAACACGATTCGGTAGAGCGATCAACACAAAGACAATTCGGTATAGCAAATTAGCAATCAAGCCACAAAGACAATTCGGCTTCAAGACGATGGCGAGCAGCCGACCAGCACTAGATTCGGCAATCGGCACACAAAGATGCTTCGGCGCCACGCCGCCAAAGAAGATAAAGGCTCGGGCGTCGTCGCCATTGCCTTCGCTCGCTGACGCCACCAACTCCGCCGAGCGTCGGCGATCACGCGGCCGAAGTCTCCGCCTCCTCCTGGCTCCCGCGCGCCTTCCGGTCTCGCCTCCACTGGCGACCGCTCCCTCTCTCTCCCGGCTCCCCTCACTTCTCCCGGCTCCCCCACCCCATGCCTTCGTCCGCGTCCCCGTGTGGCCTGGAGGAAGGAGGGAGAGCCGTCGCCGTGGAGGTGGAGGTGGAGACCGAGGAGGAGAGAGCCGGGGAGAGGAGAGGAGGCGGAGGTGGAGGCGGGAGGAGGATGGACCGATGGAGCATACCGGATGGTCGCCGTGCGCCTGCACTCGCCTGCGGATGGAGGCCGCGATGGGGATGGAGCGGCGCTAGGTCTTCTCGGTCGCTCGGCTTCACGCGACGGGCTCTGAGTTATGCTTTCCTCATCTCTTCTCATCCGTGTCTCCCTCTCTATGGCGGCCGCTGGGCTCTGACGCTTGCATGCTTGCCTTGGGGGCGCCATGGCGGCGCTTCTCTGTGAAGCGGACGCCTTAGGCAACCTTGGCAAAAAAATACGCGTTACTTATGACCGCTTACCGCTTAAAAGCGTTAAGCGGCAGCGACGCCTTGATATCCTTGTAGTAGACATTACAAGAGTAGCAGGTTATAACCTGATTCATAAATCCACCTAGCAACATATTGCCTCACTTTATGGAGTCTTTCTTTCCATATGGTGGCACTAATTGCTTGTTGTCGTAGTTCTTTGGAGCTCAATGTACTAGGATCAATAGGCATTGCAAACTTATCCATGGGCCCCAACTTCCGACGTGTCGAGCATCATACATCTTCAAGGTCAAGATCTTCATTAACATCACCAGTGACATCCTCATCAATAGTAACTTCATTTCTAACTTCTTGTTCTTTATCTTTTCTAGTCTTCCTCTTATGTTGTGCCTCCTCGATTGATTTAATGCACTTCTCTTGATCTTCTTTTGTGGACAACAGGCATTTAGCAACATTGCCCCTAATGTGAGCAATATGTTGCTTTATCCTATACACTCCGGCGGAAACAATTTTGTTGCACAACTTGCATTTGACTTTATCTAGATTGTTCGAATCAACCAACACTCCATACTCCCACCCTATGTCCTCGGATTTCCTCTTAAGGCTATCCGTAGTCACCTTCACTGTGGCAGACGCAACGGATGACATCCTACAATTCATGAATAATGAACATTGATAAACAATTGTTACAAAATTACAATCATAATTACTAAAATGCAGTCAATGCTACATACTACAGTAACAGTACTAGTGCATGTACTACTAACTAAGTTCTAATAATTAATAAAACTAGCAAGTAGCAATACAGTAATTAGTAATACTAATCATTCATTCATTCTACACAGTAACACACTGCTAATCATTCGTTAATACTTAATAGTCATACTGTATGATTACATACTTATCCGGTTCGGCCCCACTGCGCTCCACCGACACTTCCACCCCCTGCTCTGCTACCAATCGTCGACTCCTCCGTCCTCATAAAGGCTGGCCGAGGCAACAGCAATGCCCAGATCCAACGGCCGAGAGAGAGAGAGGAAGCGAGCCAAGAGAGAGGCGCGAGGCGAGGCGAGGCCGAGAGGCGGACAAGAGGCGGCACGGTGCCTGAGGGGAGGCGGTGACCGAGGCGCGACGGCGACGGCCCGGGATAAGCGTACGACGGCGGCGAGGCCGGGAGAGGCTGCGACGGAGCGTGGGCCGGGAGAGTCGCAGAATCGGCGACGGAGAACGAGAGGAGGTGGCGGCGGCGGCGGCGATGGAGAAGAGAACGGAGGAGGTGGCGTGTGGCGATCGCGACGGGAAGCGGCCGAGCCGAGCAATAGGTTTCGGCCAAGGCGAGTGCGACCTTTCTCATTCTATCGTTTTCTTCCGCCACTTCCTTCCCGCTTCTTCGTTCTTCCGCGCGTCGACCTCGCCTCGGGCTGCCCAAATCCGCCTCGGGCGCCAGATCCGCCCGACCCAGGCCGCTTATGACCGCCTCGGGCCGCCTGCGACCGCCTAGCGCCGCCCAGCTTCGGCTAGGCGCTGTCCCGCCTAGGTCTCCGATTAGCACTGAATCGCGGCAGTGTGGCCACGCCAGCCCTA
Source organism: Hsuehochloa calcarea (assembly GCA_036346395.1). Lineage (NCBI taxonomy): Eukaryota > Viridiplantae > Streptophyta > Magnoliopsida > Poales > Poaceae > Hsuehochloa > Hsuehochloa calcarea. The sequence continues at coordinate 53,539,981 of CM070598.1, forward strand.
GCGCCGCTTGGGGAAAGCGATATAGGGCCGACACGTAAGAAGCGGTGGAGGTCGCATATTGTTGAGATATGCACCGTAGTAAACAAGATCGACCAGTAATCGTGGTGGAACGTGAGAGGCAAGGAGAAGAGCGAGGGCAGTCTCAAGCAGATGACGATGTTTACGCTCAGCAACCCCATTCTGAGCATGGGCACCAGGACAAGAAGACTGGTAAAGAGTGCTCTGTTGTAAAGAAAGCGTCTAAAACGCCGAGCAGTTCGCCAGCCAGAATCACGATGAAAATGCGAATGAGAATCAAACTTAGTACGAACCATCGTTGCAAAACTACGATAGATCGCAAGAAACTGACCACGATTAGACATAGGGAAAATCCATGTAAAACAGGAATAATCATCAATGAAGATCACATAAAGTTTATGCCCGCCTTTAGAGATAATAGGCACAGGTCCCCATACATCTGAATGAACTAAGTCAAAAGGACGAGAAGACAAAGACTCACTAGAATGATAAGAAAGTTGTAGCTGCTTGCCCAGCTTACAACCTTGACAAAACATGACCGTGTCAATAGTAACACGTCCAACAACACCCTGAAGAACTAATGAAAAAGATGGGACCCACATAAGTTACCTAAATGGTGATGCCACTACGCAAAAATGCCAGAGATGGTGGCAGCAGTGGTGGTGGAAGTAGACGTAGAGATAACAGGAGCAATTGAAGTGGACGGAAGGTGGAGACGATCAAGGATGTAGAGACCCTGACGATCCCTACAGCGCTGACCTATCCCAAGTACCGTCCCTCAAGGTTGTCACGGCGCTCTAGCAAGTCGCGGCGAGCCCGGGGCGCCAGGACGCCTAGGCGCCCGCCATGGCGAGGGTTAGACGGTGGAAAGAAGCAAAGCAGATCAGCACAAATACCATGTAGCAACACAAATAAGAGCGGGGAGGGAGGGGAGCAGGCGGCAGGAGGAGGAGGAGGAGGCAGCACCACAAGAGCAGAGAGGAGGAGGAGGAGGAGCGAAGAGCAGGAGGGAGGGGAGGAGCCAGGCGGCAGGGAGGAGGAGGAGCGGCCAGCAGGAGGAGGAGGAGGCGGCAAGGCAGGAGTGGAGGAGGAGGAGGCAAGGCGGCAGGCAGTAGCGAGGGGAGGGAGGGCAGGGAGGCGGAGGGAGGAGGGGCGGGGAGGGGAGAGAGGAGGCAGGCGCAGGCAGAGGGAGGAGGAGAGGAGGAGCAGCAGCACGCAGGGAGGGAGGAGAGGAGGAGGGGCGGCGACGCGGAGGGAGGAGAGGGAGGAGCGCAAGGCGGAAGGAGGAGGAGAGGAGGAGGCGGCGATCGATGACCTAGGCGAAGGAGCTCGGCGTACTGCTCCGGCCGACTGGACGCCAAGGCGTCGACGCCGTGATAACCTAGCCGTCCCTGTCTATCGATCCTAGATGAAACAGGTGTAACAGTCAAAACCAATCCTACAGCCAAGATCGGTGAACTGACCCACCGAGAGAAGCTGCATGGTAAGCTAGGGAATATGAGAAATAGTTGTAACAGAAAAGTCGATGGACAAAGAGTGCCGACGGTGACAGATGAGAGAGAGTACCGTCACCGTCTCGAGCAGAATAGGAAAAACAGGAGGTCCTACTGAAGTGAGATGTAGAGTCCGGTGTCATGTGGAAAGAGGCACCAGAATTCAGAACCCAAGAAGTATCTAGAGGAGACGTCTGAGTTAGACTTGCAAAACCTACTGAGCTGTGAGAGAGATGCTGAAGTAGAGCCTGACAGAACTGCTGAATAAAGTCACCTCGCTGAGAAGGTCCTGACGTGTTGGTCTGTCCTCCTGTCGATGCCCCCTTGAAGCGTCCAACTCCACGCGCCTTGTTTTGCTTTTTTCGCACCGCACAACGCTGTTAGTTGCGCCCGAAGTTCTTGCAATAATTGCATTGAACCCGAGTTGGTGCAAAAACAGGAGCAGAAACAGATACCTGAGGAGGGACTGTAGTCGAAGCAGAAACCGTCGGTATAGTCAAAGAAGGGGTAGCATGCATAGCCGAACAACTGTGTTGCTAACCCGCAGCGAAGCTCCTCAGCACGAAGCGTCGAAAGAGCCTTGTAATAGCTTGGTCGTGATGGCGGCTCGGCGATCGAGCCCAGCGGGCTCAAAACTGGCGGCGAAGACGAAGTCATAAAGGCGAAGGCGATCACGATCGGCCTTCTGCACTTTATGACACTCCTGGCAGAGCGGAGAAGCCAGCTCGTCCAGCCGGCGCCAGTGACTGGCCAGAGCTCGGAAGAAGTCGTCGACGGAGGAGTCCTCCTGGCGAAGTGTCTCCAACTCACGCTGAAGCGAAAAGAACTAAGCATCGCTGCTCTGCTGGTATCGCTCGCGCAAGTACTCCCAGATCTGACGAGTGGTACGCAGACCAACAATGTCTGGCTGGATGGAGCCGTCGACACTGACCACCAAGATGGCTTGAACGCGGGCTTCATCAGCACACCAGCGCTCAAAAGCGTCTATGGCATGCTGAAAGGCCTCATAAGCAGCATCAGTAGCAGCAATAGCGGCCTATGCCTCTTTGGCGGCTTCATCTTCTGCAGGAGGTGTAGAAGTAGGCTGTATGGGAGAAGACTGCACCGACGGTGGCGGACAAGGTCGGGCACCAATAACATGTCCTCAGAGGCGGAGACCATCGAGCGTGATCTCCATAAGTGAAGATCATGATCTGTAGTTTGTCTCATTAAGCTTTGTTCCCGAGAATGAGATCGCAGCTGATGGAACAGAAGTCATTGGTAGGCGGCGTTGGATGGCGCGGTGACCAAGACAACGAAGTCTAACAAGCGGTGCTGGACGACGCAGTGGTTAGATCAACATACTTTTTTTTGACTTTTTTTAACCTTCTTTTTTTTTCTTGGTTGGCTGGCCTGCTTAAGAAACGCAGGCGCTCATGCGCAGGGGGGAAATAGGGTTTCCCTGCTTGCCGCGCGCCGCCGAGAGGAGTGGAGTCGCCGGCGGATGGCGGCCGCGCGGCTTTGGCGGTGGAACCGGCGGTCGGTTCGTTCATGGCCGGGGCTAAGCAGCGCGGCCGGCGAGCACGGATGGTGACGGGGCGAGTGACATCGTCCTTGCTTCGGGGACGGGACGACGTCAGGGACGGGCCTCGGGTGGAGTGGCTCGGGCATCGGGGATAGGCTCAGCGTCGTCCTCGGGTGGAGTGGCTCGGGCAGCGGCGAAGGAGGACGGCAGCGGCAGCCTGGCGGCGATGACGACGGATGTGGCAGCGGAAAGAGCTAGGATAGTGGCATAGCTCTAATTCAATGTTATGAATATTGTATGTATATTCAAGAGGGCCCAATGAACAATATATATAGGGAGTACAAGGGGGTATGCCATATACAGATAAGGAATACAAAAGAGTCCTATTCTAACAGTGGCAAAGCCGACGGAGAAGATGGCGGTTCGCCCTTGAATGGCTTGAGGAGGCTGACATGGAAGACGTCGTGTATACGGGCGCGAGGAGGGAGAGCCAGGCGATAAGCCACCGAATCGATGCGTGCCAAGACTTGGTATGACATGTAGAACCTAGGTGCAAGCTTGCCTTTGTTGGTGCCATCCAGAGATGGAAAACCCGCCCGGTTCCCGCCGGTAACCGGATTTACCGGTGGGAACCGAGATTCGAAATACCGGCCGGGAAACTTCAAATTCAAATTCAAAATTTCGGCGAAAACATCTCAAATTCAAATTTATTTGGACGAATTTTGACCGAGTTTTTTATTTCAGGAATTCCGTTTACCGGTCGGTAACCGTTACCGGCCGCCCGGCGGGATTCCCTTCGGAACCGGTTTTCTGATCCCTGGTGCCATCCAAAAAAGCCGCTGAGCGATGATGAAGGTGAAGCCACACCCAAGCACCAACCTCGAACTCCAGAGCACGATGTTTGCGGCATAGTAATGTTTGGCGACCTGCTGTGCCAAAATGAGTCGGTCCCTGATGTCGGTCAGGAATTGATCCTGGGCTGCCATGCTGTGTGCCACAGCCACATTGCGAATCTGACTTGTGTCGTACATATGTAGGGAGGGGGTCGCGTCCATACACCACGCAGAAGGGCATCTCCTGGAGAGTGGTAGGAGGTGTTGTAGCAGTACTCCACCCAGGGAAGCCACTGAAGCCATTGACGGGGTCGATCTCTTGTGAGGCAGCTTAGGTACATAGTGATGATATTCATACTCGGATTGGCCATCGGATCGTGGATGGAATGCCGTGCTCATATTTAGTCGAACGCCCGCGGCCTTGAATAGCTCCTACCAAAAGGTCGAGGTGGGCTACTGTAGCACGCCCAGCACCTTGGGCTCGTCGGCTGCCCTTGGGCCACATCGCTTATATGTAACGCCAACCATTCCAATATTATCTTAGAGTTGGGCCATAAAAAAATCACGTGTTATGCTTAAGGCTTACTAAGTTACTGGTGTTTCCTTTCTTCCATTTTCTGTTCAGTTCTTCCAGCTATTTGTTAGTACTAAAAAAAGAGGAAATTCTAAAAAGGGAAAAGGAATATCTTACTAACAGTATGTATCCAATAAAAATACTACCTTCTGCTCACCTTTGTAGACAGATGCTTTAATAATTTAGGTAGTCAGGTCAGGTTCAGTCTTCACTCATATCTGTCACTCTTATGCAGGGGCTGCTTTCTGAGAAGATTACTCCAAATACGTACGTCTTCAACAGCCTTATGAATGTCAATGCCCATAGTTTGAGCTACAACTTTTCGGTCTACAAGCATATGCAAGTAATGCATCTTCTACCCTATTCTATTGTTGCTGTTCATAGGTAGGTTATTTTAGCTTCAAGCGAACGATTCCATTGCATCATGATAAATCATCTTTCCTTTTTCCATGCACCTCCATTTTTCCACTGGGACTTCTCACTAGCTATTATCTACCCATTTTTTTTGGCAGTATTTATTTGCTCTTGCATGCTTGCTTGGGTTGTTTTGCATTATAGTCACTAAAAGTATTTGTACATTGTGCTTTTGGTCGTGCCTTTCATTTGTTTTTCTGCATTTAGGTTGGAATCGACAAGCTCATGTGCAGCAACCTCATGCTCCACTTTACTCCATTTTTGCAGAGTCTTGGTGTTCCTCCTGATTTGACATCATATAACATACTTCTGAAGACATGCTGCAATGCTAGAGAATTAAACTTGGCTCAAGAAATTTATGACGAAATGAAGAAAAAGGAACGGGATGGTCTTTTAATGTTAGATGTTTTTACATACAGTACAATGATGAAGGTATGGGGCTTCTGTTGTTATTGTCCGTAATTTTTGCCTTTTTATGGTTTCCAGAGTTCTCTTCTCTTTAAATTCCAGGTGTTTGCAGATGCAAAAATGTGTAAGATGGCTTCCAACATCAAAGAGGATATGAAAACAGCTGGTGTTCGTCTTAATGTAGTCACATGGTCATCATTAATCAATGCTTATGCAAATTCTGGTTTGGTTGATCGTGCCATAGAGATCCTTGAAGAAATGATAAGAAATGGTTGTCAACCTACTGCCCCATGCTTCAATATTATCCTTACTGCTTGTGTCAAGTCATGCCAATATGATAGAGCTTTCCGCTTGTTCTATAGCTGGAAGGAATCTGGAATCAAGATATCTCTATCTCCTGAACAGAAAGGGTGTCTTGATGACAACCTCACATTCTGTAAAGAGCATCCAAGTAACAGCAATACTGTCTTGGTGATTCCATTTAGGCCAACAGTTACAACCTATAACATTTTGATGAAGGCCTGTGGTACTAATAGCGAACGTGCAAAATTGGTAATGAACGAAATGAGGAGAAATGGCCTTTGCCCTGACCGTATTAGCTGGTCTATTCTCATGGATATTTATGGAACATCTCAAAACAGGAATGGAGCTATTCAGGTTAGTCCCAAAGCTTTTAAGTTGGTATTTTCTGTGCATACTATATGATGCTATGACATTTGCCCTGATATCACCTGTTGTGGCAGCTACATAGAATTGACTATGCCTCTTGTAGACTAAAACACTAATGAATTTAACGGACGATCCGCAAGATCTTGAACTACTCCCTCCAATCACAAATACATGTCGTTTTGGACATCGACACGGTCCCTAAAACACAACTTTGACCACAAACTTCTATTGTAATATATTTATAAAGCCGAATAAAATTATTTATGAAAGTACTTTTCGAGACAAATCTACACATGATTTTCATATATCCAATCTAAGTATTTAAAAAGATATCGATAGCCAAAGTTTCGAAAGTTTGACTGCACGTATCCCAAAACGACATGTTTTTGTGACTAGAGGGAGTATTTGATTAGTGCAGTTAAACAACAGTCTTCAGTTTTTCTGGAGTTCTGATGGCAAATAATCCCTACTGCATCTACCGCTACAGTGCATATTATTTTACTTTGCAATACACTTCATTTTCTCCCCCATCACTTTTGATGCGTCCCAACCTACGATTATGGCGTATCATGGAGGAGTTTCCTATGCAATCATATATGACAATTGACACTGGATAAATAGGATGTGATATTGTGATGCTTACTTCCTTACTTGCTAAATGTGGACTATGATGGTTTTGGTGCATTATACTTTTTTGTTAACAATAATGTTATCCTTTTTTTTGGTACAGGCACTTAGAAGAATGCAACGTGTTGGAATAAAACTTAATGTCTCTGCTTATACTGTAGCTATTAAGGTTGGTCATCAGACAACATAGTTCAATCGGTTAATATTCAGGACATTGCACTTCATGTTAGTTATAAACTTATAGTTGGGCAGTAAGCTTGCAATTTCCTCCACCAGGCATGTGTTGAAAGCAAAGATTTGAAGTTGGCGTTGCACTTGTTTGAAGAAATGAAGGCACACCAACTGAAACCCAATTTGGTGAGTCTCTTTTTAAATGTATGGTACAAAATTTTGATTCTTTGCTCTTTTTTACGAGAAAACTTTGACGCTTTGTGTTGTCAAAATTTATTATTTTGGCACTTGGCAGCATCTAAGGGTTGTACAAACACTTAAGTCTTTACTTACTGTACTATTGTGATCTCTAAATTGTTGTTAGTTGTTATGCAAATCTGGTAGGGACCGGGTGAACAGTAACTGGTCGGGAAATTTAAATTTCAAATTTGAATTTTTGAATGTATAATGCACTTCCTAGGTTGGTTTAGACCTATTTTGTGATGGATTATGTATTGTATGAGCTAAATATGCTTGAATTATTGTTTCTGGCCGGTTTGCACTTCATATGAGCTAAATATGGTAGATCACGTATTGTATGAGCTAAATATGGTAGATTACGTATTGTATGAGCTAAATTTACACTTTATTAAACACTTTCTAATTCAAAATTCCTCAATTCAAAATTCCGACCGGTTTTTCCCCTTTCTTTGAACAGTTTTTTCGGTAACCGGTTTTCAAAATCGGCAATTCAAATTTCAGTTTTTGAAATTCATTCGGTTTTTTCTCGGGATTTCGGCCGGTTACCGTTACCGGCCACCGATCGGGATTTCAACCGGTAGCGGTTTTTGGATCCTTGATCCGGATTATTTGGTGCTCTAGTTGATTGTACGGAATGCTGCTGATGCATGTGCGATTTCTTTGTGTTTAATTATTTCCTGAATTCTAGTGTCTAATTATTTGGGTTTGATTTATTGATTAGTATTTGTTGCTTGTTGATGTTAGACAGTATGATATGACACATGACATGTTTGTCTGCTTTTTATTGAACACCCATATCATTATTAGAGGACAGTAGACTTTTGAAGTATGCTCGATGGGCAATTTTCAAGGATTGCATTGATGTAAAGTTGCTTATGAGTTACTGAGCTACAAGTTCATTTTTCAGGTGACATACAAAACTCTCTTGACAGGACGTAGCAAATATGGATCATTACAGGAAGTCCAGCAATGTTTGGCGATCTATCAGGAAATGAGAAAAGCAGGGTATGTGAATAGAGCATCTGTGTACTGTTTCTTTTGCACTCCTTCGAGAACAGCAAAAGTCCTTTTGCCTTTCTTCTTCTAGATTATATAACCTTATTGCTTTGAGAAGACGCAATTCATAAAAGATGCAATAATAAAGGGTTAGCTTTCTAAAAAAAGGTTTATCTGATATACAAGTCCCAGTCTAGGGGCATTTTCATTGTATACAACATAGATAATGTACACTAGAAATCCTTCGAGCTACAATAATTATAAAGATCAACGTAGAAGCAATCATCCACTGAAACTTTAGTTGATAATCACATGCCTAGGTACATTCAAATTCTATTGTTCCTTTGCAGAAAACATGCTGAGAACCTGTTGGCTTGATAGACTGATGCTATCACTACATAGGGTATTTCTGTATAGGTGTTCTTTCTGGGGTTAAATTTGTTGTTTTTCCATGACAGGTATCAAGCAAATGATTATTATCTCAAGGAATTGATAGTGGAATGGTGTGAAGGAGTTTTGTCTAGTGGCAGTGGAAATCGAGATTTTTACCATTTGGATCTAAAAGATAAGAGGAAAGAATCATTCAACCTTTTTCTCGAGAAAGTGGCAACATTCTTGCAAAAGATGGTGATCAAAACCAAATTGTTGATGTTCGTGGGCTTTCAAAGGTAATCTGAGAACTAATATATGATATGCTGTTTTTTAGAAAATACGCGGAAGAGCTGTGTATCTTTGTAGTAATAGAAGGGAAGTTACAACACACAAACCTTACAATCTGTTGAAACTGGAGAATATTCTCACATGAGCATGATACGTGATTTTGACTGAGAACATGTCATTCTCAGTGGCATCTTTTTAGTTCTGCTGCACCTTCTATTGCATAATTCATATCTAGTAATGTACTCAACTCTATGTTTCACAGGTTGAAGCTCGCATTGTTGTTCTCTCAGTTCTCCGCAAGATCAAAGAAAAGTATCTACTAGGTAACGTTCGGCTCTGTCATTTTATCTGTATCACAATCAAAATGTATAATACTAAGGCTCTAGCTGACAATACACCCTTTCTACTTTTTCCCTTCCATACCTTGAGTAGGAAGAGCAGTCCAGGATGATGTGGTCATCATCAGCGGTCATGAGAAGGCATCACGCACAGATGTCGAAACTAGCGCTGTCGACGTCGAGCATGCAATAATTGCTGTTTTGACGGATGACCTGGGTCTTGAAGTTTTGATTGGACCGGGAAGCCACCCTCCTCTTTCATCCAAACCCACAGCCCCCGCCCGATCCAGGAGTAATTTAGAACAAGCACCTAAACATTTTGCTAGGAGACCGCAGGGGGTGATAAAGATTACTATCAACTCGCTGAATCATTGGTTGAAGAGGAAATCTGTGAGGGTTGTACAGTGACACTTCCTTGGGGTCCTTTTGTTCGGTCCATTTATACCTGCAACATTAGCAAGGTTATCCTGGGATTGGATGATGTACATAGAAAGAACAGGTTATCGCTCCTGGTGTCCCCGTCCAGGGATCACATAACCAGTACCGGGCCATTTCCTACTGGCCGGCTGGAAATGGTAACCGTCTGGTTACCGTTTAAACTGGAAAAATCCTGGATAAAAATTATTTGAATTTGATTAAAAACCAGTCGAATTTTGAAAAATTAAAATTTGAACTTTCAAAATCCGAGAAAACTGGCTGGGATTTTGGATCCCGGATCCCGGCCGGGAATTTTTTCCTGGTCCTCGTCACAATACGATTTGAAAAGGAAGGAATTGTTGGCAGTCAATGTAGTCTGACTTGGTCCAGTACATTCAGATACCTGAACATCACATTTCTGTTCTGTAAATTTAACTGCATCAATTCTCTCAACCGGGTTGCGTACCAGGTTAAAATTTTGTAGTGTTTATATGATTGTTGTAAATTTGTAATCACCAAACTTCCACACAAACGATAAACATTCTGACCGAGTACAATAGAGTGCTCCAGCTCCTGTTGGATGAAAGTATAACTACTATAATGCTTGTTGTGAAGTATGAGTATATTACCTGCCCGTTATCAACTAATAATGCTTGTTGTGAAGTATGAGTATATTATGAAGTATGAGTATATTACCTGCCCGTTATCAACTAATAATGCTTGTTGTGAAGTATGAGTATATTACCTGCCCGTTATCAACTAACTCAAGTTTTTGCGTGAACTGATTAGTGCATAAAACTTAGTATTGACGACTTTTTGACGGTTGAATGTGCGGTCTGCTAAAGATATGAAATTTGACTGCAACATCTATGTCAGTGACACTGATAAGCGAGCTGAAATATGTTGATTTTTAAGATGCTCATGGCTGCACTGATAGGCGACCAATTTCGCATGCTCTGCACATATGAATAACTTCCCATTTCAAGCAATAAGACATCCAACTGATCCAGACATCGTGTTGACGTATAAATGTTGAAACGAGCTAAGTTATTGCACTTGTTTTAGGATACACCATGAGAAGTATGATAGTTCAAACATTCAGTTTCCCTGTAATGATACTTACTTTCAAAACATGCCTCAGCAAAAAAAAATTCCAAGTTTCCAAGCTCTATCTTCAGCAGAAATAAATAAACACAGCAGCTGATGTTCAAATTCATAAATGCTACAAGGAGATTGCCCACACAGATGTACATCTGAGGTAGTTAAGTCTTCCTCACTCGTGTCAATACGCTCCTTGAAACTTTCGAGCCGAGGACACGCTCACCAGGTCTTCCTCACTAAAAAGTTACCTCCAGTTGCAACAAGAAATACGATATCAGGTCTCATAGCAAATTAACAATGCCGGTTAACTCAGCGTCTTGATTAAAATTATGGAGCTTTGTGTTTCTAGATTGTCATGGAGAAGGGTGCTCTTTTATGTACAAGTGCAGTAAAATGCATTGGGGCAGGTATAAATGGAAATGGACAACTTAAACTTTTTCCACAAGTCACATAAGGGTTGTGTACTTGGTAAATGCATTAAGAAGCTGAGCGCTCATCGTATTTCCCTCACTAATAAGCGTTGTGTTCAAAAATCAAAGCAACTTAACATAACGACCACGGCAATAGGCAAATAGAGTAAAACAATCACCTATTTACCAACCATCAAAAGAGATCTCAAATCCAGTCCTGCTGCTGCAGCTTGAGAGGTAGATAGACCTCGGTGAGGTACTGGAACCCGAACGAGCTCAGAGCCTGTATCTCAGCCTTCTGCCTTGTTCGCAACATCGTCTCCAGCTCCTTCACCCACCCCTCATTCTGCTTCACAAAGTCCTCCTCTAGCAGCTCCTTCCCTACCTTGATATCGTGATCAGTCATGGGAAGACGGCACTGTTCCGGCACCCTGTACTTGTCCAGGTCGCTTGGCCGCACGCCGAGCCACTTGATATCCGGCGTTGTCAGGTTGGCACTGTCATACGACATGTTCTTGGAACCACACATATACACTGACAAAATCTTCAGCCCATATGGATCGGAGTCCACCAATGCGAGCACCGGCAGCTTCAGCTCCACCTTAAGCCGCCGCAAGAACAGCCGGGTGGCAACATCCGGCTGCCCCTTCGCCGTCAGTATGATGCACGGGAAGCGGTTGTAGAACCTGTCCTCGGCGAGGCGCATGAATGCGGCGTCCTTCTCCACCAGCAAGATGAACAGCGCATCGCTCTCGATGCCCGAGACCCTGTAGACGTTGGGCGGGATGGCCTTCCCGCCGACGCGCCCATGCGCGTGCAGTCGATCCGATCGCCGTCGTCGGCGAAGGTGAGGCGGCCGACGACGACGCCCTTCTCGGATGCGACGACGTGGAGGGAGGAGCGGGTGCACCCGAGCATGCAGGAGACGTCGTCGAGGACGGCGTCAGACTGCGCCTGGTCGCCGAAGAGCTTGACGTCGGTGTAGAACAGGTCCCGCTTGGTGACGTGGATGCCCCTACGGAGGACGGCGTGGACGAGGGAGAGGACGCGCGCGGTGACGGTGGCCTTGCGCGCGGTGGCGACGGTGGCGAAGGGCCTCGCGGACTCCCGGCGGAGGAGCACGATGCGGTCGAGGTCCGGGAGGTAGACCTGGTTGGAGGCGGCGCGGGAGGGGACCGCGAAGGAGAATCCGCGGCCGGCCAGGATGCTGCGCGCGGCGGAGAGGACGAGGCGGTTGATGCGGGAGGTGACGGAGGCGTAGTCCTGGTCGGCCACCACGACGTAGGAGGAGGCCGGGTCATCCTCGGCGGGGGCCTTCGCGGAGGTCGAGTTCGTGGGCTTGGATTTGGCGGAGGTGGAGGCGAGGGAGCGGAGGGAGGCGAGGATGGAGGCGTCAGGGCGGAGCTGCGAGCGGAGGGACTCGGCGTAGGACGCGGCCGAGGAAGCGCGCGGCTTCTTCGAGGTGGGCCCCACGGCGACCGCGCCTGCCCCAGCGCGGCGCTTTTTCTCCGACATGTTGAGTGCAGAGATCTGGAGGTGGAAACGGGGGGGCTCTTGGGGCGGGGACGGGGACGAGGACGAGGAGAGGGCGCTACGGTGGAGACGGCGGCGGGTCTCGAACTCGAGTGTGAGCGGCCGCGGTTTCGGTGGGTGGGGGGGCGCGGAACTGAAGGGGGGGACTGTGTCGGGCGAAGCGTGGCCCATTGCGCTCTCATTCCGCCCATCAACCAAACACAATCGATCCCCTCTGATCTCGGTAGCTCGATTAGACGCGTCAATCAATCTTTTTTTTTAAAAAAAAAAACGGCACGCAGCCGATCAGGCATATTGATTTTTTTAATAATATTATTTAAAAAGATAATTGAAAAAACAAATAGTCATTTTTTTTTTGCAAAAGTAGGGGTTCCTCACCCGGACGTGACGAACGAGTCCTTGTGGTATTGTGCTAGGAGTACCCCAGTACGTTTGCAGGTCAGCATGGAACATTCACGTCCGGTTCTTTATTTCGAACTCCAATAGTTATTGACGATAATTTTCTCTAACAAGTCGTGAGTTCCACTGGTACACATGGAAGGTGTACGTGGAGCTATCCTCTGGCTTCATGCGATCAGGTACAACTATCTTGCTTACATACATAACGTACTATTTCCTGATTTTCGCTATGTTTACATACACAACGTAATATTTCACAAGTCGTACACCGTTTTGGGACGAGCCAGACGTGTTGCACAAGGAGTCACGCTTCGGGGACTTCTACTTCGACCAGCGTGGTAACCAGGTCTCCGTGGGGACTTCACAGCTGCGCGGGGCACCCGGATCGAGCCAACCGACACAGGACCCCCTCGCGACACCCCCTTAGGCTACTCGCGTCGGTCGGGTACCTCGACCGCCTGAGCCTTTGATGTACTCGCACTAGCGCCCGCAGCCGCCCCCGGACGAGGCTAGGGGTGACACGCGGGGTACGCCCCAAGAGGAGCCGCGAGTAGATATTTATTCTTGTAAATATCATTCATGCTATGTAAATATTAATTTTTGTACAACTATTATTATGCTAATTTTGTATTTTGATATTTCTTTTTTTGCGTGCACATGACCATGTGAGGTAGTCAGCATCGAGACACCCCACACCACCCTGCTTCTAGCATTTACTCTGCCATGACACATTTTCAGACTGATATGAAAACACACTGCGACTCTGCGATACTTACTTTTTAGACTGATAAGACCACACTCCGTCACACCACCTTTTCAGATCGAAAAGACCGGGTCCTGTCACGCAACACGCAACCACTTTTTCAGACCGATATAACACACTGTGATACTTACTTTTTAGACTTACAAGACCACACGCTGCTACGCTACCTTTTCAGACTGAAAAGATCGACCCCTGGCACGTCACACACTACCACTTTTGCAGACCGAGATGACAACACACTGCCACCCCCCTTTTAGGCTAAAAAATCCCTATATAAAAGAAGAGAGAAAAGAAGTAGAGGAGAAGAGAGATGTAAGATAACACTACACCATAACACCCAACACTATACCAAAGCTTGGTTCACACAACTGAGAGAAAGGAGATTAAGAATTCGGCGAGCTTCTACAAGAGGATACTGTAGAAGCGCAAGTGGTTTGCCGAGAGAACTAAACCCTACCCGGATAATTCTATGAAAGATGCGCCGATGCCATTGAAGTTCCCACGTCCGCAATATGTGTGCGAAGAACCGACAAAGATCATCCAGTCCACACACTCAGTGACGTCCGCTCGGACGTACTATACGTGCGGCCACCACCTCGTAAGCAAATCTTGCACACACAAAGATTTTTCACATCATACGTTCTATTCTACAAATCCCTGATTACACACGCGCATAATGGTAGCTATAGATGCAATGCAGCTTTTTTCAATGGATCGACAGTCCGAAGATATACGATATTCCAGCAGCAGTACATGTTGAACTTTCCATGGCGAGCCGAGACCTTTAAGTACTGGACATCTTACGTACCCAACCCTGATCCAATTGAAAAGGCATCAGATGAGCCCAAGAAAGCAGATGAGTACGACAAGGCCAAGCGGGCGGCGGACAAGAGGAAGGCTGCTACAAGTGAGACTGTTGACCGTACTACCGCTCCCCGTCGCTTGAGCACACTTCGGATCCAAGAGGTAAGTTATGTTCAGTATGCATCATAATTATTAATTTGGTCCAACGTTGTGTTATCATAACATCATTCAACTGTCCATCCCGTCTCGTAGGAAATGGATGACTTCGAGACTGGATGCCGCTGCCGCGGGCAACAAGGGGACAAGGGGAAAGACTCCCGCAAGTGAGACTGTCGGCCGTACTACCGCTCCCCATCACACGGGCACACTTTGGATCCAAGAGGTAAGTTATGTTCAGTATGCATCATAATTATTAATTTGACCCGACGTTATGTTATCCTAACATAATTGAACCATCCGGCCCATCTCGCATGACATGGATGACTTTGAGACTAGCCGCCCCCACGGGTAGCAAGGAGACGAGGGGAAGAGAGCGATGAGCCGCCGAAACTAATGATCATTATTTCAATCAACCTTATTTCTATTTCAAAAAGACACATATGTATCTTAGGTGTATTTCGGTTTGTTGCTCCATGCATGTTGTCGTTCCTTATGCACGTAACAAAACCCTGTGTGCCGTGTAATTTACAATTTTATTATAAAATCTATTTCAATTCGCAACTGCGTTGTAAAACCGACTTCAAATATTGTTCTATTTTAGCATTTAATTCTTGACGTAGCAAGGCAAGGAACAACATAAAAAAGGTCCAAAAGGCGTGTTATGGAAGTAGGCACTAAATGGTCTTCGACTTCTAAATAATGACAAGCATGCCTAATCATCTATCTGTTTCATTCAAACTAACAACATCGCATGTTCAAAATAAGATCTAGATTGTACATTCACTTAGCATTATTCAATTCTTGCTATCTCAAATCAGGTTAAATTTTTTTGAATGAACGTCCATGAAAAATCAAAAGCTAAGAACGACAGAGCCCTCCTGTCGCCAATGGGAACAGTGAGAGAACTGTCGATAGGAATCTCTCACTGTTCCATTGGCGACAAGATCCCTGTCGTCAATTAGAATAGCAACATGATTTACTTTTGTTAAAAAAAATTGATTATTTATTTTGTAATTATTTTTTAAAATAATATTTTTTTCTCAACTCCGTCGTATCCTGGCTCTCCCTGGTGCATGTGGCGTCGAGTTCCGACGAGTGTGAGGGCAGTGATAGCATCATCCACAGCAACGACGTGAAGGACATGCAGAGCAACACGCCCAGAACATGTCTCCTGCCATTGCATTATCTCTTGTTGATTAGTAGGAGCTTAGGAGCTTAGATGCCTTTTGTTTTGAACCTGATAAGTTGTGTTACATTCGTTTACATATATACATAGCCGAGTACCTGTGCATTAGAACGGATCTTATATATATATATATACACACACACACAGGGAACGTATCGTATCTAGTGTTAATGGGTAATTCAGTGCTAATGTACTAATACCAAGCTTGACCGTTGGAGGTGGGAGCATGCATGGTGTTTAATGAAGACGCATTAATGAAGGTGCATTGAAGGTGAGAGCATGCAAAGTGATTCAATGGTTTAGAGGTGGGAACCCGCATTAATCTTGGTTGTTTAATTCAGATCCAACGGTCAAGATTGGTATTATCACTTTAGCACTGAATTACCTATTAACACTAGATACGTTATATATATACACACACATAAGGTAATTATCTTTGTACCTAAAAGGTAGCTACAAAATTCCACATCTGATCAACAAGTCACAGAGAGTTTTATCGTAAACTAAATATGCATATGATATAATTGTCCACATAAAATCCTTATAGTAATGTATGTATATATATGTACATATCTATCTACGAAAGATCTCACAAACTCACGAGATAAAAAGACAGATGATAGACTCACCGTCACAATATCAAACCTTTTTTTTATATAATAGTGGAGATAACGTGCATTCACTGGGCAAAAATTTGTACATGCACGCTGCACAAGTGTTGTTGAGGCTTGAGGGCTACTAGAACCTAACTGATCATTTATGTACTTCACTACTGAGAACATATGAGGGTGGTAGCGGGGATACTCAGAAGATCCTTTTTTTAGACCAAAGGGATATAGGAACAGCAAGCTCTCAAAACAACCTCCATGTCAGTGTCATCTCCGCCTTCTTCGTCCTATTAAAAAGATAACACAAAAGTAAAGCTACAATCAGCAATTCACTATCCAGCTTATGTTCGAACAGGAAAATGGTGCACACGAGGATTGAGGGATACTGGGCTTGCTTATTGTTGTCAATGCCTGGGCCTTCAACAAGCAGTCCCCTGGATACCTACAAAAGAGAGAAAATTATTACTCAAACTGACCCACATCAGACTAATACTCACAAGTCACAAGGCAATTTCAAACGCTATAGCAGCCAAAGCAAGGACGCAAGCATACCATCCATCTTTTGTCCTGGTTTTCTTTTCAAATGACAGTTTCCAGTCCTGCCTGTATCCTTCCCTGTACAACTGTATAATCTTCAGACCGGCCTGTGACATGATGAACACTGTTAGCACCGTGGCTCACACAGATGGTCCTGAACAAAAATGCGCACAAACAGAAAACACTATCTTCTTATGCTGCTTAACTTAGCCAGTTTTTTTTTATGTTTCTTCTCATTTTATACTAAATAAAAGACTCACTACATACCATGTTACATGCATACAATACTTTACTTGCAATGAAAATGAGTAACTGCCATGCGGCAGACAAAACAACAATGAAGTGCTATCATGACTGTTAATGCAAATGAAAAATTGAAATATTACTAGACTTAAACAACATTAAGGATTATTCAACAAACACAACCGTTTATGTGTGTGTTGAGGAACAGAAACAACAGAAAAGGAAATTTGTCCAGTAGGAGGTACCGATGGAGTAAATGTTGAGAAAAACCCACGTGCAAATTCAAGAGCACCATATGATGAGTAATTTGGATCCTACTTCTGCATCGTACAGTACCAGATTTGTTATACGAAGTAGAATAGTTGTAGTGTTGCCGCAAAAGGTCCATCAGAATCCGCATCATTACAGATTTTCAGAGTCAATTACTGTTCAGGAAACTGAGGAAAACATACAATTTACATTTTCAAAAAACAATACGGAAAAAGGATCAAGATGTTGGATGTGCATTGTATAAAGGTTTTTTGCATATATACCACACATGTACTTGTATATATATTGGTCTATTGGCCTCATGATTAATACAAGCGGTATTCATAACATAGTATTAGAGCAATACCTAGGGTTTTTGTTGCTGGTTCGTCCCTCCACCGCCGCCTCACATGGATCCTCTTCAACTTTCTCCGTCGCCCAGATCTTCTTCACACCGTCACCGTTGGGTTCTTTTCAAGCCAGCCAGCCGCCGCTCTCCATCATTGCCTGCCGACAACCGATGCCGACGCACTAAGGATTCGTCGCCTCGGAACCGATCGAGCCGTCTGCATCGGAGTCGGGGACGAGTCGCTCGGCGTGGGTGAGGTCGTCTTCATCGCACCACCGGACGACATCGAGCCATCCAAACCGAGCTTGCGCCGCCTCACTCCGCCGAACCACCTCTGGCTCCACTGTCCATCGCGGCGGCCTCGCTCCGCCATCAACCGAGCTCGCGCCGCCGGGGCGCCACGGATTCATTGCACAGCCATCTCCACTGTCCATCGTCGGAGGCCTTGCTCCGCCGGATCCGCCATCGCCGGTGTCTCCTGCCGCCGCTTGAGCAGCAGCAGGGAAGCTGAACTGTGTGTGTTGTGTGTTACTTGTCCAGCAGGTCGAAGCCCTTTTAGAGCCAGTCGGCCCAGTAAGCAAAGGAGGCCGGTAAAAAAACATCGTTCTAACCGCCGCAGTCCAACGCCGCCTATTAGACTTCGTTGTCTTGGTTGCTACGCCGTTCAACGTCGTCTACCAATGGGCACTGTCTCTGTTCCTCGTTGTTCAATGATCTTCGATGGTCTCTATTATCGGGACTGGTTTCAGCATGCGCCTCCATGTGTGTGGTCAGCGTCTTTGGATTTTTCTCATCGGTGAGTTGCCTTGTTCGCCTCGCCCTGTTCGTTGAGCCCGGGCTCCCGAAGGATGCTTTCGAAGACATTCGTAAAGGGATATTTGATGCTTTTGAGGATATCATGTTGACTTTTCATACTTAGTATGCTGCTTACAAGACATGGATTAATGAGGATGCCTGTGCTTCTGCTATTCTGGTTGCTAGCTTGGAAGTGCATCTTACTGGGGATATGGTTGGCTTGGCCTCAGCACAGTTGATGTGGGAGCATCTATGCAACTGCTACGAGTCGTCTGGTGATTCTTTGTATCTTTCTGTTGTACGTCAGGAGCAGTCGTTGCAGTAGGGAGATGCCACTATAGACGAGTTCTATACCTAGTTGTTTGCGGTATAGCGTTAGATTGAATCTTTGGGACCGGATGTTTGCCATACTTGTCAGTGCTGTCAGCGTTAGCAGTCTCACATGGAGTTTCGTCGCATCTACGACTTCTTGACATGTCTTCGGGCTGAGTATGAGCAGACTCGTGCTCAGTTGCTGGCACGACACCCTCGTGTGACTTTGTTGGAGACCCTTGCAGCTGTTCGTGTTGAGGAGATTCACCTTCGTGTTGCGGGTCTGCTGCCGTTCTAGTCGTTTTCTTCTGTTTTGACAGCTCCTCCAGCTTGTATGCCTTCTACAACTACTCCATCACCAGTTGTGTCTTCACCAGTGACAGCTGTTGTTGGTAGGGGACTCCACTGCACTTATTGCAACAAGCATGGATATGTGGAGTAGTTCTGCTACAAGAAGAAGGATTTACGTCGTGGTGGTCATCCTCCGAAGGGCACTAGTGGTTCCTCCTCTCAGCGGAAGTCTGGTGTTTCTGATTCTCAGAAGTTTCTCACACTGCTGCGTCGCATGACTGCTTCTACACCGTCTGGTTCTGTTGGTTCTATTGCACGATCTTCTAGGAAGAGACCACCTTCTACTTCTTCCTCAGGTATATCACATTGGATTCTTGACTCTGGTGCTTCTTTTCATATTGATGATCTCTATTGTCCCGATCTTTCGGTGAGAGGGGTAAATTCCGATTGGATGACGGTCAACTCTCACGATCCAGGCTACGAACGCAGCATGCACGAACCAAGCAGTCGCTGAACTAACCACCAAGTCGTTATCAACCGTACCAAAGACCCGGTTGACCTGATCACGAGGATCAATTCTTGCAAGCAATCGAAGAACAAGCAAGAACGAGGTAAAAAGCAATATGAATTGCAAAAATTTGATGCTAGTCACACTTGCTCTCATTGTAAGAATAACAGGATTAAAATGTAAGAGATGACTGAAATAGTTGTTTACTCTAGAGCTGCTTCTTGTGAAAATTGTCATAAGCTTACAATTGAGATTGAAGTTCTAAACAAGACTTTAGAAGAGAAAGCTAAAATTGAAAAATTCATGTCTCTTACTGCTTCCAAGAAAGTTATTGACTCTACCTCTTGTGTTTTGAATGCTGAAGTTGAAACAATTATTGGTGAGATTCAAGAGGCTTTTAGAGTTAAATTTAAGGAGCAGTTGAATAGGATTAAGGATTCCTATTGTGTGTCTTGTGAGGCCTTTAAAGTGGAATTGACTCTTCTTAAGAGTAAGCATGATGAGGCAATCAAGTCGAAAAAGTGCACTAAATGTGAAGATTTAGTCAAAGAGAATGATTACCTCAAAGTGACTCTTGAGAGGTTTACTGGTGGGAAAAATAAACTCAACATGATTCTTGATCAATCTAAAGTGAGTAAGAAGAATAGTGGCCTAGGTTTTATTTCCCTAGAGCATTCCAAGAATCACCTACCTAAGATTGCTAGAGTTGGTAAAAGTGGTCTGTTCGAGGCAGAACCTCCTAAGCCTTCTAACGTTGTTTTCAAATCTGCAGGATCTGCTCAAACTCTTTCTAGCAAGAAAGGTGCTTCTGTTTCACCAGTACATACCCCTCAAAAGGTCAAGTACCATTACACTTTCTGCAAGAAAGATGACCACACTGTTGAGTTTTGCTTCCGGAGAGCAAAGATTGAGAGGAAAGAGAGAATGAGCACTTTGAGATCCATCAGAGGAGTCCCTTCACCAGCTGTAGTCTCTAGAGCCAGGCAGCCTATTCATCGTACCACATATAGGCCTAGGTTTGTAGAGAATCTTGTTGACTCTTTTGGTGGGTCAAGGCAGCATTTTGGTTTAGGATGTCGTGAGGAGAGACCACGGGTAGCACCTAGACAGGGGGAGTATCGATCTTTTGGTAGATCGTTTCGGAGAGGTCCAGGTGGTTCTCGTGTGCATTCTTATGATTTTGTTCCTAATCATTTTATTGCTGCTTTTTCTGTTATTCCCAAGCATCGTGCGTCTCAGTACTGGACTCCTAGATCTTTTATCTCTAACCCCAGTACTGAGGCATGGGTGTTTTGAGGGGATTTTGCTCTTTTTGCATTCATTGTATCATAATGCATTTTATAATTCAAATATCTTGCATTGTATAATAAAACTTGTGGAGCTTTGATTATTATCCTTGTATGGCTTGATTTCATACTCTATACCTTGTCATGTCAAGTGATAGTCAGCTAGACTTCTTTTATGGCTCTTCGTGTTTTAGATTAGCTTTTGCCTTGCTAGCTTTACATCTGTGAGCAAATTGAATCAAATCATGTCTTGTTGGATCTTGTGACTAGTTTTGCGCTAGTGATCCGCTTATGATTCATGCCATGTTATATAGGTTAAATTGAGTCTTGAACTTATTTTGAGATGTAAAATGAGTTTTTTAATTTCTTAAGTCAAGCAAAAGAAGAATGAGATTTTCTGTGCGAAAAAACTGATCTCACCAATCCTTTCTCATGAGACTGCTTGCCATTGCACTAGGCATGAACTCAGGGGGAGTTTTGGATGACCTAGACCACTCTTTTAAGCTTCTTGCTTGAGATGGTCGCGGCAATGCTTAAGATCTAGCACAATGAAAAAAAAAAATCCTTTTTAGGAAAATGCTCAAATTGCTAAGTGCTTGAATAAATTGCTTCATATTTGAACTCTTATTGCTCAAAATGCCTCAGTTTCAGTTTTGAGTCTCTTTTTACTTATAGACATGGCTTGGCTCATTTTTGGTTGCTTTTAGTGAAACTATGATATTGAGTAACTTTTTATGGTATTAATTCTTTTAATATCAGATTACTCTATTTTGGTTTTAACTTTGCAGTATATATTTTGCCATGATTGAACATAGTTTCCCTTATACAGGACTAAATCAACTTCATAGAAACTACAGGATCACTGGTCACTGTAATCACAATCAAGACAGAAAAGAAACAAACCCACATAGACAACTGCATATCAACTTGCCCTAGTTGCCCATGAATCAAACAACACATGTAGTCATGTATTAAGCACAATCGCGTATCCCCACGAATCAAACAATATATGCACGAAGGACAATAGCATAATCATGGTTGCTTCAGGAAAAAGTGTTGTACCACATCAGCACGTATTATCCTTACCCTCCAGATTAGCTTTTGTGTTTCACGACCACCAAGTTTTAGATCAAACAACAGAACAAAACAATGAGATGCTTCCACGGTAGAGTACGTACCTGTTCAACAGTACCTGGTCCGATTAAAACAAGAGCAGCTCGTGTAGCTCTTCCATTACATCCTGAACATGAGTGGTAAGCCAAAAATTAAGATCAGATGGACGAAAAAGAAGAGCTCATCGTAAGTTAAACAAGCTATTATACACTGGGAAATTCGTGAGCTACAGAAACTAATGAATTGGAACGCAGCGTCTTGAATCTCGTATTTGTTAGAGATATGTTAGAATAGGAGTTAGAATTGAGACTCTTATATGCCTTATCTATATATGGCATATATCTCTTGTACTCCTATATATATTGCCCTTTAGGCCTCTCTTCAATACATACACACAATTTCTAACATGGTATCAGAGCTAGGATTAGAGTTTACCGGTCTATTGTAGCCGCGCCGCCTAGCTTCCACTGCCGCCGCCCCCGGGAGGAGCAATCTTCACTCCCGGGGGTGGCCTCCTTTGGGCGGCCGTCGCCGCCATCCTCGTGCCCGAGAGCGCCACCTCCTTTCGGCCGCCGCCGCTGATCCCGCCGCCGCGCCTCTGGCACCGCCATCGCAAATCAAGACACGCCGCGCGCGCCCTCTGCTCCGGCTCCTCTTCCGTCACGCGCCTCGCCTCGCCTCCGCCGCCTGTGTGGCTCGCCGCCTTCAGCTTCCACCGCCTCGCGCTCTGGC
The DNA here is from genome assembly GCA_036346395.1 of Hsuehochloa calcarea. NCBI lineage: Eukaryota > Viridiplantae > Streptophyta > Magnoliopsida > Poales > Poaceae > Hsuehochloa > Hsuehochloa calcarea. Next base: position 53,562,721 of record CM070598.1, read on the forward strand.
CCTCGAATTTCGCCGCCACGAGCCCACTCGGTGACACCTTCGTGCTCGTGCGAGCCCACGCCGACGCCATCCTCGAGCCGCGCCGACCGGATCCGCGTTGGACTACCTCGGATCCGGCCGCCCCGACGCGTCACCGTGGTTCTCCTCGCTCGGATCCAAAGATCCCCGCCGCCTTTCTCCGTCCGAAGACGGCAGCGGCCGACGCCGTCCGCAGCCACGTCGCGCCGAGTGGGGCGCTTTCACGCTTGTGAACCATGGGGTTCCGCGGGTTGCTCGACGCGATGAGGCGCCGGTGGCCTTCTTCCGCGCGCCCATGGAGGACAAGCTCCGGTTCGGCCCTCTTCTACCTCGAGCCGCCGCCGCCTCTCCTGCCTATCCCCTTCTTCATGGCGACGAGGGGGAGAGGAAGGCCGAGGAGGAGGCAAAGAGGGGCGCACTTATAGGGCGACTTGGTAGTCTTACAAAGCTCCTTCTCTGCTCTCCTGTTGAGGAGAGATGGCTGCTGGAATCATTTGGCTGTTGGGATGACTGCTTGCCCGGCTCCTTACTGATGGCTATTGGGATGGCTACACTCACGCGTCTCCTTGTTGGTTCTTATTGGGGTGACTCGGTGTGTTTGGCGTCTAGACTGCATGATATGTGTTCTTTGTGTCTTTATTCTTTGTCGATGGTGATTGAGTCGATTCTTCTTTGCTAGTTATGCTAGTATCTGCTGCTAGTTAGCTTTAGTCTTTTTCTTGCTTTGTGTCGTTTCTTCCGCTGCATTCATCCAAGTCCGTAGTACTCAATTTTTGAGTTCGTCTTAGCCATGATAGTCCATAAATTTATTGTCAGTCATAGAAGCATAGGAATTGCCTTATGTATGGCAGCAGCCGCCGCTTCTGCTGCTATTTCTTCGAGCCGCTGCAGATCCGCCACTCCAAGCTTTCAAGGCCGCCGCGCTTCTTCCACACTGCGTCTTCGTTGTACTTCTTGTGCATTGCGCCGCTCTTCTTCTGCACTGCGTCTCTGTTGCGCTTCTTGTGCATTGCGTTGCGCTTCTTTTGCAATGCATTCGTTAAGCTTCTTGTGCATCGTCGCCGCCGCCTTGGGCTACGATCTGCGGGCCATGCTTCCACCTATTTCTATTCGACTTGATTTGTGATGCTCTATATCATGTCGGTTTCATCATCTTCTTCGACTGCTTCATGCGCCGACTTCGCTCCTGCACCTTGTGCTTTATGAGCCGTCGCACGACACCGGATGAGAGGAGGTATTTTGATACTCGACATATTTTTCCAAAAGCTGCATGCTACGACGACATTACCAAGACTCGGACTTTGAATTTTTTATATTTTAGTATCAACCCTTTCCAAATGCAATGCTATTGCATACGCCTTGCATTTGAGAGGGTGTTAGAGATATGTTAGAATAAGAGTTAGAATTAGGACTCTTATATGCCTTATCTATATATGGCATATATTTCTTGTACTCCTATATATATCGCACTTTGGACTTCTTTTCAATACCTACACACAATTCCTAACAGTGTTAACTAAATTAGAAATGCCTTGCGCTATGTCGAACTACCGCTAGGCAAGGTACAACTACATGTATTACATGGAGAGACGGCAACGACTCAACAGACAACACACACTGAGCAGCTGTTATTCATGGCATTTGGAATGGGAAGATTTCATCTTTGCTTAATGGGCCTTGGCAAATGGCAAGTGGAAGAATGCATCACTTTGAGCATTTGACCTTATTACCTACGTTCCTCTTTCACTGAAAACTAGCAGACTGAGGAATCAGCGATCGAATTAACCTGTTTAGCCGCGAGAAGGTCGGCCCTCTTCCGGCACAGCACACACCTGCAAACAACCAGCATCAACCATCGCAGCTACACCAATCACCCAAGCTCAAGAAATAATTCGGGCAGAAACGGCGAATCCACCCGAAAGGCCGAAATGGCGGGCGAACGCAACCACGGCCTTCCTGTCCTTCCACAGATCAACGGTGGGCACCGCCTTCCCGCTCAGGTCGAACACCTCCAACCCCTGCAGCGACCTCGCGAGCCCCTCCACCGGCGCCGCAGCGGCCTCCGCGGCCCTCCCTGCAAATCTCATTTCAAACGGCAGCACGTAATGCGCGTGAGGAGGAGGCACCATATCGAACTCGAATTTAAACGTGGGAGGGGAGGGCTGCCTTACCGATGGCTTCGGGCTTGGAGGCCGCGACGTCTGGGAGGAGGAGGCGCAGCCGGCTCATGGGCTTCTGCTGGTTGATGAGTGAGCCGCGCCGGGCGAGAGGCGGCGCAGCCGGTCGCGGGCTGGCGGCCGTGTGCGGCACGGCAAGAGGCGGGTGCGCGGCCATGCTGGTGAGTTTGGGTGGTAATTACAGAGTTTGGGTGGTAATTACAGAGTTTTTTTTTAAAAGTATATATATATTTTTTAAAATACATAAAAAAATAAATTAGATAACTATCGTGAATTGAGCTGTTATCATTTTAATTGACAATAAAGATCTTATCACCTATGGAATAAGGTATCATCGTTAATTCAAATCTCTATTGCCAATTGAATTGGTAACGGAATCTAAATCTAGGAAGACATATGCCATTGGAGATCGTCAATTCAATTAGTTATAGTTTTGTATATATTTTTTTGATTATTTATTTATACAAATCGTAACTACGTGAGGGTCTCGATGACCAGTGTGCGGTTATGCGGCGGCAGCCGCGAGAAGAGTGTGCGGCTCGTGTTCTTCTGCTGCGTATGGTGTGGCCCGCACGCCAGCCAAAAAAAGAGTCTAGAAGTCGCCACGCACGCACGCACCAAATGGCGCCTCGTCGCGGGCTGCGGAGGCGGAGGCACTCGCTTGGACTTGGGCCTCGCGTTGGCTGAAGCCGAAGGCCGCAGGGCAGCAGAGTAGCACGAGCCACGAGTTGACAGCATGAGGGGCTTCCGCTTTGGGCTGGCACGCGCGGCGGCGCGATCGCGGGCGGAGCTCCAGGCCGCGCAGCGGCGCCGGCCGTCGGATCTCGCCCGCCGCCTGTCCCACTCCGCCGCGGCGCCGGCGAGGCCTTCCTTCGGCATCGCCTTCGACATCGACGGGGTCATCCTGCGCGGCCGCAGCCCTATCGGGGGCTCGCCGCAGGCCATCCGCCGCCTCTACTCTGATGATGGTAATCCCGTGCTTCTCAGGCTCTCTTGCATTTCGTTGAATTAGCTTGTAGGCATTAGACGGGGAGTGTTTCGTCGTACTTGTACCGGCGGAGTGGCGATGAATGTTAGTTCACATGCTTGCTGCACTCGTGTCTTTGGAGCATTTCGTCGAACGGGTTGTAGGCATTAGACTTGTTTTGGGCATGATGTTAATGCGGCATTAGACTTGTTTTGGGCATGATGTTAATGCGGCATTAGACTCGTACGCTGCATCGCTGTGTTTGTATTTGAAACAAGTGATGTACTCGTTAGGGGAATTCCTTGCTGTCAATGTTGCTAATTAGGCCTCAAGCATCTCATGGTTAAAGCTTATGGAGCATCATTATTTGCCCCTTTTTGCAGGCACCCTGAAGATTCCGTTTCTGTTCTTAACCAACGGTGAGTAATTTACTGTGTCCTATAGGACATCCTGTTTTGCTGCTATGCTCGATATCAATATCCACACAGATTAATGGGTCCTGTGTGGGAAATCGGGGCTAGTATTCAGCCTATGCACTGTCATCATTTTTTTGTTTCTGTTGTAAAAACTATGCTCGGTTTTTGATAATAGAAATCAGAAGGGTTTATCCTTCTGGCTCAAAAAGAAAAAAAACACACACAGAGTGATGGGTTTCTTCCACTATTTAGATCAATATGAGGATTATTTTGCTAACATGAAGTCATGAACATGATCTTTCTTGGCTTAACTATTGTTTACCACTTAATTTCTGTACTGCAAGCAAATGCGTTTCATTTAATGCATTACATTGTTCGATATGTATTGTACCACGGGGTTAGCTCAGATGATGACCTTATTGATAATTAGAACACCAAAGTACTATTGCATTTGCCAGGCTTGTGCAGTTTGGTTATACTTGAATAATGTTGAAATATCTGAATAGTTAAGAGGCAATCTTGGTGTAGAAAGAATGGTTTAGGATAATTTTCATCTCAACACTCTATTGAGCTGTTTGTTTTTTTTGTACCTATCACATGGTCACCATAATTAAGGGTTTGTACAATAAGGCACTGTGGTGCTTGCCACTATCAATTATGTTAGTATTTTTTTATCGAGATTATTAATACTTGTCAATTTATTGGCAGGAGGTGGTGTTCCAGAGCACAACAGAGCTCTGGAGCTAAGCGAGCTTTTAGGAGTTAACATCTCTCCAGCACAGGTACCTCTTCTATCCTCATGAGTCATTGCTTATGTACAGTCACGTGTGGCAGTGGAACTTCAAACTAAGAACTAAGCCATTAAAGATCATGAAACAAATAGATACCATCCCTTTTCTTTATATGTTAAACCTGCAACTATGTTAAATTTCTGTCTGTGAAATTTGGTGATGGTGCAGGTTGTGCATGGCCATTCTCCTTACAGAGAGCTGGTGAATCGGTATACCATTAAAGTACATACGCAGTATTTATTTTTTGTCCAGTAGATAATCGTTGTGATTTTCTGTCAATAATTTCTAATTTTTTCGTGGACATGTCAGCACCTGAATGAACCACACCTTTTTCCTGTTACTGCAGTTTTGAAGATGACCTTATTGTCGCTGTTGGAAAAGGAGAGCCTGCAGCGGTAATGGCTGACTATGGATTTAGGTAATCCTTGATGTTGCTATTACGACCGTAGGTCAAATACATGGTGTGTATATCTCATGAGTTCTCAGTTATGTGCAGAAAAGTTCTATCTATAGATGAATATTCATCATACTTTAGAGACATTGACCCCCTGGCTACTTTCAAGAAATGGAAAGTGGGGCAAGCAGACAGTAAAAACTTTATATCTGAGAAAGTGCACCCATCGTATGATGTTTATGTGGAGAGAGTTAAAGGAGTGTTTGTTGTTAGCGACCCTGTTGACTGGGGAAGAGATCTTCAGGTAGTCTTGCCCTAGTTTCATTGTTGTAAAATCTTCTTGGGCCATATTTGTTTCAATTTTCTTAGAAAATGTTAAATGCGTGAGTTATAGAGTACCTCATATATATGTCAAGGGTATTTGTGGTATTCCACTCTAGTCTAGGGTTTACTATTGTGTGTTTCCTTGTACTATATATTGCCCATTGGGCTATTGCAATACAACTGATCATTCACACTTGCACTCTCCCTCTCTATCTAACATGGTATCAGAGCAAGGTTCATGGCCAACACTCCTACTCGTCCTCCGCTGCCGTTGCCCTCGGAGGAGCAATCTCCACTCCCGGGGGCGGCCTCCTAGTTGTAGTTTAGTGTCAAAGCAACAGCTCCATCCCGACAGATCCGCCGCCGCTGGCTGTCTCTCCTCCCATCCGGGGACCACAGGGGTGGAGACAACGGATCTCGAGCTGTCGTGCCCAAATCCGGAGTCGCCGACACGGAGGAGGCCCGCTCGCGCATCGCCGCCACGCCGCGAACGTTCGATCGCCACGCCACCGACACGCCATGCGACCCTTGCCGGCTCTGCGGATCCGGCCGGATTTGGTCGAGGCGCCGTGACATCATCGTGCCCAAGCCACGCGCCCAAGCTCCCTACTTGCACCGCCCGAGCCCGCCCACGCTAGCGCCGAAGCTCGCTCGCCACGCGCCTGCTTGCTGCTTCGCCACCGGATCCGTGCCTCCCGAGCTCTGCTCCAGCGCTGGATCCGCGCCTCCTGAGCTTTGCTCCACTCGCCGCCTCGGCTCCCCTGCTCCTCGCTTCGCCCCTGCTCCTGGCCGCACCGCTGCCACCTGGGGCCACCGGCGACTGGCTCATGGAAGGCCTCTCTCTCTCCCCCAAACCAAGACGGCGAGGAAGGAGAAGGGGGAAGCTTGTGAAGGGGCTCCGTGAGGCTACCAAGGCCATTGAGATGCATGCCACTCAGCTTTGTGTGCTTGCTGTGGACTGCATGATTATGTCAGGCTGGTTAAGGCACTCTGCACTGAGCACAATGGTCACAGTTCTTGTGCCTAGATTGTGTCTAGTGCTAAAACTCTTGCGAGTACGCAGGGCTTTGCAACTCTGAGAGCAAGGCAGGGAAGGTGGTTGGCTGTTACTGTTGGGTATCCGGTTACATGTTGTTGCTGCTGCTAGTTATCCTTGGGTCGTTTCTTTCTTAGTGTCATTTCTTTCGTTGCGTCCATCCAAATCCGTAACACTCTATCTTTGAGTTCGTTTAGGTTGTGCGAGTCCACAAATTCCTTGTCAGTCAGCTGATTGCTTTGCTAGCCACGGTCCGTCCTCTTGGATCGAGTGTGGCCCTCTTCATCTTCTTTTCACATGGCAGCCGCCGCCGCTCTTCTCTCTAAGCCACGACAGATTGTAGAAGGTGTTATGATGCTGCCGTTTCTCTCTGAGCCGCCGCCCTGAGCTTCTAAGGTCGCTGCGCTTCTTCCGCACCGCGCCTCAAGGAGCTTCGATCTACGTCGCCATGCCTCTATCCATTTCTCATCAGCTTGATTTGACAGTTCTCTCTCTCTCTCTCTATTCCTGTCGGTTTCATCATTTTCTTCATCGTGTTGCCGCGGTTGATTTTGCTTCCGCTTGCATATACTTTCTCAGCCCCTATACCTTGTGCTTTATAGGCTGTTGTACGACCCCGGATGGGAGGTCTTTTAATACTCAACATATTTTCTAAGAGCTGCATGGTATGACGACATTATCAAGATCCGGACTTCGGATTTTCTCTATTGTAGTGTCAACCCTTTCAAATGCAATACTATTGCACATGCCTTGCATGTGAGGGGGGTGTTAAAGGTATTTGTGGTATTCTACTCTAGTCTAGGGTTTACTCTTGTGTGTATCCTTGTACTATATATTGCCTATTGGGCTATTGCAATACAACTGATCATTCACACTTGCACTCTCCCTCTCTATCGAACACTATAAACATGTCTGCACAAACATATCTAGCTTAAGATTTTTAAGTTGAAGCGATTGGCATACATTAACAATTCGAGGCTTTTTATTTATGTATGAAAGGTACTTTGTGACATCTTGTCAACGGGTGGACTTCCTGGAAATGGAAAAGGAGACCAACCTCCTTTGTATTTTGCATCTGATGATCTTGAATACCAGGTAAGATATAATCTATCAAGAATGGGGCAATGCTATGAATTCCTTGCAGGCGGCAGTTCCTCTTATTGACATCCATCTTTAATGCATGCATATATAAAATTAGTGTTAGCAAATATAGTAACTTGTTTTGACCTCCTATGGCAGGCTGCGTTTCCTTCAGAGCGGCTTGGGATGGGTGCCTTTAGGATAGCACTGGAAAGCATCTTCAATCAGTAAGCCATTATATATTCTGTACTCTTAAGCATAGATATGTTGAATGCTTATTTATCTTCTGTTAACTAACTTAAACCTGCAGAGTTAATGATCATCCGCTGAAGTATACATCTTATGGGAAGCCTAATCCATTTGTGTTCAAGAATGCAGCGAGCATACTGGAAAAACTTGTTATGAGTATGTATCCAAATTCACAGTCAACAAAGGAAGTAAAAGACCATCAGTTCTCTACTATCTACATGATTGGTGATAATCCTAAAGTTGATATCAATGGAGCTTTGAAGGTTAGCCTCTGATACCTCCGATTCTTATTTGAAAAAAAAAACATCACTGCATGGAGCAGTTGATGGTGTGAGGAATTTCTGCGGCTTTCAACATGGCCTTCAAAGCTGTTATTAGAACATATATGCTCTGAAGCACGGACACTCTTGTAACCGCCAGTATCAGTGTGGACGCTTGTCCGACACGGATACGTCGTTTGACACGTCGCGACACGTGTCGGCGGCGATCGGCTACTTTAAAATTGAATTTTAATTACGAAAAATCCCGACACGTGTCGGACACGGCACAACAAGCGTGTCCAACACGGCCAGACACGCCCCACGCCCGGCAGACCTAATGCCCTAACCTCATCCCAAATCCCACACCCCACCAAAGCGCCTTTGCCTCCCTCCTCTCCCTCGTCCTCCTCGCGACCATCTACCTCGATGCGCCACCGGCCAAGATCACTGGATCAAGCTCCTCCTCTCCTCGCCCTCCTCGCGACCATCTACCTCGATCGCGCCACGCCCGCGGATCAAGCTCCCTCCTCGTGCGCCAGATAGAGCTCCTCCTCCTCATGTCGCTAGATCGAGCGCCTCCTCCGGTCCCCTCGTTGCGCCGCCTTGCCCACGCGCCTTGCGGCCATCGCGCACTGGATCGAGCTCCCTCCTCCTCGTGCTCACGGATCGAGCACCCTCCTTCGGTCCTCCCTCGCTGCGCCGCTGGCCCCAGATCCTCCCTCGCGTCGCGGCTCCAGCTCGGCAGCTCCTCTCGGGCTCCCTCTCGCTGCTGGCTCGTTGCGCCTCGTCGGACCTCCCTCGCACCTCCAACCTTTCCTGCCGTCCTGCGTAAGTCACCTCTTATCTTCTTCACTTGTCTTCTTGATGGATGTCCGCCGTATCGGGCGTCTTGTTGATGCTAATGAGTGATAGCCACTGCCAGAGCCGAGATGCTGATGGCCATTGGCCAGTGCCCAGATGCTGATCATGTTATTTCTTTTCCTAGGTTTATGGAATTATGATTTCTGAAAATTGTATTCATATGACCAATTGAACATATCATGATTTCATGAATTGACTGCAAGAAGAATGAAGTGGCAAGGGTCATCTTTGAGAGATACATATTCCGAGTTTACTTTACACTTTACAACATTTCAGTTCGACAAGCATGAAGAAACATAAAAAATGATACATATGTGTAATTTATTCTTATTATTTAAATATATATAGCCGTGTCGCCGTATCGGTATTTTTGGGACAATGGCGAATTCCTGTGTCGGTGTCGTGTCGTGTCGTGTCGACGTATCCGTGTCCGTGCATCATAGCATATATGTTTCAAGAGTAGAACAGTTAGCATGTAATCCTACAAAAGAATGTACGACCTGATACACCTGAAGACAGCATTACCTTGCTTCCTGGCAAGAGACTCAACATTGTGCAAATTACACTTTGCAGGCTGGCCCCCCTTGGTCATCCATTCTTACAAGGACTGGCGTTTTTAGGGGAAAGGATAATGATCCACAGTTTCCTGCTGATCTGGTATGTCTTATTTGTGATTTTTTGTTAAACCTTATGAATGTTAACTTGTTAAGTCATCTGATAACACATGTTTATCAACAGAATGTATGTATAACATGATAGTTTAAGCAATTCAGTCTTAGATCTAAATAACCATAAACAATTTGCTTGTCTTACTCTGGACCTTGATGTCTTTTTACAGTTCTATACTTCTATTACCTACTTTGGCATTCTCCATAGACCATAGTAGACCAGCTTACACAACTAGGGAGTCACTTTGGAGTTTTGATCTCCATGGGACGGGATATCAAATACTACCTCCGTTCTCAAAAAGACGTCATTTTAGAATGTGTGTAGCCAGCATAACTTTGACCATTAATTCCTAGAAAAAAATATTTAGATTTGTCACAGGAAAATTATATGGGTAGATTTGTCATTGAAGGTACTTTAACATCATTATATATATTTTAATTGTTGGTAACATATAGTTCGACAAAGTAGTGGTCAAAGGCGTGTATTAGAGATCGTGTCGATGTCCAAAACGACAAGTAAAAAAAAATGGATGTAGTAATAACAACTGACAAAATGTGTCTCTTTGTTTTGAGTGATGCACCGATGCTTGATTAATATCGATGCTAGTCCTATTACATCACATTGTTTTTTTAGACGAACCACAATGTTGTTACCAACAAAATACATTGTATTCATGTTCAAAAGCAACTCTTGTTTATTTAATATGGATTGTGTGCTTTTATGGGTATTACAATTGTGGGTCTTGGGTTGTAGTCCTTGCCACATACTGGTGGTGGTAGGCTGCCGGCTGAACTAAAATTTATTGACCAAAAAAATTCTCCGGAACATCCGCGCGGGGGCGGGGAAACGTTTACAGTGTGTATTTATTTGTTTGCTGTTTTAATTACACTTGTTTATGCCTTGCAGGTTGTTGATACTGTTGAGGATGCCATCAACTGTATTTTGGAAAAGGAATGTATACGGTGACATTATTGTGAGGGCGCCTGAGTATAGACTCTACATTGTTATTTGGCATTCTTGACAACATGTGTTGCCATTGTTTTGTCTAGCAAATTTGGAACAACTATTGGCTGGAATTCCACCTCTGATCATTCTAGTAAATAAATATGCTCTAGACACATAAGTGTTACAATACAACTTTTCATTTGTTTTAGATCAATACTGTAGTATATATATACTACATTACAAACCCTAGCAAGGGCTCATAGGCTTCATGGCCCATAAGTACATATGAGCCATGTAAACATATACATAACACCCCCCCCCTTCAAACTCAACATGGGTTAGGAGGATGTGAAACATTGAGTTTGAAGGGGGGTGTTATGTATATGTGTATATGACCCATATGTACTTATGGGTCATGAAGCCCTTGTTAGGGTTTGTAATGTAGTATATATATACTACATTATTGATCGTGCGGCTTGCTGCATCGTCTGCCCCGAGGTGCCGCCGATGCGTCTCCGCTCCAAGGTACACCTGATCCTCCGTCGGATTGTCGCCGCCTGGTTCTTCGCTGCAGCAGGAGGAGCGGACGAGGGAAGCCGCATCTGCCGCTTGGTCTTTCGCCGGCCCCGCATGCTGTTGTGAGAGCACCTGGTCGTCGCCGTCCATGAGAGCCGCTAAGCCGCATTTGCCGCCTGGTCGCCTGGATTTCCGCCGGCCCCGCATGCTGCTGTGAGCGCCACTTCGTCGCGTGCGATGGTGAGAAACGTCTGGTCGTCGTTGTCCCTGCGTGCTGCTGTGAGCCCTTGGTCGTCGTCGTCGTCCGCGAGAGCCGCTGGCAGCTCGGTTTCGCCGTCTTTGTATCACTGCGCGCATCCTTGATTGGTCATCTGGTCGTGCAATGGCTAATGGTAATTATGTTTCTCTCGGTATGGGAGGTGCTCTTCTAGCTTCGGATATCAAGCTAGATAGTCAAAATTATCGTGAGTGGTCGTCATCGGTTCGCATGCTTCTTCGGTCCATTGGTCTTCTCTCGTATATTAAGGCGGAGCCTCCGACCGAGAAGACTGACTGATGTCAAGGAAGCTACTGTATGGCGAAGTGATGATGATCGTGTTATGGGTATCTTATGTCACAGTGCTGAAATTTCAATCAGGATGGATTTCATTGATCTTCCAAGTTCTCGCGAGATGTGGGAGTATCTTCAGCATCGTTATGAGCAGACCAGTGTGGCACGTCGCATTTCTCTTTTACAAACTCTTCATGATTTACGTTAGTAGGAGATGTCTATTGAGGAGTACTACATTTCTTTCACTCGCATTTCACGGCAGTTGACCTCCATGGTTCCTTTTTCTTGTACTGGATGTACTGGCTGTGCAGGCAAGGCGGGTCATGATGCGCAAAATTTAATGTTCACTTTTGTTATGCGCCTTCGCCCAGAATTTGAGTCTATTCGCGCTCAACTACTGGGACGTACTGTTCTTACAACCATGGAGGAGGCCCTTGCTGCGTTGATTGCTGAGGAGACTCGACTTCGCTCTCTGTTATTCGGATTGACACCACCTCAGTCTGTTCTTACGGCACCTCATCAGGAGGTTTATCAGCCTATTCCACTTCCTGATGCTGCATCCAACCAGGTTATATGCTTTCACTGCAAGAAGCCTGGTCATGCTGTTCAGAGGTGCTACTGCCTTCATCCAGAGCTTCGACCCGCATCTCATCGTCGTCGTCGTGGTGTGGTTGCTGCCACCACTCCTACACCTATTAGGGACTCAACTTTTGCTACTCAGTTGAGTCGACTTGATTCGACTTGTGCTCTTGGACTCAAGCTTAGCGGCCTTCATCTGATGTTCCTCCTAGTGGGTCTGCCAGTCTTGTTGCAGCCTCTTCTTCTGTGTCAGGTACTAGTCTTCCATGGGTTTTGGATTCTGGAGCTTCTTTTCATATGACATTGAATAAGTCTCACCTTGCATCATGTCGACCTGTTATGAATGGTTCCTGTGTATAGACAGCTAATGGCACCTCATGTTCAGTCACTCATCAGGGCACCCTCTCTACTTCTCATTGTACTGTTCCAGAAGTGTCATTTGTACCTCAGCTTTCTATGAATCTTATGTATGTTGGTCAGCTTACTGATATGCACTACTTTGTTGGGTTTGATGACTCTACTTGCTATGTGCAGGATCGTCAGGCAGGGGTTCTTGTTGGTACTGGCCATCGCCTTAGAGATTCTCAGGGTCTCTACTTCCTTGATCGTCTGAGTCTTCCATCTTTCTCCGTTCATGCATCTTCAGTTATTGCATCAGCCTCTGTTAATTTTCCTCAGTGGCATCATCGGCTTGGTCATTTGTGTGGATCTCGTCTCTCTACATTAGCTCGTCAGGGTGTTCTAGGTCGTGTCATTGTGGACACTAGTTATGATTGTAAGGGTTGTAAGCTTGGTAAACAGTTGCAACTCTCATATCCTACTAGTACATCTCGGTCTAGTCATCCTTTTGAGTTGGTTCACTCTGACGTTTGAGGTCTTGCTCCTTTTGCTTCCAAAGGTGGTCATATCTATTATGTCATCTTTATTGATGACTATTCTCGATATAATTGGGTTTACTTTATGAAACATCGTTCTCAACTCCTGTCTATTTATCAGTCTTTTGCTCGTATGGTTCACACTCAGTTTTCCACTCCTATTCAGACCTTTCGTTCTGATTCGGAGGGGGAGTATTTGTCACATGCCTTTCGTCAATTTCTCTCCACTGAGGGAACTCTTCCTCAGCTTTCCTGTCCTGGCGTCCATGCTCAGAATGGTGTTGCTGAACGTAAACACCGTCATCTTATTGAGACTGCTCGTACTCTTTTACTTGCATCTCATATTCCACGATATTTTTGGGCTGATGCGGTCTCTACGGCTGTCTACCTCAATTGTATTATATCAATACTGTAATATATATATACTACATTACAAACCCTAACAAGGGCCCATGGGCTTCATGGCCTATAAGTACATATAGACTATATACATATATACATAACAATATGAACATACGCTGATGCACTATTTTTTTTTTTTTGGCTTGGAGATACATTAGATATGCTAATTTTATCTGTAGAAACGTCAGAGCAGCAGAGTTGAAACCGAATTACAGTCTGTACCAGACGTTCTTGTTTCCCTGCAGAGTATTAACAATATGAACATATGCTGATGCACTATTTTTTTTTGGCTTGGAGATACATTAGATATGCTAATTTTATCTGTAGAAACGTCAGAGCAGCAGAGTTGAAACCGAATTACAGTCTGTACCAGACGTTCTTGTTTCCCTGCAGAGTATTTGCGTATCTCGTACTCGATGTTACTTGTTGTCAATAGCGATCTTATATGTACCATATGTTGTAAAAAAAATACGGTTTTAGTGAACTTTTAGAATTAATTTCAGCAAATTTAAATAACATTATATCATAATTTCAGCATAATTTAAATGACCAATCTAACATATAATCATGTAATTCTTTCAAGTAATCTAAACATAACAATACGCTCAACTCAGACATCATGTGAACAAACTAAATCAGTATAAAGCTAAGATTGAGATAATTTTGATATTGCTCTTAGTTGTAGGGTTGCACAAGATTTTAATTTTTGCCTTCTCAATATTTTAGTCTACACTCTTCATTAATTAAACATAACAATATAGATTCAAAATTTGAGCTCTAACCAATACTTCACTAAACTGTTAAATGACCTCAACATCAAAAGATCACAGCATATACTTTCGGTCAAACAAGGAACCACAAATTATCACACACGGAACATCAAATTTCCAACAGAACTTGATGACTCCAAGTGAAACTGAATACAAATCACAAGATCAGTAATACTTCTACTAGGATAACAAAGGAGAATGCTTACAGAATTGCTAGTGACCACCTGATCCAGAAGTTGTAAAACAACTAGTTCTAGCCGAAAGTAACAGCATGACAAGAGATCAAGCTAACAACAGTAAGCAACAAAGTAGAGCTAAAATATAAATTGATTATCAGTTCAATTTCAGTATTAGACCATTATCATCATAGAGCAGAAAGGCAAGCCCACATAAAAATTTCTTTGCAATATATCTCCCAGTACTAGCCATAATAATCAATCCAATCTCAGATCAAATATTTCAACTAGCACAGCACATATATAAATGCAAAGTGAAATGAATCACATGTATACTCATAGAGCAGATAGCACTCAAAACTACTGAGATGAACCAGACAAAGCACGTCAATAGACGATGTCTCAGAAAACCTAGCGCCTCACTATGCCGCGCAATATAGACGAGGTTGACGGAGATACAATACCACTCTTCGCTATTCAGGACACACTGAACAACAAAGCTGACGTACAGGGAGATATGTCGCTCAAGAACCCACCGTAATGCACTGGCCGAGTTCACCCACGAGCATCAAAGATCAACTGTCAAACCAAATGTCACTTTACTTCCCAAGATCAGTCCACAGAAGACCAAAGTCGAGCCACCCGTGTGCACAAATCACCGGGTTCCGAGCACAACACCAACACTTAGAGGAGATGGCATAAGGAATCGGCCGGGTGCACACACCAAGAGGACCGGAGCTCACCACCGTCGGCACCGAGTCACACGGCAGCGCCGGAGGTCCAGAATCCCCAAAATCTAGAGACAAAATTGGGAGGAAGAACACACCAAAAAATTAGGAGAACTCACAATATTTTCCTTTGCCAGGAAGAACCCGTTGGATTGAGCCTTTAGAGGAGAAGGGGGAGAGATGCTGCTGCCGCCAACGGCCCGTGCGAAGCGCGCTCGAGCCGCCCGCATCAACTGCGTTGTCCGCATCGCTCGCCAGCAGGCCAAAGGCCAAGCAGCCATCCAAACCACCTTCTGCCGATTGGAGATTCCATCCCGAAATCTTATCTCCTCTCCCATCTCTATGACAAGAGGGCCCATATCAAGACCTTTTCTATTATAATCCTCCTTTTCTTAATTGAGAAATTACAATTTTGCCCTCAAAATACAACAGTTCCCACCAATTTATCAATTTGATGAAAGATACTCAAAGTCTTATTTAATATACAGTTGTTTGACGATGGGTACCTTGCGGGTTTGAACCCAAAGTCTAGCAATAAGGACTACGACTCTGCATAGACAAAGGAGGACTACGCCTTGATCCAATGCCTTGGTGTGAGAATTTTCGCCCAAGTTACATTTTGTACTGGGCGGCTTGCCCTTTTCCCTCTCGAGTTGGGACGTTACGGTCATGTCCCCTTATCTAGCTTATGAGTACTTAAGAAAATATACCCTTATCTTTCTTTGATCGCGACCTCACGATCATACTCAAGTAGGTGAATTCTTCAGGGAATCCTATAGGACGATTCCCGATACCATTTAGGTCTTTGAATTCATTAAGAGCTATTGCTCAACTTTCCATACAGAAAGAGCACTGCAACTAATGGGACCCTTTAGATGTGCTCTAAAATCCCACATAGTTTGTTGTCCTAGAGCCTAGTTCACAGGATCTCCGATCTCCTAGGATAGGTTACCACCAACGTGAGCCTTTACACGAGTATAAGTCCCATTCCCTTTGATGTTGCAAGGATGGCCTTCCGCGCTAATCCTTTAGTGAAAGGATCTGCTAAGTTCCTTTTAGACTGGATGTATTCTACAGAAATAACACCCGTCTCTCTAGAATGCCTGACCGACTTAAGTCGTCTTTTAATATGTTTTGAGGACTTCATATTGTCCTTCCTACTCTTCGCCTTAACCAGGATGGTTTGGTTACCACAATAGGTCAAAACGGCTGGAATTGGCTTTTCCAGCACAGGTAGGTTAGGAAGGAGTTCTCCAATCCATTCTGCCTCTATAGCTACTGAGTTTAGAGCTACCAGCTCAGCCTCCATGGTGGGCCGTGTAAGGATAGTCTATTTAGAAGACTTCCACGAAACAGCTCCATCTGATAGAGTGAATACATAGCCACTCGTAGCCTTCATGTAATGTATTCCCAAGTTAGAGGTCCCCTTTAGGTACCTAAGTACCCTCTCTAGTGCTATCCAATGACGTATAACGACTCAATCTGCTTACAACATATGCGATGTCAGGCCTCGTTGCACTAGTTAAATACATTAAGGATCCTATAATTTGATAATATTTAAGTTGGTATTTTCCATATCTAGTGTTTTTATGAATCTTAGCATTTGGATCATAGGGTGTGGCAGCTGGTTTACAGTCCATGAATCTAAATCTGGATAGGACCTTGTCCATATAATGGGATTGTGAAAGAGTAATCTCGTTCTCACCCTTGATAAGCTTGATGTTTAAGATAACATCAGCTTCACACAGATCTTTCATATCAAAATTCTTGGAGAGGAAAGACTTCGTTCTATTGAGTGCATCTATGTTGGTCCCAAAAAGCAATATGTCATCTATGTAAAGACATAGAACGACACCTTCGCCCCCACTGAACCGATAGTAGACACATTTATCGATTTCGTTCACACAAAAGCCTACCGAGGTCATGGTACTATCGAATTTCTCGTGCCATTGCTTGCTTGGGAGCTTGCTTTAGACCATACAATGATTTAATCAAACAACATACTTTCCTCTCTTGCCCTTCAACCATAAAACCACCAGGTTGTTGCATATATATCTCCTCATCCAACTGTCCATTTAAGAAAGCAATCTTAACATCCATTTGATGTACTTGGAGTTTATACGCGGCAGCTAGTGCTAAAAGCACTCGAATTGTGGGTAAATGAGCCACAAGAGAGTATGTATCAAAATAAATGAGCCACAGGAGAGTATGTATCAAAATAGTCTTCACCCTCTTTTTGCGTGAAACCCTTAGCCACTAAACGGGCCTTGTACTTTTCTATATTACCATCAGGTCTACGCTTTCTTTTAAAGATCCATTTGCAGCCAACTAGCTTGAATCCACATGGAAGGTCCGTAACTCTCGGGACCCAAAAATACAATTCTAAACCTTCTGTGTATTCTGCACTAGTCCAGGATCACGATAGTGCACACAATAACAACATAGATGAATATCGATCCACACAAGACAATTAACAGAAGATATGACTAATTTGAATAACAAATAATGGTTTTGGCCTATGATCGAGTTTACATTTATTAACCCACACAGGGCTGACAATAAATAAAGTAGCAACAGCAGAACAAAGTTTAACTCCAGCGGAATCCCATCAATTCATCACAGGCAACCGACTGGGATCAAGACCCTAACAATTAGCACCTTCGTAGAACTCCTCCTCAAATGCAGGTGAAGACTCCTCCACTTCTGTTGATTGTTTGAAGCAAGTATGAATACACAACCATACTTGCAAGTCATACCACAGAATGCAATTTATAGACAATGACTTATTCCAAAGAAATGGCTTATGTGGTTATTTTGCATAATGCAACATTTACAATTGAATACAAATAATAGATTAAAAATAATATTCAAAACAAATAAACAATAGTAATTTGATATTTATTTTCACAAAGGACACACAGTCTAAACAAGTTATTCACACAGCCATATGACTTAGATCACACAGCTCTCTTCTCATATGTTTTATGAAAATCTACCCCTCGTGTGAAATCCCTGAGCATGTCCACGACAGCAGACGCGGCTATTCGAATAGATTGATTAACACTCTGCAGAGATTGTACACTTTACCCACATGATATAAACAGTGTAGCTAGTACTGACCATAACAAAACCTTTCAGAAACTTCATCTCAAGCATTGACACTCCCGATGTGCTTTACCGTCGTCCAATCGATACACACAGCGACTTAGCATGACACACACCATTGGACAGAGAAGCGGCGAACCATCCCGTGATGTGAGAATCACACCTCTAGCCCGGTCACACAGCCTAACATACCATCCTAAGTAATCAATGTTAAGACTCCATAACCTACTAAGTTAGGCCCGTCCCATACCAGACATGTGGTCATATAGTAAGGCTCAGTTCAATGATGCACAAAGTTAGGTCCTTAATTGACCAAAGCAAGACTTTTAATTTCTAACTAAATGTCACACAGACCAATATTCCCATTCACACAGTTTCTACCATATCACACATTATTCACCACTTGCCTCAGTCTAAATATTTTCCCGCCCTGTTGGTTAAGTGCAACACATGCCATCAATAGGTAATAGCACACAACACACCCAATTTTATCACACAGTTCTATAATCAACCCATGTTGGTGCTATGATAATACCAACTAGTAAGAACCAACCTAGGGTGACAAAAGATCATGACATAACAATACACAAGGTGGATGTAACAAATTGGATTAATAACTAAACTTAAAAGTATTTAAATAAATACTTAAAATAGAATGCAATAATTTGAATCAAAGTATTTTGAAAACCAGGTGCAATATGATCAAAGATATAACTTGCATTGGAATAGGTCTAGGTACTGGTCTTCATCTTGGTGTACTCATTCTTCTTCAAAAGTCCTCAAAGATTTAACATCTACTCGTATGTGAAATAAATAAACAAAATAAATAGCTAACAGAGATAAAACAAACTTCAAAAATTTAATAAAAATATTAAATAAATAGATCTTGAATTTATATGAATTTAGGAATTTGAATGGGCTCAATCGGAGTTCGGATGAAGAAGATATGACCTTTGGAAGATCAAAACTCAAGAAAATACCCTAAATTAGAATTTATGGAATTTCCGAATTATTTTTCTAAAGAAAACTCCAGATTATGACATCAGCAGATGTCAGTGAAGGAATTTTGGATTTAAAATAAATCACGGGAAAATGGTTGAGAGACTAACAGGTGGGACCCACGGTCTATAGACCGAGTTCACGGAAAGGCTTGCTGGTCTACGGGTTCACGAGTTCAAGGAATAGTGCGCCTGACAATGGGACCCACATGGCATAGACACGGCTCACAGTGGATTGGGTTCATGGAAGTTTGGATCTGGGGTTCGGGTGAACCGTCCATGCACACGCGCGTGGACCGATACGCCGCACACGCGCGCCGCAGCGCCTTTGGCCGAGGTGGCGGCACACGTGCCACGACACGTTGGACCTACGGCGGTTGAGCTCAGAAACCGAGGGTCGACGGCGAACGGTGGTACCAATGTGTAGCTGGGGCTATTGCGCACTCGCTGGTGCACTTACGGGTGGCTGAGGTGGACGACGACGGCGGCAGCGAGGTTTGAGCAAAGAAAAGGCACGACCGTTGTCGGCGACGAGCTCCGGCAATGCTCCTGTTGCAAGGAAGGGCACACGAGGTAGCCTGGGCGACGGTGGACTCGGCGGTGCAGTCGACGTCAACGAGGCGGCGATGACGGCGGCGTAATTCGAAGAACTTAAGTTTAGGTTGAAACCCTAATTCTTCCAATCGCGGCGGCGCTAGGGTATCGGGGTGGATGAGAGTTGGGGCTTTGTGTTGCGGAGGACCAGGCGAACCTCGGGAGCTATTTATAGGGGCACGAGCGAGCCCAAGAAGGCGTGTTGGCAGCAGAGTCCAAAACGAGTCCGAAATGAAAACGCGAAGAACTCGAAGATAGAAACCGATTTAAGGTTTGATTCAGCTGGATTTGGATGCAGGAAGATACGAGATAAGATTTGATGTGAAAACTAGGGGTGAATCAGTTGGAAAAACCACGTTGTCGAACGGAGCTTCGAGCTCAGCAATGGCGGATGACGCACACGGCTTCATGCGGAGAAGACGACGACTCGGTGGGCCCACGCGTCAGCGGTGGAACGTGCGCGCGAGGAGGAGAGGAGAGGCTAACATGAGGGACCCGCGTGTCAGTTAGAGGTGAAGCGCGCGCGCAGGCGGGCGAAGATGGGTCGCACAGTGTTGGGCTAGAAGCAGAATATGAATGGGTTTCGGCCCCAACACAGTTATGAGATTTTAAATTAGTTTTTATTTTTAGAAAATACCATAAAATCCAAATAGCAATTAGAAAATAGAAAATGAACTCAAAAAAATTCTAGAAAATATATCCCAACACATAGAATCAAAATAAAATAGCTTTTATAATTGTTGATGTTGGGATTAATCACATTAAATTGTTTTGTTGCTAAAAGTCTATATTAAGCTTTAATTAAAAATTCAAATAAAATCCAAATATTGAATTTTCCAACTACTGGCTAATAAAAGATTTTTAAAATCTCAGAAAATTGGGATATTGCAGTAACGTCCTACGTTTCGTTAGCTATGATGGAATACATTTCACTACGGACTGCTTCCTACCAGTCATCCACATCCGGGGATGCGTATGCCTCTGAAAAGGTTTGTGGTTCATAATCCACAACATAGGTGACAAAGTAATAACCTAAAGACTTTTCAGTCCTCTGCCTCTCACTCCTCGTCAACTCCAATTCTGGAGCGGTGTTATCCACACTAGAAAGAATAGAGTGTTCACTTGAATCAATAGGATCAACGACTTCATTGGGTATTATAGGAAACACATGCTCAAAGAATGTCGCATCACGAGATTCCATCACTACATTCGTAGTGATGTCACTCACCTTGAATTTGACCACTAGAAATCTATAAGCCATGATATATAAGCATACCCTAGAAAGACACAATCAACGGTCTTGGGACCAAGCTTTCTTTTCTTTGGTAACGACACGTGCACTTTTGCAAGGCATCCCCAAGTTCGAAGAAAATACAAGTTAGGTTTTCTCTCCTTCCATCCTTCATAAGGTGTTTCCTCCTGATTATGAAGTGGCACCCTATTGAGGATATAATTAGTTGTGAGAACTGCTTCACCCCACCAATAGTCCGACATACCTGAACTTTATAACATGGCATTAACCAAGTCACATAAAGTTTGGTTCTTTCTTTCGGCTATTCCATTAGATTGGGTGAGTATGGCAGAGCAACTTCATAGATTATTCCACTTTCTTCACAAAATTGGGAGAACTCATAAGAGATGTATTCACCGCCTCGGTTCGACCTTAACTGTTTGATTTTTTTCTAGTTGATTTTCAACTTCGGCTTTAAAGATTTAAAAGTGTTATAGTGCTTCATCTTTCGACTTAAGTAAGTAGATATAGAAATACTTAATTGCATCATCTATGAAAGTTAAGAAATATCTTTTACCATATTTAGTTAAAATTCTATTCATCTCACAAAGACAAGAATGAATTAGCTCAAGTGGAGGGGTGTTCGCCCTTCAACACTATGAAAAGGTTTTCAAGATTGCTTTGTTTGCACACACACTTCACACTTTGAACCTGATGAGGACATCCCTGGCTCACCTCATTCATCATCTGCTCTACAAGACTCTACACAGCCGTAAGTTCAAGCCTCTACAAAAGAGGCTTATTTGGGTCCCATGATTAGGAACCATACTAAGCAAATACAACGAGAGGTGAATGCGTTCCTAGATGAGTTTAATATTGTGGTAGTTAAGAATTATATACTGCCTAAGTCTCGTGTGCTTATTTTACTTAGGTTTGCACCTACGGAGATAATTCAAGCTGAAGGAGCACATTGCAAGCATCAAGACTTAGCTATCGGAGTACATTGCTTGACAACATCCACCTATGACCAGTGGGACATGAAGAAGGCTGAGCTGGACATCAAGAACACTAGCCAGCTGTTCGGGCTATCAAATGTTGCATGCGTAGCCTCAGAATTTTGTCTAACAACTTCCCACCTAATCCCACATAAATATGGGTGTGTCCAGCATGCATGGGGAGCAAGAATGGATAGAAAATTTAGTCCTTTTTCCATCACAACAAACGGTGCATCGTTTGGAGGCTTGAGTCAAAAGATATGCAAGTTTCAAGACTAGTTGTCCATGACAATAACTGCAGCGTGAGGCCAGAGGAAATTACTCCCTCTCCAAGACTGGGAAGCCCATAGGTCACACGAAAATGGATCCCATTTTGGAGTGTGTTCACACCTAGCTAGGAGGGTTGTTTCTAGTATAAGTACCCCTTCACTCTTTCTCCAAAAGGGGAACTTTTTTTGGTAATTTGATTTCAGAATAGGTTAGCCAAGTGTTACTAGAAACTTGAGAATTCTCTCTTCCTTTGCTCTTGTAATTTTTCTAGTGAGATTGTAAAAGCGATCGTTCGACGGTAACCTTTTTGTGCTTCCAACTTCATGCATGGTTGTGTGGATTGGGAACTTAGAGTGTGGTTAGGCGAATACTTGTTGTAGGTCATTGCATCGGTAGTGGTTGGCCTCAAGAAACATCGGGTTGCACTACTCTCTTGGCTGCTTGCAGCTAGTTACCGAAAAGTGCTGTTGGTTGGAATCGGTGGTCTGCATCGTCTCCCTCAGTGGCGCTAGTTATCATCACCTCACATTTTCTCCTCCGTGAAGATTGGACATCTTGGTATCAGAGCAATGGTTGACACGGTAGGATCTATTTACTCATAGATTAGTTCTTGGTGTTCTTATTCCTATAGTCCAGAAAATTACCCCACAAAAATATTTACCTTTACCTAGCTATTTGCATATTCTAATATGTCGTTTGGTGAGTTTATCAAGTTTTAATTCCTTAGATCGATTGTCTTAGGTTGCTGAATGTTCTCGCACAAAAATTTCAGATTTTGCACACATTCTACAAAATCGTGCATATCTTTCACATCTGTAGTTCGTTTTTTATATTCTTGTGCTTGTTGGAGAAGTCTTTTTCAGGACTATCCATATATCCTTACTAGACCAATGTGTGATTTTCAGATCTTGGTCCCTTGTCCAGTTTTAAAAAAGAGCCGAACAAAAAAAAAAAAGAAAATATTCGGACTGTTATTCACTTATATCTTAAGAAGTCTTCTATTGGTATGTTCTGAGATGAAACATTCATCAAAGTTGTGCAATTTCCAAAATCGTTGCTTGCAGCAAATATGATTCCTTTGCGTGAGTTTTTTGTTTGTTCCTCGCTTATATCCAATTCAGCAACTAAGGCATTTGAATCTTGTGTGGATGATTACTTGGTTTAACAATAACTGAATTGCAGCTTAGTTATTCCCTTACTATAAATATATTCTGACCAATCTCCACAAAATAGACCACTGGTTGTGCAATTCTCGACTTGTATTCGCCTGATTATCACCCTATCATAAACCAACCACCGACACCACAGTGGAGCACCATTCTGCACTCACTTAGAAATTACATGAGCTTCGGTTGGTAAGAGAAGGTGAAATTGAGTCGTCCATATACATATATCTGTAGTTTAGATATTTGTACAACTAATCATAGCAGGTGACAGAGATGACTACGATGTTGAAGGTGCTGGGCAACCCAATCAGCCCATCACAAGGTTCCACCTTAATACCTTGCGTGATCATCTTCGCCGAGAACTTAGAGCAAGTCTTGTACCAGTTGAAGAGAAGCAAGACAAGTTGTCGAAGACCTCCAGCAACTTATGGGCAATGTCAGTCAGCAGCTGACCCAAAACCTCATGGCAATACAAACTGATCTTGTTGCTGAAATTGTCCGAGAGCTACGTCAAGCCCCTGGAGATGCAAGTGTACAAGATGAAGAGCTCGATGAAACAGATGAGGAAGTTACTGCTCATATTGCTCAAGAACGAAGAAACCGCGCTGCTGCCTATGCCGCCCGACATCCCGCTCCTAGTCGTGGGAATGAAGGTGTCGCTGCTGGTCGTATGCATGATGGTGCTACTGCTGGTCGTCGGAATAATGGTGGCGCTGCTGCTGGTCGTGGTCAGGGAAGAGGCGTGCAAGAGAAAATATCAACCATGCGGATATTGATGAAGGATATAATGATGAAGAACATGGGTTGCACTGGAATGATGGGTTTTGTCGACGAGAAAACTATGGTCATGAGCGGCACGAGGAGGAGAGGTTTGGTAGGCTAAAATTTACCATGCCAAAGTTTGATGGTGGATCTGGCCCAAAATCTTATCTTACATGGGAGTTAAAGGTTGACAATATATTTCGTATACACAACTATTCCGAAGAGAAGAAGTTAGTAATGACCTCTCTTGAGTTTGAAGGTTATGCTCTAATCTGGTGGGAATAAGTTCAGAATCAGCGAGAAGGAGAACCTGTTATTGCTACTTGGGCTGAAATGAAAAGAGAGATGACGACAAGATTCATCCCAAAGCATTATAAAAGAGACCTCTTTGATAAGCTCCAAAATTTGAGACAATGAAAGCAGTCTGTTGAGGAGTATCATAAGGAGATGGAGAAGGCAATTATCAGAGCCAACATACATGAAGATGAGGAGCAATCCATGGCACAATTTTTGTATGGATTAAATCCTAAAGTGAAGAAAATTGTTGATTTGCAGCCTTACCGTAATGTTGTAGAGTTGGTGCATTTATCTTCCAAGGCTGAACGCTAAGTGCAAGAAGATTCCAAGCAAAACAGGTCTACCACTTTCAGTTCTCGAGTTACAGCAAATGGGAGCAAGTTTGTCCCACAATTCAATGTTGACCGAGGCATCACAACCAATTCTAGTGGTGGCAGCTGTTCCAATGCCCGTGCAGTCACAAGTGGAAATGAGTTTTCAGCATCTAGAGAGAAGAGTAAACCTGCAACATCTGCAACTTCTTCCATCGGATCTACAGGCAAGAGTAGTGATATTGTGTGCTTTAAGTGTAAGGGATGTGGTCACATGATGAAGGAGTACCCCAACAACCGCACCATGCTGGTCACGGAGGAAGGAGAGTACGAATCAGCTAATGATCTAGAAGAAGATGCAGATGATAATGCTTCAAAACGAGAAGAGCAAACCTATTGTGACTTTGAACAATGTGCTTGACTTGTTGTCACCAAGGTATTAAGCGTACAGATCAAGAAAGCTAAGAATAGTCAGTGGCACAATCTTTTCCAAACAAGAGCTAGAGTCCAAGAAAAGGTATGCAAAGTTATAGTTGATGGAGGAAGCTGCCATAATCTTGCAAGTAGAGAGATGTGTGAAAAACTTGAGCTCAAGCTGCTGCAACATCCCCACCCATATCACGTGCAATGGTTGAGTGATTGTGGTGAAATGAAGATTACACAAATGGTGAAGGTTCAGTTCAAGATTGGTGATTACACTGACACAGTTGAGTGTGATGTTATGCTCATGAAGGTGTGTTACTCGCTATTGGGAAGACCATGACAGTATGATCTTTCTGCTCAACATTGTGGCAGAACTAACAAATACACCTCAAGTGGAAAGGGAAAGATTTGGTGCGTAGACCCATGACACCGCAACAAATCATGGCTGAGCACATGCAAAAGGTTTCTAAAGTAAAAATAGGAAGTGAGAAAGAGAGAGAAAAAATTTTGAGTGACATCCACAAATCGGTGAATGAGCGCCACAAGCCAAACATGAGAGATAAAAAGAAAAGAGAGGGAGATAATTTAGTCATGTTAGCCACAAAATCAGAATTGAGAGATGTGAGGCAAAACCCAGATCAAGTCATCTTTGTGCTCATGTATAAGGATGTTATGGTTTCAACTAATGACTTAACTTATCTTCCTATTGCTATTTCTCATGTCTTGCAGGATTACAAGGATGTCTTTCTAGAGGAGGTTCTAGCTGGTCTACCTCCGTTGCGTGGCATTGAACATCAAATTGACCTCATTCCAAGAGCTTCACTTCCAAACCGGCCACCCTACTACACCAACCCTAAAGAAAAAAGGAGATACAAAGGCAGGTACAAGAGCTTTTATATAAATGTTATGTTCGTGAAAGCTTAAGTTCTTGCGCAGTGCCAGTGATTTTAATACATAAGAAAGATGAAACTTGGCGAATGTGTGTTGATTGTAGAGCCATTAATAATATAACTACTAGATATCGTTATCCTATTCCTAGGTTAGATGATATGCTAGATGAACTAAGTGGCTTTGTTGTTTTCTCTAAAATTGATTTGAGAAATGGGTACCATCAAATTAGAATGAAAGAAGGTGATGAATGGAAAGCTGCTTACAAAATAAAATTAGGGTTGTATGAATGGTTAGTCATGCCTTTTGGGTTAACTAACGCACCTAGTACTTTTATGAGATTAATGAACCATGTTTTGTGAGCATACATCGGCAAATTCGTTGTTTTGTATTTTGATGACATCCTAATCTATAGCAGATCCATAGCGGAGCATATTGATCATATCAAACAAGTGCTAAATATTCTTAGGAAGGAAAAACTATATGCTAACATTGAAAAGTGCTCATTCTACATAAACAAGGTTGCTTTTCTTGGTTATATTGTTTCAGGCAAGGCATTGAAGTTGATGAATCAAAGGTGGAAACAATCAAGAAATGGCCCACTCCTATCAATGTAAGTCAGGTGAGAAGCTTTCATGGTCTTGTTGGTTTCTACAGAAGATTTGTAAAGGATTTCAATACCATTGCTGCCCCCATTAAATGAATTGACAAAGAAAGGAGTTATTTTTAAATAGGATGTGCCACAAAAAAAACTTTCCTTGAACTCAAGAAACAATTAACTGAAGCTCCTTTGTTGGTCTTACCAGATTTCATCAAAACTTTTGAGATAGAATATGATGCTAGTGGAATAAGTATTGGTGGTGTCTTAATGCAAGAAACTAAACCAGTAGCATATTTCAGTTAAAAATTGAGTGGTGCACAATTGAGTTATTATGTTTATGATAAAGAATTATATGCTTTAGTTAGAGTGCTTCAAACATGGCAACATTACTTATAGCCTAAAGAATTTATTGTACATTCTGATCATGAAGCTTTGAAACATCTGAAAAGCCAAACTAAACTGAATAGAAGGCATGCTAAATGGGTAGAATTCATTAAAGCTTTTACATATGTTGTGAAATATAAGAAAGATAAAGAAAATATGGTTGCTGATGCTTTGTCCCATAGACATGATTTATTGAATCAATTAGAAGTAAAAGTGCTAGGACTTGAGAGTTTAAAGGATTTGTATGGTGCTGATCATAACTTTTCAGAACCATATGAGAAATACCGCGATGGGAAAGGATGGGAGAAGTATCATGTGCATGATGGTTTTCTTTTTAGGGCTAACAAACTGTGTGTTCCAGATTCTTCGGTTAGGCCCTTGTTGTTGTAGGAATCACATGCAGGAGGCTTGATGGGCCACTTTGGCTGTGAGAAGACTTTTGAGATGTTGGCTGACCATTTCTATTGGCCAAAGATGAGGAAGGACGTTGAGAGATTTGTGCAGCGATGCGTCACATGTCACAAAGCTAAATCAAAACTAAACCCCCATGGTTTATATACTCCCCTACCTGTTCCAAATGCCCCTTGGGAGGACATTAGTACGGATTTTGTTTTAGGACTGTCTAGGACTAAGAGGGGAAGGGATTCAGTGTTTGTAATTGTTGATAGGTTCTAAAAATGGCACATTCCATTCCATGCCACAAGAACGATGATGCTTCACATGTTGCTGGTTTGTTTTTCAGGAAGATTGTGCGTCTGCATAGAATGCCAAAGGCAATAGTCTCAGATCGTGATGTGAAATTCATGAGTTACTTTTGGAAGACGCTATGGGCAAAGCTGGGAACCAAGTTATTGTTTTCAACAACATGTCACCCACAAACTGATGGCCAGATGGAGGTTGTAAATCGCACACTTTCAGTGTTGCTGCGAACAATGATCAAGAAGAATTTGAAGGAATGAGAAGAGTGTTTACCGCACGTTGAGTTTGCTTACAATAGGGCAGTTCACTCTATTACCAGCATGTGTCCATTTGAGGTGGTTTATGGATTCAAACCAATTGCACCAATCGACATGCTGCCACTTCCAATGCAAGAAAGAAGTATATTAAGGCTTCTGAACGTGCTGCATATGTGAAGAAAATTCATGAGAAGACAAGATAAGAAATTGAAAATAAGGGCAAGTCCTATGTAGCAAAGACCAACAAGAACCGCGAGAAAGTGACTTCTGAACCAGCTGATCTGGTTTGTGTACATTTGCGCAAAGATCGCTTTCCGGAGAAGCGCAAGTCCAAGCTAATGCCTCGTGGAGATGGATCATTCAAAGTGTTGGCCAAGATAAATGGCAATGCTTACAAGATCGAGCTTCCAGAAGATTATACTGTGAGTCCAACGTTCAATGTAGCTGATCTTTCGCCATGTTTTGGTCAAGAAGAGTTAGAGTCGAGGACTACTCCTTTTGAAGAGGGGGAGACTCATGAGGACATCCCTGTCTCACCTCATTCATCATCTGCTCTACAAGATTCTACACAGCTGTAAGTTGAAACTTCTACAACAAGAGGTGAATGCATTCCTAGATGAGTTTAATATTGTGGTAGATAAGAATTATATACTGCCTAAGTCTCGTGTGCTTATTTTACTCAGGTTTGCACCTACGGAGATAATTCAAGCTGAAGGAGCACATTGCAAGCATCAAGACTTAGCTATCGAAGTACATTGCTTGACAACATCCCCTATGACTAGTGGGACATGAAGAAGGCTGAGCTGGACATCAAGAACACTAGCAAGCTGTTCAGGCCATCAAACGTTGCATGCGCCGCCTCAGAATTTTGTCTAACAACTTCCCACCTAATCCCACATAAATATGGGCGTGTCCAGCATGCATGCGGAGCAGGAATGGATAGGAAATTAAGTCCTTTTTCCATCACAACAAACGGTGCATCGTTTGGAGGCTTGAGTCAAAAGATATGCAAATTTCACGACTAACTGTCCATGACAATAACTGCAGCGCGAGGCCACACGAAATTACTCCCTCACCAAGCCTGGGAAGCCCATAGGTCACACGAAAATGGATCCCATTTTGGAGTGTGTTCACACCTAGTTAGGAGGGTTGTTCCTAGTTTAAGTACCCCTTCACTCTTTCTCCAAAAGGGGAACTTTTTTTGGTAATTTGATCGGAGTTCCACTCTCCAACACTTGCTTCATTCTTGCTATCTTTATGAAGCTTCTTGAAACTCTTCTCCTTGCCGTTGAATTCCTTCTTCTTTGATACTTGGTCTTGTCATCCTTCTTGTTTAGGCAATGAGAGGCAATGTGCTTCTTCTCATCGCACTCATAGCAATGAATATTGCTATAGCGCTTGCTGTCATTGGAGAAGTGTCCCTTTTTGTTCTTATCAAAATTTGCACTTCGATATGAGCGCATTCTCATGAATTTCTTCATTCTCCTTAAAAGAAGAGTGAACTCCTCTTCAGAGTCATTTTCTTCGTCATCCGTCTCATCACTTGATTCCACTTTTGCTTTGATAGTGGTAATCTTCTTCTTGGAGGAGGATTGCCCCACGAGCTCCTCCTTGTCTTTCTTGTACAACTCATTGGTTATGAAGTTGTCTAAGAGATCAGTTGGTGTCATTCTTGATAACTCGGGTGAGTTGAGAAATAGAGTCACAAATGTCTTGTATTTCTCCGGTAGAGCCCTAAGCATTTTCGCACAACATCAATATAAGTTAGTTTAGTGCCTAGGACCTTGAGCTCATTTACAATATTGTTGAGTCTATAATACATCTCGGTGATGTTTTCATGAGGCAACATTGTAAATATCTCATATTTAATCCGAAGCCTATGCAATTTGGGTTCTTTGACCATGGATGTGCCATCATGAATTTTCGAGAGAGTAATTCATATATCATGAGCGGTTTCGGGGTTGCTCACTCTATTGAACTCATTAGCGTTCAAAGCTCCAAAAAAAGCGTTCATCGCTTGAGAATTGGGTGGGAGTTTTGTTCATCAAGATTCGTGGGGTGTATAGGATCAAGTGTCATAACAAAAACCACACTCACAATTCTCCATATGTGTAACACCCTAGCCCACCTGAGCCTGGAATGGTACTAACAAAAACAAAATATAATAATAAGTTAAGATTTTTCTCTAAATTTCGACAGAGTCTCCTTTGAATCTTTGACCATAAAGGGAGTTCTAAACATCTAACAAGAATATGACAAGAAAATCAATTACCAAATCTTCAAACATAGCCATAAATATTTTCATGAAAGCATCAACTCTATTACATAGTAAACAAAATATACCTCGAAGGGTGAATACGATCATAAAGATAAATCACGTTCTCTAGTAGGTTCCTCCATTTAAACTTAGAATTCAAAATTAATGAGCCTGGTGATAACGTGGTGGAGTGCATCAAGTTTTATTTCTAGCACTTCCTATGCATGTCGCTTCGGAAGAGGTACCTATAAATAAATAAACAAAGCAACAAGCGTAAATCCATGACTCAGCAATGTACAAACAAGACAATAAGTCAAATCTCAAAAAACAAACTTTGACTTTGACACATTCAGTTATCCACAATAATATCATAACTAATCAACTTTTAATGTCATGCAATGCAAATGCCTCGAATGCACGTTCCTTTTCTCTTTGTATTTACGAGTAATGACGGAGTATACATCCGTCGATGCATACCTATGCATTTGCCTTCTAGCACAGGGACCTCAAGCCCACACTCCACGAGTGTGGGGACCTCATGTCCATCCAATACATGACAGAGACCTCAAATAAATTATTACTTGGCTACCACGTAGTCCAAGACTCAAGGATGAATGTTTTGATGCAAATGAGAATAATATACTTAATCGATCATGAGCAAATATATCATCCAGTAGCAAGATCATGAATAAAATTCATACAAGTAAAACAATAACAATTTCAAAAACATCTCTCCTCATTTGCCACACACTACTTACACTTGCCTCAACCGTGTGATGGATGACGACGAGTAGAGGGCTCTAACCTCAGTTTCACATCACCATCTGACAATCGTACAACATACTAAGAATACCATTCAAAAGCACACAACAAAGCAATAAGACTAAATAAACATATTCGCTCCTAATCGTAACCTGAAATGATACCATTCTTTCCTAACACCATTCTGTCCAAAACAAGACAGACACGCTAGAAAAATCATAACTCTTGATTTATAGTTTCAAAAATCATGAAATGGGACTCTATAGAATCTACACACTTATGCACATAATTTCTCAGGTGATCAAAAGTTCAGATTATTTCGTTTAAACCATTGTTTTTAACTCCAAAGACATATGTGTCATCTTCGGTACTATCGACTTAGAAATTCCATAACTTTTAATTGGTACATCAAAAAATAGTTATCTAAGACATTCTGGAATCCCTAGAGAATAATATATCATAATAAAGTTAATATATATTTTTTACTCTGAAACAAACTTTGCTAACTTAGCAATTTTCCCCGATTGACCCCAACAAAAAATCCTATCAATTCCGATGGATACGTGAGTCCACCATTCCAATGTGGGCCACGTTACGTGAGTCCACCATTCCAATGTGGGCCAATACGATTACTCTAAGTGAACACCGGGTGATTCACTCGCTATACCGTATATCTTTGAAATATGTCCATTTCCTTCAATGCACCATTCCACTTCATCCATTCATAAATTCGCCAAGTAAATGTTCCAATTATGATTGTGATATATTGTTCCTAGTATGTTTGGTTGTTACATACGCTTGCTTGAATCGCATAGTTCAAAATTTCATAACTCCTATTATATTTGTCTAAAAAAGTGATATTGTGATATATGTAATCATTATAAATTTATATTTCTAATACCTGTAGACCAAAAGTCCAAATTCATCCATTTTCATATTTTAATTTGCATAACTATGTTCGCTGCCCGAAACCTAGAGACTGAACAAGCACTCATATTGTAGAAATCATAACTAATTATCTACATATCCAAATTTCATGATCGAACACTTTACGAGAATATAAAATAAAGATCTACAATACTCTAGAAGATTACATTCCCAGATTTTGCCACTACTATACTCGAATTTGCAGTGCAACAGAAGTGACAGATTGTCGATCTACCAACAGATTCTACTGATCTACTAAATAGATCCTACCGATTGCTAAAAAGAAAAGAGGTAAAAGAATTGTCAACCTTGGAGATCAAAATGATGAACGCAAAACCCAGCGATCCCCTCTCCTTCCTCTCTTCCTTCCTTCTTCTTCTTCTTCCCTCCTCTCCTTCCTCTCTCCTCTCCTTGCTGGTCTCCTCCTCCTCTTGGCATAGAAGCAGGGAAGGGGAATGCTATAGTACCTGGGCGTGCTACAGTGCCAGTGGCACTACAATACTATGTGTGCTACAGTAAATATCTAGGGTTTGGTGTCCCCTCTTAAACCAGTTTCCCACTTGGACCAAACAATATGGGTCGAAAGCCCATAGCCCAGGTTCTCTAATAAAAAGCAAAAACACCCCTTAAAAACCTCTAATTCCTTCTCTAATTCTATTTAATTTCAGTACTAATCACTTATTTATTTTATGTTTAAACGGGGTATTACAATATGCTTGGGATCATGTCCTTTAAATAAATAGACATTCTTATTTTCCAATAAGCATAATTTGATCCATCAAATAGAGGTACCTTGTCTATAGACATACCCTCAATAGCCATCCTTTCTCTCTTAGACAGTTAAGCCTAAATAATAAAGAGATCAAGCCTTGATACCACCTGTAGGATTAAGGGTGACCGACTAGAGTGAGGTGAATAAGAGGTTTCTAAAAACTTATGCTCTAATTATCAATTTTGACAAGTATAGCTTAGATAAATAATTCTAGCACAATTTAAAGAATATGTTCTAAGTTTTTACCAAGACAACCTCAAAGCTATGCCAATACTAAATTCAATTTTAGCCAAGCAAGTCTACATAAATAAATTTCTAGAAATGTAAATGTGAAAATAGTAAAGACAAGAAAACCACAATTAAGACAATTGAAGTTTTTCCCGTGGTATCGAAGATTTGCCGGTCTTCACTAGTGCACGTTGAGGTAAATCCAAACGAATTGGAATGGCTTAACGAATTAAACCTTAAACATCTCGATTCCACTAGGATTGCTCTTTCTCCACTCTGAAGATGGTGAGCATCAACCAATCACAATCGTTGTCGGGCCTCTTCACACTCTTCTTGAAGAGATCAAAGCACAAACTTCCTCCAAGCCATCTAGGTACCAGCAAGAACCAAGAGTAACAAATCACAACGCTTGGTTGAGGATTATCAAGTGCCAAAGAGATCAACTAATGATGCATATGCACTTGAATGCTCTCAACTACCTCAAAATGAGAAATATGAGTAAATGAGTAGAGGAGAGTGCACCAAAGGCTCAAGTGTATTCAATGAGGTCCAAGGTTCTGAGCTTGGTGCTAGTGAGGGGAGTATTTATAGCCCACAACCACAAATTCGACCATTACAAATATTTTCCTGAAAAAATCAGTAGGTGTGGTACTACCGCCGTTGATCGGCCGGTACTACTGCATACACTGTTCAACAGTCAACAGTTGTTCATTTAATACTTCTGAACTAGCCATTACAGAAAGGTGCAGTACTACTGCACTCATGGGCAGTAGTACCGCTCAGCTCAAATGATCATACCGATTTTCCAAGGGAGGAAAATCCCAAAAACATGCTCTGAAATAAACATACCGCCAACTAGAATCCGGTACTACCGTGCTGCGATAGTACTGCTCATCAACTACGATCATATCGATTTTTACTGAAGATTTTCCAAAAGCTTTTCTAAATACAATGCATGTCTTTTAGTTGATTAAAATGGCACAAAAATAGATCCTCAACCTACTAGCCATGATACATCTTTATAGTAAGGTATCTAACCTATAAATTCGGTCTTTTCACAAAACACCGAGACCGGTAAAAACTATAAATGGGTTCTTAGGCTTTTCAATACCTTTGTCTTGAGCCATGTCGATTTTTTTATTATATTTCTATTGCCATTTTCATATTGTCATTCAAACTCCAGAACTAAACCTTTACATCTTAGCATACATATTAGTCTCATAACATATTGTTATCATTAATTACTAAAATAATTTTTAGAGGTCTAGATACTTTCATTGGGTTTGTGGTAGGCTGCTATTATTTTTCCATTCTTTTCATTACGCTTCGATTTGGCTGTTGGATTGAAAGATCTACCCGCTTGAGCTTCTGTGATGTGCAAATTTGTACTTGTATGCGATTCAAGCGATTTTAGCTTTCAGTTTAGGCATAGGATGCGTACAAGAAGCATGGCTAATTTGTTAACAATCTGCAAGTAGAGTGGGTGACTAATTTGTTAACAAACTGCAGCTGACGCAGCTGATGGAAATAACGTCGTTGTGGTTTATAATAGTTCAGCAATAGCATGTACTGCTTGGTAGATTGACGAAAGCAATGTCTTGTGTAGACGAGGACATCCTCATGTACCAGTACATAGTTTAATATTGCTGATGCCACTCTTGTTCTATCCTTCTATCTTATAGATTCATAATGCCAACTGTTGTTCTAGTGTGGTGGGAATCGGGATTGAAATCCCGGTCTCGGGGAAATTCGGCACATGACCAGTACCGGTAACCGACCGATTATCGAAAAATTCAAAAAAAAAAATAAGGCCAAATTTGAATTTTAAAATTTAAACTTGGTTTTTTACCGGACCGGTTACTGCGGTAACCGGAAAAACCGGCGAAAAAACCGGAAAATAGTGAAAATGGTAATTAGCAAATTTAAATTTGGAATAATGCAAATATTAATGAGAAAGTGTTTCAAATTGTGCATAAAAAGCCATCCTTTATATTTTAATAGTGCTAAATATACTAAAAACTAATGTTTCAATACATAATCTAGCATAACAATGCCTAAACCAACTAGGGAATGACATTATGGAGTCAAAAATTCAAATTTGAATTTAAAAGATCCCGATCGGTATTTTTTTCCCGGTGCCAACCGGTATTTGAATCTCTGGTGGGAACACCTCGTGCATTATGAGTCATAATCTTACGCCGTTAATGATATCATGTGTTGACTATTGTTAGATAGATGGCGTGGATATTGCTGTTTGATCTGTTCTGTTTTGATCATTGACACCACACCGTAGTCTTTCTCTGGTTTCTTTTTTGTTCTATGTATGTTGATGCAAAGTTGAGGTGGTACTGCATTCCTGCTCCTTTATCTTCCTATATCGAGAGCCCAATATTTGATTGTACCATCTAACATCCGAGGATGCTCTATTTTGTAGTAATATTTTGGATCAGTTGTCAATTTTATGAATTTGTTATTTGTGTGTACTGAAAATCTCCATCTCATCGTCTTGCATTGTGTGGTTCACTTGAACTAAGCTTGTAATTCTCTCAGTTCATAGATCTACATTCTACCCTTAATATCATTCATAATGGTTGTTGATGGATGCTGAACCTGGCTCACAAACATGGATGCTAAACCTAGCTCATAGACAAGACCGGTTGAGCTTTCAGGCACTCCTAAGCAGATAAGCAAAGCTGAACTGATGATCAATGCTGTTTTGGCAAATGTATTACTTGTTATGTTCATGATTTCCCATTTAGTTGTACTTTGTTATCCTTTTTCTTCAACCATATTTGTCATGTGACCTTCTGCAGGCTAATGCTGATTCATTTGGCACTGTCTCTACCCGAAAATACAATGCATCTCAACCAGGTGTTGAGCAATTCCAAAAGAAAATTGCCAACAACAAGGCATTCGTTATGAATTTGTATTCATACCATTGAAAAAAAAATCATACTTTGCGAAAATTGACATGTGGTTAGGTGCCCTTTTGTCAGTGTCGCAACCGATGGTATTTTGGTGAACTTTTGGTTTATTTGTCAGTATGGAAATTACCTTTATTGATTTTTCTATCCTTATTTATTTTTGTTTGTTTCAGGTGGGTTCTGGTTATTGGAAAGGGTGGTGAGACTATAAAAAAATATGCAAATCAAATCTGGAGCCCATATACAGGTTTGTGGTCTCGTTTTGTCTTGAAATCTTTCTTTAGTAACTTTGTTAGCTACACCCAGCATAGCTTTTCATTGAATTTGTTTATTAACTATGGTGCCACATTCTGTGAATTATTCTTTGCTTTTGTTAAGTTGTGTATGCTCTACCAAGTGAATTAAAATCCCAGTTCTGGTTGTGCTCAATAGAAAGTAGAACTGATGTCTCCCCCGACACGACGTCTCCTCCCTCGACACCGACCTCCTCCGCTGAGCCACCCTGAGCCGCAGCAGTCCTTCTCCCTCCTCCTACTGCTCCGACACCTATTTTCACAGCAATGATCATATGCAAGGCAAATTTTTTTTGTCTTGCCCAGTTTCAGAAAACATTGTCATTATAATCCAAAGTTTGTTATCCTAACGTGGTGCCTTTGTCATGTTCTTACTCCTTTTTGGATGAATTTTGTTTGAAAAATATTTCCTTGTGCCTGCGAAAATTTCTGGCCCATTATTGGCAAGATGATTATTTTGTTCATTACTGAATCTCAACTTTATGTTGATTGCCACAACTAGATAGGAAGATATGTGGTCTACTGTAGTTCAAGAAATGGCCAGATATTATTGTTATGGGAAAGCTATTGATTCTTCAAGAAAGCAAGGCTCCTGGCAATAATATCCCATTCGCTGAAATTCAAGCAGGAGATGCAAGTTTTTCACAAGAACAAGCAGAATCACAAGCTAACATAATGCATTGTAGGAAGAAACCAGTTTAATCTGCAGGAAGGATTGAGTTGTCCTGGGTAGCCGCATTGTATTTATTTATGTAATTTGTATATTGCGTTAATTCAAGTATATTATGTTAATTGTCATTAAATACGATCAATTGCGTTAATTGTGGTAACCGTCGTTAAATTCCGGTCAAATGTGTTAATCATCATCAATTGTGGTAGTCGTTGTAAATTACAGTTAATTATTATTAATTGTCAGTAGTTGTTAAATTCTGGCAAAATGTGTTAATCATCATCAAGTGTGGTAGTCGTCGTAAATTGCAGTTAATTATTATTTAAATTGCAGTTAATTATTATTAATTATGATAGTTTTCGTTTATTGCGGCAGATATCGTCAATTGCGTTAGTCGTCATTAATAATTGTTAGTTGTCGTTAAATGTTGTTGATTACATTAAACAACATCAAACAAGTTATTATTGTTCTCATATACATTTAAGATATTTTCATCTTGAAAGCTATAATCAATCTATCTAAAAATAAAATAATAAAGTATCAAATCTCTTCGATCCCGTCATTCACCAAAACTGCTTTTTAAAAACACCACAGCGGTTCCAAACGTGCTGCCCTCGCAACGATTTACGGCTTTTCCTAGCCTGGGCTAAACGAGCTGAGTTCACTTCATTAGAGTCTCTCAGTCACTGAACACACGGCCCCACATAATCCAAAGGTCCACGTAGACCAAGTCCACAAGAACTCCCGTCATCTTCCCCACAGGATAAGCTCTCCCACTCCACTCTTTCTTCCTCGCCGTCTGTCCTCGCGCCCAGTCCAACCCAACCCGTCCGGCGCGCCCCCACCCCCACCCCAAAATGGAGACCTCCTTCCTCCCCACCACCCTCCCAACCGCGAAACCCCTCCCTGCATTCCGAGCCCTAGCCCCGGCCTCGCGCTGCCCACTCCCGCGCCGGCCCACCATCCGCGCGGCCATCACCCGCGGCCGCAAGGAGGACACGGTCGCCGCCGTCCGTGAGCAGCTGGAGGGGTGCTACCTCCTGGCTGGCATCCGCTACGAGGGCCTCACGGTGAAGCAGCTGCAGGGCATCCGCGACGCGCTGCCCGAGACGTGCCGGCTGCTGGTGGCGAAGAACACGCTGGTGGGCAAGGCCATCGAGGGCACCCCCTGGGAGGTGCTCAAGCCGTGCATGAAGGGCATGAACGCCTGGCTCTTCGTCCACACCGAGGAGGTTCCCGCCTCGCTCAAGCCCTACCGCGTCTTCCAGAAGGAGGAGCGCGTCGAGGAGACCAACGACTTCGTTGGGGCGGTGTTTGAGGGCAAGTTCTACGGGCCCGGCGACTTCAAGGTGCTTGAGACCATGCCCAGCCGCGCCGAGGTCTACGCCAATCTGCTCGGCGCGCTGCAGGGCCCCGCCACCTCCGTCGTCACCACGCTGCAGGCGCCTGCGAGGGACGTCGTCGCCGTGCTCTCGGCGTACGTGCGCAAGCTCGAGCAGGAGGCTGGCGACGCCTAGTGGCGGTTGCGAAATGGTTGTGGCTCCGTTTCTCTCATCTCACTCTTTGTTTGTAGAATTCCTTGTACTCTTACTGGCTCCCATTTGAATTGAATCACAAGTTTTCCCTTTTACAATATGGCCTATGTTACTGAAGAGTGAAGACTGCTGAGTATATGGGTACTTGGGTAGTGTATCTTGCCTGGGGCGTCCTGGTTTAGGAATTAGGATGAGGTTGGAAACTTGAGGGAAGGTTTGGGAATTGGGCCATGACTGGTATGTTGAATGATTAATTTGGTTCATATAGAGAGCAGTCTAACAGTGCATGAAAAACAATTGGAATGGCTATCAGTTCCTGTGTTTAGTGTACCCATAGGTTTAGATCAAAGTTCTTTTTTCAGGTGGTGCGCTGAGATGCCGTTGAAATCATGAACTTAACTGTGCTCTTTTAGATTAGGAATAATTGGGTTGGTACCATTATGAAAACTGCAGTTCAGTTTAATACCATTGCATTCTTCAGGTTCAGTTTAATACCACCGCTCATTTGCTCCGTTTCACGAAATACCACGCCCGTCACCTCTCTGTTATCTTCCCTATCTAACTCCGTTGCCTCTCGCCCTCTCCCCTTTTGTTCTCATTTGTCACCCCTCCAAATCTTTCCAAATTACTTTCCAGTCCTTCTCCCCCATGTGAGCTTCTCCGTAGATGGTGGCCGCTCGCTGAGCTGCTCCGTCGGTTGGTGGTGGGGGAGTAGGGGGCTCGGGAGGAGGCTGCCCCCGCCATGTTGGACACACGAGGAGATGCGTGCCCTCATCGAGGCGTGCCGCGACAAGTGAGAGGCGCTGCGCAAGGGCAACCTCAGGGAGGTGGACCGGGATGAAGTTGCCGGTACTGTGACCGCCCGCTGCGGGAGGTTCCCCACGGCCACCCACAAGTCCGGCGTGCAGTGCTGCCACAAAGATCGAGAAGCTCGGAAGAGGTACCGCACCGAGCGGGCGCACTTCTTCGGCCGCTCCAAGGGACCCAAGTGACCCTTCTTCCTGCTCCTCCACGACCTCGCCGGCGACGGGGGCCCCGACCCTGACCCCAGCCCCAACCCCATCGTCAAGATCAAGCCCAAGGACCCCGCTGCCACAAACGCCCCGAGTCTCCTTCCCCCGTGTCAGTCCCCTCGTCTGAGGAGGCAGTGCGGAGCAAGAGCTTGCATGGCCTCATCTCCAACGGCGGGGACGGGCTGCGCTTCACCATCCCCAAGGCGTCATGCATGAAGCCGGTGGCACAGGAGGCGAGGGTGGAGAGGAGCGAGGAGGACGCAGAGGCGGAGGCCATGGCGGAGGTGGCGTCGGCGCTGCGGGCCGTCAGGGAGGGGTTCCTGAGGATGGAGGAGCGCAGGTTGGAGATGGCGCTCCAGATGGAGAAGAAGCTGATGGAGTCCGAGATGAAGTGCACCCAGACGTTGCTCGACTCGCAGCAGCTGTTCGTCGGAGTCTTCCTCGGCAAGCAGCAACACTAGAAGGCCAAGGTGGTCTCGATGCATGGAGCTGAGGTGGTCAGCTTGACTCTGTGTCGCTGTGGCTGATGTGTTGATGTTTACTGTTCTTTGTTAACTGCTGCTCCTGTTAGTTGTTGACTTGTGATGTTTTTACTCTTGTGTTTGTTAACTGCTGCTCCAGTTTAATGCTAGCTGTTGACTTGTGATGTTTTTACTCTTGTTTTGTTAACTGCTGCTCCAGTTTAATTCAGTGAATTTACCTGAGTTCCATTCTTCACGAACAGGGGAGAGAGTCAGCCTTGACAAAACCTATTTCTTGGGTGTAATTGGGTCATTTCATATGGGAGCTAACGGCAAAGCTAGGAGAGGTGACAGACATGGTATTTCGCGGAATGGAGTGAAGGGGCGGTGGTATTAAACTGAACCTGAAGAATGCGGTGGTGTTAAACTTAACTGCAGTTTTCGTGATGGTACCAACCCAATTATCCCTTTAGATTAAGAGTGAAATGCATCTGAAGGTAGACAAAATGTGGGTACTATACAGTCCTACCGCATTTTGCTTTGTACACCATGCAGATGACTTTCGTGCTCCACTGATAAAACATCTGAAGCATTCAGCTTTAGTAACAGTAGATCACTGAATCAGAGTTGGAAATTCTTCTGAAGTAGCTCCCTCCCGTAACGTCCTGTTAGTCACCAACTCACACTATACACCCTATTTGTATCATTACTATCTGAACATGTAGTTTGTGGAGAATAACATGGCAAACTTGATGAACAAAAAATTGCTCGTTTGT
The DNA here is from genome assembly GCA_036346395.1 of Hsuehochloa calcarea. NCBI lineage: Eukaryota > Viridiplantae > Streptophyta > Magnoliopsida > Poales > Poaceae > Hsuehochloa > Hsuehochloa calcarea. The sequence continues at coordinate 53,603,103 of CM070598.1, forward strand.
TTAATACTGATTACTTACCTGGTAGTCATAGTATTGTCCTATGTTTTTGTATTGTGTGGCAGTTGCAAAAGTGGTGACTAGTTTGTTTAATACTGATTAGTTACCTGGTAGTCATGGTATTGTCCAATGTTTTTGTATTGAGTGGCAGTTGCAAAAGTGGTTACTAGGTCTGGGGCAAGGATCCAAAACCCGTTCCCGGGAAAAATCCCGGTTGCCGGCCGGGAAAAAACCGGTTACCGGATTTCTTGGGGAAAAAACGGACGAAATTCGTTTGAATTTGCTTAAAAACCAATCGAATTCGAAAAATAAAATTTGAATTTGCAAAACCCAAAAAAATCGGCTGGTTTTTCCGTTCCTGGTTACCACCGGTAAATCCGGTTACCGCCGGTAACCGGCCAGTTTTTTGTTCCCTGGTATGGGGTACCATTCCCTCAATGGATAGGGGATGCCGGGAGGTTCTTGAGAATACAAGAAGAAGCTTACTTTGTGACAACAAGTCGCAAACAAGACTGATTATGAATATGAAATATTTTGCTTTGGTATGGGAAACCATTCGTTTGGTGTACAGTTTCTGATAGATCATGGTCTTCCACCATACTTTAGTGACTAGTCTATCAGTCTGTATGTTAACGTAGGTGACTGTTTGTAGCAATCTGTTGTGATTGGCCACTTAGGATCTACTGTAAGCCACTTCATGTTCGTTCTGGAAATGGAACATATGAGCTGCGCCAGTCAGTTGCGTGATGAAGTACCCATGTAGATAATTGGTTTATTCAATATCTGTTTCTTTTCTATAGAACTCAGCAACTGCATTGTGTTCGTGTTTTGCACTGTACATTAGTTGCAACTTGCATGCTGAGACATAATGTGAAATTATAGTTGTTCCATGATGTGTTCTTGTAGTCAGTCTTGACGTACAGCATACGAGCTCTGGTTATTGTATAAATGCTGTGTATAAATGATCTGCCGCAGCCTCATAGCATGTGGCAGAAATGCAGAATCAGCATTTTGTAACTAGAGGTGATTTCCATGGCTCAAAGGTGCAATTGCTTGACTTTTAGTACCCTTAGAGTTGTATTCGAGACAACACTGCATTTCAGTGAAGTAGATGTGAGAAATCTTTGTTTTTCTTGTTCAAAAGTATTACCTTACATGTCACTCATTCATTTTTTTTTCTGTAGTCTTTCCAAACAGCTAAAGCTGCCTGCAGATTTTTCCTTTGTGGACGAATTGTTGTTGCGTTCATGGTTATGCATTTGCAAATGCATTTCAGTCCTTACTTCACCAGGTCTGAAATTACTTGTGAAGAATGTCACTTTTATAGGTAGTTGTGATAAAGCCTGACATCATGTGTCCGATTGGCCTGCAAAACCTCAGACCTCGTCCATCCTAACTTTGATGCTGAGTTATCATCACTTGAAGTAATATTGGGGAAGCACTCTTCGAAAGTGGAACATCACATTCCGGCACGCCTGCTTCTGGATTTCTGGCGGCAAGAAACTGTCTTTTCCGTGACACCGCCAGCATGACGCTTGCAGGCCTGGAGCGACACGAGCGATCCAAAAAAAAAAAAACACTCTACTCGTCGGTGCTTCATTAGAAAAGGCCGACTCTTGCTACTAAACATGTGTCTCCTCGGTGGTAAGCTCGGACTCAGATATGTAAGATAGCATTGACCCTTTAGCCACGGCCAAATCTGTATGGGTGGTTTTTTTATCTGATTTATGAAAAGCTTAAGCTATTTTAAGCTTAAAAGCTATAAGCCAAGGAAGAGATACTTTTTTTGATTTTTGCGGAATAGAAGAACCGATTACCACTAAAGTTCGTTAAAATTACCTACAAAAAAACTTAAGCCTAAACAAATAGGGCTATTGTGTGACGAAATTAGAGACATGAGATACGGATTTTATATGTAGAGATATTTACACTCATGTCATATCCTATGGTTTATAAAGGTATATATATAGGAGTACAAAAAAGATTTTACGTAGAAGTAGAACTCTACATTGAAAACGAAAATAAAATCGAAACTAATTCGGATCACAAACTCAACGCATTGATTTCGGAGTTTTTACAGGTCAATGTCATTGCACAGCGGCCAAGTTTGTGTAATCTGTGCAATTTGATTTTCGAAACTTCACACATCAGATTACTGGCAGGCCAGATGGATTTACGGCTTTAACGCTTCATTGCATTACCCGGTCGTTGATTTCTCCCTGAAATCTGAACGACGAGTGGAGCGTACCGATGCTAGAACATACAATGTCTCACAGGATGAACGCTAATTAAATTCTGCAGAAGTCCAACAGTAGTCGTTTCACACTTGTATTACAAGGAAATGCCCAAACTGTAGCTCCTACTGGAAGTTGGAACACCGGCAGGCTCGTGCATATCATCCGACCAAGCGATCAGACGGTATGGATCACACGCGGAATGGGGCCGTGGACAACGTGATAAGAACGAGCGTACAGGACTTTGATGTCGAACGTGTTGAGCCACCAGGTGTAAGTGTTGAAGATGAGGTAGTCGACGCCCTTCCAGTTCCTGGCGTGCTGACCCATGCACCTGATCCGCCCCTGATACATGCTGAAATATTTCACGGTTTGGTGCAGCGCAACCAAGCCGTCGCGGTGGCTTCCAGGAAGGAAAAAGGACAGTTCCTTAGAAAATGAAAAGACTAGTTAAGTGATGCTTCCCACCACGACACATGGCTAGACTCCAGCCCCAGCATTCGCGACACCGGCGGCCGTGAGGAGACTGTCGAAGTACCAAGTATCGAGTGGAGGTTGAAGAGGGGTTGTCTTGTTGTCGTGGTATCAGGAGTTTTGTTCAATTGGGTCTGGCCTGGCCAGCCGGCTGACCCATTAGAAGGCACTGCCTATGGTCCACAGTCGCACTGCATTTTCCTCACAGGCTCACGGCCTCATCTGCTACTCACTTGCGCCTCCTAAATCCTCTCCTCCTCTACCCTAACCAAGCGACGAGCGGCGACGGGAAAGGTGAGGCGCGAGGCGCAACAGCCAGGGGGTGAGGTGAGCCGACAAGGCAACCATGGGTCTTTAATCTACGATTGCCACTCCACCTTGGGTCTGCGGCCCCTGCACGGAATCCCAGCTTAACTGCCTGCCCTCGCGCGCTCACCGCTCATCGGATAACCCGCGCACAAGAGTACCACACCACGTTATTGACCCATAGCCATCGTTGCACTTGCAGTCTTGCACCGTCCGATCGATATGGCGCACTCACCTCGTCGTGACACCACTACCACCTTCGGAGTCGGAGAAGCGCAAACAAAGGGCCCTTTCCCGGGGTTCCCCTCTTTTGTCACACGAAGACAACATCACATTCCTCCCACGGCAACGAACAAACCTGGTCCTCAGGATCCCCCGCGGCCACTTGAAGGGTCGGGGAAAAGGCGAGCTGAATAAAAAACCAAGCGCGAGAGGGCACGACACGGTAGCATGGCGAATATGGGAAGTTTTGGAGCAAATAGCACTGTTGTGATCCTCTTTTACGCAAATAGCGCCCATCACGACAAAATTGCGCTTTTGGCACTTCGTCCGCACGGTGGCTGGTTGGGCTCGATGTCGACGCGACGTGTGGCGAAGTTCGGCCTGATTTGGCTCGTCCGGCCCGTGGGCGGTCGGATTTGCGCCACATCGCTATGTTCGGCCTGTGGGCAGCCGGATTTGCGCCACATCGCCAAGTCCAGCTCGTGGGAGGCCCGTGGGCGGCCGGACGGCCGACCAAACTAGGCACAAATGTCGCCTGGTCGATGTCGTCCTCCCTTGCCCACAGTGCTCCACCCCGATAGCGCATCCGGGATTCCCACTACCAACGCAGCTTGACCTCCCTCCACGCGGCTATAGATTTCAGACTCTCGGACTCGCTCATCACTCATCCCCAATCACGTTCTCGCGCTCATCGCTGAGGGCATATAGAACATAATTAAATATTTTTGGGGAGTATAGTTCGGAGCAATTGTTAGGACCGTAGCACTTTTGAACGGTTCCCCCGAAGGGCAGGTAATTTTTTTGTCCGCTGTAGTTGTTGTTCTTACCATAGTAATAGTTAATTAGTCTTACTTAGCTAGTCGCAATTAATGCAGTTTGTATTCTTAATTAAATACGTGTTAATCATTAAGCCGTAGTTTTTTACTGCTAATAATTTAGTCATAGCTAATGTATCGGTAGTGTATTAGTGCATCATAATTAGTGGTAATTAATTAGTCTTAATTAAGCCTTTATTATTTGAGTATGAACGAGTAAGTGGTTAACAATTAGTGGAAATTAAATAGTCGTAATTATTTAGTCATATTTAGTTTAGTAGTGATTAATTAGTCGTAATTAGTTTAGTGTTAATCAGTTCAACACAATTAATTTAGTGGAAATTAAAGGGTCGTAATTAATTTAGTGTTAGTCAGTTGAACATAATTAGTTTAGTGAAAATTAATCAGTCATAATTAGTTTAGTGTCAATCAGTTCAGCATAATTCATGTAGTGGTAATTAATTAGTCGTAAATAATTTAGTGAAAATTAATTAGTCTTAATTAATTTAGTGGCAATTAATCAGTCGTAGTTAGTTTAGTCCAAAATAAAAGGTTGTAATTAGTTAGTCGTAATTAATAAATTGTGTATGTTTGAGTCGTGGTTTATTAGTGGTAATTACACTATTAATGCATAACTCGTAAGTATTTTTGGGGCAAGTATTTAATTGGTTGCTAATTAATTTGTGGTAACTACATACCATGTTTATTATATCATCGGGTTGTCGTGGCTTTAGGTAATTTCAAATATGCAAATCTTGGTAGTGTTTTATAGCAACGGTCTCGTACGGGCCGGACCCGATGGGTTGGACCTGTCGAGATGCCAGTACAAGGTGGTCCGGGCGGAGGGGCTCGATGCAATAAATATTCACAAGCTTCGGAGTTGCATCCGGAGGAAGTTCGACACGGAGCCAATGACGAAGAAACTTGGCATCGAGGGGATCACCTGCACGAAGGGCATATGAGAGTTGGTCAAGATGAATGGAAGCATAGCATGGGGCCAGTACATGAGATTGCCTCCCAGCCCGAGGCGGCGATATACGGGAAGTCGATGGTGTATATAATTTTCGTACACAGGGTACCGGGAAACCTTGATGATGCCTGGGCCTCGGCAAGCGAGCAACCACATGAGGAGCTTGAAGACAGTAACACGGAATGTGTTGTCTCGGAGGAAAGACTCGCGCATAATTTTGTGCAAAATGAGGGAGCAGAATTATGGTGGTCAGCCCACATTAACTGCCACAAGTATCTACCAGACCAGCCTCTCGGGTTGGAGTTTGACGAGGATATCGACCTAGACTCGGATGGTATAGATGAGGACGCACACTAGACCGGTGATTCAATGGGGGGAATTGTGGCATCGGAGGTGCCTTATGTGGCATCGAGACTTGATGATATCGCAGTGCGTTCGCTCGTACTGCCATAAGAAGGTCTCAGTGGGGCTTTGATGTCGACACCCTCTTAGTCGGGCAGCACTTTCCTAATAAGGCGGCTGTGCAACAAGCTATAGCACGGTACGCCTTGTGCTGAGTGCACCGATCTAACCCAGGACATTAGGCGGTGAACTACATAGTTGAATGCTGCCGTAGCAAGGTCAGTGCACCGAGCCAAGTACTTCGGCTTAGTCTTCGCGGTCAAGGCGATGACCGACCACACTTGCGCAGCATTAGAACGTGACTTCCGCATATGTGGCAAGCCTCATCAACCACCTAGTTGCGGAGGACATGTCTATCTTCCCTAAGATGCGGATGTCAGAAGTCGCCAATCTGGTTGGTTGTCTAGTCAGCTACAGCAAGGTCATCGAGTCTATATATAGGACATACGAAGAGGTGTACAACCTTGTGCCAAGAATGCTTCACCAAATTGCCTAATCAACCCCGGCACGTACATAAACAAGCTTGAAAGTGAGAATGTTGATGGAGGGCACAACTACTTCATACTAGACTGGGTGTGGCAACATGCACATGCAACAAGCCGAAGCTCTTGCACAAGCTATGCTCGCATGTGTACAAGGCGTGTGCCCAAATGAGTCAGATGCCTACGCCGTACATCTCTGAGTACTACAACATGCAACACCTTTACGGTACATGGAGTGCAGAGTTTCACTCGTACAGCTTGGACATGAACTACAATGATCTTTGGCCGAACAAGGTGCAATGGGGCCTGAAAAAACCTTGAAGACAACAAGGAAGGGACAACGGCAGACGCGACACTTACGGAATGACATGGATGCCAGCCAACGTACCAGTCTTAGCTGCACGATCAAGTGCAGGATATGCAAGACCCCTAAGCACTTGTACAGCTTGGACATGGACGACTTCGATACACGACACCGACGTGGGGAGTCCCGATACAAGGGGAAGGAGAAGGCTCCTGAAACTGAGTCCGGCCGCTGTCGTAGCGTTTCCCGTCACCCGGGCGCACTCCATATAGAAGATGTGAGTTATGTACAATTTACGTCTTGGTTTTGTTTTTTACCGCACGGTCCGCTTACATCATGGAATCACAGAACATGGGTGACTTTGATACTCGCCGCCACCATGGGCAGCCCCAAGACAAGGGGCAGACGTTATGGTGTCGCGGAGACTAGTTTGCATCCTCCTTCATCCTGATTCCAATAAACCCTCGTGTGTATCATGTAATGCTTGAAATGTTGTCAAATTTATGTATGAAAAGTTAGATTACAACTACATTAGAAATCTCAAAACTCCTTGTTCTCTGTTTTCATGTGGATATAGCATAGCAGTACATACATAACATACAAAATATACATATAAATATAGCAAAACAAAATATGCATACAAATATAGCAAAATAAAATTGCATAACACGAGATACAATATAACTCACTTGTCTGAGCCACTACTCTCTGCTCGCTGCATCTGCGTCCGTATGCGCGTCCTGGTTTTGCATCGTGCATGTCCCATGGGATATATCAGCAAGTCCGGAGAGCGCGTATCAGATCGGAGGGGTTACGGAGACCGTTAAGTGGGTAAAGGTGCACCAGTAAGCTGACTCGGAGGAAGCTAAGTCTGTGTAGCGTCGATATTGTCCTGTTGAGACATGCCGAACTGGGGGCTACCTGCAATGATGTCAAGAACGAGGGACTCCATAAATCCAATCCCAAGTTTTCTGCCCCCAAGATACGCTACCCGCAACTCTAGTCACGCGGAGGAGCTCTGGCCTTGAACGTACAATGTGGCAGCGACCTCGGAGGAGCTCTGCCCTGCATACGGTACTCCGTACTGGTCAACATACGACAGAGGTGGGTGCCCTGGGTGCCATGGTTCAAATCCTAGTGCCGTGTACTGTTCCTTGGCAGGAGCTGGGAGGCACGTATCCTCATCAGTGGACAGATTGCCATCACCCCCACGGTCAACTAAAGGCTGCAAGACGCAATGATGCTAGTCAAAATAAATACTCTTGACATAAACTAAGAATATTATACCTCTCGGATGTGCAGTGCAAATGACCGAGGGGGAGTGCCAGTCTGTGTACGGGGTGCGGACGGCAGAAGTGATGCATCCCCACGGACCTACAGCGGGAGAACGACTTGATGTTAGCAGAACGTAAGGCATAGCAAAAAAAAATAGAACATAGATTTTTTACATAACTTACCTCCCCGTCGATCTGGCCCGCTAATGACCGACGGGGAGTGCTACGACCCCGGTCGATCTGACTGGCTCGTGATAACCTAGCTGGTAAGCACGGTCCCCCCACTTGGTGCCCAACGCGCAGGACGTCGTCCCTCGAATGACCGTAGCTCATGTTCTTTATTACGTTCTTCGAATCCATGAAGATGTACTTCAAAGTGCTCAGCAGCCCCGGTACTGTGTGTTTTGGGCTGCTGATGACGGTCTCTGATACGCTTGCGCTGCGCTGCAGCCGCTCCAACTGAAGTGAGAGACAAGATAGGTCCAATAACGAAGAGTACAAATATAATCAATGAATCGACTAGAGGTTGTAAGTATCTTACGGTGTCATCACACCACAAAACGTTGTGTCGATCGAACGAGTGGCAGAGGTTCTCCTAGTGCGTCACCTGCTCCGAACGCTCTGGCGAATGACGTGTGATTCTGGTGCGCGACCGTGATACGCACCACTCTATTTACTCATGGTATGTTCGTACGTTGTACGGTCGACGCTCCTCCAAGATCTCGGTGTGCGTCATCTCCGTCCAAGCCATAATCCACTCGTGCTGGACTGCTTGCCAGTCTTCAACATGTCGCCCTGTCCTCGATTGCTTGCATTCTAAAAGGATTGATGTTAGAAGAGATGATATAGGTATGAAGTGTAAACATTACTCAAACGGAGTTGGACTCACAAGTGGACGATTCACTGTAGCATCCTGCCGTGGGGGGCACGACCTAGTACAAATCGAACTGTCGCATTTACGCGTTGCGGCGCGTAAGGCTCTACCATATGTGCAAACACCAGGTGGCATGTCGTCGTCTATAGTTTGGCGTCCTGTGTGCATTGCAAGGACAGCCCATGTGGCGCTACCAAGCCTACAAAATCTGGGCTCCATGGAGCCCAGATGATATCGTTGTCGTGCAATGACTTGAACTCGTTGTGGAACAACGAGTAGCACTTTATTGGTCCATCCTTCGCCCAGCGTAGCTGCCCAGTAGTCCACTGGTAGCCCATAGTGGACCCGTCTATTGGCTCCTACAACTCGGGGTGCAGTGCACTACTCTCTGGAAGGGTTCCATCCAACAGGAAAGTGCTCCTAACTCCACAGCTGCAGGAGCACGTAGCAACAAACAAGGTTAGGTTTGACACTGATATCGCATCTCGAAGCGTCACACAACCCCCTGTATGTGGCGCAAAGGACGGCTAATCACAAGCTGTACTGAGGCATCGCCCTAGCCTCCGTGTCAGCCAAAAACTCGGCGATGCGGACGAAGCTGGGGGTACACCCAATCGTCATGTGTCGTGGAAAACATGACCGAATCAAAGAGATATAGAAGGTATGCGATGAGGTGCGTCCGAACAACCTAGTCGAGTGCATCATCCAGGCACTAGCTATTAAAAACAAAAAATTATTACAGCTAACTAAAGCCACTAAATTAATTACCACTAATTAGTGACATCAAATTAATCATGTCTTATAAAATGCAACTAAAGTATTTACGACTAATTAATGGCGGCTAATTTATTACAACTTAATTCTGACTAACTACTTCAAACTAATTAAGTGAGTAAAATAATGTACTTACAACTAATTAATTGATAACTAATTAACTACATCTAAAAATTACAACTAATAAATTAATTAAGATAATTTCGCTACAACTAATTTACTAACCACAAAATTAAAAAATAAATAGCGTACGAGGAGAAACTTACATTCTGATACGACTGCTAATGACGGCTTCAAATAATATTTAGTCGTCTGGAAAATCGAAACCAAAAAAATAAGAAAGCGCGAGAGCGAGCGAGAGTGCGAAGTGACATCGCACTCTTGTGCGATTAAATAGAAGGCGCGAGAGAGTACCATGAAGGGAATTGGATTCTCTCCCGCACTAATCTCTTGCATGCATGCATGTATATATGGACAAAGATGTGATGGAGGTGACAGATTAGATAGGATGAGGGGATGGGAGTGCGGGGTGGTCGGGCTAAGCGGCTCGTCTGGCCCGCAATGGACCGAATGAGGCAACGTGGAGGGAAGTTCGGCCGGACGAGGTGACGTGGAGGAAAGTCCAACCGCCCACGGATCGGACTTGGCAACGTGGTGTAAATCTGGCCGCCTACGGACCGAACGAGCCAAATCCGAAAGATCACGGGTCGAACTTCGCCACATGTCGCGTCGACTCCAGCCGGCCACCATGGGGACAAAGCGCCAAAAGTGCAATTTCATTGCGATGGATACTATTTACGTAAAAAACAATCATAACAGTGTTATTTGCGAGAGAGAAAAAAATCGAATATGGGAGACACCCACCCACCCCGCCGCTGTGCGCTCGTCTCGTCTCGGCCCCAAGTCCGCGCCCCGTGCAAGCCGCGAGTACGTGCGTGCGTGCGTGCCCGGGAAAAAAAAAAAAGGCTCGGCCGGCGGCCACACACCCGGAAAGCTGAAAAGAAGGAGATGCGAGGTGCAAAGTTGGGCTAGCGCAAAAGCACGCCGTCTCGGCCACACCCTGCTGGGGATAAGGGAAAGCTGGAGGATGCTGCCCGCAGAATCGATCTGACGGCAGGAACCCGTGCCGACGATCTTGTACTGCCGAACCCGATCGACAGCTCACCAGCCAGGCGTTTTCATTTTAGTAGTAGCGTGCATTTTAGTTTGTTGATAAATTTTCAAGCAACCGTGAGATCTGATTACTACAAGATTGGCAGGTGCTTCAGCGCTTTGAGAAAAGTGTTTTTTAAGAAGAAAAAACAAGCAGTGATTTAATTTGCAGCCATCCATTAATTACTACTAAGCTTATTGCTTTAAGATGTACTAGGACGATAGTGCGCGCTATGCCACCCTATTGATCTAAAGTTTGTTTTCATTGTAGATCTGTTTCTGAATTGCACAGAATGGGCCTGTTTTTGGGAGAGAAAAAATTAGTGAATCGAAATTGTTCTCCTGAAAGTAAAAAAGAACAAAAAGTGTATGAACTAAAAACATAGATCATATCTGTCATTATTGAAAGAAGCATTTTACATAAACATAGTTACTAAAACAAGTATGTCACGGAATAAGTCACATAATATCCTACAGGTCATTTTTTAATTTGTGAACCCTCAATACAAAAAAAAAAAGGAAAGAGAAAAGACTTATGGTGCATAATATCAAATAACAGATCTATGATAAGGATGACATAAAACTCATTTTATTCCTTTTCGTGTACACATGTTCACATCTCATGGTTTGTGCAATAAATTTAGAGAGCACCAGCGGTAGCAAATAGAGGCATAATTTAGCATCATGCAAAATCAAGTTCAAATCTGATCTACAGAGGGAGAAACAAAGAAAAAAAAGACAAATTATTCTGAAAAGTAAATAGAAAGGGAAAAGGGAAACAAAACTTACTATAACCCCAAAATTCACCTCGTTTGCTTTTCATAGAACCGAATTAAAATATGAAATATCACCTAGTGTTATAGCACTGAAGAGACTATCTTCCTAATTTTTTTTGAGAATTGTTCAACTCATTTAGTGCTAAAACTGGAGGGCATGCACACGTGCGTATACTGTCAACAAGGGAGTTGTGCATGGGATATGCGAGCACTGATGAGTAAGTAGAATTATGCAATAGATTAAGCATGCCAGGAAAACAATGAAACATATGGATATTTATGTGAATTTTAGAAAGTTTGCAAATAAGTTGGCACTGATTGGATTCTTATGATAAACAAAACCAAGGAGAAATCAAACAATATACAATCTCATCAATTAGAAGGACTGAAAGAGTATTACTCTTATTGATCGAGCTGTTGCAGAAGTAGTGCCCTCATTGCTTAATTCAATCAAATCCTTAAACATGTTATTATCTTTCATCGGGTGCAAACTTTCAAAGCACTCTTGAACTTAAGAGGTATCTGCAAAGGAAGCTGACATCTTTATGAAAGATGCACGAATCTTCTTTTGTATCTCATCTGAAGCTTCGTCCTACAGCTTGTGCTAGGTTCACTTTGAGAAAAAGGTGATTGAATGTTGCTTGTTTTTTTATGATCTACAAACTTACTTTGCTCCAAGTGATAAATATGCTTGCATATTTAGTTGCAACCTAAAGGTAAAAATTTTAGCATAAAATGTGTTACATGCAGTTATAGCATCTATATATTTATATATTATATGCTACAGATATGTACCTTCTTTTCTGAGAAAAGATGATATACAAAGCCTTAACATTTTGTGATCTGAAATAAGAGAAGAACTGAAGCTAGTGGATTGCTTTCTTTTGGAGAAAGTAATAGTGGGAAGAGTACTTCAGCAAATAGAAGCTCCATGTTATGCGGCCTACCATAGTAAGTAGCCAGAACTCATAAACGAAAATTGTGGGCATGACCCTGCGTCCAAAGGAAAAAAGAACAAACCTGAATGATTCACTATCTTTATCAAAACAAAAAATATAGGTTTAGCCGGGATCTGTTCATAATGAATGTTATCTATTGCAGTTCCTATTGAGCATTTCTCACAGTAATCTCATTATACGTCCAGTAACTTATGCATTACATTCTTTCTGACAGAAAACTGCAAAAAAAGAGAGTGAGTGATGGTAGAGAACCTGAAGTGGATATCAACAGTGCATGCTCACTTTTTTGTCGCGTAACCTCTCTGCTGCCTGTATTACGACCTCAGAGGGAAATTAGCTTACATTTGATTTGGCTAAATCACAAACTCCATGAACAGATCGGTTAACCTTCCTTCAAGTGATGCTGCCAAAAGAAACAGAACATCAACATGATAAGGACGCTAACACAGAAATCTATATATAAGAAACTACAATGAAAGTAGCAGTCTTACTAACGATATCCTGTGGTTCATTTCGAGATGATACAGCCATGTAGCAGACTTTCGCTGCATCAATTGCAGCGATTCTTACCTCTGCAGATTTGTCAGAGAATCTGTTTAAAAATTCCATGAAAACTAACTGGTTCCTTCTAATTGGCCCAGTGGCGAATCCATGATGAAAAATGAGGGTGGGCTCAACCGCTCAAAACTTCAAACGACTAAACTAATTTGTTACAAACATAGTTTTGTATTCTTATGCAATCAAATTTATAGTTTCATACATGAATAAAGCCAAAATAAAAAAAGAAATACAATAAAGATACCTCACTAATGGAAAATGTATCTCCCAAAACATGTAAATATGGTTCCAGTACGTAATAACATGTGCATCAAAATTAGAAAAAAATTAGTGATACAATAGCAAATTGTACTTAAATGATCATGAACATTCAAAATAAAAGAACCATACCACTAAGACGCTAGCTTGAATCACGACTTTCACAAGGCAAATTCATTCTACGATTTTTCATGCCAATGGAAAAGTTGTAGTTGAGGCTTTTTTGGTTGAGCTGTGTTCTCATCCGTTGGGGGAGTACTACTTAAATTGCTTGTGAAATAATAACGCAAAGTTTGTTTCTCCATTATTACAAACTTACTAATTCATTGCTAATTGAGTACATATATAACACACTATACCAAACTTACTAACAAATTGCTTATTGAGTAAGGAGTATATTACCACCACCAGCAGCACAGCTCAACAGTGAGTCAACACTCTACAAATGCAGCCACACCCCATTCCCCACGCCAAATCGCCAGAGACAAAGCAGTCCTCCGGCCTCCCCACCTCGGCGCCTCCCCCGGTCGGCCGTCGGTTGGTCCCCCCTCGGTGTCGGCGACTCGGCCCCTCCCTCACGCTGTCACGCACGCGGCACGTGGCTTCCCTCCTCGGCTCCTCCTCCTCCGGGCTCCGGCGGTGACGCAGTCCCTCCTCGGCTCCTCCCTCGGCCCGATCGCCGCTTGGCCTCCTCGGCGTCGGCTGCAGCGCCGCCTCGCCTCCTCGGCCTCCCCCTCGGCGGCGCCTCCCGGCCCCCTCGGAGCCTCCCCTGGTCCCCCTCGGCGGCTCGGCCCCTCCTCCACGCACGCAGCTAGCTCCTCCTCCTCCGGGCTCCGGTGGCGATGCAGCGTCGTGGTGGCTCCCCGCCCCAGTAGGCCCAGCTCCAGCCTCCAGGCGCGTCGTCGCCGTGCGCTTCTCTCGATTGATTGGCCAATTGGGGTTGGGAAAATGGGGAATTGATAGGGGAATTTGAGAACGTGACAACAGGGGACGTGAGGTTGTGGCCTCGTGGGACTGCCGTGTGGGACCGGTGGCAGTGGGTGGATGTGAGTTGGGCTGGGCTTCGGCAAGGGCAAGCCCATTCCCACTTCCCGTTCTCTGTTTAGTGTTTCTTCTTCTTTGGCATTCTTCTTTGGTACAGCCATCGACCATGGCGTGGGGTGATCAATCGGTTGGACTTGGGGTGGGGTGGGGTGGTTTCGGTGTCTTGGGAGGTGGGCTTCGATCGATGAAGCCCCACGGTGGATTCGCCCCTGAATTGGCCATCAATTGCACCAATACTTACCTCTGCTGTCGATGATTAAGTCGCCGATCTTACGAAATAAAATAAGAAAAATGGCTGAGAATCTTTGGAGTAAAATAGGATTGCTATATTGGCCATTGGAGAAAAATGATAGAGAATCTTTGGAGGAAAATATGGTTGCTATAGTGTTACAATTTCTTAAGGGTTATGCATTCTTTCCTTCTAATTGGTCATCAATTGCAACAATTCATACCTCTCAAATTCTTACCTCAAGAAAAGCAGCAATAACATCAAGAAATTACCTCAAGAAACATAAAAAACGTATAATCTCTGATTAGGTCTACTCAGAATCCTACCGCGGTCCTCTAATCTCTAAAGATTACAACAAAAAAGATCCCAAGAAATGGATTAGAAAAACACGAAAGGGGTTGGGGGCGAACGCAGGAACCAACAACCCCCAAAAAAACCCAACAAAATTCCAACTTTTCTCACTTCTAACCTCATATTCCTTCCGCTTCAGATCCTACGCGTCATTCCTAACCCTTCTGCAGATCTGCAAGTGCATAATCACATAAACGCATCAAGAAATTGTTGAGAAGAAGGCAAGAACATAACTCTCCCCAAAAAACTAGAAATTTCTGATGATTTGGCTGGTTTCTCCTATTCCTGTCGATTCTTGGGTGGGGACCTGATCTTGCGAGGAAGGCGAAGGGGGCATTTACTAGGCGGGGAAGAGGAAGTGGCGGCGGGGAGTGAGTCGAGGGATGGGAAGGGAAGGGAGGAACCGGAGGCAAGGACACAACTCCACAAAAAACTTAGAATTTCTCACGCTTTACCCAGTTTTTCTTCGATTCCCGCTAATTCTCAGGGGGAGGAGGACCTGGTGTCACTTAGAAAGCAAACCCTAAGTGCATGTGTTGCATTAGGTAGTGGATTGGGTATCCACTTAAGCTTAGACACTTGATTTGTTCAATTGAGCGTCTTTGACTTATTACTCTTGGTGTTTGCCAACACCTAGACGGCTTGGAAGAGTTGCGTCAGTGATCTTCTCAAATAAGATTGTGAGAAGGTCCGAGCGGTTGTGAGTGGTTTGGTGCTCGCCACCTCCGGAGTGGAGGAAGAGCAATCCCGAGTGGATCGGGGTGCTGGTTCGTGTTGGAGCCGGTCCAAGTGGTTGGACTTACCTCGAAGGTGTTGGCTTAATTTGTAGAGCTGGTCCAATTAGTTTGGGCTTACCTCAACGTGGATTAGGGGAGACCAACGAGTCTCCGAACACCACGGTAAAATATCATTGTGTTCTTGTGGTTTGTTCATCTTGTGCTTTACTATATTGCAATTTACATTCATAAAATTAAATTGTTTACTTGTATATGTATGATTGCTATTATTATCAGTAATCTTTGATTGTTGGTGCACTTAGTAAAGGCTAGTCGATTTAGGTTTTGATTGTGCAAAACTGTATTGTTATTAGATTCCGCATTAGAAATTAGTTTTAGCCAAAGAAGTTTTTAAAATCGCATATTCACCCCCCTCTAGTCGGCCTCCTTGATCTTACACCCTGTGATAATCACTTAGTCGCACACCTACGGAAGTATGTGAGCAGATATTATAAGTCGATTATCCCTTGTAGGTAAAGTTGTACAACATCTACAAAGTGTAAAACTATTCGAATAGCCATGTCCACGGTCATGGACATGCTGAGCAAAGCCTTTCGCTGATTAGACTTTGGTTTTGCTTTAAAAATGAGTTGACAAAAATGATTTTATAAATGTTTATTCCATGTGGGAAATTTGGGCAGAAAGCTTGGTGTAAGGGGGTTAGTCCTTCACCATTTGTGTATGGAGGTTTATCCTACACTCAAGAATTGATGATTAAAAATAAATTTTGATTTTTAGATATAGTAAAACTTGAGCTTTTGAACTTAGCTATTGTATTTAAATGTCAAATATTGATTTTGCACAAATAACCTTATAAGCCTTCCTTTGATAATATCCATACATGCATTAACTCTGTTATGGGTGTAACTTGTGGAGTACATTTTTGTGCTCACCCTTGCATACTAAAATATTGTTCAGAGGAGAAGGACATCGCAACTGCTATGGATCTCGGCGACTAGGCCGCTACCCAAGTCGATTGCCTGTAGCAGATTAGCTAGACTCTACTACTTCTTATTCGTCTTCCATTGTGTTTTTATTATTGGCTCGTAAGCCTTTCTTGTAATAAACTATGATATTTATTAATAAAGTTATGCGATTTATGGTGGTTACCATATCTATTTACTGTATACACTAGCTACTGATCCAAGGACTAGTGTGGAATATATAAAGGGTTTGGAGGTGTTACTCCCGGGTCAGACATCGAGCTCCATGTCCAAGTCCATTGACAGGGGCCAGAGGCACATCATGCAGAACTCCTTCGCCAAGTCCCGCATGCTTAGGCGCGCTGTCATCCCCCGCAAAAATAATAGAAGCGCATCCTCCCCCAGTCATCTCGACTTCGGGCGAAGGGATAACGTTGATGATGCTTCCCGACGAGTGAAGCCTCTCCGAAGAGAGAGTGGCATAGTAGAACCACTTCTTCACCCAGTCGGTCTCTCACCAGTTCTTCGAAGCGAGCACTCGCATGTAATGCTGCCAGGAGGGCTTCACTTGGAAGTTCACACTCCTGAAGTTCACCACAATGTTGGTGCCTTTCTTCTTCGGCTGGCGGCACGCGTCATGCAGATATGAGAACAACCGCCCACCTCGAAGATGCTCAAGCGGGAGATGGAATTCAGTGTCAATTGGGCAAGCTACGCATGGTATATCCCCAGCACCTCTACCACAAGAGGCGCTAAGGGAATGTGAAGTCCCGCATCGAAGAACGCAGGGAAGACCATGGCCTTGTCTTTCAGCGGAGTCAACGTCACCTCCGGGCCAGGAGACCGGACGCCCTTGTTGGTGATATGTCCTAGAGGTAATCATAGATGTAATTGTATCACATCTATGTTTATGAGTTATATAGTAAATGTTATTATGTTCCTTGAATGAATTATCATTTGTAAAGATTAACAAGTGTGTGACTTGTTGGTGAAGCTCTTTAACTTATATAATGTCATTCTAAATGTATCTTTAGTCTGATGTCACTAGTTGGAACACTAGTGATTTATCGATTAGCACATGTATTGATTGTTGATCATGTTTCGTCGATCATGGATATGGGGATATCGAATCAATAATGTGAACACATGTTACAGAATATGGTGTTGGATTGACCCACCTCGAGACACTATTGAGATTGTTATGATTTTATGTGTTATCAGTTGATCTCAAGCAATAATAATGTATAATCCTTAGACTAGAGATCACCATGGTTTTCTACATGTGTAATAGTACACTTAGGGGTTGTCAAACGCTACTACATAACTGAGTAGTTATAAAGGTAGTTTTCAGGTATACAATGAAACATGCGGAGGAATATGACTGATCGGATATGAGATTTACTACTCCTAATATAACATGAGAGATATCTCTGGGCCCGTCGATGTGGTTGGATAAAGAAAGTGCTTGACCATGCCACTAGTAGTCGAATAGTCAACCATATGAAGTTATTTGTCACTTGATCGAGAAAGTATTGAACAGTCCATGGATGACAAATTATCTTACCTAGAGTTCAACCAGATATTGTGAGGCAAATGGATAATACATAATCAGGTCGTTCAGTTCGACTAGATACGAACTTGTCGTATGGCGAGCTGGTCATAGACTGGCCGAACACAATCATTTACTGGTAGTAAGGAGTTACAAATTAGTCGTGACTAAATATGAACTGGTCGTATAGAAATACGAGCTGGTCGTAAGTGATAAAGACATGGTCATAGGTCATATTGCATTAAGGTTCATCCGATATACTTTATATGTATTCGGGAATCGTTATGTCCTACTAGGAAGCACTAATGACTCATGGTTGGAAAAGAGTTTTCGAGTCGCGACCGATTAGAAATTAGTTTTAGCCAAAGAAGTTTTTAAAATCGCATATTCACCCCTCTAGTCGGCCTCCTTGATCTTACACCCTGTGATAATCACTTAATCGCACACCTACGGAAGTATGTGAGCAGATATTATAAGTCGATTATCCCTTGTAGGTAAAGTTGTACAACATCTACAAAGTGTAAAACTATTCAAATAGCTATGTCCACGGTCATGGACATGCTGAGCAAAGCCTTTCGCTGATTAGACTTTGGTTTTGCTTTAAAAATGAGTTGACAAAAATGATTTTATAAATGTTTATTCCATGTGGGAAATTTGGGCAGAAAGCTTGGTGTAAGGAGGTTAGTCCTTCACCATTTGTGTATGGAGGTTTATCCTACACTCAAGAATTGATGATTAAAAATAAAATTTGATTTTTAGATATAGTAAAACTTGAGCTTTTGAACTTAGCTATTGTATTTAAATGTCAAATATTGCTTTTGCACAAATAACCTTATAAGCCTTCCTTTGATAATATCCATACATGCATTAACTCTGTTATGGGTGTAACTTGTGGAGTATATTTTTGTGCTCACCCTTGCATACTAAAATATTGTTCAGAGGAGAAGGACATCACAACTGCTATGGATCTCGGCGACTAGGCCGCTACCCAAGTCGATTGCCTGTGGCAGATTAGCTAGACTCTACTACTTCTTATTCGTCTTCCGTTGTGTTTTTTATTATTGGCTTGTGAGCCTTTCTTGTAATAAACTATGATATTTATTAATAAAGTTATGCGATTTATGGTGGTTACCATATCTATTTACTGTATACACTAGCTACTGTTCCAAGGACTAGTGTGGAATATATAAAGGGTTTGGAGGTGTTACTCCCGGGTCAGACATCGAGCTCCATGTCCAAGTCCATTGACAGGGGCCAGAGGCACATCATGCAGAACTCCTTCGCCAAGTCCCGCATGCTTAGGCACGCTGTCATCCCCCGCAAAAATAATAGAAGCGCATCCTCCCCCAGTCATCTTGACTTCGGGCGAAGGGATAACGTTGATGATGCTTCCCGACGAGTGAAGCCTCTCCGAAGAGAGAGTGGCATAGTAGAACCACTTCTTCACCCAGTCGGTCTCTCACCGATTCTTGGCGAGCACTCGCATGTAATCTTGCCGGAGGGCTTCACTTGAAGTTCACACTCTGAAGTTCACCACAATGTTGGTGCCTTTCTTCTTCGGTGGCGACGCGTCATGCGATATGAGAACAACCGCCCACCTCGAAGATGCTCAAGCGGGAGATGGAATTCAGTGTCAATTGGGCAAGCTACGCATGGTATATCCCCAGCACCTCTACCACAAGAGGCGCTAAGGGAATGTGAAGTCCCGCATCGAAGAACGCAGGGAAGACCATGGCCTTGTCTTTCAATGAGTCGTCACCTCCGGGCCAGGAGACCGGACGCCCTTGTTGGTGATATGTCCTAGAGGCAATCATAGATGTAATTGTATCACGTCTATGTTTATGAGTTATATAGTAAATGTTATTATGTTCCTTGAATGAATTATCATTTGTAAAGATTAACAAGTGTGTGACTTGTTGGTGAAGCTCTTTAACTTATATAATGTCATTCTAAATGTATCTTTAGTCTGATGTCACTAGTTGGAACACTAGTGATTTATCGATTAGCACATGTATTGATTGTTGATCATGTTTCGCCGACCATGGATATGGGGATATCGAATCAATAATGTGAACACATGTTACAGAACATGGTGTTGGATTGACCCACCTTGAGATACTATTGAGATTGTTATGATTTTATGTGTTATCAGTTGATCTCAAGCAATAATAATGTATAATCCTTAGACTAGAGATCACCATGGTTTTCTACATATGTAATAGTACACTTAGGGGTTATCAAACGCTACTACATAACTGAGTAGTTATAAAGGTAGTTTTCAGGTATACAATGAAACATGCGGAGGAATATGACTGATCGGATATGAGATTTACTACTCCTAATATAACATGAGAGATATCTCTGGGTCCGTCGATGTGGTCGGATAAAGAAAGTGCTTGACCATGCCACTAGTAGTCGAATAGTCAACCATATGAAGTTATTTGTCACTTGATCGAGAAAGTATTGAACAGTCCATGGATGACAAATTATCTTACCTAGAGTTCAACCAGATATTGTGAGGCAAATGGATAATACATAATCAGGTCGTTCAGTTCGACTAGATACGAACTTGTCGTATGGCGAGCTGGTCATAGACTGGCCGAACACAATCATTTACTAGTAGTAAGGAGTTACAAATTAGTCGTGACTAAATATGAACTGGTCGTATAGAAATACGAGCTGGTCGTAAGTGATAAGGACATGGTCATAGGTCATATTGCATTAAGGTTCATCCGATATACTTTATATGTATTCGGGAATCGTTATGTCCTACTAGGAAGCACTAATGACTCATGGTTGGAAAAGAGTTTTCGAGTCGCGACCGATTATGTAACACCCTGACTATAAGGAAGTCAAGATGTCACCTACATCCACTACTTTTCAATTGAATAACATCAAACGCATGATAAGATGAAGCAAGTATTAAGATTATAAGGAAACAAGTATTCATCATCCGGTTTAATCAACGAAATGGAAGAAAACAATTGAAAGATAAGGTAGTCAAGGCCATGATGGCTTATTACAATGCAACACAAGTCATAATTAACGACAATAAAAGTCCTCAAATGGTTTGATATATGATAGTGAGTGCAACGTGATGATCTACCCTCCACAAGATCATTCTTCCTTGTCATTTACCTAAATAAGACAATAAAGCAAGAATGAGCCAAAGACTCAGCAAGCAACTGTATGTAACAATCAAACATACAAGGAGCAATATAACACAAACATAATTTGAACAATTCTAAAGCGAATTTATGAATAGATGAAGTGGAATGGTGCATTGAAGGAAATGGACATATTCTTTGCATATCTGGGTATAGCGAGTGAATCACCCGTCGGTGTTCACTTATAGTAATCGTATGAAGAACGTTTCATACGACCGTCCAACGTGGCCCACATTGGAATGGTGGACTCATGTAACGTGGCCCACATTGGAATGGTGGACTCACGTACCCATCTTGGAATTGATGGGATTTCAAGTGCCCATACTGGAATTGATGGGTCTTACAAAAGTAATGTATGCATGTCATGATGTGATCCCATGTCAATATTGAATTGTACTCATAAATGAAAAGAACACATGGCATTCATCTACAAATACGAACAAATGTAATCATGCAATCACACATCATACATGGCATCAATCATAGAATACATATTACTTGCCTGCCGCGCTGTAACGGGTTAGGAGGTAATTGGGATACCCCTCCACTCACTACTTCACCGCCTACAATATAACATAATCGAAATAAGGGCAAACGAATATGGCAATGCTACACGAGTCCTCCCTCACTCTCTAATCAAACTAACCAAATAAAAGTTCAATTTGATCAATTTACCCAAATCTTTCAATTATCCCTAATCTGACAGTTTTACTAGAAAATTCACCAATAAAAAACCGTAAGTCCAAAAGACTTGAAACCAGTGCTCAAATTTTCTTAACTTAACTGGCTACAAAACTCTAGTTGATGGTAAACTCTAATTCGGCCAATACAGAGGTCTAACCATCCAATGAAAAACATTAACTGCAGTCTGCCCAGAATTCAGAACAGCCCTAAATAAAAGGCTCTAACTTTTAATCCACTGATCCAAATAAAGTGATTTTTATCATCCTGGAAAGCTGGTGAAATTATATTCATAAACCTAGTTGGGTGGCCAACCTGATTCGGACTCTAACTAGATCAAAACCTAGGTGCAACCGACTATACCCAACAATTCTGGCAGACAGACCAGTACGTAGAAAAACAGTCATAACTTTTAATCTACTGGGTGAAAATTCGTGATCCAGGTGCCAAAAGAAAGCTAATGAAATAATGAACAAATCTCTAGAAGGCGAAGACATCCAATTCTGCCTCTAAGGCACCCACAACCGAGTTGCAACATTCTGTACAGAACCGAAGGCCGGGCCAAGAATCTACACATGAACCTCCCTAACGAAATTTGGTCAAACTTAAACTTAACAGGTTGGAATAAAATAGTTCAGATAGGAACCGTCACGAGTTCTTTATAAGAGGATGCATGAGGTTGTTGGGATAGATGACGTAAGTTGCTCCACTGAAACCATAACCATCATCTTCTCGAAGACCCGGTCGTGCGCATTGGTGCTAGCACACCGGCGTACGGAGTTCCATCCCTGGACGTGTGGATACCGTAGAGATGTTACTGCGCTTGCTACTGTGTTAAACGAGGACTATCCAAAACCTTCTCAAGGAACGTGATAGGTTACTAGAAGAGAGGATCGGTACTAAGGACGTTGGACGATCGACTACGACCACTTCATTGATGCGCTCGACATTGGATCATGCTGCTCCAACTCTTCTTCCGCTGCACTGCGCGTCTAGTGGTAATGATCTGTGATCTCTTGCTTGCATGGCTTCCTAGTTTACGTGGTAGATTTTTGAATTACCAGCTAGTGTAGCCTACTCGTATCCCTTCTGTGGTATCAGAGCCATCTTGTGTAGTTTTTTTATATAGATTGGTCGCATATACTTGATATGTGATAGTAATAGATTGGATCTACTACTGTTCTAGTTTGTTAACCTAGATCGGTTCATATGGATGTAGTGGTTTAGGCACTGGTTGATAAGATTAATTGGTTTTTGGCGATAGTAGATGGGTTTGCGGGAGGTATGAGTTAATAGCACAAGATGATCTACTCCACTTGTTCACGATCACATTGTATGGTACTCCTACAAGTCATAATTCTGCCATCGTGGTATGCCACGGTGCGTAGTCGTATGGAAGCGGGGATCAGATTGGTTCAAAATAGGGTTAATATGACTAATCTGATGATTTTACATGGCTCAATTGTGGAGCCGCCGTACTAGATAATCGTTATTGTGTTATATACTACTATGTGTTCATATCACCTGATCGAATTGGATTCTATGCATAACACCTTTTACAGGGATTGATGTGAATAGTATGGTCAATTGTGTATGTGATGCATGTATGGATTTTTCATGGCCTGCATGTCATGCTATATTATAGCCATCGAGCTACATATTATTGTATAACAGTTTGTGTGCCAACATGTGATGCTTGATTTTATCATATGTAATTCATTACTAGTTTTTAGGAGTAATTGGTTAGTAGATGAATATGGTGAATTCAAGCATGATGGCTCGGTGGACAGGAAGTATGGTGATGGAGATCATCATGTTAAGGACCATACTATTTCACAGTTTAATATGATTATCTGTGAATATTTATTTTATTCATATTATACTATTGATCATGTTTTATCATTAGATATTTTAACATGGTAGAGTAGTATCCCTCAAGAAAAATAAATAAATTTGATGTCTTTCCAATTGTCGCGCCTATCACGATTTTGATCGTTAATTGGTAGGTCTACCAAAGTAGGGTGTTATTAACTATCTTAATAAGATGGGGTAGGTGTCAGACACCCACATGCATAGTATTAGTTTAACTTGACAAGACTATCAAAATAGTTTTGGGCCTTAGGGCATAGTGTTGGTCATTGGGGCATAGAGATGCCACTCAACAAACAAGAGTCATATGAGATATGATTGGCAAAGTGTTGCTTACCTAAATCACTTGGTTTCTAGCAGTGATGTCAAAGCTCGCTAGGACTTAATGATATATGGATCTTGAACCCCCTATATGAAGTTAGAGGGAAACTGGATTTTTGCATATACAGATTATTGTTGTAGATCATGGCACCTAATACTTCCTCCACATCTACCTTTAACTTGCGATCTATTCTTAAGAAAGAAAAGCTGAATGGAACAAACTTCATTTACTAGTTTCGTAATATGATATTTTTCTCAAACAAGAAAAAAAAAGAATATGTTATAGAGGGTACCTATCTCGAGGAACCAAATGCAGATGTTACACGTGCTGAAAAGAATGCTTATGAGAAGCATTGCTATGACGCAATCGGTGTACACTGCCTTATACTTGCCACTATGAACTCTGAGCTTCAGAAGAAATATGAGACCACATACACTTACAATATGATTATGGTTCTGAAAGACATGTTTCAGGACCAAGCAAGGGCAGAGAGGTACAATACCTCCAATGCATTATTTTCTTGTAGGCTGTTAGAAGGTAACTCGATCAATCCTCATGTAATCAAGGTGATTGGTGGTATTCTCCTTAGCCAAGAGTTGGCTACTTATATGATTCTCCAATCGCTCACTGCGTGCTTTGAACTCGTCATATTGAATTTTCATATGAATGACATGGAGAAGTCAATGACCAAGTTACATGGCATGCTTAAAGGTGCCGATGAGAGCATCAAGAAAAGTTTTACTAGCTTCAAGAAGAAGAGTAAGTCATAGGGAAATGAAAAAGGCAAAGAAAAGACTCAAAATGAGATCAAGAGTCTCAAGGCCAAGCTTAAGAAGCTCAAGTTAGGTCCTAAGCCTGATACAAAATGCT
The DNA here is from genome assembly GCA_036346395.1 of Hsuehochloa calcarea. NCBI lineage: Eukaryota > Viridiplantae > Streptophyta > Magnoliopsida > Poales > Poaceae > Hsuehochloa > Hsuehochloa calcarea. Next base: position 53,627,715 of record CM070598.1, read on the forward strand.
ACCATTGTCATGAGACTGGGTATTAGAAGATAAATTGTAAGAAGTACTTGGCAGAGATGAAAAATAACAAAGGAAGTAAGACTTCTAGGTCATGTATAAATGTTATAGAAATTAATCTTGTCACTTGTCCTACATGTTTTTGGGTATTTGATACCGAATCGATTGCTCATATTGGCAATTCGATGCAGAGGCTGATGGGGAGTAGAAGTTTAGCAAGAGGCGAGGTTAATCTTCGCGTGAGCAATGGAGCAAGAGTTGTTGCATTAGTTATTAGCACTTTACCATTAGTTTTACTCTCAGGATTAGTTATAGAATTAAATAATTGTTATTATGTTCCTGCCTTAAGCAAAAATATTATTTTTGCTTCATGTTTCGGAGCAGAAGGTTATGAGTTCAAAATAAAGAATAATTATTGTCCAATTTATTTTGCAGATATACTTTATGGCCATGCTCCATTGGTGAATGGATTAAATATTTTGAATCTTGAGGATGTGCCTATCTATAACACTAATACTAGGAAACATCGACCTAATGATTTGAAACCCACTTTTATTTGGCATTGTCATCTGTGTCATATAAATAAGAAGAGCATTATGAAGCTTCATAAAGATGGTTTTCTAAACTCATTTGATTTTAAAACATGTGAAACTTGTTTACTTAGCCAAATGACAAAGGCACCTTTCACAGCTATAGGTGAGAGGGCAAGTGACTTATTGGCCCTTATACATACGGATGTATGTGGACTAATGAGCACTTCGGCCAAATGTGGTTTTTCGTACTTCATAACTTTTACTGGTGACTTTAGTAGATATGGTTACATCTACTTAATGAGGCATAAGTCTGAATCCTTTGAGAAGTTCAAGGAATTTCATAATGAGGTACATAGTCAACTTGGAGAGACAATTAAAAATATACAATCAGATCGTGGAGGTGAATATTTGAGTAGAGGGGGAGGCAAGTGTGCAAACGACAGGCGCAGGGAGAGGCGGGCGCACCGGCGGCAACGGCGGAGCCAGGGAGCCCCATGGCGCAAGCATTCGGCGCCGAAGCAAAGCTCCAGGAAGAAGAAGAAATGGGGAAAGGAGGAAAAGACAATAGGCAAGCCAAAGGATTCGGCCGAATGGGATAAGGGAGAGTGAGGGGGAAATAGAAAGAAAGGGGTTGGTGAGAGAGGGAGAAATTAGGTAGAAAAAATAGGATTTAGGTAAAGGGGTAGAAAAGTAAATTTTAGTGAGGATTAGTAGTAGTAGTAAGCACTAGTAGAAGTAAGTTTTGGTACGGTATAATGCATATGCGGCATACCTACGAGTATCAGATGAACAACTAGAAACACCAATTTGTGGGCCACGTTGGAAAAAATAGTAGAAGGCTGACTGGTAGAAAATAAAAGCAGGAAAATGCCAAATTAATGTAAGATGCTAGAATTAAATGTTGATTAATAAAATCATTAAATTAGATATAACTCAGTACTAGACCTTTCAGCCAATAGTGATTGAGGGGAGAGATTAATCCACTAACGACACTTAATTAAATCAGTTCGGTGCGAGAGATTAATCCAAGTACACTGGTGTAAGACACATTCTCCATGGCTTCTGCCGCGCCCTTGCCGCGTTTGACCATGGTAACCCAAGCAAAGCACCTCGAGAGCAAAACAAAAGCACACACGTGACACAAAGCGAAGAAGGCAAGAAAGGCTGGTAAAGAATTAGCGAGCAAAAGAGGAGCACATCGCGGTCCCCTTTATATAGGACAACGGCACCCAGCGGGTGCACCAATCGAAGGAAGTCCAGCCAACCACGAGGTGACACGTGCCCCACTACAGCGCACAACCCGGCGCAACCCCACCCACGACCACCTACAGAGTGCGGGAAGATGAGCACAATAATGTGCCTTTTAAAAGTTCGGAAAGAAGCGCGAAAATAGTTACGCCTCTTCAATTTCCAAAACTGTTGCGCCACGCCAAGCACATGAACAACCGTCTCTTACCGGCTTTATAAGACTTCGTCGGGCTAAAGGGGACGGAGTGCCTAAGTCCTTTGGGGCCAAATGGGCTTAGTTTCGGCTAAGGCGAAGTAAGCCCTCAATCGCGAGGGGCTACTGTTGTAGGGACAACCCACAGTCTCAATGGCCCGACGGAGAACCAAAGAAGTTGGCCCCTTCGGAGAATGCAAAGGGGAAAAATGTCACCTTGATACCTCACCCAATCGGCCCACCACCTTGGCCTCCGCACGAGGGGGTCCCCGGCCCGATGTGGTCTCCAGGCGGAGGACGAAAAGGGTTAGAGGGGGGTCGAAGCCCCACGATGGACCAAGAAGGGTGATGTGGTGGACACCGCCTAGGGGAGTTAATCGTGCACCAAAGCTGTCAACGAAGGAGGAAAATACTATAAGACCCCTATAGTACCTTTATAGGGACACTATTATAATCTCCTACCTTCCATTATGTACCAAAGGGGATACCTTTTTCTCAAGAACAACTTGGCACAAATAAAAATATTATTCATTCTCTGGCATCATTTTTCACACTTTAGGGACCTTGAGACCTTTATCCCTCACAGTGGTTATCAATTCCGAGCCCGCCAACTTTTATTGTTTGGCCACAATATTTTTCAAACTTTTCCAAAGCAAATATAGATGAATAGTTTTACGTTTTTCAGTTCTTGACACACGATGATTGTTTCGTAGACCAAAAGTCGACTGTGAGATTCTTATCTCGCACTGGCCATTTCGGTTGCAGAAAACTACAGAAAGAGCCATTGCAAGGGGTACACGAATTTGGATATGCGGTTGGCCGAAGCATATTCTACTCAAATAAGTTCCGACGAAGGAGAAACTAGCTAGCAAAAAAAAACTTAGCGAAGCAACAAGGTGGAGGTAATTGTGTCATTAGAAATTGCCTCTTATGGTAACAAATCTTTTTTGCATGCTACATGTTAGTCCAACTATGCGGCCATGGCGTGCGGTCGTGCGAAGCATATGGGAATTTTTTTAATTAATTAATATATTTTTATTATTAACCACTCGCCAATTTTATTTTCAAATTTGACCTTTTATTCACACCACCATCCGTAATGTAGCAACACAAAACTGTCACGTCATAAGATAAATCTAGCTAAATAATACTCAACACTGTTACGCCACTAGCGGTGGAGTGATAGTATTTAGCTATGCTATGTTGCTGACGTGTCAATGTTGTTTTTGTCACGTCATGAGTGGTGGTTTGATAAAAAAAGTTATAATTAGAAATAAAGTTGACGGAAGGTTAATAATAAAAATAAATTAAAAATAGATTAGTTAATAAAAAAGTTCGCACATGGAAGACTTAGACACAGATTCACGATGCAGGTTAAGATAAAGCTTAGGTACGGGTACCCACGACGAAAACTCGGTGTGCCATCAAATCAGGATATTCTGCAGGGACCATAGCCCGCGATGCTCTCTCGGGCGCCGTTGGATCGTTTGGATCAGCTTCGACCGGACGTTCCTGGCTGGATTCAAAATGACGTGGTACTCACGACCCAACTTGCTATAGCTTGGTTATTACCCGTTATCAGATTCAGCACGGGGGTGGCAGCAGCATCACACAAACTTTCGGACTTTGACGTTACGGCAGACGGGCAGAGTAACCAAAGTAAAAAAGAAAATAAAACTCTGACTTAACGTTGAACCGTGGGCGGTGCCAGTCCAGCTCGTGTTCAGCAGACCGGCCAATGAGCAGGCTATCAAAGTCCGGCTCGCTTACATGCGCTTTTGGTATTTGATAGATTTTCGTTTACTCGTTTTCAACCAGACATTCGTAGATTAGACCGAGTTTAAGGAAATCAGGGGCGGACCCAGCTCACGATGAGCGGAGGGACGAGTGGGTGCACTGTCAGGATATCTATGCTGATCTACTAAAAATAGCCCGATATTGAGTTATTCCACTAAAAATTAAAATTTGTATCCGAAGAAAACTATAATAAAAAAATACGGCTCAATTTGTAACGTTTGATTTTTTTTTAAAAAATGCAGTTAATGAATGTTTCTTTTTTTTCCTTTGAAATTCCTAGTTCTCTGCCATTAGGGGCGATGAAGAATTAGAATTGAGGTGGGTCCAACAAACACCTAACATTTGTCATCAGTTAATTGTACATAATGACTATCGTGGCTCGTGGGGATTAGTTTAATACTCAAATTAGTTCCTTAACCTCCTCCCTCCCTAAAGCTTGTTCAATTCGCTGGCTCTATAACATTCTGGCAACTTGTCGCGTGCCAGTGGCCATCGCCATCGCCATCGCCAGCTTAAAAAACAGTAAAAAAAAGGATCTCAGACCTAACTAATGGTCTGTTGAACGGATTAGTGCTACCAACACGAGTTGTCGCGACTAACAAAGGCGAGAGAAAATTGAAGAAAGTGAAAGGAAACGTACCACGGTCATTAGCAGTACAAGTAGCTAGACATTGAATGGAAATGTCGAGCGGTTGATTAACAGCATAGTTTGCATTTCTAATCATCGGCTACACAAAGAAAGAGCATAAACTCTTCAAAACTACCACCTTTGTTGTCTTTTACTTGTCATTCAGGATATTATTACAGTTCAATGCTAAAAACACATGTTTGACCATTATATTTCCTGATTATATGTTAGTAAAATTACTAAAAATAAATTAAGAAAAAATTGCACTGTGGGTCACTAAATTTGCGAGGATGTGTCCTTTAACTATCTGAACTTATATTTTACTTTTTTCACCTCTTGAACTTGCAAAGTTGTGTCACTTAGCTCCATAAACTTTCATTTTATTTTCTCAGCCCCCTGAACTTACAAGGTTGTGCCACTTAGCTCTATGAATTTGCGTTGAAGCGAAGTTCGTCGGATGTGATGCCGGCAACTTCGTCCCCTCCGAGTTCGGCGGATTCATCGCCGGCCCGTTCCGACTGTGTTCATCATCCCCATCACCCCATACCGACAAAAATGGATTCTTGGGACCGAACGCACCATGCTCACATCTTCGCTGGAGCTGCACTATCGCAGCTTGTCGCTGCCTTGCCCTTGCCTCGAGTAGGCCATGAGATAGAGAAGTACATTCTCATTACGAGAGCGGGGCACATTATTTCTCACTCACTCACTCACGGTGATTTGCCAGCTCAGTCTTTTCTGTTAGCAAACGACCAAATGGACTTTCGTACAGGGTGAGTGGCTTCTGCTCTAGCACTGGGAATGCATTTCTCTCTCTCACGACCGACTCAGAGGGGGCAAGGGTGAGGACGGCGACAAGTTACGACGGTGGAGCTTCGGCGAAGATGCGAGTACGATGCGTTTCCGGACCCGAAGAATCTGTTTTTGTCGGTGTGAGGTGATGGAGACGATGAACACGACTGAAATAGGGTGGTGACGAGTTCACCGGACTCGAAGGGACAAAATCGCAGACATCGCATCCGATGAACTTCGCTTAAAGGCAAGTTCAAGGAGCTAAGTGGCACAACCTCCAAAGCTTAAAGGGCTTAGAAAATAAATGCAAGTTCAGGGAGCTAAGTAACACAACTTCATGAGTTCAGAGGCTAAGAAAGTAAAATACAAGTTCAGAGAGTTAAGTGACACAACATTACATGTTTAGAGACCCACGATACAATTTTCTCATAAATTAACACGAAAATGCTTTCAAGGACAGATATACTCATATTGTACTTTAAAAAATATTAGTGCCCAAAGTTATAAAAAGTCAATTGTACACATTCTTGGTCAATATCTATTTGAGAATGGAGAGGGTAAAGTTCACACATCATGAACTAATTGATAATTACGATTCAAACCTTCAGCTCGTTTTAAGAACTATACGTTTTACTTTTGGTATGTCTATTTATTTCTAGGGTTACTTACTTATTTTCTCTTAAATATAAGGACCGCCAAATATAAGAGTCACAGTTTTTAGCTGTTAGATTAAAATCAGATGCAGACACACATATCTTCAAGCTAATTTAAAGGTGGCCAGGAAAACTTAATTAGAGTTAAAAAAGTGTCAAGCAATTTACAAATAACAATACAATTTACTTTTCTGAAGCTGACTTGTAGTTTTTAAAAAAGTCAAGTGACTTGCAAAAGCAAAACGGTTTACTTTTTTGAATAACCCCTGAATCACTTGCCACTTCCCAGGCCTCAAAACATCCGAGGAAACAAAAAGCCTGCAAAATGTTACCCTCTAGAGTTCACAACAACTCGCTCTAAAGGCCACCTTAAACGCCGTGATGATCTTTGCCACCGGAGAGCGGGCCCCGCGCCCTCCCCGGTTCCACTCCCTGCTCCGTACAGCGACCCACACCCACCGAGCTACCCTACCCCACGGCCCAGCGTCCCAGCCGAGACGAAGGCGCACGCGGAGCTCCACGTGTCCGGAGGCGATCTGTGACTGCACGGTCGGATCCAGGGGACGCAGGGAGCCGCGGCTTTAGATTTCGTCGGATCTCGGCGGAGCGCGGGCCCCACCACCCACTCCCTCCCCACCTCCACTTGCTCCACGTCACGCGGCCCGTTCTCCTCCTCCCCCGTTATCTATCTCCTCGTCCGGGCTCCGGACCTCCCCGCCTCCGCTTCCTTACTCCTCTCCACTTCTCGTCCTCCTCGTAGCATCACGCGTTCCTGGTAGCATCTACGCGTAGTTCTCAACACGCAGGTCAGAGCTCGCGTGGCCACGCCCATGCTGCCGCTGCCCACCGCTTCCCCCGCCTCCACCTCCTGAGCCCCCACGGTGCGCGCCCTCGTCGTGTCCGCTTGGAGCTCAGCTCGCTCGGCTCTGCCGTTTTTTTTTGGTGTGTTTTAGCTGATCTTGTGGGGTTGTTTGTTTTTACGGCAGGGGTCGGGAGCTTGGAATCCGGCGGATCTCGGCCGCTCGCTGTCTGCTTAGTGGTTACCTGCTCAGGTTGAGGGTTTGCTGTTTGTTTGACCATTTCTTTTGGGAAGCTCGAGCGTTGCGGATGCAATTTTTATCCAATGATAAAGCCTATTTTGTTGTTGTTTTTTTAGTTACGAGAGTCTCTGAATTGGTGGGATTTTTGGAAGGAGACGCTGATTTTTGGAAGGAGACGCTGATTTTTGCTCTGATAATACCAAATTTGCACGGTATGCGAATCCTTACCGCTCTAGATCCCTCTGTCTCTGTGTGTGTGTGTGTTTATTTATTTGGGGGACTTTTCTCAAACGCTTACAAGCTGTTTGATGCTTATCAGGATTGATTTTGGGCATCGTGGAGCACATGGCCTAAACATTTTTTGCAGTCTCGGCTCGAAGTTGTCCTCTTATAACGTCGAAAAAGAGAGAGTAGTGGTAGCCTATTCGGAGCATCTCTCATGGTCATGATAGATTGGCCCTTGATTCGTGTGCGTTTGTTGCAGATTTGACTAGTTGGATGCAGCATATACATTTCTGATGCGCTCCATCATTTGTGAACTGTCTCTAGTTGCACACACCGTCGTTGTACTCTCTCTCTCACTCTCCTCGAATCCGGCTAATGGAGAGCGCCTGTCAAGTTGGCACGGACGGACCTTCCCGCAAGGATGTTAGGGGGATTGGGAATGGCACCGTATATAATGGTCATGGCGTTGAGGCAGAGGAGGTGGAGGAGTGGAGTAATGACAAGGAAGAGGACTTGCCCAATGGTCACAGTGCGCCGCCAGGCGCACAGCAAGTGGATGAGCAGAATCAGCAGCAAGGGCCCATCATCCGTTGGGAGGGGTTCCTCCCTGTGAAGAAACTGAGGGTCTTGTTGGTGGAGAACGATGACTCTACCCGTCAGGTGGTCAGTGCCCTGCTCCGTAAGTGCTGCTACGAAGGTATGCCCTGCAAATTACAGTGCTAATTTCTTCTAAGTAAATTACTGTTCTGATCTCATACTTGTTTTCGTAACTTCAGTTTGAGAGTAAACTGTTCCCGTAATTGGATAGTTATTTTTTCAATTCGAGCTTTGGCTTATGTTGGAGTTTCGGGAATAATATGTGTATCCCGTGGGATCCACACACCTTTATTTATAGTATCAAAACAGAGTCCGACTCTCATACAACGAGTTATTTAGATCTAACACAAACTCTCCAACACTCCCTCTCAAGATGGGCCGAAGATATCAATTATGTCCATCTTGTTATATATTGTATAACTCTAACTAGGACTTAATCCTTTAGTAAAACAGTCAGCCAACTGTTCACCAGACTTGACATACTCTAACTTCAATATTCTACCATCGAAATTTTCCTTAATGAAGAATCTATCAATCTCAATGTGCTTGATACGATCATGCTGAAATGGGTTTTAGCAATGTTGATTGCAGATTTATTGTCACAATGCAACACCAAGAGATTATTCCTCCATATTCGAAGCTCGAACAATAAATCCTTCATCCATATCATCTCACTCACACTCAACGCCATTGCTCTGTACTCTGCCTCTGCAGTAGACCGAGCCATAACCTCCTACTTCTTGCTTCTCCATGACACAAGGTTATCTCCCATAAAGATGCAATATCTAGAGGTAGGCCTCTTGTCATCCACACTGCACGCCAAATCAGCATCGCAATACCCTTCCACATTCAGATATTGATTTTTCCTGAACCAAAGGCCTTTCCTAGGGCTTTTCTTCAAATACCGTAGGCTTCGATAAACAACATCCATGTGTCCTGTTCTAGGATCATGCATATATCGACTAACCACACACTGCATATGAAATATCGGGTCTTGTATGACACAAATAGATGAGACGCCCAACAAGCCTTTGATAAGCTTCCTTGTCAACTGGATCTCCCGACTCAGCACATAGCTTGTGACTCCTATCAATAGGTGAAACAATAGGGCGACACCCAAGCATACCTGTTTCTGTCAGCAGATCAAGGACATACTTCCTCTGGGAGAGAACTATACCATTCGACGAACGGACAGTCTCAATTCTGTTAGAGATATATATGTGTTAGAGTAGGATTCTAGATATTATTTGGTTTCCTTATCTGTAACCTGTACTTGTCTATATATACTGGCCCTTTGGCCCCCCGATAATATAAGTCGCTATTCCTAACATGGTATCAGAGCGCATTAGGGTTACCTCTCCCTAGCCGCCGCCGTCGGCTTCTCTCTCCGTGTCCACCGCTCAACCGATGTGCAACTCGCGCTTTCGCTCGTCGGCCGTCTCCTCGCTTTCCGCCTCGGCCTTCTTTGTCGCCGTGAGGATCTCAGTGGGGACGCTCCGTCGGTTGCACCTCCAGTTCGCCGCTCGGGTCTGCCGCCAGATCCAGGTCGCCGACGCCGCCTCGTCTGCTAGGTTGCCGCCGGCTTCTCTCGCAGCTCGCTGTCGTCGTCCCTCGACACCTTGGTCGCCGCTTCTCCGATCCGGTGTTCTGCCCACGATCTGCCGCTTTTCGTTGCCGAGGCCATCGCTGCGCTCCATCTCGGACGTCGCGCTCTGGTTACATCCCACATCGCGATTCAGCCGCTTACGAGGCCGCGCCAGCGAGCTCGCCTCGTATCGACCATCACGGCCGCTGGGAAGGAAGGTGTCGGATCGGCCGCAGCCATTTCCTCCGTCGCCGCCGCCGCCACCGCCGTGGACACAGGGAGAGGAACCCTAGTTCCTAGTTCCTCTCCCCACGCGCTTCGTGTTTTTGGGCCGGCCGAATCGGCCCGGTAAAGAAGGCTGTGATTTATTTTGAGCCAGCCAAAAAAAAAATGTTGTTCTAACCGCCGCGCCGTCCAGCGCCGCCTGTTAGACTTCGTTGCCTTGGTCGCCGCGCCGTCCAACGCCGCCTACCAATGGACACCGTTTCTCTTCCTCGCTGTCCGGTGATCTTCGATGGTGTTAATTACACCGACTTCGTGTCTCACATGCGCATCCACATGCGTGGTCTTCATCTCTGGAGCGTTCTCTCTGGCGATGTCACCGCCCGCCTTGCCCTACTCTCCGACGGAGTTTCGTCTGTTGCGCCGCCTCGACGGTGACAAAGGCTCTTGCCGAGGCTGCAACCTTGCGATGAGAAGGCTGCCTCTGCCTACCAAGAGGCTCTGGATTCCTACATGGATCGATTGACCACCTACACTCAGTGGTGTGACGACGACGCTTTCGGCTGCTTTGTCTTCATCGCCGATGTCGACCTCGATTTTCTTACGAGGTTGTGGGACTCCTTTGGTATGCTGGATATGGACTCACATTCGTCGGCGCTACGAACCCTCCGGAGATGCTCTCACATCGGTGGTTCGCGGGAGCACTCTCTTGGCGGGGTGATGCTCTGTTGGCGCCTTCTACGCTCGAGTTCTGCATGCTGCCGTCCACCGGACTCTCTTCGCCTTTGTTGGTTGTTGCTCTGTTCGTGCTTCCCGGTATGCGTCTTGACACGGAGTTCGAGCAAAGGCGTGCCCAGCTTCTTGCACGCCACCCTCGTGTCACTCTTTTGGAGGCTCTTACCGAGATACGTGCAGAGGAGACTCGTCTGAGTGGTGCTGGTCTGATGCCACTCCCCTCCGTGCTCGTTGCTCGCCCACCTGCTACACCGACTGCTCCACGTTTCAGTACACTGCCTCCTCTAGCAGCTGCCACAGGTGGTGGTGGCCGCCCTCCATCTGGCGGTGGCCTTCCTCGATGCTCCTACTGCGACAAGGTCGGCCACGTTGAGTCCCAGTGCTATAAGAAGCAGCGGCATCTTTCACGTCGTTCTTCTTCAAGCACTGGCACCAGTGGTTCTACATCGACGTCTGCATCGACTCCTTCAGCAGTTTCTCTCACTGAGCAGGAGATAGCCAGACTTCGACGCCTGCTTGCCGCTATAGGTTCTCTCTCGACAGGTTCTGCAGGTTCTGCTACTGACTCTTCGGGCAATGAGAAACCACCTCCTACACAGTCAGGTACCTCCCCATGGATTCTTGATTCAGGAGCATCTTTTCACATGACTTCTGATTCTTCCACTTTGTCTTTCATTACACCTCTTGATTCCCCTGTCAGTGTTCTTACTGCTGATGGTACCTCTCTTTCTGTCTCTGGTCGAGGACCTCTTAGCAACTCATCCTTTCATGTTCCCTCTGTTGCACATGTTCCTCGCCTAACCATGCAGCTTCTTTCTGCTGGATAAATTACTGACCTTGGTTGTCGGGTCATTCTTGACTCTGACTCTTGTTGTGTTCAGGACCGCCACACAGGGGCTCTGGTTGGTTCTGACCCTCGGCGCCTTGACTCACAGCGTCTTTGGGAGCTTGACTGGCTTCGTCTTCCTTCCGCTGCCATCGTCGCCGCCAGTCTTTCCGCTTCTGCCACCTCGTCTACCAGCTCTTTCCAGCAGTGGCATCACCGTCTTGGTCATTTGTGTGGATCTCGTTTGTCATCTTTAGTCCGTCGTGGTCTTAAAGGTGCATCTCGGAGGCGTGTCTTTAGATTGTCAGGGCTGTAAGTTAGGGAAACAGATTCAACTTCCCTATTCCCATAGTGAGTCTGTGTCTCAGCGACCATTTGATCTTATTCATTCAGATGTTTGGGGTCTGGCTCCCTTCCTTTCGAAAGAGGGCCATCGATATTATATCATTTTTATATATGACTTCTCTCGCCACACTTGGATATATTTTATGTCTTCTCGTAGTGAGGCCTTGTCTATCTATAAACAATTTGCTACTATGGTTCGCACACAGCTTTCCACTCCTATTCGTGTCTTTCGTGCTGACTCTGCTGGCGAGTACCTCTCTTGTTACCTGCGCAGCTTTCTTGCTGAGCAGGGCACCCTCGCTCTTCCGAACAAATTCCAAGAAAATATCGAAGAGGTGCAAGATTTTTTACCTCAAATGCCTCTCCCAGTTTATCCTTAAAGGATTTGATTTCCTCAGCACCATCTCCAGTAATCACAATATTATCAACATAGACTGCTAATATGGTGATATGTGATCCTCTATGCCTATAAAACACAGTATGATCTCCATTGCACTGAGAATATCCCATACTACAGACTGCACACCTTAATCTATCAAACCACACCCTTGAAGACTGCTTCAGACCGTATAAAGACTTCTTGAGTTTACACACCTTCCTCTTAGTCTGCCTGTTCTCATAGCCTGGAGGAATCTCCATGTATACCTCCTATTTTAAATCACCATGTAGAAAAGCATTATTCACATCCAACTGATGTAAAGGCCATCCGAAGTTAGTTGCACAGGAGATCAATGTTCTTACCGTGCTCATCTTCGCCACCGGTGCAAAGGTCTCATCATAGTCTATCCCATATGTTTGACTATAACCTTTTGCAACCAACCGTGCCTTGTATCTCTCTATCCTGCCTTCAGGAATTTGCTTAATTGTAAACACTCATTTGTATCCTACTGCCTTTTTTCCTACTGGAAGTGGAACAAGATCCCATGTCTTGTTCTTTTGAAGTGCACTAAGTTCCTCCTTCATGTCATCCTTCCACTTAGGATCCTGCTTAGCAGTTCGTCAATCCTTCGGAACATGCACAGTTTGAAGAGATGCAATGAATGCTTTGTATGCAGGTGAGATATGAGAATATGAGATGGAATTTGCAATATCATGCTCAAGGCCATACCGGACTGGAGGCTTTCCTGCATTAGATCTAGTTTCCCTACGTTGTGCAAGTGGTAACTCCAGATGAGAGTGATTAGAATAAACATTTATCAAGTGATTAGAATCAACATTACCACTCGCCCCAAGGGGAGGTAAGCAACTTGATGGAGAGAGACTTGAGGAGGGATTTGGAACTTGATCAACTGGCAAGGCTGGCTGTTCAGAAAGCTCCGCCGTTGGTGACTCAGATGTTGACTGCTTGTCTCTCTGCTTCTCCCTCTGTTTCCTAAAGCGTCTTCGCTGATAAACCTTCAATTCTTTTGGATCTCTCGCATATTCCGTTAGGTTTGGGCATGGATTTGGGCATGGAATTGTCCCCACAATGACTTCTTCTCATTGACTCTCCTTGTTCTCCCCCTCTCGACTGTCACCCTCAGTGATAGGTGATAACTCTAAAAACTGATCAAGAGTACCTCCACTCATGTAGTAAGGCTCAAACTCCCGGAATGTCACATCCATACTCACGAACAACTTTCGTTCAACTGAGTTGCAGCATCTATAGCCCTTCTAACTTGATGAATAGCCTATAAAGATGCATTTCAATGCCTGTGGATTCAGCTTGCCAACTGCTGGTCGGTGATCTCGTACAAAACACACACAGCTAAACACCTTGGGAGGTACTTTGAACTCCCGCTGACCCAAAAGAAGTTTAGCTGTTCAGCTGGAGACCTCATCTTGAGTATTCAAGACAGCATGCGATTGATGAGATACACTGCCATCTTTTCTGCCTCGCTCCACAATACCTTTGGCACATTCATCTGAAACGTAAGTGAACATGCTACCTCCAACAAATATCGATTCTTCCTTTCAGCCACTCCATTTTGAGGTGGGGTTCCTGGGCAAGTAGTCTAATGAAGTATCTCCTCGTCTGAGAGACGCTGCAAACTCCTTGACATATTCAGTTTCATTATCTAATCAAAGAATCCGAACTTTTGCATCAAACTGAGTGGCAACCATCCTATGAAAATCCTGAAAACATCGAAGGACCTCGCTCTTGTGTTTCATCATATAAATCCAAGTCATACGAGTATAGCAATCAATGAATGTGACAAACCACTTAAAACCACTCACAGAAGTAACTGAGCACAGGCCCCAAACATCCGAATGTATTAATATAAAAGGTTCATAACTCCAAAGACCAATGCTATTGTATGTAGACCGTGTATGCTTTCCAAACTCACAAGCATCACACACAAGTTTACTCTTGTCTACTCTTTTGAACAAATCAGGGTATAACTGACTTAAACTCTCAAATGATAGATGTCCTAAGCGATGATGATGTAATAAAACTTCTCCCTCGATTCCTCTTATAGCCACAACCAATGCCGTATCAACCTGATCAATGTACCACAGCCATTACGCCTTATTCCAGTCCCAACCCTCTTCCCAGTTCTCTTCTCCTGTAATAAACACGAATCCTCATTAAATGTGATAGTGCATTTGAATTGGTCAATTATAGAACTGACTGAAAGAAGGTTGACTGGAAAGGAGGGAACATGCAAGACGGGGGATAGAGCAATGGATGGTGTGCACTCTACAGATCCTACACCCTGAATAAGCTGAGAGGTTCCATCAGCTGTTTGGACAGTTTCAGAATGAGTATATGGGGTGTAAGATGCGAAGCACTAAGTGAACCCATGACATGCTTGGATGTCCCTGAATCTATGATCCAATCAATATGAGAGTGCTTATATGTGGATGCAAGTACATGTGCCTGAGTACCTTTGCCTACGTAGGCGTAGTTTGCAAAGTTATCAAATGAGATGGAATCATGAGAAGTCTCCAATGCCTTTCTCTGCTGCCACTTTTCCCACTGCATAGCTTGCTCGCCTGTCAAAGTAACAGACGTGTTTTCCTCTGGCAGGGCCACATTAGCCCTGGGGCCAACTCGGCCCCTTCCTCGACCTCCACGACCACTACGATCTCCATCTCGGCCTCCACGACCACCACGACCTCCACCTCGACCTCTATACTGTGGAGAAGGACAAGCACGGACCAGATGTCCTCTCATCCCACAGTTGTAGCACTCTCTATCATCAAGTATGGCGTATGCGGATCCGACCGGGTTGTCCCACATTACTCGTAGTCGAACTTCCTCCTGCACCATAGCCGAAATTACCTCCTTCATAGTAGGTAAGTTTGCCAAGTGAAACATGGCAGCCCTTCTACTCTGAAACTTTGGATTCAGTACCTTTAGAAAGTGTGTAACTCGTCTGCGTTGCAGCCACACCCTACCAGCCTCAATATCACAAGCACATGTCAACTGTAGTGGATCATAATGATCTGAATCTGCCCACAGTTGCTGCAGTTCACTAGCATACTCCTGGACGGTCTTCTCCTCCTGTTTCAGGGCCTCCACCTTGCCCTGGACTTCCACCATCATCATCACATTTCTAGACCAACTCTGGTAATTCTTATTTCCTTCCAATTTTACATCATTCGGCGTCAGCTCCAGCTTTAAGTCAGATGACCCTTCACTAGCCCTCGGACCTATCATACCTGTTGCGAAGAGATCCTATAACATACTTCTCATGTCACCTTGAGTTACTAGCGGAGAAGTAGTCTCAACAACTGTCTTCCTCGCAGCCTCAATTTCCTCAGGGGTCATCTTCTCAAACAACCAGAGCAATGTCAATCAATATCAAGATATGTCACGCGTACCTCCCACGATCACGACAATTCTTCACGCATCAACGTCCTGCTGGACCTCGTTGACTACCTGCATGGTTACCAAAAACATTATGATCTGTAATATTTTTCTCTCCTCCCGAGCCGCCTCAGTTCCTTTTTTTTCTCTCCTCCCGAGTTGCCTCGGTTCCTTCTTCTCCCGAGCCGACTTTTCTTCTCCGAGTTTCTTCCTCGAACCGACTTTTCTTCTCCAAGTTTCTTCCTCCCGAGCTGCCTCGGTTCCTTTTCTCTCCTCCCAAGCTGCCCGACTTTTCTTCTCCGAATTTCTTCCTCCCGAGCGCACTTTTCTTCTCCCGAGTTTCTTCCCCGAAGTTTCTTTCCTCCCGAAGCGCCGACTTTTCTTCTCCGAATTTCTTCCTCCCGAGCGCACTTTTCTTCTCCCGAGTTTCTTCCTCCCGAGCGCGAGCAAGCAAGCGTCAACTTTTCTTCCTCCCGAGCTCGAGCGGCTGTCCTCCCGAGCTCTTCTTCCTCCCGAGCGTAGCCTTGCCTGATCTCCTTTCTTCTCTTCTGCCGCCGACCCAAACGATGGCACGAGCGGCGGCGACGGACCGCGTGCTCATGCGACGACCGGCGGCGGCCGGGCGCATGGCGGCAACGACGCGTGTGCTCGAGCGGTTTCGAGTTGAACAGCGGTGGCAGCGGCGGACCCGAGGTGAATCCGGTTAGGGTTAGGGTTAGGTGGTTGGGGATGGCTCTGATACCATGTTGGAGTTTCGGGAATAATATGTGTATCCCGTAGGATCTACACATCATTTATTTAGTCTCAAAACAGAGTCCGACTCTTATACAATGAGTTATTTAGATCTAACACAAACTCTCCAACAACTTACATTCGATCCGAACTAGCAGTGTGATGATACTTTTAGCACAGAAACTATACAAGAGGAAATTGGCATTGTTTGTTGTAAAAAAGTTGCATTGTGCATCATAAAAAAGGAAGTACGATTTTGAGTGACACGTCCAAAGTCAACCATGGTTCAAAAGCTAACATTGTGCCAAGAAGCTGTATTTAGAAAATGACATTTACAGCTAATTTCCTTTGTCAACAATTAGTTGAACTATCAATTCTCCTTAAGAGGAAGAAGGTGCCCGATGGTGAATATCACTGTCTTGGTGCATCAGTTGATGGGTGTGGCTGGCATGGTCAATCTCGATAATAGAAGGGTGTATGGTCCTGTCCCTAATACGTACAGCAGGCACTACACTTGTTAACATGGACAACAGACAAATGCATATGCAACACATGGCAGCTGGAAGTTGATTAGTGGGCCAGCTGAGGGGCCAGGGATACTTTGGTCATTTTATATGTTCCCTGGAATTTATTTTTTTGGGGGGAATTACCCAACGCATTGCAGTTTGGTACTAGTCCACATTTCCCCCAAAGGAAAAAAATTGGAAATCAGCACCCCTACATTTTACCTACAGGCTACAGCCCACAACAACCCACTGTCCAAATTCTCCACTGAGTCCAATGGACTGAGTAACTGACGTGTGTGACCTACTATAGGCATTGGTGTTATTTTCCTTTTGAACTAACTTCCTCCATTCTTTCAATTCGCTACCAATCCACCATCACACTGCCTCCTCCCTTCTCCGGTAGATATGCACAACCGCCCTGTAGCAAATGCTTGGATCATGGTGTGTGGCCCTTGCAATGTGATCATGCAGCTCCAAGAACATTCCTTGCTCCCAGAATTCCAACTAGATCAGGTAGGCCATGGTGCAGGAGCTGATGCACTAGCTGCCATTTGCTGTATATTAGGCCTCTGGTGGCTTCTGTTCACTGCTTGTGCCTTGGACATTGCAGCAATACTTTGTCTTGGATTTCTTTATGAGGTTATTCTAAGTAATAATGGCTCTATTTTCATGGAAATCCATTTTGAATTTGTTCTTTCAATACGCACGAAATTCCCGGATAATACAATTATTACCTGTCAAAAGATTAATACCAGATCCTCAGGTTAGGTGGCTATTGTCAAACTATGCTGAAGGCAGCATGTATGGATATATATTGATCAAGGCCAGTAGGTCAATTCGAATATTATTATTTTTAATCTTGAACTCAGCCACATCTTCTATGTTCAGTTAGCATCATTATGCAAGGTAGAACATTGCAGGTGTGCAATGCAGAACTTAGCAATATAAGTCACAGTTGTGAACAAGCCGAAGCCTGAAACTGACTTATTTGGAAGGTTGGATTAAGGTCAACTCTAGCTTAACACCACATATTCTTAGCTAACATCCTGATCGTATGGTTTACTATTTGGACTGACATCATCTGCCGATGGAGTAATCCACTTGTCATAAGCAATCTGATAATTTTAAAAGTAGAAGTGTAGAGCTGTACCCTTTTCACATCTTCATCCTGTGCAGACATGATAACCTGGCGTCTATCAGATGATACAATGGGCCATTTCAAGCCCTAATCTGGCAAATATTGTTGGAATGAACCATTGACCTATTCCAATGGGGCCAAAGGTCAAAATATACAATTACAAGTGTAGGTAAATATGTAAAGAACATCCTATGTAAGAGACATATCTAACACCCCCTCAAAGTCATGGTAGATCAACAACATTGAGTTTGGAGAGGTAAAAGCGGTGTTGAGCTCTAGTCATGGTGGAGCAATAACTTGGTCCTGCACCTGCTATCTCATATACGAAACATCTACTCCAATGTGCTTGGTGAACTCATGCTTCACTGGATCTCAAGCAATGTTGATCGCACTAGTACTCTCTGATAAAGAGAGGAGTCGGTGCAGAAGCTGAAACACTGAAATCCTTAAGTAGCCATCGAAACCGAGTAATCTTAGCTGTCAACGCCGCCATAGCTCGCAACTCAGCCTCAGCACTCGAACGGAAAACGACAGTTTACTTCTTCGTCTTCCAGGCAATCAGAGATGAACTAAGGAAAACAAAATAGGCAAAGAGAGACCGGCGGTCAGAAGGATCGCTAGCCCAGGTCGCATCAAAGTATGCCTGAAGCTACAGAGAGCTGGAGCGAGGAAAGAAAAACCGACTACTGATGGTCTCACGAAGATATCGAGAACACGAAGAAGGTGACTGTAGTAGAGCTGAGTGGGAGGAACTGACTCAAAATGTGAACTGCGTGAGATATGTTAGGTCGACTGATCCCTAGACGAGACTCCTGACAAGATGGCGGTAGTGAGTGGAATTCTCAAGAGGCTCACCATTAGTGAGCCGAAGGTGAAAACTAAGTTCCATAGGAGTGTCCATCATGTGCTGATCAGTGAGAAGCTCGAGAAAGGATATCTTGAATGTACCTCTCTTGGGAGAGGTAGTAGCCCTCAGGCGTAGAAGTGACCTAAATCCAAAGGAAGTAATGAAAATGACCGAAATCCGACATCAAGAACTGCTCACTAAGACACTCCTTCACAAAATCAATGTACTGAGAGTCATTCCCAGTAATGATCATGTCATTCACATAAAGGAGCGTCCGAACCCGAGGTGTGTACAAAGAGGGCAGGGTTGTGATCACTGGCGGAGAAGCTAGCAACAGTGACAACATAGGAGAAGTGATCAAACCAAGCACGAGGAGCTTGCTTGAGCCCATAGAGAGAGCTACGAAGGCGACAAACCATACCATCAGGGGCAGAATGCCCAGGGGACGGCTGCATGTATGCCTCCTCACGCAGCTCGTCATTGAGAAAGACACTCTTGATGTCCAGCTGAGAGATGAACCACTATCGAACAGAGGTCACAGCAAGGAGAGTGCGAACAGTGGTCATGTGGGCGACAGGAGCGAAGATCTCATCGTAGTCATGATTATGCTCCTGCTGAAAGCCACGTGCCACAAGATGATCCTTGTAGTGCTCAAGAAAGCTATCCGAGCAGGTCTTGATTTTGTATACTCACTTGCACGTGATAGGAGTGACGCGCGGGTAATGGTGTAAGATCCCAAGTGCCAGTACGCTTCAAAGCAGCAATTTCTTCAGACATCGCGAGCTGCCACTCATGGTGAGCAACAGCCTCACGGTAGTCGTAGGCTCAGAAAGAGCAGCGACTGTGAAGCCGTAGCGCTCAGAGGCCTGACAGTACGACGATCACGAACATCGTATTTGGGAGGTGCGCTTGGTGGAGAACAGGAGCTCGAGGTGCAGGGGCAGCGTGAATCCGAAGCAGAGGAGGCCGAGGTGGTGCTGTCGGGGGCGCGCGGCATTGATCCGGAGCAAAGTGGGCACGACGGCGCGGATCCGGAGCTTCGGCGTGTGGCGCTGTCCGGTGCTCAGCGGCGTGTGCCATGTGTCCGGAGCTTCGCGGCGTGGTTCGGAGCAGAGGAGGGAGCTTGGTGGAGGTAGGGGCGGCATGGAGGGAGAGAGGGGGGAGAAGAGGAAGGCGGCGCTGACGGACGGAGGACGGTAGCGGTGGCATGAGGGTGGTACAACTCTCTCTCTCTCTCTCTCTCTCTCACACACACACGCACACACACGACCATAACCCTAGCTCTGATACCATGTTGGAATGAACCCTCGATCTATTTCAATGGGCCAAATGCCAAAATATACAATTACAAGTGTAGGTAAATATGCAAAGGACACCCTATACAAGAGACATCTAACAAATACTTACGGTGATTCCCACTTTATCGTGTTTTTAGAGGGGTTTCTCTACTTTCAAGTTTGTAGTGCTTTTCTTTTTGTATATTATGGGGAAATTTGAGCTTCACAACTAGAGTTAGCTCTCCAGAAATCCATTAGAATCCCTGAGTGGTGGGAGTTAAACATGTCTATATTATTACATGATTTTTTTAAATAAAAACATTAGTGTTGGATAGTTAACCAGGCATTTAAAAATTAGTGTCGGGCGGAATTTTTAGAATTCAAGTTCGATTTTTTGTGGAAATGTTTTGCCAAAATCGGACTCAAACCCACACCATCACGTTGCCAGGTACCAAGCCTTACCACTACGCTAGGTGAGTGCTTGTGTATAGCATATGGCAATTTGCGCTTATTGAACTTCAAATTAGAAACCAAAGTAGACAAGTATGCAACTGTTAAGACAAATGAAACCAAGTAAATAAGTACTGATTACTAAAATGCAAAAGTAAAGGCAACACATAAAAACTATTATATGCAAAATTATGGCCCGGTATTTTACTTGACATCTGATGTTTCCCAATATGACAGGTATGCATGGAACTAACTAGTACAATTTAGGTAGCTACATTCTGGAAGGTTGCGTGTATATATAGTTCCTTTTTTGTTTGGACTTTGTTCGTAGAGAACAATTGCTGCTAATTGAAGGCAATGCAACTGAAGTGATTTGACTAAGCTTGAACATATGTTCCCATTGTCACACAGCAGCTGAAGCTAGAAATTTGCAAAGTTGAGCCTTGCTATCTTCAAATCGTTTGTTGCACTAAAATGGATAAATAATACATACTTTCTTCAAGTGAATTTCGTGGATCTTCTGAATGTAAATTGCACCCTTGATGTGTTTGTTAATCTGGCCAGTACATTTATTGTATGCTTTATTTCCTATTATAAATATGTCTGCTTGTTTATGTTTAGCAGTGAAAGCTTTTGCATATCAATATTGCTCTTCATAAAGATCGTTTCAGTTATGTTAAGTCTATTGATAGCAAAATGCATCTCTTTCCCTTTTAGTTATCCCTGCTGAAAATGGGTTACATGCATGGAAATATCTTGAGGATCTGCAAAACCATATTGACCTTGTATTGACTGAGGTTGCAATGCCTTGTTTATCTGGCATCGGTCTGCTTAGTAAGATCACTTGTCACAAAATTTGCAAGGACGTTCCTGTGATTAGTAAGTGGCTTTCCTACTCAACCATATTGTTCTAATACACTTAGTTAATTTCTTGGTTTAAATACGTTTAGCTGCTACACTGGTGTCGTTTCCATGCAGTGATGTCTTCGAATGACTCTATGAGTACAGTCTTTAAATGTTTGTCAAAGGGAGCAGTTGACTTTTTAGTGAAGCCTATACGGAAGAATGAACTTAAGAACCTTTGGCAGCACGTATGGAGGCGATGCCACAGTGTAAGTAGTTTGTTGTTGGTCTAGATTTCATGGTGGATATAAGTCCTTAAAGTTGCTTCGATTCTACTTCTTTATCTGGATTTATTTTGTGATTACTCTTAATCAAATTTTCCTCTTTGGAATTCAGTCCAGTGGAAGTGAAAGTGGCATCCAGACACAAAAATGTGCCAAACCAAAGGCTGGCGATGAATATGAGAATAACAGTGGCAGCAATCATGAAGATGGTGACGCCGACTTTAGTATTGGATTCAATGCTAGGGATGGCAGTGATAATGGCAGTGGCACTCAAGTACGAGATTGTTCATTAATTCTCTTGAAAAGTATTTTTTTACTCTTAGGCCTTGTTTGGATGGGCCGGGATGGAAGATAGTGATAGATGTGAAATAAAGGCTAGTAATAGAATGCTACTTATAACAAAATGTAGAAGAAAAAAATTGGCCCTTTCAAAGTAGTAGGGACTGATATGTCTAATAGTCAGAAAACTCTGTTAGAACTTAGAACTATGAGCTTTTTTTGGATACTTGGTTCTTACTAAAGTTACAGGAAGTAAAGATCGAATCTGTCCATCGATTTACAATGGGTTATTTGGACCTTCTGTTCTAATCTAACCCTGAATTCACCCTTACAACTAATACTAACAAAAAATATGTAATTTCAAAATATAAACAACCTAGTAGATTCACTCCGTTTCCTACTTGCTGCCTATTCCCAATTGATGGCATCATCTCAGACCATGTTTTACATACCTATGAATTTACCCTCTTCAAATATATCCGATACTAATAATATTTTTCCCCGTGTCAACTCTCTCGTCATGGATTTTATTGTGCGTATTTATTTATATAATAAAAACACCTCAAATTTGTGCAAGTGATGAGAGAGTATGAGAGGTTTCCTTATTTTTCTTGATTTTTCTCAAGATTTTGAACTCGTCATGGATAAATTTCTATACCTCCCCATCTTGTTACCTCCTTGGTCAATGCCATTGGCTGCTCAAAACCTTACCATCGGCCATATCAGGAGGTCTATGTAATTATAAGTTTGTCTTGTGTCTTCAGAAAATCACATGTCGTTACTAATTTTCTCCTGTCAGAATGATTCAATGGGAGACACTTGTACATGGTGGAGGAAGTACATCCAAGTACACCCAAAAATATCCTAAACAATCTTCTCTGTTGGATTAGAAAGATTGGGTGGTCTAGAAACATTAACATGTACTGTAAATTTCTCTATAATAATTGAAATTCTAGATGTGTTTTCCTTACCACCAGCAAAGTAATGATGTCCCTTGGAGGTATATCGAGTTACTCACCAAAAATCATCAACTAAGTCCCAATTCAGCATGCCAGCAACAAAATAACGGTAGGAAAAATTTACAGTAATGTGGTAGTGCAAAAGCCAAAAAGGATAAAGGATTTTTGTGAGTTAAGACCCATGGTAATCTCTAATGAATTGGCTATTGCCTATTATGACATTCCATATCACCTCAAATTAGGTCATGAAGGTTACTTTTTTGGTCTTACTTAGACCATAACGGGTAAACACCGCCAAGAGGATGTCCGGACGGTGGCGGCGGCCTTGGGGGAGAGAGGGGACTAGAGATGAGATGAACTTTGTTATTTTTTCTTGTTTAATCCGCGGCGGTGGCGGCCTTGGGGGACAGAGGGGACTAGAGATGGGTTGAACTTTGTTATTTTTTCTTGCTTAATGCTACAATTACAATAGGCCTCCTTATATAGAGTGCTTTTCTAATAATTATGTATAAGATCAATCTAATAGATGGCCTTGTAACTAATAGATAACCTTCTTAACTAATAGTCAATAGATAATCTTTCTAATTAACTAATCCCTATACAAGAAACTAATAAACTATTTAGGGAATAGATATTCTTATTGATGAAGATAATCTTTTCCCAATCTCAATGCCACAGTACCTGAGTAATGCTCACACATGGTATTGCTACAGTATCAGGTGCTGGACACAGCACCCAAGTACTGTTCACGTGCTGTGTTGCTGCGGTACATCATGGCTTCCACGCCATAGCAGTTATATAACAGTTACTCGATCTGTGTAATATTTAAAGGTACGATATAAAATAACTGGTTTACAAGTGCCAAATAGTTACAATAGGAAATTTAAGTTATTTAACCCTTGCATCAATACCTTCCAATAAAACCAACATACAGCATTACTTTCTTGAATTGAAAAATAAAAGTGGACCTTTTTTTTTCTCTATATGTAAGATAGTTACGCCAATGCATTCTCATGCTATCAATCTATTTTAAAATGCAGAGTTCGTGGACGAAGCGTGCTGTGGAGATTGACAGCCCACAACCCATGTCTCCTGATCAATTAGCCGATCCACCTGATAGTACTTGTGCGCAAGTAATTCACCCCAAATCAGAGATATGCAGCAACAGGTGGTTGCCAACTGCAAATAAAAGGAACGGCAAGAAACAAAAAGAGAATAATGGTATCGTATGCTTTACAGCATCTGTTGTACAAAGAAAATACACCTCTTCACACTACTGTCACTCAGCGAAATTCCACTTTTTTTTGCAGATGACTCCATGGGAAAATACTTAGAAATAGGCGCTCCTAGGAATTCAAGTGTAGAGTATCAATCTTCTCCAGATGAGATGTCTGTTAATCCAACAGAAAAACAGCACGAGACTCCCATGCCCCAAAGTAAATTGAAAAACAAAACAATGATAGAAAACGATTGTAGAAACACACTGAACGAACCAACTACTCAAACTGCTGATTTGATTAGCTCAATAGCCAGAAAGACAGAAACCAAACAGGCAGCTAGAATCACTGATGCACCTGATTGCTCCTCCAAGAAGCCAGATGGGAATGATAAGAATCACGATTCTCCCATCGATATGACATCCCAAGAGTTTGGTTTGAAGAGATTGAAAACAACTGGAGCTGCAACTGAAATCCATGATGAACGAAATATTCTGAAAAGATCAGATCTCTCAGCATTCGCCAGGTGCAAAACATAATATCAGTGTCATTACTAAGTTATGAACGCAACAGTAAGTTGCATGCTAACTGTCTCTTATCTTGCAAGGTACCATACATCCGTGGCTTCCAATCATGGTGGAGCAAGATTTGGGGGAAGCTGTTCACCTCAAGACAACAGTTCAGAGGCTGTGAAAATGGACTCCACCTGCAAGATGATGTCAAATTCAGATGCTGCTCCGATGAAGCAGGGCTCCAATGGCAGTAGCAACAACAATGACATGGGATCCAGTACTAAGAATGTCATCACAAAGCCTTCTGCGAGCAGGAGAGAGTGATGTCACCGTCAGCTGTTAAATCTAACCAACATACGTCAGCATTCCATCCCGTGCAGCACCAAACATCGCCAGCTAATGTGGTAGGGAAAGACAAAGCTGATGAAGGAATTGCCAATGCAGTGAAAGTGGGCCACCCAAGAGAAGTACAACAAAGCTTTGTGCAGCAGCATCATCATGTCCATTATTACCTCCATGTTATGACACAGCAACAAGCACCAATTGATCGTGGATCATCAGACGCTCAGTGTGGTTTGTCCAATGTGTTTGATCCTCCCATGGAAGGTCATGCTGCAAACTATAGTGTGAATGGGAGCATCTCAGGTAGCCATAACGGAAGCAATGTGCAGAACGGAAGTAGCACTGCTGCTAATGTTGCGAGACCAAACATGGAGAGTGTTAATGGTATCATGGACGAAAATGCGGCTGGAGGTGGCAATGGAAGTGGGAGTAGCAGTGGTAATGACAGGTATCAGAATTGGCTCGGCCAACGAGAAGCTGCAGTGAACAAATTCAGACAGAAGCGGAAAGAGAGGAACTTCGGAAAAAAGGTAGCATGTTTTCAGTTACGTCTGTTAAAGCAGTGAGTCCTAAATTAGTAATAGTTGTTATGAATATTGTGTATGTATTGCAATAGCCCAATGATTAATATATAGAGTATAAGAGACACAAGACTAAACCCTAGAATAATAGGGAAATACCACAAATACCCTTAACACCTCCTCTCAAATGCTAAGCGTATGCAATAGCATTGCATTTGGAAAGAGTTGACACTACAATAGGGAAAATTCGAAGTCCGAGTCTTGGTGATGTCGTTGCAGTGTGCAGCTTTTGGAAAATATATCGAGTATCAAAAGATTTTCTCCCATCCGGGGTCGTGCGACAGCCCATAAAGCATAAGGTGCAGGGACTGAGAAAGTAGAGGCAGACGGGAGCAAAGTCGACCGCGACGACACGACGAAGAAGATGATGAAACCGACAGGAATAGAGAGATCTGTCAAATCAAGCTGAAGAGGAATAGATAGAAGCATAGCGGCGAAGATCGAAACCCAAGACGGCAGCGGCGCAGTGCACAAGAAGCACAACGAAAGCGCGATCTGCGAAAAAACGCGCGACCTTAGAACCTCGGTGGCGGCTCAAAGAAAGCGGCGGCATCATGATGACTTCTACGATCTGCGGCTCGAGAGAAGAAGCGGCTAGCGCCATGCAAAAGGGAAGAAGCGTCACTCGATACAAGAGGATGATGTGGCTAGCAAAGCAATCGGTTGACCGATAATGAATTTATCGACTCATATGGCTTAGGCGAATTCAAAGATAAAGTGATACTGATTTGGATGGGCGTAGCGGAAGAAACGATACAACGAAAAAATGACTCGATGATAATTAGCGGCGAGATACTAAGCGTAGCATGCGATCGGATGTCCAATGGTAATGACCTTGACTTCTCTCTTCCTATCCTCCATCCATCTCCTCCCATTGTATGCTTTTGCTTCCCTGCTCCTCCCACTTTTCTACCCATGTCCTCGGAGAGAAGAGTGGCATCGGTGGTCGAATCCCTACCCCGAGCACGGCTCCACGTGCTCCACCGGCCCGGTGGCGCGATGGCCCATGGGGTGACGACGTGGCGGCGAGAGAGCCAGGCGCAATGGCCAGTGGATCTGGCGGCGGCGTTGGCGGCGGCGGATCCGGCGACGGAGGAGGATGGTGAGAACCATCGGCCTCTCGAGGAGATGCGACGAAATCCGGGGTTGCGCGATCGTCGGGTGTCATGGATGGCGCGGATCCGGCGGTGGCGATGAGGTGCTAGTGCAGGCGGGTGGAGCTCGGAGGAGGTCGGTCCGTGGCGCGTAGCTGAGGCGGCGGCGTGGCGGTCGGCGAGCAGAGCACGGAGTGGAAGCAAGCGAGGCCGCCCGCGTTGAGGAGGCGGCACGAGAGTAGAGGACCCGTCGATGGCGCGGTGAGGCAGCGACTCTAGGCAACACGGAGTGGCCAAAGCAGTCGAGTAGAGGTGGTGCGTGGCGGGGAGGTGGCCGATTTGCGTCCGGATTGTGAGGATGGGTGGATCGACTCGTGTGCTTCCTTCCATTTTCTCTTGCTTCCTCCCTGTCTTGCCTATCTCTGCGATCGGTGATGATGAGGCAAGAAAGGCGATGATCTTGCTACTCTTGCTTGACGACGAGGTTCAACTAGGAGGCCGCCCTTGGGAGTAGAGATCAGGGTTAAAAAAGCGATGCGCAAGCATCAAATGCCGTGGCGTGGCGATTCACGTTTTCGGTTGAATTCGTTAAATTTTGCTTAAATTCAATCGAAATTCGAAATTTGAATTTGCAAACTCCGGAAAAACCGGCCGGGATTTCAAATCCCGGCCCCCACCGGTAGACCGGTTACCGGCCGGTAACCGGCCGGTATTTCAATCCTTGGTAGAGATTGCTCCTCCCAGGCGCTGACAACGAAAAATGAGTAGGCGGTTAGGGTTTCATAACCCGCTTTGATACTATGCTATGAATATTGTGTATGTATTGTAATAGCCTAACGGGCAATATATAGAGTACAAGGGACACAATACTAAATCCTAGAACAATAGGGAAATACCAAAAATACTCTTAACAATAATTACTTGAAGGGCCCTTTCAATTGGACTCAGTATAACTAATAGCTATCCAAATGGTTGGATAAATAAAATCTGAACTGATGCAATTGCTTAAAAACTGTCAGTGAACATAACTTGTTATTTTGGTTTCATTTTATGAAAAGTGGAGCCGGGACTGCCTGTCCTTTGGTTCTAAAACAGTACAATTGCTTTGTGTGAATCTGAACTACTTTTGAAAGAGAACAAAATGAAATGATTATGTTACTTCCAAGTATGTAAGGCCGTAAGGGCCTGCTTTTGTAAATACCAGCATAAGAACACTAAGGACCGTCTAATCTTGGAGAGCGAGATTTTAGTTGCATCCTTTTACTAAGTTTTGACGCTACTGTTTCATTTTCCAAAACTCACTCTTTCCTGACTTCTGTCCCCGAATATGGCTTGTATTGGACCGGTATCTTTCTGATGGCTTTGTCCGCCTATTTTCAGGTGCGCTACCAAAGCAGGAAGAGGCTAGCTGAGCAGCGGCCGCGGGTTCGTGGGCAATTCGTGCGACAATCTGGACAAGATCAGGCAGGCCAAGCAGCAGACAGATGACACGACCCTTCTAATCCAACGCAGCATCTGCTTCGACACATGGAGAATTACGCACTTCATTCCATTGCTGATAGCAGCTCATTGATTCCCACATTAGAGTGCTCAATAAATAAAAAAACTTCTATGATTATCGTCTGTGACTTACTCCAGGTGAACATATGTACTATGGAGATCGATGCAGCCATCGGTCGCGGTACTATGTTAGACGTCGTTATGGTTTGCGATCTTCAGTTCCTTTGCAGAAGTGTCCTCAGTCGAGACTCTTAAGGAGCAAACCAGCAGCGACATTGCTATTGGATCATGCGTGTTAAAAATCTCTACTTTTTAGATCGAGCTGACGTCACTTAATGTTTCAGCAGTTCATTACAAGGTGGTGTTTTCAAGTCAAATATTTACATTTCTCTTCTACTTATATTTTGGTCTTACAGTTATCTGTACTGTCGGTTCGAAAGTAAGGGTGTATTTGGTGGTTGGGATAGAGCTGAATGAGATGAGATGGTACGTACCATGTGGTTTCATTGTTTTTTTTTAATAAGATGGTTCAACATTTAAAAATAATATTCTATAAATTTGTATCCAACCATGGTATATATACCACTTGATACAAACAACTTAATGCACCCTAACTACGTAGTTTGTGACGCTTCATATCACAGGCCTTTGTTATTGTGCTCAGTAATTCCCTTTTCCTGAATGAAGGGCAAGAAGAAATGCTTAGTTGTTAGGTTCTGAACTGAACCAAATCTGTGAAAAAATTTAGACAACATTTTTTTTCTGAGACAGGTGAGTTCATAGACGCCATACAAAATGTAACTCCCACACAACATCCGATCCGAGACACACCAGTGCGAACTCTGCGGTTTGCAAGCACTACCGTGCCCTAAATCCTAATGTCTGCCACCTGGGTAGAAAAAGTCTGCACCGTTTTCCTTCACCTTAAAATGGAAGTTCCAAACTTTCTGCCCTTTCGGCCTTTGCTCGCTGAACATCCCTTGTTTACCACCGACAGCTGTTGGAAACATTTTTACACTTCAAAAGATGTATATCAAGGGTAAAAATGGAAGACGCCAACCTTCAGAATAAGATAAGGTTGGCTGGAGAAAATTATCACAATAAGAAGAACCTAACCTGTCCATGAACGTCAGCAGCCAAACCAGTGCTCAAAGGTGCAGCTTTAATCACAAGATCAGCAATATGGCGCAGATGTAAAAGAAGCCCCACACCCTCCTCACTTGAATAAATATCCTCATGAATAAGGACCACCAGCAAGCAATTCTGCTAAGATATAAACAAAGCATAAAGAACATGAATATAAGGTGAAGAAAGGGTATTGGCAATGTTTGGTTGATCTAACTTTTACCATTTCAGACGTAAGTGTGACACAATAATGCAAGAAGTCCAAAACATCGTCTACAGAACCATGGGTGGCAACTTCCAACAGTGAAACATCGTCTATCATGATCATGAACTGGCCTGCATTTTCTCCTGTCCTGTTTGCCTCCACCACTCTCTGAATGTCGTCGTACAGTCCAACAAAGCTGTCAGCAATGGCACCTCCCCTTGTTCCACCTTGAGTAAAGAAGCAAGCAAATCGGTGACTCACTAATTATGCAGCATCATTTGGAAACAACACAAGGTGTACAAACGGCTGCTTGCCTGGGAATGCCTGCAAGTCAAAGAAATGAAGCCTCTTGCTCTTCCTATGCAGGGAGAGGTTACAGCCCTAGCAAAATTCAGAAGAAATCATGAGGTGTTACACTGTTACATTTCAAGTAGCACGGGCATCCAGCTTCCAGCATGCATATTGTGTCAGGATGTCCAAATCAGGTCTCATAATAACGGTAGTAATCTGAAATTAATGCCTTGCGGCCACCAGTGTGCCAGCCAAAGTTAAACCACTGGTGCATTTTATTTGAGTATTGCAAACGGCAAAGACCGTCCAGTTCCCAGCTGAGCTGGTTATCTTAATACTAAATAGAGTCTCAGCCAGTTCATGGACTATTGCTGCCAGAAAATGAACAGAATAGATACTGTCAACCCTATTTGATTAGGTACTGCTTTTCTGAACATTAATGTACACAGTTAAGAACTTAAGATCGATATATTTACATCGTACTGCTAACAACAAGACTTTAAAATTCTAACAATTCTGAAGGACATATTGACGTTGAGGAGCTATTTGACGATTTGTTCTACATAAGATTAGACCAAGAGCTTGGTGTGTACAAAGAGGCGAGGTTGTGATCATGGCGGAGAAGCTAGCAGTGACAACATAGGAGAAGTGATCAAACCAAGCACGAGGAGCTTGCTTGAGCCCATAGAGAGAGCTACGGCGACAAACCATACCATCGAGGCGAGAATGCCGGGGGACGGCCTGCATGTATGCCTCCTCTGCACTCGTCATTGAAAAGACACTCTTGATGTCGGTGAGAGATGAACCACTATCGAGCAGAGGTCACGGCAAGGAGAGTCGAAGCGATGGTCATGTGGCGGCAGGGCGAAGATCTCATCGTAGTCATGATTATGCTCTGGCGAAAGCCACGTGCCACAAGATGATCCTTGTAGTGCTCAAGAAAGCTATCCGGCGAGTCTTGATTTTGTATACTCACTTGCGTGATAGGGTGGCGCGGTAATGGTGTAAGATCCCAGTGCGATCGCTTCAAAGCGGCAATTTCTTGGACATCGCGTGCCACTCATGGTGAGCAACGACCTCCACGGTAGTCGTAGGCTCGAAAGAAGCGGCCGTGAAGGCCGTAGCGCTCGGAGGCTGACGATCGGACGATCACGAACATCGTATTTGGGAGGTGCGCTTGGTGGAGAACAGAGGCTCGAGGTGCGAGGCGTGAATCCGAAGCGAGAGGAGGCCGAGGTGGTCTTTGCGGCGCGTAGCGGCATTGATCCGAGCAAAGTGGGCACGACGGCGCGGATCAGGGAGCTCGGCGTGTGTATTGTCCGGTGCTCGGCGGCGTGTATTATTGTCCCAGGAGCTCGTGGCGTGGTTCGGAGCGAGAGGAGGAGCTTAGTGGAGGTAGAGGCGGCATGGAGGAGAGGGGAGAAGAGGAAGGCGGTGTAAGATCGAGGTGGCCAGACTAGAGGGTGAATAGGCGGTTTAAAAATCTATCGCGCTAAACCAATATATAAATCACGAAGCTAATATCGAATTGGTTTTGCACAATTAAAACCTAAAACAACTAGGCTCAACTAAGTGCACCAACAATACAAGAGAGCAATCAAACAATGATATATATCGCAATTAAAGCATGTAATATAAATTGCTCAAAGTAAAGCACAAGTAAAAACAAGATGGACACAATTATGTTTCACTGTGGTGTTAGGAGACTTCTTGGTCTCCCAATCCACGTTGAGTAAGCTGACCCAGCGTTGGACCGGCTCCTCAAATGAGCACACACTCAGAGTAAGTCCAACACTTGGACCGGTTCCAAACCGAACCAACACCTCGCTCAACTATGGTTGCTCTTCCTCCACTCCAGGAGATGGCGAGCACCAAACCACTCCAAGCCGTCGGGCCTTCTCACAAGCTTCTTGAGAAGGTCACCAGAGCACGACGCCTCCACGCCGTCCAGGTGTCGGCAAACACCAAGAGTAACAAATCCAAACTTTCACTTGAACTAATCAAGTGTCAACGCTCACGTGGATACACAATCCACTACCTAAGGCAACACATGCACTTAGGGTTTACTCTCTAATCTCACCAAGTGCAACACATGCACAAAAGAGAATAGAGGTTTGCTCTTAGCTCAAGAGGCTCACAAAGAGTTCACAATAGTTCTAAGCAACTTGACAACCTCCCACAATCAAGCCAAGGTGGCTATATATAGCCCACACACAAAAACTAGCCGTTGGGAGACAAATCCTGAAAAATCAGAAGACAATCGGAAGTTCCGCAGTACAAAGGCGGAACTACAGCAGAGAGAAAAGAGCACCGCAACGGCTATGTCGGACGAGAAACTAGCCGTTTGATTTTTAATCGGAACTACCGCCAACTAACTATCGGAAGTTCCGATTCTTGAAGTTCCGCTCAACACATAGCGGAACTACTGCCTTCAATTTTGCTAAGTCCCCAAAATGGTGCTTCTCTGAAAAAACCAACCGCGGATTTGAACATCAGATAAATCGGAAGTTCCTCTATTAACACAGGAACTTCCGCACTTGGAAAATCGGCTAAGTCCTAAGCCGACCGCTCTCTGGAAAAATCAAGCGCGGAAAATCGGACGATCAGGGTGCGGAACTTCGCCGTTAAGCCGCGGAACTTCAGATGTTCTGACAAGTCGAAATGGCTTTTCAACAACTTCAATTGCAAAACACATTTGCTAATTGACAAGCCATGCCAACAAAGGTCACAAGCAAGATTCCCAACAAGTTGCAAAACACATTTGTCAACTTTTGGAATCATACCATGAGAAAAAGGTACATGGACTTACACCGTTTGCAAAGCGCATTTGCAAACTTAAGTCACATGCTACAAGGGTTGAATGCATGAGCATCGGCTATTTGCAAAACACATTCGCAAATAATAGCTCCATGCATAGATGAGCTAGAGCAAATATAATGAGCTATCAACACATGACTAACTCAAACTACTAGTCAAGATCCTCTTAATATGCGGCAAACCTATACTAGCAATCGGTCTATCAACCAAACAGAGACCGGTAAAAGACTAGGAACACATCCTTAGCCCTAGCTAGTCATACCTTTGCCTTTACTTGAGCGGTGGCATGAGTATTGACGGACGGAGGGCAGTGGTGGCACAACTCTCTCTCTCTCTCTCTCTCACACACACACGCACACACACGACCATAACCCTAGCTCTGATACCATGTTGGAATGAACCCTCGATCTATTTCAATGGGCCAAATGCCAAAATATACAATTACAAGTGTAGGTAAATATGCAAAGGACACCCTATACAAGAGACATCTAACAAATACTTACGGTGATTCCCACTTTATCGTGTTTTTAGAGGGGTTTCTCTACTTTCAAGTTTGTAGTGCTTTTCTTTTTGTATATTATGGGGAAATTTGAGCTTCACAACTAGAGTTAGCTCTCCAGAAATCCATTAGAATCCCTGAGTGGTGGGAGTTAAACATGTCTATATTATTACATGATTTTTTTAAATAAAAACATTAGTGTTGGATAGTTAACCAGGCATTTAAAAATTAGTGTCGGGCGGAATTTTTAGAATTCAAGTTCGATTTTTTTGTGGAAATGTTTTGCCAAAATCGGGACTCAAACCCACACCATCACGTTGCCAGGTACCAAGCCTTACCACTACGCTAGGTGAGTGCTTGTGTATAGCATATGGCAATTTGCGCTTATTGAACTTCAAATTAGAAACCAAAGTAGACAAGTATGCAACTGTTAAGACAAATGAAACCAAGTAAATAAGTACTGATTACTAAAATGCAAAAGTAAAGGCAACACATAAAAACTATTATATGCAAAATTATGGCCCGGTATTTTACTTGACATCTGATGTTTCCCAATATGACAGGTATGCATGGAACTAACTAGTACAATTTAGGTAGCTACATTCTGGAAGGTTGCGTGTATATATATAGTTCCTTTTTTTTGTTTGGACTTTGTTCGTAGAGAACAATTGCTGCTAATTGAAGGCAATGCAACTGAAGTGATTTGACTAAGCTTGAACATATGTTCCCATTGTCACACAGCAGCTGAAGCTAGAAATTTGCAAAGTTGAGCCTTGCTATCTTCAAATCGTTTGTTGCACTAAAATGGATAAATAATACATACTTTCTTCAAGTGAATTTCGTGGATCTTCTGAATGTAAATTGCACCCTTGATGTGTTTGTTAATCTGGCCAGTACATTTATTGTATGCTTTATTTCCTATTATAAATATGTCTGCTTGTTTATGTTTAGCAGTGAAAGCTTTTGCATATCAATATTGCTCTTCATAAAGATCGTTTCAGTTATGTTAAGTCTATTGATAGCAAAATGCATCTCTTTCCCTTTTAGTTATCCCTGCTGAAAATGGGTTACATGCATGGAAATATCTTGAGGATCTGCAAAACCATATTGACCTTGTATTGACTGAGGTTGCAATGCCTTGTTTATCTGGCATCGGTCTGCTTAGTAAGATCACTTGTCACAAAATTTGCAAGGACGTTCCTGTGATTAGTAAGTGGCTTTCCTACTCAACCATATTGTTCTAATACACTTAGTTAATTTCTTGGTTTAAATACGTTTAGCTGCTACACTGGTGTCGTTTCCATGCAGTGATGTCTTCGAATGACTCTATGAGTACAGTCTTTAAATGTTTGTCAAAGGGAGCAGTTGACTTTTTAGTGAAGCCTATACGGAAGAATGAACTTAAGAACCTTTGGCAGCACGTATGGAGGCGATGCCACAGTGTAAGTAGTTTGTTGTTGGTCTAGATTTCATGGTGGATATAAGTCCTTAAAGTTGCTTCGATTCTACTTCTTTATCTGGATTTATTTTGTGATTACTCTTAATCAAATTTTCCTCTTTGGAATTCAGTCCAGTGGAAGTGAAAGTGGCATCCAGACACAAAAATGTGCCAAACCAAAGGCTGGCGATGAATATGAGAATAACAGTGGCAGCAATCATGAAGATGGTGGCCTTGACTTTAGTATTGGATTCAATGCTAGGGATGGCAGTGATAATGGCAGTGGCACTCAAGTACGAGATTGTTCATTAATTCTCTTGAAAAGTATTTTTTTTACTCTTAGGCCTTGTTTGGATGGGCCGGGATGGAAGATAGTGATAGATGTGAAATAAAGGCTAGTAATAGAATGCTACTTATAACAAAATGTAGAAGAAAAAAATTGGCCCTTCCAAAGTAGTAGGGACTGATATGTCTAATAGTCAGAAAACTCTGTTAGAACTTAGAACTATGAGCTTTTTTTGGATACTTGGTTCTTACTAAAGTTACAGGAAGTAAAGATCGAATCTGTCCATCGATTTACAATGGGTTATTTGGACCTTCTGTTCTAATCTAACCCTGAATTCACCCTTACAACTAATACTAACAAAAAATATGTAATTTCAAAATATAAACAACCTAGTAGATTCACTCCGTTTCCTACTTGCTGCCTATTCCCAATTGATGGCATCATCTCAGACCATGTTTTACATACCTATGAATTTACCCTCTTCAAATATATCCGATACTAATAATATTTTTCCCCGTGTCAACTCTCTCGTCATGGATTTTATTGTGCGTATTTATTTATATAATAAAAACACCTCAAATTTGTGCAAGTGATGAGAGAGTATGAGAGGTTTCCTTATTTTTCTTGATTTTTCTCAAGATTTTGAACTCGTCATGGATAAATTTCTATACCTCCCCATCTTGTTACCTCCTTGGTCAATGCCATTGGCTGCTCAAAACCTTACCATCGGCCATATCAGGAGGTCTATGTAATTATAAGTTTGTCTTGTGTCTTCAGAAAATCACATGTCGTTACTAATTTTCTCCTGTCAGAATGATTCAATGGGAGACACTTGTACATGGTGGAGGAAGTACATCCAAGTACACCCAAAAATATCCTAAACAATCTTCTCTGTTGGATTAGAAAGATTGGGTGGTCTAGAAACATTAACATGTACTGTAAATTTCTCTATAATAATTGAAATTCTAGATGTGTTTTCCTTACCACCAGCAAAGTAATGATGTCCCTTGGAGGTATATCGAGTTACTCACCAAAAATCATCAACTAAGTCCCAATTCAGCATGCCAGCAACAAAATAACGGTAGGAAAAATTTACAGTAATGTGGTAGTGCAAAAGCCAAAAAGGATAAAGGATTTTTGTGAGTTAAGACTTAAGACCCATGGTAATCTCTAATGAATTGGCTATTGCCTATTATGACATTCCATATCACCTCAAATTAGGTCATGAAGGTTACTTTTATGGTCTTACTTAGACCATAACGGGTAAACACCGCCAAGAGGATGTCCGGACGGTGGCGGCGGCCTTGGGGGAGAGAGGGGACTAGAGATGAGATGAACTTTGTTATTTTTTCTTGTTTAATCCGCGGCGGTGGCGGCCTTGGGGGACAGAGGGGACTAGAGATGGGTTGAACTTTGTTATTCTTTCTTGCTTAATGCTACAATTACAATAGGCCTCCTTATATAGAGTGCTTTTCTAATAATTATGTATAAGATCAATCTAATAGATGGCCTTGTAACTAATAGATAACCTTCTTAACTAATAGTCAATAGATAATCTTTCAAATTAACTAATCCCTATACAAGAAACTAATAAACTATTTAGGGAATATATATTCTTATTGATGAAGATAATCTTTTCCCAATCTCAATGCCACAGTACCTGAGTAATGCTCACACATGGTATTGCTACAGTATCAGGTGCTGGACACAGCACCCAAGTACTGTTCACGTGCTGTGTTGCTGCGGTACATCATGGCTTCCACGCCATAGCAGTTATATAACAGTTACTCGATCTGTGTAATATTTAAAGGTACGATATAAAATAACTGGTTTACAAGTGCCAAATAGTTACAATAGGAAAATTAAGTTATTTAACCCTTGCATCAATACCTTCCAATAAAACCAACATACAGCATTACTTTCTTGAATTGAAAAATAAAAGTGGACCTTTTTTTTCTCTATATGTAAGATAGTTACGCCAATGCATTCTCATGCTATCAATCTATTTTAAAATGCAGAGTTCGTGGACGAAGCGTGCTGTGGAGATTGACAGCCCACAACCCATGTCTCCTGATCAATTAGCCGATCCACCTGATAGTACTTGTGCGCAAGTAATTCACCCCAAATCAGAGATATGCAGCAACAGGTGGTTGCCAACTGCAAATAAAAGGAACGGCAAGAAACAAAAAGAGAATAATGGTATCGTATGCTTTGCAGCATCTGTTGTACAAAGAAAATACACCTCTTCACACTACTGTCACTCAGCGAAATTCCACTTTTTTTTGCAGATGACTCCATGGGAAAATACTTAGAAATAGGCGCTCCTAGGAATTCAAGTGTAGAGTATCAATCTTCTCCAGATGAGATGTCTGTTAATCCAACAGAAAAACAGCACGAGACTCCCATGCCCCAAAGTAAATTGAAAAACAAAACAATGATAGAAAACGATTGTAGAAACACACTGAACGAACCAACTACTCAAACTGCTGATTTGATTAGCTCAATAGCCAGAAAGACAGAAACCAAACAGGCAGCTAGAATCACTGATGCACCTGATTGCTCCTCCAAGAAGCCAGATGGGAATGATAAGAATCACGATTCTCCCATCGATATGACATCCCAAGAGTTTGGTTTGAAGAGATTGAAAACAACTGGAGCTGCAACTGAAATCCATGATGAACGAAATATTCTGAAAAGATCAGATCTCTCAGCATTCGCCAGGTGCAAAACATAATATCAGTGTCATTACTAAGTTATGAACGCAACAGTAAGTTGCATGCTAACTGTCTCTTATCTTGCAAGGTACCATACATCCGTGGCTTCCAATCATGGTGGAGCAAGATTTGGGGGAAGCTGTTCACCTCAAGACAACAGTTCAGAGGCTGTGAAAATGGACTCCACCTGCAAGATGATGTCAAATTCAGATGCTGCTCCGATGAAGCAGGGCTCCAATGGCAGTAGCAACAACAATGACATGGGATCCAGTACTAAGAATGTCATCACAAAGCCTTCTGCGAGCAGGGAGAGAGTGATGTCACCGTCAGCTGTTAAATCTAACCAACATACGTCAGCATTCCATCCCGTGCAGCACCAAACATCGCCAGCTAATGTGGTAGGGAAAGACAAAGCTGATGAAGGAATTGCCAATGCAGTGAAAGTGGGCCACCCAAGAGAAGTACAACAAAGCTTTGTGCAGCAGCATCATCATGTCCATTATTACCTCCATGTTATGACACAGCAACAAGCACCAATTGATCGTGGATCATCAGACGCTCAGTGTGGTTTGTCCAATGTGTTTGATCCTCCCATGGAAGGTCATGCTGCAAACTATAGTGTGAATGGGAGCATCTCAGGTAGCCATAACGGAAGCAATGTGCAGAACGGAAGTAGCACTGCTGCTAATGTTGCGAGACCAAACATGGAGAGTGTTAATGGTATCATGGACGAAAATGCGGCTGGAGGTGGCAATGGAAGTGGGAGTAGCAGTGGTAATGACAGGTATCAGAATTGGCTCGGCCAACGAGAAGCTGCAGTGAACAAATTCAGACAGAAGCGGAAAGAGAGGAACTTCGGAAAAAAGGTAGCATGTTTTCAGTTACGTCTGTTAAAGCAGTGAGTCCTAAATTAGTAATAGTTGTTATGAATATTGTGTATGTATTGCAATAGCCCAATGATTAATATATAGAGTATAAGAGACACAAGACTAAACCCTAGAATAATAGGGAAATACTACAAATACCCTTAACACCTCCTCTCAAATGCTAAGCGTATGCAATAGCATTGCATTTGGAAAGAGTTGACACTACAATAGGGAAAATTCGAAGTCCGAGTCTTGGTGATGTCGTTGCAGTGTGCAGCTCTTGGAAAATATATCGAGTATCAAAAGATTTTCTCCCATCCGGGGTCGTGCGACAGCCCATAAAGCATAAGGTGCAGGGACTGAGAAAGTAGAGGCAGACGGGAGCAAAGTCGACCGCGACGACACGACGAAGAAGATGATGAAACCGACAGGAATAGAGAGATCTGTCAAATCAAGCCTAAGAGGAATAGATAGAAACATAGCGGCGAAGATCGAAACCCAAGACGGCAGCGGCGCAGTGCACAAGAAGCACAACGAAGCGCAGTGCGAAAGAAACGCAGCGGCCTTAGAACCTCAGGGTGGCGGCTCAAAGAGAAGCGGCGGCATCATGATGACTTCTACGATCTGCAGCAGCTCAGAGAGAAGAGCGGCGACTGCTGCCATGCAAAAGGGGAAGAAGAGCGTCACTCTCGATACAAGAGGACAGACTGTGGCTAGCAAAGCAATCAGTTGACCGATAATGAATTTATCGACTCATATGGCTTAGACGAATTCAAAGATAAAGTGATACGGATTTGGATGGACGTAACGGAAGAAACGATACAACGAAAAAAATGACTCGATGATAATTAGCAGCAGATACTAACTGTAGCATGCAGTCGGATGTCCAATGGTAACAGCCTTGACTTCTCTCTTCCCTATCCTCCATCCATCTCCTCCCATTGTATGCTTTTGCTTCCCCTGCTCCCTCCCACTTTTTTCTACCCATGTCCTCGGAGAGAAGAGTGGCATCGGGCGGTCGAATCCCTACCCCTGAGCCTGGCTCCACGTGCTCCACCGGCGGCTGGAGGCGCGATGGCCCATGGGGTGACGACGTGGCGGCCAGAGAGAGCCCAGGGGCGCAACAGCGGCTGGATCTGGGCGAGGCGACGTTGGCGGCGGCCAGATCCGAGCGACGCGGAGGAGGATGGTGAGGGAGCCACAGCGGCCTCTCGAGGGAGATGCGACGAAATCCGGGGTTGCGCGGTCGTCGGGGTGTCATGGATGACGCGGATCCGAGCGGTGACGATGAGGGTGCTAGGTCTGGGTCGGGTGGAGCTCGAGGAGGAGGGTCGGTCCCGTGGCGCGGTAGCCTGGGGCGGCGGCGTGGCGGTCGGGCGGAGCAGAGCACCTGGAGTGGAAGCAAAGCAGGGCCGCCGCGTTGAGGAGGCGAAGCACCAGGAGTAGAGGACCCGGTCAGTGGCGCGGTGAGGACGACGACTCCTAGGCAACACACGGAGCTGGCCAAAACAGTGCGAGTAGAGGTGGTGCAGCGGCGGGAGGTGGCTTCGATTTGCGTCCGGATTGTGAGGATGGGTGGATCTGACTCTGTGTGCTTCCTTCCCATTTTCTCTTGCTTCCTCCCCCTGTACTGCCTATCTCCTGCGATGCAGTGACAGTAGGCAAGAAGACGATGATGCTGCTACTACTGCTTGACGACGAGGTTCAACTAGGAGGCCGCCCTTGGGAGTAGAGATCAGGGTTAAAAAACCGATGCGGCGCAAGTACCCGCCGGTGACGATTACGGTTTTTCGGTTGAATTCGTTAAATTTTGCTTAAAATTCAATCGAAATTCGAAATTTGAATTTGCAAACTCCGGAAAAACCGGCCGGGATTTCAAATCCCGGCCCCCACCGGTAAACGATTACCTGCAAAACTAACGGCGATTACGGTATTTCAATCTTGGTAGAGATTGCTCCTCCCAGGCGCAGCAACGAAAAATGAGTAGGCGGCGGTTAGGGTTTCGCAACCCGCTTTGATACTATGCTATGAATATTGTGTATGTATTGTAATAGCCTAACGGGCAATATATAGAGTACAAGGGACACAATACTAAATCCTAGAACAATAGGGAAATACCAAAAATACTCTTAACAATAATTACTTGAAGGGCCCTTTCAATTGGACTCAGTATAACTAATAGCTATCCAAATGGTTGGATAAATAAAATCTGAACTGATGCAATTGCTTAAAAACTGTCAGTGAACATAACTTGTTATTTTGGTTTCATTTTATGAAAAGTGGAGCCGGGACTGCCTGTCCTTTGGTTCTAAAACAGTACAATTGCTTTGTGTGAATCTGAACTACTTTTGAAAGAGAACAAAAATGAAATGATTATGTTACTTCCAAGTATGTAAGGCCGTAAGGGCCTGCTTTTGTAAATACCAGCATAAGAACACTAAGGACCGTCTAATCTTGGAGAGCGAGATTTTAGTTGCATCCTTTTACTAAGTTTTGACGCTACTGTTTCATTTTCCAAAACTCACTCTTTCCTGACTTCTGTCCCCGAATATGGCTTGTATTGGACCGGTATCTTTCTGA
The DNA here is from genome assembly GCA_036346395.1 of Hsuehochloa calcarea. NCBI lineage: Eukaryota > Viridiplantae > Streptophyta > Magnoliopsida > Poales > Poaceae > Hsuehochloa > Hsuehochloa calcarea. The sequence goes on from CM070598.1 coordinate 53,668,306, forward strand.
TGGCTTTGTCCGCCTATTTTCAGGTGCGCTACCAAAGCAGGAAGAGGCTAGCTGAGCAGCGGCCGCGGGTTCGTGGGCAATTCGTGCGACAATCTGGACAAGATCAGGCAGGCCAAGCAGCAGACAGATGACACGACCCTTCTAATCCAACGCAGCATCTGCTTCGACACATGGAGAATTACGCACTTCATTCCATTGCTGATAGCAGCTCATTGATTCCCACATTAGAGTGCTCAATAAATAAAAACTTCTATGATTATCGTCTGTGACTTACTCCAGGTGAACATATGTACTATGGAGATCGATGCAGCCATCGGTCGCGGTACTATGTTAGACGTCGTTATGGTTTGCGATCTTCAGTTCCCTTGCAGAAGTGTCCTCAGTCGAGACTCTTAAGGAGCAAACCAGCAGCGACATTGCTATTGGATCATGCGTGTTAAAAATCTCTACTTTTTAGATCGAGCTGACGTCACTTAATGTTTCAGCAGTTCATTACAAGGTGGTGTTTTCAAGTCAAATATTTACATTTCTCTTCTACTTATATTTTGGTCTTACAGTTATCTGTACTGTCGGTTCGAAAGTAAGGGTGTATTTGGTGGTTGGGATAGAGCTGAATGAGATGAGATGGTACGTACCATGTGGTTTCATTGTTTTTTTTTCTAATAAGATGGTTCAACATTTAAAAATAATATTCTATAAATTTGTATCCAACCATGGTATATATACCACTTGATACAAACAACTTAATGCACCCTAACTACGTAGTTTGTGACGCTTCATATCACAGGCCTTTGTTATTGTGCTCAGTAATTCCCTTTTTCCTGAATGAAGGGCAAGAAGAAATGCTTAGTTGTTAGGTTCTGAACTGAACCAAATCTGTGAAAAAATTTAGACAACATTTTTTTCTGAGACAGGTGAGTTCATAGACGCCATACAAAATGTAACTCCCACACAACATCCGATCCGAGACACACCAGTGCGAACTCTGCGGTTTGCAAGCACTACCGTGCCCTAAATCCTAATGTCTGCCACCTGGGTAGAAAAAGTCTGCACCGTTTTCCTTCACCTTAAAATGGAAGTTCCAAACTTTCTGCCCTTTCGGCCTTTGCTCGCTGAACATCCCCTTGTTTACCACCGACAGCTGTTGGAAACATTTTTACACTTCAAAAGATGTATATCAAGGGTAAAAATGGAAGACGCCAACCTTCAGAATAAGATAAGGTTGGCTGGAGAAAATTTATCACAATAAGAAGAACCTAACCTGTCCATGAACGTCAGCAGCCAAACCAGTGCTCAAAGGTGCAGCTTTAATCACAAGATCAGCAATATAGCGCAGATGTAAAAGAAGCCCCACACCCTCCTCACTTGAATAAATATCCTCATGAATAAGGACCACCAGCAAGCAATTCTGCTAAGATATAAACAAAGCATAAAGAACATGAATATAAGGTGAAGAAAGGGTATTGGCAATGTTTGGTTGATCTAACTTTTACCATTTCAGACGTAAGTGTGACACAATAATGCAAGAAGTCCAAAACATCGTCTACAGAACCATGGGTGGCAACTTCCAACAGTGAAACATCGTCTATCATGATCATGAACTGGCCTGCATTTTCTCCTGTCCTGTTTGCCTCCACCACTCTCTGAATGTCGTCGTACAGTCCAACAAAGCTGTCAGCAATGGCACCTCCCCTTGTTCCACCTTGAGTAAAGAAGCAAGCAAATCGGTGACTCACTAATTATGCAGCATCATTTGGAAACAACACAAGGTGTACAAACGGCTGCTTGCCTGGGAATGCCTGCAAGTCAAAGAAATGAAGCCTCTTGCTCTTCCTATGCAGGGAGAGGTTACAGCCCTAGCAAAATTCAGAAGAAATCATGAGGTGTTACACTGTTACATTTCAAGTAGCACGGGCATCCAGCTTCCAGCATGCATATTGTGTCAGGATGTCCAAATCAGGTCTCATAATAACGGTAGTAATCTGAAATTAATGCCTTGCGGCCACCAGTGTGCCAGCCAAAGTTAAACCACTGGTGCATTTTATTTGAGTATTGCAAACGGCAAAGACCGTCCAGTTCCCAGCTGAGCTGGTTATCTTAATACTAAATAGAGTCTCAGCCAGTTCATGGACTATTGCTGCCAGAAAATGAACAGAATAGATACTGTCAACCCTATTTGATTAGGTACTGCTTTTCTGAACATTAATGTACACAGTTAAGAACTTAAGATCGATATATTTACATCGTACTGCTAACAACAAGACTTTAAAATTCTAACAATTCTGAAGGACATATTGACGTTGAGGAGCTATTTGACGATTTGTTCTACATAAGATTAGACCAAGAGCTTAGTGACTAGATTCTAGACCCAGTTACACCTTCTCATATTATCTGATGGACTACCACAGTACCACTTACAGCCAAATTCATTATAATCCTACAAATTTACGCATGAATCAATCGGCGTAAGTAGGTGTGCATTTACATACTTACTCAAGTCAAACTTACAGCTCTGCCATACATTCACAAGTGTGTGATTCTAACTGTGTGAGCGAGTGTTGAAGCGTGGTTAATAGGCGAAACCTTGGTTGTTGGGAGGGTAGGGTAAGCACATAACGTGCTCGACGAAATACGGGTGGCCTGTTGGGGGGCGCGTACCATCTTGCGGAGGACGCGGTCGTAGTGGGATAAGGGCTGCGCGAGGGCGAGGAGGGCCGCGCTGCCGCCGCTGGCGACCGCACGCTTGAGGAGGAGGTGGAGGACGAAGGCCGCGGGAGCCTCCACGCAGTCCTCCACCACCACCACGCGCGCACCGGAGCCTATCGCCTCGCTCAGGAGGTCGCCCCCTCCGTACTCCTCCATCTGCCTCGTCCACTCCTCTTCGCCGGAGAGATTAACTGGCGGCGGCGGCTAAGGGCTGTGATAACAAGACGAAGGCAAGCGCCTTCCTGAACGAGTTCACAAAATCACGAAGCCCGAGTCTGCCCAACGAAACGGGCACTGAATTTTTGGCCGGCACTTCTTCACAATAACGGTCCTTTAATTTATTTATTTTTAAAAATATATTCACTTGTCGTATGACCACTATACAGCAATCCATACCCGCCCACCACGTACCATGTTGCCTCACGACCACCGTGCAGGGACATTGCTGCACGGCCACCGTGCAGAAACGTTGTCGCACGGTCGCCCTACGGCAACCCTCCCGTAGCCGCTGCGTGCCCTCCCGTCCGCTCCCCTGCCGCACGGCCCCCCTTCCCCCTCCCGCCACGTGGAAAGCGGTCCGGTCCGGTTCTCCGGGGAAACAAAAAAAACCGAGACTATTATTGGGAGATGCTCCGAAGGCTAGCCCTCCCTAATTCCATATTCTGTCCTCCTCCTTCGCACATCTGTCGTCTCGTCCAGAATTTTCAGCGCCAACGCTTCCGGAATTACCGGCGCCAACACCGCTGCTACCCTTTGCTCGGCTTTAAATATCGAACTCTCGCAGTCGCTCTTCGCTCATATTAATTATGTTTCAATTCTCGTTTGGCGCTCGTCGCTGAGAACTCATATAACGTAACATAATTAATTTTATTAGGAGATTAAGTATTTACTTACTTCTCGTCGCTCGTAGCTCGGCCTGTTTTGATAGCTTTGCCCCGAAGGGCAGGTAATTTCTAGGATGCTTTTGTCGTTATTACCGTAGTCGTAATTAATCAGTCTTAGTCAGCTAGTCGTAACTAGTTAGTTTAGTGGTAATTAATTAGTCATAATTAGTTAGTTTACTGGTAATTAATTAGTTTAGTGGTAGTTCATTAGTCGTAATTAGTTTAGTAGTCATCATTACGGCATATTGAATTAGTGAAAATGAAGTACTAGTAATTTATTTAGTGGTAATTAATCGATCGTAATTAGTTAGTTTAGAGGTAAATAATCAGTCATAATTAGTAAGTTTAGTGGTAATTACATACTTTGCTAGTAATAAATTAGTCCTGATTAGTTCAGTGATTATCAGTCCGAGCACATTAAATTAGTGGAAATGGACTACTCGTAATTTATTTAGTGGTAATTAATCAGTCATAATTAGTTCAGTAGCAATTAGTCAGGCATAACTCATTCAGTGCACATTAGTTAGTAGTAAGTAGTTAGGTGGCAATGAACATGTGTTTTAATAGTGGTAAGCACGGTAGTAATGAATTACCAACAATTTTCCAAAATTTTAGTAATTAATTAATTATTCGTATTTAATTACACATATGTAATCCATCAGTTGCATGCAATTTGTCATATTTAATTACACATCTGTACCGTGAATGAGGTTATTGTGACTTTAGGTAATTTCAAACATACAAGACTTGTATGTGTTTTATGGCGATAGTCTCGTACGGGGCCGGACCCGATGGGTTGAACCTGTCAAGATGCCAGTATAAAGTAGTCTGGGCGGAGGGGCTCGACGCGATGATAATTCACGAGCTTCGAAGTTGCATCCGGTGGGAGTTCAACACGGAGACAACGAGGAAGAAAGTTGTGATCGAAGGGATCACATGCACGAATTATGTGTGGGAGCTCGTCAAGGTGAATGGAAGCATGGCATAGAGGTAGAACATGCAGATTGCCTCCCAGCCCGAGGCGGCCATTCACGGGAGGGCGATGGTGTATGTGAATTTCGTATGCAGAGCGCTGGGAAACCTTGATGATGTCAGGGCCTCTACTAGTGGGCAAGCGTAGCCCGAGCCTGAAGACGGCAGCACGGAATGTGCTGCCTCTGGGGATTGTCCCGCGCATAATTTTATGCGAAATGAGGGGGTGGAATCGTGGTGGTCGACCCGCATTGACTGCTACGAGTATCTACCAGACCAATCTCTCGGGTTGGAGTCCGACGAGGATGCCGAACCAGGCTCAGATGGTAGCGACGAGGATGCACACCAGGCCGGTGGTCCAACTAGGGGAATTGTGTCATCGGATGTGTCTTACGTGGCATCGAGACTTTGATGATATCGCAGTGCGTTCGCTCGTACTGCTGCAAGAAGAAGGCTCCCACTAGGGGTTTGATGCCGACACCTTCTTAGTTGGGTAACACTTCACTAGCAAGGTGACCGTGCAACAAGCTATAACACGATACGCTTTGTTCATCAGCCATGTGTACCGAGTGCATCGATCTTACCTAGGAAAGTACGCAGTGAAGTGTGTAGTGGAGGACTGCCCTGAGAAGGTTAGTGCTTACCGAGCAAAGATCTTCGACTCGGTCTTCATAGTCAAGGCGCTGATCGATCACACTTGCGAGCTTAGTGAGCCCCTGCGGTAGCATTGAAATGTGACTTTCGTATATGTTGTAAGCCTCATCAAGCACCTAGTTGAGCGCGGACGTGTCTGTCTCCCCCAAGATACTGATGTCGAAGTCATCAATCTAGTTGGCTATCCAATCAGCTATAGTAAGGTCCGACGAGCCAAGCAAAAGATCATCGAGTCCATGTATGAGACATACGAAGAGGCATACAACCTTGTGTCAAGATTGCTTCACCAGATTGCCGAATCAAACACCGACACATATATAAATAAGCATGACCGTGAAGATGCTGAGAAATGGTACAACCACTTCATACTGAACAGGGTGTTCTAGGTTTTCGCTCAGGCCATCGGGGGCTTCCAGTTCTGTCGTCCCTTGTTATGTATTCGGTACAGGGCTGACGTACTCCACTCTGGGGAGGTTGATGAAGAGGGCACGAAGCATGTGCCAGCAGTGGCCGAGAACGCTACTAGTTGCAGCATTTCATCGAGCGCCTCAAGCTCGGACATCACCACGGTAGAAAACCGTGGTACCAGGCCCATCCGGACCCCTGCCGTCAAGACGCGCGCTACCGAGTCTGTCAGTCTTTCATAGTGGGACAATAGGGTAGGGAAGCAGTGGCGCAAGGGTCCGCATGGTAGCCACGCATTGAGCCAAAAGGAGGAGTGGTGGCCATTGCCAACGGTGACAACCATTGCGGACTGGTAGCCAGGCAAGAGTTGTTGCAAGGCAGACCAGTGGCTCCCCAATTCACTTGAGCTTCTAGGCCATTGCTGTTGTATTGTTCCCACACCTAGCTCGCCTAGTGTAAGATCGAGGAGGTCAACTAGGGGGGATGAATAGGCGGTTTTAAAAATCTTTTGGCTAAAACCGATTTCTAATGCGGAAGAGTAAGTCAAAATGGTTTTACGCAATTAAGGCCTAAAACAACTAATCTCACTAAGTGCACCAACAATCACTAGAGAGCAAACCACAAAGACACAAATAATTTCTACCGTGGTGTTCGTAGACTTGCTGGTCTCCCCTAATCCACGTTGAGGTAAGCCCAAACTAATTGGACCGACGCCATGAATTAAGCCAAACACCTCAATTCCACTAGTAGTAACTCTTTCCCGCTCCAGGTAGGTGAGCTCCAACCTTCACAACACGCCGGGTCTCTTCACAATCTGCTTTGAGGAGATCACCGGACACGGCATCTCCAACACCATCTAGGAGTCGGCAAACTCCAAGAATAATAAGTCAAGCCCCTTGCTTGACTCTCACCACGTGCAACGAATGCACAAGCTCAAGTGGATACAAAATCCAACTCTAAATGCAACACATGCAATTGATACCTCTCTCCTCACTCACAAGGTGCAACACATGCACAATTGAGAGGAGCTCACTACTAGCTCAATAGAATGAAATAAAGTGTCAAAAGTTATTTCACAACCGTCAAGGGGTATTTATAGCCCCACCACCGAAACTATCCATTACGACCACTTTCTTGGAAAAATCAGGATTTGTAGTAGTACCGCCGTTGAAAACTCGATACTACCGATTTTTGGCTCAACGGTCGAAACAAAAACATTTAATGCTTTGAACTAGCTGTTACACATAAAGTTGCAGTACTACCGCCAACTAAAATTGGTATAACCGTGATGCGGTCGTACTGCTCGGCTAGAATAGAGCTACCGTTTTTCAGAGCTCAAGAATTCTCAAAAACACATTATCTAGAAAACTCATACCACCAAATAAACTTTGTTACTAACGTGCTCTGGTAGTACCGCTTAGGGATTTGCGGTCATACCAATCCAAGGAAGATCAAAACTCCCAAAAACACACTTTCTGTAATATACGTACCACCATGTATTTTCGGTACTATCAACCTACGGTAGTACCACAACTAAAATGCGTTCGTTCCATTTTTTAGAGAGTATAAAACCACTCGAAAACACACTCTCTCTATTTTACGTACCGCCATACATTTTTTGGTACTACCGACCTGCGGTAGTACCACAGTTCAAATGCGATCTTTCAGATTATCAGAGAGATTCAAAACATCTGAAAAATATGCTTTCTGGAAAATACATACCACCAAATAAATATCGGTACTACCGACTTGCGGTAGTACCGCTTATCAACAGCGGTCATACCGTTTTTCAAAACAGTTTTCCAAGCTCAAATCAAAGGAATGCATGAACCCTAACAATTTACAAAACATATTTGCAAACTTAGATCATGCAACAAGGAGTAGGTATATGGACTTTAATTATTTGCAAAACACATTTGCAAAGTATAGTCACATACTACAAGGATTAAATACATGAGCCTCGACTATTTGTAAAACACATTCACAAATACTAGCATCATGCCATGGTGAGCTAGAGCAAATGAGATTGAGCTATCAACACATGATGAGACTCAACCTACTAGACAAGACCCTTCTTAATAGTACGGCAAACTATACTAGCAATCCGGTCTCCCAACCAAACACCGAAACCGGTAAAAGACTAGGAACACATCCTTAGCCCTAACTAGTCATACATTTTCCTTGCACATCCTCTTGAAACTTGATGACGACATCTTCGCTTTAAGTCCGGGTTCTTGACTTGAATATCATCAACACATGATGATCTTCTTCACGTGCCCTCCATCAACACATGATGGGTCTTCTCTTGACTTGATGATCAACTCATGATCATCTTCTCTTCAAGATCTTGATATACATCAACACATGATGCATCCTTCACTTAACTTGATAACAATCAACTCATGATGTCATCCCAAGTCATGCTCATCATGGAACTCAATCTATTTCACTAACTCATGAAAAATATTAGTTCCCTATTATGATTATCATTAATTACCATAATATACCATTAACTCATAATGGTGGGTCAAGATATTTTAATCTTTCCATCTTTGGTAATTGATGACAACTATCACAATTACAGATAATTGAATATAAGAACATATAAGTATATATGAAATACATAAGTTTTATATACTCAAGGGTATGTTTCAAGTAGATATCCCAAGTATATGTGGATTAATACTAATAAAACTACAAAACATAGAGTGAACTCCCCCTAAATGTGTGCATACATGAATGTGTAAAAAGAACATATACACATATTCAAGTTAGACTTTTGGTAGAGTTCAACCTATATTTTGGATCCGAGGAATGTAACAAGATATAAAAATTTGATGTCAAATGCACACTTCTTTGATTTTCACCTTTTCATCCAAATAAGACTACACAATAGGTATATCAATAGAAGTGTTTGTCTCACATATGGATTTGTCATTAATCACTAAAATACTCCATTAACTCATAATGGCAGGTCTAGATTCTTCACCTAGGCCGAAAGCAGGGGGTGGTATAGCTTATGGACTAGTTTGACGAGAAGGCACTGATTTTGCGTTGTAGTGTTTTTAACGCCGAGGCCACCTTCTTGTTTACTCCAACAGTCTCTGTCCCATACGATAAGGCAACGTGCGCCACTAGATTTTGTTATGAATATTGTGTGTATATTCATGAGGCCCAATGGATAATATATATAGTGAGTACAAGAGGATATTACAAAGGAATATGTCATACATATGTAAGGAAATACAAAGGAATTCCTATTATAACACTCCCATCAAACTCATGGTAGATTACACACACTGAATTTGGAGAGAAAATACAAATGTCGTACCCTAGTCTGTGGCTTCATGAAGAAGTCAACAATCTGTAAGTCTGAGGGTACAAACTATAAAGCAAGTACTCTATCCTGCACGTGTAAACGAGTGTATAAATCATCCACACCAATGTGCTTGGTGAGCTCATGTTTCACTGGGTTATGGGCAATACTGATAGCACATGTGTTGTTACTCTGTCATGGCTCTCAACTCATCCTATGCACTCGAACGAAAAATTACAGTCTGCTTCATTGTCTTCTAGGCAATCAGGGAGCAGACAAGAAAAACACAGTTAGAATAAAGAGAATGACGATCAGAAGGATCACTAGCCCAAGTTGTATCGGAGTACGCCTGAAGCTGTAGTGAGTTGGAGCTAGGGAAAAACAAATGACGAGAGATAGTCCATGCAAGTAATGAAGAACACAAAGAATGTGACTGTAGTGAAGATGGGTAGGACGAGCCATGAACTGACTCAAGATATGAACAACACGAGCAATATCAGGATGAGTGCTCGCAAGATACACTAAACTCCCAACAAGATGACGATATCGAGTAGGATCCTCAACAAAATCACCATCAGTGGCACAAAAGCTGAAGGGATAGCTCCGTGAAAGTCTCAGCAATGCGAGTGTCAGTCAGACCAGACCAATTAAGAAGATTCGGAACATACTTCTGCTGAGAGAAGTAGTTACCCTCAGGTGTGGAAGAGACTCCAATCTCAAAGAAATATGTAAGAGAATTAAGATCAGTCGGGCAACGGTGGCCTTGGGTCCAGAGGAAGGCACGACGGCCTTTATCCATTGCTTCGACAAAGGGTGATTCTGGGCATTGAAACCGCACATGAGTATTGGTGTTTCTTTCCTTAATCTTTGCTTTGTGCTGTTCTTTGAAATGTATTGAGATTAAATCAAGAAATCGTTACATTGACGGGAATTAAGATTACTTTACTTCATTGCTTGCCAACTGAGTAATTAATTTCGTGAAGAAATGGTGGCTCTGGGCATTGCAACCGCACATGAATTTGCCGGGAGTAAAGGTTCTTTGGCTTATAGATGCTTCCTCTCAGTTTTTGTCTGCGCTGTTCTTGAAATGGTGGGATTGATACCACGAAATGCGCATGTGTTTCTTTTCTTAAAAAGAAGTCATTACATTACATGGGTTGTATTTTTTTTACTTTCTGTTTGCAAGGAACCGTTTGTGCTGTTGCATACTTAGAATAGTCCTTTTCCTTTTTCCTTTTTGCTGGTTAATAATTTTCGAGAAAAATAGTGTTGTTCTGGACAATGAAACCACGCATGCCTTTTCCTTTGATAACTCAGACAACACCTGCATTAGTGTGTCTGATCCTGCATCTATTTTTATTGTTTCTACAGAGATGGCAAAATTAGAGCACACTGAGTTCATCTCAAACCATAGTCCGGAGAAGCGTATTCATTACGAGGAGCTAGCTGTATGCGGCGGCAGAGGGCTTCAGACCAGATCGCTTCCTGGGAGAGGGCGGGTTCGGCAAGGTGTATAAGGGCGTGCTGGATGGTACCAACCAGGTGGGTTCATGTTGTTGGATTGATCTCGGTCAACTGCCGAGACCGAGTCTCACGGGGCCTTAAGCCCACGCGCCCTGATCGGGGGCGACTCCAACCTCTTTTGGTTTCGGTCCCGACCACCTAGCGCTATACAAAAAGGAACGAACCCGGCAAACCTACGTGCGCTTGCTCTAGGCTACCAAAGTTCAAACAAATCGATCTTCACGGGCGCTAAAGGTGGACGAAGACCGACGCATCGAACCGCCGCCACAAGACCGACGTTACGAAACCGCCGCCACTACGACGCCACGCTTCCTTAGGCCTAAGCGTCGCCGTCATCTTCTACACCGATCTCGACCGACACTAAGATCAAATGGCATCTTCCTCTTCGGGTATGTCTTATGCTTCCGCACTAATGATTCTTGTTAGGTGTTCAATGTTTGATCTAGGGTTAATGTCATTAGATCATGTTTTAGTCACGGTGTTATGCTAATACATGTGCCTCTGCGCAATTCAATAGTGGCAGTTATGCTCTATGTACTAAAATCAGACGATATTTGTTGCTAATTAATGCGTTACTTGCATGAGGTATAGTGATCTTAAGTAGAACTGAACCGGTGAGTTCAAGAAAGGATTGCTGTAGTGTTTTCTTTTATGTATATCTGAATGTTGATCGGTGCTATGACTAATTTGTTGAAAATTGATGCTTGTGACTTGTGAGAATATGTTGTAGGGTTTGATTCACTCGTATGTTGCTCTAATTCTTGAACCTTGCCGTGGACAGGAGGTGGCTATAAAGATTCCTAATCTCCAAGGAAAGCAAGGGAACAGGGAGTTCCTCACTGAAGTTCTGATGTTGAGCGCGCTGCATCACCCTAATCTTGTCAAGCTTGTTGGTTATTGCGCTGATGTTAATCAGAAGCTTTTAGTTTATGAATACATGCCTTTGGGTTCCCTGAAAAGTTATCTACATGGTATGCTACTAAACTACCGTATACAGGTCTCTTCTTCATCACATTGTTGCTAAATAATTAGAATCTTGTGTAATCAGAATTGGATCTTGGTTTATCCAGATCCTTCCCCTGATAAGAAGACTCTTGACTGGAATACAAGGATGAAGATAACTTGCTGGAGCAGCTAAAGGCCTGCAGCATTTGCATGTCAAGGTTGACCCTCCTGTCATAAACCGTGACGTGGAATGCGAAAACATTATGCTTGGAGAGGGATATCATCCAAAGCCGTCTGACTTTGGCTTGGCTTGGCAAAGCTAGGTCCAACTGGTGACGATACTCATGTTTCAACTAGAGTGATGGGTGCACCTGGATATTGTGCGCCGGAGTATCTTGTGGGTGGTCAGTTGACTCTAAAGTCGGATATTTATAGCTTTGATGTTGTTATGTTGGAGGTTATCACAGGAAGAAAGGCTATAGATGACGGTCGAGCTAAAGGTGAGATAAATCTTGCTGAATGGGTAAGCCATTGCTTTCTTTTTATATATATGGAAATTACATAAGGTACACAGGTCATAAATAATCCGATACACGTGTACGATCGATGCGAATTTTGGAGTTTGAGTATGAAAATGTTTTATATCACTGATATATTTATGCAAGTGAGTTTTGAACTCCGTTCAAATTGAACTACTTGGGGAATTTAACGCAGCTAGAGTGTTTATATACAATGAAACTAGTTCAAACTAGTTAAATTGAAAATTAATTTTTTTTTTCGGAGTTTGACATCTCAAATACATATTTTTATGGGTACGTGAAGATACCCATGTCAAATTTTGCGAATCTCAAAGCGCGTCAACAGATATTGGTTTGAGTGCCTAGACACCAAGGTGCATGCTTCTCCTCAATGCTAATAAGTGTGCTTATGAAGGGGCACATCGTGTTGCCTGGTATCTCCAGGATGAGTGTTGATTATTATTTGCTTCTATATTACCAGAAGCCAGCCGCTTAGCTCACAAGCCTGATAAGCATAGTCAGTGCTAACTTTTACTTATTTTATTCATTTGTTTTCAACCATTTGATCAGCATAGACTTGCTGTCTGTCTTTTTTTATTGCATTTTCATTTCGGAGACAAGAATATTCTTATTGGTATTTTCCCACAATTCCTCGTATGGAATCAATGGTCACTACAGATGGATTTCAGAATTCTAACTTTGGCCAAGGTTTCTTTTACTCCCATGTTTAGCCTATTCCTTGGCCAAAACCTATGTTCTTTTTGGTCCCTTGAACGTTGCACAAGATTGACACATCTCAGGTGCTCTTCTCTAAAAAGAAAACAACTGCTTAAACTACTTTCACTAAGGTTCTTACATGCTGTGCAGAGGTAGAGTTTCTTTTTTGCGATTAATTGTTGCTGTTGTGACCTTTGTTGTATAATCTCAAGCCACCCCCCTGGTCAACAAAAAAGGATTATCCCAAATTGGCAGACCAGGATCTCCGCGGTCAGTACAGCATGGGTTTGTTGTACCGGGCCCTTGTTGTTGCTAAATTGTGTCTCAATAAAACAGCCAGCCAGAGACCACAGATTGCAGTAGTAGTTAACGCTCTCACTCAAAATCTCAGAGTCGCAGTTCAGAAATGCACGGCGGTCAGCCCACCTGCAATCGACGGCTCCCAATACACCGACTCGAATGTGGAGAGAAGATATGAACCAAGCGGAGGATCAGGGAGAAAGCAGCTAGGGAGTCCAGTGCAAAGCAAAATGGTGCCTCTGGCAGGACCTGTTTTTTGTTGTTGGAACATGGTCGAATCGCTTTAGGGAAAACTTTTGTTACTCTTCTTGTGTCCATGGCTGAAGGCCTGAGGCTCATCATTTGTCGTCTGCAACATAGAGCTCCATAGTATTTCCAGATATTTTCATGACGCTAAATCTATGTAGATATCAATTGAGATGGTTTGTCTCGCTTTCTTATTTAGATGTTGCTGCTGTACATGTCTTCTTCAGTCTGTATTCTGTACCTAGAAGGATTGATGGTTTTTGTTCAGGTTGTACCTAAAAGATGTTGATTCAATCTCTTTTTCAGAACCTACCCCTGGAGTGTGAAATTTCCATGCATTTTTTTCCCTACGTAATGTTTACTCCTGCCATGTCTGCCATTTTCAGAGGGTAATTGTCCAACTGTTCCTGATTTCCTGTTATGTTAGGCACTTGCGGATATTGCCACTGTTGCCTAGTTGCCAAGATACACGTGTAAACGTGCACATAGATTCAGGGGGAAAAATGACATATTTTACCAGATTATGTATAACCATTTCTAGCAATAATAATCAACGGATGCTTTGCCTTTACAAAGTAACATACGTCATGAATATGTTGCAAGCCACCAGTGCAAAAAGAACAAAAAAGACACTGAAAGATCATTTCTTTACAGTGCTTTGCACAACTCTTCCCGAAAAGATAGAAATATGCTCTTCTCCAGTACAACCCTACGACGTTTTCGCAAACTAGCCTAGTAGCACACGGTTTTTTTCATGTGTATGGGAAGTAGTGTACCTTTCTTTCGCCTATCCGGAACACTAACTATTGACAATCTTAATGAAACTATTCGGAAAAGAAAACATACTTGGATGTCTTACAACAATTCGGACCTACCAAAACAATTTCATCCGACAACTTAATATGATACAAAGTACACTTTCAGCAAAACTTCATGGAAAATGCCAGTTGAATCTTCCTGCGGACAAAATATCAGCTTGTTTGAACATGCTGCTCTGGTGATTAGGCAATCAAATCCTTAATGTCCATCAAGATCCTTGTTGGGACCGACGATTTTTTACTTGATTCTACAGGAGTTTAGCCTTCAGCTGTTTCAGTAGAATTCAACTTTCCCTGATAAAAGCAATTCAAAATTAATGAACCAACAGCACCTTAACTTTCTATCATCTTTCTAGAGCCATTGCGCTCATCATGATTTCAATATGCTAGGCAAATATATTGTGCCAACTTTCCTTTTTCAAAGATAATAAAGGAGGATTTTCCTTCTGTAGGGATGCACAAACTACATTGTATCCTAAAACATTAATAAACATTTTATAAAGGTACCTTGCTCTTCTCTAACCATCCAAGCCCCCTAGAAAGTAAGCCCAATCTCCTGTTAGGTGCATCTTGATTGAGATCTTGGTATGTCTTCCCAAGGTCTGCATGCGGTGAACTACAGAAGTACCCAATAAATGAAGTATTACCATGTAAACATAGTCTTGCAGAGTAGAATATTATAAACCAATGAGAAATATCAGTAATATGACTGGTAGCTAACAACAATATCTGCTCATAGAGGGAATACTAGAAAACAAAAGAAACCAACTAAAGCACTAGCCAGTAGCCAGTAAGATACAACGCATTAAATGGCAAATTAGCCATGCCCATTTCCCAGTGTAAAGATTATAATTGGCTTTTTATCAGAGCTCGTCAGTGGTAATAGACATACCTTGGAGTGAAATGTTGGTTGGCTTTAACCTGCCCAGCCTGGTACTGCTTTGTAGCCTCCAACATAGTTTCTGCCATTACAGCTCTTTTCTCCATTTGTGAGAGTGCTGTCATCGCTGCTTCATACTTCTCCTGCATATACAAGGTATGAAAAGGTTATGCATCTGCTCTTCTCAGACATTGCAAATTGTACAGGTAAAAAAGTAGCACTTTCAGAAAACAGCTTGAAAGGTGGCTCCAAGATTAACCTGGAGCAAGTGAGCAGCATATTTTTGTTCAGCAGCATCTCGCTCGGCAGCTATGCGGGAATCTTCTGTCACTTTCTGTTCCTGCTCCATTCTTAACAAAATCTGTACGACAAGTAAATGTGTGTACTCTTTTTAGCCAAGAAGATGGCACAAAGGACTTGAGAGGGTCATGCCATATAAAACCTAGGCAGTAGGCACTAAGATACCACCTGAAGCATTGCTTGCTCTTGTTCTTGCTTGTCTGCAAAAGCCTTTTGCAGTTCAGATGCCTCTGCCTCCAATTTCTCAACCTATGAATCTTTTCGAAGTCAAGAATGAATACACCAAAACTTAAGCAAGAAGGAAATAAGGGATTAAAGGACTACAAGTACACCATTATTAGGATAATTTTGAAGTGACTCTTTTATTTAGAAAGAAGTCCAAGACATAAAATACAAGGAGCTTGGATTGCCATAAAATTGTGTTGTCTTACAGGGAAAATGGAGAAGCAATTCGTACCTTAGCACTCAATATACGTCTATTGTCCTGCTTGACCATCTCCATTAAAGCAGTTTCCAACTCCTCACCTCTGAGAACATCAAGAAATATAAGCTTTATGGACATGTATTAATGGGCCAAGTTAGCATGCCACAGTACAAAATGAAAAAATTGCACTATAGGTCCCTGAATTTGTGCGGTTGTGCCACTTAGCTCTCTGAACTTGCATTTTACTTTCTCAGTCCCCTAAACTTGTAAAATTGTGCCACTTAGCTTCCTAAACTTGTATTTTACTTTCTCGCCCCCCCCTGAATTTGTGAGGTTGTACCGCTTAACTCCCTGAACTTGTGTTGAAGCAAAATTCATCGGATGCGATGTCGGCGACTTCGTCCCCTCCGAGTCCGGTGGACTCGTCTCCACCTTATTCCGACCATGTTCACCGTCACTTCACGCCAATAAAAATGAATTCTTTGGGTCCGGGAACGCACCGTGCTCACATCTTCGGCGGAGCTCCACTGTCGCAGCTTGCCGCCACCCTCACCCTTTCCTCCTCTGAGTCGGCCGTGAGAGAGAGAAGTATATTCCCAGTGCCAGAGCAAGGCACAGTACCTCTCTCTCACACACACAGCGATTCGCCGGCTCAGCCTTTTCTGTTAGCAAACGGCTAAATGGACTCCGTGCATGATGAATAGTTTATGTTCTGGTACAGGGAATGTACTTCTCTTTCTCACGGCCGACTCGGAGGAGGCAAGAGCGAGGGCGGCAGCAAGTTGCGACGATGGAACTCCGGTGAAGACGCGAGCATGGTGTGTTCCTAGGCCCGAAGAATCCGTTTTTGTAAGCATGAGTTGACGAGGATGATGAACATGGCCGGAACGGACGGCGACGAGTCCACCGAACTCGGAGAGGACAAAGTCGCCGGCATCGCATCCAATGAACTTCGCTTCAACACAAGTTCAGAGACCTACAATGCAATTTTCTCGTACAAAATTAAGTCATATGACCCAACTTACAATGACAACCTAGATGACAATATACATGAATGTCAGGTTGTAAGGAAGGCTTTACACCAATTGCAGATGCAAATAAACTTAAATTTATCATGAAAACAAGGAACAGGAATGAAAAAACTTTGGTCACACAAGGACAGCTCGCGAGATATCATGAAAACATGAAAGACATAAAGAAGACATGTCCCTTGTAATATTTCCTTTTCCAAGAATACCATAACTAAACTCAAATATGGTATGAAGGGTACCAAATAGACATTGTTGTTCAAACTTCAAACCAAAAGGAAAAGATATTTCTACTTTTAAATGTGTTAAATATGCTCAGTCAAGTACTTTTGTTTAAATTATCATATAAAAAGTTGAAAGGGCATGAGTTTTTCCATATTCAACAAAAAGAGTTAATGACAGCATCGTAGGAAAATAAAACGTACACAGATAATAAAGCAGTGGATGCTTAAAGTGAACATATTTTCCTAGTATTAAGGGCACAAATAGACCCAGAACAGAAATAACACGAACCTGAGGTCAGCTGATCTTTTCTCCTCCAGCAGTTTGCACAGCTCAACCTTTAGCCATGTTACCTGTGAACATTGCTTGTGTATAGAATTTATTATGATAACATAAGAAAAGTGTGTTCAAAATTCCAGATTGGCAAAAAAAAATCAAAATATTAAGCTCATCAATGAATATAGATTAGATGGAAAAGAACCATTATATTCTACAAAAGGATCATCACAAAGAACCATTACGAATCACCAAATTTCAACCATCATCTTGAATGTATATAATATGCACAGCATTTTCATTTCTTTTAGAGGAAAGTTCAACTCATCCAGTAAAAAGAAATTAGTAGCAGAGGAGTTCTTACCTGATCTTGAAGATCAATGCCCTGATCCAACTCATTCTCTAGTGCTGACCCAGAATCTAAAAATTGCATCTCCCCATTCACTTGCAAACCATCTGCCCCTTCCTTGGAATTAACTTGTGGGCACAGAGATGAAGGGTCATGTTTAAAGCTATACAGTTTAGTTGCTAACCCCTTCTTATCTTTCCAGGAATGACGGTCTTTCGATCTTTCTTCCATAGCAGTTATAATTTCGGGCCTGTGCTTTTTCCTTAACTCCCGCAATCCCATTTCTCTAATTGACTGAAAACCCATACAAGCTGTCAATACAAGCTGACTGCTGTCAAAAGTAGAGCCAGCGAGAGACTGCAGTAAGGTAATTGCATCTCCAGCATCCTTTGTGGTCACCAAGGCAGGCCCTAAAAATTTACACACAAAGACAATAGTGTTGGTTACACATTGACACCTGGCCAAAAAGAACAAACAATAGGACCTAATGACGTTTTCAGATGTTAATGAACAAAGTCAACATCAAAACAGGGATAACCAGTACCATATAAGTCCAGCAAAGAAAGCGTTGTCCGGAACAACATTGTACGATTCCCTTCAAAAAGGATCACATCCCAAACACGAAGAACTAAAAGATAGGAAAAGTTCCAATCAGATATTATTAATCCATTGGACATATAAAAGATATAAAGAATATTTAACATATAAAATATTATAGTATGGATTTTTCAATATCCTAACAATTTTGATAAATGTTTCAAATATTGCAGCAGTGAACTGCCGAAAAAATATTTGTTTATTGTTATAATGTTATATCTTAATGAAAGCACCAAGACATTGTATAAAACCTGACCACTTTCCCATGGAAGCATATTGACGAAAATTGAAAGAAACCATGGTCCAGTCACCCATGCCACCTGAACTCCCAAGAAATCCAAATGCTTGGCTGAAAGAAAGTTGCAATTGATGTAAGTGCAAAATGATAACCATCAAACATACTTTCAAGGGAAGAAATCATTGTGCCCTCAAACTAATTTTAGCAAGTCAGCTCCACATTTCAATTGAACATAAGTACATGAGTCATCAGTCATCACCATATGTGTAATTTTTTAAAATATATTGTGAATGTAAAAATACACAGGTATCAGTAATATCATTGGAATACAGACCCAATTTTGGGAATCTTTCTCGTACAACCTCCTCAAGAACAAGCTGGTCAACCTGTGAATGGAACTGCAATATCATTTAAATGTTCACAGGGAAACGGAACATGTATGAAGAATTCGAGAGTACCTGAGATTCAATCATTTCCTCAGTGTAGTAACCATCAAAGTACTCATCAATGACCCCCACCAGAGCCCTGAAATTCAAAATAAAGTGTGAAAACAGGAAAAAAAATGTAGAATTGGAGAAAGCTTACAATCTTGCACTATAAAGCAACTACTAATCAGGAATATTTTTCAAGAGAGAGGGCACATAATGCAAGCATACCAGAATGCATTTTCTTCAGGCATGAACAGCAAAAATAGCCCAGCAAAAAAGTTCATGGCCTGCCAAAAAAAAGATATAAGATAAAAGGCACTATAGTTATAGTGGCTGAAAATATATAAGCATAGATGTTTCTAAACCAGATTAATGGTGAGGGGCATGTGGAAAGTAAGATAAATGTAGCCTCTGTACTGAATTGAACATGTGACAATTTTCCTGACCTCGTAAAACTAGCTAACGATCAAATTGTATATTTGAAAGTTGGAATAGACGTCATTGATTTCAACCTTGCAAATCGTATCTGATGTTCCAGTAGGAATAATAAGCTCTAAATTTGTTCATCGGAACTAATGATTGAAAACTGCAAAATTTCATCGATCATGATAGATTACAATCCCTTTTTTTCTGATTCACCTAACATGGATTGTGTTGCACAAAATGCTTACAATTATAGCTTACATGATGATAGAACAAAATACAAAATTCTTCAATGAGCATTGACTTACCTGGCAGTAACCAACTGATGGATTATGCCTTGCATATGCTGTTAATAACCGCCTCAAAGCATTTCTCCCATCCTCATCTAATGCAGGGTGTCCCGGAAATGTTCGAGGCAAATCCTACAATGATAACAGAGAAATCAAGTGTATAGAAACACTAGAACTTGTTAACAACGGAATACTTCGTCTCAGTTCAAACTGTTTCAAAGAACACCTTTTCTATCTGCCCCTTCCATTTCTCAGGCCGTGGAAGCTTTTTTGGTGCACTTGTCTGTTCATTCAGCACTTGGTCCTCAAGGTTCTTTTCATCCAATTCCTCGAACTCATCTAGCAATTTGTTGTAGTACCCATTAATTTTCCGAGCACCAACACCCACAAATGCTTGCCACATCTGCAAGAAAATCAACCATATATATGTAAGTGTAAAGGTATCTATCTCATATACGAAGGAAACAGAACAGCAAGGTGCAATTCTGGTTGAAGTTGCACCTCTCCTCTAAGAGCCATTGGCACACCTCCACGAACCAAGCTCTTGAGCTCCTCCCTCATCGAATCATCAGATGCACCATCCTGTGCCTGATCCACCTTCTCTGCATCATATGACTCCTCTGCTGGACCCCCTTCATGACTCTCTTCTGCTGTCCTTTCTTCCTCTTCAATCGAAGCAAGCTGTGTTGCACCCTTTCCACATATTTCATCATGTGTGCTATTACTTCTCTTCACCACCCGAGAGCTCATCATTTTCTCAACGATGCTGAGTGATGCTCGCAATCGCTTCCAAGACTCGACTTTTATGGGCTTCAGTTCATCCAACAACCCCTTATCCAAAGGGAGCTCTTCCAACTTTTCCAAGTTGTCATTATTCACTTTTCCCAATTCTTTCAACCCTCCATTCGCATCTTTTAATTCTTCCGAGCCCCCATTCACATCTTTTAATTCTTCGGAGCCCCCATTCACTTCCTTCACTTCTTCAGAGGCATTGTTCAATTCTATAGAATTAGCACTACTCTCCTCTTTCAGTTTTTCTGAGTTACCAGTCACATCTTTGAAATCTTCTGGCTCGCCATTTGCTTCACTCAATTCATCATTGTCATCAACATCCTTCAGATCTTCCAATTTGTCGTTCTTCTTGGAATTCTCGACTCTCTCCTCTTCTTCGTCACAATGTACCCCACTGCTATTGCTCTTTTCTTCGGTTTCAGCTCCTCCATCAAAATCTCCGGCGGCAGCATCGTCTTTGGACGGTGAAATGCAGGTTGTGCTGGGCACATCAGCAGACTCAGCCAACCTGTCCAAGAAGTCCTTCCATCTATCTGCTCTCTCCTCTTCCTCCTCCTAACAACCAATCCAAAAGAAAATCAAAACTTTTCCATAAACAAACAAAAAACATAGCATTTCCTCTCTGGTAAATTACCTTGTAAATCTTGGCATACTCGCGGAAACGCTGCAGATGCTGCGGCCGCACCGCGAATCCATACGCGTCCCTGCGCCAAACCTTACCACCATCAACCACAACGTCCGGAGGCAATCCCAACCACCGCATTAGCCCACACAAATCCTAACCTAAATCCAATCTATAAACGACGACGACGACAACAACAACAGATAAGAAAACCAACGAGAGGAGGAGGCTCCTTTTACAGGTTTTACCGGGACTCGCCGTCCATGGGGATCAGAGCGCATTAAAGAAGAAGCGACCGGGCGACCTCGGCACCGCACGCCATGAATTGACCAAAGCCATAAACCCTAGCCCGCACCCCGAGATCCACGCACATGGAAAAATGCAAGAAAATTCTGGGGAGGGAAAAGAATCAAGAATTATAACGGATCGCGGCAAGATCGGGTGGAGCTGCGAGCCCGTTAATTTCACCCCTCCGCGCCCCCCGATGCCCAGACGCGAACCCAAGAGGAATAGAATAAGAAGAAGCGCGGATTGGGGAGAGGGGGAAAACTCATTTTGCATCGAGGCGAGAGCGAGGAGCACGTGGCGCGCGGCACGACGATGTCGCGCGAGCGAGCGAGCGCCCTCGGCTTGGCTCCCTGCTGCATGGCGTTGATTTGGAGCATGCTCTTACCTCTTGTGCTCGAAGTCGAGGGCCGCGGCGCCCATGGTCGCGGGCGCGCTCGGCGGCTGCGCCGCGCGCCGTGATTGACACAACGATTTGTCGAGCACCTCTCACGTGGACTTCCAAATTGCACTGGTGCAGAGTTGCAGCGTTAAGCTGCTTGGGGAAGGTCCGGGAGGACGACTAGATTAGGATGGTAAATTATAAATATAATTGCCTGGGTTTGACCTGGATTTGGAATGAATTTCGTAAAATAAAAAGGGAGGGGTTATTTATACCTGAAATTTATTCACTGATCGTGTCATCTTTTAGAGGGGCCGACGGCGTGGCGGGTAGGGATGAAAACGGAGAAAATATGTTCAGGTATAATTTTTTTTAGTTTTGACCCATTTCTGGTTTTTATCTGCATCTGTATTCGGAAAATCCCATGGAATATAAAAATTTTGGCCGATTTTCGTAGCAAAATTTGCAAATGTAGCCACCGTTATTTTATATTTGCAAAAATGACTATATACCGTACGGTGGCCATACGGGAGAGGGCTGGTGCTGACACGCGGAGAAACCGCACGGCTACTGTGCAGGGGAGAAGCCGCCGCACAGTGGCCGTGAGGTGTAGGCAATGCCGCACGGTGGCCGTGAGGCGGAGGGAAATGTCGCACGACGGCAACCTTTTCTCTCTTCTCCTTGATACTGTTATCGGTAGGAATTTTTAAATATAGCACATGGGCTTAAAAAATTATAAAATTTTGGTTGAGCCTTCAGGCATAGTGTACTTATTTGTGTGGTATTTTCATAATTTTTTTAGCTCTGAATTTCTCTCGTAAATTCATTTAAGTATATTGTTCGTAGGAATTTCTAGATATAGAAAATGAGCTCCAAAAATTATGAATTTTGTTTTGAAGGCTCCTTACATATTGGACTTGATTGTATAATTTTTTTTCTACAATTTTATAAGTATTTTGAAATTGTCGTGAAAATGAAGAGTTTAGTCTCAAAAAATTAAAATTTAGTATTCATAAATTATAATTTCATGAATTCGCGCACAAAGTATTCATATTATAATAGGTTTAATCATATCTAACATAATTAGCTTCTCTCTCAACGACATCTAGTCTCTCGTGCACTCGCTCCATCTCATTGGCCATGAACACATAGACCTCAATCATGCGCCTTGATCAAGGACGGCATGTGGGTGATGGTGGTGTCCTGCTCCCCCTCAGTGGATCTGTACTTGCTAAAGACCTCCCCCTTCTTGCAGTAGGAAAAGTAGTGGAAGGCGGTACGTCGTAGTGCACTGTGGTAGTGGAACCCCAGACGAATAATGGCCTCCCTAGCAGCATCCTGCATCCCGAGCTTGTCTGTCTCCCTCTCTGATGAGGACATGACCCCTATGGATACAACCACATTTGCTATGCTTGCTATTCCAATTACAAGAGTTCGTACGCTTTACTTAAATTATCAGGTGAGCTCGTTTTTAGGAGTGTATTTATATTATATGAACTATATGATGCTACCTAATGATGAAAATGTATATTTGTGCAGCATCACATCACTTTTTATCCAAGCTAAGCAAGACTTCGAGCTGGACACGTTTTGGAATCTAATTCGTCCTCCGGAGACAGCGCCGACTTTAAACACACATAACTTTTACAAACGGAGTCCGATTCAGGTGTTCTTGGGCTTGTTGGAAAGCTAACGACAAGTTTTTTCCAACGGATCCATCCCCACCTCTAAATTCTTTCTGTGAACTTTAAAATCATCAAAAAAAAGATATTATATCACCAATTTAAGCTAATTTGGGCCTTGTAATCGTACCGGAATTGGCTCATACTGTTCACGTGAACAGTAATACCACTGTGAACAGTATATGAATAGTACCACCCCTATTTTGTTAGCTATATACGGCTTCCACTTCCCTATATAAGGAGGTTGCACCCCTCTAGTTTCGTTGAATTTCGTTTGATTAGTTTCTCCATTGTGAAAACTCTCGTTCTTCGCTTGTGTCGACTAGACCAACTGTAAAGAACCTTTGCGGAGTTCCACCTTTTGAACTCAATCATATATTTGCAATTCAGATTGCTTTTTACCTCGTTCTTGCTTGCTTCTTTGGTGTATGCAGGAATTGATCTTCGTGATCAGGTCATCCGAGTATTCGTGCACGGTTGATAACAACTTGTTGAGAAGTTCAGCGATTGCGTGGTTTCGGGCCCTGCGAGTTCGTAGCCAGCATCGTGAGAGTTGAGCGACTTCTACCAAATTTATCTTCTCATCGAAAGATCGGGCCAAATCAGGACCTCCGAGGTTCATCAAGTGGTATCAGAGCTACAGTTCGTCGGTGAGAGTTTCTAGTTTTCAAGTAGTAGATTCGTTTTTCATACCTAGAGCCCAGAAAATTACCAAAAGAAAAAATTTGCATATATCATCCATACCGAGCCCTTTGAGCCTTTGCAATTTTTTCTTTTTGTTTGCTTGTTGAATCTTTGGTTGCATTGTCGTGTCTAGTTGCTGATCTTTAGTTCTAGTTATTGTCTAGTTGGTCGTTGTCTAGATTGCTTCTCGTGTTTTTCCTTTGCGTCGCTTAATCGTTCTTTTAGGGTTCTTAGTTTTTTATCTAAAATAGAAAATTCATGTATTAGAACTCCTCTAATCTGCACCAAAAAAAGAGAACACTTTGCTGTTATTTACGACTTGTAGAAAACCCTAGGGCCGGCAAATAATAGAAGGAGAAAAAGGCCGCCACACAGAACAAAAAGTTGTGATAGAAAAAAAAAAAAAATCTTATGCCAAAAACCAGTGAAAATTGGTGGAGCCCTTCTACATATAGCCACAAGCTTGCACAAAAAAATTCAGTAAGTTTAGCCCACGGAATCAAAAGATATAGCAGTTTCAAGATTAAAACCGAGTCGGTTTCGAGTCCAAGTATGGTTCCGTTTCCGAGACACCTTCAGTAAAATGGGCATAACTTTTGCATACGATGTTCGTTTTGGACATTCTTGTGCTCGTTGGAAATATAACGACGAGGCACATCTTTTCCACCTAAGACACTAATCGCCCTCTGGGGGCCCCAAAATCGGCCATCTTCGGCCCCGAATTTGCGTCTCAAGTTTTCGGCTTCGATTTTTGCCATTGTTTGTCTTACCTTCGAAATTTGGGGTTCACCTCAACTGAAAAGTTGTAGATCTTATCAAAACATTTCAAACGAGTATATATAAGCCATATAAAATTTTGCTCTTTCATCTCTCGAGACTAATTGTTGTTTTCTGCTTGAACTAAAGGGTTGTTTACATTGCACGCTATTCTTATTTTGTGCTCTAGATCATGTGAACAATCTTGTGTCCCTACAAACAAGTTTGAGTAGTTGGTTAGCGTCTCTCCTAGCACTTGTTGTGAGGTTTTTCATTGCTTACATCAAGTCACATTGATCTTTGTGTGTGTGTTCATACACTTCTCTTGGTAGACTTTGATTAGCTAGCTTTTTCTAGGCTAAGATCAGCAACATTGACTAGTATTTTTAACAATTTTTCAACTTGCATTAACTTATTTGATTAATGATGATCCTTACTACCATATTGAAGCCTTCTGAGCCCCACTTCCTACTAACTCAGCAGGTTCCGTTCATTGCAATCGTTGGGCTAATCGCAAGTGAGAGTATCACAAACCAGCCACCGGTTGTATCACTTTCTTGCTGCATTGGTAAGAACTAGTAAGAACTTGGTAATGCATTGTGAGAGAGCAACTGTTGAAATGCCAGAACCTAGTATTTGATAGGAGCATATACACAATGATTTGTTTCCTCATTTTCTACTAACAATGACAGGTTGGTTGAAGTTGGTAGATTACGATGACATCACGCGCAGATTTGAACTCAAAGGTAAACAACTACCGACATACATCATGCTACTCACCGTTGAGAGTACGTCGTTGGACTATTTCATATGGGTTACTATGTTGGAAATCTACTTTGAAAGACATGACCTTGATCCTTATGAGAAGATGAGCATGGCAAGGACGGCGCTGATCGGTGATGTTCAACATTGGTGGTCGAATATCGAGTACCACTTCATGTACACGTGGGAGCAAATGAAGAAGAAATTGTAACGTCGTTTTGTATCTCCACCACCCACGATCACAAGCGAGGTGCATCATAAGGTAACTGAAAATGCTAACATTGTTTTGGCTCCTACTCCATCTACAGATACCGCCGATATGCTTGAAGAGATGAAGGGTGATATGGTGCATATTATGTCATTAGAGGAGATGGATGCACCAACATCATCCAAGGAGAACCAAAAAGGTAAACATCATGGTGCTATCATCACTCAAGGTGAGTATGCTTGTGAAGAACTATAATTGTCCACTGTTCATGCTATTTTAGAGCAAAAATTAGTGGAAAATAATTCTGATATGCACATGTTTCACGAAGAGAATTCAGACTGCATTGATTTTAGTGCACCATGTGATAAACTTGTTGATTTACCTGTTGACTTGAGTACACCATGTGATAACATAATTGAATTTCCTGCTGTTTTTAGCGATACATATGATGAGTCAATCACATATAATGATCATTTGGAATTGGTTAGATATAAAGAAGTTTTGACTAGAATTTCTCCTACTGATTCTTTATGTTACATTATGTTGGAGCCACCGATGAAATTGTCACATGCTATGGAGAAAGTTTCTGAAATTGCATGTTTGAAATCCTTGTCTAGTGCGTACACCCCTGGATATAAGTTTAATTTGATTGGAGATTATGGTGTAGACAATCAATTTCATGTGTATCAAATATGCATAACTTGTGATCACATAGATGAATTGAAGCTTACTGTTTTGAACAACAATTCTTGTGTACCGAATCTTGTTCATTATGATAGGAAAATAAACTTTAGTGATCATTCAATGCCTATGTGTTCATCTCTTATTGCACCATCTAGTATTGACAATCTGCATAATAATGTTGAAGTATGGAAGAACTTTCAAATCTTTTCACCTTGCTAGATGAATTTGCTAACGCTCAATTGAAATATGATTATATGGATGAACTTTGTTTGATTCTAAAGGTTGTAGATTTGCCCATATGTACTACCACTACAAGTTTACAACTTCAGATATTTGAATTGTATAAACGCTTCACTTACATTTGCAAAACTAGTTGCAATAATTGTTGTGTGAGAAATTTTGTTTTGCTCATTAACATATATGATTATTCTTGGGCTAATAATACAATGAGCTTTTATGATCGCTGCTGTATTATAACATTAATTATGCAACAACAAAGAATAGTTAAAACAGATGACATATATATATACCATGCATACAACTTGGCTTCTTTGTTACCCTATTTTTAGCTTATCAAAAGCCGAGGACGGCTTTGTTTTCAAGAAGGGGAGGATGATGAGGACATGACCCCTATGGATACAGCCACATTTGCTATGCTTGCTATTCCAATTACAAGAGCTAGTACGTTTCTCTTAAATTATCAGGTGAGCTTGTTTTTAGGAGTGTATTTATATTATATGAACTATATGATGCTACCTAATGATGAAAATGTATATTTGTACTGCATCACATCACTTTTTATCCAAGCTAAGTAAGAGTTTGAGCTGGACACGTTTTGGAATCCAATTCGGTCTCCGGAGACAACACCGACTTTAAACGCACATAATTTTTGCAAATGGAGTCCAATTCGGGTGTTCTTGGGCTTGTTGGAAAGCTAACGACGAGTTCTTTCCAACGGATCCAGCCCTCTTTCCAACGGATCCAGCCCCACCTCCAAATTATTTCTGTGGACTTCAAAATCGTCAAAAAAAAAGATGTTATATCACCAATTTAGACAAATTTGGGCCTTGCAATCGTACCGGAATTAGCCTATACGCTAGTCGGGCACCTAATGGGGCTCATACTGTTCACATGAGTATTAGTATCCAATTTAAATAATGAAGGTAAAGGCAAGAAAAATATAATTAAGTTAGAAAACAAAGTTGCAAAGAAACTTAATAGTTCATGAATTAATTTATAGAAAATAAAAATTCCTTAAGGGTCGTACGAGTAAGTCTCGACATCTAATCATTTCACACTCAATTAATTACGATTAGGTAACTAATTAACTACGAGTCATTATGTGCCATCAAATTTATTACGGTAACGTAAATTCGAATACTACTTACCTAACTAACATATGAAAACAGAGAACAAGGAGTGTCGACATTTTCAATGGAGTTGCAATGTCACTTTTCTCCCCAAGCCTCAAGCATCTCCTTATATAGTGCCCGTGATGGATCCTATCCGAACACGTTTGACGAACTGTATCCGTATTGTTTTGTTCCAACCTGTTAAGTGTGCGATCCTATAGGTGCATGGTAGTTCGGTTGTGACTCGAAAACCTTTTTCGACCACGAATCGTTAGTGGTACCTAGCAGGACATAACGATTTCCGAATACACACAAATTATATCAGACAAACATTAATGCAATATGATCTACGACCAGGTTCTTATCACTAACGACCAACTCGTATCTCTATACGACCAGCTCATATTTGGTCTCGACCAGTTTGTAACTCCTTACGACCATATTTTGACCACTTAGTAATCATTTCGACCAGCCTACGACCAGCTCATATCTCTATACGACATGTCTGTAACTGATCGAACTGAAAAACCAGCTCGTGTATTCTCCCTATTTCCTCACAATATCTGGTTGAACTCCATGTGAGATGTTGTGTCATCCATGGACTGTTTAATACTTTCTCGATCAAGTGTCGGATAACTTCACGTGGTCGAACTCTTCGACCGCTAGTGGCATGGTCATGCACTTTCTTTATCCGGCAACATCGAGGGGCCCAGATATATCTCTCCTGCTATGTTAGGAGGGACAAATCTCATATCCGACCAGTCATATTCCTCCGCATGTTTCTTAGCGTACTTCAAAGCTACATTTATAACTACCCAGTTACAAAGTAGCGTTTGGCAACCCTAAAGTGTACTCTTACGCATATAGAAATCATGTTGATCTCAGGTCTAACGATTATACATCATCATTGCTTAAGACCAACTGATGACACATGAAATCATAACAATCTCAGCAGTGTCTCGAGGTGGATCAATCCAATACCATGTTCTCTAACATGTGTTCACATTATTGATTCGATATCCCTATATCCATGACCAGTGAAACATGGTCATCAATCAATACATGTGCTGTCGATAGGATCACTAGTGTTCCGACCAGTGACATACGACCAGGGATACATTTAGAACATGATCATCATAAGTTAAAAGAGCTTCACCAGCAAGTCACATACTCGTTAATCTTTATAACTGATGATTCATTCAAGGAATAGAATAACACTTATTCAATAACTCATAAATATAGACGTGATACAATCATCTCTATGATTGCCTCTAGTGCATATCACCAATAGTATTGTCACATGCACCCCGATCAAATAGGATACTTTTTGTTAATTTATCAGTTTAATGCTGATAATATTCTTTAATACCGTATTGTACCATAGGCTAGATAAGTTTATACATGAACCAACTGAGGGAAATGTGTGGTATACAGATCATATAACAATGTATTGTAGCCTCCGACTCGTGTGTGTTTCGAAGGCTACCGTTTGTTGTTATATGATCTGCATGCCACACATTTACCTTAGTTGGTTAATGTACAAGCCTATCTAACCTGTGGTACAGTAAAGTGCTAAAGAATATCATCTACATTTAACTGATAAATTAACAAAGAGTATCATATTTAACAATGTTATTCTTGAGGGTAGTCAGATCTATCATCTATGAAATGATGTATGCAACTAGTCTCTGCAGTGCCATAGCCACTGCCCCTTGTCTCGGGGCCTACCCACGGTGACGACGAGTGTCAAAGTTGTCGTTGTCCTACGATTCCATGATGTAAGTAGTTCATATAATAGCAAACATAACAAGGATGCAAAATGCATGTAACTGACGTCTTCGATATGGAGTGCGCCCGGGCGACCGGATACGCTATGACATCGGCCGATCTCAGTCGAAGGAGCCTTCCCTTTTCCCTTGTTGCGGGACTCCCCACGTCGATGTCGTATGTCGAAGTCATCCATATCCCGCGATTCCATGATGTAAGTGCACCGTACAGTAAAAAATGTAACAAGGTTGTAAATTGTACATAACTCAGGTTGTCGATCTGTAGTGCGCCCAGGAGATCGGAAATGCTATGGAGGCCAGGCTCAACTGTAGGAGCCTTCCCCTTCCCCTTGTCACGAGACTCCCTATGTATGTGTCGTGTGTCGAAGTCCCCCATGTTCTGCGATACGGGCTACACGATTGCATATTGTTAGAAGAACGAAAGGGCAAATACAAAATCAGGACGCGAATTGTACGTAACTCACCTCTTCGATATGGAGTGCTCCCGGGCGACGGGAGAAACTACGACGCTCATCGGTCTCAGTAGCAGGAGCCTTCCCTTGTCCACTGGGCGAGTTCTGGGCTCCTCTGTGCCTCCTCAACAGGGTCTGATACGTAAGGTTTATGTCAACGTCTGGGACTCTCATCACAGAACGGACAAACAAAAGTATAAAGAAAAAAGGAGATTGATGTCTATTCGCCTAGGGACTCAGATGATGATCTATATTGCCAAAGGGTATGCTCTGATTACAGGGAGAATTATTATGAATGAATGTGTATCGGGGATCATTTCAAAGGAGCACAGGCCGGGTCTTTTATAGTCTACAAGTGTTGGCAGTTTGTTGCAGTGGCACCTCTTCTCACCAACAGTTGCATCCCTTCATGCCAATAGCTGTGTCCCTTCATGCCAATAGCTGTGTCCCTTTATACCAATCGTTGTGTCTCCGGATAAAACAGCCAATGCCCTCTCTCCACATGGGTTGTCTATAACCACACGTGGGCAACTGCCTTTGAGGACCTCTTCGGTAGGGAGAGGTCCTAGAGTGGTATGAAAAAACCTTCAGGGAAGACCCAAAAAGTCTTTCGAGAGAGGTCCAAGGGTAGTCTAAGGAAAAACTCTTGGGCCTACCTTCTGACTGCTTGATTGATCTTGGGCCCAGCAAGTTAACTTGGGTCCAGTAGAGGATTTGTTATTTATGAAATAGAAAAATAAAGATATACCTGGATAATTAATTAGTCAACAATCCTCGTCAGCTAGCCCCCAAACCTTAAAGAGATTATATTATTCGCTTTCAAGGTTTCAAATCTCCTCGAAGCCCATGTCGAGGCGGTTTCTGTTTTAAATATTTTGCTCTTTTTTCTTGTAATGATTACGATATAAAGATAACTTTGAGGAAAGAGGAGAAACTTTTCAGCCGTTTATCTCACACGTCTCTAACACGCGAACCAACTTCCTTAACCGAATGTGAGTTGTCACATCACCACTAGCCGAGGAGCAGTTATCACGTCCTCGAGGTAGTGGTTTTAAATGCACTAAGGGTATATATGGATTTTTTTTAACCCCTTCTTAGGTACTATTTACTCCAATCATTTCAACTTTCCTCATTCACCGATAGCCCTTCATCTTCTCAAGCCTTCCTCAAAACTGCCACTAAACCAAAGCAATGGCGGGATGGAAGCCATCGATGCTGTCTGCGGAGGAGCTCGAAGGGCTGGAACAAGATGGGCATCTACTAGCGAAGGCCATCATTGAATGGCGTGCACCAGAGGAGGAAGCTGAACCGTGCCCCGACCAGCTTCATGGTACTCTTCATACCTTATCTTCGGGCAGGCTTTTGCTTGCTCGAGAGCGATTTCTTGATAGGAGTTCTTAATCATTATGGAATAGAACTAGTTCACCTTGTACCAAATTCGATCCTAGTACTTAGCGTCTTTGCCTATATGTTTGAGGTGTTTTTGGGAATAGCCCCTAGTTTGCGTCAGTTTAGGTTTTATTGCCAAATCATTCGTAATAAGAAATGTATTAGTGCCTAGGGCTCTTTTTATTTCAAGCTTCAAGACGCCAGCAAGAGGGTTTTCCCCTTCTTGGCTACCAAGGATGCTAGCCCAACATGGATTGGTTCTACTTCGCTATTCCAGGAGAGAGTAGGATCACTATCAGTTGTAATGCACCACCGGAGTGGTCTCCAAAAAACCAAGTCGCTGATAAGGAGATCAAGCTCACCAATGATGAGAAGAATGTGGTCCTAGTGATCAACGACCTGATGAAGAGAGGTCTGACTAGACGAAAGATCGTCCATAACTTCCTCAAGAACATGATCTTCCCCCTCCAAAAGAGGGAAGTACTATCCTGTGATTGTGACATTCCAGAAGATGGTAATAATATGTTTGTCTTTTTACTCAAACTGAATTTCGCAGTTGAAGTAAAGTAATTGTTATTTCTTATCATATTGCATTTCTTCTAGATGATGAGGTCCTTGCTAGGGCCTCGGTTCTATTGAAGGATTGGATCCTAGAAAAGGAATCAATCGATTGAGAAGCGCAGCCCCCAAGCTTGATTGGAGCTGCCTTATCATTTAGGAAATATCGCAAAGTGGTAAGTATTTGTAGAAATAGTCAGACATAAGAAATGATTTTGTCTATGCCTGCCTATGTATTTCTAAACAGAGGACGTCGAGGAAGTGTCACATCTCAGATGTTGGTTCGTACTCTGCTTCTCCGGCAAAGATCACAAGAACAAGCTCAGAGCCTCCTAGTGCTTTGAGTCCTTCTCCACCAAAATCTCTGCTTCTCCGGCAAAGATCACAAGAGCAACCTCAGTTCGACCAAAATCTCCGCTTTGACTCTGATTCTGGCCTCAACTTCTTTGAGTCCTTCTACCCGCAAGGTATTTGTAAGACCATGGGGTATTTAACTTGTAATACTTAACCAATCAAATGATTAAAGCGTTACAAATCAAATATCATGGCTCTCGGTGTATATGAACTTCCCAGAAGTGCAGTACACACACCATATACAAAAATTATGCATCAACTCCATTCATCACATAGAATCTATAGCACAACTAAACGATACGAAAGACATACAATATAGAGTTATTACAAAAAGGGGCCAACCGACCAAATACAACCAAAAGAGTCTAAGACAACAGCGGAAGCAAGGTGCCATAAGATGGTGATAAACAAAAGCTAATTAGTGTGCCTTTAACCCACAAGGCAACCAACCAGACCACCGAGCTAGTCATCAAACCCGCAGCACATCTCACAAAAGTGAGGCCCTTGGGGCTCACATTCCTCCTCTGCAACAAATAGTTAAGCAAAGCAAATGAGTACAAAAATTGTATTCCGCAAGACTTACGTGTAGAGTAACAAACCTATACATAGCTACATGCAAGCTTATTTAAGTGGAGGCTGTATGTTTCATTTTCAGCACAAAGCAATCTTTATTTGCAATAATGTAGTACATTTAAAAGCAAGTTTACAATCTATTTTTATTGTTCAAATAGCAGTAAATAACAATATAATAACAATAAATAGATGACAACAACATCCTGGAGGTGACTAACCCAATAGTCACCACAACAATGCTTGAATTACCCATTCATACCACACATGTTAAGTTTTAAAACAAAGGTTGTAGTCTAATTCTTGCGGGAAATAAACAAGCTTGTCCATAACCTAGGACGAGGCTATTCGAATAGATTTAACCCTGTAGGGGTGTACCAATGTACCCACACGTCATACCGCCTTTTTGACAAGCTATGAAGCACACTTCCTTAGGTGTGCCTTATGTATGCCGGCACGGCTAAGTCCTACGAGATATTTCAGATATTATGCATTAACTACGAGTCGCCCGTATGGATAGAAACCCATACGTTGTGTTGGAGTCATCGAAAGCCTCGGTCAACTACCCCTCTCGCAAAGCCTTGGACAACTGCGATGCCCCTCGAGGTGGAGAACCTACCCGGAACTCCACCACCGCACACCCAACACAATAACCCACCTCCTACGACTCGGAGCTAACACACGCCAAAGTAGTAAGTCAAGAGAGGTCCCATATTCCTCTCGTGTGGTTAGCACGCAAAAGTGCTTGAATCAATGGCGCAAGTAATTCGGTTCTTATTGACTCAAACACTTTTCCATGTCACACCAAACAATCACACCAACATACCATTATGCCAAAGTCTAAAAAATTTATTTTCAGCTTTAGATTTACAGATTAACAAAGCACAAGGTGTTGGACATAATGGAGTAATAATAAGTTTTATATGATCAAGATCATCAACTAAGTCGATGATCGCCCAATACTACCGATAGCAAAGCATGTCCAAGCATATTAACTCGAAATCTACTAAGTGACAAGAGCTCATCCAACGGACTCTAATCACAGCAAATAACCTACGCTTAGGTAGTAGAGAGTAATCATTTGCCTACATAGTATGCAACTATAGGATCAAACCATATTTTAACAACAAAACAGCAATACATACATACAAGTTGAAATCAATATATTAGACTTGAACATACTGGGATTAACATGATCAAACTGCTTTCCTTGCTGTGGATTACCCTCTTGCTGCAGAGAAGCACTCTCGTAATCAATAATATCGTCTGAACCCACCG
The DNA here is from genome assembly GCA_036346395.1 of Hsuehochloa calcarea. NCBI lineage: Eukaryota > Viridiplantae > Streptophyta > Magnoliopsida > Poales > Poaceae > Hsuehochloa > Hsuehochloa calcarea. The sequence goes on from CM070598.1 coordinate 53,702,363, forward strand.
AAAGAAATCGAAAGCACAATAAAAACGAATAACACCGAAAAGACCCCAAAATACAAATTCATCCAAAAATTATGAAAAATTCACAGAATGAAAATCATGATTTTAGATGAATTTATGCAGAAGTTATAGCCGTTTGAAAATTAGTTTTCAGAAAAATCCAATTTAATTATAATCTGCCACTCATCACCTTATCTAAAACATTTGTGAAATTTTCTGGAGTAGTGGTGGACATGAGGATTACAAAAATGGATAGAGAACATTATTATATGACCAAAATAATTTGGTTCATCTTATTTGGAGTTTTTACGAATAAGTTATGAATTTTCATAGTTATTAGCCATTTATAATGTATTTATAATTCAATTTGGAGCACTCTCCACAAAATATGTTTTCTGCGATAGTGACAAGGTTGAAACATATTTTATAATAAAGTTTATTAAAAAAGAAAAATAACAAAAGTGGTTTCACTGTTTTGGGAGTTAAAATGAATTAGTTATGTATTTTTGAAGTTAATTATATTTTTCAGTTAACAAATAAATCCTTTCGGGATTTTAAATGATTACCTAATACTTTTTACACCGAGACCCAAGCTAGCCACGGTGACTGACGGTGGGGTCCAAGAATAGTGCGTTTTCTAATTTTGATTTTCGGATTTACTGCGCTGACAGGTGGACCCCACTTGCCATAGGGATGGCTCATGGAAATAGTGCATGAACCGATGGTCGTGCACTGGGTTCACTAGTCCACAGCCCCGTGGACAATCCCACTTAAAGTCTGGCCCCACATGTCAAAGATATCAAACCAATAGGGTCACATGTCATAGACCAACTCAAAGCCTTTAATGCGCTAACCCCAGGATCTCCGACAGTGATCTCGCCATTAATTGTTAATCACTGAATTAGTCTTAATGACTGGCTACAATAGCTTTTGGTTCTCCGACAAAACGGCAGCGACTCTCGCTCGCTTTGCGGCGGCTCGCCGGCACGGTAGTCCAAGGCGGCGCGATCTGAGGGCACGCACAAGTGCGCAATAGTATTACGCACCCGATGAGAGCACTCACGGCACCTGAGCCGGCCCAGAATGACGGCTAGTCGACGCTGAGCGGCGGCGGTCAAAACGGCAACCGAGCAAAGGTAGCAAAAGCTCTGCAGCAGTTCTGGTAAGCGGGTGCCAAGGTCCTAGGGGCTATTAGGAGGTTACCTAAGTGGATAAGGGTGCCCGGGAAGCTTGGGTGTTGCTGGAGCTCCACCGGTGTTGAAGAAGACGACGGCGGCGACAGCGCAGCTACGACAGGGGGTCACCCTGGGCAACACAACTGGAAACTGGCGAGAGAGAGAGAGAGCTCAGGAGGTGGTGTAGACGGTGTAAACCAAGGGCATCGAGAATGGACTCACCCGATTAACAATTGGACTGGGAACAGCGTTGTCGGTCGAGAATTGGGGAAACTCTAAATTCGTATGTCCCTGTGATGCATCGACCAAATTGGTCGAGGGTATATCATGAGAATACTCAAGGGCACGGGATGACGCAATTAACCGAGAGAAAATTCTCACCGGAGTTGACGATGGCCTAAGGACGTAGCTCTGGGCGCGCTCTGGACATAGCAGGAGCACGAGATTGCCTTGGATCCTACAAGCATTGACAGTAGCTCCACTGAGCGAAAATGGGGAGGCCATGGAAAATGAGAGCCGAGGGACACCGTGGGTGGAAACTTACCCGAGAGAAATGCTCGTGCGAGCTTCCCTCTCCTCGGCCACCGAGAGGAGAAGTGAGTTGAGAGCAGGCATAGAGTCGGTTTTGGCGCAGGAGCGAGGACGGAGGAATAAGCGGCGTCAGGAGACGATGCTCAGGGGTTGGTCGCGGAGGGCGGTGGGGTAACGACGTTGCCGGACGTTCGCAGCATGCAGCGGGCACGTGGTGAATTGAGACTGAGCGCGCTGACGCGAGGAAGAAGAAGACCCTGGCGACGTGGGCCCAGCTTGTCAGCGACTTGGCGAAACGGTAAGTTGGCGGCTGATCGGGAGCGTTCGATCGGGATCGGACGGCTCAAGAGAATGGGGCGATCGGCCGGTCCGATCGGCCACTCAATCCAGGCCGTTGATCCCAAATCGAACGGTCCAAGTAAAAGGGGCGATCGGTCGGTCCGATCGGCCACTCAATCCAGGTCGCTGATCTCCAAATCGGACGGTCCCCAATCGGCGCAGGAGCTTTCGGACCTAGCCGAAGGGTTACGCGATCTGGACCGCTAAGTTTCCATCGGACGGCTCACAACCGGCGCGATCAGTTGGTTTGGGCCGAAAGGCGAGACTCGGGTCGAGGTCTGACTCGGGTTCGAGCCCGAGGAACAGTGATTCCAGATTTGGATTAAAAGGGTTGAGATGATTTGGGGATTTCCAGAGGTAGTTCCACAGCTCCAAAAATTCCTAAATTTTTACTGAGGGATCCTGACTTCAAGATCAACTGTGTGCAAATTTTACAGAATTTTTCGTGCAGTGAATTTCTTGCTAGAAAATTCACAAGCTGCTGCTTAGGGGTTTGACCAGGGAGATAACAGGTTTGACCAGCCCTTAAGAAATAGCAAATAATTTCTAAAAATTATGAAATTTCTCAGGGAGGTTACCAAGATGACCAAGAATTTAGGAAAAATATTTCCAGAGGATGATCACAAGGTTTGACTAGAATATCTTGAATTGCAACACTTCGAGTCAATAAACCAAATTAAATTTGAAGTCCACATTTCAAGGAGGTAAATTCTAGAGAATTCAAATGACAACAAGGATGCATCCAAAAGTTTTAATTTATCCTCATTTTCATACATTTGAAACACAACCCTAGAGCTTTGGGATGTTACAGTATTGAAAACTAAAGTTACAACTCCAATTTCTCGATATGCCTCTAACATCCAGCCAATGTCTACTATATCAATTTTTGTGGTTGGGGTGATCCAGTGTGAAGGATCATAAGAGGAGTCCGAAGAGAAGACTCCTCTTCGGCGGGTTGCAAGAGCAAGCGAGACAACCTACCTTCACTGTGAATGAAGATTTCATGGCGTTCTTCAACGAGAGCGGATTCGAGATCAAGTAAGTTCATTGATAATAACTTCATGATTTTGGCTCGTAATGACCAATCCATTTTTAGCCTCTCCTTGTTGTCGGGTCCAAAGAGGGGACAGTTGGTAGTGCAAGAACAAACTTTGCCATCAACTGTACCGGCGATAGAGGAGTCCCCAGCAGAAGAGATTCTACAGACAGAGGAAGTTCTTCGGACCACTTAGGAGGTGGTCTAGGATGTTTTGGCAGCACCTGTCGGGACATCCAAGGAGATGTCACAAGACCCGAAGGTCCTCACGGAGAGGATCTCCAAAGAAAATCAAATGGAAGAAACAGCCCACATGTCCATTATAACAGAAGGAGTGGAACGTGATACCACATGGTTAGAGGAGGTGGTCCATGAGACCATCGAAACCCAAAATGAAGTCTGTCAAAAAGTGCTGGAAGGTTAACGTTAACATGATAGGGGAGATCAAAGCTTTTGCGGGGGAGAAGGAGAAGTAAGTGTATAAAGTTATTACTCAACCGCAAGATTCTAACTGAATAATTAACTTATCATTTTGTTTGCACTATAGGGAGTGCTTGCTGGAGAAAACTGGGAAAGAAAATGTTGAAACTGTACTTCATGCTCTCAGACTGAAATTGTCTGAGGTAGAGAAAGAATTTGAAAGGAATGTGGTAGTCATGGCGGAAAAAAAAAGAAGAGGTCCGCATTCTAACTCAAAGAAAAGAAAAATTACAAAGATCCTGGGCAAACAATCCGAGGAAAACCACAATATCTTTAAGCAGAACAAGGTGCTTATTAAGGAAAAGAAAGGTAAAATCTCTTTCTTCCTTTCAGAGCATTTAACCTTGTTACTTTTAGTGATGCATGAATTTTACTTCTCCTTTTTCATTCTTTCTTAGAACTAGAAAAGGAAAAAGGGGATCTTTAGAAGACCTCTTCCAACAAAGATCTTCAAATTCAAGAATTACAAGAAGTAGAAGCGTGATATCACACCACCATACATGAACTTGAGAAGAAGATGGAGACCTTGATGAAGGCCGGTAAGGAGATTACTATAGCTACGGGAAGGAACCTTTCTCAGATCTCAGCTTTACTATGAGAAATCGAAGAGCAACTGAAAGCCCTGGTAACTGCTATGAAGAAAACCGTGTATCAATCTTTAATGAGAGCAATAAGCCAAGCTTTGAACTGAGTCTTATTGAAGATTGATATCCTTTATGGGGATTCCGTTGATCTTCAGAAGCTTGTTCCTGCACCCAAGTTCGAAACAAAAGAAGCAGATATTGTAGCTTAAGTCAAGATTACACCAACGGTTGCAGAGATCATCAAATGTATTGAATCTAGTGCTCCTACCACATCTGCAAGTGCTCCTACAAGCACCTCTGCAAGTTCTTCTTGATACTTCTCCGAACTAACAATGATAATATCATAATACATTTTTTTATGTGTGGGGTGATGAAAACATTTGGTGTATGATGATTGTAATTATTTGTTGGAAGTTGAATTTATTTTGCAAGTTAAATTTTTTATCTATATTGTCATGTTTAGCCCCTCGCTTGGAACACTTTGCCCAGCAATTGGAGAAATGTTTCAGGCGAACAAATGCTTTACGACCAGTATATCTTTATAATGTCAATGACCCAATTCAGTATGTATTCAGGAAGATGAAGTCAAGCTGTTGGACTCTTTATGCAATGAGAACTGACTTATAGAAGAGGTTCTAGACAGTTGTCATTTCTCAAATGTATACCGATGGTCATTTCACAAGACACTATGACCCATTAGCGGATTTGATCAACCATAGGTATTTGATTAAATAACAAGAAAGATGGTGATCATGTATGCAACATGATATGAACAAATTTTTCTAAATGAGATTGATAGTAAAATATAGTCTAATTGTATATTCAAATAATACGAAAAGAAGATACTTATACATTGAATCTTTGAAGATGTTCAATGTTCCATGTGTTAGATAGAACACGACCATCCTCCATGGCTAATCTAACTCAGCCTGGCCTAGTGACAGAGACTACAATATATGGTGCCTCTCATCTAGAGGACAACTTGTTCAAGTTGGCATGGTTCTGGATTCGTTTCAGGACCAGGTTACCCACGTGAAGTGTTCTTAGACGAACTCTTCGATTGTAGTAGTGTCTCAGCCCTTGTAGAACAAGCAGCCGATTTTAATAGTGCTCGATCATGTCCTTCTTCTAGCAGATTGACATCGTCTTCACGCAATTCTCCTTGATTTACTTGATCTTGGAGGTTTGTACGCGTTGAACCTAACTGAATCTCATTAGGTAGCATTGCTTCTTCACTGTCGACTAGTGTGAATGGTGCTTCACCAGTTGCTGTACTGGTAGTAGTGTGCAATGCCCATAGGACAGAGAAGAGCTCATCCATCCAAATCTTGGAACGCGCCTTAAGGCGATTGAAAACTACCTCACCGCCTGTTTAAAAGCTCGAATCACATAGTCATCAGGAACATTTAGTATAGTATTACGAACTTCTATGAAATGCTTTGTAAACTGATGTAGATTTTTGTCGAGGGTTTGTGGAGCCGATGTAAATCATCTTCCTTCCCCGGTTTTGCATAATAACTTTTGAAGTTATTTTGCATTGCATTACAAAGCATCTCTCAGTTGTATATGGATCCTTCAGGCTGGTTGAATAACCAGATTCTGGTGGAACCCTTTAGAACTGTGGGCAAATAATCAGCCATTACCTTGTCATCACCTCCAACAGCCTGAATGGTGATACTGTAGACCTGGAGAAACTATGGCGGGTTTTGTGTTCCGTCGAAATTCTCCATACTCCCTGGTTTGAACTTCTCTGGCTAGGTAACATCTCTTGGTCTGGGGGAGAAAAAACTTTGCAACCTGCATAAGGACCAACACATGGTCGTACATTACAACGATTACTATGATCAACAGGAGATCTAGGGTGTCTACCATGTCCCGAAATGGGTGTTGTACTCACCTTGGCCTTGAATATGACGGCCAGGAGCACTGTTATTTTAGCATTGCCTTTGGCGTCCAAGTGAGGACCCTTCCAAATGAGATTCCATTAGGGAAAACATAGTATGCGATCGGGTGGAGATATTCTCTGCGGCATCCTGCAGCTCTTGTGCGATAGCACGCATCACTTGCACTCCCTACTCCAGAGTTGATCCTTCTGGAGGACATGCAATGATGCTACCCTAAGTAGCGAATGCGCTCTGTAGGGGAATCCTCCTGTGTGGGGGTTGGCAAGGCACTTAGACCCCTCACCATCGTTGCTTACGGCGATGGCGTATGCATCACTTGTTGTGGCACCCTCACTGAGGAACCAGGGGCGTCTCGATAGTAGTGGCTACGAACCTGCAAAATGTGCGCCTGTGTGGCGGCATGATCTCATCTTGTCGGGCATGCTCCTCTTGTTGGAGGCGTTCCTGCTCTTACCGTTCTTAGTGATGCCTTGATGTCTAAGGCTCATCACTGACATTGTGTTGATTATCACCAAGGACGGCGACCTGACGAGCGCTGGAATAGGCAGAAGGGGGGGAACATGCCATCGTCCACCGAAGAAGAGCATGAGGTGTACTGTAAGGTGGAGAGAAGATTCTCTCTAGGTGTTCTCTCCAAACCCTCAACATGGAGGCCACCAGTGAGATCATCATAATGCGTCGCGCTCTAGGAACTTTTCAAATCTCCTACTTCAATGGAAACAGGCTCGGGATAGTACTCATCCACAGAAGCACTTGTGGACGAAGGACTGGCCGGCATCGAGCCAGCAGGTGTGAACTCGGCGGAAACAGTTCTTCGGTAATGGCCTTGAAAGAATTATTGGTGTTGTCGGGATGAGAACAAAGCCTTCCTCCATGTGGTCATCATAGTTGGAGATGTTGAGGATGCTTTCCTCTCTCCACGCTAGTAAAGTTCGATTCATGTGTAAGGCACCAGATACATCACTAGGACTAAGTTGGCGAAGATAGTGACAGGGATCCCCATGGTCAGTGCCAACTGTCGACGTCTGGGACTCTCGTCATAGAACGAACAAACAAAATTATAAAGAAAAAAATAGAGATTGTTGTCTATTCGCCTAGGGACTCAAATGATGATGTATATTGCCAAATAGTATGATCTTATTGCAGGGAGAATGATTATGAATGAATGTGCATTGGGGATCATTACAAAGGCGCACAGGACGGGTCTTTTATAGTCTAGAAGTGTTGGCAGTTTGTTTTAGTGACGCTGCATACCTTTATGCCAATAGTTGCGTCCCTTCATGCCAATAGTTGCGTCCCTTTATGCCAACCGTTGTGTCTCCGGATAAAACAGCCAATGCTCTTTCTCCACGTGGGTTGTCGTTAACCACACGTGGGCCTTTGAGGACCTCTTCTGCAGGGGAGAGGTCCTGGAGTGGTCTGAAAAGACCTTCAGGGGAGGTCTAAAAAGTCTTTCAAGAGAGATCTGAGGGTGGTCCAAGGAAAAACTCTTGGGCCCACCTTTTGACTGCTTGATTGATCTTGGGCCCAACAAGTTAACTTTGGTCCAGTAGATGATCTGGGTTATTTACAAAATATAAAAATAAAGATATACCCAAATAATTGACTAGTCAACAATACTCATGACTTTCACCCGCACGAAAGTCTCGACCCGCATCGAGAAGTTCCGCATGTACTTCTGCTGGATGAATGCCCTGTCATACATCTCCGGGTCGTCGATCCACTGGAAGTGGCAGCGCATCTCGGGCTACCATTACATGAGGATGAAGTTAAAAATTTATGAAAATCACCGTACCTAGTGGAAAATCGATGTGTGCTAAATAATCGCTTACGAGGTGGTAGCCGCACATGTAGTACGCTCGGTTCGGAGGTGTTTGGGTGTGTGGACTGAATGATCGCCGCCGACTCGCCACACACACACTGCGGGACCGGAAACCGTGGAAGTACCGGAGCATCTTTTATCAAATAATCTAGGTATTATAGATGTTTGACCTTCTGCACTAGCCACTTGTGCTTCTCCAACATCCTCGTGTAGAAGTTTGCCATTGAGTCCAACATATGTGGGTATCATAAAAGTTTTGATGTGTATAACAAAACATGGCGGACAATACATTGAATTGCAACATTGAATGATGACCAGACAAGCTTGGTCTGCTGGGGCAATCCTTCATTGAATGCCTAGGGGTCTTGCATAACATATAGTTGATTGTGCGGCTAATACTGGTACGTTGGCTAGCGTCCATGTCATTCCAGAAGTGCCGCGGCTGCCATCATCCCTTCCCTATTTTCTTCAAGGCCTTGTTCGGACCCCATTGAACCCTATTCAGCCAAAGGTCCTTGTAGTTCATGTCCAAGCCGTACGAGTGAAATTATGCACTCCATGTACCGAAAAGGTGTTGCGTGTCATAGTACTCAGAGATGTACAGTGTACACGTCTTTCTTATTTGAGCACACGCCTTATACACATGCGAGCATAGCTTGTGTCGGAGCTTCAGCTTGTTGCAAGTGCATATCGTCACATCACTCAGGGTGCATGCCTATTTCCTTTCCTCCTTCGCAAAATTGTTGGCATATTTCTGCCGAAGGCTAATCTCGTAATTCCTCCTGAGTCCATCGATCACTCAGATGTCGTGTATTCGGGCCTTCTCTATCTTTTGGTCCATGTGCCTCTTTATGTTCTCGGTCCACTGCTTGTCTTCCTCCATCTGTCGCTTGGCTGTGGTGGCTCTATTGATGAAATAATCAATAGTGTGAGTGCATGTCTCCTCGATGATCGCGGTGATAGGGAAGCACCGCACACCTTTTAGGACGCTGCTGTACACCTCGGACATGTTGGTTGTCATAATCTCGTACCTCGAACCGTCTGTGTCATAGAGAAGAGACCATTTCTCCAATTCATGAGTGTGGTGATTAATCCACTCCGAGAAACTGATGGCACTGCTAGGTTGCTCTCCGTACAACACCTCCAAAGTGGACTCCCTTGTTTGCCCCGTAGTCCGGTGTTCAAGGTCTCTCCAGATGGTCTCAAACTTCTGCCTCTGGTTCTGCAGACACAATACCTTGAATGTCTTCACAAGTTCCTGACTGCGGAACAGCGTGAACATGTTCGATGCAAGATACCTCATGCACCACCGAGTTTGCACATCGTTCCACTGCTGAGGGGGTTATGTCCCATGCTGCACGGCGTTGAGGGCCGCCAACAACCCAACATTGCGGTATGTGATAAGGCATACATTGGGCCGGTCTCCCACCACCGCCTGCTTCAAGTTTGCCAGGAACCATAACCAACTGGATGTGTTCTCACTCTCCACAATGGCAAAGGCCACCTGGATAAGCTAGTCATTCGCGTCAGTCGCCACCGCGGTGAGAATAGTGCCCTTGTACCTCCCCGTGAGGAAAGTTTCATCCATCGTAAGCACAGTACGACATAAATTGAAGCCCCAAATGTCCGGGCGAAAGCCTAGAACACCCAGTCCATAATGAAGCAGTTGGGCCCTCCCTCAGCATCTTTACTCTCAAGTTTTTTTATGTACGTGTCGGGGTTTTATTCGGCGATCTCGTCAAGCAATCTCGGAACAAGGTTGTACGCCTCTTCGTATGTCACGTACATGGACTCGATGACCTTCTGCTTGGCTCGTTGGACCTTGCTATAGCTGACTGGATAACCAGCCAGATTGCGACTTCCGACATCAGCATCTTGGGGGAGACACACACATACATCGCAACTAGGTGGTTGACGAGGTTTGCCACATAAACAGAAGTCACATTCAGATAGCTGGCGCACAGGGGCTTACTGAGCTCGCAACTGTGGTCAGTCAATGCCTTGAACACAAAGACCGAGCCAAAGATGTTTGCTCGGTGAGCGCTGACCTTGCCAAGGCAGCCTTCCACTACGCACTTCATTGCGTAATGTCCTGGGTTGGACTAGTGCACTCGGTACACATGACTAATGGACAAGATATAGCGATGCCCAACTAAGAGGGTATCGACATCAAACCCCCACTTGGAGCCTTCTTCTTGCAGCAGTACGAGCGAACACACCGTGTCATCAAGTTTCAATGCCACGTAAGGCACCTCAGATGACACAATTCCCCCATTTGGATCACCGGCCTGCGTGTGCGTCCTCGTCGCTACCATCCGAGTCTGGGTCGGTGTTCTCGTCAGACTCCAACCTGAGAGGCTGGTACGTTAGATACTCGTGGCAGTCAATGCGGGCAGATCATCACCACAAGTAGGCCCCCTCATTTTGCACAAAATTATGCGCGAGTCTTTCCTCCGAGATAGCACATCCCGTGCTACCGTCTTCAAGCTTGGCCCGCGGTTCCCTGCTTGTAGAGGCTCCGACATCATCAAGGTTTCCCGGCATATATGGGGCGCTGCAAGTACTACAGGTGTTGGAGCAGCATACCGAGCAATTCCGTGTAGCCGCCCCATGGGCGGTCCTCCCTGTGGGAGTGGTAGTCCCAATGCTCAGGTCCTATAGGCTCTAGCATCTATAAATTTGAAGAGAAAATGAGCCAGTGATCAGTAAAGACCACTTAGTTTCAAATGCGCGGCTTCGACCACTGGGTTCGACCACTCGGTTTCAACCACTAGGTTCGACTACTGAGTCTCAACCAAGGGGTCTATGCCTTCGACCATTATGGCTCAAGCCTCGACCCATGTGGTCTCAGACCGCTGGTGGAAGACTTCGACCACACTGGTCATGTTGGTCTGAAACCTTGCATGCTTAGGATTCTTAGAAATGGATGGGCCTCTACTAATATGTGCCCTATGCCATTCCAACCAAAATACATAAATAATTATAGATAGGGGGCTGTCACCCTCAATAGTGTATTCCTAGGTTCTAATCAACCATGCTAGCTAAGACCTTTACCCTACAGTCGTATGCTCTGATACCAAGTCTGCCGGACCCCAAATTTCTAGTTCAGGATCTAATGTGTCAATATGTGTTATTACCTGGATCAGTAGATAGCATACACAGATATATTCTTGGAACATTCACATACATCACATTCACAACCAATATATTACATAACTGGTCGTACGACCACTGTTATATAAAAAAAGGGTGCAAGGGCCACCATCAATACGAGTACAAAGTAGAGGTAAGTGCAGAAGCAAAAAGAGGTAGTAGTGGATCTATTCACTCTGCCCATAGGCAAGTGACTGGGGTCCCGGCCTAGGCTTCATCTTCATCTCCACCGACTATTTTGTCCATCCAGTAGTGGTTGTAAGGGTCCTGGTCGATCGGCCCTGAAAGATTATATTGGACGAGCCTGAGTACACAACCGTACTCACGAGCCAACACACAATGCAAATTATCTTAGATGAAAGGGTGGACAAGGAGGGCTTGGGGTTCTTTTATTTGCATCAAGCCAAGTTTGAATTAGATCAGTAGTAGAACACCATATGACTTCACAATTGTTAAGAACATGTTTCATAAACATATTTTCATTTGTAAGGTACTATTAGAAATCCCATCTCCTATACCATCGAGTGGCTCTATCCACTCAATGCCCGGCTAACCGGTAATTACCACTAGTCCACGATCAGGCCTTCACAAAACCCAGGGTCCCACCCCAGCTTTTTATTCCACGACAACCCACAAACAATTTTGTACCAAATGAAAGCTAGTTCAGGTGAGTTCCCGATACCACTCTTGACCATGAGTACAGCTATCTAGATAGTTTTCTTACTCTACAGATTTCGTACATTTTACCCATAAGAGATAATCATCCTGGTATATACACATGTTTCTTTAAACATGTGAATCAGAGGAGATCATCACAAGGCCTTTACAATGTCCAACCTCGGCGCAACCCCACCCGCTAAGGTATCCACTGCCCGGAGCCGCGCTCCCAGGAGGCCCCTCTTGCGCCGTGTGGTTTTTATGTGACTTCTACCCATACCCACGCCACACACCGGCCAGTGGCGAAGACACGCCGAGACGAACAAATTAGTTAGCCAGTTCGTACCCATTATAGACTTGTAGTCGTACTGTTTTTACATGAGAGATCATCACAAGAACTTGGTCCTTTATTCACTTGGGCGGTGTGACCACATATCCCACCGACGTGCATCACCAGCACCAGTCACACTTTCCATCCGCCCAGTCGAGTAGACAGTTTCAGGTTTGGTTGGTTTTAAAAATAACCTTTAAACCAACATACAAGCCGGGCTCCCAACCACTACTGCCCAAATCCAGCTTTTCAAGTTTGGAAAGAATGTTGTCAGGTACTTTAATGCCCGCACGACCACATATCTAAGCAAGGCTGAGCATGACACTTAAATACAGACTTATTAACTAGCATGTATCCATTAAGTCTAGGGTGACAAATGATAGTGTCCAAGTTTAAGGAGTGGAAGGTTATACTAAGTTATCATTTAGGCATTAACTACAACTAGACCAAGATAGTTTTTAAATCATAGCAATGCAATTTCATAATTTAAAACAACATATTTTGCAAAAACTGGATGCAAAATGATCAAAGTATTGACTCGCCTTGGTCGTGGTACTGTTGCTCCTGCTCGTGGTCTGGTAGCAGGTCCTCTGAAGCCTCGGGTTCTATACGCGAAAACCAACCAAAATCCAAATAGGTCCAAATGAATTCGACTTGCATTCAAAATCCAAATAAAATACAAATGAAACTCAAATGGGGGTGTTCTCGGTTGGGTTGGGTAGTTTTAATTGGTCTCAGGTTCCTATTGTCGTGTTCAACATTGGATAGAGTACTCGAACAGGTATCGTAGGCTGTTTTCAAGATAGTGTTTAGTCTGCAGGCGAGTTATCGGGTTCGAGTACTTTTTGGTGTTTCGACCACTAGGTCGGAGGGTTTGTGCCTTCCTGGAAGAAAGGGTTTCCGAGTACTGTTCACAGTTTCGACCACTTGGTCGGGATGGGTCTCGAATACTTGGTCGAGAATGGTTCTGAGTTCTGTGTATAGCTTCGACCACTTGGTCAAAATGGCTTCGAGTGCTTGGTCGAGGAGGTTTTCGAGTTCTGCTCATGGCTTCGACCACTTGGTCGGGATGGGTTTCGAATACTAGGTAAGGAAGGTTTCGAGCACTGTTCACGGTTTCGAGTACTACTCATTATTTTGACTATTGTTTATTGTCTCAACTACTGTTCCTTGCTTTGACTACTGTTCATTGTTTCGACCACTTGTCAACAATATTTTGACTAGTTGGTCGAAGGAGCTTCGACCAACTGATCGAACGAGATTTAGGAAAGTATTTCGACCAACTTCGACCATCAATCAAAGGAACTTCGACCATAAGTCGAAACGGTCTTTCGGTCAACCTGGTCGAAGAAGTTTCGATTATCCGGTCGGAGAAGGTTCGACATGTTGGTCGAAGGAAGGTTCCGACTAACCGGACAAAGAAGTCTCGACAAGTTGGTCGAAGAAGGGTTTCGACTAACTGGTCGAAGAAGTTTCGACAAGTTTGTCGAAGAAGGGTTTCGACAAACTGGTCGAAGAAGTCTTCGACAGGCTGGTGGAAGGAGGGTTTCGACTAACTGATCGAAGAAGTTCCGACAAGCTAGTCAAAGAAGGGTTTCGACTAACTGATCGAAGAAGTCTTTGATAGGCTGGTCGAAGAAGGGTTCGACTGACTGGTGGGGACAAGTCTCAACTACATGGTCGGAGGGGGTTTCGACTATATGGTCGAAAAGAGTTTCACCACCCGGTCGTGAGGGGTTTCGACCATCCGGTTTCAGGGAGTTTCGACCATTGGGTCGAAGGGGGTTTGGACCACTCGGTAAAGGAGAGTTTCATCCGTTCACTCCGAAGGAGTTTCATCCGTCTGGTCTGGTGGAGTTTTGACCATCTAGTCGGAGGGAGCTTCGACCATCTGGTCAACGAGAGTTTCGACCACCTAGTCGGAGACACATGGTCGTCTATAGCATTAGGTGTAGAAGGGTTCGACTATCTAAGGGTTCGGCTATACTTAATGTTGCGGGAGGTTCGACCACCTGGTTTGGTTCGACTACGGTTGGGGTCTACAGTGCATTCTTTGCCCTGGCTATGCTTCCACACATCAAGAGTGGAAATGGACTTCTAGTGGCCACTAGAAACGTACCGGTTGGAGGTGGAAGAAGTGTGCCAGCAGGAGATTATCTGCCGACGAAGGTCTACGACAGCGCGAGATAGCTTCAAGTGCCGGTGATGGCCGTCGAAGTCGATCCGACTGCTAGAGCTACTCTGGGCGGAGGGAAGGGAGAAAGGAGTTGGCAGTTCCTGCGAGTACAGAGTGGATTCCATTAGGGGAGCCGCCTCTGGGTCAGGAAGCAAGAGTAGAGGGGCTCAAAGTGGAGAAGGCTTCACTGAAGGTGCAAAAGCTCACTGGCGACGTCGCGGAAGCACCGACAGAGGTGAGAACTCAAGCCTTACCTGGAGTTCGAGCTCTCCTAAGGAATGGCGGAGGAGAGGAAGGGAAGATCTGGCTCTTGGGTTATGAAACGACAGCGAGGAGGGCCCGGGCTGCTATTTATAGGCAAAAGGGGGGTGGGGGTCACCTAGGGTGTTCGCTGCATCTGGCTCCACGCGGTACCACGAGTGGTTGGCGATGGCGACTGGGGCAGCACAGTGCAGCGACATGATTCACTGAGCGACGGCTTTAATGGGTGATGGACGGCTCGTAATGGGGAGTGATGGCTGCTGCTAGCGCACACACCACGTCATCTCGGGGCGTCCTGATTGGGCAGGTGTCAACGCCTATTTGGAAGAGGACGCACTGACCTGGGCCCACATCGACGACCATGACCAAAGGCAGTCTTCAGGTACACTGACTTGACTGGCGTCCGACCGGGGTCTGCCTGGCTACCACGACCATTGTGTGGTTTGGGTCGCTCGGTCGATCGGACACCGGTCGAACGAAATAAGGCGCAGTTTGCACTGCCAAGATCTGCGCACTGCACCGGGAAGCAGAGGCCACGACTGGGTGCGGTCTCGACTGCGCCGAATTGGTTGGACCACTGGTCGGGGGAACAGTTGGAGGAACTGGTCGGAGGAACTGTGCACTAGGAGGGAGAAAGGTGGCGGCCACGACCAACCGAAGGGCTCTATGGCTTGGGGCTTTCCGTCGGCTGACAGTGGGGCAAGGGAGAAATATTAGGGGCGGGATGGAGATAAGAAGGGATACTTCGCTTTACTAAGTATTAATCTAGAGGTGATAGGACCCAATCAGATATGTTGTCAAATAGTTCCACCTAGTTCTCGAGCATTACTCCGATTCTAGAGTTTGCGGTTTAGGGTTCACTTGTTTTGGCAAGAAAAGGGATGCTGGTCAAATAAATCTCGGAATGCTGGTAAAAATACGATAATAGATGCCACATGAAATTTTAAAAAAAATCTTGTATTTTTTCATTCAAACATTTTGGGGTGTTACACGGCGCCCTGCGTACGAAATTCACGTACACCATCGGCCTCTCGTGAATGGCCGCCTCGGGCTAGGAGGCAATGTGCATGTACTGGCTCCATGCTACGCTTTCATGCACCATGACTAGCTCCCACGCGGCATTCGTGTAGGTGATCCCCTCAATCACAAGTTTCTCCAGCATTGCCTCCGTAACGAACTCCTTCCAGATGCAGCTTCGAAGCTCGCCAATATTCATCATGTCGAGCCCCTTCGCCCGGACCACCTTGTACTGGTATCTCGACTGGTCCAACCGATCGGGTCTGGCACGTACGAGACCATTGCTATAAAACACTACCAAGTCTTGCATGTTCGAAATTATCTAAAGCCACAACAATCCGGTCCGCGGTACGCGATATAACAATCAATGACGAAAATTTGCATACAAGTGGTCGATTACATTCACGTAATTATATATGAATAATTATTTATTCACCAACAATTTGATTACTTCTCCAAAAATTAATTACGAGTGATTTACTACTACTGTGCTTACCACGATTAAACCACATGTTCATTACCACTTAATTACTTACAACTGACTAATTTGCACTAAATTAGTATTTAGTTATGGCTAACTAATTGCTAGTAAACTAATTACAACTCAATAATTACCACTAAATTAATTATGAGTAGTTAATTTCAATTACTTTAATATGCTGGACAAATAACCACTAAACTAATTATGACTAATTGATTACCACTAAACTAATTAAGAGTAGTTAATTTCCACTTACTTAATGTGCCAGACTGATAGCCACTAAACTAATTATGACTAATTAATTATCACTAAACTAATTACAACTAATTAATTATGGGTATTTAATTTCAACTCGTTTTGAACCACTAACTAGGTCTTACCAAAAATAACAAAGCCTATGAGCATTACTACTGATTAAATACGACTACGGTAATAACAACAAAAGCATCTGACAAATTACCTAGCCTTCACGAGAAACAATCAACAAAACCCGAGCGACGAGCGACAAGAAGCAATCAACCAAATATTCTCCAAAAAACTTAATTATGTTACGTTCTCTAAGTACTCAGCGACAAGCGCGAGAACGAGAAGCGAAACACAATTGAGATGAGTGATGCGGCTGCGAGAGTTCGGTATTTATAGCTGAGTGAAGGAGTGGCCTGCTGCATTGCCGCCGGCAAATCTGGATGTGTTGTCTATGCGTAGCGATGGGATTGAAGTGACCAGATGTGAGGTCGGGCGATGGAATTAAGGGCAGGGGCCTGGCTAGGAGTCATGTCCGAACGACACATGGAATCCGCAGGCGGTTTTCTGTTTCTCCAGAGAACCAGACCAGACCGATTTCCACATGCAGGAGGGGGAGAGTTGGCATGATGGAGGGTTGTGCGGGAGGGCAGGGTGCGTGGGCAAACCGGGCAATGCCGCATGATGGCTGTGCGGCCCAGGCAACGCCGCACGATGGCCGTGCGGCCCTGGCGACGCCATACGGTGGTCGTGCGGTCTGCACACCGTCCCTGCGGGAATGGAGTACATGTCGCACGTTTGTCGTCTGCACGATGACCGTGCGGCCCAGGATGCCATTTTTTGTAAATATGCGCCTACAAAAGCCATCTTTGTAAATACGGTTTACAACAGTGCTAGCACGACCAAAAACTCATAATATGGGAATGCCAATATTCGATTTGTATTTTATAGGATATCCGATAAACATCAATATCTTCTATAGATTTATAGCCATTGACTGATATATAAAATGGATTTACATTTGATTATGTTGATGTTATTAAGTAAGATAAATAATTCTTTAATATAATATAATTTGACACTTTCATTGGTGAAGTGATACATTTTCTTTATGCGTACAATATCCGCCAAGTTATCTGTAACTGATTTGAATTCGATCCGCATCCACCCGTGTGTATATTCTGAAAAAAAAATTATATTTGTATTCGTATCCGATTTTGAATAGGTAAAAAAAATGGATTAAAATACGGAAAGACCCATTTTCACCCTTTGCGGTGGGGGGCAGCTTGCGTTTTGACGTGACCAGATAGAACCAGGCGCGCGGCGGCAAATTCTTCTGTCGCTCGGCCCAGCAGTGTGCGTGCATCGTGCAGCCTATGCAGCATCGGTAGGCTGGCGCTTTCTCGCCCACGGCGCGACGGTCCGCGGTTTCTTGTGAGCTGCGCGCGCGCGTTTGTGATGTCAATAGATGACGGATGCGGATGTGGATTTGTGTGGACTGGCAGAAAATGGGCCCTGCAGCTGAGACGGGCTGGCCTTCGGGGGGTGCGCAAAAGCCGTATGGGCTGATTAGACACCGCAAATTTACACGCATTTGTCATAGCACACTTTTGCCGATTAAATTTTTTTTGTTAGTTTTGAAGAGAATCTTTAACCTTACTACTTAAAAAAAAAGACTCTAGTGATGGTGAATAAAACATCTAGTCTTTTTACCCTAACCGGTGGGGCAAACACCCAGAAATCCTAGCTCTTCACACAACTACCCTCCCTTCCCTCCTCTCTCTCTCCCTCCCACTCGCGCCACCCTCCCTCTCCTCTTTCTCACGCCTCCCCGCCGATGCCTCCCACCCTCCCCACCCGCGCTGTCCTCCCTCCCCAACCCGCGGCGCCTACCTCTACCCACCCCCGACGTCTGCCCTTCCTCCCTCCCCACCCTGGCCCCCGCCTCTCCCCACCCCCGATGCTCCTCCTTGTTGCCCTCTCCCACACCCGCCATCACTACTACAAAACAGACCACAGAAAACGCCTCATCACAGACGGTTCTTTGAAACCGTCTGTGATAAAATAATCACAGACGGTTCCAAAGATGAACCGTCTGTGATATGTAGATATCACAGACGATTCGTGGTTAGAACTGTCTGTGAATTATTACAGATGGTTCTAACCTCGAACCGTTTGTGATACTGAGAATATCACAGACGGTTCGTAGTACGAACCGTCTGTGATTTTATATTTATCATGGCTTGGATTTTTACCATAGTTTTAGAATTATCCTTACTCTTTGATTTTACTATGGTTTGAATTTTTACCCTACCACGACAGAGTATTGGCTGCCATGGTAAACCCTAAAATCATAGACGATTTTATACCAAAATCGTCCGTCTGTGATGAGATACTCATCACAGACGGTTCGTATTAAGAACCGTCTGCGATGAGACGCTTATCAAAGACGGTTCATGATACGAACCGTCTGTGATATCTCATCACAGACGATTTTTGTATAAAACCGTCTGTGATACTTTTGTTTTGTTGGGCGGGCAAACGAAAATTTGCACTTAATGGCGGGCTACCAAAAATATCTTTATATTAACAGAGTCCTCCATCTCCTCCTCTGCCATTTCTCCTCTGCCATCTCCGTCTCGCCCTTACCTTGCGCTCCGGCCTCCCCCAAGCTCGTCGCCCGCGGCCTCCTCCACCTCACCCCAGCCTCGTCGTCGTCGGCCTCCCACGATCTCGTCGCCCCGGCCTCCTCCACTTCGGCACCCCGTCCTCCCCTGAGCTCGTCGCCCGCGGCCTCCTCCACCTCGCCCCGGCCTCATCGTCGCCGGTCTCCCACGACCTCGTCACCCCAGCCTCCCACGACCTCACTCTCTCTACCCCCCCTTTTGCTCTGTGGTGTGTATTACTACTGTGATGTGTTAGTGCTCTGTGAATGGATTGAGTTGATGCTACTGTGATGTGCGTGATGTCGTGTTATTTTTAGTGCTCTGTGAATGGATTGAGTTGATACTACTGTGATGCTGTGGCTAGCTAACGAAAAGTTCAATCCAAAATCCATATCAGATTCATTCGCGAGGCTCGGGAGGCTCTAGACAAAGTGAAAATCTGTTTTCTTTTTTTTTTGCAATAGAAAAGGCTATCACAGACGGTTCGTGGATAAAATCGTCTGTGAAAATAGACTTTCACAGACGGTTTGTGAATAGAACCGTCTGTGATAGCTTTTTCATAGACGGTTAAAAAACCGTCTATGATGATCTCGTATCATCACAGACACAAAAATTCAGACAATTAAAAAACTGTCTGTGATGATGGTTTAAAACCGTCTATGATGAGATTTTGTGTAGTAGTGCATCCACCGCCACGCCCACCGACGCCTCCCTCCCTCCCCACCCGCAGCACAGGGGTCATGATCTATGGTCACCGGGAAATGGTGTGTCAAATACTGAAAATGGTGTTCTTGATGCCACCAGCGGGTTCACGGAGAACAATTACACGTAGCTGACATAGCTTTATCATAAGTAAAGGGACAAAAGGTCAGTATATGCTGTTGGTTTAGTTTGTGTTTGTTTATCGTCTAAATTACGCATGTCTGTAGCTATTACACATCGAAACATAGAGGTAACAAAAGTAGAGAACAGATTCTGACATTTTCTCTGATAAAATTTGGATGATCATCGGGCCAAGACGTGAAGGACACTAACATTAGTCGTCCGAAGATCACATCTCATTTTTCTTTTGCAAAGGGGGACCACAATAATTAATTGACTAGAAGGCAAAGATTAACACTAGGAAAAAACACACGCCCTAAATCATACCTTGTGTTGAATTGCTGATTTCATTTGGCATATACACTGATAGGTTGAGATGCACTTTCGAATTTGATCTAAATGTTTTTAGATCCCATTGTTCAGTGTTTCAGCTGCACATATCTGATTTTGTTGTTATGCTCAGGTTTGTACCCTGATCTTGTTGTCAAGCATGTATCATCTGATCAGTTCAGTTAGTGTTTCTTTGAACATTTAGTATGTTCCCGTTGCCATAGTACATTAGTACTGAATGCTCAATTTTGTCATGGGACCTGTGTGTAAGCCTTCATCGTTCTAAGTGACTAAAAAAAACATAAATGCCAGAGTAAATTGGAGTACATCCAAGTTCATGTGACATTCTGGTTGTGTCGGGCAAAGGCTTTCACATTTCACAGCCAACTCATGCACTTGAGATTCAAGAGCAACTCATGAAGATTTCACAATGTTATCACTTAAATAAGCCACTCAAAAACAAACTTCAGATCTTGTTCTCCTTTTGGTAGCTACATCCAAATCCAAATTAGCGCCGAGTGACGAGATAAAATTGAAGGTGGTCAAAGAAGAAGGAATAATGCGTACCGATTGAAGGACATCAATTTTTTGAGGAGGATCTTATCTTTAGCATACACAGTTTGAGGTAAGTAAGTGCTTGGCCACCACTTTCATAGACTTAAGGAAGAGAAATTATAAACCAAAAAACAAAAAAAGTGAAAGGATCTTGTTTCCATTGAATGTATGCATCTGATGTTAGCATAGACTTGTGTACTCCCAGAAGCTCAGAAGCCCAGAAGTAAACTCTTGTACTTATTGGGTGATATACATTGGCAGCTGGTTGCGGGAATACTGTTTTTTTTAAAAGTTGGCCACTTTTTGAAGTTTGAATTCACATGTGCGTGTAAATGGGCCGGATGCTGCTCCAGTTTGCAAGTTTCTAAAAGCTAGCAAACCTGGCTTGTTTGGGTCCAGAATCAAGTGGAACTTTACTAATTTTCTTGTTGATAAGAATGGAAAAGTCATCAACAGATACTCAAATGCAGCCAGTCCATTGGCAATTGAGGTATCTCTCTCTCTCTCACTCACTCATACGCACACATATTTTGTGTTGTTTTCTTATGCATTGGTTTCAAATTTGCAGAAAGACTTCCAGAAGGCGCTTGCGAATTTAGATCTGTTACCCTATCCCTCTCTCTCCCACTTGCAGAAGCAGGCACCCGCGAAAGTATCCCGTTGTTATATTTAGAACTCCAATTTTATCTACCTCATTATATTGCTAGGTGAAATTTTTTAAGAGGAATAAAGATCCATTTGTTCCATTTTTCCTAGGAGAACATAGCTTGGTAATTTCAATCTAAACACATTTCAAGGGACCATTATGCATTTACAAATCAATCTTTTTATTTCTAGCACACTGTGTGGTCTACTTCTCTGCATCGAATGCAGAAGCTTTTGATAGTGTTCTATTGGGAGAATACATTGTGCGTGAAGGTCCTATTATTGAGTTGAAGAAATTCTTACATCGGCTGAAGCTGAAGAAGAATCTTCCTAGAAGTGATAATATTGAGTATTATAATGATCTATTTCTCAAAGATTTTTTAAAAAATCCTCAGGATATTACATGATGATGGGGTTGAATTGAAGGTAAATATTTCTCACTTTTGAAAGTTCGAAGCTGATGTACAATTTTCTGCTCAATTTTTTTTTTGTTTCATAGGGTGCATTGCATAAATGCTGTGAAATCTCTGGGATTCATAGTGTTCCCTTGGATTTCGTATAGATCTGTAAAAGGATGGTTGAAGGCTCGCCCTTATCGACTATTATAAGGATAGGCAAGAACTTTGGGGATTTAAAATACAATCAAATCTATAAACCACCAAGAGAAGAACAAATTGTGGAGGGAAAGTCTCATGGACTGCATTGTATTGTTCTCCTTGGTGTTGGCATGCTTAAAAAAAAGAAAACGGTTCTATAAATTTGTCAACACTCATGGGAGGAATTTTGCGTACAAATCAATCAGAAAAGAAAGAATAGAATAAAAGGAGGATTTGGAAATGTGATTTTTGATGGCATTGATAAGTCCAGTACAATTTCTTAGGGAGGGGAGAAAGGTAGAGATGGAGGAATATTCAATAGTCGAAGATGCAAATGATCTAATCCTCGGTGTCGTTGAAGCAGCTGCCAAAAAAGTGATTAGGCGACTGCCAAAAAAGTGATTCCATGTAGGCTTTTCGCTAATCCTGGCAAGGTAAATATTTTTTAATTTTTTTAAGCAACATAGCTCTAGTTTTGCATGACTGAGCTAACTTTTGATATCACACAATTTTGTGAATTATCCTTCATTATTTAGTTTTGAAATATTTGCACCACGTGAACATATTTTCAAGTTTGGGTAGGCACTTCTGCTTCAAAGCTATATAATTTGCCATCACTGTATTTCTAACTTATGCATACAAGCTACTAACAAGTATAATACACAACCCATGCCATGGATCCGTTGCAACGCATAGGCACTCGGCTAGTTTCTCAAATAGGTGAACACTTGGAATTGATTAAAACAGGAAAGGAGGGGACAATGGCCATGGGAGGCCTCATTGAAGCTCAAGCGAGGATAGAGGAGGGCTCGAGGAAGCTGGGAGACGACAAAGTACGCCTGCACCGGCCGCGTGCATTGCTTGCTCGTTCTCCGCGTCAACCTCCTGGCTCACATGCGCCATACCCACGCACATGCCAGCTTGATGCGTCACATCCTTCTCTTCTTTCTTCTCAGAAATTTCTGAAACGAAACTGCTATACAACTGTCGCACGTTTCTTAGGATGATTTCAGTCGGATTTTTGGCCGTCCGATGGACTCTGAGATCCGTGCTCAGATGCAAACGTGATTCTCTAGCCTATCGACCACGGACGCGAACGGGTGCTGGCGTCCGGTTTTCAAACACGCTTCGCGTCCGCTTCACGCGTCCGGTCTTCAAGTCCGCGAAGCGATCGCGTTGCGTCCGCGAAGCATCCGATCGAGCATTTCTTTTGAATAGTTTTGGGGAAGCGCGCCTGTGCTCCGAACGGCTCTCGCATCTGCGCTCTCGCGTCGCTTTGGTCCGCACTTCACGTCCGTGCTCTCGCGTCCGCCATTTTTTTGTCCGCACTTCAGCACGCTGTGTGAAACGGCCCAGTGAGGCAGCCGTGATTTGACATTGCTTTGAATATTTTTTGGGAACCTCGCGACTGCTTTGCTTGTGCCTTGTGCTATGCGTCTGCGTTGCTTTATTGCTTGTCCTGGTGGTGGAAGTCTCCAGACCAAGTCACGGGAGAAATTGCTCCAGACCAAGTCACGGGAGAAGTCTCCAGCATAGTTGTGTCCGTTGCTTTATTGCTTGTCCTGGTGGTGGAAGTCTCCAGACCAAGTCACAGGAGAAGTTGCTCCAGACCAAGTGACGGGAGAAGTCTCGAGCATAGTTGTGTCCGGAGCGAAGTTTCGAGTTGAGAGGCAATTTGGGCGATTTTATTGGGTATTGAGCGTCGGTGTCGGCAGTTAAGTTGCTTCGTTTTGCCATGATTTGCTTCATTTTTTGTTCGGCAAATTTTTCGCCCGGAGCAGAAGTTTCGAGTTGGAGAGGCAATTTGAGCGATTTTATTGGTATTCGGGCGTCGGTGTCGGCGATTAAGTTGCCGTTTTGCCGTGATTTGCTTCATTTTTGTTCGGCAATTTTTGACAATTTTTTCGGCGTCGACGATCATTTTTGCGATTCGTCTTACCGGTCCCCTCGTTCATCCGGGTTTTATTTGCTTTGGACGTCCGTGCTCCGAACGGCTCTCGCGTCGCTTTGGTCCGCACTTCACGTCCGCGCTCTCGCGTCCGCCATTTTTTTGTTCGCACTTCACGTCCGCGCTCTCGCGTCCGCGAAATCGTCCGTTCGGCATTGTTTTGAATATTTACGGGAAGCGCTCCGGCGTCTGCGCTCGATCCTTGGCCTCGCTTCATTCTTTGTCTGACCGAGTCACAAGCGGAGAGGCGGAGCACTCGTTACTCTTGATGCGGCGGAGAACTCGGAGACGAGGTGAGCGGAGGTGATTCCGCGGCGGTGTTTGAGTCAATTTTTTCGCCGTCTTCTTCATCGGCGTTTGCATAGTTGTTGCATCATCATTTTCTTTGTTGGTGTTGGCGTCGGGCTCGGCATTTTAGTCTTTGAGGTTTGGCTTTTTTGCTCAAATTTTTTGGGCTTCCTTTCACGTATTTGCAGTGCTGTGAAATTGTTTCTATGAGGATGAGATCTAAGTGATTTGTGGATGCTTCAAATTTTGTGCTTGATTTGTTTTATGGTTTTGGAAGTTTAGTTAATTTGGCGATATATTACTGTCCCATGTTGATTGCTTTGGAATTTTTGGGTAGTTTTACTTGTTTGTGCAGTATATGTACGGAGTTTTAGTAGATTTTTATAGGTGGTATGTCATCTAGTTGTTTTTTGTGTCATCTAGTTGTATGTGCAAATTGTACTTTTGTTCTAATAAATAGCTGGTATGGACCGATTGTTATTGGTCATGTTACTGTTTTTCAGAATGATATATTATCTCTTTAGGTAAATTTGGCCAGAATTAAGCTGCCTTATTCATTTTCTGAGTACAAACTCATGTATGCGTCCTGATAATTGGGAGGATTAGTACATCAGCAAGATTGCCTTTTTTATGTCATTCTATAATGTATGCCTTACATCTCATTTTAGTTTGTTTGATTCATCATTATCATTTTGTATTTTACATGTAAATCAATTTGTTTTTACTCAATTATTATTTGTTTCAGAACATTGACTAACCTAACCTTTAGTCTTTTATTTCATATGATCCGATTACCTGACCATATATATACAAGAAACAATCATTCCATAAATACAACAGGACGTGATTCTGGCTATAGCTAGCTAGCTCGTTCCTTGAACAATAAATGTGGTTACCCACTCACCCTTGCAAATTGGCATACACAAATCTACGCACAAGCAATTAAATTTGTCAAGTAAACAGTAGATTAATTGATTAAACATCTCAAAAAACATAGTAAAGTATCTTCTATCAGTATTTAGCAATGATCGAGAATCGTTCTTGCGATAACTAACCCCTTGGTACATATCTTTAGGCCCTCGCCATTCCACTCGATAATTCTTCACTGTGCACTCTCTATGTTCACAACCTTCTAGCTTCAGCGCATACACACCATATATAGTTTTAAACCCGTTATCTATAGTGGGCTTAGATCTATACGTAGCATGCGGTGAACTATCACAAGATAATACCAATGTTTAGATATACTATTTAGCAAATTTAAAAATGCACTCTTCATTTTATTTCAAAAGTACATGATATTTTATGGAAATATTTTTAAAACATTACTACAGTCTATATTTTAGTAAATTTTTATCCTGGATATAAAATTTCAAGCTACATGAATCAAAACCGAAAGAGAAGTTGAAAGCTATATTTTTTTGACATTTTCTATCATAGAATTATTGTAGTAGCTTCTAATAGAGCTGCCATTGTTTTTTTGCCTCCATGTGAGCAACTATATATATTGGTCGGGGAAGTTATGACAGAGAAGCAAAAAGGGGTCTCCAACTCGAAACTTCTGCTCCGGACTTACCTGACCATATATATACAAGAAACAATCATTCTGGTTTTGTGGAGTAGGTTCAAATTTAGGAGTGGGTTGTGTGATGTAGTGATAATTAGGTTACAGGTATTGTGTTTATATTATATCATTTTTGTTACGTGGTACTATACTACTATGTTTGTGTACTTATATGTTCACTTTTTTTTAAACATATCAAGTTTTTTTGGTGGTGACCTTTTTTTTCATGTTACGTTTTGTACTCAATTGAACCTCAATTGAAGCTTTTGTTGGGGTTTTTTGTAAATAGTATTGAAGCATTTGTTGCTTTGTTTCAATTATTAATTATTTTTTCCATGCTTTTCTTATAATATGTATTTTTAGGAAATGAGTTCCACCGGTTCAGATTCATCGGGTAGTGGTAATGTGGAAGTATTAGTGGATACTTCCATTCCAATTTGCAAGTATTTTGCAGGGACTGACAACAAGGACATCAACAAGTTGGTTCATGTCTATTTTTGAAACATTAAAGATGTTGATAAAGTTTATGCTGCTACTGTTGTTACTCAGTTTCTTCTACAGAGTAACAAGTTCAAAATATCTTGTTCTGCTGATGGTGATGTTCTTGTTTGTCTTGAGGAGCTTCGCGATGCTGAGATTCTAGATTATCAAGTTTTAAAAGCTTTGGGGGGGGGCAATTGAATATTGACGCGATGGGCTTGTTTCTGAGGAGCCTAGATCAACTCGTCGTGTCCACCAGAAGTCGTTTGCTGTCTTTTGCAAGCAGTAGTTTGAGTTTAATATTTTGTATTATTATGTTAGTGTTATTTATGTAATAATATTGTAAATTTAACTTCACTTTTCAGTATGGACTTTTTTGTAATATGTTGGATTTGTAATAACTTTCACCCCTATATTTATTGTTGTATATATGCTTCCCTGATGTTATTATGGCAAAATGGATGTATTATGGATTTTTTATGCAACATATTTGTGTATCTATCTTTTTTAAAATTGTCAATGTTTTCTATTATATATATTTTGCTTCTTTTGGTTGGATGTTTGATATTTTCTGGTAAGTGTCAGTGATTATATTGAATATTCAAGGTACTTAATTTTTCCGCATTGGACATGTACTTGATTTGAATTATGTATTTTTTTTCCATACAACTTCTGTTATCTATTCTTTTTTTCTATTATTAAGTTTTTATTGAATATTCTTTGAAACTCTGTTCGTATTTAAGTAATTTTTCTTGTGAGTGCAAGAAATTTTTGGTTAATGTGAATCTTCTTGCAGCTTATTGTTAATGTTTACATATTTATTGATTATATATGTTTGTCTCATTGTTGTGTGTTATTGTTAGATGGTTAACCTAAACAAACACTCTTTCGAAGATTCTTCTAGTCATTTTCACTCTATATACGACACTATCAATAATAGCGAACATGTCAATGATGATTCTCAAGATTTAGAAATGCCATCTTCTGATTCTTTGAAGCGATCAGTTCATGTAAGTATTATTTTGATTTCTTTTAACTTGTTTTTTATTTTTATATATTTTGTCCTCATTTTATATTTTATTTCAGGTGTGTCCCTCATCTGATGATGAAGATCTTGATGAAGCTCTCTATAAAGTCTACAAGAAGCAGGTTATAAATTATTATATTTTTGTTTTGAAAGCGACAACTATGTCTATAATGTTAATATTATCTTAATTGTTATCTTAATTTTTCTTAGAAAATAAGATCACTTAAGAGAAAACTAAGAAGTCGTTGTAAGCAAGAATCTGTCAAGGTAATTTTCAATTTAGTATTGTTCTTTTGTTGTTGCATTTATTTTATTTGATTTATTTTTGTGCTATGCATTTTAATGTTTTGTACATTATTGTAGAGCAAGAAATGTAAGGATGATAGTTCTGAACCTAGATCCTTTTCAAGATTTTCTCTCAAGTATTTCTGTGAAGTTTTGGAATCTCTTACTCCTTACCAGAGGAGTGTGATTCAGAAATTCGGATTTGGTTGCCTTTTAAAACTTGAGAAGTGTTACATCCCTAACAAGTTTGTCAAATGGGTTGCTCGGCAAGTTGATGTTAGATCATCTGATATCATAAGATCTGAGAAGGTTATTCCAATCAGCAAGGAATCTGTACATATGGTTCTGGATATACCTATTGGTGGGAATGATATCATTTCAGATAGTGATCTTTGGTAGATCATTTCTTGTTTCCAAGTTTGATTGACTTCTATGCCGCAGCGATGTGCATATTTTGGCAACATTTTGAAGAACAACAACGATCCGAGTGATGATATGATTTTCATTTGCTTTATGATTGTTGCCATATCCTCTTTTTGTGTCCAAATTCAAGTCTTTATCCATGTCCAAAATATATTAGTGCGCTTGAAGATGTTTACGGTGTTAAGAATTTGGATTGGTCCAAGTTTGTTTATGATTGGTTGATGTCTAGTTTAAAAAATTCAACAATGCTAACAAGGCCATCGGCAAGAAGTCAAAGACTCTAGGAGGTGCATGTATTTCTGGTCGTGAGTTAATTTTTTGTTAGCTTTTCTTGTATTTATTTGTTTTGTCATGCATTAATTTTTTTATTGTTTATTTTTTGAAAAAAATTAACTTCACAGGTATATTATCTGGATTTCGTCAACTTTAGTCAAAACCAAGTGGATGGTGGTCTTCCTCGAATTAATTTTTGGAAGGGGAATATGATCAAACATTATTCAGAACTAGATCAAACAAGCAGTCATTCTTATGGAAAACGACCTCTTCTTGAATTTTCTGCTTCCTGTTATTTCCAGGTTATACTTTTTTTCTTGTCGTTCTAATATATTGTTGGTGTTAATATACAGTAAATTATTTTTTTATTTTTTTGTGTTGTGTTGTTCATTTTTTTGTGCTTGTTAGAATTGTGCTTTTGCAGATAAATGTTCAGGTCGTTCAAAACAACATTCGTCCCCTAACTCGTCTGGTATCAAAGCACCATCTGCTGTTTTTATATCAAAACTAGACTTGTCTGTTGGAGCTAATTTACCGAATGAGGTATAGTTGTTTGTATTTTTTTTACTGTCTTTTTTTCGCACCTTTTAATTTTTACCATCTATGGTATTAGATAAGGAAGCTTTTTATTGCCTGTGGCTATAAGTGTTTTTGTTCACTGGTACATATACAATAATTTTTTCTTCATGTTATTTTTATTATTTGAAATCTCATCTTCAGGTTAAAGATGCTATCTGCAATCTGGTTCAAAAGCACCATGAAGATGAATCTGAATCTAGTAATACAAAGTCTGAGATTTTAGTGCTTAATGTACTTCAATTAGTGTCTGAGGCTTGTTCCAAGGATTTTTGTGATCACCCAGCTGAGAAAGGTGACAGTCGTAATAATCATTTTCCTGAAGCTAGCGATTTGCAACATGATGAAGTGTTAAATCAAAAGGCATTGAAAATGGATGGTCTGCTTAATAGAGCTTCACCTAATGGGAAATTTAGTGTAGCTGAGAATGTAGTTCCCATTAATGATTTATCTGTCAAAATTCCTTTCGAAGATCAAGTATCCAAAAAAAATGGCAGTGATGGTAAGCATATTTTCACTCAATTTTATGTTGTGTTTTCATCTACTTGTTTACTTTGTTTAATTTTTCCTAACAGTTTGTTGCCCTTTCTCCTTGTTTTATATTAACAGTCGAGTACATTTATGAGAATAAATCAGCAAAGAGGTTATCTTCTGAAGGCATTCCTATTGTATCTGCTCCAAGTACAAAATCTCCATCGTATGAAATTTCTGCTTTTCACAGGGTATGTGTCCTTCTATTATGTAATTAGTATTTTTGTGATCAACTTCCTTCCTTCTATGTTATGTTATTTATTGGTTTCAAATTGCAGCATTTTGTATCTCAACAAAATTCACCTTCATTGTCCCCCTGTAATAAAGTTCAAGTACCTGATCAACCGTTGAATAATGATTGCTCCATTGATAAAGGTTCATCTGTTGTTAACATAGTTATGAAGAAACTTTCAAAGCCAGGTATTACCAAATTACTAATTATTATTATAAAGTTAATTTCAATTCAGATATATCAATTTGATAATTCTTTTATTATTTGCAGTGGATTCTATTCCTTCTCCTGTTTGTGATAGTGCTAATGTAGTCAAATGTTCTTCTTCCTACATCAAGTGGTTTGATCTGAACTTTCTTGAATTTGAATCTAATGTCTTATAATTTTGTTTTATTTCTTGCTACAAATGACAATATATCTTTTATTTTTTAGGTCATGTTCCTATTGTTAATAAAAGGATATCAAGATTTCGTCGTGTAAATGATAGGGAACCAGAAAAAGAATCAACCCAAAGTGATCATCCTCAGTTTAATCTTCTAGACCCAGATGAAGAGCGTAGATATGCTGCTCATTGGAAGTCAATGATGGAGGAAGCTTCCAAAGAATTAGATAAGAAATCTACTGTTGAAGAGGACACTAGTACACAAGTTCAACATAATTATTCATTGGGTATTGGTGTAGATTTAAAAGTATCATCAGAATTGCCTTCACTATGTGCAAGTCAATATGTTCCTCTGAGAGGTTATTTATTTATCCTTTATTTTTAGTTACTTATCACTATTTTTTTGTTATTCCAAGAATTTTTGTTAAATTCATCTATAAGTTATTATCAATTGTGAATTACTATTTGTTTGCTATATTTTACGTTTTCTAATTTACTGTAAATCTGGTAATGTCATTGTTGTAATTTTGTTTCAATATTTTCTCATTATTTTCTATTGTCTAGTTTTCTATTTATGCTGCTTTCATAATCCAATATAATATCTTTTTTCTCAGCCTGGTATTGTGATGGTCACTATGGAGCATTCTCAATATAGCAATCCTAACCCATCAGATAAGGATCGTCAAACTCAACCTCTTGTCATTTCTACCCCTGCTCCTATTCTGCTCTAGACAGTGCTGGAAATGTTAATATTTTTGTGAGTGTAGCAGCATTTGACTACTTTGCTCCGATTTCATTTTTTGTTTTGTTTTGTACTTGATTCGGTTAAGATAGTGTCAACTTTTTAAATTCAGTAACGTACTAGTTACATCACCCTCATATTGCTTTGGCTTAGTTTGATATCTTATTTATTCTTTGTTTTCATTTTAGTCCCAGGGATCTCCAGATGTTGAAGTTTTGGGTGAAAAGAAATTTGTTGATAGGTGCACTCAGTTATGCAACCAAACTGATAAGTTGTATGATAACATGAATAGTACAAATCTGACAGACTTTAACGGGCCTTCTTATTTGTTCAACCCCACTCCTCTTGACAAACTCCATTATCGTCTTTCCAATGTGAAAGCTGTTAATATTCCAAGTGGTTCTACGTCTGGTGGAAAAGAACCACCTCATGGTCCTCGAAGAATTGTTATTCCCGCAAGGTGCAATCTTAGTCCTTTTGTGCCACAGACTAGCCGTTTTCCCATTTCTGCAAATGAAAGGCAACATTACCTTGCAATTTGTCGACTTGCTGAAAGTCGCCAATGGAAAACGTACGTTTTTTTAATCATAATTGTTAAATTAATGTTATTATTCTTGTATCTTCTCTGATTTTGGATTACTTTCTGTTTTTTTGTCACAGAAAAGCTGGTATTCAACTGTGGAAGACTCATTGCTCTTATAGATCTCTTGGAGAATCGCTAGTTCATGCTGGTCATGTTGATAACTTCCTTATGAATGTTTATTGTCGTCATTTTTTTGAGGAATGCCACCCTGGAGTTTCAAAGAAGCATTTCTTCTACTCTTATATAGGGGTTAGTACTAATTTTATTCTTTCTTGTATTTTGTTTTTAAGCTATATTGCATATTTGTATGTAAGCATATTGTTTACTGTATTTGTTTTTGAGGAATATTCAGTTTACTAGATATTTTGTTTGTTTTTTTCTAGTTTCATACTTGTTGCTATAATGAATATTTGTGTAGGGATTGTGTAGGAGGAGCAAAGGCTTGGTTTTATTAGCATGTGTCATTGTTGATTGTGTTTCGCGAGCTTCTTTGGGCTCGATTTTTAATGATTACGTGTCAAGGATAGCTTGTTCTCATTTGGTCAAGGGCTATAATTGTACGATCTGTCTAATTGTATGTATCACTGTTGCATTGAATGTTTCTTTACATAACAGTTCATCACTGATTTGAAATTACACATTATTGTATGGTTTTTTACAATTTTTTTGTTTATGTAATTTCTTACAAACTAAACAGTAATTGTTACATATGTCTACTTTATTATCTTTAAGTTGGTAAAAATTGCTTAGTATTACTACTGTAATGTATGTTAGCTTAGATTCACATCTAAGCATGTATGTTAATTGTGAATGTTCATTGTCGTCATTTTTTTGAGGAATGTCACCCTGAAGTTTCAAAGAAGCATTTCTTATGCTCTTATATAGGGGTTAGTTCTAATTTTATTCTTTCCTGTATTTGTTTTTAAGCTATATTGCATATTTGCAGGTAAGCATATTGTTTACTGTATTTGTTTTCGAGGAATGCTCAGTTTACTAGATATTTTGTTTGTTTTTTCTAGTTTCATACTTGTTGCTATAATGCATATTTGTGTAGGGATTGTGTAGGAGGAACAGTGCTTGGTTTTATTAGCATGTGTCATTGTTGATTGTGTTTGGCAGCTTCTTTGGGCTCGATTTTTAATGATTACGTGTCAAGGATAGCTTGTTCTCATTTGGTCAAGGGCTATAATTGTACGATCTGTCTAATTGTATGTATCACTGTTGCATTGAATGTTTCTTTACATAACAGTTCATCACTGATTTGAAATTACACATTATTGTATGGTTTTTTACAATTTTTTTGTTTATGTAATTTCTTACAAACTAAACAGTAATTGTTACATATGTCTACTTTATTGTCTTTAAGATGGTAAAAATTGCTTAGTATTACTCTTGTAATGTGTATGTTAGCTTAGATTCACATCTAAGCATGTATGTTAATTGTGAATGTTCATTGTCGTCATTTTTTGAGGAATGTCACCTGAAGTTTCAAAGAAGCATTTCTTATGCTCTTATATAGGGGTTAGTTCTAATTTTATTCTTTCCTGTATTTGTTTTTAAGCTATATTGCATATTTGCAGGTAAGCATATTGTTTACTGTATTTGTTTTCGAGGAATGCTCAGTTTACTAGATATTTTGTTTGTTTTTTCTAGTTTCATACTTGCTATAATGCATATTTGTGTAGGGATTGTGTAGGAGGAATAGTGCTTGGTTTTATTAGCATGTGTCATTGTTGATTGTGTTTCGGCAGTTTTGCTGGGCTCAGTTTTTAATGATTACGTGTCAAGGATAGCTTGTTCTCATTTGGTCAAGGGTTATAATTGTACGATCTGTCTAATTGGATGTATCACTGTTGCATTGAATGTTTCTTTACATAACAGTTCATCACTGATTTGAAATTACACATTATTGTATGGTTTTTTACAATTTTTTTGTTTATGTAATTTCTTACAAACTAAACGATAAATTGTTACATATGTCTACTTTATTGTCTTTAAGTTGGTAAAAATTGCTTAGTATTACTACTGTAATGTATGTTAGCTTATATTCACATCTAAGCATGTATGTTAATTGTGAATGTTCATTGTCGTCATTTTTTTGAGGAATGCCACCCTGAAGTTTCAAAGAAGCATTTCTTATGCTCTTATATAGGGGTTAGTTCTAATTTTATTCTTTCTGTATTTGTTTTTAAGCTATATTGCATATTTGCGAGTAAGCATATTGTTTCTTGTATTTGTTTTCGAGGAATGCTCGTTTACTAGATATTTTGTTTGTTTTTCTAGTTTCATACTTGTTGCTATAATGCATATTTGCGGAAAGTATTTTGAATCTTCTTTGGTGAAACTCGCTTATCTCTTGTAAAACATGCTTTTCAAGGTCTTTGCCGATGCTAGATCGTTGTCTTCTTCAAATATGGTATGTATTAAATAATATTTGCCATTTTCATGTTTTTGTTGTATTTTACAAGATACAGTATATGCTACCTGCATTCTCAAATGTATTTGATTTATCTTTTGCTAAATTGTGATATTCTTATAAATCTTTGTCTTGCGGCTATTTTTCCTATTTGCCTTGATCATCATTGGTTCTTGTTTGTTGTTCTAATTCAAGACAAGAAATTTGCTTTTCGGACTCATATTTCTCTCAAAATTGATTTTCATACTCATGCAAGAAATGTTCTGGTAAGAATTTATTTTTTTCATCTTTATAATATATTATTGTATTTATTATTTGCATTGACATTTTTTTGTGTTTGCCATATATTTTAGGTTGACACTTTCAAAGAACTATGGGAAGAATTTGTAAAAGTAGATGTTGGTTTTGAGAAGTTTAGGGTGATTTACCCTAGGGTACCAATGCAAGATAACAAGTAGGTAGTTTGTTTTAACCTACATTTTATTTTTTAGCGTAGTACCATTGTTACAGTAAATTTGCTTATGTTAAGTCTTTGCTTTTCTTTGCTAGGAATGACTGTGGAGTTTTTGTTATGAAATTTATGGAGCTATGGAACCCGAGAGTAGATTTAACAAGGCAATTCTCGCAAGGAGTTATTGATAACATTAGGATCAAGTATGCCAATCAACTATATTTCAGTCGGTTCAACCAAGTAAATAAGGATTTGGTGACAAATTTCTTTGGCCCGGTTAGTTTTTACTATTTTTACTATATTGTTTAATATTTATTACCCATTAGTGTTCATTTCGTTAATTTTATTTTTTTAGGGTGATTTTCCTCGAGTTGGCAACCCATGAAGATTAATCTCGTCTTCATTTCTTTTGGCATTAAACTAGTGTGTAATCATTTTCTTTTGTATCACGGAAGAAGCTTTGATTTGTCGTATACTTCTAGTTTGATGTTCAGACATACACTGTGATCTCAAGTTGGCAACCCATGAAGATTGATTTCCTCTCTATAATTGTCGAGTTCAAGTAGATATTTTTGCAGTTAGAACTACCACCACGTGTCATGTCTCATCTTGTACTACGTACATCATGAAAACTTATTGGAAAAGACTTAATAGTAGTCTGTTTTTTTTGTTAAAATATATACTGCATATTGATATTTTCCAATATCTCCTTTGATAGCAGCTCCAAAATGTTCTCTTTCCTCATTACATACATAATGCTTACATAAATAACAAAACTTCGCTTGGATGGCTTTCCCTAGCTGCAAAATACGATACTGCTTACATAAATAAAAAAAGTTGTTGATATAGTCTAATTTGTCCATACTTAATTTGATCTTATGATGTTGATATTCGTCGTCTTCCTTTATGGTGTTTTCTCCTCGCCTCACTTCTTGATGCTTGTTCCTTCTTCTTCTTGTAGTTGTTGCACGATCTGAATCTGCATGATTTTGAAAGTATATTTAATTGCTATATGCTTTTAGCATTCCTCTTCCAATTGAAGTTGTGGTTGGTTTTTATGTAAATGTTACCTTTTTTGTCTTCTTTGTTTTGCCGAACTCTCTTTCTCTTTGGCAGATCAAACTGTAGATGCTTGAATTCACACTTTGCAAAATTATGTTCTGTAGATCCACAATGACTGCAGTGATAAATTGTTGTTCTACTTGCTTTCTCAGCAATTGTTTTCATTCTAGGTCTGCCTTTTGTCAATGCTATATTAGGATCTTCAAGTTGTATCTCTGAATTTTTCTCTGAAATATCTTCATTCTGTGCATTTGGATTCCTAAATGTGTTGCTCTGAGCTTGAGATGTTTCATGACCATTATTAATTACTGGCAGTTGTCTTTCTATTCTTTCAATCTCTTGCATCATGAATTCATAGCTCTCAGTTGTTTTAGATGCTCTTGATGCCATTCCAGCTAACCTTCTGGACAACACATTGAATCTGAGAGTTGAGTCATTGTTTTGTCCATTGAGTTTGTTATTCTGAATTAGTTTTTTGTCCTTTTTTCTCCACCTTTCTATGATGTACTTATCAGGTATTTTGCTAATTTCGTGTTCAATAGTCACGAGAATATCTGAACATAAGATCCCATCCTTCTGAAATTTAGCACATATGCAGCTGAACTCCTCATTTGGTAAGTCTGTTATCACAATGTATTTCCTTGGCCTAAATTCCTTCTTCTTGTGGTTCAATGCTTGGAACACCTCATATGTCTTATCTACTTCTATTTCTTTTATTTGGAGCCTTGTTGTACACTTGAGTTCCCACCGAAATTTCTTGAAAATTTTTCTATTGTACATCTCTACTGCTTGCTCTTCTATATAGTACTCTGACCATAGCTTTTTTGGTCTTGTTGTTCTTGACTCATGATCATCTTTCTCTTCTGTTGTGTAAATTGTATCCATAACTCTTTCATGTTCTTTTAGGAAGCTTGTTCTGTTGTATGTTGCTCCAACATTTCTTTTAAATCTTGCATTTGTCCCTTCACTCCTTGCGATTGCTCAAAGAAAAGGGTAGAAGTGGTTCTTGAAGTAAACAGTACAAATCGTTGCCTTGCCTCCCACATTGTTTGAAAATATTTGATATTCGAACCTCATGCTTTTGAATCATTTGCTGCCATAGTTCCTCAAACTCATTTATTGTTAATGAGTTGTTTAGTGTGTCCTCAAATTCCTCTTGTAGTCCACTTTTACTATGAAATGCTCTACTTCCTTTTTCATAAGCTTTTTTCTTTATATGGAAAAAGCAATTCCTGTGATTTGTAGCTGGGAAGATCTGAGATATAGCTGACTTCATAGCTGCATCTTGGTCTGTAATTATTGTCTTTGGAGCTTTACCTTCCATTGCATCTAGAAATCTGTGAAAACCCACTTGAGCGTTGTGATTGTTTCATCAACTAGAGTGCACACCCAAATATGCAAGTGTTTCCATGCCCCGTGATCCCAATGATAGGTGCAAAAGGCAAATTATATCTATTTGTCAAATATGTCGTGTCAAAGCTAACACAATCACCATAGATAGCATACATGTCCCTTGACCTTGCATCTGCCCAAAACATGCTCTTTACTTTGCTATTTTCGTCCAAGTCAAATGTGTAATAAAACCTGGGATCTTCAACTTGTCTTTTGGTAAAGTATTGGAAAACTTGCATCATGTCATTAGCTGTTGTTTCTCTGTTCATTAATGTTCTGACATTACTTACATCCTTTTTTGTGTATGTTAATGCTGCCATTCCTCCCCTGAGCACTGAAAGTACTGCAATCATCTTTCTTGTCGGTATGTTGGCTTCCTTTAGTGTTCTTATCAATGTCTTTTCCTCATTGGACATGTACTTATGAGACCTATAGAATCTAGTCTCTGAATTTGGGCTAAGGCAATGGTTGTGACTCAAATCCAGCCTTGTTATGTACCATATCCCTTTCTTCTCTGTAACAACCATTACACACTCACATTCTGTTTTAACCAAAATGCTTGTTTCTCTCTCTGAATTTTCGTCATTTGTAGCACTTGGTTCACCTTCTTCTGCTGATTTGCCATGTCTGTTGCATTTAAATGTCACTCTTGTCACCTCATTATTCTTTTTCTTCTTTGGTTGTGTGATAATTGTGTGCAATAACAATTGAGAACCCTGATAAATATGCATAAAAATTGAAGAAATCATGTGCTTCTTTTGAACTTTTGAAATCCATCCCCGTCTGCGGTATGTGTTTGTTGTTTATGGTCACATCATTTCCTTGGCTTGCTGCTATTTCCTCATTCTCGAAGAAAATTTCTAGGTCTTCCTCATTTATTGCTTCATTTCTCTGTCCTTGTTTTCCTGCCATATTATCATTCTCAGTTTCGTTTTCTGTTCTACAACTCTCTGAAATTGTTGTGTGTATATCTGCTGCATTTTCTCCAACCTCATCCTGCAATGTTCAATTTTTTGATAGCATGTAAAGTTCCGTAAAAGTAATGTTTTATTTTAAAAAAATCAACCTTTTACATCCATGCCTCAACTAACCTCGTATTCTTCTATGCATCTAAACATATCCAGGCCCCAGTGGGTTGCATTATCGTCCTCTTCAATCACACTCCTTAACTGGTCAAAGGATTCCATCTGCAAAATTCACCAGTAATAGCTTAAATTCTATCTTTTTATATTTGTTTATATCCTTGGTTGTTTATCAATATTCTTATCTTTTGGCAATTATATATTGTACTTACTCGCAATTGATTTTGTAAAGATATTCTTGTTATTTGTATGCTCATTTGAGTCATCCAAGCAGTTGAAATCATTTATCTGTAAATCAATAGATATTGATCTCGTCAATTCGATGTAATATGAAAGTGAAACAGATTCTTACTATTTTTGGCAACAAATTTGTTCCTATTTTTTGTTTTATTGTAACTACATATTGTGATTTTTGTAAATTTGATAACATGCTTTTTTCCTTAGGTTTTCCTTTTTCGTGAAAACCATAGCCACCATTTTTTATTGGAAGTTTGAATGTATACAAATGTAATCCTCATTATTGCATAACCATTCCTCTAAAATCTAAAATGTTGAAATCTTGAACATCCTAGTATTCTTTTTTTTAAAAAATACATTATGTCAATCATTGGAATTAAATTTTGCAATAATATGCATGCTTCTTACCTGTTCTTGCATAGTTATTACGTCATCATTTTCGTATGGCTCTTGATAATTTGACTTAATTTGCCTGCCATCGCTTACCTGCATAATAAAGACACTTTATTAGTTCATTTAAGCATGTCTTTTTTTATATTTAGTAGCAACCCCCACAAACTAAACGAAGATATTATTACAATATATTTGGAGTACTTGTTTTAGAGGAATGCAACCATCAGGATTAATTCTGTTTAGAAGAATAATCAACCGTCAGGATTCTTCTCATGTTACATAAGCAAAATGTTCTAAGTTGTTCTTTGTTTACAAGGCCAGTTCTACTTACAGTTATTTTTCACCAAATTTGCATGTATTATTTTGTTTTAATAAAGTACTTATCATTATGTAATTCCAGTTACCAAGAAATATACCTCAACACCCAACCTTGAATTATGTGTATACTCTTCCCTTGTTCTGCTTGTTGTCAATATCATTGAGTTCTGCATGTATTGGCAATTCAAGTAAATTGTTGATCCAATGAAGTTGGACCTAATAATATTTCACCTCTTTTTTTTACCTCAAAACTAGGTGAAGCATTCAAAAGGCATGTGTAGCTTGTGTTTCCATGCTGTGAACCAAAATTTAAAGTTAGTCATATAACATTATGTTATTGCAATGTTTTAGTTTAGAAGTTAAACAAATATGTACCTGGTTTGTATCATTGCAGTTAATGATTCGTTGCAACAAATTTGTGTAGCTAATCTCTCCTGCCTGCGAGAAAAGAGTATCTTGTTGTTTCTATCTTATTTTGTTGTTCCTGTTAAATATTGATTTTTTCATACACTTAACAAACACATACACGCTTCCGCCAAGAAGGCGCTATCTATGTCATCTGAACTCCAGTCACCTTGATTTTGGACCTGATTCTGCAAATAATACATCATGCTTTCCTGTCAACAATTTAAGGAAAGCAGTTATATACACTTTTTTAATGTTTTTCTTGCGAATGTACAAATAAATGCTCAATGTCATTAATTTAAGAACTTACTGTTCTTGTATCACCACTCATCATTCTGAACTCATCAATTGACATTGTTCTGCATCCTGAAAATTTATAGTGTTAGTAGATAATCATGATTCTCTTTTTTATTTCATTGTATGTATATCTTCTCATTGGTCTCCATTATGAGAATTGGAAGTTTGGCTTGGTTCATCATTATGATTCTCAAGTTACATGTATTTTTTTATGTTTTTACATAATTATTCTTTATGTAATTTATAATTATAGACAAATGTAATTTCTGTAGTTCTTTTTTTTTGTATTGTCATATTCAAGTTCTTTGTACAAACTCATGTATACAGAGGCACAAAATGTTCTTTTATTAATATGTTTGGCTAACTAGAAATGCTTCTAAATCTGAGTACAGAAAACCACACAAGATCTATTTCTAGATTCCTTTCTTATTGTAGACTCTGATTCATGTTAGTAACTACTATTGTTTTAGCATCTGTTAAGATTCTTTGTCCAAAAATACATAACTACTACTCAGCATACATATAGACATGCTATTTTTATACCCTAGCTATATCTAACAAAGTATCACCATTTCTGACACAGGATGTCAAGAAGGACTATGCCTGCTTCTGTCTCCTATGATGTGCTACCAGAAAAAAATATGTGGATTGTATTGTTTGTAATTCTTATTTTTTGTAATGTCAAATTCGTGTTCTAAGATCAGAGTAATGTATACATAGGAATAAGATTTTGAGTACAATCTCGTGTATCCTAGCAACTCATATAGATTTTCTATCGTGAGATTGGAGTAATTTAGTACATCATCTTGTTGGAAAGTAGAACCAAGAACCACAGAAAAAGTTGTTTTGCTGGGGCAGCAAAGATGATTTTGTAAGAAGATAACAAATTCTGGCGAAACAGAGTTGACAAGCTGCTGTTGCATTGATCGACATCCAGGTTTTTGCACCATACCTTTGCTATCTTCCTTTTTTTGGCTGCTATTCCTCTCTTCTCTCTGGTTCTCTCTTCCAGATGCTTTTTGTTTGGTTTTTGTTGATCTAATGTCGGCGGTTTCCATCCGTCTTGCACTCGCTTCTTTTTTGTTGTCTTCTCCCATTGTCTTCCAGATATTTCTTTGGCTAGCATCTACAGATTGATCATCTGAGGTTTCCATATGTTCTTGACGGCCAAGTTCCGATCGGAGTTGTCTTTTTTCTTTAGTTTCCTATTTGGGCTTTTGGTCTCTGTTCCCCCCCTCCCCTCTTTTGGGCTGGCAGAAAGACGACTGGCAAGTTCCAGTTCCAGAATACCTCATTTCTTCCTTCTTCTGGGTCTTTTTCCTTTTATTACTCCAAACAGTATACTGGGCTCCCAAAATAAAGAATACGGAGGAAAACGAAATCAGTAGTTCATGGGCTTTGTAAGTGAGCAAAAAAATAAAAACGAAAAAAGTAAAAACGAAATAAAGGCCCATAAATCATTCATGGGCTTTGTAAGCGAGCAAAAAATAAAAACGAAATAAAGGTTCATAAATCACAGCCCGTTAACAATTCCGGACCTGTTAATGTTTTACGGATTCTTTTTTTTTTGTAACGTGGAAGCATCTTAGCAATACAGCTTTTGATCCTATGGCTAAAAAAACTGACTGATATCCCAAAAAAAAACATTCAAAAGATGTATAGACACTCCCTTTCTGAAATTAATCCATTCAAAATAATTTGTGTGCAATAATTAAGTTCACTAGTAGGGATAACAGTCATGGCCTCATCAGCTTGAGCATCCACAAGATAAAGGGGAATCTAGCAATACAAACGGCACAAGGAATGGTGTTACGAGCTAGCCTAGCCACAGTGGCCAGCAGCGGCGAGGACAGGAGGCCGTGGCGGCAATCACATGGTTAACAGTGAGCTCAAGTGGCTAGTCTACAATGTTCAGTATGTTTAGGAAAATGAGGTGACACGGAGATACGGGGTGGGAACTCCGATGGAGCTCATCGCGCATGTGCGGCATGTGGCGGAGGCTCGGATATGGATAAACGTTGACACCACGATGGTGAGAGGAGGGGGTGTGGTGGTTAACTTCATCCCTATCACTCTGGACTTGAGAGAAGAGAAGATAAGGGGGGAGAAGAGTGCAACATGTGGCAGAGGCGCAACAGCTTCCACTCGTGGGCTCAGATCCAGACGATGTCGATGCAACAATGGTGAGCGGAGAAAGTGCGATGGCCGACAAGCCACTGCCTTCCTCCCCCGCATCTCACTGATGAGTCATTGCCTTCGTCTACCATCTCGTCGGACTTCGGGGAGAAGACAAAGATGAGGGAGAGAAGAGAAAGAGAATGAGGGCATATTCAACATTTCACCACCCTTTCTTAAAAAATATATTATTTTAATCATCAAAGTGTGTTCTAGTAAATACACTCAAATTTATAGTGTTCATCAGCCGAATATCGATTTTGAAGTGTGTTTTGGTAGATGCTACAATCGAACACCCTAACCCGCAAGATACTTCTCTCAGGAGCCGAGATCCAGATCCCCGCGCAAACCCCATCCTGGCCCCACGATCGCCGTGATGGTGCCCCATGCCGCTCGCTCATCGCTAGGATATAGCCAGCCCAACAACCAAATTCCAACTCGTCACGGCTTCCCAAATTTAGCCCTCACGTACGTGGAGTTTTTGGATGGTTTGGCGTACTTTTGATTCGTAATAATAAAGGTAGCCCCCGCTCGCATAAAATTAAAAAAATAACACCGCGGAAGGTTAGACAGACACCGCGTGTAACCTGCAGCGCTCTCGGACCGTGGTAGGAGAGTAGCAGCATGGCGGGACGGGAGAGGCCACGTACCACGTTGGGGAGCATGGGAGTAGCTGGTCCAAGCACAAGTAGCATTCTCACATGCATGCATGTTCGTGTGTTATGCGGACTGGGAGCATTGCAAATTTTCTTCTGTGGTCTGCAATACTATGCTGTCGCGGCGCAACATATACCTCCTGCGTTCGGAGGCTTCTGTTATAGTGCCTCCGTTCTGCCGCGGTGCAGGGGCACCACAGATTGCACATGATATATGTCTAATTTTTCGTTGTTATTTTTATAATTTTATACTAATGAGAGTTAATTTTACTATTACTAATAAAAGTCGACCAAATTAGAGGAAAAAAAGAACCTCCGCCTACGTGCCCCTCCCCTTTTCCCCTCCCCCTAACCCTACGGCCCTACCCCTCCCGCTCTACGTGGCTGTCCCCCCTACGCCTCCCCCACAACCTTTCCCCAACCCAACAAGAGGAAACCATCCCCGCTTCCATCCCCAACCCATGCCCCCATCCATCGCCACCCACGCATCCCTCCTCCTCAAAGCCGCCGCCGCCGCCTCGCCCGCCCACCTCCACCCCAAGCCCTTCTTCTCCCCCCGCGCGGCCCGGATCCCTCCGCTCCCCGCGCCGGCCACCGGCCGCCGCCTGCCGACGACGGCGACCAGCGCCTCCGCGTGCCGCTGGTTCCGGTGGCCGCCGGCCTCGTCCGCGAGGTGGCTGTGCTCCTCGCCGCATTCTGGCGTTGCGGGCGGTGGTGAGAGGATGGGATCTGACGGGACCGGGAGGAGGAGGCGGGTGGTGTCGGCGGTGAACAGGGTGTCCAAGGAGGGGGTGCAGCAGCCGTCGCCGCCCAGGCTGCTCACGCTGCCCACTGTGCTCACCATTGGCCGTGTCGCCGCCGTGCCGCTCCTGATAAGCAGTAAGCGCGAGCGAAGCTTGCCTTTTTCTTTAACTTGTTTCTAGTCGAATTATAATATGCTGCGGAAGATTGATGGAAAGTTGAGATTTCTTGGTGCTGTACTGCTGTAGCCTGTTCTTTCGAATGTGGTAGCAATGTGGGAAATCCGTCAGGATGATCAGGGATGTCATTCGAACATATACAAGTAGGGGAAAGGTAGCTGTCGAAAACGCTAGGGAATTGTAGGTGTTTTGTTGCGAGTACGGTGCTGGAACAAATTGATTGAATTTAATTATTTTCCCGCGACCAATGTTTAAGGAATAGTATGCAAAGTGTTGTAATCCCCTTGGTTCACTGTGCTAATCTTTTGTCTAGTCTGCTTAACTCCCGAGGAAAATTAAAATCAGCAGAAGAGGAGGTGGGGAGGAAATAATTCCTGAATCATCGGAACATCTACAGCCATCTGGAGTTGATAAGTCCAAATAAGTACTTCCTCCAGTCACAACAAAGTGACACCCTAGAATGTGTGCAGTCAAATTCTATTAACTTTGACCAAATATATTGTTTTAAATATATGTTTTGGATATATGAAAATGATACAAGTAAATTTGTCATAATATACTTTCATAATATTGCACTTTTGTAACTTTTATTGAATGTATGATAAAAGAATTTAGTAGTCAAAGGAGTGTCTTGTTGACTTTGAAAAGTAAAAAACGTCACTCTTTTGTGACCGAAGGGAGTAACACAATGCTATTTTCTTTAAGCCTAAAAAATTGTTGTGAACTTTCTGATACTACAATGTGTGTAGCATTCATAATTACATAATTCAAAACTGTTGCCATGGGCACAGTAGTTGACATATAGGGCTGCCTATGCACATATTCTTGACTGTCTCTTTTATTTTCCCCTTTCCGGTTTGACGTAAGCTAGTCAAAACTTAGTACTATTCCAGTTACTAGACTTAGTGATGTGCATAGTCAGTTTAATCTCTTCCCTCCAAACGTTCATATAGTCCTCTTGTATTATCAGTTTTCTAACTGCATCGTGTGATATGCCTGAGAATGCCCAAGCATCCTCTCCATGTGAACTCCAGCAGCCACCGCATAGATTCCACATTTCTGTTCCCATCCATTGGTGAAACCAAGTGGTTCTCTTGGAAATCTGTCCTTGCGAAGAACATGATCCTTTTTTCTCCTAAAAATCCTGCATTTATTTATTTATTTTTAGGCCAAAAAGTATGTCTCAAGACTACATAATATTTTCTAGAACTAGAGGGCAGGATAAACTTTCTCAACACCATTTGGCACTTATCTGGAATTGTGCCTACGTTTGATGTAATGATGTTAATTTGACTATAGAAGTATCCTCTGGTGTTGATTTTTTTATTCATTTTTTTTTGTGACTAAGCTTATTATTGGTATTACCA
Source organism: Hsuehochloa calcarea (assembly GCA_036346395.1). Classification (NCBI taxonomy): domain Eukaryota; kingdom Viridiplantae; phylum Streptophyta; class Magnoliopsida; order Poales; family Poaceae; genus Hsuehochloa; species Hsuehochloa calcarea. Next base: position 53,746,669 of record CM070598.1, read on the forward strand.
CCAGCTTTCTATATGGAGGGGCCTTGGGCAGCAACTGCTACAACTGGTATCTTCCTTGTTGCTGCAGTCACTGATTGGCTAGATGGTTACATTGCTAGAAAGGTGCGCCACGAATATTGTCTGAATAATATGCTGGACAGGGTTACTACACCAGCATTTTCATCTCTCTTTGTTTCCTGACATAGTTTACTATACAGATGCAGTTAGGAACACCTTTTGGTGCATTTCTCGATCCTGTGGCTGACAAGGTTGCTTTCTCTTTCTGCTGCTCTGATTCTTAAATTGCCCTTCCAACCGTTGTCTGACCTCTTTATCCTTTTTCCCCTTAATTGAATGGAGGTGTCATCTTGTGTCTATTAAGACTGTTAATTTCAAAAGTTGAGCTACTCTGGGGAACTAACTTAGTTACTGCCATTCTCCACTGCAGCTTATGGTAGCCGCAACTCTAGTGTTGCTGTGCACCAAACCTTTGGAAACTTCACTGCTCAGGGATGGGCCATGGCTTCTAACAGTTCCTTCCATTGCCATCATTGGGAGAGAGGTAGTTACTTAGCCTATTTACATATGTAGTGAAATAATTGGTTTCTGGTAAATATGTGTTGGCGGGTAATCATAAATTTGGATAACTTAGGATGCTGATGGTGGTTGTGAATTTTTTAAAACTGATATAGTATATACGTTTTGCTCTGTTGCTAGTACGGGACATTCGTGCATTAGGCCTGGTTAGCCAATCTTTATCTAAGCTTATACCCAAGGATTCAAAAACCGGTCCCGGCGCAATTCGCCGGCGGCGGCATCGATATCGGCCGGTTACGGTTTTTCGATCAATTTCGTTAAATTTTGCTTAAAAATCAATCGAAATTCAAAATTCAAAATTTGAATTTGCAAACTCTAGAAAAACCGGCCGGGATTTCAAATCTCGGCCCCCACCGGTAAGGCCGGTTACCGGCCGGGATTTCCATCCCTGCTTATACCTCAACCCTACATGATAAGTTGACAAGTGCCAATTATGAGCCTAGCTATTAACTTGGTGGTTGTAATATATGGTCTAGCTAGTGCGCAGATGTAAGGATATAGCTAGATTTTTTTGGCTAATATAGCACTTTTTCGCCCTGTATTTGCTGGATTGACCACGCGAAATGTATTTGCACATATAGCGCCGCCGCGGTGCGGCAACGCCTCCCATTGCCACGTAATCGCATTACAGCCGACGGCCGGGCGACAACGCCTCCCCCGCCGACACGTAGCTCCCCTGCCCGGCCCCCGCTGCCACGTCGGCCATTGCCGGCCTCGGCTGAAATTTGCACAGATTTTTAAAATATAGCAAATGACTTAAAAAAATTATGAAATTTTATGTGGAGCAAGTACACTGTGTCGGAAGGTTTCACATAAAATTTCAGAATTTTTTGAAGTCATTTGCTATGTTTTTAAAATTCGTGCAAATTTCAGCTGATCCGTGGTGAGACGTGGCGGCCTGTGGGCCGTTGCCGCACGGCCACCGTGTGGCAACGACCCATAGGTCGCCACGTGTCTCGGCCACGGGTTCGGCTGAAATTTGCGCGAATTTTAAAATATAGCAAATAACTTCAAAAAATTATGAAATTTAATGTGGAGTACATTGTGCCGGGAGGCTCTACATAAAATATCATAATTTTTGAAGTCATTTGCTATATTTTAAAATTCGTGCAAATTTCAGCCAAACCCTTTGCTGACACACGTGACGGCCTGTGGACCGGTGCTGCACGACCGCCGTGCGACAACGGCCGACGTAGCAGCGGGGGCGTGCGGCAACAGCCACGTGGCCGCGGGGGAGACGTTGCCGCACGGCGGCCGTGCGGCAACGGTGTTATATGTACAAATACATTTCGCGCGTGGTCAATCCTGCAAATACGGGTTGAAAAGGTGCTATATTAGCCAAAAATTCGATATAGCAATATATGTCTGACTGTATAAAATGGAAAGATGATGTTTTGCCAATCTCTTCCTCTTGGGATGGAGCCAATGCACTTTACCTCTTCAGTTAGATTGAGTGGCCCCACCATGTGGCTTTTTTTGAAACAGAACTGGAGCCTGCATTGAATAAAAAAATAACTATTTTTATTCTTCAAGAGCTTTGAGAAGCTAAGAATATATAAGTTAGGTGAAAATACCATATTTGTCTTGTCAACCTTCCAATTCTGTGAATATGTGTCTACTTTAGTTCTTTTTTCTAGTTTAGCAAAACATATATATCCATTTTCCATGTCAAGAATAACAAATGTATCTGCTTCAATGTGGTATATGGTATGGGAGTGTGATATGCTTGCCACGAGCTAATAGTCTACATATATTATCTTGTGTTTCTGTAGATCACAATGTCAGCTGTGAGAGAGTGGGCTGCGTCTCAGAATAGCAAAGTTCTTGAGGTTCCTCCTGTTCTCCGTTGTCCTTCGATTCCATCATCTTAATTAGAAGTTCAACCACTGAATTTCTACTTTGGTAAAACAGGCTGTGGCAGTCAATAATTTAGGGAAGTGGAAGACAGCGACACAGATGACAGCATTGACTCTCCTCCTTGCCAGCAGAGACCCAAGGTACTTGCTTTCTTTTTTTGGTTGAGGGTAAAGCTTTGTTGTTGTGTATTTTTTTATTTGTATGATGATGGGGTTTGTTTTTCGTGCTTTTGCTTTGCAGTCTACCTGCGCAAGGTGCTCTAGTTACTTCTGGTGTCGCATTGCTTTATGTATCCGCTGGACTTGCCATGTGGTCCCTAGTGGTCTACATGAGAAAGATATGGCGGATACTTCTAAAATAGTGTTAGCACATAGTGTAATAGAAGAAACAGGAGCAAGGCGATTATATTCCATTCAAGATCATACAACTTTTGGAAGATTGTTGAGATGATCGATAGCCTAGAGCTGGTTGAGATCCTCAGTAACCTATGTGTGATCTGTTCTTGATGGATCAGCCGCTAAATTTGCTGAGGATGCGAGGATTCCTTTTAGAACACAATATAGCAAGTAGTATGTTGCCGAGGTGATTACTTCTTCGAAATCTATTTTGGAGTCATCTTAGCTTGAGTGTTGGACACCGTGTGTAATGAGCAGCGAGACTGGACGATGCAGAAGATTGTAACCGTATACAAACACAAACCAGGGGGGTTTGTGTGTGTGTGGAGTTTCTACCATTGTAATTTATTTACCCATATCATATGCCAGGGAGCACAAAATTATTCTTTCCATGCGTCTCACGCGCTTTCTGCATGCGAGCCGTCGTCTCTCTCGATCACTTTGGTTGCTTGCCTATTTGTCTTGCGTATGTTAGTAGTCATTAGAAAACACTGGCTGGCTGACTCGGCTGCAGTTGTTAGTATTTACTGGCTCTCGTGGCCACTTGATCCGATCTAAACGGTTTAGATCACGCGCGGGACAGATCTAGGGGCCGCTACAAGTCCCTAACCCGCCTGGGCGAAACCGAGCAGAGTCTTGATGAATGACGGATGAAGCTGCCGTCGTGGCTCACCGCCGTGCCGCCGGACCCTCGGGCGTACGGCCACCTCATCCAGCTCTGCGCGGACTCAGGCCACCTTGCCGCCGGCCGGCAGCTCCACGCCCGCCTCGTTGCCCTCTCCGTGACGCCCTCCAACTTCCTCGCCTCCAAGCTCATCTCTCTCTACTCCCGCGCCTCCTGCCCCCACGACGCTCGCAGGGTGTTCGACGCCATCCCCCAGCCTAACCTATTCGCCTGGAACGCCATCCTCATCGCGCTCTCGCTCCACTCGCCCGACCCCTCCGCCGCTCTCCGCCTCTTCGCCGCCTCCGGCGTATTCCCCGACGAGGTCACCCTCTCTGCGCTCCTCAAGTCCCTCGCCGCATCCGGGCCGGGCCTGTCCCCGCTCGTCACCGGGGAGCTCCACGCCCTCGCGTTCCTCCGCGGATTCGGCGCAGACCTGTTCGTGTCCAATGGGCTCATCACCGCGTATGCCAACGCCGGGGACATGCGCTCCGCTCGCGCGGTGTTTGATGAAATGCCGCGGAGGGACGTCGTGTCCTGGAACTCGTTTATATCCGCGTGCACTCGTGCAGGGTGGTACCGCGAGTGCTTGGAGCTGTTTCAGCAGTTGGTGCGGGTTCGTGCCCGTGGTGGTGTCGGACCGAACAGCGTCACTGTGACAAGCGTGCTGCATGCTTGTGCACAGCTCAAGGCAGTTGATTTTGGGGTTGGCGTGCACCGGATTGCTGAGGAGAGCGGGCTTGATATGGACGTCGCGGTGTGGAACTCAGTAGTAGGGTTTTACGCCAAATGTGGGCGGTTGGAGTATGCACGAGAGTTGTTTGATGGGATGCCTAAGAAAGATGCAATCAGTTACAGTGCAATGATTACTGGATACATGAACAATGGACATGTCAATGAGGCAATGGAGCTTTTCCGGCGAGCAGATGCTCGAGGCATCAGCACGTGGAATGCAGTGATTACCGGATTGGTTCAAAACGGGCGCCAGTCCAAAGTTCTTGGATTACTGCATGAGATGATTGGTTGCAGCATACTACCCAATTCAGCCACACTTTCAGTCATCATGCCTTCGGTTCCTTTTTTCTCGACCCTACTGGGAGCAAAGCAAGCTCATGGTTATGCGATCAGAAACGACTATGATCAGAGCATCAGTGTTGTGAGTGCATTGATCGATGTTTACTCAAAAGCTGGATTTCTTGATGGGACTAGGAAGATGTTTGAATTGACTGAAAATAGAAGCACAATTGTCTGGACATCGATCATATCAGCTGTTGCAGCTCATGGAGAAGCTGTAGAGGCATTGAGCCTGTTTAATGAGATGATCGATGCTGGCACTAGGCCGGATACTGTAACTTTCACTGCTGTGCTTACCGCATGTGCTCATGCTGGCAAGGTAACTGAAGCTCGTAAGGTTTTTTACTCCATGCAGGATGTGTTTGGTATCACTCCAGTGATGGAGCAGTACGCTTGCATGGTTTCTGCTTTCAGTCGTGCAGGGATGCTTAAGGATGCAGTTGAGCTTGTCAACAAGATGCCATTTGAGCCAAATGCAAAGGTCTGGGGTGCGTTACTTAACGGAGCAACAGCAGTTGGTGATGTTGAGCTCGGTCGATATGTGTTTGATCGACTGTTTATGATTGAGCCTAAGAACACAGGTAACTACATTGTGATGGCTAATTTGTACTCAAATGCTGGCAAATGGGAAGAAGCTGAAATCATAAGGAGCATGCTATGGGGAGTTGGATTGGAGAAGGTTCCTGGGTGTAGTTGGAATTGAGGGGATCAATGGTTTGTAAGTTTCTGTTGCTGTGGATACGTTAAACCCGCGGGCCACAGAAATTTACTTGGTTGTTGATGGGTTAATTGGATTGAATGACAGAAAAGAGCTTGGCATCAACCTAAGAGTTGGATGAAGACAATTTATATTGATGCAATTCAATAGATCTAATAGTTGAGATGTGATTATCATGCCTGAGAGCATACCGTCTTTTTGGAGTTATTTGGACCACTGTATTTCACACCCAGTTGTGTGGTCAATCATGTTGATTTGATTTATTAACAACTTTGGGAGGACAAATGAACATGACAATTGAAACCAATGAGATCACTGCTACCACGATATTCTTATCTGAACCTTTTGAACTGTAAGCTGGCCTTAAACCTTTTTTGACAAGGCCAACAGTTACCAAAGCAACAGGTAGTTCCTTATGGCCATAAAAATTCTGGAAGCAGTAGCAGTCTAACTTGAAGTCTCGGGATGTGCAGCAGTCAGTGGAACCTCGGTTCTGGATAAAATATGAAACGAGCAACTTGCAGAAGATTGTTGAATTCGTCAAAAGAAGTTGCTTTAATGCCATAGATCCAATGAATAAAGGAAACCTTGCGACGTTAACGCGCTGTATTAGGTATTTGTACTATTGACACACCATAGATTATGTATGTATTACAGTATTAGTAGAATACACTGCATTATTCTACAGTCCATGTTTTAACATTTGTTTTCCCCGTCCTAAATCAAATGCATGGGACATTGGGACCAGCTTTGCATGCATGTGCCCTATCCTACCCTGGAATTAGAATTACAACTGCGCAGAGCTAGCAAAACAAGATCTGTCTTTTAGTGCCCTCGTGTGTTGTGGATCATGGTTCACATGCTTGGATCATTCTACTTCTTTACTTCCCAGCTCATGAACTCCAAATATGAAAAGCACGCACGCAAGCGGTTCTCTGGTTTGTACCCAACTTGTTCTGGCCTTACTACCAGCTATGATGTACGGATATGGATACACCGACACGGTCATTATTTTTTCAAAAATACCGATACGGCGATACGGCTATATATATTTAAATAATAAGAATAAATTACACATATGTATTATTTTTTATGTTTCTTTGTGCTTGTCAAACTGAAATATTGTAAAGTGTAAAGTAAACTCGGAAATATATACTTGTAGTAAATTAATGAATCATGATATGTTTAGTTGTTCATATGAATATCATTTCCAAAAATCAGAATTCCATTAACCTTACCTGGGAAAAGAAGTAACATAATCAGCAAGAGTTGCAAGACTATAAAGATAACAATTCATAACATCATAACATTTATACTTTAATACTCGATTCTTGAACAATCAAAGCAATAGAGCAACAACAATTGATAATCGATAAGCAAGCAATAAAAATTAACAAGTAGCCAAGTTCAAACATAGAAACCAAAAACAATGTGCCACTAGCCAACATAGGAGTGGTTCAACTTAAGTTACATAACAAACTCAAATTCCAGTGGCAATGCTAATTAAAAGACAACATGAGACTCTTAGACTTCATTCTCATTTTCTTCTTGGATCATCCCAATAGACTCATCTTCAAACAACACGCACTCCAACTCTAATTCTTCAAAAGAGAACTGAGCAACTTCTAGAATGCCAACACCAGTTAGATATTCAAATCTAACTCCTCCCACATTCTAGTTGCCCCTGTTTTATATGCTTATGTTCTTTTTGATAGAAGTTTTAAATTGTTTTGCACAAATACCAAATCTTCAGCACGCTCAGGAGTTAATTTGTTTATTTTCATGCTGTTGATGAAGCTATATATGCTCTAGTTTCTTTCACAACAAGAAGATGAGGCCGGTTGGTTAACCAATTTTAGAGCCAAACTTTGCAGCACGGGAATGGATTGTCCATGATTTGCCCACCAATTCATTGGATCAAGGATCCATCTGTCATAAATAGAATCATAGTCATTGAATTCTCCAGAATAATAGGAAAATCTTGCATATTCTTCTTTCGCTTTCTTCAAATCTTCAAGTACAGGGAAGAACTTTTTGAAGCACTTCATTCTTGTTTGTGAAATCTCAAGATCCTTGTGTGGGGGTACACGGCCAACACCAACACCTTCTTGACCGATCCACTTCTTACTATAATATCTACAAACAAAAATGGAATAGAACTTTGTGAAAAATAAAACTACGTGTTAGCAAACGCAAAAGGAAGATTTGTAGTTCACCTTGGATTAAGTTAATGTGTCAAACAATGGAGTGGAGTGTTGCCTTTTGCCCAACGATCAACCAATATGCTTTGAACAACCGAGTAAAAGGTGGACTTCTCATTGTCTTCCATACCTTCATGCATGTATACCACTTTCTTCACATTCTTAATCATTGCATCCGACATCTCATAAATCAGATGAAGGCATGGCACGTCGGTGTCCGCCACACGTATCATTTAATGGATTGGCTCAGTGAATTCAACAATGTAGTTCACCTTGTCCCACCACACGCCATTGAGTACCAGGTCTCTAATGGTTTGTGTCATCCCTCTATTATTATCTCTATATGTCTCTCATTTGTCACTAATCACCATGTTTTGGAGAGCCCTCTTAACCATGCAAAACCGCTTCAACATAACCATAATTGAGGCAAACCTCGTTTCAGCAACAGCAAGTAACTTCAGCTTGCTAAACTCATTGAACATTGATAGCCTCATGCCATGGTTCATTATAAAATTCTTGATCATATTAGCATCTGCAGCAATCTCAGTTATCCAATGGCACTCATCAAAGATTAATTCTTCATCATCAGTTCTTGTCATTTTAGTAGCACAAATACTCTTGAGAGTAAGATTGAGAGTATGAACAACATAAGGAGTCCAAAAAATATGAGTGTACTTCTGTTGAACAATCAAACCTGCACCTTTGCAATTTGTAGCATTGTTAGTGATGACTTGGACAACACTTCTTGCACCCACTTCTTCAATAACAACAATTAACTTATTAGAAATGTACTCTTTTGTCTTCACCTCGCCTTCAGCATTGATACTCCTTTGCTTCTTATTCCCCAACATAGCCGAGCTCATGCTTGATGAAGAAACACTAGCACTAACAACACTACCGACAGTTGATGGTGGCAAGGGCACATCTCTTGGCTTTGTTTTTGCTTGTTCATCCTCAACCTTTGCAACTTCACTTTTAAGCTGAGCAAGAATAGGTATTGTCACCTTAAGACATATCTTGATTCCACCATTAGTAATTTTCAACAAGTGTGCTTTGACTCTATAGTAGCTACTGGTGCCAACATATTTGTAATACTTGCATCTCCATTTCACATTTCCTCCCCCTTGACTACCCTTGTCTACAACGTCAACATGATTCCACAATGGAGGCTTGAACCTATTGTTGGTCTGCTCCTCTCTAGCACTAGAATTACCTATTTATATATTTTTTCTAAAATGATGAAAAACAAGCGATCAGTAACATATTAACATGAGAGCAAGCAGACAAGCATCAGTGCATCATTTATGTATTACACTTGTTCTGGTCTTCTGGACTAAGTTCTCCGCATCTACATACTAGTCATATACCAGTAGTATCATACTACTGGTACATGAGAACAAGCAAAGCATCACTACATCAGTACACTTGTTATGCAGTTCTGCTCTGCTATTAGCCATCGGCCATTGCGGCATCGCCCATCGGCAAAAAGAAGACAAGAGGATAAGAGGGAGAGTGAAGAATGAAGATCTTACGCGCTACTGGAGAGGGAGGAGGCGCTAGAGCCGGCGGCGCGAGGGAGAATGAGTTGGATCTGGCGGCGAAGCGAGGAGGAGGAGCTGGAGCTGGATCAAGCAGCGCAAGGGAGGTGCAGCGAGCGAGGGAGGAGGAGCTGGAGCTGGATCCGACGACGCGAGGGAGGAGGGCGCTCGATCCGGCGACACAGCGAGGTCGACGGGCACGACCACGTGACGATGGCTTCCGGCGTGCGGGAGGTAGAAGAAAAACCAAGTGCGAGGAGATGCCCGTGGCTTGGAGGCTGATTTGTGGGCAATCTCCTGGCTGTGTCGGACACGCGGTCACGACGTGTCCGACATGTGTCATGAATTTTGAAGATTAAAATTCATTTTTAAAGCCGCTGACATGCCGCCGACACGTGTCGGAGATATGTCCATGCTGTATCCGTGTCAGACACGGTGTCCATGCTTCCGAGACTACCAAAAAGGCATGACTCATTGTTTCGTTTTGTGCCCAGGGCACACATGCTAAAACTTCACAGGCTGAAGGTTTCAGTGATCTCCACATGCACTGACCGCCCAAATGAGGCAAGGAGATAGTGTTACTGGTGGCGACTTTGATGAGCTGAATTTAAGCATCGGACCATCAGCTATGCACAACTTACAGTCTTAATGTGTGGTCCAGCTCACCCCGAAGCCTTGGAGTTCAAGTGAGGCTAAGTGAGTATATAACCACATCTCTTTAATCATAGTGTACAGCTATGCACTCCCATCTGAACATATACAGAAAGACGATGCATGAGAGGTGGTACACTTCATAATTGGGATCATGGCATGCATAGCCATAGAACCATGACAAATTACCACACAACAAGCAGCAAGGCAGATCAGGGGGAACTTATATCTTGTGCACGTGATACGCCTCCCAGGTCACGGTAATGACCAGCGGTGAGAGGTCTTGTCTCCTTTGTGCATTGGCTGTGCACCGAGCATGGCATGAGCTATGTGTGCCTGCATACACTTACTGAAGAAGCATCATAATCGTTCATCAGCCTCGGTGCAAAAGCGCCGCTCCTAGATCAGGAATGATGGTCACCGTTAGGTCCGTTACGTAGTTGGGCCGTCGTAATCATGCCGGGAAAAAAGACGTGGACCAACAGTAGAAGATCACTAAAGTACCTAACAGTTGAAGCTCGTAGAAATGATGCACTTAACTGATTTATTGGTGTATAGGGATATATATACAATAGTGGCGTTAATATGAATACATGTAGCAACTGCTAATGTGAATACATGTAGCAACTCATGTTAATCTCCTGGTTGAACTGAGACGTCCTATGAATTAATCTCCTGGTTGAACCGATGCATCATATACGCACGCATGGTAGGCTAACACTCCTCCGCAGTTGGAACGGGAGTAAGACAGATGTTCAAACCGAGCAGAACTCCTTGAAGATGGCCGTGGGAAGGCCCTTGGTGAAGACGTCGGTGTAGTTCGAGGTGGTCGGTGCATGAAGAACGCGGACCTCACCGAGAGTGATGTGGTCCCGAACAAAGTGAAAGTCAATCTCAACATGTTTCGTCTGTTGGTGCTGGACAAGATTAGTCGAGAGGTAGACCGCACTGATGTTGTCACAAAAAACAACTGTGGCCTATTGAAGAGGACGATGCAGTTCGGCGAGGAGTTGACGAAGCCAACAGGACTCCACGACGGCGTTGGTGACGGCACGGTACTCAGCCTTGGCACTGGAACGGAGACTGTCTGCTGTCGCTTGGAAGACCACAAAATGAGGTTATCGCCAAGAAAGACACCGTAACCCGAAATGGACTTGCGGGTGTTGGGGCAGCCGACCCAGTTGGCGTCAGTGTAGGCGGTAAGAGAGGTTGGTGAAGTCCGATGGAGTTGCAAGCCATAGTTGATGGTGCCCTTGAGGTAACGAAGAATGCTTTCGAGGAGATTGGTGTGTGACTTGCGTGGATCGTGCATGTGAAGACAAGCCTGTTGCACGGCGTAGACGGTGTCCGGACGTGTGAACGTCAGGTACTGAAGGGCGCCGGTGATACTCCTGTAATCGGTGGCATTGGCCACCGACTCGCCGGCGGAGGGGAGCTTGGAGTGTGAGCGACGACTGAAAGGAAGTAGAAGTCTGAGGGCACCGGCGGGTTAGGTTGGTTGGATAAAGGAAAGGAAGATTCATCAAAGATGATGTGATGAGAGATGATTATGCGATTTGTCGAGATGTTGAGGCAGCGGTAACCCTATGGTGTCTCCGTGCAGCGCACCGACTCTGGCTTCTTCTTCTCTCAGCGTCAATACACTGAGGTCCTTGAGGGAGAATTCGCTGTGAAGCGAATTGATCATTTGGCGAAGCAGTACCGGCGCAAAGATGGTGGGGACAATGTCGTCGACGTACAACAGGAGGTAGATAGTGTCTGCACCATGCCGGTAGATGAATAGTGAGGGGGTATGCCTTAGAGGCGGAGAACCCCAAAGACACAAGGTAGGTCACAAAGCGATTGAACCATGTCCGTGGGGCCTACTTGATGACGTATAGGGACCTGTTGAGGCGGCAGACATGCAAGCTGTGTGCGGGCTCGACGAAGCTGGAGGGTTGTTGACAGTAGATGGTCTCGGCGAGCGTGCCATTGAGGAAGGTGTTGTTGACGTCGAGTTGATGCACCGACCACTCGTTGGCGAGCGCAATGGTCAGGACGGTGCGCATGGTGGCCGGTTTCACAACTAGACTGAACGTTTCATCGAAGTCAATGCCGGATCGCTGGGAAAAACCGTGGAGGACCCAACGATCCTTGTATTGATCCAATGAGCCATCAGGCTTCAACTTGTGTCGAAAGTTCTATTTTTCTGTCACAACATTAGCACCGACGGGACGTGGAATGAGCTCCCACGTGTTGTTTGCGTGCAAGGCGTCGAACTCATGCTGCATGGCGAGATGCCAGTTCTTGTCATTGAGCGCCGTGAGGTAGGTCCGCGGGATCAGCGAGGGAACAACCACATGTAGGTTGAGCCGGTCGACGGGAAGCCGGAAACCATGTTTGCTGCGGGTTGCCATGGAGTGCTCATTGACAATCAGGGCAATAGGCACAGCCGAAGGCGGTGGGGGCACAACTGCGACGTCGGGCACATGCGGGTGGCAGCAGTGCGATCATCATGTGGGGACGTGAGAGCGTCGCGAGGAGAGTGGTCTTGGCGGGGCGCGAGTCGAGGAAGCAACCAGGTATCATGGGAGTAGGCGTGGAGTCTTTGGGGTGAGGAGTCACAGGTCATGAGATAGGAAAGGGAGCAAGCGCGGGTGTGTGAGCGACGACTGAAATGAAGTAGAAGTCTGAGGGCACCGGCGGGTTAGGTTGGTTGGATAAAGGAAATGAAGATTCGTAAAAGATGATGTGATGAGAGATGATTATGCGATTTGTCGAGAGGTTGAGGCAGCGGTAACCCTATGGTGTTTAGGATAGCCGAGAAAGACACAAGGCATGGAGCGCGATGCAAATTTGTGTGTGGCGGTGGCTGAGAGATTAGGGTAACACCTACAACCGAAAACACGAAGATGAGAGTAGTCGGGAGGTGAACTAAAAAGAGCTTGGTAGGGGATGATGTGTTCGGTATGGAGCTTCCTAATATGAAGGTGGCATTTGTTGGAAGAGCGTGTGTGGTAGAGCATGACATGCGGAGGGCAATGCCATGGGAGAGGAGGTGATGGCGCATGAAAGAGTTGTCAATTTCGCCACCATTGTCGCACTAAATGGCGCAAACGAACGAGGAGAATCGAGTGCCGACATAGGCAAATAAATTGCGAAGAGCGGTAAAAACATCAGACTTAAGATGAAGGGGAAACGTCCATAAGTAGTGTTTAAAATCATCGAGGATAACAAGATATTACTTGTAGCCGGAAACACCGGGAATGGGCGAGGTCCAAACATCACAATGTATTAAATCGAAAGCTTTACTAGTGCGAGTGGATGAAGGAAAAAGGGGAGACGCACATGTCGGCCTAATTGGCACACATGACACAAGGTATCTGTGAAAATTTTATTACATGAACTATAGGAAGCACTAGCAAGATGTGATAAAACTTGATTGCTGAGATGTCCAAGACGACGATGCCACACTGTAGAGGATGGAGTTGTAATGGAGAAGGCACAAGGAGAAGGAGGCGGCCAGTGAAGGGGGTAGAGGTCGCCGCGACTATTGCAACTTATGATCACATTATTTGTGTGAAGATCCTTTATAGAAAGACCATAAGGGTCAAATTCAACAGAACAGTGGTTAGCTAAAGTGAACTGACGAATGGAAATAAGATTTTTAATAAGAGTCGGTGTCACAATAACATTGTTCAACCAGAAAGAATGATGAGGAAATTTGAGAGAGGCCGTGCTGGTATGGGTGATTGGGAGATGAGACCCATTGCCGATAATAGCACATGGAGATACGTCAGAAGGGCAGAAGGGACACGGGAGAAAGAAGAGAGATTACCATGTTCTGAGGTCATGTGGGTGGACGCCCCAGAGTCCATGTACCACTTGGAAGATGGTGGCACCAACGTTATAGTGTTGAATGCGTGCATCAGCTGGTTCTGGTCCTAAGACGCGGGCGGAGCGAAGGAGGGCGGTGCAACCGCGTATGCTGGAGCGCCGGTTTGCGCAGGTGGCGGGACGGTGGCGGCGAAGATGCCGGGCGGACGTGGGCCAAGAAGGCCCTGGTTGGTGGGTCGGGGTGCTTGTCCAGGCCACATCTGAATGGACCCGGCCCACGGATTCTGGAGCGACAGACAGGGGACGAAACCTTTGCTGTTGTTGTTGTTGGAGTTCCCGATGTCGCCGTTGAAGGAGTTACCGCCTCCGCGGTTGTTGGTGCGGCGGCGGTTGTAGGTGGAGTAGTTGCCGCCGCCGTTAATAGGGATGAAAACGGATCGGATAGTTTCTGACCGATCCAGATGAAAACATATTCGGATTGTCTCAGATCGGATTTTTCTCGGATAATTTTTGGATCAGAAACGAATTCGGATTTTTTTGTCGGAAACGGAAACGAATACGGTAGGCATATTATCCGGCGGATATGGATACAAATACGGATTATCCGGATAAGACCAAGTCTGGATATCCGGATTTCGGCCGAAAAGAAGAGGATTTCGACCCAAAAGAGAAAATTTGATTTTAATTGATTTTCAAATTTTAAAAAATGCAACAAATCAAATAGCCTTTTAGAAAATAGCAAATAGAGTTAAAAAAAATTCTAGCAAAATCATAAAAATTCCTTGAATTATTTTAAACTTAATAAAATTAATTACAAGTTAAAGTTGGTTTTTATTTTTGCACATAAATTATTTTAAATGTCTAAAAATAGGAAAACCCTTTTTTAAATCCCAAAATTTAAGAAATTAATTATTTTTTTATTTTCACTTTAAATCCAACAAAAATCCCAAAAATCTCAAAAAAAATTGACATTGAAAACTAGGAAATTAAATAATTGACTTTATTTTATTTGTTTTTTCTTTTTAACCAAGAAAACTCTTTTAAATCTCAAAAAATCCAATAAAATAATAACTTTGTTAATTTTATTTTTGGTAACATACTTTGGGATGTTACAGTCATTTGTGCATAGATTAACCATCCAGTCTGATCAATGTTAGTGTGAACTAAGTTTTATGTATGTAATGAACTAAGTGTGAATGTGTGATGACTTTTGACTTTGTGAGTTATGACATATGACCTAAATATGGCAAACTAAGTGTTATATTTGTGATGAACTAGTTAATGCAGCTTGCTAGTGCTAATGTTATGTGTAGTTGCTGAAAATATGAACAATTCATGAGTATTTGCATCAAATAAACTAGTTATATGTTTTCGTTAATTTCTAACATACATTTTAAGGGGTTTTCATGTTTTGAAAAATATCCACGACCGTATTCGTTTCAATTCGTACTCGCTTCGTATTCGTATTCGATATTATTCGTATTCGTATCCGGATCCAGAAAAAAATAAAAACAAATATGGCAGAGCCATTATCCGCCAGTATCGGATCCGTTTTCACCCCTAGACGTTATTACGGTTGGAGTTGGTGCCGCGGGGTTGTCCACTGCCGGCGGCGTTGGATGAAGAGCCGCCAGAGGTGCTCTTGGAATTATTGACGATGAAGGCCGAGGGTGGGGAATACTCGGACCCTATCGTGAGTTCTTTGAGCATGAGGGAGGAACGTGTCTCGAGAAAGGACGGCGCGGTGCTGCATGGACATCAACGTGCACATGTAGGCGAGGCACGGGCTCAACCTGCGCAAGGTGTTGAGGACGAGACTCTTGTCGACGATTGGCGTGCCCACAATGGTGAGCTCGTCGGCGAGAGCCTTCTGTTTGCGGCAGTAGTTGGCCACGGACATGGAGCCCTGCATGAGCTCGTAGAATTCTTGCTTGAGGCAGATGGCGCATGTCTCGGCGTTATTGCGGTAGAGACATTCGATGGCAGTCCAAAGGGTGTACGCAGAAGTCAAGGAGTCCGTTACCATGGCGATGAGCTCGAGTGAGATGGTGTCGTACAACCAAGAGCGGACGAGGGCGCCGAGTCGAGTCCACTGCCCATTGGGGGCCGAAGAGGAAGACTCGCAGATGTGGTCATCGAGGGCGTACTTCTGGAGGGCGACCTCGAACAGGCCGCGCCATTGGGCATAGTTGCCCGCCTGGAAGTCGAGGGTGATAGGGACAAGGAGCTTGACGCTGAAAACGTCTACCGCTTGTGCCCACAACGCGGTCTTGGCCGCAGCGTCTTCCTAGGCTGCGGCGGGCAGGGCGACAGTGTCAAGTGTACCCGTCATGACTGGAGGAGAAGAGAAGGTGGGAGGAGGAGAGCGAGATCGCAACCTATTTGATACCATGCAGACTCATAGAAATGACACACTTAACTGATTCATTGGTATACATGGATATATATACATAATGGTGACGCTAATGTGAATACATGTAGCAACTGCTAATATGAATACATGTAGTAACTCATATTAATCTCCTGGTTGAACCAAGACATCTCATGAATTAACCTCCTAGTTGAACCGAGGCGTCATATGCACACGCATGGTAGGCTAACATAACCGAGGCGTCATATACACACGCATGGTAGGCTTACATTCTCCATCTTGTGATCTTTATTGTTTTGCTTTGATCTCTTTACACTTTAACTGGTTGCTTTTCAAAGCATATTTTTTGACCGCCCAAAGCTCCACTCTAACCATGGTGCCAAAGATCCTGCAGGCTGCAGCAACAGCACTCCAAAGTCCAAAGTCCAAAGTCCAAAGTCCAAAGTCCCTATACAGTACACTGTACGGAGAGACTGGCATGAAAATATCGCAGCTCTCTGTCTGTCTACCTCCCGCACATGATTCGGGTATATCCATGACTGTTAAGCTCGTGGGCAAGGAATTGTTGTACCGAGAACAGCCGGAGCAGCAACAGGAGGAGAACCAAAAGTTCATTCGCAGATCACTCGTACCACACAAGTTGTTGGGGAGAACCGAAATCTCATCAGCACCAGCGAATTCCTCTTGACATTTAACATGGCAGGCCAGGTCAGTTTAATTTATGCTTATTTATTCCACCAAACTCTGCATGCTCCACTCGTTCTTATTGTTAGCAGTAATTTTTTAAGAGGCACATGAGAGGACAGCTCGAATGTCATTGTTAACACTACGCCATCTTGTCGGTAATCCGACGGGGAGCCCGATTCAATTCAGTTCAAATGGAGAAGAAGCACAGGTGGTTCGTGAGTAGGAGTGAAGTCGGATCGAATAGTTGTTATTTTTATTTTTATTTTTTCCTTAGATATAGATATAAATACTTCAGATCGAATACAAATATGAATATAAATAATATCAAATACAAATATAGAGCGAATACGAATCGAAGCGAATACGACAACGAATATTTTCAAACATGAAAACTCCTTAAATTGTACGCCAGAAATTAACGGAAACAACTAGCATTACAATTGGAGACCAACTAACAATACAAATCGGCTCAGATATGAACGATTGCATTACACATCACTACATCAGAACAAGGACTCATCAAGTCATCATCAGTCGGAACTAGTAGACTAGTAGTATTTCCTAATCAATTTGCATAACTAGTAGACTAGTAGCAAATTTGGAGAAGATATTGTGAGGGGCATCGGTGGGCGGTGGTGAGTCTGCCATGAGGGGAGCCGACAAGGTGGTCTGTGCGGAGGGTGGCCGAGGCGGCGGTGAGGGGGTGGGGTCGGAGTAAGTTTGGACGCTCTGGAGTTGGGGATCGGGGAATCAGCATGAGGATTGAGGAACATAGGAAGTGAGGAAAGATACCTAATGATGACGGGCTAGGTCAATGGGTGTGCTGGTGAATAATTATGATGGGCCGGCTGGGTTGGGGCGTTAGCGGAAAAGCCGAATATCTGGCCTTCTTATATTCCGGTTAATATGTATTCATATTCGACAGATACCGGGGCTCTTGTATTCATATTCGTTTTCGATTTAAAAAATCCATATTTGTTTTCAATCCGAGAACTGTGAGAAAAATTCGAGCTGACACAATCCAAATTCGTTTTCGTCCCGATTGGTCGGAAACTATCCAATCCATTTCACCCCTACTTTTGAGTTGTGCGGCAGCGCGACAAGGACACTCGAAGCATTTTTGTCTTGGTACGTACGTGCGTCCTGTTTTTTTTTGGAAAGAGAGAGAGGTGCTTAGAATTTAAAATTATTGGCTTAAATGACATTATTTCACGATAAAATAGTAAAAATTGTACCTACGAACGAATTAACAAAAAATAGAACTTATGTCGTGCTCAAAATGCACAGCAGCAGACCGTGACAGCCTCCCCCTCCCGTTTGGCTGCAGCCAACCTGCAGCGCCCGCACCGCACGGCAAGTGGTCTACCACGTGCCTACTGAGTGTCAAGTGATGTGGGCATGCCACATGCCACGCGGTGGGGCCGCGCACGGCAGGTCGGCCACTACTGAATAGGAGGGCGTCATGTGGTCAACCGCGCGGTGGAGTTGACCGCACGGTGGAGGTGCGGTAGGTTTGCTGCCATGCATTTTGGACAGAGTATAAGTACTATATTTGCTAATTCATGCTATTTTTGTTGTTTGAATTAAAAACACACTAAAAACTACGTAATTCAGACGCTGCTAAAAACCACGAGGAAAAGCGAATGCAGCAAAACGACACGAAGACCTGGGCGATGGGGCCAAACAACAAGCGGTAAATGAACTGTGACCATCTATTTATTCACCTGGCTTCCTCTCCTCCCCTCCTGCTTCGCGCTCGTATTGCAGTGCAGATTGCAAGGCCCAAGGTGACGACCCCACGTGTCCCCTGCGACCATCTATTTATTAATCCAGTTTTATTAGTGGTGTCGTTAGCATGCTCATCTATAAGATCTGTTATGTCTGAGCTTGTGTATACAATGAACTAATCGAGTTGAGTTGTCCTGGCACTTGGCAGATGCCAACTATATTTTGATTTCAACACCAACTCTCATGTGACTTGTGTTACAGAGCATTCAGAGTTTTTTTTTGTTCTCTCTTTGCAGGGCAAAATGTGGCCATGGTGTTTTTGTGTTTTTAACATTGCAAGACATTGAAGGGGGAAAAAAAGAGAGAAAAGAAACGCAGTCATTGTGAAGAATGTACCACTGCACTAAAGGGAAGAAGAAGAAAAAAAGAGGCTTCAAGTGATGCCAGTAATGCACCTCACGGGTGGCGGTCACGGACAGAGCCGGTTACTGTGGTCATCAAATCCATGCTTCCTTTTAGGCTCTCTAGCTAGCGTGATGCGCCTGCACTGAGGCGCCTCACCTCACCCCGCGCCCCAAATTATTAACATATGACACCTTCCGCTTCAAGCCTCCTCCAATTCAGCGACTGCTGCGCCCTGCTGCCGAGCTTATCCTCAAAAGCAGAGTGCATGCAGCAGAAGCGCCTAAAGCCACCGCCACATGCTGCGGGTCACTAGCTAGCAGAAGCACAAGCGCAAGACGGTACGCGCAGCGCAACTCTTCCCTGCCATTGCCAAGCTTGGATACGAGATCGTCGAGGAGGATAGCGAGGAGGAATGGCTGTTCCAACCATGAAATGCAGGTCGCTGGGACTGCTTCTTGGACGCTCTCTTGGTTTCTAGGATCGGTTCTTGAATTGTTTCTTGGATGCCTTCTTGGTTTGTTACAGCTAGGATCAGTTCTTGGAACTTCTTGTTGGTGGCTAATGGGATCCTAGGATCAATTCCTTGACTGTTTCTGCATTTGTGTTTCGTCGCATTAATTGCAGGGTAAATGGGGGCGGTGACATGAGGACAGTGGAGTGCCTGAGAGGGAGGCTGCTTGCGGAGAGGGTGGCATCCAAGGCAGCCAAGGAGGAGGCCGACCAACTTGCCAAAAGGGTACCCTTCCCTTGTACACGTTCCGTACTGCTTCAACTCCTTGAATTGCTATTGGTTTACGCCTTTCTTGAACCTCTGTGCTCGTGCTGTTGCTTTGATGGTTGGTCACAGTTGGACGAGCTGGAGAAGAAGCTCTCCGACGAGATCAAGATCAGGAACAAGGCGGAGAGGTGGCTCAGAAGGGCCATTAGGAAGCTGGAGTCCCTCAAGATTCTGGACGTGGAGCTCTCGGACAGCTCCATTGGGTCGCTGTCCTCCAATGGCTGCTCCGGCCACCAGGCGCCGGAGATGGAGGAGAGGAACAATCCTGGCTCGCTAAGCAGCGTTGATTCTGCGCAGTCCGGCCCTCGCGGCGAGGCCAAGGGATGGGGCGGCGGCGACAGCGCGAGGGGCTCCTCTGCCGGTTCCTGCACCCAGGTGAACTCCTCCCCGGACGGGAGCTGGTGCTCAGTTCTGTCTGAGCAATCCCAGTCTGATTCTTGCAAGGAGGAGAATCGCATGGATCCCGAGGACACCAAGAATTGCAGTGCCGAGGAGGGTGCTTGTGATCATGATTCAGAGAGGTAACGCATGCATATTAATATTGAGTGCTTTGTTGGTTAAAAAGTAAAACAATTGCTTAATTTCTTTAGGGATTATTAGCCTTTTTGCATAGGTATTTCCAGATTTTAGTATTTTTTTTAAAAAGAAAAATTCACTGTTCTCTGACCAGAATTAGGACAGAAATGTCATCCTTTCCATGTCACATTTTTTCGTGTTCCTGGCAGCTAGCTCCGTGTGTATCTTTTACCTTGTTAGGTATGGAGGAAACAATCGGTACTGTCCCCTTGGCCTCAACGGGCAGAATTGTTGCGTTTAGCATAGCAAGGTGGATGGACGGATTGTCGGTGTTGTCAGCGGCGGAGCCAGAGAATATACGTAGTCAGACAAATGCGATTAGCTTTTCATACTATACACTTAACCAATGTTTTATATAGCGGGTAGCGGAATTATAGCGGTGGACTATTTTTTATAGTGGACAGCATCTATCGGAGATATAACGGGTGCTGCATGCTCAACTATTAAACATTAAAAATACAAAGATACTTAATCTTAAACTACAAAATCTCACGCATAATTTGCATAAACCATCAAAAATATCAAATCTCACTTCTATATCTAAGATAAACATCAGAATCATAAAAGTTACACAGTGTTTTGTTAATCAATCTTCATCATCTGACAAAAAAAAAAATGGGTAATCAACATCCCCTTCATTCCTTCTTTTCTATCCACGCGGAGAATCTGCGCTTGCAGCTTGTTTTATCTTTCTCCTTTGATAATATAGGCTTGCTAAGAGATAAAATGTTGTTAACTAGCACAACTAGGATTTGTGGGAATACGAATGTTAATTAATTGGATTACGTTGGACTATAGAAGCCCAACCAATGGACTGGTGGTATTAATGGATATTACCAAATCAAGAGGTGCACCCCTATGTCAGAGGTAGTTTGAATGTTCTTGGGCAGTACAGTTGATATAGCTTACAACGGATAGCGTGTGTATCGGCCTGATATATCGACGATATTGCACTAAACCGCAACAACAACAACCGATATATAGCGCTCAGGGTACCTTGACTGCTATAGCGGGGCTATAGAGTGATATTTAAAACAATGCACTGAGCTAAAAATATAGTAAATATATATTAAATGTTTTTGGCATTACTAAATTGAAAAAAACAAAAAGAAATTATGCACTTCTGGATAACAATTACATAATCAAATAGTTTCTGTAATCTTTGTACCTACCACTTGACATGGTTTGCTTGCTAGGTGCGCGGTCAAAAAGAACATAGCAGTTGGAAGGGAGAGAGGGGCATAATAGAAGTAGTGTTGGATGGGGTAGCAAACGCCAGAATCTCTCTTATAGAAAAAGAGAGAATGAGATTGAACGTGAACAATACGTATGGATACAATATACATACTTGCAGAAGAGCCATATAGTTCTATCACACATCCATCTTAGTAGGGGTCATACACATGCTTCACATTGTTTTGTCATAGAAGATCAGTGGTCACAAAAATTTAGGGCAATTCGCTATATGCCACTGAATAACTTCATATTTTCACAATATACCACCGGTATCTCACTAACATATGGACTCTGAACTCACTTGTTAACCTCACAATGCGTGAGATATTAATATGAATAATATAGTTATTCAATGATATACTGTAAATTCTCTAAAAAAATTGTTAGCGGGATGGGGGAGCCATGACTCCTGCTGGTCTCCGCTCCCTCCGCCACCGGGTCGTACGCCACAGAAACTGGAGCAGACCCACCTAAGAGTTTTTCACATTGGTGAATGCTTAACACTGTTGAGGAACCATCGCTAGGCGAGTCCAGTCCGAGCGATTATCTCGTAGACAAACTCAGAATCGTAAGAATAATGCAAAAACACAAGAACAGAATAGCAGATTGAACACAGAGATATGATGAGACTTTAGGCTTCTCTTTATTGCTCTTCTTAAAACAACGTTACAATGTTGAGGGTATCCCCTCCTTTATATAGGCTACTGAGGATGAGGAGGCCACTGTGGACTCAGGGCTGCCGGCCTAGGTCTGGTTTCTTAACATTCTCTCTTGAACACTCATCCGACATGTTTATACCTCGTCAAAACTCCATAAAAACCAATGAGAAAAATTTAGAGAAAGAGTACATAAAACACGTTCTGTTGTGCTACATGAATTGCTTTATTAAAAACCTTAGCCGAGAAACTTCAAAAAACTCATCAAGAGAAAAAGAGTACAATCCACTAATTTCATTTAATCTCCAGGATTTATTCTTTGGGTACTCGATCTTCGTGATCAAGTTTTCACTAATGAGTTCGTGAAGATTCTCCCCCTGAATTCCACACTTCTCTAAGTCTCATAATTCCAATTCCATGTATGCATCTTTCAAAGCTAGACTTGGAAGTGACTTAGTGAAGAGATGTGCAAGATTTTCACATGACTTAGTATGCATTACTTTAATTTTGTCCATCTTTTACAATTCATGAGCATAGAAGAACTTAGAGTTGATATGCTTTGTGAGAGGACTCTTCACATAACCCATCTGCACTTGTGCAACACAAACTGCATTATGTTCATATATAATAGTGCGGGTTTACGCGGTATTCAATCCACACGACCGCTGGATGTGGTGAATCATCCGCCGAAGTCAAGCGCATTCTCGTGAGGCCTCATACAGTGCTTTTATTTTTGAGTGGTTCGTCGAAGTCGATACAAGACTATGCTTAGATAATTTTTATGAAATTGCAGTTCCACCACATAGGAATATATAGCTTGTTTGCGACTAGGCTGTATACGGTTCTACAGGTACCCAGCATCTGCATAGCTATTCATAATTAGGTATTGGTTCATTTTGTAGAACATACCAAGTTCTTTGCTTCCTTGGAGGTATCAGAAGATGTACTTCATTTCCTACCAATGCCTTTGGTAGGTTCTGCACTATACATTGCTAGTAGGTTTATGGCAAATGCAATGCCCAATCTAGTACAGTTTGTTTAATACATGAGTTCTCCTATTGCACTTAAGTATGAGAATTTCGGTCCAAGACTTCCTTCCCTCCTCTTTAGGTCTGTACGGGTCCTTGTCTTGCAGCAAGGATCTCCCGACTATTAGCACTTTCGAATGGTATGTCTTTTCAATGTCGAACCTTTCTAACACCTTGTGAGTGTAGGTTGACTAATGCACGAATATCCCTTCAGAGCCATGCTTAAGCTACAAGCCTAGGCAATATTTGGTTCTACTCAAATCTTTCATTTCGAACTCCGACTCTAGGTAAGAGTTTGCTTTCTTAATACCTTTCAGGGTTCCAATGATATTCAGATCATCTTTATATACTGAGATTATACAAAATCCATCCTGAGATCGTCGTATAAATACACATGGATTATTCTCATTGTTCATGTAACTTTTCTTGCATAGAAAGTCGCATCAAGCAATTATATTATATCCTGCCTGATTGCTTAAGTCTGTACAGTGACTTTCCGAGTTCCACACTATACATATTTCTATTTTCTCTATTTTGGCTCAGGACAGGGATACATTCAGATACCTTCATATAAATGTTCGAATCTAATTTTCTATAAAGGTATGCTGTTACCACATCCATCAATTTCATTTTTAACTTCAAATTCACTGTCATTGAGATTAAATATCTAAAGGGTGGTTCCGCCCATGACCAGGGAATAGATTTCTTCATAATTATCTCCTGGATGTTAAGTAAAACCTTGTGCATCGAGTCTTGCTTCTTTTTATTTCTCTTTCAAACAAATACCCACTTATACCCTACGAGGTGCACATGGGGAGGCGTGCGGCTTATAGGACTAAAACATCTCTTTTATTCAGAGATAATAATTCAGTTTCTATTGCTTTCTTCTTAATTTGATATTTTCTTACATTCAACAAGCGATGCAGGCTCCAGATCAAGATCGATGACTGTGGCCATTTTCTTTGCAAAATCAATATCGACATTGGTTGTTGTCTTATTCATAGATTCTTCCGAGGTCACAAAGTTTATAGCTATTTCTTCAAGTGACGATTTTGCTAATGCTTCTACTTGCTCACCGCTGCTTCCAATTACGAGGGCAAGTCCTTTAGTTTTTCAGCTTCGATGTGTACGCACACACTCATGGTGATGTCTCCCTTCATGAGGATGTTCAATTCTGGTATGCCTTTCCTGAAGGTTCCATACTGGTGTCAGATTTCAACTAGCTCCCCTTGTGGTTCGGGGAACTTCGGTGATCGGCTGTGTCAAGTCCTTCTTATCCTTTTTCACCAGCGTCCCCGGTTACTTCGAATTTAGGGGGCTGGAGTCTCGTCCTTTCAGAGGCCTTAGGACGAGATTAGGGATATCTTCATTGGTACTTCAACCCTCTTCGCTGCATTGCGTATAGGCATATGCGACTTGGTCACGCTCTTCAATTCACTAAAGTGGTCAGGTAGTTGATTCGCTAATGCTTGCAAATCAATTATCTTCTGGACTTCAATTGTCTTCTAGACTTCAATATTTGCTTCACTAGTGTGTGGATTATCTGCATGGATTTCAATTATCTTCTAGACTTCAATATTTGCTTCACTAATGCGTGGATTATCTGCATGGATTTCAATTATCTTCTTGACTTTAATTATCTTCTGGGCTTCAATTATCTTCTAGACTTCTCTATTTCCTGATATTTTCATCAAGAGGTTGATTTCCTCCCTCTAAAGACGGGAAAATAGCATCATCTAATATACTATCAGCGAATCGGGCAGTATACAAATCTCTCATCATAGGGTCCAAATACTTGATTATGGATGCTGTCTCATAACCAACGTATATCCCAGACTTTCGAGAAGGCCCATTGCAGTTCGCTCTGGTGGTGGTATAGGTATATAAATCTTGCAACCAAATCTTCAAAGATGATAAATTTTTGGTTCTGACCCTTATGCTAGTTGCATAGGTGAATCGATGTTATATGTCGACGGTCTAAAATTGATAAGAGTTGCTACATGCAGGACTACGTGTACCCAACATGTAGTTGGTAAATTACAATTCTTCAAAGGTGGTCGAGCAATAAATTTAGTACTTTTAATTAATATCTCTGCTAGTTCATTCCGGGTGTGGACATGCGGTATTGAATGCTCAACTTTAATTCCCATTACCATACAATAATCACCAAATGTCTTTGAAGTAAATTCTTCGGCGTTATCCATTCTGATGGACTTCATATGATGATCAGGGAAATTATTCTTAATTTTAATTATCTGCGAGATTAGCTCTGCAAAATCGTGGTTTCTCGTAGACAATAAACATATAGGTGACCATTTCGAGGAAGCATCGATAAGCACCATAAATACCTAAATATCCCTGACAGGAGCTGTATAGAGTCGCAATAGTATCTCTGAATACGGTTTAGGAATGCAGGGACTGCATCCTTCTCTTTCAGAGCAGAAGGTTTAGTAATTAATTTTCGATGGCACATGTGGGGTACACAAAATCTTCCTGATTCGGAAAATTCATTACATTGACATTATGTTTCTGTGAAATGTTATTTATATTTCTTATCATCCTAAGACATGAGTGACATAATCTATCATGCTAGAGATAGAAAAGTTCAGAGCTTCTAAATATAGTTTTCAGGGCAGTATAAGCTGCAGATGCCTTAATATTAGTGTAGTATAGCCCAGTTTCATATGAAAAAAGTCGTTCTAATACTATTTTCCACTTTCTTCACGCTTTGTAATGAGCAGGTATTCCTTACCGTACTCTTCTTCAGTCTCTACGTGGAGACCGTTAGCGCGAATATCATTGAGAGTTCTAGTCGATTCTGGGTACAACAAAGCTTCTTCAATGACCAATGTTGTACCAATTGGGAGTATAATTGTGGCCCTTTCTGAGTCTATTATACAAGTATTGCTGCCTGCGATTATCGTAATACTACCAGCATTGTTGCTGATCGACTGATAAAATTTCGCTCTCTCAAGTTTGTACTCGTTGTGTTTGTACCTGCTAAGCACACTCCTTTATAGGGCACCACACGCGTTCTAATATAATATACTTTATTAATATACATCATAAAGCAAGCAACACATAAATAAAATACTTCAGATATTAGAACATAATTTGCTATTATAAATACAAAAATAAGTCATGCAGGACCCATCATAAGAATTTAATGCTTTGCTCTCCTAGAGCTTGCAACTATTATTCAAAAAATAATTCAATGTTCTGCTTCAATTACAAACTGCAAGTTACTATAAAAGATCCAAGTGCAATGTGTGCACTAGATCGAATCAGTGAAGTATTCAGAAACTTATGCCTTAATTTGCTCCATGGCGATCTTCTCCTCTTTGGCAACTACGGTTGCGGCCGCTGTGATGTCCAAAGTAGGGATGATGGGGCGCGCTATTGGGCTATCCACATCTATGAGTGCAACAAACGGATGTGGATCCTCCGTGCCTGCAATGGCGAGGTGTGTCTTATGCTATCCTTTGGACTTCTTCTTAGACTGGAAAGCATCAATAACGTACGACCCACGACCTTGCCCTTCTTACCCTCTCCTTCGTGAGAGGCTTCATCACCTTGTAGCTGCTAGCATTGGTTTCATAGGCAACATTGCTACTAGGTGGCTGTGAGATGTAGTTCTTCTTTATAACATTATCTTGAGCTTCCGCAGCTGCATGGTGTCAATTAATGCGGCATACTCCTTGTAGCCGTCTTGATGATAGTTGCGTGCGATTTGCACCACATTTAGGTGAAAGGTAGAGAGAGTCTTCTCAATCTTTTGCTCATCTGTTATGACATTATCACAGAGTTGAAGATGTGTACAAATTCTGTACAAATCTTGGCCATGTTGGGTCAGTTCTTCGAACTCCTGGTTCATGATGTCATTCATTTTCATATTCATACAAAGAGTTCATAAGATTATTGCGAGTAATTTACATAAAATAGTTGCAAAATTCTCATAATGCTCTTCGAACTCCCGGTTGTGTTCACGTACTTTTCTATGCATTTTCATGATTTACTTTTATTTTCAGTGATTAAAAGTAATATAAACAATCACAGATAATCAAAACAGTAAATACAATACATAAATTGCATATAAATAATAATAATAATAATAATAATAATAACAAAGTTAAATAAGCTTCAAATGCAAAAACCGATTCAAAATTTGAATTCCTAAGGCCCTTTTCTGCTAGAAAATGGATTTTCGGTGAATTCTGCAATTTTCATGGGTTAAAACACAAAATTTAAGTTCTTAGAAAATTTACGTGCAATTTTTAGAATTTCCAAGGGGTTTTCCGCCAAATTTCCTTATATGCGAAACTTACTCGTGATTTTCAGAATCCTGAGGGTTTAATTGTAAATTCTTAGGATTTTCCACCGCACCCCTTTTTTCATCGGGAAAAGCCTTTTCCTGGTGGCCATTTTTCAAGGCCCATGCGTCCGGCCCATCCGGCCTTTTTCCCTGGCCCAAAAGGCCCATGTGGCCGGCTTCACGGGAACCCTACCCTGATGCTTTTTTAGGGTGGCGACCGCGGCGGTTCCATGGGATCCAGTGGAGGTGGCGGCTCCATGGGGGCCTGCGGAGGCGGCCGGGGTCGGCGGGTAGGGGCGACGCGGGTGGTGGCGCCGCTTCGGTGTGCGCGTGGGGCCCATTGGCGATGGCCGTCGGGGCGAACCACGGCAACATTCCGGCATCGTGCGTTAGCGTCTGAGGCGGGATCTGCGCCGCCTGCTCGAGTGGGTTTTGACGGTGGTAGCAGCGCTTCTGGCGCTTGTGCGTGGCGGAGGAGCAAGGAGGCTCTTGTCGCGGCGACACGACCGAAGCGGTCGGTCGGCTCTATGGTCGTGGCGCCATGCGAGCGAGGCGGCGCTTGGCGGCCGTCGGCTCCATGTGTGAAGGAGGTGGCGCTTGGGCGGGGTTGGTGTCGGCGGTGGCGGGCGGCTCCATGGCCGCTTCCCCCACTCTTTTTCCTTCTTTGCTTGATTTGGGTGATGCGGGGCCGAGGGGTGGTGCGCAGCCAACCGTCGTGGTCGCGGTCGGCGACGCCTCTTCGGGAGGTGGCCGCGGCGGCTCAACGCGCTTCATGGCCGCGCGGCGTGGCGGAAGCGGCGCTGCAAGCGGCGCGTGTGAAGGGCCGACGCCGTGCCGACCAATGTTTTTCGCTACTGTTCATAAGATGCATTGTACTGTTCATCCAGATTATTGTTCACATGATATCGTTCATGCAATTACCGATCGGCTTGGCGGCGACTTCAAATCGTCTCGCGGTAGATTTAGAACGAATTTGCGATTTTCAATCTACAGTACAATCAACATCCACCTTTTCATGCAATCCATAGATCGACATTGTGTCAACCACTTCAAGTCGGCTCGCGGTAGATTAGAGCGAATTTGCACCATAGATTACAATCTAGAAATTAAAATTTTCAGAATTGAAAGCAATCTAGAAAAATGATTCGATCTACAAGTGTCGTTAATCGACGGTTACCTTTCGATCCGAGGAGAGTCGATCGTGCTGATAACGTGTTGAGGAACCGTCGCTGGCGAGTCCAGTCCGAACGATTATCTCGTAGACAAACTCATAATCGTAAGAATGATGCAAGAATAAAAGAACAGAATAGTAGATTGAATACAGAGATATAAGGAAACTTCAATATTCTATTTATTACTCTTCTTAAAACAACGTTAGAGGAGGCCACTGTCAGCTCAGGGCTGTCAGTCTCGACCCGGTTTTGTAACAAACATAACTGTATGGAACGCGCATGCAGTTGCATACTACTAACTTTAAGCAGGACGCAGAAGGTGGCAAGTGTTTTTTTTTTTTTAATACTCAAAACCACAACCGTCACCGGTAACGACATTGTTTTCCTTGTCAAATAACTTTAGAATAGTTGTGCTTGCACGGCTATCTTGATTCCTGATAAGTTCATTTCCCTTTTTATATTAAAAAAAATGCTATCTTTCTAATAATGTTTCTCTGTACCAGGGAACAAGAACAGCCTGTTGCATCATCGAAATCCGAAGAAAACTACGGCGACGCGGACGACGACAGGCTAGCGCTGGTGCTGGTAGACCCCCATGATCACAGCGAAGAATCAGGCGACTCGAGAGCGGGAGACGATACGCAGGCAGCGAAGCTCCAAGCCGAAGTCGAGACCAACGAGGAGGCGGAGGAAGAAGAAGAAGAAGAAGAGGAGAGAGCAACAAGCTCGCGATTGTTCTGGTCGACCCCCAGCCCCAACCCGGCGCGGAAGCAGATGCGCGCAGCAACGACGTGCAGTCCGTCCTCCTCGCGCTGCGGCAGGTCAAGGAGCAACTGCGCTACACCCTCGAGAGGAGGTCCGAGCTCGTCGCCCGCCAGGAGCTGTACGGCCACTGAGGCGCCCCGTCGTTGTGCTCTGCTTGTATCGAACTTGCAGTCTTGAGCTGCTTCCTCCTGCTTGCACTCTCCGTGATGAATTCGTATCTATAGCGTTAGGCGAGTATCTGTAGAAAACGAAATGAGATTTGCTCGTGTGGCTCTACCGTGATACGCGGGAGTCAATATTTACAGCGAGTGAAATAAGATACGCGCGAGTGCATGCTCGTTTTACATTTGTGTATATTACACCGTACTTTTTGTCCAAATTAAAGCGTGCCATGGATTCCACCAGCCGTGGCGATTTCCTGCGTCTACACCGTCTCTGTATAGCTTTTTCCGGACTGGACCATTTGTGCACTTTCATGCGTTATGTGATATTCAGACGCCGTGCTTCCAGACATGGCCTTTGCATATGGAGTATCGTTCAGTAGCACGTAGAATCTGAATCGTAGAATTCAGGCATAAAACTAGACCGACATAAGTACATAGCTAAGAAATCATCGACACTAAAAGAGGGAAACAGAAGTACAGAACTATCCCAATCCAAGCAGCAAATCAGGATAAACTGCCCGGCAAGTACAGTAAGCAAGTCATCAAGTGCTACACAGTAAACAGCACTCGATATGGCTCGAAGAACAGGACGCCATTGATGTCGTTAGTGTTGTACAAACTAGGGCTTCACCGAAGTCTCTAGGGACATAGCTGAGACCTGCAAGAAATGAGGTTGATTCTTTCCATGTTAAGAGAAACTACAGCAGCAAGACCTTAGCAAGGAAAACAATATTATAGGATGATAACGGCATCATATATAACCTCGCAAAAAGCAGGGAGTGCTTCCATCATGCTGTGCCTGCCACAGTGGCTGCATCCTGCGTTAAGCATGCACAAACAGAGGACAAAAACAATGGAATTAGAACCACAATCCTGATGCAAATGTTCTACAAAAAAAAAAAAAAAAAAAAAACCATGGAAGACATACTGGCTTGGAGTTGTCCTTGCCATTTCCTTCAGACGATCCACTAGGTGTTTCCGCAAACCTGGCAAAGTTGTGGAGAGATGTCAGCTATAGCTGATTGTTAGATTAAGGTTCTATTGACAACAATGACATAACACTGCCACATTCATCTGATTCTACCTGAGGGCTCGCGCCTTTCTTTTCTCTTCTTCTGCCTTGTCAACGTTTGTATTCTGACCAAATCGTTCTAAACGAGCTTTTTTCTTAGCCTCTTCATCAGCAGAAGAGGATGAGGGAATGCCAAACCTGAAAATTCATTTAGCTATGCATCAGTTAACTATTCGGGGCAATATGAAAAACCTAGAACACATCATAGCTAATTTACTAAGTGTATGAGCAGTAGTATTACATACCTCTCACCCCTGGACTTCCTCTTCTGTTCCTCCATCTTCTCATTTGAAGAACCAGTCCCAAACCTTGTAAACACGAGAATTGAAAGGCATGTTTCTTAGTATTTGAAATGTATCATTTGGACAATATATCAGCCAAATAGGAATGATACAAAGTTACAGAAGGCGGGAAATGACTTAAGAAAGGAAACACTTCGTTCAGCTTCAATAAAATTAAAATCACGAACTAATATTATCAGTAAGTAGGTTTTGCCCCCAACTAGATTGAAGCGTGAGGTTTGCACAAGCAGCACTATTACACAAAGATTGAATAATTCAAATGTTGCTGCTGATGAGCTCTAATATTACCAAAAAATCATTTTGTCTAAACATCTAAGGTAGCTAGTTTCAAGAACTTAATGAAAAATAATGAAGCAGCAAATCGATTTGATTTACAGACAGGAAACCGTGATAGCTTACCTTTTGTCTTCAAGCCACTAATCCTTCGGTGAAAAAGAGCAAGAAACACTATCATAAACGAACAGGGTGTAGTTAACTGTCTTTTATTGGTTTCACTATAAGGCTATAAGCCCAAAAAAAACGAATGAACACAGCCCAATAGAGGTAATTAAATGAAACCTTTAAAAATGGTGCATACTCAACCACGGTATTCAATTGTAAGCATGAATGTTTCAGCATCCATCCATACAAAACAATTCGATTAATGTACCCTTCAGTCTCTACTCTCTAAAGTATCATCCCATTGAAAGAAATATGCAACTATTCCCAGCCATTGTATACATTAAAGAAAGAGGAGGGGGAGGGGGATTAGCAGTTTTGCCAAGTGCAACCGAAACCTTCTCTTTCTCAAAGAAAAAGGTATCACAGCAAGCATCTCGTGGTTACAGAATTTCTACAAAACCAATACATCAAACTATAATATATCAAATTATTTATTTTCAAAACATGGCTGCCTTGTTTCAAACATGCATGTTTAATGTTCTATTTTAAATTTGTCTTCTTAAAGATTGAACATGGATAAAATAATTATTTTGCCAATGTTTGATGAGATGTGATAGCGTCAGAGTTCTTAAGTCCTAACAGCACGACACGGTCAATGAAATAAACCTTGGAAGCCATGTGTTATGGAAGAAAAAAAGAAAGACTGGAGAGCCAAAAACAGAATCATCACTGTGCTGCAGTAGTATTAACCATAACATGAAGTGCTACACTAAAAAGGTTCAAAAGGTTTCAACAGGTAAAGTACTTGAGATAGCAAGTAAATAAGAGAAGCTAACTATAGTTCACAATAGGGCCAAGGCACTGCAATGCGCAACGATTCCTATAAACTAAAGCAGGTAGCAATTACATAAACCTCACAGGAAATGCAAACGGAAGAAACAAGAGCAGCCTTGTCGCAAGACTCGAGGAATGTTGGTGATATACTCACATCAGTCACTTGTTTCTTGCTAAAGAAGGACAACCTTTACAGTATTCATAAATTAAAATAAAAGCTTTGATCCTGCTCTGTTATACATTGTACTGATCCTTTGTATTAAAAATACTCCTAAACGTCCAAAAGTCACTAACTGTACTATTAGTTTCCACTCAGATGTGAATCCCCTCAAATCCATGCATAATGAAAACAGCTTTTAACTAAAAACTGCAAAAGTGGGTGCATAACTAAATCTTTAATCCCATCCCTGTATATTACTATATGGCCAATACTAAACATAATAGGCTAAATGGCTAATAGCTCACAATTACCCAAATTTGACAAGTAAATAACCATTTCTGATGCAACTAACTATTTCACGCACGCGCCAGAGACCATGGATCAAAATCCCGGCCGGTAACCGGCGGTTACCGGCCGGTTACCGGTTTACCGGTCGGGTCCGGTAACGGAAAACCCGGCCGGTTTTTCCCGGTTTAGCAAATTCAAATTCTAGTTTTCAAATTTTGACTGGTTTTAAACAAATTCAA
Organism: Hsuehochloa calcarea; assembly: GCA_036346395.1. Classification (NCBI taxonomy): domain Eukaryota; kingdom Viridiplantae; phylum Streptophyta; class Magnoliopsida; order Poales; family Poaceae; genus Hsuehochloa; species Hsuehochloa calcarea. The sequence continues at coordinate 53,779,313 of CM070598.1, forward strand.
CCAATTTCATCCGGTTTTTTCGTAAATCCGTAACGACCGTTACACGCCAATCATCGATAAACAGATTTTTATCCTTGCCAGAGACCACCAAATCTTTCGGATTTGCAAAGAAAAAAAAACATCTAAACCGTCCAAAAGTCGCTAACTATGCTATTAGTTTCCACCCCCATGCGAATCCCCTCAAATCCATTCATAATTAAAACAACTTTTAAATAAAAACTGCAAAAGTGGGTGCATAACTAAATCCTTAATCCCATCCCTGTAGATTACTATATGGCCAATACTAAACATAATCGGCTAAATGGCTAATAACTCACAATTACCCAAATTTGACAAGTAAATAACCATTTCTGACACAACTAACTATTTCACGCACGCACCAGAGACCACCAAATCTTTCGGATTTGCAAAGAAAAAATATCTAAACCGTCCAAAAGCCGCTAACTATGCTATTAGTTTCCACTCCCATGTGAATCCCCTCAAATCCATGCATAACGAAAAACAAATTTAACTAAAAACTGCAAAAGTAGGTGCATAACTAAATCCTTAATCCCATCCCTGTAGACCATTCTATTCCCAACACTAAACTTAATAGGCTAATAGCTCAAAATTACCAAAATTTGACGAGTGAATCACCATTCCAACACAAAACACAACTAATCATTACATGCACGCCATAGAAATCACTAAATCGTTTGTATATGTGAAGAAAAATAACTCTAAAACCCTAGGAAAATGGATTCGATAGAACAACCACCTCTCGGCGCGGTTGCTGCGCTTCTCCTCCTCGGACATCACCACCGGCGTCCCGAACCGCTCCGCGCGGCGCATCTTCTTATCCAGATCCGTGGCCCCGCCGCCGGCCCCCGCGGCCGCGGTAGGGTTTTGGGCTGGCGTGGAAGCGGGGTTCGGTGGCACCTCACCTGCTTCGGAGGCGGCCGACGGCGGCGGCGCGGTGGCTACTGGGGCTTGCGCGGGCTTGGGGTTCTGAGATGCCATCGGGGAGGTCGCGGTCGCGGTCGCAGAGTGCGGCGAGAGATTCTTCCCCGCTTTCTATCTGTGCGTTTTTGCTGCTTCGTTTTCCTGTTTGGGTTCGCCGCATCGCCCCTATCTATGCTTCGCAAATGGGCTTTCTGGGCAGCCTCGAAGAAAAATTAGATGGGCTTTAATGTAGGCTGCTTTAGCGTGGGCGTCACGTCCTTTGGCTGGACATTTTTAAGCTGTTGGGCCGGACGTCAGTGGGAATTACGTTCCTGGGCTGCATATTGTTTATGGCCTTATGGGCCGGAAGCTCGAGGGAATTAGGTCCCTAGATTGGGCCAGATGGTGTGGGCTTAATTCTTGTACATCCAGAGGAGTGTAGAACCCCCTAAAAAAAGTGTGTAGAAAAGCGCAGCTGGTGGAGGCCGTTTATTATTCTCTTTTATCTATTTATTTTTTAAAAATATATATTACCGTTAATATAGTTATATCGATGCTCTTGCTCTTATTTATTTATATATATAAGACATAAAAGAGGGAAACAAAAGGCTGCAATATTTAGCCACGCAATTGCGTGAGAGATTCCACGAGTTGTCAAAGCAATAGCAATCAAACAAACATTCCACGAGTTTTTTCTGCTGAAGATCACCCAATCAGTTTTGTCATAAAATGACAACACATAGACAACGAATAAATAAAAATAAAAAACGGCATAGAGCAACCATTCTACAAAACTTGCTACTGAAGATGACCTAATCAGTTATGTCACCTTGTCAACAAAACGGATAGACCGGTCAACTCTATCTGAAACAAAAGGATAGAAGAGCCAAACCCAGCATGCATTCAGCAACAAAAAGTCTGACCTAACTTGCGCGATTAAAAAACCAATAAAGGTAGCCGCCAAGTGCATGCCCCCAATCGCCGAGTCAAGAGTCTCAGAGACGTATCCTAACCCAAATTTAACAACCAAGCTTTAACAATTAGCGTTACTAAGTATAAATACTCACCCCGATCACCACGACCACCTCAACGCATCAGATCAGTCTCGCGACATCCCTCTCCTAGTGACTCGTCGCAATGGCCGCAGCTGCAGCACCAGCCAGGAGGTGGGTGATTAACCATGCAAAGTTGCAGAAACTCGTCATTAATCTTTCTTACGGTGATTACTGCCATTTTTACACGTCAAGTCCCTAATGGAATGAGACGGTGATGTGCGTACGCAGCTCTGCAAAAGAGGTGCTCCCGCCTGCCCTGCGGGGCGCCGCCTCGGAGCCCCCTCCCCTATTCGATGGCACCAGCAGGTAATTAAACCTAACCATCAAGTGTTTACTTATGCATGGATCGGGATGCAGGAGCTAACCATTGGTTAATCCTTTTGTGCGACGTGAAGGCTGTATATCTGCTACTTCTGCCCGTTCGCTCAGCGCGCTTGGGTTACCCGGAACTGCAAGGTGATCTCAACTTTTGCCGAATCCGTTATTCTTCTTTACTTCTGACATGTTGCTAAAAAACCTATTAAATTATGGATGTTTTTGTCGTACGTCCTTTTGTCCAGGGTTTGCAGGACAAGATCAAGCTAGTCGCCGTTGATCTGCAGGACAAACCGGCTTGGTACAAGGAGAAGGTTTACCCACAGGGCACGGTACAGTTCATCTGTTCTTCCTTCCTTCCTGTCTTCTTATCCTTCCCTGTCATCTACCTCTCTCCATGTAGAATTTGAGTCCATGAAAAATCGAGCATATGTATGGCCTTTCTCGACAGGTGCCTTCCCTGGAGCACGACAGCAAGATCAAGGGAGAGAGCCTGGATTTGATCAAGTACATCGACAGCAATTTCGAAGGCCCGGCGCTGCTTCCTGAAGTAAGGCTGATATATACATTCATTCACCATCAGTGTAACACTTGGGAAAAAAATACAGTTGGTTTCTCAGAAATGTTAAATTGTTAATATTTGGATGTGTTGATCGCCAGGATCCTGATAAGAGGCAGTTTGCCGATGAACTGATTGCGTATGCTGATGCGTTTACCAAAGCACTGTACTCACCCTTACTCTCCAAACGAGATGTGTCAGATGAAGCTGGTAAGAGCTAGCATTATGTTGGTACAACTATACGGCTATTTGCAGGTCAAAATAATCTCACTTTGGATTCATTCACATGCTACTTTGCTCAAACTATATCTTTCTTCATCAGCTGCTGCTCTGGACAAGATAGAAGCTTCCCTGTCAAAGTTCAGTGACGGCCCATTCTTCCTTGGCCAATTTAGCTTGGTATGTCAACCCGTTCGAACCTGAAATGTGGTTCACCTTTCCTAATTTCCTTTGTTTAATCTTCCCCAAATGTTGTTGTAATGCTTCTTGATTCAATTCCCTTTCCAGGCGGACATTGCGTACGTGACAATTTTGGAAAGGATTCAGATATACTATTCTCATTTAAGGGATTATGAAATCACCAAAGGCAGGCCCAACCTTGAGAAATTCATTGAGGAAATGAACAAGATCGAAGCATATACACAAACCAAAAATGAACCGCTGTACTTGCTTGATCTCGCGAAGAGGCATCTTAAGGCGAGATAGTTATCAAATGCATGCTCGTTTTTTTTGTCAGTGCGAACTGACAATTAATGTCAGTTAACTGTTAACACTTACACACTGTAATTTTCAGATTGCTCGGATACGTTGACAGGGATGAACTGGTTACCAGGGAATAACAGCAGCACAGTAAACGAAGACTCGTGACTCATGAGTGCTCTTGCTTGCTAGTAGTCTAGTACAGCACATGCTTTGTTTCCAGTAAAAGATGCCATGTTGTAAGGGTTATGCTTTTGATGAAATAATGCAGTTGGTCTGTAATTCTTGTTTGGAGTTGTGTCAATGGTATTGCAAAACGGTGTGATATTGCTTTCAGTTGTTCAGTATACTCTCTTCTCTTGTTTTTTTTTTTTTGGTGAGAAACTTCTCTTGGTCTTTTCCCCCAGGAGAGGTTCTATTGGTTTTTAGCTGTTACCTGGTGAGCTTATTTATTTGGGCCGAAAGAAACTTCAATCAGGCCTCACAAGTAGGCATATAATGGGCCAGGAAGGTCTAGGATAAATTCACTAGAAGCCCAGAGGATTATCCAAGGTCCTAAGGTGCGGCCTAAAACGACCAAGAAAACGACATCTACTGCAAACCTCGGAGCAAAGCCCAACTAGTCAGTACTACAGGAAAAAAAAATTGTCAATGAACAGAACACTACACTGTTAAAGTGTGATGCGAATTCGTAGTGTCCGTACCGAACACGGCACACCGTGTCAACTGTGGCACCGGCCAGCGCAATCTCTAGCTTATATATGCACCTGGTAGTCGCATGGTTAGTTTATATATGCATTTGGTAGTCGCACTACGGTTAGAGTCTCCGTGCTTCCCATATAGTGAATTTTATTTTCGTGCGTTTATGTTTTTTTTCTACAAAAGTTTTTAACGTAAAATCCTTATCTTTGATTTCTATTATTTACTGTTTTATAAGATCAAAGATAATTGGATCATGGCCCATGGTGTATGTCATTGTCATCCATCCCTGACCATATTTATATTGTCTCAAAGGTAAGCCAGAGATGCAAAGGAAATTTGCTGGAGGGTCTTTCCTGTTGAGCGGGTCTTCCGGTTGCCCAATCCTCTGGCTCTCCGCTCTTGTAGCTAGCTCTTGTACCAACTACGCTGGTTTATCTCCACCACTTGTTGTACTTCCCCTGGCCTATATAAGGCATGAATACATAGCAATACTGTGAGGTGTTCTCCCAGATTGCATGGTATCAGAGCGTTTCCTTCCTGCGCCTACTTTATTCCACCCCACTAACCAACTGCGCCTATTTTTTCTCCGCCTCTCCAGCCAGCACTTCCCCCACTCCATTCGATCCCCAGATCTGGATATGGCCATCTGATCCCAGGCACTTCCTCTTTCTTTCTTCGCCATGAGTGCTGAGATTCCAGCTGTGCACAACGACACTGTTGCGGCCATGACCAGCAGCACCGTCGGCAGCGACACCTCTGCATCTTCCTCCTCGGTGGCTCCGCCGGCAGCACCCTCCCAGGCGATCTACAGCGTCAACATCAAATCGCTCATCCCCTACACCTTGTCCATGGAATCCTCCAACTACCGCAAGTGGAAAAACATGTTTCTTCTCATCCTCGGGCGATTCCACTTGCGCTCACATATTGAAGACGGCGATCCCCATTACGATGACCCCGAGTGGGTCACGGGAACCTTCAGGTCCTCATGTGGCTCTATGCCACGATCAGCGAGGATCTCACCGACATGGTGATGACCGATAATCCCACAGCCTTCGGCGTGTGGGACAAGCTTCGTGCCTTCTTCAGCGACAACAAGCCGTCGCGCGCCGTCCATCTTGAAGCCGAGTTCCACGGCATCAGCCAAGGTGACTTCTCCGTCAGCACCTACTGCCACAAGCTGAAGACATTGGCAGATGCATTGGCTGACTGCGATCAACCTGTCAGCGATCGAGCACTGGTACATCAGTTAATTCGTGGACTTAATCCCAAATTTCATGTCCTCAAGAGTCTCTTGCCGGTGCTGCCAACATTTCCTACATTTCTGCAAGCACGCAACTACTTACTGGTTGAAGAGCAATCCAAGGCGAGTGAGGGATCTTCCAGCTCCGACTCGGCCCTGGTCATCCATGGCCAGCCACCACCCAGTGACACCTCTGTACCATGCCTCGACAATGTCGACCACGCCCAACTAACATCAACCCCCACAACAGCTACCGTGGCCGTGGTGGCCGCGGCCGAGCCGTGGCCGCGGTGGCCGCAATGATCGTGGTCGCGGTCGTCACCAACAACAGCAGATGCCGCCTTGGTGGGCTGCCCCTTGGGTTGGTGGCTGGCATGCGCCGTGGACTGGAGCCACGGGTCCCGGTGTACTCGGCCGTCCCCCGGCTCCGGACGGCCAAGCTTATTCCGTGATGCAGCAGCCCTCGCAACGCAAGCTCCACTCCAGTCTTCATCGTGGGACACCAACGGCCTCATTCATGCACTCAACACCATGTCTCTCCAACAGCAGGCAAATGCGGGTGACTGGTATATGGACACAGGAGCATCCTCCCACATGACCGGCGATTCTGGTAACATTCCCTTGTATTGTCCTTCATTAGCGCATCATTCTTCACATGTTATTGTCGGCAATGGGGCAGCACTCATGGCGAAGAAAGAAAGAGGAAGTGCCTGGGATCAGATGGCCAGATCCAGATCTGGAGATCGAATGGAGTGGGGGAAGTACTGGCTGGAGAGGCGGAGAAAAAATAGGCGCAGTTGGTTAGTGGGGTGGAATAAAGTAGGCGCAGGAAGGAAACGCTCTGATACCATGCAACTGGGAGAACACCTCACAGTATTGCTATGTATTCATGCCTTATATAGGCCAGGGGAAGTACAACAAGTGGTGGAGATAAACCAGCGTAGTTGGTACAAGAGCTAGCTACAAGAGCGGAGAGCCAGAGGACTGGGCAACCGGAAGACCCGCTCAACATAAGTTGCCGTGCGCAGAGCCTCGGCCCAATATGTGGATGGCATTGCAGCTTGGAAGAGAAGAGTGCGAACAACATCATTGGTGGACCGGATTGCTCGTTCAGCTTTGCCATTTTGAGGAGAAGTGTGTGGACAGGAGAGACGAAAGACAATGCCATGTGCAGTCATGAAGTTGCGTAAAGAAATGTTGTCAAACTCACGCCCATTGTCACATTGGACAGCTTGTATAGATATATGAAATTGGTTGAGAATCAAGCGATAAAAATCAGGAAGTATAGTGTAAGCTTCAGCCTTGGAACGTAAAGGATAAGTCCACATGTAGTGACTAAAATCATCGACAATGATGAGGTAGTATTTATAACTAGTGAAGCTTACAACGGGAGAGGTCCAAATGTTACAGTGAATTATTTGAAAAGGGAAATAAGTAAGGGTGGTAGATTTGGAGAAAGGGAGCCGCACATGCTTCCCTTTCTGACAAGCATCACAGAGATGTGGAGCACTCTTATTTTTGATACATGGTAAGGAAAGGGTGGAAAACAAATGAGCTAAGGAGGCATCGCCAAGGTGCCCGAGTCGCCGATGCCATAATGAAGCTGAAGGTGTGGATGCCGAAAGAGCCAGGTTGGAGGAGGTTGTTGTGTCATGGAAGGGATAAAGATCCCCACCACTGGACCTCATTATTACGGCCTTGCTGCGAAGATCCTTGACAGAAAAACCATGAGGGTCAAACTCAATTGAACAAGAATTATCGCGTGTAAATTTGCGCACAGAAATTAAATTTTTGATCAGTTTAGGAGTGTGAAGGACACTGGACAAAAGAAATGGAGTAGTAGGAGTGTGAAGAGAAAGTGAGCCGGTGCCAAGAATTGGTAAAGAAGCCCCATTGCCGACAATAACATGTGAAGAATGATGCGCTAATGAAGGACAATACAAGGGAATGTTACCAGAATCGCCGGTCATGTGGGAGGATGCTCCTGTGTCCATATACCAGTCACCCGCATTTGCCTGCTGTTGGAGAGACATGGTGATGACCGATAATCCCACAGCCTTCGGCGTGTTGGTCAAACCCCAATTGACACAAAGGCCAAATTGTCAGGGCATGTTGGTCAGCCAGTCTCCAATCCAACTGAATACAGGAGCTTAGCAGGTGCTCTCCAATATCTGACTCTCACTCGTCCTGATTTGAGCTAAGCTGTCCAGCAACTTTGTTTATTCATGCATGATCCAAGAGAACCGCACCTGCACCAGCTCAAACGCGTTTTGCGTTATGTCCGCGGCACTGTTGCCTATGGTCTTCAACTATACAAATGCTCCCACAGGGATATTGTTGCTTACAGTGATGCCGATTGGGCAGGCTGTCCTGACACCAGGCGTTCTACTTCTGGTTTTTGTGTATTCCTTGGCGATAATCTCATTTCCTGGTCATCCAAACGACAAACCACTGTTTCCCGTTCAAGTTCCGAAGCTGAATATCGTGGGGTTGCACATGCAGTTGCTGAAGCTTGTTGGGTGCGCCAGCTTCTTCAAGAATTACATCAGCCACCAAGTCAGACCTCTATTGTGTACTGCGACAATATAAGTGCTATATATCTCTCCTCCAATCCCGTCCAACATCAAAGGACCAAACATATTGAAATCGATCTTCACTTTGTGCGTGACAAGGTATCTCTCGGGGAGATCAAAGTGCTTCATGTCCCATCTGCACTTCAGTTTGCTGATATATTCACCAAGGGTCTCCCGGCACCAAGCTTTGCAGAATTTCGTCGCAGCCTGCACGTCGTCCCGAGTCCAGACTGAGGGGGGTTGTTGAGCGGGTCTTCCGGTTGCCCAGTCCTCTGGCTCTCCGCTCTTGTAGCTAGCTCTTGTACCAACTACGTTGGTTTATCTCCACCACTTGTTGTACTTCCCCTGGCCTATATAAGGCATGAATACATAGCAATACTGTGAGGTGTTCTCCCAGATTGCATTTCCGTTGATCCCTCTTGAATCATCCCGAATAGACGATCGGATAGCGGGCCCGTACTGATTTTTCTTACGCCAAGATGACCCGATATCCAATCTAATCGGAATGCAGGTGCTCTTGCGTAGACTCACGACTCAATTTAAAAAACCACCGTGCGACTGTCCATGGTGGAGGGAAGGTGGCGTAGCTCTCACAAGCTGCAAAGAACCACTTGGGGCCTCCTCTTCTTCCGAATCAATCGGAAACGGAGGGTGAGGACGACATGGGCTGAAGAATAGTGTTGTATGTGTATTGCGAATTTTTCAATTATTCTCGTGGGGTACATATGTCAGAGAGGGAGGGGGTGTGTGTTTGGTAAGAGTCTTGTGGCTTTATCCCGCCAAGAAACAGAAAGGAGAAGAGACCGTAAGGATCGATCTGATCCCTACGCCAAGGTTTCCACAAAAGCTCAGCCAGCCATTTTGGCGGCGGCATCTCGTCCTCCTCCCCATGTACTCCTTCCTTTAGAATAGTGCAGATAGAAGTCCTTTATTATCTCCTCTCTGAGATTAAAATCATCTCAACCCAACTGAGTATTGGTTCGTGTGCTTGGTCATTGCGCGATTTTTTTGTTTCTTTGTGCAGCAATTCCCCAACGTAAGATCGAGGAGGCCGACTAGAGGGGGGTGAATAGACGGATTTTAAAAATTATTTAGCTAAAACCAATTTATAATGCGGAAGCTAATAACAATTTGGTTTTGCACAAATAAAATCTAAATCAACTAGGCTTGACTAAATGCACCAACAATATGAATACAATTGAATGAAAGCAATCATACAAAGATATATAAGCAATTAAAACAAGTAATGTAAATTTCTCAAAGTAAAGCACAACAACAAACCACAATGGACACAATGATGTTTTACCGTGGTGATCGGAGACTTGTCGGTCTCCCTTAGTCCACGTTGAGGTAAGCCCAAACGAATTGGATCGGCTCCACGAATTAAGCCAACACCTCGATCCACTCGGGTTGCTCTTCCTCCACTCCGAGATGGTGAGCACCAAACCACTCACAACCACGCTAGGCCTTCTCACAAGCTTCTTGAGAAGATCACCGGTCACGACGCCTCCACACCGTATAGGTGTCGGCAAACACCAAGAGTAACAAATCTCAACTCTCACTTGAACTAATCAAGTGTCTAAGCTCAAGTGGATACACAATCCACTACCTAAGGCAACACATGCCCTTAGGGTTAGCTCTCCAAGCTCACTAAGTGCAACACATGCACATAAGAGATGAGAAGCTTGCTCTTAGCTCAAAGAATGAATATGGGCATCAGCAACAACAACCTCTAACCAGCAAAGGTGGGTATTTATACCCTATATACAAAAACTAGCCGTTGGAGGAAAGATTTCATTGAATCAAAGACAGACGGTCTGACCGCCAACTAATGGCCGGTCGGACCGCCCAAGAGCCAACAACTATAAAACTAGCCGTTAGACTCACTGCCGGTCGAACGCCAACTAATGACCAGTCCGACCGCTTCATCCCGGTCCGACCGCCAAAGGGGAGGTGGTCTGACCGCTCACAGAAATGAAATGACATTTCTAAAAAGTGCATTCTCTAAAGAAAAAAAACGTACCGCTAAAGACTTCGGTACTTCCGCTCTTCGGTAGTACCGTTTATTTAACGACGTACTACCGCACAGAGAATCGACTCAATAAGTAATCGGTCCGACCGGCCAACACATGGCGGTCCGATCGATATACCACCGGTCAGACCAGTCGACACTGTCGGTCAGACCGTCAGACCACAAAGAGCCTTTGCACTTTGCTTGACTCAATTTGCAAAACACATTTGCCAATTTGAGTGCAATTCAAACAAGAGTTATAGGTGAGATTCTCAACAAGTTACAAAACACATTTGCCAACTTTTAGAATCAACACCACAAGGAATAAGGTACATAGACTTAAATCTTTTGCAAAACACATTTTCAAACTAAAGTCATATGCTACAAGGATTAAATGCATTAGCCTCGACTATTTGCAAAAACACATTCGTAAAAAATAGCACCATACATAGATGAGCTAGAGCAAGCACAATGAGCTATCAACACATGACTAACTTATGCTACTAGTCAAGACCCCTCTTAATAGTACAGCAACCGATACTAGCAATCTGGTCTTCCAACCAATCATCAAGACCTGTAAAAGACTAGGAACACATCCTTAGCCCTAGCTAGTTATACATTTGCCTCAAGCAACTTCTTAGAGCTTGATGACGCACGTCTTCACTTCAAGTCCGGATCCTTGACTTTGATAATCATCAACACATGATGATCTCTTTTGCTTTGGGATCTTGACTCGATGCTCATCAACTCATGATGACATCCTTCATCCCGAGTCTTGATATGCATCAACACATGATGCATCCTTTCAATTGACTTGATGATCAACTCATGATCATCTGAAGTCTTCATCACTCTGAACATAACCTATTCATCCAACTCATGGAAAAAGTTAGTTCCACAATATAATTATCATTAATTACCACACCATACCATTAACTCATAATGGTGGGACAAGATACTTCAATCTTTCCCTCTTTGGTAATTGATGATAACCACTTTAATTACAAATAAATTGAATGTAGATAATTAAATGTAACACAACATGAGTATATATGAACTACACAAGTTTTATATACTCAAAAGGATACGTTTCAAAGTAAAGATCCAAAATATATGTGTAGAATGGAATATAGATCAATACTAATGAAACCATAAAATATAGAGTGAACTCCCCCTAAATAGTGCATACACAGATGTGTAATAGGAACATATGCACATATTCAAGTTTGACTTATGGTGGGGTTCAACCTATATTTTGAATCCGAGGAATGCAACAATACATAAGAAATATGATGTCAAATGCATACCTTCTTGAATTTCACCTTTATATACAAATGAGACTACACACAAATATAATAATAGAAATGTTAGTCTCACAAATAGATTTATCATTAATCACCAAAACACTCCATTAACTCATAATGGCGAATCTAGACCCTTCACAACCTCGTTCACGTGCTTTTGTACACTTAGATTCACGGTGTTGTCATTGTATCTCTGACGACCTCGCTGGGAAAACTGTGGTGTAACGACAGCGATAGGTTTTCTGGGTCAGCGTCCTATCCACGTGAATTGCCTTCTCGGTGGCTTTGATTGCTATTGGTTCTGTAAGTATATGTGGTTTTCAATTCCTCTATCTTGTATAGTGTGCTATACTAGTGTTCCTGCTATTATTCCTTTTTTGTGATTTGTTTATACTAGTACTATGAGACTTGCAAGATAGATTGTTACCTATTTGTAAATGCTCGGTGATGATTTTGAACTTGTAAATTATTGTGATAATTTGGAATCATAGATTAGGCTTTGAGCTGGAACTAGATTATTGCTGAAGAACTGAGTAGTTAATCTTGCAGTAATATCGTTGAGTGTTGTAGTACTATTAGTTAATCGTGTAATAATATCATTGAGTACTTGTAGTAATTTCATTGATCACTGCAGTACTGATTTGTTGATCTTGCAGTAATATCATTGTTTGCTGCATTACTGGTTTGTTAATCTTGCAGTAATATCATTGATTATTGAAGTACTGATTTGTTAATATTACAGTAATTCCATTTAGTCAATCTCATCTGGTTTAGTGATCCAGTTAATAGTTGATAGCATTTAAACTCAAATTTAGAAAAGTAATGATTGTTTAAGTAACTCAGATAAAAAAATAGAAGTGGTTTTCAGTAAGTGAATAAAACTAGTAAGCAGAGCTCAAATCCTAGTCTATTGCTAAGTAATTATCACTCTAATTGTTTTTGATAAACAATCCAATGATGTCGAGAAGGTCTAGTTCATCACTGGAGCAGTCGACATCTGAGAGTAAATTATTGAATATCAATATGTGTATTATGTTAATAGATATTGTCCATAGTTTTTGTTGGACTAGAACGATGACCAGAGGTGGGTTGAATAGGAGCACCTACTCTTTTTCGATCTTGACGATATTCAATTTCTTCTTCACTTCAGTAGCTATGAAAGCTATGAAGATCAGAACAATGGAAACCAAAAATCACCGAGGCAAAGCATGCTTGGCTGGTCTGACCACCAAGATGTGGTCGGTGTTGGTGATATGCCCTAGATGCAATCATAGAGATGATTGTATCACGTCTATATTTATGAGTTATAGAATAAATGTTATTGTGTTTATTGGATGAATTATCATTTATAAATATTAACAAGTGTGCGACTTGTTGGTGAAGCTCTTTAAGTTATATGATGTCATTCTAAATGTATTCCTGGTTGGATGTCACTGGTTGGGACTAGTGACTTATCGACCAGCACATGTATTGATTGATGATCGTGTTTCACCGGTCATGGATATGAGGATATCGAATCAATAATGTGAACACATGTTAGAAAATATGATATTGGATTGACCAACCTTGAGATACTATTGAGATTGTTATGATTTTGTATATCATCAGTTGGTCTCAAGCAATGGTGATGTATAATCTTTAGACTTGAGATCAACATGGTTTCCTACATGTGGAATAGTACACTTAGGGGTTGCCAAATGCTACTCCATAACTGGGTAGTTATAAAGGTAGCTTTCGGGTATGCTATGAAACACGCGGAGGGATGTGACTGGTCGGATATGAGATTTGCCCCTCCTAACATAACATGAGATATATTTTTGGGCTCCTTGATGTGATCGGATAAAGAAAGTGCATGGCCATGCCACTAGTGGTCCAAGAGTCGACCACATGAAGTTATCTATCACTTGATGGAGAAAGTATTGAACAGTCCATGGATGATATAATATATCACCTGGAGTTCAACTAGATATCATAAGGCAAAGGAAGAATATACAAGTAGGTTGTTCAGTTAGACCAGATACAGACCGGTCGTATGGAGATATGAGTTGGTCGTAGACAGGTCGATATAATCACTAACTGGTCGTAAACTGATCGTAAGGAGTTACGAACTGGTCATAACTAAATATGAACTGGTCGTATAGAGACACGAGCTAGTTGTAAGTGATAAGAACCTACTCATAGATCATGTTATATTAAGGTTCGTCCGATATAATTTATGTGTATTCGGAGATCGTTATATCCTGCTAGGAACCGCTAACGACTTATGGTCGGAAAGGAGTCTCTGAGTCACAACCGAATACACATGAACCTACCGAGTCGCACACTTAACGGGTTGGAACAAACGTGTTTGGATAGGATCTGTCATGGGCTCTATATAAGGGGATGCATGAGACTGTTGGGACAGACAAGACACATGTGACGTGAATTGTTTCTCTGAAACCCTAGCCGCCATTTTCTTGAGAACCCTACCATGCGGGTTAGTGCTAGCACACCGGCGTACGATATTCCATCCCGAGACGTGTGGATACCATAGAGGTGCTACTGTGGTCGCTCTCGAGGACGATCCACAATTTTCACAAGGAACACACAGGTTGCTGGAGGAGATGATCAGCATCGAGGACGTCGGACGATTGACTACGACCACTTCATAGACACGCTCCACGTTGGATCAGGTTGCTCCAACTCTTCTTCCGCTACATTGCACGTCTAGTGGTAACGATCTATGATCTCTTGCTTGCATGGCTTCTTGGTTTGCGTGGTATAATTTTTGAATTGTTAACAAGCGTAGCCTACCCACATCCCTTCATACCATAGCACCACCATCACCCTCCTTCTTCCCCAAAGCCAACCACCACCTCAAATCGTCGTCACTCCCGAAACCGCTATGGTGAGCTCCATTTCAATCTACTGCCACCTCCACTCCCTCGACCCTGTCACGGGCACCGCCTCAACACCCCAAAGCCAACCCCACCTTCAAGCCTCCCATCCTCGTTGCCATTTCACTGTCACCATCTCCTACTGTAAGATCGAGGTGGCCGACTCGAGGGGGGTGAATAGGCGGTTTAAAAAAAAATCGCGCTAAAATCAATTGACAATGCGGAAGATAATAACAAATTGGTTTTGCACAATTAAAACCTAAATCAACTAGGCTTCCATAAATGCACCAACAATATAAGAAAGCAATCATACAAGATATATAAACAATTAACGCATCTAATGTAAATTGATCAAAGTAAAGCACAAGATAAAACAAGATGACACGATTATATTTTACCGTGGTGTTCGGAAACTTGCCGGTCTCCCCTAATCCACGTTGAGATAAGCCCAACCACGTTGGACCGGCTCCACTAATTAAGCCAACCCCTCGAGGTAAGTCCAACCACTTGGACAGGTTCCAAACCGAACCAACACCTTGCTCCACTATGGTTGCTCTTCATCCACTCCGGAGATGGCGAGTACCAAACCAATCACAACCACGCTGGGCCTTCTCACAAGCTTCTTGAGAGGATCACCGGGCACGACGCCTCCACGCCGTCTAGGTGTCGGCAAACACCAAGAGAAATAAATCTCAACTCTCACTTGAACTAATCAAGTGTCAACGCTCAAATGGATACACAATCCACTACCTAAGGCAACACATGCACTTAGGATTTGCTCTCAAATCTCACCAAGTGCAACACATGCACAATAGAGGATGAGAGGCTTGCTCTTAGCTCAAGAGGCTCAAAAGGGATTCACAATAGCACCAACAACCAACCCCAACCGGCCAAGGTGGCTATATACAGCCCACACATAAAAACTAGCCGTTGGGAGAAGATTCTCTCAAATCAGCACAGGGCTGGTCTGACCCCCAACTAATGGCCAGTCGGACCGCCCGTGCCTCCAACGGCTATAAATCTAGCCGTTGGGCCTTCGATCGGTTGGACAGCCAACTAATGGCTGGTCTGACAGCCGCTAAATCGTTCAGACCGCCAATGCTGACCGGTCCGACCGCCCGATGGAAATTTGGCCAAGTTCCAAAACGAGCGCTCTCTGGAATAAACATTCCGCACGAACCCCGGAACTTCCTCACATCGAAAGTTCTGTTTTCTCAACAGCGGAACTTCCGGACAGAGAATCAACTCAAAGGTAAATCGGTCCGACCGCCAACAGATGGCCGGTTCGACTGATTGGCCACCGGTCAGAACGCCATGCTACAGAGCCAAACGCATTGGCTTCACTTCAAATGGCAAAACACATTCGCCCATTTGCCTCCACTTTAAACAAGGTTTCAAAGATGATATTCTCAGTAGGTTACAAAACACATTTGCCAACCTTTAGAATATCAATCACAAGGAATAAGGTACATGGATTTACACCATTTGCAAAACACATTTGCAAACTTAAGTCACATGCTACAAGGGTTATGCATGAGCCTCGACTATTTGCAAAACACATTCGCAAATAAATAGCATCATGCCTAGATGAGCTAGAGCAACCACAATGAGCTATCAACACATGACTAACTCAAACTACTAGTTAAGACCCCTCTTAATAGTACGGCAACCTATACTAGCAATCCGATCTTCCAACCAAACACCAAGACCGATAAAAGACTAGGAACACATCCTTAGCCCTAGCTAGTCATACCTTTGCCTTGCATCTTCTTGAAGCTTGATGACGCACATCATCACTTCAAGTCCGAGTCATTAACTTGATAATCATCAACGCATGATGATTCTTTGCTTGACCTCCATCAACACATGATGGGTCTTCTCTTGTCTTGACGATCAACTCATGATCATCTCTTCTTGATAAGTATCAACTCATGATGCATCCTTTACACCAAGCTCTTGACTTGATTATCAACTCATGATCATCCCAAGTCTTCATCATCCTGGAACATAACCTATTCATCCAACTCATGGAAAATGTTAGTTCCACAATGTGATTACCATTAGTTACGACAACAAACCATTATTGTTGGCCCAAACCGAAGACGAACACACGCGAACGCAATGGAACCCTTGACCACGAACACAAGAACACAAGAAAGATTTTTGTACCGCCGGATCAATAGCAGCTTTTCTTAATATCTCTTGCTCTATCGCTCTTGATGTTCAAGTTACAAGACCATAGATGTCTTTATATAGGCTAAGCAATTGGATTCTTTGATCCAATTCGTTTCTTAGTAGGAAACCTACTTGGACTCACATTAGGAAACCAAAACTAAATATGGATCCTAACACCCTATACTTAGCAAGTCTAGATTAATTTCCAACAATCCCCCCTAATCTAGACTTGCCGACTCTAACTTGTTGCGGCAGTCGGTCTCAACTACGACTTGTCCAACTGATACTCGGCACAGGATGGCGAACACACCTCAACATCCTGGACACAACTCAGGACGGCGAACACACCTCCTCAACGTCCTATACTCAACTCAACAGACTCGACTCAGGATGGCGAACACACCTCCTCAACGTCCCGGACTCAACTTAGCATCAGAGTAACGCCGCTCAGATTCAAGATCGCCACAATTAAATGCGCCTCGCCGTCTCCTTTCGGGATTGCGGCATTCGAAGCGGTGCCCGTAGTCCCCGACAGGTTGTAGCAATAATCTTCGCCTTGTCGAACTTGCGATTCTTGTTGGCGCCCTTTTATTGGACTCGATTCCCACTCGCCACGAGTGAGTAGTAGATGCTCACCTTCCTTGTCGTGCCGCCGTCCCTTTGTGCGTTCCTCGTATGCCTTCAGTCGCCCAACCACCTCCACAATCGTCATCGTCTTCATATCAGCAAATTGCTCAATGGTGGAGACGATCGGCAAGAATTTTTCGGGCATAGCACGAAAAAACTTCTTCACGACGGTGCGCTCCTCCATCTTGTCTCCGAGGACACGAATCTCATTGACGATGGTGGTCAGCTTCATGGCAAAGTCATTGATGGACTCAGTCTCCTTGCTCTGATACCAATTGTTGGCCCAAACCGAAGACGAACACACGCGAACGCAATGGAACCCTTGAACACGAACACAAGAACACAAGAAATATTTTTGTACCGCCGGATCAATAGCAGCTTTTCTGAATATCTATTACTCTATTGCTCTTGATGTTCAAGTTACAAGACCATAGATGTCTTTATATAGTCTAAGCAATTGGATTCTTTGATCCAATTCGTTTCTTAGTAGGAAACCTACTAACCTACTTTGACTCACATTAGGAAACCAAAACTAAATATGGATCCTAACACGCTATACTTAGCAAGTCTAGATTAATTTTCAATAATTATCACATAACGGTGGGACAAGATACATCAATCTTTCTCTTATTGGTAATTAATGATAACCACTTCAATTACACATAAATTGAGTTTAGATAAAGGTAACACAACGTGAGTATATATGAACTACACAAGTTACATATACTCACAACATGAGTATGTAAGAACTACACAAGTTCTATATACTCAAACGGATATGTTTCAAAGTAAAGATCCCAAATATATGTGGAAGACGGAATATGGATCAATACTAATGAAAACCACAAAATATAGAATAAAACTCCCCCTAAATGTGTGCATACACAAATGTGTAATAAGATCATATGCATATATTCAAGTTAAACTTATGGTTGAGTTCATCCTATATTTTGGATATGAGGAATGCAACAATATATAAGAGTATGAGTCGAATGCATACCTCGTTGAATTTTACCTTTATATCCAAATGAGACTACACAATATGATACTTGACAAGAGAGTTAGTCTCACAATTAGATTTATCATTAATCACCAAAACACTCTATTAACTCATAGTGGCGGGTCTAGATCTTTCAATCTCCCCCTTTTTGGTGATTGATGACAAATCATTTATCAATAATAACATTTGGATATAAATATACATAACATAAGAATTTAAGCTAGTGATCTATGTCTATGCATGTCATAAGGTGAAATTTAAAGCATCAATTAATATGCATATAAGAAAAATATGCTTGTAAAACAATGCATTCTCCCATAAAAGAATTCTCCCCCTTTATGGTATAAATCAAATAACAAAGGAGAATATATAAATCATCCAAATAAGGAGAATATATTAATCATCCAAGCAAGGGGATATTGATAGCATAAATATTCTCCCCCCTTTTGGCATAAAACACAAATACAAATGTGGGGAAATATATTGATAACATAAAAATTCTCCCCCTTTTGGCATTAAACACCAAAAAGACCAAAACAAATTTAAAGCCAAGGAATAAGATTTCCAAAGCAAAGAACTTGGCAATTGAAATTATTTTCTTCTTTTGACACCACTTGAAATATTCTCTTCTTTTGACACCACTTGTAAAATTGTCAAAAAAATAATGTAAGGTCAAAAGAGATATCTTTTCAATTTGAGGAGCTTGGTCACAAAGAATATGAAATTGATACTTATGACCAACGAAAATTTTATCAATAAACAATTTTTACAAAGCATATTAAGATGATCATTGAAATTCATGCTTGTGGTTTTATAAAAAATTTGACAGAATTTCCTTTGAAAACAATGAATCCAATAACATGACAGATGATAAATATGATCAAACAAACGATATCAATGATTATTCAATCAAAATCATATCTCATCCATAAACCATACAAGGACAAATCATAACATAAAAGATCCACATTATCACAAAGATAACAAAATATCATTGCCAAATTCATCATTAGTCATACAACCATGCATAAAAAGATATTACAATTGTTTTTCATTACAAGGTCTAATGACCTAAATAAAATAGAAGCTACTGATCAGCAGGAGGAGCTTGTGATGAAGAAGGATGCTGATCTCCCTGCTGAGAGGAGTAGGGCCAGCGCAGACCACGTCCCTGGCGATGATAGACCAAAGGCTGAGATGCACGGAACTGCGCATGCAAGTGTGAGACTGAAGCATCCAGTGCATCAAATCTGGAGGTAGCGACTGCCTGAAATGCCTCCTGGGATGTGCGCATCTGATCCATACTCAGCTGGAGATGTAGAATCGCTGCCAGGACAGGGTCTTGTGCCTGAGGACCCTGAGATAAAGAGCCATGTCCCTGAGACTGAGGAGGTGGAGGCACTGGAGCAGGCATCTGAGGAGCAGGAGGAGGAGCATCCCTGTGTCTATATTCCTTATACTATATGTCACAGGGGCTATCAAAATCAATTCTGCTCTTTATCAATTTCATAATGAAGGGAGCATAATATATACTCTTTGACTTGTCTCCCTTGGAGGTGGCAATCTCCCTGATAATCAGATCTATCACATCAAATTTAGTGCCCTCCATGATATACTTGATCACATTCCATTCTTCCCATGGATTTCATCGTTATTCCCACTTCTAGGGAAGAACGATGCTCTCATTATCCTGTTTATAATGCTGGGGAGGGGAAAGAGTCCAGTTACCATGCCACAAGAGTGATGAGTGTTCTGATCATAATACTCATCAACCAAGGTAAGTGCAAGGGGTTCCTGAAGATGTACCTTGATACCCCTGGACTCTCTCAGCTCTAGGGCCTGCACAAAATTTTTTCTTAGAGGCTTCTAGCCTCTGTTGCCCGCTCCTCCAAACAAGGCCTCATGGCCTTGGCATGAAAGTTGCAACGAAGCGAGACCAAAGAATCCAAACCTACATTCTTGAAGAGACGGTAGAGCCCATTGTAGGTCGGATTTTGGGTAAGATAGCTCCGCTTGACAAAGCGATGATTCGCAAAATGCTTCTTCGCATAGATAATTTGAAATACATCTGGCTGGAATTTGGTATGAAACAAATTCATAGAAGCTGATCTTGCAAACCGAAATTGATTGATGTGCCTCAAGATTGTATATTGTACACTTTTGATCCTTGACACATCAAGCCCGACGAACTTACTTTCGTCAGGAGCATTTTCTTCATCCTCATCCTCCTCATCATTATCAGATGCCTCAAAATTGTCATCGCTGCTATTGTCGTCTTCATCTGACTCCTCAACTTCTTCCATATGCTCATCTTCAGGTTCATCTTCGATTGGACTCTTCCCATCTGAAGAGGAAGGAGGAGCCTTCGAGCGTTTTGCCAATCGCTTGTTCGGCATGACTCCTGTGAATATAATGCAAGGATTAAACAAGGAATATTGAGGAGCAACCTTATGAATATACAGAAAAATACCATTTGCGCATTCTCTGGTCACTGGCGATCGGACCGCTGAACCTGACCGGTCGGACCACCACAAGGGCCGGTCGATCCGTCGCTCTGCGACCAATCGATCACGTGACCAAAGATGTAACTGCATCGAAAATTGAATTTTCAGATTTCACAAATATTGCAAAGATCATGCAATGGCACAGAGGATATTCAATGGTCTACTCACAAACTACTTGCATATCAAATTTTGCCACAGATATTGAGATACAAAGTAGGATTTTTGACAAACACTAGAATTTTTGGGCAAAATACAATATGAGACAAAATTGCAAGTAGATTTTGAATGCTTACCGGCTTGGATGGATAGGAGAATCAAGGAAGAAGAATCCTTGACAGATTGGAGTGCCAAGAGTCGGTTTTGAAAGAATCTCCCCTCACCTTGAAGCCTCAAATGGATGGCCGGAGGAGGAGATCCTGAGAGGAGAAGAGTGCTGGTGGCCTGAGGGAGAGAAGAGAATAAGTTGGCTCGGGCAGTAAAGAGAATAGAGAGAGAGGGACTCTCGGGTGAAGGGTTATAACACACTTCACGCAAAATCGGTCGAACCAACTGGCCAACAAGATCGGATCGGTGGGCTGTTGGTCGATCACGAGGGTGGCGGTCGACCAGGCTATCTCCGAAACTGACAAACAGTTTCAGGGAAAAAGGAGATAAAAGAGAAATTTGTTGTAATTGCTCCAAATTTTCATACAATCAATCAAGCAAACATATCTGGAGCATTTTCAACTTATATAGCCCTTGAAAAATCAAACCTTAAATAGTTTTTATAAATTAATCTTTTGGTTTTTGTAAATGAAATCGTATTTTCATGAAATTTCATCAAAACATGCAAAATGAGCAAATGAAGAATTTTAAAGCATTCAATTGCATGTATGAGTCATAAATACCATTATGAACTTATTCATGTGAAGAATTTTAGTTCATATGGCAAAACTCACTTAAGTGCTAGAAAGTGACCATTTGGTCAAAGTAGGATTTTGGATGAATTTTAAAATCAAATAACTTTTGCTAGGTTGGTCTTTTGGAAATCTTTTGAATACCAAAAATGTTTAGAATAACCAACTCTAGGTTTTTCCATTTGGCAAGATTTTCATATTCCTCTTAGAATATATTTTACACAAAAATCTAGTTTATATAAAAAAAACAAGATACCATAATGTAGGATTTTGGCTAGAAATGCATTTTTGCTCAAAATAGGTTTTTCTAAAGCCAAAACCTTTGGTAAACCTTTGAAAAGTATTTGTATACATTTTGCAACTAATTTTTCAAAGGATTACTAATAATTATAAAATTTTTGACTTTTGACAAAAAGGCTCAATTTTGAAAAACAATACTAGCACTTAATTTATTTGGGCACACTTAGGGATGTGATATACATGATAATGATTTTAGCACTCCCCCTTAATGTGCCACTACCATCTTGCTCAAGATATTAATAATGACAATGTGAATCATAGAGCAAGAATACCCCTTTTAATATGATTTTCATGAAATGCAACCTATACAAGCCATAAGGGGCTAGATACTTCAATGTAAGTATTTGTTACCGAAATGGCATTGGTTCTTGATGTGAAATGATTATCTTCAAGTTTTGCTCCAATTTGATATATGATGGAATCCACTTCTTCATGAGTGAGCCAAACCTCCAATGCTTTTCCAAGTACCTATTAAGCATTTAAGCGCATTTTGGTACCCAAAACTAGGTTGGGTCCACGAATGTTAGTCACAATGGATTTGGGCACCCAAATGGCCTTAGTTTTATGTGAACTAACTATTCTAGCAAACACATTATCATATTTATCTTTCCTAAGCAAATAATGATCATTGTAAATAAATGGCTTAGGAGAGATACCTTTGGGATAATCCTTACTAAGATGTCCGTTTTCCCGGCAATTGTAGCAAGTTGGGCCTTTGCTTCCCCTACTTGTCTTTATTTCTTGCTTCTTGCCGGCTTGCCTCAATTTTGAATGTCCTGTCTTGACATCCTTTTGATTAGGGCACACCGAGGCATAGTGGCCCTTTCCGTTGCATCCATGGCACTTGATATATTTCTTCGTATGTCTCGCTTTGTGCCTTGTCTTGCTTTTCTCCCTTTTCTTGGGAGTGTAGCCGATGCCACTCTTATCTTGCAAGCGTCTTTGCTTGCTTAATATATTGTCGAGAGTGGCCTTTCCCTTGAAGCTTCTTTCCAAGTCAACCTTTAATTTTGTGACTTGGGCTTTGAGCTCATTATTTTCCTCTACAAGATTAGTCTCAACAAGCATAGAGGAAATAGAAGCATCTACTTTAGAGCAGCAAGGCATATCAATTAAATCCTCATAAGAGGTGGATACACTAACCTTAGATGAAATGCATGAGGTAGAAGCTATACATGGCATATCATCTAATATATTGCATGCAATGCTTATATCCACCTTAGAGCTATTTAGATTATTTAGGAGGAGAGCTTCATGTTCATCTTTTAAAACATCATAATTATTTTGAAGTGAGACAAACTCTTTCTTCAAAAATTTGAATTTTGATTTCTCCTTTCATAAATATTCATTGAGCTCTTCTAACATCTCCATCAACTCATCATAAGTAGGCTCATCATCATTTACCTCTTCATTACTTTAAGCCATGAAACATTGAGTTGATGTGGAGAGAGTTGTGGACTCATCATTGTCGGAGCTAGAAGTTGATCATTCTTCTTCCGACGTCCACTCTTGTGTGCAATCCTCGATTGTAGTGGTGGACATTTCATAATTATCTTGATTTTTTGTCCACATCTCATGAGCGCTCTTGAGATTGCACACTTCATCAAACACCTCTACACTCAAAGCACTAAATAAATCGTTAATTGCTTGAACGTCGAGATGTAAGCATTTCTCTTCCTCAATTGTTGGAGCAAGATGATCCAATGGAGGAGAAAAGCCAACATCTATAATCCGCCATATTTTTGGACTCATTGCCCTAAAATAACATGACATGTGGATTTTTTAATGTGCATAATTTGTACCATCAAATTGAGGTGCTTCACCTAGGTGCACTATTTCTCTAGTCGCCATCCTTTACTCTCTAGACGGTAAAGTCTAATCAATTGAGATACCAAGCTCTGATACCACTTGTAAGATCGAGGTGGCCGACTAGAGGGGGGTGAATAGGCGGTTTTAAAAAATTTATTCGCGCTAAAATCAATTGACAATGCAGAAGCTAATAACAAATTGGTTTTGCACAATTAAAACATAAATCAAATAGGCTTCCCTAAGTGCACCAACAATATAAGAGAGCAATCATACAAGATATATAAACAATTAAAGCATGTAATGTAAATTGCTCAAAGTAAAGCACAAGATAAAACAAGATAACACGATTATGTTTTACTGTGGTGTTCGGAGACTTGCTGGTCTCCCCTAATCCACGTTGAGGTAAGCCCAACCACGTTGGATTGACTCCACTAATTAAGCCAACACCTCCGAGGTAAGTCCAACCACTTGGACCGATTCCAAACCGAACCAACACATCGCTCCACTATGGTTGCTCTTCCTCCACTCCGGAGATGGCGAGCACCAAACCACTCACAACCACGCCGGGCCTTCTCACAAGCTTCTTGAGAAGATCACTGGGCACGACGCCTCCACGCCGTCTAGGTGTCGGCAAACACCAAGAGAAATAAATCTCAACTCTCACTTGAACTAATCAAGTATCAACGCTCAAATGGATACACAATCCACTACCTAAGGCAACACATGCACTTAGGGTTTGCTCTCAAATCTCACCAAGTGCAACACATGCACAATAGAGGATGAGACTCTTGCTCTTAGCTCAAGAAGCTCAAAAGGGATTCATAATAGCACCAGCAACAAACCCGAACCGGCCAAGGTGGCTATATATAGCCCACACATAAAAACTAGCCGTTGGGAGAAGATTCACTCAAATCAGCACAGGGCTGGTCTGACCGCCAACTAATGGCCGGTCTGACCGCCGCTAAATCGGTCAGACCGCCAATGCTGGCCGGTCCGACCGCCCGATGAAAATTTGGCTAAGTCCCAAAATGGGCGCTCTCTGGAATAAACGTTTCGCACGAACCCCGGAACTTCCTCACACCGGAAGTTCCGTTTTCTCAACAGCGGAACTTCCAGACAAAGAATCAACTCAAAGGTAAATCGGTCCGACCGCCAACAGATGTCCGGTTTGACCGATTGGCCACCGGTCAGATCCGTGACCCTTGGCGGTCAGACCGCCAGGCTACAGAGCCAAACGCATTGGCTTCACTTCAAATGGCGAAACACATTCGCCCATTTGCGTGCACTTTAAACAAGGTTTCAAAGATGATATTCTCAGTAGGTTACAAAACACATTTGCCAACCTTTAGAATATCCATCACAAAGAATAAGGTACATGGACTTACACCATTTGCAAAACACATTTGCAAACTTAAGTCACATGCTACAAGGCTTACGCATGAGCCTCGACTATTTGAAAAACACATTCGCAAATAAATAGCATCATGCCTAGATGAGCTAGAGCAACCACAATGAGCTATCAACACATGACTAACTCAAACTACTAGTTAAGACCCCTCTTAATAGTACGGCAACCTATACTAGCAATCCGGTCTTTCAACCAAACACCAAGACCGATAAAAGACTAGGAACACATCCTTAGCCCTAGCTAGTCATACCTTTGCCTTGCATCTTCTTGAAGCTTGATGACGCACATTATCACTTCAAGTCCGAGTCATTAACTTGATAATCATCAACGCATGATGATTCTTTGCTTGACCTCCATCAACACATGATGGGTCTTCTCTTGTCTTGACGATCAACTCATGATCATCTCTTCTTGATAAGCATCAACTCATGATGCATCCTTTACACCAAGCTCTTGACTTGATGATCAACTCATGATCATCCCAAGTCTTCATCATCCTGGAACATAAATTCATCCAACTCATGGAAAATATTAGTTCCACAATGTGATTACCATTAGTTACGACAACAAACCATTATCACATAATGGTGGGAAAAGATACATCAATCTTTCTCTTATTGGTAATTAATGATAACCACTTCAATTACACATAAATTGAATTTAGATAAAGGCAACACAACGTGAGTATATATGAACCACACAAGTTACATATACTCACGACATGAGTATGTAAGAACTACACAAGTTTTATATACTCAAACAGATATGTTTCAAAGTAAAGATCCCAAATATATGTGGAAGACGGAATATGGATCAATACTAATGAAATCACAAAAGATAGAATAAAACTCCCCCTAAATGTGTGCATACACAAATATGTAATAAGATCATATGCACATATTCAAGTTAAACTTATGGTTGAGTTCATCCTATATTTTGGATCCGAGGAATGCAACAATATATAAGAGTATGAGTCGAATGCATACCTGGTCGAATTTTACCTTTATATCCAAATGAGACTACACAAGATGATACTTGACAAGAGAGTTAGTCTCACAATTAGATTTGTCATTAATCACCAAAACACTCCATTAACTCATAATGACGGGTCTAGATCTTTGACCTACCACTATGCCACCTACGGTCACCGTCACCAAACCACCACAGAACCTCCCCGGCCTCACCGACACCACCCCCGAGATGTCCTCCATCCCCTGAAGCTCAAGCCCAAACCAATTTGGCCAGAGCATGCCTATAACGGCGCCGCCATCTTCCCCTGCCTCAGTCATGCGCCACCATCGCCATCGACACCTCTCCGGATCTCCTCCACCCACGCAAAGCCCAAAAATGGGTTGGGTGAGCCACGGTGATGCTCACTGCACCACCCGACGCCATTGCTCGCCGTCGCCTCCGGATCCCTTCACCGTCGTCGTCTTCAGCTTGGGTACTGCGGGGGCTCATCCCCGGCCCCTAGGCCAAGCAGCTGCGAGCTGCTCCAGTTGGGCCAGAGGTCTGGCCCAATTGGCCTCCTAGCCTAGCTGGTTAGTTGGGCCAAGCCCAGTACTATAAAGTATTGTGCGGCGCAGCATTGTTCAAAGCCCAACATGTTCAACCCGTTAACCCACAGCCCAAACCCATTATTATTCACACAACCCAACCTGATAGGAAGTGTCAATCTGATACTATTCACCAAACCTATTACTATTCAACCTATACCCATTAGTGAATTGTACCAAACCCCGTATTGTGCACCCAAACCCAACAATGTTCATCCAGACCCATTTAGACATAATATATCAATTTCGACCATTTCAAGCATGTAAAACTCATTTTTGACTTTGTTTGACCTTACCAATCATCCAATAAACACCAACAACCCACAACTCATCTCTTTTCAATTCTTTATGAATTTATTTAATTCATTGTGTTCCTAGCTCGCTCCTTTTCGAGCCAGACTTATTTATTTGATCTTTATTTTGCGTTAGGCTCCGACTTCAAAGACCAAACTCCGAAAGATGTCGATCAAGATGCAAGAGAAGCAGAACTCACTAAATAATTTGAACAAGAAGGCAAGTTGCATTCTTTGATCATGTTGAGCCCACATTTCAATTATTTATATTATTACGTTCACTATCGTATTTATGCCAATAATTTATTTATTGAAATAATAGTTTGGAATGCCATGATGAATAGTTAGCCCCCCCAACACACACATGTTCTTTTGTAGGCCATATTCCCCTTGAAAAATTTAAGAAATATACAATATTATTTAATATTCAGCATTGTCACACAATGTTTCCACAAATACTGATAAGGATAATTGGGTGATCGCCAATAGATTTGGTGGAAAGTTGAGGGTTGAGACCAGGAGGTTTGACAACCCAATATACTTGAAAAAAGTGAGTCGAAAGTGAGATCAAGAAGGTAGACAACCATGAGTTGGTTGAGAGTCCATCTCCTCACTTGAGACAGGTAAGGATTAGAACCTTGTGCTAAGTAACAGACACAAAACTCGCCCAACCACAGGTTTGGTATATCCAACTTAGCTCAGTACACCACTCTTCCAATTCAATATCTACAGGTTGTCAACTGCTCTTGTGGATTGAACAGCAGCGGATTGGAGGTGAGACAGAAGTGGGCCAGTTAGGTCCCTTGCTGATCTACACAATAATAGGACAAGTCAGCATCGGACCGTTCACTCCATCATTGGTCGATGGTTTCCCGATGACTATATAGACCAAAAACCTACCGAGTAGAGGTTAGAAAGGTTGAACAGTGAAAATACTTTAGTATCTCAACTCAGTCGCACACTATCATATTTTGTGTATATAGCTTGGCATTAGGAGTTTGAAGTAACTTGTGGGTGAAGTTAGGCAACTCTGCAGAGTATAATCAATGGTATTTAGATACGCGTGCTTCCGGTTAATGAAGTTGTGTTCTGGGATGATTCCAATAAATGAGTCATAAGTAGAGATTTTAAGATGTTAAGTTGATAACTACAGATGTTGAGAAAACCCCTGATGTTATATTAGTATGATTTTACTGTTTTATACTGGAATGGCTTAAAATCAAAAGATGCACTTGCATACACCAATTGTGGTAAACCTTCATCAATCATTTAAAACCCTGACAAGTAGTTAAATAGCTTTCCACGTAACTTGTTGAGTACTGTTGTACTCATACTTGCTAAACATCAACAAAAGAACCTTGGGAAGATTCTGGTGATCATTATGAGCAAGAATTTGAGGAACCACTGGATGGTGATGATTACTAGTATTAGGTCTCGATCGCGCTCAAGCATACCTATAATTTGGAAGATCTTTTGTTTTGTAATATATTAACTTTCGGCTTAGATGTCCGTGTCTGTGTCAAAATTGACTGTTAAGCCTTAACATTCTCTAATAAAATTTTGTTTCTTATTATGTAACCGTAAGCATGTTTGTGGTACTATTTTTTTTGCTTTGTAATTGTATATCCTAGGTGGTTGTAAAGAGTTTGACGATATCAGAAATGTGGTCGTCATAGACTCGCTGGCAGGTAGAGCGATAAATGCTAGAATCACATTGAGAAGTTTATTTGAGGGGAAACTCATTGAAGCAGCCTGCGCCGAGGAAGAATGACTGTCACCGTGGAGAACACGACAGGAGGCGACATGGCGGCGGGAGCTCAGCTTCTGGTGTTGTTTCAAATAGAAATATACAATTACGTTGCAGATTAATCTTCAACCTCCGCAAATCTTACCTTTTCCCTGCACCGTGTTTTAAATTTCCCTTTGAGAAAGAATACTCGAAACAATTGTGGTTGAAATGTGGTTTTGATGTGATGCTTAATTTCCTCCAGGTGGACATTGCATATGTGTCATTTATCGAAAGGTTTTGGATATTCTTTTCTAATATTAAGAACTATGATATCACCAAGGGCAGACCCAACGTTCAGAAATTCATTAAGATAATTCAACATGATGTTAGATGAGATTACCACATATGTTAATATTTTGTTTATTTGAAATAACACAAAAGGAAGATGGGGTTTCTACTGTGAATTGCACACGTAGAGTTTTGTTATTTCCAAACTATATAGCATACACAAGTGTACATATACAAGGTAAGCTATACATGTTTGGTACAAGACATGATACATGGAAAGATGGAAGTAATACATGGCAAGAATATATCTCAGTGAAGGAAGGTCTGGATGGCACAATCATACGCAGGAGGAAGGTAATGATCGGCGGAGACAGAGTCCATGCATTGCCGTAATTGGAAAGCACTGTATGATTGTGCCATCCAGACCTTCCTTCACTGAGATGTATGCTTGGCATGTATTGCAGTGCTTTCCATATATTCTAACATTATTCACATTGTTTGGAACACTTGTTCTGCCAAGGTTGTATAGTCTAATAAAAATCAATTTTCTTGGCAATTCTTTTGTGACGCGAAGTCTTGACTCCAAATTGAAATGTTACAGGAAGTGAACAAGATCGACGCATATACACAAACCAAACAAGGCCCACAATTTTTGTTTGAGCACACAAAGAAGGACTTGGGGCAAGATGTTTCCTATTTTTTCCACCCTTGGTTCATTCGATCATATTTGATCTTGTAAATCTCATGTAACCATATCAGTTGTAATCATATCGGATGTAATCTCTATTGTCGGATACTATTGTCCATCTTGCAATATTAATAGAAGGGCCGTTAGCGTATTGGCTTGTGGCATCTCTTCCACCTATATTCGTTTACATGGTATCAGCCTTCTCTCGATCCCGGTCGTGTTCAACATGCCAGTGAACTGCTACAACCTTGTAGACGAAGACTTAGGAGTATGCTTGCTTGTGATATGCTTTATTTTTAATAAAAGATGCATGTTATGAAGGCCATGCTTTGTGAAAATAAACTACTTGTCACTATTAGTTTCAGAGTGTACCAATGCTACTGTAAATTTTCCTTGTTATATGAAGGTGGATAATTATATTGTGTTGAATGTTGATGTGCTTAATGAATCAATTCTCCCCTCTTATCAATATTATATAATTATCTACGTGTGATTTTCATAGTCAGGTAACTATGCAAAGATGCTTATCAGAAGGTAACTGAACGGTTAAGGCAGTGGAAACACAATGATCAGCTCACTGCCTATAATCAACCTATCTATTTGGTGTGCAGAGGCGGATCCAGAAAAAAGGATCAACGGGGTTATCATGAACTCATAACACTAACTCTAACTTGCACCTTGTAATAAGGGTCATATGTGTATATACTAAGGGAACCATGCAGGCTGGGCTATAGGGTGTCAGTGTCACTTGACCCCGGTCCATATACTGTAGATCCATCCCTGTTGGTGTGTGTCATACAACTTCCCAAATGGATCATTAACAATCTGTTTTTAAATACACAGTAGAAATGTGTGCCATATATAGTTAGGGATCATTAGCAAACTTGACCATGGTGAATCTCATAGGCGAAGCTGGCCCTCGAGCCGCCAGCCGGGGCAATGGCTGAGGCTTAGGATAAATGGCTATGTTAATTTCTTTGAAAAATCAGTAAAAAACAATTTGGACCTGAAATCAGCTGGCCGGCCCGAGGTGTGGCCCGTGGCCAGCTACGCCATTGGTGATTCTGGCATTCACATAAGTGCGCTGGACATGAGTACATGACACAACTAATCACAGGGGCGGAGCCAGCCACGGCCCAAGCCTCAGGCTAGGGCAGTTCTTTTTGGGCTGAACTCAAATGTTCGGTGATTTTTCAAGAGATTTTTATGGGCTTTAACATTGGTAAGATTTTCAGTCCTCATGCTATAGCCCACCGAGTCCGAGGCCTGAATTCGTCCCTGGCTGATCAGGAGCTGTTCGGCCATGCCCTATGGGCGCAAACTCGCTGATGTTAACCCCTTGAAAGACATGCAAGTATACCGATTCAGATCATAGCTGCACATGGTGTTGCCACAAATTTGCGCCGAATCGGCCGGTTTAGTACGATCTGTTCCAAAGTGCACGTCGGGAGGTCGTGAAGAATTATGAAAAATTCGATGTCCAAACAGGTTCAAAAATTTTTTTCCTCTAGCCAATCTGGTTAAACATGACTTTGAAAACTACTTATTCTTGTGGTCTGGCATTTCCGATATCCATCTTTTCTTCATGAAGAATTGTGGAGTAAGATGTTGACCAATCTCCTCCAATTGAGTGGCATATGTGGCATATGTGCTGCTTATACCGTGACACGGTCCATGTACGACATGGCTTCAGCCATTACCACTTGCTTCTTCTTTGCCGTTACTCGTCATCGCTGACGCATGAGCGCAAGTCTACCCTTCCAGGTCCCACCTGCGGTACTCTCGTTTACCAGTTTCCAGTACAGCAGATGAAGACAGTGCTTTCACTTACAAAATGCCTCTTTTGCATGTCCTGAACTTTCTTATCACTGCTGGTGGCAATGGCAGCATCACCGGCAAGCAGGTGCGTGCTTCACAGTTTCTTACTCTGCTGCCATGACCATTAGACATAGCTGAAACCGAGTGAGAATTTGTGCTATATGATTCTTCGTTTCTCGGTGGATGTAGGTCTGCAAACGAAGCTCTTCCGCTCACCTTGACATCCGATTCTGAGCAGCCACCTCTCTACGATGGCACAACCAGGTCGTTCGTTTGCTCTCTGAAATTTTCCTTTCCTCGAATCTTTTAGGACACAGACTGCATGCACTGTTCTCATGTTCATGCTCATTTTAATCTGTCTTTCTTATTTGCATTTTTACCTTGCTCATATATGGAAAGTTGGGATTACAGATTGTACATGTCGTATATTTGCCCATATGCGCAACGGGCATGGATCACAAGGAATTGCAAAGTACCAGCCAACCCGATCTTTTGACGACACTTCTTTTCACAGCTGCGTTCTTCGGCTAGTTTCAATTCATCTGTGCTTCTGAATTTTAATTACTTTGGGCTTCAGGGTTTGCAGGAGAAGATCAAGTTGGTCCCAATGGATATGGCAGATAAGCCAGCATGGTACCAGAAGGTTTACCCCAAGAATATGGTGTGGCTAGTCTTATCTGAACGTGTACATAGTATCCGTTTTTCTTATTGCTTGATAAGTTGTTATTTCTCTTGACAGGTACCTTCCTTAGAGCACAACAACAAAATCATTGGAGAGAGTTCGGATTTGATCAAGTACATGGACAGCAACTTCGAAGGCCCCAAATTGGCTCCTGATGTGAGTTCATCGTAACTTTTTCCTTCCAAATGCTGAAGTAGCTTGGTCTCTTAGGTTGATAGCTTGATATCCTCGGTGATGACCTTAGGATTCTGAAAAGCAAAGGCTCGCAGAAGAACTGTTGGCGTATTCAGATACCTTCAATCAGGCAATGCGTGCCGCGCTGACCTTCAAGGGGGCAGTGACTGCTGAAGCTGGCAAGAACAAAAATCATTTTACTAGAATTTGGTTGTAATTTTGACATTTGCCGTGAATTCTGACTTAAGAAGAACTCCTGATAATCAGTTGCTGCTCTGGACAAAATAGAACGATCCCTTTCAAAATTTGATGATGGCCCTTTCTTCCTTGGCCAATTTAGTCTGGTAATTTGCCGAAATAATTGTTAACCTCTTCTGTTAGTTATGAGTAGACTAAATCATCAAAGTACTAATGGTGTTCAATTTTGGGATAGGTGGACATTGCATATGCACCGTTTGTCGATGGATTTCAGATATTCTTTGCTGGCATAAAGAATTATGATATCACTGCAGGAAGGGCCGGCATACAGAAATTCATTGAGGTAGCAAACAGTACATTTTTTCCCGTAGTTATTTTGATGACTCACGCATGACACCAGAACAATGCGTGATAGGAAATGAACAAGATTGAAGCTTTTACGCAGACCAAGCAGGACCCTCAAGAACTGCTTGCTCTGACAAAGAAGAAGCTCGGGGTAAGTATTGCTTAGCCGTTGTTAACTGCATGTGCAAATTAGTGTTATAAGACCATCTTATGCATCTGATGGAAAATTGGTGTTTCACCTGCAGATGTAAGGATACCCACTTGGATCGACATCGACTGGCGAAGGATGCACGGAAGCAGCTTGCTTTGAGCACAACGAATGATTGTACATACGTAGCACAGTAAACAAGGACAGGCTTGCGAGCACATTGTAGTATTGATTGTACAGTGAGTTCTGACTGACGAAGTGTTTGCTGTCGTGGAACAGCACGTCACGTCACTAAGATCTGTTACGAACCTCAACCGATTACAGCGTTGCACCGCAGCAATCAAGATTACGCTAGCAGAATTAGATAGAACAATAGAGAGAATTGAATAGAACAGTAGCAAGAATAAGATACATATATAGATGGGGAATTTAGGTATTACTTGTGCCTCTTTCAATGCCGATCCTATCGAGTTACAAGATATTTATAATAGTCTTTACAACCCTACTTTAGGGCTGAAATGGGCTGCACCCCATACCACGGCCCACGCAGTTCACATTACCGCCAGCCTCTTCACAGCTTCCCTCCTATGCATCCTCATGTGACAGCTGATTAGGATCACTGGTCATGGCATGTCCCCCTCCTGGAGAATCAGCTTGTCCCCAAGCTGGTGAAGCTGGATACTTCCTCATGATCGCACGTCGATCTTCCCAGGTGAGGAATTCAGTTGGCATGCCTGACCATTGCACTAGGACTTGCGGCACCACCCTACTGCCGCGCTTAACCAAGCGAGTGCCCTGAAAACTGAGCAGTGCAGAATCAACAATCTCTAATGAATTAAGAGTGATGTCATCGCTTACTCGATCCCCAGGTCGCAATGCTTTTTTCAATTGAGAGACATGCACCACTGGATGGATTTTTGCTAACTCTGGTAATTGCAATTGATAAGCCCCTTGCCCACTTTCTTCAGAATTTGGTATGGTCTGTAGAACTTGAAACTCAAACTTGTGATTATCTCGACAGACAATAGAGGACTGAACGTAGGGTTGCACCTTGAGATAAACCCAATCACCCACTTGGAATTCACGTTCAGTTCTATGCTTGTCTGCTTGTATTTTCATTCGGTTCTGAGCCCTCTGCAATTTTTGCTGCAAAAGTTAAGTCATTGCCTTGTGCTCATTCTGCCATTGTTGAAGATCCGACACCTGACATTGCTGAGTATTGAAAATGCCAAAATGCCTAGGTTTTTGCCCATATAAAACCTCAAATGGTGTTGTACTTATTGCTGAATGGTAGGAAGTATTATACCAAAATTCTGCTCGAGGTAACCACTCATACGGTCATACCACTTCTTTGGGTTAGCATGAACAGTGCAACGCAAGTTGGTTTCTAAACATTGCTTAAGTCTCTCAGTTTGACCATCAATTTGTGGTGGTAGGAGGAGCTCATATTGAGTGTGGTGTCAGTAAAATGAAACAACTCTTTCCACAAGGCACTTGTGAATACTCTATCCCTATCTGAGATAATAACCTAAGGGAGACCATGTAATTTATAGATGTTGTCTACAAATGCTTGTGCTACTGTAAGAGCTGTGAAAGGGTGTTTCAAAGGAAGGAAATGTTCATATTTCGAGAATTTATCAACTACCACCAGGATGGTATAGGATTGGGATTTCGGCAAACCTTCAATACAATCCAAGCTAGTAGTGCTCCAAGCTTGCTCTGGAATTGGAAAAGGTTGCAGGAGGCCTAGTAGCTTGGTATGGTTCACTCTTTGCTTGTTGACAAACAATACAATGCTTCACATAGTCCTGCACTGTTTTCTTCATGTTTGGCCAAGAGAAAAGAGCCTTGATTTTATGATATGTTGCCAACACTCCGGAGTGACCACCAATACCACTAGAGTGTAAAAAAGCCAAAAGAATTGCTTGTTGACCTCTGTATGATCTCCTAACTAAATGTGTCCTTTAAAACGAATGACTCCAACCTTTAAAGTGTAACCTTGCTCATCATGGCCAGTGAGAGCTAATTCAGTGAGCAGTTGCTTAGCTTTGTCATTTTGCAGGTATCCTTCAGTGATAATCTCCAACCACCTATGCCTGCTGATAGACAATGATGATAATTCTTCAGGCTCTACTGGCCAACGAGATAAAGCATCAGCAACCCTGTTTTTCACTCTTTTCTTATAAAGAATCTTGTATTGAAGGCCCATGAGTTTTAGGAATGCTTTGTGTTGAACACCCGTTGTCAACTTCTAATCACCCAAATGTATGAGACTTTTCTTATCAGTGCATATTGCAAATTCTTGATGCTGTAAATAAGACCTCCACTTGTCAACCGCCATGAGGATTGCTAAGCATTCCTTTTCATATGTGGAGAGGATGTGATTTTTTGGTCCAAATGCTTTACTGAGAAATGCAATAGGGTGTTGCATTAACACTGCACCAATACCCTTGTCACAAGCAACTGTCTCAATGGTAAATTGTTTAGAAAAATATGGTAAGGCTAAAACAGGTGCATTGATCAAAGCTTGCTTGATTGCATCAAAGGATTCTTGTTCTCTTACAATCCAATGATATACTGTGTTCTTTTTCAATAGATCTGCTAGGGGCCTACTAATCATACTATAGTTCTTAATAAACTTCCTGTAATAGCCAGCTAGCTCCAGAAATTCTCTCACTTGTTTTGCATTCTTAGGAGTTGGCCATTCTTTAACTACTTGGATCTTGTGCTCATCATTAGAGACAGCTTTGTGGACGTCTGGGACTCTCGTCACAGAACGAACAAACAAGAATATAAAGGAAAAATGAAGATTACTATCTATTCGCCGATGGACTTGAAAATGGTAATGTATATTGCAAAGAGTATGCTCTGATTACAGGGAAAAGACTGTGAATACACGTGGATTAGGGCTTGTATGTCAATCTATGTTACAAGGACACATAGGTCGGGCTATTTATAGTTTTACAAGTGTCAGCAGTTGGTTGTAATGGTGCCTCTTCGCACCAATGGTTGCGTCTCTTCGTGATGACCATTATAGCTGATATCTTCACGTGCAACTGTTATTAATCACACATGGGTAACTGCCTTCTAGGACCTCCCCTGCAGGGGAGGGGTCCTGGAGAGGTTTTGGAGGTCCTGGAGGAACCCATAGAGGGGGTCCAACTGGGCCTCCGAAAGGAGTTGGGAATGGTCAAACAAAAGACTATTATGCCCACATTCTGAATGTTTAATTGGTCTTAGGCCTAGAAAGCTGACTTGGGCCCAACAAAACCGTGCTTATTAATAAGCGAATAAAGATATATTTGGATAATTGACTAGTCAACAATCCTCGTCAGCTAGCCCCTTAACTTTAAGTGAAAATAACTTACTTGAAGAGGTTTTTTTTAATCAGAACTAGACTTGGTCAAGAAGATAGTTTTACTTGAGTTGTAAATAACTATTTCCTTTAAGGAACAGGAGCGTCAGCCGTATATATTTATGAAAGCAATTCCCGAAGGGACAAAAGCAATTCCTGAAGGGACGAAAGCAATTCCCGAAGGGACGATCATGCTTTACTCTTCAACGATTTATTAGGAACAAACTCTAATAAAATCTTATACATTGAACTTCCATCAGGTTTATTTAACTATACCGCATATTATTGGTCTATAAGTAATTGTCTGGAAGAGTGGAACCTAAAAGAAATTCCTCCATAAACTTTCTATCTTTCCTGTCTCCACTTTATCGTAGAATACTTATTCTCAAACTCCTTTAATTTGAGTAGATAATGTATCATAATAGTAGAGATCATGAAAAAGACAGACTTTATAGAATAAATTTGACTTTTTGAACAACTTGATGTTATAATATCTGGATTTTATGCATCCAAGTTGTTCAAGAAGTAAATTCATTCTGTGAAATCTTCAAGAAATTAGTGTTAGAAAAATCCCGATGATCAGGTGATCTTCTCTTGAAACGTATATCAAGGTAACTTCTATGTTAATGGATATGGGATGAAGATAACTTTTGAAAACAAACAAACTTTCCAACTACTTTTTCTTACACATCTCTGACGCGCAGAACAACCTCCTTGACCGAACGTGAGTTGTCGTGTCATCGTTAATCGATGCGTAGTTGTTACATCCTTGAGGTAGTGGGTTTTAAATGCACCAAGGGTATATATATGGATCTTTTAGCTCTCCTTAGGCATGTTTTTACCCCAGTTGCTTTTCGCTTTTCACCAAGTACCTTTCGTCCTCCACGAACCTTCGAAGAGAATGATCCTTCAGTCCGCCATTGAACCGAAGCAATGGCGGGATGGAAAGCATCAATGCTGACAGCAGAGGAGCTCAAAGGACTGGAGCAAAACGGGCATCTACCGGAGAAGGTTCTCATCGAGTGGCGTGCACCGGGGAGGGAGATTGAACCAAACCCTCCGACCGATTTCATGGTACTTTTCGTGTCTTACCTCCGGGCAAGCCTCTCGCTTGCCCGAGAGTGATTTCCTGATCGAAGTCCTTGATCATTATGGAATTGAATTGGTTCACCTTGTACCGAATTCAGTTCTTTTACTTAGTGTTTTTGCCCACATGTTTGAGGCGTTTTTAGGGATAGCTCCTAGTCTGTGTCTGTTTAGTTTTTACTACCAAATCATCCGCAACAAGAAAGATGCTGGTGCTTTAGGCTCGTTTTATTTCAAATTTTAAGATGTAGGATGTTCCCCTTCTTGGCTACCAAAGATGCCAACCAGATATGGAGTAAGGAATGGTTTTATTCTGAAGTTCCGAAAGAAAGTAGAATTTCTTACAATTGCAATGCAGCACCGGAGTGGTCCACCAAAAACCGAGCTGCTGACAAGGAAATTAAGCTCTCCTCAGAAGAAATAAATCAATTGTAACGTGTGCAGCCTTTCCTCGAGATCGTATAGTCAGGTTTCCCGTTTACCGATTTCAGGTGGCACCCCCCACCCAACACACACACACACACACATACACCACTCGACGATACTGGTTGCAATGTCGCCGCATAATGTTCTGCAATAGGATCTCAACACTACCTCGTACTTCAGAGGTTGTGATTTCCATTTCCAAACGTTCGACACTGGTAATACGAGATGTTCGCACCAACATGACCTTAAAAATTCAAATATTTCATCACCCTCATAAGGAATCCTCACCACATGATCGCCGACCAATCCATCATCCTGCATTCCTACCCTTCTTCTAAGGCAGGAACAAAAAAAAAACTAAACCCTAAACACCCCAACAAATAAACAAAAAAAGGGAAGAAACACCAGAGGGGAAAAAGCAGCAGAGACGAGGACGCGAGAGCTACCTTCGCCGGACGACTTGGGGAAAGAGTCGTCCTGCGATCCCGCGCCGGCACCGGCGGCTTCGCCAGATGCGTCGGTGGAGAAGAGACGAGAGGACGCCGGCGCAAATGCGGCGGAACGCGAGGAGGGTGAAGAGGCCAGAGATGCGGTGACGGATTGGCGGAGGGCGGCGGCCCCGAGCCTCGACATGTCTCCGGCGGCGCGGCGGCGGAAGAGGAGAGGAATGGCGGCGTTGGCCGGGGTTGGGACTCAGGAGCACGACGCGAATGGACCCCGGATCTGATTTGTGTTAGTAAATCATTAATGGCTCAATTAGGCCCATGTATCCCAGTACATATCCAATGGGCTACTTTTAGTTATTTAATAGGCTTTACGACTTAGAAGGCTGCCCTTGAGAGAAGTTGGAGTCAAGTGGCCCGCCTTTGTAGGCTAGAGTACGCGAATGAGACCAGTTTACGCACTAGAAGGAATGCGCCTCTACAGCTAGTTCGACAAGCATGTCATGTGATTCGCGCATCGGGGAAAGAGAAAACTAGTGCTCTCCTTCTCTCTCTCTCTCTCTCATTGAGAGGACGGACGACGAAGAGCGAGAAACGGCCTGCGACGACGCGACGCTAAGCGGGCTGCGCCTGAGCTCCGGTTCCCCACCCCACCGCCAAACCGTAGAGCTCGCCGCGGCTATAGCATGAGGTGGCCGCCGCCGATCTCGCCTTGCCGCCTCCTCGTCGTCGTCCTACTGGTCGCCTGTTCAATTCCTGGTGAGATCTGGCTCTTAGCTCTCCGGAGACGGGTTTCTTTTTGGATTTAAGCAGCTGGTTTTATAGCGCGGATAATTGACAGGGAAGTAGCCATTTTCTAGTCTGTATTTTCTAATGGATATTGTGTCCAGCGAAAAATTGGCGTACCGCTTTGGTTTATTAGAAATAGGACCAGCAATTTAAAGAGGTTATGCGTCATGTTTGGAATGGAAAACAAACTAAGGGTTATCAAAAGAATAGTAAAATTAGTGATGAAATATTTCGATTTCCAAATATGTATGAACAAGTAGAAAGTTCATCAGTTATACTTGTTATGAAACAGTTAGATATTCTCCTGGCCGGAGTCGGATCATCCGAGTCAGAACAATCTGTATTGTGCTGCATTTATTGGTTCATCCCGTAGAAAAATGAGTATAGATTTCTGGAGTGTCCAATTTTTTTTACTGCTAGCTGCTACATAGAGAGAGGGGGAGGGGGGATTCAACATTACTGTTATGTGGTAAATAATGAGAAGTTAACAAGATTTTGGTTGAAGTGGTGGTGGGATGAGACCATGAGGGTATCTTCGCTGTTAAGTATCCAGATCTGCTCAGGACTGTGCTTGATACTGCTATCTAATAAAGCTGACCTCCTGCCTGTCGTCTAACAAGGGAATGTGTTTGACCATGTGAAGTGAAAGCAGTGGGTCCTTGGAGTATCGGATTTGGGTATTTTACTTTGTTTGTAATCTAAGTAATAGATCCTATTATCAGCACCTCAAGTTCGCTCACTAAACTGATACAAATAACTTTGAATTTAGAGATGGATGGATTATTTTGACATTCTCGGTTACTGGATCACAATGTGGCACAAGTTGAGAAAAATAAAATTGTACAGGGGAAATTACCAGTGTGAATTATGAGCCCACCCTCCTTGAAAGCGATAAGGCTTAATAATCCTTAATATCTCTGCTGAGGTGGGAATGTGTAGAACTAAAATTCATGGATACTTTCTGTGCAGCCCTTCGCTGGGCTATGTGAAAACCTAGGAATAAAGCCATTTTTAATTGCAGCTATTTTGTGTGGTATCACTATCATCTGTGATACTTGGACATGATTGTTAAACTTCATATATTCCTTCTATTACCCTCAGTCCCTCACTAGTTCTTATGTGCATCATTGATTATTCTTAATTTTGTAGGGACTTTTTCATTGAGGCTCGTCACACTTGATACCGTTGATATATATACTACTCATGAATGGTTCCCCAGCAAGCCAACTGTATATTTCCGTTGCAATGAAGAGAACAAGACATATTTGCCTGACGTGAAGGAGGCAAACTTGATATATACCTTTAATGGTGAAGAATCATGGCAGGTTAGTCAAATTGTTTGTGTAGCATATGGCTGGCTTCCTGTTCATGCTTGAGGCTCGTTTTCATTACTTGTGGTGTTCTCTCTCTTTTTTTTAGCACTACATTACGTATTGAATAATGTATATCCTTTTGGCAGCCCTTAACAGAACTTCCAGAAAAGAAATGCAAGCGGTGTGGTTTGTATGAAGAGGATACATTTAAACGTGATGATGTGTTTGATGAATGGGAGCTGTGTTCTAGTGATTTCAAAGCCGGCAAGTACACCCGTTTCAAGGAAGGCCAGTTCAATGCCACTTTCCTATGCCCGAACTGTACTGCCTCTGCTGGTACGGTTCATATCCAATACCTCTAATTTATGTTCGATGACTTTTTTCATAAATTTCTTAAGCTAGTTATTCGCAGTTGCTTCTCTCTTATCCAGGTAACTCTTTGCAGCATAATTTATATTGGTTTTGCTATTGGAATTGATAGATTGTTAAAGAAATGCCTCGTGTGTTACACACAGCTATTGCTCAAAATGTTTCTTTCCCTACCACTATCAGGTGATTCTGCATTCCATGAGTCTTATTCGGAGGAGGAAGCTAAGAAGACATCTGTTGTGGTTATCATAATAGTCAGTGTTCTTGCTTCAGTCATCGTCATCATCGCCTTGTTCGGTGGCTACAAGTACTGGCAGAAGAAGAAGAGGGAGCGAGATCAGGCACGATTCCTC
This sequence comes from Hsuehochloa calcarea, assembly GCA_036346395.1. Classification (NCBI taxonomy): domain Eukaryota; kingdom Viridiplantae; phylum Streptophyta; class Magnoliopsida; order Poales; family Poaceae; genus Hsuehochloa; species Hsuehochloa calcarea. Next base: position 53,820,340 of record CM070598.1, read on the forward strand.
AAGCTCTTTGAGGAGGGGGACGACATTGAAGACGAACTGGGCCTTGGCAATGAACTCTAACACTGCACATACAGTGTGATACTCTGACCTCCGACCTTCTCAGATGAATTCTCCACGTTGTTGTGTATAAAATGGGCAATTTGTGCATCAAAATTTTGTTATGTATAGCATCCCCACAGTTGGAAGAAATGACTCTGACAAAAACTATGCTTCAATTCATAGCACGTTCCCCCTAATACAATGTGCAATTACAGCAAGTAAATCTCACAACGGTTAGCAGTAGTTCATTCAGTTACAATAGAATAGTAACAAAAAGAAGACACATCACACATCAGTCTTCATCGTATGCCTCGCGTTCCCCCCTTGTCCGTCAGATTTCCACGCTTATCCAAGTAGCCGCCGGCGACCAGCTGGCCGGCTACATTCTCCAGTACTGCCGGTTCCACCGCTGGGTCAAAAACCTCAAAGCCCGGCATGCCATCAGAGGATGGCATGCCTTGAGCACTGCACAAACGGGATAGAGGATGGCATGCCTCTTGAGCGGGATATATTGTCACTTAGTTTCTTAAAATTGGAGAGAGAGAGAGATATATATATATATATATATATATATATATACACACACACCACTCAATTTTCTGGTTTCTTTGGAAAATGGAACTTTGATATCCATTCTCCGTTTTCCCAACCTTTTCTTCTATTTTCCCGATTATCCTCAACTGAATTCCGTTTCTGACCCTGCCCTTTCTCGATCTTTGGATTGGGTAGGATGACTCGGAGCTCATGAGCCACCAAACCAGATCGAAGCGTCGCTCTCGAACAAGACCCAACCTAGGCTCAAGGACATGGGCGTCCCGGGCTCCCGACGGCCCATCCTGACGGCGACGAGCTCTCACGGCAGCGCATCCCGGTCTCCTCCTAGCCCCACCTGGTAGCCACTGCCCGCATGGGGCCACCTCCCCGAAGTCTCCTTGGTGGTCGCATCCTTCTTCCCAAACGAGTGCGTTTCGATTCATTTGCAGATGCCTTTGTTGTAAGCAAGGATCGAAAAACTGTTTCGAGTAGAGATCCCGTCGGGGAATCGGGAAAAAACCGGCTGGTTACTGGTTTTTTAAAAAACTCGATTGAATTTCACATAAATTCGCTTAAAAATCATCTGAAAATCAAAATTTAAAATTTGAATTTGCAAACTTCAAAAAAACCGACCAGTATTTAGATTCCCACTACTCACCGGGAAATCCGGTTACCGCCGGTTACGGTAACCGGACGGGATTTCTATCCTTACTTATAAGTATTTGCAGTAAATTTGGGAATTCGTACATGTTGACAGTCTGAGAAATGAGAATCGGTAATGTTTGGCAGGAATTTAAATGTATGGACTGATTTAATGTATCCACGGCGGTGAGACTGTGCGATGTACGAACTGATTCAATGTATGAAATTGTACAGTGTGAATTTCTATCATTGTTGTGTGGACCTGTCCGTGAGCAGCCCAGCCTGACCTGATTTTTTCGGGTTCGGACCCTAACATTTGACCTACAGGCCCAACCCGAAGCCAAAAAACCTAAAACAGCCAATTAAATAATTAAAAATAATCTTCTATTTTTGAAAATGAATTGAATAATAATATCTTATTAGGAAAATAATTAAATAATAATTTATTCCAAAATTCCAGACCTGGCTTTTTCGGTCCCAGCCCGACGTTTGAACATGTCTAATCATGTGACGTGAACTCTGCCATTTTTTGAATTGTAGATGATGTGGTGCATTATTTGTGCTGAAAATATCAACAACATGTTGCAAAGAAGAGTTAGGCGTGCGGATGTGCACCCAGACAACCATGGTTTAAGTCCTGTACTTGGAGCGGATTTCCACCGATTTTTAGAGTACAAATGTGTGTTTGTTCAATAGGGAAATACTGTGTCCGAGCTGCATAAGACCTTAAATGCCTCCGATAATTTTGAAGTGTATGCGAGTGGTGGTGAGTGTAGTATGTGTTAAGCGTGTGCGTCTAATCCTGTGTCTAAAAAAAATACTCGTGTTGTAGGGTAGAATAGAAGCAGATATTTCGCCTGTGGCCACCATGGCCGCTAGGATGTGCGCCACAGGGATGCGCCGCCATGGTCGCCTGCCCCTTTGCTCGAGCCTATTTTGTTGTCGTTTGGTCTCTTGGTCTGATTAGAACAACCCGGCCAAATGGATCGATCCATAAGATGCATTGAAATGTAACAGGAGCAAAATTGGTACTTCATGCTGGGAAAGAGAATAAAACTTGGGAAATATGTGAGAAGTAGGATTAAAGAAATCAAAATGGCATTTTTCAAACAAACCAAAAACTCGAGGACATGTATCCAATTTCAAGAAATTAGGTAGCACACTCTCAAACACATGTCTTAGAGTGACATATATCAAATCGCCTTACTTTCTCCTTTTCGAGAACAAGGCTGCTCAGATTGCAAAAATGGGAGAAGCCCAAAACGTAGCCTCAAACTGAGTTGATTGAAAGTTTGAAGCAGCTCTTTCTCTCTTAAAAAAAACCTTTGTCTTCGGAGAAAGTAATTATAACTCCTCTAGTCACAAAAGAGTGACACTCTAGAATACGTGCAGTTAGATCATATTAATTTTGACTAAAGATGTCTAAAACACACGGTTTGAATATATAAAAATGATATGAGTAAATTTGTCATAAAAATACTTTCATAATATTGCACTTTTACAAATTATTCCAAATATATAATCGGAGAACTTAGTTATCAAAGGATCGTTTTGTTGACTTTGAAAAGTAACAAAAAAAAAAGTCACTTTTTTATGACAGGAGTGAGTAGTATTCAAAGAGTGCAGGATGAACGCACTAGAACAAGTGGTATTCGGAATTTACAGTGAAATGGGGAGATCTCGCTAGCAAAATTAGGAGACCGCACAGGTTTTTTTTTGTCAAAGTACTCGAGCAAAATATTCTTGTTGAACAGAGTTACAGAGATGACAGTAAAAACAGAGGAGAAATGTGTGGTTTACTTGTCACTACTCCAGCACTCGATCGAATGATTGAATCTCAACGAACATCTCCACTATTAATCTCGATAGTCTATTAATATCAATAGTCAATAAAAAAAGAAAATGGATCAAAGAAATAAGTAAAAAAAAGTGTGCAGCCAATGCACAACAGACATGCTACGGCAGAGCTCCTGCCTTTTCTTTAAAATTTTTTGCACAACAGACTTGTTGACATATTCAGGCTTAAACATCTGAATGATAAATTAATAGGTGAAGTCAGTAACTTCACAGGACAAAGCTCTTCTTCTCCTTTTAGAATGACACTATTCATGTAACTTGAAACTCCAAAGTAACTACTGTTGCTGCTAGCAGAAGAGCAAGAACTAGCGTAACTACTAAGTCCTAACATGAACTGAAATTATTTTGACCGGAAATGCTTCGTGGATGACGAGCACGGCCGGCCGTCCGCGGCCGGGCCGGCGCCGCCCCCTCCCTCTCCGAGCACCCGCCACGTGCAATTATGGTATCTATAGCATTGCTCTATTTTGACAATGAGGAAGAATCTCACACAAGAATCCCACCTTGTCGAATCATGATGTGAAAGTTCGGATCTCATCAATCATACAGTATTACCGGTATTCTTCTGTAGCGATTTCAGAAGTCTCGGTTACGAGCTTTCAGAAGTTCAGCGTTATGTATGCATGAGCTGGCAGCATGCTGTGTAATACCTGTATTACACAGCATCAAGATCAAATAATGCAGAGTATTCAGGCCGCAGATGCTTTGATGTGACCAGGTATTCAGGTAGGTCTACCTGGAAAGCACACATCAAGATCAAATAATGCAGATTATTTCGATGCAAATTCTTATTCTTTTGCGAGAGAATATAGTATAACCGCAAGTTGGGGGCTCAGCTGTGGTGGTGGTGTGTGATTCCTTCCATATATATCAACCCAACGAAAGGGGAAAAAGAGAAAAAAATGAGGGACGGCAGTATAGTACGGCGCACAGCTCTTGCTCGCTGAGCTTGAAGCGACAAATGGTACAAGCAAATTGAAAGACTAGGTCGAAAAAACCTCTCTCTTGCATCGTTTCCTGCTCTACCTATCCTAATATATTCATAGATTCTCAATGTACTTAGGGACGAAGATGATACCAATTGGTCCTCCTTACTATAATTTCTAGCTTGTCCCTGCTTGCATACCAACATAAAATTGATTTAGGTTCAAAAGAAAAACATAGATTTGATTTGGAAATTATGTGTGCTGTTTTTTTATTTAAAAAAAAACAGCTCTGTTAGACATTGCGGTTGTTTTTTAAAAGCACTTTTTTTTTCTATTTTTGGATATAACAATTAGTTGAATAAAGTTTTTTGAGCTATAACATCAAAGTTAGATTCACGTAACTAACTAGATTTCACACCATCTATAACATCATCACAGCATCGCAACCACAACTGATTAACGCTCGCATTAAGCTGATTGAAACCGCATCAACGTGTCGAGTTTATCCATTAAGTGTTCTCTCCTTTGTCATGAGGTCCCTTTGGATTTGTTTATAAGCCTAGTTTTAGAGAGGTCCTCGTTACTTGCTTCTATCATAAGTCTACCACCCTAGCTAGAGAACTCACTTCGTTCAAGTAAGCCTACTTGGATACCTGAGGATCAAGATCCTCTACATTAATGCAGAGCCATACTGTGTGAACAATGTTTGGTGGGAGATAAATAGTACACTGTAGTGAACTATAGCAACAGTGCGATTTGTACTATATCATTTTACTGTAGTGAAACAAGTAAGCATACTTGACATCAATCGGTCAACCAACTTTATTCTCATCTCAAGACATCTCCACGAGATGGTGCTAGAGATGCTGCTTAAGGGCATCTCCAATAGTCCCACGTCAGTTGTCGTTTAGCTTGCTACCTTACTCCAAAACTGAGCTGGAGGAGAGAGAATGAAGAGGGGGAAGAGAAGTCATCGTGTCCTGAGACGACGATCGCATCACACAAACCAATGCACAAAGAGACGAAGCACACACTATTGGAGCGATGTCGTCGTCTCGTCTCGCGTTTCATGGTTCTGCTAAAGTGAACCACCGCAACACCCCAGGGACCGTAGACTCCTCTGGTGCACATCCGGCGATGGCGACGACCAGCACAACAATGACTTTCTCGGCAACGGGGAACAGAGGAGTGAGATCCGACTGGATCTAGTCTGCTGGCGTTTAGATCTAGCTGGGTCCAGTTGGATCCAGAGGTTGACAGGGCGAATCTGACCAGATCTATGGTGGCGAACTCGGAGGAGGTCGTGGCGGTGATGGAGTGGAAGGAGAAGGCGATGAGGAGGGATTGAGAGAGCCAGCAATGGGGAGGGAGAGAGACAGCCGGCGGCGGCGACCGACGTGACGGTGGAGGACAGGGGAGCTGAAATGTATTAGAAATGTTGTCTCTAAAGATGGTGTGGTAGGAGCTAGTGACAATCTTAACTCTGAGGGCATGTACAATGGTACAGACAGCTGTTGTCTATAGCAACTGTCCATGTCACCTTAGACAGCACTATCTTAACTCTGAGGTGATCAACTCTAATTTTCATCTCTGTGGACTACTTGTGTTGCTTTAGTTTTGTTATTTCGGATACATGCTTAATAGAAAATGAATATGGTTAAAATAGATAAATAATGATAAATCCAGAATAGCCAAAGAGTGAATCAAGCTGTCAAAGAGTGCATCTATTTGTACTAGTCATTCATCCATTACAGGAACAAATCCAGAGTAGCCATGCATCCATCACAGGAACAAATTCCAGAACTAGTCATTCGTCCATCACAGGAACAAATCCAGAATAGCCATTCTATTTGTACTACATTCTAGAACTAGTAAAAGAGTAAATCAAGCTGTCAAAGAGTACATCTATTTGTACTAGCCATTCATCCATCACAGGAACAAAATGGAGCATTCAACCAAGTACTTCAGCCATTCCCACAAAAGAAAGAAGAAAAGGTGTCCCTTCTTTAGAAGCATGAATTGCCAACTCTCGATGGCCGATGTGAAGGGCATCAAACTTCCCCAAGGCAACTATCCCACCTGAAATTTGCATTGAATATTCAGTGAGACTTGGACTGAATGAAAAGCTGGTAACAACATCACTGACTAGTGAAGCAAAAGGTCATAATGAGAAGGCAAAAACATGTGATCTAGCAAAGAGTGTGTGTGTGTGTTCTGAAATATGTGGCTGTAAAACTGAACACACAAGTTGAGTTCTGGTGCTGTTCTGAAAATGAATACTAGTGGTCATTGTAGTTATCAAAGAGTTGTATGTGTGAATTCTAGATTATATATTTTTAATACTAGTCAAATAACAGCATGATGTAGTATTCTTGCATGCTGATTTAGTGGTCTCACCCACCACTTATTGGTCCTTAAGAAGTCATGCTAGTGCTAATTGTTGAGTAGTCCAGGGTGTATGTGTGTGCTCTGTGCTGTGAATCCTTTTAACAGAATGCAGTATGTGTAGTGCATGTGACCTGGTATAAAGCAATGTACGTCTAAATAAATAAATAAGTGCTGAATGTATGCACTAACAAAAAATTATCAATGGCAAATGATAATCCATCTAGACCTCAAAAACAAGTGAAAAAGGTCGCAACCTAGTTAAAAATAAATAAGCGCTCAAAATGCAGCTTAACAAAAAATGCATAAAGCAATGTTCATTCATGATCCATGTCAAGACATGTTCCTATGTTTGTCACATGCTAATCTTCTAGGACAACTGTAGTATGATCTACTGACAAGAATTCTCACCATTATGTCTCTTTTCTTTTTATATTATGCTACCTTAAATATTGAACAAGTCCATGTAAATTAATTCTGAAGACTCAATAGTCACGACAACAATGCGTAGAGATTTTTTAGTTGACATTTCTGGGCAATAGAAATTTTACTATCAAAGGTTTAACTTTGACTATTCCATCACTTCTAGTTGCACTCTATTCATTTTAGTTTGGTTGATGTGTTTTTTCCTGACAATTGTAACATTGTTGCTGACAGTTGAGAAAGCAAAATACATCTACATTGCTGGATTTTTCTTACGGTGTCCCCAGATTCTAGACCTCATATAGTAGCTTAACTCAAAATAGACCTCATATAGCAGCTTAACTCAAAATGCATAAAGCAATGTCCATTCACGATCCATGTCAAGACATGTTCCTATGTTTGCCACATGCTAATCTTCTTGGGAGCTAGAGGAAGCAGAGTCCTTCTCCTTCCTCTGCATCGTCTGCTTCCTGATCTCCGACACGAGCACCTCCATGTGTGTGCACAGCTCCACCGTCTTGTTCAGTTCCACCGTGCTCTTGGAAAGGAGCAGCACCAAGCACGCCCCAAGGCCAAGGTTCATGGACATGAGCTCCTCATCAGACGAGTCTACCACATCCCACAACGTGCTAATTACACCCTCTTTACTGCACGATCGCTCACCCGAGAGGAAATCATTTTGTTCAACTAAGACCAATGACATACCCTGTCATGGTGCACAAATTTTAACAAGAATGGTTAATCACCACAATTCTATATTTCATTAAATCAAGATTAATCATTATGACACATGTGACAATGAACCCATCGTAACTAAGTATGACTAAGCATGTGTGCGCTACCCATATTGGTGATACAAATATGTCCAACTAAAATTATCCATGCTAGGGTGATAAATGATTCATAGCATTCAAATATTCAATGGAGACATAATGACAAGTAGGTGATAGCTAATCCTAAAATAATTTGTATAAAGATAGCATTCAGTTGTATAAAATAATATACTTTTGAAATCATAGGTTCAATATGATCAAAAGATTACGACTTGCCTTGGAATAGATCCTGGTACTGGTCTTGATTTTGATGCACTCCTCTTTGCTCAAAATTCCCCGAAGAACCAACGTCTACTTGTAAACAAAGTAAATAAAATAAATAAATATAAAATAGAGATAAAAGTAACTCTAAAAATTAAATAAAAATCTCAAATAAATAGAGCTCGAATTTATATAAAATTAGAAATTTGAATGAACTCAATCGGAGTTCGGATGAAGAAGATATGGCTTCTGGAAGATTGAAATACTAAAAAAAGAAAAAAGAATTGTTTTTGATTTTTTCGCATTATTTTTCTATTAAAAATTCCAATCAATACGCCAGCATGACATAGCACACAATCAGAATTAAAAGAAATTTTAAAAAACCCTCACATTGGCTAACATGCGGGACCCACATATCAACGAGATGGCTCACGGTGGACTAAGTCTACCGAGCCAGGATCTAGGTAGGCTTTAGGTATGCCACACGGGCGCTGACATGGCTGACATGCGGATAACACACGAGCACATGAGTTGACATGGTGAGGAGGTGGCTGATGACGTGGACTGCCACGTCGGTTGAACGTCGGCGAAACTCCGGTGAACAAGGGTTTCGGCGAATGACGACTCTCCAGCGACGGCGGAGGTGCGCATCCAAACAAGGAGGACACGGCGAACACGATGACATGGTCCAACCTCACCGGCGACAACCACAACGGCGGCGGCGACAAGAAAGGCGGTGGAGCGGCGCGGTTGAACGGCGGCGAGGCGATGCGGGGCTCCTTCGGCAAAGATCGTGCGCGCATCGGAAGCAATACGCGACAACGATCTCAGGGCTGGTGATGGAAGAGGCTGAAGCTCACCGGTGAAGGCGCAAGTCGGTGGAGAAAACTTCGGCGGTCGAAGACTTCAAAGGCTTTAATCGACGAAAAGATGGCGCAATCTCCAAGGGCGAGTTAGGGTTTCTAAGGAGGGAGGCGGCGCGGAGAATTTGACACGGACAAGGCCTTTAAATAGGCCCGAAGAAGGGAGAAACCGGGAGAGACGCGGTGGCAGTCCGGCTTGGACACGGACACGGAGACTCCTGGTTGAAGACGACGCTAATGTGGCCAAATGGGACCCACTCGTGAGCGAGTGCGGCTCGAGATCTTGATCGCGTTACAAATTTCTACATTTGGCGACAGAAGTCACGCGCGCATCTGCCACTCGAGATTTATAATAGTTTTTCTTTTTTAGAAATTACAGAAAAACCAAATAACAAATGAACTCAAAAAATTCTAGAAAAATCTATAAAATATATCCAAGCACATGGAACTCAAATAAAAGAATTTTAAGAATAGTTGATGTTGGAATTAATTATATTAAATTGTTTTGCTTTTGAAAGTCCATATTGAACTTTATTTCAATTCAAATAAAACTTTGATAAATTTTTCTATATAACTACACTACTCAATTAAAAAAAAACTTCAAAAAATTTGAAATATTACGTTCATCCCGTGCGCTCCACTTGCACTCCGCTTGGCCCACGTGTCGGGACCCAAATATGCAAATCTGGACCCTCTGTGTATTCTGCACTAGTCCAGGATCACGCTAGTGCACACAGTGTCAACATTGATGAAATATCACATCCATACAACGAATATAAGAATAAACGAGTACATTTAAATAACAAATAACTGTTGGGACCTTATGGTCGAGTTTTACATTTATTAAGCCATGCAAGGCTGACAATAAAGAAATAAACTGCAATGAAACGAAATAAACTCGGTGGCTCCCATCAATTTACCACGAACAACCGATCGATCAAGACCCTAACGTTCAACCTTCGAGAACTCTTCTTCAAAAGCGGTGACGACTCCTCCACTTCATTGATTTGTTTAGCAAGAGTGAGTACACACCGTACTCGCAAGTCATACCACGAATGCATTTATACATGATGGCTTATTCCAAAGAAATGGCTTCGTGGTTATTTTGCGTAAATGCAACATTTGCAATTGAATACAAATAATAGATTGAAAGCATAATTCAAAACAAATAGACAATAATAAGTTAACAAATGATTTCACAAAGGACACACAGTCTAATCAAGTTCTTTCACACAATGAACAAGTTATCTCACACAAATGACCCTTCCCAATTGTTTTATGAAAATCTACCCTCGTGTGAAATTCCGAGCATGTCCATAACCGAGGACGCGGCTATTCGAATAGATTGGTTTAAACACTCTGCAGAGGTTGTACACTTTACCCACACGATGAAACCAACCGGATCAGAGTTGATCACAACAAAACCTTTCAGAGACTTCATCTCAAACAATGACACTCCTGGTGTGCTTTACTGCCGTCCAATTTGTACACACAGCCCTTGGAACGACACACACCATTGGACGGGGATGCAATGACCGTCCGCGATGTGACATATCACACCTCCAAATTTCATCACATAGCTTAAATACAACCTGAGTTGTCAATGTCAAGACTCCATAACTTACTAAGTCAGGCCCAGCCCATACTAGGCATGTGGTCGTACAGTAAGGCCCAGTTCAATGGCGCACAAAGTTAAGTCCTTAATTGACTAAGGCAAGACTTCCAGTTTTTTTCCCAAATCACAAAGTTTATATCACACAGATCCACCATTCACACAGAATCCACCACTTGCCTCAGTATAAATCTTTTCCCACCCTGTTGGTTAAGTGCAACACATGCCATCAACGAGTAACAGCACACAGCACACACAGATTCATCACACAGTTCCATAATCACTTAGTCAAATTTATAATTGCAACTCTCACATGAGATGATGACTCGTAGCATGGCTAAGCAGTCTAATCGTATCTAACCAACCCACGTTGGTGCTACGATAATACCAACTAATAGTGAACCAACCTAGGGTGACAAAAGATCATGACATATAATAGACAAGGTGGCATAACAAATTGGATTAATAACTATCCCAAAAGCATTTAAATAAATACTTGAAATAGAATGCAATACATTGAAACAAAGTATTTTGAAAACTGGGTTCAAAATGATCAAAGGTATAACTTGCCTTGGAATAGATCTAGATATTGGTCTTGGTCTTGAGGTGCTCCTTCTTCTGCAAAATTCCCCGAAGTATCGACGTCTACTCGCAAACGAGACAAAAGAAACAAAACAAATAAATAACAGAGGCAAAACAAACTCCAAAAATTAAATAAAATTCATAAATAAATAGATCTGAATTTTATATGAATTTACAAATTTGAATGGGCTCAATCGGAGTTCGGATGCAAAAGATATGGGCTTTGGAAGATTGGAAAAATCAATTAAACCCTAAATTGGATTTTCTCGAATTTCCCGAATTATTTTTATAAAGGAAAATCGGATTATTGCGCAATGCTTGCGTCAGCCGAGAATTTCCGGAAAAAGGAATTAAATTTAAATAAAATTCGACATGTGGACCCATCGTCGGTCTCGGTTCACGCGGACCGAGCGCAAACCGAGGAGATCTGGCGCGGATGGGCCAAGCCACGCGCGCGTGTCTTGGCGCGATCTGGCGCCACGCTGCCGCCACACCAAAGATCGGCCGACGCCGGCGCCGAGTGGCGACAACGGCGGCGGTGGCGCTCGGGACCCGATGGTCACCGGCGAACGGCGGCGACTCGCCGGCATGAGAGTGGTACCAACGTGTAGAGGAGGCTAATGCGCACACACGCACGGTTTGAGCACACAGGGTTGACGGAGATGGCCGCGGCGGAAGAAGCGGCGGAGAGCTCGGGTTTTGTCGGACGGCGCTCGGCGATGCTCCGGCGACGAGAGGTGCGCACGAGGTAGCCTGTGACTTGCGATCACAATGGTGCGATCGGTGGAGCAAGAGGCGACGACGGCGGCGCAATCCACCGGAGAAGAAGTTCGCCGAAAACCCTAAAGCTTGCAATGCGGCGCGCTAGAGCGATCGGGCGACGAGTGGCGGTTTAGGGTTACTGAGGCGGGCGAGCTAAGGGAGTATTTATAGACCTGGAGATGCCGAGATTTGGAAACCCCCAAATCGGATCCGAAACAACCGGGTTTTTGAATTCCAAGATTTTCGGAGATTGAAACCGGTTCGGGGTTTGATTTGGTTTGAAACGGATATGGAATAACCAGAGATATGATTTGGCGGGGTCGGCGCGAAGAATAAGCAACTGAATCGGTTTTGTCGGATAAACTTGAAGCTCCAGCAATGGCGGGCGAGAGCGCGGGCGCGAGGAAGAAGAAACTCCGCGGAGACGACGACTCGGCGGTGGTCCCACCGGCGAGAGAGCGAGGCGAGTGGAGTGCGGCCGTCGATGGAAATCCAACGGCTAGAAGCGAACGCGCGAAGCGAAGCGGCGAGATCGTGGCGAAGCCACGCGGGACAATCCAACGGGTCAAGGCGGGTTGAGCGCGTGCGTCCGATCGAGACGAGGCACGCGCGCCGAGCATCCAATGAGCGAGAGCGCGGCCGGGCGATATGGGTGGCGCGTTGGAATAGTCTTGGGCTTGGCCCGTCGTTCAAAGGATTTAAAATAGGTTTTTCTTTTAAATAAATCCGTAAAATGCAAATAGCAATTAGAAAATAGCAAATGACTTGGGAAAAATTCCAGAAAATTCTATAAAATATATCCAAGCATATAGAATCTAAATAAAATAGTTTTGACAATTGTTGAGGTTGGGATTAAGCACATTAAATCAATTTGTCCTTGAAGTCCATATTAAGCTTTTTAAATTAATATCCAATAAATCCAAATGATGAATTTTCTTGCTACTAATATATAAAAGATTTTTAAAGCTCTGAAAATTGGGATGTTACAAACCTCCCCCCCTTAAACGAATCTCGTCCCCGAGATTCCGGCTAGCTAGAGAAAAGGCTAGGAACTCGGCTTTTAACTCTTCTTCACGCTCCCACGTTGCTTCTCCTTCCGAGTGGTTACTCCATCGGACTTTGCGTAAACGAACGGTCTTGCTTACAGTGCGGCGCTCTGCGACATCCAAAATCTCGACAGTCGCTCTTTGTACGTGAGATCCTCCTTCGCTCAATTGACTCCAACGGGGTCTGCTCTTCTGGCACACGAAGACACTTCTTCAGCTGAGAGACATGAAAGACATCATGCACTCCTGCTAACGACTGTGGTAGCTCCAACTGGTACGCAACTTCTCCACGGCGTTCCAAAACCTTGAATGGACCCACATACCTTGGAGCAAGCTTCCCTTTGGTGTGGAATCTCTTGACACCTCTAAGCGGAGTAACTCAAGATACACAAAATCCTCTGGTTCAAAGTCGAGGTCACGACGACGATTATCGGCATAACTCTTTTGCTCGGATGGGCTATTTTAACCTCTCTCGATCATAGCAACTTGTTCTTGACTTCTCAATAATATCGGCCCGAACACTACACGCTCAAATTGTCTCGACCAATTCAACGGAGTTCTACAGCACGACCGCATGAGCTTCAAATGGTGACATCTCGCAAACCGGCTTGATAAGCGTTGTTGTACGAGAATTCGCATACAAAGAAACTTTTATCCCAACGGTAGCATTAGCTAAGGCATGTGCTCAAAGATATCTTCTAATATCCGTTGACTCTTTCACCGCCCATCCATGCTCGTGGATGATAAGCAATCTTGAAATTCGGATGAGTTCCTGTGGCTTCATGTAGACTCGCGTAAACGAGGTGAATTGAGATCCTCGATCGACACTATCTTCTTAGGCACACCGTGCGGTCGACGATTTTTGACATATACAATTCCGCCAAGCGGTCTCTGAGTAAGTGGTTTTGACCGGCAAGAAATGGGCAACCTTAGTCAAGCGATCCACTATTACCCAAATCGAATCATAACTGATTGAGTCTTGGGTAATCCGTAATAAAATCCATACCGATCTCTTCCCACTTCCATTCGGTATCTTCACGGTTGTAGCAATCCTGCCGGTCTCGATGTTCGGCCTTTACTTTCGACACACGCCGCATAAGGCAACGAACTCGCGACATCTCGCTTTAAGTTTGGCCACCAAAACTTATTCTTAACATCCCGATACATCTTAGTGCTTCCAGGTGAATTGAATACTTTGAGTCATGGGCTTCCTTCGAATCACCGTCTTAATCCATCAATATCCGTACACGATACGCCCATTGATCCACAAGATATCCCGATCATCCACGGTGAAGTCTTTAAATTTTCCTTCGCCATCTTCTTCTTGAGGTCGGCAAACTCGTAATCCTTGGGTTGGCTTCACGAACTGCTTCTCCAGTGTAGACCTGTATTTCCAAATTGGCCACAAATCCTTCCTAACAACTTCTAGTCAGTAGCTTCGGAATTCCTCCCAAGTTCCGCAAATCTCTTTTGCTTCCAGAGCATTGCAATAGCTCTTGCGACTCAGTGCATCTGCAACTACATTGGCCTTACCAGGATGGTAATGGATTCCAAGATTATAATCCTTTATTAATTCCAACCATCTTCTCTGCCTCATGTTCAAATCGGTCGAGTGAATATGTACTTCGTGCTCTTATGATCTGTAGACTTCACAAATGATTACCGATGAGATAATGACGCCAAATCTTCAAGGCATGCACTACAGCAGCTAGTTCCAAATCATGGGTAGGATAGTTCTCTTCATGAGGTCTTAATTGCCTTGACGCATAAGCGACAGCTCTTCCTTCTTGCATAAGGACACATCCTAATCCTTGACGCAAGCATCACAAGAGATATCAAAATCCTTACTAATATCCCAAGCAAAACTAGCATCAAATGAAGTCGACGTTTCTTCAATTCTTGAAAACTCTCTTCACAAGTCAGTCCAAATAAACTTCTTCTCTTTCTTCAACAATTGCGTAAGGGGCTTAGCAATCGTTGAGAATCCTTCAATGAAACGACGATAGTATCCTGCCATTCCCAAGAAACTAAGAATTTGAGTAACCGTTTTGGGTTGCTCCCAATTCATTACAGCTTTAACCTTCCCGGTCAATCACATACTCCTTGGTGTCATTACATGACCGAGAAAATCAACTTTCTTCTTCCAAAATCACACTTGCTGAACTTGGCATACAACTGATGTCCTCTGAGCTTCTCTAGGATTAATCTCAAATGTTCTGTATGTTCCTCTTCTGACTTTGAGTATACCAAAATATCATCAATGAATACTACCACGAACTTATCCAAATATTCCATGAATACTTTGTTCATCATGTTCATGAAATAGGCAGGGGCATTAGTCAATCCAAAAGACATGACTAAAAATTCATAATGTCCATACCGGGTTGAGAAAGCGGTCTTTGGTACATCCTTAGGACAAATCTTTAATCGATGGTAACTTTGATCGTAGATCGATCTTGGAGAATACTCCGGCTCCTTTCATCTGGTCGAACAAATCATCTATTCTGGGCAATGGGTACTTGTTCTTGATGGTGACTTCGTTGAGAGAACGATAGTCGATACACATTCTCATACTTCCATCTTTCTTCTTGACGAACAAAACAGGTGCTCCCCATGGCGACGAACTAGGTCTTACAAAACCTTTCTCCAGAAGTTCTTCTATCTGCTTCTTCATTTCCACAAGTTCATCGACTGGCATCCGATAGGGTCTCTTGGAAATTGGTGCTGTTCCTGGCACTAGATCGATGACAAATTCAATATCACGGTCCGGTGGCATTCCCGTAATTCTTCCGAAATACATCCGGTAATCTCGACTACAGTACGCCTTCCAAAGAAACTGTCTTGGATCGTTGACTACCAAATGTCCATCACGCATCGAGGTGGCTAGAAATTCAACTTTCTTTCTGTGGTATCCTCTATTGTTACTGCTCTTGCCACAATCTAGTATCGCTTTATGTTTGGATAACCAATCCATACCAAGGATGACATCTATGGTCCGAGTGTCAGAACTATTAGGTTGGCTAGAAACTCAACTCCACTATGAGTAGCCTAGCTCCTAAACATCCAACTTTAGAACTTAGCTCGCTCCAGCGTATCGGACTAACAGAGTATGCTTAAGATGTATAACTTCCAATTTGTTCTTAGTTGCAAAAATTCCGAAACAAACGAATCGAAGCTCGTAATCAAATGTAATTGATGCAGTATCGAATTTACTAGAACTTACCCAAGACAACGTCGGTGCTTCTTGGGCTCCTTCTAGAGTGACGTGGTTGACACGCCTCGACCACCGATGGCGGTGCTCCTCCGGATTGACCGGTAGCTTGAGAAGTTCCTTGATGGTTGCCTTGTATCGTGTCTTGGTGGTGTATTCCCAAGGTTGAAGCGTCTCGGAGTGATAGTCCCATTCTGCGACATCGGTTGGCGAAATGCCTTGGTCGACGGCGTAAAGCAAACTCTGGTTGTATTCTGTGGGTTGCTTACTGGATTGGGGTTGACTGGTGCAGGGTTGCGAAATTCTGAGCAACTAGGCGAGGTGCTGAAGTTGGTGCGTGGTCCGCGCGACTCGTGGTGGAAACGGCTAAATCTGCGGTGGAATCATTCTTGCCCTCAGCTGGGGTTGGTGACTTCCTTGCTGAGCCATTCTGCGCTTACGATGATCTTCCAATTCCTTGCGCTTATCCTCTAGAATCAAAGCCTTGTTGATCAACTCTTGAAAATCAGGAAAGGTGTGGGCGATCAAGTTGACTTGAAGTCCAGTGTTCAATCCTTTCGTAAAACGACTGACGAGCCTTGTCGGTGGCGACATCTTCTCGAAATATCGAGCAAGTTGAGAGAATTTGTTGAGGTAGTCGATCACTGACATTCCTCCTTGCTTGAGAGCACGGAATTCATCTTTCTTTAGATCCATGATTCCTTCTGGTACATGATATCGGGCGAAAAGCGCCAGTGAACTCTTCCCAAGTAATGTCTTGCGGCGCTCCATGCGCGCAGACAAAGTTTTCCCACCATTCGCGGCAATGCCTTCCATCCGGTGAGAGGCGTCATGTAACTTTTTCATGATCGCCGCATTGAGTGATCGCAGCTTTCTCTCAATAACACGTAGCCAATCATCGCCTTCACCGGTGAGACATGTCCGTAAAAGGTTGGTGGACGGGTCCTCATAAACTCCGCCAACTTGATGATCCATTGTGACCATGAGCAACTGGGGCTCCATTGTGATGTTGATTGTTGTTGCTCGTTATTCATAGCTTGCATCCGATTCATCATGGTGTACATCACCGGTCCGAGCCGCATGAATGCTCCAAAATTCGCAGATCAATCAAGGTGCTTGTGGTGGAACTACTTCGGGATTTGTTCTGCCCTTCCGATACCGAGTATCGGAACCACTTGCAGCAGCTTGACGAGTTTGAACCATCCGTGAATCTCGTGGTTAGATAAGGTAGCAAGCACGAGATAAGGTGTAGAACTAAGCGGGTAGGTAAAACCCAACAACATATTTTAAGAAAGCTCAATGAAACTCTTATATTGATTAAGATAATAGTATGGCTTGCAACAAATGCCTAAGGGCCTTTGCAGCTCATACTTGCACACAAAAATAAGGATGAACTTAAGCACACCAAACTACCGCCTAAAGGGCGACTCAAGACATAAAACTGGCTAAGTCTGAAACAACGCGAACAGACTACTCAATCAAATAGCCTCATGACCTTGACGGTGCTCCCTTTCTTGTAGACTCGAAAGTGAGCCGCATCCTCGCGAATCGATCTTGATGTCCCGGATGGTGCAATAGGAGCAGTGTCCCCGTGCAGTCTTCTTTGGTGCTTCGGCTCTCTGACCTCTGCTGGCTCTTCTGGCTCAGCCGGTCCATTAGCTTCTTCTGGGTCTTCCTCTTCAGTGTCTTCTTCGTGTCATCCATAAAGAGTTTCTTCTAATATGGCGATCCTTTCTTCAGCTCTCTGAAGAGTCTCATAGGTACACTCCACTCAGAGCGGCTAACTCCAACGATTCTTCCCGAAAGCCGCGAATCGGGCGAGATGCACGACGGTGGCGTTGTCTTCTCCTCCGTAGACGGAAAACGTGCGCAAAGATCCACGTCGATGTGCGGGATGATAACGAAAACGTGTCACGAAGCTCTCGAGAGTAGATGTTGCGATCCTCGGGATGGCAAGGCGTGAAGACTCTGGATTGCTTCAATCCAAATACTCCTTCTAGCCGAGATGTGCGATGGTTTGCTTGCCTTGGTGTGTCGCTGGCGTAGATGGTCAAATGGCGATCACTCCACGATCTCGGCCGTTCACAATCCAAGCATTGCCACGGTACAATGGACGATCGAACCTCCAAGTACTTGTAGCAACTTCCAAAGCTCGGCGGCAAGTCCTCCCTTGCGCTCTCCATAACTCAAGACGAGGCATCCGTCAAGATGGACAAGGATAAGAAAACAACTTTAAAACAATGGGAGAGAAAGAATTTCAGAAGAGTTGAGTCAAGAGAGACATGAGATGAGTTAAGGAGTTCAATTAATCTTGCAAGTTAATTTTGCTTTAGAAAATAGTTTGGACTCACTAAGAACGGCCAATCTAACTAGGGTCAAGACCTACAATCGAGATGGCTCGATACCACCTCTGTCGGGACCCAAATATGCAAATCTGGACCCTCTGTGTATTCTCGCACTAGTCCAGATCACGCTAGTGCACACAAAGGTCAACATTGATGAAATATCACATCCATACAACGAATATAAGAATAAACGAGTACATTTAAATAACAAATAATCTGTTGGGACCTTATGGTCGAGTTTTACATTTATTAAGCCATGCAAGGTCGACAATAAAGAAATAAACTGCAATGAAACGAAATAAACTCCGGTGGCTCCCATCAATTTACCACAGCAACCGATCGATCAAGACCCTAACGCTCAACCTTCGTAGAACTTCTTCAAAAGCAAAGCGGTTTACTCCTCCACTTCGTTGATTTGTTTAGCAAGAGTGAGTACACACCGTACTCGCAAGTCATACCACGAATGCATTTATACATGATGGCTTATTCCAAAGAAATGGCTTCGTGGTTATTTTGCAGAAATGCAACATTTGCAATTGAATACAAATAATAGATTGAAAGCATAATTCAAAACAAATAGACAATAATAAGTTAACAAATGATTTCACAAAGGACACACAGTCTAATCAAGTTCTTTCACACAACTGAACAAGTTATCTCACACACCGACCCTTCCCAATTGTTTTATGAAAATCTACCCTCGTGTGAAATTCCCGAGCATGTCCATAACCGAGGACGCGGCTATTCGAATAGATTGGTTTAAACACTCTGCAGAGGTTGTACACTTTACCCACACGATGAAACCAACCGGATCAGAGTTGATCACAACAAAACCTTTCGAGACTTCATCTCAAACAATGACACTCTGGTGTGCTTTATCGTCAGTCAATTTGTACACACACCCTTGGAACGACACACACCATTGGACAGGATGCAATGAACCGTCCCGCGATGTGACATATCACACCTCCAAATTTCATCACATAGCTTAAATACAACCCGAGTTGTCAATGTCAAGACTCCATAACTTACTAAGTCGAGCCCACCCATACTAGGCATGTGGTCGCATAAAGAAGGCCCAGTTCAATGGCGCACAAAGTTAAGTCCTTAATTGACTAAGGCAAGACTTCCATTTTTTTTCCCAAATCACAAAGTTTATATCACACGATCCACCATTCACAGAATCCACCACTTGCCTCAAGATAAATCTTTTCCCACCTGTTGGTTAAGTGCAACACATGCCATCAACGAGTAACAAAGACACAAGACACACAGATTCATCACACGCCCATAATCACTTAGTCAAATTTATAATTGCAACTCTCACATGAGATGATGACTCGTAGCATGGCTAAGCGATCTAATCGTATCTAACCAACCCACGTTGGTGCTACGATAATACCAACTAATAGTGAACCAACCTAGGGTGACAAAAGATCATGACATATAATAGACAAGGTGGCATAACAAATTGGATTAATAACTATCCCAAAAGCATTTAAATAAATACTTGAAATAGAATGCAATACATTGAAACAAAGTATTTTGAAAACTGGGTTCAAAATGATCAAAGGTATAACTTGCCTTGGAATAGATCTAGATATTGGTCTTGGTCTTGAGGTGCTCCTTCTTCTGCAAAATTCCCCGAAGTATCGACGTCTACTCGCAAACGAGACAAAAGAAACAAAACAAATAAATAACAGAGGCAAAACAAACTCCAAAAATTAAATAAAATTCATAAATAAATAGATCTGAATTTTATATGAATTTACAAATTTGAATGGGCTCAATCGGAGTTCGGATGCAAAAGATATGGGCTTTGGAAGATTGGAAAAATCAATTAAACCCTAAATTGGATTTTCTCGAATTTCCGAATTATTTTTATAAAGGAAAATCGGATTATTGCGCAATGCTTGCGTCAGCCGAGAATTTCGGAAAAGGAATTAAATTTAAATAAAATTCGACATGTGGGACCCATCGCGGGCCTCGGTTCACGCGGGCCGAGCGCACCGAACCGAGGGAGATCTCGCGCGGTGGATCGGCCAAGACGCGCGCGTGTCTTGGCGCCGATCTGGCGCCACGCGGCCGCCACACCAAAGACGGGCCGACACCGGCGAAAGGGGCGATAACGGCGGCGGTGGCGCTCGGACCCGATGGTCACGGCGAACAGCGGCGACTTCGCCGGCAGATGAGTGGTACCAACGTGTAGAGGAGGCTAATCGCGCACACACGGCACCGGTTTGAGCACTGGGTTGATTTGGAGATGGCCGTGGCGGGGAAGAAGCGGCGGAGAGCTCGGGTTTTGTCGGACGGCGCTCCGGCGATGCTCCGGCGACGAGAGGTCGCGACGAGGTAGCCTGTGACTTGCGATCACAATGGTGCGATCGGTGGAGCAAGACGACGACGGCAATGCACAAGAATCCACCGGAGAAGAAGTTCGGCCGAAAACCCTAAAGCTTGCAATGCGGCGGCGCTAGAGCGATCGGGCGACGAGTGGCGGTTTAGGGTTACGGAGGCCCAAGTGAGCTAAGGAGTATTTATAGACACGAGATGCCGAGATTTGAAACCCCAAATCGGATCCAAACAACCGGTTTTGAATTCCAAGATTTTGGAGATTGAAACCGTTCGGGTTTGATTTGGTTTGAAACGGATATGGAATAACCGGAGATATGATTTGGCGGGGTCTGCACAAGAATAAGCAATCAATCGGTTTTGTCGGATAAACTTGAAGCTCCAAGAATGGCGGGCGAGAGCGGCGCGAGAAGAAGAAACTCCGCGAGACGACGACTCGGCGGTGGTCCCACCGGCGAGAGCGCGAGGCGAGTGGGTGCGGCCGCGCGATGGAAATCCAACGGCTAAGCGAACGCGGCGAAGCGAAGCGAAGCGAGATCACGTGGCGAAGCCACGCGGCGACAATCCAACGGGTCAAGGCGGGGTTGAGCGCGTCGTCCGATCGAGACGAGGCACGCGTCGAGCATCCAATGACGAGAGCGCACGGGCGATATGGGTGGCGCGGTTGGAATAGTCTTTGGCTTCGCCCGTCTTCGTTCGAAGGATTTAAAATAGGTTTTTCTTTTAAATAAATCCAGAAAATGCAAATAGCAATTAGAAAATAGCAAATGACTTGGGAAAAATTCCAGAAAATTCTATAAAATATATCCAAGCATATAGAATCTAAATAAAATAGTTTTGACAATTGTTGAGGTTGGGATTAAGCACATTAAATCAATTTGTCCTTGAAGTCCATATTAAGCTTTTTTAAATTAATATCCAATAAATCCAAATGATGAATTTTCTTGCTACTAATATATAAAAGATTTTTAAAGCTCTGAAAATTGGGATGTTACACCACGCGAGCTGCACACACTGTACCGCACAAAATATCAAGCGGCGCTCACGTCCGCCCGCCCGTCCGCCCTTAACGGCTCCGGCGCAACCGCCTCCCTTCCCACATTGATCGCGTGTAGTACCCTCCTCAAAAGTCAAAACGCGTCCCCCCATAAATTAACAGGAACCACCGGCCCAGCGCTCACCCTACCCCATCCCAGGCCGGCCCAGGGCCTACCGCATTGACGGTCGCGATCGACCCGTTCCTCCGCGTGTCGCCCTTAGGACCACCCTGGTCGGTCCCGCGATGCACTAAGTGCGGGCAGGCTGGTACAAAGCTAGGCGTGGACTCCGGAAACTTCCGGGCAGGCACGCACCGCCACCGCATCCCCGGATAATTACAAAAAAAAAAACGAACAAAAGGCCAGGGAAAAAGATATTCGGGCGCTGGTGTTTTTTTGCGGTTTGCGCGGCGGTGTGAGTGGAGAGGGGAGGAGGCAAGGGATCAGATGAGCACATGAGATTGGTGGGAGAGGGACAGGTGAGGAAGGGAGGGAGATTGGGAGTCGTTGGCGAGTCGCCGTCGCGCGTCACTGCTCGCGCTAGCGCTCTCTTTTTATTCCCCGCCGCACTCTCCTGGGCATCCTCGAGTCCAGGCCGCGCGCACTGAGCGAGGCTCTCCCCGTCTGTCTGGAGAGGCTGGGGGTGATCAGGTACTTAATTGGAGGCTCTTCTTGTTCTTTTCTTTTTCTTCTTGGCTGTATTTAGATGATGTTGTCTGTTATAGAGGAAGGGTGGGGGAGCGGGAGGAGGTTAGATTTTTCTCGTGCTTTTCTGGATCGATCTTGTTCTGAGATTTGGCGGTTTCTTCAATTCAGTTCTTTTGGGGCGCGAGTGTTGCAGTTATCCTTGTAGACATTGGTGAATTCCTAGCGGCATATTGGGATGCTTCTCTCTCACGTAAGCGTGTGATTCCCCTTTTCCGCCTGGGTTTGTAGATTTGCTTGTGTGTCTGGGGCAAGTTTTCAGGTGTCCTTTTTTTGGGCACAGCACGGCAGCGGTGCAGGCGAGAGTTGTTCTTGCATCGCTGCTGCTCTTTTTTGTTTGCTGAGAATTAGTACCAATTAAATTGCGGGTGGTTGCTTTGTAAGTTACTTCTGATTGCTACCTTGTTGTGCGCATCCTGCCTTCAATGAATTGAGTGTTAGTGCTCAGAAAGGAATTACCTTTGCTTGGATGGTTGATTATGGGGCACTACTAGTTTTTGCTTTTAACTATCCCTTTAAGTGTACCGTCGGTTCATCATTAACGCGTGTTAGATTTGTCTGTACCTTCATCTCAGCTGCCGCTTTGATTCTTCTTGTCGAGGACTTGGGCCGTCTTGAATTGATTTTGCAATTAAGGAATTTTCTCTTGGGGTTACAGGAAGACAATGAATTTTCTCCGAGCATGCTACTAACGTATGATCTGGTTGTTTATTGCCGGTCGGTATGCATCACTTGCCGTGCTTTCTTGTGCTCTTGTTATTCCGCCTTCTTGTTGGCTGGTTGTCACTTGTCAGCGACACGGCAAGATGTCGGTAGCCAAGAAGGAAGAGGTACTTGAAAGTCCATTCTGGTTGCTTGGGTGTCTCTTTCCACCTCTCACCTCTGTATGTATATAAATTGTGGGTGTTCTATGAGCAGGTTTGCAGTCATCGACTTGGACTGCGTTTGGTTGAGCCGGCTGTTGGTGTGCCTATTAAGAAAAGGCCGGTTTTAGTGTCTGGTAAATCAGTTCCTTCTGGAGTGCCGCTGTCGATGAAGCCCTCATCTCCAGAGACGGGGATGTCCGTTTCAGCCGCAGGGGCAGGCTGTAGCAAGGAGTCTTTCTTGAATAGTTCTAAATCAGATACAAATGTGATTGCCAAAGGTAAGGGGATCACTAATTCCCGAGACCAAAACCATGCCAACAGGTCCTTTATGCCATCCGTGACCGAGAAGAAAGGAGTGCTAGTTAACGGCTCAAGTGAGATCCCCTCTTGTGGAGAGAGTGATAGAGCGAGTGTTGCTCCGGTTGACGAATCACAGAGTCATAAGTTTTTGACTTTGGATTTACGCTTAGCATCTTGTTGGAATGGCAAAATCAACTATAGTTCCGTTGTCAAGGAAGAGAAAGTAGATCAGGTTTTTTCTGTCTTTCCTACGGCAGAACCTCCCAAGGATATTCAATCAAGTGAAATGAAATCTTCTTCTGACAGTAGCTTTGGAAAACTACCTAATTTGGATCTTAATGTACCATTGGACCCAGTTGATTCCCTTGAGGGCTTGTCTACAATGCATGAAGGCAGTAATAAACTCCATCACAGAACAGTTGAGCATCAGAAAGCACAGGTTCCCATAGTGGCACCAATTTCTACAATAAGCGGCAGACTGAGTCGAAATATTGACAGTACTCTGAACCTGTCCAATGCATATGGACTTTCTAACAAGCGTGGGGCAGCTGATGTTACCTTAGATTTGCAACTTAAACCACCAGCTAGACCTGAGCTAGGCATAAACTGGAAAGGACTTGCTCCTGCTCCAGAACTGAGTCTCTCTCTATTTGGTAAGCACACAGATGAGCCTAAGGATCTGAGTGTTCCTGATGCTGTGGTTAAATCTGAACCTCTTGGAAGTGCCAAAAATATCAGTGGGGAGGTTGCCACACCAGGGTCAGATAAATCACCAGTTGAGAAGATTGTGAAACCAGTGCCCTGCAATGCAAACCCTCAGAGGACCTCACCATCAACCGTTTCTGGAAATGAGAAGCAACCGTCCAGTGGTAGGGTGAAGAAAGAGCCTGAAGTACCTTTCCATCAACTCAACCAAAACAGTGTAGAAAAGGCACGTCTGTTTGAACAGCAAAGTGTTGGACTAGTTAGCAATTGCGCTGAATTTGAAAAAACTGAAAATACATACCAAGTCCTCAGTAAAGCTGGCTTTGATTTGAATTCTGAAATTTTTCCGAATAACAGTATCCATAATGGACTGGAGGTAGCGACTGATAGTGTTCCAGTACGAACAGTTAAGAAATTTATCAAGCGTGAAGAAATCACAACTGCCACCCCAAGTCCTGTGATTGTAACAGCAAGTGGTCAGCCTGCACCATCCATTGCAAAATCATTGCCTTTGGAAGGTAACGTTTCCAGCCCTGCTGTTGGATTATGTGAATTGGCCAGTCAGCCCCCCATTTGTACTTCAGAACCCACATGCTGTAATCACGATGAGGCTGCTGCTGATTGCAAACCAACAGTCAGTCATGTTCATGCTCATGAAAATGTGACATGCAAGCCTTTCGATGGCAACGAAGCTTGTGATGTATCCCGACGTTCCTCTGACCCTACAGCAGAAGCTTTGGTTTTTAATTCTCGGGACCACGCTGCGTTTGATGGTGTGTCACAGGGGAGTGCTGAAATGGACTGTTCAGATGGTGATGATAATATTATTTCACAGTTACCTACTACCAATAAGCCTCATATTGAATCAATGGGAAACGGTCAAATCAGTGAGGCTAATAACTTATGCACAGAGCTACAGAAAGAACATGACAGCGTTACACATCAAGACTGTTCATCTTTGACTAATAAGGTTCACATGCAGGGCGTTGACGATGACAAGCGTGTTGATACCAAAGGTTGTATTGTCACTCATTCAGGCGAAGAGGGGCATCAAAATGAGGTTTTTGTTGATGGAAAATTCAAAGACAAACAATTGTTGACACCCGATAAGAATTCTCCCATGAATAATACTGACGTTGCCATGCAAGATGTTAAGATTGCCACAGGTTTCAGTTCAACAGATCTAAGAAAGTCATCAGCTTTGGGAACTTCAGCTTCGCCTAAAATAGAATCTACTAGGCAATCTCATAAGGCATTTAACAACAGCCTTGAGAAGAGTAAAAGCCCAGAGATAAAGTCAAAAAGGAGCCAGTCTCCACATGGTAAGCAAGCTGCTAATTGTAGTGAGGACCATGCAAAAAATGCTGCTATAAAGAGTGAGCATGGTACAGAAAGCGAAGAGGTTGTTAGGGGGTCTGATTTACACCCAAAGGATTTGGTCCTCGGTGAAGATTCACGTATTGATGGAGCTTCAAGCAGTCAACCACGTATTGAATGTACAAAGGCAAAGTCGGCATCTGAGAGGTCAGAATATGAAAAATCCAAACCTGACTCTTGCAGGACGTCTTCTGTACAGAATGAAAGAGATGGACAGGTTGATGGGTCACATTGGCGAGATGCGGGGTATGCTTATGTGAATAGGTATGATTCTTGTCATCTGTTTATTTTGTGGGCATACTGCAGTAAGCATGATTGTATTTTCCCCCTGCATATGGTGCGTAGGTTTGTTGGGTTTTATGTTTGACTAGAGTTTCAGAAGCTTTGTTTCCCCCCCTTTTTCCCTTTACCTTGTTTTGCAGGAATGAAAGATGGGAGAGGTTCATGGAGTCGGAGGGAGAGAAGAACAAAGGAGAATACCAGGGTGGCAGACATGCATCTGACATGATCAATCAACGAAGGACAGACCACCGTTATGGTGGTCGTGGTGCCGGGCCTCGTGGTCATCCAAGGAACTTCCGAGGTCCAAGAATGAGCAATGAGTCTGAAATTGCCTTTGCTGATGAACCTATTATTGGCAGAAGGCGCCCATTTGAAGATGACCTTGGACACTTGCACCGAATTCCGCATAGGCGGCGGCGTTCACCGCCAATGAACAATCAAATGCCTGGCTGCCTCATGAGAGATATGGATCTTGATAGATTTTCTGGAAGAGAGATTCATGACCCTAGGCATGGGCAGATTGAAGATATCCCGGATGACATGATGGCAGACAATTTTTTCATACCGCATTCCCGTCCACAACACGCACAAGGTGATCATGGATTTATTCATAGAGAGAGGGGCCATTCACCTGTGCAAAGAAGGGGTGCTCCTATGCATTTCCATCGGGGACGATCCCCTGAAGCAATGCGCAGATCACCACCACTAATCAGAACTGACAGACCATATGCACCTCATCGACGTCACACCCGGCGCCACGGTTCCCCTTTTGACCGAATAGGACATGATGAGAGAGGTAT
This sequence comes from Hsuehochloa calcarea, assembly GCA_036346395.1. Taxonomy (NCBI): domain Eukaryota; kingdom Viridiplantae; phylum Streptophyta; class Magnoliopsida; order Poales; family Poaceae; genus Hsuehochloa; species Hsuehochloa calcarea. The sequence goes on from CM070598.1 coordinate 53,847,025, forward strand.
GCAGAGAAACATGAGAAGGTGCGGCGTGCATCAAGGTGTGGAAGGTGACACCTTTGAGCCACCTTTGCACCCTGCTCAACTAGCAGAACTACATGCCGAAGCAGAACTTACAGAGAGAAGGAAGTTTGGCGGTAGGAGAGCGTATCTTCGATCCTTGGAAGAGAGCCCCGTCGGCGACGAAGAGGAGATGCTTTCCTACCATGGAGAGGGTGACATGGACTTCGCCGAAGGTGGCGGTGGCGGTGGTCCACGGGAGCTGGAGGGCTGCTTCAGGAGCAGATTGGAGCACAGAGCGAGGGGTGAGCAAGATGATGGCTACAGGTACCGTGGTCCTGAAGGGTGGCGCGATGGCAACTCTAATGGCAGTCGACCAAAGAGGATGTACTGACCTAGTCAGAGCAGCGACAACTATGAATCTAAACTAATACATGCTGGCCTATTGGTGGACTGACTGACTGGTTCATGCATCTGCGCCATCGCTTCTCTTGACCCAAACCCAGAAGTACTTTGCGACCATAATCTCTTCTTGTATTGGTTTGTTTGTTGCGTTCTTTCTCAGGAAATGCGCTGCAGCTTAACATCTACGAGCACCCGCGGCTTCTAAAACTTGCTCTCCATAAATGCTGTATACACACACACACACACACTGATGAGTATCGTGTGGCTGTAAGCCCTTGATCCTGCATTCCCGCTTGATACAAGGTCAAGTTTGCATGGAGGCGATACTGACATTTCAGGAAGGAAAAAAAATATCAAAGTAAACGACGTCTTGTCTCTGGCATATATATATTTTGCTTGTCTTAAATTGAGCAAGGGGAAGATTCTTTGGGCTAAAAAAGTTACCTGCATGGTACTGGTACGAGGTAGGGGCCCTTGCACTGAAGTGACTTGTCTCTGTAGTTTGGTTTTGAGTTGATCTGAAAGGCAGATGGGATATTGTTGTGCTGGTGCTGGATAGTGGGATGCCCGTGTGTGGTTTGGGTTTTGGCTCTCTTGGACACGACCTTGTTTATTCAATGGGTGTAACTAGCGGGCAATTTGCATCAAATAAATGCGTGTTTGGTGGGCGCTATATCCTTTCTTGGACACGACCTTGTTTGGAATTTTGGATGGTATGGATTCCGTTGACGTCCATGGGTTTGGCTGATCTCAGGAACGCGAGGCCTGACCGGGCATGGCATTGCGTGTAGACGCCGGGCGGACGAGGAGTCGTCTCGTCCCCGCTTTTGGACAAAATCTATATGCCTTCTCTGCGCTGTCTTCTTGGCTCGTTGAATCGACGAATAACAACTAGCAAGACGGACCAGGACCAAACTATTCGCAACGCCTGGGAGAACTGCGAAGCTGTTTGTGCGTTTGATTTGATGCACACGGCGTTTCTTTAGTTGATCTTCTATCCCTTGCTGCGATTGCAAACGATTCGAGAAAGGCAAGTCTCCAGGTACAAATTTCAAAAATAAACCTGGAGTTTAAGACAATCCAAGAACAAGAAATGCAACAAATGGGCTCTGATCTAGAAGCCCAGCCTCTGAACTCGGAGGTCTCCAAACAAATTCACATTTCGGAAGCAATTTCACAATTATCTCAAGGAGGACAGCCTCAATTTCAGTTTTTTTTTTCTTCACAACGCAGCTTGTCGATATTACCATACAGTAACTCAAGAGGTAAATTACAAAAAGGAAGCACCCTACCGAAAACCAAGATCCACCAAGAGCTCATTCGCCGCTCGCCGGCGGTCAAGGCCAGACGCTGATCCGCTCCTTCTCGTACTTGACGAACACCGCGCCGGCCGCGGCAACCGTGTACACCTGCAGGAACAGGGTCGCCGGCTGGTGGTACTTCACCAGGGCCTGCCCGGAGCCGAGCTCCACCAGCAGCAGCGCCGCCAGGCCGACCGCCGCGAGCGCGCCGTTGAGCCGCTCGCTGTACGCGGTGAAGCCGAACTCGACGGACACGCCGACGGCGGACCGGGGCTCCCGCAGCGGCACCGGCGGGAGCGTGACGGCCTTGGACTCGTCGGCGGCCTTCCTCTTTCGCACCGCGGCGCTGCCTCGCTTCTTGGGCCCGACGCGGGACTTGATGCGCATGACGCGCTCCTCGAAGTCGTCGTCCGCGGTGGCCGTCGCCTTGGCGGCGGCCGGGGGAGGCGGCTCTTGGCCGGGGCCGGCGTCATCGCCGGAGGCCGCGCGGGGGGGAGGGAGCGGCAGCGCGCGGTACCGGCCGTGCCGGAGCGGGGCGGGGAGGGGCGTGGTGGGGGCGAAGGAGCTGGAGAGCGGCGTCGCCATTGCTCCCCTGGGCGCATGCACGCACCAGCACTTCATGGCGCGCGCGCGCGGGTGCGTGGTTCCTTCTTGGCTTGCCGCTGGTTTTGGATAGGATTTCGGTGGCGGCCGGCGGGTGAGTGGCTCCGGTGGCTGCACGGGGCCTTCAAAGCTGCGCTTTCCACGCACCAACATTTTGTACTCGTGTAGCGTGTTTTCCCCGGAGAAAGATTGTGCCGATGTCACGTTGATGTATTGGGCTTTCTCTTCTCCCTGGTCCATGACGTTGCTGCTGATGTCCAAATAGACCCGTTTGTGCCCTTGAAAATACGAAATGCTAGTGTGGGTCACTGGCCTCCACATTAGCAATTTTTCACCACTATTTTTTTTTGTCAAATTGAATGGGGTGCTAATGGGTGAGAACCTAACCCAAACTCAATCTTATCCACACAAGAAAAGAAAGAAAACCTAACCCCACCCACTCAATTTTCAGTGTCCCTTTTACACTCCAGTTACTACAAAAGGATGTGTATCATGTGATTTCTATCATCAAATGAATTGAAATTTCTATAAGATATACGATTTAATCATGAGGATTGGAATGTTTTTTTCTTTAGAAAGATCCAAGAAGACCAGGATCTAATCCTAAATGGACAACTAATACCAAACCTGATCCAGATTGTTGCAGGTTGATATTTTCTTGGTGCTTGTTGTGAGAGAAGAGAGAAGAGAGAGGGGGGCCTACTGAATAATTAACAAGACCAGAGCATGCAAAATCAAATGATATAGGAAAGTGCACTAGATGAGATAAGGAGGTTGAGCATACAAGAAGGTTGAGCATACAGAGCCAACCCTTGTGTTATAGTATAGCAAATTTAGCATAGTGTCATATAGCAAGTCGTTAACAATAAACCATATATCAAGCTCACTTGAAGGCAATGCCTCCTGTAGCACATCGATGGTGTCAAAGGGTTCCTTGTACAAGCTCTACACCTTGTGATCGCACTCCATTCTCACCTGCATAAGAAAAATACAAATTACGTCATAGAAATTTGTGATATATAGAAGCTCTATATAAAAACAACAATTATACCTTCGCTAATTGGAACTTTGGTTAGCCAATCTTTTCCGCAAACCAAAGCTTCAAGCATTACAGGCGTGAGATTTGAGTGTCCCCGAGAATCCTACCACTACAGCTGAAGGCATGCTCAGAAGACATGGTGGACAGTGGTATTGCAAGGAAATCCCAGGCGCAAGGAAATCCCAGGCTATAGCTGATAACATTGGGTACTTTTCAGCACGTTGCTTCCACTAAGATAAAACATTAAACTTATCGGTGCTCTTCTCAAACTCATCTTCTAAGTACGCGTCAAGCTCTAACCTTGGCTGACGCCATCTTCTCCTTAGTGACCTATACTGAGCAAACTCTTCTGCAATTTTTCTTTTCCCAAGAACTGGTGAACCAAAACTACGACCAGTATCGCTAGCACAAGACAATGAGTGTTCACTGTTTCGTGTGACAAGTTGTTCATATTTTTGGAAGTACTTCTTCGTCCAATCCTTAGCAGATTCCACATTTCTATCAATGTCATCCACGTTTTCACACCCCTCATAAAAGAAATCCAAGTATTCTAGTTTTTTTTGATGGGTCTAATACGATGGCAATAACAAGGGCAATGTTGAAATTGTTGTCCCAATACTTGACAAGCTTTGTATGCATAGCACCAGCCAATGCCTTTAATGTAGCATTGATCAAGTCGGAGGTGAGGCAGGTCTGAGAATCAAGGCTTTGAAGCTTAATGCTTAACTCTTTCTTCATTTGCTCATACAAACTAAAGCAATCACTACGAATTGTTTGATGCCTAAAGACTTTAAAGGTTGGTTGCATGGCTGCCATCCAGTCCTTAAAGTATGGATCCTCAAATTTCTAAAACAGAACCTCCACATGGATACAAAGCTTAGAAATTAGCTCACATGTTTTTTGGGCATCAAAGACAAATGAACCATGTGGTGGTTGTTTCTTGATAGTTACTAGAAACCACTTTCTATTATAATTCTCAATTGTTGGGCACGATTCAGCAATATGGTTTCTAAGACTACTTGTTCCAGATTTAAAGTCTTTAGGTTGCTTGTTGGGCTATGGCAAACCACATGAGAACTATCTTTTATCTTCCGCTGTAGACTTTCTTTATTGTATCTCCAGCCATTATGACTTGTTTATAAGACTGCTTAATAATACCTAAGTACTCTTTTTATTTAAATTTGTGTATGGATGTGATGCAGCGATGTTGGTTGTGTGCACTAGCCACTGATCATAGGAGTAGTGCAATGATACATAGAAGCGTTCCAGGTCATGCGATCCCAGGGTCCGACAAATATCTTTCATGAACCTCCAGTTCCTATCTTCCTACTTAAAGGCGCAAATGATTGATAGGTCGGACATTTTAGGAATAATGTTTCAACCTGACTAAAGCGTCGTATGAATTGAGACATAGTCTCATGCGGCTCTTGATGCATGTGGTGCAGGTTGCCATCCTTGCAAGGAAAGTGGTAGGTGCCCTGGAAGTTGGCCAACGTCAGATCACATAGATGCTGCCAAGAGTAGATCGACTCAGTTGGTTGATTCAACAACCACGAGTGAGCAGATCCTTCGAGCATGGTCCAGAGATAATTAGCCATTACATGTTCTTCTGCTCCTGCTACTCGGATAGCTGTTGTGTAAATTTGGAGAAACTCAAGGGGGTTCTACTATCCGTCAAATTTCTCCATGTTCACTGGTCAGAACTTTTTCGGTCAACGAATTGCTCGAAGATCGGCAGAGAACGCCTACCATCTGGTAATTGGCTCATAACGTCTCCTTTATGAAAAGGTAGGGTTATTGTCACTAGGTGGTTGGTTACATTGATAACCAGTCACTGCAGACCTAAACAATCCTGGACATTTGTTTTTCTGGAGTAGCCATACTCACAGTCTAGCTGATAAAGTAGGTCTCTTATGGTAAGATGTGGTTGACTAGTCCCACGAGGTGATCGGTGTTTGTGAGTTGGAGGTGGTGTATGTCGACTCCTTTCTTGCCTATCATCTGATTGAGCTAGCAGAATAGCGGACGGTTGTGGTTGAGGAAGTTCCCCACCTCCTCCCCTTTGTCCAGATTTGTGAGATCGACTAGATGCAGAGGGACTTGTCCTGGTTTGACTTCCAAAACTTGCGAGCGTGTATTGCTCGGCTCTTGTCATGAATTCTAGAATGATGTTTGAAAGCTCTTGAGCTAAAGCATCATATTCTGGAACTCTGCGGAGGATCTTCAATCAAATCATTATCTCTTTGTAATGTACGAGCAATTATTGACTGGTAGTGACTCCGACTCGGAAGTTGTTGTTGCGTAGCGAGCATCCGTCTTTTGGTAGTTTTTGGGTCATCTACCTTCGGAGGTGGTGTGTGCTCCGGGGGTGGAGTACGATCATCTCCAGAACGTCCATCACGCTCATTAGAGTTGAGACCTCTGCCGTTTGGGGTCTCTTGTGACATTCTGACCATCACGTGTAGCGGATGAACCATGGGGAGTTCCTAGAGTACGATGATTGGGAATGTGATTGGGATCATCAATAGTCGTAAAGACCTCCCGACCACTACTGGTGGTCGAACTCTCATGGCTTGAGGAATAGTCGAAAGAGAGTGCCTCACGATTTGATGTAACCCCTTCTAGGAGGGGGAATTCTGGGTCATAACCATCAGGGGAGGTTCCACAGGAGGATGAATTCATATTCTTCGGACAACTGTCTGGATCTGGAGCGCTAGAGTCCCTGACCGTCTCCCGGGTACTAGTAACAGCAAAGTGACATATACTAGGTGACGACTGAGCCCTGCAATTTGTTGCATCAAGGTTCAGCGCATCGGTTAGAGCATCGTCTGACGAATTCCAGCCCTCGAGGGCGGATCCCTCGGCATGGTCAAAACCCTTGGACGGTTGATGTCGCTTATGGCTACTTGGGCCCTTTCTTTCAGAGGATTATGATTTTCTCCCTGATTGTTGAGGCATTGATTGCAACAAATCCTCCTACGTCTCGTTGGCTGTCGACTCTCACAAATCGGTGACAAGTCCTGAGAGCATGCATTCCCCTTGGACGAGATGATGTCCTACTCGAGTTCAATGTAGCAGGCATCCATGTCGACTCCCGTGTAACCCGCGAGGTCAAACCAGTTCTCCTATCCCCACTCATTCACTATAAACGCATGAGGGTTGATGGAGAATTGATTCTTGTTGCTGTCTTTCCTGCGGACGGTGCCAACTATCGACAAATTATACCCGATCTTATGAAGTAATTAAATGCGGAAGACACGACCTAGAGGATTATCTAGAGGAGACATGGTGTTTAGTCAGGTTCAAACCTTCTCCGAAAATAATAGCAACCCTACTTCCTATGTACTTGTATTGAATGAGATTGCAATGAGGGTGTATTGTGCTCAGGATGAACAGAGTGCAACTAAGATTATTCTTTTGATCTCTCCCTCTCTGTCGCCTGACTTGGTCGCTTATATAGCGTCGAAGGGGGTGGTAGTTACCGCTTATGGAGAGACAACTTGTTGGTTTCTTTATCTCCCACGTGAGCAGCGGTTGTTGTCAGCGAATCTCCTTCCATGCACGATCGTCGAGCGGTTATTGTCAGAGACAGGAGGCGAAAACGTGCGGTTATGTCAGAGAGACAAGGGCGCATGTTTCCTTTTAATGTTATATTGCGGTGGACATACTATCTGGTCAGACAGTTAGGCCCATATGTCTAGTGGTGGCACTTGTTCGACCAGGGTGTGGTCGATGTTCGAGTTGACTTAAGCATGTTATCCCTGACCATAGTGTATACGGAGGTTATTGGCTGAGTCTTTATTCCGACAACCGGTAAAGATTATTTAATCCTTGTAAGAGTCAATGTTTAACTTTCGAGACCATAAAAAGTAATAAAAAACAAGTATTATGAAACGAGGGGGTAATGGTTTTCTGCACATTCACAGAAAATTCTTCTCTGTGATGACAGGAGCAGCTACCTACAACTACCAGCAACCATCTTGCGTCCAGAGTAACTCGCATGCGTGTGTAAACTGTTGTTCCATATTTCCATGCATCTTAGAAGTAGTAGGATTTAGCATTCTTGCTTGCTAAGTCCCGTTTCTGCTCACGAAACATACGTATGCTAATATGCGTCACAAGTTCACAACTCAAAACAATACATTTCTAGTTGTTTTTCTACTTCTACTGTTTTTTATCGAGCACACAGGTTCACGATCATACCCAAACAAACGCGAACACTATGTAATCGAAGTTCCAAACTTGCTAGAGTAACCAAAAAAAGAAGAGAAGATCGAGAACCTTCTAATCGTAAAAAAATTAAAATCGTATCATATCGTCGGATTACAATTTCAAATTGCCATGGTAACGTACAACTTACAAGCAAATTTACACGCACCGAATAAATTCCATCTTAATACATGCAGTTAATTAAAGATCGAAAAAAAATAACAAGAAAATCACAAGAGGAAGATCAACCAATAGTCCCACGTGGCTTGCAGCTAGCAACGAGGCCGACGGGATCCAAGAAGGTGTTCGATACTTCGATCCGATCGAATCGCGCGGCGCTCGCGTCGGCTTGCCGCTCCAGGCCGATCACGCCACGCGCGGCACTCTACCTCCGCTTGTTCCTGCTCCCGAGCAGCAGCGAGACGTAGAAGAGGATGCGGAAGAGGAAGCCCCAGGCGACGGTGATCCAGAGGCAGTCCCACTTGGTGAGGTCGGTGATGGCCTGCTGCGCCAGGAAGCTGGGGCCCGTGGTGATGCACGTCCTCGTGCCGATGTCCACGCCGAGCGACGCGCTCATGGCCCGCAGCACCCGCACCTTGACCGCCGCCGGCAGCGCGGCCAGCGGCGTGTTGTCGAACATCTGCACCCCGCGCACGAAGCACCGGCTGGGGTCGCTGAACTCGTTCTGCATCACCGCCTCGTACGGGTACTTGACCAGCGACCCGTAGTGGAACCATATCCAGTACCGCGGGATCCTGTCCCGGGTGATGAAGAAGCCGCTGAAGAGCAGGAAGTAGGACAACGTCGACACCACCACGGGGAACCCTAGCATCACGTGCGTCACCACGCCGGACAGGAACGTCGCGAACCCGCTCCCCGCCCAGAAGGAGGCCAGCACGATGGCCACGAAGAAGAAGAAGCCCTCGGCGCCGCCGGCCAGCCCCACAGCGAAGAAGGTGGTGAGCGCGAAGGCGAAGGAGAGGACGACGAGCGAGGGGAAGCCGACGATGGTGTGGGATAGCACGTACGAGGAGCGCCGGTACGCGTTGTAGGCCGTCTCGCGGAGGAAGATGTAGCGCTCGTTGAGGAAGATCGCCAGCGCGTCGGAGCAAGTGTAGAACATGGTGGACATGGCGATGGCGAAGAAGCCCAGCCGCTCCTGCACGCCTTTGGGCGAGTCGTCCAGGCGCCAGAAGAGGGTAGCCAGGATGAACCCCGTGATCAGCACCGCGGCCAGGCGGATGATGAAGATCTCCGGCGTGCGCACCGTGTTGATGAACGCGCGCCGGGTCAGCACCCCCATCTCAACCCAGAACGGGTTCGCGAACTTGGGGACAGACGGTGCTGGCGCCGACGACTCCGAGGGCACCGCGACGGTGCTGTCGGTCGCGCCGGACACGAGCTTCCCGCGTGAGATGCTGGCGCTGATGGCCTCCTTCAGGGAGAGCGGCGGCTTCTCTCCGTGCCCGTGCCCGTGCCCGTCGTCAGGGTGCTTCATCTTGGGGTCCATGCGCTTCTGCCATGACTTGTTGTGCTCGACGAGGTCCCTGGCCCCGTCCGGCATGGTCTCGAGCTCCTTGATGAGGTCCAGTGCGAACTCCGTCGGGTTCTCGTTGTCCGGGGTGGGCTTACCGAAGTCCAGGAAGAAGGATGTCAGCGCGCTCGGCGGGCCGTAGTACACCGTCTGGCCGCGGGAGAGGAACAGGAGGCGGTCGAGGAGGCCGAGGATGCGGTAGCTCGGCTGGTGGATGGACATGATCACCACGCTGCCGCTCTGCGCGATGCGCTGCAGCACCTTCACCACCATGAAGGCGCTGGTGGAGTCGAGCCCGGAGGTGGGCTCGTCGAGGAACAGCACGATGGGGTCGTGGATGATGTCCACGCCGATGGACACGCGCCGGCGCTCGCCGCCCGATACGCCGCGGTGCCCCTCGTCGCCGATGATGGTGTTGGCCGCATTGCGCAGGCCGAGCTGGTCGATGAGCACCTGCACGCGCTTCTTCTTCTCCTTTGTGGGGAGGGAGCGCGGCAGGCGGAACTCGGCGGCGAACATGAGCGTCTCCTCCACGGTGAGCATCGGGTACAGGAGGTCGTCCTGCATCACGTACGCGGAGATGACCTTGAGCAGGTTGCTGTCGATGGAGTCGCCGTTGAGCGTGATGGAGCCGTGTAGGCTCTCCTTCACGATGCGGTTGGCGAGCGCGTCGATGAGCGTGCTCTTGCCGGACCCGCTCGCGCCGAGCACCGCCATGATCTCGCCCTCCCGGGCCTCCCCGGATATGTTGTCCAGCAGCGTCTTCATCCGGGGCACCTCGGGCTCCGGCTCCCTGCGCCGGAACGGCAGCCCCGGAAGGCACGACCCCTTCTTCCGCTGCTTGACGCTGTACGTGAGGTCGGTAAACTTGAGCACGAACGGCAGCAGGGGGCCGTCGCCACCACCGGTGTGCTTGTGCTCGCTCTCGCTCCCGATGGAACCCGGCTTGGAGCCACCGAGCTCGATGCTGTAGTCCGACGTCGAGGAGTTGGGCGACGACGCGGCGCTGCGCGCATCGTTCACGCGCTTCAGGAGCTGCGCGAGCGTTAAAGACGACTGCTTCGTGGGCGACGACGGCTGCGGCAACATCATGGCGCCGTGCGGCTGGTGGTAGTGGTGGTGGTGCAAGTGGAGGAGGCCGCTGCGCGGGATATCCTCGGCCTCCTCCATCGGCGTCGACCTCCGGTCAAAGAACGGCAGCTTGTCGACAAACCGCGACATCGTGCCCGCTCCTCCGCTCCCGCCGGCAAGCCCACTCCCTTATATATGTGTACCTCCGCCGCTATATATTCCGCCTTGCACACAGACCACCTTGCTGTGCCTGCGGCGGCAAGAGAGAATTGGCGATCGATGTTGGTTTGGACTCTCAACATTGTAGTAGTAACCATTCTTATAGGCTACAGCTCTCCCCACTTGAGCAGTCAACTCGAAAGCAGCTGAGGTTGGTGAGGGAGATTGGCTGCTTCGTGGGGTTTCTTGCTGCTAGTTGGAATTGGTTAAGTCGCCATGCATGGAGGCGAAGCTAGGAGAAACCGAGAGAAATGGGGGGAGAATAGGTACCGAAGTAGTGGAGGTAGCTTGGGTTTAGGAGGGGGTCAAGGAGGTGGTTGCGGTGGGTGGAGCTTCACTCGTGTAGTTGTGTCGTGCGCGCAAGAAATTGAAATGGCGCGGAGGTGGTTAATTCTAGCTCAGCCAAAGCTCACCAAATGGGTAGCTAACACCAGCAGATAGCAGCACTGGGCTCTACCTAATTAGCTGCAGAAGCATACAAAAATATTGTGGTGTTGGCCAAAGTCAGGAAATGTGGAGGCAGAATTTATCGAGTGGCTATTGACTTCCCTTGCAGAAGAGAACTAGATAGATTATATGCTATGTTCATTATATATATCCAGCGTATATAATCTTAATATGGGGGATTTGCTCGATTTGTTTGTTTCTTTGAATAATCCCGTTGGGTGCTTTGGTGCAAGCCTTGCATGCCATTAACTTGTGTTAGCGTGCTACTACGTGACTAGAAATCTTAAAACAATTGCACAGACAGGGGTAGCCGTTCAGTTCAAAGCCGTGGTCTGCGAAGCTTGCAAGTTTGGTTTCTTGTTGCAGCGGTGAAGGGGACGGAGGCATGTTTCATAATCTTCGGCTCTTAACGTGGGTGGCACAGGGGTGCAGCTGGGAGGTGGTGAACAAATCACCATCTAACCATCGACATTTCAAAATTCTAGAGCTTTATGAGGAGCATACTCTTCTGTTTGACAGGTACTGAACAATCCGATCATTGTTTTCTCTCTTCTTTTACAGGCAAACAAATTTCGTTTTTTTTTAAAAAAAAAAATCGTTGGGGCCTAAATCACCAAAAATTTGGAATTTCGGTTCGAAATTTCGGTGGGTTTTCAAACTGAACAAAATTTGAATTTGAAATTTAAACGAAATTTGACTAAAATCTGTCCAAAATCAAATTTAGGATGTAATTTATCCAAATTCAAATATTTCCAAAAAATTTGACCGACTTACAAATATTTCAAAGGGGAGCGAAATCACAGAAATTTCGGAGACAGGCACACCAAGATTTCAGCATGCTCGATGCTAGTCGAGCACTGTGTAATGCAAAGTAAAAGAAAGGGGATGAAACCAAATATATGAGCTGGCTTCCTTGCCATCCCATTTTTCTGGTGTTTCATGTTACATGTTACAATCATGGTCCGGCCAACACTGCCTAACCAAGTCAACCCAAAGTTGACCATTCATACACTTAAGAATTCAGATAATTTGTGACGCTCCAAAGAAAACGCAACGACACTTCTAAGATTTTCGGACCAGGTATTTTATTGGAAAAACTCTATTTTTGTCTTTGAACTTTGCTCGAAGTCCAATTTTCACCTTGAACTAAAAACCAGTTGTTTTTCACCTTAACTTTCAAATCCGGACAAATAACCCCCGAAATTGGGTCAGGGTTATTTGTTCGGATTTAGAAGTTGGTGGTGGAAAAAAATTCATTTTTGAGTTCAAGGTGAAAATTGGCCGAGCAGAGTTCAAGTGCCAAAAAATAGACCTTTTCGGTATTTAACTATTATGTGCCCAAAAAAAATCTTTGTTTTACTTGCCTAGGAAAGGTTGCCCCCTTATACAAATATGTGTGTGAACCACACCTTGAGCTATGTCTATGTGGGTGTAGTTAAATTATGACTATTTGATAGTATTACGGTAAATGAATTACATTGCAGTAAATGACGTGCAAGTGTCAGTAACTTGCAGTACTCGACACTTGTATCCGCATGCTTACGGTCCAATTTTCATCTTGAACTCAAAAACCTGTTGTTTTTAAACACCCCCCCCCCCTAACTTTCAAATTTGGGCAAATAACCCCTCACATTAATTGTCCAAATTTGGAAGTTGGGGTGAAAAATAACCAGTTTTTAAGATTAGTGTGAAAATTGGAATCCGGTGACACAACCCCATTTTCACTAAGTGGGGTTTAGATGCATCTCATAAGCAATTCATATTATTTTAGGAGCCTTTGCATAAATTATGCATTTGAAAACTTGAGATCAAACTTAAACTCATAACTCAAATTGAAGCTCCAAATGGAAACTAAAATAAATGCTTGTAAATACTTTTGAAAAATAATTTATTCAAATATTAGAATAATTATAATGAATAAATTTGATTTTTATAATAAAAATTTATAATCCAATTTAACCTTGAGAAAAATTCAAACTCAATTCATAAACATCTACTGTAAATGAATTTTAAATAAGCAATTAAATCATGAACAATGCGGTTAGAAAATTTATATGAGTTCTATGTCATCTTAGGAACCTCTCTAAAAATTTTAGAATTTTCTAAATTTATTTGTTGTTTTAAAACCCTGTTCAAAGTAGAGAGTTTGTTTCTTGAAACAGTAACTGGTCGGGTTGACTTGGTTTGACCTAACCCTCCGACCGGACCAGGCCCCGACTACACCACCCGACCGAGCCAGGTTCGACCCAACCCGCTCGCTCGCTTCCGACCTCGGCTGTGCCGCTGACAACCCAGTTCGACGCGCTAGCGTTGTCGTCTTCACTGCTTCACCAGCGTCTTTGCGAGCTCCAGAGCGCAAGCGGGAAGTGGCATTACCTCTGCTCTGCTCCATCCATGCAAGATCACGTCGCTTCGCCACCGCTGTTGGAATCCAATCTAGTGACTCCGCGACGTCGTGCCTTTTACGTCGTCGAAGCACCTCAAAACCCCATCACTTTCCCCTCAAATGAGTAGACAAGCCTAGCGATTTCTTACTCTACACCGAGGTTTATCCTCTCGTTCTTGAGCCATTCTTTGCCTCTTTACATGCCATTTTCGTGTTGCTAAGTGGAAATCTTGCTTTGTAGTGAATCACCGGGAACATGAGCTTGTTTTTTTGGCGCTCTAGAGCGCGTCCGTGGAGCGCGGCCGTGTCAACTACATCCACGGTGAGCTCTTTCCTTTTCTCTAGCACATCAACACATGCTATTGAACATGAGAAGTATTTCCCCTTACTCAATTTCATCAATCGTCCGTAGGAGCTTGTGGATTTTGGATTTGCTTCATCTACAGTCGAAAACCTTTCTCTCTTCTCCATCTCCGGTGTGGTGAGTTGTTCGTCAATTCTTTTCGGTGACACCATCTCCTAGTCATGCTGAAGCTAACCCAACCCCTCTTTTCTCTTCGGTGTGCTCAAGTAGTCGTGTCCACGTTGAGCTCATTGCCGCCGTTTCGGGATCTCGTCACCAGAGCTCCACCGTGCACCTCCGAGCCTCTCTTTGTAGGATCAAGGATAACCGACTAGAGGGGGGGTGAATAGGAGGTTTCTAAATTTTCTTAATCAAATTACCCAAATTAGCAAGATACTCTAATCAAAGATATTTATCACAATCTATGAGCTACAAAAAATAAGTGCAATAAGTAAAGACAAGAATTAACCACACAAGGACAAGGGGGTTTTTCCCGTGGTATCGAAGATTTGTCGATCTTCACTAGTCCACGTTGAGGAAGCTTGATCCACTCAAGCCGGCTCCACAAATTAAGCCTACCCTCGATCACTTGGTTGTTCTTCCTCCTCTCCGGAGTTGATGAACACCGACCAATCACAAACGGCAACGGGTCTCTTCACAAGCTTCTTGAAGAGATCACCGAGCAACCTCCGCCAAGACGTTTAGGTGCCGACAAGCACCAAGAGAATAGAACTTGACCTTCATTTGACGGCAATCAAGAGCCAAAGGATCAACTAATAATGCAATGCTCTTGTTCTTGCTCACTACCTCACAAAAGTGTGCAAAGAGAGTAAATGAGGAGTGAGAGGAGTGCTCAAGGCTCAAATGAATTGAATGAATGCTCAACAACACGTCCTGAGCCGGTGGGGTGTATTTATACCCCACAACCAAATATGACCGTTATGCGTAAAATCGTGCAAAACTCGGGAAATCGGAACTTCAGCGATGTAATGTGCGGAACTTCCGCCTTCAATCGAGTGCACCGTAACGGTCATTACAATGAGCATTAAATGCTCAACTAGCCGTTGGATTTATGTGCGAACTTCCGCTAACTAGATTTCGGTTCTTAGATTAATCGAAGATCCGCTTTTCCACAATGGAACTACCGCGACTCTCGCAAAACGGCTAAGTCCCCAAAAGGGTGCTCTCTGAAAAAACCGACCGCACATATTTCGAGCAACCGATAATCGGAACTTCCGCCGTATCATTGCGGAACTTCCGCACTTCGAAATCGGCTAAGTCCCAAAACGGATGCTCTCGGAAAAATTCGACCGCATATTTTTGAACAAGCGATAATCGGAACTTCCGTCAGATCATTGCGGAACTTCCGCGACTTCGAGAAATCGCTAAGTCCCAAAATGGATGTTTGTTGGACCGTAAAGGCGACTAGAGGGGTGAATAGGAGCACGCCACTTTTTCACAAATTATGAACTCAATACAATTTAACTCTAGTAGCTATTAGAAAGCTATGAAGATCAATGTACCAAGACTGAATGGAAGACTAGTATTGAATCCAATTACACCCTAAGCAATATAACAAAATCAACTAAGATTACCAAGACTCACAAAGACGGCGGTCCGACTGTTATACTCAACCGGTCGGACCGATTGCAAGCGATCGACCGGCGTTAGTTTGGCGGTCGGACCGCTCCAAAATCGGTCGACCGGTGATGACGGGCGGTCGACCAACCGACTCCAGAACCGATCTGCAACAGTAAAATCAGCCCGATGACGAACTTGCAATTGGGTGAAACTTTTGATTCTCAACTCTAATCTTTATAAAACTTTGCACACACCTTCTATATGCTATTGAGGACCTATTCCAATTGAATATTATGATAATTCTTGGAACGATCTTGAGCAATTGCCAATTGATTAACAGAAGGTCTAAAACCGGCAGAACGAAAACTTGATCCTAAAGCTTGTTCGTGAGAGATTGATGATCAAGATGATGCTAGATAGATTCACACATATCACAAGCAAGCTAATTTACGTGAAAAAATCAATCACAAACTCATGGATCAAGGAAAGCCCTAAAATCACCAAATTGAAAGCAAGAACGAAAAGAGACTTATCTCAAGCAAACCTTGCATAGATTGATTTCGTGATTGAAGCTGGATTACATCCACACCATCATGGATCAGTAGACAATCAAGGATCACGAAATTCACCACAAACCATCAAGAGCCCTAGCCTTCACCTCAACTCCCCTAAAGACAATTAGGGTTTTGAAACATAAAAAGGCGAGAGAGAGAGAGAGCTTGGTGGTGCAGCCACCACCTCCCCCTATTTATAGTGGAGGCCTAGACTCCTAGGGTTTGACTCCATTGGGCTCCCGTTAAGGCCCACTAACAAACGGGTCACACACGCACGCTTCGCAAAGCGCCTTCTTTAACCTTTTGACCTAAACCGCTTCACCATGTGCCATGGATTTGCCAATAGGTCACCCTTGTCCATCTTGTGTCACGCTTGAGTCGTTGACCTCACCCGCATCGTCGATCGCTCGACCTCAACTCTTCAAGTCTAGTCCCGATTCTCCTCGCCGCTTGACCGTCGTTGACCACCAAGCCACCGCACAACCACGCATAAGAAAACACGATTCGGGAACAAGTTCTTCACAACTTGACCCATGTTAGTCAAAACATGTATCATGCAAATCATATGCCATGAAACCAATGACTTTGACCTAACAAAACAACATCGCCACGGTTGGCCGACGTTCAAGTAGTTACTGGCCCGACCGCTCCAGTGAGCCGGTCGGACCCTTGGCTTGGCCGGACCGCTCCTCGTGAGCGGCCGGACCGCCTTTGGGACTTAGCCAAATTCAAGCCACGAAATTCAAACCTTCCGAAAATACAAACGAATAGAACTTCTTCGAGTCTCCAAAATTATGAGACCAAGTGCATTGGGATCCTCACTTGCCTACAACACATATTTTTGGCCCACTCATTTTGACCACTTTGGTCACCGCCGTCCGATCCCCATATGGCCGGTCCGACCGATTTGGGACCGGCGGACCGGCAGTGCAAGGACCGGTCGGACCGCCCCTGTCCAGTAAGCCTGACACTTTGTCGAAAACGCGTGAAACGACAAACCGTAAACGCCATTGCCAATTGTCACATCATCCTAAGATCTGGAACATATCCCCATGAAATCCACAGATGCTCTCTCGAAAAATCAAGCCGCAGTCTTTTCGGAGGAACCGCACAGCGGAAGTTCCGCAGTACACATGCCGGAACTTCCGATTGTGTCCAGAGAAAAAGAATTTTCTTTTTAAACCAAACCAAAAGAACATGCATGATCCTAAGTTGATCCAAAGGCATAATGAGATGCTTTCAAGCTACTAGACAAGCTCCCCCTTAATAGTACGATATTTATCCTATAATCCGGTCTTCCTCCATACTCCAAAGACCGGTAAAATTCAAAGGGGTCCTAGTCTATTCGTACCTTGTCTTGGAGATCAATTCCATCATCTCAACATTCTTTGACATGCAGCTCCTTGGTTTCACTTTGTCATTTGGGACTATGCCTTGTAATCACTTCAACAAACATGTTAGTCCCATATTCACATAATGTCATTAATTACCAAAATACAATTTTTAGGGGCCTAGATGCTTTCACTCTTTGGTACTGGTAGGTTTCCTGTGACTCTTAGATGCCTTTGCACACTTTGGTTAGCTCAATGCACTGTCGAGTTGCCTTGGCCACTTTTGTCGTTAGCTCACCGCCGCACCTCGCCATCGCGCCGTCGCTGTAGACCACCGGAATTGGTAAGTTCGCAAGGGTCTAAGGATTCCATTTCTAGCATTCACTTGCGCCGCCGTGGACCACAGCACCGGCGAGCCGCCTAGCAAAGTCGCGGCAAAGGAGTCCTCTATTTTGACAACACTGTAGATTAATGATTAACCTAAATCAGTGTCGGATTAGGTTTAAGTAGTTATTAACTGTGGCTAATCATTGCGTAATGTTCCATTGACAAATGGGTCCCTTGAAAAGAAAATGAGGTGAGGTTTAAATCTGGATTTGAACTGAGTCAACGACATGAGGGCCCAATGCAGTTAAGTGCACATTAAACCGTACCATGGTCCATGGACCGATGGACTAAGCGCGCGGACATTTGGTCCATGCGCTATTTCGTGAGCCTAACTTATGACATGTGGAACCCACATGTCAGTAAGTTTTATTCGAGTTTTAAATGAAAACAAAAATCATATGCAATGGACCCTACATGTCATGACTGAGGCTAGATCTTTCTTGGTATAAAAAGTATTTAATACATTCAGAAATCCCAAAATGAATTACTTTTACACTAAAAGTGGTTTAAACTTAAAAATTCATAAGAAATTCAATTTAACTATAAATCGAATAAAATCAATTTTGTTAGTTTCCATTTTTACTATACTTTAATTTGGAATGGGTTTTAAACATGTTACTATTAAAGAAAATTTTGATATTCATAATACTTGAACAATAATGCATTTAACATTGAAAAAATCATAGAAAATCAAAATGAATTCCAATTGAACTAAAATTTTCATCTAAATTCATCTAAAATCATAATCAAGGTACTGTGTAGTTCTCATGCATTTTTTAGTATTTTAGATTTTCTCGTTAACATGTCTTTCTAGATCGTGTATTGCCTGAGGTGAACGACTACGCAAGTAAGAGTGAGCAAGTGGATTTTCAGCAAGGCAAGCATCCTCTTGAATCATTTTGATCCCAAGTTTGATTAATTTAGTATTTTGAAATGCAATTATATTTGCTTGCATGTTATTTTGGTATATTAATAATTTATGAGTCTAGTTAGCTATGTCCTAATCCTTAATCATTCCATATAGTTATGCTTAAGTTAAATATCATGTGATGGTACTTATTCTTTATATGAATGCTTATCACTGCAAGTCATTAGATACATTAGTTCGGATGACGAGTTTATCTCGTCAATCGGGGGAAACACTGAATATTTTACCTTTATGTTTTGTGTTTAGATCATCGAATCTGGGTTTTGAGTCTAAAATTTGTTTATTTAAAACTAATTTTGATTTGTACATGTGTCTAGTAGTGTGGGTGCCTTCGTGCACGAGAATCGGGTTCAGTGAAAAGACTTGTCCAGACAGTTAAGGACCGAACTTCGGGCTGTCAAGAGAAGTATTGTACGTACTTCCACACGCGGTGTATGGGCGCCGCTTAGTAAAGTATGGGGAGGATTTTATTGATTTGAAGCACAAGTGGGGTGAGGACATGGGTGTGCTATCCCATGTTCTGTATGAATCCGATTGCAATTTATAATGTGCAGAGAAGCACTATTTTTTCTTTATGTTCATTGGATCGGCATCTCCAACACAACTTGTGTTCCCGGTTAGCAAGTTCTATAAATAGCTTGTACTGAGTAGGGTTTCATATTGCATAGGGTGATTCTACTCAATAAGATTGTCTTGGTGAAAAATAACGAGTCTCTATTTCCCCAGCCGACATACCATAAGAAGTGTGTCATTATCCGGAGGCTTACAGGCTGATCGAGCCGTGTGGGTAAAGATGTACTCCCATGCAGGGTTATAATATATTCGAATAGCCGTGTCCACGGTTATGAACAACACTTGGTTTTGAATGACATCATCGATAGACTCTTAATTAAAATTTGACATGAGAGCAACTTGGTATCGACATTACCGGTTTGTCATGCATTTTAGTTTACCAAAGTGGGCTGTCACTTTGGTATTGCTTGATTTATGTCTAAGTTTATATCAATTGCACTTCTTTTGATAAAATTGTTTTTGATAAATGGTATTTGCAAATTAGTATGTGTAGGACTGTAAACAGTTACGTTTTATGCAAAACTAAGCCACTACAACCTCTCTTTTGATTAGCCTCTATCATGTATAAATTCCACTCCTTTGGACATCCTCTAGCATACAATTTATTTTTATTTTGTGTAAGACTTGCGAGTATCTTTTGTACTTATCTGGATTATCCACTTGTTTAGGTGAGGATGATTGCACTCTCGATCAATTCGTTAGCGCCGATTTTGGCGACACTAACGAATAGCGTTGTTTCTAACCCCACTCAGTTGCCTCTGGGTGTTTGGCACACTTGGTTGGAATTTTTTGTTTATCATACTGTTTTTTCCAATGCGTACATCTGTTGATGTTTAAATTTGGTTGGCTGATCACTTACGTAAATTATGGACATAAGTCCTAGTTGTGGATGCCACAGATGTAATATTAATGTATGATTGTGTATGACGGTGATCAATGTTGTTGAGGATATATGTGTGTTAGCCACTGATCCTCAGGAGCTAACACGGGATATATATATGAAGATTTGAAATGTTATTTGATTCATTTAAGTATGGACCCGGACTACTGCTGAGAGTGGTATGCGGATCGATTATCTAGTTGTTGTCAGCTGGATCTTCATATTTATATGAATTAAATTGAATTTCAGATCTTGAATATTCGGATTTATTTTCGTATGACCTAAAAGATATAGATTATATGAAATTAAATTCGGAGCCCCCACGTCTGAACACAGTTCAAGAGCTTAAAATGGACATTTTTCTATTTTATTTCCGCTATCCCATTGTTTGAAGTTGATGCCACGCGCAGCACGCATATTAGTGTACGAACTCCATATGATCAGCTTGTCCTTATATAGGTAGGATAGAACTGAAAAAACTTGTACGGTCTGTTCCTCCGGTATTTTAGCTGATTTATGATTTGCAAACTCGCATTGAATTTAACAAGTAGGCTCTATAAAATACGACCAAACAGATTTTAGTAGAGGTAATCAAACACACAATTTGCTAATCAAATACAAGAAGGAGCTTACCCATTTGCATTATCCCATCATCTTCCAATAAAAAAACACTACTGCATTTTTAAGCACGCTACCAAAACGCACATGCATACCAGGATGCGTCACTTACACATGGCTAAATTGCGGAGGACAATAATGCAAACACGACCCACTTAAAGTTTTCACACGTTTTTTGGCGAATAATTTTTTATTATTTAATTTATTTTTATTACTAGCTAGACCCTCGCCAACTTTATTTCTGAGTATGATATTTTTGGTCACACCACTACCAGTGACGTGATAAGATAACACAGCCACGTGCGGTAAATGTCTAGCTAAATGACCCCATATTTTTTTTGGAGGGGGTGGTGGGGCAAAGCTCGCATCGTCCCCTATACTTTTTTTAGATATGGCTTTAGGGAATCTATAACTTTTTTGCGAAGGGGGAGGCAAAGCCAGCGCCGTCTCCTATACTTTTTTAGATAGGGCTTCGGGGGAGCTCTAACTATTATTACGAGGGGGAGGCAAAGCCGGCGCCGCCCCTATACTTTTTAGATAGGGCTCTGGGGAATCCCAAACGTTTTTGAGAGGGCGTGAAGCCGGCACAGCCCCTATACTTTTTTAGATAGGGGCTCCAAGAGAGACCTAACTTTTTTGCGAGAGGGAGGCGAAGCCCACGTTGTTCCCCATACTTTTTTAGATAGGGTTCCGAGGGAGCCCTATCTTTTTCGCAAGGGGGACACGAAGCCGACAACGTCCCCCATACTATTTTAGATAGTGCTCCAGGCAGCCCTAACTTTTTTGCGAAGGGGAGGCGAAGCCGGCGCTGTCCCCCATACTTTTTTAGATAGGGCTCCGGAAGAGCTCTAACTTTTTTGTTTCTTCGGGGAGGCGAAGTCCACGCCGTCCCCTATACTTTTTTTAGATAGGGCTCTGGGGGAGCCCTAACTTTTTTGCGAGGGGGGAGGCGAAGCCCGTGGCATCCCCAATACTTTTTTAGATAGGACTCTGGGGTAGCCCTAACTTTTTTTACGAGGGGGAGGTGAAGCCGACGCTATCCCCCATGCTTTTTTAGATAGGGCTACGGGGGAGCCCTAACTTTTTTTGCGAGTGGGAGGCAAAGCCCGCGTCGTCCCCCATACTTTTTTTAGATAGGGTTCCAGGGGAACTCTAACTTTTTTGCGAAGGGGAGGCCAAGCCGGCGCCGTCCCCCATACTTTTTTAGATAGGGCTCCGAAGAGCCCTAACTTTTTTAAGATGAGGAGGTGAAGCCTGCGCCGTCGCCCATACTTTTTTTAGATAGGGCCCCGGGGGAGCCCTAACTTTTTTGCAAAGGGGAGGCGAAGCCAATACCGCCCCTATACTTTTTTTAGATATGGCTCTAGGGGAGCCCTAGCTTTTTTGTGAGGGGAGGCGAAGCCAGCGCCATCCCCCATACTTTTTAAGATATGGCACTAGGGAGCCCTAACTTTTTCCAAGGGGGAGGAGGAGATCGGCGCCGTATCCATACTTTTTTAGATAGGGCTCTAGGGGAGCCCTAACTTTCTTGCGAGGGGGAGGCGAAATCGGCGCCGTCCCCTATACTTTTTTAGATAGGGCTTCGGGGGAAACCTAACTTTTTTGTGTGGGGGGGGCAAAACGCCGTCCCCCAAACTTTTTTTGGATAGGGCATTGCGATGTAATTGGAGTCCACCCTTGTGCTTCAGGTGATGACGTACGGTCCTTCCCACTTGGACTCCAGCTTGCCTACGGTCATGGGATTTGCCGCTCGTTTGAGCACCATATCGCCTGGTGGCAGAGCGCGGATCTTGACCTTCCTGTTGTATACCTTTGCAACCCCTTGTAGGATCAAGAATAACCGACTAGAGGGGGGATGAATAGAAGGTTTTTAAAACTAATTGACTATTTTAAAACTTTAAGTAAGATAGTCCTAACAAAACTTTCTATCACAATTAAGATGATAGAATTACTATGCTACTTTAGAAAAATAAGGGTTGATATTAATACTAGATACAATTCTAACTAAGCAAATCAAACACAAGACAATTGCTAGAAATGTAAATGTGAAATAGTAAAGATAAGAATTAACCACAATGATGACAAAGAAGTTTTTCCCGTGGTATCAAAGACTTGTCGGTCTTCACTAGTCCACGTTGAAGAAACTTGAACGAATCAAGACAGCTCCACAAATTAAGTCTTCCTCGATTTCAGTAGTGGTTGTTCTTCCTCTGCTCTGGAGATGGCGAATACCAAACCAATCACAATTTGGCTCCCGGCCTCTTCACAATCTCTTTGAAGATATCACCACACAAACTCCCGTCAAGCTGTCTAGGTGTCGACAAACACCAAGAGTAATGAATCGCAATCTTCGCTTGATGACAATCAAGTGGTAAGGATCAATCTAGAATGAATGCACTTGAGTTTTGCTCAACTACCTCACAATGAATGCAACAAGTGTATATGAGGTGTGGAGAGAATGCTCTTGGCTTAAAGATGTTAAATAAAGTCTCTCTATCTGACCTAGAGCTAGTGGGGGGTATTTACATCCCCCACAAACAAATACGGTCGTTGAAGGCAAAACACAGAAATTTTCATCACAAGCGATAGTACCGTCGTTCAATAGTCGGTACTACCACACCTCCTAATTAATTAGAGCTAACTGATTACCACAAATGAACCTATGCTAGGTAATGACCACTAAAAAACATGCACATATTGTTCCATCATGTGCAGTGAGGGATTGCAGTGATGTTGGCTTAACATAGCAATGAAGCATTGAGTTACTCGTGTAATATCCCGTTTAACACACACACTCACACACACACAGATATCCTAAGAGTTCTCTAATTAGAGAACTAATGAGGATTAAAACCTCGATGTATTATTTTAATACATAATAGAAGACCACACGATTTCGTGGTCGTAACCCCTAAGTCTAATGACCTCACTGGTCGTAAGGATTTCAGAGGTTACATAATAAATATCCTGGTCGGACAAGGTTTCGTACCTAGTCCCCGGCCAGTTGACTGCTCGTAAGGCTACGAACTGGTATCATCTGGATCAGAATCCAGATATATCCTTACCGTTTGATGAATGGAACACGTGTTGTATATTCTATACCACATAACTCTAAGACACTGGACTACGGTTGAATGTCGCACCGACATATAACCGCACAACAGTTGATATCCCGTCAACTGACACCTCTCTCCAACCAGACGCGTCACTTCCTAACAGACGTCTCTCTAGAGGATAACTGTCACCGCTTCATTAACTACTTAAGGATGGCCGCGGAAGATGGAGATTGAAGGCAATTGAGAAGATTAATAGTCGATTCCCATAGCAAGCATTGCATTCCAGTGTAACTAGGATTAGCATTTTGTCTGAAGACAGGCATTCCTTGTAATAGCCAGTTCATAGCAATAAAGAGTTATCCCATTCTATTCCAAGAGATACGCTCCATTTTCCTCTGTTTTTATATATTCATCAGGTCGGTGATTTGATCGTCAACAGCTGGCGCTGATCGTGGGATAGAAGGCACAAATTTCCTGAAGAAGTTCTTCACTCGAGCAAATCCTCGCCCGTCCATCATAATCGTATATACGACTATGGCAGGAACTTGGGACGAGGAGAACTGGTTCGATTTGGATGACTACTCACATCTCGACATGGACGAATGTATCCACGCCATGCAAGAGAACGAGATGTCATCATCTTCCTCCTCCGCCGGTTCGCATGTTGCTGACAACTGCGAAATCGAACAGATGGATGAAGATACACCACTACGACAAATGGTACTTCCGAAGGGATGTATTACTCCGACCAGCTCGAAATGTTCAAAAACCTCTCCAAGTCCGGTCCTTCCGATAGGTGAAAAACGTGACGGAACTTCAGCCCTTTTATTTGAGAATCAATACACTCTCGAGACAATCATGGCTGACAGGTACTCACCAATGGCTTCTGGAAATTCCAGGAGCCAACCGACATCTCGTAACAGTGTCGATGAAACTCCCACCGGTTACAGGTTGAGTGGGAATGATAAGGCTCAGCGTACGATCAACAATCCACTGAGTCAGGCTGAGTCCGTCCCGAAGGCCTCAGGAGGTGCTTATCTCCGACCGGTCTCCATCGTGGAAGCATCTGGTAGAAGTATTGAAAGACTCTCCACTAGTTATAGTGGAAGTTCTTCAGAAGATCGCTGCTGGAAGCACGAGGTTAATGCGATCGGAAATACGGATCAAAATGTCGTGTACGGTCCTGCATACACTCCCTCGCTACCACATACTAATGGATATGGTACGGGCCATTAAGCACCAGAAGCCAGAGGTAATAGAACGGATAGACGTCCGTCAGTTAATTCACCTGGTTCTGCCCCACCAAGGATGATGGGTCGGACGGGGCCAGGCACAAGGTCGGGGGGAAGTTCAGATCCACGAACTCCTACAACTACTGTAAATCCTCCAAGACCTTCGATAACTGTACATAACCTGCAGTGTGTTTAGAATATTTTAAATAACACTGACCCAGCTCTAGCATGTGCTCCAGGTTTTGTCCAATTGACAGAACATGTATCAGAGATCTTTCAGCGAACCATGCAACGTACAAAAGCATACCGAGAACAAGGGATATCACGAAGTCAAACCAAGACTTCATCCCAACGTTCCTCCCTTACTAGAGGGCAGCATGGTCAAGTTGGGGATCAACCGATGCCAAGACCTTCTCGACGATTCCGACCGAGGGGTCATGAGGGAAGAAGGTTGTTTCAGACAGCCACTCTTTCCCGTTGTCGAGAGGATCAATTGCTTGGCCCTAACGATCTTCGGCATCGCCTAGGCCGAGCAGGTGGTCGAAGGCGTCGTCCTAGCGCCCACGACCAAGTCGAAACACCGGAGCCCCGTAATTCCAACCTCAAAAACCGGTCTCCGACCGACTACAATCCGGCGCTGCTCCAAAAGAGGCGCCATGAATCAATCACATGCTGTCGAGCTTTCTCTGCAAGGCTCCAGACTGTGCGTTGGCCCAACAGGTTCTGACCGACCAACATGGACAAATTCCAGATTTAGCAAATATCTTATAATAATTTTCAGAAATAAATAATGACATAAAAGAATGATTTCGGTAAGCTTTATATAACATAAACAATGGAGATGTCTTTAACATCATAAAATTATTGTTTATAACATATAAACAGGAAAATATGCTCAAGAATTTAAAACTAAGGATAATATCAATTAACATAATTCATAAATTGATATTTGATCATTTGCTCTCAGATGTCGGCTACTCTAGTGATGAACTAGGCATTCCTGACATGATCGGGTTACTTGACAATAGAGTAGGTTTTGAGCCCTGATCTTTATCAATATAAAAGTAAAGAATGTTTAAGTAACTTGGATAAAAAAACGGCAAGTGATTTTTAGTAAGTGAACAAAGCTAGTAGCACTACTGCTAATAATTTGCTTTCTGAATTTGAGTTTAAATGCTATCAACTATTAACTGAATCACTGAACCAAATGAGATTGACTAAATGATATCACTGTAATATTAACAAATCAGTACTGCAGTAATCAATGATATTACTGCACTATCAACAAATCAATACTACAACAATCAGTGAAATTACTGAAGTACCCAATGATATTACTACATGATTAACTAATTAGTACTGCAACACTCCAAATAACACAATCAAGATTTCCCAAGAACACCCAAGAAAAAGTAAAAGGAAGGGGTAGATCCACCCATGGTGCCAAGAAATGGAAGTGATATTACCTCTTGTCTCCTGCACGAACTAGCATCTGAACCTGAGGTAGGAGATAGCAGCGACCACGGGATGACAAGCAAGTAGACGTGTAGTAGATCGAGAAGGGGGTTGGTGGTAGGATGTCAGGAGAAGGCGACTGCTGCTGTAGAATGTGAAAAAGTCTCTAGATTTGCATGTATGAGAGGAAAGAGAGACGAGAAAGAAGGGATAATGGGTATGGAGGAAAAGGATGTAAAAAAAATATGCATGTTACCTGATAAGAGAGATATGACAGCGGAATAATCCTCGGAAGCTCTCCACGGCGGCTATGGTGGTGAGCAGCGAGGAGGTCATGTCAACTAACTCCAGATGTGGCCTGTGATAATATTGGTCTTGACTTTATTTAAGATGTCTCGATGGACTAGGTATACTCGGCCCGGCCAGCTCATTTAACTAGTTCGCTGGACTGGAATCCTTTTGACTTTTGTACGAGTGACTACTACTAGTAGCTTATTGCAGCGTTACCCGGTTGCTCTGGCGTCTTGGAAAGCGACTTCATGTGATCATGCCCACGCATGTCGTCATCCAAGAGGCAACCGATGCAAAGCGGCGGTAATCAAAGGTTTCGAAGAGCAGCGGTAATCTTCCTTTCTTGGAAGCAAAGCGACGCGACGCGACGTACGCTCCCTGCGATACGTCCGGGTGGCGAAGGCAACGACTTTTGTTTGTCTCGGGCCAGTGGAGCGCCTACTCCCGGTAAGCCCTCTAATGCAGAGGAGGGTAACATATATTAGGACATTATGTCTATTTTACGATCCAAAACGAACGATCGCAGAATAGCAATTAAACAACTTATTTGTTGCGGTCTAGTGTCAATTACTATTTACATAAACTTAAAAGTATTATTTACACAGTATTCTTAACAGCAACGACACAAATTCAAAAGTATTATTTATACAGTATTCTTAACAGCAACGACGGAGAATCCGGATGCCACACGGCGAGTCTTTACACGCCAGCATCATTTCCTTTGTCCTTTTTAACTTTTCTTTTTGAACCACTGGCCCAGCATTGTCATGTCATCGTCATGCAAGCCGTGCCTTGATTCGATCCCGTCCCGTGTGCGATCCAAGGCCGTCGCATGTGCGTTTCTGCCTGGCTCCCACGAACGCATCACGATCCCCCCTTTCTGCACTGTACCTGTACGTACCCAGCGTACTGCAGGGCGGAAGCCGCGATCCCGACGCTTGTCCTGTCTCCATTTCACTTCGGTGCACAGAGTTTACCCAGATCTCCACTCCTCACGGAGAAATCGAGGACAAAGAGGTTAACGTACGAGTACCAAGAGGGAAGCTAAGTTTTTGTCCAAAATGCCCCCGTTGGCATAAAGATTAAAAAAAATAGTTATCGATGTGTGGTAATGCTAAAAATAGCATAAAAGATGTGTCGATATGCTTCCAAATCAGACCCTCTAGAGCGCCGAAAGCCCTCATACCGCCACGTCGCCTATGTCATGCCCCTGGGGCACTACCATGCGCCCCCCCATGTGATCCCGCCCGATCAATTTGTGGTAATTAATTTATTGTAATTAATTTAGTCATACTTAATTAACCATAATTAATTTGTCGCAACTAATTAAGTCTAAATTAATTAGTCGTAGTTAATCACGTGTAATTAATTTAGTCCTGTCGGTGTATTAGAACCGATCTTACGTAAAGATTATTTGATTCGGGGGGTCTCCTAGAGATGAGATCACGCAGAGTGGATTGACACGGGATGTTTAGACAGGTTCAGGCCTTCTCCGGAGAGAATAATAACCCTAATCCTGTGTGTATGGTATTCTTGATGATCAAATAAAAGACTAAGACTATTACCGAGAATAGCCCTTGTGTTCCTACTTGACTAGCTCTTGTTCGCTCTCCCTCTATCTCTCTGATCGATGCCCTTATATAGTCGTGAAGAAGTAGCCGTTTTCTCTCATGAGATGCCTAATTAATCCAAGAACGCGCATGATGGCGGTAATTACGGCGCTCGCTTCTTCACGCCGTCCCGCAATTATCTTCCGTAGATAATGGGGTAATTACACACCATTAATAAGCGGAATAATAGTGCGTGCACTGCCTCGGATTCCTTAATCAATTGGACCCACTCGCCTGTAGGTTTGATTATAAGGTGGTCGTAGTTTACCTGGTCGTAGAAGAACTTACGACCAGGTAGCAGTCGTAAAAGGACTTACGACCAGGTAACAGTCGTAGAAGGACTTACGACTATGTAGTGGTCGTAGAAGGACTTACGACCATGATATAGTCGAAGAAAGACTTACGATCGTGGGGGTGATTGTAGAAGAACTTACAACCACTTATCGGGCTTCTCCTTATATAGATAAGTGCACCTCCGGGACTATGTGACATCATATTTACCTATAATTAGAATTATAGATAAAAGATAAAATGTGGATTATTAGATCCTCGTCAAGTCCCAATAATATTTATGTTAGTTAATTAGTCGCAATTAATTATGTCATAATTAATTAGTCGTGGTTAAATA
Source organism: Hsuehochloa calcarea (assembly GCA_036346395.1). Taxonomy (NCBI): domain Eukaryota; kingdom Viridiplantae; phylum Streptophyta; class Magnoliopsida; order Poales; family Poaceae; genus Hsuehochloa; species Hsuehochloa calcarea. Next base: position 53,875,700 of record CM070598.1, read on the forward strand.
GGTTAATTCAATTAGTCATAATTGAATTAATCTTTCGTAATTATTCGTGACTTAATTAGTCATAATTGAATTAATTAAGTCTAAATTAATTTAGTCGTACTTAATTAGCAATCAGTATGATCGGTATTGACCGGTACCTGGTCGGTACGGAACGCAGGACTACTACATACCGTTTTAGGTGACAAGATGATACATATTAGTCATACCAGTCGATACCGAAACAGTATTGATAAGTTTGATACAAACTGCTATAAAAAAAACAATTTGCATATCATAAAATAATTAGGACTTGAACTGTATTAAAGAATAGAGTAACGGAACACAAACCATGATAGCGAAGGATATCACTTTGATGCCTTGTTTGAAGCGTTGACAAAATGGTTTTAATTGATAATTAATTAAGCTTTTCAGCTACGTGAAATACAGGCCAATCATACCATAAATTGATTGACAGTGGCCAACGGTAAAGTCTTGCTCCTCGGGTGATTGCTAAAAGAATTGCATGAATCGTAGGTTCCAGGCGAGTACTGCAGACACACCATTTCATGATACGTTGTGCGCTGCAGCGTGAAGCAGCAAATGCGCGCGTCAGCGAATATTTTATCTGTCGTGACTCAGCTAGAGGACAACGTGGTGTGCCTGACCTGAGCTGACCTCTGTGCGCCACTGCCCGTAGCAGATTCGATCGCCTGACTCCCCAGGCGTGCGCACCGCACTGCACTGCACTGCACGGCGATGACACGGCACGCGAACGTGCAAGAAGGCGGCCGAATCTGCCCAAAACTATGCGACCCGTGTCCCCTGGACGCCCCGCGCCCGGTCGCTTGCAGGATTTTTTTTTCGCAGGCCTGGAGGAAGCATATATTGCGATTGGATGGGGTTGCGTCACTAGGGCATAAGCTTTGCTCGGGCGACGTGGCTGAGCGTGGTTGGTCCTGTTATGAAACCTAGAAGGTTTGGTATTAACAAATGCCAGAATTGTTATTAGTGGACTTAGTCTATAAATAGAGAGGCAGTGTACCAATGTAATCATCCCTGATTCATTAATAAAGATTTATGGCGTTCTCTCTCATTGGCGTCTCTGGTGTTATTGATTGATTGCGTAATTGTGATTGTGTTGCCGATCATCGATTCAATGATTATTTCTTAACACGTTATCAGCACGATTCGCTCTTCAAGGTGAAAGGTAATTTCAATCTACTACGCATTGCAATTTATATTATAATCTAGTTTGATAACACTAGATCCATTGATCCGTTATGCAATGCCATGATTAGATCGCTAGTAGATTGATCTACAGTTTTAATATCTAGATCCAGTAGATTATCAACTAGTAGTTTTGCGATATGTGAATCACGGACAAGAAAAAATTACGATCTTGGCCTCGCCGCGGTCGCTCGCCGCCCGACGCCGACCCACGCCCGGCCGTCGGCGCCATCGCAACGCTTCCGCCGCCGCTTTGAAGGCGCGCTCGCGAGCACCCACGCCGCCGCCACCCGAGACCTCGCCGCCGCATGGCCTCCCAGGGAAGGGAAGAGGAGGCCGCCACGCCCGGCCGGCTTGAAGCCGCCGCCGCCTCGCCGCCGCCCTGCGCGCCGCCGATCCGACTCGCTAGCACCGCCACGCACGACCCTCCACCCGAAGTTGCCGCCAGACGACATCACCTCCGTGGTCGGCTTGAAGCCGCCACCGAGCGCCGCCACCTCCACCACCGCCGGCGAAAGGGGAGAGGGGAGATGACTCGAGCAGCCGGACCGCGCCCGGCCGCTTGCCAGAAGGCCACCGCCTCAGCAGCACGGCCGGCCGCTCAAGCCAACCGCCACCTCCCGCCGCTTGAGCACGAGCACGCCACGGCCGACGAGAATGCCGTAACCGCCGAGGCACCGCCACGCCATTTCATGAGGAAGCTCGCCGCCACGATTTCCGCGAGGAAGCTTTCGGCCGCCGCCACCGCCATTCAAGAAGAAGGACGGAGGAAACCTAATCCTCGGCGCATCCTTTAACCGTGAGACATGGGCGGGCGGTGGGCCGAAAAAAAAAGGCCGACGGGTTTTTGTTTTTTTGCAATTTTGCAAAAAGGCCCCTGAAATTCTTAAAATTACGAAAATATTTCAGAAATCAGGTATTTTGGCAGAAAACCCATCGGGTTTTTCGAAAATTACGCGTAAAATTTCTCAGAACTGAAATATCCGTGTTTTTGCCCCTGAAATTCATAAAATTTATCTTCCTTGATTATTTATGCTAGCATTATTGTTTACTGTTCTAGATTTATTTATTTCAGCATGTTATTTTTCTGTTTTAGTAATTCATAAAATTGCTTATTAATTAGCAGAAAAAACATTAAAATACTAGAAAATTCTAGAGAATTTTTCTATAAAATCTACTGAATAGATAAAATCCACACCTTACTGATATAGAAATATTCATGTTGTTTACCTGTAGTAAATCAGAATTGTGCATGAATAATGTAGGAAATGTCTGACATTGCTAAAAGGAGTTTGTTGAGCTTGCGCTGGACGGTAGCAATTACCTCACATGGGCAATGGATGCTAAGATCAACCTGACTGCCAGAACACTCAGCGCTGCCATAACCCCACCTGAGGCTAGGGCTCCTGCCATTCCTGATGCTGCCAAATGCGCGACACTACACTTCTTGAGGCACCACATCCACCCAGACTTGAAGTCTGAGTATCTTTTAGAAGAAGACCACGGCACTGTGGAACTCCCCAAGGAGAGGTATGACCAAAGAGAGATCCATCATGCTACCAAGCACGGCATGAGTGGACCAACATAAGGTTTCGTGGATTTCAAGAAGGTGTCCAATACAACTCTGCAATTCATAAACTTATCGCTAAGCTCAGATTCTGTAACCAGAAGATCACAGATGCTGAGATCATTGATAAGACTTTGAGCACTTTTCACCCCACTCACAGGACACTCCAGCAGCAGTACCTCTAGCCAAGTACAAGAAGTACTCGAAACTGATTACCACTCTTCTCGAGGCAAAGAAGAATGATGAGTTACTGATGAAGAACTATCAGACTCGTCCCACTGGATCACAACCATTGCCAGAAGCACATGCCAATTTCCAGAGGACAAGTGGTAAGGGCCGCGGAAAGGGCCCCATGTAGAAAGGTGGACAGTGGAAGAAATTGAATGTGCAGAAGGAAAATAGCAAACCCCGCTGGATGGGGCAAGGGAGAGGCAAGCAACAGAAGCCAAACATGGGTAGCAAGAAGACATACCCTCCTTCACCGTGCTACAGGAGTGGTTGCATGGACCATTGGTCCCGCACCTGCCGCACCTCGAAACATCTGGTGGAACTCTACCAAGAGTCAGTTGCTAAGGGCAAGAAGGCGCCAGTAAGGAAGGCTGCAGAGACACATTTTGTTAATCAACCTGATGATGATAAGGGTGATGCCCCAAACTATGTGATGGAGCTCGACACTACAGCAAGGGGTGATCACATGGAGGTTGACACATATGGCGACCTGCAGTAGGCCATAGGCTATCTCCCCAAGCAACTCCAAATGTCATAATTTTCTTAGGTTTGCTTTATCGCTTAGGTTATTCCGCATTTAACAAGTGGATTTTCCATGCTTTTTTGAATCATTATCTCTTGATTAATAAATGAGTTGCTTGTTATCTTTTGAAGATTTATTCATGTTGAATTATTGTTGACTATATTATATTCTATATAGAACAACTTCTTGAATCTGATGAAGGAGGAAATCTGTCTGGTAGACAGTGGAACTACCAATTTGCTATCAACTCAATCCTAAGGGATACCAAATATTTCCAAACGTTAATTAAGAAAACGGGAAATGTTATGACAATAGCTGGAAGCGATACTCTCATAGTTGGCACTGGAAGAGCCACACTTGTTCTCCCTATGGGTACCCGAATAGTGATTGATGATGCTCTCTTGTATCCCGAATCAAAACGTACCCTATTAAGCTTTAAGGATATTCACCGAAATGACATCCATGTGGAGACCGACAGTTATGGGGATACAGAATATCTCCTACTGACTAAGCCTGACGGTGGTCAGAAACGTGTGGTTGAAAAACTTCCCTCCTTCTCATCTGGGTTATATTATACCTACATAAAACCTGAAGAATATGTAGCGTTAAAAACAGAGTACAAATCCTCAGAGCCTTACAAGATTTGGCATGATAGATTAGGGCATCCTGGAGTAGGAATGATGAGAAAAATCATAAACAACTTTATTGGCCATAGCTTAAAAACTCTATCCTTTCCTAAACCTGAAGATTTCTTGTGCCCAGCCTGTGCAAAAGGAAAGCTCATCACTAGACCCTCTTACTTGAAAGTAGAGGCGGAATCACCTATTTTCTTGGAGAGAATACAAGGTGATAGTTGGGGACCTATTCAACCCCTGTCGGGCCCCTTTAGATATTTTATGGTGGTATTAAATGCTTCTACTAGGTGGTCCTATGTATGTCTGCTGTCTACTAGGAACCACGCCGTTGCTAAACTAATAGCTCAAATTATCAAAATAAAGGCCAACTTTCCAAATGAAAGAATTAAGTTCATTAGAATGGACAATGTCGATGAGTTTACCTCTAAGGCATTTAATGACTATTGTTTAGCTTTAGGTATTAAGGTAGAGCATTCTGTACCGCATGTCCACACTCATAATGGCCTTGCAGAGTCATCCATCAAAAAGAATTAAGCTAATTGCTAGACCCCTACTGCAGAACAGTAGGCTTCCCACCAGTTGTTGGGGTCATGCAGTGCTGCATGCAGCAGCACTAATAAATTTAAGACCAACTGCATACCATCAATTTTCTCCTTTGCAACTAGTGCGTGGGAAAGAACCAAGTATTTTCCATCTGCGAAAATTTGGTTGTATTGTATACGTGCCAATTTCACCACCACAACGTACAGCCATGGGCCCCCATCGGAAGTTGGGAGTATATGTCGGTTTTGAGTCCCCGTCGATTATTAAATATCTTGAACCTACCACGGGAGACATGTTTACGGCCCGACACGCCGATTGTATCTTTGATGGAGAAAATTTCCCGGCATTAGGGGGAGGAATAGATAAATGCCGAGAAATAAATTGGAATGCCTCAGGCATTCAGGCCCTGGACCCACGCACTAAAGAAGCTGAACTAGAAGTCCAGCGAATAATAAACCTACAGCAAATTGTAAATAACTTGCCAGATGCATTCACTGATCAAAAGGGAGCGACAAAGTCTTACATACCAGCAGCAAATGCTCCGGGGAGAGTGGAAATACCCCAGAAGGATACTCAAATCACTCCAACCCCTCATGTGAAGAAGAGGGGGGAGTACCAGAGAATGATGCCTCAATTCCGCGGAGACGTCAACAGAAAATAGAACTCAATAATGCATCTTCTCAGTCAGTTGAAGAGAATCAACCTGAAGTTAAAAATACCCCTGAAGGAAATAATCCTGAAGATAGTAAACATAATACAATTGCGCGCTGCATACCTAATATCGATTTTGAACAACCGGACTCACGTTATGGGAAATCACGAGGAGCTGGATGAAATGAATGAAGAAATATCCACTAATTTTGTTGAGTCAGGAGAACTATATAAAAGAAAAACTATAGTTGTCGACATCTATTTCGCCTGAAAAATTGCTAGAAACCTTGATCTGGATCCAGAACCAAAGCCCTTAGCTGAATGCTAGAAGCGTTCAGACTAGGGTAAACGGAAGGAAGCAATTGAGGCAGAATTACTCTCGCTGAATAAAAGAAAAGTGTTTGGCCCGATAGCCCAAACACCACCCAAGGTATTCCCTGTAGGATGCAAATGAGTTTTCGTCCGGAAGAGAAACAAAAATAATGAGGTGGTGAGATACAAAGCGAGACTTGTGGCACAAGGGTTCACGCAGAGACCCGGTATTGATTATGATGAAACTTATTATCTTATCATGAGTGGGACAACGTTAGATACTTAATATCAATGGCAAGCAGTATGAATTTATGTATGCAAGCATGGATGTAGTGACAAAGATATCTATATGGGTCACTTGATTCAGATATTTATATGAAAGTCCCGGAAGGAGTAAAGATTCCGAATCAAAATAAAGTGAATCGAAATATGTACAGCGTCAAGCTAGAAAGGTCGTTGTACGGATTAAAACAATCTGGAAGAATGTGGTACAACCGACTTAGTGAATTCCTCCTGAAGAAAGAATATAATAATAGCGATGATTGTCCCTGTGTATTCATAAAGAAATTCCAGAATGGATTCTGTATTATTTCAGTATATGTCGATGATTTGAATATCATCGGGACGACAGAAAACATACAAGAAGCAAGTTCTTATCTTGTTAAAGAATTTGAAATGAAGGATTTGGGCCGAACCAAATTTTGCTTAGGCCTGCAGCTGGAGCACCTCCCTGAAGGAGTTTTTGTATACCAATCATCATATATCAAGAAAGTCCTAGAGAAATTTAATATGGACAAATCATATCCGGTGAAAACCCCGATGGTGGTCCGATCCCTAGAAGCGGATAAAGACCTTTTTAGACCAAATATGGAAAATGAGAAAATTCTTGGACCAGAAGTTCCATACTTAAGTGCTATTGAAGCACTAATGTATATAGCTAACTGCACAAGGCCAGACATTGCCTTTGCAGTAAACTTGCTAGCCAGACATAGCGCAGCTCCAACTCGAAGACATTGGGCTGGCACTAAAACCATATTCAGGTACCTTTAGGGTACACAAGATCTTGGATTATTTTACCCGAAAAACCAAAACATGTCTATAGTTGGATACACAAATGCAGGAAATCTGTCTGATCCACATAATGCGAAATCCCAAACAAGATTTGTATTTCTTTGTGGTGGTACAACCATCTCTTGGCGATCATTTAAGCAGACCTTGGTAGCTACGTCCACCAACCACTCAGAAATAATCGCATTATACGAAACCTCACGAGAATGCGTTTGGTTTAGGCGGATGATTAGCCATATCAAGAAGTTATGTGGCATAAACACCGTCGATGACCCCACAATTATCTATGAAGGTAATACCGCTTGTATTGCACAAATGCAAATGGGCTATGTTAAGAGTAATATCACGAAGCATATTGCTCCTAAATTCTTTTATCCTTATGAACTTCAGAAGAGCGGAGAGATAAATGTGTTAAAGGCTAAGTCTTGTGATAACCTAGCAGATTTATTCACAAAATCTCTTTCAGCGTCTAGCTTCTACAAATATGTTCGAGGCATAGGGATGAAACGACTTAGTGAGTTATAAGGTTCAGGGGGGAGTGAATCCCTGAACCATAGCCCATATGTAAGACCAGAAGACTTACATGATCCCGAAGATCCAAATATTGCACTCTTTTTCCCTTTGTGAGTTTTCCTGAAATTTTCTCACGTAAAGGTTTTTAATGAGGCAACAAGTGTGATCCAAGAAATGAATGCGATGCACTTTTTTTCTCTATCCCTTTTTTCCCACTGGGTTTTTGAGAGGAGTTTTTAATGAGGCATGTGCATACCGTGGTATTCGTCCAAGGTGGAGTGTTACGAAATCTAGAATGTTTGGTATGGGCAAATACCGAATCGCTTTGGTGACTTAGTTTATAAATAGAGGCAGCATGCACTAACGTAATCATCCCTGATTCATTAATAAAGATTTCTGGCGTTCTCTCTCATTGACGTCTCTGGTGTTATTGATTGATTGTGTAATTATAATTGTGTTGCTGTTCATCGATTCAACGATTATTTTTTAACAGGTCCTACTAATATTTCTCAACAGGTCCTACTAACGTCACCGGTGGCGTGCCGATCCGCGCAAAGCGGTGCGGGAGGGACAAGGCAGCCCTGCCGTCTACTGCGGGTGGGCCAAACTATATGGTTGCCCCACTGCTCAGTGACCTGGCTGTGGAGACCCTTTCTCGCGTGGTCGCAGGCCCAATGGGCCGGGAAGCCCAAATCCCCAAGAGCACACGTGGCAGCATGAGGCGTCACCTGAGGACGTAGTCGCATCCTCCGGGTCAAGTAAGGCATCCCATCAAAACTCAAAACACAAAACTCCCTTCCTTACCCGTTAATCAACCCGCTCATCTTATCATCGAATCAAATAGCCGCCACGTTGACGAGCTCCCTCGCTTGCTGACACACGTGTCCCACCTGCAGGGAGCCCCCACCTGACAGACACACAAGAGTCCAAGGAGATGAAGCGATAAAGCCCACGAAATCCCCCCCCCCCCCACACACACACAATTTAAGCGGCCATTAAACTAGTACTACTCATATTCCTCTTCGTCCCGATCGATTTCTTTACCCAGAAATAATAAAATAGTTTCGATCCCGCACCGGCACCGCCCAGCGCGTCCTCTCCCAGTCTCCCTGCCGCCGCCAGCCCGCCATTCCTTCTAGGGTTCCGGTTCCATGTGATCTCGCCGCCGCCGCGGCCGGAAACCCTAGGAACCTCTCCTCTCTGTTCGAATCTCAGGTCGCGACCAATGGGCAAGGGCGGGCAAGACGAGGGCAAGCGCCGGGACGGATCCGACTCCTCCGGGTTGGAGCTGGCTTTCCCGGCGTGGGCGCGCACGCCTAGCGAGTGCCAGGCGGAGCTGGGCGTATCGGCGGACTGCGGGCTTAGCCTGAGGAGGCGGCGGCGCGGCTGCGGCGGTACGGGCCCAACGAGCTGGAGCGGCACGCGGCGCCGTCGGTCTGGAAGCTGGTGCTCGAGCAGTTCGACGACACGCTCGTGCGCATCCTGCTTGCCGCGGCCGTGGTGTCGTTCGTGCTCGCGCTCTACGACGGCGCCGAGGGCGGCGAGGTCGGGGCCACCGCCTTCGTCGAGCCGCTCGTCATCTTCCTCATCCTGATCGTCAACGCCGTGGTCGGGGTCTGGCAGGAGAGCAACGCCGAGAAGGCGCTCGAGGCGCTGAAGGAGATCCAGTCCGAGCACGCTACCGTCAAGCGTGACGGCCGGTGGTCGCATGGGCTCCCGGCGCGCGACCTCGTTCCCGGAGACATCGTCGAGCTCCGCGTGGGCGACAAGGTCCCCGCGGACATGCGTGTGCTCCAGCTTATCAGCTCTACCCTCCGCGTCGAGCAGGGCTCTCTCACTGGCGAAACCGCTTCGGTTAACAAGACCAGCCACAAGATCGAGCTGGAGGACACAGACATCCAAGGAAAGGAATGCATGGTATTTGCTGGCACCACTGTTGTCAACGGCAGCGCGGTCTGTGTCGTGACGGGCACTGGCATGGCCACCGAAATAGGCAAGATCCATGCGCAGATTCAGGAGGCCTCGCAGGAGGAGGATGACACGCCGCTGAAAAAGAAGCTCAATGAGTTTGGTGAGGCGCTGACTGCCATAATTGGGGTGATATGTGCCTTGGTTTGGCTCATCAACGTGAAGTATTTCCTTACCTGGGAGTATGTGGATGGGTGGCCGAGGAATTTTAAGTTTTCATTCGAGAAGTGCACATATTACTTTGAGATTGCAGTCGCACTGGCCGTTGCAGCGATTCCAGAGGGCCTTCCTGCTGTGATCACCACATGCTTGGCACTCGGCACAAGGAAGATGGCACAGAAGAATGCACTTGTAAGAAAGTTGCCAAGTGTTGAGACATTAGGTTGCACAACAGTGATTTGCTCCGATAAGACAGGTACTTTGACCACCAACCAGATGTCAGCGATGAAGCTTGTGGCAATTGGGAGATGGCCTGATACACTTAGGAGCTTTAAGGTTGATGGAACCACTTATGATCCAACTGATGGGAAGATACATGATTGGCCAAGTTTGAGCATGGATGAAAATCTCCAGATGATTGCAAAGATAGCTGCAGTTTGCAATGATGCAAGTATTGCACACTCTGAGCATCAGTATGTTGCTACTGGGATGCCCACAGAGGCTGCTTTGAAGGTATGATTTGTTAATGCAATGAGATTTATGCTGTATGTTGCTTCTACTAGCGTGTTCTAGACTATAATTGAATGCTCTTAAGATGACATTGTTTCCATTAACAATTGTTTGATCATTTGGACTGTTGAGTGATTGTGTATATGTGGCAGGTTTTGGTTGAGAAAATGGGGCTTCCTGGTGGATATACTCCATCTCTGGATTCATCCGATTTGCTAAGTATGTTGATTTCTTCTGTGCAGTCTAAAATATAATCTAAAGGCATTATTAGCTTTCTTTTGCATAGAATTATGAATAATTATTTTTCTTTATTGTTTCAAGGGTGCTGTCAATGGTGGAACATTGCTGCTAAGAGAGTAGCGACTCTGGAATTTGATCGTACCAGAAAATCAATGGGAGTTATTGTGAAAAAAGCAGATTCAGGAAAGAATTTGCTGCTTGTCAAGGTATTATGAATCATCCATATCATTAGTTAATGTTGCAAAATTATTAAATGTCCCTCTTTGTATCATAAGTGTGATGACCCCACAATTATCTATGAAGGTAATACCGCTTGTATTGCACAAATGCAAATGGGCTATGTTAAGAGTAATATCACGAAGCATATTGCTCTTAAATTCTTTTATCCTTATGAACTTCAGAAGAGCGGAGAGATAAATGTGTTAAAGGCTAAGTCTTGTGATAACCTAGCAGATTTATTCACAAAATCTCTTTCAGCGTCTAGCTTCTACAAATATGTTCGAGGCATAGGGATGAAACGACTTAGTGAGTTATAAGGTTCAGGGGGGAGTGAACCTCTGAACCATAGCCCATATGTAAGACCAGAAGACTTACATGATCCCGAAGATCCAAATATTGCACTCTTTTTTCCTTTGTGAGTTTTCCTGAAGTTTTCTCACGTAAAGGTTTTTAATGAGGCAACAAGTGTGATCCAAGAAATGGATATGATGCACTTTTTTTCTCTATCCCTTTTTTCCCACTAGGTTTTTGGGAGGAGTTTTTAATGAGGCATGTGCATGACGTGGTATTCGCCCAAGGTGGAGTGTTACGAAACCTAGAAGGTTTGGTATGGGCAAATACCAGAACTGCCTTTGGTGGACTTAGTTTATAAATAGAGAGGCAGTGTACCAATGTAATCATCCCTGATTCATTAATAAAGATTTCTGGCGTTCTCTCTCATTGACGTCTCTAGTGTTATTGATTGATTGTGTAATTATAATTGTGTTGCTGTTCATTTATTTTTTAACAGGTCCTACTAATATTTCTTAACAGGTCCTACTAACGTCACCGGTGGCCAAAGGATTCCTCGCGTGCCGATCCGCGCAAAGCGGTGCGGGAGGGACAAGGCAGCCCTGCCGTCTACTGCGGGTGGGCCAAACTATATGGTTGCCCCACTGCTCAGTGACCTGGCTGTGGAGACCCTTTCTCGCGTGGTCGCAGGCCCAATGGGCCGGGAAGCCCAAATCCCCAAGAGCACACGTGGCAGCATGAGGCGTCACCTGAGGACGTAGTCGCATCCTCCGGGTCAAGTAAGGCATCCCATCAAAACTCAAAACACAAAACTCCCTTCCTTACCCGTTAATCAACCCGCTCATCTTATCATCGAATCAAATAGCCGCCACGTTGACGAGCTCCCTCGCTTGCTGACACACGTGTCCCACCTGCAGGGAGCCCCCACCTGACAGACACACAAGAGTCCAAGGAGATGAAGCGATAAAGCCCACGAAATCCCCCCCCCACCCCCCAACCCCCCACACACACACACAATTTAAGCGGCCATTAAACTAGTACTACTCATATTCCTCTTCGTCCCGATCGATTTCTTTACCCAGAAATAATAAAATAGTTTCGATCCCGCACCGGCACCGCCAAGCGCGTCCTCTCCCAGTCTCCCTGCCGCCGCCAGCCCGCCATTCCCTTCTAGGGTTCCGGTTCCATGTGATCTCGCCGCCGCCGCGGCCGGAAACCCTAGGAACCTCTCCTCTCTGTTCGAATCTCAGGTCGCGACCAATGGGCAAGGGCGGGCAAGACGAGGGCAAGCGCCGGGACGGATCCGACTCCTCCGGGTTGGAGCTGGCTTTCCCGGCGTGGGCGCGCACGCCTAGCGAGTGCCAGGCGGAGCTGGGCGTATCGGCGGACTGCGGGCTTAGCTCCGAGGAGGCGGCGGCGCGGCTGCGGCGGTACGGGCCCAACGAGCTGGAGCGGCACGCGGCGCCGTCGGTCTGGAAGCTGGTGCTCGAGCAGTTCGACGACACGCTCGTGCGCATCCTGCTTGCCGCGGCCGTGGTGTCGTTCGTGCTCGCGCTCTACGACGGCGCCGAGGGCGGCGAGGTCGGGGCCACCGCCTTCGTCGAGCCGCTCGTCATCTTCCTCATCCTGATCGTCAACGCCGTGGTCGGGGTCTGGCAGGAGAGCAACGCCGAGAAGGCGCTCGAGGCGCTGAAGGAGATCCAGTCCGAGCACGCTACCGTCAAGCGTGACGGCCGGTGGTCGCATGGGCTCCCGGCGCGCGACCTCGTTCCCGGAGACATCGTCGAGCTCCGCGTGGGCGACAAGGTCCCCGCGGACATGCGTGTGCTCCAGCTTATCAGCTCTACCCTCCGCGTCGAGCAGGGCTCTCTCACTGGCGAAACCGCTTCGGTTAACAAGACCAGCCACAAGATCGAGCTGGAGGACACAGACATCCAAGGAAAGGAATGCATGGTATTTGCTGGCACCACTGTTGTCAACGGCAGCGCGGTCTGTGTCGTGACGGGCACTGGCATGGCCACCGAAATAGGCAAGATCCATGCGCAGATTCAGGAGGCCTCGCAGGAGGAGGATGACACGCCGCTGAAAAAGAAGCTCAATGAGTTTGGTGAGGCGCTGACTGCCATAATTGGGGTGATATGTGCCTTGGTTTGGCTCATCAACGTGAAGTATTTCCTTACCTGGGAGTATGTGGATGGGTGGCCGAGGAATTTTAAGTTTTCATTCGAGAAGTGCACATATTACTTTGAGATTGCAGTCGCACTGGCCGTTGCAGCGATTCCAGAGGGCCTTCCTGCTGTGATCACCACATGCTTGGCACTCGGCACAAGGAAGATGGCACAGAAGAATGCACTTGTAAGAAAGTTGCCAAGTGTTGAGACATTAGGTTGCACAACAGTGATTTGCTCCGATAAGACAGGTACTTTGACCACCAACCAGATGTCAGCGATGAAGCTTGTGGCAATTGGGAGATGGCCTGATACACTTAGGAGCTTTAAGGTTGATGGAACCACTTATGATCCAACTGATGGGAAGATACATGATTGGCCAAGTTTGAGCATGGATGAAAATCTCCAGATGATTGCAAAGATAGCTGCAGTTTGCAATGATGCAAGTATTGCACACTCTGAGCATCAGTATGTTGCTACTGGGATGCCCACAGAGGCTGCTTTGAAGGTATGATTTGTTAATGCAATGAGATTTATGCTGTATGTTGCTTCTACTAGCGTGTTCTAGACTATAATTGGAATGCTCTTAAGATGACATTGTTTCCATTAACAATTGTTTGATCATTTGGACTGTTGAGTGATTGTGTATATGTGGCAGGTTTTGGTTGAGAAAATGGGGCTTCCTGGTGGATATACTCCATCTCTGGATTCATCCGATTTGCTAAGTATGTTGATTTCTTCTGTGCAGTCTAAAATATAATCTAAAGGCATTATTAGCTTTCTTTTGCATAGAATTATGAATAATTATTTTTCTTTATTGTTTCAAGGGTGCTGTCAATGGTGGAACATTGCTGCTAAGAGAGTAGCGACTCTGGAATTTGATCGTACCAGAAAATCAATGGGAGTTATTGTGAAAAAAGCAGATTCAGGAAAGAATTTGCTGCTTGTCAAGGTATTATGAATCATCCATATCATTAGTTAATGTTGCAAAATTATTAAATGTCCCTCTTTTGTATCATAAGTGTCCTAATGCACAGCAATTATCTGTTTCTGAACTCTGCTTTACTCCTATTTTATTCTTTATAATGCCGGAAACAACATACTTGTGGATTGTCATGGTCAAACCACAGTACCTTTTTTTTTGGCCCTCTTTTTATCCTGAAATTATGGTAGAAGCTTTGTCATATTGTCAATTCTTTTTATCTATATTATCAACGCCTATTTGTATTTTCATTTTGCTCCCTTCAGTTAGTTATGGATGCAGCTACCACTTGGCATTGATTTCTCCGTTTGCTTCTGTGATGGCAAGTGTCATGTTATGTTGTTGCTTGCGATGTTTGTTGGTCATGTCATTCTCTCTGTCCTATGACTGTATTCATGATAAAATTGTACTCTTGCAGGGAGCAGTAGAAAATTTGCTAGAGAGAAGTGCCTATATTCAGTTGCTTGATGGATCTGTTGTGATCTTGGATGAGGGTGCCAAGGCACTCATATTGTCAACACTTAGTGAAATGTCTGCCAGTGCATTGCGCTGTTTGGGCTTTGCATACAAGGAAGATTTGGCGGAATTTGCAACATATGATGGAGAAGAGCATGCAGCTCACAAATATCTGCTTGATCCTTCATACTACTATTCCATAGAGAGTAATCTGATATTTTGTGGTTTTGTTGGTCTAAGGGTGAGAACTTCCTGTGCTTTATGGAGATAATCCAATTAAGATTACTATATAATAATATATTAATATGCGTTTCTAAGTTGACAAATTCATGTACCTTTTAACATTATACTTTGCAGGATCCTCCCCGAGAAGAAGTACACAAAGCAATTGAAGATTGCAGAGCTGCTGGAATACGTGTTATGGTGATCACAGGCGATAACAAAGAAACAGCAGAGGCAATATGCCGTGAGATTGGGGTTTTTGGTCCCAATGAAGATATTCGTTCAAAGAGCTTCACAGGGAAGGAATTCATGGCTCTTTCTGATAAGAAGAAGCTCTTGAGGCAAACGTGTGGCCTTCTCTTCTCCAGGGCAGAGCCAAAACATAAGCAGGAAATTGTTAGATTGCTTAAAGAAGATGGTGAAGTGGTTGCAATGACTGGCGATGGGGTGAATGATGCACCAGCTCTGAAATTGGCCGATATTGGAGTGGCGATGGGCATTACAGGGACTGAGGTCTGCCTTCTTGCTTTGTTATCAAACTGTTCTTATTCTTTCAAAGTATGTCTTGTAAGAAGATTCATTTGTAATTGGTCGTTCGCATATTTTCGTGGAAGAGTGGCACCTGCTGGACATTTTGAGAGTGCCAAATTGGACTTCGCTTTTCATATGCAATGTAACCATTTTCTTAGGCTTCTGAATTGCCTTATGATATTTAAAGTAATTTCTTCTTGCAATTGCCAATTACTATAGTTTAGCTATGCTCATACCACCTCCATTTCTTACAGTCATTTTATGCAACGTTTGCACGTCTCCTTGCCCTGTTACCCATTGATCCCTGTATGACTACTCCCTACCAAACATTTGATGCTAGAAAGAAACTACATAAGATCCACATAATAGGTCTTAGATAGTGAATATACATAAGATTTTCTATTTCCTTTATTTTCCCCCCTATTTTCACCTTGTCTTTTTTGCTTGATAATTACTCTCAGTAGTTTTGATCTCATGGTGTTTTTTGACCTCTCTCTATGATGTATCCCTTTTTTGAAAAGTATGTATGCCTTGGTTCTCTGTTTGACCAAAGAGTGCAGGCTATGTGTGAGTTGAATTTTTTGCCGATACGGCCGATTTTCAGAGAGTATTAGCAGTTTTGACCACGCGCAGTATTTACAAAATAGCCGGCCAGCCGTGCTGCTGTGCTGTGGCGACACGTGCATGGCGCGCCTTGTAGCGGCGCGTGGCGTGGCGCGCGCGCGCCCCGCGCCGCCCGCCCGCCCGCCACGTCAGCGCGAAGCAGCGCCAGCGTGGCGTGTATGCCGCTGGCGGCGTCGCGCCAGCAGCGTCAGCGCCACGTCACGCAGCCTTGCAGCAGCGCCCGGCGCCTGCGCCGCCAGCGTGCCAGCGTGCGTGGCAACGCCAGCGCCAGCGCCAGGCAGTGGCGGCGGCTGCGGCAGCGCCCGGCTGCGCCATGGCGTGGCAGCCGCGCCGCTTGCTGCGCCAGCGTATCGCCAGCAGCCGCACGCCGCCTGCGCCCCCGGCTACTTTTGCAAATACATGTGCATGGTGGTCAAAACTGTTAATACGATCTCAAAATCGACCGTATCGGCCAAAAATTCTGTGTGGTGTGGATAAGATCTTATACAATATTTTAAAATTGACACATGCATGTGGACATGTGCACAGACCAAAATAATAAAGAATACATAATTCTGCACAATCTGTTTCCCTTGTCTGCCTGTCCAGAATCTTGGCACACCTTCAGATTTCTCAGCTCCTGATGAAAGCGTGTGGTTGTTAGTTGTTTTGATATGTACAGAGTGGAATTCTTGACTTTTTTCCCTGATAATTTGTAATAGGTTGCAAAAGAAGCTTCAGATATGGTGCTTGCAGATGATAACTTCAGTACAATAGTTGCAGCAGTTGGTGAAGGGAGGTCTATTTACAACAATATGAAGGCTTTTATAAGGTCCGTCTTTAGATCAGCTATGACTAACCTTTTATTTTGATTATTATATTTGACAAGTTGAAATCAAAATGCAACCAGTTCATGTGAGCTATGTGGCATTGCAGATATATGATCTCTTCGAACATTGGAGAAGTTGCCTCCATATTCCTAACGTCAGCTTTAGGTATACCCGAAGGCCTCATCCCTGTGCAACTTCTGTGGGTCAATCTTGTTACAGATGGCCCTCCTGCAACGGCTTTGGGGTTCAACCCACCTGATAAAGATATCATGAAGAAACCTCCTCGAAGAAGTGATGATTCATTGATTACTCCTTGGATTCTGTTTCGGTATATGGTATGTTTCCTGTGGACCATGTACTTGTATATCCTTATACATACTTTTTAACAACTTTTAAATATATAGCATTTTTATGTGACTAAGTATAAGGTTCATCAACCCAACAAAAATAAGCATTGATGTATCACCAAACATAGAATGGCCAGGAATAGGATGTGGTCTGTTGGTCATATTGTTTTGTGTGATTTGATTAAATGTTCACTACATGGATAAATTATAATTGGCCATATTGACTAAATCAAGTGGTTCCAGACTTCTAGCTTAAAAGATAATATGTGAAATTATGTCAAGTAATGGCTTGTGCGTGTATGTGCCTGCAAGTGTTGGTCGTCTTCTTTTTTTTGAGAGAGAGAGGCTGTAAGTGTTGGTCTAAGTGATTCACCACTGGATAAGAAGGAACACATGCGGGGCTATAAACACATGTGGGGCTATATGCAGCTAGAATTGGGTACCCCAGTTCTGGTTAACAAATAAGAAGTGCAATATGGACAGAGCATCATGATTCATGAATAACCATTAACCAGCCTTGCAGCTTATTGATTTTGAAGTCAATCACATAGAGTATTAATGTCCTGCAGTTGGCTAATGCATACAATACACTGCCTGGACCTTATTGTACTCCTGTTTCGTTGTACTTACTTGAAATCCGTGTCAATCTTATGTGTAGGTCATTGGGCTGTATGTTGGAATTGCAACGGTGGGGATCTTCATCATCTGGTACACTCATGGCTCTTTCCTGGGAATTGACCTGGCTGGTGATGGTCACACCCTTGTCTCGTACTCCCAGCTCTCAAACTGGGGCCAGTGCCCATCATGGGAGGGTTTCAAGGTCTCACCATTCACAGCAGGAGCGCGGAAATTCAACTTTGATGCGAACCCATGTGATTACTTCCAGGGCGGCAAAATAAAAGCGACGACCCTCTCTCTGTCTGTCTTGGTGGCCATTGAGATGTTCAACTCGCTGAATGCTCTGTCGGAGGATGGCAGCCTTCTGAGCATGCCTCCGTGGGTTAACCCGTGGCTTCTTCTGGCAATGTCCGTGTCGTTTGGGCTGCATTTCTTGATCCTCTACGTGCCTTTCCTTGCCCAAGTCTTCGGGATTGTGCCCCTCAGTTTCAACGAATGGCTTTTGGTGATAGCAGTTGCCTTCCCAGTCGTGCTCATCGACGAGGTTCTCAAATTTGTGGGGCGGTGCTTGACCGCCCGTGCCAGAAAACAATCAGGAAAGCGGAAGGAAGAGTAGAAGACGCTAGTCATCAGTACTAGATTTCTAGTTGTGCCATGGGGGAATCGACATCTGATGTAAGACCACATTATTTCTCTCTCTGAGTTCCAAGGGCTCGTTCTTTGTTGGGAGAATGTTCGAGAACATGACCATGCGGGGCAAGTTAGGGTACTATATAGAACTCATAATCAGGCCGCGAGTTTAACGAACTGAGACTGCATTTATTCTTTGTAACAACAAATGATATTATGAATGTGCTGGAGACACAGCACGTTTTCAATTTTTTTTATGCTCGCTTGTTTCTATAACCTTGCACTTACATCCATGAAATATTCTGCTCTGAATCCAAGGGCACATGTTGCTCTGTGCAGGTCTGTCTCTGTGCCCCCCTGTTCATGTAACATTCTGATGATATTGGCACCTATGTATATATAATCCACAGCAAAGGCAGTAATACTTGTTTCTAAAAGTTCAGGGGGTCTATTACTCCTATGTGGTATGATACGTGATTTTGACAACTCTGGTATGATACATCATTACATCATACAATTGTATAAGTTTTTTCTACATGAAAGAATGTACATCGTTTTTTCAAATTTACCTACTTGTAGAATCAAAATCGAGATATACATGTCCTTGTAGTCTTGTAGCGCATGGTAAGATGCAAGAAATTTTTGGCCTCACCTACCCTCCTCGCTCTTGATCATCTTGGAGAATACTCTCCTCATGGACATGCCGTCAAGGTCCCCCAAGTTCGCGGTCATGGCGGTGTCAGTCGCGACGCTCGCAATCGACTGGCTACGCTCAACCTGGGGCGTTGTCCCGGGGACGGTCTGCATTCTGTCGGTGCCGGAGCTGTCTGGCGACGCCTCCTGCAGCTGCAGCGCGAACTCGAGGCACCAGAGCACGTCCCCCATGGCCGGGCGCTCCACGCCGTACTCCGCGAGGCACTTCTCGGCGGTGTCCGCGAACTTCTTGAGCGAGGCCGGCCGTATCGTCCCTGCTATCCTCTGGTCGACGATCCGGTCGAGCTCGCCGTTCTTGAGCCACTGCATCGCCCACTCCGCCAGGTTCACCATCTCCCGCGTCAGCGTCGGGTCGATGACCGCGCGGGCGCAGAGCACCTCGAGCAGGACCACGCCGAAGGAGTAGACGTCCGACTTCTCCGTCAGCATCTGCCGCCGGAAGTACTCCGGGTCGAGGTACCCGAAGCTGCCCTTCACGGCGGTGCTGACGTGCGTCTTGTCCAGCTCCGGCCCGGTCTTAGACAGCCCGAAGTCGGCGACCTTGGCCATGAAGCTGTCGTCGAGGAGGATGTTGGCCGACTTGACGTCCCGGTGGATGATCGCCTTGGCGGAGCCGGTGTGGAGGTAGTGCAGCCCCCGAGCGGCGCCGATGCAGGCCTCCAGCCTCTGCTTCCACGGCAGGGGAGGGAGGTCGGAGCCGTAGAGGTGGCTCCGGAGCGTGCCCTTGGCCATGTACTCGTACACCAGGATCATCTCGCTGTGCTCGTCACAGTAGCCGATGAGTGAGACCAGGTGGCGGTGGCGCAGCCGGGACAACAGCTCAATCTCCGTGCGGAACTCGTTGAGCCCCTGCTGCGACCGCCGGTTGCCGCGCTTGACGGCCACCCGCGTGTCGCCGCGCAGCGTGCCCTTGTACACCTTCCCGAAGCCGCCCACGCCGATGACCATCCCCTCGTCGAACCCGCACGTCGCCTCCTGGAGCACCGCGAAGGTGAACCGGTACCCGACGCCGGCGTTGTTCTGACCGAGCGTGACGGTGTTGCGGTTGGTCTCGCCGAAGCTGCGGGAGCCCAGCGCGCTCGCCGAGAAAGGCGCCCAGGTGTTCGACGGCTGCTTCTCCGGCTTCCTCCTTCGTACCATCCTGAAGGCGATGAACCCGAGAGCCATCACCACCGTCAACCCGCCAACGGCCGAGCCGGCGATGATCCCAATGGTAATCTTTGAGCTGCGCAGCGACGCGCGCCAGCGCCGGTGCTCCCGACCATTCTCATGATCTCGAGGCCGTTCAGGAAGCCGTCTGGCAACGTGTTGCCCAGCGTCGACGGCCCGATGCTCACGGTGATCACGCCCGTCGCGTCCTTGGCGCCCAGGACGAAGTCCTTGTACACCGGCACGGCCAGCGTGTTGAACGTGTCCTCCGAAATATCATAGTCCGAGAGCACCCGCCATCCGCCGACGTAGACGTTGAAGACCACTGTGTGCGCCGCCTTGCTGACGATGTCGCAGAAGTGGAACCGGAGCAGGTACCCCCACCCGGCCGGCGCGTCGAAGCGCCACGTCATGTTGAACTGCAGGTTCATGGTGCTGTTCATCACCGACGTGTCCAGCTTCGTCGCCGTGGCGTAGACCGCGTCCGGAGCCGTCACGTTGGTGGCGAAGCCCGCCATGTACTGGAGCGTCGAGGGCGGCACTTCTCTGTGCACCGCGAAGGCGCTGTCGATCTGGAAGCTCTGGTCCGGCAGCCATGTCCTCCACAGCGTGTCGTTCTTCGGCGTGATCTTGGGGGAGCCCATGTTAATCCTGTGGACCGTCTCCAGCGCCTGCGTCGACAGTCCGGTGTACTGGCTCAGCGGGCTCACCACCTGCGCCGTGTCGGCGATGAGGTCGTCCGGGTGCGACACGACCTCGATAGCGTTCACGAACGCGAGCTTGCCCGTCGGCGTGAAAGCAATCACCAGCTTGCCACCGGCGACGTTCACCGAGAACTCCCTGACCACGGCCTTGCCGTTCTTGGGCGTGTACCCGTCGACTAAGACCACGCTCTGCACAGACACCTTAAACGCGGCGTCCGCGGCGAGGTCGTAGGACTGGAACTTGAAGGGGAAGAAGTAGAGGCGGACGAAGTGCCGACCAGGCTTCTTTATTGCGAACGTGTAGGAAGCCGGCGCCGTGAATATGCGCGCGTACTTATACAGCGCCGGCTCATCGGACCCGGCGACCGAGCTCGCCGACGCCTCAACGCTCTGGGGCGCTGTCAGCACCGTCGTAGCCGGTAGACGGGCGTCCCCGAAGAACCTACGGCCGTCGACAGTGGCGTTCGCCGACGTGCCGCAGATCAGGACGAGATTATCCGCCGGGGTAAACGCGCGGGCACCGGCGCATAGCACCGAGACGATGACGAGCTGCACAAGCATGTCAAGAACTGGTGCCATGGACATGGTGCAGGAACTCCAGCAAAAGCATCGGCGGTGGCTCTTGACTAGAAGCAGGTCATGAACAACTCCACGGGACAAAGACGGTGAGACTGGCTGCACATGACTACTAGTAGAGGAGCTGTTCAGAAACTCGCAGCTTGACGATGATTTGACACTAGTAACTGGCAACTACCCCCCCACAGGAGAGTGAATCAGTGCTTAGTTATTGGTGGTGGGGTATTTGATTAATTGGGGAGCGTTGCAGTGTCATTTTCTGACGATCTCAGGTAGAGCGTAACTTTGGATATTTTTATCAGGAGCCTTTTAATGCTGTCATTTTACTGGTTTACAGGTTGTCCGCAGATATTATCCATGTGATTTGGTAGCTGTGTGATGTAATTCTGAAGAAAAAGCTAACATAGTATTTTAAAAAGACGTGAATCTCAGACACGGTGCAGTTTTTCTGGGTACTGACCACCTAGACTGTACTACTCGGGCTGCTTGGAGTGAGAATTACACTAATGACAAGCAGTCTTTAACCGTCTATAAATTCTTCTTGGATTAATTAATCTTCTTTTTGAGCTCATGACAAACAGTATGTGATTACGAACTCAAAACTCAATTGTACGGTGTGAACGATTGTCAAGTCCCACGGTGACATATCTGTCAGATGAAAACGAAGGGGGACGACGAAGAATCGAGAACAGGCGAAGCTTTTCGTCAAGGAAATGCCCCCTCTGATTCCCAGGAACGAAAATAAAGGAGGTCATCGATCGGCCGTAGTGCATTAGTGCTCCGTTTTCCCTTTCTTTGGCCCTTCCGACCCCTGCGTCGTAAAGTGAGAAGGACGGGAGGGAAGACTCCAACCACCTCGCCTGGGTCGTCCACCAGACCACCGCACCCGCACGCAACCGGGAACGCTAGCAGCCGTCGTTTTCATTCCACCGTCGTGTGCGTGCCACCACCGAATCGTTCTTCAATCTGCCGGTGTACACGTTTCGGCTCGGATGGTTGGTGGGTGCTAAGATGGTAATGGAGTCTGATACAGTGTGCCTTCGCTTATTCCTTCTCATCGGTACCCATGGTAGAGACGGAGCTGAACCTCGGACCGTCGGGACAATGGCCCGAGACCCAGGTTCAAAAGTCGTGCTTGCAATGCAATCGTTCGTCAGCGGCGTAGCTGGGGCGGCCTAACGCATGGCCCGTGAGATAAAAGAAGGGAAACTGTATGTTCCTGTACACGCAGGGAAGTCGATCGTGTACGCAGAGCAGCGAGAGATGAGTTTAGTAATCAGCTATACTCCACAGAGGGATAATGCAAGCACGCATGATTGACAGGGCTAATACGATACGCATGATTGACAAGCTCCGCGAGGGAAACATCCAAGTATCCAACTGCACCGTTATGGGGCGCGCTCGCGGGTTGACCGTGGACCGAGTTCGGGTTCGGAACGGCTGGAGAGTGTCGAGAGGTGGTGGAAAGCGACGCGTTACGCGGCGTTCTCTGTCCAGCTTCGTGCCATCACGCGCTCGTCCTCCCTGACTATGCGTACGGCGTGCTTTGCGTCTGTGTTTTTTTTTAAAAGTAGCTATAAGATATTATAATTTAGTGTTGTGGTAGGATATCTAAAATGTGATACTATAAAAATATATCTTTTTGCTCTTGGATACTGTGACTATTATTATGTCCTTTTGCTCTTGAACACTGTGAATATTATTATATTATTTTCAGGCAAAGAGAGGATTGAGAAAATATACGAAATGTCATAATTGCCTTGGATCGAACCAATTGGTTGTTGGCTCAGCCGAACTATTTAGGGTTGTTCCCGACCCGACCGATCCCATTTCGATCCCATCTCACTCTCTTGCATTGGTGATAAGCTACATCAGCACAATGGCCTAGATGATGTGAGCATGACACATTCTATGATGATTCAGAATGGACGGGGTGGTCCTCGGCAATAGGGAGTCCTGGGGTGGCTGGCACGACATAAAGGCGGCGCCGGTGATTGGCGATGGCAACTGTAGGCGAGGCGGACGACAACGACGACATTCCGACGAGGGCGATGTGAGCATGGCATAGAACGTGACACGAGGATGAAGATGATGGGATCAATGATGGTAGGGGCTCACTAGCGGTGGGGCAATCGACGACAATGGCGCTCGAACGCTGATGAGAAAGATGGCTTCGGTTCCGATGAACCACTGCATGAAAGACGAAATTATTTAAGGGAAAAGATAGATCAGAACGTGAAACACATTTTGACATGGACAAAACTTTAGGGAGCTCACCAACCAAGAGAACGAAGGGGGCCATCGGAGCCGCCAGCGTCGCATGTAGCTGCCCCGCCGCTGCAGACTGCCTAGCACCGCACCATCACTACCCATGGGGCCGCCAAGGCCGTGGGGTTCCGTTTGGGTGCTCGCCAGCAGCCATAGCCGCCTCCTTCACTGGAAGCGAGCTTGGCAGGAGCTTCCATGGCCACCTCCTCTGTCTCCCTCACCCTCTCTATCAAGGAACGAAAGGATCACTACTACAAAAAAGGCTAATATTGGACGCCTCATCACAGACGGTTGACCAAAATCGTCTGTATTAAATACAATCACATACGGTTTTGGTTTAGCATCCATCTGTGTTACTGATTGCACTAAAAATCGTCTGTGAATAAGTAATATCACAGACGATTCGTGTTGAAAACCGTCTGTGAAGTATCACGGACAAGAACCGTCTGTGATATTACTAAATTCACACACAGTTATTTATTGGAACCATATGTAATTAGAAACAACTGATTAGCCGATTCCGACCACTACTGATCGGGCCAGATTGATCTTTTAAAGTGGTTGAATTGAAGCTGATTTCTCCAACAGAAGAAAGCAGAAGATATGTAATCCGGTAGGTACCTTGTTCCGTATCATGTGTAACTTCACTGTCTTGGCATGTAACTTTCGATCAACATAAGAATGCAAAAGTACTTCACGTGATTGATCGATCGAAAGTTACACATCATAGATAGTGAAGTGCTCACCTGATCGTAGGGATATGATCTTCTATCAATTTTTTGAAGACTTCAAATCTATATACCAAATTGACTTTTCGACCACCTAAATTGAAGTAGTCGATCGATCATCCATGGATTTTGTTCTTTCCATGCACGGTGGTCGAAAAGTCAATTTGTTCCGTGAATTTTGTGTCTTACTAGCTAGCTAGAAGGGTGGGGATCGAGATGAGAAATTTAAGAAGAAATAGAAGTAAGAAAAGATGAAAAGCTCGTGAGTGATTTTTTCTTAGTTCTACGTGCCCTTCTGATGGTTATTTGTAGGCTTAACAACTTATGGTAAGATTAAATTAACGAATAAAGACGGAAGTCCGACGGATGGGATTTATTATAATCTTATCCTACTAAATTGTTAGTAACCAAAGCATCATCATATTTTCAGAAATTATTTTTAATAAATACATTTGATGCTGTTTTTTCTATGTTTACAACTAAAGCTTGAGGGCTCATCACGGATGGGTTTTAATAAGAACCGCTTGTGATTACATACTTGATATACGGTTTTTAAATATAACCGTTTGTGATAATTCAATCTTTTGGCTCCCACGCGATGTGTGTCTTCATCTCGCGCGCTGATGTTATGATGCATCTCTTCAACGTTTTAGACGAATGATCATCATGTGCCATGGTGAGCACGCATGGTATTGGTGAGCGTGCGGAGCATGACGGCGAGAACCAAGGTGAGGAGGTCAACGATCGCCATCATTTTTCCTCATGGTGTCATCGTCCACATCGTCGACCACATGGCTGCGAGCTCTCCTCAGCCCATTGTTGATCTCTGCAGCCTACGAGCCATGTATATATTCTGTTATTTTGTTTTTGGTAGGTCTGAAGGGGTCAACATTCTGTTCGATTTTTGTTCAGAGTCAGTTTCTGAAGATGACTGCAGCGTATCAAATCCTAGTTAATTGTCGAAAAGCTTCAGTGTTCGTTTCGGGTTCAGGTTTTGATAGAGACCTGATTGTAATTCCTCTGAAAATCTATAAAAATGAGAAAAACCGAAAAGTCATATCAGTTGATATGGTGCAAAATAATTTTGTGTTGATTTTATTTTGTGTTCAATATCCAGTTCTGAACTGAATTTGACTAGCAACAACGATCCTAATTTGGCATAGCTTTTAATTTTCTCTTATGAAGTAATTCGTTGCAAGGTCATGTACAAGGCGTCCAAGGAGTGCGCCGTTGGGAGGCGTGTGGCGCTGGAGCAGGAGGAGGCGATGAAGTGGCAGGAAAACGAGTGCTACCTCGCAGTCATCAACCACTTGGCCGGCACCGGCAACCCGGAGGCCTACTTCATCGTCGGCCTCGCGCTTGTCTTCGCTCCCCAAGACATGAAATGCAACCTCGTGTTCCTTGAACGAGCGGCCATCGTCGTCCACAAGGCCGCGGTCTACGTGCTCGACCTCGTCCTTTACACGGTCGGCGAGACGCACGATGTTGGGAAGCACTACATTAGCCAGGTCAAGGGCGAGCCAGCTGGCGGCGGGTGTGAGACGGCCAAGAGGACCAACCAAGAATGCAGGCGGTGCCGGAGGCTCGCTTTGGACATGGCCCAAGAGGTGGCTTGGAGGAAGATGGCTGGGCCGCTGGGCAAGGTGTGGGTTCTGTCGGAGGACGGCCACCCGTGCACTAAAACCGGCTGTGGCGTGATGGAAGGGTGGGACGACTACGTTGTGTTCTGCAGTGAGAACTGCAGGATTAGACATGAGAATGCTAAGTTCTTTTGCAGAGTTCTTGAACTACTTGCCGTAAAATTATTGGTTTTAGCATAGTTTTAGCTAATATTTATATATAATTCTTTACTAATATGTGAATATGTCATATGTACCTCTGTATTTGCATTTATATATGAATATTATAACAAACGGTTTTATTATGGAACTTTCTGTGATGTGAGGCATATCACAGACGATTCTATTATGGAACCGTTTGTGATATCCCTTTATTAATAGGAGTTTGCTAGGGTTTGTGCCCTAATTCGTCACTCCCCAACACCCTTACTCTCGCCCCGTCGCCGCCCGAAGCCTCCTCCTCGACGGCTGCCCCCAAGTCACGCCTTCTCCCCAACGCCGCCCTTCTTCCCTTCGCCGTCGGTTGTGACACCACGGTTCACTGCACAAGACACTCTTATTGTAAGAGTCTTGTGCATTGTCACCGTCGTGACACAACTATAGTTCCGCCGCCAAAGGTCCAATCGACCTCCCCAGGCTAAATCCACCTCCCCACCGCCAGATCTGCCTTCCCCCTCTTCGACCTCTCCACCTCCTCCCCCGGCTACCTCTCTACTGACCTCCCTCAGCTACCTCTTCATTCTCTGTTACTTCAGTTTTTGGGTTTGAGTTTGACTTGTTTACTGATGTGGGTTATTGTTGCTTATGGTATACATGCTGGAGATGGATGTAGTGAGCTATTGTCGGTGGTCGATTTGCCGGTTGCACTGGGGTAACTACTCCCATTTACTCTCTATATATCTCTTTTCCTCCCCTTGCTCTATGATGTGGGCTACTGTGGGTGCTCTGTGATGATTGGATGATATGGGTGGGTTCTTTGTGTATGATGTTGGGTCATGAGATGTGGTTTGAATGGAGTAAAACATCAGTCTTTACACATACAAAATTTTTCATTCTCTGTTGCTTCAGTTTTTGGGTTTAAGTTTGACTTGCATGTTTACTGATGTGGGTTGTTGTTGCTTATGCATACATGCAGGAGATCGATGTGGTGAACTACCGCCGGTGGTCAATTTGCCGGTTGCGCTGGGGTAACTACTCCCATTTACTCTCCATCCCTTTCCCTTTACTCTCTACTCCCATTTGCTCTATGATGTGGGCTATGGTAGATATTCTGAGATGGTTGGATGTGATATGGGTGGGTTATCTATAAAGTCTCCTAAGCAGTAGCTGATTGTGCCTTTAAAATTGGCTATATATATATAGCCAATGTCGTGTGTAGTAGAGAGGAAAAGAAGGAATAAGACCAGGATGAGCCTCTGGAGAGGGTGGTAGTGGCGAAGGAGATGGTGGAGGAGGCACCGGAGAGGCCAAAGGTTGTGATGGGGGTGTGGTGACTATGAGAGTGACAGGAAAAGTCAGGAAAGAAAGAGACTCGATAAGATATGTTGGAGTGGTGGAAGGAGAAGGACGATGGTAGAAAGGACGAAACTCATCAAAAGTGACGTCCCGAGAAACCCGCATCCGTCGACCAATAGGATCCCAACAACGATATCCCTTATACTCAACGCTATAGTATAGAAAAACGCACTCCACGAACTGAGCGGTCGGCTTGGTGCGCTCACAAGGGGCAAGAAGAACATGACACACACATCCAAATAGGCGAAGACTAGAATAGTCAAGAGGCTTGTTACAGGGGCGCTCAACTGGGATCCTACCCTGAAGAGCAGAAGAAGGATGAATGTTAATCAGGAAAGTGACAGTAGAAACAGTATCACCCCAGAAGTGTGGTGGGACAAGAAGCAAGCATGAGAGCACGAGCTATCTCAAGAAGATGATGATACTTTTGTTCAGCCACACCGTTCTAGGCATGAGCACGAGGGCAAGAAAACTGAGAGAGAGTGCCCTGCTCAACAAGAAAAACACGAAGGACTCCTAACAAGTATTCCCCAGTAGAGTCAGCACGAAAGACACGAATAGGAGAATCAAACTGTGTACGGATCATGGTGGCAAAAGTCTTGTATATGGATAAAACCTCACTACGAGATGATATAAAGTATATCCATGTGTAACAAGAAAAGTCATAAATAAAAATTATATAATATCGCTGACCTCCTTTCGAAACGAAAGGAGTCGGACCCCATACATTAAAATGAACAAGATCAAAAGAACGATGTGACACTGACTCACTGGAAGGATAGGGAAGTTGAAGCTTTTACCAAGCTTACAACCCTGATAATTTAGAGAAGCATCACCAGACACAGACCCTAAAAGACTGCGACGAAGTAAAGAAGATGGACGCGATCCACAAAGATGTCCCAAACGATGATGCCACTGAGCAAAAGATGCAGTAGATGATACAGCAGAAGCGGCGGCGACAGTGGAGGCGTCAAGACTAGCAGGGGCAGTGGAAGTAGAATGGAGACAGTCAAGCTCCCAGGGACGCTGTAAGTCACGGTGGCGAGGGCCAGTACCAACTAGAGTCCCCGTGCGTTGATCTTGAACACAACAAGAATCAGAATAGAGAATAACACGACAACCATGATCAGTGAGCTGATCGACATATATGAGATGCATGGTTAGTTTGGGAATATGAGAAACAACATAAATATGAAAAGAGGAATTCGAAAGAGTGCCTCGTCCTGCGACAGAAAGAGAGGTATCATATGTTGTCTGCACAGTGATAGGAGCAGCTAAAGGATGAAGGGAAGTGGGACTGGTGGAATCAGATGTCATATGAAAGGAAGCACTAGAGTTAAGAATTCAAGGTAATATACCTGGAGAAGAAGTAGAAGGTGGTCTCTCACTAGAAGACTGTGCAGTAGAACTAACAGAACCGTACGGTGCAAGAGCAGCCATACGACGTAGTAATGTGAGAAACTCCTGAGAATCAGAAGCACTAGAGCTCCTATGAGAGGAGGAACCTCTAGCCCGATGTGGAGGACAACCACCACGACGTAAATGCTTCTTCTTCTTATATAAGGTCCACTGTATATGTTCATCCTTGTTGCGGTAATTATAGTGTAGTCTCCTACCAACAACAGCTGTCACTGGTGAAGACACAACTAGTGATGGAGTAGCTGTAGCAGGTGTAGAAGCTGGAAGAGCTGCTAGAACCGAAGGAGATGACTGGAACGACAGCAAATCCGTAACACAAAGGCGAATCTCCTCAGCACGAACAGTTGCAAGGGCCTCCACAAAGTTACCCGAGGGGTGTCGTGCCAGCAACTAAGCACGAGTCTACTCATATGCAGCTCGAAGACGTGTCAAGAAGTCATAGATGCGATGAAACTTCAGGTGAGACTGCTGACGCTGATAGCACTGACAAGTATGGTAAACATCCGGTCCTAAAAAGTCAATCTGACGACATACCGCAGACAATTAGGCATAGAACTCATCCACAATGGCATCTCCCTGTTGTAGTGACTGCTTCTAATGCACAACAGAAAGATACAAGAAATCACCAGACGACTCGTAGTGGTTGCGCAGATGCATCCATATCAACTGTGAGGAAGCCAAACCAACTACATCCCCAGTGAATTTCACCTCCATACTAGCAACCAGAATAGCAGACACACGAGAATCCTCATCAATCCATGTCTTGTAGGCAGTACACTGAGTCTGAAAAGTCTCCATAACATCCTCAAAAGCATCAGATGTCTCCTTACGAGCGTCTTCGAAAGTGGTCTTCGGAAGCATAGGCTTAGCAGGTGGAGCAGGGCGAGGCGGACAAGGCAACTCGTCGGTAAGAAACTCCCAAAGACGCTGACCACACATATAGAGACGCATGTGCTGAAACTAGTCCCAATAATTGAGACCATCGAAAATCGTCGGTCAGCGAGGAACAGAAACAATGCCCATTAGTAGATGGCGCTGGACGGCGCGACGACCAATGACAACGAAGTCTAACAGGCGACGCTGGACGGCGCGCGGTTAGAACGACGTATTGATTGTTTTTCGCTTCTTTTTCTCTCCACTTTGCTCGGCCGAGCCGGCTAAAAGGGCCAAAGGCTTCGGCTTGCTAACCGAAGAGGCACGGGGGAACTAGGGTTCCCCCGCGGTGGCGACGGGACGTTGGTGGTGCGGTACCAAGCGGCGAGAGACTTGTAGAAGTGTCGGCGGCGGTCACAACGGCGCGGTACCAAGTGCTGGCCGAGAGTGCAGCTCGGGCTCGGGAGAGCGACGACTGTTGGCGTGGTCCCCGGCGGCTCCCTGGCGGCGATGCAGCTCCAGGCAGTGCGAGTAATCCCGGTGGAGGAGGGAGGCGCTACCTTTACGGCCGCGTTGTCGTCGGGCGACAACGGCAGCACCTCGACGTCGGCGCTCGGGGCCCCCTGGAGGCGACGCAGCTCCAGCAATGCGAGCCCTGGCGGTGACCCAGATGGAGTGGCGATTGATGAAGAGGAAGACACCAGCAGTGGTGACAAGCGCGGTGGAGAAAAAGAGGACATAGGGAGGGTGACGGCAGCTGCGGCGGCGACGTCGGGCGGCGGCGGCTGCAACAGGTAAAACACTAACCCTAATCTCGCTCTGATACCATGTTACGAATAACGCTTGTATTCATTATAAAGTTAAAACATATAATCTCTATATATACAAATACACTCTGACGTACACATCTAACTTAGAGAATAACGTTTATGCGTCGTAGGATAAGTCATCTGGTTCACTCCGCTGCTGCGCTGCTCGTATGGAGGTGTATAAGTGGGCCGGCTGTGGCTGTCTCACCGTAAGATTGGGCTCACATTTCCCAAAGAGCCAGGCCGAGGCGAGCTCTCACTGCCGGCAAGGCATTCTCGTCCGGCTCGAAAACTGGACCAAAATCGGCCGCCTCGGACCAGCACGGCGGTAACCTTTTTTTGGCCACCGAATCCCGAGAAATTCGAGTCAACCGCAAGGGGGGCGGGGCCGCGGGGCGGGCGGGCGCACGCATTCGTCGGCCGCGCGGCGCCACTGGGGAAAACGCCGCGCGGCACCGCACGCAGCCCCCAGCACCGGCGCATTTCCTCCCCACCACACGTCCCCTCCTCCCCTCCCGTTCCCCGAGCCAAGCGCTCCCCGCTTTTGATTTGAATTTTGGTGTGAAGGAGGAGGAGACGGAGTAACCGATCAAGGGGGAGAGGCCGATAGGTTGTAGCGGGAGCTAGCGATGTCGTGGCTCCGCAACGCGGTGCACCGCGCGGTGGAGGCGAGCGGCGGCCGCAGCTCCCTCCTCACCAGCACCGTCCGCACCTCCCTCGATACCGTCGTCCACCACGCCGGCCAGGCCGTCGCGGGCGGCGCCAGGCTCATCAACGACCGCATCGTACGATCAACACCGCAGCACCATCGCCTGCTATCTCTTGTTGTATCCTTATCAATTCCTTCCGGTGATCGTGATTAGTCTGCGATTGATTGTTCGGGTAGGGGAATCGGAACTACAAGAGCATGAAGGTGACGGCCAAGAGGCTGGAGGAGGCGGCGCTATCCTACAGGGGGGAGGAGAGGGTGCAGCTGCTGGGCCGGTGGCTCGTCGCGCTCAAGGAGACCCAGCGCGCGGTCGCGGCGATGCGGGAGCCGCAGCACGCGGACGATCCGAATCAATCCCTGCCCGTGTTGGTGAGCACCTCTTGGTCTATTTTGGCCAAGTTTTTGGGTTGCATTGCCTGATCGCGTAGGAAATGGTGCGCGTTGCAGGATCTGTACGTGGATTACGAGAGCGGGGCTGAGCCGATGAACTTTCTCCATGTCTTCCTCTACAGCCAAGCGCTTGAATGCGTTATTCTGTCCATGGTGGGTTGGGTTTGCGCAATTCGATTTTGCCACTGTGTAATTTCTACCATGTAGGTAACATTGTTTAATAATTTGAAACAATTAATTCGTTCTTTATGGATCAGATTCTGGAAGCCCCAACTGAAGAAGTTTCACTGCTGTCAGAAATTTTCGGGCAAGTTCTTCAACCATTGCATGTCTAGTTACTTGTTATATTACTAATTGTTTTGTGGTTTTTGGGTTTCAAGGGATATCTTGAAGTTTTCACTCATATACTATTGTGGTCTGTGGATGCTCCATACAGAATGTGCCTTTCTGGAGGGAAGGATGTGCACAATGCAATTCTGAGTAGCATACAGGACTTGGCAAAGTTATTTTCAAGTTACCATGATGAAGTATTGGTACGTAGTTCCTGATTTATTCCTCAGTATTAAACCATAAACTCAAGTATAAAACTAGTCTAATTGTAGGCCTCTCAGTTCCACCTCAACATATTAGTTATTTCATTATTTGTAATAAAGGCCCCTTGGTTCAGCCACTTCGTCCATGATTTAATCTTTGTAACTATCTTATGCACATCATGTATAGTGTACATTTTTCCTGGTGATTAAATTAGATGATAGGGAAAGCATAACATGTATGATATCTAGTTACTGTGGTTTCTCCTTTCCAGGCAAAACGCGATGAACTGCTTCAGTTTGCTCAATGTGCTATCTCAGGGTTAAAAATAAATGCTGACATTGCAAGGTACCCTTTTCTTTTGGGGAGAGGGAGGGAGCAGTTTTTGGGGTCTCCAAGTATGCATGTGTATTTACATGCTCCAAAATCTCCATTTTTTCTTAATTCCAGATTAGATGATGAAATCGTGCAGCTAGAACAACTGATAAATGCAACGGATGTTCTGCAAGCTACTTCGTCCAGCAACCGTAATAAAGCATCTCAAGTGGTTGCTGAGGTAGGCCTAAATTTCAAGTTCTTGACCTTTATAATTCTGTGGGTGTACATTATCATTTTTATTTATTTTTATAGAATTGTCACGTTATCTATTTGTAAGATGGAGTTGTTTTTGCTACACTGAGGGCAAATAGAATGGCAATGAAAAACTATGTCAAATTGTCAGTGCTCTAATTAACTAGTTTTTAATTTAGCCATTATTTTAGAAAATTGAAATGTTTGAAGATGACGAAACTACTCTTTGTGCAAATACATAGCGTTTTTATTAATTATTTCCATTCATACATTTATGTGCAAGTGTTCTTTGGTTTTGCTAAAACCATGGATGTGTAAGTATGGACTATCAAAAACATTAAATGTTAGATAAAATTGTAAGAATTGCTTTGTAGGAGCATTGTTTCCCATGTAGGTAGCATATCATGTATCCACTATCCAGTGTTCTCTGTGGAGAAACTAGACAAGTCATTACATATTAACTGCATTCTTTTCTTAAAAAATGCATAGAAACTTTTGTTCGTATATTTCTTAAATGCTTTGTGCTCAGGCCTTGAGTAGCTAACTGAAGTTATTTGTTTCATACTTTTGTCCCATTCAGTATGGGTCAACTTACTGTTCCTGGTTATTAATTATAGTTAATATTAAGAATGAGATTCAGTAGTGTATTTCTGAATTCTGACACTATTTGCAGGGTTTCAAAAATGCAATTGCTGATGTTCGTCTATGCTCTAGAATGGAAGAACTTGTATTGAAGAAGAAATCAATACATCCTAGCAACTCATTGGAGACTCATTTTCAGAAGGCATGATACTTCCATTATTTCTAAATTAATTTGGTTTTTTTGTTGTTGAACAGTTCGTCGGTCTGTAATTCAGACTTAACATGGTAGAATAATTTCAAGCTTTTTGTTTGCTAAAACTTATATCATTGTCTTCCCTTTTTGAATGATACATGGTTACTACCTCAATATCCATTCCATAAAAACTTTGCAGGTCGATAAACTGAAGGTTTTGTCAGAATCTCTTGCAAATTCAGCTGCAAAAGCGGAAAAGCGTATAATGGAAAATAGGTTTGTGTCTTGAGAATTCCCTGTGCTGTATATTTACTTTCAGTAACTTAGCACATGTTTATTTGGCAGAATGCAAGTGCAGTGAAAAGTTATTTGGACTAATATAGTAGGCCATAGTTGCTATAACTTGTAGTGATATGTCAACTACTAGGTAGGTAAATTGAAGCTACAACCACTTATATACAGTATCATATTTCTGTAGTAATCAATGTGCATTTGTTACTTTCTTCCTTTATTAAAATATTTTCCTCATTTCAGAGCCGCAGTTTTTTTTTGTCTATCAAAATATTTGAAATGGCCCTGTCTGCTTTAAAGTGAATTTTGTTGCCCTATGTTTTGCAATGCAGGCTACAAAAGGAAGAATCCCTAATCTTCCGAGTCACCAAAACAAATGAAGTTAATGGAGCTGAAAAGGTAACTTGTTTAGCTACAGGCCTGTGAGTCATCACTTAAATTATCGTGGTAATTTCGTACACCATACCTAATTATGTCATTGAGCCAAGCAATAGTTTATTCTGCATCCAGATCAATAAAGTTTCCCAGATTCCCCCCAAAGCACCAAAAAGAACATTTTAACTTCATCTATCGTATCCACCGAACTGTTGTTGCTAAAGGATAAACATAGCAGGACATCTGAGCTGTTCTAATATTTGTCTTCAGTCTTGGTCATATGGATTGGCTTGTGCTGAATTTTTTATTTTTTTGTGAAAGGAATTAGTGGCTGAGATCTCTGGACTCGAGAAGCAAAAGGATCAACTTGAGGCAGAACTAAAGAAAGTATGATTGTCCTTTCTTTTTCCACCTTCCTGAGAACTAATGCTCACAGTCCAATTCTTTGGATCTCAGTAACTTACAGAATGGAAAAATGCTTGGTAATTTCTTGCTAAAGTTTGAAATTCTGTAGATATTCTGGCTTCAGTTTGGAGAGGAAGCCAGAACCTGTAAATTTGTGCAGCCAGCATTTAGGATCTGGAATGTCTATTCATGTTGACTTGTTGCGTTATAATGCAAATTACCTGAAATGCATCAGCTGAAATGAACCACATTTAAACTTATGTTTGCTGTGAATTATTTTACTCCTGCTATTATACAGTAGAGATAAAGTTAATTGTACTCTTGTACTCAATAATGATGGTTAAATTATGAGAAGACATCATGAGGAGATGCTCAGGGTGTAAATACAAGCAACAAATATATTATAGCTTTTAATTATGACTTGTGATCTTAGTAGTATCTCACAAATGTAATTATTGTCCGGCATCTCAGATATAATAATTAGCTACATACTTGGTGGGGCAGCCTATAATTTACACCCTTTATACAATGTTTTAACTATAAATAAGACATCAGGTGTCCTATTAATTTACCTGATTTACAATATACAAAATTTGACATTCAATTTCAAAACTAGCTGAAGGCCCTGCCATATGTTCACCTTATCTGTTAGGTTTACTGTTCTGTAGAGGCTATGATCCCATGAGAAACTTATTTTTAAGAGTGATTCTGAAACTCAGATTACAGGTAAATACTAAATTGAATGCGGCTGTTGTGAAGCTTAAAAAAACCAGAGAGGAGAGAGACCAATTTGATGAAGCCAGCAATCAGATTGTGCTACATTTGAAAGCAAAGGTTTGGTAACTTTCTCTTTGTTAGTTTCTAGATTTAGAAAATGCTTTATGGGAAGCATAGTTTTCACATCCTCATTGTTTTCTGCCATATCCTTACTCTAGGAAGATGAACTATCAAGATCTATTGCTTCCTGCAAAGTAGAAGCAAGTACTGTCAGTGCGTGGATCAACTTTTTAGAAGATACATGGAAGTTGCAGTCTTTGTACGAAGAACTAAAGGAAAAACAAGCTAAGTATGTAGGCTCTTTCACTGAAAAATACCATGTGGTTTCTCTATAATAAAATGCTCTGTGATAATTACTCTCAGAATTTCTATGTACAAAGATTTGCTGATATATGTTTCTGTTGTTTTGAAATTTGTTGATTGCAGTGGTGAATTGGAAAGATGTGGAGTCTGCTTTGCGAAATTGATTAAGCATCATGTTTCTGCATGCATGGTACTTCATTTGACTTTTACATTATAAAGAAGTGAATACTACTATGGAGAAGGGCCTTTTGTTTAGTAACTTTTGCATTACCTATTGTTTCTCAATTAGTTGTTTCTTTTGGTTTTCTAGGAAGAGCTGAGCACTTCTATTGATCGTATAAAGACCTTTGTTGATAACTTGAAAATATTCAGTGACAGGTATAGTTCTCATTTGTTAGTCTAGTTCCCTTGTACAAGAGACGCCCTGGTGCTAATGCTTTTAGTTGCATCACCAGATCGGTATCAGCGGAGGATGGATATAATGGCCCGTCTAAGCAATCAAACCCTCGTAAATACCTTGAGGAAGAATATCTGGAAACTGAGAAAAAGGTCATTCTTGTTAATTCTTTACCCTGCTTGATAAAAACAGAAGATGCTAATAGAGGATAACGGGATTTCTTGTTACAGCTGGCATCAGGAACCCTGACTCAGAAAAGTTTTTTTGTGACGTTTATAATTGTGCATTACCTTTTGTTCTGTTTCAGGTTGTAGCCGCATTCGGTTTGGCTGATAACATCAGAGCATTATTTTTTTCCAATCAAGAGCGTAAAACCAGGTAGTTGCTGTTAAAGATACTAGGGCCTCGTTTGGAAGATAGGAATTTCACATGACACAATCCAATTCCATAGGAATAAGGAAATTTCCATGTTCCAAACGGGGCTTAGAACTTTCTGGCTTACATGCTTTGCAATCTGTAACGATACTAGAGCTGTGCCGACTGTTTATGCAGGAGAGATGATCCCGAGGTAAAAAATCTATTTGCCAACGTGGACAAGCTGCGAGTCGAGTTTGAATCGGTTCCGCGGCCAGTACTGCAAATTGAGATCAAAGAGAAAGAAGAGAAATCAAGAATGTCTCGTTCCTTCAAGGGCGCCCGCTCACCAAGCCATCCAGAAACTGATTCCCCAATCGCAGCTCAGCTCAGAACGCGGCTACCATCAGAGTCTGATTCAGAAATGGCAAAGTACGACCAAGAATACAAGGAATACTCAGCTGACGAGATCAGTGGATGGGAGTTTGATGAACTTGAAGATGAGCTAAGATTTGGCTTCCAGTCATCGGTATAGTCTGCAAAGGGAACTCACATTTCCGGAATAGTTGATAGTCCGCAAAGGGAACTCACATGTCCGGAATAGTTGATGTACAATTATTAGCACAAAATTTGGAGGATGTATAGCTGAGACCACAGAGTTGTGTACATTATATAATCTTCCTTCCTGCTTAGAAACTTTTGTTGCGTTCTTTGAACCTTCTGCTGCCTTCTGCACATATGTTGAGACTTTGAGAGAAGAGCCGTCTACGATGTATGATGTATCCACCTCTGCAGTTGTATTGACCGTACGTGTATATACGTACAATTTTGCTGGGTATATATGCCATCCTGAATAGCAAAAGTCAACTTCCTCCTCTTTTATTCGTCTGTGTCTTCCCTCTTTTTTAGCCTTTGTTCTTTTCTTCTACTTTAGTTGACAGCAGAAAGATCAAAGATGCCAAAAGAATGAGAAAAAAACAAAGTTCCCAACCCTTTCTCTGCACAAAGGTTTTGCCCCAGCTTTGTCGACCTCTACTTTTGTTTTTTTAATTCATACATGTTGTTTACTACAATGGGGTAAATAAGTAACAATTCTATGTTCTCAGTAGTATTTACTGAACTTGATTCTGACACCATTTCCAGCATGGAGACAAAATGTGAGGCAGTACTGTCACTGTAGAATAGCCAAGACGTCACCTTATCCCCCACCGCTAGCAGCTGCTCTCTTCAAGGAAGCATACTTTGATCCAGGATCTGTTCATCTCTCTCCACCGGAAGGAAATTTGTTAGGAGAGACTCGTTGGTTTTCTTCCTTCTCTACCCCTACATGCCTTTGAGAATACACAAGTACATAAATCTAGTTACTGTCTGCTTTCTGAATTGTGATACTCCGTATAAGGGTACTGCACTGCATAACATACATAGTACAAGTGTACAGCTACTGCTACACACATCCAAATCCAACAAGAGCACATCTCACCTGATCTAGGAGTGAACGAGCAAGCACAAGACAAACTCTGGAATCAATCAGCCTCCAAAGACAAGGGGACCCAAGCTACCACTCCCACCCCCGTTCTGTTTTCTTGGATTCCTCACTGTCACTGCCTCCTCCATCCTCCTATTAACTCTTCTTCTTCTTCCCCATTTGGCCCATCGAAGCAAGCAGAAGCAGTTG
This sequence comes from Hsuehochloa calcarea, assembly GCA_036346395.1. Lineage (NCBI taxonomy): Eukaryota > Viridiplantae > Streptophyta > Magnoliopsida > Poales > Poaceae > Hsuehochloa > Hsuehochloa calcarea. The sequence goes on from CM070598.1 coordinate 53,913,646, forward strand.
CTTCCCCAATGTGCCCTAGAGCGACGACCCAGCACGGCGGCGCTGCAATGGCGAGAGCAAGCACTGTTGCTGCTGGTGCGCGTTCGTTTGGGGAGGAGGAGTACATCGACCTGGATCTCAGTTCTTGCGGGGAGTTCGAGTTCCGGGTGTGCCGGAGCAGCGCGGCGGCTCCCTGCGCGGACGAGGTGCTCTGCAGGGGCAGGCTGCACAAGGTCGCGCCGAGGTCGGGGGCCAAGCAGCGGGAAGCTGACGCCGCTGTCGGCGGCGGCGGGAGGAGCGCCGCCACGGTTGCGCCGCTGCAGCAGTCTCATGCTGCCGGGCTCTTCAATGCGCAGCAGGCGAGGCTGCATGCGGAGGGCTCCCGGCGCAGGAAGGTGGCGAAGACCGTGCACGCGAAGCTGCAGGCGTCGCGGGCCTTCTTCCGGTCCCTGTTCGCCAGGACCTCGTGCTCCGACGAGCAGTACCACGGCATTGGCGTCCTGGCCAGGAGCAGGGCCACGCTTGGGCAAAACAAGAACAGCGGCAAGGCGCCATTTGGCCAAATCAAGAACAGCTACGGCGGCAGCAGGGCAGCTCCGGCCACCCTGAGGAGCAGCATCGAGCAGGAGAAGCTGATGGACGAGGAGGAGCACGCGGCCAGCATCCGCCAACGCAAATCCTTCTCTGGCGTGATAAAGTGGCGGCTGATGGCGGCGCAGGCGCCATCGGCACCGGCGAAGCCGCCGTCTTTCTCGACGAGAAGGAGCTCACCGGGGGGCGCTCAGCCGCTGAAGAGGAGCAGCAGCGCCCGGTCGGAGTCGGAGGGGGCGCTCATCCAGGGCGCCATCGCCTACTGCAAGCGGTCGCAGCAGCAGCTCGTGCTCGCCAGGAAGAGCGTCAGCGACGCCGCCCTCTGCTCGTTCCTCGCCTAGCCTCGCAAACCCAACTCGGCTCTAGCCTTACCACTCTACGTGTGCATGCAAAATGGCCCCCTCTTCCAAAGTGATAATAATAGTAATAATGTGAAGTTCTCATTTCTTTTCTCGCTTACATCAACTCCTCTCCCGTGCATTTCGTCTTATTATCAGTGCTAATTTCTTCAGAAAACACAACGAATTCGGATTTCAGGCAGTACCAAAGATGACGCCAGCCACATTGCTCTTTGTTGTTTATAATCTTGTTAATAATAATAATAATAATGAAGTTCTCCTTTCTTTTCTCGCTTACATCAACTCCTCTCCCGTGCATTTCATCTTATTGTCAGTGCTAATTTCTTCAAAAAAACACAACGAATTCGGGTTTCAGGCAGTACCAAAGATGACGCCAGCCACATTGCTCTTTGTTGTTTATAATCTTGTTGCATTTAAACTACATGCATGTACTTTGTAGCAACTTTATCTAGTTGTTATTTTGTTAGTCTTATGTGAACACAAACATATATGCAGCAGTAAAAGATAAAATCTTTGAGCTATTCTTGTACTAGATAAATCCTTGGTTAATGGCAGGACAGCTCAGGCTACAGCAGTAGAGAGAGAGTTATACAAAGCCTAATGGGCTATGGGCCTCATGGACTATACAAGCAGAGAGACTAAGGTCCTGTTTCTACTTCCAGCTTCTCAATCGATTCTCGTAGAGTCGTACCAAACACCTTGATTATCAAAACCATTAGATTCTACATCTCGCGAGGAGCTGTCTCGAAAATAAACTAGCAGCGAGAAACAGCCTCCCAGCAGATTCTCGTGATAATCCAACCTTCAGAAACGAAAATACCCTTTGAAGTTGAAGATTTTTACCCGCAAATGCCACTGAGTTACACAAATACAATTGAAGTATTACACCTAGTGGTGACATGGTCTATTTGCCTCTAATCCTCCCTCATATGGTTTTTGGAGCTAACCTATCAGCCAAACGGTTTCAACAGACAGCTTCAGATTATCAGAGAAGTAGATTCTCATAGAATCGGGAGCATAATCTGGAAAATGAGAATCTGGAGCTATACCAAACAGGGCCTAACTACTCTTAACACCCCCTCAAACTCAAGGAGGATTCGACACATTGAGTTTGAGAACATGAAGTCTATGTTGTTCTCTAGTTTGAGCCTTCGTGAAGAAGTCTAGCACGTGAAGCTCCGAAGGAACATGTTGGAGACAAATAGTTGATTATTGGCAATGAAAACGTGTGAATGAAGCATCCACACCAATATGCTTTGTTAGCTCATGCTTGACCGAATCATTTACAATTTGAATAGCAGCGATACTGTCACAAAGAATGGATGTGGGCGCATCACACAAAACACCAAGATTAGCTAAAAGCCACTGAAGCCACACAATATCTGAGGTGGTAGTGGCAAGGGCTCGAAGCTCAGCCTCAGCTAGAACGGGACACTACAGTCTGTTTTTTGGACTTCCATGTAGTGAGAGAGGTGTCAAGAAAAAAATACAATATCTAGTGACTGAGCGATGGTCAACAGGATCACTGGCCTAGGTGGAGTCGGAGTAAGCATGAAGATGAAGTTGATTAGAGTGAACATAGAACAAATGACGAGATGTTGTCCCCCTCAAGTATTGAAGTACACGAAGTAAGTGACTATAATAGACTGAGGTAGGAGCATTGACAAACTGACTGAGAACATGTACTGCATGAGCAATATCAGGCCTAGTCACAGTAAGATACACAAGGCTGCCTACAAGATGCCTGTAGTGAGAGGGGTCCTCAAAGGGGTGCCATAAGTAGGACACAGCTGCAAATGGAGCTCCATAAGTGTAGCAACAGTGCATGTATCAGTAAGACCTGAGCGAGAGATCAAATCCTAAGTGCACCGATGCTAAGAGATATAGTAGTCATCGTTAGTATGATCAACCTCAATTCCTAGAAAATAATTGAGGGACCCCAGATCTAACATCTTGAACCGCTCACTCAATTTTTGCTTAACAAAGGTAATGTATTCTGAATCATCTCCAGTAATCAACATGTTGTTGGTGATATGCCCTAGAGGCAATCATAGAGATGATTGTATCACGTCTATGTTTATGATTTATTGAATGAATGTTATTCTATTCCTTGAATGAATCATTGGTTATAAGATCAACAAGTATAAGACTTGTTGGTGAAGCTCTTTTAGCTTATATGATGTCGTTCTAAATGAATCCCTGGTCGGATGTCACTAGTCGGAATACTAGTGACTCTATTGACTAGCACATATATTGATTGATAACCATGTTTCACCGGTCATGGATATAGAGATATCGAATAAATAATGTGGACACATGTTAGAGAACATAGGGTTGGATTGACCCACCTTGAGATACTATTGAGATTGTTATGATTCTATGTGTCATTAGTTGGTCTCAAGTAATGATGATGTATAATCCTTAGATCTGAGATCATCATGGTTTCCTACATGTGTAAGAGTACACTTTGGGGTTGCCAAACGCTACTCCATAACTGGGTATTCATAAATGTAGCTTTTAGGTATGCTGTGAAATATGCAGAGGAATGTGACTGGTCGGATATGGGATTTGCCCCTCCTAACATAACAGGAGAGATATCTCTGGGCCCCTCGATGTGGTCGGATAAAGAAAGTGCCTAGCCATGCCACTAGTGGTGTAAGTGTTCGACCACGTCAAGTTATCCGACACTCGATCGATAAAGTATTGAACAGTCCATGGATAACATAATATCTCACCTAGAGTTCAACTAGATATCGTGAGGCAAATGGAGAATACACGAGTATGTTGCTTAGTTCAATCAGTTAAGGACTGGTAGTATGGAGATACGAGCTTGTCATAGACTGGTCAAACGTAATCACAGAGTGGTCATAACCTGGTCGTAAGGAGTTACGAACTGGTCGTATGAAATAGGACCTGGTCATAGATCATATTGAATTAAGGTTCGTCCGATATAATTCGTGTGTATTCAGGAATCGTTATGTTCTAGAAGGACCGAAATGGCAACAGAGGGGGGGTGAATGGTGCCTTAAAAATTAAGATCCTCCCCTCTCAAGTGTCCACACAGCAATCCAAGAACTTCTGATAAACAAGAGACGTGAAGTGAATCAAATCCAAAAGGTTTAAACAAAACTGGGCTGTTCTGTCAGATATCGGAAGCTCCGATTCTACCTTGCGGTAGTTCCGCACTGCGGTAGTTCCGGCTTTCAGTGCGGAAGTTCCGCCTTGTATATAGCGGAAGTTCCGATTGTCCTGACCGAAGAACAGTACGTACTGGAAATTTCCAAAAAATCCGAAATACTCAAAGATTGTTGCTCTTCTCGGGTCAAGTCTTACATGACATCATCCTAAACAACATCTTGACCTCATTGAGAAGGAATCACAAACAAAGATCCATTAATCAAAGCACAAACGGATTTCTTGAATATTTGACAAGAGAGACCAAAAACTACGATTCGCAAGATACTTAGATTCTTGGCTCATGAAACTTTGAGGATATGTTAGCGATAACAGTAAGATTCTAGATATCAAGTTTCATGTCATCTCATAAGAGGAATCAAAAGTTTCACCAAAACCCTAGATATTCAACATGAACAGAGAGAATAAAAGAGGCATAAACAAAGAACCAAAACCTCATAATTTCATTGATAGAAATCAAAAGATTACAGAGGAAAACACAGAGGAATGATTACACAAATTTCAGTTCATCCTCTCCAACTCAACAACCTCTCAAAAAGCAAAACAACCTCTCAAAAAGCAAAACAACCTCTCCAAAGGCTCTTTAGCTAAAGCTAACCCTAATTTTCTCTCACCAAAAGTCCAACCAAACAACCAGGGGTTCACCTCTATTTATAGCCCTTGGCTAACGGGTCTCCAACCCGTTATGCCGGCTAAACCCTAACGGAGCCCGCTTCCACTTGTGCCGCTGCGAAATTACCCTTTCGCCCCTCGCACACCTTCTGGAAGCTCCCGCATTCCTTGTTGTTCACGACTCGCAACCGCCTCGAGTGCACGCCGTCTTCGACACATCTTTACCGTTCTGACCTCAACACCGCCTGCGTCTAGTATGGTCTCCACGTGTCTCGCCACGACTCCACCTCGATGCCCTGCAACCAGCACAGACAAGAAACACATCACATAGCATTGCTCAAGATAATAGAATCATCATTTGCATTAAACTCAAACTCATTCACAACTCAAAATCCAAACTATGCCCTCTCTGCACAGTTCTGTGCACAATCGGAAGTTCCACACTTACCATTGCGGAAGTTTCGATTATCGGAACGTCCGCACTCCCAGGTTGAAAGTTCCGATTATCGTCAAAGCCGAAGACACTTGTCAGGTTTATCGGAAGTTCCGCGTTCCCAGGAGCGGAAGTTTCGATTATCGACACACCAGAACACAAACGTCAGGATAATCGGAAGTTCCATTTTACCAGGGCGGAAGTTCCGATAATCGGAACTTCCGCATTCCAAAACCGGAAGTTCCACACAGTACAGAACAAACTTGGCAACAGCGCAAACGCGATAAATCCAATCACAAACTATTCAACATAGCGTCAAATACTCATCACTCGAAAGGGGACCCTACTCACATGGTGTCTCAGTTCTGCTAGGAGCCGCTGACGACTCGTGATCGAAAAGGAGTTTTCGAGTCACAACCGATTATGCATGGACCTAACGGGTCACACACTTAACGAGTTGGAACAAACCAATACAAATATGATTCGTCAAACATGTTTGGATGAGATCCGTCATGGGCACTATATAAGGAGGTGCTTGAGGCTATTGAAAAAAGGGAAGGGGCGATGTACGAGAGACACGTAAGTCGTGACTTGAGTTGCTTCACTGAAACCCTAGCCACCATCTTCTTTAGAGAGCCTTCCCGTGCGACTTGGTGCTAGCACACCGGCGTGCAGTGTTCCTTCCCTGGACGTGTGGATACCGTAGAGGCGCTACTGCAGTTGTTGTTGCGCTTGAGAATGATCCGCGATCTTCATAAGGAACTACAGAGGTTGCTGGAGGAGACGATTGACTCGTGAGGACGTTAGACGATTGACTACGATCACTGCATCGATGTGCTCGACATTAGATGATCAACTATGGTGGACGATCAACTACGACCACTTCACCGACGCGCTCTACGTTGGACCAGGCTGCTCCAACTCTTCTTCTACTGCACTACACGTCTGGTGGTAACGATATGTGATTATCTATTTGCTTGGCTTCCTGGTTTACATGGTAGAAATTTTGAATTATCGCTAGCGTAGTCTACCCGTATCCCTTCACATGTCATCCACATAGAGCAGAAGCAATGTACGCCCACGCTTAGAGGTGTGAATGAAGAGTGCAGGGTCATGTTCACTAGGAGAGAAACCAGCAGCTCGAACCACATAGTTAAACCGCTTAAACCAGGCACGAGGGGCTTGCTTGAGCCCACAGAGAGCCTTTCAAAGGTGACATACATGCCCAGATGAAACCTCAACACCGAGAGGTGGTTCCATGTAGACTTCCTCATGTAGATCACCATGAAGGAATGCATTCTTAACATCAATTTGAGAAATTTTCTATGACCGAACAGCAGCTATAGCAGTCAAAGTGTGAACTATCATCATGTGAGCAACTTTAGCAAAGGTCTCGTCATAATCTCGACCATGAGCATGCTGAAAACCTCTAGCAACAAGTTGAGCCTTATATCGTTCCACAGAACCAGCCGACTTGGTTTTTACCTTGTACACCCATTTGCACGTGATAGGGACTGACTGAGGGGGTAGTGGCACCAAATCCCATGTACCAATACCCTCTAGAGCTGCGAGCTCATCAGGCATAGCTAGCTGCCACTCAGGTAGTAGAACTGCCTCCTGATAAGTACTAGGCTCATGAGCTACTCCTGCACAGAAATCATATCTGTCTGGAATCTTAATGGAAGAATGGTCATGAAGAGCATACCTCAATGTCTGAGAGGAGTCGTTAGTGCAGGGATTATTAGTAATTGCCGGAGGAGTAGAAGTCAAAGGAATAGGAAGCTCAGAATTAGATGAAACTCTGGGACGCCGACTATAATGGAAAGGAAGTGTATCTGAAGGTAGAGCTGATGAAGGAGAGGAAGGAACCTGTGAAGGTGGCTCTGGTGACAGAGATGATGATGGCATATCCTGTGAAGGTGACTCTGGTGACAGAGATGATGATGGCAGGTCAGAAACTGATTCATCTGGAGAGAAGATAGGTGGAAGAGAAAGAAATGAGGTAGACTCTAAGGAAGTTGAGGATAATGATTGAGTAGAAGAAGAATAGAAGAAAGGTCAATCCTCAGCAAAGGTGACATCTCGAGAAAACTGAATGCGATGAGCATAAGGATCATAGCAACGATAACCCTTGTGCTCAAGACTGTACCCAAGAAAAACACATTCAACAAACTGAGCAGTCAATTTGGTACGCTCACGAGGTGCTAAGAGAACATATCAGGTACAACAAAAAACATGCAGATGGTCATACTTAGGAGGAGAACCAAACAAAACCTCACTAGAGCACTTGCCCTGAAGATGAGAGGAAGGCTGGAGATTAATGAGATAGACAACTGTTGAAACAGCTTCACCCCAGAAATGAGCAGGAACAAAAGAGGAAATCATGAGAGTACGGGCTATCTCAATAATATGACTGTAGGATCAAGCATAACCGACTAGAGGGGGGTGAATAGGAGGTTTCTAAAATTTCTAAATCAAATTATCCAAATTAGCAAGATACACTAGGCAAAGATATTTATCACAAGCTATGAGCTACAAAAATAAGTGCAATAAGTAAAGACAAGAATTAACCGCACAAGGACAAGGGGGTTTTTCCCGTGGTATCGAAGATTTGTCGATCTTCACTAGTCCACGTTGAGGAAGCTTGATTCACTCAAGCCGGCTCCACAAATTAAGCCTACCCTCGATCACTTGGTTGTTCTTCCTCCTCTCCGGAGTTGGTGAACACCGACCAATCACAACCGGCGACGGGTCTCTTCACACGCTTCTTGAAGAGATCACCGCGCAACCTCCGCCAAATCGTCTAGGTGCCGACAAGCACCAAGAGAATAGAACTTGACCTTCACTTGACGGCTATCAAGAGCCAAAGGATCAACTAGTAATGCAATGCTCTTGGTTTTGCTCACTACCTCACAAATGTGTGCAAAGAGAGTAAATGAGGAGTGAGAGGAGTGCTCAAGGCTCAAATGAATTGAATGAATGCTCAACAACACGTCCTTGAGCTGGTGGGGGTGCATTTATACCCCTCACAACCAAATATGACCGTTATGCAGAAAATCAGACAACATTCAGAGAAATCGGAACTTCCGCCGTGTAAGGTGCGGAACTTCCGCTCTTCAATCGAGTGCACTGTAACGGTCATTACAGTGAGCATTAAATACTCTGATCTAGCCGTTGGATTTATGTGCGGAACTTCCGCCAACTAGATTTCGGTTCTTCCGATAATCGGAAGATCCGCTTATTCCACAGCGGAACTACCGCACTTGCGAAAACGGCTAAGTCCCCAAAAAGGGTGCTCTCTGGAAAAAACGGACCGTGAATATTTCGGAGCAACCGATAATCGGAACTTCCGCTCGTATCATTGCGGAACTTCCGCGCTTCGAGAAATCGGCTAAGTCCCGAAAACGGATGCTCTCTGGAAAAATCAAACCGCACAGTTTTCGGAGCAACCGATAATCGAAACTTCCGCTCGTATCATGGCGGAACTTCCGCGATCGAGAAATCGGCTAAGTTCCGAAAACGGTTGCTCTCTGGAAAAATCAAGCCGCAACCTTTTCGGAAGAACCGCACAGCGGAAGTTCCGCAGTATCAACGCCGGAACTTCCGATTGTGTACTGAGAAGAAGAATTTTCTTTTGAAACCAAACCAAAAGAACATGCATGATCCTAAGTTGATCCAAAGGCATAATGAGATGCTTTCAAGCTACTAGACAAGCTCCCCCTTAATAGTACGACATTTATCCTATAATCCGGTCTTCCTCCATACTCCAAAGACCGGTAAAATTCAAAAAGGGTTCCTAGTCTATTTGTACCTTGCCTTGAGATCAACTCCATCTTCTCAACATTCTTTGACATGTAGCTCCTTGGTTTCACTTTGTCATTTGGGACTATGCCTTGTAATCACTTCAACAAACATATTAGTCCCATATTCACATAATGTCATTAATTACCAAAATACATTTTTAGGGGCCTAGATGCTTTCAATCTCCCCCTTTTTGGTAATTGATGACAACACAATAAAGATGTGAGAGATAGTTGGTTTGAAAGCTCCCCCTCAACATGTGCATATTGAGTAGAAGATAATGTAAAGCACATGTTTGGATTTTCAGGAAAAATTGGCGGAGTTTCTGTAGAACGTTGTTACTTGGAAGAGAGCAAATGACAAATAAAGATAGAGCATTCACACCACATGGTCATTCATCATCAATTAAAGATCCAAGTACAACAAAAATATAAGATACCAAGATATACCATCATAAGCAACACATTGTCAAACAAAGTCATTACAAGCCATAGTCAAAATGACACAATATATTACAATATTATAATAGATAAGTTTCCCTTTTTAAACTACAAGCTCTCTCACTCACTCACTCACTCCTCTCCCCCTTTGTCATCAAGGGCCAAAAGGGTTCACTCCGCAGGAGGGTCTTGTGGAGGATCAACCGGAGGATCAACAGGAGGATCAGCAGGAGGACCACCAGGTGGAGAGCGAAGGCGACGCCGTCCAAACCGAACAGGTGGAGGAAACTGCTCTGCGAATCTGGCTGATAGCGCGTCAAGACTGGCAGTGTGGGCGTCAAGTCTGGAAGTGGTGGCCGCCTCAAAAGCATCCAGTCTGGAAGAGGTCACTGTCTGGAAGGCCTCCTGAGACGCCTTCATTTCCAACAAGGTAGCATAAATTTGATCCATCGTTGCTTGGCCTTGTGGAGGAGCGGCGGCGAGGCGAGTTCGACTTGTGTTCTTCTGGCGGAGGGCGAAGGTTGGCAGGAACTGGAGGACCTTCTCTTGGCTTATAGAATTTATGGGCTGAAGGTGTGGCTCCATTGTAACCAGTCTGTCGAATGATCAAGATCATAATATAAGGTGCAAAGTTTATCCTTTTGACTCGATCATTCTTTGTGCATGCTATCTCCCTTATGATGACATCAATGACATCAAATTTTCTTCCATGCATGATGCAATCCAAAATGTTCCAAACATGTCCCCTAATTGCATCATAGTTCCCGCTTTTTGGTAAAAAGGTATGATTGATGATCCGGTTTACCAAGCTAGGAATGGGGAGAAGACCGGTTATCTTACCAGGGATAAACCTCTGTGTAGTGTCATAGAATTCAGTCCAAGCTAACAGAGGGAGAACTGGTCTATCATAGATTTGCTCAAAATCACTTGACTGGATATTTAGAGCATTTTCAAAAGCACGCTTTGTGCAAGAATATCTTACTGTCCCTGTCATCCAAGTGAGCTGAGAGAAGTCAGAGGGAATGTGCACAGTGGCATAAAATTGTCGAATGATCTCATCACTGTAGTTGCATTTTATTGCCACAAAATCATGAATCCCAGCTCGCTGAAAAGAGCCTATAGGCACCTTCATATTTATCAAGCCCATTGAGATAAGACCAATTAATGCACTTGTGATCAGCGAATGGCTTGTTTGGTCCATAAAAAAGATCATAAACTTGCCTCTGAAATTTTGTATGAAATAGAGGGTCATCACAATTGCCAGGGAGAGAATATTGATTCTTAAGCCTAAAGAGAGTGTAATCCTCTGCTGATAGTGACTTAAGATCAATCTCGAGCTCTTCAGGCTCTCCCAACTCCTCATCAGATTCTGATTCAGACCCCTCACCTGATGCACTCGCTTCAGTTTCTGAGTTTTCAGAGGACTCTCTTTGATCCTCAATTGCTTTCAGTTCTTCCTCTTGCCTTAAGGGAGGATTCCTCGAGGATGATTGGCCGGTACCTGAATAGTGCTTCGGGACCGCATTCTTTGTCTTAGGCATCTTCAAAAACAATAATAAATGGAGTGTCAAAGGATGATTCAAAAGGAAATGAAAAACTACAGTTACATCGGGATAATCGGAAGCTCATAAAGTTGAGCGCGGAACTACGCTAGCGGAAGTTCCGCTTTCAACAGCGGAAGTTCGATTATCTGAGCCATTCTAGGGCAATAAAAATTTTGGATTTTTTAGTATTTTGATGGATTGAGTCCATGGAATCGATGCATAAACATCATACAATACTGAATAAACCTATTTGCTCAAGAATCAACCACAGATTCCATCTACATTTTATTTTCCCCAAAATCTCAAACCTAGGGTTCATGAGAGGCATAAATCCAAAGGGGATTGAAATACCTTGAGGAGAGGAGTGATTGAACCCTGGGGATGCAAGAGATCGGTCGAGATTGAAGAAAACACCGAAGAACGAGCAAGATTTTTTCGGTGGAGTTTTTGGAGAGGAAAGCTTTCGGGAGAAAAGAAGAAACCGCGGCTGGAGAGAGAGAAAGAAGCGGAGGAACCGTAGGCAATTAAAGCCTCTCAGCTACCGGAAAGCGGAAGTTCCGCACTTCAAAAGCGGAAGTTCCGGAAATCGGAAGTTCCGCGCCTGGGAGACCGGAAACTCCGATTATCCCGACGCTTCTGGAAGAGAGCTGAAAAACGGAAGCTCCGCAACTCAAAAGCGGAAGTTCCGGAAAACGGAAGTTCCGCGCCTGGGAGGCTGGAAGTTCCGATTATCCTGACATTTCAGGAAGAGTGAGCTGAATTTGAAGATTTTGCAAATAATCCTTAGTTTTTGCACTCAACCAAGTATCATTCAGGATTATTATGCAATGAAAAGACTAATGTCTATATAAGAAAGTAATTTTTACTAATATATCACATTTGGAGCGAAAAATTGAGAAAAGGCATCTTAAAATAGACAAAAATGCAACTAAAACCCAAGGTGCATGTGACAAGTGTTCAAGCGACATTTGAATAGTCAATGACATTTAACTCATTCCTCAATAGGCAAAAGCGGCCTTCATCTAAAGGTTTGGTAAATATATCTGCTAATTGATTTTCAGTGCAAATGTGGCTAATTTCAATATCTCCCTTGCACACATGATCTCTAAGGAAATGATGGCGGATATCTATATGCTTGATTCTTGAATGTTGGACGGGGTTGTTGGCTATTTTCTTGCACTATTATTATCACACAAAGAGGCATTTTATCAAGCGTTATTCCATAGTCCATCAATGTTTGCCTCATCCAAAGCAATTATGCACAACAACTACTGCGAAACATATTCGGCTTCGGCGGTGGAAAGGGCAACAGAGTTTTGTTTCTTAGAAGACCATGACACTAAGGATCTACCTAAGAATTGACAACTCCCTGAGGTGCTCTTTCTATCCACTTTACAACCCGCATAATCCGAATCCGAATATCCAATCAAATCAAATTTGGCACCTTTTGGATACCGAAGGCCAATACTTGAGGAATGCTTTAAATATCTTAATATTCTTTTGACAGCCATTAAATGACATTCTTTTGGAGCCGATTGAAAACGTGCACACATGCAAACGCTAAACATAATATCGGGCCTAGATGCGGTAAGATAAAGCAAACTACCAATCATAGACCTATAAAGCTTTAAATCAACAGATTTACCTCCTTCGTTTAGATCAAGATGTCCATTTGTAGCCATGAGAGTCTTGATAGGCTTTGCGTCATCCATGCCAAATCTTTTGAGTAAATCCTTCACATACTTGGATTGACTTATGAAGATCCCATCTTTGAGTTGTTTGATTTGAAGTCCAAGGAAGAAACTGAGTTCTCCTATCATTGACATCTCAAACTCGCTAGACATCATATCATCAAATTCTTTGCAAAAATCTTGATTAGTGGAACCAAAAATTATGTCATCAACATAAATTTGACAAACAAAGAAATCACCATCAATAATATTAGTAAACAAAGTTGTATCAACCTTTTCGATTTTGAATCCCTTAGAGAGTAGAAAATCTCGAAGGCGCTCATACCATGCTCTTGGAGCTTGCTTTAAACCATATAGCGCCTTTGAGAGTTTATACACATGATTATGATTTTTGGGATCTTCAAAACCTGGAGGTTGTTCAACAAAAACAAGTTCAGATATTTTGCCATTTAAGAAAGCACTTTTAACATCCATTTGAAATAATTTAATATCAAAGCATGATGCAAAAGCAAGTAAAATACGAATAGACTCAAGTCTTGCTACGGGTGCAAATGTTTCATCATAATCTAAACCCTCAACTTGAGTATATCCTTGAGCAACTAACCTTGCCTTGTTTCTTACCACAACTCCATTTTCATCTTGTTTATTTCGAAAGACCCATTTTGTGTCAATGACATTATGCTCCTTGGGTCTTTCTACCATTTTCCAAACATCATTCCGGGCGAAGTTATTTAGCTCCTCATGCATAGCATTCACCCAATCCGGATCTTCTAGTGCTTCATCTATGCGCTTTGGTTCAAGAGAGGAAACAAAAGAGTAATGTTCACAAAAAGAAGCAATACGAGAGCGAGTTTGGACACCTTTACTTACTTCACCCAATATTTGATCTATTGGATGGTCTTTAGCTATAGCGTTGTGGATTCTTTGAGGTAGATTCAATGATTGATCATCTTCCTTGACATCTTCTTCATTATGATTAATTTCATTTGTCACGGAAGAGGTGGGCGGCTCGACTTTCGTGGACGATGATGGTTCATTTTGATCTTCTTTAGGCTTAATGTCTCCAATTTGCATATTCTTCATTGCTTCCATAAGAGCTCCATTACCTACATCATCAAAATCTTCTTGCTCTTCTTGAGAGCCGTTAGTTTCATCAAATTGTACATCATGTCTTTCTTCAACAATACCACTAGTTTTGTTAAAGACACGATATGCCTTGCTATTTGAAGAATAACCTAATAGAAAACCAACATCACAACGACTTACAAATTTAGAAAGTCGAACACCCTTTCTTAAGATATAGCATTTGCAACCAAATACTCTAAAGTAAGAGATGTTCGGTTTTCTTCCAATAAGGAGTTCATAGGAAGTCTTTTTCAAAAGCCTATGCAAATAAAGACGGTTTATGGCATGACAAGCGGTATTAATGGCTTCCGCCTAAAAACGATCGGAAGTATTGTACTCATCAAGCATTGTCCTAGCCATTTCTATTAATGTACGATTTTTCCTCTCTACAACTCCATTTTGCTCCGGAGTGTAGGTAGTGGAAACTCATGCTTTATTCAAGTTCATCACAATAATCTTCAATATTAGTGTTTTGAACTCGGAACCATTATCACTACTGATTTTTTTATTTTCAAATCAAATTCATTTTGAGCCCTTTTTGCAAAACTTTTAAAATTCTTGGAGGCTTCACCTTTGTCATATAAGAAGAATACCCATGTATATCTAGAGTAATCATCTACAATGACTAAACAATAGCTATTGCCCCCAATGCTCTTATAGGTTGTTGGCCCGAACAAATCCATATGTAAGAGCTCTAATGGCCTAGAAGTTGACATGATACTTTTGGAAGGATGAGAGTTAGCCACTTGCTTTCCGGCTTGGCAAGCGCTACATAGTCTATTTTTCTCAAACTTCACATCCTTCAAGCCAACCACTAAGTCATGTTTAAAAAGCTTTTTAAGTTGAACCATTCCCACATGACCTAATCTTCTATGCCATAACCAACCCATTGAAGTTTTTGCAATCAAACAAGTTTTCAAACAAGATTCATTTGAGGAGAAATCAACCAAATAAAGATTGCCAAATCTAAAACCTTTAAAAATCATTTCATTTTCTTTTTCCTTAAAAATAGTAACTTCCTTTTTAGAGAAAGAGCAAGTTAATCCAAGATCACATAATTGAGCAACGGATAACAAATTGAAGTTTAATGTTTCCACTAAATATACATTTGAAATGGAAAGGTCATTTGAGATAGCAATTTTACCTAAGCCAATTACCTTTCCTTTGCTATTGTCACCAAATGTGATCTTTTCATTTCCGCTCCCATTCTCAAATGAGGTGAACATCTTCCGGTCTCCAGTCATGTGTTGAGTGCATCCACTATCGAGCACCCAATGCCTTCCACCGGTCTTGTAGTTCACCTACAAAAGAAATCAAGTTCTTTTAGGTACCCATATTTGTTTGGGTCCTTGGAGGTTAGTTATCAAAGATTTGGGCACCCAAATAGCATTCTTCTTAACACCTAAAATTGAGGTGCCAACAAATCTAGCAATCACTTTTCCATCATTGGCCTTTTTGAGCATATAACAAGAATCAAACAAGCCAATTGATGAAACCTTACCAATGGGACAATTTTGTTGTACATGTCCTATTTCCCGGCATTTTTGGCAATACTTACCATTTTGATTAACAAACCTCACGGGCTTGTTTACCGGTTTCTTACCTTTCTTGGGCACATACCCAAGTCCTTCCTTGTTGAATGAGCACCTTTGCTCACTCAACAGCTTATCAAGGGTAGATTTGCCCTTGAAACATCTTTCTAAGCTCTTACTTAGCTTGGTAACTTGCTCCTTTAGCTCACTATTCTCTACAAATAGCTTATCACAAGATTTAGCATTTTCAATTTTAGAATCAACACTTGAGCTACATGGCATAGCAAGCAAATCATCGCAAGAAGTGGATATGCTAGTTCTAGCAATGTTTACACTAGTTATTTTTTCTTGAATATCGCAAGCAATACCAATGCTAGTGTAAGACTTATCTTGGACAAGCAAATCATGAGCTTCTTTTAGTTCATCATAAGAGTTCTTTAAAGACATATGCTCTTTCTTTAAGACTCTAAATTTAGCCTTTTTCTTTCCAAGATATTCATTTAATTCTTCAAGCATATCCATGAGCTCATCATAGGAGGGTTCTTCATTATCAAGAGATTTTACCTTTTCTCCTTTTGCCATAAGGCAAGTGGGAGTTGAAAATAGCGATGGAGCCTCCTTGATAGCAATACCAACAAGTCCTCTCTTCTTGGAGGACCCTCAATATCGAGTCGAGTCGAATCAGAATACTCCTTGTCGGAGTCCCATTCTCCGATATGAGCTTCATTCTTGCCATCCTTGTGGCGCTTCTTGAAAAGCTTCTTCTTTCCATTGAATTCTTTCTTCTTTGATGACTTACCCTTGTTATCCTTCTTGGTTGGGCAGTGAGAGGCAATGTGACCCTTCTCATCACACTCATAGCAACGAATGTTGCTATAACGCTTCTTTTCATTAGATGATTGCCCTTTTGCAATCTTATCGAAATTGAAGCTTCGATGAGGGCGTCTCCTCATGAACTTCTTCATTCTCCTCACAAGGAGAGCAAATTCCTCCTCGGAATCTTCATCCTCATCTTCTTCATCACTTGATTCCGCTTTTGCCTTAAAAGCGGTAACTTTCTTCCTTGAAGAAGTTGACTCCATGAGCTCTTCTTTGTCTTTCTTGTAAAGCTCATTTGTGATTAGATTTCCCAAAAGCCCGGTTGATGTCATCCTTGGCAACTCGGGAGAGTTGAGAAACAATGTCACCAACATTTCGTACTTGTCGGGAAGAGCCCTAAGCATCTTGCGCACAACATCAATGTCAAGCAAATTAGTACCAAGACCCTTGAACTCATTTACAATGTTGTTGAGTCTAGAGTACATTTCGGTGATACTCTCTTGAGGCAACATTGTAAATGTCTCATATTTGATCCTAAGCCTATGCAATTTGGCTTCTTTAACCATGGATGTGCCCTCATGAATTTCAGAGAGCGTAGTCCATATCTCATGAGCAGTTTCAAGGTTGCTCACACGATTGAACTCATCCGCGTTTAAAGCTCCAAAGAGAGCGTTCATAGCTTGAGCATTGAGGTGAGAGTTCCGTTCGTCTTGATCCGTGGGGTATGTGGGATCAAGTGCCATAACGAAACCTTCACTTACAATTCTCCATACGCTTGGGCTCATGGCCTTTAAATAAATTGACATTCTAATTTTCCAATAAGCATAATTTGATCCATCAAAAAGAGGAGCCTTGCCTATTGACATTCCCTCGCTAGCCATCCTTTCTCTCCTAGACGGTTAAGTCTAAAAATAGAGAGACCAAGCTCTGATACCACTTGTAGGATCAAGGATAACCGACTAGAGGGGGGTGAATAGGAGGTTTCTAAAATTTCTAAATCAAATTATCCAAATTAGCAAGATACACTAGGCAAAGATATTTATCACAAGCTATGAGCTACAAAAATAAGTGCAATAAGTAAAGACAAGAACTAACCGCACAAGGACAAGGGGGTTTTTCCCGTGGTATCGAAGATTTGTCGATCTTCACTAGTCCACGTTGAGGAAGCTTGATTCACTGAAGCCGGCTCCATAAATTAAGCCTACCCTCGATCACTTGGTTGTTCTTCCTCCTCTTCGGAGTTGGTGAACACCGACCAATCACAACCGACGACGGGTCTCTTCACACGCTTCTTGAAGAGATCACCGCGCAACCTCCGCCAAGTCGTCTAGGTGCCGACAAGCACCAAGAGAATAGAACTTGACCTTCACTTGACGGCTATCAAGAGCCAAAGGATCAACTAGTAATGCAATGCTCTTGGTTTAGCTCACTACCTCACAAATGTGTGCAAAGAGAGTAAATGAGGGGTGAGAGGAGTGCTCAAGGCTCAAATGAATTGAATGAATGCTCAACAACACGTCCTTGAGCTGGTGGGGGTGCATTTATACCCCTCACAACCAAATATGACCGTTATCGCGAAAATCGACAACATTCGAGAAATCGGAACTTCCGCCGTGTAAGGTGCGGAACTTCCGCTCTTCAATCGAGTGCACTGTAACGGTCATTACAGTGAGCATTAAATGCTCTGATCTAGCCGTTGGATTTATGTGCGGAACTTCCGCCAACTAGATTCGGTTCTTAGATAATCGGAAGATCCGCTTATTCCACAGCGGAACTACCGCACTTGCGAAAATGGCTAAGTCCCCAAAAAGGGTGCTCTCTGGAAAAAACGGACCGCGAATATTTCGGAGCAACCGATAATCGGAACTTTCGCTCGTATCATTGCGGAACTTCCGCGCTTCGAGAAATCGGCTAAGTCCCGAAAACGGATGCTCTCTGGAAAAATCAAACCGCATAGATTTTGAGCAGCCGATAATCGGAACTTCCGCTCGTATCATGGCGGAACTTCGCGATCGAAATCGGCTAAGTCCAAAACGGTTGCTCTCGGAAAAATCAAGCCGCAACCTTTTGGAAGAACACGACAATGAAGTTCCGCATATCAACGCCGAACTTCCGATTGTGTACTGAGAAGAAGAATTTTCTTTTGAAACCAAACCAAAAGAACATGCATGATCCTAAGTTGATCCAAAGGCATAATGAGATGCTTTCAAGCTACTAGACAAGCTCCCCCTTAATAGTACGATATTTATCCTATAATCCGGTCTTCCCCCATACTCCAAAGACCGGTAAAATTCAAAAAGGGTTCCTAGTCTATTTGTACCTTGCCTTGAGATCAACTCCATCTTCTCAACATTCTTTGACATGTAGCTCCTTGGTTTCACTTTGTCATTTGGGACTATGCCTTGTAATCACTTCAACAAACATATTAGTCCCATATTCACATAATGTCATTAATTACCAAAATACATTTTTAGGGGCCTAGATGCTTTCAATGACGATGCTTACGCTCAGCAACACCATTCTGAGCATATGCACCTGGACATGAAAGTTGAGGAAGAGTACCTTCAGAAGAGAGAAACTCACAAAAGGCTGTGGATAGGTACTCCCCTCTTGAGTCAGAATAGAAAACACGAATAGCACTAGAAAACTGTGTATGAATCATGCGAACAAAAGCCTGATATATAGAGATCAATTCATAATGATGCTTCATGAAATAAACCCAAGTATATCGAGAGTAATCATCAACAAATATAACATAGTATCTGTAACCACCCTTCGAAACAAAAGGAGAAGAACCCCATACATCAGAGTGCACTAAATCAAAAGGATGACTAGAACAAGTAGTGTTGGAAGGGTATGGAAGCTGTATTTGTTTGCCTAGCTTGCAACCTTTACAATGAAAACCAGCATCTATAGTTACACGACCCACAACACCCTATTGAGCTAAAGTGGACAAACAAGAACCACATAGATGGCCTAAGCGACGATGCCACTAGGCAAAAGAGGACACTGAAGTGGAAACAACGGAAGTGATAGATGACATGGAAGCTGGAAGGTGTAAGGTGTCAAGAATGTAGAGGCTCGTAGATCCTCTATGGCAACGGCCAGTACCAATCACCATTTTGCTTTGATGATCCTGCACATAACAAGAGATGTCATCAAAACCAATGAAATAATTCATATCAGCCAACAAACCAACAAAAATAAGATTCATGGACAGTTGTGGAACAAATGAAATAACAGGAACATAAAACTTAGATGTGGAAAGAGAACCCTGATGTGTAACAGAACAAGGTGTACCATTAGCTGCTTGAATAGATGGACCGTCCTTCACTGGCTGGCAGGACACAAGCTGAGAGCAATCAGAGGTCACATGAAAAGAAGCCCCTGAATCAAGTACCCAAGGCTGAACAACACCAGAAGAAGACTGGGAGGCAGTTGAAACTGAGGCACTCTTCGTTGAAGACCCTGACTCAAGGACTGCAGTGGTGGAGAACCTCCTAGTAGATCCACGATGCTGCTGCAAAGGAAACCTCTTACAGTACTCAGCCAACATCTCAGGGTGAAGGGCAAACCAGTGATCAGATGTATGTCCAAACTTCTTGTAATAGGAACAGACTACATCTCCTAAGGAAGAACCTCGGTGCTGAGAGGCAAGAACACTAGTGTGAGTCATCGATGTAGTATGTGTGACAAGGGAGCGAGGACGTGTCTCCTTAGCAATCAAACGAGTAAGTGCATCATCCAGGGTAGAAAGGGTTGGGCAGCCAAGTAACTGGGTACGACTGTACTCAAACTCTTACCTAAGGCCCATCACAAACTGAAACATGAAGGTCAGTTGCTCATGCTTTTCTTTATCCATACAGAATCACATCCAGAGTGTCTCTTTGGAGTCATAGAGACAAGCTGACTGGTGATGCGAGTGAAGGTTCCATAGTACTCCTCTATGGACATGTCCTGCTGCTGAAGATTGTGCAAGCTTTGCAATAAGGAGAAGCGATGTGCTCCACTAGGCTGAAGATATTGTTGCTCAAGATATTTCCATATCTCTTTGGCAGAGTGGTGATGCTCAAGGCTCGTCCGAAGTGATGGAACAACACTCAGAACTAAAGCTCCCATCACCTTAGCATCAGCCTTTTTCCAAGCCTTCTTGGTGGCATCATTAGCCTTTGAATCGGGAGGATCATCGTTCAGGTGATCCTCAAGACCGACTGCCCTCACAACTGTCATGGCGGAGAAAGTCCACTCCCTGCAGTTGGAGCCATCTTGCTTGATGTCAGTGGCCAAGAGGGAGTTATCTTTTGCCATAGCAATAGAGAACAACAGAGGAAGACCACCACATCAGAGAAGGCGATGGCGGAAGGCGAAGCCGGTAGGGGTCGGGCTCCTCTCGACGATGGCAACAAAGACGAGAAGTGAAGCCCCTTGTTACACCGAGGTCACACCTAACAGCATCCCAGGACAACCGATGAAATCAGAAATGCAAGATTATCCCAGCAAAAAGTTGGTCACAGGCAAACTCAGTGAGTTCAGTAATACCCGAAATCTCCAAAATAGTAGCAATATCCCAGTAGATGGATCATTCAATCATCATAATGGTGCAGGAACATTTGACGGTGATGGTTATACCATAGAAGCATATTTTGCAGTTGGTCCAATTGATGGTGCGATTGAGTAAATTGAGCGTGGAGTGTATGCCACACAGGTGGGAAGCGATGGCTAAACAGCTCCGGACAGCAAAGCGGGACGAAGAGGGAGGCGACTCCTACGAAGCGAAGCGGTGGCGAGCGAGGAGGTTTCGATGGCGGCAACAGCTTGAGGCGGAGGCTGGCGAAAGCAAAGACCCCCCTTGCAGTGATGGCAGGAGACAAGGTCGGTAGGGGGCGATCTCCTCCCAGCGACGGTGTAACATCCCAATTTTCAGGGCTTTTTGAATATTTTCAAAATAAAAATAACCATTCAATTTTGTTGAATTGCTAAAGCTTAACTTGGAAACTTTTGAAATTAAAAGCGAGTTAATATGAATAAATCAAACTTCAACTAATTCAAAATTTGGTTTATTTTGAGTTTATTGGAGTTCTCTGGTATTTAAAATCCCATTTATCTGTTTTGGCCGAATTCCTGTCAGCCGTTCCTGCTCCCGCACCTGCCCCTGGACCTTGCTGCCTCCTCGTACGCCCCATTGCCGCGTCCTGGCACCACCTTCCCCGAGCTACTCCCTCTCCTCCTCCCATTCTCGATTATAAAAGGGCCAACATCCTTTCTCGACCACCCTCTCGTTGTCGACCATCTTTTTGGTTTTGACCATCTTTTTGGTTTTGATCATCCTCTTGGTTTCGATCATCCTCGTGGTTTTGATCATCCTTTTGGTTTTGACCATCCTCTTAGTTTCGACCATCCTTCCGGTTTCGACCATCCTCGTGGTTTCGACCATCCTTTCGGCTTCGACCATCCTTCCGATTTCGACCATCCTATTTGTTTCGACCATCCTTTCGGCTTCGACTATCCTTCCGGTTTTGACTATTCTTTCAGTTTCGACCATCCTCTTGGTTTCGACCATACTTTCGGTTTCGATCACCCCTTCGGTTTCGACCACCTTTCGATTTTGACCACCTTCTCGGTTTTGACCACCCTCTCGGTTTTAACTAGCCACTAGATTTCGACCACACTCTCCGACCAGACCCTCCCACTAGGTCTCTCTCTCTCTCTCTCTCTTCTCTATCCAGTTGGTCCCGCCTGTCAGCCTCCTCTTCATCTGGTAATCGTCTACTTCCCCGCGCCCATACCGCCAGCGCTCGCGTGCGTCCCCACCACGATGAAAGTCATCGCCTCGGCATGATTCCCTCCCTCGTTTTCCTCGGTAGCGTGCACATTTAATTGCTCGTCTTTCGCCGCACCCACCCCCTCTGTTCTTTCTCTTCCCCACCTGCTCCGTCCCATCCCCGTCGCGTCGTCGTGTCCCATGCTGTCCGGAGCCTCACCCATGCCGCGAAGCTTCTCTACTACTCCTCGTTTATATATAAATGGAGCACCAGGACCCCTTCGTTCCCTTCTTGCTTTCCCCTCAACTCTTCCTCTTTCTCTCCTGCTCTCGTTTCGCCGTGCTCCGAGTTTCGCCACCGCTAGCCCGAGCTCGCGCCGCCGCCTCTAGCACCGCCGTTGAAGCCCCTTAGCTGTAGTGGTCGCCTTCTTTGGATTCGTGAGGCGCATTTGACCCCGTGCGTACTCCTCACTGCCGCTCTTCCTCTCACCGCCGGTCACTCCGTCGAGTTTCGCCGCTGAAATCGCGCGCCTTGGGTTTGCCACGCTCCCCTCTCCCTGTTGTTTCCTTTCGACCACCTGTAGTCGAAATCTCCTTCCGACCAAGTAGTCGAAACCTCCTTCCGCCACCTGTAGTCGAACCTCCTTTCGACTAGTCGGAACCTCCTTTTGAGTGATTGAAATTTCTAAATTTATCTAAATTCAGTGTCTTTCTTTTGGTTCTAGTTTGGAAATTTTTGTATTTTATTTGGAATTGTTTTATTTATTTAGCTCTTTTCGCACGTATAGATTCCGACGTTCCCAAAGAGCTCTTGGACCCGACGACCGAAGTAATCAAAACCTTCAACGAAAGCAATTCGTAAACCTTTCATCATGTCGTACCTAGTTTATAAAATTATATTATTTTATATCAACATGCAATGCTAGTTTTATAATAACTGGTTTTGGAAATAGTTAAATGCCTAATTTCCATTAAGCCTCCTTGGATAATCGTGAATGGCATATACCATTGGACATAATAGGTCGGGTAATCTTAGTTTGACATTATTGTAATACCAACAATAGTAGCTGTTGTAGGCGACCCGGAGAGGAA
Source organism: Hsuehochloa calcarea (assembly GCA_036346395.1). Lineage (NCBI taxonomy): Eukaryota > Viridiplantae > Streptophyta > Magnoliopsida > Poales > Poaceae > Hsuehochloa > Hsuehochloa calcarea. Next base: position 53,936,620 of record CM070598.1, read on the forward strand.
GAGTGCGGGGACGACGACCGGCTTGGGCAAGGGAACGCAGCTTTGATACCATGAAACAAGTACGAGAAAACTGAAAATCCTCAATTTGTGTATTTAACAACTATATATATATACACACACACACACATACACACACACACACCTTGAGAGAGAGAGAGAGAGTTATACAAAGCCTAATGGGCTATGGGCCTCATGGGCTATACAAGGAGAGAGACTAACTACTATTAATAGCTATAAGCATTAGATAATAATATCATGTGTTAAGTCGGTTTAGCTTAGTCAGTTTGTAACTTCGGTTGGCTAGCTCTATAATTATACTAGCCTGTAATGCTTGTGTTACTAAGTCATGAGATCAATGTGGTAGCTTGTAAGCTCTGGAGAAGAATATATGTAGTTGAGTTGAGAATACTACTACTTTGTGCTTGTTCTGTGTCCTTGCCATTCCATTAGAAAAGATCCAACATTTTGTATCAGAGCCTTTGTCATGTCGAAGACACTAGCGAAGAGTGATACCAGCGATGTGACGATGTCAAAGGCAACCGAGAAAGAGAATTCAGTGTCTCTGCAGTATCCACTGCTGACAACCACTAATTATGTAGTGTGGTCGATCAAGATGCACGTCTATATGGAGGCGCAAGGCGTGTGGGACACAGTTGAAGCTCAGGGAGACATCGACAACTGGCAAAACAAGATGGCTCTCGTGGCCATCAACCAGGGGTGAGTGAGGAGACGCTCCTACTCCTATCAGAGAAGACGACGGCCAAAGATGCGTGGGATACATTAAAGTCCATGTATGTGGGGATTGATCGTGTGACGAGGGCAAAGCTCCAAACCCTTAGGACAGAGTTTGATGGGCTCCAGATGCGTGAGAAGGAGCCAGTGGATGATTTGCGGTAAGAATCACCACGGTGATCAACAAGATGCGCACACTCGGGGAGAAAATTAAGGACTCCTACGTGGTGGGTATGGTGTTATATGTGGTGACACCAAAGCTCCTACAGATTGCTCCCACACTGGAGCAATTCAGGAACTTGAAGAAGATGTCGATCGAGGAGTTGTTCGGTCGGCTTAAGGCGCATGAGGAGCAACTGACTGCAGGGATACGGCGGCACGGAAGACGAGCACATGCTGCTAACCCGTGCCGAATGGGAGGCCAAGTCTAGGAAGAAAGAATGCGAGGGCTCCTCCAGCGGATCAAAATGGAAGGACAGAAGAAGTGGGTGTGGCAACGGGCGTGGCCGTGGTCATGGACATGGGTGTGGACACGACAATGGGAAGTGCATCGACTATTCTCACAAGAATAACCATAAGTTTGACAAAGTAAAAGTGCACTGTTACAACTGTCAAGACTATGGTCATTTCGCATCCGAGTGCGGCTCGAAGGAGGAGAGGACACACTTCATTGAAAATAACAACAACGACGAGCTTGCTCTCTTGATGATTGAAACATGTGAGTTTGTGCAATCCATTGAACACAAGTTTGAGCACGTGATGCTCCATGAAGAGAAGGTGAACCCGAAGCTCGGAGTTGCAGAAGACTACAAAAGCAAGATATGGTATCTTGACACCGGGGCCACTAATCACATGACCTAATGTAGGGAGATGTTCACCAAACTGGACACAAATATACATGGATCGGTGAGGTTTGGTGATGGCTCAATTGTGAATATATGTGGTCGCGGCTCTGCTTTGTTTCAGAGCCAAACCAAGGAGCACTAGCTGCTAATAGATGTGTATTATATCCCTCAGTTGCGCAGCAATATATTGATTTTGGGCCAACTCGATGAACACGGTTGCAAAATCGTTGTGGAAGATGGATACCTGCACATCTTCGACAGGGACAAAAGGTTGCTAGCTAAAGTGAGGAGATCACATAATCAGTTATGTGTGCTAAACCTCAACCTTGCACAACCGGTTTGTCTCTTAACAAAGTATCAAGAGAATGAGTGGCCATGGCATGCACGACATGGTCATTTGAACTTTCGTGCCTTAAGGGATCTCTCACACAAGGGCATAGTTGAAGGAATGCCATAAATTGACCATGTTGATCAATTATGAGAGGGGTGTATGGCAGGTAAGTAGCTGTGCATGCCATTTTCCCTCAACTCGACGTACCGGGTGGATAAGCCACTCGCGTTGCTGCATAGGGACTTGTGTGGTCCTATAACACCTACGACTCCAGAAGGTAACCGGTATTTCCTGTTGTTGGCTGACGATCACAGTAGATATATGTGGATACGATTGCTCAAGACGAAGGACGAGACTTTGGACATGTTCAAGAAAGTGAAGGCTCGCGCTGAGATGGAGGTTGGACACAAGGTGGAGGTCTTGCGGACAGACCGTGGCGGTGAATTCACATCAAATGTATTCACTCGCTATTGTGACAAGCTGGGACTACAACGACATCTCACGGCGTCATACTCGCCGCAGCAGAATGGAGTTGTGGAGCGTCGCAACCAAACAGTGGTGGCCATGGCAAGAAGTTTGCTAAAATGCCAGAACATGCCTGGAGAATTCTGGGGGAGAGGCGGCGCCAACCGCAGTGTACCTCCTAAATTGTGCACCAACGTGAAGCTTGGATGGGATGGCCCCATATGAAGCTTGGTTCAAGAAGAAGCTAAAGGTATACCATCTTCGAACCTTTGGTTGCTTGGCGTGTGTGAAAAAAAACTGAGCACCACCTCAAGAAATCGGATGATTGGAGTACTCCTATGGTATTCCTTGGATATGAATCGGGGTCCAAAGCATATTGCGTGTATGATCCAAAAATAAGAAGCTGCACATCAGTCGCGATGTGATCTTGATGAGGAAAAACAATGGGAATGTGAGGCGAGCCCTGGACAAGTTCCTGATTCATCATGACATGGTGATGTGTTCATCGTGTTCTATGATACTAATGTTCATGACCATACAGGTGATGCACCAGCTGGAGACACTGAGAGCGTGCTAAGCCAGGGTGGCGGCGCAAGTGCGGGTCACGATGTGGAGGAAGGAACACCAGCACCAAGCTCGTCACCATCAACAAGCATCCAAAGCTTTGATGTATCCTCATCAAATCACCTTCATAAGGGCCACATCATTTCAGGTCTCTCCAAGAGATCTACGATGCCATGAGTGAAGTGGAGCCAAACTATGCCAGTTTGTGCTTGTTGGCTCCTGAAGAACTAGTGAACTATGAAGATGTTGAGAAGGAGGAATGTTAGTGACATGCAATGAATGAAGAGATGAGATCCATTCAAGAAAATGGCATATGGAAGCTGACTGATCTACCACATGGCCACAAGGCAATCTGTTTAAAGTGGGCTTATAAAGTAAAGAAAGACTCACAAGGCACAATAGTAAAGCACAAAGCAAGGCTTGTGGCAAACAGGTATGTCCAGCGTGATGGAGTGGATTTGCAAGAAGTCTTTGTGTCGGCGGCGAGACTTGAGACAGTGAGGTCCTCATTGCAATGGCGGTACAAGTAGGTTGGGAAGTGCATCATATGGACGTTAAGTCAAAATTTCTCAATGGTGAGCTTGAAGAAGAAGTGTATGTGGTCCAACTGCCTGGGTTTGTTGAAAAAAAAACAATGAGCACAAGGTATTGAACTTAAAGAAGGTGCTTTATGGGCTAAAACAGGCGTTGAGAACGTCATATGCAAAATTAGACAAGACTTTGGTGTCGCATCGGTTCAAAAGGAGTCCACTCAAGCATGCGGTGTACAAGAGAAATCATGGAGAATCAAGGCTACTCATTAGTGTGTATGTTGATGATTTAATCATTATAGGAGTAGATCCTAAACAGATTGATAAGTTCAAGTTGGAGATGCATAGTTTGTTCAACATGAGTGATTTGGGACTATTTGTAACACCCTGGCTGTTCAGAAGCCAAAATGTTACCTAAAAGATCTAACATATAACCATCAAGTGGAATAATTTAAGACATAACTCATATAATGACATAAAGAAGTCAAACTTATGTAGTACCATGGCAGGAATAAAGATCGAATCCAAATGACTATATCAAAGGGGTGATCAAGGACCATATATAGAATTTAAGCAATAGAAACATGGAGAGTGATGTCAACCACTTCTAGCTTAATTTATTACAGTTCTTCCATTAACGAATGAAAGACATAACCGAACTTTATTATTGTAACTGGAGTATGATGATGTGAATGAATAGTGTGTTTCTACTCCCTCCCAATAGTGTCATCCTCAACGATCACCTAAAATGAACAAACAAAGCAAGAATGAGTCCGAGACTAAGCAAGTATAGTGAATAATTGAACATACAACAATTATGAACACGACAACAACATTACAGAATATGAACATAACACCGAATGTATATATGGATGAATGGAATGAAGGGATGTAATGAAAGGAATGGACTACACACATGCTTATACCAGTATAGCTAGTGTCACACCCGTCGATGTTCACTTAAGCCCACATTTAACAAAACACGGGGATCCAAATCCCGTATGAAGAACGTTTCATACGGGTGTTCAACTCTGCTCACATTGGAATGGTGGGTCTTACGTGCCCATACTGGAATTGATGGGTCTTTATAATCCACTCCCGTGGATGGAACATGACAAGAGGTGTATGTTATGAAATATGAATAATGAATGAGAACATCTCTAATCATGAAAACAACATATATGAAAGGAACATAAACATTGAATCTTCTCATGTATCACAAAAGATCACAATACGAACATCAGACATTCATCATTCACAATTCTTAAGAATATCGAAGTACTTGCCTCCTGCGTTGTGACGCGTTAGGAGGCAACGAAGGTGCTCCTAAATTCGATGCCTCACCGCCTACACAAGTAAATACTCGAAATAAGAACAACATGGTACAGAATGCTACCAGTAATGTTCTACAACCCCTTCCCAATAACCCAAGAGTTAGATAATAGACCCATTCTGAAAACAGACAACTCAATCACATAAACGAATCTGGATAGCAGCACGGAAAAATTCATATCTATTGATCTGGGACTCGAAACGAAGTGAGCCCAAATCCTATGGAAACTTAACGAATATATCTAAAAAATTCTAGTTGACAAGATCACCCAATTCGGCCAAAATATAATGCTAACCAGTAGATGAAAGTACAAGACAGATTCTGTCTAGACGAAAGGAACAACAGTAAAGAACATATCACAACTTTTAATCTACAACTCCGATTGGGGTGATCTTTATCAATCTGGAAAGGTTATAAAACTTTCTACAATAACCTAGTTAGGTGAAAACCTTGAATATGCTATTAACTTATTCATATTTTTAAGACAACTTGACAGTTCATTCTCGTCAGGCAATCAGGACAGCATGGAAAGATTAAATCATAACTTTTGAACCGTAAGTCGGAATCTTGTGTTCTTGGCTGCTATGAAAATATAAGAATAGTGGCTACAAATCTCTAGGAGGTGGAAATCTCCAATTCGACCTCTAAGGATCCGAAATCGACCACGCAAACTGCTGGACAGAACTGGAACAGAAAGAATTCGATCCAATCAATTCTAATCGAATTTGCATCTACTACTATGCCAAACAGCGAAGAACGACATCCGTTACCCTTGGAGAACTCAGGAAGACGATGAACGATCCTTGGAGAAGGTGATCTCCCTTCTCCTCACCATCTCCTCCCCTCCTTTGGTCGCACCATTCTTTGTCCTCCTCCTCTTTTCCCCAAGGCGGCGTGGGAGCTCAGATGGCGAGGCGGGAGGCACCACAGCAGGGGGCGCTTGGGAGGGAGGGAGAGGTTTTGGCCTAGGGTTAAGGGGGAGGGGGTGGCGCCAAGGGGCAGGAGGGGTGGCGGCTTGGGGAGGAGGACTGGCGGCTTGGGAGGGAGGGAGAGGTTTTGGCCTAGGGTTAAGGGGGAGGGGGTGGTGCGGCTTGGGCTTGGGCCCTTGGGGCGCCTCCCCCTCTTGGCCCACCCATGGCCGGCCATAAGGCAGCCCTAGCCTGGGTCGGAGGCCCAGGTTCAAAAATTTCCCCCAAAAACCTTGAATTTTCAATTAATTCCCTCACCCGAATAGTATTCCCTCTAATCGATATTCGGGATATTACACTATTGAGCTGCTACCTCGGTATTGAGGTGGAGAAAACCCCACTTGGAATTTCCTTATTGCAATCCAGTTATGTGGCTAGGATCTTGGAGAAGTTTAGCATGAGCCGATGTAATCCTATTAAAATTCCTATGGAAGTAAGATTGAAGTTGAGTAATATGAGCTCTAATCCTCTTGTTGATGCAACACTTTATAGAAGTATTGTTGGTAGCTTGAGATATCTGGTAACACAAGGCCGGATATAGCCTATGCCGTGGGAATTGTGAGTCACTACATGGAAGCTCCCACAACACAGCACATGGCAGTCGTAAAGCACATAATGAGATATGTAGGTGGCACCTTGAGCTTTGGTTGTCACTATGTAAGGAGAGGCGAGAGACAATCACATCTGGTCGGGTACAGTGATAGTGACCTGGCTAGAGATGTTGATGATCGGAAGAGTACCACAGGAGTCGTATATTTCCTTGATTCAAGCCCGATCACTTGGGTGTCACAGAAACAAAAGGTAGTGGCGGTGTCATCATGTGAAGCAGAGTACATCACTGCTACAACGGCTACGTGTCAAGGCATCTGGTTCAGTCAATTGATGAGTGACATGAAGAACAAAGAACTGAGTAAAGTCACATTGATGGTGGACAATAATTTTGCATTTTCCCTTTGCAAGAATCTCGTTCATCATGACAGAAGCAAGCACATTGACACACGTTATCACTTCATCTGTGAATGTGTTGAGAGTGGCAGGATAGCATTAGAATACGTGAAGACTGATGATCAGTTCGCCGACAAATTAACCAAGCCACTTGGATGTGCGAAGTTTCTGGAGATGCGCTAGAAAATCATGGTGCGAGATGTAAAGAAGAAGCAACAAGATTAAGGGAGTGAATGTTGTGTATAATCTTGTTGCATTTAAACTACATGCATGCCAGCAGTGGAACTTTGTAGCAACTTTATCTAGCTGTTACTTTGTTAGTCTTATGTGAACACAAACATTAGTCAGTAGTTGTAAAAGATAAAATCTTTGATTTGTCCTTATACTAGATAATCCTTGGTCAATGGCAGTAAAAGGATAGCTCAGGCTACAACAAACAGAGTGCTGGCCACACGATAGTTTTTGCTTTTTGGTAGCTGTAAGCATTAGATAATAATATCATGAGTTAAGTCGGTTTAGCTCAGTTGGTTTGTAACTTCGGTTAGCTAGCTCTATAAATATACTAGCCTGTAATGCCTGTGTTGCTAGGTCATGAGATCAATGTAGTAGCTTGTAAGCTCTGGAGAAGAATATATGTAGTTAGAGTTGGTAATATCACTACTCTGTTCTTGCTCTGTTTCCTTGCCACCCCATTAGAAAAGATCCAACATTCTTGCCGGCATTGGCCACTGCTGCCGCTGGTTCAGAATTTTTCTGACCAGCTGCGGCCACTTGCTCATTCAGTGCGAGTTAAAGAGTGCCATAATAGCAGCCCTGAACGCAGCAGGGAGCTAATCGCTGCCCCCACCACCCACAAACACAATAAGAAACACAAATATGATCGATTTCGCTTCTCGCCGCGACGCCGCTGCGATGAATGGGTGGATAGATTGACAGAATGATGGGTGGTGGATCTCGGATGAGCCGAGCCTGAGGGCATGTCCTTGTGCGTGATCTTCTGCCCTACGCTTGCCAATTTCTTCTCCATGCTATGCCCTACGCGCTCCAATTTGTTCTCCACGCCTTGCCCCATACGCACACGATTTCTTCTCCACACGACCTGTCCCTGTGCGTGATTTTTTTGCCACGACCTGTCCCTGTGCGTGTGAGGAAAAGGGGATCGATCCCTTCTTCTGCACAGAGGTCTAGTGCTTCCCCTTCCAAATCCTCGCCGCCCTCTTCTCCACTCCACTCTTCCCCACAACGCGCACCTCGTCCATTCTTGGGCCTCCCTGACTCCTCCCGCAACCTTTGGTTGTCTCTGTCGAGCTCGGGAAGATACCTCGCTGAGTGACACGGGTGGATGCGCCGCCGCCGCCATGTGCATCTCTACGGGACACCTCTGCAGAGCACGCGGCCGTCGCCGCCCGCTCTAGCATCGTCGCTTGGTGGGACGGCGTAGCTGCTGGTAGCCATGCCGCGTCCTCACCTCAGGCGGTCCCCACTGAAAAGCACGTAGGTGAAGCCGCTGCGGCCGATTTGTTATCCCCAACCTCAAATCCACAACACGGGTATGATGTGTTCATCCCAATTTGCAGACTTGTACATTAGCAAGAGATTTGTTGTTCACAAATTCGGTTCTTCGAGCTATTGTTATGATTGTATTAGTTGTGCCAATTTGATTGGAGTTGTGGTGGCCACGATTCGTTCTCTATGTGTGGTTGGTAAATATTATGATTGGAAATTTTGGAATAGTACTTGTCATCTAATCTTTACAAGTGATGCAGTTCAACATAGTTTCAGAAGTCATTACCTACGTGTAACCATCCTCACAAGCTAAACTATGTGAGTGCAGAAGTTTATATCCATGCAGGCAAATTGTACATGCATGCCTCATGGCTTAAACCATTACTTAATTAAAAACTCTTTTACGGTACACTCAAATCAATACGGGCCGTCCATTCATTTCGATCCAATGGTTTAGATTAGTTGGTATTTAGCTATATTACACCTGATAGTATATGTAGTAGAATTCAGAGGATGGTAGAATTGTAATTGCCCATGTGGGGATCGTATGGAACAAGAGTAACATTTTCAACACTAGTTGAAAATGTCCATAATATCCCTATGAAAAAATTATAAATAGAAAATAGTATATTATTCTCTTAACAAATCAGTAGCCGAATTTTATTTATACTACCACCATATACTACTAGTAGAATATACAATAGAATTTCTCCTTAATTAAACCTCAAAACCGGCTACAACCTCCACCAGGACCTCACTGCCAACATGGATAAACATGTGCTGCCTGTTCTCGACTTTTCTGTAGAGCCACACTTAGTTTTGATTATTATCTTCATGCATGTTAGTATCTATGTGGTGGGTAAAAATTATGTTTGGGAAGTTTTGTGTTTGGAAAGTTAGCAATTCAAAGAATAACTTGTTCTATCCGGATAATAAATCTAGAAGTAACTTGTTCTTAGGTTCATTCTCCCATAATGCACATATTTGCAGCTGTTAAAGGCCAAAGCACTGATATTTTAATTAACTGAAGATTAGCGTTGTTTCAGAAAATGTATGCCTCATTTTATACTGTCTTGTGTTGTTTCTCTCTCTAATTGTTTAGTTGAATCACTGAATAGGCTCTTTCGATGTAAAGTTCAGACTTCTGTACCTTTAGCATCTGTTCAGGGAAAATAGGCTCTTTCGATGTAAAGTTCAGACTTCTGTACCTTTAGCATCTATTCTTTTCCCTGACGGTCAATACCAACCAATTCTGCAATTTGGTAACTTGCTGATAGGTTTCTCATCAGTCTGCAAACCCATTAGAAAGGGTCACAGTTGATAAGAACCTCACTTTCTCCATTAAAAATAACCTTGCTTTGCTCTGAAATGGGAGCTAAAGTAAATGTTGTTTAACTTGTTTTACAAATAGTACATCGCATAATTTTACATTTTTATTATGATGTTGTCATTTATAGGAATTGAATTGCATATGCACTGTTAGAAGTAATCTTGATGGTTCCTTAATTAACACATATAATTATGGAGTTAATTATTTAGTGGAGTTAGTGGCTGCATGTATGCATGAGTTAGTGGGAGATGTGGCTGCATGCATGAGTTAGTGGGAGATGTGGTTTTCATGGTTGCATGTGCACTAGTACGTGTGTGGGTGTGTGACCTATATAAGCCTATGTGATCAGGTTGTGGAGAATGGGTTTTGAAGAGAGAAATACAAAGAAAATTGCCCCACTGTGGTGTTCTTCCCGTGTGAGTTAAAACATTGAGTTTGGCGTTTGATTTTGGGCGGATCCAAAGTTTGATATAACAATTGGTATCAGAGCTTGGTCTATGCCCAAAATAATGCCAAAAGGTATGGAGATTCTTAATGCGGCGGCGTTGGCACCGGCATGCACACCAACGAAGGAGAGTTCCGCGGTGTCGCTTCACTACCCGTGCTCACGAGGAGCAACTATGCGACGTGGGCGATGAAGATGAAGGTGTACATGAGAGCCCAAGGCGTATGGGACGCCATCAAGCCCGGCGACACCGACACACGCAAGGACCAAATGGCATTGGCGGCCATTTACCAAGGTGTTCCAGAAGACACGCTCTTCCTGCTGGCTGAGAAGGAGACGGCCAAAGCTGTGTGCGAGGCGTTGAAGACCATGCACATGGGAGCCGAGCGCGTGAGGGAAGCCAAGGTGCAGACCCTCAAATCAGAGTTTGAGGTGCTGCGCATGAAGGAATCGGAGTCGGTTGATGACTTCGCCGTCCGATTGACAACAATCGTCAACAAAATCCGAGGGCTTGGTGAGAAGATGGAGAAGAGCTACGCGGTAAGGAAATTTCTTCGTGCAGCCCCCGCCAAGTTTCTACCGGTAGTCTCCCCAATCGAGCAATTTGGTGACCTCAAGGCAATGACGATTGAAGAGTTGATCAGCCGTTTGAAGGCGCACGAAGAACGTTGGGTATCTTATGGTGTAGGAGCCGAAGATCAGCACCTATTACTGACGAAAGCCGAGTGGCAGGCTCGATCCAAGGAGCGCAACGGCTTTGGCAAGAAGAACAATGCATTTGACAAGGCGAAAGTGCGCTGCTACAACTGTCAAGAGTACGGGCACTTTGCTAGGGAGTGCCACGAGTCGAAGAAGACGACGGCTCTTCTTGCTGTAGCGGACGTTGATGACGAGCTAGCATTGCTTTAAAGCCAACAAGGAGTGTTCATCATGTTGTTTTTTGTTGTTGTTTGGCACAGTAGGAGTGTTGCATGTGTCATTTATTTCTTTGTGCATGTAGGCGGTGTATTACATACGTGCGTATATTTGTGTCATGATCATGCATGTAGGTGAGTCAGTGCATGATGCATGTGGGTGCGCATGAGTTCTTGTAGGTGTGTCCAAGTTCTCATGTGTGTAAGCTCTAGTGAGAGTCTCCGTCGCCGTCTAGTTGTGTTACCGGCGAAAGACAATCGGAGCTGAGTTAAGCAAAAGACGCCGACAAATTGTTACCGACGGTATGGTCAGCAAGAAGGCGGCAAAACTCCTTGGAGATACGTCAGGAGACCGGATTTCAGCTTGTGAGTCAATACATCAAGATTACGGGGGAGAAGGTTATGAGCCCACCACGCTTCCGCTGCGCCATTGTTGCTGCTCACATGATGTATGCATGATTCTCTTTTTTTTTTCAGGGAAAAGGATCCTCGTCCGCCCGGTGGTTTCCTAAGCTATTTCTAAAATTCATCAAGTTTCCCCCTTCGACAACAATTTTCTCATCAGCCGCCCATGTTGCAAAATTTCCATTTTTGTTGGCGGTCCTGCACAATATGCTCCATTCCCAACACCACGACCATCAGCTCCCAAATGGATTCCATCATCGTCATGTTCCAAATCGAACACTCCACTTACACCATCCGGTTTGCAATCCCATCCACCCATCAACGTTGACAGTAGCGACGAGGATGGAGGACTTTGGACCGACAAACGGCTTGCGTGGACAAAAGAGAAGGACATAAGATTGGTAAGTTTCTTATGTACTTATATCTGGTACTCTGTGTGACTCTCTGAGTAACTATTTGATATCTTTGGAATGTCCACAACAACTAATCTTCTTTATTCACAATTTAGATGAGCTCTTGGTTATATAACCCAAGTGGCACACATACAATGAGTGGCTCGAGAAAACGAAGAAGAGAAAGATGTCGAAAACAGGGGAGGCAGGTGAGCATACGTCATCCCCTATAGATATCGAAGATATCCCACGCCCAAAAGGAACAAAAGCAGCCAAGGCTGGACGTAATGGCAAAGGAAAGACAAAGGGCGCTACATCAGATATGGAAGTGCTTGACAAGTATATAGCTGCTTAGGCCGAAGCTAAAAACAATCGTAGCAAGATGCTAGAATTGCAACAACGTCTCTCCGCTGAGAAGCTTGAATCAGCAAAGCTCTCAGCCCTTGCAGTAAAGGATAACAAGTAGGCCAAAAAACTTGAAAAAGAGTCTAAAATGATGAAAACGCACAGAGCGCTGATTATGCAAGATAAAATAGGGATGACGGGTGAAATGAAGAATGAACATGTGAAGGCACTTAAAACTATGAGAGAGGGATTATTTGGCAACGTTCAGTAAGATATGTTCCTCGTCCTTATGTTTCCTTGTCAAGTAACTGAACTACAGTCTAAAAGTTTGTTCTTTATATGTTTTCTATGAGTACTAGTGAATTAGCTTTATCGCTTCATGGCAATGCTCCGTAAGATCAGTTCCTCTACTCCTAGTATGTTTGTCAATTGGTTCAGGAATTTCCATAATATTCTGCTTAGTTTTCTTGTGAATTACTGTCTATAACTTTTGTTGGTTGGCTTTAAGCTTGATGCTATCCACCAAGTGAACTATATTGGATGTGCCTGTACATTAGCTTGCTTCATTTTAGCTGGCTACATTGATCTACAGAGTGATCTACATTGCTTCCTTTTAATTGGGTGCATTGTGAGAACACACGTGAAAGTAAGAGTAAACTTCCTGAGTTAATTAGTTCTGCAATGCTTCCTTTTAGCTGGTTGCACTGATATACCATCTATAGTACATATTGATTGCCCTGTTTTGGCCAATAAATACATTATGGTTAAGAATTACATGGCATCCTACACACAAGTCATTGGTGTTGTTTCTCTCTTACTGGTAGCTTGTTTTGCCATTGATGCACTGATTATTGAACTGATTGTTGCACAGAGGATAATCTGATAGCTGGACTGTAATAATAATAATAATAAAGAACTATACAGAGAAGTCATGGTATGATGCTGCTCTGGAATCCATAGTGTTCATATACTATCATGTGAATTTGTAGTGAGATTAAGTGAAATGAACTGAGTGAACTATGTATCATTTTTTACTCTATGATTATGTATTTGAATTGAGATTCCAAGTGAAATTATATATATATATACTAAAAAGAAGGAATTGGTGGCGATCCGTCCTCCCTCGTACGATGTGCGTACGGTTGACCACCTATAGCATCCTCTCCACTCCTCTCACACCACAACTGTCCAAACTGGTGCGCAAGAAACTCAAAAATTCCATCAATCTTTCCAAGAGCAGGTTATCGGTAGATCACTTGCATTGTAGACTGAGCACAACGACGGTTGACGAGATATGATTTTTTTTTAATCCGTAGTAAAGCACGGGCATTGGACTAGTATATTAAAAATCAAGAACGGTACACCGGGATGACTTTCGGAATAGAATTGACAACTAGGAATTGAACTGTATTGTCATCTAACTTCCAACCTTTTTCGAGACCAATATGACAGAAGTGGCGGAACAAGGATCACCAAAGCAAAGCCAGAAAATTTCTTGCTTTAGAGGCAAAGAAAAGCTTCTTTACAGAGGCAACTTGGCTGACAGACTCCCTCTGTTCCTTGCCCTGGTTTTTCTCCATGGGATGACTAGGCACTCGAGTGGCGGTAAAGGCGCAAGAGAGCAGATTAAAAAGGCCTTTGCTTAGCCTAGCTCACCATGTGATGAGACGAGCTCGGTGGTGCGGTTACACCTGCAGAAACAGTAGCGTTATCATGACAACTTTTGGTCCTGGGATAAGAGATAACAACAACCTGAACTTTGGTTGCAAAATGCAAATGCAAATGCAAATGCAGATGCAGTGTGTGCACCGCACAGAGCCTTTCACTGTTTCCCACAGCGGCACAGCCTGTACCGAAGCAAAGGCGATGGCAACGGGACGGCGTAAAATTTTAGCCATCATACTTTTCGACGCTCTTTTGAGTATACCGATGCGTGGGACACCTATGTGCAAGAGTGAGGAGGGTCGTAGCCTCGTAGAGACAGGAAGGCCAGGCTTTGCGTTTGCTCGGAGGAGACCGTTCCAGTGACGCAAGGAAGAAAGAAACCGTAAGCTGTACTGTAATGAACTCCAGGGTCAACTCTCCCCAGTCGTCTCTGTGCAGAATACAGTGCCTTTACTGTTCAATGTTCGTAGTATTCTGCTCCTTTGGACTGGCACTTGCGGTAATTTGTGGTATTCTTCGACTTGTAAATATTCCGTAAGTTGGCTGTTCATTTTTTTTAGTGGACGTTAACCGTTCCGGTTGTGGCTACTGTTCCAAAAAAACCAGTGTCAACGGTATTCAGGCCTTGCCAAAAAAACTGAACAAGGCCATGTATTCAAGTCCGGCCCCCGGTTCGTTTTTTCTCTAGCTTGGCCAATCTCAGCCAGAGCCCTCTCCTTCCTCGGCGTTTTCATAATTTTTTGATGCATTTTGTGAATTTTCAAAATCTTGGTCGCATTCCAAAAGTTAAATAAAAACCCTTGCCCTAAATTAAATTTATAAAAAGCTACATGCAAATTGGAATGCTAAAACTCCTAAGAATTTGATATTCAAATTCCTCCTTGGCGCCGGTAGCACACTCACGACCCATCTAGCTTGGCACACCAAAGCCCTCCCTTCCTGCTTGCTCCGCCTCCAATAAGCTCCTTCCTCTCTTCTTCGCATCATTTTGCGTTCTTAGTTCCCGCAAACTCTTTAGGGTAGTTAATGAGACATTGTAGCCACTGTAACCCCGCCGCCATGAGCTCCTTCTTCCTCGTTGCCGGCCGCCGTAGCCATTGCAGTTCTTGAGCTCTTCTAGTTGGACCGCCGTCATGAATAATACCCCAGTAGCATGTAGATGCTCACCCACACCTCATTTACTAGCCAATAGCTTCATTTCGTAGTTTCCTTTGCAACACAGTAGCGTTGCCGCTATCCTCGCCGTTGCGCCGCCGCCTCGGGCCACCTCCTATCACAGCACCGCAACCAATAGTGTCGCCTGGGCCGCCATATCCCATTTGGCCGGTCCCGAGTGGCCGTCGTGCCCCACCTTGTCGACGACAAGCCCAAACTTGAGCGTTGTGTGTTAGAATTAATTGCTATTTACTGTAATCCCCTAGTTACTTGTGTAATCCCCTTGCTAGCTGTGCCGGGTTAATATCCAGCTGGCCTCTTGGGACTCAGGCCGCCCTTGGGCTACCCTCCTCCAATTAATACCCAATGACCTCTTGGGACTCCTACCGCCCCTTGAGCTACCCTCCTCCAATCTATTTATATGTAACACCTCTGTAATCTTATTATGAAGTAATCCAAGCCTGTTAGGTTATTGTCTAACATGGTATCAGACTAAACAACGATCCATCTGCTTCCGCTCCCATCCCACCCCGATCCCGGCCGTCGCGCGCGCGCCCTTCTGCTGCTGCGCGCGCCCATGGCCGCCTCCGGCTCCTCCACAGTGGCTACCGCGGCCAAGCTCCGCGACGAAGCCCTCTCTGCTGCTAAGCGCCTGGAGGACGAGGCCTCCTCTCTGTGCACCACCAACACAGAGCGCAGCCAGCAGCTCGCGGAGGAAGCTGCTCTTCTCAAGTCTGTCGCCGCCGCCAGAGCGTGTGTCCGCGCCCGCCGGCGCTCTTGACAAAGAGCGCGCGACAGCCGATGCCCGAGCAAGAGCGCGGCCTCCGGATCACCTCCGCACCGAGTTTCAGGACGATGCCGACGTTCCTGAGGATGACGACGTCCGCTCTGCTTCCTCTGAAGCCGCGGCCATCGCCCACCTCCACAGTCAAGCTGCTGCCGTCCAGAACATCAAGAACTTAATTCCAATAGTTCTTGATCTTCAATCCTCCAACTACTCCAAGTGGCGCGGCTACGTCCTCCTCATCCTCGGCCGCCGCTTGAAGGATCACGCCTCAAGAACGACTCCGCCCCTACGATCCGGCGTGGTCGCGCATGGATCGTGGTCGCCCTCTCCGGCTTTTCAACACCATCTCCGCCGACCTCACGGATGTCATCCACGAGCACGACGGCCTCACCGCCCGGCAAGATGGCTCGAATCGAACATCGCCTCAATAATCGCGAGTCCCGCGCCATGCTCCTCGACGCCGAGTTCCGCACTCTCTGCCAAGGTGCCCTCTCCATCGACGACTACTGCCGCAAGATGAAGAGCATGGCGGATGCCCTTGCCGACCTCGGCGAGCCCATCCAGGACCGAACTCGTGCTTTGACGCGTCGCGGGTCTCAATGAACGCTTCCAGCCATGTCCCGCCTTGTCACCCGCCGAGGCCGCTCCCGTCCTTCGCCGATGTTCGTGCTGACCTCCGTTTGGCCGAGCTCAACATGGGGACGTCCTCTGCCTCTCCTTCGGCTCTTGTCGCCGCGCCGTCCACCAAGCTTCCTACTCGTCATCACTGCGCTGCGCCTCGCGTGCCCTCATCAGCCGCTTGCTCATCGATCGCTGCTGATGACCTTTCGGGCAATCGCGGCCGATGCGCGCCACAAGGCGCGCGGCTCGCGGCTCCCATGGCGTCCGCAGAGCCGCACTTCGGTCCGCACCAGCCACACCACGCTGGCGTCACTACTCAACCCGTGGACCGGCTCTATCCACATGTGGCGGGATCCACCACGCCGTGAGCTCGTGGTCCCCACCACGCGCAGTCCAGCCTACATCTCCGCAGCAGGCTCTGATGGCGGCGTGCCACCTGCGTACTCCGCTCCACTGCCGGCTTCCGGGACCTACTACCCGCAGCCACCTCAGGCACCTCCTGCTTGGGCGCCATGGACGCCCGAGGGCCTTGCCGCTTTTCAAGACTGCCTCTCTCACCCCACCACCGAAGTTCCTGATCGGGTGATCGACTCGGGTGCCTCCTCCCACATCACCGCCAACCCTGGTATGGTCACCGCATCGCCATCCTCTTCATTTCCTTCCTCCATTGTCGTAGGCAACGGTGCCACCCTTCCTGTCATTGGCACCGGTTACTCATCCTTCCCGACCTTTCGCCTCGATAATGTCCTTGTCGCCCCTGACATCATCAGAAATCTCCTTTCTGTTAGAAAATTTACTACTGACAATTTCGTTTCTGTTGAGTTTGACCATCTTGGTGTTTCAGAAGGATCTCCGCATTCGAACACCTCCTCGGATGTAACAAAGACGGGCCACTTTACACCCTACACCGCCTTCATCCACCATCGCTCTCGCGCCTTGTCGCCACTCCTTCCCGACTACCGCACAGCGCCTTGGTCACCCAGCAAGGCCACTCTTCGAACCTCGCCGCCTTCCTCCATTGTCCGCAAAGAAGCTGAAGTTGACTCCTCTCGCCACGCTGTCGCCTTGGGCATCATATTCGCCTCCCTTTACTACTTCCTGTCTAGAGCATCCAAGAATTTTGATTTAATCCATTGTGACTGGGACATCTCCTGTTGTCGTGTCTCGGTTTCCAATATTATTTAGTTATTCTTGACGATTGCTCCCATTTTCTCTGGACTTTTCCCTTCGTTAAGTCCGATGCTTTCCCACAATTTCTAATTTCTTCGCTCATGTGTCTACTCAATTCTACCGCACCATCAAATCACCCAATGTGACAACGGTCGAGAGTTTGACAACTCCACCTCTCGTGCTTTCTTTCTTGCTCACTGCACCACCCTCCGCATGTCGTGCCCCTATACCTCCCAAAAAATGGGAAAGCCGAACGCATGATCCGCACCGTCAACAACGCCACACTAACCCTCCTCTTCCGTGCTTCCATGCCCCTCTTCGGGCCGATGCTCTAGCCACCGCCACCTATCTCATCAATCGCCTCCCTACCAAAACACTAAACATGAGCACTCCTTTCTTCGCCTCCATGGCACCCTCCCTTCCTATCATGATCTTCGAGCTTTGGTGCACTGCTATCCCAACCTCTCTCGCCACCACTCTCACAAGCTTGCCCCGCTCCACTCTCTCAGGCGTTTCTTGGTTATTCACCGGATCACAAGGGCTACCGGTGCCTCGACCTCCACACCAACCGCGTCATCATTTCCCGCCACGTTGTCTTCGACGAGACAACGTTCCCTTTCTCCCACAGCCGGCCATCCCCACCCCCGCAGGAACTTGATTTTCTAACTCACGACGACACTATTCCAGTGTCCCCTCTTCCTGCAGGTACACCCGGAGCTGTTGGCCCCTTGCCACCACCTCCCAACGCGTGCTCCTCCCACCGGTGCCTCGTACCATCGCGCCCATGTGGGCACGCCGCCAAGGGATCCTCCCGGCTTCCCCACCCCTCCGGCGTCGCCCACAGCACCTCCGGTGCTGCCGGCGCCCTCCACTCCAGCGCCGCCGGCAGTGTCCAGGGGGTCCCCACCGTCCTCTGAACAGCGCCTGCACTGGGCCTTCCGGCCCACCCATCATTCACGCCTACAAAGCAGCGTGCCCCTCGCCGCTCTGCCCCGCCTCCCGAAGCGCCCGGCAGGCCCCTCCTCCCGAGCGCCCGGCAGGGGCCCCTCCTCGACGCTCCAGCATGGTCCCCTCTCCACCTCGCTATGTCAAGAGCGATCCTCCGGTTCCTGCTGGTGCTGTTTCCATTCCGCCGATCGCCAACTCCCTTGGCATGGCGACCCGTGGAAAGACAGGGTAACGGCAGCCTCGCTTCGCCTTGCATACAGAGGCATTGTCTCCACTACCGCGGTCATGCCGTGATGCTCTTGCTGATCCTCATTGGCGCCAGGCCATGGAAGACGAATATGCAGCCCTTCAGGACAACCACACTTGGGACCTCGTCCCCCGCCCTGCCAAGGCCAACGTGGTTACTGGCAAATGGATTTTCAAACACAAGTTCCATGCCGATGGCTCATTGGAGAGATACAAGGCTCGTTGGGTTCTTCGGGGGTTCACTCAACGCCCCGATGTTGATTATGATGAAACCTTCAGCCCGGTTGTCAAGCCAGCCACTGTTCGCACAGTCATCACGGTGGCACACTCCAGGGATTGGCCGATACATCAGCTAGATGTGAAGAACGCTTTTCTACACGGAACACTTTCAGAGACAGTATACTGCTCTCAGCCTACTGGGTTCGCTGATCCTGCTCTCCCTGATCATGTCTGCAGACTCAACAAATCCCTCTACGGCTTGAAGTAAGCCCGTGCCCGGCACACTGACCGGTTTGCCTCCTTCGATCTCACTCGATTCACTGAAGCCAAGTCAGACACATCTCTCTTCATATACAGCCGCGGCACCGAGACAGTCTACTTGCTCTTATATGTGGATGACATTGTCCTTACGGCTTCGTCTCAGCAGCTCCTTCACCGTGTCATTGCTGCATTAAAAAAGGAGTTCTCCATGAAGGATCTTGGACCCCTGCATCACTTTCTCGGCATTGCAGTTCAGCGCCACAGGGATTCTATTCTCCTTTCACAGCGTCAGTACACACTGGATATACTTGCTCGCCATGGCATGAGTGACTGCAAGCCTTGCTCCACTCCAGTTGACACTTGTGCAAAAGTACCAGCTGATGCCGGCCCGTCTGTTGCTGATCCCACTGCTTATCGCAGCCTTGTGGGTGCCCTCCAGTACCTCACCTTCACTAGGCCTGACATTGCTTATGCTGTCCAACAAGTGTGCCTTCATATGCATGATCCTCGAGAAACTCATCTTGTCGCTGCCAAGAGGATCCTTCGCTACCTTCAGGGTACCCTCAGTCATGGTCTGGTCATTCCCCGAACAGCCCGACACGCCCCGTGTACACCGACGATTGGGTCATTGGTTGTCCGGACACCGCGCTCCACCTCGGCTCGCCGCCTTCCTGGGGCACTGATCTCTGGTCATCCAAGCGGCACCCATCGTCTCCGGCCCAAAGGCCGAGGCGAATCGGGCGTTGCCAACGGCGTCGCTGAAGCCTCTTGGCTGCGGCAACTGCTCCAGGAACTTCTCCATCCCCTGGACTCTGCCTGTCTCATCTACTGCGACAATGTCGCTGCTTCTACCTCTCCACCAACCCCATTCAACATCGCACTACCAAGCACGTGGAAATCGATCTTCTTCGTCCGTGAACGAGTCGCCATGGGTGCCGTCCGGGTTCTTCATGTGCCCACCACGTCGCGAGTCGCCGATGTCTTCACCAAGGGCTCCTTCCCGTGTCTTCATGGATTTTCGCTCCATCAACGTTCGCTCCACCGACGATCCGATCATGGGGGTGTTAGAATTAATTGCTATTTACTGTAATCCCTAGTTACTTGTGTAATCCCTTGCTAGTCGTCTTAGGGTTAATACCCACCGGCCTCTTGGGACTCAAACCGGCCCCTTGGGCTACCCTCCTCCAATTAATACCCAATGGCCTCTTGGGACTCTACCGCCCCTTGAGCTACCCTCCTCCAATCTATTTATATGTAACACCTCTGTAATCTTATTATGAAGTAATCCAAGCCTGTTAGGTTATTGTCTAACATTGTGGCTCCCTTGCGTCAATCCTCTTCTGAGAAGGATGCTGACGTGGCGCCGCCATGTGTATTGTGATTTGTTAAACCCAATAATTATTGTATGACGTATGGGCTCGACGCCATTATGAGTTAATTAATCCATAGGATTAATAAAATCAGTGCATAGACCATAGCCGTTGTCAAGTGGATCCCAAGCTCCGTGTAATCGCGGGGACCAAGTCCATGGATTATGGCCCCACCCGTCAATCCCTCGGGACTTTTCCAAATAAAAATAATTAGAAAATAAAATAAAAACCATTGTGGACCCTATCAGTCACAGAGGATTTCTTTAATAAAAATAAATTCAAAAGAAAAGAAAATCCCAGTGGGACCCTCTTGTCAGAATTTTCTAGAATTTCCTCTTGGATTAAATTTTGGAGAGCTCGTTCTCCCTTATTTTAAATCAAAATGATTTAATTTTTATTTATAAATTCATCTAAATTCAAGATTTTCCCAATAGTACCAAAATCATAATTTTTGGAGTTCATTTGAATTTTGTTTCAATTTATTTTGTTATGAGCATTTAATCAAAGTTGTCGTTTTTGCGTTAAATAGATTCTAACGTCGCCGAAAACTTGGTACTGCTTCAAGCCAAGACTAGGATCAAGAAATATCCACATTTGAGTAAGGCAAGTCCTTACTATTGATCATGTTGAACCTACATTTCAAATACAAAATATTTCATTTCAAAGTATTACTTGCATGTTTATTATTATTTATTCAATGGTATGTTAAAGGTAGATACCTAGCTATACCAAAGATTGATTATTATTATTCCCTCATTGATTGTTGATAACCCTTATTCCTTTGTTAAGGATAATTATTACATGAGTAAAATTCTCATTGGTTAAACAAAAATGATTATTGGTTGTGCTTAGTAATTGAACATGAATATGACATAAACATTGTCATAACGAGATCTTGAGATATAATTGAATCGTAGTGTGGTAATATTGGTTGCCACTGGAGAGAAAAATGTATTAAAAATGGTGAAGACTTGGGCGAATAGTTGGAATGAGATTGGTGCAGTGTGCACGCGTGTGGATTGATGGATTGTCTCTCCTAAGTTGATTAATGATCAAATCATGTGATGCCTTTCTAAACTACTAAGCCACGTAACTACAAGTCTAGTATGGGCTAGTCCTAGCCGATTAATTTACCTAGCTTTCAGCATGAAAATACGCACCCCTGGTTACCCAAATATTCTAGAAGGGCCGTGACTCCCTAACAACAGAGGGTCTCTCATTGAAAATTCGTCTGGCTAAGGGCATTCTGGGGGTGCCCCCTAATGGTCATTGTCCTAATGTTGAGGGATTTCCCTGCCGAAGCGGGTATAGTGTCGGACTGGGTATTGGAAAAGCTTTGTGATAATCACTCAGTCGCACACATATGGAAGTGTGTCAAACAAACATTACAAAGTGATTATCTCTTATGGGTAAAGTTGTAGAACATCTGCAGAGTATTTAAATCTATTCGAATAGCCATGCCCCCCATTGTGGGCATTGTGTGGAAAATCACACTAGTTAGTTTTATTAAATTAAAATTGTGAACTAAAACATGTTGAGTAAATATAGTGGTTGTGATTTGCAACATGTTGGTAAAGCACAGTTGTTGGGAATGGTGACATGCTAGTTAAGCATGTTCGTCAGGATTTGGGATATGCTGGTAAAGCAGGTTAGTTGTGGAATACGACATGCTGGTAAAGCATGGTTGTAGGGAACGATGACATGCAGGTTAAGCATGGTCGCTGGGGTTTGGGACACACTGGTTAAGCATGGTTGTGATAATAATTGCTTACACAAATAAAACTTTGGTTTTGAAGTTAATAAGGCTTAGTTATAGGTTTGGAGAAAAAAATAGTATTTGAGCAAACTAGCAAGCTTTGTGCTAAAATAAACATACAACCTCTTCTTTGGAAGCCTTGCATCTATATACTTGCATTTACGGTGAGGGTTTGTTGAGTACTTTTATACTCATGGTTGCCCATATACGTGGATTCAATACCCGAAGATACCAATTGATGAATAGTTACCCATTCCCATCGGGAGACAAAAATGATGCCAAATACTAGGTCATTTACCCCCAGTCGATTGTCAGTGGGGCATATCCGAAGGGTCACCACGGCTATTTATATTTTCTGCTGCAGGACTTCGTTTGTAATATTAATTGGCATTCCCAGTCCATGATATTAGACTTCGACCTTGTGGTTCTATTTACCCGTATTTATTAAATTTATTCGCACGTATGAATATGATATTCATCAATACTGTACTGTGTGAGCTGGCTATTGATCGTGAGATTAGCTTGATATACATAGAGGATCTGAATGCAAATCGTGGTCCGGACATAGTAGCACATGTATTATCCTCTCTGGAAAAAAAGTAGCACATGTAATACCAGTATAGATGTAGTTAGAATTTAGGAATTAAAAGTGCACATAATTGCATAAGCTGTTGTTCTCAAGGTTTTAGTTACAGCTGATTTCTATATCTCTATTCACCTGCGTCTCCTATTAAAGGTTGAGAAGATCAAGACCAAAAAATGCGCTCACCGTGACATGTAGCGTCCCTGCAGCCCCTAGCTACGTTCCATGCATCAAAATTCAGCAACCGGCAAAAAATTTTACTCCGAGCTACCGTAAAAATGTTAGCCCCTGGCACGGTCATCAGGTCATGCGTGCATGTACGTAGTAAAATCACATGCATCTGCGGACATCAGATGGCGTACATCCTCTTGAACTCCCCGTCGATCCACTCGCACTCCGACACGCCGCCGGAGCAGGAGAAGGAGCGCGAGCGGCTGAGCGACGAGCGCTTGATGCTGCGCATGCGCTTGGCCTCGAGGCGGTGCGCGATGACCCAGTAGAGCATGGTGCCGATGGTGGTGACCAGGATGGTGGCGCCCATGACGGTGACGCCCACAGCCAGCCACCGCTCGGCGCGGCCCACCACGACAAACGACAGCGCCAGGAACGCCACGCTGACGAGCACGCACGCCACCCACATGAGCTTGTTGATCACCGCCATCATCTGCTTCTTGGCCTTGCGCTCGATCACCACCACCGACGTCTGCACCACCACCACCGCCAGCGAGATGAAGAGCGCCACCGAGTCGAACACGAAGAAGATGATGAACGGCGTCTCGTGGGAGATGTTCGCCTCGCCCAGCGCCTGCCCCGGCGCCAGGCTGTCCGCGTCCACGTACTCCCCCGGCACCGTGAAGATGGCGGCGAACGCCACCGTGGCGATGAGCACGGCGACGACGGTCGTGGAGTTGATGGCATTGTTGAGCCCTTCTTCGTGGAGCTTGTTGATGCGCTTCGCGATGCCCTGCATGCGCACGCGCGTCTGCCGCGTCTGCTCCAGCTGCGAGTGCACCTCGTGCTTGATGTCGCTCACCTGCTGCTTCAGCTCGCGCGCCGGGTTGCTGCCGCCCGCGGGGCTGATGGCGCGGGCCGACCGAACGCCGTGCTCCGCCAGCACGCCGGCCGCGTCGCCGTTGCCCATCTTCTCCGCCGTGTCGAGCGGCGTCTCGCGGGACCGGTTGATCGCCTTCAGGTTCGTGTCCGGCAGCTCAAGAAGCCGCTTTATGATCTGACGAGGAAATAAAATCAACGACTTGGTGAATCAGTCAGGAAGTACGCGTACTTCGTTGAAATACTACACAGATTGCATTAAATAAATTAAACACCTGCTAATCACCACCATTGACTTTCTGACCTTGTGCATGTGAATTTAAATGTGTCATGGAAAAAAAAAGGAATTGTTATATAACTTCACAGTTTTTTAGGCCAAAACTGTCACTTTTTGTTTGTTAGATATGCTTTGAGATTTGTATTTTTTCCATCGGATGAATTTGGTATGAATAATTTTGATTTTTTCTTCGGAACATAATAAGTTCACCATATTATCATATTTTGTTGGTACGGTATATAATTTTATTTTTTGTCTTTGTTTTTTCTCAATCTTACATATAAAAAACTTAACGAGTTCACCATATTGCCGCATTTTATTTGTATATAATTTCATTTTTTTACCTTTATTTTTGCTCAACCTCTCAAAATGCATGCAATATTTTGAATCATGTAATGGAGATATGAGTTATTAAGACTTTCAAGAATAATAACATTAATCAAGGACCCAAATTATATAAATAATTTACTATAATTTATGTATAATAGAGTTGTAAATAAACTTTCGAATGTAACATTTTTTTTACAGAAAAAACAGTCGAATTCTCTCTCTCTCTCTCTCTCTCTATATATATATATATATATATATATATATATATATATATATATATATATATATATATATTGCAATGCAATTGCCTGCCATGTATCTATGTTCTAATAGCGTGTTATTTCGGAAGTTTTTTTTTTGATACAAATGATCAATGTGGGCAGAATTACGAAGTTGTCAAAAAATGCGGCATTCTGAAACCTGAATCTTGCAGATGCCTGGTTATGGTATTAATTTGTTCATGACCGAATCAGAGTGCGAATAGCAATGCAACTTGGCTAGCAGTGTACACCACGTGCATGCAGTTGTTCTCCAACGACAACAAATCACTGAAAACTAAGTAATTCTCCATCATAAATCAATCAATCAATCAAGGCAAGGCAAGATACGAGGAGCGGAGGCGAGGGCACTAGTATTCACCTGGTTGCGCGCCTTGCGCGCGGCGATGTGCAGCGCGGTGTTGCCCTTGGTGTCCGGCAGGTTGAGCAGCGACGGCTCGGCGGCGAGCAGCGCGTCGACGAGGTCCTGGCCGGTGCCTTTGGCGGCCATGTGCAGCGCTGTCTGCCCCTTCTTGTCCACCCGCAGAGCGATGCTGGGCTCCGCCTCCAGCAGCGCGCGCACCACCTCCACGTGCCCGTTCCTCGCCGCCGAGTGCAGCGCCGTCTTGCCGTTGCTCCGCGCGATCAGTGCCAGGCTCCCGTCCGCCTCCAGCAGGTGCCGCACCACCTCCATGTGCCCCTGCGTCGCCGCCGTGTTCAGCGCTGTCGTGTTTGACGCGTCCACCGTCATCGACAGCTCCGGCAGCGCCTGCAGCAGCTCCTTCACCACCTCTGCACCGTGCAAGAACATCAATGGCTCTGATCATCACATCCATCTCAAGCTGACGTGATCGGCAACGGCGACACGTGAGAGAAGGACTATATTATTGACATATCAATACCTACATCCCCTTGCTTGGCGGCAATGTGGAGGGCGTCGTAGCCGCTCCGGGCCTTGATGCCAGCGGTGGCGACGTCGTGGTACTTGATCATCTCGATCACCAGCGCCACGTACCCGTACTCGGCGGCGACGAACAGCGGCGTCTCCCCGGCCTGGTTCTGCTTCGACAGCAGCGCGCCCAGATCCCCGGGCGGCGCTCCGGACAGCATCTCCCGCACGGCGGCGAGCTGCCCGGCGCGCGCCGCCGCGTGCAGCGCCGTGTCGTCCCGCTTCCCGGTCAGCTGCTTCGTCATCTTCTTGCGCCGCGTCGCCGCCTGCGCCGCCCTCGGCGAGTCCATCACCTCGGGCTGGACCGGTAGCCTGTCCTCGCCGGATTGGCTCTTCGCTTCCATCAAAATCGTAGGCACGTCAAAGTGCAGTAACAGGGGCTGCAATAATAAGATGAACACAAGACTACATTAGGCCATTACCCCCATTTGCAACAATTCTTTGCTCGTTTTCT
The DNA here is from genome assembly GCA_036346395.1 of Hsuehochloa calcarea. Taxonomy (NCBI): domain Eukaryota; kingdom Viridiplantae; phylum Streptophyta; class Magnoliopsida; order Poales; family Poaceae; genus Hsuehochloa; species Hsuehochloa calcarea. Next base: position 53,962,768 of record CM070598.1, read on the forward strand.
TTTCTTTTTTGCCCACTTGGGTGAATTCACCTACCGAATTACCCAATCCTAGCCCATTGTGGAAATAAAATCCATGAAAAGGGAAAAGAAAAAGGATCAACCAAAAAGACGACAGAAAAGTCGAGGAAGAAAAGAAAGGAAGTATGAGACAAATGCAAAGGGAGGCCGGCTAGTGCCTGCCATGCAAGTGCCCTCCCCACTCCACCTCTGATTCATATTTACATTCCCCTTTCGCAACGAACGATTCCGACGAAAAGCCGCCCCATTTTCACCTCAAACTTGGCCATAAAGAAGAAGCAATCAGCAATGCCACGTGGGAAACACAGCGAGAGGGTCAAAAGGCGCATTCCAACACAAGGCCAAGAAGCACATGGTGGGAATCCAAAGTCGCCTTACAATATGGTAGAATCTCTAACACCACCCCCCTCCATGAGCGGATCGATCATTTGGGCGCTCACGCATGCATGGCAGGAATCAACAAACATACATCAAAGCAGATGACGCGTAGGAGAAGACAGGAACCGGGCCGCCGATTATAATAATTCCAATTGGATCAACGGACGAGCAGGCATGGAAATGGAATCGACTCTCTCTCTCTCTCTCTCTCTCTATATATATATATATATACACACACACACACAAACACGTTTTCGTCTGCATATTTTAAGAAACTAGCAGGACTAATCGTTAAGCAGTTGGTGATGCGTGGTTAGATGATGATCGATTTCGGTTTCTGCTTCGTTTACGCTTTTGTTTGTTTCTACTATTTTTATTTGCCTTGTGTGTGTGTGTGTGTTTTCTTTCAGTTCTTGGTTTGGCCTTTGGCGATGACCAAGCGATCGACCTAGCGCTTGTTTTGGCGCAAGAGCTCACCCATTGACCGTTGACGCAGCAGCAGTGCAGCCTGATCCATCATCCATCCATGACTGACGCGCCTCTCGATAAGGACATATATGGTTGGTGGGTAAGCGAGAAGGGTAGGCAGGGAAGGAGATGGCGACGTGTCAACGGCCAGGATTGAGACTACAAACACAAAGGAATCCAACGGTCCTGGGCTAGTAGCCGGCCATTCCAAAGCAAACCCGTAGCCTAGAGTTACGGGGGGCTGTTTGGTTGGCTACCTCTGGAATATTTTTCAAAAGAAAATAATAAAATCAGGTAATCGTTCAAAACAATTACAGAACTAAGTCTCCGTCGCCAATTGAAATGGTGATAGGTTCCTGTCGCCATTTTTGAATTGGCGACAGTGACCTGTCGCTAAAGGGAATAGTGCGGGAGGTCACTGTCGCCAATTGAACAGACAACATGAGAGCTCTGTATTTTTTTAATTTATGTGTAGTATAATTATAAAATTTTTGTAAGGTTGTTTTTAAAATAGGGTAATACGTTGTAGTGGTCGCTAAATCGGAATGTAAAATTGGAGAAAACAGTGTAATGTGAAGTAAAGAATGGGCAAAAATAAATGTGTTTAAGGTTGCCATGCGCCATATTGTCCCGATATTTGGGGAAAAGAGATGTGATTTGTTGCATCAGATATGTGGACCATTTTTTTAGTACCTACTTCTATAATATGTCTTTTGGGCCTTTACTTTTTATGTTGCTCCCTACCTTTGTACAGCTAAGAATTCAATGCCATAAGAGAACGAGAATTGCAGTTGCAAATTGAAATAGACTTCATAATAAAGTTGTGAATTACACGACGTGCAGGGTTTGGTTACGCGCAAAGGGAACGACCATATGTACTATGCAATAAATCAAAATACACCTACGATACATATGCGCCCTTTTGGAATGGAAATAAAGTTGACTGGAATAAAGATCATTAGTTTCGGCGGCCCATCGCTATGTTCCCCTTGTCTCCTTGCTACCAGCGACAGCGGCAGCGGCTAGTTTCGAAGTCATCCATGTCCTGCGAGACAAGCGGGACAATTGAATGATGTTAGGATAATACAACGTTCGGCCAAATTAATAATTATGATGCATACTAAACATAACTTACCTCTTGCGTTTGGAGTGCGCCCAGGCAACAGGGAGCGGTAGTATGGCCCACGATCTCACCTTCAGGTGCCTTACCCTTGTCCCCTTGCTGCCCGTGGCGGCAGCTGCTAGTCTCAAAGTCATCCATGTCCTGCGAGACGGGCTGGACGGTTCAATGATGTTAGGATAACACAATGTGAGGCCAAATTAATAATTGTGATGCATACTGAACATGACTTACCTCTTGGATCTGGAGAGCGCCCGGGCGACGTGGACCGGTAGTACGGCCCACGGTCTCACTTGCAGGAACCTTCCCCTTGTTCGTCGCCCGCTTGACCTTGTCGTACTCATCAGCTTTCTTGGGTTCGTCCGATGCCTTTTCAGTTAGGTTGGGGTCGGGTACATAAGGTGTCCAGCGCTGGAAGGTCACGGCTCGGCATGGAAAGTTCAACATGCACTTCTGCTGGATGAACGCCCTATCGTACATCTTTGGGTCATCGATCCATTGGAAGAAGTTGCATTGCATCTCCGACTGGAAGAAGTGTGTAATCACGGATTTGTGGAATGTAACGTATATTGTGAAAAAACTTTGTGTGTGTAAGATACGGTTACGAGGTGGTGGCTGCACATGTAGTACACCCGAGCCGACGTCACTAGGTGTGTGGATTGGATGATCTTTGTCGGTTCTTCGCACACACATTGCGGACTGGGAACTGCAGTGGTATCGGTGCATCCTTCGTAGACTTATCTAGGTAGAGCTTAGCCCTCTCGGTTAGTCACTTACAACTGGGGGTCTCGACCTAAGCTTCACCATCTTCTCCACCATCAGGTCTGGCCGCCAAGTAGTAGTCATATGTGTCTTGATCAAGTGGTTTTGAAAGATGGTATGGAACGAGCATGAGTACACAACCGTACTCGCGAGCCAACACACAATGCAGTTTATTATAAATGCAAGGCTAGTAAATGGAAGGTTCAGAGTTCTTTTATTTGCATAAAGCCAAGCCTGAAAAAGATTAAGTACTAGAACATCCCGAGACTTAACGTTTTTAACAACAGGTTTTATAAACCGAGTTTTAATTGTAAGGTATTAATGGGGGTCTCGTCTCCTATACCATTGAGTGGCTCCAACCACCCAATGCTCGGGCTATCCCGTATTTACCACTGGTCCCCGACTGGGCTTTCTCCAATCCCTGGGGTCTTACCCCAACTTTTCATTCCACATCCACACGCAAATGGGTTTATAAAAATAAAAGCTAACTCAAGCAAGTTCTCAGTACCGCTCTTGACTATGAGCACATCTATCCAGATAGTGTTTTTACTCTACAAAGTTTATACACTTTATCCATAAGAGATAATCAGCTCATATTGTTTCGGACACACTTCCAAAGGTGTGCGACTGAGTTGATTATCATAAATACTTTACAATGTCGTACCTAACGTAGTTTCATCCACTAGGTTTCGCTACAGAGAATGGTTTCCTAATGCACTACAGCCGCGCCTTCCTTTGGACCTCCGTCCTCCGGTCGGTTGTTAACTAAGACCATAGTACATGCCACCCTCCATAGCCCCCTTTTGCGCCGTAGTGGTGTCGTAATGTATTATAGCCACGCCACTCCGAGGTGGTTGTCCTCTATACTATAATACATGCCACATGCACGGGATGATGAAAGCAACGTTGAGGTGAACAAATTAATCAATCAAGTCGTACACATGGTAGACTTGTGGTTGTACTATCTTACATAAGAAGTCATTACTAGATTCAGTCCTTAATTGACGTGGGTGGTACATCCACGTACCCCACCGACGTGCATCACCAGTACCAACCCCTCTTTCCATCTGCCCAAGTCGAAATCGGTTTTCCAGGTTTTGGTTTGTTTTGAAAATAACCGTTAGTCCAACATATCATCCAGGCTACCAGCCTCGACTGCCCAATTGCAGCCTTCATGTTTTGAGTGATTTGTGTCGGCAATTGAATGCCCGCATGATAATGTATCTAAGCAAGGCTAAGCATGACACTTAGATACAGACTTATTAACTAACATGTAAGCCATTAATTCTAGGAGACAAATGATAATATCTAAGTTCAAGGATTGGAAGTTTACACTCAATTATCATTAAGACATTAACTATGAACTAGACCAATATAGTTGTATAAATCATAGCAATGTAATTTCATAATTTAAAGCAATATAATTTGCAAAGACTATGTACAATATGATCAAAGTGTTGACTCGACTTAGTCGAGGTACTACTGCTCCTGCTCGGGGTCTGGTAGAGGGTCTTCGAGAGCTTCAGACTCTATACGCAAAATCCAACCAAAAAAATCAAATAAGTCTAAATGAATTCAGCTTGCATTCAAAATCCAAATAAACTCCCAATGGGGGTGTCTTCGGTTCAGTTGTGTAGATTTAGTAGTCTCTGGTTCTCATTACCGCGTTCGGTACTGGACATAGAATCCAAGTAGGTAACGTGAGTTGGTCCCGAGACAGGGGCTAGTACGTATACATGTTCTCGGTTTCGAGTGTTGTTCAGTGTTTCGACCACTTGGTCGGAGGAGTTTTGACTACCTGGTCGAAAGGGGTTTTTGAGTACTATTCTTTGTTTCGAGTACTGTTCATAGTTTCGACCACATGGTCAGAATGGGTTTGAATACCTGGTTGAAAGGGTTTTTGAGTACTATTCATTGGTTCAAGTACTGTTTATAGTTTCGACCACCTGGTCGGAATGGTTTTGAATACCTGGTCAAGAGCGCTTTCGAGTACTGTTTATTGGTTTGAGTATTGTTCATCGTTTCGACCACTTGGTCTGGATGGGCTTCGAATACCTGCTCGAAAGGATCTTTGAGTACTATTCATTATTTCAAGTACTGCTTATTGTTTCTACTACTGTTCATTGTTTCAACTACTATTTATTGTTTCGATTAACTGGTCGAAAGGAGTTTCGACTGACTGGTCGAAGGAATTTCGGCTATTTGGTCGAAGGAGTTTCGACTATTGGTCTAAAGGGGTTTTCGACTAACTAGTCGAAGGAGTTTTGACTATCTGGTTGAAGTAGTTTCAACTAACTGGTTGAAGGAGTTTCGACTATTGGTCGAAAGGGGTTTTCGACTAACTAGTCGAAAGGGGTTTTCGACTATCTAGTTCAAGGGGTTTCGGAGGGAGAGTCTCGATCATTCGGTCGGAGGGAGTTTTGACCATCCGGTCAATAGGAGTTTCGACCATCCGGTAAAAAGGAGTTTTGACCATCTGGTTAATAGGAGTTTCGACCATCCGGTAAAAAGGAGTTTCGACCCTCCAGTAAAAAGGAGTTTCGACCATCCGATCGGAAGGAGTTTTGACCACCTAGGGGTTCGATTACAATTTGGGTCTACAATGCATTCATCGTTCCGGCAATACTTTCACACAACTAGAGCGAAAATAAGCATCTAGTGGTCACTAGGGACGTACCGATAAGACACGGAGGAAGCGAGCTAGCCAGAGATTGTCTGGTAGCGGTGGTCTGCGACGGCGAGGGAAGCTCCAGGCGGTGGTGATGGCCAACAAGGTTGATTCTACTACTCGGGATACCCTGGTCGGAGGGGGGGGACGAGGTCGGCGGCAACTCTTGTGAATATAGAGTGGAATCAAATGAGGGGAACCACCTCTTGGGTCAGGGAATCTGAGTGACTCATTTAAGAAGGGAAGAGCTTCACTGATTGGTGTCAATGTTGAAGGCGACGTCATGGAGGCGCTTGGCCGAAACAAGCGCTCAAACTTGACCTAGAGCTCAAGCTCGTTTAGGGGATGGAGGAGTGGGGAAACTATCACTTGGGGCGAGGAACGACAGCGAGGGGGGCTTGGGGCCGCTATTTATAGCCGCTAGGGCAGAAGTCGTCTGAGAGTATGTGTTGTATCCGGCGCGGCTCAGTACCAATGAGTGGTTGGTGGTCTAGACAGAGTCGGCAACATAGTGCAGCGGTGTGACGGTTTGGGCAACGGCAAGTAATAGCCAATCGATGGCAGTCGCTAGCGTATATACCTTGTCGCATCGGGGCGTCTGGACTCGATAGGTGTTGACACCGAGAAGGGGAGAGAGACGTGCCGACCCTTGACCGCTTGGCAAACCACGATCGGGGAGCAGTCTCGGCTGCACCAGTTCGGCTGGTCCGTGGTCGGAGAACAGTAGCCAGGGAAGACTATCCGGGTGGTATAGCGGTACACTCAGGGGGAGAAAAGGAAGCTGCCATAGCCAACCGAGGGAATTCGATGGCAACCTAGGTGGCTTACGGTGCTTCATGCCGGTTGACAGAGGAGCAGCAGAAGGGAACAATAAAGATCAGGAAAGGGTTGGAGATATTGAAAAGGGTCTTTGCTTTAGGAAATTCTTATGAGGTGATAGATCCTAATCTGGTATTTGATAACCAATTCTAATTGGCTTTTGAATATTATTCGGCAAATAAGAAAATGTAGCTCAAATAATTCTCAATGATGCTGGCAAAAGGATGACAATAGATAACACATGAAAAGTTTTAAAAATCCTATATTTTTGCATTCTAGCATTTTTAGGGTGTTACACAACGGCCGTGAACCACCATGGCTCACCCCTCCACGCATTGGTCGGTCCACCGGGTCCCTTGGCGTGCGATATGTCAAGATCTATATCCCTCGTGTCGACTTCTCGATGAACTGCTCCATGACCCCTCTGATGTCATGCGCCATCATGCTGAAGTGCTCCCCGAGCGTCAGCTGATGCACAGAGGATGCCAACTCGTGCACCTCCCGGTGTAGATCCACATGTACACGTAATTAACAAGTTGGAAACCTAAATCTTGCTAATTAAATATCAAGTACCGACCGTTCAATACATGCCATGCGGAGTCCCGCTGGGTGGGGTACGTGTTGAACGCCACAACCTCGTGTCGTGGAGGGTTGTCCATGACCCTAATGATGCAAACCCTTGTCTGACTATAGTACCACTCTATGTACTCTACGTACGTCCCAGGGTTGTAGGGGCAAGGTCCTCAATGATGTCATTGTGGGCGTTGAGCCAGCCCTGAAGCCAAGAGAACATCCTCTCCACTGCCACCAGGGTACCAGGTACTCCCTTTCTAGTGTACCTATGGAAGGTAAAATAATTATTTCGTGTGTTGGTAACATAAATTTTACGAAGGAGTTAAAGCGGGAACTTACCCATGGACGTTCAGCGATACCCGCTGCCCCCAGGGTAGTGGGATCTACTATCGCAGACCGAACTAGCGCATGACCCGCTGCACCTGGTACTCCTCCATGAAGACGTCGTGCACCAAGCACGTCCGCGTGTACCAGTACACGTAGTCTCGCATGCACAGGCTCGATAGTCTTCAGGGCGCGCGTGTACATCCTTTCGGGACTTGACGGTGTCCAGACAACGCGGTCATTCGTCAGCTGATCGAACATCGTAACGTAGTCCGGGTAGGACGTGTTCGTAGTGATCAGCGTGTAGGTGACATGTGGAATAGAACAACGGAAACTCAACACACGAATTTGTGATTACAATAAATGTTCATGAAACTAACCCGTTGGCGGCACTACACTGTGCCCATGGTCGGCCGGTCCACGTCATCGTCCTCGGCATACAAGCTGACTGTGTACGCTGCCAAGTCCAGTTGTGGTCGTTCGATTTGGAAGCACTCAAAGGACCACAGCTACAGAAGTAGCGGGCATCCAGAGATGATGGAGTTGTCCTAGACCCGGTGGCACGTCTCGCACAGTGCAAGGTACGTCGCGCACAGCGCCGTCCGAGATAACAAACACACCAGAGAATTGATGCTCTACTAAAGGAGCATCTTCCATGCAAATGATGATGATGATATATATACTTATACATAGGGCATCTCTAATGTATTGAACTGATTCAGGTTCAATAACATGCCACCTAAGCACTCACAAGAATCATCATTTTTACTTGTAGTGTATAGAATTGACTCCTCCCTCTTAGGTGGGACACACGTCATTAAAAGAACTGTAACCCCGTCCCCTCCACAGCCTCGACTATAGAATTGACTCCTCCCTCTTAGGTGGGATCCACGTCATTAAAAGAACCGTAACCACATCCCCTCCACAGCCTCGACTTCATCTTCCCCGATCCATCGATGCCATCGTACCATCCTCACCTCTCTCTCTCTCTCTTACCCATCCCCCTCCCTATCCTTTGCCGCCGCCGATGTTGAGCGCAGTCGCCCCTCCATCTTGCCACTCTAGCCATGTGATGATATAGGTGTGGATCTTGCGAGCAACACCGATTTTTTGTTTCATTCGTTCAGGTGGAATTTGGTGTTGATGGGTGGTTGGTTTTCGATAGCCTTGTGCTTAGCTAGCTCCCATGGCTGCGGCTCCATCCATAGCCTCGCTACCAGGGGCGGAGCCAGTAGGGGTGCTGGGTATGCACCGGCACCCCCAAATTTTTTTAAAAATAGCGAAGATCATATCTTCAATGTTTCAGCCCAGCCCATCACAAGCCCAGCTCTAGCTCTCCTAGTCTCCTGATCTCCCCCAATCCCACAATCCCCAATCTCCAACCCTAATATGAAATCTCTCCTTCCCACTGGCACTCTCCAGATTCAGTATTTCAGTAACTCACCCGTCGGCGCGCGCGGCTTGGGACGGTGGGAGGGTCGAGGAGGTCGGCCAGGCCGCCGCCGCCGCAGACGCCCTCGGCTGGAGGCCGGAGGCTTGGAGCCTCGTGACTGGTCGGCCACCGCTCACCGGAGGTCGGAGTGGTCCGCACTCGCCGCCGGCGCTCTCGCGCCTCGCTCCGGCATCCGCTGCGCCGGCGCCCTATGCCCGGTGCGGATCGAGCGCCTCGTCGGCTCGTCGCCGCCGCTGAGCCGCCGAGCCTCCCTAGAGTCTGAGACCGAGGTTGTCGGATCTAGTCCGAGAGTGCAGTGGAGCGGCCTTGTGGTCTTGACGTCTTGTGCCAGTGCCTTGTGGAGACTTAAGCCCAAGCCGAATGACAGAATGAGTCAATGAGAGTATGAGATAATGAGTGAATGTTTGTTGTACTGGCGTACTGCTGTCTGTCTCTATGTGACTGTGTATGTGTGCATGAGTAGTTGAGTACATAGTCCTATTTAACTTTTGACTTGAGTACTTCACAGGATAGAGTTGAACTGTTGGAGTTGAAGCCTTTTTACTCTTTTATTGGTATGTTTCTCTAGTTATCTTGAACTCTTGATAGTTGATTAGTAAATAGACCATTAGACCATATAGTATGTTGTATGCTAATGTAGTAAACTAGTAATGTACTAATTTGAAAATCTTGTTATGATATGTCAATGTAGATTTTAAAGACATGAAGAGGAATAGAGACATCCTTTCTTTTTTCGGATCGCGAAGTGAAGGCGAAGAATATTCCATCTTCTTCATCACCAACTGAAGGGGTCCAGGAGGTAGAGGAGACTCAAAAAGGTAGAGGGGGAACTCAAGCAAGTGGGAATCAATTGACTTCTTCTCAGACGAAGAATATTGATGCTATGATTGATGTTGTGGTTGCTGTCAATAACCAACCCCAACCCCAGCCGAGAAGCGCATGAGCTTCAAATACACTTATTAGCAGTGAGGAAAGCATTTATGATGTTGAGCTTCTTCCACATGATCCAGGGAAAAGGACACCCATCACAAGCTATGATGTTAATGATCAAGATGCAGTTCGGAGATGATATATTATGAAAGGGTGTCGGGACCCAAATATGCAAATCTAGACCCTCTGTGTATTCTGCACTAGTCTAGGATCACGCTAGTGCACACAGTGTCAACATCGATGAAATATCACATCCATAAAACGAATATAAGAATAAACGAGTACTTTGAATAACAAATAAATGTTGGGACCTTACGGTCGAGTTTTACATTTATTAAGCCATGCAAGGCTGATAATAAAGAATAAATCGCAATAAAACGGTAAACTCCAGAGGCTCCACAATTTACCACAGCAACCGATCGATCAAGACCCTAACGATCAACCTTCGTAGAACTCTTCTTCAAAAGCAGGCGACGACTCCTCCACTTCTGTTGATTTGTTTAGCAAGAGTGAGTACACACCTCTCGCAAGTCATACCACAGAATGCATTTATACATGATGGCTTATTCCAAAGGAATGGCTTCTGTGGTTATTTTGCGGAAATGCAACATTTGCAATTGAATACAAATAATAGATTGAAAACAATTAAAGAATATTAATTTAACAATTGATTTCACAAAGGACACACATTCTAATCAAGTTATTCACACAGCTGCACAAGTTACCTCACACAACTGATCCTTCCCATTTGTTTTATGAAAATCTACCACTCGTGTGAAATTCCCGAGCATGTCCATATCCGAGGACACGGCTATTCGAATAGATTTGGTTTAAACACTCTGCAGAGGTTGTACACTTTACCCACACGATGGAATCAACTGGATCAGAGTTGATCACAACAAAACCTTCCAGAGACTTCATCTCAAACAATGACACTCCCGATGTGCTTTCCTGCCGGCCAATCGATACACACAGCGTTTGGTTACGACACACATCGTTGGACAGGGATGCAGCGAACCGTCCCGCAATGTGACATATCACACCTCCAGCTCATCACACAGCTTAAATACAACCTGAGTTGTCAATGTCAAGACTCCATAACTTACTAAGTTAGGCCCAGCCCATACTAAGCATGTGGTCGTACAGTAAGGCCCAGTTCAATAGCGCATAAAGTTAAGTCCTTAATTGACCAAGGCAAGACTTCCAGTTTTTCCTAAATCACAAAGTTTAAAGCACACAGCTCTACCAATCACACAGATCCACCACTTGCCTCAGTCTAAATCTTTTCCCACCGTGTTGATTAAGTGCAACACATGCCATCAACGAGTAATAGCACACATCACACAGTTTTATCACACAGTTCCATATTCCATTAGTCAAATTCATAATTGCGACTCACATGAAATGATGACTCGTGGCATGACTAAGCAGTCTACTCGTATCTAACCAACCCACGTTGGTGCTACGATAATACCAACTAATAATGAACCAACCTAGGGTGACAAAAGAATATGACATAACAATAGACAAGGTGGATATAACAATTTGGATTAATAACTAAACCAAAAGCATTTAAATAAATACTTGAAATAGAATGCAATATATTGAAACAAAGTATTTTGAAAACTGGGTTCAATATGATCAAAGGTATAACTTGCCTTGGAATAGGTCTAGGTATTGGTCTTGGTCTGGAGGTGATCCTTCTTCTGCAAAACTTCCCGAAGTATCGACGTCTACGCGCAAACGAGACAAAAGAAACTAAAAAAAATAATAGAGACAAAACCAACTCCAAAAATCAAATAAAATTCACCATTAAATAGATCTTGATTTTATATAAATTTAGAAATTTGAATGGGCTCAATCGGAGTTCGGATGCAAAAGATATGGGCTTTGGAAGTTTTGAAAATCAATTAAAACCCTAATTTGGATTTAAACGATTTTCCCAAATTATTTTTATAAAGAAAAATCGGATTATTGCGCAATGCTTGCGTCAGCCGAGAATTTTCAGAAAAAAATAGATTTTTAAAAATTTGACATGTGGGCCCCACATGTCAGCCTCGGGGCTCACGGTGGACCGAGTGCACCGAGCCGAGGGAGAGCTAGCCCGGTGGACCGGGGCGACGTGGCTCTGACGATGCAGCCACGCAGGCGACACGCCAAAGATCGAGGGATGTGGTCGCACACGTGGCGACCACGGAGGCGTAACGCCGCAAGCACTCTGGCGACCACGGATCCGGCGGATAACGGCGGCGATGCGGCGGAGGTGCACTCTGGAATCAGTGTGACCTGGCGATCCTGGTGACACGATCACTACCCGCCGGAGATGACCAGAACGGCGGCGGCGACACGAGGAGCGGCGGAGCGGCTTCGGTCGACGGCGGAACTTCGGCAATGGCGGCGCCGGGAAAACGAGGGAGCGAGCGAGTAGTTGGGGCTTTGGTGGAGGAGGTCGGGGCGAGTAGATTGGATGGATTGGGGGGGTCTTTTATACGCGGAGGAGCGGGAGTCCACGAAGAAACGGCGGCGGAGCGCTTAGGGCGGAGTCGGGCGTGGGGAAACGGGAATAGTGTTGGGTTTCGGCCCAACACTGTTTCAGAGGATTTAAAATGGATTTCTCTTTTTAATAAAAACAAAAAATGCAAATAGCAAATAGAAATTAGCAAATGACTTTAGAAAAATTCTAGAAATTTCTAGAAAATATATCCAAGCATATAGAATCCAATTAAAATAAGTTTGGCCATTGTTGATGTTGGAATTAAGCACATTAAGTCATTTTGTCATGAAAGTCCATATTAAGCTTTTAATATAAACTCAAATAAAATGTAGATGATGAGATTTTCAACTAGCAAATAAATAAAGGATTTTAAAAGGCTCAAAAGTTGGGATGTTACAAAGGGCCATGCCAACCTTATACACATGATTTTCCTGTCACAGAAATATCAGGTAAAAGACGTCACTTCAGTCTTAATTGGTTTGATAAGTACTATTGTATTGAATATAATGTCGAAAAGGATGCTGCATTTTGCTTTGTCTGTTATTTATTCAAGGAGAAAACAGAGGGGTGATAGCTTTGTTAAAGATGGTTGGAGAAATTGGAATAAATATGATGCACTTGACAAACATGTGGGTGGTATAAGAGGTGTCCATAATCAAGCTCAAGAGAAATTTAACTTCTTTGTGAAACCGAAAACTTCAGTTGCTCATGTTATTGTGAAGCAAACTAAAGAAGACAAGCATCTTTACAAAGCAAGGTTCAGTTATTCACTTAGATGCTTGAGGTTTATTTTGCGTCAAGGATAGGCATTCCGTGGACATGATGAAAGTGAACAATCTAGTAACAAGGGAAACTTCCTTGAGCTTTTGAAATGGCTTGCAGAAAGTAAGGAAGAAGTTAATAAGATTATTTTGAAAAATGCTCCTGAAATTGCATCTTGACTTCCCATCCCATACAAAAGGAAATTATTAACTGTTGTGCCAAAGAAACTACTAGACAAATAATTGAAGATATTGGTGATGACTACTTTGAAATTCTAGCTGATGAGTCAAGTGATGTATCCCAAAAAGAACAACTAGCCCTTTGCTTGCGTTATGTTGATAAACTAGGAAGGATATGTGAGCGGTTCCTTGGAGTAGTTCATGTAGCTGACACCACTTCTTTGTCACTTAAGGATGCAATTGAGTCTTTACTTATTGATCACTCTTTGAGTCTTACTCAAATCCGTGGGTAAGGATATGATGGAGCTAGTAACATGAAAGGCGAGATTAAAGGGCTGAAAACTTTGATTATGAACGAGTCTCCTTCTGCTTATTATATCCATTGTTTTGCACATCAACTCCAATTAGTTCTTGTGGCTGTTGCTAAGGGCAATGCAGATTGTGTTTGGTTTTTTGACCAACTATCAAATTTGCTAAATGTTATTGGAGTTTCTTGTAAGCGCCATGAAATGTTTCGAAACACTGGAGCCTAGGAAGTTTTGGAAGCACTAGATTCTGGTGAAATTGAAAGTGGACGAGGATTGAATCAAGAGATGGGGTTAGCTAGGCCCGGTGACACACGTTGGGGTTCTCATTACAAAACTATTTTGGACATTATCGGTTTGTATTCTACAATCCGCAAAGTACTCATAAAGATTGGAAAAGATCCATCCCTAAAGAATGAATGGGGAAAAGTCCATGCTACGGTGGCAACCTTTGAGTCATTTGATTTTGTTTCAATGGTAAACTTGATGCTACTCATACTTGGGTACACAGATAATTTATGTCAGTCGTTGCAAAAGAGGGACCAATATATTATTAATGCTATGACACTAGTTAATTTGGCTAAGGACCGATTGCAACATATGAGAAGTCATGGCTGGGAAGATTTTCTTCAGGAAAAAGTTACATCATTTTGTATGAAACATCGCATTAAAGTTCCTGAGCCAAATAAGAAATATGTGCATTTTAGAAGATCAAAGCGTTTTTTTCCCCTAAACAAACAAATGATGATCATTTCAGAAGGGAAGCATGTCTTGGCATCATTGATAGTGTTCTTCAAGAGCTTGATAATCGGTTTGACAAAGTTAATATGGAGTTGCTTGTGTGCATGTTTGCCTTGAATCCTCGCAACTCATTTGAAGCCTTTGATAATGAGAAAGTACTTAACCTTGTAAATTTTTATCCCAATGAATTTTCAAGTACAGATTTGATGAGACTCTCTTTCCAACTTGATAACTTCATTGATGACATGCGAAGTGATGATAGGTTTAAGGACCTCAACAATCTTGGTGACCTTTCTATTAAGCTTGTCGAAACAAAAAAACATGAAGTTTACAAGTTGGTATACTTGCTTCTCAAATTGGTATTGCTCCTACCGGTGGCGACGGCGAGCGTTGAAAGAGTATTTTCTGCTATGAGTCTTGTGAAGAACAAGTTGAGAAATAGTATGGGCGATCAATTCTTGAATGATTGTTTAGTCACATTTATTGAGAGAAAAATTTTCTTGAAGGTTAATGAAAATGATGTAATGAAACGTTTTCAATGCATGATAACACGTAAAGTGGTATTATAATTTTCTTTGTATAGTTGTATATTTTGTAATTTTCTATTTATGTAAGACTTTATTTGAACTATTTGTATTGTGTTTTTGACAAATTTAGAATCTATATGTCGGATTATGATATTATGAAATCGTTGTATAAACTATAAAATTATAAGTGTGAAGTGTGCACCACATCATCTAATTTCTAACTCCGCCACTGCTCGCTGCTACCGTCGACAAGCTCAGTTCATGACGTCCAGTCCACTACCGCCTCCATTGATTGTTATTCTTGGAGTTTATTGTTTGTTCTTGGAGTTAATGCTCTCACTAAGCATCTACTAAAGAATATTATTGCACCGTGTTGAAGCCGGATGCTAAGTTGGGTTCCACTCCTTTAAAAAAAAAATTCAAAACCGATGCCTCCCGTGTACTGAATTGACTCCAAGTTGCCAAAAGCATGCATGGAATCGGCTTAAAACAACACTGGAGATGGTGTTAGGAACGTTCTTGTAAAGCGAAGCCTTTGATTTGAGTGCCTCGAAAGCGCAAAGCCAGCACTATACATGCACTACTCTACACGGCGCAGACTTTACTCTTTAGGTCGCCCTGGATCTTTACAGGATTCGCATGCGGATAAAGCCTCAAAGTGAGATCTTCTGCCGGTGGCGGCGCACCGGCCGCCTTCAGCCTTCCCCCCAATCCCCATGGACATATCATCGAGTAAAGAGACCATAAAAAGAACCATATGTCTTTCATTCTTCAAAGCTTCGGTCGCTTTGGTCCCTGCAGGCTTTCTTCTCTGATCCTTTATGAAATGTTAAAATGGACAGCTTATTCATTGCTACAAGGACTCCGACTTATTGCCACATTTAGTGCAAGGAGGTAGTCCGCTTTCAACTTGCCGAGCCGATCATCCAATCATATGTATGGTCACGACTCCAAACCACAAGTCAAACGAGTCCACTGTTGTGGGATCCGGGTTTGTAATCCGGAACCTTCTGTGTTTACCACCGACACTAGTCTATAGATCAGTTGCTAGTGCTCACAATTATATCATTGAATATCATATACATATCTCGCAAACACAAAACTATTACATAATATTAAACAGTATATGAGTAAACCGTATGATCACTTGACTTACACATGGGCCGATCAGGACAAATACCCTTAGTATCTGTAGCGGAAGCGAGAACGGAAACAACACCCAAGTCGGACCCTCAGGATATGAACACATGCAATTGAGTGGGGCTCGCGGCCTAGTTCTTGGTTTCTTTGACTTATGGTCATATCGGATACAATTAAGTGCCGGCAGAGTCTTCTGCTTCTCTTCTTACTGAATGATAGTATTTGAGTAAAAGTGAGTACGAAGGTACTTAACAATCCAGCACACATAATGCAATAATAATAGATGTAAGGCTGAACAAGGGAAGGCTTTAGATTATTTTATTTGCAGAAAGTCACATTTGAATTAGATTAAATAGAAGGCCTGAGACCTAGCATTTTAACTAAACCAATTATAATGAAATTGAGTAATTGTTATATAATAGAAGCAAATGGTCCATCCACTTGTTAAACCATAGAATGCCCCCCCCGCCGCCATATGTTAAATTTTTAGGGTTACTCCACCCAATATTATCCATTGGGTTACCTGCACCTAGGATGAAAATTTAGGGTACACTCCACCTGATAGTTTTATCCCAACCACAAATAGTTTTTTAAAATAAAAAATAGAGACTAACCAAACAAGTTCTCACACATCGCCTATAACCGTAGGTATGGCTGTCCAGACAGTTTTCACTCCGAAATTGTAAAACTTTACCCACAAGAGACGATCATATTGTAATGTCAACACGCTACCGTAGGCATGAAACTAAAAAAATCATCACAAAGCCTTTACAATGCATCATTCCAACGCAGTTACTCCCGCTAAAGTTTCAATCCCCAGGGGTTACCTCCACCTGAGCCGGAGGCCCCCTCTTGCACCTTACGGGAAAAAAATTCTACCTCCAACACAGTTCCCGTATACAACTAGATCATGTAACCATCACTGAGACAATGTAAATTAGTTGGCTAGGTCGATACCATTATAGACTTGTAGTTGCACTATTAGTGCTCAAGAGGTCATCATAAGATTCGGTTCTTAATTGACTCGAGTGGAACTACCACAATACCAACTCTCGTTCTCCCTCTGCACCCGCCCCACTTACCATCTGCCCGAGTCTAAAACGGTTTTTGGGTTTTTGGTTTGAAAATCCTTGCTAAGTTCAACATACCATGCATCTCCATCTAATGGCCGTCCAAATCAAGTTTTTATGTTTGAATGTTGTCGGGGCAAATTAATGCCCACATATCAATTTATCTAAGTAAGGCTAAGCATCATACTTAGATACAGACTTAATGACTAATTATGTTTACCATTATTCCTAGGGCAGCAAAGGATAGTGTCCAAGATCAAGGAATGAGATTTAATAGCTCACTTAACATTAAGGCATTAACTATAAGCTAATGACACCATAATTGTAATCAAAGTATAGAATGCAATTCTATAGTTTAAAACAACATAATTGTATTGAAAAATAAGAGCAATATGATCAAAGTGATGACTTATCCTGCTCAATGTTTTGATAATCTTAGTCTTGTTCTTGCTCTTGCTCGATTTGTTGCTCCTTCAGGACTTCGAATTCTAATTACGCAAAATATGACTTAATTTAAAAATGCCTGAATACAACCAAATGAAACCAAGTAGACTCAAAGGCAATCAAATAGTTCCAAAAGAGTTCAAACCAACTCGATAAATCCAAAAATCAAATACTTGGTACCAGGGTGTGGATTTTGATTTTAGATGAATTTAGGATCATGAATTATTTGATTCGGAGTTAGGATGAGAGAGATCGGGCTCTTGGAATATTCGTCGGTGGATCAATTACGAAAAACAAGAGAGAGTAATCTCGGAAATACTCCTCTTAGGTCATTTGGATGGGAGAGATTACGTTAATAGGTAGAGTCTGCTGACCTTTATTTATTTTACGAATTGTTCTTTTATTGGAAGCGAATAACGGTGAGTGATAGATGGAATCAACTTGACATTGGTTTGTTTTTTTAATTGCTATTGTTTCATTGAGAACACCTTATCTTGACTCACACGTGAGGTCTAGTTCACTTAATGATTTCCTTTATTAATTATTATTTACCAAGGAAGTTACATGAGTGAGAGGTGAGACCTATGGGTAGTTGCAAGGGTCCACATGTGATAGATATAATTTTAATTAATCAGATTAATTCTAGATTTTACATTGCTAGGATCCGCATGACATATTACCATTCAATGTTCACTTATCAGTTAAATTGAATTATTACTATAATGATTAACTATAATCTTAATCTGGAGCCAGCTATTTAATTAAACTCCAAATTATTCTTATACTAGAAATGTACCTAAGTGGTTGACAGATCATACTAAGATTATAGTAATTAACAGATAATTATTAATTAGACCGCTAATTACTCATTAATTGCAATTTATAATTAATTAATCCTAGTATTTAACTTTCAATTAATCTATGGGTTAAATAATAATCCTAATGGTCTTGAGACCTCCGATTAGTTTCTCAAAACCTAAACAATTAATGTGCAATTAAACAAATGTTGGAAGGGCCCACTTGTAGGTGTCCATTAAATTTTATTACTAAGCTACTTATAGGTACACAAGCCATATTAGTGGTGTTAACTAAATATTAATTTTACATGTTAATGTGTGGGTCCTATGGGTGTAAGGTCAAGGATGTCGACTTGGGAGGAGTGAATAGGTGGTTTTAAATTTTCTTTTTTGCCAAAACTAAGTTTTGTGAATAAATGTAAATCAATTTGGTTTTGCATAATTAAAACATAAATCAACTAGTCTCAACTAAGTGCACTAACCACCTAAGTCTAATATAAAGTTTGCAATCCTAAGGAGTCGAGCACACAATTTAATTCTGTCAAAGTAAATTGCAAGAATGGAAATGAGCATAAGGAGAAAACCAAACACAAGATAACACAATAAAGTTTTCACATGGTGTTTATAGACTTGCCAGTCTCCTCTAATCTACATTGAGATAAGCCTAAATGAATTGGACTAGATCCACAAATTAAATCAACACCTCTTATCCACTAGGGTTGCTCTTCATCCACTCCATTGATGGTGAGCACCGAGCCACTCACAACACCTGGGTATTCTCACAACCTTCTTTGACAAGATCACCGGTACAACTCCTCTAAACCATCTAGGTGTTGGTAACACTAAGAGTAACAAGTTGGAGACGATCACTTGAATGAATTAAGTGTTGAAGCTCGATGGATACACAATGCACCACCTAATGCAACACATACACAAAGATTTGACTCTCCAATCTCACTAAGTACAACATATGCACATAAAAGGATAGAGAGCTTGCTCTTAGCTCAAGTGAGAAGGAAATAGCACCAGCACCTTCACTCAACCAGCCATAAGGGGTATTTATACCCCACAAAAAGAAACTAATTGTTTGAGAAAAGTTGCCTGAAAAACAGAGGAGCCCGGTCTGACCGCCGACAAATGGCCGGTCAGACTAGCTTCATTGCAACATCTAAAAAAACTAGTCATTATAGGCTCAACCGGTCTAACCGCCCACACAAGGACCGGTCAAACCGCAACTGTCGGTCAAACCACCTAGAGGTTGGTCAAACCGCTCCACAAAGGAGCCCAAGCCAACTCTAGTGGAGAAAGCCTACTGGATAACATTGACCGAGGGGTAGGACTGAGGACCGGTCAGACCGGCAACACATTCTCGGTCAGACCACTCCTCCAGTAGGACCGCAGCCCATCGGTCAGACCGCTGCAAACTAGCGGTCAGATTGCCTGAAGGTCAGACCAGCACACAGCCAGGTCAGACCGCATGGCCTGATCAGACTACCCAACACATGGCGGTTAGACCGGCCTCTGACAAAAACAGAGGTATTGACTTCATGCACTTTAACACAATTGCACAATACATTCATCAATTATCGTGTCATGCAAACAAGGAATAAACACATAATTCT
This sequence comes from Hsuehochloa calcarea, assembly GCA_036346395.1. Taxonomy (NCBI): domain Eukaryota; kingdom Viridiplantae; phylum Streptophyta; class Magnoliopsida; order Poales; family Poaceae; genus Hsuehochloa; species Hsuehochloa calcarea. The sequence continues at coordinate 53,982,362 of CM070598.1, forward strand.
TAACAAGTTGCAAACACATTTTCTGACTTTAGAATCATACCGTAAGGGTTAGGTACATGGACTCAAACCGTTTGCAAAACATATTCGCAAACTAAAGTCACATGCTACAAGTATTATGCATGAGCATCAACTATTTGCAAAATACATTTACAAATATCGCAACATGTATTTCATTAATTGTTTCTTGAAATTCAAAGCTCGACAAAAGTTTCAAACAAAATTGAGGAAATCGAATATCATCCATATGCATTGAATTTTTTTTAAAAAAAAAATATATACATTCACACAATTTGAAATACATCCGTATTTTGGGATGTTACCGCTGTCAAATGCGCCATCTGGCACGCCTTATCTGCTTTGGAGTATGCAAAACGACCAACTCTCCCGTGTCATTTCTCCTTCACCAACTGACCGAGCATGCGGTTTCAAACGATACCGTCCAGCAAGTTGCGGTCAAACTCTCCACATTTTGATTGCCCGTCTCTATCGCGATGACTTCTCAGTGTACTATTACTGCTCCAGGCTTGTCCTGTAGCGTAGAAAAAAACGGCATATCATCATCGGAAAAATTCTCACTTCTCACGTGCCGTGGAAAAAAGAACAGCAAGGAGCTAGCTCCCCCTCTCTCTTCTAGAACCTCCCAGCTATCAAACGACACAGCATGCAGAGCAGGATAGCCAACGAACAGAGTACACGTCATTATGCTATCATTGTATGAACACCAAAAAAAAAAACTGAGAGAAATTTGATGAAGGCCATGCATAGGGAACACAGCACAGGCTGCATATTCTGAGGACCAACCTATCTGTAGTAGTAGTATACAACAACACCTTCAGGAACAGAAAAATGGCAGCTTACACGAGCTTATTGGAATGTATACAGTAAACCCCTAGTATCTCCAGGGCCATGCTGTCTATAGTGAAATCCTTTTCTTTTAAATCCGCATGGTATCACTGCCAAAAAAACCGAGGGGTCAATCGGAATTAGCTTCATATGGCGTATATTCGGTCTATCTCCGAGTCTGAAAGCTCGGAGTTGTGCTGCCATGAGTTTGAGCCGCTCCTCCTCGTCGATTTCACCCTCTTCCTGATCGAGCGCGTGCGCTTGGATTTCACCACGTAGTATGTCATTGTGCCAAGCACACCGGCCATGATCACCCCGCCGATGAGGGTCACCAGAAGCGCCGCCCACTTGAAGTGCCGCCCCACCACGATGTAAGAGGAGGATATGAACGCCACAGTGGTGCATACAGAAGCCAGCCACATCAACTTGTTGATAACCTCGACAACCCGCCTCTCTGCTTTGGTCTCACCCCGAACAAGTGTTATCTGGACCACCACTACTGCTAATGATGTGAACAAGGCAACGGCATTGAAGATGAAAAAGATCTTGAAGGATACTGCATGCACAGCTATTGCTACACCGTTATTGTCGTTACCGCCAGGCACGGTAAAGATCGCAGCAAATGCAACTGTAGCGAAGAGCACGGCCACAACAGTGACGGAGTTGGTTGCATTGTTGATGCCTTCCCTGTGGAGTTTCCTCAGCTCCTTTGCTATGCCATAGACATTTTTGTTAGTTTTTCTGGCTTGCTCAAGTTGAGTATGTACATCCTTCTTGATCTCTGTCACTGTTTTTCTGAGCTCGTCCCGAGGCTGATTCAGATCATTTGCTCTGACTGCACCAGCACGAGATAAACACTCCTTTATGTCTGCAGACTCCTCTGATAGCGGAAGGCCCTCTGCTATATCGAATGCAGTCTTGCGATCCCTAGTCAGTGCATTCACATTCATGTCTGGAAGAAGCAGAAGCTCATTTACAATCTGCAAGAGTGACAAGCTTGTGAGAAGATGGACAATGATTATGTGTGTACACTAGATTTAACATGGCAGAAGAGTACCTCTGATCTTTTCTTCCTGGTGGCAACATGCAAAGCTAAGTTGCCATTTCTGTCAGGTAGCATGACGATAGCAGGATCAGCATTCACGAGCGCTCTAGCAACCGCAGCACTCGTTCCTTTCACTGCCATGTGCAAAGCAGTCTGGCCTTTCTTATCAGTCCTCCGAGCAAGCTGAGGATCAGTGTCTAGCAGAGCCTTACCAATTTCAACATGCCCCTGACGGGCAGCGAAATGCAAGGCGTTCTTTCCATTTGCCTTTGATAGCTCAACCAATCCAGAAACTCGCTCTAGTAGCAGGTTCACTACCTCGATGTGGCCTCTAATTGCCGCAGTTATCAGAGGAGTCACATTTGATTGGCCAAACGTTTTCCCAAGTGATGGATCATGGTCCAGAAGTACCTTCACAATATCTATAAACAAACGTCAGCAGTCCATCTTTCTCTATATCACAAGTATACAGTAAAATTGTAAAAGCAAGATGGACGAACGCTTGCTGATTAGCTTGTGTTGGGGATGACACACTACAGTTAATATACAAAATAGGTCAATTTCACCACTGCAAAACTAACAACATAGGATCATGGGTATTGATCAAAGAGCAGATATAGTAAACACATGCTGGGATTAAAGATTTACTAACAACCTTAGTGATCATTCAACTAGGCATCAAGCTATCATAAAACCATTTCTTCATGCAAATTATGAGGCTCTAGTCTTATACCCAAACTTCAAAGATGCCCTGTTCCCATGTAAATATGTAGAATCAGAAGTGGTTTATGCTATGGAAGTTTTGAAGTGTCCGTGAAGTGCTCACCTCGGTGGCCTTCTTTGGCGGCGACATGCAGAGCATCGAATCCGGACTTGTTCTTCCTCGTGAGGCTCTCCTTGTCGGAGTGTTTGAGCAGCTCAACGACGATGTCAAGGAACCCCCTCTCGGCGGCGATGAGAAGCGCGGTCTCCTCCACCTCGTTGGGCTCGTTGACCACGGCGGCGCGGATCTCCGCGACCTCGCTGTCGAACTCCTCACCAGTGCCGGTCATCTGCGCGTCGATCTCGACGATGATCTGGCGTACGGCGTCGAGGTCCCCGCGCTGCGCGGCGAGGTGGAGCTCCGTGTCGTTGTGCCGGCCGGTCACCTGCTTGACATACTTCTTCCGCCCCGCCTGGTCCATCCGCTTGCCGGAGTTGGAGAGCACCAGCACCGGCGCCGCCGCCGCAGCCGCAGCGGCTGTCGGCGACGGGGACGGGGACGGCAGTGAGTGGTCCAGCCGCTTGCCGGAGCCGGACATCACCAGCAGCGAGCTCTTCGTCGGCGTAGGTGACGACGCCGGCGACTGGTCCAGCCGGTTGCTGGAGCGGGACATCACCAGCACTGGCCGCGCCGGCGCCTGGTCCAGCAGGTTGCTGGAGTGGGACATCACCAGCACCGGCCGAGACGGCGACGGCGACGCGGCCGGCGACTGGTCAAGCCGCTTCCCTGAGTTGGACATCACGAGCCCGGGGCGCCTCGCCGCTGGTGGCGGCGACTGGTCCAGACGCTTCCCGGAGGCGCACGAGTTGAGCGCCGGCCGGCCGGGGGCCACCGGGGCCGCCCCTCCCTCCTCACCCGACGACGCTAGCCCAATCTCCAAATCCCCCTCCCCTGCACCCCAACCCAAGAAACCAACCACAACGATCACCAAAACGTCCGATCAAACCAAACCATTTACAGGGCAAGAAAAAGGCGGTACCTTTGTCGGAATCGACGGCCATGTCGTCGTCGTCGAGGGCGCTACGGGGCGGCGCGGAGGGGGCAGGCAGGAGGCATGGGGGGCGGAATGGGAGGTGGGGAGGGGGAGAGGAATCGAATCGCGAATGGGACGGAAGCGACGGACGGGATGGAGGAGGCGGTCGAGTTCGCGTGGCGATTTTTTGTTGTGTGATGATGAATGGATCGGAGAAGTGCCGGTCGGCTCAGCTTTCGTTTCGTTTCGTTTCGTTTCTGTGCGCTGCGCTGCGCCACCCGCCTAGTTGCATTGCGTAGGGCCTCTTGTCGCTTTCCCTCCTGAATTATTATCTCTTGTGTTTCGCGCAAGTGGGAAGCAAATTATCTAGATCATGGGACCGTAACTGACATTTTAGGGGTATGCTAAAAATTATCCTCAGGCAGGCTGTGTATACGAAAAATAAACACTAATGTTGTTGATGCTATCATTAAGGTAGTATGTTCAACGTGGAAGTTGTCGACATGGTATCACCAATATTATTGCCAAAATTAATTATAGAAAATATGGTCGAAAAAATAGAACACCACCTAAATGCACAAATACAAGAAAAAATTGTAATAATAAATGGACTATTAAAAATTTAAGAACAACGGTTAAACGCAACCGCAACCAAGCATGTATAGTTCCCAGCAACCCCAACACATCACAAATGTTCTATTGTGGCACATAAATGACACAACACTAGAGCCCAATGATGGTTGTCGTAAGGGCGACCCCACCGGCTCCAACGACCCGGCAAAGACCGCAGGATAGGCCTCACGACCCGCGAGCACAAAGCCCCACCCCCTCCGGGGGGCACTAGGTGCCCCTTCGGGAAGGCTCCGGGGTACAGCGAGGCCAGAAGCAACAAGTCCTCCGGGGCCACCTCGAGGGAGCCGGAGGGGGCCCGCGGCTGACTACACCTTGGTAGTACCAGGCGCCCTTTCGGGATGCTTCTTCGAATGAAGCCCGGAGGCCACCGGAGGATCACCGGAGCATCGCAAGACCAGGAGCTACGGTTCATCTGGGCCACCTCGGGAGAAGCGAAGGATGCCCAGGGCCTCCTTGACATAGGGGCGTCCTATACCCCGTAAGGTGCCTCGGACGCCGGTAGACCAGGTGCACCAACCAGGTGGACCAAGCCGAGGGTCCACCATGGGCCGAAGGCCGTAAGTGGAAAAAGCATCTACAGCCCCTACGCATATAGGATATTTTTAAGGGTAGGATGGTAATGTTAAGTACCCTGTTAAAGAGGCTATAAATAGCCATCTTCCCTCATGTAACAAGATGAATCCAGTTTTTTAGAGCAACTAATACACATACCTTTTCCTAGTAACTGGTCCATTCTCTTGGGACTCTCTGGTCACTTTGTGAACACCGAGGGTCCCCTCCTCTTACTGTCTAGCTTTCTTTTGCTCCGACAGTTGGCGGCGTCCATGGGGATCGGCAGGAAAGTCATGAAGCACAACTCCGAAGTACTAGTATGGCCCCTCGAAAAGCTACACCCAAAGTCTCAGCGATCGAGGCCGCCGCAGCAACCGCCGCCCCCAGCACCCCGAGGGCCAAAGCGAAGCAGGACCTCCAGGGCGATGGCAGCCACCGCCTAAGCCACGGAGGAAGAGGTGAACAATTCCACGCACAGGAACATTATCGGAGGTAACAACCAACATACCGAGGCATCCCCCCCGCGAACCTCTGGCGGGCCTGCGGCACAAAGACGGCGGCAGCATAACGCGTGTAACACCCCAACTTTTGAGCCTTTTAAAAATCCTTTAATTAGTTGCTAGTTGAAAATCTCACCATTTGCAATTTGATTGAATTTATATTAAAAGCTTAATATGGACTTTAAGGACAAAATGATTTAATGTGCTTAATTCCAACATCAACAATTGTCAAAACTATTTTATTTGAATTCTATAGGCTTGAATATATTTTCCTGATTTTTCTGGAATTTTTCCAAAGACATTTGCTATTTTCTAAATTGCAATTGCATTTTCTGGGTTTATTTAAAAGACAAATCAAAAGAAAATCCCTCGGAACAGTGATGGGCCAAAGCCCACCACTATTCCGTCGCCTCAGCCCACTCCCGCGCGTCGCCGCCCTCCTCCGTGCGATGGTCGCCGCGTGTCCCGATCGGACGCCCGACGCCGCTCGCTCTCCCATTGTCAAAGGGGCCGCCAGAGGTCGTCGTCCCGCGCCCTTCTTCCCCGCGTCGCTTCACCTCGGCCGCCATTGCGGAGCTTCGGCGCACAGACGACAACGGACTCGTCCGATCTTCTTGCACCAACCCCACCAAATCAAACCCCGTCTATCCCGCATCTATCTCCAACAAAATTAACCACCAAATTGGTTTCTATCTCCTCGAATCTCGGATTCTTGAACGTGTTTGTTTGGATCCGATTTGGGCGTTTCGATCCGAGCATCTCGAGCCCTATAAAACCCCCCGGAGGTCCCCCTCCTCCTCATCATCCCAACGCAGCCACCCTCGCTCTCTCTCGCCCAGCGCCATTGCATTAGCCAGATCCCCTTTTGTTGCCGTCGTCAGGAAATTGCCGATCGCGCCGCCTCCGTCGCCACCGGCCGTCGTCGACCCGCTCTGTGCTTAGCGGTCTCGGGCCACCTCGCACACCTTCCTCATCACCGGGCCTTGCCGACGCCGCCGTCCGACAATAGCCGAGGCCGCTCCTCCGCTTCTTCCCCACCGCCGGCCGCCGTCGCTTTTAGCCATCGGTAAGAGTACCATCGGTCGCATAACCTGTGGAACATTCGGTACCCTTGGTCGCCGGCGACTCGCCGATCGCCGGCAAGCCCTTGGTCCCCGTCGCGCCCTCGGTGCGTGCGTTGTCGGCACCACGCCGCCGCCGTCACCTCTCGCGCTTGCGTGTCACCTGTGTGGCCGCCACATCAGCGCCGCGTGGCTCAGTCCACCGCAACAGACCTCCCGTGGCTCGGTGAACCCATTTCACCGTGAGCCCAGAGACTGACAGGTGGGGCCCACCTGTCAGTACGGCTTTTTATTTATTTTCTTTTCCCGGCTGACGCAAGCATTACGCAATAATCCAATTTTCTGTTATAAAAATAATTCAGGAAAATCGTTTAAATCCAGATTAGGGTTTTAATTGATTTTCAAAACTTCCAAAGCCCATAACTTTTGCATCCGACCTCCGATTGAGCCCATTCAAATTTCTAAATTTATATAAAAATCAAGATATATTTAATGGTGAATTTTATTTGATTTTTGGAGTTGGTTTTGCCTCTGTTATTTATTTATTTTTATTTCTTTTGTCTCGTTTGCGCGTAGACGTCGATACTTCGGGAAGTTTTGCAGAAGAAGGAGCACCTCCAGACCAAGACCAATATCTAGATCTATTCCAAGGCAAGTTATACCTTTGATCATATTGAGCTCAGTTTTCAAAATACTTTGTTTCAATGTATTGCATTCTATTTCAAGTATTTATTTAAATACTTTTGGGATAGTTATTAATCCAATTTGTTATATCCACATTGTCTATGACCCTAGATTGATTCAGTACTAGTGGGTTTTATCGTAGCACCAACGTGGGTTGGTTAGATACGAGTGGATTGCTTAGCCATGCCACGAGTCATCATTTCATGTGAGTTGCAATTATAAACTTGACTAAGTGATTATGGAACTGTGTGATGAAACTGTGTGTGCTGTGTGCTATTACTCGTTGATGGCATGTATTGCACTTAATCAACAGGGTGAGAAAAGATTTAGACTGAAGCAAGTGGTGGATATGTGTGATTGGTGGAGCTGTGTGCTTTAAACTTTATGATTTGGAAAAAACTGGAAGTCTTGCCTTGGTCAATTTATGTGTTAAAAGGAAATATTATTTCTGTAAGGGTTGGGATTCCGTTGCAACGCACGACGTCCTACTAGTGTTACGAGAAAGAAGACCTTGAAATGGGAGTTTTAGGCTTAAATGGCATTATTTGTACACGAAATAGCATATCTAGCCTCATTCGGATATCAAAGCCAAAAATAGCACCGCGAACTCGTTGGCAGGCAACATGTATACTCGTTCGCACCATGAGTGCGCGGACCCCCATTGTCCCCTCTCCATGGGAGGGAACTTTTGACATGTGTCCTCATCCCCTCTCTTGGAGAGGGAACTTCCCTCGTCTACACACCACGCGATTAGACTTCCCTCATACTGGTAATTAATTATGATTAAATTGATTAGTACTAAATAATTACAACTAATTAATAGCGACTAACTAACTACAACTAATTAATTATGAATAATTAGTTATGACTAAATTAATTACAACTAATTAACCATAACTAAATTGATTAGTAATAATTAATTATGATCAAATTAATTATGACTAATTAATTGCAACTAAATAATTATGACCAATTAATTAAACCTAATTAATTATAACTAGATAATAACTACTAATTAATTAAACCCACGTGTAATTATTTAGTTGTAAGTAATTAGTCAAAATTATTTAGTTGTAATTAATTAACATGTGTAATTAATTATACATGTTAATTAATTAAACCCGTGTAATTAATTAATTAACTAGCAGTACGAGAGAAGTCTCCACCGTAGCGCGGATGAGGATTAATTAACCCGTAGCGCGAATAAAGATTAATTAATTAAACCCGTGTAATCAATTACACAACTAAAGAATTACACGTTGGGGTTAATTAATTAGTCATAATTATTTAGTTGTAATTATTTAGTCATAATTAATTAGTTGTAATTAATTTAGTCGTACTTAATTGTGTCTTAATCAATTTAGTCATGGTTAATTAGATGTAATTAATTTAGTCATAACTAATTAATAATAATTAATTAATCGTGATTAGTTAGTCATTATTAATTAGTCCTAATTAGTTAGTCCTAATTATTTAATCATAATCAATTTAATCATAATTAATTAGCAGTACGAGGGAAGTCCCCTCACCTGACGCGCGGACGATGGAAATTCCCTCCCAAGGCGCGTGGACGAGGAAAATCCCATCTTCTGGAGAGGGGACTTTCTCCTAGTGAGGGGGCGAGGACACATGTCGTAAGTCCCCTCCTTTTGAGAGGGGACGAGGGGGTTCGCGCAACTATGGCGTGGATGAGGGCACATATTGCCTGCCAGCGAGTCTATGGTTGGCTTTGATCTTTGAAAAAAACTAGATATGTTATTTCACTAGTAAACAGTATTATTTAAGTCAAAAAATCCCTTCAATGGCCCTCCTTGCGGAGGATGCATGTACCAACTTTAGCAGTTGAACTATGAACTTCATCAACCTTTCGTGATCTAACCATCTTCAGGAGTGGAAACCAGGACAAGAAGTTGAGAAATAAATCAACTGGTCACCAAAAGCCTAGTTTGTGGTGCTGAGTTGCTTTCAGTTAGTTTACGTGCGACAGTCAGCCTGTCACGACTCACAATCCTTAACAGACCGTTTCCGCCAAACAAAGTTACACAAACTACCACTAACAAAAGACTGAAAAAAACAAACGACCACAGTGGGAGTCGAACCCACGACCTTCTGATCCGAAGTCAGACGCGCTAATCCACTGCGCTATGCGGTCGCCGAGTGATTTGATTCTCCTTTCATGTTATATATAGGAATAATAGGGAGCACTTGCATCTTGCGAAACTGTACGAGGGAAGGAGAGCGACTGAGGAAGCAAAGAACGATTCCACGCACGTGCGGCATCTACGGGGGACAGGCCACCACAGCAGGAAGCATCGCATCCGACTCCCCCCACCCCACATCACACGTGCGGCTGTCGCTCACCACTCATCTTTGCCTCCGGCGAGCGAATCCGCCACCACCGACAATGAAGCAGCTCCACCGGCAGTCGAGCCTCAGCAAGCAGCACCGTCCGCACCTCCACCGCACCTCCCTCTCCCGCTCCCTCGCCTCCTACTTCCTCCGCGAGCAGCGCCTCCTCTTCGTCCTCCTCGGCTTCCTCCTCGCCTCCTCCTTCTTCCTCCTCTACCCGTCCCTCACCCCGCACCCCAATCTTCTCTCCTCATCTGCCCGCGCCACAGCTTCCGCCGATACGACCACCACCAAAACCCACCGCGGCGCCTCCTCCGTCTCCACCGCCGCCGCCGCCGCCGCGCGCCGCCTCCCCGTCGGCGTCCGCAAGACGTCCCTGCGCGTCGTAGTCACAGGCGGCGCCGGATTCGTCGGCAGCCACCTCGTCGACAAGCTCCTCGCCCGCGGGGACAACGTCATCGTCGTCGACAACTTCTTCACGGGCCGCAAGAACAATGTCGCGCACCACCTCACCAATCCGCGCTTCGAGCTCATCCGCCACGACGTCGTCGAGCCCATCCTCCTCGAGGTCGACCATATCTACCACCTCGCCTGCCCCGCCTCCCCCGTCCACTACAAATTCAACCCCATCAAGACCATCATATCCTTTTTCCATTTTCCATTTCCACTACAAATGTTATTCACATTTCGTTAAAAAATGAGTTATTTTTTCTTGTCTTTATTCAATTGCGGATATGGATAGGATTTCTTGAATACTAGGTAAACAGTGTTAAAGGGAAATCCGGAATTTTTTTGCCTGCGTTGCCCGGAAGAACCTGAATTTTGCAGTTGTTTGTTTCGATTCAGTTTTGTTTTCGAACGGGTTCCTTAACTGATGGTGTACAAGACAAATGTGATGGGGACCTTGAACATGCTGGGATTGGCAAAGAGGGTAGGTGCCCGGTTCTTGCTGACCAGTACCAGCGAGGTGTACGGTGATCCTCTTGAGCATCCGCAGAAGGAGAGCTACTGGGGCCATGTCAATCCGATAGGTGTGCTAATTTTGTCTCCAGGAGCAAACATTTGTCATGTGCAAGAAATAGCTTTGGAATCGGGCTCATTTAAGTCTGTCCACTCCACTGCATTGTGATATATTTCATTATGGATAATGTGCAGGTGTTAGGAGTTGTTATGATGAGGGAAAGAGAACAGCAGAAACTCTGACCATGGATTACCATCGCGGTGCTGGTGTTGAGGTAAAGCTTCAGTTTCTAAATAGGCATGTTCCTATGAGCACCCTTTCTCCTCGGTCGACAGAGAAAAAATGTAGGACTGGTGCCGACAATCCATCACGGAAGAAAGAACTCAGGGTTGCTAACTAATAGAATAGTACTACTAACTAAACTAGTATATAGAAATTGATGTCTGGAAAACGAAACAAATCTAAGTCTTAGTACAGACTGTCTTGTTGGCAATAGGACAGACATACCTTGCCTAAATTAATTGTACAGGACCCTCAACAAATATTAATTGTGTAGGGTTCAAAGCTGTCGTTATGATTTGGTAGGTTTGCAAGTGAACCGCACAAAGAATCATTATGGATTTAGGTGTTATTTATAGGTGACATTTTCGGTATTTTCAGTTTGAGTTAATGAACCTAAGAAGGCTCCAAAAGTCAAATATTGGCCCCGAGTGCTCCATGCTGTCTTTTATATATATTTTTCTCTATACTTCATTTTGGGTAATCATGATCAACTAGAATAGACCATGAATATCATCTAAAAAAGGCTAGCCCATTAATGTGCCTTAAAAAGTGATCTTTATGATACATGGGATTTACTTTATTTAAGTTGATTTGAAGTAGAACTAAAAACAATGTTTGTCTAAAAATTGGCCTGTTGTTAAATTTGGGAAAGAGATCTGCTCTTAAGTTTGTCTAGACTCGATATTTAAAGTACTATTTACACATTTGGTGTAGGAGGGAGTCAAGCAGAGAGAGAGAGAGTGCATTACAGTCCTTTTGTAGTGAAGCAGATGGCACTTGGTAATTTGGAACCTGTGATAGGGTGGATGGTTGTTGTTTTGGCATGATTTAGGAAATCCGAAATCCTTAGTCCTGTAGCACAACTCTTTTGTTTATATGCTGCTTCTGAGTAATATTTTTTTTCCTTGTTACAACATTCCATGTCTTGAAGAGAAAACTTGACTATGGAACTGTTTTCCTCAGGTGAGAATTGCACGCATATTCAACACATATGGCCCTCGTATGTGTTTAGATGATGGCCGAGTCGTCAGCAACTTTGTTGCACAGGTTTGTCTCGACTTATGATTCTGATTTTTAGGAAAAGAGGAATATCATAAAGTTAAGTGTTACTTAATATTGACAGTGCCTCACTTGCAGGCTTTGCGGAAACAACCAATGACAGTTTACGGTGATGGAAAACAAACTAGAAGCTTCCAATATGTTTCAGATTTGGTACTCGTTACTTCTTTTTTCCTGTGCTATGTGTTGTTTTGTTTCACCATAACTACTTTGATGCTTCATGCATTCGAATCTGGAATCTTTAGCCATCTATGAATTTTTAGGTTGATGGATTGGTAACTCTCATGGAAAGTGAGCATATTGGACCTTTCAACTTGGGAAATCCTGGAGAGTTTACCATGTTAGAGCTTGCTCAGGTCTGTCCTTGATACTGAAACTAGCTGTCCTCCACTTCTTATTTGAACATACAGTGGATTCCTTCCTGGTTTCCCTACTCCCTATCAGGAATAACGTCTCTGCACTATTTTCTGCAGGTAGTGAAAGAGACAATTGACCCAAGTGCGAGAGTTGAGTTCAAACCCAACACTGCAGATGATCCACACATGAGAAAACCTGACATCTCAAAGGCCAAATCCCTTCTCAACTGGGAGCCAAAAATCTCACTGAAGCAAGGCCTGCCACGTATGGTTTCAGACTTCCAGAAACGCATCTTGGATGAGAAATGAGGAGCAGGAGCTACTGAACTCCGAACTGTATTATACTTAACGGATCATTTTTGTTGCCTTGACAAGCTCGGATGCAGGCGTACAGACCACTTGCCTAAAATTTCTTCTTCCAGGCAATTCTTTTTTGTGACAGGACATCTGTTATCTGATTTTGGTTCCTTTGATACATAAGTTTTGCACAGAATTATGTGTTGAAGTTAGTGTCAAAACCTTAGCCTTTCAGGGAACAGTACTAGAAATATACATAAATATAGAGCCTTTTTTTTTCTTTTGAATGTTGTTTTGCAACTTATCCAGACATCAAGTTCTGTTTTTAGGATTTCGTGCGACTTTAGGACATCAAGCAGATACTTAATTTACTAAATATAAATATATAATATGCTGATATGATCAAAGCAACTAGTACATTGTATATATGGTAGTAGGATACAAAGCTCGCGTACTTCAAATTACAAACATTGCACGAGACGGCAAAGCATCATAACCTGGAAGGACAAACTCTTGGAACGGATCTTCTGGGAGCAACTCAAGAGAGGTGAATGTTGAACTGGAGGAGGGTCTCGACGCCGTCGGTGGTGTGCTCGTCGCCCGGGTGCAGCGTCTGGATGGCGGCGAAGCCCTTGGCGTTCTCGTACTTCCCAGTGCCACCGATGATGGCGATGTGGGACTCCGGTGCGGCCATCCGGTGGACTCCAAAGAAGCTGAGCGTGTCGCCGTGCCCCTCGCCCTCGAACATGGCCGTCAGCACGATCGTCTTGCTGGTGCCGTCCTGCGAGCTCGCGACGTAGAACCCCTGCGCCCTGCCGATGACCGCGGCGCCGAGCTCGTGGCCCTCGGTGAGCTCGTCGTCGATGACGGTGGTCGTGCCGAAGAGGAGGTTCTGGAGCGTGACACCCGACGGCAGGTCGCCGGCGTTGACGAAGGGCATGTTCTTGTTGCCGCCGTTGACGGGATTGCCGTTGTTCTGGACGATGGTGGTGGACGTGCCCCCGAGGCCGGCAACGTAGGGGACATTGTTGCTGTTGATGAGGTTGCTCGCGCCCTGCGGCAGCGGCACCGCGCCCTGGATGGGGAAGATGTTGTCGTTCGGACGCGCGAACGGGAGCTGCCCATTGGCGGCCGCGCTCGCCACCACGCCGGTCACGATGCGCGCCGACGGCTGAGAGCCGCCGAGGATGTCGTGCATGAAGAATGTCAGCGGGTGGTCGCCCGAGCCGGCAGCACCTGCCGCGCCAGCTCCTACGCTCGCCGTTGCCGCACCGGCCGCCCCAGCACTGCCCGTCGCAGCACCGGCCGCATTGGCCATCGCTGCTGCTCCCGCAGCGCCGGCTGCATCGGGTGGCAATGCCACCGGTGCGGCCGCCGGCAGTACCACTGGGTCACTGGGCGGCTCGGTCGGAGTCGGCAGTGGGTCGGCCGGCACAGGAGCTTCTGCCGGAGGCTCCGCGGGTAGCTCGTCGAGGACGCGTCCGGCGAAGCCGCAGTTCATCACAGCGAGTGCGACCATCAAGTAGAGCGCGGCCTTGATGGTTGTCACTGAGCCCGAGTTGCTTCCCATGTTGACCATTTTCATGTAGACTTGGTGGAGACTGGAGAAGGAGAGTAAGACGTGTATTTAGTGGCTACTGCTCAGTAGATTACTTCTAGCTGCTGCTCCTGGCTGCTGTGCATGCTGCTAGATGGAAGGATGCAAGATTTATATAGGGTTTGGGTGCGTAATGCACTATTGCTGCAGGTACAGGTAGCGAGACATGGGTGGAGTTGTTGCTCAGTTCCCGAGTCCTGACCACTTTGTGGTGTTGTGTTAGTTGTAACTTGTACGAGAATGTCCAAGAACCTAAACCTCTCGCATGGAGAAACGAGGAATAGTTGGGAGATGCCACATGTCCCAAAGGCAAGCAAGACATCGGCAGGTCCTGATTTGAGGAGTTGGTGGTGCTGTGATGCACGATTATTGGAAGGAAATTCTCAGGGGAGGGCCTCACGACGACTCTGAGCAGTTGGATTCAGTGGAGAGGGGGGAGAAAATGGATGGGGACGGGGGAGGGGCCTCATGTGAACCGACGGTGGAAGACGATAGATACATTTCATTGATCAGCAGCCGTCCGATGTATTGGGCATCATGTCAATGGAGGTGGTCGAGTTTTGTTCTGCAAAGTGCAAACCAGTAAGTAGTTCACCGGTCTCTGGAACAGGTTCATGTTAGCACAGGAATGCTTTAAAATGGCCTAAGATGCAGCACAGATCATTGGCTCGTTGCAGTGACCACCCCACTCCGCTTGCACAAAAGACTAGATGCCTCAACGAGGGCCGGCAACGGCAATCACAAGATCACGGCATAGACATCAAGAAAAGATGGCGCTAGCTCCCTTTTGCCTGCACAGTTGGGCGTTGCTTCTAGAATTTTATGCTCATTGCACAGATTATGCTAACCACTGAAGGCAAGCGATTGCGCATACACACAAGAACTAGCATGAGCATATTAGCATACAAGAACTAACACAAGCATTATTTGCATGTTAACGCATAGCCAATACATACCAAAGAAGGGTAATAATACATGATTACTTCATACCAAAATTTCACATTTATACTTCGCCATCATGCGACCGAAAATCCACCTTTTTTCTAGTTAGGAGGGAAACAGGAAAACCCCCAGGTCACAACCAATAGGTACAACCAGGTCCAACCGGAAATTCACTTGTCTGATGATTCGCTACATACCTACAGCCATCCTAACTGCTGTTTTTCAGTAGCCACAGAGAGTTCTTCCGAGTTCTTTAACCAATTCTTGGCATCTTTCAGTAACCATCAACCACCGATGCATCAGTATGCTTAAATGGCTACAGGTGCAAATCATGGTCCATTCTAGCCACAAGGCTTAGCAGATTCTGGCACCCCCAGCAACTCGGCTATGGTTTCCTCCAGGAGATCCTCATGTAACATTCTTCCAATCTTTCTCCCAACAAGATCAATGCCGTCTTCGGAACCGAACCACCCTAAATCCATCAATAGACCCTCCTGAGTATACTCCATTTCTTGTCGTAGCTGGACCACCCTTTGCCACATCTCCTCAAGAAAACCCTCCTGATCCCATCTGGATGAAAACCTCCACAACAATCCCTTTGAGCCACGCTGCATCAGAGAGGTGACTATATCTGCAATGACAGCATTTGTAAGATCGAACAGAAGCTTCCTCTCAGATGAAGACCATAGAACGAGGCTGTTGTACTTCCTTTCAAGTATATCGTATACATCAGGGCCTGCGGGACAATCCGATAAGTAGCACATGTTGATTAGCTCATCCTGGTTAGCAGCATTAATGTCCAGAATAATGAGCATATCAAGCACGTAAGAGAAATCCCTTTCTTCTTCATCCCGATAAGCATGGGATATCTCCATTTCAGGAAGCGGCTGCCTTGCTGTGGCAATTTCATCATCGCTCAATACAAAAAACTCCATGTCATCAGCATTGTCTGTAGTCTCCATCTTGAGAAGTCGAAGTTGCGTTCTTAGTTCTGCAATATTACAGCAAATCAAACTTAAGAACCAAGAATTAACCAGAAAAATGAATCGGCAAATAAGAACTCAATCACTTGCCTTGAAGATCTGCACTAATTTTATCGAAATCTCCAGAGTAAACATCTTCAGCGTCCAAGGAAGATTCGAGAACAGACACTGGACTTTGATGGTCATCTTTGTTGGAGCTCACTGGGGATTCTGATCCTCTTGAGGAATCCACAGGGCTTCATTCTCATCACCTTGATGACAATCAATCCCCACAGGATATTCTGATCCTGCTCGGGGATTAAACAAAGTTGCGTAATCATCATCCTGATGGCTTTCAATCACCTCAGCCTGAAATAGAGTACAACTAGCAGTTATTAAACATGGAAAAGGATAAACCAAGTGAGCTTCCCAAATGACCAGAAAGAGGGAAAGAAAAGCAAAGCACATGAAAAAAAATTCAGTGTTTGTGACATATGGCTTAGCATAGATATCATGCTAGAGGCAATTCAAATTGTTCATTCCAAGGAAAGAACATCCAGAACTGAAGACTTACTCAAGGGAAAAAGGAGGTAAGAAATAATGGAAGGAAGTTATATATTTAAAAATGAAGCTAATTTTTCGTACAAATTGACAAATTTATCCATTCGAAATGGCCAACATGATCCAAGGGAACAAATACATAATAAGCTTAAATTGGGCAGTATACATGTGATATACCTGAATCACAAAATCGTCGAGACTAGGGACAAGAAGGCAGTCATCTAGTGCTGTTGTTGTCTGTTGATGCATCTTCTGGTTCTGTCTAGCAGGAGAACGAGATTCTTTCTTCTGTTCAGGAACTGCACTGGTATCCAGATAACATACAGCATCTAATTCATGGTCAGGATGTGCAGGATGTATAACTGTCTGTTCAGATAAATCTGGCACGGCAACACCATTCATTGGTTCCTCAGAATTCACAAGTATGTCACGTTCGATTATCATTCTTTCCTCGTTATCTGGGGACACTAGATCAGCTTCATCACCATGAAATGTTGAAGCTCTAATCAGAGATTTTCTTTGCCTGCTACGGCATGTATATTCAGAATCATGAGGCCCTACTTTGAGAACATCTTTAAGCATAGAAAACTCATTATGCCTACCGGTTCTTTTTCTGTTGTTCGACTTTTGAACTCCCCGGTTGAAAGATGGTGGAAGAGATTTGGACCTTGTTACATTATTTGTAACCACATCTCTCCAACCATCATTGCTGTTGATGCCAAGAGGATAGTTACATGAACCTGGAATTCTATCCCTGTGCAATTCTCCCTTTGGACATTTCCGGCAAGACATTGTCTGGGTAGCAACTTTTGATGCTTCCCTATCGGAGCGAGCAAGCATGTCTCCTAGCATACCGAAACCATTATTTTCAGCTGCTCGGTGCTGATATTGGTGGGTCATCTTCGATCTGTTAGAGAGGTGTTTCTTTGCTTCCTTGCTAACTGATTTTTCTGTTGAATATGTCGGCGAAGAGTTGAAGCTGGAAGAAGCCCAGTCATCACATAGCTCAGAGGATCTATGGAGTGCCTCTGGAGTCTTCAGGTTAGTAAGAGTTGACAGAAACTGTGACCTTTCATCTGACACAAATGTGCTGGTCTCCGGTTTGAGAACCTGTTTCCTACTTCCACCCACCCTAGCAGCTCTCATTTGTTTCGTAATTTCTCTAGCAATTTTTCTAGATCCCTTCGCTATATGGCCTAATGTTTCAGAGTCTCCGAGGGGCACCTGACACATGGGTTCTTCAGTGTATGGACTCCATATACCAGCACCCTGACATGCTTTGAGCCTTCTATAATCAGAATGAGGTATTTCATGTGTTAGGGCAAAGGTTCCTTCAATGTCCTGAGCGTTCTCAAGACTTGGCTTCAAGACAACAATCCGTGTGGGGCGAACTCGTTTGTCAGTGGTTTCCTGGTGACTTGACCTTGACAGTTTGTGCCTCAATGAACCAGAGTCTTCTTTTAGGGATTGACTGGACAACTTAGCATACGGCTTCCTCAACGAGTGTTTTACTTCCTTTTGCTTGTGGAAGTAGCTTTCAGTACCTTTATCTTGTGAATAGATATTGTCTGTGTCAATAAATTGATTTCTCCTTGATGGTTTCAATATTGTGATACAGTTTGCAGTAAAAGATGGAGATGCATGATCATGTAGTTCCTTTGCGACTGGATCAAATTTTTGAAGAAATTCCAAAAGAAGATCCTTATTAGATACCAATGCATCAAGTGTCTCACTTAACTCTTCTGACATCTGAAGGGATTCATCAGTAGAAAGACGTTTTGCGTCTATAAATTTCTGCCTTACGAAATCTAAATCAGCATTTTCAGTCTTGTCAAATCTGGAAATTACATTTCCATTTCCAGATCTTGGGCTCCGATGTATCTTCATTCTTGTCGCTTCCATAACTTCAAAAACATCTTTGACCTCTGGCATCTCATCTGTGCTTCTCCTATGTGGAATATTTTCGGAAAAACCATATCTATCATGAGAATTACCAGGTGGATTCTTCTGTGCATGACTTTGGGTATATATGTGCTGGCTATGGGCTCCAAATGAAGGCAGTGAATCTAGACCCATTAGTCTTCCTACAACACCTGGTGAAGCGTGCCTAGCATTGACATCTTTTGAGAATTCTTCGTCTATCAGCATTTTCATTGGTACACTGCTGGCCTTTTTTGGTTTAATTCTCCTTCTTTCCACAGCAAACTGAGAAGAACAAAAGAGAGGGCATACCAATCCATTAATAAAACAATCAATTACAAAGAGCAACAATGTTTGGTAGCAGAAGATTTACGAAACGAAAGTACAGTCAAATTGCAGATTTGATTATTACCAAAGTTCACTTGATACTACAAGACAAACAGCAAATGTTGATATCAGAAAAACGTCTGTATCCCAGTTTTCAGCCCTCTAGTTTCATCTCAGAGGGTAATAGTACCATGTTCGAGAAAAGTACACTAGTTTTAAGATCTGTATTTACAATTACAAACATATGTATCATGTGATATAGCTCTTCAACGAAACAGGTAACTCACCAGAGAATCAGAAAGTATCCCAGGGTCACTTGCTTGTTTCCTCAATGACCCAGCCCCTGAATTAAAGAGCCAAGAAACAGTAAATATTTTCTGAAGGTCTACCAACAATGGCAAAAGGAGCAACATGACAACATGGCAAGCAGAAGGCACTTCATGTTGAACTAAATTTGTTGTGAGGAAAAGACCCCCAAAAAACCAAGAGATTGAGATAGGAGTTCTTAAGCACAGTTTTTTTTTTTTTTTGGCTAGGTCCCAGAGACATGCAAAATAAGTAGGAAGATATCTGTTACTGGGCTTGATCAGGCATGCTGTGACAACATAAGGACCAGTCTCTACAAGGAAATATTCTCAGTAATTTAGTATGCTATTAATATGCAAAAATCAAGTCTAGCTACGTGTTCCCTTGACACCATTTCTTTCTGAATAAATTCATGTAATTTCATTTCAAAATACTATAAATGAAATGATGGCAATACGCATCTTGTGCAGAAAATCACGGCTTGCACGGGCTACCCAACAAAAGAAGTGCTGAACCCAGAGTAAAAATGTCCCACCCTGTGATGATAGGTGAATGGAACTCAATTTATAAACATATCCTGGAGCGTTTGACTTACCTGCTCATTTATGAGGAAAAAATGTTTGTGTTTAGACTGGACTGTGGAGAGTTTAGTGCAGTGGTGACTGATAAAACCAGGGGGTTCCAAGCCATGTAACCATGTTGAATCGCTGCTAACATCAAGTACCAAGATAGCATTTCATCGCATGGAGCAGACAGTATTTGCTTCGATTCGACACAGTGGCAGACTGAATTTCTACCATCCCAAGTACTTTTTTAGAACAAACAGTGAATTCATTGAGTTAGGCAAAGGGGCTACAGAATAAATTGCACTCCTAATACTTAAAGGTAGTACTAACATTGTCTTCTACAGACTAAGTCATTACTGACAAATCTTGTTTGGTGATTAGAATAAGAAGCCCACTATGCCATGAACCTTCACGGCATCCAACTGACATGGGGACGCAAAATAACATAATTTAATGATTTTACTTACATATACAGCAAATTACGGGCAAAGGAGGTTTCTTTGCGTGATCTTGTGGAATAGTCAAGTTGACAACATCGCACATTTTCTTTCCAT
Source organism: Hsuehochloa calcarea (assembly GCA_036346395.1). Taxonomy (NCBI): domain Eukaryota; kingdom Viridiplantae; phylum Streptophyta; class Magnoliopsida; order Poales; family Poaceae; genus Hsuehochloa; species Hsuehochloa calcarea. Next base: position 54,002,455 of record CM070598.1, read on the forward strand.
GACCCTAGAGTCTGCACTCTACAGGACCCAATAATTAAAAGCGTCCAATGCTCTAGCAGTTTATTCCAAGACTGCAAAATTGGATGGGGAAATTTCATTTCTTCCATGTTTGGTTTAGGGGTTGGATTTTGTCCTGGCTACAGAACCTAGGTTATTGTAGCTTCAAATGAAAGAACAAGAAAGAAAAAGCAAAAGATTTGTCCGGTAGGATCATTTGAATTTGAAAGCAAGAATCTTCTCTCTCCAATAAAGGCTTGACTAAGACCCCATGAGAAAGTTATGCCCCCGTCCGTTTGCTTAAAACAACAGGGATGAAAAAAAAAATACACTCCTTTACTCGGTTGTGTTAATATCTCTAGGAACTCAGAAGATTAATGTCAAGCTAGTTATCCAAGTTTCCGATTTGTTAACGAGCGCAGATACACACACAAAGAAAAGAGTCTTTCTCGGCATGGAACATCCCTGATGGGCCGATATCCGTATGAAGTATAAATGTTGGTAAAAATACGATCTTTTAATCCAGAATCATAAACAAAAGCCTAAAAAATAGAGGATGGCAAATGTGCAAGCAACTCTAAGCCTCAGATGGAGGCACGAAATCAGCAAAGAAAAAGAAAAGAAAATCCCCTAATCTTCCAACGGGACCAAAAACAACAACAACAAGAACCCCCGAAAAATCTCCACTTCAAAAATCAAAGATGGGATCTTTACCACATGGACTCCCCGAAATTTCTCCCCGCAAAAACAAATCAAGAAATAAAGATTATAAGAAATTAGAACAAGAAGGCAAGCACCAACCATGGTGGTCGACGGCGGGGACTGTGGAATGCGCCGCATTCCGCTCGGACGATCCGTCGCCCTCGCCTCTGCGCCTCGATCTGCTGCGCCCAATGCTCACCATGCTCGGCACAATTCCGGAGCCCAATCGGATGCAGCGACGAAGCAACCGCTCATCCACTGACCAGCGGAGAGCTTACACGAGCAAATCGATTCGTGTGTGTGTGTGAGGAGTTGCGAGCGAGGAGAGGGAGTGGGGAAACGGGCTTCGTTTGTTTGCCCGTTCCTTCCTTTGCTCTCTGGACTCTGATAGTCTGATACTGATGACCTGTTTCTCTCTCTCTGAAGTCTCTCTTCCCTATGGTTTTGTATCTTTCGGTTTCTTCTCTCTCTCCTCCTACGTCTCGTCTATCCATCCCTCCCTGAATTAATTTTTCGATATCCTCCCTTTTATCAGTTAAGTTCTTTTGTTACTTATATTTTCATATGGCCCTTTGTAAGTTTTAAATCCAGTGTGCCTTTGTTCCCTGTTTTGATTGAATTTTTTTATTAATTTTATTTTAAAGTTAACTTTCAATAATTTTATTTTCAATTCTAACCTTTTGATCACATCACAGCACACATGACGTGACAAAATAAAACTATCACGCCTGAAGTTGTATCTGGACAAACTCTTGTCACGCCACTACCCGTGGTGTGACAACGTTGTACTATCACGCCAACCCGTATCTTAATAAACTCTTGTCACGCCACCACCCGTGGTATAACAATATTGTTTGATCACGCCACCACTAGTGGTGTGACAAAAAGTGATATTTTAGTGGACTTATCATATAGCGTGATAATATTATTTTGTCACGCCATAGATGGTTGCATGACTAAAAGAGTTAGAATTAGAAATAAAGTTTGTTGAGTTAACTTTAAAACAAAATTTTAAAAAGGTTGATTAATTAAAAAAGTTCGTTTTGGTTTTAGAGGTTTGAAGGTGATCATTAGGGGCTTTGTTTGCAATCATCGTTCTTGCACAAAAGCACAGTAAACTTCTTAATTATGGTGAAATAAAGTACATCTTTGTTCTCTAAAAGTTTGTCACCCACGTCATTATGAATATTAATAGTTCTAGCATTACGTTATTAGTCCAAAGTGCTTTTCCACCCCCAAAAATACCACCCTAAAAAATAGTGCCACATAAAACCTAATCTACTTTAATTGACTAAAGTATTTAATATTAGGTATAAGGTTCCTCATACTTATTTTTAACTTGTTGTCAAAAAAATGTCACGTACAACAAAAACCACTACTGATATAACATTAATCTAAACGAAACGTTTTCAACTGACTCGGCTGCTTGAAATATAAATGATCTATTAATATTGCCCTTTATTTTACAGTAACAACATTCTATCGAAAACTCAAAATTTTGGAGGTTCAAAAAAAATTCAAAAATTGTGGAAAGTTGACCATTGATAACAGATGAATTAATTTTTAATATCTTCCTCTTACGTCTATGATACCCTAATTAATTTTTCAATATCTTCCCTTTAGCATTTGATCCTTTTGCTTTGTTTTTGTTTTTATTTTTGTTTTCGTATAGGCCCTTGTAAGTTTTTTAAATCTAATGTGCCTTTATCTTTTCAATTAGAAGTTTAAAGGTGATCATTGGGTTGGGGGCTCTGTTTGCGATCATCGCTGTTGCACAAATGAGTTAACTATGGTACAGTCATGCGCAACTCTATATTTTAAAAGTCTGCGACCGGCGTCATTACGGGCAATAATAGTTGCAGCATATGTTACTACTTGGTAATGCTTCTCCACGAGCTTTTGGTTTATATAGTTTTTTTAAAGTGAAATAGTAAAAAAATTCTCAAAAAATAAAATACCAAAAATGCAACTCCTATAGTGCAAAAACGTTGTGGCAAGGGCCTGTCGCCCACCCACTCCGCGATAGACGGCTTGTCATGCACCCAGACCACGACAAGAGGCGTGTCGCTAAACCAGTCTGTGGTAGGTCGCCAGTGCACGGCAGGCCGCCTGCCAGACTGAGCTAGCGGCAGGTGGCCTGCCGCGGCCTGAGTATGTGGTAGGCCTCTGCCGCCCGGTCAAGGTTGCGCACGTGTCATTCCACGTTTTGGGTGTGTCGTAGGCACCTTTCGCGGTGTTTTCACACGGTAAAAGTGTCATTTTTGCCATATCATTCGTAGGGGACTATTTTTCTATTTCGCTTCAAAAACACACTAAGTGAGCTCAAAAAAACTCCTTTTCGACTTGCCACCAAAAATACCACCTAAAAAGTTATAGGGTTGTTTGGTACATGGGCCTAATGAAGCAAGCTAAAACTTGGAATGCCAAATTTTGGCAAAAATGAATGTTGTTTTGAATTGCGGTCAAACCAATTTTTGGTGTTATCAAAATTTGGATTAACGATTTTCTCACCCTCGGATTGTTGGCATGTGACATTAGATTTCGTTAGTGATACTATTTTTTTATCATTGCCAAATATTAGTAGCAAACTAAATGATAATTAATTTTTATTGATGTTAGTAAAATTTGGTTTAGTGTTACTAAAATTTAATTTAGTACACGTTGGTAATAAATCAAACAGACCATGTACACAACGAAGAGTAACGTAAAAGCCTTTAATTGACTAGTATATTCAAGCAGCGTTGTCACTTCATACTTTTTTTCGACTTGCCCCCCAAAGATATAGCATAACTCCAAACCAAAACCGCTTTAATAGGCTAAGTTGCTGGGAATTTGGATGATCTACTGGCACCGCCATTTGTTTGCAGCACCAACACGCTGTCAAAACACAAAAATTTTTGCTGTTCAAAGAAACCAACATGATGGGCAGCAGCTCAAACCAAAACGCGACGCAGCATTCTCGAGCCTTGAGTTTCAGCAGTTGGACAAAAAGAGAAGCCTACGGACACACATCCCTAGTCCCAAGCCCTCGCCCAGCCGCACGAAATTTTTTAAAACGAAAGGAGCTTATTTGCAAAAGCAGCCTAGTAGGCGTATATTAAATAATCATGAGACGAAAAAAAAGATTTAAAAGAACGGGCTCGGCGAATAGCCGTGGCTCGTGTTGCGCCTGGTCAGAGTCTACAGTGGACCAAGAAGGGACGGCCTCCGCGAGAGGTGGGCCCGGCATGCACACGTGTACAGCGAGCAGGTCCCTGGTGCCAGCCCCTCTGCGAGTCTGCAGCGATCCCGGGCCCACCGAATGAGGGCCCACACGTCAGTAAGTTAGCGCAACGCGTGGGGCCGGGGGTGCTGGGCTCGGGGGGAGGGGATCCTATCCTACGTGACTGCGAGGTCTGTGGAACTTTTCGGATCTTCTGTGTGTGTGTTGCTATGTTTTGTGGTGGGTGCATCCGTGTGTGGGCTGACACTGGCTGCAGCCTCAGCCTGTAGCTGTAGGTAGAGATTAGAGAGTTTCTAGAGTCCGGAGGCGAGCGTCATGGGCCCACATGCATAGAGACGTAGGAGAGAAGATATTCTACAAACGATTTATAATGTCAAAATTAAACTCGATCTTAGTTAGATGATACTCCTATGAATGCATGGCACTGGCACTCACAGACTAACTGGCGGGCAGGAACATGCACCTAGAGTCAACGAGATTCTTCCCCAAAACATCGCTTGCCGTGCTCGTATTCCGCGTCGCTTGTCGTGCCGCTGCCGAGCAGAGCAGCAGATCTGAGGCTTTTCGTACACGACATTTGCCGAGGCTCAGTCTCGCACGTGTCCTACCCCCTCGACCCATTCCTTTCTTTCTTTAATCTATCCTAGCTCGTAGGCCTAGTACGGAAATCACAACTGGAGTAGTAGAATTTGGAAAGTACTATGCACGCTGACACATGCACCCGCGGTAATTTTGTTCGAAAGGTGCCGTTTGTAACGTGAGAAAATTGCACTGTACGTATTTTATTGTAAAGTTTATGTGAAAGAAACTCCTAGATTCCAATTAATTCTCTCTTTTAATCTCTGACAGCATGGTTGGTTAATCAATTCCCCCTTAGATTTGTTTGGATTTTTTTTCCAATATAGCAATTTTTCGAAGCATATTTGCGGTATTGATCATGCATGATTCGTATTTATAGTATTAGCATCGATACCGCATGGCCGCCGTGCGAAGGCTTCTCCCTGCCCACCACGCAGCCCGTTGCCGCACGACCGCCGTGCGGCAACGCACCGTGCGGCAATGCCTCCGTACCCTGATAGCTCCCAAAAACCACCTCAACCAGTGCGCCGCCACCTCGGCCCGCCATGTGTTAGGTTTAGTCAATTAGGTTAGTTAGGGTTAGTGACTAGGTTTCTCGGTGATTTGTATGAATTTTTAAATATAGCAAATGCGTTCAAAAAATTATAAAATTTTACACTGCGACTCCCGACACAGTGTACTTGCTCGTGTAAATTTGCCATCATTTTATCCATTTAGAATTTTTCTCGCTATTTTGTGTCAGTGTACTTGCTTACTTATCTTATATTAAACAACGACAATGCATAGCTTTCTCGAGACGTGCTTGTATATAAACAAGGTGGGAGAAAATATTACATTACGACATCGAATAACATGCGATACTGTTGGACCGAAAAGACGACTAGAGGGGGGTGAATAGGACCATGCTCACTTTTCAACCAAGATCAGATTCAATACAAATTTCACTCCAATAGCTATGGAAGCTATGAATATCAATATACCAGTACACCGGAAGAATAGTATTGAATCCAATCTAAACCCGGAAGCAAAACAACAAAAAACAACACGGGCTAAAATTCTAAGTGTTGGGCGGTCTGACCTCTGTGTTAATGGCGGTCTGACCTCTGTGCCGGTCACCTTGGGCGGTCGGACCGGTCACGGGCGGCTCGACCTCCATCGATGAACGATAAAATGACCGAAAACGGTTGCAAATTGATGTAACTTTCGATCTACAACTCTAAACTTGATGAAACTTGGAACTCTCTAGGATGTCAGGAACCTATTCCAATCGAAGATCGTGAAGATTCTTAGAAAAGTTACGACTTTTTTTCGTTTGAGAGGAGAATGGTTCAAAACCGAGTCAAAACGAAAACTAGATCCAAAAACTTGCTCGTGGGTGATTGATGATCAAGATGATCCTAGATGTGTTCCCACATGTCACAGCAAGCTAGATCGCGTAAAAAATCAATCAAAGACTCATAAATCAAAGAAAGACTCAAAATCATCAAATAGAGAGAAGGAAGGCAAAGAGACACATCTTTCAGCAAACTCTCCTTAGATTGATTTGATAGGGTTTGGGTTTACATCCACTCCATCAATGGAGGACAAAGCTCAATCCAAGAGCACGAAATCAAATCAAAACTCTCTAGAACCCTAACCTCCACTAATTCTCTCCCTAAGCAAAACTAGAGTTTCAACAATAATGAAATGGTTGAAGGGGGTGCAGCCACCTCCCTCCTCTATTTATAGTGGAGGCTTAGACCTTCAAGAAGATTAACTTAAATGGGCTCCCGTTAAGGCCCAACACAAACGGGTCACACACACGCATTTTAAAGCGCCGTCTTCAACACCTCTTGACCTAAACCGCTTCTCTTTGCGTCATCTTGCGCCGCGGTTTGGCAAAAGGTCACCAAGGTGGTATTTGGTAAGATTACCAAAATACCCCTTCTCGGTCCTTCTCCGAAGACCAAGTCCATCTGCGCGAAGCACTTCGCCTGCTCCGCCACATGTAGGTTGATCAACGGCTCTCTCCGTGGCGGCAAGTCTCTCTCATCCGGCTCCCACAGAAACCACCATGGCACTTGCACCGACTCCCGCGCCGCTTGATCAAACCAGTCGCACCGAACTGTCCGTTCGGTCATCCTTGTCTATTATGCACCACACTTGAGTTCATTGACCTCACCCGGCATCGTCGATCGTTCTGAACCTCAGCTCTCCAAGCCTAGTCCCGATCATCCTCGCCGTTGACCGTCGTTGACCACCAAGCAACCTGCACAACAATAGACAAGCAAATCGAATCCGGAATAAGTTCTTCACAACTTGACCCACGTTAGTCAAAACATGCATCATGCAACACATATACACAGAAACTCATGACTTTGACCTAACCAACGAACAACACCACCACAAAGACCGACGTTCAAGTGACAATCGGTCCGACCGCCCCTCAGGGCCGGTCGAACCTCCAGCCTTGCCGGTCGGACCGCCAGCTATAGGCCGGTCCGACCGCCCAAAAGGACTTAGCCGATTTCCAACCCCTGAAAATCCAAAACATACTAGAAATTTAAAACCAATAGAACTTTTGACTGGAGACACCAAAAATTATGGGACCAAGAGCAATAGAATCCCCTCTCTTGCCTACACCCTCTATTTTTTGGCCCAGCTCATTTTGACACATTTGGTCACTGCTGGTCCGACCGCCGCTCATGGCCGGTCCAACCAATTTGGGATCGGTCGGACCGCCATGCTATGGCCGGTCAGACCGCCTGTCACCTTACAGTTCTGAAACTTTATCGAAAACACGTGAAACGACAAACCATTAACATCATTGCCAATTGTCACATCATCCTAAGATCTGGAGCATATCCCCATGATATCCACAGATACAATGCGGCTCACTCGTCTGAGCCACTACTCTCTGCCTGTTGCGGCTGCGTCGCGTGTGCGCGCCTTGTTTTACGATGAGCATGACCCGTGGAATGCGTCCACCGATCCTGAGAGCGCGTGTCTGTTCGGAGAGGGTAACGAGACCATTGAGGTGGCGGTGGACCAGTAGGCTGACTCTGGAGCAGAGTCTTGTAGGCGTACATGTCGTCGTGATCAGGCATGCCGACCCGGGGGACACCTCCGAAGAATTCATCCACGACAGAGTCTATCAAATCACTCTGGGGTACGATGCCAGCAACTACGATTGTGCGGATGAGCTGTGGCCTTGGACGTACAGGGTTCCCGCGTACCCAGAGGAGCTCGACCCTTGAACGTACGGTAGGGCAGCGACACCGGAGGAGCTCTGCCCAACGTACGCTCCAAACCCAAGCTGCCATTGTCTGTACCCTGGCGTCGTGTACTGCTCCTTACCAGGAGCTGGGAGGCCCATATTGTCATCATCAGTCGATGTGAACTGGTTGTCACCCCCGCGACCAACTGAAAGGCTACAAGAAAGAACGAAGTTAGTACAAAAAAACACTCTGAACGTAAACTGAGAACCTCGTACCTCCTGGATGTGTAGTGCACATGACTGAGGATAAGCGCCAGTCATTGTACTAGGTGCGAACGGCAAAAGTGATTGATCTCGACGGACCTGTGGTGGGAGAACGACATGATGTTAGTGGAATGTAAGGCATAACCAACAAAACTTAACGTAGATTTGTACAAATCTTACCTCCAGCCGACCTGGACCACAGATAACTGACGGGTAAGGGTGAAAACGGATCGGATACAGACGGATAATGGTTTTGCTATATTTGTTTTCATATTTTTTTCTGGATCCGGATACGAATACAAATACCATACGAATTACATCGAATACAAATACGGAACGAATACGAATCAAAACTAATACGGTCGTGGGTATTTTTCAGAACATGAAAACCCCTTAAATTGTATGCCTGAAATTAAACAAAACATATAACTACTTTTTTTGATGCAAATATTCATGAATAGTTTATGTTTTCAATAACCACATACAATATTGGCACTAACAAGCTGCATTAACTAGTTCATCACAAACATAACACTTAGATTACCATGTTAAGCTCATAAGTCATAACTTACAAAGCTACAAGTCATCACACATTCACACTCATTTCATCATATACATAACACTTAGCTCACACAAACATCGATCAAGCTGGATGGTTAATCTATATGCAAATGACTGTAACATCCCAAAGGATTTTACCAAAAATAAAATTAATAAAATTATTATTTTATTCAATTTTCTGAGATTTAAAAGAGTTTTCTTGGTTAAAAAGAAAAAATGATAAAAAAAGTCAATTATTTAATTTCCTAATTTTTAATGTAAAAAATAAAATTTATTGAGATTTCTGAGATTTTATTGATTTAAAATGAAAAATGAAATTTTAATTAATTTCTTGAATTTTCTGTATTTTAAAAAGGTTTTTATATTTTCCAAAAATTAAAAATAATTTATGTGCAAAAATAAAAACAACTTTAAATTGGAATTAATTTTATTAAGTTTAAAATAATTCAAGGAATTTCTGTGATATTTTCTAGAATTTTTTAACTCCATTTGCTATTTTCTTAAAGGCTATTTGATTTGTTGCATTTTCTGAAATTCAAAATTCAATTAAAATATTCTTTTCTCTTTCGGGCCGAAATTCGGATAACTGGCCTTCATGTTATCTGGATAATCCGTATTCGGTGAATAACAATGCCACCGTATTCGTATTCGTTTCCGACAAAAAAAATGTATTCGTTTCCGATGCGAGAATTATCTGAGAAAATCCGAATCCATTTCCATTCGAATCGGTCGAAAACTATTCTTTCTGTTTTCACTCCTATTGACTTGGAACGCTACGATGCCGACCGGACATGCTAGGCCATGAGGACCTTGTGGGTGAGCACACCCCCTCCCCACTTGTTGCTTGATACGCAGGACGTTGTCCGTCGAACGATCGCAGCTCAAGTTCTTTATTATCTTCTTCATCTCCGCCGAGATGTGCTTGAAAAAATTATATATCCCTCCAGGGTTCTATCTGGGCTGCGGATGGCGCCCTTCGATGCGCGATGGGCACGCTGCGCCCACTCCAACTATAGTGACATACGTAACAGGTTCACTAACGAAGAGTACGAATGTCGTCAATGAAACGGTCAGAACTTGTAAGTGTCTTACGACGTCGTCACGCAGAGAAGCGTTGTGGTGATCGAATGAGTGGCGGAGGCTGGTGCGTCTCCTCTATCACTGGCTCCAAGCGCTCCTGTGGAGGAAGGATGAGTCTTGTGCGTCGGTGGCACATACCACTTCATGTACGCACCGTATGTCTCAGGGTCATACGGACGCAGGGCACGCAAGACATCCACGTGCGCCCTCTTCGTCCATGTCGTAGTCCACTTGTGTTGGATCGGGGGCCAGTCCATAGTATGCCCACACTACCTCGATCGCCTGTAATTCCAGAAGGATTGATGTTAGACAGGGAGCAGTAAACATTACTCGAATGAAGTTTGACTCACAGGTGTACGGCTCACAGCAGAGACCTGTCGTCCGGGGGGCATGATTTGGTGCGCACCAATCTGTTGTATTACACACCGCAGCGGGTAAGGCTCCACCATATGTGCGAACACCATGTGGCAGTCCGTCGTTCATAGTACTACGTCCTGGATGCTTTGCACGAACAGCCTGTGCGGCGCTGCCGTGCAGACGAACTATTGATACCATGGATTCCATATGATGTCGCTCTCGTGTAACGACTCGAACTCGTTGTGGTACAACGAGTAGCACTTCGCCGGTCTTGTGTTGGCCCAACGCAGACGGCCAGTAGTCCACCGTAAGCCCATGGTGGGCACGTCTATCCGGTCATGCAGAGCGGGGTACGGGTGCACCGCTATCTCGATGGACGGCCACCCAATAGGGAAGTAGCCCCAACTCCACAGCTGTAGGAGCATGTAGCAGACGGCCAGGCTAGGGGTACCACAACTGGTGCCGCGTTGCGAAGCGTCACACAACCACCGATATGTGGCACAAAGGATGGCTGATCGCCAGCTATACTAAGGCATCGCCCCCAGCCTCTGCATCAACCAACGACTCGGCAAAGCGAATATAGCTGGGTTAGCAAAAATCGGCCTGTGTGGTTGGAAACATGACCCAACCAAAAAGCTGGAGAAGGTAAGCAGCGATGTGCGTCCTAATGACCTCATCAGGTGCACTTGGCGGGTATGGACTGAACTACCTCAGCCAAGTCCGGGGTACACCACCTATACACTCCGAGAGAGGTTGGTCGAACCGCTACTCCAGCTCGGTCTTCCAATCCTCACCTGGAGGCCCGAAACAAGCGGCTCACCCTGGATTGGGAGACCGGTCAAGAGCGAGACGTCCTGCAGGGTGACCATCATCTCACCCCACTAAAAGTGGAATGTGTACGTCTCGGGCCTCCACCTGTCGACAAGTGTCGACAGCAGGCTGGCATCTAGAGTAATCCGACGAACACCAACCTCACAAGGGGCAACAAGCCCGTGTCCCGGAGGATAGGGACATAGCGATCGTCCAGCTCCCAGTAGTCCCTCCTCGCCGGAAGCCTCAGGGACGGAGGACCATCGGCATCACCTGCGATCCACAGCTTGCACCGGTGGTCCTCATCGTAGAAGTGTTCGAGAAGCTCCGACAGAGACATGGCTTGCAACACATGGAATAGAGAGAATATTAGTGAGAAGGTGGCTAATGACCATAAAAGATTGTAAATTAAATATGCTAGCTTTTTAATAGCGGAGTAGTTTTCCTATGGTGATAAGCTAGCTTAATTAGATTTTGTTCCTCTGCTCTTCGGTGAATGTAGTTCTTATTATTTGATTTCGCTTTACGACTAAACTAACAATACAAATTAAAGTACACTAATTTACTAATTAATTAATACTAATTATTTCATAACTAGTTAACACTGTAAATTAAAAATTACGACCAAACTACCTGCAAACGATGGCGGTCAATAACGCTGAAATGTTCTCAAAAATATAATCGACACAACAAGGAAGCCAGCGACTGCGAAATAAAATGAACGAGCGAAAGAGCGAGCGACTACGAAATGAAATCGCATTCGCTCGCTCTAATTTATAACCACTGCGGGAGGGAATCCTTATCACACGTGAGCTAATTAAGCCATTCATGTCAGGGAGACAAAGACATGATGGATAAGACAAGGAGGTGACGGGATATAAAAGTGATTGATCCTTTCGGTGGAAAGGTAAGGCGGATGGAGGGAGAGCCTCATTCAGATGTTTGTGTAAACAACACATGACACGGTTTTCTGTTGATTTTTTATCACACAAACATGACACTTAAACAAAAAGTTATGCATTGTACATTGACATGAAATAGCGAGAAAAATTCTGAACGAATAAAATTATGGCAAATTTACACAAGCAAATACACTGTGTGGGAAGTCTCCACGTAAAATTTTATGATTTTTTGAACTCATCTGCTATATTAAAAATTCATATAAACCGCCGCGAAACTCCAATCACTAAACCTAACTAACCTAACTGACTAAACCTAACATGTGGCGGGCCGAGGTGGCAGCATGTGGCTGAGGTGGGGAGGGTACGTGGCGGCACGGGAGCCGTTGTCGCATGGCGGCCTTACGGCAACGACTGAGGTGACGGCGTGTGGCGGCGGGCTGGCTGAGGTGGCTTCTGGGAGCTGTCGGGAGTGCACGTGGCGGCACGGGAGGCGTTGCCGCACGGCGGCCGAATGGCAACAGTTGCCGCACAGCTGTCGTGCGGCAACGGGTTGCGTGGCGGGCAAGGAAAGGTCTCCGCATAGCGATCGTGCGGCATCGGTGTTAAATACTGTAAATACGAACCACATGTGATCAATACTGCAAATACGCTTCGAAAAATTACTATATTACAAAAAATTCGTTTGTTTGGATACGGAGGAGTTATACATAATTATTTCGAATTAAAGAGAATTTTTGAATCGTTAAACTGTGTATACATACTGTGGGTGTCATGTCACTTGGGTTTGTGTGTGTGGTGTCACCTGCCAAGTACCAATACTTCTCACAAGACGACGGGATCATCGTTCATCCAAAAAACAATAACTCCCGTTAGGTAAAGCTGTGCTCCTTTCGTCGCTAATCAAGGGCAAAGCTGAGGGGATGGTTTGGCTGCATTTTGCACACGAGACGGGACACGACACAAACTGCACACGCCATGATATATTGCTGCTAGGTTGAGCTCATGGCCGCCCGGCCGGCCGCCATCTCGGGGCATCAATCATATGCGTGATGCACACACGCCCATGCTCTGGAATTTTGGATTGTATCGGCCCTAAGCATCAAAGAACTCTAAATCGAGCCCCTTTAGGCCTGAATTTCCAAATTTTGCCTCTTATCTCCACGTGCTGTGGTACGAGCACTGCAGACCGCCTGCTACGGCCGGATAACACAACAGATCGTTGTTGCGCCTCTGTACTGCATCTGAGACTGCTGCGTTCTTGTACCGCAGCAAGTTACTGCTGCGGCCCCGCTTCGCAGGAACCGACCTCCCATGTTGCGCTCCCATACCGCAGGCGGAAGAACGTCGCGTCGCGCCCGCGAACCGACCTCCCATGTTGCGCTCCCATACCACGCGACAACGCGTCGCTCGCCCCGCTCAGCAGCTCCCTCCCTACCACGCCGCCGCGCGCGCGCGTGGCGGCCCACTGCCCCGCCCCGGCCGCGACCATACGCCGCTCGCACCCGGCCGCCCCCAAGAGCACGTAGCTGCTGCTGTAGCCACGCGCCAGGTGCACCCAGGTGCCCCCGCTTGCGCAGCTATGGCTCGCCGACATCTACACTAGATGTCGCACATTTTCCCCCACGCAACGCGATAAAATCATGAAGTTTTCCTCTTCCTCTTCCTCTTCATTCGATGCGAGAAAATTTTCTCCTTGAGCCAGAGAAGCATAGAGTAAGCAAAGCAGAGAGGAAGAGAAGGGAGCTGCGAAGTAGTCCGAAGTTGCAGTTCTTGCAGTTGCGGAAATTATTCATCGTGTTTTGTGCTTCAAGAAAAGGTAATTATGATCGATATGCGCAATTCCTATAGTTTTAGCAATGTGATTAACACGTAATTAGCTGAATGGTAGATTCTTATTATAGCCAAGCAGTAGTTTTGGTTGTGCAGTCGGTGTATGTCCTTGCTAGACTTAGAAGAATTAGTGTTGTTAGTGTGGTAAATTTGTACTCAATGTAGAACCAATTGTAGTAAAGCCGAATGGTAGCTTCCAAATATTGAACAACTTGGAACATGTTACCAAAATGATTTAAATGAAAACAATTGCCAGTACACGTAACAATAGATTTTCTATATTTTTTGAGAAAAATTTAGAGTACATTAAATAATGAAGAAATGACACAGTGATGCGCACAGTATTATGAACTTGAACATAAAATTTAAAAATATTCCGAGGTTGTGAAATGTGTGATTGAATGGTGCATGATACGCGATAGAAATACAATTAAAAACATGTAGTCTGAAAAGACGGTGTAAAGTGAGATTAACAAAAATTAGTAAAATAATTAAATTTGAAAAACCCACAAATATAGTGGAAATAAATTTAGGACAATTTGGAAGCTGTTGTCATAATGATTTAAATGAAAACATTGGCTAGTACGTATAACCGTAGCTTTCCTATATTTTTCGAGGAAAATATAGATTACATCAAATTAAGAAAACATTACACAGTGATCTGCACAGTGTCATGAACTTGAAAATAAAATTTAAAAATATTCCGAAGTCATTTAATGTGTGATTCAAATGTGCATAACACGCGATAGAAATACAATTTAAAATATAGAGTCTGAAAAGATGGTATACAATAGCAGTTGCTAGACGCTACGAGCATTGTTGTTAAGTGGTTCTATATGCAAATGTGTTAGATAGTTCATGACAAAGATTCAAGATCTGTTCGTGTTCCGTGGGAACGGTCTCATACGCGACAGACAGTATGGGGCAGACCGGTCGAATTGCGACCGGATAGTGATCCGGGCGAAGGGTCTGAAGGACATGATCCTCTCGAGGCTAAGGTGGTGCGTGCAGTCCACGTTCGATCGTGCCACTGCACGCATGAAGCTGCGTATCGAGGCGGTGTATGCCTCTATGGTGGGTGGTACACGGGAGATCGTTTGGCAACTTATGAAGGTGACAAGTGATACTTCATGGGCGAATTATATGGAGGTTGTTTACAACCCTGCTTCTGTGATCTATGCACGGCCGATGGTCTATGTTCAGTTTGTGGAGAGGACGGGGACATCCGACATTGGTGGTTCCGGTGTGGCTGCTGGTGAGGAGGAGCATGTGTTGGCCTCCGATGTTGGAGGAGACGCGTGCCAGGAAGTGGGCGATGGAGACCTGAAGAGGTGTGCAGACAATTTCGAGCCCAACGAAGGAGTAGAGAAATGGTGAGCAGCCCGTATTGATTACCACAAGTACCTAGTCGAGCAAGCGGAAGAGATGGAAAGCAAGGAGGAGGAGGACGTGGAAACAACCAGTTCTGAAGACGAGGAAGACGGAGAAGATGCTACGCGAGGTGTAGTTTGTGGTCTTATGACCACCGATAATGCTTACGCCCCCTCAGGATTGGCGACGTCGCAACAGCATCTCTAGTTTTGCCACAGCTAGAGCGGGGCGAGTGGGGCTTCAATGAGGACACCCTACTCTTAGGGCAGTGCTTCCCTAACAAGAGCGCCGCCCAACATGCTATTGCCAGACACACCGTTGACATTAGTCGAACGTATCGGGTGCAGAGCTCCAACCCCGACACCTATATCATTAGGTATGTTGATGAATCATGTGCTGGCAAAGTCCGTGCACAACGGTTCACGGCAGCGACCACGGGCTTCTGGATAACCGTGCTGAAGGACCACACATGCGAGCTAGCTAAGCCGCTTCATAGGCACCGCAACATGACATCATCCTATGTTGCTAGCCTGATAAGACACCTCGTCGCTGGAGATGTTTCCATTTTGACAAAGCTTCTAATGGCGGATATTGCCAATATGGTGGGGTTCCAGGTCGGCTACAAGAAGGCATGGCGAGCGAAGCGAAAGGTTGTGGAGCGAATGTTTAGGACATACGAAGAGGGTTACAACCTAGTCCCAAGAATGTTGCACCAAATCGCATAATCAAATCCCAGTACATACGTAAACAAGCTTGACTAGGTGCATCTGACGAAGGGACCTAATAGTTTTGTTCCAGAAAGGGTCTTCTGGGCCTTCCATCAGGCGATTAAAGGGTTCAAGCATTCTCGTCCCGTGGTGACGATGGACGACACCTTCCTACTAGGAAGTACAAGGGTATTATTCTTACCGCGGTTGCAGCCGATGCGAACGACCAATTACCCCCGTTGCTTTCGCGATTGTTGAGAGCGAGAACACCGATAGCTGGCTGTGGTTCCTGTGCAATGTAAAACAGGTGGTGGTCCAAGACCGCCCAGATGTGTGTGTCATCTCAGACCGCAATGCTGGGTTGCTGTCCGCGTTGACCACGATGCAAAATGAGACGCATCCGTTGTTCCAGTGGAATAATGTCAGGAGCCGTTGGTGAATGAGGCATCTCAGGACAAACTTTCACACAAGGTTTCGGAACAAGTACCTGATGAAGATGTTCAAGAAGCTCTGCATATAGATGCTTTGTAGACCGAGGTGATGACGACTCTGTATCATCTTGAGATGTATTTCCCTCTGTCATTTTTCAACATCATGGTCCATCTCATTGTTCACATTGTGAAAGAGATAAAGGTATGTGGCCCTGTGTTTCTACGTCATATGTACTCATTCGAGAGATGCATGTGAATTCTCAAGTCCTACGTACGAAATCGATCTCAACCGGAGGGCAATATCATCGAAGGTTATGCAACCGAAGAGACCATTGAGTTTCATGTCAACTACCTGACTCAGGTGGAACCGATAGGTGTGCCTCTATCTTGTCATGAGGGAAGACTAGAGGGTATCGGGACCATCGGAAGGAAAGTAATCCTTCCGATCTAGATACGTACTCTCAAGCCTATTTCACGGTCTTGCAACACATGACCCAAGTGTCTTCTTATATCAACGAGCACAAATACATGGTATGCCAACAAAATCCAGACCGATCGGAGATTTGGATCACGAGAGAGCACAACCGTCGGTTCAACGAATGGTTAAAGGTGTGATTCACTGGGAGGTCATCACATGATGATACGATGCTATGGTTGGCAAAAGAGCCAAAATTTACAATTGTGACATGAGAAAGATATGACATAAATAGGTAAACATTTTATACGACAGCTCAGGATAGGAAGAGCACAGTCTAGAACAGCAGTGCCCGCATAGATGCATTGAACGAGTAGTTGAATACCGTCGGGCCACGTGGGTTGAACTCCTACTATGCGTTCGTAGAGGAGATTTGGGAGCTCGACTACGTACTTTTCAATTTCCCCATGTTTCGATGCCATTGGGTTAAACTTCCGCATGGTGTGAAGGTTGACAAGTACGTCGTCACTACTATAGACCTCAAATGTGTCTAATATAAGGACAAACCATTCGTACTTGCTAAGCTAGTTGTTTAAGTTTATTATGTAACGGACCCGGTAAATAAGAACCGTCACGTAGTTCTTCATGGAAAAAGAAGGATTGTCGGAGTTGACAATGTCGTAGATGAGGAAGAGTAAAATTAATTTGACAAGTTGCCTCCTTTCGTAGATGGCATCAGGCTCGAGAAAGAACCCAGTGAGGAACCTAGCTATATGCGTGTCGATCATCATGAAGGGCTATATTTTAATTAAGAATTTATTCCATAATATGAGACAAGATCTGTGTTTTCTACTCTTGGTTATTATTTCACTGTCAATGTGGACTTGCCATGTGTTATGGACTAGTAATCTCTTATGTCAATGTGGAATTGTCATTGTTAATGTGTCATGGATTTGTCATCTCTGATTTTGATGTAATGTGGAATGGTAATATTATGCACTTGTACAGCCTATTTGTCTCATGTCCTAATATGTTAAATATGATGGACTTAATGTCTCTTTGCTCTTGTATGGCTTATAAAGTTTCATGTGCTCTCATGCCAAATTATGGATTTCTATTGTTATGAACAAGTATGTTATAGAATACTTGTTGCAGATATCTCTGATTTTTTTAAAAAAAATTGGTCTTGTGCTAGTCAAAAAACATAGTAGCTATAGAATGAACAATCACATAGTAGCATATCATAGACGGTGAACTGTCTATGATATGCGCCATATCACAGACAGTTCTATTATGGAACCATCTGTGATTACTTATCACAGACGGTTCCATAATAGAACCGTCTGTGATATCCTTTATTAGTAGGTAGCCACTAGGGTTTGCACTCTTATTCTCGCCACTCGCCTGCTCGACTACCCAGAGCCACTCTTGCACGTTACCCTCCCCACCTGAGCGTCGTCGCCGCCCGAAGCATCCTCCTCTACGCCGGAGCCACACCGCCCGGCCTCCTCCCCCACACCGAAGTCCTCCTCCACGCCGGATCCACACCGCTCGGCCTCCTCCTCCACAAGAACAATCCTTGTCTTGTTCATCACAATGGTTTGGAATATCACCGGCTCTGTGAGTATTACTTTGTTCAATTGTAGTTCACTTTGATTATATGTATGTGTTTGTTGTTCTGAATTGATCATACACTGTGAGATATAGCTGGCAAAGTGAATTATGTGGGCTTGATATACTGCTCTGTGATTTTGATGGTCTTATACTGAAATTGGTATGATAACTTGATTAGATTGAGCTCTAATAGAACTTCTTGCTACTAGCATATTACTCTCTAGAGGTTATGTTACCTTGTTGTACTTAACTTGATCACTTGGATAGTTTGGTTGTTGTTGGTTCTTCTGGCCAAAAGTCTTTGGTTGAACTATGTGAGTTCTGTGATCTATTTTTGGTTGCCAATTGAATTCATTAATAATCTGTTGGCTTTAACTCTTTGCATGTGGTTTCTTATATATGTGCCTGTTGTTCTGAATTGATTCATACACTGTGAGATATAGCTGGCAAAGTGAATTATGCAGGCTTAATATACTACTCTGTGATGTTGATGGTCTTATACTGAAATTGGTATGATAACTTGATTAGATTAAGCTCTAATAGAACTTCTTGCTACTGGCATATTACTCTCTAGAGGTTCTGTTGCCATGTTGTACTAAACTTGATCACTTGGATAGTTTGGTTGCTGTTGGTTCTTCTAGCCAAATGTCTTTGGTTGAACTATGTGAGTTCTGTGATCTATTTTTGGCTGCCTATTGAATTCATTAATAATCTGTTGGCTTTAACTCTTTGCATGTTGTTTCTTTTGTCAGTTAGGCAAGGTTTATTTAGAGCTCAAATCTGATAGCCCGTTATCTTATTTAATTTGTGAATAGTATAATCTAATGGGCTGAGATGGTAAATATTAAATCTTTTGCAATTCGTCTTCTGAGAGCACTCATCATCATCTTATATATAAGCTTTATGATGATTTTTTATGCTTTCTTGATGAATGTGTTAAGCATATTATTCTCTTTAGATGACTTGGAAGAATAACTTTGAGTTCATTAGTGTTTTGTTGGCTTATAGATTGAAGTATTGAATTCTGTGATCATTTTCAATTGATGATCTTCTATTGGTCGAAAGGATAAGTTGAGATGTTATATTCTGCATTATTATGTTTTTAGTTCATTGGTTGGATAACTTCTATTTGTTTATATAGTTAATTTGTTAACAAGGCAATTTTAGTTCATTGGTTGGGTAACTTCTATTTTTTGTATAAAATATGTTTTCAAGGGAAATTATCTTCGAAAATACCTAGTGGATATCAACATGCAATCCATTTTATTTAAACTCTCAATGTTTTGAATTCTGAAATTTTAGTTCATTGCGTATGTGACATATATAGATAGCAAGTAAGCGAGATGGCGTCCGCACCGTCTTTGTCGCTGTCATCGACATCGCCGAATGCGTCTGGATCTCCGAGTAAAGTGGTACGTAAGCGAGATGGCAGGGGAATATCAAAATTGACTACGGGGCGAATGACCATCACGGAGATCAGTACCGCTGGGGTCCCTCTGAGTCCCAAGAAAGCAACGACAAAATTCCAGAACATCTGCAGGATACTTGGAAGGGAATGGGTCCCCATCACCACACCAAGTTGGAAGTCTCTGACGGACGTAGAGAGAGACCAGCTGTGGACTAATATTTCAAGCTCGTTCACTATCCCAGAAGCAGACCAGGCACGCGTGGAACGGCAGGCTTTGCTCGCGATGGGACACGTGTGGAAGACCTTCAAGAGCACACTTGTCACGAAGTACGTGAACATGATTCAGACGCCCTTCTGAAAGCATCTAGGCCCCTAAAAATGGTTTTGGTAATTAATGATAATATGTGAATATGGGATTAACAAGTTTACTAAGAATGTGCAAGATTAATTCCATTTGATGAACATGATGAAGCAAGGATGCATGCTAAAGGAAAATGTGAAGATCAACAAGGCTTAAAGTCAAGGTACATATAGTCTAGGATCCTTTTCTATTTTACCGGTCTAAGGAGAATTGGTTGGTAGACCGGATTATAGGATAAATGCCGTACTATTAAGGGGGATCACGACTAGTAGCTTGATAGCTTATTCTTGTGCCATATGGATCAACTTAGGATCATGCATGCATTTAAAATTGGACTTGAATTTAAGTTAGAATGAATTGATTGCTTTAATGCGAATCGGATGAACCGAAGGCTTAGCAAATGGTTGTACCAAGCGCGGTTGTTCCGATGATATTTGTGATTGCAAAATAACGATCGAGTGTAATCTCCTTTGAAAACCGT
The DNA here is from genome assembly GCA_036346395.1 of Hsuehochloa calcarea. Classification (NCBI taxonomy): domain Eukaryota; kingdom Viridiplantae; phylum Streptophyta; class Magnoliopsida; order Poales; family Poaceae; genus Hsuehochloa; species Hsuehochloa calcarea. The sequence continues at coordinate 54,022,744 of CM070598.1, forward strand.
TTTTGAAAATCGGTTTGTCTGCTACGTATAATCGGATGAACCGCATCCGGTTGTTCCGATGATATTACAATGATTCGCAAAATAACGATCTGAGTGTAATCTCCTTTGAAAACCTCTTTTGAGAATCGGTTGTATCATACGTATAATCGGATGAACCGCAATACGGATGTTCAAAATGTATTTAGCGGTTGTAAAATGCGAAACGGATGCAAAATCTCGGTTTAGAAAACTCAAATCGGACGATCCGGTGTTTGCTGCGGATGAACCGCAACTAAATCCAACGGCTATATCGGTGCATTTAATCGTGTAACATAGCCGTTCTTGTGCATTGAGTATAGCGGTTGTCTGCGATGCTAACACGCCGTTGTTCCGATATGTCTTTGAAATTTGGAACTTCTTCCCAACGGCTAGAATTGTTTGGTGGAGGCTATAAATACCTCCCCAACTGCACAAGGGACAAGTTACACAGTGCATTGAAGATATCTCAACCCTTGTGAGCATTGTGCATTCAATTCTACTCCCTATTTACTCTTGCATTCATTAAGAGGGAGATCAAGTGCATTCATCTTTAGTTGATTCATTGGCACTTGAGTAAAGTCAAGCAAGGATCGTTGATCTATTCTCTTGGAGTGTTGCCGCACTCCTAGGCGGCTTAGCGGTGAAGCACGGTGATCTTCTCAAGTGAAGCTTGTGAGAAGACCCGAGCAAGATTGTGAGTGGTTGGTGTTCACCATCTCCGGAGCGGAGGAAGAACAACCCAAGTGATCGAGGGAAGGCTTAATTCGTGGAGCCGGCTTGGGTGATCAAGCTTCCTCAACGTGGACTAGTGAAGACCGGCAAGTCTTCGATACCACGGGAAAAACATCATTGTATCTTGTGGTTATTTCTTGTCTTTACAATTCCGCACTTATATTTCTAGCTTGCTTTTTGTGATTAAATTGCCTAGCTAGGAGCATAAATTGTTAATTTGTTAAAAGCTTTAAAAACCTCCTATTCACCCCCCTCTAGTCGGTTATCCTTGATCCTACAAGTGGTATCAGAGCTTGGTCTCTCCGTTGTTGGACTTAACCGTCTAGGAGAGCAAGGATGGCTAGTGAGGGAATGGCTTTAGGAAGGGCTCCACTCTTTGATGGCACAAATTATGCTTATTGGAAAATTAGAATGTCAATCTTTTTAAAGGCCATGAGTCCAAGCATTTGGAAAATCGTAAATGATGGTTACACTATGCCTCTTAATCCACTTGAACCCACGGATCAAGACACGCGTAACTCTCATTTAGATGCCCAAGCTATGAATGCTCTCTTTGGCGCTTTGAGCGCGATGAGTTCAATAGAGTGAGCAATTTGGAAACCGCTCATGCTATTTGGACAACTCTCTGAAATCCATGAGGTACATCCACGGTCAAAGAAGCCAAATTGCATAAACTTCGGATTAAATATGAGACATTCATAATGTTGCCTCATGAAAACATCAATGAGATGTATTCAAGACTCAACAACATTGTGAATGAGCTCAAAGGCCTTGGGACTAACCTTTCCGATGTTGATATTGTGCGCAAGATGCTTAGGGCTCTTCCCGACAAATATGAAACTTTGGTGGCGCTCTTCATCAACTCTCCCGAATTGCCAAGGATGACACCAGCGGGCCTTTTGGGCAATCTCATCACAAATGAGTTGTTCAAGAAGGACAAAGAAGAGCTCGTGGAGACATCCTCCTCAAAGAAGAAAATTACCGCTTTCAAGGCCAAAGCGGAATCAAGTGATGATGAGGATGAAGGAGAAGATTCCGATGAGGAGTATGCACTCCTTATAAGAAAAATGAAGAAGTTCATGAAGAGGCGCCCAATAGAAGCTACAACTTTGACAAATACAAGAAGGGACAATATTCAAGTGACAAGAAGAGTTATAGCAACATTCGATGCTATAATTGTGATGAAAAGGGCACATCTCATCTCGTTGCCCAAAGAAGGATGACAAGGACAAGTCATTCAAGAAGAAAGAATATAATGGCAAGAAGAAGCTTTTCAAGAAGCTTCACAAGGATGGCAAGAATGAAGCTCACATTGGAGTGGGATTCAAATGATGAATCAAGCGACTCAGACTCAGATGAGGATGAGTCTTCCAAGAAGAAGGGACTAGTTGGCATTGCTATCAAAGAAACTCCTTCACTATTCTCCACTCCTACATGCCTCATGGCAAAAGGAGATAAGGTAAAATCCATTGATAGTGATGAACCAACTTATGAAGAATTATTGGATATGCTTGATGAATTAAATGAATTTAATGGAAAAGAGAAATCAAAATTTAAAGTCTTGAAGAAAGAATATCTCTCTCTAAAAGACTCTTTTGAGGAGCTAAAGAAAGCTCATGATTCTCTCATCTTAAAGAATATTGAAAAATCTCATTCACATATTGGAATTACTTGTGATTTAATGAATGAGATGTCTAAAGTAGATATTGCTTTAAATGAAAAATCCATGTCTAGCATTTCTACTTCATGTGATGATTTACTTGCCATGCCATGTTGCTCTAGTGATGATTCAATTGCTAGTTTAGCAAATACTTGTGATCCTTTACTTATTGTTGAGAACCATGAATTAAAAGAACAAGTCAATAAACTAAGCAAAAGTTTGGAAAGATGCTTTAAGGGTAAGGCCACCTTAGACAAGCTTTTGAGTGAGCAAAGGTGCTCATTCAACAAGGAAGGTCTCGGTATGTGCCTAAGAAAGGTAAGAAGCCAAAAATAAACCCACAAGGTATGTGAGGGAAAATGGTAAGTATTGCTATAAGTCTTGGAAATAGGACATGTGCAACAAAATTGTCCTAAAGGTAAAATTGCATCTTTTGGTATATATGATTCATGCTATATGCTTAGAAAGACTAAGGATGGTAAAATACTTGCTCATTTTATTGGCACTTCAATTTTAGGCGCTAAAAGAATGCTATTTGGGTGCCTAAAACCTTGGTCACTAACCTCCAAGGACCCAAACAAATTTGGGTACCTAAAGAACTTGATTCTTGTTTTGTAGGTGAACTACAAGACCGGTGGAAAACATTGGGTGCTTGATAGTGGTTGCACTCAACACATGACCGGTGATAGAAAAATGTTCACCACATTCGAGAATGGGAAAGGAATGGACAAAATCACATTTGGTGACAATAGCAAAGGAAAGGTAATGGGATTGGGTAAAATTGCTATCTCAAATGACCTTTCCATTTCAAATGTATCTCTAGTAGAATCACTAAACTTTAACTTGCTATCAAGTAGCTCAAATATGTGATCTAGGACTAATTTGTTCCTTTTCTAAAGAAGGTGTTACAATTTCAAATGAAAATGATAACTCTTTAATTTTTAAAGGATTTAGATTTGGAAACCTTTATTTGGTAGATTTCACTTCAAATGATTCATGCTTAAAAACTTGTTTGATGGCAAAAACCTCCTTGGGTTGGCTTTGGCATAGAAGGCTAGCTCATGTAGGAATGATTCAACTCAAAAGCTTTTCAAACATGATTTAGTTGTTGGCTTGAAAGATGTGAAGTTTGAGAAAAACCGACTTTGTAGTGCATGTCAAGCCAGGTAAACAAGTCGCTAATTCTCACCCTTCCAAAAGTATCATGTCAACTTCTAGACCATTGGAACTCTTACATATGGATTTGTTTGGGCCAACAACCTATAAGAGTATCGGAAATAGCTATTGTTTGGTTATTGTGGATGATTACTCTAGATATACATGGGTATTCTTCCTAGATGATAAAAGTGAAACCTCAGAATTTTCAAAAACTTTACAAAAGGGCCCAAAATGAATTTGATTTCAAAATAAAGAAAATCCGTAGTGATAATGGTTAGAGTTCAAAAATACTAAAGTTGAAGACTTTTGTGATGAACTTGGAATAAAGCACGAACTTTCCACAACCTACACCCGGAACAAAATGGAGTTGTAGAAAGGAAAAATCGTACATTAATTGAAATGGCTAGGACAATGCTTGATGAATATAATACTTCCGATAGTTTTTGGGCGGAAGCAATTAACACCGCTTGTCATGCCATAAATCGTCTTTATTTGCATCGTCTTTTGAAAAAGACTTCCTATGAGCTTCTTGTAGGAAGAAAACCGAACATCTCCTATTTTCGTGTCTTTGGTTGTAAATGCTATATTTTAAAGAAGGGTGTTCGGCTATCAAAATTTGAAAGTAGATGTGATATTGGTTTCTTACTAGGTTATTCATCAAATAGTAAAGCTTATCGTGTCTTCAACAAAAACTCCGGTTTAGTTGAAGAAAAACATGATGTTCAATTTGATGAAACTAACGGCTCTCAAGAAGAGCATGAGAATTTGGATGATATAGGCAATGAAGCTTTGAGAAGGGCAATGGAGCATATGCAAATTGGTGACATAAAGCCCGAAGATGATTCATCATCCTCCACACAAGTTGAACCACCAACATCTTCTACAAACCAAGTTCAATTTGACAATAAGGAAGATGATCAACCATCTAACTTACCACCAAGAATCCACAATGCAATTGCTAAGGATCATCCAATAGACCAAATATTGGGTGATGTAAGTAAGGGTGTTCAAACTCGATCTCGTGTTGCTTCTTTTTGTGAATATTACTCTTTTGTCTCTTGTATTGAGCCAAAGCATGTAGAAGAAGCACTTGAAGATCCGGATTGGGTGAATGCTATGCATGAAGAACTCAACAACTTCACCCGAATGAAGTTTGGACATTGGTGGATCGACCCAAGGAACACAACGTCATTGGTACAAAATGGGTCTTTAGGAACAAGCAAGATGAAAATGGTTTGGTTGTTGAAACAAAGCAAGATTGGTAGCTCAAGGGTATTCACAAGTTGAAGGTTTGGATTTTGGTGAAACTTTTGCTCCCGTAGCTAGATTAGAATCAATTCGGATATTACTTGCTTTTGCATCATGCTTTGATATTAAATTATTTCAAATGGATGTTAAAAGTGCTTTCTTAAATGGTAAAATTTCGAACTTGTATTTGTTGAACAACCTCCGGTTTTGAAGATCCTAAAATCCAAATAATGTCTATAAACTCTCTAAAGCGCTCTATGGCCTTAAACAAGCTCCTAGAGCATGGTATGAACGACTTAGAGATTTTCTAGTCTCAAAAGGATTCAAAATTGGGAAGATTGATTCAACCTTATTTACTAAAGTTATAGATGATGATTTCTTTGTATGTCAAATTTATGTTGATGATATTATTTTTGGGTCTACTAATCAAGATTTTTGCAAAGAGTTTGGTGATATGATGTCTAGGGAATTTGAAATGTCGATGATTGGAGAATTAAGCTACTTCCTTGGATTCCAAATCAAGCAACTCAAAGATGGGACCTTCGTGAGCCAAACCAAGTATGCAAAAGAATTGATCAAGAAGTTTGGTTTGGAGGATGCAAAACCCATCAAGACTCCCATGGCAACAAATGGTCATCTTGACTTAAATGAGGGAGGTAAATCGGTAGATTTAAAGCTTTATAGATCTATGATTGGTAGTTTGCTTTATCTTACCGCATCTAGGCCCGATATCATGTTTAGTGTTTGTATGTGTGCTCGCTTTCAAGCAAATCCAAAAGAATGTCATTTAATGGCTGTTAAAAGAATTCTAAGATATTTAAAGCATTCCTCTAGCATTGGCCTTTGGTTCCCGAAAGGTGCTAAATTTGACTTAATTGGATATTCGGACTCCGATTATGCGGGATGCAAAGTGGATAGAAAAAGCACCTCGGGTAGTTGTCAATTTTTAGGAAGATCTTTAGTATCATGGTCATCCAAGAAACAAAATTCCGTAGCCTATCCACCGAAGCCGAATATGTTTCCGCGGGAAGTTGTTGTGCTCAATTGCTATGGATGAGGCAAACATTGATGGATTATGGAATTAAAATTGATAAAATGCCTCTTTTGTGTGACAATGATAGTGCTGTGAAAATTGCTAATAATCATGTTCAACACTCAAGAACCAAGCATATAGATATTCGCCACCATTTCTTGAGAGATCATGTGATCAAGGAGACATTGAAATTAGCCACATAAGAACCAAGACCAATTAGCGGATATTTTCACCAAGCCATTAGATGAAGGCGCTTTTGCAAATTGAGGAATGAATTAAATGTCATAGATTATTCAAACATTGTTTAAATTTTTGTTATTCTGATTACTTTTTATTTGGTGTTATTTAAGTATTTTGTAAAAGAATTTCTCAAATCTCATATTAAATTCACTATAATTATAAAAACTATGTTTATATATAATCTTCAGTATATTATATGCATAATGATCCCTAGATGGTATTTTATTGAGTGTAAATCTAAGGATCATTTGCAATTATTCAAAATTCAAAGAAATCGAGCTTTATTAAAATCCCAGGACAATCGGTACATCCGGAGTTATGCGAACGGTACGTCCACAGTGCGGATCATCCGGCGCTATAATAGCGGAACGTCCGTTTTCTTTTGACCTTATCACTCCAGCGGCTCGTCCGATTTTCTTTTTCATCTCAGTCCGCTCGGGTTTCTCTCTCTCCAGCCGGTAGCGCCTCTCAAAACCCCTCTCTCAAATCGAGTGATTCTCTCGGTGGATCTCCAAGTCCTCGTTGATCCTTGCATTTCCGGTGCTCTCTTTCCTCAAATCTCAAGGTAAAACATCTCTTGATTCAAGTTTTACGCATTTGGAGCACTCGGGGCAATTTTAGGGTTTTTGATAATGCGGTTGATTACTAGCAATCTAATTGGGCAAAAGTGCTTCACTGGTGTCCTATGACCCTTGCGCATCCAGTTCTAGCACTCACTCTCTTAGATTCCATCAAAATCTCGGAGATTCTTCAACCCTAGTTTTCGGTCAGGACAATCGGACGTTCCGGTTCTTGAGGGCGGAACGACCGCAGTTCGGACGTTCCGGCCACATAACGGCGGATGATCCGATTATCCTGACAGAACCAGAAATTGTCATTTCTTTCAATTCAATTCAATTCAAATCTGTTCCTTGACATCTTATAATCACTCCAATCTCTGTATAGATGCCTAGAATGCGAGGAACATCCAAGAAGTCTCAGGGATCGTCAAGACAAGGGTCTTCGGCACCTCAACCTCCACTGCAAATTGGAAGAGTTCAACCCGACATTCCTGTTCGTCAAACTCGGCCATTCAAGAAGACCTGCAGGAAAAGGAAAGGAAAGAGACTGCTCCAAACTGAATCGGAAAATAGCTCGAAGTAAATCATTTGAGAAGCGAATCAAGAAGAAGAAGAAGAAGAGGAAGTTCCTCCAAGGACGAGAAGATGATGATTTGGTTGATCCTCAGGGACTCCTCTTGACCTACATCTTACGTCGTGAGATGACTATGCCATCAAGCGCCATGTCAATCAATATCTTCTGAAGAATGACACATTAAATCCAAAATTCCACACAATCTTTCAAGAGCAAGTGTATGAGCAAATATATAATAGGCACAAGAAATTTGCCGATCATAAATGGATTAACTGGCCTAATATTAATACCTTGGACAAATACAATGGAGTCTATCGACTTTTCTACAATGTGGGTCTTCATGATCTTGTGGGCATAAAGCAATTATGATGACAAGATCATTCGACGCTTTATGCCACATTTGCATATGTCCCATGACTTGAAGACTTTTAGATGGTGGACTGGTGTCGAAATGTGGAAAGCACCAAAGAGGAATTTGCAAGAGTGTTGAGAATTGATCCGACTCTTGGGACAAAATCTTTGAGAGTTCACCCTACTTGTTCTGCTTGGGCGGGCATTATGACTCTTGACCAAATGCAAGTTAGGGACAATTCTTGGATTGAAGCAGTGAGCATGATTAACGGGATAATTAATCATACTTTCTACCCTAAGAGTGGGAATTTCGATGCGATGCAGGGGCATGTTTGGAACATGATAGATCATATTGTGGAGGAGTTAAATTTGATGTAGTGGATGTTATTCTTCAAGGCATAGCCTCCTCCAAGAATACAGAGTTAAAAGGATTTATTATGCTCCTTACATCATGGCATTGATTGTTAGAAAGATCGAGTACAGTGGTGGCTTGGGATCTACTCACAAGCCATATAAACCACGAGATGCCATTCCTCCTCAACAAGTCTCGAGGATGTCCTGCTGAGGTTGATGCTCCTCCTATTTCTTGCTATGCGGATGCAAGTGCTCTAGCGCAAGTACTTCAAAATCGTGATCTATTATCGGCACTTTGCGAGAAATGAAGGTGAACAAGTTGCCTTCGAGGATGAGACTCGTCATAAGCTTCTTGAGATGGCGGCTATCCATAATGACTTCTTTGATGAGACTCATAACAGATTATCCGCTTTGTCTGAGGGCCTAAATGACTTAGAACATTTTCTCAAGACCCCTCAGTGTTATGTTCGCCGACCTCCTCAGTCGCCCAAGGGTCCTTCTTCTCGGACAACAGCACCTACCTCGGCTCCTCACCGCACCCTCTCGAGTTTGAGCTCCAGGCTCCTCCAGCTCCTACCACCCTCTCGGTATCTCGGGATCCGTGCCCTCAGTGTCGACTTCTCGGATCTGCACGATTTCCACTCACTTTCTTTGCTTCTCCTACTCCTGCTCCAGCTCAGGACCCAGTTTCTTCCTCTCAGGACCCCCCTGTTTGATGCTTTTTGGTACTTTGATGCCAAAGGGGGAGAAATTGTGAAGATGTGAAGACTTAGTTTTAGGGGGAGCTATGGGCTTATGTGATTTATATGTGTTTTGTAAAACTGGTTGACTGTTGATCTATTTTGTGCATGTAATAGTTGGTAACGTTTGTTGAACTTGTGGAATGTGGTTATGTCTTATTATCTTTTTATGCAATGCAATCTGAATTATTTGACATATCTTATACTATATTGCTTCCTCAAGTTCATAAATGCAAAAGAAACTCCACAAAATTTTTAATTCTTTACATATGCTTGCAAATTATTTACTATCCATATGCATTTGTTTAGGGGGAGTCTTCTTTTAATTGGATTTGACAAGAAAAATAATTCTCAAAATTTACTTATGCTCATTGCAAAGATTATTTTACCTGTCAAAAGACTTCAAAAGAATATACACTCTTAGTATATTCAAAACAACTTTTCTCACATATTAAGTGTGTTGTCATCAATTACCAAAAAGGGGGAGATTGAAAGCATCTAGGCCCCTAAAAATGGTTTTGGTAATTAATGATAATATGTGAATATGGGATTAACAAGTTTACTAAGAATGTGCAAGATTAATTCCATTTGATGAACATGATGAAGCAAGGATGCATGCTAAAGGAAAATGTGAAGATCAACAAGGCTTAAAGTCAAGGTACATATAGTCTAGGATCCTTTTCTATTTTACGGTCTAAGGAGAATTGGTTGGTAGACCGGATTATAGGATAAATGCCGTACTATTAAGGGGATCACGACTAGTAGCTTGATAGCTTATTCTTGTGCCATATGGATCAACTTAGGATCATGCATGCATTTAAAATTGGACTTGAATTTAAGTTAGAATGAATTGATGCTTTAATTACGGAATCGGATGAGCCAAGGCTTAGCGGGTTGTATGCAAAGAAGCGCGGTTGTTCGATGATATTTCGCGTTGCAAAATAACGATCTGAGTGTAATCTCCTTTGAAAACCGTTTTTGAAAATCGGTTTGTACAGCAGCGTATAATCGGATGAACCGCATCCGGTTGTTCCGATGATATTACAATTCTTGCGAATAACGATCGAGTGTAATCTCCTTTGAAAACCTCTTTTGAGAATCGGTTTGTCAAGACGTATAATCGGATGAACCGCAATACGGATGTTCAAATGTATTTGGCGGTTGTAAAATGCGAAACGGATGCAAAATCTACGGTTTAGAAAACACGAAATCGGACGATCCGGTGTTTGCTGCGGATGAACCGCAACTAAATCCAACGGCTATATCGGTGCATTTAATCGTGTAACATAGCCGTTCTTGTGCATTGAGTATAGCGGTTGTCTGCCGATGCTAACACGCGGTTGTTCCGATATGTCTTTGAAATTTGGGAACTTCTTCCCAACGGCTAGAATTGTTTGGTGGAGGCTATAAATACCTCCCCAAGCGCACAAGGGACAAGTTACATTGCATTGAAGATATCTCAACCCTTGTGAGCATTGTGCATTCAATTCTACTCCTATTTACTCTTGCATTCATTAAGAGGAGATCAAGTGCATTCATCTTTAGTTGATTCATTGGCACTTGAGTAAAGTCAAGCAAGGATCGTTGATCTATTCTCTTGGAGTGTTGCGCACTCCTAGACGGCTTAGCGGTGAAGCACGGTGATCTTCTCAAGTGAAGCTTGTGAGAAGACCCGAGCAAGATTGTGAGTGGTTGGTGTTCACCATCTCCGGAGCGGAGGAAGAACAACCCAAGTGATCGAGGGAAGGCTTAATTCGTGGAGCCGGCTTGGGTGATCAAGCTTCCTCAACGTGGACTAGTGAAGACAAGCAAGTCTTGATACCACGGGAAAAACATCATTGTATCTTGTGGTTATTTCTTGTCTTTACAATTCCGCACTTATATTTCTAGCTTGCTTTTTGTGATTAAATTGCCTAGCTAGGAGCATAAATTGTTAATTTGTTAAAAGCTTTAAAAACCTCCTATTCACCCCCCTCTAGTCGGTTATCCTTGATCCTACACCTTCACGAAGTACAAATTCTTATCGTAGGATATATGGAATGCAATTGTGCGGATGAAGACGATGGCCGAATTTCAGTAGCAAAGTGCGGCGCACAAGGTTCTCCAGGCACAAAACACTCACCCAACAAACTCGGCACTACTATGTACGCGGGTAAAACCACGCTATGGATGGCGGAGGACGACAACGCAACTAGGCCATTTGCTGGAATCACAGACGAGCGTGTCCAAAACTGGTTAAGTGCGAGGGCATCAGCCATGTCTTCGGGCAGCATCTCTTTCATAAACCTCGCAGACGACGAAGTGTCTCAACGTCTAGTAATATATCGAACTACCTAGTTGTTAATAAGTCCATAACTTCATAGTGTCTAAAATAACATGATAGCCTCTTGCAGCACTCATTGACTATCGAATCTTCCCAAGGCTCCATCAAAGTAGTCAGGGAGAAGGACATACTATCTACGATATTAGAAAACAAGGAGCACCCGGGTCGCATGTGAGATCTTGGGGTTTATGTACCTTAGAAGGAGAGATTCCCAGACGACTCCGGGACGTATAGGAGTAGGAAGAGATCCAAGGCTGAGAGCGGGGACCAGTGGTAGAGAAGCATATTGTAAAATTTCAAGGACAAATAACAAGATTGTAGGATCAAATGAATCAACTCCTTAACCAATCGCAAGCCGCCCCTGTTATTTTGGGAGCCAGTCCTCCTCAACATTGGAGTAGCGGTGCATCCATGCAAAATTATGGACATGGCGATGTCTAATTACCTATCGACGACATCAAGATAATCTACATCTCTGGAATACTTCAAAGATAGACCTATAAGACGTCTTGGCTAATTGTGTATCTTTTTGTAGGAGTCGCCGCCCTGTAAGCTCCAAGTGTGGCTGGTTGGGTCTATTTCTATTGAGGCTGGGCGGGGGATGGCGTATCCATGCCAGGAAGGGACAGTGTTGCACGGTGCTTAGAGGTAGGGTTACGCCAGAGATAAGGTGGACATGGTACATGATAATTTCATTGCCGTCCCGTTGGCGATTCGCCAGAACGAAGACATCATAACACTAGAGGATGTCAAGTACACTTTTATCTGAGGCCTAAGATGGACATCGCACTAGACCCTGCAGTGTCGCGATCTCGACACGACCATACCTCTCCAACAGGACCCTCGATGACTCCACCTCATCCTTCTCTTCAGAAGGCTTCCTCATCGGTTCCCGTGGAGATGACACCGAAGGAACAAAAAAGCGTGTCACTGTATCAGTTCCCGAGCCATCTCACGGGAAGATGTGTAGCGAGCGAGTCGTTCATGTCAAATCAAAATCGAAGAACATTAAGGCGCCTCCTAAGCCCTAGAAATACTCCCTCAGAAGTCTGTTGGCCCCCGACACAGTATGAGCCCGCGCTAGAGTAGGTTGCCAGTCTTTGCATGTCTGGTACATATGGAAGACCAAAGAGAATGGGTGTGATACTTGAATCACCGTTAGATACATGAAGAAACATTTCTTCCACGAGATGGGCCACTTCATCGTGGGCTTCGACGAGTTATTCGACCTATTCAACATCAATGCCCTCAATGTCTTGCTTCTATGATGCTGGACACTGTAAGTGTGTACAATCAAGTTCTACATTTACATAATACCGATAAATATCACAACTCGTTGCTTATATATAGATACATGATGAAAAATGTTCGACAATGGCGAGAACCGGTGGGTTTTCTCGACCCACACTTAGTCTCTGAGCAATGCATTACCGAAGACGCATCCTACGTCGTGAAAATATATTACGACGGGATTGCTTACTCAGGGCGACAAAGACTACATACTGGTGCTCTACAACCAGAAGTAAGTGCTTCACTACTTGCTATACAAATTTCATTTGTACTTTATACGCAACACGAACTTAGGTTTAATGACTACAGCGACATACATGAGTAGGTTCTACTGGATCATTTTAGTTATTGTACTAAAGAGGAACAAGGTAATATACCTTGATTCTCTACTCAACAAAAACCACGACTTCACCCTTCTGCAAGGAATACTCGATTTTCTCCAAACATAACTCTATTGTACTCTTCCTTCGTTTGAAATGGCCGAGGATAAATTTTTGGAATCACGTGGGTCATTCAATGCCTATGTTGTTGAGGGAGGGACACACAAGGAATCGAGCACCACACTGCAACACAAGACACGATTTTTGGTACACGCTACAACATAATAATCTTATATCGCACTTCGTAATAATGCGTCTCAAACTGACTAAACATGTATATGTAATTCTATTTTTGCAGTGCCATCAGTAAAAATAATATCACCTATGTGCATTCTACATTTGCCGTTATATACAGTAAATCATGAGTGCTAAAATAAATGATTTAAAGGTTTACCAACATCACAATAATTATTTTTTAATTATAAATTTAAATATATATACTTGCAACCACGCCTTGTTTTTGCTCAAAGAAGAAAAGGAACAGTTAGAGCATGGGAATGTTGGACGTACACTGGACGTGACGGATGACGAGACGACTCCAAGTCTTATCTCATCCATCTGCTGCAGGCCGGAGCAATAAAGGCGAGGTGACGACGAACGCGAGCACTACGTGCACAGGCTACCCTGCTCTCCCGACCACATGCGTATGCAGCGAGAGATTTTGAAACCAAGCCGATGATGACGATGAGTAGAGGAGAGAACAGCAGCGGCATGCCAGGTGTTGCACTTGTCGTGTGGCCGTAGCAGATGACACGAGGAGTGAGACAAGATAGCCATATCCATGCGCTTTTCTGCTGCTCCCTCTTTGTCAGGTCGCTCGTCTTCCCCACGGGCCCAGCTGCCCCCACCCACCGTGTCCCTCTCACTCACCAACATGCCTACTCGCCAACTCCTAGAGGACACCCCCGACTCTAGTCTTGCTGCGTAATTGAAACGCCGGAAGAAAAAAGGCACCTCAATCAAACCCTTAATTGTACACACGCCATGGTGTCAATCTGGTACTACTACCCACTAATTAGAGAACTCACTCGAAATGTTCTTGCGAGAGGGCTGAAAATCTCGCACATTTACTATGCATCTGGTTAACTTAAACCTGGTGCTGCCGCTGCCGCAGCATCTTCGTAATCTGAGCCATTCGATTCGAAAAAAGTGGTTATGTATGTGCTGCGATCCTTGCTACAGTGGACTACAACAGCTCAACCGCCGATATTTCGATCTTCTTTTCAACAGAAGTAAACTGGCGATTAGCCGACCACTGTAGGATCGCACCATCGCCGGCAAAACTTTGCCGGCAAGTGCTGCATCTTTGTGCTAAGCGTATGCACTGACTAATTTGGTGCGGACCCCGGACAGGGACAGCTGAATAGTATTATGTATCGATCATATGCTGAAGGTAGTCACTCAACAAAGCCACTCACTTTACTGTGCGGCGAAGCCTTTTAGCAACTTTGGAACAGTGCGCCAACTCCCAAAAGCAGGCAGGCAGGCCGCACCGAGACTGAGCTTAGAGCCGACAAGGTCCAGAGTTAAGTTACTTGACGCAGAAACTGTGCCATTAGTCAAAAGAAGAAGAATGGATTAATGGGCTGAGAGCACCGGGGTAAACTAGAGAACTAGACAGATGCACGAACCCCTGGTGGCAATGGCAATCAGCTCATCAATCATTTTTGACAAATTTGTGAGACAAAATGACACTACAGGCTGTAGGACTGCGTTGTTGAATAGGTTTCAATTGGTCAATGAATAATAATTCATAGAATAGTACCTAGAGCGAAATCTATAAGGTACAAACACAAAGGGTAAAGCAAAACGCCATCTACAGGAGCAGTAAAAGGAAGAATCGCATGAATAATCCCTATCCAATCAACTCCATTTGACATACACCGATTGCCCCTTGTATGAACTTTGTACAACCCATGAGATCGATACGAGCTGGAACCAATATCCGGAGCAATGGAAACACAGAAGCAGCCCGCCTGAGTTGGTTGTCAGATCAAAATGGTATATATATGGGAGGTTGAAATCCTGAGCCAAAAAAATCAAGATGTACATCGGAGTCAGTATGAGCTTTACTCATCTCAGAGAAGACTGAAGAGCAAGGCCAACAACATATTGTTTAAAATTTCAAGATTGACACATACCAATCTCCGTATTGAAGACCAAGAAAATAGGGGTTTGCAAGAGTGAATTGTATATATTAATTCCCAATAGCTTAAATTTTTGGGTAAACTGGTTGCTACATGAAACTCAATAAATTCTCTGACCGGAACATGAATGGGATGAAACACTTTTTCCTTAGTTTCTTTAGCAAATATTCTCTTTTATCCTCAAGGAAAAGTATTATTTTGCTATGCTAGGATTCAGTGGACTACACGCCTACTGTGTTGTAAATCTTGTAATGCTATATTTGGTTTTGTTTTTCTAACAATAGAGCTAATGCCTCCTGTAATCCTGCGTTGCAGTGCTATTACTCACATAATGAGCATGTCAACACAAGAACATAGCTTATTGCAATATGAAAAATGTAAGAATCACCTCAAGACAATATAACCAGTCCAAGATATATTGATGCGCAGAGAAAGATAAATGAGATGAAGCCCCTGAAACAAAGATTAGCGATTGTTGGTGAAAAGTGAGAACAAAAGCTTTTAGTGTCAGCATTATCATCATACAATATCACGAAAATAAGGAAATGACAGAAATTGCAGAGCAGACCATATAACACCCCATCCAACACCATTGCAAGGACAAGGGCAGATTTCAGCAAATTTCTCAGCATCACTTGAATGAACTCTTCGGGATATCAAGTCATCATAGATATCTAGATAATTAAACAACGTTTAACTTAGAAGTGCAATAGGTAACTCACTGCTTATTCTGACATAAAAATTACAAGGAAAAGGATTTTTATTCTTACCGTAAACTGAAAATAAGCTATTCATCACACCTGTAACACACAAACAAACATAAGAACTAAATTTCCAACCATACAATTTGAGTTCTCAAAGTGCAAAATAAACGAAAAGAACATATTTGGAGGGGGTCTTCACTCTCACCTATGAATAGAATCACATACTTCAGAATATGGAAAGTTGTAAATTCTTGTATAACCCAAACAACAGCAATGAATACGATGAATCCTGGAAAGTTATATTGTAAGTAGCATGATGCCTGGTAAAGTTCTAAATGAAGATGAAGTCATCTTTATGCATACCAATGCAGAGCCAGCGAAGAAACCACTGCATAATTCAAACAAGAAATGATAATACTTGAGTAAATGATCATGATTACTGTGTGAAACAAGCGGGAAGGACAAATGAAGTTAATAAAAATTTGCAATGATAAATTAGTGAACTTACATTTTTAGCAACAAAAAGAACAACAATTAATGCCAGTATGAAGCAACCCGCTGCAATTCTTGTAGTGAGGAGATTTGTGGATGCAAGTATGAAGATCATTCCCCAAAATGATGAACCCAGATCTGCAGTTGGACAAAACAGTAAGCATCACAATAAAAACCAAAGTGTAAAATCCAGAGGGATGTGAACAACAAGTCTTTATAGAAAAGTTCAAAGAAAGATGAATTTAACTTTCTGGTTTGAAGGCATTAAAAGAACGAAATATTATTAAAATATTCACAGGAACCTAGGCCAGGCTTAATAAGACTGCAGGTGAGTCCTATAAATGAGATTTTTATATATAATTTTTCTTCTTGATTTTTGTTGTCCAAATTTTTCAACAAAACCAGCATCTTAGGTCTCATGCATTAATCGATCAGAGAAAGAAAACAACCATAGGAAGTTCAGTGATAGAGAATGAACTTTTTGCATTTTTTGTGTGTGTTCGTGTTGTGACTTGTATGAGGGAGAGAGAGGGGATGGGTAAGTGCTTTACATCCAGCAGGCAAGATAATCCAATATATGCCACCACGAGTTTGAGTAACACCACCCTCATTAGCATGGACCTGCATGCCCTCAACCTGCAAAAGCCAATCAAATTGGAATATAATATCAACCAAGGAATTTCTTTGATGAATGCACATCAGGGAATAAAAATGTCCACATACACTAAAAATCCTGAACCAAGAAAAACCTTGTGGCTAAGTAATACGAAAGTCCAATTCCAAACATAGCAAAAGACTAAAACTTTCTCTTGTAATCGCCAAAAGAAAATTGACTAAAATTTTCTGAAAGGCAGACCTAAAATTTCAAAACTAAACGACGGACCTAGACAAGGAACTCAGCAGATGCTTTCTAAATGTTCCAAAATCAATAGTCATGATTCTGACCTATGAGGTTGTCCACATATACAATCAGCACTATCCAACAAGTTCAACGAAGTGTTTAACATGGAAGAAAGGAAAGAAGCCACGACAAACAAATGTGCAATGGACCCCATGGTACAATTATGCAATAATAACAATACAATAGACCATTGTTTGTTCTAACCCAGTGACGGTTCAACTCTGACGACCACTGATCAGAATTCAGAACTTTCAGTTCTGTCAACGCCGACCATGAAATCAAAATACACTAAAACTGAATTTCCTTGCCCCCAATTGTGGAATGCAGATGAATGTGATGCTTCACATGTTGCGACGAACAATGTAAGTAAAATCAATTTGACGTCCCACCTTTCAAAAGAAAAAAAATGACGTCCCCTAGCAAAGAGTTATTAATCTGCATGACCAGCCCAGGAGGTCACTGAAGCGTAGGAAAATCCCCAAGAGAGCGCATATTCTCTAGACAATTTACAATCTTTGACCAGAACCCCACTTGAATGCTGAAGAAGTGAACAATTTCGGCAAAAGATGCTTGTGGGTAAAAAGTGAGGAGAAAAAAAAGGCTAGCTGCCTATGTTCCAGGTCCTAAATGAAATCCCTCTTTCTAGAAGATACTTGATACTCCCATGTGATCGAGCAAAGCAAACAGTAAAATTAAAAAGGTGCTCTCACATTATGCTATATAGAATCCATCATCCCCGCTCATGTAGTGCCTACTTTTGCCTGAAAGTGCTAAATCACCTACCAGAACCAACACAAACGATATGCAAAATTTCTCCCCGCTTCGAGTCTAAACGGATTTAGCCCGTAGCTACTCAGATTGCAATGCCAAACCAGCACAACATATCACAGCGCAATCCGTCGGACCCCCGAATCGGTTCTGAGAAAGAGTAGCAGGAAGTAATCGGAAAATCTCAGGCTTACATCTCCGCAGGTGAGCTTGCAGGCGAGGGCGTGGCTGGTCTCGTGGAGGAAGACGGTGATGAGCTTGAAGGGCGTGAGCAGGAACGTCCGCCACAGCTACAAGGAGAGACAACAAAACCCCCCAAAAAAAACCCAAATCAGAAAACCCCTCCACCGCAAGAACCAAACCAGAGGCAGAGACGGCGTCGTTTCTCGAGGCTCACGACGAGGATGACGACGGTGGAGACGCCAATGGCAGCGATGAAGACCACCTGGTCGTGGTCGCAGCAGCCCTGCAGCTCCCAGTTCACTTTCGCCATCCCGCAGCACGCCGTAGATCTGCTCCACCCCCCGAGCACGAGACCCTGGGCTTCCCTCCCCACCCGAACGAACGCCGAGCAGGAAAGTGGGGAGAAGAGGCAGGAAAACGCGAGGAAATGGGACGAAAAAACTGTTCCAACTGGTTGGAACCAATGGAACGCGAGGGGAAGAAACAAACGTGCGCGGGCGGGGCACAGAGACCGAGAGCCGCGGTGGGAGGCGGGCGGAGGATTTGCGCGTACGGGCCGAGAGATCTCTGGTGATTTGTACAGGTCGGAGAGCAAGGCGAGTGTAAAAAACGGAGATTGATTGGATTACATGGCCATTAGCGCGGTGGCCCGGCAATAATTGTCGCTAAAATAAAATAAAAACCAGAGTAATAGACACTCGATTTTGGCATTGCCGAGTCTTCCGTTGAGATTTGAGAGCCGAGTAGGCGTGGAAGTTGGTGGTTCTGGTCCGTGGTTGGCTGGTTCTTGCAACCGCGTTTCTACTTCTCTTCCTGCAGTTCCTTCCGCTGAGTTTTTCTTTTGGGACTGGAACTTGTAAGATCCAAGATGGAGTAAGTCGTCGTCGTCGTCGTCGTCGTCTGTAAAACCCCGAAAATAAATGGAAAATTGCATGCAACGTGGAGTCGCGGATTGCTCCGAATAATGTCTTACGAGCCACTGCGATAATTGCCGGAAACAATGAGTTAATGATTTCTCCTCCTCGTGTCACCGTCCGAGGGTTTCCATGTCGGGACTGGTGAGTCATGATGTCTCGCTGATCGGTCCGATCGTCCTGTCAAGATTTCGATGGGATTGAATAATTGAATACGACGTTCACAAATAGCACTCTACAAAAACTGCATTAAAAAAAATTAGGTACAAGACACCTCACTGGCACCATCGCGTGTGTGTCCCTTACACACTCAAAAAATTATTACCCACTCTAAAATTATTACGGATGCATCAGGACCTCGCATAGCGTGGATATGCATTTTCCACTGAACGTACATGTGTGTGTATACTATATTCTAATATATTTAGGTGAGACACGCGAATGCGATCCCAATGAATCGAAACTGGGTAGGTGCTCGACAGCAGAGCTAGCCACCCGACCAACTCACGATCCTCCCGTAAAAACTATAATTTCATTAACTCGGAGATCAGAAGTGCACTTTGAGACGGTCAGCAAAAAGAAATAATATGCTTCGGTGGCAGATAAGTGTGTTACGAAATCTAAGGTTTTATAGGCAAAAGACTAAACCGCATCTAGAAAGCTTCCACCCCTATGGGCAATAAATATGAGGATCCCATGTAGTACAAATATAGAGATGAATAAAAATACTAACTCTTCTCTATAGACTTATATTCATTGTCTCTCTTGGTGTTTATATGATTGCTTATGTATAGATTGATTTACAAGTCAGTAACGTGATGACTATCGCTATTTCTCAACAAAGTGAAGCTCCATGTGTGGCTTGAGTCACTGCATGCTTTTATCCGTTTCAAAAAAATCTTTTGCTTCACCAGAAAGGCTGCACTGTAGTCACCGATTCCTTCTGCATAGGGCACCATACGCCGACATGGCAGCACGGGACAACCAACAACTTTGTTTTCAATTATAAAGAAGATTCACACATGCACATATCACCATACATGCACACGCGTGAGTGCGCTCTCTTATATCTTAGCACGCATCTAGACAAATGAAGGCTAGGGATAAATTCGCAAACCTCATAAAATTTGTATTGAATCGTAATCACATATGCATAATACGTAGGCACTAGGATTTAAACTCTGGTGGTGAAGTCGTATACCCACAACTCCGTTGTTTCAATAGACGCTCGGCTGCTAATGATTGAATATATTAATTAAAATTCTCTGGCTACTTTTCTATCGTCTTTATAAAATGCTGAAGCTTGTCTACGCTTTTGAGGGAAAGATGGTGGCGTGTGGCTTTTAGTTTTAGGTAGGACACTCTCTTCTCGAAATTGAACTCAGTTCTGCTCTGAGTCTCATTGAGCTGTTAATTTAGCTCCGTAACACTGCAGTAAATATGCACTAGCAGTTAGTTTATAAGAATACGGGTAAGGCTACAAATTAGGGTAATCGAATAAAGTTATGCACACCTTTTTATGTAGGTATTCATACTTTTTTTTAGGAAAGTGTATATACATACTATGGAATGTATTCGACTTTTTTTTTCCCCAAAATAGTTAAATTTTCATTCGTCCAAGGTGCTTTGACATTTGCATTTCTTTTCATATGATGAATTAGGTCTGAATTTATTATGATTTTTTTCCTTTAGAACATAACGGGTTCACCATATTACCTTATTTGGTTGCTATAGAATTAAATTTTTAGTCTTTGTTTTTGTTCAATCTCTTAAAGTATATGTTAGATTTTGAATCATGTAATAGAAATATGAGTTACTAATACTTTCGAGAATAATTACAGTAACCAAGAACAAAAATTATATAAATAATTTACTATATTTTATTTATCATGATGTTGTAAATGAATAAACATTTGATTGTTTTTGGCTGAGAAACTAGTTAAATTTGGTATATAGACGGACCCGACGAATTAACGTCAAAGCCAACCGTATGCCCGTATCTCATATAGGCTTTAGACTGAACAATCCTGGGCTAGTACGCCAAAAAAGGCATAAAAAGGTCGACGAATCCCTAGAATTGCGATGGTTGGAGCCACGAACACATGGTGGGATAGCACGCTATTTGGCACTTTCTTATTTTAGGGTGTGTTTGGTTCGTTGAATGGAGTGGTCCTGAACCATCCGGTACGGGAAATGAGCTCGTTCAGGTGTTTGGTTGGTTGAATAGAATCAAACCATTCGAGATGAGATGGTTCAAGAAAAAAGAATATTCCATGATTATGTTGTATCATCCCGTTCGGGAAAAAAAATTCGAACCACACCGTTCACTCGAATTCTAAGGCGCTTGGTGATGTTGCGGCTTGATTTACGAGCTTCAAATGATCATATTTTCTAAACCGAGTATCCGATTTGCGATCTGATTGAACCGTTGTGTTCCTTATCATTTAATCAACAAAATAAGACCACTTTTAGCATATTTTAGTATAAAAAATATCATACGGACCATCCTATCCCACCAACCAAACACCATCTTGAACCATCCAGAACCATCCTATTCCACCAACCAAACAAAATCATGTATCATCATATCCCACCAACCAAATATCATACTTGTATCATCTCATCCAGGATGATCACATCCTACTTGTACAATCTTGTCCCATTCAACCTCGTCCCACTAACCAAACGCACCCTTAGTGCTTCCCGCGACCAATTCTAAAAGCACGCAAACGTCAATGTCGGATCGCGTAAAAGGATTGTGCTTTCATCTTATTTCTTGTCTCTCTCTCTCCTCGTCAATTTAGATTTAAAAGCCGCGCAAACCCATCATTCCATCTCAACAAGATTTTGACAAGTACATGTGCCTATAGACAGAGAGGACGTGGAAGCCTGGGTGACAAGTGGGCGGTAGGCGGCGACGGCGGCGAGGCGGTGCCGACCGACCGGTGACGAGGCCATCTTTACGTCCGGGCGCGCACGTGATTGCCACGCTACTTCCCAAGCTTACCCCCGCGCATCATCGGCTGCTTCTAGCTTGTGGAGATCAAGGGTCCTTGTCCTGTGCAGATCCCCGCCGATTCCGCCGTACTGCAGCGGCGGAAACTTTCCTTGTTTGGACCGTTACCTACTGCCTTCGATTTTTTTAAAAAATACAAAAATTAATAATCAATCCAAAAAATAACAATAATAGGTTCCTGTCATCGGTTGAACAGGCGACAAGCTCCTATCGCCAGTTTAACTAACGATAGATACCTTGTCCCCCTATCGTCGGTACAACTTTCTATCGCCAGTTTAACTGATAACAGAAATCCAGCTATAAAAACCCTAAAAATTAACTTCAAAGTTCATTTCAATTCCAAAAAAGATCAGAAAGAGAGGAGAAGAGAGATAATAAAGGTAGTGAAGCTCTGCCAGTTCGTCGCAAAGGAGAGACAAACAAAGCATCGGATCCGATCGATCATTTTGCAGGTACATTGTTTTAGAACTTTGTACATTATATCAAAACATTGTTGGTTAGCAAACAAAAATAGCGATATATAATTTAGTAGATTAAATAAATGTAGTCTAATTTGTAGTACATCATTTGAGCTGTGTACGAGGTAGGTAGAGCATAATCTAAATAATACCAGTTTTATTTAGCTTTCCATTTGTGCACTGTAATTATATTGTTAAAATCAAAAATTAATTTTTAACTAGTTAAATAGCATGACACATTTTAAAATTAAAAGAAAAATTTGTAGCAACTAATTAGGGTAGGTAGAGCCTAATCAAAATAATCGTAGTTTTATTTAGCTCCCTATTTGTACACGGTAATTATATTGTCAATATTGGGAATTAATTTATAACCAAGAAAATAACATGACATGTTTTATAATTGTAAAGAAAATTCAGAGAAACTAATTAGGGTAGGTAGAGCCTAATCGAATTAATCTCAGCTTTATTTAGCTCCGGAGGGTAGGTAGAGTGTAATCTCAGCTTTATAACTTGTCGTATAAATTTGGTTTCTATTTGTGGTTGGTAATTATTCTGCTAATACCACTTCATATTACCTTGTTACATATTTTGTAGTCTTTACAATGTATGCACTGAATTTTCAGGTATGGCGGACCCAGACCACGTTACCGAGTGGTCGTACGAGTTGTTTGACGCGGTGATTGACCTACATTACCGTAGCCACCTCATTACCATCCTCCCCCAGGAGGGCGAGGCGCCGATTGAGCTTGGTGTGTTGCGGCTGCGTACGCCCATCAGGGCATAGAGGTTGCACCCAAACTGGGTGTTGAGATACGTGCTATTGCGATCTTTGTGTACTAATTTGTGGCATTACTACTACATGTGGACTAACGTTCGTTCATAACTTGACTCGACGCAGGTTGAGGGCAGCAGGCCTCCTTCCGCTGGCACAGATGGTGGAGGCGACGTGGGAGGACGACCAGGTCTGCGGTCCTGGTCGTACGTCCAGACGCTTTCCATACGATCGGGCCCTACTGATGGCGTTGGTCGACCGGTGGAGGTCGGAGACGCACACGTTTCACCTTCCATACGGGGAGATGGCGCCGACGCTGCAGGACGTGAGCTTCTTGACCAGGTTGCCCTGCATAGGCTTCCATATGACGGCGTATGAGATCTCGCACACGTGGCACACAGAGTTCTTGGTGAGGTTTCGGGATATGCTGCTATCGGGCAGTAATTACCACGAGTTCAACAGCTCGCACGGGCTGACGCTGAGGTGGATCTGCCAGTTCTACATAAGTCTTTGTAACTATTGTTCTCTCGCATCAATTCATTTGCTAACGTGTATATGTCTTCTTGTACTCCGAGTGTATGGTGAAGGACGCACCCAACGATACGGTGAGGAGACACTTCGAGGCGTACCTGCTGTGGCTGTTCGGGTGGGTCATGTTCCTGGGGTCCCACAGCGACAACGTCGACAAGCACTACATCTGGTACGCACGTGAGCTCGCAGACTGGCCGGTGGAGGAGATCCAGCCCTACGCTTGAGGTTCGACCGTGCTGTGTGCGCGACGTACCGCGCACTGTGCGACGCGTGCCGCCGATCCCAGGATAGCTCCATCTTCTCTGGATGCTTGCTACTTCTGCAGCTATAGTCCTTCGAGCGCTTCCAAATCGGACGTCCACAGCTGGACTTTGGAGTATACATGGTCAGCCTGTACGCCGAGGACGACGACGTGGACCGGCCAACTATGGGCACGGTGTGGTGTCGCGGTCGGGTTAGTTTCGTGAATATTTATTATTTTCTCGTCATTTTGTGTGCTAAGTTTTCCTTTGGTCTATTCCAAAGGTGACTTACACACCGATCAAAGACTCAGCTTGTTTGGATCTGCGATATTAATACCTCCATCTCTACTCCAACAAATTGTTACTACCAAGGAAGTCAAGTTGTACCACCTACTACCTCTCAACCACCCGTGGAGATCCACCAAACCCGGTGGCTTAACTACACACTCGACTACATCGTGATATTCGACTAGGCGACTCGCCACGTACGAATGAGAATAGTCATCATCAATCCGGTTCAAAAATTACCTCACGGATGAGCAACCGAATAGGCGGCGCTTTACATTCCATTTCACACCCAAGCTTTTCTCCCCTTTACTTCTCTCCATTCCTCCTCTTTTTCTAGGTTAGAGAGTGATTAAGGAAGAGGTTAGTTTAGGATTAGAAGTGATTAGCGGGTAGGTAGATTAAGGAAGGTGATTAGATTAGAGGTTTAGTTGGTTTTGTTAGGATTAGTCGGGTAGATACAAATAAGTTACATGTTTAGCGTAGTGGTAGTGTTTGTTGAGTGTAGGGTGTGAGCGAATTTTAGGGTTTTATAGAGCTTTTCCTAAGAGATTCGTCGCCAAACATTCTAAAGGCAAGCGAGAGTTGGACTCTATCATATATATCTTGGGTTGAGAAAAGAGATAATGATGATGATGATGATGATGATGATGGTAAGATGTGGGACCCTTTAGGACTCCTGTCAAGGTGGAGTGTTGGGCAGGATAGCGAACCAACATTGTTGGAACTCGGTGGAGGAGAGTGCGCTTCACGTAACCCGAAACGATTCAACTCGATGGACCCAGATTCCTCGACGCAGAATTCATGCCGCCTCTTGGATTGGAGTCTACGGAACCATCGGGGTCTTTCTTCTTCCAGTGACTAGTAGTATTTTGTAATTAAAATTGCAACTTAATGTTTTAATGGTTTATTTTCGAAATGAGATGATTTTAGAATTTGTGATAAAGACGCGATGCTGCATTGTTTGTTATTAATGCTTCGAGTACTTCTACTTTGTTAGTATTCTCCTTTGTTAGATCCTAGTCCGTAGGAGCTATCCCGAGCGGGACGAAGGATTTAAAGGAGAAGGCACCATGGCGAGGACTCAGCGAGATGGAAGCCATCTTTGACTCGTGGGACGCAGTAGGAGGGCTGTAGTTCAGAGCGCACTCGAGCGGAAGCTTCTGTGTTTGTGTAGTAGTTGTATTAAGAACCTCTTTATGTGGCTACTTCTGCCCAATGCTATTCGTCGGGCGGTGTTCTATAGTAATCCGTTACTAAGTGTGATTACCCTAGGGGTAATGACACGCAATCGACACGCATCAATGCTCGTCTTCTTGTCTAGCCATTCTCCGCTTTACGAGTTAGAACACTTGGACATATATGTTTAGGTGGACGCCGGAGCCGGTACTAATTTTGGGAGATTAAGCAGGAGAACGGTTCTCCTCTCCTATTACAAGAACAAGAATTTTCTGTTGCTTTCAATATATGTACAAATATAAAAAAAGATATGTACACACGATAGATACTCTCTTCAAGAAGTCTGAAGTCTGAAGTCTGATATCGGAGATAGATTACGATGGATACAAATCTGAAGAATATAGCGATATATAAGACGGCTTCCTTGCCAACCCTGTACACATGAACCACCAAGTCTATGTATCGCATCACTACTCTCAGACTTTGGTCCGTAAAGGGCCTCTAGTCCTGTAGAGCATTCGGACTAAATGTCGTCCCGGTCCTGTGCCCGGACTAAAACGTCGACTTAGTCAATTTCAATTCATTATTGATTTTGGTTTTAAAATTACATTAGGTTTTCAATGCGTATTCTTCATTTGCTAATATATGCGCCCACATATAATTTAGTTTGGAACATTATTACACACAAATAAAGTATGAAACTATATATATTATGGAGCTATATATATGTATAATATATATATATATATATATATGCACATAAAATTTACAACATTATTCATGCATCCTTGGTATTTACAACACAAATGTTGTCCTCCACTTAAATGTCATACAAATGTTCGTCTCTTCATTGTTCATCCGGGTTAAAGTAGAACTTCGGTCAGGGCTTGAGGACATGCTCATTAAGAAATCTGCGATTGTCTCTTGAATTCCTTTGAGGCGGTCCATATCCAACACTGCCTTCAACCATATCTCCTTCAATTTGCATTAAACGAAAGAAGTATTAATATACATAAGATTTATTTAATAGCAACAAATAAATAAAATGGATTTATTATATATACTTGTCTTTCGCATCTGTAGATGGGTTCTTTTGCATACACCATGAGGAACTCGCAAACGTAGTATCCACACAAATTGTTGCCGGTGGTCGCAGAGAACCCATCACGATATAAAAGATAACTCTCGTCATCGCGTAGTAGAAGCATGATAAGGCTTGGGAGCTAGTACAACTTACATCCGTTGTGGATCGGTGGCCCTTTCGGATCCGGACGGTGTAGTTGAGCGAACCAAGCCCAAACCCCGCCCAATAATTGTCGTTAATTAACTATTGCAAAGTTAAAGAGCGGAATAAATATTTAAAGATCGGTTACCCCGGATAATGTCTATCATATCTTGGTAATCTTCCCGCGGTTTTCTCAGAGTCATAGATTAGCAAATGGTCGAGGACAATCTCCATTTGTTTATAGAGTCAACATATATATCTTTATGTTGGATTGAGTAAGTAAAGTAAAATGTGCACACGACAACAACACTCACCCAAAGTTGTAGGGAAGAGTATAAATCTTTTGTTCTTTTGGTTGATCAAGAACCTCAAAATTCCTCTCCGAGGTCTCCATTGATCGTAGGGAGTGTTTGGGTCCTTGAATACGATATATGGATCAACGAAACCAATGTTCTTGTCGTTTCTCGTGTGAGGTCTCTCATCATGTCTCTGCATATGTATAGACATGCTAGCTAGTGTGAGGATAATTACTTATACATATACATATGCTAGAGTGAGATTATTAAAAGAAAGAATCACGCATGCACAAAAGCGATGAGAGATGACCTCCCCTTGCAACACCCTTCCGTGCTATCTTCTCTTTCTTCTTCGCCTCAATTGACTTGGTGAGAGCGGTCATAGTCCGATAGTGGCGAATCCTTACGAGCATGACGTAACTTTTTCTCGTGGCGCCCACCCTTTGCCTTAGAACTTACGCGTCAAGTACGGCTAGTGGTTTCGCTTTTAGCCTTGACTTTCGCAAGAAACCGCCCCATCTGTTTTCAAGCATCTATTTCTCGGCGATCTTCTCATAGGAAAGTTTCGTCGTCTTAGAAATAGGTGGTGTTCTCCCCGAGGCTTTCTTCTTGGCGGCGTGGGGCCAACGCTGTTTGTGGGTGCGCCTCTTCTTTGGCGGACCGGTGTCGGCGTTGGAGCCCGCCGTGGAGGCGATGGGGCGGCTGGCGGCGTTGAGCCCGCCGTGGAGCGATGGGGCGATGGCGGCGTTGGAACCGCCGTGGAAGCGATGGGCGGCCGGTGTCGGCGTTGGAGCCCGCCGTGGAAGGCGATGGAGCGGCCGGTGGCGGCGTTGGAGCCCGCCGTGGAGGAGATGGGGCGATGGCGGCGTTGGAGCCCGCCGTGGAGGCGATGGGCGGCCGTGTCGGCGTTGGAGCCAGCCGTCTGCGCGATGGGGCGGTGGGGATGCGGTAACTTCATTGTCATCGCCGCAACACCGTGACGACCGGTGGTGAATGGATAATTGGACTTAGGTTGGGGAGGTTCTCACTGTGAAAACAACGTGGTATGAGTAAACCGTTATTTAAGCCAATACATAATTAGTGAAAAAATGGTTCGCTCACTTTCATCCGCACCTAGGGTTAAGTTGTTGAGGAGGAGGAGGTGACGCCCTAGGAATAATGATATAGCTTGCGCCAACATATGAATGTCTTCTCCGCTTCTCCTAAAGTCTTCTCCCATCACCTCATTCAATGTCAAGAGGCACATTGATTTTACCTTTCACAACTCTATCCACCGAGACGCTAGCATATCCAGGAGGTATTAATGCCCCATGGCATCTTGGTGTCTTCGTAGGGTCGATCGAGATACAACACCGATAGCCACCATGATGTGGCATTCCTCTCGAATGTGCGGCTCACATGTCGTGAGAGGATCGGTGATGTCATCCACGGGAAGCGCACCTGCGTCATCTTGAATCACCGGCACCTCGTGGAAGCGCAATCGCTTCAACCGATTAGGGGTGATGTTGACTCCGGCTCGATGCGCTTGCCTTTGGATGGAACTTCTTGCTATCTGCACTTGCCTTTTGATTTCGCATTCATTTTGGCTTCAAGTGTTTTCTCGCTCTATCGCTTCACGAGCCACTTCGTGACTCATGAACCATTTCCTCCATCCTGCGCATCCGCTCTGCCTCCTCGTACTTCTTTCTCTGGCGGCTTCTATAGGTGGCTTTGTCTTTAGGAAAGCATGCTCCCACGACACCTCCCCATAGCCTCTTGTTCGCCCACCGTGTTCGGTACTCTCCAGGCGTATGTCGGCTCATCCTTATCTCTGTCTACACACTGCCACTTGCTCACCAAGCCTCGAGCATAAGCAAATCTTTCACGCTCTTTGAGTTTTGCGTCATACACTATCTTTCCGGTCTCTAGGTCCGTGCTTCCCCATGACCGAAAAACCAATACTTGGCACGCCAAAGCGCTTGATTGATTCTGTTCGATCCTTGGCAAGAATCTCCGTTCCATTCTTTCCCACTTAGGAATGGCACTCAGAGCCACCGATCCCAAGTGGTGGTGGTATTGCTTTTGTCGGGCATTCTCGCTGGTTCCTTCTCACCCGTGCCTCACCCTCTTCCGATGTCTTGAATCTACAAACTCATCCCAAAACGGCCTCAACTTGACGTAGGCCTTAGTGTTGAAATCGGCGTCAGATTCTTCCCGATAAATGTGTTGTACAATTTCTTCTTCCAACACCGAATTGTGTGGCCATCTTCTTCATAGCCAGTTCCTAACTCTCTCCTTCAAAGCTTCATCTTCTCATGACGAGCGAAATGTTGAAGGACATCTTGCCAAACTAGTGCCTTGTCACGATCGAGACAAAACTAATATGAGAAGCAACTTTCTTTTGCTTCCATTCACGAGCATTAATCGGATCTGTCCCTTACAAGGTACCCACAAGTGGTGACAAATTTCGTGCATGTGGTCCAAGTACTTTGCTCGTATCCTCCTCGAATTCGAGAGAATGAACCGACCCTCCAACGGCTTCTTGCCTCGTACATTTCTACTCTTCCCGTTGTTGTCGTCGATCCAGAGGGCTACGAATGTAGAAACACAAAGATTTAAATAAATATATTTACACGACAAATGAAATTATTCTCAATTTCATGTATACATAAGAGATTGTAGATAGACCTCGCCAAGATTGTCTTGCTCATCTTCATAATCGGCAGCATCGACTCCGTCATCGCTTCTTGATTGTTGTCATCACCTTGAATTGGGCACCTTGTAAGGCGTCATTGTTGATAATTTCCATCATGGCATCGCCCATGTTGTCATTCGGCCGCCATTTCGCAAATATATGTGTAGACGTTAGAACGGTTCGTGATCGGGTTATGATTTCGCATCAAGTGGCGTGCGGTTCGTGACATGCATCGACAAAAGAAAAACAAAAGAGGGCTCGCCACGGGGTTAGTCTTTATGTCGTCGTCTCCTGCAGAGAAATGCAGATCTATCTCTCAAGGTTACTATATGAAAACATAACACGCAATTGAACATCAACAACTTATCTAACCCACTAATAACACCGCAATTGAACATCAACAACATTTCGATAGCCCGATTGAATGATCGTGAGTCATCAAAGCGTTACTCATGCTTTTGTGTCAAAAATTTAGCCATGACAATGATTTCACATTTTAGTTCGAAATGTTTGAATCACATGGCTAGCACGTGAGGAGTATCGTGTCAATGACACTTCTCAATATCCAAAGAAACATAACACTTCTAAAAACATGAAAATGCCAATCATGGTAATTACAATCGATCTCTTATTTGCGCAATTCTTCTCGTATTTGAGCAAATATGGACTTTAATCGTTGTCAACACATCCAGTCATCGCCCAGGACAACATGGCATGCACATATGTTACTTCCACAAACACAAGAGCACTCAACTTAATTTATACAATAATATCCGTAATAGTGCATACAAGATCTATTACATTGCAAGAACATAAAACTACATTCAAGAATGAAATTGATCAACTTCGAAACCATATTTAGTTATGAGCTTTGACTATCTTGATGTATACAATCATTTCAAAGACAAACATGTAATTCGGACATGTGAATGTATAATGTAGCTAGACAAAGCGATAGATTGCTCAATCATGAATTCAACAAAAGATCCATACATCCATTTACGAACTACTACATTTACAATCAATAATCCGAATCCGACATTTATGAATCCATGTACCTACACAAAATCATGCATTGCTCAATCACAAAATTCATACAACACGAAACCGATCCACAGGGGCATCGGGGTGAGGAGGCTCAGTGCACGGCGGTTGGGCGGCGTGGCGGGGAGAAAAGAGAGGAGAAAGCAGGGAGGCGGCGATCTACGGCTCCACCACGGAGGAGTTTTGAAGAACTGTGTAGTGCGCTTTATTGAAATAATCGTCCCCGTGCCGATATATGTTTTCTTCCCTAGTGTTCCTTTCCACTAAGTCTCCCTCGTGTCGCGATTCAGAACACCAATCGGGTCAAGGTCGGGAATGAAGTCAACACGAACTCAATGACCTTAGTTCTTCCGAGTTCTTACGGTTTCTTTGTGCCATCGCGACAACTTTGCATGGTCCTTGTTTATGAACCGTGGTATTATAGGAGCATACCACATAACCTTGGCAGGATTTTCTTCTTTCAAACATCGAGCCCATACAATAAATACTAAGTCCAAATAATCTTAAAATTTTTATATGGAAGGAATAAGAGCTAAGAATTGCAATTCTTAGTTTCTTTTGTCTTTTCTCCGAGACTAAAAAAGACATCTCTTAGTTCTTCCGAACAATAAATACTAAGAAGAAACATCACAATTAAGCAGCATGCATCTTCTCTTGATTAGGAGCTGCTGCTGCTGCTTACGCCGCTTTTTTCTGATCTCCACTGCTTATACTTGTCGAAGAACTCCTGGTTCTCCTTCTCGAGCTCCTTCCACACTGCACGACCACCCAACATCGACAAGTTAACGCAGCCGGTATCCAGAATTTGAGACGGAGAAAATTGAATCAGATCAAATGTTTTGTGCTTAGAGGAATTAAGGTGCTGGTAATCGACCTGTGGAGGTGACGACGGCCTGAACGTCGGCGCGCTTGGACAGCGCCTCCATGCACTCCTCCATGCTCATCCCGAACGTCAGGCATCTCTCAATCAGGTGCTGCACCTGCAATTAATACAAGCACGTCGGTTTAACCTCGACGACACTTATCGATGATACGCTAGTTTGGTCTCGCTAGTTCTGCATGCGTCGCTGTCAGTATATACAGGTCAGAGAATTGTCCCATGTCCGGTGGTACCCAGCCTGTCTTTGGACATGGCATGCATGTCGTCTACCCAAAAATAACCCAACCAAATTAACTCTACAAATAACATCCGTTGTCGACAGTATTACATATGTGCTAATTAATTGCGCATGTAGATTAATTATAGACCGATAGGACTGTAAAGCGAGAGGGACTGGGAGTAGACAGAGTGTTTTCAGCTTGCTAGAAGTAGGGAAGAGACTAAGAAGAGAGGGGAGAGGAGTTGATTACCATGCGGATGTAAGAGGCAGGAGAGTCGTCTCCCAGAGCCATTTCTTCCGGATAAACCGCCTGAATTGACCTTTCTTCCTCTTCCTCTTCCTCTTCCAGCCCCCGAGCTTTTCCTTTGGAAATTGGAAGTCTATGCCTAATGCCTCCCCGTAATCTGTTTGTGTGTGATGATAAGGCGTGCAGAGTCGACACAGAAGGATCCTATATATACATGCGGCATGGATGAGGACACCACCCCGCTCGGCAGCTCGCTGGACCAAGCCCATGGACCGCTCGGCAATGGCACGCGAGGCGGTGCGTGGACGTGCTGCGCGGAGCGGAGGCGGGCGATTGGAGGGGAGGAGATTGGCGGGGGCACGTCAGCCGTGTGGAAGAAGATGAGGAGAGAGAGAGACTGGAAAGCGACGTGGACGTGGCAAATATCTCCTCTCTCTAGGGCTTAGTCCATGCGGGTGGGGCCGGGCGTGGGAAGCGGCCAGGTGGACATGCGCCTCGCGCCTTCACGTGCCACCTGGCCCCGCAGGCCGCGTCACGACGGCCAACATCGATGAAATTCCCCGCCACTGTTTGCGTCCCAACTCCTTCTCTCGCCCGCTTTTATTCCCCTAGCTCTCTCCTCCTCCTCCTCCGGCCGGTGCCGATCGACCTAGGATCCTCTTAAGGGCAAATAAACCCGTAGCATTCCACCCTTTATGAAGCACCACTGCACCAGCCAGGAATCGTGTTGATGATAAGACGATTTAGGACGGAAATCACGAGAGATTTGCTGTCTAAAATAAAAAAAACTACATCTATCCTGCGTATGTACAATAGACAAGTCAACATTTTGACACGAGAAATTAAGCATGCAGGAGGGGGGGAAAGGACGAGGCCGACGCGCTAAAATCGCTTAAAGGAACAACCGGTGTGTTATTGCGGCAGTCACGTTCGGTCGGGTTTGTTGTGCGGTCAATTTCATCGGTGATGGTACGGGTTTGTGTTTAAGTAACGGAGGATTTATCAAATATTTTAGAATAATTCTAGAAATAAATAATGATATAAATGCATGATTCTAGAGACGCCTTTAACATCACAAAAAATATTACCTATAACATATAAACAGGAAATTAAAGTAATAATTACTTGACAATAGACTAGGTTTTGAGCTCTGCTTTTTTATCAATCTAAAAGTAAAAATTGTTTAAGTAACTTAGATAGAAAACAAAAGTGACTTTTTGCAAGTGAACAAAGCTAGTAACACTACCGCTAACAATTAATATATTTTTTGAATTTGAGTTTAAACTTTAAATGCTACAAACTATTAACTGAACCAAATGAGACTGACTCAATGGTATCACTGTAAGATAACAAATTAGTACTGCAGCAATTAATGATATTATTGCAAGATCAACAAATCAGTACTGCAACAATAAATAAAATTACTACAAGTACTCAATGATATTATTACACGATTAACTAATTAGGACTGCAACACTCAATAATTTACTACAATAATAACTAGTCAGTTATTTAGCAATAATCTATCTCAAAGCCTAATATATGATTCTAAATTATCACAATATTTTACAAGTACACACAAAGAAATTAATTGCAGGAATACTAGTACATACTATGCAAGACAAATAAATCGAAAACCAAATATACTCATAGAACTGATGGCAATCAAATCCACTGAGAAGGAAAGGCTTATCGATGGGACACTGACCAAGAAAACCTATCGCGGTTTTACACCAACGGTTTTCCCGACGAGGTCGTCGGAGATACAATGTCACTACTGTGAATACAAGTGTACAAAAGCACATGATCGAGGTTAGGGAATTGCCGCACAAAAAAAAAAAAATGGCGCACTGGCCAATCATAACCAGCACCCAATCACCCAATAGCCGTCAGATCAAGTGTAAGACTCATAGTGAGGCAAGTCCTAGATATGTCAGATTGATGTGATTTTTTTTATCTCAAAGATAGAGAAGAATGAACTTCTATCAGCACTATTCAAAGAGGAAGGAGGAGTATATAAGGTGGAGTGCGAGGCGGCGCCGCCAAAACGACTGCCCAAGTTTCCCACGGAAGCCATGGCGTGGGGATCAGAACGATCCACGACCTTTTCTTCAGTATCTCTCTCTGTCATATGTGCCCCATGGGATTAATCAGGAAATTCTCAAAATACCCTTGGTATACAAAAGTATATACATTTACTCTAGTCACCTCTGATTTTGCTACTCAGCATATCCGCATACGCATAGAGAAAGCACGGCGAGAGGGAGGGAGGGAGAGGGAAGCGCCAAGGCCCAGAGGCTCGCGTACGTACACACGAGCCACGAATGCAGTAGCAAATGCCAACACGCACAGCGGGGTGCTGCGCAAGTGCCGCATAGCCGAGAGCCGGAGAGTCGATCGGCCTGCCTTGTTTTAGAAAACGTAGGCCTACCGGGCCTTCAGAAATCACACGCCCGTTCCTGAAGCCGACCGTGATTCGATCCACATCGTAATGCTTAAGTTCGGCCCGCTCTGTCAGTAGATCAAGCGTCCGACAATTTTCGTACGGACTTTACACACACACACACAAGAGAGTGGATGTATGTATGATTTCCTTCAAATTCCTATGTAATTACCACATCCTAAAGGTGAACTCAATGGTTCGTTCGAATAATTACGTGGACAACATGTAAAAATTTGGAGTACTACTACTTTTTAGGACTACTACTAGTCCACCAGCCTACTACTCTAGCACCTAGTGCTTTTCTTAGAGGACAAACTGCAAAATGGCAATTCTACCTTCAAAAGTAGCCTAGGAAAAATGTGCATCCACGCAGATGGGTTAGCGAGAGGGGGAATCCATCGTATGACGTGTCTTTGAAGCGCCATCTGCCATTTGCATTTTTTATTATTTGCTTCGGATCTATTTTCTTGATGGAATGTTTTGCCATTTTCCTCTTTCCGTAATTTCCAATACCTTTCTGCATTTCAGCCGCGTGAAATGACCCTTATGCCCTTTTCCCTTCCGCAGTCGACTGGCTAATGGTCGCCTCTTTACGCACGGCGGAGTAGAGATCCGGCGAGGACGACAACGATGGTGGTTCCATCGCGGGCGTCTTCGTCCTCGGAGCGGGAGAGCTCAACGAGCATAAGGGCGGTGGGCTGGAGAAAGGGCACGCGGGAGAGGACGATGGACATAAGGATAATTTCACATGCAAAAGTAATTAGAATTTACGAAAGGGGAAATGACAAAACATTAATACAAAATAGATCCGAAACAAATAATCAACCTCGTTGAAAATAAATAAAATAGTAAACGACGTACGAGAGATGAGACATATGATCGATCCCCCCTAAGCGAAAGGTGTTTGCTTAGGTAGGATTGGTAAACATGCTTTCAGAAAGATGGTCCAAAATGGGTTCTAGAATCTAGAGAACGCCACCAAACAATGGAATTATTAGTTTCCAAATTGCGCTTGCCTGAGCTGTCAGTGACCGTTGTTATCAGGCGCTGCTCACAGTCAACTAAAAGACAGCGCGGATACCAAATAATACTAGGGCCACCCAACCATCTGACTATTCCAGCTTGAATTGTCCTAATACACTTTAACTCCGCCTCTACATTACTCATTTACTCTAGTACTACTAGCACTAGAACCATGGCATTTAATTGTCCATCTGTTATTTAGTTGGTACATGTGAACTTTTTGTACTACGCTTCCTCCTGAGGAATCTTATATTTGCTGTCCAAATTCCTCGATTCAATTTTTCGCTGTCTGATACGAGTAGGGTACACGACTCTATACTCTTTACCGTGATATGAGAAGAATTCTCTCCCCATGCTGAGCGCAGGGGCCAGAGGCCGACTGAGAGAAGGCGGATACTAGTGGGGCAGAGGGTAGCGACAGTACGTCACAGGTTGCTGGGGTTCTATAGTTGATTTGGGGGCGATGGAATGAATTAGGAGAGAGGAATGAGACAGTTTTTTCCCACGAAATTGGTTGGCAGGAACGCGGCCCTCTGCACACAAAATGATAGCCGTTCGGATGGAATCAGACGCGCCTTGCTTGAATTTTTAAGATTTGCATAGTGCTTTCGTTTTCACCATATATGTCTCCTTCCTTATAAAATGTCATATGATATGGCAACATGGATGTGCATAGTTTAAACTTCATCTGTGAATAGAAGGACACTACTGTTGCATAAACGATTTGTCGGGATAAAATCGTACTACCAAATTAAAAAAAAATATGGTTGGAGATGTAATATATATACATATCAAGGTGGATTCTCTACAATAGGTCAATTCAAACTGTTTAATATAAATATTTATGCCTTTTGGACAGATATATAAACTTTTCAGCGATCAAGATGGAAATGCTTCGAATTTTGCATAAATCAAGTTTGGCAGTACTTGATTACAAGACTGTCCAATCAAACCAGTTATAAATGCACTTCATGGGCTAATATTAGATACAATATATCACTAGGATGTTATATATATTGTGGAAATTATTTTTCACACTCTATATATATATAGTGAATGCCAGTACACAACCTACATGATTTCACAATGATTGAGCTTAAAATATCTAAGGCTGAGTATTATTTGTAACTAATAAGCGTTTGTGCAAATATCGCCTAAAATTAGTATCAATTGTCACTTACGGGTACATAGAGCTTGTTAAAAAAAAATCATCTCACACCAGTGCGTACACAAAAAGGAAAGAAGAAAGATCATCCAGTCGTTCTAGCAGAGCAACGGGCCACCTCACACGAACCAGTTCGGGGCGTGTGTCCCCCTAGCAAGCCAGGAAAAGCTAAACAACACAGCTCATACCACCGGGCACCCGCGGGCCCCACCATTTTCGATGCCCACGGCCACGAGACCTTTACGCACCCAATCCCGCCCCGCCCGTCTGATTGTAACTCCCCCGAGAAAATTCCACACGCCACCCGGAACACGTAACCCCGTCTCCCGCGCTCACTGCCGCTCCTGCCCCACCACGCCGTACGCGCGAACCGTCAGGCCCAGCCCTTCCCACCGCCATCTGGGCCCTACGGCCCGCGCGCCAGCTCGCTTTACACCTACCCCGGCAGAAAGGCCACCGCCACGTGGGCCCCGCCCATCACACCGCAATCACGCACGCCCCCGTCCCTCCCCTTTCCCACCCGCGCACACCAGAAGAAACCCGCACACCACCCCCCCACCGCGCCCGCCTCCTCGCTGGCGACGAGCCGCCGCCGCCCGCTGCCCGACAGAGACGAGTTTCCTTGTAGCGTGGTGCCCTCTCGTGTGGGAGACGCCGCCGGGTTGCTCTGACCGGGCCTCCTCGACGCTTTCGCGTTGCCGTGTGCCAACGAGAAGTTTTTAAAAGGCCTTTTTTCCGGAGGTTAATTTAATCGGAGGCGGCTCGAGGCTCGCTCCGGAAGCGACTTGGTCGCCGCTGCCGCCGCCTGTCGTTGCCGTCGCGGAGTGAGCCGTGGGTGATGAGTTCCTTCCAATCCTAGGGTTTTATTGACGGCGTCGTCGAGTTCTCCAAGGGTTTCGAGGAGGAGATGGTGCCTACGGGGCTGTTCGGGTGGGCGTCGCCGCACGTGCAGCCGCTCACCCCTGTGTCCGAGGTGTCGGAGCCGCCGGAGTCGCCGTCGCCGTACGGGGATGGGCCGGCGGGAGATGCAGGGGTGGGGGCGAGGGAGGGAGAAGGCTCCGGCGCCGGCGAGGAGGAGGTGGAGGACGAGGAGGTCGAGCCCCCGCCCGCTGCGGTGTCGTTCTGGAGGCTGTTCGAGTTCGCCGACGGGGTCGACTTGGCGCTCATGGCCGCTGGCGCTCTCGCTGCGGCCGCGCACGGCGCGGCGCTCGTCGTGTACCTGCACTACTTCGGGAGGTCCTTGAATTTGCTCGACTCTGAGCGGCTTGAGTCTGCTCTCCACGGTCGTAGCGATGAACTCCTCCACCGGTTTAAGGAGGTAAGCTGTTGCTTCTGATGCCTGTGGGTTAATTGTACACGTGGTGCTACATTTTGGATTGAGATGCAGAATGGTTGAAGTGACATATGCGGATTAACTATTCTCATCGTGTGATTCTTATAGAGCAATTGGAAATTTGGAATTGCTATTGTTAGGACTGGGAAGGTTTTGATTATTGTTAGGACCGGGAAGGTTTTGATTTGCTACTGAGTTTGCTTATACTTCTGGTATATATGCTCTACATTGTTTACTTATGTGCGTGTTATTCAAAAATTTCCACGTCTGCTTTTGTTTTGGTTACTCTAGTCTTAGGTTGCCGCTGGGAAAATTTTCAGCTGCACATTGTTCCTTGCATTGATATATTTTTGGTATATATATAACTTAGGTTACGTATCACATAGAATCAGTGCATTTGGAATTTTTCTGATGCAAATATTGCTATGGCAATGAGCACATTCAAAATTGGTGGGTTGGCATGACACGCATGACGCATGTCTCCTTGGTTTGCAGTTGTAGGTGATTGCTGCTGGAAGGAAGTTTCGGGGGTTGTGTCTATGGTATTTTGTGTTATGTAGCAGTGACGTACGCATGGGTTCTGTGTTGGTGGTGTTTTGTGGAATCTGGGGAGTTACAATTTGATGGGCGGGGTTGGTTGAAAAGGTCATTCGGGTTTGGAGGATGGCATGGCATGGTCTGAACGTGTCTGTCGGGTGAGCTGTGTTGCTTAGCTTTGCTGACACACTAGGGATGCACCAAATTGAATGCCTCGTGGTTAGTCCTGTGAGGTGTTGTGTTGGTAGCTTGGTGCTAGTACTATAATGTAAATGGAATGTTATTAGTTCAGCTCTGTATACTTCAAGATATTTGTTCAGTGAAGATTTCTCGCTTTTACGCCCATTTTGGGTGGGTCATGATTGGGCAGGATGCTGGCCTTTCCTTGATTCGATTGACCGATTCCCAGCCCACCAAAGATGGGCCTTAATATGTGTTCTTCTAGTTGCGTGAAAGTGGGGATAAAATGGTGGGAGGATGTAAAGAAACCTCAATTGTGACAAGGTGAACAGATAAAAGATGGCATGAAGTTCCTTCCTTCTGGGGATCCCTGAGGTTGCTGTTTGTTATTGGAGTCCTAGAGCAAGGATCATTGTTCCAATTTCTAAATAGCTAGCTGTCTGCGAGCGGTCACCCCACCTTTAAGCACTTATGCTGGTCAGCAGCCTCGATATGTATAGTCAGTACAGTGACTGGGCTACCTTGAACACTTTACTAGACACATATGTGACTGCAGTGGCCTCTATCGGGAACATTGCGAATGATCCCCATCAATTCTATATTTAACTTTGTTAACGATGTGGATAGTGGTCAATGTCCATATATCAATGA
The DNA here is from genome assembly GCA_036346395.1 of Hsuehochloa calcarea. Taxonomy (NCBI): domain Eukaryota; kingdom Viridiplantae; phylum Streptophyta; class Magnoliopsida; order Poales; family Poaceae; genus Hsuehochloa; species Hsuehochloa calcarea. The sequence continues at coordinate 54,061,915 of CM070598.1, forward strand.
TCGTCTTGGTTATAGACTTATGGTAACCCTTTAATTACTGAATATTCAAATGTTTTTCAGTTGTTTCTTTCTGCTGCTACATTCAAATTTTGCTTTTTTATAACATTTTTCCTCAAACTACTGATACTCCTTTTTCCTCCAAAGGAGTGCAAGTATACGTGTATGTCGTGGCACTTCTCTTCAATGCCTTCTATTGTCCAATCCACACCTTGTTCTCTTTCAAATTTTACACTTCTATGTTGTTTGCAGCATGCTCTGTATATCGTCTATATAGCTGCCGGTGTTTTTGTTGCAGGATGGATAGGTAAGTTAAGCATTTTCATTTAAAGTGTGTTTCTCACCTAGCATGAATGCATGTCTGATGTTTTGATTTTGCAGAGGTATCATGCTGGATTCTCACTGGGGAACGGCAGACTGCTGTCATAAGATCAAAATATGTTCAGGTCTTGCTAAATCAAGACATGAGCTTCTTTGACACGTATGGAAACAACGGTGATATAGTTAGTCAAGTGCTGAGCGATGTATTGCTCATTCAGTCAGCTATTAGTGAGAAAGTAAGTTCAGAGTGAATTACACTTTTATTGCTCTGGAGTTATGTTTTGCAGCATGAACTTCCTCAATTTTGGTGTGTTCTAACAACTGAGTACCTTTATAGGTTGGGAACTACATACACAATATGGCTACATTCGTTGGCGGTCTCATTGTTGGCCTGATTAATTGTTGGCAAATAGCACTTTTAACTCTTGCCACTGGGCCCTTGATTGTTGCTGCAGGAGGAATATCTAATATATTTCTTCATAGGCTGGCTGAAAACATTCAAGATGCATATGCCGAAGCAGCTAGTATTGCTGAACAGGTTTTTTCCTTATGTATTCTGCCAAGCTGTTCGTTCTTGTGGATTTTTTCAGGAATATTCCAACCTAAGCTTCTGTCAGATACAGTGCTCTCAAGATTAGCACTGTATCTGACAGAAGCTTAGGTTGGAACTTCTCATGAATCTTGAGAGCACTGTATCATATAGCGGCTATTTCTGCACTCTTCATCTTGTGCATTACGCAATATTCTTGTATCATGTGCAAATGATGAGTCTAAATTTGGCTGGTACAATATTTTGCTTGATGAAAACATGTGTATGTTCAGGCCATCTCATACATCAGAACGCTATACGCTTTTACAAATGAAACCCTTGCAAAGTACTCCTATGCTACCTCACTTCAAGCAACACTGAGATATGGAATTTTGATAAGCCTTGTCCAAGGAATTGGCCTTGGATTTACATATGGACTTGCCATTTGTTCTTGTGCTTTGCAACTCTGGGTTGGAAGACACTTGATTGCTCGTGGAAAAGCTGATGGTGGTGAAGTTGTGGTAGCTTTGTTTGCTGTAATTCTGAGTGGCCTGTAAGCAACTCAATCCTATAGTTTCCCCCTCTTCTTTTCATCAAATAGACTTAGTGTCTTATCTAACGTTTTCCCAATTTATAGTGGTTTGAACCAAGCAGCTACAAACTTCTATTCATTTGAGCAAGGGCGTATTGCTGCTTATAGACTATACGAGATGATAAGCCGTTCAACTTCCAGCACCAATCAAGAAGGGACCACCTTACCCCAAGTGCAGGGGAACATTGAATTCAGAAATGTGTATTTCAGTTATCTCTCTCGTCCTGAGATTCCAATTTTAAGTGGTTTCTTCCTTACTGTACCTGCTAGAAAAACTGTTGCACTTGTTGGTAGAAACGGCTCAGGGAAAAGCAGTATAATTCCTCTAATGGAGAGATTCTATGATCCAACGTTAGGTAACATCATTGAGAAGCATCGTCGATTTTCCACTCCAGTTTCTCCATTTGCTAAGGCTTTTCATTTTATGATTTCAGGGGAAGTTCTTTTGGATGGGGAAAATATTAAAAATTTGAAAGTAGAATGGTTGAGAAGCCAAATTGGTCTGGTGACCCAGGAACCAGCATTGCTGAGTTTGAGCATTCGGGAAAATATTGCTTATGGAAGATCTGTTACCTTTGATCAGATAGAAGAGGCAGCCAAGACAGCTCATGCCCATGGATTCATCAGTTCACTTGAAAAGGGATATGAAACCCAGGTAATGACAATATCATATTATGTTGTAGGAGTAGGATGCTCTTTCAACAAATAAAATAAAATACAAATGGTGTAGGACTGCAACCTGGTTAGGCATGGAGGCTCTGGTTCATTTTTTACCATTCTGATTTTATGTACCTTCCTAGGTTGGTCGAGCTGGTATAGCACTGACTGATGAACAAAAGATCAAAATTTCTATCGCTCGTGCTGTGCTTTCGAATCCATCAATTCTTTTGCTTGACGAGGTCACAGGAGGACTTGATTTTGAAGCTGAAAAGGCTGTGCAAGAAGCATTAGATGTTCTTATGTTGGGAAGGTCAACCATTATAATAGCTAGGCGTCTTAGCCTCATTAAAAATGCTGATTACATAGCTGTAATGGAAGAGGGGCATCTCGTTGAAATGGGGACACATGATGAACTACTGAACTTGGATGGCCTTTATGCTGAGCTTTTAAGATGTGAGGAAGCAACGAAACTTCCTAAGAGGTAAGTTTTTTCTTCTTCTCTGGACACTATCCTGTTAGTATGAGTTTGTATTAGTTTGGGTTTAGCACCGTTGTGGTTTCAGTCTAGACTAGGGGTCCTCGTGTACTCTATATATTTGGCCCCTTGGCCTACAATTCACTTATCATTTGAGTCCCAACTCATATGTATCAAAGACAAATGTCCTGAGTTTGAGATCTAGCTAGCGCAATTTTAAGAAAGAATAATTGTGTCCACTCCCTACCCATGTTGAGTCCACATTTTAGTCTTGATGGAGAATAGACGTGAAGTATGAGTAGATTGCCCACCTTTCTTCAATAGCTTAAACTTTTGGATGTATTGGTTGGTGCATGAAACTCAATATGCTAAGGTGAGTTCTAAGCATATGCAGAGTTTGATACTTGTGTATATACTAAATTTGTCTTGAATGTTGAGAGCATCCTACACAAAACTACTGTTTTGAAGAAATATCAGTTGGCCTTGTGGTGCTGATTTTGTTTCAGCTGTGTTAAGCTTGCATGACTTGATCAGAGCTGCCTTAGTAATGCTGTCTTGATCTATCGCAGGATGCCCACCAAGAATAGCAGGGAGCGTAAATCACTCCAAATTGAGGACCCATCAGTCAGCCAAAACTTCCAAGAATCGTCCTCTCCTAAGATGGCAAAATCACCTTCTCTTCAAAGAACATATGGCATGCTTCAAGTTCGGCGATCAGACACCAACAGAAACTCCCATGATTCACCCAAGGATCAAAGCCCACCTCCAGAACAAACTATAGACAATGGGATACCTTTGGTTGCAACCGAGAGAACACCATCCATCAAGAGACAGGATAGTTTTGAAATGAAGTTGCCTGATCTTCCAAAAGTTGACATTCATCCCATACAAAGGCAGTCCTCAAAGAATTCAGAACCTGACTCACCTATATCTCCTCTTTTGACTTCTGATCCAAAGAATGAGCGTTCACATTCACAAACTTTTAGCAGACCACAGAGTGAACGAGACGATACAAGTTCTGAACAGAGTGAACCAGATGAATTGCAACATCACAAGCCTCCATCTTTTTGGAGACTTGCAGCACTTAGTATTGCTGAATGGCCTTATGCTCTTTTAGGCACAATTGGTGCTGCTATATTTGGCTCATTTAATCCACTGCTTGCCTACACAATAGCACTTATAGTGTCAGCATATTATCGAATAGAAGTTAGTGATATGCACCATGAAGTGAACAGGTGGTGTTTATTTATAGTAGGCATGGGTGTTATGACAGTGCTGGTCAACTGGTTGCAACATTTCTATTTTGGAATAATGGGGGAGAAAATGACTGAGCGCATAAGAAGAATGATGTTCTCTGGTAATTGCCATTTGCATATTTATATACGAGTTGCTAGCTTTATTTTATTCTGCTGTAATCATGAAGTTAGTTTTGATCTTCTACAGTTCCACACTGATTTCGATATTCTTTCACAGCAATGCTGCGCAATGAAATAGGGTGGTATGACAAAGAGGAGAACAGTGCTGATACACTGTCCATGCGCCTGGCAAATGATGCTACATTTGTTCGTGCTGCGTTCAGTAATCGTCTTTCCATATTCATACAAGACACTGCCGCAGTTTCTGTGGCTCTTCTTATTGGAATGCTGCTGGGATGGCGGGTGGCACTTGTTGCACTTGCAACTTTACCTGTTCTTGTTATCTCTGCTATTGCACAGGTAATATCCTTAAGGTCTATTGGTCTATTATCATCTCAAAAAGTGGGTAGCATTTTTTGGCATTTTTACAGAAATCGTGGTGTCGGTTGGTTAGATCATTTGACATTCTGTGTCTGATCAGAGTTTGGATTAGAAAAACCTTACATAAATGCACGCTAATACATTACATATGACCTCTTCAAAAATAAAATCCCTGGATTGATATATGTCTCGGTTAGGTTAGATTTTTTAGATTACCTGGATCTTGATAGGGGTATATACAAGATGAGCCTAAAAGGAACTCAATGCGCCCCGGAGACTTACAAACTTGTCAGTTGTCACTAGAACACATGGTTCTAGCATCTATCTCGCTTTGCACGTATATTCTCAATAGTCTGTTAAGGATTAGTGAACATGTTCAATTCTAGAAATATTACCGTTCATGCTATGAATGGCCTTTCCTGACAATAATAAACATAATTTATATCTTTCTATACGCTGACTATATATGTGTAATATTTTGAATTCTTGATATTCTGCCACATGTTGCAAGTGGTATTGCCTATTCATAAATTGCTCATGTAAATTGCCTGATCTGGTACACACAAAACTTGCATAATAACTCTGGATCTGCATACAAATCTTCACACAATTTGGCATTTTGCAACTTAATACTGGGTATTTATGTTATAACTGGAGCAAATGGGCATGCTCGAAATTGATCTGATAAACCATATTGCAGAAATTGTGGCTTGCTGGCTTCTCAAAAGGAATCCAGGAGATGCATAGAAAGGCTTCATTAGTACTTGAAGATGCAGTCCGGAACATTTACACCGTTGTAGCCTTCTGTGCTGGGAACAAGATAATGGAACTCTACAGATTACATCTTGGTAAGATACTGAAGCAAAGTCTTGTGCACGGATTGGCTATAGGCTTTGGCTTTGGCTTTTCGCAGTTTCTTCTTTTTGCCTGCAACGCCCTTCTTCTTTGGTACACTGCCATTTCAGTGGACCAGCAGCGCCTGACAATAGCCACAGGGCTAAAAGAGTACATTCTCTTTTCATTCGCTTCATTTGCATTGGTGGAGCCGTTTGGACTCGCACCCTACATACTTAAACGGCGGAAGTCTCTTACTTCAGTGTTTGAAATTATTGACCGTGAGCCCAAGATTGATCCTGATGATAACACCGGCTTGAAACCGCCCAATGTCTACGGGAGCATCGAATTCAAGAATGTTGACTTCTCTTATCCAGCTCGTTCTGACATTCTTGTGCTGAGCAATTTTAATCTCAAAGTGAGTGGTGGACAAACAGTTGCGGTGGTAGGGGTTTCAGGATCAGGGAAGAGCACTATCATTTCTTTAATTGAAAGATTCTACGACCCAGTGTCTGGCCAAGTTCTGTTGGATGGCCGAGACCTGAAATTATTCAACCTGAGATGGTTACGAAGCCACATGGGCCTAATTCAGCAAGAGCCAGTTATTTTCTCGACAACAATAAGAGAGAACATTATTTATGCAAGGCACAACGCAACAGAGGCTGAGATGAAGGAAGCTGCAAGGATAGCAAATGCCCACCATTTCATTAGTAGCTTGCCACATGGCTACGACACTCATGTGGGAATGCGAGGGGTTGATCTCACACCTGGGCAGAAGCAACGGATTGCCATTGCTAGGGTGGTTTTGAAGAATGCACCGATATTGTTGTTGGATGAGGCCAGTTCTGCGATCGAGTCCGAATCAAGTAGAGTGGTACAGGAAGCTCTCGACACATTGGTCATGGGGAACAAGACAACAATCCTCATCGCGCACAGGGCAGCGATGATGAAGCATGTGGATAACATTGTTGTCCTAAATGGTGGTAGGATAGTTGAGCAGGGTACACATGACTCTCTGATGGACCTGAACGGTCTGTATGTTAGATTAATGCAACCCCATTTTGGCAAGGGCCTTCGCCAGCATCGGCTAATGTAATTAATGTTGAGTTTGTTAGGTGTAAATTATCTTAGGGCATGATCAAGTTCCCTTTCGCTCACTGCCCAGCCACATAGTGTCATGGTTATGTTGCTTGCCTTTTTGGCGGAGTTGCTGGCACTGTTCTTAATGAGCGGAATGGTGACTTGGTCTTGACAAAAATTTAGGCTGAAGATTCAGATAACTTGCTGTGTTGAAACGGTAGGGAACTTATTCCAGAAATAGTTAGCAGGTTTGGAGGCCACTGTAATTGTTGTAATATATGAGTTGCAAACATTCTTTCAGAGGCTCGTGCACTCGATTCCTTTCGCCTCCGTAATGTATTGATTTGGTCATTCATACGTCTGTAAAGATACGCAGTCCTTGATCAGTCAAATCCCTGGTGTCGTGACTGTACCTGCTTGGTGGTGAGAGTACGAATTGTCGTTTGTCCCCTGTAACAGATGGATGAGTCGATTTACCCCGGGAAACAAGTAATTCATGTTTTGTCTAGGTGTCTAATCAGTTTATAGGTCTGACCTTTTACAGCGTGATGTCTGGCTCCTCGCAAGTACGAGTGGCTCAATGCATGTGTAATGCAAGGTCCGTTCGGTTCCTCTCGGTCCAAGGCTGGAACAGTACGGTCTACGCCCGTTTCTTCACCGTTGCTACTTGATTGAGCAAGTATGAAGGGCCCCCCGCCCGACCAGCTTCCACCCAGGCCAGCGGTGGCCGCTGCAGGCTGCAGCACACCGCCGGCAGATTGACGTGGCTGGAGCTGACTGTGCGCCGCGGTGAAGGCGTAGCTCAGTGTTGGACGTACTGCAAATAAATGCCACATTTCCACGCTCTTGGCACGCGCTTTCGGGTTTCGGCGGACCGGCACCGCGCGGTACGGTGCCGGCCGGCAGTCGGACGCGCGGCTAGGACTAGAAGCAAACGCAGCACCTGGCCGTGCAGGCGGTCTGTGCGTGCCGGTGCCGCGGCCTCTCGCCCCCTACGGCCAGCTGCTTAATTTGCCTGATTGGCGCTTCCCCTCGCTCTCTCCGCCCCCACACCCTTCTTCGGTTCTATTCTTGCAATTCCCTGCTTAATCTGCCTGATTGCCGCTGTTCCCTTCCTCAGTTCTGTACTTTTATACCCGATGGAAAATGAGTTCTACAAGCGTTCACAAGCAACCTCACGGTGAACAGTCCTCCAGAAGAAGAAATTTTTAATGCATTAGAAAAGGAGGTGACGAGGACATCTCAACCTTCAATGACCACGCCGAAGATGATCATCTCCGCGACCAAGAAATTCTCAAGGACCAAAAATATCAAGGACCAATCACGAGAAGACGTGATAAGCAAATACATGATCAGGTGAATGCTAACCTAGGCTACATTTCAGATTCTTGTGACTTGGTCATGCCCTTCACCTTTTCTTCTTTGATTAGACTTGGGTGCCTCGGCGTGGAACGATAAGAAGTACTATGTGCTACCAGTATGGCTTATGTAAAAACAAAGGAGTTCACTACCTCGTGACAGATACGTCATTTCCCAAGGGCAAGGCACACCAACCTGTCACGTTTCACTATGCATAATCTATATGGATGGAAATATAATCAAGTCTATTTTCACCTCCAACAAACGGCTCGTCCGTTGGACTTCCGAGGAGAAAGTTATTGCTGTTTCACTGAAGACTGCGCAGAAGTTGAGCAGACGCGCGAGAATTCGAGAATATTCCTTAAATGCTTCAACCAATTGGTCTTCCACCTTCCAACGTGGTGTTTTATGTTCATACCCAGCTAGGATGGTTGTTCCTATTATATATACCCCTCTACCTCATCCGTGGAGGTACCTTTGAGTTTTCGACAAACCGATATATAAAAATTACAGCAAGACTGCTGAGTGTCTTGCTCCTTTGCTCTTGCGAGTTCTCTTGGATTTGCAAGAAGATTCCTCTGGTATCTCATAATTCGTGCTCTACGCTTCTAGACATTTTGTGTGGACTAGTTCTGGATTGTGGTTATGTGATTGTTCGGATAGCGGGCCGGAGTCCAGAAGGCTTCAGATCGTCTCTCCCCAATGCTTGGTCGCATCCAACCTTGGCAGGTTAAAGCTAGTTACCCTTTTTTCGCTGCTCACAACTAGTTATCCCCGCTGTCCACAATATAATTCACTTTGTTTTTCAACCTACGCCGTGAAGATCGGACCACCCCTAGCGAGTACGCATCGGGAGGGACTATGTAACTTGTTTATTCCGGTATCTTTCTCTTTTCCTCTGAACCTTTTTTGTATTTACCTGATCCAAAAAATCCAACGCATTATTTCTTGCTTTACTAATGTAGGGTGCATTTATTTATATATTTCTTGCTTGCTTCTTCGGCACGGCTTAAAATGGTTGATATGCACCTACACAGTGTAGCTAGAGCAGGAGAGTTGCTATATGAGGTCAGGCCTCACGGTTCTCCTGGAGGTTCGGCTGATATTTTGTAAGGTGCAGACCTCACAAATATTGAATACGAATATTTGTGTGAGATTATGGGTCGTTCAGTTTGGCCTCGACAAATATTTAACTGTGCTGCACCCGATACGGCTAACATGGAGGTAAGACAATTATGTATGTTCCTTTATAAGGAAAGATTTCAAAATGCAGTCATTGTATCTTGCGCCATTACCCATAGGTCAACATATTTCGAGAAACAACTGTTCTCTGAGAATCTCTGCCTGTACGTAACTTGAGATTATTAGTGGTGTCCAATAAGCCATGACACTGCCAATTATCCTCTGATTCTTGATCCTGCATTTTTTTGGTAGCTAAAAAAAAGAGCCTACAAGTTTTTCTTATTTTGTTTTGTAGATGTGCATAGCGACAGCGTTGATAGATGTCTTTTTTTTATATATTCCTTGCAAATAACACATATTATCTTCGGCATGCTATTCATTTGTAGAAGGGTCTTAGAACATGTCTCAAGTTTGGATTCTGTATTACAGTTGGTGCGAATAGTTTTGTATCTGATGATTTATGATATGAAACTCTCATTGCAATTCCTGTTGAGATATGGAACTAAGGATCAATAGAGGCAATGGTTTGTTTCTTTATTAGAAGGGGAAATCCATTCGGGATTTGCAATGACACGACCACATATTGCTTCTTTCGATGCAACAAATATAGTGTGTTTAGTATCCACGTAGCGAAAGTAATAAAATATTTACAGGCATGTTATTTCTGTTTTCGTTTAGGTTGTTGATTTTTTTGGTACATGTGGTTAGTGCATATCCCCTCGTTCTTTAATTACGATCCTATTCTCTTGTTAGGATGTATTATATGGTTGAGAAATAACATATTTACAGATTCCTATTGTAGCGAACGCTTTATTTTGTCTATCTTTTCCTCTGGAAAGTATTTCCAGTTTAACAACGACAAAAAAATGAAATGGTTAAAATCTCTAATTCGTTCCGTGTTTTCGCGAGAACAATGACACCATACATTCCCTGACCTCTTATTTTGATACTTTATACAAATGTCATCACTTGGTTTGGCTTGAGCTTTCTGCGTTGCCGCTTACTTGTGAGGTTTTACCCTAAAAGTTTCGTCCAGGGAAAGGCAGATTGTTCTACACCTAAATGTAGGCTGCGTTCAATGATTTCTGTGAATGTCAACATTACTGGAGTGCAGATAAGCAGACCGTTATTAGTACTTGATCTGGACGATGCACCTCGCGGACATGCGGAGATTACTTTTGAGAACGTGCGTGTTCCAGTCACAAATGTCCTCCAGAGCTTGTTGTTCAGTATTGGTATGATTCAGCATATTGGCTTACATGCATGATTACTAGCCTCCCTATAACTATTAGTGTAACAAACCCTTTCTTTTGTCTATCTTTTCATCTGGAAAGGATTTCCAGTTTAACATCGACAGAACTGTCAAATTATTAAAAGCTCTAATTAGTTGTGTTGATCTGCTGCCATTCTATATATGCTAGAGCAGAACCCTTTTGTGCTCAATGAACATCATGATCTATGATAGGCTAGCATCCTTTACCAAAATCTTTGCGTATGTCATATTTTGTTTGTGCAAACAGAATCGGTAGGCTGCATCTAATGTTGTACGCATTACGTGCAGATGATAGATAGCAAATTACTTTTATAGGTGCCTTTAAAAATACTGTTCTTACCTGCGCATTTGTTCTCTCTGCCTTGAGATCGCACGCAACGTAGCGCGTGTTTCTACCTATAGTATACATTAACTGCTGGGGAAACTAGGCATTGCCATTTCTCTGCGCGCCTAGTTGGCGAGTGAACGATCACGCGTTCATATCCGAGAGCTTGAACGAGTCCGCGACGACTTTGAGTTTATTACGCAGCCTGCTCCATCGCCGCTCGTTCGCAGTCACGATCAGCGTGTAGTACCTCCCTGCAGGTAACAATCAAGAGGGAAACAAACAAACGATCAAAAACCATTCCATTTCTTTACGACTACTGAGGTTTAGAGGCATCATACCGTTTCCAATGGCGACCGTCGCAAATGCAGATACGCCATAGCCCGGCGACTCCAGATCATACTCAAATGTCCAGTAGTTCTTGCCATCCACCGTACGCTGCCAACAGTGGTACAATAAATTGTTTATTTTGCGGTCTTGTTTATATCCGTTCTAATGAAAGCAAATGCACTCCCAACTGAACCACCGAGGAATGCAGCAGACTGGCAATTCTGTGGCTGGTTAACACTTAAGAATTGACGCTTGGCAGCAATGAATAAAATGGAAAACCTCTTGCATGTCATAGATCGTTGGTATTTGATTTGGGGCAGCGTAAACATTGTTTACCAAATTGAAGATTGCCTGATGGGATATGGATAATGGTCAGAAGAAAGCCAAGGAAAGATAAGAACATTGTTTACGAAGACAAGAAAAGCCTACCTCATCCATTGGACCTAAGTCACGAATGTCTGTTTTCTCAGTAGGAATGAAGCCCACACGAACGCACTGCAGCGCCAGATTACGATCTTTGAACGCTGAATCATGCCCCAGGAAGTCGAAATCCTAACACGAGACACACAAACAAAAGCATTATGAAATCCATAGTCAATAGCTTGTGCAAACTATAAAAAAAGTTACTGGCATTTGAGTTGATGTTCTTGAAGACTAATATGGCAACCTACCCTCCAATCGGCTGGGTAGAGGTATGAATATCCATCTTTCGCATCAACATAAGATTTGTAGTTCTTCCGTACTTCTGGAATCTAGGAACAACTCCAGTTAGTATCAGATCAAAGAATCATAAAGGCTACCTGAGAACTTGTACATACCATCCAGACTAGTACTGAAGACAGAACAGCAGAGGCAGTTAAAATGGCCATACCTTCAGCGTATGCAGAGCTGCTCTTTAGTAGGCCAGTGGCAAATGCTCCAGCACCAAGCAAAGCTAATCTCCTTCTTGTGACATCTATAAGGTCAATGTTCAGTGAACAAAATTGTGCCAATCTTCAAAAATACATTGAGATAAACAACACAAATGAATTACTCTTCTCATCCGAGGATGCTTCGCTCGAGCTCACATTGACAACCGATGGAAGAGCCCCATTCAGCCTGGCAGTGACCGTACAATTCGGCGCAACCAACTGAAAACAACACCGAGTTCAAGTTATCACTGATCGAAACTGCAGGGAAACAAATGTCAGAAAAGGATGAGAAGACGGCTCGAGCACATACTTGTTTGGAAACGGAGCAAATCAAACTCTGCAGGCTTGCCATTTCACCTTCTGTGGAGCACTGAACCTTAAGAAAGTAGTGTTTATCAGCCTACCCCAACTTGGTTAGTTATCCATTGCTGCTGGACTGTGGCTCGTTCTCTTTTCCAAGTGTTTTGTGTGAGTGGAGGCCAAGGCAGCCAAGTCAGCACTTCCATTATCCTTATTAGAACCTTTTGGTTCTTTGTCTTGTACTGAGCACTGACTGACAAAAAGGGACCATCCATTCCCTTCCCACGGATAACTCATAACTTGGTCTGTTTCTGGTTGTTCTACTGTGGTAACAGTGTGGAGATATCAGGGCTGTCTGTAATTTTTCACCATCTGAATTTTCTCCCGCGGACTTGTCTATCTTCTTCTCCATTTCCTGCAGTGTAAGTGTATAGATAGATGTGTTAGAAATAGAATTTCCAGCATTGCAACAGCCGTCCTGCCCTGCAGAGATGTTTTACAATGCTTTTCATTAAGTTATGCTCTAGTTCGGAAATTCTGAACAAAGCATGATGTCATAGAAAATGCAAATCTGCTCTTACTACGAGATCTTGAGATACATATATAAACGCGCCATGTGATACGTTGTTCATTCAAGAGCTCCAATGTAACAACAAAGATAATTGATTGTGCCACAGTCAAGCGCAAGGGGACTTGGAAGATAATACATCAGTCTGCAACCTAACAGATTTTGCCACGATCAGAAGCAACAAAACAAAACTGTAATAATCAAGCACATTACAACTTGCATAATAAAAGGCTGAACATCAATTGTTCCAGACCAAACTGTTCACAAATACATCGAAACTTTGAAACAAAATTTCCAGGTTAACATATATTGATGACACCGTGATAATTCATAGGCAATATACAACAGCAAAAATAATTTAAGGCTAGTAACTCTTTGGAGCAGGTTTCACTAATCCTAGCCCAGAACCACTCCCCAAATGCTTAAAATTCCTTGCTTCTAAGCGGACATCGTGTGCGGCGAACCCAGTTCCACCTTTCTCCAAAGGAACCAAATTCCTCTCTTTGCACGGTTTGTTGCATACCAAGCAGACCTTATCTGTTGCTAGGAACTTGTCGGAGCACTTCTTGCAGAAGACATGGCCACAGGTGCTGATCGCCACCAGGGACATGGTGTTTGTGAGAGTGGACTTGCAACTGGGGCACATGTAGCTCTTCTCCACTGACTTCTTGTTCTTATGGTCAGCATTTTCCTCAGTGAAAGAGATAGGAAAGAGTGATTTCAACTTGAGCTTCTCCTGCCCCTCGGGGCAGATTGTGTCAGTGGAGGGTGCCTCTACCTTGACAGTAGCTTCAGGGGTAGCTGACGGAAGCCAGAACGCCTTCATGTTGCGGAGGGCTTCCTCTTCAAAGGAGGTAACCTTCACACTGTTTGCTCCATGAAAACCATTCTTGTCTTGGGAACCGCTACGATCATGGTATTGGGGGACGGCTCCATGATTCTGCTGATCAAAAGCGTCCAACTCCTTAGACTTTTGCAGCATCAGCTTCTCCTCCTCCTCCTCCTTCTCTTGCTTTTTCTGGGCCTCATGAGCTGCGAGTTTGCTGGAAGAACAAGGATAAACACTAAGAATTCAATCCATTTATTCAGTTACACAAGCTGATAATTTAAGGGCAAACACAACAATTTCACGTGTCCATCAAGAATGGGAGCAGGAATTCTAGGAAGCCAAGTACAACAAGGAAGCTACTTTTGTGATCATTGTTCAAAGGTTGCTGGCAACACCGATTGCAATGAACAAAGTAACAAACATATCTTGAACACAAGCTGAGAAATGGCATGGGAAGTTACCACAGTTATGGATACTGAAACTATACTATATAGTATATAAATAGTACAAATCCAATGACGAAGCAAAATAATTTTGTCCTAAAATTCAGGGGTGAGCTCGCACAATACTACCATTAGTACTAGTGACTGACTGCCACCAATCCAAACTCACTAACAGGCCAAAGGCCCATCCCAGGATCGAATTTCCATTGTGGCGTGAAATTCATTCACCACAAGATCTCCAGCGACTGAAACATGCTAGAAGGGGCGTCCTCAGCGCCATAAATGCTACGCTTCGATAACTACAACAAAATCCACGAGGAAGCCAAGAATCCTTGGAGCAGTTTTTTTTTGGCGAGGATTGGAGCAGGTAATTGGGTAGTAAACCCAGCACTCCATCCAAGCAGTAACATACCAACTTCACAAATCACAATCCTTACCCTAAAAAGTAGCAGTCCGGAGATGACCAAGGAAGGAGCGAATCGGGGGAGAGGAGAGGGAGAGGGCGCGCAGGCCTACCGCTTGATGTCCTTCTTCTGCGCGAGGAGGCACTCGAGGATGCACTCCTTGCAGAAGGCGTGGCCCTTGGGGCAGCAGAGCGGGTCGAGGAGCGGCTTGAGGCAGAGGCAGCAGGCGTCGAAGGGCTTGATGGAGTCCTTGCCGAGCCGCTCCCGCTGCGTGCCGTACCCGAGCTTCCGCTTCTCCTCGTAAGTGAAGAAGGCGAGGTCGTTGTTGTTCTTCGAGTGCCGCTGCGGCATCTTCGCTCACCGCCGGCGACGACGACCCTCCCCTCCTCTTCCGGCCGCGGGTGCGAGGAGCGAGCACCAGGAAGGCGATGCGACGCGAGGCTGTGAGGTCAGTCGGGGTCTAACCCTAGTTCCGAAGGTTGGGGGGAAGGGGAAGGGGTTGTGGAGAAGGAAGAAGAGACACGAGGTGGGCTCGGCTCCGTGTCTGGGTCGAGCTGGGACTCCATACGCGAGTCTCCTACGGGCCACGTCCTAGCTACGTACGGCCCAGCTCCCTCGTCTACGTTCGCCGAGCGTGTTCGCGTGTCGTTATGGGCCGGACCACCCGTCGTCTACTAGGCTGCGCTGTCTACCTGTCCGGTCGGCTACCGTGTTGCACACAGACTTATACCCCATAGTGCTATTGGATTATCGCCGCACCTAATATCTGGATGAGCCACCTAGCACGTCTAAACTCACACCCACACGCCGATCGCGGCGCTAGTTGTTAGGGTTTACCACGATGGAGATTGAAGAATTGGTTAAGTATGAGAGTGGGACTCGATAACGAGTGGGAAAAGAACAGAATCGGAGTGGGATAGATGAGTTTGATGGGCTTAACTTGTTGGCTCAAGACAACAACAACTAGAACTTGGCTTGACGCAGCATATACAAAGTAATTTTGATTTAAATTATTTCCTTGTTCTTCTCCTACACTAAAGCAACTAAATTTCTTCTCCTACACTAAAGCAACTAAATTTCAAACATAGCACCCGGCGAATAGAGGTGCTGCCGTAGAGGGTGCTATGCACCCTAGCCCGTGTTGGGTCCGTCACTGCCCGCTGCCGACAGCATGATATCGATCATGTTCGCGCCTGTGGAACAAGGGGAAAATGTTGTGATTTTCACGTAGCGTTGGGAATGTACCGGGAAGAGCGTTTCGTTCCACCGTCGTAAGCCAAACATACGCTTCAGTGCTTCGCATCGGAACCTCAAGGCCATAACTGGACGGTGCAGATAGCATGGCTTACATGTACAATTGATGCAATACATATCACAACGCCTTCACTGTCTTTTGCAATGAACCAAACTGTCTGCGCCACACTCACAGTCACACCTTGAGCCTAGAAGAAGACATGATTATCTCGAATATGAAGAGACAAAATGGCAGTTATCATCACACATAGCCTTCTACTTTCAAACCATTTCCAGCAGTTCCATGGTGCAAAATGCAAACACTAACATCAAGATTGACTCCTCGAGTCACCGGTGCTTGGGAACAATGGACCGAACACTGACCCAGGAAGTGTGATTTTTGCCTGCTATGTACCATATACAGATAAGAAATACAAAAGAGAGTCATATTCTAACACCCTCCTTAAACTCATGGTCGATCACACATACTGAGTTTGGAGAGAAAATACAAATGTTGTACCCTGGTCTGTGACTTCGTGAAGAAGTCAGCAATCTGTAACTCTGAGGATACAAACTGTAAAGTAGGTACTCCCTCCTGCACTTATGAGCGTGTGTATGAAGTATCTACACCAATGTGCTTGGTGAGCTCATGCTTCACTGGGTCACGGGCAATGTTGATAGCACTTGTGCCGTCAAACAAAAGAGTCGTAGGTCCCATCACAGGCACTCCAAAATCTGCAATTAGCCACCTCAATCAAGTAACATCTACTGTCACTGCTGTCATAGCTCTCAACTCAACCTCTACACTCGAACGAAAAACGACAGTATGCTTCTTTATCTTCCAGGCAATCAAGGAGGATAAAAAAAAACAGTAAGCAGAAAGAGAATGATGATCAGAACGCCTGAATCTGTAGTGAGGTAGAGCTAGGAAAAACAAACGACGAGAGATAGTCCCACGCAAGTAGCGAAGAACACGAAGAAGGTGACTATAGTGAAGATGGGTGGGATGAGCCATGAACTAACTTAAAATGTGAACAACATAAGCAATATCAGGAGGAGTACTCACAAGGTACATCAAACTCCAAACAAGATGACGATATCGAGTAAGATCCTCAAGAAGATCACCATCAGTAGCACGAAGCTGGAGGATAGCTCCATGGGAGTCTCAGCAGTGCGAGTATCAGTCAAACCAGACCGGTCAAGAAGATCCTGAAATACTTCTGCTAGGAGAGGTAGTATCCCTCAGGCATAGAAGATACCTCAATCCCAAGTAAGTAAGTAAGAGAACCAAGATCAGTCATCAAAAACTGCTCATTGAGATGCTTCTTCACATACGTGATAAATGAGGAATCATCACCAGTGATGAGCATATCATCAATATACAGGAGAAGCATTATCTTACCTCGAGGTGAGACATGGACAAAAAGAGCATGATCATGGAACTGACAGTGAAACCGACGGCAATAATCACTAAGATAAAACGTGCAAACCAGGCGCGATGAGCCTGTTTGAGGCCATAAAGAGCACGACGAAGACGACAGACGTGCCCATCAGGAACAGATACCCAGGTGATGGTTGCATGTATACCTCCTCATGCAAGACACGATCAAGAAAAATATTCTTAACATCCAGTTGAGAGATAGACCACCGCCGAACAGAAACAACCGCAATAAGAGTGCGAATTGTGATCATATAGGTAACATGAGCAAAAGTCACATCATAGTCATAATCGTACTCCTGCTGAAAGTCACGAGCCACAAGGCGAGCCTTGTAGCACTCGATAGTACCATCAGACCGGGTCTTAATCTTGTACACCCACTTGCACGTGATTGGACAAGCATGCACAGATGTCGGTACAACATCCTAAGTCTTGGTACGCCGAAGTGCATCAAGCTTCTCTGCAATAGGAAGCTATCACTCATAGTGAGGAGCAGCCTCACTATAAGAACTTGAGAAGGACTAAGGATGCATTCCTTATGTATGGTGGTGATGAAAAGTTGGTCGTAAATGGTTACACCGATGCTAGCTTTCAAATCGACAAGGATGATTTCAAATCGCAATCAGGGTTTGTGTTTTGTACGAATGGAGCAGCAGTAAGCTGGAAGAGTTACAAGCAGGGAACGGTTGTTGATTCTTCAACAGATGCTGAGTACATTGCAACTTTGAAAACTGCAAAAGAGCCCATATGGATTAGAAAGTTCATTAATGAACTGGGAGTGGTTTCGAGTGCTTCTAGTCCAATGAATCTCTATTATGATAATAGTGGAGCCGTTGCACAAACTAAGGAGCCTAGATCGCATCAAAAGTCCAAGCACATACTTCGGCGATATCACATTATTCGTGAGATCGTTGAGAGAGGTGATGTGAAGATATACAAAGTGCACACAGATTTGAATATTTCTGATCCGTTGACAAAGTCTCTTCGCAACCTAAGTATGAAGTGCACACAAGAGCTATGAGTATTCGATATATATTTGATTAACTCTAGTGCAAGTGGAAGACTGTTGGTGATATACACTAGAGACAATCATAGAGATGATTATATCACGTCTATGTTTATGTGTTATTGAATAAGTGTTATTCTGTTCCTTGAATAAATCACCAGTTATACAGATTAACAAGTATGCGACCTGTTAGTGAAACTATTTTAACTTATGATGATGTCGTTCTAAATGTATCCTTGGTCGAATATCACTGGTTGGAACACTAGTGATTCTATCGACCAGCACATGTATTGATTGATGACCATATTTCACGGTCATAGATATAGGGATATCGAATCAATAATGTGAACACATGTTAGAGAACATGGTGTTGGATTGACCCACCTTGAGACACTATTGAGATTGTTATGATTTCATGTGTTATCAGTTGGTCTCAAACAATGATGATATATAATAATTAGACCTGAGATCAGCATAGTTTCCTACATTACTACATGTGTAATAGTACACTTTAGGATTACCAAACGCTACTCTCATGCATGCTATGAAACATGCGAAGGAATATGACTGATCGGATATAGGATTTACCCTCCTAACATAACAGAAGAGATATCTCTGGCCCTCTCGATGTGGTCGAATAAAGAAAGTGCCTCGATGTGGTCGAATAAAGAAAGTGCGTGATCCACCACGTGAAGTTATTCGACACTTGATCGAAAAAGTATTGAACAATCCATGGATGACATAATATCTTACCTGGAGTTCAACCGGATATCGTGAGGTAAAGGGAGAATACATGAGTAGGTCCTTCAGTTCGATCAGATACGGACTAGTCATATAGAGATACGAGCTGGTCGTAGGCTGGTCGAACATGATCACTAAGTGGTCGAAACCTGGTTGTAAGGAGTTATGAACTGGTCGAGACCAAATATGAGCTAGTCGTATAGAGATACGAGCTGGTCGTTAGTGACAAGGACCTAATCGTAGATCATATTGCATTAAAATTCATTCGATATAATTCGTGTGTATTCAGAAATCGTTATGTCCTGCTAGGAGCCGCTAGTGATTCGTGATCGGAAAGGAGTTTCCGAGTCACAACCGATTACGCATGAACCTAACGGTCACACACTTAACGGGTTGGAACAAACGTGTTCGAATAAGATCCGCCATGAGCTCTATATAAGGAGATGCATGAGGTTGTTGGGAGACAGACGAGAGGACACAACACGAGTTGACGTGAGTTGCTTCAAACCCTAGTCGCCATCTTCTTGAGAGAGTCTTCCCGTGCGACTTAGTGCTAGCACACAGGCGTACATTGTTCCTTCCTCGGACATGTGGATACCGTGGAGGCGCTACTGCGGTTGATGTTGTGTTTGAGGATGATCCAAGACCTTGGTGAGGAACTTGATTGGTTGCTAGAGGAGACGATCGACTACGAGGACTATCGACTACATTGCATTATTGACTACAACCACTACATCGACGTGTTCATTGTTGGACCAGACTGCTCCAACTCTTCTTCCGCTGCACTGCGCGTCTGGTGGTAACGATCTGTGATCTCTTGCTTGCATGGCGTTCTGGTTTACGTGGTAGATTTTTTTGAATTATCAGCTAGTGTAGCCTACCCGTATCCCTTCAAGAGTAACAGACCACGACCATATTAGCCCTGGGGCCTACTAGACCCCTTCCTCGACCTCCATAATCTCCACCTCCGCCTCCATGACCACGACGACCTCCACCCCAGCCTCCATACCGTGGAGAAGGACAAGCACGGCTCAGATGTCCTCTCACCCACAAGTTGGAGTGGTAATTCTTACTTCCATCCAACATTATATCATTCGACATCAGCTCCAACTTTAATTCAGAAGACCCCGCACCAGCCCTTGGACCTATCATACCCGTCGCAGAGGACCTGTAACATGCTTCTGATATCACCTTACGTGACCAGCGGAGAAATAGTCTCAACAACTGTCCCCCTTCTCTTCTATCGCCCTTATTGCGGCTTCTTCCTCCTTCCTCGCACCTCAATCTCCTCAGTGGTCATCTTCTCAAATAACTAGAGTAATACCAATCACTACGAAGATACCACGCATATATTCCACGATCACAACAATCCTTCACACATCAATGTTCTGTCAAACCTCGATAATTAACTTCACGGTTAACCAAATGTTGCAGAGCTGTGACATCATTTTTCCGAACAGAATTTGTTTCCCTCCATTCTCTTCGTCGACAACTTTTTCTCCCTTCTTTTTTCCTCCCTTCTCTCTTCTTTTTTCTCCCTTCTCCCTTCGGCCGACTTCTTTCTTCCCTGTCGACCTTCTCCCTTCTCTCCCCTTCTTCTTCCTATTTCCTCCTAGCGGCATCAACCGGTGCACACCCTAAAGGAGATTCTTCATATCCAGATCGAGGTGATGGCGACCCGAGGATCTCGATAGCACGCCCGAAAGGAGGCGACGATGGCTCACGCGAGCCCACAAGACGACGGTTGTGGCGCCTCTCTGCAACAGTGGAGGCGATGAAGGGCGGATTGAGGGTGGCGGTGGCAGGTGAGTCATGGGTTGTGAGTTAGGGTTATGGATGACGGTGGATTAGGGCTCTAATACCATGATGAATTTTGAAATAATTGTGTGTCGTCCCACAAGATCCTCACACCCTTTATCTATAGTCTAAAGATTGAATCCGACTCTAACACAACTCTTTATTATATCCTAGTACTAACTCACCAACAATTACAAGCACGCAAAAAAAAGTCGCATGTATGTGCAGGTATTGGTAATTTATGTCTTTACCTTATCAAAGGTGAACGTCTTGTCTACTTGCTTGAATAGGCTGTGCAGAACTATGACCTCCCTCTTCAAGTCACTGCATGAGATGGCACTTTGGACATTTGTTTTCTGCTGCTCCGGCCTAATTGCGCACTAGTCAGACAAACGCATCAGAGACACTATAGTCAGTGCAAATGATCGGAACTTCTACCTCCTCGTACTTGGAAACATGAGCTAGCAACACTCTGCTCGATATTATCGCAGTTACTACACAGCTACTCCCAAGTAGTAGAAGCTATCCACACTCCACAAGTCTCGACTCTCGAGTCACCTCAATACTTCGACAAATCATGGCATGGCTCACAAACGATTTGCTTCGAGGCGATGGAGCCAACACGACATCACCTCACCGCTGCGGAGCACGACCTGCACGTTCGCCTCGCGGTCCCTCTCACTCCCCCCGCCTCCGCCGCCGGCACACCGACGCTGCTGCGACGCACAGAGCTGTGAGATCCCCTGTCCGACCACCGCAGCTCGAGGTGCTGCCGCTCCGGCCGCGGCGTGAGGAAGCGAGGCGGCGGTGGCCCCACCCACGACCTCCGGCTGGGGTTCAGCGTCTGTGCCATGCGCCAGACGCCACCCAATCAAAGTGCTGGATAAGATAAGCAATGAGGTGCGTCCTAATGATCTTGTGAGGTGCACCCTGCGGGTACTGACTAAACTGCCTCAGCTAAGTCCGGAGGGCACCACGTACACGCTCCGGAAGAGGTTGGCCGAACCGCTGCTCAAGGTCGGCCTTCCAGTCCGCATCCGGAGGGCCGGAACAAGTGACTCACCCGGATCGGGAGATCGGTCAAGAGAGAGACGTCCTGCAGGGTGGCCATCATGTCACCCCATCGAAAGTGGAAGGTGTGCATCTCGGACCTCTACCTGTCGACAAGTGCCGACAGTAGGCTAGTCTCTAAGGTGATCCGACGTCAGACGGACACCAGCCTCACAAAGGGCAACAAGCTCGTGTCCTGGAGAATAGGGACGCAGTGATCGTCCAGCTCCCAGTAATCCCTCCCCGCCCGAAGCACTAGGGGCGAAGGGCCACCGGCGTCAATGGCGATCCACAGCTTACACCGGTGATCCTCATCGTAGAAGAGTTCGAGAAGCTCCAGTAGAGACATGACTTACAACACATAGAATAGAGGGAATATTAGTGAGAAGGTGACTAATGACCATAAAAGATTGCAATAGCCGATGTGGCAGCGGGGGCCGTGCGGGGGATGCTACACGGCGGCGGCCATACGGCAAAGGGCTGACGTGGCGGGCGGGGAAGCCTCTCCGCACGGTGGTCGTAGCGGCAACAAGTGCTAGATGTGCAAATACGTTTTGCGTGTAGTCAATTTTGCAAATACAAATTCAAAAAATACTATATTAGCAAAAAAATCGTCACCAGATCGATGAATTGAGCATGAATGTCTGATTACGGACTCCTCGGACTAGAGGGGCGGTCGATACCCGATATGACTTGGGTATTTTCTTTCCCGACCAAGGGTACATGTCAGAGCTATTTGATCGTGTCTTGCTCGGACAGCTACTGTAGACAGTGAAGTATTTATTACGGATTTATTTGATCCTCGTAAAAAATCCAGATAGAGCACGTCAACCATCGTAGAGACGCCGCTGCTGGCTTGCGTTCCTGCACCGTTTCTACTACTTCAATCGCTATTAATGATGCAGATCCAGGGTCAAGAAACTTGAAAGTAGAGAGAGAAAAATATAGAAAAGCAATGCCATCAAATTCAATGATGACTTCTGTTTGTGGTCTGTTATTGACTTTGCACGGCATATTTCAAAAATATTGTTGACTTTGCGCAGCTCGTTGGTTCTGAATAATGCTACTCATTGCTAGCTAGTGCCAGGTCCAATCGAGGCTACCACCCTGGAGTTGATGTTAGATGCAATTTTTCAGCCTATTATGCTAGTCAGCTGAGCAGAGTGACCATGCTAAGGAATATGGCTGACTTGCCAAGTAGGGATTGTTTACATGGCTTGATTAGTTGACTTCGGCTTGGTCCCAGAGTTCTAGAAGGTCAACAAGCATAATGTTGTCTTAACAAGCGAATTGAAAAATAATGAAGTTTACTTGCAGTTTTTTTTGCATCATAAAGAATGCTACTCAAAAGTCAGAATGCAAGAATATTCTGCAGACTGAGTAAGCTTGGCTAACTTCACGTTGAGCTTAGCAAACAAACCTGGAAAAACATTGAAGGTCAGGACTCTACAGGCCTGTATGCATATATTACAGCTGAACTGTATGAAAGTAAATTTCATTTTAATTTAGTCTAAACTATGTCTGAATAATAATCGAGAAGAATTGCAAATAGAATTGCCAAGCACGTTGGAGAATGCATGCATCGTTAATATCAGGCAACTAGGTATCATTGGAGGCGACGACAAACTGGCAACTGGATAGATGAAGATGTCGTAAACAGAAGCCTACATTCCCTCAAGGGAAAACGTTCAGAAGTTGCGATCAACACCATCGCAGCCCTGTTGGGGTTGAACAGGCCGACGAGAAGAGTTTCGAGGTTGGTTTGCAGAGCCTTGTTGCCGGCTGTTCAGCAAGGAAGTTGCAGTCTTCCCTTGGTTTGATAGTTTTTTTCTCGGATGGTCTTTCTTTTGCCTTTGGTGTTTAGGTGTCTTAGTCTTCGGAAGCTCCTGGTGATCTTCGACTTCTTGGTGGCTTGTGCGATGCTTGTAGTGTACTTGTGTTGCCTTTTGGGCCACCGCTGATGCTTCCTTCATGAGGTCTTGTGTGCATGATCAGGTGATTGCTCTTCAGTATGTGCCTTCAGAGCTTCAGATAGCGGATTTCTTCACGAAGGCCTGGACTGAGCACAAAGATTGCTTACCTCTCCAAACTCAGTGTTGTTGATCCACCATGAGTTTGAGGGGGGGTGTTAGAGATATAGAGATATAGTTAGAGATATGATTTATTTTGGTTTCCTTATCTTGATTTGGTTTCCTTATCTGTAACATGTATTGTGTATATATACTGGCCAATTGGCCCCTGATAATACAGGTTGCAATTTCAACAGTTTCAAGTTCCCTTTTGGGTTGTCTTGGTATTGTTGTGGTGTCTGCCCTCCGAACCGGTGTTTGTTTTCTTCTCCCTCTCAAAAAAAAAAAAAAAAAAACAGCCATGTCTCCGGTGTAGAGACGCCAAAGCCGGTACATGTTCATATGTTGGAACCAGATAATATCGCAGTCAGATCAGATAGTTATCTACAGCTACAGGTGCTATTCTTCCTCCTCGCCGTCTCTCAGAAAGAAAATATGAGGTTTTCTTTTTATATATAGCCGGGTATTAATCCAGCCAAATGTTTCAGTTGCTTCATGCATTTGTCTATTCGTGTGGCTCGTAAACTTGTGCTGAATAAGCCATTTTGTTTGGAATAGTATAGATTATAAATCGCATAGGACCCTTATGAATACTTTTGTAGCCATTCACTTGGCGTTTCCTTCGGTGCCGAGACGATCCGAAAAAACTAATCAAAGGCGTTTTGGTTGCTGCAAAGGTGAACTCCTAATAGCCTATTTTAAATAGGCAACTCTTAGCTCACTAAGCGTGTCACTGAAAAGGAGAGATATACCAAAGTAGAAGCGTTGTCGTTGTCGTTGTCGCCCTGAATCCACCATGAGCTGCCCCTTGTTTCATTGGGCCGCGGAAACAAGAAGCGGGCGTGTCAATCCTATGCTGATCCCTCTGAAAATCTCACTTTGTGAAGTTATAATCCAAGTTATGATCGCTAGATTAATCTAGAAATCTTCGTGATGACTGTAATTGACAAGGAACATCCAATCCGATCAAAGTCTCGCAGGACGAAGGGTCATATAGAGCAAGTAGGGGGGGTGCGTGTGTGTGTGAGCGCAGCATGCATGACAGGCGCAGCACTATGGCCTGAATGCTGGATTCAGTGCACCTGCTGTCAGCAGATAGAGCAGTTGCAAGGAACAAACCCAGGACAACCCTGCATTTTGTTTCATACTCCATTGAACAGTTTACCCGCATCTCAAAAGTACTTTTTTCCTTGCATTATATCTTCATCCTAGAACTTAGAACTAAACATAGCTAGACATAAAGTTGGCATGTAATTCACAGTGGCATTCCTTATCTCTTGGTATCATTCACAAACATGTGATTTCCGATTTTTTTTAACGATTTCCTGGTCAGAATAACGCACCAAAAACATTTTTTTTAAAAAGGACAGACACATATATGAACAAATTGAGTTGCCATGAACAATTTGATAGGGGTTATTTCGAGATATTCCTCTAGTCCCAACTGCCTACAGCATCTTGGCCTTATCATAAAGAATTTGATAGAAAGGGCGTCATTGCGGGTAACATGTCTTGTGCATATGGGGGCTCTGGTGGACACGTGCACATACGCGATCTAGCCCCTCGATTCACAAATCTACGGCCGAGATCGCTCCAACCCAAACCCACCTCCCACTTAAATGCACATTTACGACCCCCGCCGCTCGCCCGATTGAAAAGCGTTGTCGAATCGCCCCCGCGTGCACCCTCCTTTCCTCCTGGCCCGTGCGCGCTCCATCCCTCCCCGGCCTCGTCTAGGGTTTCTCCCACGCCGCCCCCTTCGCCGCGCCCCTCCCCCTGCATTGCGGCCCCTTCGCCGAGCCCCTGCCCCGGCGCCCCCTTCGCCGAGCCGCCTGCACTGCCCCCAGGTAGTGATTCAAATCCACTTCGTCAAGCATTCTGCTAATGCATGCAAACACGCATATTTTTTGAAGCTATTTGCAAATATTTTTTAGAATCCATAGTACGGATCATGCTTTATGTGCAAATGATATATAGCAGACATGATATATGTTGTCAGAGTCCAAATTGTTGATCAGGCTGGGTTATTTTAATCAGGTTTAATTGATCCAAAATGATAGAACATTAGATTCTATGAACTTCTAAAAATACCAAGATTTTTCTTTGCAGAGTTAATTAGGTGCATGATATTCCTGAAAGTTACAAATTCTACTTAAAGTTTTGGTAGAATGTGACTTGCTGTGAATTTTTTAGTATGATCTCTTATTTATTAGTACGATCTCTCCATGTTGATATTGTAGTGCATGTGAATTTAATGTCTTATTTACACTTCGATCTTCCTTCCTAATTCTACGGTCTTATAAATTGTGTAGCACTGGACAATTGACAACTGATGGAGAAGAAGAAAGCGCCGCAGTCCGAGTCGTCAGCGTTAGGGCCTAGTGGGGGGCTACCGCTTGTGCCATGTCCAAAGTGTGTTGCGAAGATGATTTAGGCAGTGTCTGGGAGCTCGAATAATCGAGAAAAGTACTAAAATGCCCTAACAATGATGGTGTAAGAAACATTCCAGGTGGTTGCAACACTTTCATGTGGAAATATCAAATACGAGATCCATTTGGATGGGTTGCATTGCATGGAACCGAGAAAAGAAGAAGAAGAATGTCATGTGAAGTTCAACAATTCACAAGTAATAAAGGAAATGGTTTGCCATGTTGATGACCATGTGTTCGCACATTTAGTCGAAATGAACAAGTCGTTCGACCAGATTAACAAGTCAATTCCAAAATCGGTGGTCATAGATAAGAAGTTTAAAATGGTTCTTCTTGCTTTTCTATTCTTGCTGATAGGAATTTCCATTGCGAAGATTGGCAACTGAATGTGTTTGTGAACTGTAGTATGTATGATTGGCAACAGTAATGTGCCATGTAGTATTGATTGTGTTTGTGAACCTCAGTCGTGTATGATTTCAATTCTAGTCGGGTTGTATGACTGTAATGTATTCCTGCAAAATCATCTTAAGAAAATTAGTAGATGTTAGTTGGTGATTTATTTGTTTTAGGTGTACTGGATTGTCGATTGGAAATTGCTCGGTGAATTTGCATTTGTTTGTTAGCTCTCCGATGTTGACCTCTGTTTTCTTGGAATGCATTGGGAAAGGAAGACCCAATTTGGTGGTTCTGCTTCCATGAAAACGGTGTTTTGTTAGCAAGGGGCAAAGAACCATTTGATTATGGAATCTAGATGACCATTTTGGATTTGGACAATCCAAAGTCCAAGACTTTGAAGACAACTGACTTTTGTTTGGACCTGATCACCAAGTGTCCAAACCCAAATAGGTCCTATCCAATTCCAACTTCTGAAAGGAAAACATTTTGCACTAACGACAAAAGAGCATAATAGCATAGAACAAAAGAGCAACTAGCAAGCCATTTGGGAAGTTTAAATACTTGCATCGGTTTCAAACAGTGTCCCGTCGCAATCTGCCTACTTGAAATGACAGAAGAAACTATGAGCTCGAGCTCCAAATTAAGGGCACAAGTCATCAACAAAAAACTAGTGGAATCATCCTCTTAGGCTCTCAACATCTCATCATCCAGCAAAAAGAAAGCATGTAGGTCGAACAGGAAACAACTCCGCAGGAGCTCAGCAGTAGAACATGACATCCTTGACGTTATCCTTGATCTTTGGAAGTTACAAGACATATGGTCAACAACTCAACACAACATAAACATCATTCCAATGCATTTTAAACATCAAACCATATCCACGGCTACAACAGGACCTATCAACAATCAACTGTTTAAAACATGCAAGTTGATCATTCAAGATACATAACTCGAGTTAACATGAACTCAAGGCATGTATTAAATACAATCACTAAGTGCAAAAGGAGACAAGCAGGTAGAATATATGGGAATTGACACTGTGACTCGAATTCTTCTGGAGTTTCTGAGGGATATACAAATGGATTGACACAACTATAATAGATTTGGTTATCCATCAAATCTAGCCTTATCTTAGTTGGAAGTTTGTTCAATATGTGTCACATGCATAACCTATGCGTGTTAGTTGGGAAGATATGCTCAATTGCCTTCTTCATGTCCACATCTTCATCGGTTATTATAAGCCTAGGTGCAATACCTCCATGCAGCTTAAGAAAATACGAAACAACCATTTGAATATTTCAATCGTCTGATCGAGCAACAATGCAGCCCAAATAGAACACATCCCAATAGTTATTCACTCCCATGAATGGTGTAAATATCATGCCATATTGGTATGTATTATATGTTGTATTGAATGATAGCAACTCGTCAAAATGAACATAATTCTTCCTACAGGTTGCACCCGCCAAAAACACATGCACCAACCTACCCTTTTTGTCAATAACATAGTCAAAATAAAATACAACATTGTTCTCGTTCTTTCTGGCTAGATTACAAAGGAACATCTGATGAGCATCTGATGACTTTATACTCTCTCTCAAAGTACGGTGATAATTTTGCAAGTCCCTTCTTGTGCATCCTACATTCTGAAATCCACCATCACCGACATGAAGATATCTAAATGCCCCAGATGTCCCAATGCTAACTTGATGGCATGCGAACAGTGTAGTCTTAGCATTCACATTTACCTGTCTATTATATCGTATCAAGTGCTGCTTACTAGGTGAGACAACCATGGTATGCACTTCCACTAAATATGAACTTATTGTCCTTAGTCCATTTGATACCAAACATAGCCTCACATCTGCACCTACTCAATTTAGACTCATATGTCCACTTCATTTTGACCTTCAACTTGTCCTTACTTCCTTATTCCTTCTAGCCATGTATGTCACAATAGTACCACCTCCATTGCAAAACAACATTAGCAGTCGTCCGCCGTCCCATATGAAAGAGAAGCCGGCAACATGCACATATGCTTTGTAAAACTCGAGGACTGCATCCTCATCTTCAAAAATCATCCCCACGGCAGGCATCAAGTCGTCATTAACTACCGGTGTGTATGATGAACCCTACAATAGTAAGGATGATTTAGCTCGAGAACAACATTAATCATTTCAATTAATAAATTGCATTTTATGCACACTCACATAGAACAGAATGTTGACCGCTTTCTGTGGGGTTTTACGTAAATCGCTCGCAATGGGAGAGTATGCACTGGCCATTTTGAGACTTAGCAAAGCTATTAGCCGCACGGAACCGCTCACGTCTTCCATTGAAGCCACGTGGACGCACATCCACATGATATGTTGCCGTCATTGCGTGCGTACACGCAGGCTTCTCTTCTCTACGCGCTCTTGTCGCTCTCCGCAAGCCACATTACAATACTACTGTACTGCTGCACAAGTCGTCTGAATCTGCTGCAAGTTTGTGGCTGTTCTCTGGATGCGGATACATACTTGACAATAATAAATTAAGCTTTTGATGGTCAAAGTGACTTCTAACGCCCTACATGGTAACAGATCACCGTGACCATTAGATTAAATAAATCCTACGGTTCTCATGAAAAGTGCGGTACCTTAAAAGAAGCCTTTGATAAGCTTTGACCTCTAATTGCAGTATTAAGCTATGTTGCTCACAGGCAATGTCAACGGCCCAGATATGCACTGTGTTTTCGCTTTAACTACTGGAAATAAAGTGCGAGAAGTAGCAAATTTTAGCTTCTGAACCTGTTTGAATTATTGGAAGCGAAGTTGATCTAGGTTTGTGTGGATGTATACATTGCAATTATTTTTGTTCTTTGTGTCGGTATTACTATTACTATTATACCAGGCCGCGTCAATGAACGACGTAAACAAAAACAAAAAACTGATGCTGAAGAATTCTACTTCCCCTGTCCCATGGCCGTATACATCATGAGTTCATGGTGCACCAAAGCAAGTAAGCAACTGCCAATTAATGACGCATACCACGTATGTAGAAAGACTGTATTCTAGTTGGAAAAAAATGGAACAAGCTAAAACTTCTCACCAGCATGTGTGTTCTCGAAGAAAAAAGGGCATAGAGGTTGCAAATTAGGAGTGTGGCTTATAGAGAGTTGATGTGTACGTGGTACTGTAGATTAATCAGAGGAGATCAGATTCCTTATCTTTCAAAGAAGCTACCATAGATTAATGAAGGCTATACCCCCTAGTACTCTCGTAACGATGACAGGTGCATGAGACTTTAAAGAATCTATATATAGAAATTAAACTACGACGTCCCTCTCACCGAAAGCTAGCTAACTAGCTAGCGTCGTCTCTACTGCTAATCAGAAGATAATAAGGGAATTCAGTTCCCTCACTCTTCAGACCTTCAAAAGTCCCAGTTACTTGCCGAGATTACCAACCCATCAGCAGCACTCCAATCCGATAAGGATATATCTACGTACTAGCTAGCTAGCTCACTTGCAATCCGATAGAAAAAATGACCTCACAGTCTCACGCACAGTGGTCTGCAGGAGTATACAGTTTGTAATAACTGCGCACAGGGTAGAAGACAAACGCATCGAACGACCTAGCTAGCTGGCTTGTGTAATGCGACCAAACGGCTCACTTCGCGGCGGCTAGGCTAGGCTCGGCGCTTTCCCGGCCGCCCGGCTTCCCGCCATGCATGTCGTCACCGAGACGTACGATATAATACAGCGGCATAACTAACCTAGCTAGCTCTTCTTTCCTGGCCAGAGCAAAGCTAAGCTACGCTAAGCTGACATTAACATCTTACAATTCGATTATTCAAGGAAGGAAATTAGCAAGTGTTGCAGTCGACATGCTGTAGACTTCTCTGACTATAAATACAGACCGGATGCTCCTCAATCTTTTTCCCATTGAAACACACCTCCAAGAACTCTTAAGTCGGGTTCGTTCCTTTCTTTCTCTCTCCTTTTGCCGGTTTTTTGATAGATCGATCTGGTGTTTTGTTCTTCAATGGCTAACGGCAAGAGGTCTAGGCAGCAGGCCGAGGAGGCGGCTAGCCTGCTGGACAGCAGCGACATGGCGCACATCCTGCTGCTCTTCTCCGGCTACCGCCACCACAGCGGCGGGGTCGCGGCGCCGGAGAGGGTGTTCGAGTGCAAGACCTGCAACCGGCAGTTCCCGTCCTTCCAGGCGCTGGGCGGGCACCGGGCCAGCCACATTAAGAAACCGCGCCTGGCGGACGAAGCCGCCGAGCAGGCAAAGCCCAAGGTGCACGGGTGCTCCATCTGCGGGCTCGAGTTCGCCGTCGGGCAGGCGCTCGGTGGGCACATGCGCCGCCACCGCGCGGTCATGGCGGACGGCCTCGGGCTTGGCCTCAGCCTCGGCCTCGGCCTCGGGGCGAAGGACGACGGCAAGAAGACGGCGGCGGCGGCGGCGGCCGAGCTGGTGCTCGACCTGAACGTGCCGGCGTTGGAAGAGGAGCCGGATCGCACCAAACTGGGGCTTGCCGTGGAATTCCCCATGGTGCTTGACTTCCCACGTTAAGATCAGCACAAGAGATTTTACGTCTCTGCACAAGTTTTGGAATCTAATATTTACAATTTTCCATTGCGCTACCCGAGAAGTCAACCCTTGGAACATTACGAACAGTAATACATATTCTTCTCTCTCTAAAAATGCATTCAGAACTTCTAATGTTTCAGGAGCTCTATATTTGCATGGTTTGACTTTCCGCGGTATTTGTAGTTTTGTAGTAGACATTTTTCCTCTTTTTTTTCAAGGGGGCAACGTATACAATTTATCTCATTACTTGAGCGGATATTTTGTCTTTCAGTTTATCAGTCTGATTTATTTTTCCTCAGGAGTTCAGTTTACTATCATATCACAGACGATTCTTGGTTTAAACCGTCTGTGATATCTGCTTTTTACATACGGTTTTTCAACAAAAACCGTCTATAATAAGACTTATCACAGATAATTTTTTAACCGTCTGTGATAACCGCATGTTATCACAGACATAAAATTTCAGACGGTTTAAAAATCGTCTGTGATGACTGTTACGAACCGTCTGTGATGAGCTTTTCTGTAGTAGTGTCCTCAACCTTACGGCTTATCCGGTATGAATGTAACCTCTTCAATGATGAGAGTATTATACAAAAGTGATCTATTCCTAATAGCATGATACGTGCTGATTGTCATGATCCCTCTTGACAAGGTTGGCATGGCAAAACACAAGATGTTCTGTCGTTTTCCCGTTGAAAACGAACATGATACTAGAGACGTCTATGCAAGACAATTTTTTTTCAAACAAAAGAAGCAGTACTAATTTGGCCCCTGGCCGTTTTAAAAAAGTAAGATATCAGGTGACAATGTCAATGTAGTGAAAGTTCTCATTTCCACCGAACAAAAAAGTTTTTGAAATTGTCAAAAAATTACCAAATGTAGGGGAGGGTGTGGGTTATATCTCTACAATTTTTTAGGACCAAACTCAATTGCATTAGGGATATATGTAAAATACATACTTAGCCAAAACAATGGAAACACTATTTCAACAAGTATTTGACTTTTTAAGATTGCAAATGGAATTAAGTTTGATTACGAAATCTCGCAGAGATATAAAAATATATCTTCCCATTCATCTCACATTATTTAAGAAGTTTTGAGAAGATCTAAATCTAACCCTAGCTCATGGTCTCACGTTAGCGGCGGTGCTCGTGTGCGGGCCACGACACTACGCCAATAACGAACCAACCCAGAGGGAGATCTCCAGCATCGTCACAGCACTGTGACTGGCCAGGCCGCCGGCGGTGCTCCTCCCCCATCTCCATATCCGCCTATGCATTCATCTTCTTGATTCCATCTCCTTTGGGGCCACCACGACATCGACACTCCACCAGATCTAAGAGCGCATCACCATTGCCGTCTTCATCCTCTCTTATGCCAAAATTGGCCAACACATTTGCATCATGTTGTCGTTGTGTTGTCAGTCTCCTTGACCAAATCTGGTGATGCTCTTCTCAACACTATCCATTCTTCACCATCACCAGTTGGCAGCTCCGGGATGTGTAAAGGAGTGGCGAAGATGAGATGGAGATGGGAAGGGGATACATGGTGGTTTGAGGTCGCAAAAGAGAAAGAAAATCGGGATTTGGGGGCCATTCCCTCGCGAGCGCGTGCATACGGTGCTGAAGCTACTGGAAGCGATGGAGACTTTTATCAAGGTATGCACATCGCTCGTTCCCGTTCCAGCGCAGAATCAGTCGATTTGTGCACGAGTGGGACAGCTGTCACCTGCATAACAGCATTACATTGTTCTCAATTATCAGAATCAACGGTTTTCTAATCCATGAAATATTCAGAGAAGAGTAGCATGTCGGAGAACTGAAGAAATAAATCATAAAGCTCATATATCTGTTATTACTTCAAAGCTAATTTTTGCAAAGCATCAACCCAACCCCATTGGAAATCTAGTAGTTATTACCATAACTTAAGAGGCCATCAGAATATTGACCAATTTTAGCAACTCATTTGTACATAACCTATAATAGCTGTTTCTGAGAAAAGAGTGCAGTTATTGTTTAAAAACTCAAAGAAGCAGGGAAACGAATCCAGACTAACATGATCACTACAAAGGTAGGAAAATGTAGATCTGGACAGATGTCAGATATTGGCTAATGTAACTTTCCAAAATGTGCAATTATTTGTGCTCCTCATATATTTGTATAGTATATTTGTATTCTTACATTCCAGGTAGGGGGCTCTGTTCTGCTTTTGTGAAAGAAAAAAATGAATGACGTCACGGAAATTAACATATAATGTTAGTTCACTTCATTATTATGGCTTTTAAAGTGGGCTACACGATTGGAAGGTCCCCCCAATCTTGCTTGTGACCAATAAAAGCTCGAATTCCGTATAACATTCCAGGATAATAGTTCTAGACAAAAAATAAAATAAAATCCAAACCAACCTTTTTATCCCAGATGTTGAGATTTCAGAGGTTTGGCTATCTTAGTTATTCAAAATATATGTTCAGAACCAGAAGTATAGCAGGCAATCTAACCTTGATAAGAAAACCACAGGAATAGAAAAAGAGCCCTGTTGATTTGAGTAGTTTATTATTAAAGAACAATAGAATCATAAGCATCTGACAGTGATTGGGATCTAGAAAGAGGGTTTATAATTGTATGAATAGGAGCTGACCCAGAGCAAGAGTTAACTGAAATGATCCTTCTGTAAATTTAGTAGTGACTTGGTAAGTATGTTAGCCTCATTGAATAGGGTATCTGCACAGAGCAGAAATGAACAAGAAGACAAGTATTTGGGGTATAGAAGAAATGAACAAGCTGGGATAAAATAATCTGAACAGAGTTGATAATGAAGGCGAAGATTTTGAGGAAAATAGTTGTCCAGTTGGCAAATGGTGAAAGGACAGCCCTGTAGTCTCAAAGCAGGCCATGCCCCCGGTGGGGAGAGGCGGGTGGCACGGATGGGGAGATGCAGGCGGTGGGGGTTGATCCGGCGCGTGGTGCGGCAGGGCGGCGTCGGCGAGGTCGGGGGCGACCAGATCCGGTGCGGGCATCGGGCTTTGCGGGTGGGGAGTGCGAAAGAGAGAACTCCAGCTCGCCGATCAGCTCGGTGGCGGACGGACCATGAACTCACCACCAATTTGTGCTTTTAAGTAGCAGACGTCCACGCAACATATAATAATATATGGGCCGATATTAAGCCCATGGAAAATGTCTTCCTCCTGAGCTATCTAAGGCCCAACCCAAAGGAAAAGAAACCCACGCTCGAAAGCAAAAATATCTTCTCGGCTTGCCTAGCCTCGCCCTCATCCTCTGATAGTTGCCATCCACCGATCCACGCCGAATCCGCATCATCTATCTGCAGTTCTGCGTCCACACGAGCCCACCCAACCCAAGCACACGCTCCCCCAAACCCAAAACCCTACTCCGCCGCCCATGGCCTCGCCGCCGCCGCCTCCTCGACCCTCCTCCGGCGGTAGCGGCCGCGCCTCCTCACCGGCGCCGGTGGACACGCTCTTCCTCCAGAACCTGATGAGCCGCGTCCAGCTCCGCCCGCCCTTCCTCGACTCCAACTCCTTCCTCACCCAGGACCTCGACGACTTCCTCCTCAACGAGTTCGCGGACCTATCCGCCGCGGCCGGAGCCTCCGATGACGATGAAGAGGATGAGGATGGTGGCCTCTCGGACGGGGAGGTATCCGGGGAGGCGAGGCGGCGGCGGACGCTGGCGAGGGAGGAAGCCAAACTGGAGAAGGAGATCGTGCGGCTGGTGCTCGCCGGGGAGGCGGAGGAGGCGCTCAAACCCAACTCGGGCCAGTCCGTGGCCGTCGGGGACCACCACGTGTGCGTCAGCTTCCACGACGAGGCCGGCGGGGACTACCGCGTGTGGGAGTGGCACGGCCACGTCATGCTCTTCGACGACGAGGACGGCTACTCCGCCGAGTACATCTACGGCAACCACTTCGAGCCGCTCGCCGCCGCCACGGCCAGGGCCAAGAAGAAGGAGAAGGAGAAGAGGGAAAAGGACCTGAGCTCGGGCCTTCGGGATTTAATCGTGGGCGATGGGAACGGTGGCAATGGCTCGAAGGAGAACGGCAGTGGCGGAGGGCCCAGGGTGGTGCGCAGGAACGTCGTCAATGCTCCCGCGGCGCCTGCGAGGTAATGCCTTTCTAGCGCTTTCAGCGAGCTGGTGGAAGCAATGCATCAATCCGAGAGGCAGAAGCGATAAAATTTCACCTTTTTCTCTGAAGCTTGTTTAAGCAGTCTCTTTGCTCTGATGAGAAATGCTCTATACTTTGCTTCTGGCATGATATATACAGTGTACCCACAGGGTTTTGAGATGGGAGTATTTATTCAATACTGAACGTGTATGCTGTTTCTTGTGTTAAATGTGGCTCACTCTTTGCTGCTCGTGCGAACTTATGCTTGTTGTAGAGTATTTTGTTTGGATACAAATTGGAGATAAGTAGAAAACACATATACCTGTGATACGTACTTGTCAATTTGTTTTCATACTTTGCATCCTCTTGTTTACTCGTTACAGCTTGCGATTGTGTGAGGCTTTAAGCGTATTGGAACTTTTATACCTAAAGTGAGGGGTGGAGGCATAGTGACCTCCCTGATTATGTATGTCGTAGGGGCGGCCTTACCGGCCCAGAGTCGAAGACCGCGGAATAGACCCCACAACCCATGAGCGCGAAGGCCCCCTCCCTGAAGGGTCTTCGGGGTCTTACGAGGCCTGAAGTGATAGGTCCTTTGGGGCCACCTTGGGGTCAGATTTCTTGTATGCGTTATATTTTTCTAATTAATCACTTAGTAGTGTAAAGGTTAACGATGCCCTAGTCTTGTAGTCCTATAGGTTTTGCAGCACAATTTCCAAAATTTGTTATCAGAAGGGCCACATGATATATGCACCCTTTCTGACTATTTGATAACAATTCTTATTCACCGAGTCATCTAAAATTTGACTTTTTTGCTTCCTGAGATGTTCAAGACTTCAAGTGTTATATATACATATCTTTTGAAAGGGCTATACTTGTACACACATATACGATTGAACTAAAGTGTGTTTCATCGTCCACAGCTGATGTAGAGTTTGCCTTCCGGTGAACGGTTATATAATATTTCCAACCAAGGTGTGTTTGTGTCTCGAACTTAGTTCATAACGAGGTAAACACCGCCAGGATGAAGTCCGGGCAGCGTGGCTTGGTGGAATGGGCGATTAGATTATAGATTAGGATGATAGAACCTTGGGAGAGATACTAGATTAATTCATCTTTCTTGCTTGATTGATAATTCATACATGCTTCCCTTTTACAGGATGACTCGACCTGAGCCATAAGAAACCATCTCCATTTCGAAGAAAACATATCTCTATTAGATAAAATATATCTAAGGGAGTAAACCCAACTAACCAGAAAACTAATTATTATTATCTCTATTTCCCAACTATCAATGCACCCACGGGTATGCCATGAATAGAGGATGCTATAGTATAGTGTGTTACTATTCCACACGTGAACCGTACACGCCAGCTCGCTTCGGGCTGTGGTGGCGGTCGTGGTTGCAACCCTTGGAAACCCCACTCCGACGAGTGGTTGCTATTCCGACGTGATTCTTTGGAGACCGTTACCTCTTTGCGCAGCTGCGGCAAACTCACCGATCGCTGCGGCAAACATGGGAGTAGCCACGGTAGCGCCTTGGCAAGTTTTGGCCGCACATCGGTAGGCTGCAACAGCCGCGTCAGCACCGTGATAGGTTTTGTCCCTAACGCGGTAGACCATGGCGGCCACGATGGACTTCGGCAGGGTTGCGGTCGCCACGACAAGATGCAGCGGCGTCGCAGCGGTTGAGGGAAACCTTGTCGCCTCCTCTCGTTGCACCTTCTTCTGATCTGCGGTCATCTTCTCTAAAGTAGCATGCATGTTGAGGAAGATGCTCGCTATCTTGTTGTCGTTGTTGGTATTCATGGCCATCTTGTTGTCGTTAGCCTTTATCATGGCCAACGATTCGGTGGTAGGTCTGATGGTCTGATCTATCGCCATCACCATGATAGCAGAAGTTGAGGAAGGGAATGACTACTCTGATACCAAATGTCACGAACCTTAGTTCATAACTGGGTAAACACCGCTATGAAGAAGGCCGGACGGCGTCAACTTGGTGGGATGCACAATTAGACTATAGATCGGGATGATAGAACCTTGGGAGGGATGTTATATTAGTTCATCTTTCTTACTTGATTGATAATGCATACATGTTTTTCCTTTTATAGGGATAATTTGACTTGAGTGACCCAAGAAATAATCTCTATTTCTAAGGAAACATATCTATAATAGATGGAATATATCTATAAGAAAATAAACCCAACTAACAAGTGAACTAACTATTATTATATCTATTTAGTAGCTTGGCCATCATAAACAGTGCAATGTGGGCCCGCCATAAACAGTGCGTGGATGTTACACTACCAAATGTTACTGTTCACACGCGTGAACAATAATTCCTGCACGTGACGGTTTGATGGACTATATATATCACGAACTTGTACTAAAAAACTTTCAGAGAGGCATCTCACTCTTTCATTACATGAAAGTATGCTCCTATATTCCTATGTGCTAACTATCCCAAATCAATTATTATAATGTGAATAGGATGCTAAAGAAAATTGCTTAAACACGCCTTCAAATTCCTGCTAAAGGATTCGACCAAAAGTAGATTTTTCTACTGCCTCTTGAATTAAGTACTTGTAAGTCCATACCGTTTACCAAGGGCATGATATTTCTCGTAATCATCTGAACTACTAACATGTTTAGTCTATCCTTGAACGGGACATCTGAACTGCTCTATCACTTGAGCTTTCAGTTTTGTTCACTCACTAAAAGTCTCCAACAAGGATCTCCTTGCGTATAGTCTAAGATTCTCTTAGCAATATTACATTAAAAACCAAGAGCTTTACAAATGAAACACCTTATCTTAAATATCATCTTTGAGCTTTTTTCTCCATTTAGTTTGTTATCTTATATCTTCCAGAACTGTGTTTGCTACCTTAGTGCATAAAATTATGGTTTTGAGTCACTTTCGTCTATGATTAGCTGTGTTGATTTATGCTTTCTTCAAGTTTGATAATTTGTTTTAAATAGATGCTACCTGTTGAGTACAACTTGGTTTGAAATGTATAAATGACTATTGTCTGCGGTGACTTTCTGTCCTGTATCTGTATTTTACTTGTGTAATTGGCACACCAGGTTTGCATTTTCAACTTTCCATGTGAGGTCAAATGAATCTGTTTGAACGCTATATCCTTGCTATATTAAACACAGTTGTTTTCTGTTGCGCATCTCTAGCTGTGAGCCTGTGATACACCTGCTAGTGTTTGATTTTTCCTGTATGTCACACCTATTAATTAGGTGAGCTATGCTCTCATTATCTAGGCAGTTGTTGTTTGGTGAAATGATCTGTTCTAGGAAGGTACTATTTACCACAGAACTTGGGAGCCGATTTTCTCGTACTTTGTTTTCCTTGGTCACTAGTATGCCTTCATAAGCGTGTAGTGGAAGGCAAGATGAATTGCTATTTTAGTAAAGCATTATGCAGTGTGGCATATTTCCTATTTGAGTTGAGGAGTACTGTTGTGAATTCTGTAGACTTAAAATTAAATAAGTATGGCTTTACCTGCCACATAGATGATTCCTGATTCTTCTAGTAGTAACAGCCAAATGTAAGCTTTCTAGGCAGAAGATTGATGATTCGAATCATGACATTGAGTTCATTTGCCCTTTTCTGCTCGCACCTTGTGTGCATAAAATAGAGCTTTCCAGTAGGTTAAGCCCAAAGTGGTTGATACAATCAATAGTCACTCTAGTCAATGTGGGGCATCTGTCTTCTGTCATTTAGCACTGTTGAATCACTTGCAACCTTAAACGTGATTGGTAGTTTTAAAACAATTGAGACTGCAACAGCACTTCTTTTGTCCTGTGATGGACCAATCTTTGTGATAACCACAAACCGAATCAAAGTTGTTTTACATTCTCTATCTTGCTCCATGACTTTGAAACAATTGCTGCCTGATCTGCGGATAAAGGCTGCAAGCACAGGCACTGTGACTCTATCAGCAGGAACTATTCTAGATAACAAAGACGGCATGGGCACTGACGGAGCTTGAGCTCAAAATCAGAGGGGCCAACACTAGATGTGACAATTGTTGCGGGAGCCAAGGCCAGCTTGGCCTCAATGAAGCTCCGTCCCAGGGCATGGGTGAAGACAGGCTTTGCCTAAAAGCTGGCCAGGAAGCATCTAATATATCAAACCATGATCGTCATATGAAACAAAGATCTGAACTAACTCTGGCATTGGAATTGGAGGGCTAGAGCTTTTTATTCCAATAACCTCCTCTCTTTTTTTGGCCGTGTTTACTACCAGTGTCGAAATGCTAGGCATCAATTTCTTGGCTCCTTGCATCTATTTCTTGAGTAGTTGAGTTTACATGCCATGAGGGATCTTTCGGCTTTACTATAACTGTGCGTTTGTTCAGAACAGTGTGATGTCTCTGGACACGCCATTATGCTCTGGAAATGCTTAATGAAGAATCTGGACGAGATAGGCAAAATCCTCATTTGACAATCTAGTCGGCTGTGAAAAATTAAGACGGCCGTTTGAACAGAAAATCCATTGAAAGAGCATTCGTACTCGTAGTCGTAGCTGATACGCATTTCCGGCTAATAACATGTGGTGGTTTTCCCCCCTTTTCTAAGACACAAATCATTCTCTTGAGATTAGTAGAGACACGTACGCTTGAGTTTAGTAGAGACACAGCATTGTCTCGTCGTCGAAAGACGTTCTGTCTATGCTCCGCGTGTAAATCGTGATCAGCCGCTCTGTCTGGCTCGTCATGATGAGCTTGTGATGTCTCGTGAAATCTAGGCATAGATAGATAGTTGAGCTCAAACAGAAAAATGAAACAGCGTCGACGCGATGCAGATCTTAAACAATTGGCCGGCCTGGGGTGACGGACTGCTTGATCGTAGGTGTTTGGTTCATCAGCTTCTTAAACATTGTGCTTGAATAGTTGGATTAATCCTTACAAGATAAAGAAAGGCGACCCGGAGGGGTCGGACAATGGTCAACTGGATTTAAACCGGTGTCCTGACACTCGTCACCACGGCAAGAAGAGAGAGAGAAAGAGAAGATTCCAAGCCAAAATCTTTTTCTAGGACTACAGGTGCTACAGGAATACACAGTATGCTAGCACTGCCGGTCTCAAGAAAAACACAGCCGGGCAGTACAGTAGAATACTAATACTCATAACGCATTTGCAATAGTGGATTAGTGACGAGCCTATCATGTAGTAATCATATCTGCATGTAAGAGGTCAAGGAGGAGTAATAAATAAAGGGGGGAAAGAAACGAGAGGATGAAACGGTCATGAACGGCCGGAGCTGAATTTGTTTATTGAAACGGGCAGGCGGGCTATTTATGGGAGCAAAAATCTCCTTACCTTCTCCGTTGATCCCGTGGGCTCCTTTGATTTCTTGGCATGCTTCTCTGGCCATCTCATCTCATGTGTTTTTTTGGCAACTCCGCGCTTATAATTAGCAGCAGCCTGAGTAAAAACGGCAGCAGAGGAGAGGAGGGCAAAGCAAGCGACGCATGCATTTAAGTGCTTACGCATGTAGCAGTAGCAGTAAGTATTTAACCACTGCTCTGCTCTACGCTACCTTCTCTTCTCTCGTAGTGGCATTGCATTGCTCTTGCGATCGAGCGAACGCCTGCCTCCATGGGGTACTGATGAATCCTACTCTTTTTTTTTTTGCCCTTCATTTTTGCCCACCTCTGCCTTGCTCGGATGGTAGAGGAAGGAACGATGAGAACAAATTCAGTAGAAGAGACGAACCTTGCTTGGTTATGTCTTATTTTCTTGTCGTTTCTGAATCTTACTCTCTCTCTCTCTCTCTCTCTCTGTACGTGTGTGTTTGGTTTCTGAATCTTACTACTCTCTCTCTCTCTCTCTCTCTGGTTTCTGTGTGTGTGCGTGTGCGTGTGCGTGTGTGTGGTTTCTTAATCTTGTGGTTTTTCTGGGTTGTGAAGGATAGGAAGCTGTTGATTTCTTGAATTGTTCACTATGCTCAAACCATCTTCTTTACACTCTTTTGGAACTGGATTGTTCATGCCTGAGTTAAAAATCGTCGACAAAACTTTGAACCTTGGTATCATGTGGTTCCTGTCTTCTCTGAACTTCGATTCTTTTTTGCTGATCGGAGCTGAATGTTTCGTTTCTAGGTGGTGAAAACCTGCGAGATCTTGCTGCTCAGAGTTTGATCGTAAGGACAATGTGGAACCGCGCTGCACCGTCCTCGTTCTTGCTGCCATTCGGCGACGACTCTGGTACATCCTCACCTTGTCATGCAATTTCTGTGCTCTGTGAAATGTATTAACAGGTATGCTCAATTGCAGTGAAATGTGAAGCCTCTAATTCACCGGCCGGAACCGTAGGTTTTGACAAAATGTAGGTGTTGGGTTTCAATGGTTAGTACCTTCCAACAATTTTCTTCTTTTCACATGAATTGACTGAAGTTGTTCTCTTTGAGTAGGCTCGCCACGGACTATGGTCTATGCCATCATCATATGAGCTTCTCACCACCATTTCAGAGTGTTCAGTCACCGACGCTTTTTTCCACGCGCAGTTCAGAGAGCAATTTAGGTAACTCATTTTCTACTACTTTTTATAGGGATAATTGGATTCTTTTCTCTTGTTACTTTTGTACTAGCTACTCGCTGATGAACTAGAAATAGGAGGGGGTTCGATCTACAACGGCGACGCTAGGCCTCCATTTGCGCAGTTCAGCTATACCCAGCCAACTACTGCTACTGTAATTCTCTTTGCCTTCTTCAAATCGTGGTGATAATGTCAAGTTTATAAGCTAATGCTATTGCAATAATATTTACGTCGTCGGGATGTTTGCTTCTGTCAGCATTTGGTGAAATGGCCGGCAGCGGGGGAGCCATTGACTGGTGACGGCAGCAGTTTTAGGGGCTCAAAGAGGCTGAAGACAACAGCTACAGCAACAACACAAGGTCCACAGCACCGGCTGCAGTGCAGTGCAAAGACAAGAAATCAGCCTATGAAGGTGAGGTTTTGTTCCCTTTGTGGAATGCCAATAGGATCGTGACTGATAGTACACTTCGATGGTTGATCAACTGAAAATGAACACTTTGCACTGTAAAACGGTACACGGAGACTAGTGACGATATAATTTGTGATTAGAACAGTTCTTGCAGTCGTTTGGTAAATTTAGCTTGACTTGCTTTCGTTCATGACGGCTTTGTATTAATTTACAGGCACCATGTAAGAGGAGCCAGAAGCTGGGGGACAAGATCACAGAACTTCAGCAGCTAGTTTCTCCTTATGGCAAGGTTAATGCCAACTCCTTGGACCTTGGTCTTCTGTTCATACATGTCCATGCAGTAATATTCCCTGCCTGCAGTTCTGAAAGTAGTTGTGAATCTGATCTATCTGCAATTCTGCAGACGGATACCGCATCGGTGCTCCACGAAGCAGCCACTTGCATCAGGCACCTCCACGAGCAAATCCAGGTGATCAGACATTGCATCATTGAGATCAACTAGTAACTGAAGGATGCGTCATTTTTTGCATGTTCAGATACAAATTGCAGTATCTTACACAGCCTTTTCGCCTCTTTCTATCCTCTCCCTGCAGATTCTGACCGCTCGCTACCCTGGAATAGGTTCCTCTGAGCCACAACAGGTATCCTGTTCTGCAAATGCATCATTTGATAGTAGCATACTGATTCCTACAAGTTTGGTTTACTCTGCAAGATTTTCACACAGCATATGGCACATTCTGCATGCTCGCAGCATGCTGCATCCTTGTTTACATTGTTCGGACTTGTCTTGTGTGACAGGATACCGGAGAAGAAGGCGCGGCGGATCTGCGCCAACGAGGCCTCTGTCTAGCGCCACTATCACCGGCCATCGTGAACCTCGTGTCCGAGGCGGTGCGCAGCCATCGTCAATCCGACATGGTGGATCGTTGGTTCGAACCGTTCGGTGCTCTGTAGCTGACTGAACCAAGGCTACCATGGTTCAGTTTATAGGATTACAAGACATGACTTGTTATCACCAGGCCCCTCTGTTACAAATGCTGGAACTTGCACTTAGATAGTCATATGATGTACTAGTCGGTTAAAATGCAATGCTCGTCGGTGAAATTTTCCTGGAATGCTTAAGGCACGGTTTGTCTGAGGCAATAAGACAAGTGACTCCTTCTAGGCTTCTACTACTGAGGCTGATAGCATGTAGTCTCTACTTCCACTGAAGCTGTAGTAGAAGCTAATAGCATGTAGTCTCTACTTGTGCTGAAGTTAATAGCATGTGGTAATATACCATGGCAAGTCGCTCTCCATGTGTAGTCCAAGAAAATAGCTCTCCATGAGTAGTCCAAGAAAATACGGCAAGTATAAATGCAGCAGTGCCTTTGTCTTTGCTCAATAGTGCACCAACAGGGTAAAACCAAATTGACGGTTAACTCGAAATCTTGGATTGAGATTAGCACATGGCATATGCCGGCCTTTCCTCTTGTTCTGTTTATTTGGAGATTTTGCACATGTCGATACCATTTTGTGTTTGCTTGTTTTGTTTGATCTTACAGTGATTTTTTTTTTTTTGGTGGGGTGGTGATCTCCTGCATTGCTAAATGGTGGCATCTGCCTTCATTCTCCCTTGTTTGACCGTGTTAGCATGCCACGAAGCACGAGTCAAGGCCCAAGGCCCACCCGCCCCGCCAGGCCGCCAACCAACCCCTAATCTGTCACCAACCAGCGGGACCCGCCCGCCCGCCGGCCTCGCCAAATGAAACCCGGCCGGCCCGCCCGCCCGCCTGAGCCGCCTCCCCACTTGCCAGCTGCCAGTTGCCACTCCCACCTGCCCCGCGCCGCGAGTACCAGCCGCCTCCGCCCCCCTCCTCCCGCCGCAGCGAACCAGCCAGCCAGCCAGCCAGCGATGCCTCCCCCATCCCTCCTGCTCCTCCACTGCCGCGCCCCGCTACCTCCGCGCCCCTTCCGGATGTGCTCCCCGCAGCCATGCAGGATCGTCTGCTCCGCGGCCGCGGCGTCTGCCGAGGGGTACATCTCCGCGGCGCCGATCCTCCTCCCCGACGGCCCCTGGAAGCAGGTGAGTGACTGGACGGGGCTCCGCCGCGAGGACTTTTCCTGGGTTTAGAGTTTAGCCTGAATTTGGTTGCTGGTTGGTGTGGATGCAGGTAGAAGGCGGCGTCACGGCCGCGAAGGGGTTCAAAGCGGCGGGCATCTACGGCGGGCTGCGCGCCAAGGGAGAGAAGCCCGACTTGGCTCTGGTTGCCTGCGACGTCGACGCCACTATCGCCGGTAGGACTATTACGAGCACCTTTCTCTCACTTGTATAGCGCAAGTAGCAAGCTTTCATCTTAGCATTTCTCGAATGCTACTTTGGTACGAAGGTATGTTAGCTTCGCGTATTTATTAGTCAACAATTCACAAATAGAGAATGTGTATGCTCATTAGGACGAACAACTGGAAATATTACTGTTCTGGCGTTACATTGTGTCGGCTTGTGCCATACCTTGATATGTGACATATGATTGGCAATCTGTTATTTAGGCTTAGTTCTTAATGTCTTGAAATCCT
This sequence comes from Hsuehochloa calcarea, assembly GCA_036346395.1. NCBI lineage: Eukaryota > Viridiplantae > Streptophyta > Magnoliopsida > Poales > Poaceae > Hsuehochloa > Hsuehochloa calcarea. The sequence continues at coordinate 54,106,437 of CM070598.1, forward strand.
TTCAGGAGCTTTTACTACAAACGTTGTTGCTGCTGCGCCGGTTTTGTATTGTAAGCGCGTCCTTAGTTCGTCGAAAACTGTAAGCTATTTCTGCTTCTCATCACATCTTACACAAAAAAAAGAGCTTTTTGATGGAAAACCTTTGACAAATCATTCGTGGAGGTATTATCTGTTTTCAATGTGTTGTTTCCTAGGCTCGTGCTGTGTTAGTTAACGCTGGCCAAGCAAATGCTGCGACTGTAAGTGTTTCTGAGAACTGTATGTTCTACTTGTCAGCAGTGGTTCTGAACTGTATTTGGGAACACAATGACTGAGATTGAGCCATTTCTCTAAATAATTGGTCATCAGGGTGATGCCGGATATCAGGATGCAGTGGATAGTGCAGATGTTGTTGCCAAGGTATTGGCCTGCTCTTTGGATGTCTATGCAAGACATAGGACATCAATGTTGCTATTTTAACCGGTTATTAGTGTTGCAGCTTCTGAATGTGAGCACAAATGACATACTGATCCAGTCCACTGGTGTCATTGGTCAAAGAATAAAGAAGGTACACATGTGTCACAACAAAGATATGGGGTGCATGCTGCATGCATGTTCCATATGAATTGATGGCTAAGCTGCTCGTCTGACAGTACTACACCAATGATAGTCTGACCTAGTGCAGTTTTCATCTGATGCTTGGTTTTTGACAATGCAGGACGCACTTTTAAATTCACTTCCAAGACTTGTGGGATCGCTGTCTTCATCCATCGAGGGGTATAATTAACATGAATTGCAATTGCCATTATGTTGGCTTCTATAAATTGTAAATTTGTCGTGATAAATCACTGATGTGAGTTGAATGGTATTTACTCTATCTAACCTATTATCCACACCCTTCCGCCACAGAGCAAATTCTGCAGCTGTGGCCATTACAACTACAGACCTTGTTAGCAAAAGCATTGCTGTCCAGACCGAGGTTTGACTTTCTTAATTTACTTGCAGTTATCTTCTTTGGATTTTATCATGGTGTGACATGATTTTGTTCTCATCAATTCTTATTGAAAAAATAGATTGGAGGAGTGCCTATCAGAATAGGAGGAATGGCCAAAGGTTCAGGAATGATTCATCCTAATATGGCAACAATGCTTGGTGTATGTTCCCTCTCTCCATCCCACTTTCCAGACCCCCTTCTCCCTCCCTCACCCCCTCTCTCTAGGCATGTACCAAGCTTAATGATAATCTGTTTGTTATAGGTTTTAACAACTGATGCTCAAGTCAGCAGTGATGTTTGGAGAGAAATGGTTCGGACATCAGTGAGTAGAAGTTTCAACCAAGTTACTGTGAGTAACCACTCTTCTCTCTCGTAATGAACTAATGATCAGTGTGTACAACAATTACACAGTCTATTAAAGAACTAATTGACTTAATCAAATACTTTTATAGCAGGACCACTATATGCACACAAGTCTCAGATGGTTAGGGAAAAATATCGCAATTTTGTCCATGAACATAATCTAAGTGTTGTGTGAGGTTTATACTAGGAATTTGGAACAGTGGAACCAAACAAAAAGGTCACTTTAGTACACCACTTTTTTAGGCATTTTATGATGTATGATGTGCTGAATATTAGAGCAGCATTTTTTTTGGGCACTGAGTACTCATTTACTTGGTAATTTGGAAATCTAACTGGGAGGATACATTAGCTTTGTCCACTAGTTGGGTAGTGTTGTTATGATGATACAATTGTCTTGAATCTAGTAGGTGAAAAACTCCTAATTGTTTTATGTCATAATTCTGAAGGTGGATGGTGATACAAGTACCAATGACTGTGTTATTGCTATGGCTAGTGGGTTATCTGGTTTATCCGGTATTCTCACTCATGATAGCACTGAAGCTCAACAGTTCCAAGCATGCTTGGATGCAGTAAGATTCACATCCGCCAACCTTTTACATTTTTCATGTTACTCTTGGTTCTTGTCTCTGTAGTTATATTCAGCATGTTCTATATATATGGATTTATTTATTTATTTATTCTTTTGAAATGCACACGTGCACTTCTTCAAAAATGGGTACACGTAGTACCATGGGCACTTTTGTAATTCCCTAGAAGGATCTAGCACAATCAGATTGCATCACTTGTGCTCTGAAATTTCTGTTTTCGGCCTATTCACATCTGATATACCAATATAACCCTATTCTTTACTGCGCCTTTCAAGGGCAAAGATGCTGACCTATTCATTTTTCTGTAGGTAATGCAAGGTCTTGCAAAATCCATAGCATGGGACGGTGAGGGTGCAACATGCTTAATTGAGGTTAAGTGGCATAATTCTTTAACACTTCATTTCCGTTGCGTCATCAGCCTAGTAGACCACATTTTCTTGTGAACATGATAACTGGGCTCTTAACTTTTAATAAACAACTTAGTTACCTGGCAACTGTTGCGCGTGTTATCTCAAGTTCCCTTTTTTTTCTAGTAACATAACACAATCTTCTAAAGTGCCTTTTTCCTATGTAGGTTACTGTAACCGGTGCCAATAATGAAGCAGAAGCAGCTAAAATTGCCCGTTCAGTGGCATCTTCCTCCCTTGTTAAAGTATGATATTGTTTTACCTACCACATATTGCAAATGTATATCAGCATTAACGGCTTCCTCTTTTCCATTCATTATTATATCTTTTTTTGTCAGGCTGCTGTATTTGGAAGAGACCCAAACTGGGGACGTATAGCTTGCTCAGTCGGCTATTCTGGTGTTCAGTTTGATGCAGACCAGCTTGATATTTCCCTTGGAGTTATTCCGCTAATGAAAAATGGCCAGCCGCTCCCTTTTGACAGGTTAAAGAAACTTTGACTGCATATAAATCTAAAATTAATTCTTTGAATCACTTTGAGGGATTATAATTGCAAGGAATATATCTCACTATCGAAAGCTAAAAGGCCAACTCGTTTTCTTAGATATGCGGCTAGCAAGTATCTCAAAGATGCTGGAGACATCCATGGTACAGTGAACATCGATGTATCAGTCGGTAAGCTTTCGACTTCTTTGTTGCAAATTGAAACCGTAGTATGTCCTGGAGAGTATCATGATGTTTATTTGTGGTTGCATCTGTCCTCCAGAATGCTCTTGGTTCATAACTGCCCTTCGCATCCAGCATAGATTTGCTCTGAACCATGTTAAGATGCTATTGCTGCATTTGATTAGCGGTGCCCTTTCCCTTATTATCGATTTCCTGATTGGCACTAAAGTTACTATAGTGCTCCGGCAGACTAAACTGGCATCTTGAGTTAAATTAACCTTGAATAAAAATGCTAGCACAAACATACATATGTGCTAATGAAGCTAAGATAATGCACTACCCAGTTGGTGTTCTTACCTGAACAGTCAGATGCTTCAATTATCTTAAGAGAAAATGTACTATTTACCATCGAATAACTCTCACTTCCACGATTCGCCACCGAATAAGTCTTTGTTCATTCTATACCACCGGGTTCCAAATTTCTTCTACTATATGCCATCGACGTCACCTGTCCGTTACACTCCCTCCATTAAGCATGTGGAAAAGACCGTTTTGCCCTCGGATGTCACATTTCCCTGTTCTATTATTTGCCATCCTTTTAGCTCTATTATTTGCCATCCTAGCTATGCATATCTATGGCATACAAGATTATGCACAGCATGTATTAGTTCAATAGCAAGTTTTTGTGCCTTTAGACAGAGATACGTGCAACAAGTATTCTATGGTACACTAGTTCATAACAGTAGAAATCCATAATTTGACATGAGAGCACATAAACCTTTATAGGCCAATACAATAGCAGGGAGACATCAAGTCCATAATCTTTGACATAATAGGACATGAGACAAATAGGCCGCACAAGTGCATAACATTACCATTCCACATTGCAATAAAGTCTACATTGACAGCAAAATAAGGGATTACAGGTCCATAACACACGACAGGTCCACATTAACATCAAAATAAGAGATTACAAGTCAATAATCCATAACACATACAAGTCCACATTGACATAAAAATAAGAGATTACAAGTCCATAACACACGACAAGTCCACATTGATAGCGAAATAATAACCACGAGTGGAAAACACAGATCATGTCTGATGTGATGGAATCAACCAATCAGCAACTTCTTGCTTCTAGTCTCCATGGATGAGCTGTCTGGTGGTGGTCTCTTCTGGCTTCTAGTCCCCATGGATGGGCTATCTGGTGGTGCAACTATGGGTATCCCGATGCACACATCGCCGTGGAAGCCAAGAAATACTACCCAAATCGCCAACGACTGAATACCACAAAAGAAAATGAAGCAATCGACCAATAGATCAAGAGTGAGAATACCGGGCACCCAAGATGTGTCCATCCCCGGTGGCTCTGCGGTGGAAGCAAGGACGCCGGTGGGCGTGCCGCCTGGGAGGGCCGTCTCTGCTGTAGCCTGTAGAATAGTAGAAGAAATTTGGAACCTATGGCATAGAATGGACAAGGACTTATTCGGTGGTGGCAAATTGCAGAAGAGGGAGTTATTTGATGGCAAATAGTAGATTCTCTTAATCTTAATTCCTTGTATTTTTATGAAATTACGAGATTGTCATTATCATGTATGTTCGTTGTTTTTGACTTGACAGGGTGTGGCCGAGGAAGTGGAAAGGCGTGGGGCTGTGATCTAAGTTATAAGTATGTTGAAATAAATGCTGAATACACGACGTGAAATTTAGATTCTTCATGGATAAGAACTATCTTCATTGGTTGGAATGCTCTTCGGATGCAACTACATTTCTGTGGATATGTATTGTGTCGAAAGGATAGCTTTGTTGTACCAGGTTGAACATGTATTCTTTTTTACAAGAACAAACAGAATAATGTTTTGTAAATGTAGTAATGCGTTGAAGAATGCTATGGCACGATAAGAAAGTTGGATTTCATCTTGTTAAATTCTGATGACGATAGTGAATTAGAGACAAGATTTTCTGCCCGGGGGTAGCTACCCACCCGGCATTTACCATTCAATTTTGCATCAAGATATGTGCTCTTTCTTCTCCCTATCAACTTTGAACTCAAAATTTCTCGCTTCCACCACACAAAATAATCAACTTTCAATTCAATTTTTTAAAAAAACTATCAATATCATAGTTGAAAACTGTCAACTTGAACCGGTGACTTTCAACTCAAATTAGAATACTTCTAACTCAAAATTTTCCATTTTCATTTTAAAAAATCAACTTTTAATTTAACTTTCAACGGGAAAAAATATCGAATTTCAACTTTAAAGACCTGGGTAGGTAGCTACCGGGGCAACCGAAAAATAGTGTCAACTGAGTTCCAAAACTTTAACATTTGATTCAATTAGGTCCCTTCCGTCGACCGTTTGTCAATTCACTTGTAGGACATGCTGGTGTGGTATTGAAAACTTGTGAGTTGGCAAATATAACTAAGGCTTAGTTTGACATTACCATGGATTATGGTAATCTCGGTGGGACATGCTGGTGTGGCATTGAAAAGTCATGAGTTGGCGAATAGAACTAAGGTGTTGTTTTGCATTGTTGTTGATTATGATAATCTTGTTTGGTGGAACCGCATTCTTATATATCTATACTAAAGCCAATGCAAACTATATATAACGAAAAAGTGCCACATCTCCTCGTATTCTTCTTGTTGCTCGATTTCGATCCAATGGATATAATGACAAATAAAACATTTAATAAACTATAGGATCTAAATGTTCGAGAACCCACCACATACACCAATGCACAAAGAAAACAATAGGTTATACAATCTAAATGCTCTAGAGCCCACTACATATTTCTAAGGAATGTTCACAACAACGCACGAGTTCAATTCTAATTTTGGTGTATGGCTTATTTTTCTTCTTCTTCTAAACCTTGTTGTACGAGGATATATTGGAGCAGCTCGCAAAAAAAGATTCATGTGGTGAATTGCAAAAGGATCAAGTATTGGATAACAAAACTTATTAAACCATAATCTAATTTGCCGAACAGTTTTCACATTAGATTTAGAAAAGAATAAGTGCATCATAGCCAACAACAGCAAACTGGCCATGTGATGGCATCCAGAAGCTATACAATTTAGGTTTGGTTAATTGCGTTGGTGTTGTGAAATAATTTCTACTGTGTGTGGACGCTTACCTAAACTAGGATACAAAGGCTTACTGCCTTACAAACACTAGTCCCAGTAGAATATGTCTTTATGGTCTCCCTGTAAGTGTAAGGGCAGGGGCCATGCTATTTGCACACATACACTTGTATGTCCAGATATTGGTAATAAAGAAGAAAGGCCGTCGAGACTACATCTCTCTCAACTTTTCAATTAGCATCTATAGTTCCATGATTGATCTCATGCGTGTGATTTCAGCCATTAATCTGTTAAAGGTCAGCAACGGAGATAAGATATATTTCACAAAATGAGGTGACTAGACAGATGATTGAAATCTATTGCAGATAAAAGCTAAAAATTATACTGTAGGGAAATATGGTCTCCAAATATTTCTTCCACTGGTTGCACCGTATCCAAATGCATTATGTGGTTCGGTTCAATATGGGCGCCAAGCGTGTTAACGAGAGGTCAGCGGAAGTACCCAACCGAAGCAAATGACAATGTTAGGGGACTCAATTGGCAAAGTTGAAGTGTGGCCCCAATTGAGTTTTGTGGTAATTTTTTAGATTAATGGTGAAAGTTACTAGACAATAATGTGTGACATGTGAATTAGGGGGAGGGGGCATGTTGTTCGCAAATAAGTGGTTATTAATATGTAATGAAATGTTAATGTGGGAAAGTTTATGTTGGCTGAAGCAAATCTCAACTGTTTATTGCTCTATGCTACAACATACATAAATAATCAAACTACTTAGAAAAATAGAAAACATGATCATGCACCCACAAATACAACTGTCTAATTTATGGTCGTTGATCTGCATGGAGGCATCTTCACCTTTGATCACTAAAGTCATTCCATCGCACCAAACCCTAATTCCTCACCCCTGCTTGTTTTCTCGCCGCCATCCCTAGTACCAATGGTTATAAACCCCCACACCCCCTTACTGGTGCCTTGACACCATACTCTAATTCATCGACTCTCTCCTTATCGCCGCCATACCTTGATAAAACAACTACAAATCCCCACACATGTTTTTCATTACTCATCTTCTTGCCGCCACCGCAACTATTATAAAACAACTACAGATCTCCACAACCACGCATTTAAAATAGTCATCCCTTAGCACCATACTCTCTATTAGGTCTCACCTCCGCAAAAAAAAACCTCATGGACATCCTCATGCATCTATTCTCCCACTATCACAACATTGATGACCCTTCTTCTACTTGATGTCTAAGGTTGGGTGATAAGGAATCCTTAAGGAGACGATGAGTTGCACCCTCTCACGTGCCACCACTTGTCATCATTGATTATGATTCGATGCATCATTTGATAAAAATACAATAAAGAGGTATTGTACTTTATTTAGCTTTTCCCTTACTATTATTATCAAAAGTTGCATAAATGAAAATTTATTTTTATGAAATTCCATAACCTCGACATTGAGTTCCTCAGTTATTCGAAATAGATTATTAATAGGAAAAAGTTCATTTGACACCCGTAAACTCTTTCAAAAGTTCAGAAAACAACCTTGAACTACAAATTGGACATTCGACACCCGTAAACTCTTTCGAAAGTTCAAAAAACAACCTTGAACTACAAAATCGGATATTCGACGCTTCGACGCCCTCAAACTCTTAAAACCGTTCACTTTGCACCCTTGAAACAATTCCACCCAGTTTCATCCGATGTGGCACCGACATGGCACAGTTTTTGCACATGAGCTCGTTTTAAGATGACATGACAACCAGTCCCTATCCTTTCCCCTTCTACCCCCACCTTGCCGCCTCCCCCCAACCTTCTCCCACACCATTTGTACCAACTATCACCTCAACATCATCAATCTTCACAGAGATAACGGTGTGCTCTCAACTATTGCCTCGAACATGTGCAGATCAACCTTCTTACTCATACTATTCTCCGTGATTAGGTCCTTGAGATGGGTTTCACCTTCGATCTTGCTTAGGGTACCGAAATAGTATGAATCGCTACATGTGTGGAACAAATCATCACTTGCTATGTACTCCTATGCTTCCAACAACCTCATCAAGTTTGAATAGGAAATCTTGTCTTTCTCTATCTGTTGGAATTAATACGGGCTTGGCCCAATTTTAACTCTAATTAATTCCTGAAAAATCTCAAAGGCTCATGTGCACGTGCTAAAACTGTTTAGTCCCACATAGAGTATTAATGGGGAGTTACACCACTTTATAAGGTGGATCGTGGTAACCCCCTTGTGGAATTGGAGAGAGTCAACACACGCGCCGCCGCCGCGAGCCGTGCCGCGTCGCGTGCCATGCGCGTGTGCGCGCGTGCGCGTGTCAGCAGCGCAGCGCGCAGCGCGTCAGTCGTAGCGCATTTTCTTTATCTATTCGAAAATCGAAACGCACCGACTCGCAGTAATGGCATTAAAGAACAGTGAACTGTTCGTGAGACTCTTCCTATCCATCTTTCACTCCACGCGACTGAGACAGACTTCTCCACCGTTTTGCTGCTTTCTCTGGCGATCTCCATCCGTGAGAGCTCGTATGCGGTCGAACCGGAGAGCAGCCTCCGAACCCGTACGGCGAGGACGAATAAGGTTTTTGGGGAGCGTTCGCGCGACTGCTTGTTGCTTCGTCATCATCCGATCTTCTGATTCATCTACATCAACTACACGACTACGTCCACTACGCCATGGCGAACGACAATCTCGTCAACACTTCTCCTGCTGCTACTCCTTCAACTGGTTCTGGGTATATCAATCTAATCCTTGTACTTTGTTTATCTTTAATTTATGTTATTGTTTTGAACACTGAGATAGAAATGCTAGTTTCTGTTCTGTTAGAAATTGGTATGACTATGGTGTTCATGTTTATCTGTCTTATGCAAAAGGCCATAATATTGTTCATGATTCATCTATTATATTTCTGGATTAAAGTAATTCAAAAAATGCTTATATTTTCAACTATCCAAAAACCTTATTCTAGGCATTTTTCGTCAACTGGCTTTGCTGCTGCGCTCAAACCCTCTGAATTCGATGGCGCGAATTATAAGAGGTGGCGCACCAAGATGGTGCTTTGGTTAACTGCCATGAACGTTTTCCATATGGCAAATGGCAAGCCCGAAGGAACCCTTACTCCTGAACAGGAGCAAGCGTTCGAGGCTGCTGATAACCTTTTCAAAGGTGCCGCGGTTAGCGTTCTTGGTGAGAAGTTAATCGATGCATACATGGTGATCAAAACAGGGAAAAAGATGTGGGATGCACTCGAGGCCAAGTTTGGGGTCTCGGATGCAGGCAGTGAACTGTATCTCATGGAGCAGTATCATGATTACAGAATGGTTGATGGACGTTCTGTAGTTGAACATGCTCATGAGATACAATCCATGGGCACAGAACTTGAGCACTTCAAGTGTGTGTTACCGGACAAGTTTGTTGCGGAGGGTATTATTGCCAAGCTTCCTCCTTCTTGGAGGAATTTTGCTACTACTCTGAAACACAAGACACAAGAGTTTTCTGTTGAAAATCTCATTGGTTCTCTTGATGTTGAAGAGAAGGCGAGAGCAAAAGATACACACACTAGAGGTAATGAGGGACATTCTAGTGCCAATGTGGTGCATAAAAAGAATGGCCAAGCTCAGAAGTTCAAAGGCAAGAACAAGACTGCACAAACAACTAGCTTCAAGAAGAAGAAGAAGAATACAAAGGATGGTCTTTGCTTTGTGTGTGGCGAATCTGGTCATTGGGCCAAGGATTGCAGCCAACGCAAAGGTGGGAAGAATCAGCAAGGGCAGAATTCCAAGTCTGCTAATATTGTTGTTGGTACCACTGAGACGAGAACATTAGGGTATGGTAATTTACCTACTGTTCTTTCCGTATATCAAACTACCGATTGGTGGATAGACACTGGTGCTAACATACATGTGTGTGCTGATATTTCTTTGTTTTCTTCTTACCAGGTCACTCGGGATTCAGCTGTTCTAATAGGGAACGGGTCACATGCTACTGTTCATGGTGTTGGTACAGTCAATCTGAAGTTTACTTTGGGGAAGATTGTGCAACTCAAGAACGTGTATCATGTGCCATCCATAAATAAGAATCTCGTCAGCGGATCTCTTCTGTGTAGAGATGGCTTTAGACTGGTGTTTGAATCCAATAAACTTGTTGTGTCCAAGTGTGGACAATTTGTTGGTAATGGCTATGTGTGCGGAGGCTTGTTCCGCCTATCTCTTTCAGATTTGTGTAATAGTGTTGTGAACCATGTTTGCAGTGGTAATGAGACTACTATTTGGCATTCACGACTTTGTCACATAAATTTTGGTTGCATGACGCGTTTAGCCAGTTTAGAGTTAATCCCGAAATTTACCCTTGCCAAAGGTTCTAAGTGTCAAGTTTGTGTACAATCAAAGCAGCCTCGTAAGCCTCATAAGGCCGCAGAGGTAAGAAACTTGGCACCATTAGAACTCATACATTCAGATCTGTGTGAGATGAATGGCGTGTTGACAAAAGGTGGTAATATATATTTCATGACTTTGATTGATGACTCCACTAGATTCTGCTATGTGTATCTTTTAAAAACTAAAGGTGAAGCACTTCACTACTTTAAAATCTATAAGGCAGAAGCTGAGAACCAACTTGAAAGAAAAATCAAAAGGGTTAGGTCTGATCGTGGCGGCGAGTACTTTTCTAATGAGTTCAATTTATTCTGTGAGGAACATGGTATAATCCATGAGAGGACGCCTCCCTATTCACCCCAGTCAAACGAGATTGCTGAAAGAAAGAATCGCACTCTAACTGAGTTGGTTAACGCCATGTTAGACACATCGGGTCTTTCCAAAGCATGGTGGTGTGAGGCTATATTGACTTCATGTCATGTCCTGAACAGGGTTCCTGCAAAGAATAAAGAGATAACCCCATATGAACAATGGGAGAAGAAAAGACTATCACTTTCATACTTGCGTACTTGGGGTTGTTTGGCGAAAGTCAATGTGCCAATTCCCAAAAAGCGTAAGCTTGGACCAAAAACCGTGGATTGTGTCTTTCTAGGCTATGCTCACCATAGTGTTGGATATAGATTTCTAGTGGTGAAATCTGGAGTACCTGATGTGCATGTCGGTACAATTATGGAGTCCAGAGATGCTACATTCTTTGAGAATATTTTTTTTGATAAAAGATATGCCTAGTTCATCGAGTCAGGAGCCTGATACAACTCCTGAACCTGCCATTCCAATGGAATATTTTGAGCAAACCCCTGAGCAAATTCCTGAGGAGGAAGACAATGAAACTCTGAGGAAGAGTAAAAGACAAAGGACTGCAAAGTCTTTTGATCCTGATTTCATTGTGTACCTTGTGGATGATACTCCAAGTACCATTTCTGAGGCATATGCTTCTCCAGATGCAGAATACTGGAAGGAAGCAGTCCGTAGTGAAATGGATTCCATTATTTCTAATGGAACTTGGGAGATCACTGAGCGTCCTTATGGTTGTAAACCTGTAGGATGTAAGTGGGTGTTCAAAAAGAAGCTTAGACCTGATGGTACTATCGAGAAGTACAAGGTAAGGCTTGTGGCCAAGGGTTATACCCAAAAGGAAGGCGAAGATTTCTTCGATACTTATTCACCTGTGGCTAGATTGACCATTATTCGAGTACTACTATCTCTGGCTGCCTCACACGGTCTTCTCGTTCATCAGATGGACGTTAAGACGGCTTTCCTAAATGGAGAGTTGGATGAGGAGATTTACATGGAATAACCACATGGATTTGTAGTAAATGGTCAAGAAGGAAAGGTGTGTAAGTTGTTGAAATCTTTGTATGGTCTTAAACAAGCACATAAACAGTGGCATGAAAAGTTCAACAGAATTTTAATATCTACAGGCTTTATTGTGAATGAACCTGACAGATGTGTGTATTATCGCCATGGTGGGGGCGAAGAAGTCATTCTATGTATGTATGTTGATGACATACTGATATTTGGGACCAACCTTAATGTGATTAAGGAGGTCAAGGATTTCTTGTCTCAAAACTTTGAGATGAAAGATCTGAGAGTAGCTGATGTTATCTTGAACATCAAGCTGTTGAGAGGTAATGAAGGTGGGATTACATTGTTGCAAACCCACTATGTGGAAAAGATTCTGAGTCGTTTTGGTTATAGCGACTGCAAATCCTCTCCAACACCTTATGATCCTAGCATGTTGCTTAGGAAGAATCGGAGAATAGCCAGAGACCAATTGAGATATTCTCAGATAATTGGTTCACTCATGTATTTAGCTAGCTGCACCAGGCCTGACATCTCGTTTGCTGTGAGCAAACTAAGCCGTTTTGTTTTCAATCCGGGAGATGATAATTGGCATGCTCTTGAGAGGGTAATGCGCTATCTAAAGGGTACAATGAGCTATGGCATTCACTATACCGGGTATCCTAGGGTACTGGAGGGTTATAGTGACTCAAACCGATATCCGATCTCGATGAGATTAAGACCACAAGTGGATATGTCTTCACACTTGGAGGTGGCGCTGTTTCATGGAAGTCTTGCAAGCAGACCATCTTAATAAGGTCAACAATGGAAGCAGAACTCACAACATTAGATACTGCCACTGTTGAAGCCGAATGACTTCGAGAACTCTTGATGGATTTGCCAGTGGTTGAACAACCGATACCGGCTATTCTGATGAACTGTGACAATCAGACTGTGATTGTCAAGGTGAGCGGTTCTAAGGATAATATGAAGACATCAAGACATGTGAAGAGAAGACTGAAGTCTGTCAGGAAAATGAGAAACTCTGGAGTAATAGCTTTGGACTATATCCAAACAGCTAAGAATCTAGCAGATCCCTTCACAAATGGTTTATCACGGAATGTGATAGACAATGCATCGAGGGAGATTGGTTTGAGACCCAAGTGAGTTATACCATAGTGGTAACCCATCCTATGTGATCGGAGATCCCGTGAAGTAGGATTGGTGAAACAAGCTATTGGTTAACTGGGAGGAGAGTACTTTTATAGACCCACTCCATTGGAGATGCAATTCTCTCCTAAATCTGTATGGCAGGATGATTTTTATCTTAATGTGTTCTATGGCTTGTTTAAGCAAAGATGCTATCCTACAGAGCAGTCTTGAAAGAACACACCTATATGAGCCCAACTGCTAGTCACAGTCTATGAGATAGGGTAATTTCTAGGAAGCTCATGAATAGGCCAGGAGTATGACTTATATGCTTCAACCCGCGGGGATGCCTTGCAGCCTAGTATCAGTTAAGGACTTAAGTGTAACCTATTCACACAAAACTGTCAATTCAAGGCTTAGTCCATTGTGCAGTTGTGGATAAGTGTAGCTTCTGTTCTAGGTGGATGTTCAACCTTAACCGGTCTCCATCAAAACACTGGTATATTAAAACAATACTGTGGATCAAGGTATTTGACATGTGCCTTTGGGATCTGGTGGGTGATTGTTGGAATTAATACGAGCTTGGCCCAATTTTAACTCTAATTAATTCCTGGAAAATCTCAAAGGCCCATGTGCACATGCTAAAACTGTTTAGTCCCACATGGAGTATTAATGGGGAGGTACACCACTTTATAAGGTGGATCGTGGTAACCCCCTTGTGGAATTGGAGAGAGTCAACACACGCTGCTGCCGAAGCGAAGCGCGCTCGCCGAGCCGAGCCGTGCCGTGCCGTGCGTGTGCGGTGCGTGTGTGCGTCGGGTGCGCGCGCGTTTTTCTTTATTTATTCGGAAATCGAAACGCACCGACTCGCAGTAATGACATTACCAAACAGACTGGCAGTAACGGTTCAGTTACTAGTGGCTGCTGTTAGCACTGGTTGATGGCGACCGTTTTCAGTCTCTTTGTTTTTTGTGGACCATTAAAAGAACAGTGAACTGTTCGTGAGACTCTTCCTCTCCATCTTTCACTCCACGCGATTGAGACAGACTTCTCCATCGTTTTACTGCTTTCTCTGGCGATCTCCATCCCGGCGAGGCTCGTGTACGGTCGAACCGGGAGAGCAGGCCTCCGGAACCCCGTCCTTAAAGGCTTACACGAGCGAGGACGAATAAGGTTTTTGGGGAGCGTTCGCGCGACTGCTCGCTGCTTCGTCATCATCCGATCCTCTGATTCATCTACATCAACTACACGACTACGTCCACTACACCATGGCGAACGACAATCTCGTCAACACTTCTGCTGCTGCTCCTTCAACTGGTTCTGGGTATATCAATCTAATCCTTGTACTTTGTTTATCTTTAATTTATGTTATTGTTTTGAACACTGAGATAGAAATGCTAGTTTCTGTTCTGTTAGAAATTGGTATGGCTATGGTGTTCATGTTTATCTGTCTTATGCAAAAGGCTATAATATTGTTCATGATTCACCTATTATATTTCTGGATTAAAGTAATTCAAAAAATACTTATATTTTCAACACTATCTTCCTAAGTACAACATTTGTTTTAGGTCCAAGATTTGAACACCCCCAGTGACCAAAACTCTGTTGCCATCCTGTAAAAGCAACAAAGAAATAGTAGTTTCAGCATCTAAGACGCACAAATTCCCCCAAAACTAAGGCGCACAAACCAAGTCCACCAAAACATGCATGAATCGGCTTGCAAAATAGGGATGGTCTACTAAAAAATTGCATCTTTATAATTTCAGAACCCTTCATATCAAGTGTTTTCCCTACCCTAAAGCCAAACTTAGTCAAAGAAAAGCGAGATCAAAACATAGGGTTCAAAATTCACACCTTGCTTCTCAATCAGGTGCCTCTGCTCGAGCTTGCTGCCGCCGACCGCCGCCGCTGATAGGGCCTGTCAATCTGGCACCTCTGGTCGAGCTAGGGTGAAGTGGGACGTCGCCCCTTTTTCCGACCTTGCACGTGCAAAGTGGGACTAGCGTTGCATGCTTCCTGCGCCAAAAGGCCGAGGGATACAACTTTGTGCGTTGCCAGCGTGGACTGCAATGGGAGCCAAGGTGTGAGCCGTAGGTGGGCAATGAATTAGGTGGTGCAATCTACAGCGGATGGTAAAAATACATAGTGTTAAGTGAGAAAATTTGAAAAACATAGTACATTGTGATACAATGGTAAAATTACATAGTGCAAAATAAATGTACTCTATAAATATATTGTATTGTATATGCCCTAAACTTATCTGGCATTGCACTCACCTCACCTGCCGCACCGCCAAAAATTCAGCTGTTGTCGGCGCCTTTTGCCGAAAACTCCTTCCCGTGGGCGGGAAAACGGAGGCGCAAAATTTTCGCGCTCCCAAAAGTTCCTCGCACCTGATTGGCCGAGCCCCACCTCCCACGCAGCGCCCTACCCCAAACAGCATCGCAGCCGTCCATACCTCTCCCGATCGGACCGCCCAACGCCCTTGCCCGCGGATCGACGGGCCCACCATCCCACCCCTCCGCGCCATTTATATACCCCTGTCCCTCGCTTTTACCACCAGCACATCTAGCATTCGCAAATATCCCAAACTCTTTCTTCCGCGCCCCGAGAAGCAGCTGCTAGCCATGGACGTCGCCGGTGCCGGAGCGGGCGGGAAGGTGAAGAAGGGAGCGGCCGGGCGGAAGGCTGGCGGGCCCAGGAAGAAGTCTGTGTCGCGGTCGGTGAAGGCCGGGCTCCAGTTCCCCGTCGGTCGCATCGGGCGCTACCTCAAGAAAGGCCGCTACGCCCAACGCGTCGGCACAGGCGCCCCCGTCTACCTCGCCGCCGTCCTCGAGTACCTCGCCGCAGAGGTATGCATCCGTCTCTAGTACCAGACCCCCTAGAGTTCGGTTCCTGATTTTATCATCGGCGGTGTCCTCAATGCGGCCTTGTTTGTTCGCGATTAGGTGCTGGAGCTGGCCGGGAACGCGGCGAGGGACAACAAGAAGAACCGGATCATCCCGCGCCACGTGCTTCTGGCGATCAGGAACGACGAGGAGCTGGGGAAGCTGTTGGCCGGCGTCACAATCGCGCACGGCGGCGTGCTGCCCAACATTAACCCGGTGCTGCTGCCCAAGAAGGCGGCGGAGAAGGCGGCCGCGAAGGAGGCCAAGTCGCCCAAGAAGGGCGCCAAGTCCCCCAAGAAGGCTTAGAGAGATGCTTACATGTCTAGATTTGTAGATGGGATGTATGTGCTCTGAAGAATAGGCTTGGTGCTTTTGTTCTAGTAGTGTCGTTGTATCCGGTGTGATTTGTGCTCTTTCAATGGAAGAAAGTCAGAAATGACTTAGAATTACTTTAATGTGTGCTTCATGTTCCGTTCTTGGTTGTGTTGCCGTGCGAATTTGCATTTTGGGGTTTGGGATTTGCTGCTCTTTTTGAATTTGAAGAGGCTTGCGTGGGTAATCGGAAAGGTTCTGATTTACTAGAACCCTTTTGCCCCAAATTTTCAAGGCATTTCCAATTACCTGCCCAAGCCTCTCCAAATTCAAACGAGAGTGGCAAATCCTAAACCCCAAATTTTCAGAATTTGGGCGCCCCAATCTCTGTTAATTTGTTTGGAATTCACTTTGGCGCCTCCAATTTTGTCTTGAGCATTATGAATCCATTGTAATGTTCGTACTTAGGCTAGACATCTTTAGGATTTTTATGTGAGATCTTTATCAATGTTTAACTATTCTCATCAACTTTGATGTAAATGACTTCAAGCGGATTGAGAACTTTCGCATATGCACTACTAGTGGCTGAGCGCCCAAAAGGATCCGAGTATAATTTACATTTCGGGGTTGAGATTTGCCGCTCTCATTTGAATTTAATGGATGGACTTGGGCGGGCAGTCAAAAAGTGTCCCCAAAGTTGGCGCTGTCATTGGGCCAACATAAAAGAAGTTGATCGACTGAATCTTCGAGTCTGCAGCTGGGTTCTCTCGGGAGAAGGGGTCCTTATGAATCCATTTGTGTTCTTCATTGTCTAATATTTCAGTTTATTACCAGATCCTAATCAGTAACATTTAGAGCAATACTGCGATTTGTTTCATTGGTCGAGCAATCAGCAGTTCAAGGCATGTGCTCGTCCAATGAAAGCTGAGCACTCAAGAACCAAGATAGTGGTTCACATCAAATTCAAATCATAATAGCTTGATCTGTGGAGCACAAGTGATCATCCAGATCATCCAGCATTTCACATAACCAGTGCACATTACACCTACGTTCTAAATTCAAGTACGAAACAAACAAATTCAGCTACACTTTTCTCTCAGTAACAAATGCAGCTGTTCATGAATTAAAAACTGGCTCTAGCAAAAACAAGAAGGCTATAAAACTTGGAAAAGCATGCTGCCGCTAATCAGTCTTGTTCATGAGAACCAGATATCAAGACAGAAGTGCCTTTGAGCCAAGAAGCACGAGGCACTTCGGCAATAGTGGAGCAGTGGAGACGCAATGTGCCCTACCCAGTACTGCGTTCCTTTGCGATCTCCACAAAAATTAGTCTTCCACGTAGAATCTGACAAAAGAGAGAATTAATTAAGAGAGTACAGACTAACAGTAAAACACACCAATCAGGTATTAGTTCACATCTAGCTCGGACATTTAATTCTGCACATAGTCTTCATTTTAACCTATGGATTTTAGCAGAAAAGATGTTTTCATGAGACAACAAAAACCAACACAAGCTTCAAATGATTAAGGTCGAAAAGGCTTTGTATGTAAGAGCCAGCTGTGTCACATATCAAAGACTTATCTATTATCTTCAACTCTGTTGAAAACAGGAAGATTATATGCATGTTTTAGAATCAAGAGTGTGTTATGTACTTCTGTGAGTCGATATTAGCAACAAAAAGTCAAGCGCATCTGTCTAACAGGATATTTCTTTGCAGCGAGGTCTTTTGACTTCTTGAGCTATTTCAGTTCAGAACGGTAATAAATTACAGCTACAATTTGTTCTCTATCATAGAATTTCAGCACAGTTTCCTCTTGGACAAATGACAGTTAAACATCCACAGTTTGTGAAATTCTCGTTGTGTCAACGTATCAACAAATAACATTTGAAGGTTATAGCCAAGATAGTGAGCAGAGCATGTACCCTTCCATCCAATGCCTTGACAGCTTTCTGTGCCTCCTCTCGTGATGAATATTTTACAAAACCAAATCCTTTTGGCCTTCCAGTTTGGTTGTCTCTCACCAATCGAGCTATATTTGATAAGATACACAAAGCAACATGAAACTAAAGTATTTCCATGGAACCAACATAACCAACTCCAAGTATCAGTAGGAAACAATAATGGAGATTTCCAATTGCCCTGTGGTAAACAGCATGAGACAGGCCCTAAAATAGCATACATAAAGTACCTTCCTCTACAGCGCCAAATGGTGAAAATACATTTTTAAGTTCTTCCTCTGTTGTGTAAAATGATAACCCTACAAAAACCCAAAAAGAATTAATCAATGTTACATGTGGTAGCTCCATTACAGAATCAGAAAGCAACATCACACAAAATATTGGTACAAAATCCACTATGAACAGAATTTGTGCGGCTCCAGTGTGCACAAATGGTAGAGCATCTATGGCAATGTAACAATGATGAGGTAAACTGTAAATACATACAGCAATGTTATTTGTGTGGTACTTGAGGTCCATGGCAACTAATGGGCATCTCCCAAGCACAACGATTTCTAGTAAGTTGAATTAGAGATGAAAACAACAGCCCACCACAGATATTTATTCCAAGAGGAAAACCTGAGTACAGGGGCTACAAAAATCTGGAAGTAACAACACAACTGGCCTACTTCTTTCGCCACAAGCAAGTTGTCACTACAAATGGTACTGCGTAGAACAAAACATAAACAGGTAAGCGCTAATTGTGTTACACACATAATCAATCAGCATCTGTTAAACAACATAAGCTTTACAACCAGGAGATGACTGGTAGTCTAGTATTATGACCAACGACTTCTGTAGGCTGTAATCAGGCTCATACAAGATGGCAAAAGACACAAGCCAATCTAGAAAGCATCTGTGTCGTTCCTTTGTTACAATCCAAAGGAATCATATTCTGAAAGCACCTGATATCGGTAACAACCAGTGCTCAATTCATCTACCAAACCCCCCAAAATGGCAAAATCACAATTCACATCTCACAAAACTTTGCACGAATAAATTTTTTTTGCACACGGAACTATCATCATGCAGCACAACCATCACATACAAATTCTCACACAAATCCAAGCATTTGCACACTGAACCACATATCCGTATGAACAGTTCACATAAGGATTTACTTACTGCTCACAAATATCTCGGTGCTGAAACCCCTCTTCCACACGAATTGAGAGGTCAAACCCATCAGCCCCCCTCCTCGCATCATCACCACCAACGCTAGTTTCCCCTCAAACCCTAGATCCCCAAATCACCAGATCAGTTTGAAACAACAACAAGCAGATATAAGCCACCAATAACAATACCACATCTGTAACTTCAAATCCAAGCTGTCCACTACAACCCGGCACAATTTACAAAGTAGACAGACTAACTACCTTGAACGAGCTGTCCAAAAGGAGCAAATGCGTTTTAAGCTTCTCATCCGTCGTTAGCCCTGAAAGGTCTGCGTTGCATTGCATCAGCATGTGAAGAAAAACGGCATAAAGTAGGACTTGCTGCTAAGTGCCATACTCGTACAAAGTTTCAGTATTGCAACATATAGTTACTTATTGAGAGCAGCAAGTAAGTCTAATGTAAGTACAACATGAGGACACGATATAAGCAAGACACACACAAATGCAATAGTATTTGACTATGCAGGAGCTCATGATATGGGTATGCAACAGGTCAGCAACTGACATAATTGATAGTGGAGATTAGGTCAGTGACATCGCAGAAAGTGGAAATTAGAGAAATAACATAGCAGTGAAACTTGGTTGCTAAATAACATCGAAAAGGCTAAAAAATCTGTAAAATAACACTAAGGGTATATTCCATCACAAATGTTTTCCAAAACAACACTCTAACGCTTTCCTTCCCATGCTCTGGCTATGCTGCCGCCGCCCTACTCCTAGGTTCATGTGGAGAGGGCTTAGTGGGGGCTAGCGGCGTGGACTGCGGGTGGCATCGGTTGTCTTCTCCGATGTCAGTGCCTTGGCGGTTGGGTGGCAAGAAGATGAACCGGGTAGCTTTAGGGCAGCACGGGATTTCCACCGTCCGCCGCGCTACCCAAGTCTCCACCGCCCAGAGCACTCTACCGGACACCACCACCTAGGGCTCTCCGCCACTGCCTGAGGCTGTTCGCAAGCTTCCAGGGCTGCAGATCTAGAGCTGCCGCCACCCAGGCCTGTAGATCTAGAGTTGCCAACGGCCCGTCGACAGTGCTCAGTGCCTGGAAGGTCCCGGCTCAAAGGTGGATCTGACTGAGGGCAAAAACGCCATTTTTTACCCTCGAGTGCTATTTTCCAAATTTCTAGCTGTTCACAGTATTACCCGGCAGTCAACTACGAACGCAGTGTCATTTCTCTAAATCCCAACAGCTGGAATGTCACTGAGGTAATTTTCACTAATTGATAAGGCTCAATGGTTATCTGTAGTTCTGTATCGGTCGCTCATATAAACATATGCACAAAGACATGGAAGCAAAAATAGCACACGAGACGCACATGCACGGAGTGTATCTACATCGGTTGCTCTGATTTGCCAGGACAGGGCAAAATCACATTACAATACATACACCTATTCCCGATTTATACTGAGAAATCGGGCTCGCCGAGGCTAACTTGTGACTACGTAGCATAAGGAAAGCCATCATGTGGGAAATAATGGGCTGGGCTGGGAGGGGAGAGAGTTCTTACTGCTCACGAAGAGGTTGGGGGTGGTGAGCGGCGGCACGTTGCTGACCTCGGTGTCGTCGCCGAAGATGGAGGACGGGGGTGGCGGGGTGGGGGAGGAGGTGGAGGAGGAGCAGAAGGCGCCGCGAAGTATGGAGGAGGGGGAGGGGAAGGATGAGAGGGGGGTGGAGCTGAGGAGGCGGCGGCGGAGCAGGGAGGAGGAAGACGAGGGGAGGGCCATGGCCGGCAGCTAAAACCCTACCTCTTGCTTCTGGGTCCGCGGCTCCGTGCGCTCCCGTGGGTTTGGGTCCGAGTCGGACCCGGCTACGCCTGGCCTGGCCGAGCTTCTTCTAGGCTGTTTATTAGACTTTTAGACTGTTTGGAACATAAATAATTTCAGAGGAGATAGTTTTTGTCCATACAAATAGGCCGAAAAATTCGTTTGTATCTTCTAAGTCAGGATTCTGCGAAATAAACCTGTATTTTCTACTCCACAAAAAATTCTTACGAAATTCTTCTCATCGGAATCCTGGGTTCCAAAATAAGCATTAATTGAGCTCAATACCCAGGGATGGTTGTGATCCGGATCCTCTTACTTCGTGAAGCAAAGTTACGATACTGCTGCGGTACTTAGTCAGTTAGCAAGGAAACCAATTCGGCACCTTGTTAAATTGTGGGATATATCTCCAGAAAAGATTTTCTTGTTCCTAGAAAAAGGAACAGGTTTTGCTGCATCTTGATTCTGGAGACATTGGTAAGTAGATCATGAGTTCATGGCCGACTTGACCAAAAAGGGCATAAAGATCACAGCTTTACATTATGAGACCTAGAGATGCCACTTTCTGAGACCTAGAGCACTTACAGAATATATTCACATAACGAATTCATACAACACAGCAAAGTTAAGACAGGGATAGACATCACTACTGACATGTTTTGATAGCTGCTGACCTTTTTGAATGATATGTTTTGATAGCTCTAGTGGCTTTAGTTGATTTCTCCACAAGATTCAGAGCAGTTCCTAACTGAATGTGCTCCAGTAGTATTTTCAACAAATGGTGCACACAAAATTTAACAGTAAGGAGATAGGATATGTAAGGCTCCAGTAGTATTTTTCCTTGCATATGTAAGCTCCTGGTTGTTCCAATTTTACACAATTTGTAGAAGATAGCATATCTATAGCAATTAAGAGATTTAATTTTAAGGAGATGCAGATCATACTTCAAAGTCAGATTCACATACCGGTGATGGAAGCTGGCGGCGTCAGGTGGAGGAGATGGGAGGCGGCACCGGTGGGGGAGGAGAAGGGAGGCGGCGTCGGTGGGGGATTCGGCGTCGGTGGGGGAGGAGATGGAAGCTGGCGGCGTCAGGTGGGGCACCGGTGGGGGAGGAGAAGGGAGGCGGCGTCGGTGGGGGAAGAGATGGGAGGCGGCCGCGTCGGTGGGGCAAGAGAGGAAGGCGGCGGCGGTGGGGGAGTCGGCGTCGGTGGGGGAGGAGATGGAAGCTGGCGGCGTCAGGTGGAGGAGATGGGAGGCGGCACCGGTGGGGGAGGAGAAGGGAGGCGGCGTCGGTGGGGGAAGAGAGGAGAGGCGGCGGCGGTGGGGGAGGGGAGGGGAGGTGCCGGCGGTGCGGGAGGCGGCGTCGGCGGGTGAGAGCTAGCGGGACGGGATGGGAGGGGAGAGGGGTGGGAGCGGGGAGAGCCTTCGGGAGGGGAGGGAGGGGCGAGCGACCTGAGGGTGGGAAGGCTTAAAAATCAAAGAGATGGCGTTTATATACAAGTGGTATTTTGTAAGTAATTTCAACAAGATTTAGTGGTAAAGTGATATTTTATTTTGTAAAACTAAAAAACACATCAATTATGGTTTATAATTTTTAGGCTTAAAATAACTTAAATTTTTTAAGTTAGATAAAAAAACCATCTCTTTATTCAGATTTAAGTTTTTTTTTTAGCTTATAAGTCAGATAAAAAGTCTAAATAAACAGAATCTTTAACCATTCGATCAAAAACAAAGGCTAAACCAATCCGGTACCGGAACACAAACATTGTAGTAGGTATTCTGTTCGTTTCGCATCTGAGGGTTGAGAATCGTCCAAAGTCATAGATACTGTACTTCTCTAACTTTGCTTTCACAATCTCAATCCAGGATGGTTGAGACAACAGCTGTTTGTTTGACCTCGGGAGGAGTGCTCAGCCTCTGGAAATAGCTCTTTCCATTGCCATCCATGACATCCGTATTAGATGTGGTTTGTCAACTACACTGGTGTTCTACTGGAATCAAGGGGGCGCCACCCCCCAGGGCAAATTGAAATTGGGGGTGACATTCGACGAGTGATCTTATCTGCTATTTGTCGTAGGGAGTTTTTGCAGCTTTCATAAAAGGAAGAAGAAGACAATTAATTACTGAAGAAAGAAGAATTATTAGTGGGCAGCTAGACTAGCCTCTACTGGATCAGTATTAGGGAAGAGCAAGGCCCATTAAAGTCCCTGAATTGAAATCGACTGAACTCTAAGCCCAATCAAATCAGATTCGATCGAGTCTAACACAATGAGTGACTAGTGATTAGGCAGGCGAGCAGTGGCATAAGTTCAATAGGCTGCGCCTGCGAAGCAGGCATCGATCGATGCGGCGAAATAGGCACGAGTGGCGACGTGAAACCATAGTCTCCAATAGGCAAGGTTATCGGCGTGGTTTAAGTTCTCACTAAGCTCATCTGACTATCTGGGTAGTGACAGACGATCAAGCAAATTTACAGGGCAGTTCACTGCAGCTTCCCAAAAACATTTGGGAATCAAAGCACCATTCAGGACTGAATAGCCTAATCCACCCAAACTTGTACAAAAGGATCATTCATTTATACTTAATCACAAAATGTTCATCCTATTACATTCTTAGGAGGGCCAGGGCCACCAATGGACGGCGTATACACACAGGATTCGTCAAGAACTGACGAAAGCTTTACGAAAAACGAACAAGAACGCCGGCGGCTGCGTGCTGTGCGCGCTGGTTCTCACGCGGTTGGGAGCACCTTCTTGACGATCTCGTCGCTGAGGGAGGCGATCTGCGCGTCGAGGGCCTTGACGGCCTCCTCCTTCTGCTCGTCGAGGTTGGCGAGCGCCTCGGCGAGCTCGGCCTCGACGCGGCGGCGGCCCTCGTCCAGCTTGGCTTCCAGCTCCTTGGTCGTCTCTTTCTTCATCTTGTTGAGCGCGGCGGCGATCTCGGCGCGCGCCGCCTTCAACACGGCCGCGGCTTGCTCCTCCAGCTGCCGCACCTCCTCGGAGGCGTCCTTGACGTCGCCAAGCTCGGCCCGGATCTTGGCGTCCCGCTCGTCCATGAACTTGCCCAGCGGCGTGAAGTAGATCTTGTCCAGCGCCACCATCAGCAGCAGGAACTCGATCGCGATCGAAGGGAGCGTCAGGTTGAAGTCGAACAGAGCAGCCTTCTCCATCTGCTCCGCCAGCGCCGGGGGCGGCGCGGCGGCCACCGCCGCCGCCGCCGCCGTCGCGATGAGCCCCGGGAGCTGCTTGAAGGGCCGCCTGGGCGGCCGTGCGGAGCTGGACGAGGCTGCGGGCCTGAGGAGGAGCGGCGCGCGGCGCGGGGAGCAGGAGGTGGTGGCTGCAGCCATCATAACCGTCGCCATGGGCGGGTGAGAGGAGAGGAGGCGGAGTGGAGGTGTGGTGGGGACTGGGAAGAGAGGGGAGGCGCGCGATCGGCTATCTATCCCAACGGGTTGGCTTGTGGCGTGCCAAGGAACGGAGGCCACACGATGCCGGTGCTTCGCTTGCCGCCACTAACGCTTGCCGATATTATGCTGTTTTTGGGGCGTTGGAGAAGGCCAGATGGAGGCCCATAAATACTAAATAGGCCATGACAGTCGGCCTCGTTAGCTCATAAGCCTGTTTAGCCCCTCAAAAACTGCAGAAAAATTCCTTTTGCTCCCTCCGTTCTGGTAGAACTAGTGTAGTCAAGTTTTTAAAATTTAAAATTTAAAATTTCCATCGCTAAATTGCACAAAACTGTTTATATTTGCTGCATAGAAATAAATTAGTACATGTATCATCAAACGAGCTGTCATTTGTTGGAGACTATATCGGTATCTGAAACGACAAGTAAAAGTGAACAAAAGGAGTAGAACTTTAGCAGTTTATTAAGCTATTACAATTTGTTGGAGACTATATCGGTATCTGAAATGACAAGTAAAAGTGAACAAAAGGAGTAGAACTTTTGCAAATAAATAAATAGATCACATTTTGAGGGCTTACATAACACTAAGGTTGGTTACCACCTCGTCGGCATCGGAACAGTCGGAGTTGCACTCCCTTTGTCTACCGCCCTACCTTTACCTTGTCGTCGCCTCTCCCCATTTTCCTACAAAGGTCGCGCCCTCTTGGCCACCTTCACTATGCTATTGTCGCTATAAACTATCGTCACTAGCTACGACGTAGACTATAACCCCAAAAGAACCATATTTCGTAAACAATATAGAGGAAGAATGAAGGGAAAATCCCACCGAGGCAATCATATTTGTTTTGTTAGACATGCTCTGCAAGCACTTGAACCTGCTTGGATCACGTCGAGACATATAGAAGCAGGACGAAGAGCAATGACACAATATGCACGTCGTCCATTATTCATTCAATGGAACCTCTTGTTGGATATTCACCAGATAAAAGTTAGAATATGGTTCTTATGGGTGGTTTATGAAAATACGTTCCAATTACAAGAACTACATTTTTATGGGGTACGCTTATGGTTAGATCCAATCTCCTAGTCCCTGCAGAAAGGAAAAAGGATTTCACGTTCTTCCTTCCAGGAAGGGAGGGTTAGGGAAGTCCTATTGATTGCTGCTTTCTCCAGACCGCCGGGAAAAGCATGAAAAAAGGCTCGAATGGTACGATCTCTTCGTCACCCCAGAATGAAAGGGGTGATCTCGTAGTTCTTGGTCTGGGAATGAATCAAATCAGATGGTTCTATTTCTCAACCTTTCTGACTTGCTCATACGGAACCAAAGTCGAAAGGATTGAAAAAGTCAGTCATTCACAACCACTGATGAAGGATTCCTTGAAAAGTTAAGGATTAGTAGTTCCTTTTCGAAATCGATTTCAAAAAAGAATGGATTGGGTCCTATACATACGCGAGGGTACCAACAGCTCACTGTCATGAACCTTCTCCATTTGATTCAATAAGGGGGAATTAGCCTCCTTCTCGAATGGCTACCCTTGACAAAGGGTAGCGTTGGTATCATAATCTACATGTAGCGGGTATAGTTTAGTGGTAAAAGTGTGATTCGTTCTATTAATAACTGAATTTGAAATGATATACTTAAGGCGTCCTTAAGTTTTTTATATTCCGATGAAAACTTTAGTTCTTATAAAGGATTTAATCCTTTTCCTCTCAATAGCATATTGAGGAAGAATATACATTCTCGCGATTTGTACCCAAAAACTGTCGAGAATTTGCGTGGCTGAAGCTGAAGCAGCTACTTTCGAAGTAACAGAAAGAAAAGCAATGACTGGAGTGGGGGAGTCAGAGTCGAAAAGAGGATTCCTCGCTTCTTTCTCTCATGAAAAACCGTGCATGAGACTTTCATCTCGCACGACTCCTAAGTGATAAAAGAAAGAAGACGAGCTCCCCTATCGATGCATTTTGACATCCCACAGCTTCGGCAGGCCGCTTAGCCCCGTTCATCTTCAGCGCAAGGGCGCTCGATCAGTGAGCTATTATGCACGCTTTAAAGGGTGGCTGGGGGAAGGGATATAACTCAGCGGTAGAGTGCCACCTTGACGTGGTGGAAGTCATCAGTTCGAGCCTGATTATCCCTAAATCCAATGTGAGCTCCCCCGCCACGATCGAATGGGAATGTATAAGAGGCTTGGCTAAAACTATTGTAGGATGAAATATTGACATCAATAGGGGGTAAACATTGGCAATTTGATGGGCCGGTGTTTATCGATAAGAGGTTGACACGGGGATTTATGGCTCAAAGTAGAGGGGTGCCTCCTCGCTCAGGAGTGGCCCCGAGGGCACACCAGCTTGTATGTGCCTAAGTGCCTTTTATTGCTCAAGAGAACTCAAGTTATGAATAAGAGAGACGTGGGGTATTTATAGGCTCTTTGGCCTATCCAAAAGACTGAAGTGCCCCTCTTACAAAGAACTAAGCTATATTTACAAGTGTGTGTGGGGGGTACAATTGTCATTTGTGTAGACGGCAGTAGCCCTTTGATTTGTGCTTCCTTTGTTCAAACACTAGGTTTGTATTGTACCTATGGGGGTCATCTAGAGGGTGATTCCAGGGATGAAAATATATTCTTAGTTCGATGGGTCCCACCTGTCATGTGAGACCCCCTAGGCATGGATGCCCCTAGGATGGCCTCCATCTAGGGATGGCAACGAGGTCCCATTTCCCGTTCCCAGCCAAGGAATTCACCCATTAGGGGCTGGGGTTGGGGCTATTTCTTCCCCCACGAGGTGCTAATATAAAAATCCTATTCCTTATTGGGGGAAGCAGAGCTGGGCCCATTCGCCTGCTCCCCATTCTCGCCACCAACACGGGGCCTAAAAAACCCCTATGACATGTGGGCCATTGCCGCACTAAACCTATACTGCACTAGATTGTGTCTCATTTTACTCATGTATACTTGCTTGATTCTAAATTACTTAATTTTGGATATATCTCAATTCTCAAATGCTTTATGTCTCCATTTGCTTCCTTGATGTTTTCATTTGCTTGCTTGCTTGATGATGATCCAACTTTCTGGTCTGGTCCCTGTGGGGCCCTGATAACCCGATAGGGGCGGGGAACGGGGGTGAATAGCACCCGAGTACGGGGACGGGGAACAGGCGGTTTCCTTCTCTCGGGGGTAAGGCTATTCCACCACTCCCCATCGGGAATGGCCCTGTTGACATCCCTACCTCCATCTTTGACTATAGTCCCCCTGACACTTTTAGGGGGTCGCAAGAGGCGTACGATCTGGGCGAACGGGAGAGCGCCATGTGTGGATCCGGGTGGTGGAGGCGCGACAGGGGGGATCTGGGTGGTGGGGGCATGTATCGCTTGTCGGCGTATTCGTGATGTCATTTTCCCCAATTCGCTAGCGAATGGACTATTTTTGTCATTTCATCACACAACAGTGTCATTTTAGCCCACTCTAGGGTCCTTGTGATGCCCTCTTGTACCGGAGTAGTGGTGGGGTCGTATCCCTTGAGGGCAAGGCCTGCTCCGGAGCTCCCCGCAACATAGCCTCTGAGGAAAGGGATCCTCTGCATTGAAGTAGTCAATAAGAGGATCTACAGTGCATTGGCATTATAAGTGATCTCCACCGTCTGATAAAAAAATCAAAGATCCAGATCAATCTCTACAGCGACTTTGCTACAATATTTTTCTGTATAGTAACATCACTATTATACAGATCGTGCTATTGCTACAGTCGCTGTAGAGCACTGTTCGTCTCCTCACAAACACTGTATACACAGTGGATCTCTCAATAATATAGAGGATCTGGATCCGAGGAGCAGGGGTGCACAGTAGTCGTAGCTGGGTCCTCCTCATCCCCATAGGACAGGTGTCGGTCATTCCTCCAACAAAAACTAATGATTCAAAGAAAAGAAAAAAAAGCCCCAATGACTTGGGTCAGCCCCATCTGGGTGAATCTCGAAAACCTCATAGATCATGAATGTCATGGTATAATATAATAATGGCTAAAAAAATAACCAATGTTTGTAAAGAAATCAGTTAACCGATAAACTTCCTTTTTAAAAAAGAAAACTTTACTTAGAAAATTGCTCCATGTACACCTTGCCTGAAAGGGCTTAAATAGTCACATCTGGGCTTCACAAGGCCCGTTTATTAGCCCATGAAAAGTGCCAGCAGGCGCACCATCTGAAAGACTCCTACGACCTTCTCAAAAAAGGAGACAAAATAGCATCCACGGAAAATTCCCCATCCAAAGCCTTTACGAACCCGTGGGAAATTCAGCAGCCCCATCACTACTATCCACTCCCGCTTCCCAAATCCAACACCTCGCACCTCTGCCATCTCATCGATCCGTGTCCCACCCCTCCGAACCAATCCCTTCCCACCACACCCCTCTATATAAACCCCCTCCTCTTCACCTCCAATTCATGTCAAGATAAGCTTCCCTCTCGAGCCAACCAATCACTCCTCCCATTCCCATCCGAGGCCTCATGACCCAAGACCCAATCCCAATCGATGGCGCCCAAGGCTGAGAAGAAGCCGACGGGGAAGAAGTCGGCCGGCGAGGAGAAGGCAGAGAAGGCGTCGACGGGGAAGAAGCCCAAGGCGGAGGAGCTACCGGCGTCCAAGGCCTCCAAGGAGGGCGGCGGAGAAGAAGGGAGAAGAAGGCCAAGAAGAGCGTGTAGGCATACAAGATCTACATCTTCAAGGTGCTCAAGTAGCTGCACCCGGACATCGGCGTCTCCTCCAAGGCCATGTCCATCATGAACTCCTTCATCGATGACATCTTTGACAAGCTCGCGCAGGAGGCCTCATGCCTCGCGCTACAACAAGAAGCCCACCATTACGTCCCGTGAGATCTAGACCTTAGTGTGCCTCATCCTCCTCATCCTCCTCGGCGATCTCAGCAAGCATGCCACCTTCGAGGACACCAAGGCCGTCACCAAGTTCACCAGCCACTAAGACTTATCTTGTAGGGTTTGCCTTCTGTGTGCTACTACTTGAGAAGATGGCTGGATGAGTATCGTTAGGTAGTTAGTCTGTCTGCTTTGTAAATCATGTCAGGTTGTAGTGGATGGCTTGGATTTGAAGTTACACATGTGGTATTGTTATTGGCAGCTTATATATGCTTGTTGGTGTTTCAATCTACTCTGGTGATTTGGGGATCTAGGGTTTGAGAGGAAACTAGAGTTGGTGGTGATGATGCGAGGAGGGGGGCTGATGGGTTTGGCCTCTCAATTTGTGTGGAAGAGGGGTTTCAGCACCGAGATATTTGTGAGTAGTAAGTAAATCCTTATGTGAACTGTTCATCCGGATATGTGGTTCAGTGTGCAAATGCTTGGATTTGTGTGAGAATTTGTATGTGATGGTTGTGCTGCATGATGATAGTTCAGTGTGCAATTTTTTTTGATTCGTGCAAAGTTTTGTGAGATGTGAATTGTGATTTTGCCATTTGGGGGGTTGGTAGATGAATTGAGCACTAGTCGTTGACCTTCGGCTTTGATTCCCCTCTTGCAAATATTTGCTTTTGCATGCCAGAGGATGTTGAGTATGCTACCGATATCAAGTGCTTTCAGAATATGATTCCTTTGGATTGTAACAAAGGAACAACACAAATGCTTTCTAGATTGGCTTGTGTCTTTTGCCATCTTGTATGAGCCTGATTACAACCTACAGAAGTCGTTGGTCATAATACTAGATTCAAGGACTCTAAGGAGGGCGGCGGGGAGAAGAAGGCCAAGAAGAGCGTGGAGACGTACAAGATCTACATCTTCAAGGTGCTCAACCCGGTACACTCGAACATTAGCGTCTCCTCCAAGGCCATGTCCATCATGAACTCCTTCATCAATGACATCTTCGAGAAGCTCACGCAGGAGGCCTCCCGCCTCGTGTGCTACAACACCAAGCCCACCATTACCTCCCGCGAGATCCAGACCTCGGTGCGCCTCATCCTCCCTTGCGAACTCGCCAAGCACGCTGTCTCCAAGGGCACCAAGGCCATCACCAAGTTCACCAGCCACTAAGACTTGTCTTCTAGGGTTTGCCTTGTGTGTGCTACCACTTGCGAAGATGGCTGGATCAGTATCGTTAGGTAGTTAGTCTGTCTGCTTTGTAAATCGTGTCGGGTTGTAGTGGACAACTTGGATTTGAAGTTACGAATGTGGTATTGTTATTGGCGGCTTATATCTTCTTGTTGGTGTTTCGAACTGCTCTGGTGATTTGGGGATCTAGGGTTTGAGGGGAAACTAGAGTTGGTGGTGATGATGTGAGGAGGGAGGCTGATGGGTTTGGCCTCTCAATTCGTGGGGAGAGGGGTTTCAGCACAGATATATTTGTGAGCAGTAAGTAAATCCTTATGTAAACTGTTCATCCGACTATGTGGTTCAGTGTTCAAATGCTTGGATATGTGTGAGAATTTGTATGTGATGGCTGTGCTGCATGATGATAGTTCCGTGTGCAAAGTTTTTTGATTCGTGCAAAGTTTTGTGAGATGTGAATTGTGATTTTGCCATTTTTGGGGGGTTTGGTAGATGGATTGAGCACTAGTTGTTGGCCTTTGGCTTTGATTTCCCCCCTTGCAAATATTTGCTTTTGTATGCCAGAGGATGTTGAGTCTGCTACCGATATCAGGTGCTTTCAAAATATGATTCCTTTGGATTGTAACAAAGGAACGACACAGATGCTTTCTAGATTGGCTTGTGTCTTTTGCCATCTTGTATGATCCTAATTACATCCTACAAAAGTCGTTGGTCATAATACTAGACCACCTGTCATCTCCTGGTTGTAAAGCTTATGTAGTTTGACAGATGCTGATTATGTGTGTAAACACAATTAGCGCTTACTTGTTTATGCTTTGTTCTACGCAGTACCATTTGTAGTGACAACTTGCTTGTGGCGAAAGAAGTAGGCTAGTTGTGCTGCTACCTCCAGATTTTTTGTAGCCCTTGTACCGAGGTGCTTTTTCCTCTTGGAAGAAATATCTGTGGTGGGCTGTTGTTTTCATATCTAATTCAACTTACTAGAAATCATTGTGCTTTGGAGATGCCCATTAGTTGCCATGGACCTCAAGTACAAAACAAATAACATTGTTGTATGTATTTACAGTTTACCTCATCATTGAAACATTGCCATAGATGCTCTACTATTTGTGCACACTGAAGCTGTACAAATTCTGTTCATTGTGGAATTTATACCAATATTTTTGTGTGATGTTGCTTTCTGATTCTGTAACAGAGCTACCACATGTAACATTGATTAATTCATTTTGGGTTTTTAGGGTTATTATTTTACACAACATAGGAAGAACTTAAAAACATCTTTACGCCATTTGGTGCCGTAGAGGAAGGTACTTTATTTATGCTATTTTAGGGCCTATCTCATGCTGTTTGCCACATGGCAATAGGAAATCTCCATTATTGTTTCCTACTGATACTTGGAGTTGGTTATGTTGGTAAAATCAAAATACTTTAGTTTCATGTTGCTTTGTGTATCTTATCAAATATGGCTCGATTGGTGATAAACAACCAAACTGGAAGGCCAAATGGATTTGGTTTTGTAAAATATTCATCACAAGAGGAGGCACAGAAAGCTGTCAAGGCAATGGATGGATGGGTACATGCTCTACTTACTCACTATCTTGGCTAATGTGAGTTTGTGACGCCCCTGAAATGTAAATTATACTCAATCCTTTTGGGCGCTCAGCCACTAGTAGTGCATGCGAATGTTCTCAATCCGCTTGAAGTCATTTCCATCAAAGTTGATGAGAATAGTTCAACATTGATAAAGATCTCACATAAAAATCCTAAAAATGTCTAGCCTACGTATGAACATTACAATGGATTCATAACACTCAGGACAAAATTGGGGCGCCAAAGTGAATTTCAAGCGAATTAACAGAGATTGGGGCGCCCAAACTTTGAAAATTTCAAACACACAGACTGTTGTACGCATACATTTGGGGTTTTGGATTTGCCACTCTCATTTGAATTTGATGGAGAGGCTTGGGCGGGTAATTGGAACTGTCCTAAAAATTTGGGGGAAAAAGAAAGATCTTGATCTACAACAGTTTGCATTTGTAGTTGTTTTATCCTGTAAATTTTGCAGCAAATCCCAAAAGGAAAGACCTGATCTACTAGAACAAGCGTCGGCGTGAGGCTCATCCGCACGGTGCGGTTTAGGATTTGCTGCTCCTTGTTTGAATTTGATGAGGCTTGGGCGGATAATTGGAAATGTTCTGAAAATTTACGGCATCCAGAGCCTCACGCCGACGCTTGTTCTACTAGAACAGTCCACGTGTTTGAAATTTACAAGATAAAAAACTACAAACGCAAACTGTTGTAGACCAAAACTCCTATTAGCTATGACAAACAACAGATAGATACAAGAAGGTCACTCGTCAAATGTCACCCCCAATTTGCCCCAGGGGTGGTCCCCCTTGATTCCAATAGAACATGAGTGTAGTTGACAAATTATTGGAAATATGCCCTAGAGGTAATCATAAAGATGATTATATTTCATTATGTTCATAACATTAGATAATATGTTATCTTATTCCTATAATAATATCAATAATATTTATTATCAAGTATGCGACTTGATTGTGAAACTCTATATTTCTGCGATGATTATTATTAAAAGTTCCATAGTCGGAAACATATGAGAGCACATATGAATAGACTAGCATATGTATTGGTTGATGACTATGTTCCACAGGTCATGGATATGGAGATATCAAACCAATAATATAGACATATATTAGAGAACATAGTGTTGGAAAAGACCCACCTTGAGACACTGTTGAGATTATTATGATTCTATGTATTATTAGTTGGTCTCAAGCAATGATGATGTATAATCCTTAGACCTGAGATCAACATGGTTTCCTACATGCGTAGTAGCACTCTTAGGGGTTGCCAAACGCTACTCGTAACTGGGTAGTTATAAAGGTAGCTTTCGGGTATGCTATGAAATATGCGGAGGGATGTGACTAGTCGGATATGTGATTTCCCCTCCTAACATAACAGGAGAGATGTCTCTGGGCCTCTCGTTGTGGTTGGATAAAGAAAGTGCATGACCATGCCACTAGTGGTCGAAGTGTCGACCATATGAAGTTATTCGACACTTGATCGAGAAAGTATTGAACAGTCCATAGATAATACAACATCTCACCTGAAGTTCAACCAAACATCGTGAGGCAAAGGGAGAATACACGAGAAGTTCTTTCAGTTCGATTAGATAAGGACTAGCCGTATGGAGATACGAGTTGGTCGTAGCTTGGTCGAATATAGTCACTACGTGGTCGAAACCTGGTTGTAAGGAGTTACGAATTGGTCGAGATTAAATATGGACTTGTCGTATAGAGATACGAGTTAGTCGTTAGTGATATGGATCTGGTCGTAGATCATATTGCATTAAGGTTCGTCCGATATATTCTATGTGTGTTTGAGAATCGTTATGTGCTGCTAGGTATCGCTAACGACCAGTGGTCGGAAAAGAGTTTTCGAGTCACAACCGATTACACATGAACCTATAGGGTCGCACACTTAAAGGGCTAAGATTTGATTTGGATGGTGATCCGAATTCTTGTAAGCCACGAGTTCCTAATGGCCCTCAAGTACGAGACCTATCATAGATGCCTATATATAGAGGGGTGGTGGCGTGGGGTGATGATGATCTTTTGAAGAACTCCTGAAACCCTAACAGTCACGCCTTCCTCATACCACGCTGCCGGCGCTAGCACTCCAGCGCGTGGTATCACTGCCCCATACGTGTGAATACCTTGGAGGTGTTGTTGCTAAGCATCAACACTAGGACGATCTGCAACTCGTGACGATCACAAGACTCAGAGAAAAAGTTGTGAAGTATCAACACTAGGATGGTCCGCAACTCGTGACGATCACAAGACTTAGAGAAGAAGACGTGCGGCGAGTACAACTACGGCT
Organism: Hsuehochloa calcarea; assembly: GCA_036346395.1. Classification (NCBI taxonomy): domain Eukaryota; kingdom Viridiplantae; phylum Streptophyta; class Magnoliopsida; order Poales; family Poaceae; genus Hsuehochloa; species Hsuehochloa calcarea. The sequence goes on from CM070598.1 coordinate 54,140,894, forward strand.
GCATCAACTCGTTACATCGATTCTACTTCTACGAGTCGGCGCGTCTAGTGGTAATCTCGTGATCTATTACTAGCGAGGTTACTTGGTTGCATGGTAAATTTTTTGTTTTGTGCTATCGTAGCATTCCCACGATCCTCCACAAACCACGTCTAATACGGATGCCATGGATGGCAATGGAAGAGCTACTTCGAGAGGCTGAGCACTCCTCCTGAGGTTAATCAAGCAGTTGTCGTCTCAACCATCCCGGATGTATGGACAAAAAGTATTTCATGTGAAATTATGTATGTCCCAAACAGTCTAAAAGTCTAATAAATAGCCTAGAAGAAGCTTGGTCGGGCCAATCCCAACCGTATATCCGGCCGGGTCGGACTCGGACCCAAACACACGGAGCCACAGACCTAGAAGCAAGAGGTAGGGTTGTAGCCGCCGGCCATGGCCCTCTCATCGTCTTCCTCCTCCCTGCTCCGCCGCCTCCTCCTCGGCCTCCCACCCCGCCCCCCGTCTCCATCCTCCACGTGAGAGGTCCTCCACTGAGTGATGAGTATTTGACAAGTGTGTTGATTAGATTGAGAGTTGAGGTTTTCATCCCTCCCACTCCGGCCGAAGTCAGAAATCCTACATGTGTATGGAGCGGAAGTTCCGATTAATCGAACCTCCATCTATTTGGGTTTTGCTCTATTGAAGGAAATCGGAACTTCCGCACAAGGGTAGCGGAGTGTCCAAAATTCGACAACGTGTGTTCTCTAAGTGATCGGAAACACTTATGTCGACTTTCCTCCTGTCTCCACTCTTACCACCCCCAACCTCTTCGTGAGCGGTAAGAACTCTCTCCCCTCTCTGCCCAGCCCATTATTTCCCACATTATGGCTTTCCTTATGCTACGCCGTCACAAGTTAGCCTCGGCGAGCCCAATTTCTCGATATAAATTGGGAATCTTCATATGTATTGAATCGTGATCTTGATATTGCTAATCTATTATCAAAGTTTCATATGTCGAGAATCGAGATTCTTGTCTATCGTGGGTTTGTGGTCTTTCTTGCCCTTCTTCTCTTTGAGATAATCAGTTTTGACTTGTTTGTTAAATCTTTGTTTGCGATGTCATCTCCATGAGGTCAAGATGTTGTTTAGGATGATGTCTCTGTGAAACTAGACCCCCCTAGGTGGTGGTGTCCGTTAGAGTGCTCAACTACCGTCCGTCTTTGCGCTAGCTAATCTTCTTGACCCAACCTCCAAGGCGCGACATCGGAGAAGACAACCGATTCGGTCCACGCCGCTATAAGCCCCCTCGCATGAACCTAGGAGTCGGTGGCGTGAAGTTTGAGTTTTCAGTTCTTTCGATGAAATAGCTTGAATCTTCATATCTAGAATCGTTTTGATATTGCTAATCTATTATCAAATGTTTGCATGTTGAGAATCATGAGATTCTTGTCTATCGTGGGTTTTGGTCTTTCTTGCCCCTTCTTCAAGAAATGATTTTGACTTGTTTGTTAAATCTTTGTTTGCGATTCTTCTCCATGAGGTCAAGATGTTGTTTAGGATGATGTCCGTGAAACTTGACCGAGTTGGCATTTAAGATTTAGTATTTATGTCGTTTTTCTTCACATGCAGCCTTTCATAACGACGGATGGAAGCTTAAAAACGCATGTGCTCCTTTCGGATTTGTTCAAGGTAAAAGGCTTGCTTCAGTAGTAATGTTTTGATCATTGTTCACCCTCTTCTTCACTGCTCATTATACTGTGTTTGCCTTGCGCAGCAAAAGTCATAACAGATAGAATTTCTGGGAGATCGAAGGGCTTTGTATTTTGTTTTAAACCTTCATCGAAGAAGCGATTTTGTCGGATGGATGCGTTATTTTCTTACCCTGCTAATCCGAGGCAGCAACCTCTTCGCTCAGCCGGAGACTCTTCCTCATTCCTCACGACTGTTCACACTAAAACTTAGGATGGTGCGGTTAGTCGCGTTGCACTGCATCAATTGCGCGAATCTTGGATAATAATTTTACCATAGGCATTTGGGAGTTGTTTCGATTGACACGAGCATGGAGATGAGATGCTATTCTTCGATTTACTTTTAGAGTCTCATTTATGTGTTGTAAGACGAAGTTTGTTTTCATTCTTGCTGATTTTGCTTCACTCCTTTTAAGAGATGGTTGATCCGGGCTTTGAAAGATTCCTAGTTTTAATTATATCGAAGGCAAATAACCCACAGGAGTTCTTAATTTTTATTGCACCATTCATCCCCCTCTAGATTGATGAGACCAAAATATGACATGAATACATCTTCATCCCCATTATTTCCCACATTATGGCTTTCCTTATGCTACGCCGTCACAAGTTAGCCTCGGCGAGCCCAATTTCTCAGTATAAATTGGGAATAGCTGTATGTATTGTAACGTGATCTTGCCCTGTCCTGGCAAATCAAAGCAACCAATGTAGATACACTATGTGCGTGTGTGTCTCGTGTGCTATTTTTGCTTCCATGTCTTTGTGCATATGTTTATATGAGCGACCGATACAGAACTACCACTGAGCCTTATCAATTAGGGAAAATTACCTCAGTGACATTCCAACTGTTGGGATTTAGAGAAATGACATTGCGTTCGTAGTTGACTGCGGGGTACTACTGTGAAAAGCTAGAAATTAGGAAAATAGCACTCGGGAGGGTAAAAATGGCGTTTTTGCCCTCAGCCAGATCCACCTTTGAGCCGGAACGTTCCAGGCACTGAGCGCTGTCGATGTCATCAACTGAGTGGTGCACGATGGCCGTTGGCAGCTCTAGATCTACAGGCCTGGGTGTCAGCAGCTCCAGATCCGCAGCCCTGGAAGCTTGCGAACAGCCTCAGGCGGTGGCGGAGAGCCCTAGGTGGTGGTGTCCGGTAGAGTGCTCTGGGCGGTGGAGACTTGGGCGGCGCGACAGACTGTGGAAATCCCGTGCTGCGCTAAAGCTACCCGGTTCATCTTCTTGCCACCCAACCTCCAAGGCGCTGACATCGGAGAAGACAACCGATGCCACCCTCAGTCCACGCCGCTAGCCCCCACTAAGCCCCCTCCGCATGAACCTAGGAGTAGGGCGGTGGCAGCGTAGCCAGAGCGTGGGAAGGAAAGCGTTAAGAGTGTTGTTTTGGAAAATTTGTGGTGGAATATACCCTTAGTGTTGTTTTACAGATTTTTTAGCCTCTTCGATGTTATTTAGCAACCAAGTTTCACTGCTATGTTATTTCTATAATTTCCACTTTCTGCGATGTCACTGACCTAATCTCCACTATCAATTATGTCAGTTGCTGACCTGTTGCATACCCATATCATGAGCTCCTGCATAGTCAAGTCCTATTACATTTGTGTGTGTCTTGCTTGTATCGTACCCTCATATGTTGCACTTACATTAGACTTGCTTGCTGCTCTCAATAAGTTAAGTAACTAAACGCTGCAAAACTGAAACTTTGTATGAGTATGGCACTTAGCAGCAAGTCCTACTTTATGTCGTTTTTCTTCACAAGCTGATGCAATGCAACGCAGGCCTTTCAAGGCTAACGACGGATGAGAAGCTTAAAAACGCATTTGCTCCTTTCGGACAGCTCGTTCAAGGTAAAAGGCTTGCTTCAGTAGTAATGTTTTGATCATTGTTCACCCTCTTCTTCACTGCTCATTATACTGTGTCGCCTTGCGCAGCAAAAGTCATAACAGATAGAATTTCTGGGAGGTCGAAGGGCTTTGGTTTTGTTAGGTACGCGACTATAGAAGAAGCTGAGAGTGCACGGCAGGGGATGAATGCCAAGTTTCTGGATGGATGGGTTATTTTCGTCGACCCTGCTAATCCGAGGCAGCAGAGGTCTGCTGCTCAGCCGGAGACTCATTCCTCACACACTGGCTTCACAACAAATAAAACTGTAGGATGGTGCGGTTAGTCGCGTTGCACTGCAGCTCAATTGCGCGAATCTTGGATAATAATTTTACCATAGGCATTTGGGAGTTGTTTCGATTGACACGAGCATGGAGATGAGATGCTATTCTCACGTATTTACTGTTTAGAGTCTCATTTATGTGTTGTAAGACGGTTATTGTTCTTCGCACTGCATTGCTGCCTATGAGAATATATAAATTGTTGGTGTTTTTTTAAGTTCTTCACATGGTTGCTCATCCGGGTAACTGTGAAAGCTTCCCTAGTTTTTCAATTATATCGAAGGCAAATAACCCACAGAGATGTGGCCAAGATTTCAAATGCTGCCTTTAATCTAGATGTAGATTGATGAGACTTGCAAAATATGACATGAATACATCTTTTATTCAAGTACAGACAGGTTTGCAGATGGCGTATCCAACGTAAACGTGCAAAATAGTGCTGAAATCGTTAAAAAAAATTCTAGGTAGCTAGACTAACAAAATGGAATGCCTATGTCATGTCTTGGCCATTCAGAGACTATTTAAATGGCTCTAGCCTGCTAGTATCCCAGAGCGCCTACCAAGCCAACACATCGGGGATTATTCGGGCAAGAAGTTTTCCGCCGAAAATGACCTCAGCACCATACGCGCGCACACATTAAATTACCCCGAAGGGTATTAATATCTGATTGAACTGTCTTTACATACAAGAAATTAAGCATCTGAGAGCACTCGGACACCAGAGCACCTGCCATCACATCTAGCTGGAACACATGTATGGCAAATGACGCCCAGCACACACGCAAAGCAACCCACTCAGCCGATGAGTACACAGTTAGCCTATAAGCTACGAAAACTACAGAGGTAGCTTGTGTCTTCACTCTCTGCAAAGATATCAAACTTTGAAATCATCCATTACGCAATGAGCTACCAAAACTGCGCTGTTGGCTCTCCAAAGGTAACTTTTCTCCTACAAACCATGAGATCAGGTTTGCTCAAGCAAGTGATTTCTGCGCCAATCTTAGGTTCTCAAACATCACCAACGGGTGTGCCTCCAGCACCGACCTCTTCTGGCAACAGGCACAGCAACAACAGTGCAATTACGTTAGTGCTACCGGAGTGATATCAATATGTTAAATCCAGTTAAAAAAACTGAACTTTTCCATCAACCACAGGAAATGCACAAACACAAATAATAGTATGCAATTACCTCTTCATCCGATAAAATGGTGAACCCAAGCTTCTCAGACCAGATTGACGCCATTTCAGGATCAATAGGCGCTGTAAGAACTCGGACATTCCAGGCTTTCAAATGTGCCTCAATTAGCCTTAGGAGAAGCGCAAAGTAGCCCTACAGAATATTAGTTTGCTAAGTAGATGGATTTAATGAATCATCGTCAGTCTTAAAAAAAAAGTCTTCAAAAAAGAATATTGGTTTCGTCCATAAGTATCACAACAGTTGAGTAAAGGCCTTTATTACTTGTTAGTCCTATATGATGAAAATAACTGAAGGGGAGCAAAAATGATCAGATACAAGAGGATCCTTCTTAGGAATTTAGGGAAAGTGAAAACACTTTGTCTATATGGAGATATATGCAAAATTAGATTTACATCAGATAACTGACACTCTGACAGAGTTCACTATGGACTGTACAATTAAATTATTTCCCACCTTCTTCCTGCACTTATTTCGTGTAGCGATAAGGACAAGTTCTGCAACTTCTTCTGTGCGCACTTTCAAAATCGCAGCTGATACAACAAGCGTACTGCAATACAACCAAAATGGGAAAATGTATAAGAATACCAACTAAATAATAGGCATACAAAATGCAAGCACTCGTTTGTTTGTTTTAATAAAAAAAATCAAGGTGCAAACCAAAGTACCAAACCATCAACTGTTTATTTTGGTCACCTTGTGGTTAACACTGCACAATACATTCCTCGAAAATCCTTCTCTCCACCTACATCCTTGCTGCAAACATTGGAGTTCAGATTGTTTACTTTGAGTTCAATAGATGAACAGAAAAACTGCAGGTAAATGCATATTAATGTGGCTATTCATACACCACTTAAGAGTTAGAAAAATAAGCAAGAACCTACGCATTAACCATATCTTGTATGACATCACTCTCCTCGGCAGCTGTTTCTGCAAATGCATCCTATAAAATACATAGATTAAAGTGAGATTTTTATAACCTAGAAGAGTCAGACATGGATGCAAAGTTTATCATTGAAGAAACAAGATTTTAAAAACTACAAACATAAACCCCCCACAAAAAGAACTTACTTTGAAGATAGCATTGACCTGATGCATGTACTGCTGCAGATCACTCCTCAGATTCATTCCACTTAAAAGTTGCCAGCAAATGCTAGATCTTGTCTGTCTAAAGAAGGCGATTTCTTCAAGCTTTTCCAGTTCTTGGCGTAAAGAAGCACGAAGTAACTGGCATTTTTCACAACACAAGAAGTGAAATTGCTTGTATTCTCCCAAAACTTTCAGAGGTGTCTGAAATGTTCAATACAATGAGTCAGCAACGTCTTTCACAATGATGAGCTCTACTCCACCAGATTTGAAGGAAAATGTCACATACCTTCTGTTTTTGAAGTCCATTGTTGTAGCACTTAACATGGCATGGTCTCTCGCACTGTAGATAAAAATATCGCTTAATTTTCAAGCAAGCAATCTAACCATCAAAGGCAACACACAGGAGAAAAGCACTAAGCAGAACAAACCTGGTTACAGAAGACAATCATGTCTGCACTGATTATTCCAACCGTTGTATGGCCATCGCTGCCAAAATTTGAAGGTGCGGAGTTACATATAAAGGAGCTCGCATAATCATGTCAATTTCACCAATATACATAATCTAATTCTTACCCACACAAATGGCAGCTCTCTGTTTTAACCACTCTTTCTTGAAATGTCCGTTTCAAGGAAACAATAATAGGTCCATTAGTGGTAGAAGATTCTTTGCCAGAACCTGTAATAACAACAGAACCAATTGGCACAACAGGGGAAGGCAATCAATTGTTTAATCTAACAACTCAAACATGAAAGTTCTTATGACCATTGCTTCCTTGTTTAAAGGTAAAATCCCTCAAAAGTGGTGAACTGATATGCAGACATGGCGGCAGACTACCCTCTAAACAAGGCAACATGAAGAACTGAAGACATTAACCAATATATGCTCGGATATTCACATTCAATGATTTTACAGAGATCATGAATGGTAGCCACTCAAAATACAACATACAAAATAAAAGAAAGCACAATGGCACATCGGCACTGGGTTTTGTTAGATATGTTAGAGATAGGAATCCTTTTGTATTTCCTTATTGGCATCTCCTCTTTGTACACTCTCTATATATTACACATTAGGCCTCTTCAACACACACAATATTTCCGCTGCCCGCTGCCCGCTGCTTGAGCAATCTCCGCACCGGGGCGGCCACATTAGTCTTAGGCTTTTCTAGAAGAAGCAATAGCAACCGTCGCCTTTCAGATCCGATCAGCCGCCTCGATTTGGATCTGTTGACCCTTGTCGTTTGCACGAGAAAGAAGCAGCAACTGGAGCCGGGGGAAGCAGATCCAGTACGCTTCGTCTCCTTCGAGGTCGGCTGAAGGCTCCTTTGTGCCGGTGTTCCGTCGGCCTCCTCCGCGTCGGCGGCCAGTTCCTCTCCGTGGAGCCCAACCTCTTCCACGACGCGCTCGTCACCCGGATCCGGCCACTGCCCCTGCCTCGAGGTGCCGCCTAGCCACTGCCGTGACCTCGCCTCTGCTCGCGCTTCCCGAGCCCCGACCGAGGCCCGTGCTCTCCCGCTTCGGATCCGAGCCGCCGCTCGTCGTCTTGGACCGCCGCCGCCTCGGCTCCCCTGCGACGACTGCCTCGACGTCCTCTGCTCAGAGTATTCGGTGAAGAGGGAGGTAGAAGGAGAGAAGAGAGGAGAGGATCTATGCTGATGGTGTTGCTCCTCTTCGTTTACTCCACCACTGGTGGTTTTGAGGCTGGTATCTCCGAGGATGGCCAGACCCGTGAGCACGCTCTCCTTGGTTTCACCCTTGGAGTGACGCAGATGATCTGCTGCTGCAACAGGATGGGTGCCACCACCCCCAAGTATTCAATGGCCCGTTACGACGAAATTGTGCCCCTGGCTCCTGCACTGCGAGGAGCACTAGGGCGCGTGCGTGTACAGGAGCCGTCGATCCTGATCTCCACGGTTCCTGCTGTCGGTGGAGAGGGATTTAGATTGCTGCCGTCGGTGTTGCTTCGAGCTGGGTGAGCCTCACCGGTGCTCACTGGTTGGACGAAGAGATGAATCTTCTGCTACTGTCAGTGTTTACTGCTAATTATTATTTACATTTTTTTGGGTCATTTCTTCCATTACATTCATCAAAGTCCGTACCAATCTATCGTTGAGTTCGTCTAAGCCTTGCGAGTTTATAAATTTATTGCTAATCATAGAAGCATAGAAATTCCTTTTTGCATAACTGTCGCCGCTGCAGATCGTAGAAATCGTTATGATGTCGCCGCTCTCTCTTAGCTACCGCCCAACCTTCTAAGGCCATTGTGTTTTTTCTGCACTGCGCCGCCGCTGTCTTGGATTTCGATCTACGCCGCTATGATTCTGTTTATTCTTCTTGGTTTGATTTAACAACTTTCTATTTTTATCGGTTTCATCATCTTCTTTATCGTGTTGCTTCTCTATTTTTGTCGGTTTCATCATCTTCTTCGTCGTATTACCGCGATCGACTTTACTCTCACTTGCCTATACTTTCTCAGCCCCTGCACCTTATGCTTTATAGGCTGTCACACGACCCTAGATGGGAGATCTTTTGATACTCAACATATTTTCCAAGAACTGCACGCTACGATGATATTATCAAGACTCATGCTTTGGATTTATCACATTTTAGTGTCAACTTTTTCAAATGCAATGATATTGCATACGCCTTGCATTTGAGGAGTGTGTTTGAGATATATTAGAGATAGGAATCATTTTGTATTTTCTTACCTGTACATGTCATATCCTCCTTATACACCATATTCATACCTTGTTTTTGCATTGAGGTCAAGAAAATACTGTAGGTTTAACCTTTTACCTCGTTTTTGCATTGAGCCACTTTAATACACACACAATATTCATAACAGGTTTTACTCGATGAAATAAACAACAATTTACCTGAAGAAGTAAGCTTAGGGGTTCATCAATGGTCGAGAAATTAGCGCTGCCGATATCATTTGAATTTAAACCATCTTGCAATTTTAGTGCCAGCTCATGAAGTGTCAATCCTTCTAAAGTATAAATGCTACGGTACCTGAAACCCAAAAGATCCTTTGAGTTGAAATTATTGAAAACACTTTCATAAAAGACACTTTAAGAACTTTTAACTCTTATACGACTCATAGGTTCAGCTAGACCCAGTTTCTGTGTAAAATGGTGGTGCTTACGGTTGCCTTCTTCTCCCCATTCCGGCGTGGTCTTCAAATTGTGAAGGAGTAAACTGACTCAAAAGAGAACATCACAACTCTCCATTGGTCCTTGAGCAGAATAAATACACCCTAAAAATCAAACTTTGCTAATTGCTAAGTTTGAGATAGTTACCTCTCCATCGCAGCAATCACAGACTATACCTGTCCCTCGTTTATAGCCTTGCTTTAGAACCTACAAAACAGGTAAGTGTGAATGCTCTTAAGTGTGTTACAAAATCTAGTGTCGTGGAAAGGGATAGGATAGTTCATGCAACTATCTAGAGGACCTCCCCATTCTTCAACTTGTAAGTCAACAAAGCATGGTCAGGAAGGCCACCCTCCTTGAAAAGCAGCGGGTGCAAAGAGTTATCCCTGAGGTAAAAATAAAAGAAAAAGGATTCACGAGTTATGCATCATTTCAGTCTAGTGACATGTGAAAGTATGGAGCTTTCTCCATTGCCTGTAGCAAGATCCCCTAAATATGACAAATGTCAAGAAAATACTGTAGGTTTAACCTTTTACCTCGTTTTTGGTTGACATAACTCTGTCGACTTTGAATCCACGCTGTGGTCTGCGGGTGGCTCTTGAATGATTGTAACTGGATTTGATAAAGAAAATGCTAGATTTATGGGATCACGTTCTGTAGAGGTCGACATTACTGCAACAGGTCCAGCAAAATTAGGCTTCATACCATCAGCACTAAGAGTACCTGCAGTGTTCTCGCTAGGAGTTTCTTCAGTGCCACTCTTCATTGAAGTGCCTGTAGATAGACCAGAAGTTCCTTTCTCAGGGCTTCTACTCAAGGTTGGAGTCGAAGTCTCAGTGCCTCCACGTTTAAACAGCCTATCAGACCGCCTCTTGAATGCACTCCAGTTCAGGTTTGAGCTGCCATTGCTAGTAGATTCTTTCAAGGAATATGCCAAAGTAGTAGCTAGAGCTATATGAATTGTCTTTCCGGCAGCTGACTCTTGCGAACTAGCAGTGGAGTTTTAAAGAAAGCCGAAGTCAATCTGTGGCAGATTATGATACCTAAATGTACTTGATTTAAAAAGGTATTTGGTGAAGACTAAAGAATAAAGCTTGTACAGTAACTTACCTTTGAGTTGAACAAGGATCTGAAGCCGCAGCATCTAAATCATTCTTTCCCACATGAAACGATGCTAAATGATCAACAAGATCGAAAAGATAGGCCAACAAAAAGATTAGCAGATCCTGAAGTACACAAAAAAGCTATAAAGCCTTAGGTACTCATCAAAATACCTTTCCACTTTTCATATTGAATCAGATTCGGAGGGAGACCAATCTGTTCTTCAATCAAGTCCCCAAGCAAGTAAAGTCTAGTAAATTTTAGTGCTTGAATCACCCTATAAAGAGAAATTCCACTGTCCAAGAAGATGTGATCATTTTGGTTGTTGGATGACTCACCGGAATGCTGTTCAAACTCACATGCATTCATTATCTACAATTTATCAAGCATCACAAGACCAGGTTCAGTTTTTCAATCAATTTACGGGTACAAACATGAAAAATACAAAGCATTCAGTATTGCATATAACAGGAAGCTCACGTTACTGTAACCACACTCTGAGCAGCCACAAGAATATCCCTGTCCTTTTATACATCCGGTCATCTCCACCTAACGGCCATCAAATGAAACATATATGTTATTCTTTAGATAAATCAAAACTACAGGTTTTCAATCAGCATTTCATGCCGAATCTACAATTCTACTGCCTGAAGGAACTACACACACCTCATTCTTCTTGTAGGTCACCCTGAAACCTTCAAGAAGCCCAGTGGATAGCAATCCTCTGACATCCTTAAGGAAACTTTCTGGCTGATATTTCGTTTCTGTCACTCGTATTTTAACAGGAGTAGCTGTCGACAAACAACTATCCCTAGGTTGCTCACCAGCTGCACTCCTTGTCTCCTCCACCACATCAGGCATTGCATGGTCATCACCAGCCGCATTCTCAGTCTCCTCTGCAGCAGGCCCTTCAATGCCGTGCATAGGATCCGGCTCGGTCGCTGAACTACTTGCCCTGCTCAAAAGGAAGGCATTAGGACTGAAACAATCATTGCGACCAGATCTTATTTTACCACTCCACACAGCACAATTCCTCATGCTGGTCAAGTACTTCTTCAATTACATCGTCTTGCTATCGAATTCACCCCCCAGAGAAGGCCCAATAAACCTATGAAATTACACCGCAACACAATGAGCCCCAAGCACAAATCAGGCAGCGGAATCGCTCACCTCAAGTCAAGGAGACACAGGCCGGCCCTCTCCTCCTCGGTCATCATTTCCACAGTCTGAGGCTCCCGCGCCGCCGCCGAAGGGGGCTGCTCCGCTGTCACGTCGACAGCCTGAGGCCCATCCGGCTCCCTGGTCGCCTGCGGCGCCCCGTCGGCGGCGGGCACGGTCATGGGCACCCCAGCGGCCATCCGGAAGGCCTCGGCGAAGCGGTCGGCGGGCACCTCCCTGAGCGCGTGGAAGACCTCGTAGAGCGAGGTGCCGTTGCGGAGGAAGATGTGGGCGTTCTGGTTCTTCGACACAACCCCCGCGTGCTTCTCGAACTGCAGCGCCGACAACGCCTGCGCCGCCCACCACCCAAAAAAAAACCTCACCTTTTCCGCCCAAAACCGCGAGGAATGAGAGTTCCTTTCGAAAAACACACGGGATAGCACGTACCTTGCCGCGGTAGCCGCAATCGGAGTCGGCGGCGCAGGCGCAGGCGTAGCCGCCGGCCGCGACGAAGCCCTCGAGCGTGGCCTGCGCGCGCGGCGCGGGGGGGTTATTTCTGCTAAAAATCAACGAGGAAGCGAAGCAAGGCGGCGGAGGGGAGCGCGTGTGTGGGCTCGAGCAGAGCGTGGTTTGGTTGGGTTGGGTGGCCACTCACATTGTGCTTCTCGAAGCGGTACGCGACGGGGGCGCCCTGGAGGAACGGGAGGAGGTCCCTGACGCTGTTAATCTCCACGCCCTGCGCCGTCGTCGCGCCCGCGCCGCGCTGCTGCGGCCGTTGCATCCGCCGATTCGCCTAACGATGCTGCGCTGCGATCATTAGCCAGCGATTAGCGGCGGTAATCGCCGATTTAGAGGAGGGAGGGTCGGCGAGAGGGGGCACCGAAATCGAGCTGATTCTGGCTGTGCGCACGCACCTGCAATGGGATTAGAGACGGGCGCGGTCAGGGGTTAACTGCGCCCGTCGGCTGCGGGCCGGCTCCTGCGTCGGGCGGCCGAGCGGGCAAAAAAGATAGGGGGATTTGGGGCTCCTCGGATGAGCCGTGTGTTTTCCTTGCGCCTTGGCTTGGCAAGCTCAAGTTGGAAAAGAATTCTTATACTACGTAACTTGAAACTGCCGTTAGAGATAGAGCTTGATCTCCGACTGGTGTGCCCGAAGCTGCTTTTGAAATATGCGCGTAGTTACACATAAATAAGAAAAATGATACGGTGATTACGTCCGATATAAGCATTCCGCACGTACGATCTGTATCCAAGGTCACAGATGATCGATGGAAAACTAACCAAGTCCACTCTCGTGCAAAAGATCCGATCCAAAGCACAATGACTCTTGATCCATCCGTAGAGCGACAAAGTCCACGAGGTCGGGGCATGCCGCGACACAACCAGCTCGCCTACGCCTTGTCGCTTCGATGTAGTAGCACGTTTCGGTGCATCGCTCCGGAGGAGAGGACCAGTTTAGCAGATTTTTGGCACCACTGTGTTTGCTTTCTCTAGCCAAATGGTGCCCCCCTTCCCCGCTCCTCCGCCGCCCCACCGCTATGCTCCTGTGCAGAGGCGGAACTAGAACGAATTTGATTGGAGTTCACTACTTCACTATATATATATATATATATATATATATAGCAATATATGAATTTTGCAAGCAATATTGTACTAAGTCGCCACCTAAGATGACTCCAGGGTGCACAATTTTTAGACTAAGGGGTGCACACGTGGTATATATAAGTTAATCCCTACTAAATTATTTTTTGAACCCGGTGCCCTGTGACACCGGGTAAGCCAATTTGGTTCCGCCCCTGCTCCTGTGCACTGGCCTTATAGGCTACCACTGCCTCGCCGCCCCCTCGTATGATGGGAAGTCCGTCCGCCGCATGCTCCACGCCGCCAGCGGCCGGAGGCGCATCAAGGACAAGATGAAGAGGCCGGAAAGACCACCGGTCGATGGACGGAGGCGGCGTGTCGTTGGAGATATTTACGGATCACGATGCCCTTCTCTGGTAGGCTTGTTGTAGATATTTTTCTAGATTATTGCAACAAATTTTCCAAATTGTTGTACGAAGTATTTGATTTGTTGCGATTTTGATGAAATGTTGCATCCGTAGAAAAATAATGTTGCATCTATTGAAAAAAATGGTGCATATGGTTCACAGCAATGTTGTAACTTTTTTCAACGTATTTTTTTTTCCAGATGCTTTGTTTTGATTTGTGATGTTGTAACTATTGTCCGGAGATGTTGCAACCGTTGTCCGAAGTTATTGCAACTATTGAACGATGATATTACAACCGTGTCTGAGGATGTTGCAACTGAGATGTTGTAAGTAGTTTTAGAAGTGTTGTGATTAATACTGTACGATAAGAATCATCTGAATGGACGTACGAGTCCTAGTGGTTCCCTGTAAATAAAGTAGCCAAATTTACGTGTAAAGGCGTAAAGCTTTTATGGATGGATCGATGTTACTGAATTGGCTATTGGCTCTGTTTCCTACTGGGATCCAGAGCGCAGCAGCCAGGGGTGGGCATTTGGTATTTCCGTAAAAATCAGTTCGGTTTATTCGGTTAACCAGATAGAAGCAAAAAGCCAAACCTAATAGACTGAGACCATGTTTCTTTAGGTTTATAACTTTTTTTTTCTTATAGCTTAAAGCTAGTTACTTTTTTTTTTGGCTTTTTGAGCTATGATTTATTATTCAAATGTCTAAAATATCCTTGATTCTAATATCATAAATAAGTTCCATTACGATCCAACAATTCGGAAGTTCGTCATGGCCTCATGAGATTTGGCAAACAACTACACAAATCATTGAAAGAAAAATCAGTGGAACCACAACAATAATCGGCAGAACACACAATCAGTGGTAATTTAATTCATGCCCACGAATTTGATAATCACACTTCAATTCAGAAAAAAGAAAATATATGTAAAACAAAAATCTCATCTACAACTAGTTGGTTGCCGCCGCCCGGCCTTCCCCGCCGCCAAGCCACCATCGCCCTCACCGACGGGCTGCCCTGCCGCCGTTCTCACCGTCACTAATAGATGGACGTCGTCACCCTCGTCGTTGCCAGATCTGAATGGAGGATGCATTGCCTTCCGTCCTCCAGATCTGAACGGAGGAGGAGGAGATCGGAACAGAGAAGGAGAGCAGCTCGGGGGCGGTGGAGCAAAGAGGCAGGCGGGAGGGGAGGGCGGCGGACGACAATGGTGTCGGTTGCGGAAGATGAGGACAACGTCATCGGGGGAGGACGACGACAGAGTCGGGTGCATCAGGGGAGGACGATGACTGAGCATCGGGAGCAGGGGAGGAGCATGGCGGTGCAGGGAGAAGTTCTCACCGGCGGCGGGGCCCAGGGAGGATGTAGGCGTGTTGGGTCACGGGGAGGACGAAGGCACAGGGGGAGGAGGACGGCGACATCGGTAGAGCTTTAGTCCTCATTCAGGTTGGAGAAGGAAGGATGTTTGAGAAAGAAACCAAATGATTTTTTTAAACTTATATATATGGTATTTAGTGGGTAATTTTAACGAAGCTGAGTGACAAAGGGCAATTTTCAACCTGCGGAAGCCAGAAAAGCACCCTTGAACTAGCTTATGGCTTATAGTTATAAAGAGACTTATAGCTTTTGGAATAAATCTATTAAAAGGCATCCCTTTGTTTGGGTGTTGGGTTCTTTTGATTTTAAGTTGAAGAAAAGGGCAAACAAATTGGTCCCGAAATAAATGGGTTCGATATTTCGATTTTTTTTGTTTTAAAAAGTTAATGGACAACAACACCTCGCTCGCCGCCAGCCTCCTTCACCTCGCGCGCCGCCCGTCTCTATCCTAATCGCAGCCCGCCTCAGGCCTCTTCACCTCACCGCCTATCACCCGTTGCTTGCTTCTCTCCCCCCGCTGCCGGCTTCTCTGCCCTCGCCACCCGCCTTAGGCCTCTTCTCATCTCCGCCGCCCGCCGCTGCAGTTAGAAACCGAATATAACATTGAACACTGAGCAGCCCCAGAATAAAAACCGAACCTAACACCGAAAACCGAACTAACACGTGAACCATTTCTCTGCACATTCCTCGTAACACCAAGCCACTAGAAGTGCCAGGCGACTTAGGCCAACCTAAATAAACTTGTTATCAGATGACTTGCTGTCAAATACTCCACTCCCACTGCCAGTCCCAACCTTGTGCAGCCATGGATGGCGACTTGGATACGGAATACTGCATCTTAGTTGACATCACATCACGTAACAGCAACTAACAATTGAAAAGTGAAAGTTAGTACCATCAAAAACACTTATCGCCTCCAACATTGCGTACTGGTAATTTATGTTTTCAGCAAAACTCAAACCTGAAAGAGTGCCACCATCAAGTTCCTCAACATTGAGCTGCTTGACTTTGCAAGAACAGCATTTTGGAAGCTCTTACAAAAGACAAACTTACAAGCCGTTCTCCTTATTCAGTGTTACCTTAAGCGCTAATGACAGACTAGCGCCTAATTAATCACCTAGGTATAGGTGGGGCTAGGCGTCCGTTTAGGTAGGATAAATCAGCTAGACGTGTTAGACAGGAGGGTTACGCCTAACGTCTAAGTGGGCACCTAAGTGAACACTTCCTATATTATATTATCACACCTCAATGAGAAGTTTAGAACGCTCCACACAATCAGCTAGACTGAAACAAAACCAACCAGATCGTAGGGCTCTCCAAGTGATCTCAACTACTGTCGTCGCTCCACTTGTGTAGTCTGTTACAAAGACACTACACTCAGACCATTCTATGTGCCGAGTTCTTTTTCCTATCGAAATAGGAATTGGTCATCACAACTCCCGACTTACTTAAACTCAACTTTAGTTTCCAGTGGTAACTTTCGACAGGTTAGGATATAAACTGAAGTCCGTTACAAGCTTCTATACAGGGACGAATGCATGATATTATCAACAGGGTACTCTTTGAATAGGTATCAATTATATTTGACAACCTATGGCAAATGTTAGTTTTACACATTTTATTTGATGCATCCCATTTAGAGTGGGAAGATATGGTTTGCTCTAAAAAAATATTGCTCCTAAAAAATAGGAAAACAAAGCATGTCATCGTCATAAATCTGATGCAACGAATAGTAATCAGAACCCATCACCATGGTGCAATCGCCCTTCAGTAAACATCCCCACATAAAAGTCACAAGAAATAAATTAAGGGCCAGAAGATCAGTAATTTCATTAGGCTACTGTTGAGAAACCATCGCTGACAAGTACAGTTCGAACAATTACCTCGTAGACAAAATTAGAATCGTAAGAACAATGCAAGAACACAAAACATAATAGTAGATCAAACACAGAGATATGAGGGAACTTTTTGTTTCTCTTTATTACTCTTCTGTAAAACTATAGTACAATGGTTGAGAGTCTCCCTTTATATAGTCTACTGGAAGGATAAGAAGCCCACCATGGGCCAGGCTCGCCTAGCCTAGGCCCGGTTTCTTAACACTCCCTCCTAGGCACCCATTCATCATGTTCATGTCTCGTCAAAATTCCATAAAAGCCTAGTAGAAAATTTTTAGAGAAAGAGTATATGAAACATATTCTGCTGCACTGCACGAATTTCCTCATTAAAAATCTTAGCCGAGAAACTTCAAGAAAACTAGTCAATGGAAAAAGAGTACAATCCACCCAATTTTATTTAATCTTCAGGATTTATTCTTTGGGTACTCGATCTTCGTGATCAAGCTTTAATAAAGAGTTTGTGAAGATTCCCCTCCCCCCCGAATTTTGCACCTCTCTAAGTCTTATTATTCAAATTCCATGTATGCATCTTTCAAAGCTAGATGCTGGAAGTGACTTAGTGAATAAATTTGCAAGATTTTCACACAACTTAGTATGCAATACTTTAATTTCGTCCATCTTTTGCAATTCATGAGCATATAAGAACTTGGGGTTGATATGCTTTGTGAATTGACTCTTCACATAACCCATCTGCACTTGTGCAATACAAGCTGCATTATTTTCATAGATAATAGTGGGAGCCTATGCGGTATCAATCCACACGACTGCTGGATGTGGTGAATCATCCGCCGAAGCTAAGAACATTCTCGCGAGGCCTCGTACAGTGCTATGATTTCTGAGTGGTTTGTTGAAGTTGATACAAGACTTTGCTTAGACGTTTTTCATGAAATTACAGTTCCATCACATAGGAATACATAGCCTGTTTGTGACTTAGCTGTATGCGGGTCCGACAGGTACCCGACATCTGCATAGCCAGTCATGGTTAAGTCTTGGTTCTTTTTGTAGAACATATCAAGATATTTGCTTCCTTGGAGGTATCAAAAGATGTCATTTATTCCCTTCCAATGCCTCTTGGTATGTTATGCACTATACCTTACTAATAGGTTCACGGCAAATGCAATGTCCGATCTAGTACAGTTTTCTAAATACATGAGTGCTTCTACTGCATTCAAGTACGGGAATTCCGGTTCCAAGACTTCCCCCCCTCTTCTCTAGGTCTGCACGGATCATTGTCTTGCTGCAAGGACCTTCTGACTATTGGCACTTTCGAAATGTATGCATTTTCAAAACTGAACATTTCTAGCACTTTCTGAGTGTAGGTTGACTGATGCACTAATACCCCTTCAGGGGTATGCTCAAGCTGCAAGCCTAGGCAATATTTGGTTTTACCCAAGTCTTTCATTTCAAACTCTGACTCTAGGTAAGAGCTTGCTTTCTTAATACCTTCTAGGGTTCCAATGATATTAAGATCATCTTCATACACTAAGATTATACAAAATCCATTATGGGATTGTCGTATAAATACACAAGGATTATTCTCATTGTTCGTGTAGCCCTTCTTGCATAGAAAGTTGCTTCAAGCGATTATACCACATCCTGCCTGATTGCATAAGTCCGTACAACGAATTTCTGAGTTTCACACTGTACAGATTCCTATTTACTCTGTCTTGGTTCGGGACAGGGATACCTCATGTACCTTCATATAAATGTCTGAATCTAAATTTCCATAAAGGTATTCAGTTACCCCATCTATCAATTTCATTTCTAAATTCGGATTTAATGTCATTGAGATTAAATATATAAAGGTAGTTCCGCCCATGACTGGGAATATGTTTCTTCATAACCAACTCCTGGTCGTCGAGTGAAACCTTGTGCAATGAGCATTGCTTTATGACTTACAACTTTATTATTTTCATTTCTCTTTCGAACAAATACCCACTTGTGCCCTACATGGGGAGGCGTGCGGCTTACAGGCCCAAACACATCTCTTTTCTTCAGAGATAATAATTCTGCTTTCATTGCCTTCTTCTAATCTCCCCAATTTGATCTTTTCTTACATTCAGCGAGCGATGCAGGCTCTGGATCAAGATCGATGATTGTTGTAATTTTTTTATAAAATAAATGTTGACATTGGCTGTTGTTCTATTAATAGATTCCCCATGGTCACATAATTTATAGCTATTTTTTCATGGGACGATTCTTCTAATGCTTCTACTTGCTCACCGCTGCTTCCAGTTGCGGGGGTAAGTCCTTTTAGTTTTTCAGCTCCGATGTGTGCGCACACATCCATGCTGATATCTCCCTCTGCGAGGATGTTCAAATCCGGTATGCCTTTTACTGAAGGTTCCAAACTGGTGCCAGGTATCAACTGGCCCCCTTTTGGTTCTAGGGAATTTCAGTGATCGTCTGTATCAAGTCCTTTTTATCATTTTTCTGCTAGGCGTCCCTAGTTACTTGGGATTCGAGGGGCCGGAGTTCTCATCCTTTTATTCTAAGACCTCTTGACGGGATTAGAGGTACCTTTAATTTTTTTTGGTATTTCAACCCTCTCTGGTGCATTGCGTGCAGGCACATGTGATCTGGTCACACTCTTCAAATCACTAAAGTGGTTAGACAGTTGATTTGCTAACACTTGCAAATCAATTATCTTCTGAACTTATCTATTTGCTTCACTAGTGCGCGGGTCATGTGTATGGATTCCCGTGGTCTGCCACATTATTTTCCGATATTTTTCATCAAGGGGTTGATTTCCCCCTAATGACGGGAAACTGTCCTCATCAAATATGCTATCAGCGAAGCGGACTGGATGCAAATATCCAATCATAGGGGTCCAAATACTTGATTATAGATGTTGTCTCATAACCAACGTATATTCCAAACTTTTGGAGAGGGCCCATTGCAGTTCACTGCGGTGGTTGTATAGGTACATAAACCGTACAACCAAACCTGCGTAGATGAGAGATTTTCAGTTCTGATCCTTGCGCTAGTTGCATATGTGAATGGATGTTATACATCGATGGTCTAAAATTGATGAGAGTTGCTGTGTGTCCCCAACATGTAGTTGGTAAATTACAATTCAGCAAAAGCGTCCGGACAATAAATTTAATTCGTTTAATTAATGCTTTTGCTAGTCCATTCTGGGTGTGGACATGCGGTACGGAATGCTTAACAGTAATTCCCATTGCCATGCAATAATCTTCAAATACATTTGAAGTAAATTCTCAAGTGTTGTCCATTCTGATGGACTTCACATGATGATCAGGAAAATTATTCTTAATTTTAATTATCTGTGAGATTAGCTTTGCAAAAATATAGTTTCTCGTAGATAATAAACATACATGCGACCATTTCGAGGAAGCATCGATGAGCACCATAAAGTATCTAAATGACCTTGACAGGGGCTGAATAGGACCGCAAATGTCTCCCTGGATACGGTCTAGGAATGCAGGGATTTCATCCTTCACTTTCAGAACAGAAGGTCTAGTAATTAATTTCCCAGTGGCACATGCGGGGCACACAAAATCTTCTTGATTTGAAAAATTCTTTATATTAATATTATATCCTTGAGAATTGCTAATTATATTTCTCATCATCCTAAGATCAGGGTGGCCTAATCTATCATGCCAGGGACAGAAAAGTTTAGAGCTTCTAAAAGTGATTTTTAGGACAGTATAGGCTGTAGGTGCCTTAATATTAGTGTAGTATAGCCCAGATTCATATGAAGGAAGTCGTTCTAATACTAATTTTCTATTTTCTTCATGCTTTGTAATAAGCAGATATTCCTTACCATACTCTTCTTCAGACTCTACGTGGAGATCGTTAGCTCGAATATCCTTAAAGCTTACGAGAGTTCTAGTCAATTCTGGGTACAACAAGACTTCTTCAATGACCAATGTTGTGCCCATCAGGAGTATAATTGTGGCTCTTCTTGAGCCTATTATACAAGTATCACTGCCTGCGATTGTCGTAAGATTACCAACATTCTTGCTGATCGATTGAATTTTTTTTGTCTCTCTCAAGATGGTATTCGTTGTGCTGCTATCTGCTAAGCACATTTCCTCCACAGGGCGCCACACACGTTCTGATATATAAAGTATTTATTAATATGAGGTAGAAAGAAATCCACATGTAAATAAAATACTCCAAAACAGAACATAACTTGCTATTATTAATACAAGAAAAAGTCTTACATGACTCATTATAAGAATTTAATGCTTTGCTCTCCTAGAGCTTACAACCATTATGTAATAATTTAATGTCCTATCACAACCATAAACTGCAAACGACTACAAAAATCTAAGTGCAATGCATGCACTAGATCGAATCAGCGAACTATGAAGAAACTTCTGCCTGAATCTGTTCCATGTCCATCTTCTCTTCTTCGGCAACTACGGCTGTGGCCGTTGCATTGTCCAAAGAAGGGGTGATTGGGGCTGCTGCTGGGCTGTCCACATCCATGGGTGCAACCAATGACTGTTGATCCTCCATGCTTGCAGCAACTCTTGCTCCATTGCCCACACGAAGATCAACATCTCCTCTTGCCAAATTTCTACTCCTTATCCGTCCTTACATCGAATTGCAAATATGAGCAACCGATTCGATATCAAATACCCAAGAACTAGTCGGAGAAGTGACAAGATTAATTTGTATAACATTTATACCTGAACTGGAAGTTTTACTTCCTTTGTTCTTTTTCATCTCTGCCAAGTACTTCTTGTAATTTCTCTTCCAATGCCCAGTCTCATGACAATGGTAACATTCTATGTCAGGCATAGGACCCAGCTTGAGCTTCTTAAGCTTAGCCTTGAGACTCTCGATTCCATCTTTAGTCTTTCCTTTACCTTTTTCCTTTCCCGACTTACCCTTCTTCTTGAAGGTTGTAGTCTTTTGAACCATCATCACATGATTGAAATTTTTCTTGATGCTCTCCTCAGCACCCTTAAGCATGCCATGTAACTCGGTCATTGACTTCTCCATGCCATTCATATGAAAATTCAATATGACAGACTCAAAACTTGTAGGAGCGATTGAGAATCACATCTGTAGCCAACTCTTGGCTAAGGGGAAAACCAAACTTTTTCTAAGTTCTCAATGAGACCAATCATTTTGATCACATAAGGACTGACTGGGTTACCTTCTGACAGCCTATAAGAAAATAATGCCTTAGAGGTGTTAAACTTCTTTGCCCTTGCTTGATCCTGAAACATACCCTTCAGACTCACAATCATATTGTGCATATGCGGTCTCGTATTGCTTCAGAAGGTCAGAATTCATGGTTGCAAGCATCAGTGCACATCGATTGTTTCATTGTAATGCTTCTCATAAGCATTCTTTTCAGCACGAGGAGCATCAACCCTTGGTTCCTCGGGATAGGGACTCTCTAGAATATATTCCTTCTTTTCTTGTTTGAGAACAATTCTGATGAGGATGTCTCTACTAATTATGAGGTTGTTCATGAAGGAAGAACTAAACTTCTAAAACAACAGGTGCATTTGTTTCTTAATGAGTTTCCTTATGTTTTCCATGAGAATTGGAGACTACGTAAAATCAATACTTTGTGCATTCTCAGGTTTGATAAACTTAAAGTCTTTGGAACCGAGACGGAGGAGAGGGAGGCCGGAGCCAAAGGAATGGAGGAGTACAAGGAGGAGGGTAACCATATTTGTTGCCTACTGATAAAGAACAAGAAGGTCAAAGCGGTTGGGAAGGAGAAAGTCAAGCAGTTCATGCGGCTGATCAAGGAGGAAAGAAGCCCGTGTGATGGTAAAGCAAAAGGGGACTTAAAGCTCAAGTTTTGGATAAGATTTTTAAACCCAATTCAGATCTCCCACAACCCCAACCGAAATCAAATTCGGAATCAACTCAGAATCCAATTCGGATTCGGAATCAGCCTCAAATTCGGATTCGGAATCAGCAGGGCAGTCCCGAGTAAAAAGGTCATAACTTATAGCTTTCATCCGATGTGTGCGCACACATCCATGCCGATATCTCCTCTCTGCGAGGATGTTCAAATCCGGTATGCCTTTTACTGAAGGTTCCAAACTGGTGCCAGGTATGAACTGGCCCCCTTTTGGTTCTAGGGAATTTCAGTGATCGTCAGATCAAGTCCTTTTATCATTTTTACGCTAGGCGTCCCTAGTTACTTGGGATTCGAGGGGCGGAGTTCTCATCCTTTTATTCTAAGACCTCTTGACGGGATTAGGGTACCTTTAATTTTCTTTGGTATTTCAACCCTCTCCGGTGCATTGCGTGCAGGCACATGTGATCTGGTCACACTCTTCAAATCACTAAAGTGGTTAGACAGTTGATTTGCTAACACTTGCAAATCAATTATCTTCTGAACTTATCTATTTGCTTCACTAGTGCGCGGGTCATGTGTATGGATTCCGTGGTCCGCCACATTATTTTCTCGATATTTTTCATCAAGGGGTTGATTTCCCTAATGACGGAAACTGTCCTCATCAAATTCTCATAACCAACGAAGTCCAATTGGAGTGTTTTTGGGCTTGTTGGTTGTATAGCATAACCGTATCAACTGCGATCCAGAGATTTTCGATTCTCGATCCTGCGCTAGTTGCATATGTGAATGGATGTTATACATCGATGGTCTAAAATTGATGAGAGTTGCTGTGTGTCCCCAACATGTAGTTGGTAAATTACAATTCAGCAAAAGCGTCCGGACAATAAATTTAATTCGTTTAATTAATGCTTTTGCTAGTCCATTCTGGGTGTGGACATGCGGTACGGAATGCTTAACAGTAATTCCCATTGCCATGCAATAATCTTCAAATACATTTGAAGTAAATTCTCCGGTGTTGTCCATTCTGATGGACTTCACATGATGATCAGGGAAATTATTCTTAATTTTAATTATCTGTGAGATTAGCTTTGCAAAAATATAGTTTCTCGTAGATAATAAACATACATGCGACCATTTCAAGGAAGCATCGATGAGCACCATAAAGTATCTAAATGACCTTGACAGGGGCTGAATAGGACCGCAAATGTCTCCCTGGATACGGTCTAGGAATGCAGGGATTTCATCCTTCACTTTCAGAACAGAAGGTCTAGTAATTAATTTCCCAGTGGCACATGCGGGGCACACAAAATCTTCTTGATTTGAAAAATTCTTTATATTAATATTATATCCTTGAGAATTGCTAATTATATTTCTCATCATCCTAAGATCAGGGTGGCCTAATCTATCATGTCAGGGACAGAAAAGTTTAGAGCTTCTAAAAGTGATTTTTAGGACAGTATAGGCTGTAGGTGCCTTAATATTAGTGTAGTATAGCCCAGATTCATATGAAGGAAGTCGTTCTAATACTAATTTTCTATTTTCTTCATGCTTTGTAATAAGCAGATATTCCTTACCATACTCTTCTTCAGACTCTACGTGGAGATCGTTAGCGCGAATATCCTTAAAGCTTAGGAGAGTTCTAGTCAATTCTGGGTACAACAAGACTTCTTCAATGACCAATGTTGTGCCCATCAGGAGTATAATTATGGCTCTTCTTGAGCCTATTATACAAGTATCACTGCCTGCGATTGTCGTAAGATTACCAACATTCTTGCTGATCGATTGAATTTTTTTTGTCTCTCTCAAGATGGTATTCGTTGTGCTGCTATCTGCTAAGCACATTTCCTCCACAGGGCGCCACACACGTTCTGATATATAAAGTATTTATTAATATGGGGTAGAAAGAGATCCACATGTAAATAAAAATACTCCAAAACAGAACATAACTTGCTATTATTAATACAAGAAAAAGTCTTACATGACTCATTATAAGAATTTAATGCTTTGCTCTCCTAGAGCTTACAACCATTATGTAATAATTTAATGTCCTATCACAACCATAAACTGCAAACGACTACAAAAATCTAAGTGCAATGCATGCACTAGATCGAATCAGCGAACTATGAAGAAACTTCTGCCTGAATCTGTTCCATGTCCATCTTCTCTTCTTCGGCAACTACGGCTGTGGCCGTTGCATTGTCCAAAGAAGGGGTGATTGGGGCTGCTGCTGGGCTGTCCACATCCATGGGTGCAACCAATGACTGTTGATCCTCCATGCCTGCAGCAACTCTTGCTCCATTGCCCACACGAAGATCAACATCTCCTCTTGCCAAATTTCTACTCCTTATCCGTCCTTACATCGAATTGCAAATATGAGCAACCGATTCGATATCAAATACCCAAGAACTAGTCGGAGAAGTGACAAGATTAATTTGTATAACATTTATACCTGAACTGGAAGTTTTACTTCCTTTGTTCTTTTTCATCTCTGCCAAGTACTTCTTGTAATTTCTCTTCCAATGCCCAGTCTCATGACAATGGTAACATTCTATGTCAGGCATAGGACCCAGCTTGAGCTTCTTAAGCTTAGCCTTGAGACTCTCGATTCCATCTTTAGTCTTTCCTTTACCTTTTTCCTTTCCCGACTTACCCTTCTTCTTGAAGGTTGTAGTCTTTTGAACCATCATCACATGATTGAAATTTTTCTTGATGCTCTCCTCAGCACCCTTAAGCATGCCATGTAACTCGGTCATTGACTTCTCCATGCCATTCATATGAAAATTCAATATGACAGACTCAAAACTTGTAGGGAGCGATTGGAGAATCACATCTGTAGCCAACTCTTGGCTAAGGGGAAAACCAAACTTTTTCTAAGTTCTCAATGAGACCAATCATTTTGATCACATAAGGACTGACTGGGTTACCTTCTGACAGCCTACAAGAAAATAATGCCTTAGAGGTGTTAAACTTCTTTGCCCTTGCTTGATCCTGAAACATACCCTTCAGACTCACAATCATATTGTGCATATGCGGTCTCGTATTGCTTCAGAAGCTCAGAATTCATGGTTGCAAGCATCAGTGCACATCGACTGTTTCATTGTAATGCTTCTCATAAGCATTCTTTTCAGCACGAGGAGCATCAACCCTTGGTTCCTCGGGATAGGGACTCTCTAGAATATATTCCTTCTTTTCTTGTTTGAGAACAATTCTCATATTACGAAACCAGTCAATGAAGTTGGTTCCATTCAACTTTTCTTTCTCAAGAATAGATCGCAAATTAAAAGTAGATGCAGAAGAAGTAGTAGGTGCCATGATCTATAACAGAATATGAAAAAATTCAGCACTATGTTTATGTAAGATCTTCTATTAGACACTCATGTTGGTGGTTATATTTGACTAGTCTACGACCAGATTGTATCACCATACGACTAGTCCAGACCTGGTCGTATCTCTATATGACTAATTCATATCTGGTCGTATCTCCATACGACCAGTCCAAACCTGGTCGAAATTAATCATCAACAGTCAACAAAAGATACTCCCACTATAAACCTTGTTTCCCTCTAACATCATATAGTGAGCTTTGGCATCATGGCTAGAAACTTAGTGATTTTTGGTAAGCAACCCTTTGATAATTATATCACATATGACTTTTGTTTGTTGGGTGACATCTCTATGCCCCGGCGACCAACACCATGCCCCAAGGTCCAAAACTATTTTGATAGCTTTGTCAAGTTAAACCAACAGTATGCATGTAGGTGTCCGACACCCACCCCATCTTATTAAGATAGTTAATGACACCATACTTTGGTAGACCTGCCAATTAACGATCAAAATTGTGATGGTCGCAGCAATTAGAAAGATATCAAATTAACTTAATTTTTCTTGAGAGATACTACTATATCATGTTAAAACATCTAATGATAAAACTTGATCAAATAGCATGGCAGGAATAAGCATTCACATATAATCAAATTAATCCGTGAAATAGTATGACCCTTAACATGTCGATCTCCATCAGCATGCTTCCTGTCCTCCGACCACCATGCTTGACATCTCCGACTGTATTTATCTACTAAGCAATTACTCCTAAAAGCTAGTAATTAATTACATACGATAATATCAAGCATCACATGTAGCTCGGTGGCTATCACACAGCATGACACGCAGGCCATGTGAAATCCATTTATGCATCACATACACAATGTGTCATACTATTCACATCAATCCCTACAAAAATGAGTTATGCATAGAATCCAATTCTATGGGGCGACATGAACACACATTACTATATAACGCGGCTATGACCACGGCGGTCCCACTAACCGGGCAGCGCCCCTCGCTGGTCGAGGGTAGCGCTCTCGAAACTTTTTCCTGAGACATGAATCTTATTCACGTAACCGAGCCTTGAAAATCATCGGATTAATCATATCAACCCTATCCTGAATAAATCTAATCATTGCCTTGATACGACCACACACTGCAGCATACTCCGATGGCAGAATTCCGACTGGTAGGAATATTGTGCAGTGTGGTCGTGAACAAGTGCGGTAAACCATCTGGTCCTTATAGCTCACACCTCCTCGTAAACCCACCTACTACCACCGAAAACCGATTGATCTTATCGATCAGTGCCTAGATCGTTCCATCAACATGAACCATTCTAGGTAACCATACCCGACTAGTAATAGATCCAATCTACTACTACCGCATATCAAGTATATGTGTTGGACCGAAAAGGCGACTAGAGGGGGGTGAATAGGAGCACGCTCACTTTTTCACAAAATATGAATTCAACACAATTTCACTCCAATAGCTATGATGAAGCTATGAAGATCAATATACCAGTACAGCGGAAGACTAGTATTGAATCCAATTAATCACCTAAGCAATGCGACAAAAATCAGCAAGAATCAAATCTAACAGAGGCTGGCCGGTCTGACCGCTGTTGTACTGGCGATCTGACCGGTACCAAATCGGTCGGACCTCTGGTGTGGGGCGGTCTGACCGGTACCAAATCGGTCGACCTCTGGTGTGGGCGGTCGACCGGCGTGCTCGAACCGATCCAAACAGTAAAAACAGCCCGATGACGAAGTTGCAATTAGGTCTAACTTTTGATTCTCAACTCCAAACTTCACGAAACTTTGCATACACCTTCTCTATGCTATTGAGGACCTATTCCAATCGAATATAATGATAATTCTTGGATATATCCTGAACAGTTGTCAATTGAGTAACAGAGGGTCTAAAACCGGGCAAGAACAAAAACTTGATCCTAATGCTTGTTCGTGAGTGATTGATGATCAAGATGATCCTAGATAGATTCACACATATCACAGCAAGTTAATTCACATGAAAGAATCAATCAAAAACTTGCGGATCAAAGAAAGCCCTAAAATCACAAAATTGAAAGCAATGACGAAAAGAGACTTATCTCAAGCAAACCTTGCATAGATTAAATTCGTGATTGATACTGGATTACACCCACACCATCATGGATCAGTGGTCAATCCAAGATCACGAAAATCACCTCAAACCATAAAGAGCCCTAGCCTCCACCTCAACTCCCCTAAGCCAATTAGGGTTTTGAAACATAAAAAGGCGAGAGGTAAAAGAGCTAGATGGTGCAGCCACCACCTCCTCCTATTTATAGTGGAGGCCTAGAACTCCTAGGGTTTGACTCCATTGGGCTCCCGTTAAGGGCCACTAACAAATGGGTCACACACGCACGCTTCGCAAAGCGCCGTCTTTAACCTTTTGACCTAAACCGCTTCACCATGCGCCATGGATTCGCCAATAGGTCACCCTTGTCCATCTTGTGTCACGCTTGAGTCATTGACCTCACCCGGCATCGCCGATCGCTCGACCTCAACTCTCCAAGTCTAGTCCCGATCCTCCTCGCTGACCGTCGTTGACCGTCGTTGACCACCAAGCAACCTGCACAACCACGCATAAGCAAACACGAATTCGGGAACAAGTTCTTCACAACTTGACCCATGTTAGTCAAAACATGCATCATGCAAACCATATGCCACGATACCAATGAATTTGTCCTAACAAAACAATATCACCACGAAGTTGGCGGACGTTCAAGTCAATACCGGTCTGACCGCTCCATGTGAGCCGGTCGAGCCTTGCCGGGCCGGATCGCTCCTCGTGAGCCGGTCGGACCGCCTAGGGACTTAGTCGAAATTCATACCCTGAAATTTCAAACCTTCGAAATTAAAACGAATAGAACTTCTTCTGGAGACTCCAAAATCATGAGACCAAGTGCATTGGGATCCCTCACTTGCCTACAACACCTATTTTTGGCCCAATTGTTTTGACCACTTTTAGGTCACAATGGTCCGATCACCAAGCACATGGCCGGTCCGACCGATTTGGGACCGGCGGACCGCCGTGCTAGGACCGGTCGGACCGCCTCGCCCGTAATGCATGTAGCTTTGTCGAAAACTCGTGAAACGACAAACCGTAAACACCATTGCCAATTGTCACATCATCCTAAGATCTGGAGCATATTCCCATGATATCCACACGCCTCCTGCAGCAACAAAAGACGAACGAAACTAGCTGGAACGCATAGCTTGTTAGCACGATAGACCAAACCATCATTCAGCATATATTTATTCCATGTTTTCCCTCCTTTGCAATGTTCAAGCACTTCCTTAAAGTCAAAATCAATAGCATATAAATCCTTAATGACCTCCAAACCAAAAATCTTATGATCAAGTTGAGATAACATGGTATAACGTCTAGAGAGCGCATCAGCAATCACATTGTCCTTACCTTTCTTATGCTTTATTACATATGGAAACGACTCAATAGATTCTACCCATTTAGCATGTCGTTTATTCAGTTTAGCTTGACTTCTAATATGTTTTAGCGATTCATGATCAGAATGTATAACAAATTCTTTGGGCCATAGATAATGTTGCCAAATTTGAAGCACACAAACTAAAGCATACAATTCTTTGTCACAGGTGGAATAATTCAGACTAGGCCCATTTAGTTTCTCGCTGAAATATGCAACCGGTTTACCTTCTTGAATCAATACACCACCTATCTCAATTCCGCTAGCGTCATATTCAATCTCAAAAGTCTTACCAAAATCAGGGAGTTGGAGTAGGGGTACTTGGGTGAGCTTCTCTTTCAACAAGTTGAATGCCTTCTCTTATGCAGGTT
The DNA here is from genome assembly GCA_036346395.1 of Hsuehochloa calcarea. Lineage (NCBI taxonomy): Eukaryota > Viridiplantae > Streptophyta > Magnoliopsida > Poales > Poaceae > Hsuehochloa > Hsuehochloa calcarea. Next base: position 54,170,734 of record CM070598.1, read on the forward strand.
CCCATTGAAAAGGCACTAATTCCTTTGTCAATTCATTCAATGGTGCGGCAATGGTGCTGAACTCCCGCACAAAACGTCGATAGAATCCAGCAAGGCCGTGGAAGCTCCGCACCTGTGACACAGTGGTAGGCGTTGGCCAGCTATGGTTGGCTGCAATCTTTGTCTCATCCACCTCAATTCCCTGTAGTGTCACGACATAACCAAGAAACGCAACTCGATCGGTGCAAAAGGTGCACTTCTCGAGGTTACCAAACAAACATGCATCTCTCAAAGCATTAAAAACAACACGTATATGATTCAAGTGTAGCTCATGTGGCTTGCTATAAATCAAGATATCATCAAAGTAAACCACCACAAATTTTCCAATGAAAGGACGAAGAACCTTGTTCATTAATCGCATAAAAGTGCTAGTGCATTAGTTAGACCGAAAGGCATCACTAATCACTCATATAGTCCGAACTTAGTTTTAAAAGTAGTTTTTCATTCATCTCCCAATTTCATTCTAATCTGGTGGTAATCACTCCGCAAGTCAATCTTTGTGAAAATAATAGAACCACTCAACTCATCAAGCATGTCGTCTAGCCTAGGAATAGGATGACGATACCTTATGGTAATATTATTAATGGATCTGCAATCAACACACATACGCCAACTACCATCTTGCTTAGGAACCAAAAGAACAGGAACAACACAAGAACTAAGGCTTTCTCTTACGTACCCACGGTCCAAAAGAGTTTGGACTTGTCACTGAATTTCTTTATTTTCCTTCGGATTGGTCCTATATGCAGCACGGTTTGGCAAAGTCACTCATGGGATCAAATCAATTTGATGCTCAATCCCTCGAATAGGTGGTAATCCCGTGTATCTCAGCTGGGAATACATCCACATACTCCTGTAAAAGTTTAACAACAGTAGGAGGCAAAAAGCTAGATATATCCTCAAGTGAATATAAAGCATTTTTGCATATCAACGCATAGCATGGCAGCTCATTATCATAAATTTCAGCAAGTTCAGATTTAGTAGCAAACATAACACACCCCTTCAATTTAATTCCCTCGAACTTAGAATTAGACGTCACTTTCTCCCCTTTAGGTGGAAAAAATATATTTTGCTACTTACTGATTTTCAGAACCATGCTTGTTGGTGTTTCTTTCATTTTTGGCGCGTTCTTCTTCATCTTTTAAAATTTCAGCGGGTGTCAAAGGCAACAACTTAATCTTTTTACCCTTATGTGAGAACGAGTAGGTATTAGCTTTACCATGGTGCAAAACATCATTATCATATATCCAAGGCCTACCTAGCAACAAAGAGCATGCTTGCATAGGCACTACATCAAAGTCGGTACTATCTTTATAATTACCAACTAAAAATTGCACTCTCACAACTTTGTTTACCTTTAACTCTTGTCATAGGACGTTGTAGTTTAGCAACCGGCTCTGGAGGATTTTGTGTAGTGCGTGAATCCGAAGGAGTGATGTCCTCATCAGTAGAACAAATAAGTATACTCTCATGTTTAATGAAAAGAAAATCATTTTGCTGCCCACGTCTCTTGAAGCTATTATAAAGGATGAATTAGAGAGAGCTAATAGAGAAAAGGAGAGTAGCAAAAGTGAAAATCAGATTGCAGCTAAAGAACTTGTGCACCCGAAGAAGAAAGAACCTAGTGCTAGGAAATGTAAAATTAAATTAAAAGGTTCTGTTTTCCTTGCTACTAAATCTAATATTTGTGAGATAGAAGATAGCAAATATGATTACTATGCTTTAGTGTACAAAGAAGCCTTATTTTCCTTTCAGATATACATCCTTCTTTGCCTCCTGCTATTGCTAACATTTTGCAGGAGTTTGCTGATGTGTTTCTAAGTGACATACCCCCAGGGCTACCTCCAATTAGGGGGGATTGAACATGAAATTAATTTAATTCCAGGAGTCTGGCTTCCCAACCGTGCGCCATATAGAACCAATCCCGAAGAGACTAAGGAAATTCAACGTCAAGTGTAAGACTTGCTTGACAAAGGGTACGTACGCGAAAGACTTAGTCCTTGTGTTGTCCATGTGATTTTGGTACCTAAGAAAGATGGATTATGGCGTATGTGTGTTGATTGTAGAGCTATCAATAATATTACTATTTGATATTGTCATACTATTCCTAGGCTAGATGACATGCTTGATGAATTAAGTGGCTCTATCGTGTTTTCTAAAGTTGATTTGCATAGTAGGCATTACCAAATTCGCATGCAGTTAGACGATGAATGGAAAACAACATTCAAAACTAAGTTTGAGTTATATGAGTGGTTGGTGATGTCTTTTGGGTTAACTAATGCACCTAGTACTTTCACGAGATTAATGAATGAAGTTTTGCGTGCTTTCATAGGACAATTTGTGGTGGTATATTTTGATGACATATTGATCTATAGCAAAATATTAGAGAAACATCTTGAACTCTTGTGTGCTGTTTTTCATGCTCTACGTGATGCACGTTTGTTTGGTAACCTTGAGAAGTGCGCCTTTTGCACCGATCGAGTATCGTTTCTTGGCTATGTTGTTACTCCACAGGGTATTGAGGTTGATCGAGCCAAGATCGAAGCTGTATAGAGTTGGCCGACTCCTAAGACGGTCACACAAGTGCGGAATTTTCTCGGACTTGCTGGATTTTATCGACGCTTTGTCAAAGATTTCAGCACCATTGCCGCACCGATGAATGGGCTTACGAAGAAATGTGTTCCTTTTATTTGGGGCCCTAAACAAGAACAATCGTTTCAGATTTTGAAAGATAAGCTTACACATGCACCACTTTTCCAACTTTCTGATTTGGGTAAGACTTCTGAGTTTGAATGTGATGCTAGTGGAATTGGACTTGGAGGTGTGCTTATTCAAGAAGGTAAACCTGTTATGTATTTTAGTGAGAAATTAAGTAGGTCTAGTCTGAATTATTTTACTTATGATAAGGAATTATATGCTTTAGTTCGGACATTAGAGACATGATAACATTATTTATGGTCCAAAGAATTTGTTATGCATTCTGATCATGAATCATTAAAGCACATTCGTAGTCAATCAAATCTGAACCATAGACATGCTAAATGGGTTGAGTTTATTGAATCTTTTCCATATATCATTAAACACAAGAAAGGAAAGGACAATATTATTGCTGATGCTTTATCTCGTCGTTATACCATGTTATCTCAACTTGATTTCAGAATTTTTGGTTTAGAGACAATTAAAGAGTATTACATGAATGATGATGATTTTAAAGATATCTTTCAGAGTTGTAAAGAAGGCAAAAGCTAGAATAAATTTGTTGTGAATGATAGATTTTTGTTTCGTACTAACAAGCTGTGCATTCCAGCTAGCTCCGTTCGTCTTTTGTTGTTACAGAGGCGCATGGAGGATGACTCATGGGATATTTTGGTGTCAAGAAGACAGAGGATGTTTTGATCGATCACTTCTATTGGCCTAAGCTGAGGCGCGGTGTTGAGCGCTATCTGTCTCGCTGCACTACATGCCACAAAGCTAAGTCACGTCTTAATCCACATGGTTTATATGTCCCTCTTCCTGTTCCTAGCGTACCTTGGGAAGATATTTCTATGGATTTTATTTTAGGACTGTCTAGAACAAAGAGGGGGATATTATTTTTATTGTTGTGGATAGATTTTCGAAGATGACACATTTCATACCTTGTCATAAGAGCGATGATGCTACAAATGTTGCTGAATTATTTTTCAGAGAAATTGTTCGACTACATGGAGTTCCCAATACAATTGTGTCTGATCGTGATACGAAGTTTCTTAGTCACTTTTGGAGGATACTATGGGCTAAATTGGGGACAAAATTGTTATTTTCTACTACATGTCATCCCCAAACAGATGGACAAACTAAAGTTGTCAACCGGACATTGTCCACTATGTTGAGGGCTGTTTTGAAGAACTTAAAGATGTGGGAAGAATGTTTACCTCATGTGGAGTTTGCTTACAACCGTTCGCATCGTTCAACCACAAAGATGTGCCCTTTTTAGGTAGTTTATGAATTTATTCCTCGCGCTCCTATTGATTTATTACCTCTAGCATCTTCAGAAAAGGTAAAACATTGATGCTACACAATGTGCTGAATTGATTCTGAAGATGCATGAGACAACTATGGGCTAATTGTGCGGTATCTAACACGGTGGAGACTTGCGGTGAAGAGCACCATGTTTTGGCCGTGACAATGCTTAAGAAGAATAATCAGTATGGTATGTGTAGAGCTATTTTGATTATTCTTGATACTCATAGATGTACGTGTAGAATAATCACTACAATGTTGAAAAAGATGTTTGATGACAATGGGATGTAATAATTTCTTCTTTGGACCTCAAGTTGTTGTCGCACAAGAGCTCGAAGGTAAACAATCATGTAAATAATGTATGCACATCTTTCTTTCATAATTTAAACGATACTCTCTTTAAACAGAACTACGATAAGTAGTGTTGCACGATGTGAATGTAAGGAACTTTGTCATGCATACTGTTAACATAAGGAATGATGGACTTGCTGAAATGTTTGTACATTAATAACGTAAGTAAGTCGCTCAATCTTTTCACATCTCTTATATATAATATACAATAGATTTATGATATTTAACTTTTGTTTGTCATTTTGTATAGTGTGTTTCCTTTCTCTTTATGTGACAAGTTAGAGATGAGGATGTGTCTTTTACAAGGTTGTCACATCAGCTTCATTTATAAATTTCCGTTTATATTTATGTTTAATGCATGATTTCTAATTTATCTGTTGGCTTGTATTTAATTTACACGATGGTATGTCAGCTATATATGTATAAAAGTAAACTATGGGGAAAATATTGTTTGCTACTGTTCATTTCTATAATTATCGCACAAAGTTCTTGTTCTCTTGTGTGAACACTAATGTGATGTTCGTATGTATCACCATCTTTAATTACTTGATTCATTTTGTGTTAAATAGAAATATCATTTCTGTAAAGTTTAGAATTCCGTTGCCACACGAATATCCTACTAGTGAGCATTTGATGGCTGACGAACCGTCCGACTCTGTAGTTTCCTTTTATATCCCCTGTACAAGCGACCTTTCGCTAAGGATGACATACAGTCAGTGGTAAGAGAAAACACGATAAAAAACTCGTTTTGAGTTCTGACGGTGTTCTCTTACGTCAAGACAGTAGAAAGAGCACAACACAGTAACATCACCATAGATCATTATTTATTCTCTAAGATTCATAGCATGTCCAAAGAAAAGGAAAAACTCACGAGGTTCTAGCTAAATCTTAGGTATTATTAGTAAGTTCTATAACAAGTAACTTCATAAGTAAAACCGGCAAAACCCCACAAAAACAAGAGCAGCGCTATCTAATTTCTTGGTATGGTAAAAAGCTTGGCTTGGCAGGGAACCCTTAGTTGGAATTTACACCAGCAGAGTCAAGAAGGAAACCGGGGTGTAGGGCCTCTTGATCCTCAGGTTTAGTTTTTGTCGGTTGGAGTAGTTGGACACACTCGTCGACTTTGGCCGACAACATGTCGGAAGAACAAAGTAGTGTTACAACATCAGAATTATCTAGCTCAAGTAACATTCCAGTGATTTTACTGGCAAGATCAGGCTGCAACAGAAAACACACACCAAGTTAGTGCAAAACTAGGTCCCTAGAGTATTTTGAAACAGAGAAAAATGTGGATCAATAAGTAAAGTAGACAAAAATAAAGAATTACCTGATAGCTCTCAACCAGTGGATATAGCCTATTCCCAAGCATATTCTTTTGTTCGTCAGGTGGAGCAGCAGCTAGCAAGTTGTTGAAAGCATCATTAACTGATGAAACAGAGTCACCATGATGAATAGCCAGGCCATTGGTCATAACATCAGCTGGGATGTACTTTGCATGACCGAATCGCTGCATAAGTTCAGCAGGTAGAAAGTTAAACTCTATAGAATGAAAAACAAATCAAGTATAACTGGTATACAATATTAGTAAATCAGCAACAGGACTATCACAAGACCACCTAAATACCTATGATCAAATTGGCTATAGTAATAATGTAGGTACTAGACGAACAACATATGAATGTGTGCAGCCAAAGATGGAGTCCCCCTACCCCATCATACCCCCTCCTCCCTAAATAAAGGAAAATAACAATTAAGTACTTTGCAATAAGCCACATAACAAGTACTAATAAGAGTATATTAGATTAATGCAGATAAAAAAAGAGTATGGGGACATAATGGAAGTATGAGACTAAAACCGAGCAATGTTCGAAAAATACTAAATATCAACATGATCAAGTAGACAAATCATACCTGTTGGGACATAGACATAAAATCTTTAGCTGGTTGTGCACGTGAGACATAATTAACAGTGTGGGGATGAGGCAACATATTCCCATTCATCCTCCCCATGTTGTTTCTGTAATGTCTTGGGGTATGTGGCATCTGTGGAGAAAGTAAATAAGATTACAATCTGTGCATTTGAATATATGAAATTTCAGTAGATCAAGACAAGAACATACAAGTGGTGAATGTATTTGTTGGATATTATGTGGTGAGGGGAACATATTCTGCCTCCATTCTTGACCGAGTCCCACGGGTGGATACACAAATCCATGTCTTGAAGGACCTTGCGGGAAATGCGTACTAGGATGGGCAAAGTAAACATGAGGATATCCTGTGGGGATTACAGAGCTTGCAACTCCTACCATTGTAGCAAGTTCAGCAAAGCGTTGCTCCAGTCTCGCTCGTCTGTCCTCTTTCCTTTGAGCAATAGCAACATACAATGGTTTGCCATAAAACATAACACCTGCTTAATCCAAGCAAAATAACATTGTGAGTATTTTGATACCAATAGTTTATGAGTTATTACAAAAGAATAGAGGATTACCGCGCATGTTGCTTACAGCACACTTTGCTTCCTCCGGCGTGCTGTAACATACAAAGCCAAATCCTTTGCTGATGCCCTTCTCATCACGCATAATCCTCACTGATGTAATGTTTCCAAATTCATGAAAACATTCACGAAGAGCATTATCATCAACTTTATCATTAATATTTTTGATATAAACATTTGACCCCTGTGAGATGCACATTTGTAAATGACAGATGTGGACACATATATGTGAATATACATGATGAAACATATAGAACACAGAGAAAATAGAAGAATGAAACTTACATTGCTCTTAGTGATTATTTCATTTCTCTTCTCCTCATGTAAGCGCTGCAAATATTGTTTCCTTTCAGCCTTCTTTTGAGCCTTTGCCACGTACAAGGTTTTTGATCCTGACAATTTTTTTAAAAGCAGTGTTAAATTAAAGCTCATAGATCAACAATGTTTCACTGTGAAGTGAAAATACTTATCATTAGTTCCTTATCTAATACTCCTTTCATTGTTTTTTACTTACATTTTTTTTTACTTTTCATGGTTTCTAAGATGCCACTTTGACCGTTACTTTTTATAACTTTACATTAAGATGTACTAATAAAGTATATTAATATGAAATTATAGCCAGTCTAGATTGTTTCAAACCTAGTGGCACCACAGATTCTAGGATGTCAGGTAAAAAGAACGGACAAAGTATCAGATTAATGAACTTACCAAGTGGCATCCCATTCATGGCCTCTTTTGCTTTCTTGGCACTTTCTGGGTTTTGGAAACTGACAAACCCAAAACCCTTAGATGTCCCGTCATCTGTCTTCATTATCTTCACACTAATTATTGAACCAAACCGAGAGAACTTCAACTTAATAAGCTCCTCTGTTATATCGTCATCCAGATTCTTCATATATAAGTTAGTGTATTTGTCATCATTATTGGCAGATCGTTCACTCTTCTTAATGAAAGTTGCAACACGCCTACACAATACGGACGATCATTGTCAAAACAAAACTGTGTAAGGACTAATGTAAATACCAATATAACAAGAGCAAGACAAACTCAATTTAACATTAAGAAAGTAATGTTGTATTGCAGAAGACACAAACTTACAGTTGCCTGTCACCAAAGTGAGAGTTGTTAAGATTCTCAATCGATGCATCTGCTGATTCTTGCAATGTAAATTGAACGAATCCATAGCCTCTACTTGTCCCATCCTCATTCCTGGCAACTTTACAAGATAATATATCTCCAAACTTGGAGAACAAATCTTGAAGACTTGCATTGTCAACAGAATCACTAAGGTTCTGCTAATTAATAAAAAATCCACTTAGTACTTACATATGGCGGTGCATAGTGAGATATACTAACATACCATGAAAGATATTGCTATTTTTTTACCTTAACAAACACATTTCCAACACCGCTTCTCCTGGCATCTGGATCTCGATTAGACCACATTACTCTGATTGGCTTATCCAAAAGAAGGCTATGATTCAGCTTCTCCAATGCAGTCATGGCTGTCAATTGTTAACAAACTAAAGTTAGTTAGCGCATAAGGACATTAAGTTAAATAATAAAATTAGTAAAAAACAAGGCAAGAGATGATGAAGCTCACGAAAGTAGATAAGGTGCTTCCATGCACTTTGTTAAAGGACATTAATAGTAATGTAGCAAACAAGTAATAGTATGCAACAAGCTTATGGCCAAATTGAAGAGAGCCTCAACAAGACAGTGATAGTAAATTTAATAGAAAAGGCATGCAAAAATAAAAATAAAGGGACAATTATGAAATTGCAAGATAGATAGTTGCAAGCAATACACATACAAAATATTCAAGGAGTCAAATTTTTTGACTGCGTAAAATACTCCAAGTTTTCCTAAATAATTACTTCTACACATATTATAACCAACAGAAGTACAAATCAATTTTGGCCACCTATCTTCACGTTACAAATATACCACCATGCATATCTCACTAGAAAGACCACACTTAAAAAACCTTAAGATACATGTAAAAAGGAGGTAAATATTAAACACAAACGTGGTCAATTTTCTCATACAGGTACAATATGACATTAGTTACCACTAAAGGACCATACTTTAGATGAATTCTACTCCAATTCCTTACATGGTCAACTTCTTTATATATTTTTTTTTTAAAAGAGTAAATACATTGTGGGTCCCTAAACTTGTCTGATTGGGTCACTTAGTTCCCCATCTATGGAACTGCACAATCAGGTACCTAAACTAGTTTAAGTATGTCACTAGAGGCCCCAAAGTGGGTTTGCTTGGTTTGACTGCTGACGTGTCACGTTGACCAGTGCCAGCGTGGCGCGAGGGTCCCATGCTGCCCTCCCCATCACCTTCTTTGACATCGCCTAGCTCTTCACCAACCCTGTTGAGCGCCTCTTCCTCTTCCGCCACCCTGACCCAGCCATCTCTGGTATGCCTCTGTCCCCATTTTCTCCAAAAATGGACTCCTTAGCCCCCTCGTACTGACCCACCTCTTCCCCGGTCTATTTTCCCACCACCGTCGTCCTTCATGGCCACCGCTGCCACCGCTCTCGCCACCAGCAACCACTCCCCTGAACTCCCCACACCACCCTCTTCCTCTCCCGAGCCTCGCTGCTGGACTCGCTCGCGGGAAGAAAGAAGGATGTTGCCACGGCCCTCTACACACGGCCCTATACCCTGCACGCCGCGTTGGCACTAGTCAACGTGACACATCAGCGGTCAAACCTAGCAAACCCACTTTGGAACTTCTAGTAACACTTAGACAAATTTATGTACCTGATTGTGTAGTTACATAGATGGAGGACCCAAGTGACCCAATCGAACAAGTTTAGGAATTCACAGTGTACTTTACTCTAAAAAAGTCATAGTCAAAATTGAAGTGTACATGTTTACCCTATTTAAAAGATTAACAATTGAATGGCAGGCCACATACAAGCTCAAAACCAACAGACTGCCTAGTTATCAGGGTGATTTAACTTATGTTACATCTTGACAATGACACACACAGGCATAGCTCCTACAAACGCCATGCAAGTGCTTGACGTAACTACACGTGCTTCGATCTATCTAACAACACTTAAGACCGCCACCGAAACATATGATTACTTCCTCAGTTATTAAAAATAGGAACAAAATCATCCCAAATTACGCAAACAACCAATCTATCAAGCCCTGATTCGATCGAGGCGATCACAATAACGCGGAAGCTATCACGCATCGGCATCGTCACACAAAAAAAACGAGATCGAAACTGCGAATCGTGCACGACAGCACGAGTGCTGGAGTGCGTATACCGTCTGCTTGGGAGAAGTAGTTGACGTATCCGTATCTGAGGGAGCTGCTGGTGGCGTTGTCGCGGCAGATGCGCACGGACGTGACGGCGCCGACCTTGCTGAAGGCGTCGAAAAGGTGCTCCTCCTGCACGTCCTCGTGCAGATCGCCCACGTATAGCGCGGGCACCGTCGCGTTCGCCGCCGCCGCGGCCGGTGGCGCCTCCTCGTTCGCATCCTGGGGCGCCGACTCCTCCCCCGGCATCTCCTCCGCCGCCGCCACCTTCGGCACTTCGTTCTCCGACGCTGCCATGATCAACCGGACGGGGGTCAGGGATCAGGGGCGCTAGCGCTCTGGACTGCAGGCTAGGGCAATGCGTGGGGGAGAGAGAGAGAGGAATCAATCGAGAGCGGAAACGATCGGCGAGTTTTGGAGGCAGGCGAGAGCAAGGCGACGGTTCGGAAAACTCGCGAGAGCGAGGCGAAGAGACGCCTCGAGGTCTTTTGTGTCGCGAGGGGGAGAGACCGAGACGCACAGTTGGCTGCGCGTGCGTTGCGGAAACTGCCCACGCCTCGGACTCGGCCTGGGCTCCCCTAACAACGCTGCACCCGACACGCGACGCAGTGGCCACCCGCCTCTCTCGCCTGCCGCGCGAACCCAACGAAGAGTTTGGGGGCTAAAATGTCGCGTTTTTTTTTTGTTAAAATATTTTTTATATCCGACTAGTAGGGTGTCCGTGCGTTACAATGAATCTTAAATATACAATACTATAAGTGCTAATTTATATATATATTGAGACCAGTTACGTTAACACCGATTGATATATCATTATAATTTGAAAACATGAATGGTTGCTCTTAACCATAATTTATATCTCAAACTACTTTTACCGCTCCACACTCTAACCCTATCAAGAGGAGAGAAAATTTTTCACTTTTACTGCTCAATCTTTTCTTTGCACGTACCGATTGTTTTTTTAATCTCTGTTAAGAGGCGGGACGGGTGCAGAGGCGAGGGGTGAGCGCAGAGGAGAGGGACGAGGGAGGCGGACAATGGGCGAGTGGGTCGCGACTGCGGGCGAGGGAGGCGTATGGCAGATGGGGTATGCTCAGGCGGTGGTTTGTTTTTTTTTTCAGTCGTACGTGGGGGGTTCAGGGGGAAGAAGCAGAAAGGGTGGCGAGGTGGATTGAGGTGGGACGATCATTGATGGGTGAAGTAAATATTGAATTATAGTAGTTAAGAAAAAAATTTACAGAGTTAGCTCCGATAGACCACATATTGCTAACCCAGTTTGTGGGAGAACACCTGACGAGTTCCCAGCGTGCGGTAGAAATATGCGTATGCTACCTGCTGTTGATTAGGTTAACGGCAAGTGACCTACCGCTGTTTGAGAGCTTGCCACGTGACTTTTCGCGAATTTGGTTAACGATATGTGACTCGTCGAGACGATTTACACGATAGATATGATATTTGTGTTATTTCATTTACAGTTTTGCTGTCGTGTTTAAAAAAAAAGGCGAAATAGGGGAAGAACTCCCCAACCCAACGCCCTGCTTTCCCCGCCTCCTCCGCCTGTGCGCTGGGCCCGGGTTGTCGGCGTCACAAGTGGCCATCCGGTTTACAGTGTTTAGTTCGGTTGGGCCACGCCTACCGAACTGCCCGCGCTGCCCTCCTCTGCCCCGCGATATTACCAGCCTGCCCTCGCCACCGCCCAGAGCACCCAGGGGTCCGTATTTGACTCCCCGTTTCGTGTCGGCAAGTCCTTTCCCCTCCTCCCGCGGCCACCCACCCGGATCCCGGATCGGAGGCGGCAGATCTGATCCGGCGATGGCGTCCACGGCGGCGAGGCGGCTGCGGGAGCTTCAGGGGAAGCCGGGGAACAAGACGTGCGTGGACTGCGCGCAGCGGAACCCGCAGTGGGCGAGCGTCTCCTACGGGGTGTTCATGTGCCTCGAGTGCTCCGGGAAGCATCGCGGCCTCGGCGTGCACATCAGCTTCGTCCGCTCCGTCACCATGGACTCGTGGACCGAGGCGCAGCTCCGCAAGATGGAGGCCGGGGGCAACGACCGCCTCAACGCCTTCCTCACCGCGCGGGGCGTGCCAAAGGAGACGCCCCACGTCGCCAAGTACAACTCCAACGCCGCCGCCGCCTACCGCGACCGTATCGCCGCGCTCGCCGAGGGCAGGCCTTGGACCGATCCGCCCGTCGTTAAGGAGACGCCCGGATCTGGCGCGCCTACGCCCGCCAGGAAGCCGCCCCTTCCCGCCTCCGGTATGGGCGGCGGCGGCGGCGGCGGAGGATGGGATGACTGGGACGACGACTTCCGGCCGGACATGAGGAGGAACCAGTCGGCGGGATCGTTCGGCGCCGCGGGAGCTGAGTCGGGGAGTCAGCCGCCGAGGTCCAAGTCGACGGAGGACATTTACACGAGGCAGCAGCTGGAGGCGTCGGCGGCCAACAAGGATAGCTTTTTTGCCAGGAGGATGGCGGACAACGAGTTGAAGCCTGAGGGTGTCCCGCCCTCTCAGGGCGGGAAGTACATCGGGTTTGGATCCAGCCCAGCGCCGTCGGCGAATAGGACCAGCGGTGCTGCCCAGGACGATGTCATGCAGGTTGTCTCCCAGGTAAAAAGATGATCTTTTGTGCTATTATGCTATTCATCAGAACTTTGTCGTTGCAATTAACAGGTCTGCGCACAATTTCCCCAATAGAATGAGAAGAATATTTTTCATAGGTAGGGTAATGATATCATCAATTTGCAGAAAGAAAAATCGCTGTCATAAAGTTGGTTTCTTAAGATCTACAAACGGTGAAGCACTATGAATGGATGGCTATATTGCAACTATTGTTACGTATACATCACCTACAGTTTTATGAACTTAGGTTCCCTCATCGTCGTAATTACAACGCACTTTCTTAAGATACCTTTGTATCTTGGTCTTCATTAAGCTATACATATTGGCATAGGTCCGGGTCCTGATCATCAACAACTTCCCTTGTACAGTTATAGGTTGGCACTGTTTCCTGCACCTGTTGCAATGAATCTTTTGAGTACACTGTTATAATCGAGGTCCTAATGCCTAATGAACACTACAGAGAACAATGAAGCATGCTTAGGTCATTCTGTTTATAGGAGAGTAGACGAGCATAATGAGCTCTTCTTGTAATATGGTCACAGAAAGCCAACAACACTCCTTCAAATTATATCAGCGAAAGAGCATCTGTGATTATCTTGGTGACTCAAGGTTTAATATGCGTGCGTTTTGTGCCAAGCTTGAGATATCATGCGGAGCATACTTTGGTCATGTGCATATCTAGTTAGACTTAGTTGTGTCAGCAGTGGACCTTGTTTTAATTTCATTTGTCTCATATGCTCTTCATTTTATCTTTTTAGGGATTTGGACGCCTTTCGCTAGTTGCAGCGTCTGCTGCCCAGTCTGCTGCCAGTGTTGTCCAAGTTGGCACAAAAGAGTTCCAATCAAAGGTACCTTTAATTCTTAAGGCCCGATTCTTAGTATGCAATAATTGAATTTCCCGCGTCTATTTGTTAATGAAACTTGAATTGCTCTTTGAGGTTCACCATGCTCACCTAGTGTCATGGTTAAATCTTGTTGTAATAATGCATCACATGGAACTCACCTGAATACTAATATAATAGCAAGGTGTCTTCCAAGCAAGACTTAACATCACAATAGTTCTGTACCGTCTCTTCTCTTTGGAGTAGTCTTAATTCAAGCATATTGTTCTCTTATAATCTATGCTGCATCTTAAGCCATATTCTTCTATCGGTAAGTTTGATGCAATACCTTTTTTTTCATGGCTGGAATTTGATTAAGAAAATCTTGACATGATCCATTGCTCCTTGAGAAACAATGTTACTGGGTGATAGACTGCACTAAAGCATGTCAATTTTTAGATTATTTATCCTTGTGTTACATCAGTATTTGTTTTTAACATTGTGCTTGTCTGGCATGCAGATGAGGGAAGGGGGCTATGATCAGAAGGTGAATGAAACTGTCAATGTTGTTGCCAATAAAACGGCAGAGATTGGAAGCAGAACCTGGGGGATTATGAAAGGAGTGATGACGTTGGCCTCACAAAAGGTCGAGGAGTATGCCAAGGAAGGAGGAATGGGTGGCTGGGGAGATAATTGGCAACGCGGGGAGCAGAACAGTGAGCCTTACCGTAGGTTTGAGCATGAGACCAATGGCAACGGCTGGAATTCTTCTCAAGATGGTTCGTCAAAGAATTACAATTCCAATTCTTGGGATGATTGGGATGACCAAGGGAGGAAGGATGAGCCTGCGAAACCACGCCAGAGCAGTGACTCCTGGGCCGGCTGGGATGATGGGAAAGATGACAGTTTTGATAGTTACAATCACAGCACCTCCAACAAGGGGGGCAATCAGAACGGAACCTCCCGTGGCTCATTTTGGACGGAAGGCGGCTTCCGCTGAAGTTTGGTCTCTTTCTAGAGAGCTATATACTTGCAGAGTTGTTATATGTCAGAAAATGTGAGCGTTCGGTTGTTCGTATTATCCAGGATACTGAAATGGTCGAGTAAAAGTGTTTTGTGTTTTTGTACCTTGTCTACAACTGTTATGTCTAGTGGCATGTTTCCATGGTCAGGGCTCATTTGAAACTGCCATCCCAATTACTAAGAAATGTCAATTTGAAACTGTAATATACACAAACTTCCTTACATGGTCTTCATTGACTTTACCGAGTTTGTCTTGGACATGCCACAGGTGTCTCAGCTCTGCCAAAATTTGTCGTTTGTTGACAAATCTTGCGAGTGGTGTGGCATATGCCCTGTCAATTTGGCTGTATGCCTGTATTATATGATGATCTCATTGCTTTTGCTTTGCTTGGCGCCAATCCACCAACTGAGTTGATAAGGCACTGAAACCCTGCGCTTTCTTTCCGATTGGGTCCTTTCCGGGTCCTTGATGCGACATGCCGCGTGATTTTGCTTTTTCGTTAGTTGCTTACAGGGAGAAGCTGACTGCGAGTCCACTTTTAGAATGTTGATAGGGAAGATGAGGCTGAAGGATCAGGAGCCATATACTGCAGTGAGATATTTCGTTTATGGTGGTTACAGTTTCTACCAAGAAACAGGAAGTAGGAAGTATTCTTAGGCATAGAATAATAGTTGTATGCATCAAAATCCTCGTGTCCAGCAGGGTGCTAGAACCCGACCATACAGCGAGGACAAACGTTGTCGAGGCTCGCTTAGTTGGAGCACATGCATGCGAGCTTGTATCCCAAATCCAACCATGTGGAGCGCTAGCATGAAAACTCCTTTTTCTTTACCAAATTTTTGGTGACCGATTTGCTCGTCCTCGGATTGTTTATATATGACGTTGGATTTCATTGATAGTACCAAAAATTCATGGATGTTACAAAATTTTAATAGCAAACCAAACATTAACCATTATTTGTTGGCTTTACCTATACTTGGCTTGGTTTGTAAAAGCATCTACAATAGGGAATATCATTTGTTACTAAAGGATACCTAATCAGCATTTTGGTGATATAGAGGAGAGAATGTGTAGAGAGAAGGTAAACATATTTCTAGATGAAAAAATAAACAAGTTATTGATCCCAAGACATAAGAAAACAACAAAATAGCTATTGGAAACTTGCTTGTTACATAAAAACCAGTTTTGTGTATAGCAATTAAAGTATGAATTAAAGTCTTAGATACAAGCTTAAGAAATAATCCATTGGAAGATTTGTTTCTTTTTGTTAGATTAAGTACTCTCTCCTCCTAGTAACAAGTTAAAAAAAACAAACTATTGTAAATGTTCTAAGGGTAGCAAACCAAACAACCATTTAGTGTCGTTCTTCCAGGGATTTGGATCCTCTGCAGTACAGCAGAGAGGTGGTGTTGCTGTAGTGCTATGAGTTTGCTACAATATCCAATGTGCATCACTGTAGTAACAATGCTCGGTTACAGTGTTTGGTGTTTTTTTTTTGTTGTTGCAGGCCACTATAGCACTGGTACGAGTCAATGGATTTCAACCGGACGATGAAGACACGTCATAATATTCTCTGTATTTAGATCTTTAATACGGGTGATCTGTTTCCTTCGTCCAGACTATCATTGAAGCTCTACGTTCTGGATTCAGTGTTTCTGATCGTATAATTAAGCTAAAGTCGGACAACGTGCGACTTGATGCTCATACGGTTGTTAGCTTTGGTCCAAGTAATGAATCGAACAAAAAAATTCAGTACAAAAGCTACTCCCAAAACCTTCCAGCGCTGCAGAAGATTACAACTCGAAGAAAGAAAGACAGACTGATAGATTCCCAAATTAGTTAGCAGCTGACGTAGCAACAGAACTAGATAGTAAAGGAAAAGGAGACCCGAGGATCTCACAGATGCAAAGAGAACGCCTGGGGATCCTTAACAAAGGGGATCAGTGTCAAGAGTGTATTAATGTGTCTTTATTGTCTTGAAAAAAATTGATGAGTCTATGACCCAATCTTCCGAAAGGTACTGATAAGTCGATTGTGAAGAACTCGACGTTGATGATCCGAAGGCTCTGACCAGAACAGATCAAACCTCCTGCAATCACTACACCACTACTCCGATGGTTATCAACCGTGCCGTACGCGGTTGACCTCGCCAAGAAGGCTATCTCCTGCATGCGAATCGAGAACACAAGCAAGAGAGTAGAAGATACAATCTGATATTGTATTACGAATATAGATGAAGCACACAATGTGGGGTTCCTCAACCGAATATGCGGCGAGACTGCTAAGCAGAATAATCTCAAGGAAAAACCCACCCTAAACTATGACGGCTACTGTATATATATAGGGGGACATGAGGAAGTTGACCTAGGGTTGTGCAGCCGTGAAAAGAGGCGTACACAACCTGGACTCCGACCTCGACACGCTTACAAGGCCCTATTAGTCCTAAAATGGTGACGCAACGCCTTATCCTCTATTCATGTCACGTAACTATGTCGAAGATCTGGTCATAGGACTGGTCCTGGGGTGGTCTTAAGGAGTCCATGCTATCTCTGATCATATATTGTGTTCACCAGTACTGTGCTCGCTTCTCTGGTCGTGGATTGCTCCCAACGAGTCCTGGCTCGCCGAGTACTGGTGAAACTGGTCGTAGGACTTCTTGAAGTGGTCGTAGACCCTGCGGAACTGATTGTAGACCTTCTTGGACTGGTCGTAGTTCTAGATTCCTAAATACAAGTAAATCATCTCCATTAGGCAGCATCATATAGTTCTCAAATAATATACTCAGCCCCCGAAACGAATTTACCTGATAAATAAGTTGACGCGTACAAGCTCTTGTAATTGGAATAGCAAGCATAACAAATGTGGTTGTATCCATAGAGGTCATGTCCTCATCAAAAGTCTTTGTATGACATGTGGAAAGGGTCTATTCATAGCCTTCTGACGAGCTTACATGAGATTACAACTTTATCCCTAGAAAGGTCCAATATCCGTAGGGGCTGCAGGGTCTTCTCATCTTCCTAGACGTAGCCTTCGGTGTACAGTGAACACTCCTGGACCGGTCCATCATGACCGTGGTCCTGATCTGTTGGTGGTGGCCTTCTTCCTTCTACGCAGGGCAGGTCCGTAGGAAGGTCCCTCCCTTCTTGCGAGGTGGCCCGAGGCGAGGGCATTCGGGGATCCTTCGCTCCCAAGCGCCTGGCGTCCTTTTACGGGGCTGCCTTCGGCAGTCTTCTTGTGCCCTTCTCCTATGCAAAGGGGACGCCTGGCACCCCCGCCTAGGCCAGGGTAAGCTACCAGCTCGATGCCCCTAGTGGTTTTCTTACACCCTTCGGCACTCCGAAGGGATACCTTAGAGGCGCTGGAGTGTGCCTGTGAATTGGCGATCTCAGAGGTCTTCTTGGAGCCTTCACTAGTTTGTTGGGGAGCGGTGGGCCGCCCCTATGGCAAGCCCCTCACAGTCAAAATCTTGCTTTGTCATGGCTAAAATCATATCTTTTTCCCGAAGGGTCTAGGCACACCATCCCCTTCGAACTGATAAAGCTTGCAAGTTGTGGTGCCTCGAGTTGCGGGCGGCAAGTTGTGGTCATTATTGTGCCACGTCGGGTGATGTGCGCCATCATGCTAGCAGTTGGCATTAATGACGCATGTTGTAGTTAATGGGTTGGTGTGAGTGGGACATTT
This sequence comes from Hsuehochloa calcarea, assembly GCA_036346395.1. NCBI lineage: Eukaryota > Viridiplantae > Streptophyta > Magnoliopsida > Poales > Poaceae > Hsuehochloa > Hsuehochloa calcarea. The sequence goes on from CM070598.1 coordinate 54,189,053, forward strand.
GTCCGGTGGCCATTGGCCCGCGACATTTCAGCTTCTCTCCCTTGTCGTGTTGGATACTCTGGCACCTATAAAAGGAGGGTCAGCCCCTCATTTCCTCGTGTGCCTTGATGTCACAATCACAAAATGTAGATTTTTCCTGCCTGCAGTTGGTGCTTTGTAGCCCTCGGGGTCGGTAAGATGACGAAAGCGAAGCAGGGCTGGTAGTGACGGGGGTAGCGAAGTTTCATATACTAGCGACCTTGGGAGCTCACTGGTGAGAGAGCGGGGTCCCGCATTCTTGTGGACGAGGGGAAGGTGGAGTGCCTCGACGTGGTGCGCGCTCCCAGGGCAGAAACAGTGCTAGTGCTTTGTTCGACCGAGGCGCTAGCATCGTCTCCGCTCTGGGCCTGTGGATACCGAGCGTCCAATTAGTTTCGCGCGTGCTTCGGCTATACGAGGTGGAGTTGGCGCAGCTGACGCCCAATTCCCTCGTTAAGCTGGGGTCTTCAAGTGGATCATGAGGTCCACCGGGGCGAGCGGTGAGGCGCGCGTATTCGCGTACCTACACGACGACCGGTGCCAGCCGAAGCGCAATAAGAGTGCCAATGAGACTCTGAACTTCGCGCGGTGTCAACTTCTAGCCGAAGACATCGAGGCTGATGTACGTGCCGGCAGCCATTGCGCGAAACCGATGGAGACGGATTAGACACAAAGGTGGTTCGACCACACCTCCCTGGCGGGAGATGGTCTTCGCTCCACCAGAGGACTCATCGACCTCACCGCCTCCCTAAAGATCGTCCTTATTGGGAGGGAGGAGGCACTCCTCTGTCTGCTACTAAGCGCCACACAGAGACTCTCCACAAGGGATCTCGTGGAGGAGTTTTGCGCTTTGAGGGTTTGGCCCCTTGAGCATGGTTGGAGAATCTCCCTTGGGGAGCCAAAGGATGAGCTCCCCACTATTGTTGTGGACGGGCGTGAAGGTTTTGCTCTCTGTTGTTTTTTAATGAACCTTGCTATTTTTGCTACAGTTGCACTGATTGACGAGGTTGTCCGAAGCGCAGAGGTGCTTCTGGGACCATACATCCCGAGGAGTATTACTTTGTAGAATATGTTTGCTGGTGGGGGCTACGCTGAGCTGGCCATTTTGGCAAATCCGTTGGCAGCTTCTTTATTGCCTCGCAGGATAGCTTGGACTGTGATGCCTAGGAAGTGTTTTGCCAAGATCCGAACTGCGGCCAAGTACCTAGCTATTTTGAGATCCCTTGCGGTGAATGTGTTATCGATGTGGCCTACCATGAGGTGGGAGTTGCTTTTGACGATGATGCCCTTGGCCCCCATTGCTTTGGCCTTTCGGAGGCCCAAGAGCAAGACCTCATATTCGGAGGCGTTGTTGGTAGTGGGGAACTACAGGCGGGCCGCGTGAGACACTTTTTTCGTCTGGGAAGACCAGGATGGTAGCTACGTCGGCCCTGGAGGCGCACCATGACTCGTCAGTGTACATGCTCCAGGCTACCTCGACTTGGGCCTCCTGGTCCGCCTGAGCTGCGGGGTCCATTCTGCAATGAAGTCCGCAAGGGGTGATTTGATAGTCGTTCGGGCGACGAAGGTGAGGTCAAACAGGGTGAGCTCGGCGGCCCACTTGCCTATTCGACTTGAGGCGTGCTTGTTGTGTAATAGAAAGGCGAGATGGTAGGATGTCGGGACTGTGGATTTCATGGGGATATGTTCCAGATCTTAGGATGATGTGACAATTGGCAATGACGTTTACGGTTTGTCGTTTCACGTGTTTTCGACAAAGCTACAAAGCTTATCGATGTGGACGGTCCGACCGGTCCTGTACGGCGGTTCGACCGGTCCCAAATCGGTCGGACCGGCCATGTGGGCGGGCGGACCGGCGGTGACCAAAGTGGTCAAACGAGTGGGCCAAAAATAGGTGTTGTAGGCAAGTGAGGGATCCCAATGCACTTGGTCTCATGATTTTTGGAGTCTCCAAGAAAAGTTCTATTGGTTTAAAGTTTCCGAAGGTCTCGGATTTTCGGGGTTGAAATTGGCTAAGTCTCAGGGCGGTCCGATCGCTCACGGGAGCGGTCCGACCGCCAAAGCGGTCCGACCGGCTCACCTGGAGCGGTCAGACCGGTATTGACTTGAACGTCGGCCAACTTCGTGGCGATGTTGTTTTGTTAGGTCAAAGTCATTGGTTTCATGGCATATGATTTGCATGATGCATATTTTGACTAACATGGGTCAAGTTGTGAAGAACTTGTTCCCGAATTCGTGTTTGCTTGTCTATGGTTGTGCAGGTAGCTTGGTGGTCAACGACGGTCAACGGCGAGGAGGATCGGGACTAGACTTGGAGAGTTGAGGTCCAGAACGATTGACGATGCCGGGTGAGGTCAACGACTCAAGCGTGACACAAGATGGACAAGGGTGACCTATTGGCAAATCCATGGTGCATGGTGAAGCGGTTTAGGTCAAAGGTTAAAGACGGCGCTGCGATGGCGTGCGCGTGTGACCCGCTTGTTAGTGGGCCTTAACGGAGCCCAATTGAGTCAAACCCTAGGAGTTCTAGGCCTCCACTATAAATAGGAGGAGGTGGTGGCTGCACCTCTCCTCTCTCGCCTTTTTATGTTTCAAAACCCTAATTGTCTTTAGGGGAGTTGAGGTGGAGGCTAGGGCTCTTGATGGTTTGTGGTGAATTTCGTGATCTTTGATTGTCCACTGATCCATGATGGTGTGGATGTAATCCAAAGATCAATCACGAAATCAATCTATGCAAGGTTTGCTTGAGATAAGTCTCTTTCGCTTTTGCTTTCAATTTCGTGATTTTAGGGCTTTCTTTGATCCGCGAGTTTGTGATTGATTCTTTCACGTGAATTAGCTTGCTGTGATATGTGTGAATCTATCTAGCATCATCTTGATCATCAATCACTCACGAACAAGCATTAGGATCAAGTTTTCGTTCTTGCCCGCTTTAGACCTTCGTTGTTCGATTAGCAATTGTTCAGATCTCTCCAAGAATTATCATTATATTCGATTGGAATAGGTCCTCAATAGAATAACGAAGGTGTGTGCAAAGTTTCGTGAAGTTTGGAGTTAAGAATCAAAAGTTTCACCTTAGTGCATCTTCGCCATCGGCCGCTTTTTCTCGCTTCAGATCGGCTCAGATCGCCGGTCCGATCATTGCCACCACCGGTCCGATCGATTTGAGCGGTCCGACCGCCAAGATAACAAATGTCCGACCGCTTCGCAATCACCCGACCGGTTCAAGACAAAGGTCGACCGCCAAGATTTGTGTTGCTTTGATTCTTGCCGATTTTTGTCACATTGCTTAGGGTTTAATTGATTCAATACTAGTCTTCCAACAGATCGGTATATTGATCTTCATAGCTTCATCATAGCTATTGGAGTGAAATTGTGTTGAATTCATTATTTGGGAAAAGTGAGCGTGCTCTATTCACCCCCTCTAGTCGCTTTTCGGTCCAACAAGTGGTATCGAGCCCTGCTAGTTCAATCTTGATCTTAACCGTCACCGAACTTTGGCGATGGATAAGTTTTCTACTAAACCGCATATCTTCGATGGGCACGACTATGCCTATTGGAAGAATCGTATGCGCGTCTTTCTTGAGAGCGAGGACAAGCTATTTGGGATGTTGTTAGAGCCCCGCTGGTTATTCCTGAAATTGCTACACCTGCTTCTGCAATTCTTTTGGCTAACAACAATAAGGCTAAGAATCTTTTATATGGTGCGCTTGGTAGACAAGAATATGATAGGATTTGCAATTTTATGATCACAAGACGAGATTTAGAACACTCTCGAAACATATCATGAGGGTTCGTCTCAAATTAAGAAAGTGCGCCAAACAATCTATAAGCGTGATTATAACAAATTTGAGATGCGCCCCGAGAGAGCATCGATGACATTTTCAATGCTTTAATAAAGTGATTAATCAAATGAAAGTCGTTGATATTGAATATTCTCAATCTGAAAATGCCACCCACCTCTTGGTCGCAATCAACACCAAGGAGTGGGAGATGAAGGCTATTGCTATAGAAGAGAATGTTGATCTTTCAAGTCTTACTTTAGAATTGCTTTATAGTAAACTCAAGACTCATGAAATTAAAAGAGTTGATCATCCCAAGAAAGATAATTTAGCTTTGGTAGCGATCCTCTCAAAAAGGCTTTTGATGACTCTTTTGAATCTTCTTCCGGATTTTCATTTGCTTGTTTATCCGCTATTCATGAAGAGGAGCTTGAGAATATCCCCGAGGTTGAGTTAGCCCTTTTAGCTAAAAATTCACACGGCTTACAAAGAATGTGAGAAATAAAAGAGAGGTGGTCCTGTTATTTGCTATGAGTGTGGAGAGCTTTACCACATCCGCCAATTGCCCCAAGCTAAAAGGTAAGGGTAAGCAGTGGAGGAGAAGATGACTTGGAAGAAGCCTCATGAGAACAACTCGAGTATGATGTCATCAAGCTCATAAAGGCCGCCACCGGTCCTTGCCGCTTTGGAGAGCAATCCGTTAGTGATGTGGACTCCGGAGCGAAGAGGAAAAGAAAGGAAGGCCAAGGACTTTATCGGCATGTGCTTCATGGTCGACAATCGACGACATTGATAATGATGAGGTATCTTTTCTTATGATGAGCTTTCGCTAAATATGATTCTATAGTTGAGCAAGTGCTTAGTCAAGATGAAGCGCTAGAATTTATCATGACTAAAAATAAGAAACTAGAGTCAAAAATTGGTAAACTAAAACTAGAACTTGCAAATGTTAAGACTCTTGAACCTGATGAATGTTTATCTTGTCATGACATGCACTCAGAATTGGCTAAACTGCAATCTGCTCACAATATTGCTTTGCAACAACTTGAAAATGCTAGAACCGAGCTAATTGAAATTAAATCGCTCCTTGTGAAAAATGTTTAGAGTCTAGCAAGTTGATTGCTTTTGATGTATTTGATTCTAGCCCTTGCACTTCATGCTTAGAAAAAGAACGTGAAATCAAAGATATCTTAGAAGCTGCTAGAGTCAAATATGCTAAGCTTAAGGACAATATTGAAAATACTACTTGTGCTTCTTGTTCCACTCTTAAGCTTGAAACCGCTTTATATAAGGAGAAATCTATGGATAAAACTTGTGATGCTTGTGTTAGTTTAAGAAAAGAAAATGCTTACCTTCATGATACATTAGAGAAATTTTCTAAAGGTAAGAAACAATTAAACATGATTCTTGACAAGTCTAAAACTCCTTATAAGAAGCAAGGTTTAGGATTCAATTCTTTTCAAGACAATTCAAACCCAAAAGTCATTCAAGTTTTGGAAAAGGTTTAATTGAATTCAAAACCCAACCCGCAATAACATCTTTTAAATCATAGGTTTTGCCCAACCTTGTATTACTTCAAATGGTGCTTCTTCTAGTGGTACCAAGTACCATTGCACTTATTGCAAAAAAAGTGGGCATTTGATTGAATTCATTGGTGTAGGTTGAAAATAATAGGAAAAATCTTGATAGAATCTCATTCAGCAACCTAGAGCTTTTATGAGACATGGTAACACCGAAAGGAATAAACTCGGATTAGGATTTTTCTCACATGCTAATCATCATGGTTCTACATATCCTAATTCTCATGTTCTTCAGTCACGGTCCGATCACCGGTGGTCACCGGCTCGACTGCTTTGGTCACGGCCCGACCACAAGACAACGCCGGTCGACCGCCGATGCTTTAATTCCCATGTTAACTTAAACATTGCTCATAATGAATTTTAGATGAAATCAAGGATAACACTTCGCTTTGCATACTACTCGTAGACGGTGTCTCAAGATCGGGTTCCCAAGTCTTGTTTAACTAACCCCATGATCGAGACACATCGCTCTTCCGTGCCTTGATTTTTCGTGATTGCCGCAGAAAGAGGAAGGGCACGTGCTTTGTCGACCGATCGCTCACGCCATATTGTCGGAGACTCAAGATGGTTCACCTCCTTCACGCGGTCGACGGGTCTCAAGCATCTCAGAGAACTTCCCATCGCCAGGCCGTTAAGCTCTTATTCAGGTACTTACACTCTACTCTCTTTGTATGGCATTTGATATTCCTGTTCTTTATCCGTGTCCATTCGGGGGTCTTTCTTATCTTGATTATGCGGGCTGTCGGCTAGATAGGAAGAGTACCTCAGGCGCTTGTCACCCACTAGGCACTTCTTTTGTCTTTTGTTTTTATCCTCACCAAATCTTTAGACCCAACTAGGTTTGCCTCCTTGAGAAGCGAGTTAGGAGTAATTTATCTCTATGGGTTGGTTTGAGGGGGAGTTTGATCTTTTCTGATCTTTCCTTGTTCTTTTGATCTTTTATTGTTCTTTTTCTGAACTTAGTGATCTTTTTAAACTTTTTAGGTTTTTAGGCTTTTTAATTGCATCTCATTGTGTCATATTGCATTCATTTAAAAAATCCAACAAGTGGTTACAACAAGTGGTATGAAAAATCCAAAAAGATGCATTGTAATATAAGATTTTCTGCTTATTTTTAAAAATTGTTGAAGCTTTGCCTATTACCCTTTAGAGCTTTTGTATTTTAATTCTTGCTCAATGTCATGTCTAGTTCTTTGACTTGCTAGAATTATCATGCTTTTACATGTGTAGCTAAGTCTTTGCTATATGAGCTAGAACCTTTTAAACAACTCAAACTAAGAAATTGCAATTTGTGGATGTTTTAGCGAGTTGCGCAATTAGTGCTCCTCTTGTGACATTGGCCTGTCTGTAATTGCTTTGTTAGCTCTTTGATCTAAAATTGACCATTACTTGAGCTTTTGTGTTCTTGAGATTCTAAACTGCTCATGTGAAAATGAAAATCAAGATTGTCTTATGCTTAAATTGTGCTAAACTATTCTTACGAGACCGCTTGTCAAATGACATGAACTTGGAGATAGTTTGATGAACCGACGATCTCATGGGGACCGCTTGTCGAAATGACATGAACCTCAAGATTTGTCGCCTTGTAGAAGCTTAGAAAGAGTTTGTGGATGGCTCCTAGTCCAGATCTTCTTTACTAAGATATACCTTTAATCAACTTTTGGTCAAGCTTAGGATGAGTTTGTGGATAGCTCCTAGTCCAGATCTTGTCACTAAGTTAGATCATTAGTCAACTTCAATATTCAATGCAAATGAGAAAATGTTGACAATTGGGCGCTTACAAAATATTGAGCAAAATGATTCAATACGGACTTGATTGACTCTTAATGTGGTCTTTGTTAGATTTTTGATCTCACTTTGACATTTTGACATGGCCAATTTCACTTTAGGATCCTGTTGATGAACTTGTCAATTTGAAGCGTTGCTTAAATTGATCAAATCTATCGCTTACTTTTGAGCCTTTGTGCTTAGCTTTGATATATATGTCTTACCATGATCTTGCTAGCTACTGTCAGCTTGATATGTCGTTTGTGCAATATTAGAGATACTAGATTGTTCTTTGGGTAATCTCCAAAGCTTCTTGTAATCAAAAATTGAAAAATACAAAAAAATGAAGCCACCCATTGCACTTCATGCATACTCCTCTTTATGCTTCTTTTGTTTCCGCTTCTTCCTTTATTCTCTATTTGTTATCTCCGATGAGAGGAAGGCGTGATTCCTTGATGAATCCATTGTCAAAGGGGAGAAGATGTGTTAAATGAGAAGAGAAGATGTGTTAATGAGAAGATATTTCTTTGTTGGGGAGAAGTTTATACAAAGGGAGAAACCAAAAATTTGAAAACCGAGGATCATAGTGAGGGAGTTCTTGAGTTGCATTCTTATTGTCTTATTGAATATTCTCAACTTGAATTGCATTCTTTTATACTCACAATGATCATAGGTCAATTGAACAATTGTTTCTTTCATATGGACCTTATGTGAGAATTTTGACCCTTTTCCGAAATCAAAGTTTTTATGCTTACTTTTGCCTTGTCTCACATGCCTATACTATTCTCGATGCCACTTGGTCATTTACATTGCTTTTTCTTGCTTATGGACCAAGTTGTGCCTTTGTGCTAAAAACCCGCGAGTAAACTCGCTTTCAAACCTCTTACTTACATTTTCGGATAATTGCCAATGTGTTCATCAAGGGGAGATTGTGGATTTCATGGGGATATGTTCCGGATCTTAGGATGATGTGACAATTGGCAATGACGCTTTACGGTTTGTCGTTTCACGTGTTTTCGACAAAGCTACAAGCTTATCGATGAGGCGGTCCGACCGGTCCTTGCACGCGGTCCGATCGGTCCCAAATCGGCTCGGACCGGCCATGTGGGCGATCGGACCGGCGGTGACCAAAGTGGTCAAAACGAGTGGGCCAAAATAGGTGTTGTAGGCAAGTGAGGGATCCCAATGCACTTGGTCTCATGATTTTGGAGTCTCCAAAAGTTCTATTGGTTTAAAGTTTCGTAAGGTTTGGATTTTCAGGGTTGAAATTGGCTAAGTCCCAAGGCGGTCCGATCGCTCATTGTGGAGCGGTCCGACCACCAAGGCGGTCCGACCGGCCACCCGGAGCGGTCGACCAGATTGACTTGAACGCCGGCCAACTTCGTGGCGATGTTGTTTTGTTAGGTCAAAGTCATTGGTTTCATGGCATATGATTTGCATGATGCATGTTTTGACTAACATGGGTCAAGTTGTGAAGAACTTGTTCCCGAATTCGTGGTTGCTTGTCTATGGTTGTGCAGTAGCTTGGTGGTCAACGACGGTCAACGCGAGGAGGATCGGACTAGACTTGGAGAGTTGAGGTCCGTAACGATTGACGATGCGGGTGAGGTCAACGACTCAAGCGTGACACAAGATGGACAAGGGTGACCTATTGGCAAATCCATGGTGCATGGTGAAGCGGTTTAGGTCAAAAGGTTAAAGACGGCGCTTATGGCGCGTGCGTGTGTGACCCGCTTGTTAGTGGGCCTTAACGGAGCCCAATTGAGTCAAACCCTAGGAGTTCTAGGCCTCCACTATAAATAAGAGGAGGTGGTGGTCGCACCTCTCCTCTCTCGCCTTTTATGTTTCAAAACCCTAATTGTGTTTAGGGAGTTGAGGTGGAGGCTAGGGCTCTTGATGGTTTGTGGTGAATTTCGTGATCTTTGATTGTCCATCGATCCATGATGGTGTGGATGTAATCCAAAGATCAATCACTAAATCAATCTATGCAAGGTTTGCTTGAGATAAGTCTCTTTTCGCTCTTGCTTTCAATTTCGTGATTTTAGGGCTTTCTTTGATCCGCGAGTTTGTGATTGATTCTTTCACGTGAATTAGCTTGCTGTGATATGTGTGAATCTATCTAGCATCATCTTGATCATCAATCACTCACGAACAAGCATTAGGATCAAGTTTTCGTTTCTGCCCGCTTTTAGACCTTCGTTGTTCGATTAGCAATTGTTCGTGATCTCTCCAAGAATTATCATTATATTCGATTGGAATAGGTCCTCAATAGCATAACGAAGGTGTGTGCAAAGTTTCGTGAAGTTTGGAGTTAAGAATCAAAAGTTTCACCTTAGTGCATCTTCAGACGGCCGCTTTTTATCTGCTTTGGATCGGCTCAGATCGCCGGTCCGATCATTGTTACCACCGGTCCGATCGATTTGAGCGGTCCGACCGCCAAGATAACAATGGTCCGACCGCCCGGCAATCGGGCCCGACCGGCTCAAGATGAGGTCGACCGCCAAGATTTGTGTTGCTTTGATTCTTGCTGATTTTTGTCACATTGCTTAGGGGTTTAATTGGATTCAATACTAGTCTTCCGCTGTACTGGTATATTGATCCTCATAGCTTCATCATAGCTATTGGAGTGAATTTGTGTTGAATTCATTATTTGGGAAAAAGTGAGCGTGTTCCTATTCACCCCCCCTCTAGTCGCCTTTTCGGTCCAACATGGACCACTATTGTGCGCACCATAAAGTAGTGCCTTAGCTTTCGTGAGGCCATGAGTAAGGCATATGCGAACTTCTCTAGGTCTGTGTATCAGGTCTTGGCCCCTCGTAGGGCCTCTGACACATAGTACCTGTGGCACCGCCACCGCCGCCGCCTTGAACGAGGTATAGTAGCAACTTCAGATCGCTTTGGGGTGACTGTGCTCAGATGCCTCCCGGCCACACCAAGTGGCGGTATGGGGACCGGTGACCCAATAGTCCTCGGGCAGGGATGTCTTGCGGACTGAGTGTCGCTCACAACAATCACCCCTATGCGTGGAGTTATTGGCTTCCTCCTCTGCCACCTCGATGGCCTCCGTCGCTGCAACAAAGGTCTTGCTTCGCTTGGGCCTCAGGGTGCTTGAGCGTCCGCGACAGTTGTAGTCTCGGCCACAGAGACTTTAGATGCGCTCTTCTTGCGAGGTGCCATGATCGGTGCCTCACCGAGTAAGGGATGCTTCGTGACTTTTCCCGCCTTTCCCCACTAACTGTCAACTATCGCAGCAACAGAGCTAGACAATAGTGAAAAAGGGGACCCCAAGGTTCCCACGAATGCAAAGGAGGAAGCCTAGGGATCCTCAACATAGGGGACCGGTGTGAAGAGTGTATTAATGTGTCTTTACTACCTTGAAGTCCATGTATTACATGGGGAAATGGTCTATTCATAGCACCCCGATCAGCTTACATGAGATTACAACTCTACCCTAGAAAGGTCCTATACCTATATGGGGCTGCAGGGTCTTCTCCTCTTCCTAGACGTAGCCTTCGGTGCACGGTGTATTCTCCCACATCTAGTCCATCGCGACCGTACTCCTAATCTACTGGTGGTCGGCTTCTTCCTTCTCCGTGGGGCAAGCCCGAAGCGAAGGCCTCCAAAGTCCCCTCGCTCCCAACGAGGTGGCCCGAGGCGAGGGCCTTCAGGGATCCTTTGCTCCTCGAACGCCTAGCATCCTTCTGACAGGGCTGCCTTCATTAGCCTTCCTATGCTCGTCGCCTATGCAAAGGGGACGCCTGGCACCCCTGCCTAGGCTAAAGTAAGTCGCTGGCTCGATGCCTTTGGTGGTCTTCTTACACCCTTCAGCACCCCGAAGGGATAGCTAGTACCCTTCGAAGCCGTTGGAGCGCGCCTGTGAACTGGCGATCTTTGAGGTCTTTGTCAGATTATTGGAGACGGTATCTACAACAACATCATAACAGATTTTTTCTGCAGAACCGTACAACTCGAAGAGAGAGAGAGAGAGAGAGAGAGCGAGAGAGAGAGAGAGAGAGAGCCCAAATTAGTTAGCTGCATAACGGAATTTCTTGAAAGAAAATAACTCGAACCAGACTACGAGAGCAGCTGGAATAACGGAGCGAGCCCGACCCCGACCCCTGAGTCCCCGACTACCCGTCCGCATCACGCCCGCGTGGTCGTGTGACTCGTGCGCCCCCACCTCACCACGCGTTCTCCCTACGCGTCTCCCCGCCTATATTTTATCGCGCCCGCCTTCGCAGAAAAATCCCCGATTCCCCAATCCCCACCACCCGGCAACCCTAATCAGATTGACCCCCAAAATCCCCAAATCGCACCCTGCTCGTCGAGCCCCCTCCGCCGCCCTAACCCTAGCGCGAAATCTACCCGCCCGAGCAGACATGGCAGAGACCCTCGACATGACCCTCGACGACATCATCAAGAACAGCAAGAAGAGCAACCCCTCGTCCGGCGGGGGTGGCCGCCGCCACGAGGGCCGCCGCGGATCAGCCGCTGGCGGCGCCGGCACCGGCACCGGAGGCGGAGGCGGAGGCGTCGGGCCGACCAGGCGCGCCTTCAAGAGGTCGGGGAACAGGGCCGCGCCCTACCAGCCGCCGAAGGTACGAACGGATCGAACGGGCTAGGGTTTGCGCCGTCGGCGAAGGATTGGGTTCCGTTTTCGCCGAGGCGGGAGGATGGTCTGGTGGTTTTCTCACTGTGGTGTGACGCGATCCAGGCCCCTGACTCGGCGTGGCAGCACGACATGTACTCGGAGGTCGCAGCAACAGGCGGCGGCGGGAGGGTCTCGGCTATCGAGACCGGCACCAAGCTCTACATCTCCAATTTGGACTTCGGTGTCTCAAACGAGGACATCAAGGTATATGCGTCACCGGATCGACATGTTCAGTTGTTGCTTCCAAGCAATTGATTTGTACAGAACCGTAAATAGTTGTCTGGATATGTGATTAGCTGAGCTCTTTTCTAGATCTGGCACAAGCGCGAGTATTGTTCAGTAAATATTTGTTTTTGGTAGTGCTGATAGCTTCGACCTGTTAAATAAAACAGAGTTAATTTGTTTTGTGCCCTTGGAGTCTTAGCTCGTTTGTGAAAAGAACTTGGTTTGGTTCTTAATTGCAGTAAACCATAAATAGTTGGTTGCATATGCTGTACGCTGTGCCTGTGTTTTCTATCAAGGTGTATGGATTCAGAACATGCATAATTTTAAAGCGGAGGTTTATATCTGCATGTTCCTTCAGTTGCACTGCCATAACCTTGCTTGGATACCTTTGAAACTTTTTATAGTATGCTGTTTCCTTCAAGCGTTCACAAATTTGTTCCTTATTTTGAATTCTCAAATTGGCAGCTTATTTTGAGTGCTCAATTTATTTAGTTTACTTATCCCTGTGATACGCTTCTCTATATGACGTCCTTACATTTACCGTGTTATCAATAGACACTCTGCGCTTCATAAAATTTTATGTTATTTAATTATTTCGAATTACAGTGAAGTTTCCATCTCAACTACACATAGCAGACATCACTAGAATTCTTTTTACAATATTAAGTCACTGCCTTGTTAAACATTTTGCTGAGTTATTTTTTTAATGTAATGATACAGGAGCTTTTCTCTGAGCTGGGTGATCTGAAGCGATGCTCAATTCACTATGACCGAAGTGGGAGGTCTAAGGTACAGATGCAATCTTATGTTTTCTTTGTTACATGTCTGTTTTTCTGTGATGTCTGACATTGCTATTACTTGCAGGGAACAGCTGAAGTTGTATTTGCAAGGCGCGGTGATGCCATTGCAGCGGTGAAGAAATATAACAATGTGCAACTTGATGGTAAGCCTATGAAAATAGAGATACTGGGGACCAATACTCCTACAGCTGCAGCTGCTCTTCCAGCCAATAATGGAGGCCATGTTAAGAATGCTCCTAGGAGGTATGTTTTGCTAGCTGCATTATTTATTTGTGAATTATCGGTTCGTTGCAAAATTGAACATCTGTATTTATATGTTTGCTAAAATTCTTCATTAATGCTGGTCTTTTGATGTTAAATGTGGGGCTGATGATACTATAATTATTCACTATAACTGATAATCACGTATCGCAGAAGAGCACTTGCATTTGTTCCATTGCATCATGTCCAGAAAAGTTTTGCCCATTAATTTGACAAGGAAAATACGATGCCCAACATTTTAAGGGTGACATATTATATGAGTAGGAGTAGGTGCTTTCTGGTACTTTCCTTATTGCACCTGCAAAATTTAGTTTTTTTTCTTAGTTACATTTAGGGGTTTTAGCAGAACTGAATTATGGATTTCAGGTTTAAGAATTCATTTGTATCTGCATATGTCATGTTAAAGTTAGGCTATCTAGTGTAATGTATTGAGGTCGATCATTTTCTTGCTTTATTGACATGTGGATGGGGCATATTTGTCCGCTAAAAATGTTTCAAGCATAGTATCTTATACTGATATGCTGTGAGATATGACCTACAACACTATTGATCAGTATATTTATATGTTGGTCTGCCTCATTTTCAGCAATAAACTTTTCTGTTGCTTTTTTATAATTTTTTTGAGCTGTTTGTTTGATCCTTCTTCAGTTCATATTAGATTTTCCCAAGTTACCTTATTGGTCTGTAAATATTACAGCACACAAAGGGGTGGTTCAGCTGGTTTGCCGCAGAGTAGACCCCGTCCTAGGGGTGGGAGGGGGCATCGTGGTGGCGGCGGCGGCGGACCTAGTGGTCGTCGTGGCAAAAGAGCGTAGTCAGCCAAAGTCTGCCCAAGAACTTGATGCTGACTTGGAGAAGTACCATGCAGACGCGACGCCGATGCAGACTAACTAGATATCTTCGCACCGGTGGTATTTCAACATCAAATATGGGTGTTAGTCCGTTTGCTCCCTGTTATTTGTGCTACTATGTTCAAGGGACAACAAAACCTTATGTTGTGGGGTTCTTGGTTTACTGAATTTTATGGGTTTTATGTGTCTACATAGAACTAGAGTTAAGTGGATGCTGGTGAACACTGTTATGAAAATTGCTTGGTTGGCGTTAGTTTCTGTACCTTTTTCTGCGAAGTGAAGGACCATTCGAGTTGCTCCACATGTGAAAGTTTTTGAGGAATCTTTCTGACCCTCATATCATACAGCATCCTCGAGGTAAAAAGGCTGGACTGAGATGCACCATGGTGATCTTGTTGTCTGCCATTATTTGGGTGGTGGTTGGACATTGTTTCTCTGCTGTATCAATTGTTTAAACTTCAGCCATCCTTTGTAGTAGGTATGTGTATTTCTCATTTGTTTACGGTTTACCTATCTACTATGTGTTTGTTCACTTTATTCATATGCATACTTGTGCTTCATGTGTTTAATGATCCTTTTCCTTCTCATCTTGCAGGTGCTGCTGCCTTTTTGTTTATTTATTCTGCTATTGTTGATTTTGGACCTAGCAATCTTCTCTTGCACAGTGATGATTCACATGACAGCTGGAGTGGTCCTGTTCTTTTAAATTTTGATTTCTTCCTTGCATAATTTTCACCTCTTCTGGTGTTCAACAACCTGGTATGGTTATTGTGAATTTGCCAGTTGCTCGTCTGCTTGAAGAAGCCTCAAGGTCGCATCTTGCTTTGCAATCTGCTATTTACAGTTAGAGATGTCAATCAGTATGACTGTAGACATGTAGGCTTCACCATCCTTTTGGACTGCTCTGTTGCCCCCACTATCCATTGCAACTTACTATACGATGTTGGCATATTGTTGGTCCTTTCCATTTGAACTTATACTAGGCATCAAACTCTCATTTGGAATTCCAACTAAGTTGGCTGATCTCTTCAACTGCGGTTGGTCGTAATCATTTCAACTGTGCTTGGAAGATCCACTTGGGAGGCTTGTGCTTGTACCCTACAAATCAGTTATCAACCGACGGGCTTTTTGTATTCTTGCTCGTATATGGGGATCTGGAAGCCTATATTGACTAGTTACATCCATGGTGGTCGGCTGCGCTTGATTACAGATGATTGAATTACTAAAGTTTCTTAACATTGCAAGCGATTCTTGACAGCCAGTGTCAATGGTAATGGTATTAATCATCCATTATTTTGGAAACCTATAAGGAGTGTTGTGTTGGTAAACATTTTGATGGCATGTGGTGAAGTACCAGAAATTGTTTTGTTTTTTTATTTAGTTTTAATCACGCTATTGCCGAGTACTTAATTTTTGGATGTTTCCATTTGCAACACGATAGATGGTACATAGTTGTAGGCATTGGATTCAATGTGGTGTTTGTTATTGTTGTGGTTTGGAATTATCATAATGATTTTGCATGCTGTATCATATTCGCCTTTAAATGCTATCCAGAAAGGTCTATTTTCTGTTTAATTGGCATGATTATTTTCTAGTGTTACATATCTGCATTTGTTTTTAGGTCACTTTTGTAACATCACATGTTTTTGCAACTGTGTTTAGTTGCACTACTGAGGGTTTAAAGCGTGTCTGGGTCATAAGTTGAAAATTGGTTTTCTTGCGAACCCGAATTGCACCTCCCTTGCGTGTTGGCTTGCTACCTTGTTATCTTTCCTGCAGCGTGAAATTGTTGTGGTCCATTGTGTTGGTTTTAATTTGCAATACCTTCTCGGTTTGTGGTTATGTTCCATAGCATCCGTAATAAGAAGGGAATTTTTTTTATATGCCGCTGTAAATGTTTCGGCTCATTGATCTGCTATTGCAAAGAAATCTATCTCGTACATGTCATCACATTTTTTGAATATCTTGTCTTCTCCCTTCTTCCTAGGCAAGACCATGGTGATGGGGTTTATCTTGGATACCACCTTCTAGCGCCTCGACGGCATGCCTAAGGGTGTCTAGGGGTGGCTTGGCTTCTTTGCCATGGCCATGGTGATGGGACTTGGCCGGTGGTGTCGACGCAGACTTGGTGAGAGGGGGAGAGTGAGAGAAGTGTAGAAAGAGGAGAGTTTAGAGGGGACTTGCTGGATCTATACTGCCATTCCGCCACCAACGGCTGTTACCTTTGCCCTTGGTGCCATCGTGTTCTTCGGGGGGAAGGAGCAGGGGGTGGCTGACGGCGATCTCGTGTGCACAACCATGTTGACGGGAGGAGCTGCGGACGAGGGAGAAGGGGGTCGCTAGTGGCTTGGGCTCTTGACGAAGGAAGGTGGCGGTGAATGGCTCGGGCTCGATGAAGAAAGGCGCGCAAGGAGAGGAGAGGCGTGCAAGGAGGTGAGGCGAAACCAGCGTTGGAGGAGTGGAGGAGACGATGAGCCAACGCAGCGCACGAGCAGCACACGCCCAATGACAACGAGGTCCGCAAAGTTCTCCTTCGGCTTTGGTGGCGCGGTGGGTGTGGCACACAACAGCGTGGAGGTCGAGCGGTGGGCGTGATAGATGGGCGTGAAAAAAAATTGTCAGGAAAATATAACTAGATTGATGAGTGACACAGAAGGGTAATGTTTTGAAAATGCAATGACAAGTAAGAGAGATACCACTTTCAGATCAGAGATTTGAGATATGTGTAGCGGCTTATAATAAATTCTCTTAAAAGAAAGATCAACCTTTCCCATGAGGATATTTACGTGCCTACGTGGTGGACATGGTATCATGCTCGTGATATGTTCCATGTTTCCGGCGTACTTACAAAACAGATTGTTACATGGGAAAAATTAGATATGCTTACCACATTATTATTGCAAAATCTAAGAACGTCTCTTGCGGGACGATTTGCATGCTTAGGTAATGCCTCTACAGGAGGTAGCTGAAATACTGCTTGAGATGCCGTGATAATAAATCTGCGAACGAAACTCACATATGAAGTTGCATCCTTTTCGTGTTTCCTACCGCGTTTGCATTGGCGAACGAGCAGACAATAGGAAACGGTGCGATGCGACACTAGGCCGTACGCGAGTGCGCGCGCGGAAATGGGGATCTGCGGTGGCGTGCGGCGTAAGTGTGTTTGGTTCATTGAATAAAGTGATTCTGAATTATTTGGTATAAGAAATGAGTTTATTTAGATGTTTGGTTGGTTGAATAGAACCAAATCATTCGGAATCAGATGGTTCAAGAAAAAAGAATATTCTATGTTTATGCTGTATCATCCTGTTCGAGAAAAAATTCCGAACCACACCGTTCACTCGAATTCCAATACGTTTGGTGATATGACGTTTTGATTTACGAGCTTCAAATGATCATATTTCCTAAACCGAGTATCCGATTTGCGATCCGATTGAACCGTTGTGTTCCTTATCATTTAATCAACAAAACAAGACCACTCTTGACATATTTTAGTGTAAAAAATATCATACGGACCATCATATCCCACCAACCAAATACTATCTTGAACCATCAGGATCATCTTATTCCACCAACCAAACAAAATCATGTATCATCATATCCCACCAACCAAACACTATACTTGTATCATCTTATCCAAGACGATCACATCCTACATGTACCATCCTATCCCATTCAACTTCATCCCACCAACCAAACGCACCCTAAATCGGCCGTCTGTCTGCCCCTCCGACTCGCCCCCGCTTGACTGACCACGGGGCTTGTGAGCTTCCCCCGACGCAATTTGGCGGGTCACGCGTGTCAAACCGTCCGTCCGTATTGTCTGAAAGTTTGGCATGTCTTTGGATGGCCCGCGCCTCCTCGATCCTCGGGGCGGAGCCGTGTCGCACACGGGAAGGATGGACATGGGGTGCGGTCATGTGGGCATCAGGCCCGTGCCGTGAGGGTGTGCAGATGGTCAATTTTTACTATTCAAGGCGCTTTTTTAGTTTAACTTTTGATTATTAATAGGTTAATTCTAATATTAGTAAAGGTTGTCTCCTCAAGTTTCCATTTCTCCCTTCATTTTCATTTGTTGTTACACAAACACGGCCACTGCTGTCTCCAAGTTATCGTAAGCAAAAATATTTCTCTCTATTCTCGTTCTAACGTTGGTGTCATTTTATTGTGAGTTTATTTGTGAGTGTCGCCGATCAAGTCGCCGATATTACGAAATAAAAAGAGAAAAATAGCAAAGAGTTTTTGGATGAGAATGAGACTGCTCTTTATTGCAATGAACTGGCTATTACAGTGGGTGCCTTCGACAAGGTAGTAGACTAGCTCTAATTACATTTGGTATATTGCTTACTACTGCTCTAATTATCTTTAGATCGCTGGGTCTTGTTTGGATTCAGATGCAGATTCTGACTCAGATTGTGATTCCGCTCGTCCTTCCTGCCATTTATATTCTCCTTTAAATAACTGACGAAGTGGTGGCAGTTACTCCTGAAAGAAGTGCCATTTAGAAATGTCGCGTTTGGTCAGAGAAACAGTGGCAGTTAGAGAAATACCAACTGATCAACGGTTTATATTTAGTAAAGACAATAACTACATGGTGGTTATTGTTAGTGACTTAGGGCCGAAAACGTCATGTGGTTTGGAGCAATTGAGACACATGTTCCATTCGTCACACGAAAGGGATGTACTTGGAACCGGGTCCAAGCGCCAGTTCAAAGCTTCTACGAGCAGCTATCTGGTCGAGCAATGGGTACAAAACCCCTTCTGACCAGGTTACTCGTAGAGCAGCCTCTGAAATTCTAACGACCGCAGGGGTCGTTAGCTTCGAGGTTCATGAGCACATAAGCTATGCGACTATTAATTAATATTTAGGAATTTAATCCTCAAAAGCTAGCCGCCGAACTTTAAGTGAATTTATAATGTGAACCATTCTCCGATGAAATCTATATTGGGATAACCCTCATTTAATGGCGTAAATAACGAGTTAGTATGTATTCACTTTAAAGTTGAGTAACTGTATGGGAAACTGAAGTGGTTTGTGCCCATTGGGTTTTCGGGCAATTCCTTTTTGCAGTTAATGAGGCGAGGCTATATAATCTCCTAAGCGCACTACTTTAGGGTTTTTACGCTCTCAGAATTTATTTTCCCTTCATCATTTCGCCAAGAACTTTATTCAAGCCACCTTAATCTTCTTGCTCAAAATCCAACAATGTCGAACTCAATCACCAACTGGCATGTCTCTGATTTGAGCATGAAGAAGCTGAAGAGCCTGGAAAAGAACGGGATGCTTCCCAATTGGAACTTGATCCGTTGAAGATCAGCGGTCGGAGAGAATTTCCCTAGCGGCAAAGAGGAAGAAATCATTATTTTCCTCGCATACATCGAGTGCGGATTTATATTACCAACGCACTCGTTCCTCTCCAAAGTTATGGAGTATTACTAAATGGAGTTGGTAAATCTTGCACCCAACTCGATCGCCAACCTCAGCATCTTCATCCACCTCTGTGAAGCACACTTGGGGATTCCGCTAGATCTAGAAGTCTTCAGGTATTTCTACAGGATGTCAAGGTTGGGGAAATCGACTGCGGCACCTGGGGAGTGCGCTCTACACCTCCACGACGGGAAGGCGGAGGAGTAAATCCGCATGTACTCCAAGTCCTCGTTGATGAACCACGGAAGTTCTGATTTGGCCTGATCTTTCGATGAGAAGATAAATTCGGTAGAAGTCGCTCAACTCCCACGATCCTGGCTACGAACTCGCAAGGCTCAAAATCACGCAATCACTAAACTATTCAATAAGTCGTTATCATCCGTGCACGAATACCCGGATGGCCTGATCACGAATATCAACTCCTGTATACACCGAAGAAGCACACAAGAATAAGATAAAACACAATCTGATGTATTACAAATATGAATACAAATTGTATTGATAAGTGGGGTTTCAAAGACGATGTCGCTGTTGATCTCGCCGAACAAGAGGACAAAGTATAAAGTAGCAAAGCCAAACTTCAATCAACAAAAACCCACCTAGACTAGAGGGGCGACCATCTCAAATAGAGGGGAAGGGAGGGGCATAGGTACTGTTCACATATGAATAGTGTTGCATAAACAGTACCCAGAAACCCTAGGTAGCTGGCCTTATTGGGCATATGGGCCAAGTCAGCCCATTCATGACATGAGTTAGCTCATTCATTACATAGCTCATGGGCCAACAAGAGGTGACACAGCATCAGAGCATGTAGACGTGGTACGATGGCATATAGATGTAGTTCGGCTCGTAAGAGTAGAAATAGCTCGATCCAATTGAGGAATATGGCATTGTAGTAGCCGAAAGTTCTATTGGAGAAGATGTGGTTGAAGTAGAGACTGCCATGCAGTGGAGTCAAAGCAATGGTTGCATCCTTAGGGTTGATGTCCTCATCACTTGTGGTCGTTATGGAAGAAAAGCTGGTTCTACATGACGATCACCAAAGAAGACAGTCTCTGCTTCGCCGGCAAGGTAGCGGTCAAGAACCCAAGATGGCATTCCTCCGCGAAGGAGGGAAGAGTGGGGAGTTGGATTGAAGCCATCCAACTCCTTAGCATCGGATCGTAAGTCCTAAAAATCCCAACCAGTTTTATTTTGGTTAATTACTTTGTAACTTTACAGTCTCTTTTCTCTTTTTATAGCCCTTTCGGCTGAAGAGGCCAGGGAACAGATCAAGACGATATGTGCTGGGGAGCCAAATGTCAAGGCTGATGTTCCCCTAATTTTGGCAGCCTATTCTCCAGCGGAGAGAAAAGAGAGGCTCAAGGTAAAATAAAAAAACTTTCTTTCATCATTCATGTATTTTTCGATCGGTTATGCCATAACTTTACTTTAACGTGCAGTCGGTCGGATTGGAGATCAACGAGCTCATAGGAGAGATTTCGACTAGGAGGTTTTCCGTGTCTCGACCAGTAGCAAAACAAGAGATGAACAGAATGTTGAAATGAAGGAAGAAAGTCTTTTAATCCTTAAGCATGCAATTAACTATATCTAGTTGTCTGTGTGATACTCCTTTTACTTGTTTCCTTCTTTTAAGAAAAGTGTGTGTGGACATTCGTGAGAAACATCGCTGTGATGATCACGATATAGACCTTTACGGCATTTGACAACTATGTCGGAGCCAAAAAGTAAAAGGTATCCTTAAGAAGGATGTCAGAGAGCTATTGATCTTCTCCAATGATCATAAACAACAATAGTATATGACCAACCAATGGATAATTAAGATATAAATAACAACACTCATCGAAAACTAAAGAAATGATGCATCTTTATTGAAATTGAAATAACGAAAAACTAGACATATAACTTACGCAATTGGTCAATGTTCTAAGAGTTATACAAAACATGCCCGTCTAACATGGCTAGTCGTACCGAACCTAGTCTGGTGACTTCGACCACAGTGTATGGACATTCCCATTTGGGAGAAAGTTTGTTGCGATTTGTTTGGCTCTGAATTTTCCTGAGAATCAGATCACCTACAGCTAGGTTGTGAGGTTGCACCTTGCGATTGTGGTACCTTCGCATGCTTGTTGGTAAATCGTCGATCGTCTGAAGGCTTGGTTTCATCGTTCTTCAAGGAAAGTGATGTCGTTGAGTCTTCGTTCTTCCTGATCATTCTCATTGAAACAAGCAGTTCGAGCAAGGCCAGTTTTTAGTTCCGAATGAAGCATGGCTCAACACCGTAAACCAGAAAAAATGATGTTTCACCAGTCGCACAACTGGTCGTGGTTCGAACGGCCCATAATACAGAGCGAAGTTCTTGAATCTAAGCTCCTGACCATTTGATTAACTGGTCGAATACTCGGCCTTTGACTCCTTGTATTATGATACTATTAGCCCACTCACCGCTCCGTTACTCTGCGGGTGAGCTATGGAAGCGAAATGCATCTTGATACCTAGATCTTCGCATAATTCTAGAAAATTCTCGCCCGAGAATTGGGTATCGTCATATGTGATTATACGACTGGGTATACCAAATCGTGTGATCATATTTTTTATGAGAAATTTTTTGGCGGCTTCAGTTATTACTTTAACAACTAGCTCAGCTCCTATCCATTTTGTAAATGTGTTAATCATGACAAAAAGAATTCAAAGCCCCATGTGCTCTTGGGAAAGATCCTAGAATGTCTAATCCCCAGGTTGCAGAAGGCTAAGAAAATGGCATTGTTTGCAAAGCTTGTGTCAATTGATGTACTTCTCGACTATGAAATTGACATTGTACGCACTTCTTCACAAGTTCTTTTGCATCATGGAGGGCAATCAGCCAGTAGTATCCTTGTCAGAAGGCTTTACCGACCAGAGTCCTGTAGGAATGATGTCAGGTAGTAAGCTCATACCATCCTTTTAAGACATATCTCATCAAAACTCCTTGAGATCCTCGTTTGTGAAGGTACTTTCGATAAGACTGTATGATTTGACTTTTCGAGCTATACAATCAGGCTCTACATCATATTTAGGAAGTGTGCCATGCTGAAGATAATTATAGATTGATGTCATCCAATCACGACTGGGGTCGATCTGTACGACCTCCGGTGGAGCGGACGTGTCTTTGGAATGCTCGACCACCGAAGGTGTATCGAAGTTACTCGATAAAAACTCCGGGCGGGACAGGGGACCTTGATGAGGCCATCTGTGCCAACTGGTCTGCTAGAAAGTTTTCCTTTCTAGGAATATGTTGGTTGTGGAAATCGAAGAAGTGTTTTTCGAGTTTTCGTATTTTCACCAAATAAGATGACATCGTGGTACTTGAGCATTGATACTCTTTCCCGACTTGATTCGTTACTAATTGAGAAACGTCTTTCACTAGTAATCTACGAATCCTGAGTGCTCTGGCTGCTTAGAGTCTTGCCAGTAAACCTTTGTACTCTGCCACGTTATTGGTAGAAAAAAAGTTTTGTTGAATAGTATATTTGATGTGTTCTCATGTGGGAGATACCAGGACAACACGAGCCCATGAGCCTTTGAGCATCAAGGAACCGTCAAAGTACATTGTCCAGTCTTCGTGGTGCTTGTACACGGGCCCTTGGGTGAGTTCAGGGTTCGTCCACTCGGCAATGAATTCTGCTAAAGCCTGGGACTTGATTGTTGTTCGTGAAATAAAATGGAGGTCGAATGCCCCAAGCTCAGCGCCCATTTTTCTATTCATCCTGATGATTCCCTATTTTTGAGAACTTGACCAAGAGGATATCCAGTTGGTACGACCACTCTGTTGGCTTGAAAGTAATGCCTTAATTTCCTTGAAGCCATAAGGAGACCGTAAAGCAACTTTTGTACCTATGAATATCGTTCTTTTGGTCCATGTAAGACTTCACTTACGTAATATAATGGTCGTTGGATGTTGTCACATTCGATGACCAATACAACACTGACTGCTTGTGGCGTTGCGTCCACGTATATTAGCAATGTTTCTCCCGATCTTGGAGAAACTAAGATCAGGGCATTCGTAAGGTATCTTTTGAGTTCCTCAAAGGTATCATTTGCTTCTTTAGTCCATTCGAAACGTCCGTGTTTCTGAAGAAACTTGAATAAATGTAATTATTTTTCTCCTAACCGTGCTATGAAACGACTTAGCACTTGAAGAGTCTAGACCCATCATTATAAGTTAATGGAGTATTTTGGTGATTAATAACAAATCTATATGTGAGACTAATACTTTTATTGATATGCCTATCATGTTGTCTTATTTGGATGAAAATGTAAAAAAACATGGAGGTATGTATTCGACATCATATTCTTATATCTTGTTGCATTCATCGGATCCAAAATATAGGTTGAACTCCACTAAAAGTTTAACTTGAATATGTGCATATGTCTTTATTACATATTCGTGTATGCACATATTTCGGGGAGTTCACTCTTTGTTTTGTGGTTTTATTAGTATTGATCTATATTTTTTATCCACATATATTTTGGATCTCTACTTTGAAACATATCCTTTGAGTATATATAACTTGTGTAGTTCATATATACTCATATATCTTTATATTCAATTATTTACAATTGAGGTGGTTGTCATCAATTACCAAAGAGAAAAATTGGAGTACTTTAACCCACCATTATGAGTTAATGGTATGTTGTGGTAATTAATGATAATCACATTGTGGAACTAACATTTTCCATAAGTTGGGTAATCAGGTTATGTTCCAGTATGATGGAGACTTGGGATGGCATCATGAGTTGATTGTCATCAAGTCAAGGTTTAAGAAGAGGATGCATCATGTGTTAATGCACATCAAGATCCCGAAAAGGACATGATCATGAGTTGATCATAAAATCAACAGAAGATCGATCATGTGTTGATGGACGTCAAGTGAATGATGCATCATGTGTTGATGCATATCAAGATCTCGAAGAAAAGATGATCATGAGTTGATCATCAAGTCAAGAGAAGACCCATCATATGTTGATGGAGGGCACGTGAGGAAGATCATCATGTGTTGATGATATTCAAGTCAAGATTCGAGATGAAGGATGTCATCATGTGTTGATGAGCATCAAAAAGACCCCAAGTGAAGATGATCATCATGTGTTAATGATATTCAAGTCAAGAACCCGGACTTCAAGTGAAAATGTGCATCATGAAGCTTCAAGGGGATGTGCAAGGCAAATGTATGACTAGCTAGGGCTAAGTATGTGTTCCTAGTTTTTACCAGTCTTGATATTTGGTTGGAGACCGGATTGCTAGTATAGGTTGCCGTACTATTAAGAGGGGTCTTGACTAGTAGCTTGAGTTAGTCATGTGTTGATAGCTCTTAATGTTTGCTCTAGCTCCCATTAGCATGTTGCCGATATTTACGAATGTGTTTTGCAAATGGTCGCAGCTCATGCATGATCCTTGTAGCATGTGACAATACTTTGCAAATGTGTTTTACAAATGGTTGAAGTCTATGTACCTACTCCTTGTGGTATGATCTAAGCTTGCAAATTGTTAGGGTTCATGCATTGCTTTAATTTGAGCTATGGAAAACTGTTTTGAAAATCGGTATTACCGCAAGTGATATGCGGTACTACCACAGGTCGGTAGTACCGATATGTATATGGCGGTACATATTTTCCACAGAGTATTTTTTTGAGTGTTTTGATCCTCTTTGAAAATCGGAACGACCTCACTTCAACTGCGGTACTATCTCAAGTCGGTAGTACCGAAATATAAATGGTTGTACGTAAAATACAGAGAGTGTATTTTTGAGTGTTTTGATCCTCTCTGAAAATTAATACGATCACATTTGAACTGTGATACCACCGCAGGTCAGTAGTACCGAAATATAGATGGCGCTACGTAAATTTCAAAGAGTGTGTTTTTGGGAGTTTTGATCTACCGAAATATAGATGGCGCTACGTAAATTTCAGAGAGTGTGTTTTTGGGAGTTTTGATCGCCCTTAGGAATCAACATGACCATAAATTCTTGAGCGGTACTACCAGAGTGCGGTAGTATCAATATTTACTTGGTGGTATGTTTTTTCTAGAGAATGTGTTTTCTGAGAATTCTTGAGCTCTGGAAAAAGGTAGTTCCGTTCTGGCCGAGCGGTACTACCGCGCTAGATTTCTAGTTGACGGTAGTATCATAACTTTATGAGTAACGGCTAATTCAGAGTATTAAATGCTACTGTTTCAACCTTTGATTGGAAAATTGATAGTACTGGGTTTTAATGGCGGTACTACCGCAAATCTTGATTTTTCGAGGAAGTTTGTCCCAACGGCTAGTTTTTGTGTGTGGACTATAAATACCCACCTTGGCCGGTTGGAGACATTGTTGCTGGTGCCATATCCTTTCCCTTTAGCAAAGAGCAAGCTCTCTACACTCTTATGTGCAGGTGTTGCACTTAATGAGCTTAGAGAGTGAAACCCTAGTGCATGTGTTGCATTAGGTAGTGGATTGTGTATCAACTTGAGCTTAGATACTTGATTTGTTCAAGTGAGCATCTTCGGCTTGTTACTCTTAGTGTTTGCCGACACCTAGACGGCTTGGAGGTGTTGCGCCAGTGAGCTTCTCAAAGAAGGTTGTGAGAAGACCCGGACGATTGTGAGTGGCTTGGTGCTCGCCATCTCCGGAGAGGAGGAAGAGCAACCCCAAGTGGATCGATGTGTTGGTTCGTGTTGGAGCCGGTCCAAGTGGTTGAATTTACCTTAAAGGAGTTTGGCTTAATTCTTAGAGCTGGTCTAATTTGTTTGGGCTTACCTCAACGTGGATTAGGGGAGACCGGTGTTGAACACGGGAACGAAGGATCCCGAATGCACTGCGTTTACACACTAGTCCAGGATTTCTAGTGTACACAGTCTCACAAATAGTATTATCACAATCATATCAAACACTTTATTAATAAGAAACAGAGTTTGTTACAAAATAGGCCTGAGGCCAAATAAAAAAACATAGCGGAAGCAAAGAGGTAGTAGGCCACACGATGCGCCACAGACAATCGTCTGGAGGCGTAGCCTAAACGTCTGGATCCTCACCGTCTGGATAGTAGTCTTCTCCTGAATAATAATATTCAGCAAGGATGAGCACAACTACCGTGCTCGCAAATTACACCCAATACAGAATTTAGAATGCATGCATAAGTAAACAAAGGAAGGGTGTAAGGGTTATTTGCGTAAATCAACATTTTCAAGTTTAAATAATCATACTATGTTTCAAAGCACATTTTTAATCTTTAACTTAAAATCCGATTTTAAATTGACAATTTTATAGTGGATAACCTCTATATGAAACGTGGTGATGGATATCCTCCTATCACATGGCTAACCGCCCAATTTTACCACAAGGATTAACCATCCTAAAATCATGTACAAAATCATTTTAAAACCAAAAATAAAGTCTAACTCAGAGTAGCTTTGCTCAGCATGTCCATGACCGTGAACACGGCTATTCGAATAGTTTTACACTCTGCAGAGGGGTACAACTTTACCCACATGAGATAATTTGCCCGTTATGTCGGTCAATGCACGCTTCCTTAGGCGTATGACTAGGCAATTATCACAAGGCGTTTCTAATATTCTACCTCACTACTAATGTGTCCGCTAAGGTTTCACTTCCATTGGGCTAACCACCTGCCGGAAACCCCCTCTTGCGCCAAGTATGAGTAATGTTTAGCCAACACCCACACAACAAATATGGCACATACATTAGTGAGGTATGACAAGTTAATAAGCCTAGTTCTGCCCATACAGAACATGTGTTAGTACGGTGGAGCTTTGCAAGATACTGCTCAAAGGTTGGTCCTTAACTAACTTGGTGACTTTCAAAATAAACCCTGGGCCTCAATCCTAACCAGATTGAACCCGAGCACAAATCTGCACCCACCAACTCTCTAACTCGCCTAAGTCTAAATCCATTTTTTATTTTTATTTTTCAAAGGTATTTGCAAAAGTCCACCATGACAAAACAATGTCATCGGCTTTTAATCAAAATTTGCTATTTTGGCTAAATTCTCCCAAAATTAAATATTTGTGGTCTAAGTAATTTCTAAGCATATTTTATTTTCAAATTTTTATTTGACTAAGGTGACAAGGAAATGATGGTTCAACATTCAAAATTGGCTAAACAAAGGAAATGGGATTAACTAAGAATTTAAAACAGGAATTTAAAAATAACTGATCAAAATTATGCACACAATAATAATTTAAAATAGAATTAAATAATTTAAAATACTAGGCTCAAAATGATCAATGGTGTAACTTGCCTTGCTCACTTTCTTGGTATTCTACCTCTTCAACAGGGTCGAACTCTCCGAAGTCGTTAAAATCTATACACAAAAAATAGGCCAAATTCAAATAAATTAAAATGAAATACAAATAATTTCAAATGAATATCCAAATTAACTCCAAATGAAATAATTTTGGTATAGTTAGCTAGATCTTGATTTTATACAAATTTAGAAATTTGATTCACCTAAATCGAAGTTCGTAAGAAGGAATACGAGCTCCTGGAAGTTTTAAAACTAAATTAAATCCTAATTATCAGAAGTTTAGACTTTTCTGAATTATTTTTCTAAAGGAAATTCGACTTATTGCGTCAGCGTACGGAATTGTGAACTGACATGTGGGCCTCACAGTCATGGACTGGGTCGACGGGAAGTCACGAGTCCACAGTGGACTCGGCTCACAGCACAGTACGAAAGGGGGCACGCTGGCGCTAGCCGCCACGCACGCACACGTGCTGAGGTGGCACTGACGCGGCCGAGCCACGTCGGCCCCAGGCCGGTGGCGCTCCGGCGACATCCTCGCCGACACTTCGCGCCACAGCAAGGCTCTCAGATGTGTGCAAAAGAGAGAGGGAGCAACGCTGAACTTGATGCTCACCACAGATGCGGAAGAGCCAGGCGAAATGTTCGTTGGCGACGAGGTTTGGCGGTGGCGGAATTCGATCGACGGCGGCGAAGGGGTTCCGGGGGTCGTGGGTCCGAGAGAAGATGCGCACGAGGATTGCCTTGACGCCGTGAAGCCGATGGTGTGGTTGGGGTGGCCAGAGGAGGCTTGACGATGCTGGAATCGGAGGAGAACTAGGCTTCGGCCGGCGGCGAGGAAACTCGAATTGCAAGCGCGTGGGTGCGATCGGGGTGGCGGGAGCTGGGGCGTTGGGTTGAGTGGAGAGAGGCGCAGCTGGGGCTGGCTTTTATAGAGCAAGGGGAGGCCGAGAGGCGGAGAACGTGAGCGGAGGTCACGACGGCGGTGGTGAACGCCCGGCATGAATGCATGTTTTTAAGAGGGGAAATGGCGAGAATGATTGCGGGTGAAACCGACGGTTTGAATGCACGCGATTGCGAGAGAAGTGGGGGAGGGAATCTCGGAATTGAAGGCGGTAGTGCGGCGGTAATGGTGGTCGAGCGAAGGAGCCGGAGGAAGAAGAAGATGCAGGGGAAGACAACGCTGTAGGCAGTTCCACTTGTCGGTGGAAGGAACTGGTCGGACGGAGCTATGGTCGCCCGATTTTGATCGGACGTCCCGCAGCGACGACGCGCCGTAGGAACTGGTCGGAGAAGCGATGGTCATCCGATTTTGATCGGACGGCCCGCAGCGATAGCGGGCGGGGAAAGCAGGTCGACGCGCGAGAACAGTGTTGGGCCAGAATGAATTCGGTCCAGCTAATGTGCGGGGATTTTTAATTCTTTTCTAATTTAAATAATCCCATAAATTCAAAAAGGCTTTAGAAAATAGCAAATAAAATCCAAAAATTATCAGAAATTCTCTAAGGCATTATGGATTTAAGTAAAATAATTCCAACTTATAATTGGTTATAAATTTCTCAAATAAATTATTTTAGCTTTAAAACAATTAAGAACAAGCTTTTAAAATTTCAGAAATTCCACAAAAAATAATTAAAGTTTTATTTTCAACTGAAATTTGAAATTTGGGCTGTTACAACCGGCAAGTCTCCAAACACCACAGTAAAACATCATCGTGCCATTGTGGCTTGACTTCTTGTGCTGTACTCTATTGCAATTTACATTTGTAGAATTAAATTGCTCTCATGTGTTTGCTTGTTTGATACCATTTTCATTAGTCTTAGAATTGTTGGTACACTTAGTAAAGATTAGTTGATTTAGGTTTTAATTGTGCAAAACCGAATTATTGCTAGCTTCCGCATTAGAAAACAGTTTTAGCCAAAAGAATTTTTTAAACCGCCTATTCACCCCCTCTAGTCGGCCTCCTCGATCTTACATCAATGTCATACAACCGGTTAGTTTTTGAGCTTCTTTCTTTGTGGTCGGAGGACACATCTGGTCGATGACCGATATTTTTAACGGATTTGCTTCAATGCCTTTAGCTGAAACTAGGAATTCAAGAAGCTTTCCAGAGGAAACTCCGAACACACTTTTCTGGATTTAAGTTAAGGTTATGTCTTCTTAAGTTAAAGAAGATTTTGTGGAGGTCGGAAATATGATCACCACCATTGTTGCCCTTTACAACCAAGTCATCAACGTAGCTTCCAAATTTTGACCTATCTGAGGACTAAAGGTTTTTTTGCATTAACCTTTGAAAAGTCGCACCAGCGTTTTTGAGACCGAATGACATCTTTACATAACAGTAAGTGTCATATGTTGTGATGAAGGAAGTTTTCTCTTCATCATCTTTTCTCATATTAATCTGGTGGTACCCTGAGTACGCATCTAAAAAACTTAACAACTCACACCCGGAAGTAGAGTCCACAAGTTGATCAATGCGTGGAAGGGGAAAGTCATCCTTCGGACAAGCTTTATTAAGATCAGTGAAGTCAATATATATTTGCTATTTTTTTATTACTTTTTCTAACCATTACAGGATTGTCGAGCCACTCTGGGTGGTCGACCTCACGAATAAACTCGGCCTTAAGGAGCTTGTCAATTTATGATTGGTGATATGCACACGCCTACCACCTGATATGCACACGCCTCGATTTAAGATGCGTGCATGCGAGTTGGCCCGATCTTCCGTCGTAGGAATGCATGCATGGGATAACGAAGGTTGAGAATTCCTTCCCAAGTCTTGTGATAAATTAATTGGATCCACTTTTCTCTCTGGTTTGATGGTGTAGATGGCATGCAAAATATTGATTCTCTCTCACGGTTTGCATGGCATGCGAATTTACTCTCACGGTTTGCATGGCATGCACCACTTCCTTTATTTCTTCTCGTAACAAATGTTGCATGTTGGTGAGTTGGTCTCCTCCTTTGCATCTTGCCATAATTAGGTGCGGCTCTTCCTTTCCTTGCATGCACATGGATGGGTGGAACTCCAAGTCCTTGAATCACCCAGCTAGTGTTCATCCTCTCCTCGGTCAATTCTTGATCAACAACTTCTCCAACAATTCCCTCACATGTAGTAACAAGCAAGCAACAATCATGAGGCAATATCATTTGTTCGAAATTAAATAATTACTTTGCCCAAGCGAATTCACTGTTGCCCAAGGCGGCGTGCGTGCTCGTGTCATTGGACCTTGTTTACTAGTTGAATCTTGTATGTGTGAGCTACTGATGTCCTCATCAATTGGATTGCCTCCTTCCGATCTGGTGCAAAGAGTCTTAGCTTTTCCTTGACCGGTGCACATGTCAGATGCCTGCCAGGCGAATACATCCGAATTAACTCAGAGGAAGGAGACGATCGACTCTTCCTATTTAGGACTGAGTCCTGCTTTGACTAGTACCTTTTGGGCGGTTGTGCTAGTATTTCTGAGTCCAGATGATGTTTTGACGCTTTCTAGAGAAGCGCCCTTGTCGAGTGGAACTTCCTTTGTTTGGTCGGAGTGTTTTGAGGTCATCTTTTGTCTTGAGTGCTTGACATGCATGGAAGGTGGATTAGTACCCCTGGTAGGAAGTTCATCGACCAGTTCAAGGAATTTCCAATCACATGTATATACCATCTTTATATCCTCTCCAACTGTAATGACCCCTTTTGGTCCTGACATCTTTAAACTCTGATAATCGTAATGCGTGGCTATTAGGAATTTTGCCAATGATGGATGACCAAGAATTCAATTGTATGTTGTTTCAAAATCAACTATATCAAATGGGATCTTTTCTGTTCAGAAGTTTTCTGGCCTTCCGAACGTAAACGGTAGGGAAAGATACTCTATTGGTTTGGCAGTAGATCCTGGAACTATGCCATGGAAGACATATTTCACATGTTTTACTTTCGACATAGGAATTTGTATTTCTTCCAATGCTCCCATAAACAATATATTTAAAGAACTACCACCATATATCAGAACTTGATTAACTTTACAATTATTAATAGTAGGTTCTACAACAATAGAGAACCTACCTGGTCGAGTTGAAGGAATGAGACAGTCTTCTTTGCTGAAGGAGATGACTATTTTCGACCACCGATGGCTTGATGGTGATCGGAGACTCGACGAGGTTCACTTCGCGCTCCACGAACTTCAAATGGCGCCTTGATTCGTACAAGGAGGATCCACCAAAGATCATGTCAACAGTGTGTTGTGGCTCCTGGTATTCTATTTCTTCGTCGCCATCCTTGTCCTTTTTGGAGCTTGGCTCCTGAAGCTCCTGTATGGAAGGGAAAGGTCCTTTACCTGCATAATAATCCTCTAACTTCTTTTGCCAGGCTCAGCAATTGTGCATATCATGCCCTGTCACCTGATGAAGTGGACATCACTTATTTTTCTTTTTGTATTCATTTGTCAAAGCTTTCGCTTTGTTCCGACTTGAGTAATTCTTTTTGCCCTTGGTGAATTTTTTGGGAATTGCAAGGAGCTACTTGTTATTAGGCTTGCAATTCTTCTTACAAGACTTCTTGTGTTACTTCTCTGGCTTATCCTGGCTAGATTGAGGGATTTTCTCCTTCCGATCGATGGCCTTGTTCCATTGGACTACTTCACTAGCGGCTGCATACCTATCGGTCATGTCAAAATGTTCAACGGTTGTTCGTGGAGGATTCATTGCAATGTCCTCCGTAAACTGTTGATTCCTCGATCCTACTTTAAAAGCCTAGATGACAGAAGAATCTGCGACCACGGGAATAGAGTTATGGATCTGGCTAATCCTCTTGATATACTGACAAAGAGTCTTGTTAGGTTCCTGTCGGATCTTATGAAGATCATCCTCTTTTCCGTTATGGTCGTATGTACCTTAAAAGTTTGCGATCAGAAGGTCTCAAAGCTGCTCCCAAGTATAAATTGATCTGACCAGTATGTTAAGCAACCAAGACCGGACTGATCCTTCAAGGACCGTGGGTAAGTAGTTTGCTATCACTTTATCGTCGCCATCAGCAGCTCTGATGATGGTAGTATAAATCTGGAGAAATTCTAAGGAGTTTTGAGCCCCATTGAACTTCTCCATGTTTGCTGATCGAAATTTGTCCGGCCAGCGCACTGCTTGGAGTCCTGTCGAGAATGCTTGACAGCCCATAATCGTGTCATGGCGCCTTCTTTGAAAAGGAGCTGGATTATAATCGGTTGCGGATCGATTCCTCATATTAACATACCGAGTGTCGGGTATCCCAATCCGGTCGTGGACGTTGGTATAACGCCTTCGACTGACCACCTGGTTTAGGTGATGTCAAAGATCACTTGAGCCAAGTGGTAATTCATCTTGACGAGGGGGTGAGTGGCTTTAAGAAAGAGATGTCTTCCCTCGTGGATCTCTTGTCAGAAGCTTTGAGGAGGTCTTGATATCGGATTGTTTCCAGTCCAACCATGTTGTCCCATGCTAAGGGAGGAATGCTGGGACGAAGTCTTACTGTGACTTTGCGAGCTCCTTTGTTCCTTGTACATCGCTGTACGTTGCATAGTCTGTTAGAGGATCTCCGAGACCTGCTCTGCAAGTTGAAAAATAACCCAAAGTCTCTGTCAGAGCAGGATCTGGGTTATTCAAAATGTCACGAACTCGTTGCAGGTTTTGAATTGTTACCGAAGGTCTTGGGGGGTTCCCGCTAGCATAAAGTGTTCGATGGCTCGAATTCTTCACCGACCTTTTGGTTTGCCTTGTCCGACCCATCATGCGTAGTGGGGTAGAAATAGGTGAATTAACCGACCGATGTCCACCAGTTCCATTACCTCTGCTGCCTCGGGTTGATGATTGAGTGCCCGTGCCATTTCCACCAACAGGTGGTGGTGGGTTACGCTGTGGAGGATCCTGTATGGCATCTTGATTGGTATCACCGATTGCGTTAACCACGTGTCTCCAATAGCGGTCTTCCGACAAACTCCCATCGTAACTAAGGGAGGGCCTTCCATTTCTTCGGCAAGGAGCATCCATGTTGGAGAGTGGTCAGAGATTAACACCTTCGACGGACTTTGTGGTGGACTCGGCCTGATCTGGTGAATTTTGAGTCACACATTGAGTTTGATTATCTTTACCTGGCCTTCAACTAGTGGCAACTTCATTATCACCCTTACCAGGTGTTGGTTGGTCCCGAAATATGTAGGAGCTGTCGGCGAATACTGGTCGTCCATAACTGTATCAAGAGTGCATTGACCCTCTAATTACAGCATTGGACTTTTATCGCCGTTCTTGCCGGTCGGAAGAACCGGGCTTGAAGAGGTGTTCGGATATTCCAAACTGGTCGGAACAACTGATTCCTCTGGGAGCGCCACTGATGGTGGCGGTGAACCCTCCTCCATCCGATCAATCTCACTGGTCTCAATGAGCGGCGAGCCTACGACAGAAGATGATGATGATGACATAGCGTTATGTTTCATGGCGCGGATGTATGCATCCACGTCAAGGTTGGAGTAGTCCACCAAGTCGAACCAACTCTCCTCATCCTATGATCCTTCCATGATCGCATAGGCGACAATGGAGCAGAGTGGAAATGAGGATTGTTGAGCAAGGAAATCTTCAAGAACTCAACGTCTTCTTCCCCACGGACGACGCCAGCTATCGACGATCGAGTCGCCGATCTTACAAAATAAAAATAAGAAAATGGCAAAGAGTTCTTGGATGAGAATGAGACTGCTCTTTATTGCAATGAACTGGCTATTACAGGGGTGCCTTCAACAAGGCAGCAAACTGGCCCTAATTACACTTACTGTATTGCCTGCTACTGCTCTAATTGTCTTCAGATCGTTGGGTCTTGTCTGGATTCAGATGCAGATTCTGATTCAGATTGTGATTCCGATCATCCTTCCTGTCGTTTATGTTATCCTTTAAATAACTGACAAAGTTGTGGCAGTTACTCCTAAAAGAGGTGCCCTTTAGAAGTGTTGTGTCTGGTCGAAGAAACAGTGGCAGTTAGGAAAATACCAACTGATCAGGGGTTGATATTTAGTAAAGACAAAAACTACATTGTGGTTATTGTTAGTGACTTAGGGCCGGAAACGTCGTATAGTTTGGAGCAATTAAGACACATGTTCCATTCGTCATATGGAAGGGATCTACTTGGAACCGGGTCCAAGCGCCAGTTCAAAGCTTCTACGAGCAGCTAACTGGTCAAGCAATGGGTACATGGCCCCCTCCGACCAGGTTACTCGTAGAGTAGCCTTTGGAATTCTAACGACTATAGGGGTCGTTAGATTTGAGGTTCACGACCACATAAGTTATGTGGCTATTAATTAATATTTAGAAATTTAATCCTCATCAGAGTTCAAGGCCTCAAATACACAATTTTCCCTCTCAAGCTTGTGTCGTTGTCTTGTACTGTTGATCTTTGTGCATCACCGTTATTGGGCTATGGTGTTGCGTCATTTATTTGCTGCAATGGACCATTTGTGCTGCGTCATGGCCGTTAGGAACCATGCGTGCACAGTCATGGTTGCTTCTAACCATTGTTCTTGAATTTTTAATACTACTCCACTTATTATTGCAATTATGTCTTGTATTTGTGTATATAGGTGGTGTTTTAGTTTTCGACCATGTTTCATAGAAATTAACTTTGATAATAATATTGGTGAGGTCACGTTGACAGTTTTAATATTGAACATGTTGCCTTAATGGTAACATCGACAATATCGATGTTCATTTTTCGTATATACAATACATGACGATAATTTTTCGCCCCCTAAAATGTATGGTACAACCCTAGTAGGCATGGTCAATCGCTACTCACCGTGGTGCGACGCAGGAGGCCACGCAACCACGCGTGCTATAGGGTGTGTTTGTTCGTGCCGACTGCCGAGTGCAGGGCATGTGGCTGGAGGCTGGAGCCTACGCATGCCGCGGGTACTGCTTGAACTGATAACCGCAAAGTGAACAACCTTGTTTGGGGAGCTTTAAGCTGGTTTCAGCTTCGAAAAGCCAGAAGTCCTCCAAACAGGCTAGCTTCACAACAGCTTAATACTTAAGCCACAACTGAAGCCCACGTAAAAACCAAAGTACCTCACTACCAATTTTTCTGACTTATTGCAGGAGAGAGATAGCTATTTACCGCTAAAACTTCACTAAAATTACCAACTAAATAGTACTGCTTAAAAACCCTTCCCGTTCATCCCCTCCCCACCCCATACCCATTGGTCCCATTGGCTCCCCCACGCCGCTCGGCCTCCTCCTCCCCCACAACAAATCATAGGGTCTAAATCTATCACCAAGAAAGCTAGAGAAGAAGTCGAGAACAATGGGCGGCGCGGGGGGGGGGGGCAGACTTGGAGAAAACATAAATGAGCTTAAGGAATCAAGGAAGGAGGAGAGGAGTTGTGGGAAATCACTTGGACAGTCCCGATTGCAAGATACCATTTCGTTATGAAATCCAAGGGAGAGACTGGATGGTGGTTAGTTATGTACGTAGAATGGCTGGGATCTTTGCATACCCCTAAGTAAGTATCTCGTGTTTAGAATAGAACCTAGTAATCACTATTCCCTGTAATTTCGTTGCTTTGTCGGCAGAGATGCTCTTGCATCACCATAGCCCCACTACGCACTCCATATAATCAGTACTTGGGCTGGAGTTTGTTATGGTGATGTTAAACCCTAGTTTTGTGTTATATACATCTACTTTCCCCATTTCTTAGCTTCTTACTTTATTTCCTTGTTGTTTGATCTTGCGATTTGTCCACTGGAATTAGATGGGGAATTTGTATTTGTCAGATTCATGACAAGTGATATCAGAGCCATTGAATCCCCAACCAAGGTTCTCGCGATTGAGGTGATTCCAGAGTGGAAAGGGTTGAGGAACTGGGTTCCTTGGTCAAATTCCAGATCTAGCTCTTGGAATCCGATTGGCGAGAAGGGAAGCAATGATGCATATTGGTAGATAAGGTTTGAGAAGATCTTTGATTCTCTCTGTAAAATCCCAGATCTACTCATAGAGTATGTGATGCCGAAAGGTAGAAGATCATGCGTGGTTGAAAGTGAAGCGGAACACCGTCTGGATGGTGAAGTGGAGGAAATCAAAGAGAAGATGGCAGAGATGAATCAACGGAATGTACAGATGGGAGAGACTATCAAACAACTATATATCCAAATGCAAGAAAACACAAACCAGATGTAGAAGCAGTTGGAGACGTATATAAATATGATTTTGGACAAGGTTGGGCAAGGGGAGCAACAAGTTGGTACCAAAGCATCAGCAGGACAAGAAGGTACGGGTAGTCAGTTTGGCATGGAGTGCAGGGATTCACCAAACGTAGCCAATAGAATGGCAGGAACTCCAGGGAACTGCCACTCTTTTGCTCCAACGGGGATGTGCCTAGGTATGAATGGCTCACCTTATATACCAGTTTCAGTTACATGTACTAATATTGTTCCAATTAATGTGAATGCTCCAGTTAGCACAACTAGTTTACCACCTGCAATATCTATGTTTCCAACTTTAGGAAATCAGATTCCTCATCTACCAGGGGGAAATTTTGCACCTCAGTATATGAATGTTGTATCTAATGGTGTTCCACCATATGGATATGGGGCTTATCAATACAATGGATACCCACCTATTAGACTTGAATCATGTTGGGCTAGATCAAATAAGTACTGAAATGTGAATCAAACACCCTGGCAACCTTATCAGAACATGAATCAATACATCCAGACATTTAGTAAAGGACCCAAGTTGGAATTTCGTATGTTTGATGGAGATAATCCTGAATCTTGGATCAAGAAAGCTGAAAAGTGTTTTGAATTATCAAGAACATTACCAGAGCAGAAGGTTTCAATAGCTGAGGTATACTTGATAGGAAAGGTGGATCAATGGATTAGTAGCAACAATATTGATACTAGCAGTATGAGTTGGGCTCAGTTCTATAGTATGATTTGCAAAAGGTTTGCTACAGACAATAGAGTTGATATTGTAGATGCTTTCAAAGGATTGCAACAAAGTGGAGCAGTCAGTACTTATATTGACAAATTTGAAGAAATTATGGCATTGGTAAAGAGAAACAACCCAACCTTGAGAGAAGGGTACTTCTTAGACTTCTTTTTATCTGGACTAAAAGATTACATCAAGATTCCCTTAAAATCATTGCATCCTAAAACTCTAGTGGATGCATATGTTCATGCTAGAAATTATGAGAATATGCCCCTGTACAAGAAACCAATTTGGTCAAATATCTCTAACACTAAAGGAAGTTATCAAGCTAGTAATACAACCAGAGGGGGTGTTTCCATCAACAAAGGGGTTAAAACCAATTCTGCTAGAAGTGATAAGTGGAACAATGAAAAGTGTTTCAAGTGCCAAGAGCCTTGGGTACCAAGGCATGAAAATGTATGGAAATTCACCTCATCACTATAGAAGAGGAAGAAGAAGAGGAAGCACCTATGGAAATTCACCTCATCACTATAGAAGAGGAAGAAGAAGAGGAAGCACCTACTTTCACAACACCTCCAACAAGTCTAGAACACAAAGAAGAAAACCATCTAGACTTGCAGGTTTCAATGCATGCCATGACAGGTGCTAGCACTGAAGTTTCTACCTTCACCTTGAAACTAAAATTGGGTAGAGTGATAACAACAACATTGGTTGACACTGGAAGAACATCAACATTTATAACTCCCATGATTGCTATGAAGGCTCACTGTCAGATCAAGAATCATGAACCAGTGAGAGTATCTGTAGCCAATGGGGAGACCATATTGAGTGAAGCTATCTGTTATAATTGCCATTATACCATACAAGGAGATGTATTTAACTCAAACTTCATAATACTAAACCTGAAGGGATATGATATCATATTGGGAAATGATTGGATCTATGCTCATAGTCCAGTTAGTTTGAATATGAAGACTAGAGAATTCTCTATTTGCAAGGATGGCAAAAAGACGGTATTGCTAAAGGATGAAACACTACCAAACAAAGATTGTATGGTAAATGTGAATCAATTGTAGAAGTTGCTAGCAAAAGGAGTAATGGGGGAAATGGTATACTCCAAATCAACCCTGGTTTTCAGTAGTACTATTGTTGAAGAGGTACCTAGAGAGATCCTAGAGATTCTTAGCCAGTATTCATATCTTTTTGAAGAACCAAAAGAGCTACCTCCCAGTAGAGAACAAGATCAGAGTATACCTTTAACTCCAGGAGCTAAACCTGTGAACATTAGACCTTATAGGCTCCCTCATCACAAGAAGGATACTATGGAAGGGCTGATTGATCAACTATTGAAGTCTCAGACCATTAAACTAGGTGTAAGTCCCTATTCGTCACCTACCATTCTTGTGAAAAAGAAGGATAGAACATGACATATGTGTATAGACTATAGACAATTGAATGCAAATACAATCAAGAATAGATATCCCATTTAGGTGATAGAAGACTTATTGGATGAGTTGTATGGAGCTAGTTATTTCTCTAAGATAGACTTGAGATCTGGGTATCATCATATAAGTATAAACACTACAGACATTCCAAAGATAGCTTTCAGTATCCATGTGGGACATTATGAGTTTGTAGTTATACCATTTGGTCTCACAAATGCACCTGCAACCTTTCAAGATTTGATGAACAAGATTTTGGCCAAGTATTTGAGGAAGCTTATGCTTGTTTTCTTTGATGACATTCCGATTTATAATCTTTCATTAGAAGAACACAAAAGCATTTGGAGATTATACTAACCATATTGAGAGAAAACAAATTGTTTGCCAAGAGTAGCAAATGTGTGTTTGGACAGCAAAGGGTGGAATACCTGGGTCATATAATTAGTAAGGATGGTGTGGCCACTGATCCTCAGAAGGTGAAGGCAATAAAGGAATGGACAATGCCAACTAATGTGACAGAATTGAGGGGATTTCTGGGTCTTGCGGGTTATTACAGGAGGTTTGTGAGTAATTTTGGTGTAACCTACAGACCATTGTTCAATATGCTCAAGAAGAATGCCTCCCATTGGGACAAGGAACAGCAACAAGTAGTTGATAGTTTCAAGGGATTATTGACCACTACACCTGTGTTGAGGCTACCAGATTTTACACAACCTTTTGTAATGGAAACTGATGCTAGTGGGTATGGGCTAGGAGCAGTGTTGATGCAAGCAGGAAGACAAATTTACTTTTTCAGTAAAGCATTGGGCCAAAAGTTGTAGCACTGTCAACTTATGATAAAGAAGCTCTAGCAATTTTGGAAGCACTGAAGAAATGGAGACACTATTTGGTTGGAGTTGAGCTGGTAATTAGGACTGACCAACAAAGCGTCAAATATTTTGGTGAACAAAGGTTGGTGGAAGGAGTGAAATACAAACTAATGGCTAAGTTGTTGGGATACAATTACAAGATTGGGTATAAGAAAGAAAGGGAAAACAGGGTTGCAGATGCATTATCAAGATCACCAGTACCACTGAAGGCCATTACAACTGCGTACCAAGTTGGATAGAAGAGGTACAACAAAGTTACTTTGAAGATGAAAGGTGTCTGGAGTTACTAACTAAACTCGGTGTGGACAATCATGCTTATCCTCCCTATTCCCTCCATAATGGGATAATCAGAAATGATGGTAAGTTGTATGTGGGAAGTGGTACTGAACTCAAGAATGTGCTTCTGGAATCGTTCCATGCCTCAACCTTGGGAGGACATTCAGGTGAAAAGGCTTCTTATCAAAGGCTCAAGTTATTATTCTATTGGCCAGGGATGAGAATAGATGTGTATAATTATGTGAAGAAAAGCCCAGTATGTCAAAGAAACAAATATGAAAATGTGCATTATCCAGGGCTTTTACAGCCTTTACCTATTCCAGAAATGGCTTGGGCTCATGTGACTATGGATTTCATTGAAGGGTTACCTAAATCTAAAAAGCATGATGTGATATTAGTAGAGGTAGGCAGGTTCACTAAATATGCACACTTTATATCCTTGAAACATCCCTATACAATGCAAACTATTGTGGACTTGTTCATTGAAAATATATACAAATTGCATGGATTGCCCTCAGTGATAATATCTGACAGAGATAGGATATTCACTAGCACATTGTGGCAAGAATTATTCAAGACTTTGGGAGTCAAGCTGAGATTTAGCAGTGCATATCATCCACAGTCTGATGGTCAAACAGAAAGAGTCAACCAATGTTCGAAGAATTACCTCGGATGGATGGTTTTTGCAAGCCCTAAGAAGTGGAAGTATTAGCTATCTCAAGTAATGGTGGTATATCGCTTCATTTCACACTTCGTTAGGATTAACACCATTTCAAGCATTGTATGGAATTAAACCACCTCAAGTGATAGAAGCAATGTTACCCGATGCTGCAATGAGTGGAAATCACAACCTTTTCCAGCAAAGAATGGCAATATTTGAGGATATTAAGAGTTCACTACAGAAAGCTCAATCCATAATGAAATTCTTTGCTGACAAGAATAGGACAAAGAGGTAATTCAATGTTGGTGAAATGGTATACTTGAAAATGCAACCATATAGGCACAATGCCCTTGGATTGCATAACTATCTGAAATTGCACTCCAAGTTCTATGGACCCTACAGAATTTTGGAGAAGGTTGGACAAGTGGCTTATAAACTCTTGCTGCCAGTTGGAAGTTTAATACATATTGTTTTTCATGTGAGCCAATTGAAGAAGCACATTGGTCCTAGAGTCATTCCCAGTCCAGAGCTACCACTAGTTGTCCCAGAAGGAAACATACTGACTGAACCAACTGAAATTGTTGAAAGGAGAATAGTACTCAGGAACAATGCACCAGTAGTATAGTGGTGAATACGTTGGATTTTACCTGCTGAAGCTGCTACCTGGGAATTTGCTAATTTTATCTTGAAGGTATTTCTGAATTTTCATCATTGAGGACAATGATCTTAAAGCGGGAAGTAATGTCAGACTTGAAGAAAACATAAATGAGCTCAAGGAAGGAGGAGCTTTGGGAAATCACTTGTGGACGATCCCGATTGCAAGATATCGTTTCGTTATGAAATCCAAGGGAGAGACCAGATGGTGGTTAGTTATGTACGTCAGACAACTGAGATCTTTGCATACCCCTAAGTAAGGATCTAGTGGTTAGGATAGAACTAGTAGTCACTATTCCTTATAATTTTATTGCTTTGTTGGCAGAGATGCCCTTGCGTCACCATAGCCCCACTGCGCACTCTGTACAAGCAGCAATCGGGCTGGAGTTTGTTACGGTGATTTTAAACCCTAGTTTTGTGTTATATATATCTACTTTCCGTATTTCTTAGCTTCTTACTTTATTTCCTTGCTGTTTGATCTTGCGATTTGTCCACTGGAATTAGATGGGGAATTTCTATTTGTCTGATTCCTGACGGGGGCGGCGTGGTGAAGCTGAAGCTCATCCTACTGGCGCGGCTCAAGGAGGACGTGACGCCGGCACGCCTGGACCAGGTCATCCGCGGCTACGCCGGCCTCGTCAACGTCGTCCCCTCATGAAGGCCTTCCACTGGTACCCTCACCACCCACCTGCTACTCCTAGCTCCGATTCGTCCCCAATTCTTGCGTATACCTTCCTTCCTCTGCCCCCTTTGTGCACTATCGCTGTAGTTGTTCGGGTGGCGTATCCGTGACGCGCGGCAGGTGCTCAACGAATTGCGTGCCTGGTTTGGGTTGGAGGCCCTGTGATTTGTCTAATAGAACGCATTAAAGTAGTAAACAAGTTAGCTTTCTTGGATCCAGAGACTCAGTGCTAGCTCTACTCAGTAAAGTCAAACCAACATGATGTATGTGAAGCTACTAGAGGGCAAATGAATCTCCAGGAGAAAACTATATTTTGACGGTCTCATTTCTGCTCAGATAGCTATTGGATAAGTGCTTTGACTTTTAAGTTGTACGACCTTCGATGTGAATGTGATCCCTGAGCAAAAAGATGAGCACATGGTGATCACATGAGTTTATTGATGGTTCTTATAGTGATTGATACTGGTGTTGGGATGACCAAAGATGAACTTAAGGACTGCCTTGGTACTATTGCTCAGAGTGACACCTCAAATTTTTGGAAGGCTCTGAAGGTGGAGCGTTGTTTCTTCCTTTTCCATTCTGGATACATCTATGTGTATGCAATATGGTACTATTTGTGTGATTATTTCATTGTTTCTTTGCTAATGCCAAATGAATTACCGCTCAGGAGAACAAAGACCTTGGGACCGACAATGGTCCAATTGGTTAGTTTGGTGTTGGATTTATGTTGTTTATTATTCAGGTAAGAATTATGCGCAAGAGACTTGTCAGGAAAACATTCAAGACTTGTCAAATGTTGATGCTCTATCATTTGTACTGCAGGACTACAAGAAGTTCTGGGAGAGCTTTGGAAAGTTCATCAAGCTTGGTTGCATTGAGGACATTGGAAATCACAAGCGACTTGCCCCTCTTCTGAGCTTCCACACTTCTAAAAATGAGGGAATCAGGGAGATATGAAAAGTCTTGATCTATGTAGAGAACATGCCTGAGAACCAAAAGGCAATCTATTACATTGCTACAGATAGTCTCCAGAGTGCAAAGACTGCTCCTTTCTTGGAGAAGCTGGTACAGAAAGACATTGAAGTATGAACGTTACATAGTTTTGATGAGACAAGAACGGCAAGACGGTCACCAACGACACGTCAGGGTACTACAAGGACATCCTGCTCGCCCTGGTTGCAGTGACGGAGGTTGAGCCAAATTTCAAGAGTGCCGAAGGCTAATGTTAAATCATATTATTATAATATGGTAGAATTTATAGCCATTGAAAATTTTTAGGTAGATCTTGTCTATATTTTGGTTATAAACTAGCTTGTCTCGACAAGATATATGTATATATTTACTCTAAAAAACGAGAAGGAATAGACACATGGCACTAGAAAAC
Organism: Hsuehochloa calcarea; assembly: GCA_036346395.1. Classification (NCBI taxonomy): domain Eukaryota; kingdom Viridiplantae; phylum Streptophyta; class Magnoliopsida; order Poales; family Poaceae; genus Hsuehochloa; species Hsuehochloa calcarea. The sequence goes on from CM070598.1 coordinate 54,232,595, forward strand.
ACCAATCACTTCTTAGGTTGATAGTCGTATTACTCGACCACTCCAAGCTTTAGTTGTGCGGGGATGTTTTGTGCTCCGTCGGCCGTTTTAATGCCTCATCTAGTTATCTTGTGGCTTTGCCACAACATGAGCTAAAGGCGATGAGCAAGAAGCAGAAAGTAAGGTAGTGGTGATGGCTGTTAGCTACTGATTAAATTGAGCACCAAAATGAGTGAACGACTAAAACTATTTCGCTAACTTGTTGAAGAGTAGGAAATAAAATTGGTTCAATGATTCATGGCTATTCATGTCCTAGTGAGGAAGAAGCTGAAGCAGATTGGTTCGAACTTAATGGGATTTTTGAAGGTGCAGCAGGGTGGCCATTTGAAGGGTTAAGTAATAGATGGACCTAAATGCTACTGCATACTCAGTGTTACTTTAATTCTTTTCTTTCTTTTTTTTGAATTGTTGGGGGGCTACAGTCCACCTTGACCTAACTATCCTCCGTCCCTGCTTGTTGGGCCTGAGTAGCCATGGATGGATCATGGAAGCTTGGATGTTTTGTAGGGACAGTGGAATATTGTTTGCACCTTTGCTCATTTGATTGAACAAGATGGCACTGTGATGCCCCCGGTGGTTGTCTTCTTGTCCTGTGTACAATCCACAGAGTGAAATGTAGGTGTACTGAAATAAAAGCCACGATCATTAATGTGGTAGGATAAAGGCACATGTAATGTTATCTGTTGTGTACACTGAATATGTAACATTTTGTATTTTGTATGAACAGATGCGTGGAAATTCAAAATAAGGATCTCATGTATATAACATTTTGTATTTTATACATGGAAATTGAGAATTTATTCGTTTAATGTTTAAAATTGCATTTGTATGCGAACGTAAAAAAAACCAAATCCACTTGTCCCTTAAATGTACATTTAACCTTCTAAACGTGATTTTCTACATTGCAAAATATTGCTCAATTGTTCATAATTTAATGAAATTATACCGTTTAATCAATATTTTTTGTAAAAAAAATTATGATTAATTAACATAAAAAAACCATTTAGAACCATCAAGTATGTTTCAGACATTTTATTATTCATCTACAGCTATAGCAGTCAATTAGCTTAACAAAAAGTTAAGTTATCAACCGGTCTCTCAGGAAAACTACCACCACCAAAACTATCACCACCGCTACAGCTGCTTTTTGGAGCTGCCAAAAATAACTTTTCAGCAAAACTCACCGGGGCCAAAAGGCTCGCTAGGCACCCGAATACTACTGCTGCAGGCCCTAGCGATCTCAATCATAAAGACGTTGTTTAGCTACAAAAGACGGCGAGATGCTATGTGTGTCGAACTGTCGAAGACAACAGGTTCGAAGCTAGCTACACGCACGACCAGATCCAACGCGGGAAACGTGGAAAATCATCTCGACTTCCGGCACACAAATACAATTATTACACGAAACATCAATATCTACAAAATTTTGGTAATTGACGCCTTTTTAGTACAAAGTTTCACGGGGTCACAAATGCGTAGAATATCTGAACAAACTAGCAACAAACAGTCAAACAGTGAAAAAACGCACACAGAGAGAGAGAGAGTCTGGCATACAAAGTTCCAAGTTCCAAGAATGGAAAGTTGAAAACTAGAGAAACGACAAAAGCGCAACGAAGAAATAGAATGCACAACATTGCGCATTAAATTGTACTTGATAGCTAATACATAATGAAGTAAGTTAATCTCTCACGTTCATTGATAACCATGTCAAAACAAAAAACATATCCGACACTATATAGAACATCTAAGGATATCTCTAAGTAAAGCAGGATGCATAATAAAAATTACAAAAAAATAAGTAAGCCTGCCATAACCCCAAAAGAATTGACCACAACTGCCACCATGCAATATTAGCTAATCAGTGTCACATAACCAATAGAAATAACCTCCATACCCGCACCCATAAACCTTCAATTAGCAGGGACCTTCCTGTTTGGCTCGAAGACATACTTGATCAAAGAATCCTTAATGGACAGTAGCTCAGGGAACTCGGATTTCAGCTTTGATGCATCCATTTCATTGTTGCTTCTTGGTGCAACTATAACCTTGGCCTGTTCTTCAAGTGTAAAGTTGGTCCACTTGAAGTCAGGATTAATGTATTTCTTGTACATCTCCAGAATCTCGTTGTGACTGACAACCCCAGGATTGGTGAAGTTCCATATGCCCCAGCAGTTCCGCTTCGCCATCTCAATAGAGATAGGCAAAAGTTCATCCAAAATTGTCATACTGTTGGGAATGTCCACCACCTTGTCATAACGAGCTATCTTTGTAATGAAGTTACGAGGGTTGCTTAGATCTGATGATATGGGCATTCTGACTCTAAGAGTACAGACATTGTCGTATTCCTTCAATAGCTCTTCCACCTGTATTGCATGCAACAAAGTAACAACACATTCATTAGTTTCTGAGATAAGTCAGAAGAAATGTTATAGTTCATAAAGGACAAAATTGAACCTACCATTGCTTTAGTTTTGGAATAAAATGAACCAGTAAAGTTGGGCTTGTCTTCCTCCTTAAAACCAATTCCAGACCCTTCAGGGTGTTTAGCATCATACTCAAATATACAACCTGTAGCATAGTTGATCATGAGCAACCCCTGCTCACGACAAACATCAGCAAGATTCAAGGTGCCTACAACATTGGTGCGGATAGTGTCCTGTTTGTGGCTCTCACACCAGTCAACATTTGGCCTTCCAGTGACACCAGCGGCATTGAAAACATGAGTTGGCTTCACATTTCTAATGTCCTGCAAGAGCTGAGAGCGCTCCTCCAGGCGTCCTTTCCCATACTCATATGGTATGCCTTGCTTCACACATATCTTCCCAAGCAGACCACCAATCCATCCAGTCCTGCCATATATCAAGAACTTGTAGGAAGCCTTCTGAGGGGCACTGCTGGTGCTTTTGGCAGTGGTTGCAGGAGCTGTTGTGCTAGATTCCTTAGCTTCTGCTGGTGAAGCAAGAGATTTTACTTCCTCGGTCCAGTTATGCCTTTCAACTCCAGGCGTCATCAGCATCCTTGGATGAGGGAGCAAAGCGCCAGCAACATCTCCCCAGTAATCAGGGTTGTTGGTGTACCATTCAATTGTTTTCTTCAACCCCCCTTCCCATGGCGTGCGCTCTGCCCATCCCAAGTTCTTTAGCTTCTGATCATCCAAAAAGTACCTCTGATCATTGAAGGGTCTGTTCTCAACAAACCTGATAACTTTTTCAGTGTCCAAGCCAAAGAGCTTGCATATGTCCCTGGCCACATCAATCACCCTCCTCTCCTTCACAGTACCAATATTATACACATGTCCAACCTCTCCTTTGTGAAGAACCACCTCAAAAGCTTCAGCAACATCCTCACAATACAGATAGCTCCTGACATTAGAGCCATCGCCATGAATTGGAAGGGGCAAACCTCTCATGGCCAAAAGAATAAATTTGGGAATGAGCTTCTCAGGAAATTGATTTGGCCCGTACACATTGTTGCCTCGAGTCGTAATCACAGGGAGACCATAAGACCTTCCATAAGCCATCACAAGCATTTCAGCCCCAGCTTTTGTAGCTGAATATGGATTTGTCGGAAGCAACTGTGAAGCTTCATGGTTACCAACCACAGCATCCTCATCAGTTTCTCCATACACCTCGTCGGTACTGACATGAATAAATCTTCTGATCTGACCAGTAACCTTGCAGGCCTCAAGAAGGACGTGGGTACCATATATGTTGTTCTTTGTGAACTCAAAGGAATTGCCAAAAGAATTATCCACATGAGTTTGAGCAGCAAAATGCATGATGGTGTCAATCGACTCGGTGATGAGAAGGTAGTTCACCAGATCAGCACTTGCAATATCACCCTTGACAAACTTGAAATTTGGCGATGGCCGCGAAGGATTGAGATTTTTCAGGTTGGAGCAGTAATCAATCTTGTCGAGGACAACAACCTTGTAGTGTGGATAGTTCCTAACTAGGCGGTTCGCCACATGCGATGCAATGAAACCCGCAGCGCCAGTTATGAGAATGTTCTTGGGCTCATAAGTCGCCATCTCTTGCCAGATAATTTAGCAACCTGTTATGTGTTACAAGTGACATCAGAATTACTCTCACAGGGTGTCATCAAAGTTACTTTTTCTTTCTTTTTTGAAACGGAAGCAGAAGCTCTGCCATTCAATTAAAGAAGGAGATCGAAAAGCAATATGTACAGGGGGCGAGAGCCACTAGGGCTTGGCTAGACTACCTTTTGGGTACAGGAATTAGGACAACTAAGAGGAGCTAGGGGGGTCGCTTAGGTCTCACAAAAGGCCCGCGCATGCTGATCTATGGCTTCCTTTGTTATCGCGGCTATCTCCTGCGGCATGGCCGACTTGTGTTGGATTGTTCTCCTATTTCTTTCCTTCCAGATGTTCCACATGACATATATGGTGACGCCGTTGAAAACCCTTCTCCTATCTTTCGGTATTGCTTTGGAAGCCTGCTGCCACCATTGTAGGATGTTGTCGAAGTTGGATGGTTGGACCCGTTGGAGGATGTCGCAATCAACACACCGCAGGACCGCTTGCCAAACCTCCATGGCGAAGGGGCAGTGTATGCATAAATGTAGGCCAGTTTTCTGTTGGCTATCACAGAGGATGCAAAGTTGTCGATGTGGCCAACCTCTGATGGCAAGGTTGTCGACCGTGAAGATTTTGTTTTGGATCAAGGTCAATGCGAAGAGTTTGCATTTATTTTCTATTTTTGCTTTCCGGATTAAGCTTGTGTTGTACTCCTGAAAGCATCATGTGAATTGCGCCAAGTAGGCCGATTTGGCCGTGTAATTCCCGTCTGGCATCCAACGCCATGTGATGGTGTCTGACGTGTCCAGCTCGAGGTGGGTCGATTGAAGCCCATTCCACGGGATACGTATTCTTCTAGTTGTCTGGCGTCCGTTATCTTCCCTCTGATTGCCCTGATCCCGTTGCTGTTTTGAAGCTCCTTATGCACAATCTATTTTTCCTCCTCGAGATTTTGAACAAACCGGGTGCTAGGTTCTTTGGGGATTCTCCCTCAAGCCACCTATTGTGCCAAAATTTGGCCTTTTCCCCATTTCCAATAGTCACTATCGTCGACATGTGGAAGAGCTGTCTGTCGGTGTCGTCAAAAGGGACAGTGGTTCCTACCCACGGTTTGGACTCAACAATCCATTCATGCCAAAGCCATCATAGCCGGAGCGCTCTCTCAAATTTCTACAAATCGGTGATTCCTAGCCCGCCCAATTTTTTCTGGTTTGCATACCTTTTTTCCAGTTAGCTAGGCAGTGGACCCCGTTTGCGTCTTCTTTTCCTTTCCAAAGAAAGGATCTTCGGATTTTGTCAATCCTTTTTTTAGCCCATTGAGCTAGCGGGAAAACTGTCAGGTGGTAGGTTGGGATTGAAGAAAGAACCGATCTGACTAGAGCCAACCTTCCCGCTGAGATCAGAGTCTCCCTTTCCAACCCGGTAGCCGTGCCCCTATTTTTTCGATGAGGGGTTGAATGTGGATTCTTTTGAGCTTGCGGATGTGGACCTGCAGCACCAGGTAGCGGCATGGGAAGCTCTTGTGCTCCCCTGTGATGGATCCAGGGAGGGAATTGAGGTCCACGTTTTCACAGCAGATTGAATGAACCATGCTCTTTTCAAAGTTTGTGACCAGGCCCGAAGACTGTCCGGAGGTCACCAAAATCCTCCCAACCGCTTCAATCTCTTCTTTGATTGGATTAACGAAGATCGTCACATCATCCGCATATAGGGAGGTCCTCATCTTTGCCGCCCTGTTGTTTAAAGGTGAGAGTATGTTTTCTTGCGTCGCCAATTCGAGGATTCTTTTCAACGGATCAATGGCGAGAATAAAAAGCATAGGTGACAGGGGGTCTCCTTGTCGCACCCCTCGTCTATGTCCGAAAATCTTTCCCGGTAGGCCGTTAAGGAGGGATTTGGAGAAAGACGAGCCAAAGAGAATGGGGATCCATTCACACTAGCGAGCTCCAAAGCCTGACACTTGAAGGGCTTCTAGAAGATATCCCTAGTTGAGTGAATCAAAGGCCTTGGCGATGTCCAACTTAAGGAACAGAGCCAGCGTTTTTCTCCTGTGGAGTTCTTGAACAATGTTCTGGGTATATAGGAAGTTATCTTGCATGCATCTTTTTATAAATGCGCTTTGGCAGGGCGAGATGAGGTTCTCAAGGCAAGAGGCCAGTCTGTTGGCTAGGGTTTTCAAGATCTTTGCCGCACTATGGATGAGGAAAATTGGCCTGTAATCACCTACTCGGAGAGTGTCCCCTTTCTTTGGGATTAGGACTATGTTGGCAGAGTTGATGAGGTTAAAACCATCTGCTTTGAGTCCATGGAGTTGTTGGATGGTTGCCATCATGTTGTCCTTGATGATTTGCCAACATTCTTTGTAGAAGATCTCGGTGAAGCCGCCTAGGCGCCTTATCCGTTGGCATGGACAAGACTGTGCTCCTTATTTCGTCCTCCTCGAAAGGATCTTCCAAGTGTGAGAGGTCAATTGGATGGTAATTCAAAGCTGCCCAATCCAAAGTAATATCTCTTGGGGGGATTCGCCTAGTTGCCGTTTGAAGTGATCAAACAAAGCTTGTTCTTTCGCTTCAGTTGAGAAGATCAAGCCTGCGTCCGTATGCAAGCATTGTATGAAGTTCTTCCTCTTGCGGGCAGCTGCCCTAAGTTGGAAAAGTTTGTGTTTGCATCGCCAATTTTGATCCAGGTCAGTCTTGATCGCTGCTTTATTCTTGCCTTTTCAATGGACGCAAGGCCCATGCATCGGAGCTTTAGTTTTTTCCTTAACTCCTCTTCTTGGGTGAGGGTTCGCAATTCTTAGGCGACATCAAGCCTCATGATGACCTCTTCGACTGTTGCCAACTGTAGTCTTATGTCGCCTATTTTGGATCTGCTCCAACGCTTGAAGGCCGCTGCCACGCGTGATAATTTAATTTGTAGGCGTTTGACCGCATTGCCAGATGAGATGAGCCTGCTCTAGGATTGCAAAATGGTTTCTTTGAAGCCGTCCATGTTGACCCAGTGGGCGATTCATTTCAGCGGCAAGTTCTCCTAGCAAGATGAGCAGGCAGTGGTTGGACATAAGGGTCGGTGGGGAGTGGAGGAAGCAGTTGGGGAAGAGGAGTTCCCATTGTGTGGTGCAGAACATTATGTCAATCCTCGTGTGGGTCAGCTTGTGGCGTTCGCTACACCAGGTAAATTTTCTCCCGTTAAGGTTTATCTCTTTTAGGAGTAGATCATCTAAGGCAGATTTGAAGGATCCCATTAACTGAGAGAAGGGGGAAAACACAAACTTCTAAAAGCAGATCTACTCCCTACCATCAATGTCAAATATGGGGAATACTATTAAATACCAAAAACAACTAATTAACTATACCACACTAAACATCATTAGCGCCATCAGACGGCACAATATCCTAACCAGGAACCAACGCAATTTTTACCAGGCCCATACATGATCCAAAAGTCTAGCGAAGGAAAACCAATTCACGCGACATCACATCCCACCACGACGGCAATCAGCACCAATGCTCGCCGTGCCTTGGACGGCAAACAAGGAGCCCTTGGCCCCAGCACAGAATGCACAGGGAAACGAAACAACCTGTGATTTAAACCGCACCACCACCGCCGCCGCCGCCGATCGAGAGGGACCCGGACGGAATTACCAGATGAGATCGCGAGACCACGCCTCGCCCCCACCCCCCACCCACCCACCCACGCACTTGACGGCAGAGCCGTCGAGACACAGATCTAACACCGGGAACGAGAACAAAAACAGAAGCAATCCAACACGACATGCATTCACGAACCGTGCGATCCAGTTCAGGAACTCACCGAGCAGATCGCGCGGAGATCTTGGGGAAGGAGGGCGGCGTCGACGCGTCGGAGATGAACCAACCGAATCGAGGAGGATGGAGATTGGAGAAGCTTCAGGAATAGAAGAACGGCCGCGGAGGAGGAGGAGGTGACGGGTACTAATAAAGGAGCGAAAACTACGGATGGATGGGTGGGAATGGCCTGATGGGGGATGAGGAGAGTGGGGGTGGGGGCCTTAATGAAAAAAAAGCGCGCTGGGGTAGCGGGGAATCCTGACCGGCTTGCCGCGTGGACGCCGCGCCTCTCGTTTCATCTAGCACACGCTGCTGCCGCTCTTACGATGGAGATGGATCCATCCTGCGTTTGATTTGCCGGTGGCCATCATCCAACTCGTGCCGTGGCCATGGGGGTTAAGTAGGGCGCATGGAAGCTACAGTGCCACATTATTACTTGTCATCATAAATCGATCAAGATCGCGTCAAGAGAAAGGCTCAACGGGCACACTGATCGTGATCGGATGGTCGACATCACTTGAAGGAGCCCCTAAGAACAAATCCTAACCCCACCCATATCTCTCCTCCTGTCTCTGACTCGCTCGATCCCGCGCCGCCCCTCCTCCCCTCGCTCCTTTCCCCTCCGCCTCCTATCCCCCTCCTCTCCATCCTCCACCACCTCTCTCTGCCAATGCCGCCGGACCCTCCCTCCTCCTCCACCGCCGCCCCCTCGATCTCCCTCCCTAGCCGCCGCCGCTCCCTCCCTCTTCCTCCCCACTACCCTCTCGGTCTCCCTCCCCAGTCACCACCTCCCCTCCCTTCCATCCCCTCGCCTTGCACCATCTTAGGCTACCACTGCCGGTATCACCGACCACCTTGCCTCGTGCCGCCTGGCCTCTGGCCTCCTCTGTCCACCTCGTCTCCGGCTACCTCGCCTCCTCTCTCCCACGCGCCTCCAGTCCCCTCGCTCCGCTCTCTGCCTCCAGCCCTCAATCTCTTCCTCGATAGCCGGAAGGGGGGAAGAGGAGCGAGTCCAGGGCGGAGTTGCGGTGAGGAGGGGGGCTATAGTGGATTGGGCCTCGAAGGCCCCGTTCCCCCTCCCCCTCCCCCTCCGGAGCTCTCACCGCTGTGCAATCGCCAGTCGCCCTCACCCACCCCCTCACAGCGGCAGCATCCCCGGCGTCTAGTGATGATCTAGGTGCCGCAGGGACTAGCGACGCCGTGGGCTACATACCACGCCGCGGCCAGCGGGCGCCCATGGCAATTTGGACTGCGGGGAAAGTGACACACCCTCCTCCTCGCTTCGTTGGCGGGTCTCAGTTGCCTGCGTGCGTCGTTGTTCGCTTTTCCCGCTCTTCGACATGCCGATTGGGATCTTCCTAATGAAATTTGGTTGACGTGAGATAGGAACGGGTCAACCACGTCTGACATTGCTGCGACTTCGACTTGTAAGTGAATCATGCATCTTCTCGTCGTTGTCTAATTAATATTTAGTTATCTTTTGATTAGCCTACTTTTAGTTGCTTCTTCTATTTCTATCTTGCAATTGTTTGGTTCATGCAATATATTTCTTTCGATCTATTTCAACGTTGTAGACCGCGTTAGCTAGTTAATTCTGACAAGCTCAATCAAGAAACAAGTTCTAGATTAAGTCACAGCAGTAATTTGCTACGGTGTCGGAAATAGCATCTTGTTTGTTTCATAGGACTGCTATAGGTAATTTCGTCGTTCTTGCCGTTTGCTTTCATGATGGCAGATGAGACGAATCCGCTAGGTAGGGTAAAAACTAAAAAGGCACTACTCCACGTTGCTTTAGGGTCTCTTTGCAACAAATAACAAAAAAATGGAATTTTTTTGTGTATAGAATTGGAATTCTATGGAAATTTTTTCCGAGTCCCTTTGGATCATAGGAATGGCTCAATCCATAGGAATTTTGGAGGAAATCTAACATGAGATTCCAACCTTACGGAGTTTTCCATCTATAATCATGTGCTTGCTTTCAAAGGACACGCAGATCGCTGCGCACATGTGCTTGCTTTCAAAGGAAGCATTGGATCGTTATCACTCGGTACACCTCGGAACCCTTTTTTTTTTTTGTAAACATGATGTAGTCAGGTTACCAGCTGCTTAGCTAGCTAACGAAGTTGGAGTACGATCGACTGCAGCCGTAGCAGCAGTTGTACCCTCCTTGGGCCTGTCGGATCACGATACCAACGCTCGAGATCAACGCCCGTTCAAAGCACAAGCAGAAATTCGTGGCTTCTTTTCTCCCTCCACTGTACTTAATTTCGTGTGTCTGTTTGCCATTCAACAGCTCGAGCCGTGCAGCCGTTGAAGAAACCGCAACCGACAACGAGGAACAGCCCTGCAATGAACCAATCAGATATCAGCACGAATATCGCGCAGGTTCCTTCAGTCGTACTGTTGGCCTAAACCAGATAACTGTCGCGCTCGATCGGAATACTCACGGGAATATGAACGCTTGACGAAAATTGGATGCCGCGCCGCGCCCGTCCTCCTTCTGCTATGTGTTTTTCCTCGTCGATCTCAAGAGAGAATTGCAAGGCAGCAAAATATAGTTTATTGCTTCTCTTCTTCTGATACTTCTCACGTTGTATTGCTTGCTTCACATTGTTTTCCTTGCTATTGCTTACATCTCAATGATGCCTTATATATACTGAGTACATGACTCTAACACCCTTAATCTACTCGGACTCACCAGTACAAAAGCAACTCGGACTCACCAGTACGTAACCAAAACGAACTGCATGCAGGTTTCCACAAAACGAACTAACCAAACAAGATTAAGCATAACAATCACCCCCTTAATCTTGTTTCTTTATCTCGATCATGCCAATCTTCTCTCGTTTCTTGAACTTCCAAGTCTTCCTCTTTACCTGCACTCCCGTGCGCCGTTCCTACCTGGGCCGATACCGCCCTACCGCCTACACTTGCTCCATCTTGAACCATGCACAAACCAACGCTTGCCGCGTCTCGCCCTTGGACTGAACTCATCCTTCCTTGCACGCCCGTCTGGGTTGGAGCACTTGCTCCCACAACCGCCTGGGCTTCGCCGTTACCTGAGCCTCTCGCCCCTCTCTCTTGGACCAAGTCTGCCCACTTCCCTATGTTCATCTTAGCTGAGGCTACACCGCCTCTCCCTCCTGCAGTGCCTGCATGCCGATGGGGTCCATGGGTTTGACCCGAGCTGCTGGTTCCTCCAGCAACAACTGCATACGCGTGTGACTCGCCGTCCCCTTGAGTGCCCTGCACGCCTTCCTGCGTCTTGTCTGCACCCCAGGAAGCCGCTGCTGCTTTCTGCGCCAATCTGCGTCTTGCCCACAGGTCCCGCCATGTCCTTGGCGGTGAGATCAACAACGCTGAGACCTCTGTCACGGCTCTACTCCCCAATTCCCTCGGCTCCTTCATACTATCCTTCATAGAAACCGGTTTACAAGCTTTCATGAAAATTTTATATAACCGGTTCGGGGATCTTTTCACCTTCATCAACAGATCTTTGTTCTTGTTATAGACACGCAAGAACCCATCTGCGATACCACCACACCACCCCGCTCCGCCAACCGCCCGAGGCCGAGTATGTTGTTACACGACTTGGTATATAATAGATTTCGATCGAAGATCCTCGATCACCGTTCTTGCATTGCAATAGCATTGATCCTTTGCCTCTTATTTGCACCGTGGGCCGTCGCCAAATTTGACTTTGCACGAAATCTTCTCATCAAGCTCATGGAACATGGAGCGATCTCCGTCATGTGATTGCTTGCTCCATTGTCTAAGTACCACCCATCGGTATGATCATGATTTCCTCCCTCATGCGTAGTTTAGGAACTCGTTCTCCTCGTTCAACATCACTTTGATGGCGCTGGTTGACACATAAGGAGAGAAGCGAGTCGGCTCGTCGTCTTCAATAGCTCGGGTGAGGTTTACCTCCTCGTTCTTCTTCTTGTTTCGCAATCCAAGCATAGTGCCCATATTTATCGCAATTGAAGCACTTTATATGGTCGCGGCACTCCGGCCGTAGTGGCGTATTTATCACATTTAAAGCACTTGATATGTGACTTGTCATGGGATCTGTCACCATCGTCTTGCCTAGCCCAATCTCCACGTTCTCCTCTGCGCCTCGCTCACGCCCACGTCCGCTCGCGGCTTCTTGATGAGTCACGGGCGTCCTCCTCAAGCGATTCCTTGTAAAATTATGCGCCACCACTGGCTTCGCTGCGCGATCGAGCCACAGCCATGCTCATGTTGCTTCATGCGTGCAAGCCACTCATCCTCTGTGAGGAGCAGGTGTCCGCTGGCGCCGTCGGTGTTGTCTTGTTCGAAGCGCTCTTCTACGGCCTTCAGTCGACCGGTGAGTTCTTCCACCGAGAGTGTCTGCAAGTCAACGAGCGTCTCAATTGAGATCGCTACCTGAGAATACCTTGGTGGGACGACACAGAGGAATTTTTTAACAACGCGGCCTTCCTCAATCTTGTCCCCGAGTATTTTCAAGTTGTTGACTAGGCCGGTGAGCCGCATTGCGAAGTCATCCACCGACTCACCGCTCTTGAATTTGATGTCATCAAATTCTTTGCGTAGCGTCTGCGCTTTGCCTCGCGTGCGCGTTGGGCGCCATGCGCATTGTCTTGATGGTGTCCCATGCGTGCTTGGCGGTGTTCTTGACCGCAAGCGTAGACAGCATCTCCGACGGAACGGCTCGGAGCATGGCCGACAACGCCATCCTGTCGTCGCGGTAGTCGCCATTGCCGGGGTCGATCGCTTCCCACAAGCCTTGTGCTTGTAGATTCACCCTCATCACGAGAGACCAATCTCCATAGTTAGTTCGCGTTAACATCGGGTATACGGTAGAGCCTCGACTCCTCACCACGCGATGGATCACAACTTCCCCAAGGCCACCGCTGCCGTTGCCGGATCCCGCCTCCAGTCGTGCGTCGACGTCGCTGAGCATCCTTGGCTTGGTAGGTGAGTGGGAAGATGATCGATGCATCGCTGGATCGAGTACAGGCTCTGATACCAACTGTTAGCCCAAAAAACGCTCTAGAGAAATTTTTCGTGGGTTCTGATATCTGTTCACGACGTGACTCCCTAGCAGCCATCCACTTCTTTCCTTCTCGTGATGGCTAGCAGCAAAGCAATGCCTCCTAGTTTCTTTGCTTGTCCTCACGTCAACTTCTTCTGCCAAAATGTAGTGCTCAAACCTTGGACTTCTTTCCCTCTCTCCTCTTTGGAGAAACAAGCAATGACACACCAAGAACACTTGTTTCGAGCAACACCGCTCCTCTTTTTTGTTTTCTTTGTTGCTTCTCAACTCATCTCATTGCCCTTACAAGCTGCTAGGGTGGCTTTTTATACAACGTGAATCAGGCCAAAGCCCGATTCTTACTGGACACGACCAAGAAACCGACTCAGACACGTACTAAAAAAAACTTTCTAAAAAAACAATGAGTATCTAACAATCACTCCCTAATCATTGTTTTTTCATCTTGATATTGCTTACATCTCAATGATGCCTTATATATACTGAGTACATGACTCTAACACCCTTAATCTACTCGGACTCACCAGTACAAAAGCAACTCGGACTCACCAGTACGTAACCAAAACGAACTGCATGCAGGTTTCCAAAAAACGAACTAACCAAACAAGATTAAGCATAACACGTACGACAACCAGCAGCTCTGCTTTTTCGTTGGATCTTGGAGAAGACCCAAGACGGATTCGCTAATCGTTAGTGGCATTTTTGGTCGGTAAGCCGTTCGAATTGATTCAAACAATCGGCTTAACACGGTGTTACTCACTGAGCATTGAGCAAGCCAGTAGTAGTGTAATGGCGAGACGCTTGCCTTAGACAACGAACAGATGAAGATTTAAAATTTTGAAGTGTTTTGGAAGATTCGACTAAAATAAGAAATGGCAGCAATACATCGAATCAAGACCAAAAAGAATCTCCATTTGGAAGCACTAACAGATGTTACAGGGTAGAAGCATCACAAATGTGCATCCATGTCAGACTGACATTATCAGCAGCAAAAACTTTTACATGCTTAAAACGACATCAACATTGCTATAATCGATTTAGGGAGTACACAGGCTACAAACAAATGTATCACAAGTTCTGCAAAGGCGGTAGTAGTACAAATAGCCAGCCCCGTATGAAATTTCTAATAATACAATCTTTTAGGTGAACGACAAAGGTGTAACTGATTTTATTGGAACTCAAATTCCGTAATGAAACGCGGCCACGAATAATGGTGAACCCAACTGTGGGTATGCCCCGGTGATAATTCTTCGCAGCAACTTAGGCCTTGGTCTTCCTGGGCACTGCCAGGCGCTCCCGGAAATCATCCTCCATGAGCACCAAGCCTTCGCGCAGAACGACCTTGGGCTCCCACCCCAGGACTTCCTTAGCCTTTGTAATGTCCGGCTTCCTCTGGCGAGGGTCATCGGGAGTGTTCTCAGTCATCGTCACTGTCACGTCTGGGTTGATCAACTGCAAAGTAAAACCAGGCACGTTATTATAACATCCAGAAATCCCATGCAACGCAAGTTGAATGAAATGCGACTATAGAATATCCAGCTTACCTCCTTCACATTCTCAGCGAGTTCCAGCATGGTAAATTCACCTAAAGGCACACAAAATTATGGCCATTTAGTGAAAAGGAGAAGAAAGTCCATTTCATTACCACAGGAATGCGAGTACAAAATTATAAATAAGTCAAAGATCAAGTTGCTCACTGTGTGGCAAAAAGACCAAACAAATGCAAAGATTTTACCTGGGTTCCCCAAATTAATCGGTCCAGTGTTATCTCCATTCATCAGCTTCATAAGACCATCAACCTGCATTGAAATGGTACCATTGATGACGTGATGCCAGTGATACTTCAAAGTTTTGACCAGATATTAATCAATAACAAATCAAAATGGAAGACAAACCATGTCAGCAACATAGCAGAAGCTCCTAGTCTGTGTTCCTGGCTTCTGAACAGTCATGGGGTCACCACTGCAAAATTATGACAAAATAAGCTCCAAAACCATCTGGACACAAGCTCAGAAAAAAAGTTCAAAGAAGTCCAACAAGCATTACCGTACGGCCTGAGCAATGAAATTACTAACAACACGCCCATCATCAATGTTCATCCTAGGTCCATAGGTGTTGAAAATCCTAGCAATTCGGATCTCTACAGAAGTAGATGACAAATACATATTAAGGACAAATCGTAATCGAAGACTTATCACAGGACAAAAAATGTTGAGCTAACAGTGAAGTTTAAGTACATGTCAAAGTATTACCAATGCCATGCTGCCTGTGGTAGTCAAACATCAGTGTCTCTGCTACGCGCTTACCCTCATCGTAGCAGCTCCTGACTCCTGGTAAAGTAAATCAATTCAAAATGATAAGAGAACTTTGGGAGATAGATAAAGAAAAGGCAGGGTGAAATACAATTCATTTGTCAGATGAACAGAATACCAATTGGGTTAACATTGCCCCAGTAGGCCTCCGTTTGAGGATGCTCAAGCGGATCACCATAAACTTCAGAGGTCGATGTCAACAAAATTCTGCAATTGAACATAAAACCACCAATTAATATAGTTTTTATCATGAGATGTATTGGAAGAATCAATCAGCGTGATAAACACTGACCTAGCCCCAACTCTCTTTGCAAGTCCCAGCATGTTCAGGGTTCCAATAACATTTGTCTTGATGGTCTGCACACAATATTTACACCCATTTTAGTATCAGGACAGGAACAACTAATATTTCGCGCCTATGTATAATGATAATCATGACAAGATGAAATGAAATGACAAACTAATATTTGGAACGGTTAGATTAAACATATGTTAGAATAATCACAAAAACAGAGATCCTCCACACCTTGACAGGGTTGTGCTTGTAGAAGATTGGTGAAGCAGGGCAAGCAAGGTGATAGATTTGATCAACCTCCACAAGCAGCGGTTGGGTGACATCTGAAATGAAGCAAAAATAAAATTATAGCGTAACTCATGCACAAGAATATATCTTTGAAAGCGGAACATTGAGGGAAGTGATTTGAAATACAGGTTATTCCGTAAGTACATTAAACAATTAAGATGAACACAATAACTGTCCTATTGGTATGTTTTAATGGTTGAACTAAACATCTGGTCTCACAATATGTCATGGGTGTACTTTTATTTGGAGCAGAAGTTCAATAGAATGTCACATACACATACCCATAGTCAAATGATATATTAAGATGTATTACTACAAAGGCTTCAATGACCAGTTCAGAAAAATTTAATATCCATTCAACAGACAGCTCAGGACATGTTTTTGGACAAGCATTGATTATATGCCAAGACAAATCATGGTTCTTTGTTTCTGGTTGACTAACCAGGGTCTATAATTTTTAGGAACCTTTGAAAGAGAAGACTCAAAGGCTGTCAATTTCCTGTAACCATAACAAAATAGTTTGTGGCTATGTAGAAATAAGCTGTATTGAGAATTTACTAGATGATGGCTTAAGAACGTAGTTATTACCATGACGGATGAGCTCAAATCTTGGGTGGCCAATCCACTTCTTCAGGTTGTCTTTCGAACCAGTGAAAAAGTTATCAGCAACAATGACCTGAATCAAAAAGAACACGATGGTCAGAGGTGTCAAACATTTTCTCAACTAAAAGGTCTGTAATACAGATCCACATAGTACATTACTCAGTTCTACAAAATCTAGTGAAACCCAAAGCACGTAAACAACACTACACGAGAGAGCTCTCAACCCTTAGCATGGCACTCTGCATAATTCAAAAACTTTCTTAGGTACCTTAGAACAAATAACTTGCAGCAAAATGTCTAAAGCATTGCTACTGGATCTCTGTGATCTCTCACATTCTCAAACAGATCCAAGTTAAGCTCAAGACTCTGAATGAAGTGCCCGCAGCGAGATCTCTAAAGCACTGTCGCTGGATCTCTGTGATCTCTCGCATTCGGGAAAAAAAACTTTCTCAGGTACTCCAGACTCAAGCAAAGCTTCCAGCTAAAGCTCTACACAGCAATGCCCCACACCATGCAAGACTTAACACAAAAGCTTGCACCTCAGAGATCTGGCACAAAGCAGCTCCACTCACAACGTCCCTTTCGCACAGATCTAGACCCCCTGACTGTATCACTCAGATCTAGCTACTCTCCCTCACGACGGAATCATGGAGTTGACCTCGCTCACTGACGCAGGTCAATATCGCGAACCGCAACAAGCAAGCAACACAATGATCGATACCACGGGATCTCGTCCGTACCTCGTTCTTCTCGTTCTCCATGAGCTTGTCGACGAGGTGCGAGCCGATGAATCCAGCTCCGCCAGTGACCAGGATCCGCAGGTTCGCCTGCGCAACCCCCAAATTAGCACCGATCGATCAAAACCGCGAACGATCGAGCGGCGAGATCCAGCGATCAGATCCCACGCGAACGCACCTGGAAGAACTTGGAGAAGCGGAGCGGCGAGGGCGTCGGCGGCGGGCGGGTGGTGTGCTCGCCGTTGCCATTGGCCTCCTTCTGCGCCATCGCGTCGAGCACCTGGTCTGCAATGCCACCCACAGATCCACCCAACCAAAATCGTCAGAGACCACACGCCAAATCCTCCCCCAGAAACCAAAACCAAAGCGAAACGAACGATCTCGGAAGAGATCGAGAACGAATTCAGGGAGGAGGAAGCGTCGGAATGCTCACCGGGCGGTGGTGGCGCTGGGATTGGGGCTTAGTTTGGACACGAGGAAGCGATGGGTTTGAATCGGATTAGACCGGGGGCGGACGAGGAGGAAGCCTCCCAGATCTGAGCCATATTTATAGCGCTCCACGCGCGCAAAAACACACTCAGACGCACACCGACTGCTACCAACCGGGCCTGGCCGATCGCCGATCAGATCTCGCACCACCCGACTGCACAATTAATCCCCCTCCCTCTTCCCCAGAGAAAGAAAAGCAAGGACAGTGAAAAAAAATCCGTAATTTCTTATCTTATTTTACCTTATTTTATTTAATAAAAAAAGAAGTTTATTTATCTTATCTAATAATTAAAAAAATTTACCTTCACATAGCAGCACGAATCATCTCACCCCACTATTTAAGAAAGTTATGAACTCACGCAGTAGAACTACTGTGTCAGTGACACCCGCCACGCCCACCTGACTACGTGTACCTTTGCTCCTCACATCTATCTCTGCTGGGACCACAGTGTCAGTCACGCCCCACAACGCACCACCCGACCGCGCGCACCTCTACTCCTTGCATCCCCTTTCTCGCTCCCTCCCTCTCCCTCCCCACACACACCGACGACGGGCGGTGCCAGCGAGTCGACAGGTGCGGCGGGCGGCTGCGGCGTGGTGGCTAGCCATGGCGGGTGACTGTCCATAGATGGCGACTGATGGAGGCGCCGCTTCTCCACCGACGGCAAGTCCTGATGACAGCACGGTGACCATCTCCTTCACTGACGAAATACTACAACAAACTTTGTAATTTACAATATCGTGTATCTTACAAGTATTGTCATGATTCTATTTTGTGAAAAACTTTGTTGTATCGGCCAGTAAATGAATGCAAATATGCAATAAACAATGAGATCTTGTGTATATGTATAGGTATCGAAGTAAACTGTGAGAATATATTGTTTGCTATATTTTCATAATTATCGCACGAAGTTCTTGTTCTACTATGTTGTATTAGTGTGATATTCGTAGATATATGTATTACTATTTGTAATTATTTAATTTGTTTTATATACTGAAAAATATTTTTTATATAAAATTTGAATTCTATTGTAACATACCAGCACCTTACTAATTGATTATGATTTACGAGTAACCTAACAATAATTCGTGCAGTGCAAAAACATTTGCGCTTCCAGTGGAAGCAAAGGTGCTGGTGCCTCGCGAGATTCCGACGGGTGGTGCGGATCGATGGCGACAGCTCAGCGAGCCCGGATCTGGACGACCGACCCGAGCATCACAGAGTGAGCATTAATCCCGTACTCGTAATTTAGTACCGCGGTTTGGCCGTGATTAGTGGCACTTTCGGGGTTAATTACCTCTGGATGGTGGGGATTCGTCATTAGTGGGTAGTGAAGCGGGATGATTGTTTAAGACGGGGAGTGCTGGCCTCGTCGCTGCCAGTTCCGACCGAGGAGCTCGGGGTCGTGGGGCTCGTCCGACCCGGTACGGACTGTTGGGTTGGGAGCTGGAAGATGCGGTGAGGTGGTGCGGTGTGAGTGTGACAGCGTGAGACTTGTTGCTTGAGACTTGAGAGTTGAGACATACAGGTGCGTCGTGATTTGTGTCTGGGGAACTTAGACGCCTGCGATTGGTCTTGGGCCCGAAAGAAAAGATTATATTATATTATTGAACAGCATCATCAGCAGAAGGGAAGGGGGGAGATTAGAAGAACATGGGTATGCAAATTAGTAGCCGAAAGACAACACGTGGATTTCGAAGAACAAGACATCTCATGGGTGATTTGCCTAAGTGCCTAGTTGCTTCAGCAGTAGAATTTTGGAAGAGAATGTAAGGTCTTCCGTTTTGCTTTAGATACGATATTTTCTCCCAGTTCGCCGAACACCGGTACGATGTCGCCGAGTAAGTCATCGATCTTACAAAATAAATAAAAAAATAATAAAAAATTCTTAGAAGAGAATATGGTTGCTCTTTATTGCTATAAATCGGCTATTATAAAGGATGCCTTCGACTAGACAGTAAGTAGACTAATCCTAATTACACTGAAGTGTAATACTTGTTATGGTGTTGCAATCCAATTATTTGTTAATATTTCGGATCGGCCCCCTTTTGCCGCTTGCGTTCTTCTTTAAGTAGTTGACGAAGTGGTGTCAGTTACTCCTGGAAGTGACGTCTGTTGGAAGCGTCGCGACTATTCGAAACGAGGCAACTGTTGATGAAGTAGCAATCATTCTACAGTTGTGTGTCTGTGAGACACTTAATGTTGTCAGTGTTTGGATTATGAAATGTCGTGTGGAATGGAACAAATATGACACATGTTTCATTCATCACACGGTGAGGAATATACCCAGAGTTAGATCCGGATGCCAGCTCATTGCTTCTACGAGCAATCATCTGGTCGGGGATTAGGTACAGGATCTCATCCGACCAGGGTGTCCACAATATAACCTCTGAAATCCTTACGACTATGGAGTTCGTGAGCTTTAGGGGTTACGACCATAAAAACATATAGCCTTTTATTATGTATCAAAGTAATACATAGAGATTTTGTTCGACCGAAAAGGCGACTAGAGGGGGTGAATAGGAGCACGCTCACTTTTTCACAAATAATGGATTCAATAAAACTTTACTCCAGTAGCTATAGAAGCTATGAAGATCAGTATATTAGTACAACGGAAGACTAATATTGAATCTAATTTAAACCCCTATGCAATAAGATAAAATCAACAAAGATAAAAGCAAACCAATGTACTACCGGTCAGACTACTGGCTCAAGGGTGGTCGGACCGATTTCTCTGGCGGATCGGTGGCCACGCAAGCGATCGGCCACGCATCAAGAAAAACGAGAATAGATCGGCCAGATGGCGAAGATGAAAATAGATGAAACTTTTGATCTACTAATTCAAACTTGATGAAATTTGGAACACACCTTCTCTATGATAACAGGGACCTATTCCAATCGAATATTATGATAATTCTTGAAAGAATAGCGATCCTTTTCGATTTGATTGAAGATGGGTTCAAAATTGGATCAAAACGAAAACTTGATCCAAGATCTTGCTCGTGGGTGAATGATGATCAAGATGATCCTAGATGGGTTCCCACACGTCACAGCAAGCTAGATCACATGAAGAATTCAATCAAAAACTCACAGATCAAAGAAGGACCCAAAATCATCAAATAGAGAGAAAGAACGCAATGAGACAAAATATTGATCAAACTTTCCTTTGATTGATTGATATGATCTGGGCTTACAGCCACTCCATCAATGGAGGACAATGCTCAATCAAAGAGCACAAAAATCACATCAAAACATCAAGAACCCTAGCCTCCACAAAAGCTCCCCTAAGAAAATTAGGGTTTACAAAAATTACAAAAGAATCAAAGCGAAGGTGCAGCCAACTCCCTCTCCTATTTATAGTGGAGGTTTAGACATTCTAGAAGTTTGACTCAATTGGGCTCCCGTTAAGGCCCAAAACAAACGGGACACTTACGCACGTATTTTAATGCGCCGTCTTTAACACCCCTTGACCTAACTAGCTACACCTTGCGCCATCTTGCGCCTCGGATTAGCTAATAGGTCACCCTTTGTCCATCTTGCACCACGCTTGAGTACATTGACCTCACCCGGCATTGTCGATCGTTCTGGACCTCGGCTCTCCAAGCCTAGTCCCGATCATCCTCGCCGTTGACCGTCGTTGACCACCAAGCAACCTGCGCAACAATAGACAAGTAAACCGAATTTGGGAACAAGTTCTTCACAACTTGACCCATGTTAGTCAAAACATGCATCATGCAACATATATGCCCTGAAACTCATGACTTTGACTTAACAACCGAATATCGCCGCCACGACGGGCGACGAACCAAGTGAAAATCGGTCAGACCGCCTCTAGGGCTGGTCTGACCGCCCACCCTAGCCGGTCTGACCGCTAGCTATTGGCCGGTCAGACCGCCAGTAATGACCTAGCTGATTTTCAACCCCTGAAAACCGAAACCTACTGGAAATTTCAAACCAATAGAACTTTTGACTGGAGACTCTAAAAATTATGGGACCAAGTGCAATAGAATCCCCTCTGTTGCCTACACCCTCTATTTTTGGCCCAGCCCAATCCAACACTTTCTGACAATGGCCGGTCCGACCGCCCCTTATAAACCGGTCGGACCAATTTGGGATGATCGATCGCCGCTTTGGCGGTCGGCCGGTTCGATTTGATAAGCCCGAACCCTTGCCGAAAACACATGAAACGACAAACCGTAAACGCCATGGCCAATTGTCACATCATCCTAAGATCTGGAGCATATCCCCATGATATCCACATATTTTAATCCTCGTCAGATGTGTTCTTACAAACGAGCTTTAGTTCACTAACTCTGTCCGAGCTTGACCTGGGACTAGGAGTTCCCAAAGTCAGCTATCCTCTACTAAATATCGCATACATAGGATTTTCAAAAGGAAATACCCAGAGCTAGCTCACCGTTGGTCAAACAGATCTTGTCGCACGTATGTACACAGCAAAGCAATTCTATACCGATTGATAGATTTTATGTCGCCTGTGTATGGACGATGTGCGGACTCGTGGTCGAATGCATCAACTGTTGTCTCTGCCGCCTGTCGTGCCCTCGGTGGCGGCGCCGATCGCCTGCTTCTTACTCTCAACTCACGTGGACGAAGGACTAGAGTATTGAGCTGGTTGGTGCGTATAACCCGAACCATCGATTGCGCTCAGTGTCCACCCTGCCCCAGGGCTGGAGCCACCCTTAGGGCTAGTCAGGGCTCTAGCCCTAGCTTCGATCCTCAGACCCCTAGTACCCCTCTTAGCACCGGTTAGGTTTTTAGACATGAAGGTGGCACAACACAGACGGTCGGGAGAAGAAGAATGTGTTGTGAGCATTTAGACCGTGTGTCTTGGTGGGTTGCTGCTAGTTGGAGCATGGAGGTCCAATTTGCAATTAGATTTAGCCTGCTGCTGTGCTAGTTGGAGCTTGGAGATCCAATTTGCAATTAGACTTAGCCTTTTGTTGTTATGTATATGCACACTTTTGTGGTTAATTTAGTTTCTAAAACAATAATCGATGCAACAGTAGCACATATACTAAGCACATTTGAAACTATGAACCGTAGCATGATTAAGAACTCAGATTTATTTATCACATATATATGCACTAACAAGGCAAAGTTTAGAACAAAAATACTACTAGCAGAAGAAGTAGGCATCAACATCATCACATGATAAATATATAGGAAGCAAGGCCTAGCCATATCAAATGATATTACCGCGACTTACAGATAATCGCTTCGACAAAGGTCACGGTAGAGTCTGATGCGAAGAAGACGACGCGAAGCGGATGATGGAGGAAGTTGTGAGCAGTCGTGCGAACGCTTCCCAAAAACTTGATTCACCCCAACCTGTACAAGATCATGAGGGACGTCGGTTTCGGTAACACTACTCTCCCCACGTCGGCGCACGTCGAGGAAGGGATGAATAAGCCGAGGTTGCACAACATAGAGGAACATGGCAAACAACTGGTACTGATCTCTCTCTCTCCCTCTCTCCATCTCTCTATTATACTATTCTGAGAGGAGAGGTCTCTTCGTCGTATAGAATTAGCCAGAAGAAAGAAACTGAAGCAATAGCTATGTATTAAACGCAGTTAAAGCGTACCATAAAAACCCCATTGAAACAGTGTAATTCAAACTTTCAGTTTCTAATGCATGGTTTTGATGTGCAAAAAGAAGCAATAGCTCCACAGTCAACCGGACACGAAATCGCCAAACCATTCACGCGGCAATGGCGTGGCGAGTGAGTGTGCGCGTGTGTTCTTGTTTTGCTTGCTTCTACTAGGTAGACTAACTCCACCTTATATACTCCTCTCACCTAGACTAGCAATATGATACTAAACTTCTCACTTTCCACCGTGCATTAGTGGATTTCTAAAAATTTCTAAGATTTATTTAGAATTATATATGGGCCAAGCTCATAAACTCCAACAGCTGCCTCCTGCACTCCGCACTCGGACGGTGCTAGTAGTAACCCTCAAACCGATAGGAGCACATCATAGGCTCCATTTTCATCTTGTTTCACCACTGAAACTACCCTTTCTTGGTTTCTTCAGCAACAACCCCTTATAGCATCGTTGTTCCATCGTGCGTGCCTCACGTGCCATATGCAACAAGCCAATGACCAGAAGCAGTGCAAACCAAAAACGCTTGAGGTGGACTCTCCCTTGTCATTGCCCCTGTCGTGTTCGTCAATGTTTATGCATGTAGGTACCACCGAATTAAGTTTGGTAGAATAGAGTTCATCCCATAACTAAGCTAGTCAACTAGTTCATCTGGCACCGGGCAACTTTGTGCTTGATCGAGTCAGTGCTCTTTTGCCTGATTGAAGGAAAAAAGTTACACGTACTACGCAACTGGCGGAGGCAACAGTCGTAGCACTATGTAGGTTTGCTTGGAAGCCCGCGTCTAACCTCACTGGCGGCAAGCAATGGTTTGCTGAAGTAGGTTTTGCCAACCTAAGTAGGTATTAGTAGGTGCAAACGAAGCGGATAATTTTCGACTGACCGATCAAAGATTTTTGGAGCGAATATGGGATGGAGAAATAGGTATCCGACACTATCCATGTTTGACTCCGACTTCGAGAAAAAATACAGAATATGATATAAGATGAGTGATATCCGTCCATATATGACCGTGTGTTAGGTGGTACGAGGAAAGCCGATTATGACTTCGAATAAGATAATATATAGGTGGGTTGCTGCATCTTAGTAGGCATATGATACTGAGTGTTTTTCCTTTGACATCTTAGTGATTAATCTCTCCGTGTTTGCTCTGATTGCATTCCTAATGTCCAATGTCCTGTATAGGGGTGCAAAAGAAGCGGATAATTTCCGTCCGATTGACCGAATGAAGGCTTGCGGAGCGAATAAAGGATGAAGAAATGAGTATCCGACATTATCCGTGTCCAACTCTGACTAAAAAAATGGATATATGATACAGTATGAGCGATATCCGTATGTATCCGCTCCGATTGTACCCCTACGTATTAGGCATTGCTTGCTGAACTAAGTGCATGTTTGGTTTGTTGTCTGGGATTACCCTACCATAATTGGTTTTGCTCATGAGACTTGGCTTTTTTTTGTTTGGCTTCAAATTTTGGCACACTTTTGAAATTTTGGTAACGCCAATGTGTTTCAGGCAATCCTAGGTCATATGGGGTGTGTTTGGTTGTTTGTATGCCCCTAATCTTGCCCGTATAGGTCATCCAGGCCGAACCTAGCCAAGTTAAGTGGATGCAATGGTGGGGTTGTTTGGTTGCCTATTTCTATTGGGACATACTATGACGATTCTGTTGGAACATACTGTGCTGAGATGATGTTTGGTTGGTTGCATCAGAAAAGTGAACGCATGACTGTATGCAACATGGGTTGTTTTGTTGCATGCATGCGACAGAGTGTGCTCACCTCTTCTAGTGGGTGGTGAGAATACATCCTTGTAGGATGCTTGAGTTTGATGTAAAAATGGCTAAGGACATAACTTCACTCCCAACCTATTGAGCAATGAACCTAAGATATAAATGGACAAAATTCATAAAATACCAATGTAAGTAGTTTCTACTTTTTTAAACTCAATTGTTAGTATAAATGGACAAAATTCATAGCTAATAATCATTTAGGGAGTACAAAAATTCATAAAAGACAAATGCAAAAAATTCATAACTAACATAAATATAGTACAAAAATTGTCATCTAGGGAGTACAAACAAATAACTAATACTCAATTGCCATTCGGCCAGTACCTCACAAGAACCAATTACAGGTGGGGTCCATGGTCAGTCCCTCACAAACACAACACACAGAAGTCGGTATTAGCCACGTAGTCGAATTCATCTTGTCCCTTTACCAGCGCAGCAGGGGGAACAACAGTGGATGCTTGGCAATCTCCTCAAGGCGCGTCATAATGCCTGCCAAAGAAGTGTTAGTGACGCCTTGCGCTCTCTCCATCGTGACGAGCGTGGTGTTGTCTCAATCTGGGCACCCTCAAGTTGAGCAAGTCGCTCATTTGTGACCCTGACATCCTCCTCAAGACCCTCCGTACGAAGGTTCATGAGGCGCCGAAAATGTTGTACGATTGCCTTCGTACGATGAGTGTGAGATGTATCCTCATCCAAAAGCTCTGCAGAACTTGCCATTGTTAGCAAATCACAAGAATATGTCAATAACAGTTACTAGGATGTGGTGGTTCAAAAGTCGCTCACACTCAAGTCTTCTATCGAATTCTTACCAAGCACACAGGGGTGATCGGCAACCAGCAGTATCAACATATCTCCGAAGATTGGATGGAGCAATTGCTAGGTGAAACTCAGCCTGTACGGTGTAGAAAAGGTGTAGCTGGGAAGGCTCAAGTATGGTAGTAAGGAGTAGCAATAATCAAATCAGATAAAGCAAGCTGAAAAATCGTTCAACGCTGGTTAGTGCTGGTCCTAGGCTACATCGTACTAAAGACGCGAGCCTAGAACACAAACGAAATCACGGCGCTACAGAACTAGAGAACGTCGTACACGGAGTTCAGAAGCTCAAAAAAGGATGTCGTCTTCACGGAGAATCTTAGAATCACTTGTAAAAGGGCTATGTTAATTTTGAGCGAATTTCGAGAAACTTGAATTTTTCTCGGTTTACTGGCCCGTTTTGAGGCCCTAAACAACGTTTTTTGGGGGTCGAAGTTTGCGCATGCGCATGCGCCAGGGTGCGTACGCGTATGATAAAATCGGAGGTCGTATGCAAAAGTTGTGTGTTTTCCTTTTTTTCGAACACCACGCTATTTTGGCTGTCTCCAAATTGGGCAGAGTTTCCTTATCCGAGACCAACTAGGGCAAAGCCTCCCTAGATGGTGTGTCCGATTCCTGGCTGAAGTCGGTGTCTTTCTCCTCCTTTTATTCCCTTGTCGTGGCAGATCGAATTCAACCGCAACGGTGAGATCAAATGTGAGCAGAACCCGAAACTCTAAAAAAACTAGACACTAAGACTAGCAAAGGACACGACGATGCAATCGAAAGTTCAACAATGCAATGCACTGAAATAAAAATTGCGAGGCTGAGACTGGTTTGGATATGATGATCTACTACTATTTTTTTGTGTGCTGTAGATAAAGAAAAGCAATCTAATCTATGGTAAACTGGAAATTCTCACCGAGCAACCTTGAGCTCTGATACCACTTGATACAGGCGAGGTGCTCGATCTTTCGATGAGATTGATAACTATCGATTTTGGTGGAGGTAACTCTCACGATCTGACTGTAACCTTACGACGACACTTGCGCCTTAGCAATCGTTGAACCAACTCTGAGATGTTATTGATCTTGCTGGAAGCGCGATCAACCTGAACACGAAGTTCAATCCCCGCGAGTAATCGAAGAACTAGCAAGAATAATATGTAGGTAATCTGATATTGCGAATAAGATTGTAGTGTAGATGGTATTGAAAAACAAAGGTGGGATCCCGAAGGCTGTCTTGACAGGTAGTCGTCCGACACAACTGAAGAACATAAGTTTGCACAATGGCTAAACCTAAACTCAACGAAATCCAAGTTCTAGCAAAGGGAGGCGGCGGATCCTATATGGGGAGACGACCAGGGGTGGCGGCCAAGGAAGTGAACGCACGCCCCTAGAGTTATAAGGCCCATGGGCCCAAGTGGAGGTGGCGCAGTACCCTTTTACTCGGACTCAGAAATAGATATGGACTATTTTGATGATTATGACCGGCTCAGATGGAATTTTAAGATAAGGTTGGATCCGTTTGAAAGTAGACTTGATAAGCTTTCCATGAAGTCTGAGAACGTCCCAAACGGAATCCGTATGAAGAAGTTACGACCATTTAAACTTAGTACTATCGTGGCAGTCCGAATCCGAATCCAGAACGAGCCCAACTCGAACTCTTGCTTGACTCGGATCCAAAGTGACGTGGTGATCTCCATTATGCCTTCCATGCATGTCCATAACTCCACATGCCTCTCCTTTGTCCTTTCCCATGTTCCTAAGCACAATTAAATCAGTTGCATTAGGTAGTGGTATATTCTCAGTAATATATAAATCTAGGAACGAATTTACCTGGTAATTAAGTTGGCGAGCATGAGCTCGAGTAAGTGGTCCTTGTAACACCTGCTGTGGATGAGTTGTGTGTGTAGACATGGTTGTATCCATGTGAGGGATGTCCTTATCAATTATGAGATAAGCTTTTGAGCTAGACTCGTACGATTAGTTAGAGAGGGGTGGGTAATTGAATCCAATCCAGGTGATACATCTATCGGCGGGAAGAAGCGTTGTCAAAGTACGGTACTAGTATAATTATGTTTTGATCTATAAAAAAAGTAACATAGTATTACATAACATACTAACCACTCAAACACAAACATACACAATCACTCACTCCACTAGATCTACAATGCCATTATCGAATGGGCAGACACTCCCATGAGCTATTTCAATCACTTACTAACACAGGGACACCACTATTTTTAAGCTGAACTATGATCTTGTTTCGTGCACATCTCGCTTTTTTTATTTATGCGAATGAATTGTAGAACCAAACAAAAATGGCCAGATCAAAGATATTCACAAAATTAGATCCACTGGAGTCAGAAGTACTCAGGATGTAGAAGAGGACTCAAGCAGGGCTACCCACTGGAACCTCGCTTATTCTTTCGGCTTCTTCCCTCTTTTCACTCCAAGTTCGATCTTAATTTGCCAAGATTGTGCCTGTCGTCCCCGAGGACGAATCTATAAGACCTATAGTTAATTCAATCAAAGAATCATGCTACTTCCATGAAAAGGCGATCTTTTAGAATACATGCCATTTCTTCTTGAATAATGTTGTATTATGCTTGCTCTGCTCTTGCTCATCTGTATAAGATATCCTCATAAGGGCTATCCCCATTTCATGGGGGATGTCAAATTTTGCGGCCCGTATTGGCATATATTATGGCAACATAATTATGCCAAGTCGAGTCCGCTTAAATAAAATCCTCATATATTATGGCAACATAATTATGCCAAGTCGAGTCCGCTTAAATAAAATCCTCATTTACAGTCTAATTTATTGAGATGAATCCAGTCCCTGATAGGTGCTCTGTTGGTCGGACCTGGCCAAGGAGCTCTACTTTCTGCATGTGTCGACGAGGAAGGAAGAACTAAGGCAATTGCTCGCGTGCGAAGTGTGCTAGGCCTGGCGAGAAGGCTCGCTTCTTGGGCTGCCGCCGCATGAGGAGGTCCACGGAACCAGTCACCAAGGCACATCAATTAGACTCCCACGCATGAACACACCGCTCCGACTCTAGCTCGTCTGGCGTCGTTCTGGACCCTGGAAGCGGAGCCGGCGAGAAAGCGAGAGGGGCATGGGGGTGGCAAAATGAGCCTGTGGAGAGGCCATTGCAGGAGCTGAGCCACAGAGCATGGCCGCGCGGGCGGCAACCGGTATCGGCAAGTGGGGCACCGGGGAGCAAGAAAGGCAACAAGACAGGGCCCGAGAAGATTTTGTTCATGTGCGGGTACAGATAAAGTGTAACTTTACATATTTACACGCGGATTGTTTCGTTGGATTAAATTTAGAAGTATATTTTTATTAGTGTGATTGTAACATAAATTGTGTATATTTTTCTTTGTATTGGATAATTCTATTGATACATGGAGTGCTCGTTATCGGTGTGTTGAATTGACTGTCCAAATTAACCAGCGCTGAAAGGGATGCATGGGAAACAGCGAGTAATGCACATAATATCCCAAGTCCAAACTTCGTGCCAGCTTGTTGCAGAAACGACGTGATGTATGCCAAACAAAGTTAGGGACGATCCAGTCGAATATACCCTACCACCAGGCACCCAATGACCCAACCCAATCAAACTATCTCATCCGGTGTAATATTGTGCAAACATAATAATATAGTTGCAGCTGCCCATTGGCCACTAGCTCGAGCTGATCTCGACGGTAGCATCGAAGTCTCAGATTCTTCCCTTGTGTGTCTTTTTTAGAGTAGCTCAATGTGTTTAGTTGACCTTTGGATTCGACGTGCTATACCTGTGGCCCAATTAACGTGTTAGCCCAAAAGGCCTGGATATTAGGCCTGGTTAGAGTCAAACCTCGGCGGGCCTAGTAACCACTAACCAGCTGCTCGGCGGCCCTAACCGCCCCAAAGTCCATCCATGCTCACGCCGCTGCACCAGAGGCAGACGGATGCGGTGCAGCTGCCGAAGTCGCCCGCCGAGCGGGTCCCCGTGGAGATCTGCTTCGACTACGCCGGAGCAGAACTGGGGGGGGGGGGGGCAGAAGGTCTCAGGGACGTCGACGGGATAATCGTGCGCATGGGGAGCCATAAAGAAATACTGTGCTCTGTCGATATCAAATAAACCGTGATCTCACTAGCGTTCTTCCAATTAGTTCCAACATGCACTCAACACAGTGTAGATGTGCAATGCAGTGTTTGCGCGCAACATGCTCCCACAAACCGTCGTCGTACTCACTATCTCAGCCGTTTGCGCGCGCCCCGCAACGCCGACTGAGGGCCCAATATACACCGTCGTCGCTTTCGTGGCCGCCACTGCCGACGTGGTCGGCAAGATCTCCCAATCCAATCTGCACGGTGGTGGCGTGCTCGTTGTCCAGATCCGGCGGTGTTGGCGAGCCGCCGTGACAAGCCCGTGCGGAGGGGACGAGTCACGCGGTGGCGTTGGAGGATGGGGCAATGGCGACGTCCTCAGTAGCGCTTGTCGGCGTCAAGGGAGATGAAGATGCCACTCGGTCGATGTTGGGGAGGCGACGGCGGAGGCGCTCGGTGACATGGAAACAACGACAGCGATCGGTGATGTCGTGGAGAAGACGGTGGCGGCTTCTGCCCGGCCGGCTCCTACCCACGCGCTGTTTCAAAGAAGAAAACTTACCATGGTCCAATAACACACAGCCGAGCTAAACAAACCCAAAGCTAGGTAAAAGCAAATCTTACTTTATTTTTTGATTTTAATGACTTAGCGGTACTTCTCGTGTGCTTTTCTTTTATGTTACTTAGGTACATAGAAGAGGAACCAATGCACGAGATCATAGAAAAGGAGAAGAGGAGTTGCAGCTATTCACTAACGTGTAAGTATTCTATACACACTACTACAAAAAAGGTCATCACAGACGGTTTTGAACCGTCTGAATTTGTACGTCTGTGATGACAGACGGTTATCACATACGGTTTTTAACAAAAAACCGTCTGTGAAGGATCACTATCATAGACGATTGCAACCAAGAATCGTCTGTGATATACCCGATATATCACAGACAGTATAAAACCGTCTATGAAGGGTTAACTATCAAAGACGGTTGCAACCAAGGACCGTCTACGATTATTTTATCACAGACAATTTTAAAGAATCGTCTGTGATAAGGCGTCTTCTATGACCTATTTTGTAGTAGTGACATGAGGCCCGTTGTTCTGTTCATCAAGTTCATGAAGATTCTTGCACCAATCTCGAGGTTTTCAATGGGTACAAAATACATATTTGGAAATGGCATGAGGTCTATTTTCCAACAGATTAAACGGTATATGATTTGGAGCTTTCTACGAAAAGATATGGCAATTTGAGTGAAGGCTGCACAAGCAGTCCCGGGCGACGCGCGAGAGTTGACAACATGAGGAGTCCGTTGGTTGTACGGCATCTTTGGGTGATATCCGTATATTCCACGACCTTCCAAAGGTATAGAAGACTTTCTCTTTCTTGTTTCTCACGGATTTGGTTCATTCCAAACACGAAAATTGAAGATAAAAATGTTTGGATCCAATTCTGACTCAGATCGGGACAACCAGCAAGATTCGGTTTAAAATGTCCATAACTTTCACAAATGGAGTCTAATTTGGTTATTCTTTTACTTGTTAGAAAGATAACTTCAAGACTAACACAATGGATCCAATCTCAGGCTCAGATTCGGTGTGTATGCGTCGTTATGTCCAAAACAACGTGATAGTTGTAAACTCAGGATTTCTATTTTTGAGCCAAGTTATCTCTAAGATATTTTTCTTATTTTAGGTGTCATAGGCGGCTATATAAGCCACGTACCACGTCTATTGTAAGGGAACCATGAATTTTGATACATATATTTCCAGAAAAACTTTAATCTTGAGTGTTCTCCCTGCCGGTGTTCTTGTGATTCCCTGTAGATTGCACCTAGCTTATGCCTCTGCACCCTCGTGTGTAGTTGTGTACTTGGATACAATTTTGAGTTTTTTTTCCTTGCTGGTGATAGTTAGTAAGTGTCAAAAAAATTAGAGTGAAAAAAATTAGAAACAAAAGAAACAAAAAAAAAAAAAACTGGACAGAGAAGGAAAAGAAGAGAGAAAGAACATATTTCCAGTTTGGGAATTGACTTGCGTGCTGCTGTTTGTGCATGCAAGTAAGTGTTACTAGTGCTGTTGGTGCGTGCGTACACATACATATAGCAATTTTCAGATTGCTTCCGCTAGGTTTTGGTGCACTATTTGATCTTTGTTACTACTAAATTTCAGCACTGTATTCCTTGTGAATTTCACTTATTTAGCTCCACAGAAACATTGTTAGCGTTTCCTTTACAATTGTGTGCCCACGTCTGATTTGCTACCACCGGTACAAACACCGCAATTTAGCGATGAGCATAAGAGCTTGGGTAAGTCAGAGGTGAGTTGTGTGATTCCACATATACACCTATTGCTTTTTTCCAAGTACTACTAATATGGCAGGTTCGTCAGAAAGTGTGCATGGTCATGAGGAAGACGACTCAATTTTGAGCGTCAAACACAACACTTTGAAGGGAGGCTCAACTGTGAAATCATGGCACTAGAGGAACGGTTGAAAGGTTCTTTTGCAAGGAAAGCTCGACGAGCCACTATTACAAAATAGGGTCATAGAAGACGTTTCATCACAGACGGTTCTTTAAAATCGTCTGTGATAAGATAATCACAGACGGTTCGTGGTGAGACAGTCCTAACCACAAACCGTCTATGATACTGAGAGAGTATCACAGACGGTTAGCGATTAGAATCGTATGTGAAATCTACATATCACAGACGGTTTGTAATAATAACCGTCTGTGATATGCTGACATTATATATATAGATCTCAACAGAACCCTGCCCAAATTATTTGAACCGCCACCCTCTGGCTCCTACCCCATTGCTCCATTGCTGCCTCCTCTACTGTGCCAACTTGTTGATATTATATATATATAGGTCTCGACAGAACCCTGCCCGAATCATTTGAGCCGCCACCCTCTGCCTCCTTCCCCATTGCTCCACTGCTGCCTCCTCTACTGTGCCAACTCAGAGAGAGAAGGAAGGGAGGAGATCTCGCAGGATATTCTTCGTGAGCTCTGAGGGTAACAGTCTATACATAATCCTTTATATTTGCTCTAGGTTAATCACTAATAAATTTTAGTATGTTTGGTTAATAGTTAGGGTACTTGCGGTTTATTAATATAATTTAACAATAATTGATTTGTTATGCGTATACATGTAGATGGATCGAAACTGGATGTACGTTGAGAACCGTGTGAGTGAAGAGTATATTAATGACGTGCTTGCTTTTAGAAGAGCCGCCGAGCAGGATATGTTGAAGAAGGGGATAAAATTTATGTATTGTCCATGCATTGATTGCGGTAATATGAAAATATTTAACAACCCAACGCAGATCGAAACTCACTTAATATGAAGGGGTTTCGAAAAAGGATATACATGTTGGACCAATCGCGATGAAGAGCAGATTATACCGGAAGTCAGTAATGACGACATCGCTGAGGAAGTCAACGATATGTAGGACGTGATGTGAGTTATCACAGACGGTTCTATGACTATATAAGTGGCCAACTCGAAGGGTTGTGCACTCTGCCCTATCTTCTTCCCCAGAATCGCCCCGACCCCGATCCCGGCTCGAAGGGTTGTGCACTCTGCCCTAGTCTTCTCCCCAGAATCGCCCCCGACCCCGATCCTGGCGCCACCCAACGCCGCCTCCCTTCGTCCCTACCTCCGACCAACGCCGCCTCCATTCATCCCTGAGGTAAGGCTCGATCTCCTCCTCGATTCCAGCGCTGGTGGTGGTGATGGCTTGGTTCTCAATATTGTTTCTCCCCTTGAATACCTATTTGGTCAAATACCAGATTGTACCTTTCTCAAAACTTTCAGGTGTGCTTGTAGGGGGAATAATGGGGCATATTTTTTAATGCCTCTTGTGACAGATCTATGCGTATGACTTGCATGTATTTGTAGGATTATCTTAGGTCCTGTTTGGTACAGCTTCCACTCCCAGCTTCTCAGTCGATTCTCGTGGAGCCGTACCAAACACCCTGATTCTCAAAACCACTAGATTCTGCTTCTCGCGATGAGCTGTCTCGAAAATGAACTAGCAACGAGAAGCAGCCTCCCAGCAGATTCGTGAGAATCCAACCTTCAGAAACGAAAATACCCTTTGAAGTTGAAGGTTTTTACCCGCAAATACCACTGAGTTATACCAATACAATTGAAGTATTACACCCAGGGGTGACATGGTCTATTTGTCTCTAATCCTCCCTCATATGGTTTTTGGAGCCAACCTACCAGCCAAACGGTTTCAACAGATAGCTCCAGATTCTCAGAGAAGTGGATTCTCATAGAATCAGGAGCAGAATCTGGAAAATGAGAATCTGGAGTTGTACCAAACAGGACCTTAAAGGTTGACCACAGTGATATTATTTTTTCTAATTTGTACCTAAAGGTGGCTAGCTTGAAGTCTAAGATAGAAACACGATATACTATTTCGATGCTAGACTTGCAGTCTGTTCACATCAGTCCTGCATCTTGCTCTTGTTTCAACAATAGTTTTCCATGAATAGCCTTCTGTCAGGAACTCAGGATCTTCTAGTCGCTACTGTGTTGTGATTGAAAAATCAATCGACAATTGCAGGTTGTTGACAAAAATTAAATGAGCAAGGACATATTTACCCAATAGCAGCCATGCCTTTTCTTCTTTGTATGCTTTTTAGGAATTGTCACATTCCACATAGAGCAAGGACAGATTCACTATGCTTCATGGTTGTGTTGAATGACCTGAATATGTTGAACCAAGTTCAATTTGTATCTTGATTAAATATGTTACTTATTTCAGTTGACATCATCTCTGCAATTGAGTTTTATAGTAGTATCAACTATCTACGAGTCGGTTGGGTTTGTTGAACGAAATATACTCTATTGATACAGCTCTAAGCAACATACTTAGTTGTTTGTGAAGCAGCAGGTTTGTCTTTTAAGTGTGATATACTTAGTAGTGAGTGTATGAAGCAAGGTTATTTCATTAGTTTAATATTAATGTGAGATTTTAAAATTGAATTTAAGACGCAAACTTAATAGGTAAATAAAATAAATTGAATTTAAGGCTATTTCATTATGTTGGTGGCATGATGCTGCCATGGGTTCTGGTAGTGATGGCTTGGTTGTGCTTGTGGATTCTGGTGGTGATGGCTTGGTTGTGCTTGGTAATAGTGCATTATGTGGGCTAATTTTGCTCTATGATTTAGATGGTATAATACTGAAATTGGTAGGATTACTAGTTTAGTTTTGAGCTCTAATAGTTTGTTTGCTGCTATCAAAGTAATCATTCAAGGTTTGTTACCTTTTTGTTTGAAGTAATGAATTCAGTGATTCTTGTTATATTCTAATAGTTTGCTTGCTCCTATCAAATATTCTTGTCATATTTTGTTTCAGTGAATTGCATGTGATTGTTCTGTCAGTCTAGCTAAGCATTGATTAGAGCTCAAAATCTAAATTATATTTTTTTATCCAATTTGGGAAGAGTATAGACTAAAGGGTTGAGATGGAAAGCATTGATTCTTTTGCAACTCGCCTTGTGAGAGCACTCAAAATCATCCAATATTTCAGCTATATGTTGATTTATTTCATATACATGTGGTATATGTTGGGCAGTTCAACTATGCTTTATTCATGTATTTTGCAGTTTTTTGTGCAATTTTATATATTTTCTTTACTACGTATCATATATTTAGGTTCAATGGGTAACTTCTATTTGTTTATGTAATCATTGCGTACATAACTTATATAGATAGCAAGTAAGGGAGATGGCAGAGGCACCGTCTTCGCCACCGTCAACGACATCGCCGAATGCGTTTGGATCTCCTATCAAGGTGGTACGCAAGCGAGATAGCAGAGGAATCTCCAAATTGCCCTCGGGCCGCATGACTATCACGGAGGTCAGTGACGTTGGGATCCCTCTGAGTCCAAAGAATGCAGCGGCGAGATTCCAGACCGTCTGCGGGGTACTTGGAAGGGAACGGGTCCCCATCACCAACCCAAACTGGAAGTCTCTGATAGATGTAGAGAGAGTCCAGCTGTGGACTGAAATTTTTGTCTCGTTTACTTTCCCAGAAGCAGACCAGGAACGCGTGCGACGGCAGGTGTTCCTCGCGATGTGCCACGTGTGGAGGACCTTCAAGAGCACACTTGTCACGAAGTACGCGAACACGGGTCGGACGCCCTTCACGAAGTATCATTTCTTATCGCGGGATACATGGGACGCCTTCGTGCAGATGAAGACGCCGCCCGAATTTCAGGAGTAAAGTGCAGCGCACAGAGCTTTCCAGGCACAAAACACTCACCCCACAAACTCGGCACCGCTGAGTACGCGGGTAAAGCCACGCAGTTGGTAGCGGAGGATGAGACCGCTTCCAGACCGTTTGCTAAGATCTCAGACGAGCGCGCTCGAGCCTGGTTAAGAGCGAGGGCATCAGCCACGTCTTCGGGCGGTATCTTTTTCACAAACCCGGCAGAAGAGGTAGTGTCCCAACGCCTGGTAAATATGTCGAACCACTTAGTTGTTAATAAGTCCATAACTTTACGGTGTCTATAATAACATGATGTTCTCTTGCAGGAAGCTTTGACTTCTGCATGTTCCCAAGGTTCCTTCCAAGTAGATAGGGAGAAGGATGTACTATCTATGGCCCTGGGAAACAAGGAGCACCCGGGTCGCACGCGAGGCGTTGGGGTTTACGTACCTTGGAGGGATGGATTCCGACACGACTCCGACACATATAGGAGTAGGAAGAGATCCAAGGACCAACACGACGTCCGGTTGGAACATGTGCTTACTAAAAAAATTAAAGCACAAATAACAATCTTGCAAAACTAAGTAAATCAACTCCTCCAAGCGCAAGCCGCCCCCGTTAATTTGGGAGCAAGTGATCCTCGACATCGGAGTAGCGTCGCGTCCACACATAATTCTGGACATGACGACGTTCAATTATCGATCGACGACATCGAGATAATGTACATCTCTGGAATGCTCCAAAGATAGACCTATAGAACGCCCTAGCTAATTGTGTATCATTTTGTAGGAGCCGACGCCTTACAAGCTCCAAGTGAGGATGGTCGGGTCCATTCCTATTGAGGCTGGGCGGGATATAGTCTATCCATACTAGGAAGGGGCAGTGCAACACGGTACCCAGCTGGCGCAGGGTTACGCCAGGGTTCAGGTGGACATAGTACATGACAATTTCATGGCCATCCCATGGAGATTCGCCCAAATGAAGAAATTAGAACACTAGGGGATGCCATGTACACTTTTATTCAGTGGCCCAAGAAGGACATCGCCCTGGACCCTACACTAACGCGATATCGACACGACCCTGCCTCTGCAATAGAACCCTCGATGAGTCCGCCTCAACCTTCGCTTCAGAAGGTCACCTCATCGGTTCCCGTCGAGAATACGCCGAAGGGACAAGAAAAACGTGTCACCATATCGGTCCCTGAGTCATCTCACGGGAAGACGGGACACAGACAACTCATTAAGGCAAAATCGATATCTAAGAACATTCAGGCGCCTGCCAAGCCCGGGAAATACTCCTTCGGAAGTCCGTTGGTCTCCAACACAGAACTACACGACTCAGGACTAGCTTGTCAATCTTTGCATGACTGGTACCTTCGAGTTTCTTCGAGTTGCAGCTTTCTCCCACTGACTCCTTTTAAAAGAAACTCTTTCTCCAAAAAGACACCATTTCGGGCAACGAACACTTTGCCTTCCTCTTGATTGTAGAAATAATATCCTTTGATTTCCCTAGGATATCCTATGAAGTAGTATTTATCTGATTGGGTGCGAGTTTGTCAGACGTCAGACGTTTAACATAAACATCACAACCCCAAATCTTTAGAAAAGACAAACTAGGACTCTTCCCAGTCCACATCTCATATAGTGTCTTATCTACTGATTTAGATGGTACCCTATTTAAAGTGAAAGCGGCAGTCTCTAGAGCGTAACCCCAAAAATACAATGGTAGATCTGATTGGCTCATCATTGATCGGACCATGTCCAACAAAGTTCGATTACACCGCTCGGACACCCCATTCCATTGTGGAGTGCCAGGTGGTGTAAGTTGTGGAATAATTACACATTGCTTTCAATGATCACCAAATTCATAGCTCAAAAATTCACCTCCACGATCAGATCGTAAGGACTTGATTGTCTTGTCAAGTTGATTCTGTACCTCATTCTGGAACTCTTTGAACTTTTCAAAGGATTCCGACTTGTGCCTCATTAAATAGATATATCTATATCTACTAAAGTCATCGGTGAAAGTAATGAAGTACTGAAAACCACCTCTATAGGTCGTGCTCATTGGTCCACATACATCAGTATGTATGAGTGCCAACAGGTCGGATGCCCTTTCACTCCGACCAGTGAAAGGTGTCTTGGTCATCTTTCTGATCAAGCAATATTCGCATGTTTCAAATGATTCTAAATCAAATGAGTTTAGAATTCCATCATCATGGAGCTTCTTCATGTGGTTCTCACTTATGTGACCCAAACGACAATGCCAAACAAAAGTGGAATTCATATCATTAGGCCGAAGCCTCTTTTGCATTAATATTATAGATTGGTGCATCATCAAGATTTAGAATATACAACTCGTTCAAAACGGAGCATAGCCATAAAATATTTCATTCAAAAATATTGAACAACAATTGTTCTCTATAATGAATTTATAACCCTCTGCCATGAAACATGAGGCAGAGAAGATATTTTTACTTATGGTTGGAACGTAATAACAATTATTTAATTTTAAAATAAATCATGAGGGCAAAAGTAATGGCAAAGTCCCGACGGCTAATGCAGCAACCTTTGCTTTATTCCCGACGCGAAGATCCATCTCGCCCCTTGCAATTCTCCTACTCTTTGTTAAACTCTGCATCGAATCGCAAATATGAGCAACCGATCCGGTATCAAATACCCAAGAGTTAACAGAAGAATCGGCAAGAAAAACATCTACATCATTAATACCTGCAGTGGAATGTTTAGTCCCACCATTTTTCATATCAGCCGGGTATTTCTTGCAGTTCTTTTTCCAATGGCCTGGGTCCTTGCAGTAAAAGCATTCATTCTCTTGAGTCGGGCTAGACTTAGTCTTGGGTTTAGGCTTGTTAGTTTGGATCCTATCTGAAACTTTAGCCTTGCCCTTGCCTTTGACCCAAGTCTTAGCCTTCTTCTTGAAGCTTGTACTCTTTTGCACCATCATCACATGATTGTTGCTTTTCTTAATGTTGTCTTCTGCAGTCTTGAGCATCATATGTAGTTCGGTGAGATTCTTGTCTAAGCCATTCATATGGAAAGTCATAATGAATTGCCCATAGCTTGCAGGAAGCGAAGCAAGAATCAAATCTGTAGACAACTCTTGACTAAGTGAAAAACTAAGTTTTTCCAAGCTCTGTGATGTAACCAACCATCTTGATCACATGAGGGCTCACTGGACTACTCTCAGTTAGCTTACACCCAAATAATTTCTTTGAGATCTCATATCTCTCAGTCCTTGCTTGTGTCTCAAACATGCCTTTGAGCGCCACGATCATATCGTATGCCTCAATGTTCTCAAACTGCTTCTAAAGGTCTGAGTTCATGGCAGCAAGCATGAGACAGCTAACATCAAGGGACTTATCACATGCCTTTTTATAGGCTATCTTAAAATGCAATGACATTCTCGTGAGCACATCGAGAATTGGTTCCTCTAGAACATGTTCATTTTTATCTTGCCTAAGAACAATTCTTAGGTTGCAGGACCAATCCGTAAAATTTGTTCCATTCAGTTTTTCCTTATCAAGTATCGAACGTAAAGCAAAACTGGATGTAGGTACATCAGTTGGTGCCATGATCTACAACAGAAATATGCAAAACTAAGACATATGTTCAAGAAAAGTAATTTCTATTAAACAATTTAATAAAGATACTCCCACTAAATACCATATCCCTCTTATGACATTTAATGATTCAAGATCCACAATCAGTTAATCTACTAGTGAGCTTTGGCATCACTGCTAGAAGATTAGTGAATTTGGTAAACAGTCCTTTGCTAATCATATCTCTATATGACTCTTGTTGTTTGGTAGCATCTCTATGCTTCAGCACCCAACCCTATGCCCCAAGGTCCATAACCGTTATGATGACTTCGTCAAGTTAAACCAATGCTTTGCATGTAAGTGTCCGACACAAAACCATCTAGTCAAGGAGTATTAATGGCACTCTGCTTTGGCAAGACCTACCATTAAACTACATTACTTTGGATGGTGCAGCTAATTGGGAGGGCATCAATTTAACTTAATTTTATGAGAGGGAATTTTATTTCTACCATGTCAAAAGCATTTAAGCAACTAAACACGCATAGAAATAAATGAACATGAATATAAGGGCATTCACAGACAATCAAATTGCATTGTGATATAGTATGACCCTTCCTCATAGTGATCTCCATCGCCGAGCTTCCTATTCAACATGCCTCCAGGTGGCCAATTCCTCCAAGTACTCCCACTAAGCCATTACTCCTAACAGCACTAGTGATAAATTACAAGGAGTGAAGAAGCATCACAAGTTGACACGCAGACCGTTATACAAATATAGACAACCTTTGGGCTGCAATAAACATGACACGCAGATCATGAACATCACACATATACATGCATCTCATACATCATGGGTCATACTATTCACACCATTCCCTGCAAAAACGAGTTACACATAGAATCCAATTCTATCGGGCGATATGAACATATACGACCTATAATGCGCGGTATGATTACCCAGCACGGTGGTCCCGCTGGGTAACATGAATCTCTATTCACGTAACCGAGCCTTGGAAATCATCAGATTAATCAGATTAACCCTATTCCAAACAGGTCATTGCTTTGATACGACCCCACACTGCGGCATACTCCGATGGCGGAATTCCTACCGGTAGGAGTATCATGCAATGTGGTTGTGAACAAACGTAATCAAACACCCGGTACTATTCGATCGTATCTCCGATTCGATCAACTACATTGATCTTCGCGTGCCCCAATAGATTTACGATCAATGTCTGCCCCGATGGCGGAAACCGACCGGTAGAGGCAAGTCGTGATACGACCATAAAAGCACGATCACAGAATAACGAATACTAACCCATCTTACCACCAAAAATGCATGGACGATCTTATCGACCACCGTAAAAACGATCTGCTACCAGCAGAAACAGATATACATCATATCTATAACTTCCACATATCACAATATGCATCTAATCCGAATCTAAAACTAGACGGGAAGGCTCTGATACCACTAAAAGGTTACGGGTAGGTGCTACGATAGCACAAAACAAAAATTTACCGCGCAATCAAGGAACCTCCGCAAGTAATAGATCACGAGATTACCGCTAGACGCGCCGACTCGTAGCGGAAGTAGAGTCGATGTAGTGAATAGATGCGGTCGTAGTCGTACTCACCGCGCGCGCGCTCCTCGAGTAGTCGTGCTAAACCAGCGTCTGCTCCTCCGAGTAGTCGAACTCGCCTCGTAAGTTCTCCTCCTACTCCGGTGATCGTCACGAGGTGCGGATCGTCCTAGTGCTGATGATTCGCAACAGCACCTCCGAGGTATCCACACATACGGGGTTGGAACACCACACGCTGGTGTGCTAGCACCGACAACGTGGTTGAGGATGGCGTGGTTATTAGGGTTTCGGGAATTCTTCAAAAAACCATTCTTCACCCTATGCCACCACCTCTCTTTATATAGGCATCCATGATGGGTCTCTTACTCGAGACCCATTAGGAACTTATATCCTATACGAATTTGGATCACCATCCAAATCAAATCCCCAGCCCCTTAAGTGTGCGATCCTACATGTTCTTGTGCGATTGGTTGTGACTCGGAAACTCTTTTCTGACCACTAGTTGTTGGCGGCACCTAGCAGCATGTAACGATTCCCAAGTACACAAAGAATATATCGGACGAACCTTAACGTAATATGATCTATGATCAGGTCCTCATCACTTACGATCAGTTCGTATCTCTATACGACCAGTCTGTGATTACGTTCGACCAGTCTACGACCAGATCACATCTCCATATGACCAGTCCGTAACTGATTGAACTAAGTGACCTACTCATGCATTCTCCATTTGCCTCACGATGTCTGGTTGAACTCCAGGTGAGATATGGTGTCATTCATGGACTGTTCAATACTTTCTCAATCGAGTGTCGGATAACTTCATGTGGTCGACACTTCGACCACTAGTGGCATGACCATGCACTTTCTTTATCCGATCACCACGAGGGGCCCAGAGACATCTCTCCTGTTATGCAAGGAGGGGCAAATCCCATCTCGACTAGTCACATCCCTCCGCATGTTTCATAGCATGCCCGAAAGCTACCTTTATAACTACCCGATTCACGAGTAGCGTTTGGTAACCCCTAAGAGTGCTATTACACATGTAGGGAACCATGCTGTTCTTAGGTCTAAGGATTATACATCATCATTACTTGAGACCAACTAATGACACATAGATTCATAACAATCTCAATAGTGTTTCAATGATGGGTCTATCCAGCTCCATGTTCTCTAACATGTGCTCACATTACTGATTCGATATCTCTATATCTATGACCGGTGAAACATGGCCATCAATCAATACATGTGCTGGTCGTAGAGTCACGGTTGTTCCGACCAGTGACATTCGACCAGGGAT
Organism: Hsuehochloa calcarea; assembly: GCA_036346395.1. Classification (NCBI taxonomy): domain Eukaryota; kingdom Viridiplantae; phylum Streptophyta; class Magnoliopsida; order Poales; family Poaceae; genus Hsuehochloa; species Hsuehochloa calcarea. Next base: position 54,275,209 of record CM070598.1, read on the forward strand.
ACATTTAGAATGATATCATATAAGTTAATGAGTTTCACCAACAAATCACATACTCATTGATCTATAACTGATGATTCATTCAAGGAACAAGATAACATATTATCCAATATCATGAACATAAGGAAATACAATCACCATTATAATTGCCTTTAAGGCATATTTCCAGCAAAGATCGCATCCAAGCTCCCCGCCGAGGACAAGAAGAAGATCGAGGACGCCATCGAGTGGCTCGACGGCAACCAGCTCGCGGAGGCCGACGAGTTCGAGGACAAGATGAAGGATCTGGAGAACATCTGCAACCCGTCTTCTCCAACATGTACCAGGGCGGCGTGGGCGGCGCTGCAAGCGTGGACAGGGACGTCCCCAACGGCGGCGGCGGCAGCGGCGCCGGGCCCAAGATTGAAGAAGTGGACTAAGTGAGTTGGATGTCGTGATAGGTCTCCAGGTGGTGGTGCTGTATTCGGAGTGTTCTGCTTCGTCTTGCCTATCTCTTTATGTTGTTACATTGAATAATGTGGTGCGAGTACTTGAAGGGTGATCTTTGAGTGTAGAGATATTAAACTTAATAGTAGAGTAAATAATGTGTATTAAGTTCAGTAGAGTAAATAATCTGTAAGATTAAGAACAACAACCATATGTGGTTCTTGTAACTGTCTTGGGTTCTGGGGTAGAGAAATACACTGTTATTTTCTCTCACTTCATTGTTGTGCTCTGTCATTCTCACTTCAATCAGAAAATTCAGAACTAAGACAAAGTTGCATCCGGTTTTCCCTGCTGTAAAATATCTTGAAATCTTCAAATTCCTCAATGTAAGTGCAGATATTTGCAGCCATGATCGCTCGCCAAAGCTTGGCTAGTTTTTACTAGCTCGGGCTCATATGCAGTTCTGCAAAAAAAAATTCACTCTCCATTCTGCTTTCGTCTTTCCTGAGCAAATAATCTGTAAAAACAACATCCATATGCGGTTCTTGTAATTGTCCGCTTGAGTTCAGAAGTTGGCAACACTGTTCTCTCTGACTTATTGCTGTGCTCCGTCATTCTCACTAGTGCCAATCAGAATTAGATAAAAGCGAGACCTCCACCCTCGTCGTAAGTCTCAGACATTTTAAGCTTAAAGGCACATGCAAATGCAATGTATTTTGCTACAGATGCATCACCAGCTCCTCACTAAGCTCGGGCTCATAAGCAACTCTTCTGCATTCTTTGCACTCTTTCATTCCGCTTTCTTCTTTCCTGAGCAAATGCAGTTGTAGGATCGTTAACGACAATCAGAGAGGGATGAATAATTGTAGTTCGTAGTGGAGACTTTTTCTTCAAATCTACTGTCTCCTGACTTTCCAACCTGTCAACACAATAAAACTACAAAGACAAAAGACAGCATGTATATATATATATATATATATTCTAATACTGTACCAAATTTGTGAACCGAGCAAAACAGTAACCTATGTCTACTGAAGCACCAATACGTTAGTAAAAAAAAACTACCTTTCAATGTAAAGTTACGGCTGCTGGTAGAAAGAGATGAGGGAATTGCACTGCCTCTGACACACGCGCATCTAGTACTGTCAAAAATAATGTATGCATATACTAGTCCAAGGATCACACCTAATTACTACTAGCTGTAGCAATCTCACGTGATACACAAAGGATTGAAGCAGCAAGTACTGACCTCATCAAAAGCCTATGCATACGAAGATCACAGGAAAATATCATGCAATGTCACCTCACACAGAAACCTAATGATATATATGTGCTGCAATCTCATCTTACGTAAAGATTAACCAAAAAGCACACAGTAATCAAATCTATTTCATAACCATCAAGTAACATCAATCGCATCTTACTTCAGTAGCTATGCATGCATACACAAACGCGTTTTCTCGGGTGACCCTGCGCCTGGTCGTTTCTCGGGTGACCCTACGCCTGGTCGTGGCTCCCGAGCCCTGTTAGCTCCACGCCGCCTGCACAGCCGTAGCCAGAAAAAGTTTCTTGTCTCGGCCGCCGCGCCTACCAGCTCTCCAGCCGACCGCCCCTGCTCCCCTCAAAAACTCGCTAGCAAAAAAGGCATCCGGCCCCTGGCTTTTTATTTGTTCTGCCGCACGCTTTCCCAACCGATTTGGACTCTACTTCGAAAACGGAAAAGACTCTCCGGAATTAACCGTCTCGTGTACAACTCCAACTCCAACCCGCATGACCATATATATATATATATATAGCCGCATTTTTGTATCTCTAACACGTATCATCCATCTTTAATTTCTATGTGCTCCAACTCGAGCTCGACCGCCTCCTCCAACATCCTGACCCTCAGGACCATGACTTTGCACCAAGCCATCTCCCGGTCACCGCCGTAGACCACGATCGCCTCCGAGTTACCCTGCACATGCAAAGACCAAAGCAACATATTTTCCCGGCACAAGTTCTTCCCAACTTGACCAACATAAGTCCACACACCACGACACGCCTCAAATAATATCTATAAATAACATTGTCAATTATTCATCAACTAAAATATATTAGACTTAGCTACATGGTCTAACAATCTCCTCCTTGATGAATACATTGACAACACTTCACAATCGAGAATTGAATTTTTTTAAAGAGAAATTTTTATTTTTGTTCGAAAATAAAGTTTCAAAACTGCAAAGCAAAACAGTTCAAAATCACAGTGAAACACTCCCCCTCAACACCAGGAAATCAAATTTCTCCCATTTTTCTCCCCCTTTGACAATGTAATCATCAAGAACTTTAGAGAAAGAATAATTCTGAAACAAAAGAGCAAAGATAGTAAAAATCAAGAAGCTTTGTAGATTATCCAAGTCACTCCGCATTGATTTATTAAATTAACCAAGCCATCTTTTTTAGTAGAGCTATCTGGATCATATAAAGTCATATACCATATAGCAATGTCAAAACAAGTCTTTAAAATGATTAAGCAAGTTAAATTAATGACAGGCATCTCAACAATGACAAAGACGATTATAAAGAGCACAATGAGATATCATATTGAAAAGTTAAAGCCAAAAAGTGAAGTAAACTTTAAATTTAGACGAGCTAGCAGTCACTTATAACAGCCTAATGTTCCACACTCAATTCTTAAGCATGTGGTATGCTTGTAGCATACTTCTTTTCAATGGTGGCATGCTTGTAGCATACTTCTTGTCAATTGAGCACATTTTATGCTCCCTTTTTTTTATACATAGATATGTATGGCATGCTTGAAGCATACATCTTGTCATTTGAGCACATTTTATGCTCCTTTTTTTGTATACATAGATATGTATGGCATGCTTGAAGCATACATCTTTTCAATTTTCTCTTTCTTATTTTTTCATTTTTTTTTTGATAACATGCCAAATTGAGTGAACATAAAAAGACTGTAATTAGAAACATACGAGCTTCATAGTCAAGATTTAAAATAAGATTCACAATCCATCTAATCTTTTTCAAAGAACATCGCAAGGTACTAACTATAATCAATCTAGTCAAAGTATCTTGCCATGTCATGTTTTAGTTCAAATGTGGCTAATTAATTATAACTAGTCATGAGCAACGCTACACAGCACATGAGTAAATATGATAAAGAGAGCTCTGTATCTCATTTGATTTAAATGGCTTGGACTTGATTATTTGTTTGACAAGTATAATAAACAAAGCTTCTGAATTTTTTAAACGACAAGCTCCCCCTCAGAATAAACCCATCGGGTGCAACACACCCAACTCACTTCGTAAACGAACAAACGAGAAGAATCCAAAGGTTTTGTGAAAATGTCATGGCCGATGTTCAGTATCTATATGATGAAGCACAACATTCCCTTTATCCACATGATCTCGAAGAAAGTGAAATCTTATATCAATATGCTTAGTTCTTGAATGTTGCACTGGGTTCTTAGCAATACAAATAGCACTAGTATTATCACAGAAAAGTGGAACATTATCCAAAATTATCACATAGTCTTCAAGTGTGGCTACTATCCAAAGTATTTGTGAACAACAACTAGCAGCAGCTACATATTCAGATTCAGCAGTAGATTGAGCAACAGAAGATTGTTTTCTAGATGACCATGAAATAAGTGAATTACCCAAAAAATGACATGAGCCAGATGTACTTTTTCTATCAATTCTACAACCTCCAAAATCAGCATCAGCAAAAGATCTTAAACTAATACAGGAAGAAGCAGAAAGCCATATGCCAAAATTTTGAGTACCATGTAGATACCTGAAAATACGTTTGACAGCTTGTAGATGAGAAACACGTGGAGAAGCTTGAAAGCGAGCACATAAACATACAGAGAATTGTATGTCTGGCCTCGAAGCAGTAAGATATAAAAGTGAGCCAATCATGCTTCTATACTCTTTTTGATCAACAGTTTCATCATCTTCATCAGGATCAAGGGTCGAAGCAGCTCCCATAGGTGTCATAATAGGCTTGCAATTTTTTATTCCAAAACGACCAAGAAGATCCTTTGTATACTTACTTTGATGCACAAAAATTCCCTCATTTGTTTGTTTTATCTGCAGTCCCAAAAAGTAAGTCAACTCTCCCATCATACTCATCTCAAATTCTTTACTCATCGTTGCTGAAAACTTAGTCACCAAAGCATGAGATGCACTCCCAAAGATGATATCATCAACATAAATCTGAATAAATAATTGATCATTGCCTTCCTTAAGAACAAAGAGAGTTTTATCAACATTTCCCATGGAAAAACCCTTTGCTAATAAAAAGTTTTTCAATCTATCATACCATGCTCTAGGAGCTTGCTTTAACCCATACAAAGCTTTTGATAATTTAAAAACATGATTAGGGAACTTTGGATTTTCAAAACCAGGTGGTTGCTTAACATAAACCTCCTCATTTATATAGCCATTAAGAAAAGCACTTTTTATATCCATTTGAAATAATCTAAAACCTTTAGATGCAGCAAAGGCTAACAAAATTCTAATTGCTTCAAATCTAGCAACAGGAGCAAAAGTTTCATCAAAATCTAAACCTTCTATTTGTGAAAAACCTTGAGCAACCAACCTAACTTTGTTTCTAACAACAACACCATCCTCACTTTGTTTGTTTTTAAACACCCATTTAGTTCCTATTATAGAGTGATCAGAAGGAGGTGAAACAAGCTTCCAAACTTTATTACGTTCAAAATTCTCTAATTCTTCATGCATGGCATTGATCCAAGATTCGTCAGTTAATGCATGAGATATATCTTTGGGCTCAAAAGAAGCTACAAAAGCGAGAATGAGCATGGGAGTCGAAATCAATAAACTGGACCTTGTTACTCTTTCGTTTAAATCTCCAATCATTTGTTCGGTGGGTGTCTCCTTTGAATGTGACGAGGCGAAATTTACAAGCACTTTCTTGTTCATTTTCTATATGTGTAGATGAAGTAGTAGCTTGAGGATGTCCAAGCTGTAGCCGATAGTAGAAGGTGTAGAAGGAACTACAGTGTGGAGAAATAGTAGGAACCATAACCTCATCTTCATCATCCTCATCGTCATCAACAAATATGCTCTCCCCACGAACATATGCACTTGTACTGCATCACTTAGACTAGTGCACGGACTAGCCTCATCAAAAGAAACTTCACATGTTTCTATTATTTTGTTAGTCTCCAAAATAAGCACCACGAGAGCCACGTGAATGAGCGGGGTATCCAAGAAAAATACCATCAGTTGATCTAGCTTCAAATTTATCTAAGATTCGATTTTAACACAAAGCATTTGCACCCAAAACTACGAAATGAGATACACTAGGTCTATGCCCAAACCGAAGCTCATATGAAGTTTTACCAAGTTTAGATCTCAAGAACACACGGTTTGAAATATAGCATCTGATAGATATAGCTTCATTAAAATTTCCTTGGAGTTTTATATTCATCTAGCATTGTTCTAGCCATCTCAACCAAGGTTCTATTTTTCCTTTCAACTACACCGTTTTGTTGTGGAACAGATGGTGATGAAAATTGATGATCAATTCCTTTTTCAACACAAAAATGATCAAAAGAAGAATTTTTAAATTCAGTTCCATTATCACTTCTAATAGCTCTAAGAGATCCTGGGAGATCGATAAATAATCTAAGAACAAGACTTCTAAAATGACTAAAAGCCTCATCTTTAGATGCCATAAAGTAAACCCAAGAATATCTAGAGAAATCATCAACAATCACTAGTACATACCACTTACCACCAAGCATTGAACTCTCGATGGTCCCTCTTGTGTCAAGGTGTAGGAGCTGTCCCGGTGCATTTGTCATGACCATAGTAAGCGGAGGATGTGAACCTGCACACATCTTACCATGTCTACAAGAAGAACATACTCTATCGCTTTCATTCTTAAGTTTAGGTAAACCACGTATAAGATCCATACCACTAACACGCATGAGATGATCAAAACCAACATGTCCAAGTCTACGATGCCAAAAGAATAAACCTTTAGAAATATTTGCAACTAGACACCTAAACTTAGCATCATGTGAAACATCAAAATCAGCTTTAAAAACTCTTCCAAATCTTGAAATTTTAAAAACTAGATCACCTGAAGCATCTAACACTTTACATTCACCTTTCTTAAAACATACTTCAAGATCTTCATCAATCATTTGTGAGACCGAAAGCAAGTTGAATTTCAAGTTCTCAACAAGTGCCACATCTTTAAACATAAACTTTTTATTTACCTTCACTATACCTTTTGCCAAAACAGATGTAGAAGTAGCATCTCCAAAAGTAACACTTTCAGCTCGAGATGTATGCGAAGGGAGGAGAACCAACTTTATCACCGGACATGTGGCGTGAGCATCCGAGTCCACTAACCATATGTTCTCCTTCCTCGCGAGAAGCCTACATAGAGACAGAAGATGTCGAGGCCTCGAAGATTGGGTTAGAAATAAAATATTTAGGAATCCAGTACTGAGACACACGACAAGTAGGCGCAACACGAATATTCTTATGTAAAAATTCAGATTTAGCATTACTCATGTTTCTAGTCACAAAAGAATGTGCATTCCTCAAATTTGACCAAGGCTTAGCCTTTTATTTCATTTGTTGTTTGGCTAGTCTAAAGCAAAATTGTACAAGATGTCTATCTTTACCACAATGACTACAAATGTACTTAACTTTATGTTTAACCTGAGAAGTAAAAGAAGTATTTGCATTCACTTGATTAGTAGAAGACATAATACCAGTAGACTTAAAAGCAATTTGTTTTGGTTCAGATGTTACTTCAATTTTTCCAGGTTCAAGAAGCTTAACAATCTTAGGAGGATTATTCTTGGCATGCTCAATAGAATTAAATCCTAGACCACGATTTTTCACATTTGTTTTTGACTTGTCTAGAATCATATTCAAATTTTTCTTGCCAAAAGAAAATCTCTCCAAAGTGTCCTTAAGGTACTCATTTTCTTTAACCATAGTGGGACAAGTTGTGCATTTAACAAGTTCATTTACAATATTCTTAGAAGCACTAGACTGAGCCAATCTTTCTTTTTGAGTAAAATCATTAAGTTGTCTAGTCAAAGCTTCTATTTCAATGTTAAGCTTAGGACAATTAGAGCAAGAGGATATCTCATGATAGAGCATCTGTTGAATTGTTTCTTGAGATGAGTTAAGTCTAGCTTTTAGCAATTCACAATTAGAGCAAGTTTTAGATTTAGCATTTGAAGTACTTGACTCTAAACATGAAGAAGAACTAAACTTGAGCTTTCCAATTTCATCATTAGCACATTTCAATTTTTCATTACAAGAGTCATGTGCTAATCTTAATTCATCAAATTTAGCAGTTACATCTCTAAGTTGATCCATGTTTAAAGCATTAAGTGACCTAGCATTCTCTAACTCAGAATGTAAAATTTGACAAGACTCACAAGATTCATCATCAGGAATTAAAACTCTAAGTCTTTCAATTTCAGAATTTAGAGATTCAATCAAAGTATCATACTTCTTAATCTTTTTATCTTTCTTTTCTAGCACAGTACCAAGTTTAGCAACAGCATTAGCTAACTCATCATAAGAAGGTTCTACCTCATTGTAGTTGTCGTTGTCAAGATCATCATTGTCGGTGGAGCTTTTGCTACTTGCCATTAGACACAACCCAATTAACTCTTTCTTGCCTTTGGGAACATCATCCTCGCTGTCCGTGTCCACATCACTCAAATTAATTTGCTCAAGAGCCGAAAGAACACGATGCACCACCTTGCGATTCATATAGCCCTTCTTTTTATTCTTCCTTTTTCCTTTCTCCATCTCTTCTTCCTTCTCATTCTCTTCCCTTGCAAATCTTGCTAGAAACTTTGGACATTTGGGACGAATATGATTGAGATCACCACACTCATAGCACCTTTGAGGACCAAAATTTCCTCTCTTTCTTGATCTCACATTCTTCAAAGCTCTTGTGAAGCGTGTAGAGAGGAGTGCCAAATCATCTTCCGGGAGTTGCTCTAGCTGTTCATCAGTTAGTGAAGACAAAGAAGACAAAGCATAGCTAGTAGAAGAATTATCACCATTAGACTTGCTAGATTGTGAAGCTAAAGCAATTGATTTATCACCATTATTTTTTCTAGCAAAAACATCTAATTCATGAGTTTTCAACTTAGAATAAAGTACATCTAATGTAAGTGTACTCATGACAGTAGATTCTCATCTCCCATATAGACATATCTAATGCTCCAAGTAATTGACGTGCATTTTCAGCATCAGTATAAGTAACATTAACAGCACGTAGGTTACTAAGAATTTTATTAAAGCGAGCAAAGAAATCATCTATTGATTCACCAGGTTTCATCTCAAAACGCATGTAATCCTTTCTGTACATATCTTGACGTACCTCTTTAATAGTAGATGAACCCTCATGGTAATCACATAATGCTTTCCATACCTCATATGCGGATTTAAGATGCACAACACGATCAAAATCACTCCTTTCTAGTCCTTGAATTATTAGGTTTCTTGCCTTGCTATTTGCCTCCACTTGTGCTATATTTGCTGCTGACACAGCATCGTTCTCAGGCACTTGATAAGGCTTGTAGACCTTCTCCCATATTGCAAAGCCTTGAGCTTGAATATATGCCTCCATCTTCGCTTTCCAATACTGAAAATCAACACCATCGAAAACACAAGGTTTTGTGGAATACCTATCCGTTGACATGTTTTCTAATCACCGGTTAGGATCAATTAGAAAAATAAACCTGCTCTGATACCACTTGTAGGATCGTTAACGACAATCAGAGGGGGGTGAATGATTGTAGTTCGTAGTGGAGACTTTTTCTTCAAATCTACTGTCTCCTGACTTTCCAACCTGTCAACACAATAAAACCACAAAGACAAAAGACAGCATGTATATATATATATATATATATATATATTCTAATACTGTACCAAATTTGTGAACCGAGCAAAACAGTAACCTATGTCTACTGAAGCACCAATACGTTAGTAAAAAAAAACTACCTTTCAATGTAAAGTTACGGCTGCTGGTAGAAAGAGATGAGGGAATTGCACTGCCTCTGACACACGCGCATCTAGTACTGTCAAAAATAATGTATGCATATACTAGTCCAAGGATCACACCTAATTACTACTAGCTGTAGCAATCTCACGTGATACACAAAGGATTGAAGCAGCAAGTACTGACCTCATCAAAAGCCTATGCATACGAAGATCACAGGAAAATATCATGCAATGTCACCTCACACAGAAACCTAATGATATATATGTGCTGCAATCTCATCTTACGTAAAGATTAACCAAAAAGCACACAGTAATCAAATCTATTTCATAACCATCAAGTAACATCAATCGCATCTTACTTCAGTAGCTATGCATGCATACACAAACGCGTTTTCTCGGGTGACCCTGCGCCTGGTCGTTTCTCGGGTGACCCTACGCCTGGTCGTGGCTCCCGAGCCCTGTTAGCTCCACGCCGCCTGCACAGCCGCAGCCAGAAAAAGTTTCTTGTCTCGGCCGCCGCGCCTACCAGCTCTCCAGCCGACCGCCCCTGCTCCCCTCAAAAACTCGCTAGCAAAAAAGGCATCCGGCCTCTGGCTTTTTATTTGTTCTGACGCACGCTTTCCCAACCGATTTGGACTCCACTTCGAAAACGGAAAAGACTCTCCGGAATTAACCGTCTCGTGTACAACTCCAACTCCAACCCGCATGACTATATATATATATATATATATATATATATATAGCCGCATTTTTGTATCTCTAACACGTATCATCCATCTTTAATCTCTATGTGCTCCAACTCGAGCTCGACCGCCTCCTCCAGCATCCTGACCCTCAGGACCATGACTTTGCACCAAGCCATCTCCCGGTCACCGCCGTAGACTACGATCGCCTCCGAGTTACCCTGCACATGCAAAGACCAAAGCAACATATTTTCCCGGCACAAGTTCTTCCCAACTTGACCAACATAAGTCCACACACCACGACACGCCTCAAATAATATCTATAAATAACATTGTCAATTATTCATCAACTAAAATATATTAGACTTAACTACATGGTCTAACAGTAATCATGTGCGGGGGACGAGCAAAAACCAATGCTTATGCAGCATGCTCGCACGATTCAGGAGCATTCTGAGGCTCATAGCCATTGCAGGCGCAGCATGATACTAGTTCATGGATGAGAGCCTGAGACTGATTAGACGGTGTGACGTGGGCATGCACAGCGCGCACACAATTCAGCATCATGATCGTAGCCAACACATGCACCGTTCAAAATGAGCGAAAGAAAAGCAAGCAAGAACTCCCCGTGTTCAGAGCAAGCTCTTCCATATTACTTCCGAAAAAGAGAGAAAAGAAGGAGCGCAAGCTCTTCCATGAGCTGGAATATGCATAATTTTGCACTTTGTTTTGTAGTACGAAACCCGGCCCATGGACTTGCAGGAAAATGCCCCATGGTTTGAACAAATCTGGAATGCTGGACTCTACCAGCATCAGGGCATTCCAGCTTGCTTCTGCACGCTTCTCGCTGTTTCAAGCTTGAATAGTATTTGGGACGCCTGGCCCTGACGTATCCAAAAGATTGGTTGGCTTGTTGCTGGAGCTTGGCGTATCGTTCCGGCCATAACATTCCCATCCCATCCCATCCCATGGTGTTGCATACGCAAATCTCCCTAGAAACTTCGGCTCCAATAATTCAGAATAAGAATACCGTACATCGCAAACAGGCTGGAGACCGTCTCTGTTCTGGGTGTCAAATGAAAATGGTTTAATTGAATAATCTCTCTCTCTTTTGTACTTAACATCCAAACCATACTCTCATTTCCAATTTGAGAAACCATACTTTCGTTCTGGAGCAACCCGAAATAGCATCAATAAACCATCGTAAAGAAGATATTTTACCAGAGTTTTTCAGTTAAATCAATCATCTTACTACTCCCTCCGTCCCGCGATATATCGCCCTTACAGGAGAAATCACACTCTCACGAGATCACAGTTGCCATCCAGGTGGGATTATAAGATTAGAAGGAACGCAGTATTTGACGTGGAGAGCATTACTACTGCGACAACTCAGCTGGTGAAAAGCATTTTCATAAAGGTTTCAGGTAAAGACCATCTTAGGCTAAAACTAAAATTAAGGCGAAAGAATATTCGATATGGATACCATTAGGAAAGCAGCACTTGCTTCATATATACTCTTACGATGACAGAATGCATCAGCAACTCTCTTTTACAAAAAATTGGAGGATAATACTGTCATCAGCAAGCAAACGCCTGCCTGTAGCATTTACTATAGCGTAGGGGCCATAGGACGAAAGCGAGCGAAACTAAATTCTAACACAAGATATTTGGTAAGATCGCAAAACAATCTCATTTGACACACAATCAGTGAAGGCAAATGGAGCCATATGGCTAGTGCAGCAAAACTAAGCACTAGGCATGGTGAGCTGGTGACTGACCACATCAAACCAGCAATCTTTTTTGCAAATTAACAGGGAGAATTCCCATCACAAATCATCTCGTACCATCCTTGTACAGCCGGATCTCTCTCTCTCTCTCTCTCTCTCTCTCTCTCTCTGGCCCTGAACTCCTGAACATGAAGCAAAACACACTTTTCTTCGGTCATGACTAAGTTCATACACAAGGAAAACCAAAACAAACAGAACACATATCCAATTCAGATACTAGCAACCAAAAAGTAGCGTTATTATACGGCAGGCTAGTGCCAAATAAGCACTCCACGATCTGAAAACTCAGCTTATCAAATGTACGCTCCCCAACGCGCCACTCTTTTCAGGGACAAGGGTCAGGTATGAAGAGCATGAAAACGTCCTTCGGGTGAAGGAAAGGCCGCTTCATGAATTTTTGCCGTATATAGTAATTTTTGATGTGGTATTTGTAGCGTTAACTACCGTGTGATCGTATTTATAAATTTAACATCATTGTCGTACGGCCGCCGTGCGGGAGGCGCTCCCCGCCCGCCCCGCTGCCACGTCACCCTGTTGCCGCACGGCGGCTGTGCGGCAACGCCCCACACGCCGCCACGTGTCGTAGATCACAGTTTACTCGGTTTCAGAAATTAGGGTTTCGCGCTTGTTTATAGAAATTTTAAAATATAGCAACGATTTTCAAAAATCACAAAATGTTATGTGGAGCCTTCCGACACATTGTACTTGCTTGTGTAAATTTTCTATAATTTTATTCCTTCATAATTTTTCTCGCAATTTCATATAAGTGTACAAATGTAGTGACCATCCGATAAATTACCTACCATGGCAGTCGCGTGCCCTCCCCGACCTGTTGCCGCACGGCCGCCGTGCGGTGGCCCTCCCCCGCAGCTGTCGTTGGGAGATGCTCTGAAGCCCAGGCCCTCCCCTAATTCCACCGTCCCTCCTCCCTCCTCCGCACATCTGTCGCCTCATCCAGAAATTTCGACGCCAACGCTTACGGAATTCCCAGCGCCAACGCCGCGGCTCCTCCTTTGCTCAGCTATTAATACCGAACTCTCGCATAGGGGTGGATAACGAGCTGGCTCGGCTCGGCTCGTTAAGCTAATGAGCAAAATACCAGGCTCGGCTCGGCTCGTTAAAAAACTCGAACTCGACTCGTTAGGCTCGTTATCAATAAAAATCTATGCTGTCCATCTCTGTAAATAAACGATCATGCTACCATCACCATGCACCATCTCTGTTATGCAATTAACCCGCTTATAGCATGTGAAAATGCTTGATTCATTCTGAAGCCTCTAACAGAATGCTTGATTCATTCTGAAGCCATTAAACATATGTCACTCTGTATTACAGGCAAAGCTACCATTCATTCTGATTCACGAGCCCCGAGCTACCGAGCATTAGGGATGAGGACTTAGAGAGTTAGGGTTGCGCTGAGCCCAGTGGCTAGTGGACTGGGCTAGGAACTGGCCAGTGGGCTGCCTGGTGATCAACCGAGATGGCCTGGAACTCTGGACGTCTGGTAAGTGAATGAGCTAAACGAGTTAACGGGCAACTCGCGAGCCAGCTCGACTCGGCTCGTTAAGAAAATGAGATAAATTGACGGCTCGGCTCGGCTCGTTAAGGGACCGAGTTCGAGCCGAGTCGAGCCGAGCCCTTAACGAGCCGAGCTGGCTCGCGAGTTTTGAGCTTTTTTCCACCCCTACTCTCGTAGTCACTCTTCGCTCATCTCAATTGTGTTTTGATTCTCGTTCTGACGCTCGTCGCTGAGAACTCAGAGAACATAACATAATTAATTTTATTGGGAGATTAAGTATTTTCTTGCTTCTCGTCGCTCATCGCTCGACCTTTTTTTATTACTTTTCCCGAAGGGCAGGTAATTTGTTGGATGCTTTTGCCGTTATTACCGTAGTTGTAAATAATCAGTCTTAGTCAGCTAGTCATAATTAGTTAGTTTACTGGTAATGAATTAGTTTAGGGGTAATTACTTACTGTAGTCGTAAATAACTTATTGGAAATGAAGTAGTATTTTTAGTGGTAATTAATCAGACGTAATTAGTTAGTTTAGATGTAATTAATAAGTCGTTATTAGTAAGTTTAGTGGTAATCACTTACTTTGCTGGTAATAAATTAGTTTAGTGCTAATAAATTAGTGGAAATGAACTACTAGTAATTTATTTAGTGGTTATTAATTAGTTGAGGGGTAATTAATTACCATCACTTGCATGCAATTTATCGTATTTCATTACACATATGGGTTGGACCCGATGGGTTGGACCTGTTAGTGTTTTAGGTAATAACATATGGGGTTGTTGTGGCTTTAGGTATTTTCGAACATGTAAGACTTTTTTGTGTTTTACGACAATGGTCTCGTACGAGCTGGACCCGATGGGTTGGACCTATCGAGATGCAAGTGCAAGGTGGTCCGGGCATAGGGACTCCACACGATGAATATTCGTGAGCTTCGAAGCTACATCCGGAGGGAGTTCGTCGTGGAGGCAACGACGAAGAAAGTTGTGATCGAGGCAATCACATGCACGAATTATGTGTGGGAGCTCATCAAGGTGAATGAAAGCATAGCATGGAGGCAGTACATGGAGATTGCCTCCCAGCCGGAGACGGTCATTCACGGGGAGCCTATGGTGTACGTGAATTTCGTACGAAAGGCGCCGGGAAACCCTAATGATGTCGGGGCCTCTACAAGCGGGCAAGCGCAGCCCGAACCTAAAGATGGCAGCACAGAATGTGCAGCCTCAGAGGGAAGTCCCGTGCCTAATTTTGTGCCAAGTGAGGTGAGGAAATGTGGTGGTCGGCCCGCATCAACTGCCACGAGTATCTACCGGACGAGCCTCTCGGGTTGGAGTCCGACGAGGATGCCAACCCAAGCTCGGAGGGTAGCGACGAGGACGCACACCAAGCCAGTGGTCTAACCGAGGGAAATGCGTAATCGGAGGTGCCTTACGTGGCATCGAGACTTGATGATATCGCGGTGCGTTCGCTCGTACCACCACAAGAAGAAGGCTACCGATGGGGGTTTCATGCCGTCACCCTCTTAGTTGGGCAGCACTTCCCTAACAAGGTGGTTGTGCAACAAGCTATAGCACGGTACACCTTGTCCATCAGCCATGTGTACCGAGTGCACCGGTCCAACCCAGGAAAGTATGTAGTGAAGTGCGTAGTGGAAGGCTGCCTTACCAAGGTCAGCGCTCATCGAGCAAAGATCTTCGGCTCGGTCTTCACGGTCAAGGCACTGACCAACCACACATGCGAGCTCAACGAGACCCTGCGGCAGCATCGGAATACAACTTCCGCATATGTTGCAAGACTCATCACGCACCTAGTTGAGACGAACTTGTTTGTCTCCCCTAAGCTGCTGATGTCAGAAGTCACCAATCAGGCTGGCTATCCTGTCAGCTACAGTCAAGGTTCGACGAGCCAAGCAAAGGGTCATCGAGCCCATGTACAAGACATACGAAGAGGCGTACAACCTTGTGCCAAGATTGCTTCACCATATTGCCGAATCAAACCTCGAAACGTACATAAACAAGCTTGACCGTGAAGATGCTGAGAAATGGCACAACCGCTTCATACTAGACCGGGTGTTCTAGGCTTTCGCTCAGGCTATTGGGGCTTCCAGTTCCGCCGTCCCATGCTAACGAAGGATGAAACTTTCCTCATGGGGAAGTACAAGGGCACCATCCTCACCGCGCGTCGGCCGACGTGAATGACCAGCTTCTCCCAGTGGCATTTACCATTGTGGAGAGCGAGAACACATCCAGCTGGCTGTGGTTCCTATTGAACGTAAAGAGGGCGGTGGTGGGAGACCGGCCCAACGTCTGCCTAATCACGGACCGCAATGCTGGGTTGTTGGCGGCCATCAACACCATGCAGCGTGGGACGGATCCGTCTCACTAGTGGAACGACATGAAATCCAGGTGGTGCATGAGGCATCTTGCATCTAACTTGTTCATGTGGTTCCACAATCAGGAGGTTATGAAGACGTTCAAGGCATTGTGTCTGCAGAACCAGCGGCGGAAGTTTGACTCCATTTGGAGAGACTTGGAACATCGGACTATGAGGCATACAAGGAAGTCCACTCCGGAGGGAGAGCAACCCATAAGTTTCTCGGAGTGGATTAATGGCCATGCCCCTGAATTGGAGAAATGGTCCCTCCTCTATGACATAGACGGTGCGAGGTACGGGATTATGACGACCACCATGTCCGAGGTATACAAAAGCGTCCTCAAAGGTGTGCGGTACTACGATATGCAACATCTTTTCGGTACATGGAGTGGAGAGTTCCACTCGTATGGCTTGGAAAAAAAACTACAAGGATCCTTGGCAGGACATGGTGCAATGGGGTCCCAATAGGGACTTGAAGAGAATAGGGAAGGGCGGCGGTAGCGTGACGCTTCCAAAATGATATGGATGCCAGCCAACGTACCAGTATTAGCCACACAATCAAGTGCAGGATATGCAAAACCCCTGGGCACTCAATGAAGGATTGTCCCAACAGACCGAGCTCGTCTGGTTGTCATTCAATGTCGTAATTTAATGAATTATTTGTCTTGTTTTGTGATGTACAACGAAACTTCTATGATACCCAGATATGTCAGACTCATAGGCAAAATTCTACGCGATGATGCTGCAGAAGTGTAAGTGGCTTGCGCAGAAGGCCAAATATGTAAAATACCCTGATTATTCAATGAAAAGTGCTTCGGTGCCACCACGGTTTCCGGTCCCGCAGTTTGTGTGTGGCGAGCCGGTGAATATCATTCAGTCCACATACCCAGACACCTCCGTCCGGGCGTACTACACGTGCGGGCACCACCTCGTAAGCATTTCTTTCGCACACATCGATTTTCCTCTCCCTACGTTGAATTCTATAAATTTTTAACTTCATCCTTATGTAATGGCAGTCTGAGATGTGCTTCCACTTCTTCCAGTGGATCGACTGCCTGGAGATCGACTGCCTGGAGATGTGCGTCAGGGCGTTCATCCAGCAGAAGCACATACTGAACTACTCGATGCGGGCCAAGACCTTCGTGCAGTGGAAACCTTACGTACCAGACCTTGTTGAGGGGGCACCAAAGGAGCCCAAGACTCACCCAATCGTAATCCATATCAACAACGTGAGTTATGAAGAATTTATATCGTTGTTATGTTTTTTACTGTACGGTGCACTTACATCATGGAATCGCAGGATATGGATGACTTCAACATACCATCCCGACGTGGAGAGTCCCGCGACAAGGGAAAGGATCCTTCGACCGAGACCGGTTGACGTCGTAGCGTATCCAGCCGACCGGGCGCACTCCGTATCGAAGACGTGAATAATATACAATTTACATTCTTGTTACGTTTCTTACTATACGATCCACTAACATCATGGAATCGCAGGACATGGATGACTTCGACACTCGCCGCTACCACGGGCAGCCCCGAGACAAGGAGCACTTGCAATGGCACCACGGAGACTAGTTGCACACATCGTTAAATAACAGCCCCGAGACAAGCATTCCTGTAGAGAAAGCAATGTGTCTAAAAACGTGGAATGTCGGAGGTACTACTATGTGATGAGGTGAGCTCGCCAAGATAAGAGATTGCTACAGAGACTAGTTGCAGACACCTATTTTTTATGCTATTATAGGACACTCTTTATTAATTTAGCAGTCTACTGTGGATGGTATTATTTAATATTGTATTGTACCACATGCTAGATAAGCTTGTGCATGAACCAACTAAGGGAAATGTGTGGTGTGCAGATCATATAATGATGTATCGTAGCCTTTGAAACGCACACGAGTCGGATGTTATGATACATCGTTATATGATCTGCATGTCACGTATTTCCATCAATTGGTTCATGCACAAGCTTATCTATCCTTTGGTACAGTACAGTATTAAAGAATATCATCTAGAGTAGACTGCTAAATTAACAAAGAGTGTCATATTTCATCGGGTTATATGTGAGAATACCCCGTCCTCCTTCATCTCGATTCATGCACAAGCTTATCTAGGCTTTGGTATATCTCATTTTATGCCATTATGTTTGGGTATATTTTTATTCATATTTTGTTTTCCTGTATTTAAATGTGTATTTTAGTTGTTATGTGTGTACTCCTCGCCATATTGTATATCAACACCTCGAATGGAGTTGCAATGTAGCTTTTTTCCCATTCGTTCCAAGTCATATGAAATCATAAAATCCTAATTTTCGAAACCAAAAATCCAAACTTTCGCGACCTAAATCCTAAATTTTACAATTCCAGAACACATATCAAATTGTCTAAATAGTACACATTCAAGTCCACTGCGTGAGGAGCCTTCAAAATAGAATTCATAATTTTTGGAGCTCAATTTCTACATTAGCAAATTCGTACAAACAGTACACTTACATGAAATTGCGAGAAAAATTATGAAGGAAAAAAATTATGAAAAATTTATACAAACAAGTACAATGTGTCGGAAGACTCCACAAAAATTCATGATTTTTGAAACTCGTTTGCTATATTTAAAAATTCATAAAAACAAGCGTGAAACCCTAATTTCAGAAGCATGTGGGGTGTTGTCGCAATGCCGTTGTGCCGCAACGGGGTGACGTTGCGACGGTGCGGGCGAGGAGGGGCACGTGGTGGCCGTGTGGCAACGTGATGAGGTGGTGGGTAGGGAGCGCTCCATGCACGGCGGCCATGCGGCAACGGTGCTAAATTTGCAAATACGATCGCGCGGTGGTCAGTCCTGCAAATACCACTTCAAAAGTTGTCGTATGCACCAAAAATTCCCACTTCACCGGCTTATAGAAACGGTGACATGCAGATAAGAGGGATACATGTTGTTGGGTGACAACGTCAAGCTGGCACTTCACAATCGCTATCGAACCTCCTCTCTTCTTGCAAGTCAACAAGGGTCGAATTAACAAGCAATTATCTTCCAGGATCGAGTAAATATTTATAGATTAAGTGGGATGGACAAGATGTTGTAAAAGTGGCAATTTTAGCAAATATTTAGAATTAATTCCGGCATAATTAACAATAATTAAAACATAATTCCAGCAGCATTTAAATGACAAAATTAACATATACACATGTAAATTCTCTAAGTTGTTTAGACAGGATAGTATGCTCGTAAATAAAGAACAAAAGGACAATTAAAATTAGCATAATGCTTATATTTAATCATTTAATTATTGCTCTCAGATGTCGTGTTGCACAAGATATAATCTTGGCATTCACAACACTAATGTCTATACTCTTCACTAATTGAATATGATAATCAAAATTCAAACTTTGAGCTCTAAATAATGCTTTACTAATATGTCAAAAGTTGATCCTATACACAATAAGGAACAGTTTAAACTTTCGGCAAACAAAAGATCACCAATGCAAAGTGATCACAAAAGAGCACTCCAGTTATGCAAACAAACTTGATTAAATCACAGTGAGAAGAATCACATATCCTCAACCTCAGCAAAGAAGCCTTTTGGCTAATAAAAGAGCAAACTACATAATACTGTATAGCTAGAGATCACATACTAGTAGATTCAAATGAACTAAACAACCAAAAGTAACAGATTAGAAGCTAAAGATCAATTGACAGTAGCAAACATTCCAATTAGAGCTCAAGTCTAAACTAGTTTATCAAATCAATTTCAGTATTAGAAAGTAATCATCATCGAGCTATAAAATCGAACTCATGGAATCACTAGCAATATCCCCCAGTACTAGAATCAATTCAATTTCAGAAGATTACTAGTACAACACACATATATATGCAAAGTGGTACTCGAAATAGAATACTGAAATACTCACAGAGCCGAAAGCACTCAAAGCCAATGAGAAGAACCCGGCAAGGCACGCCAAATGGCGCTGTCTCATAAAATCAATTGCCTCGTTGTGTCGTGAATACCAGACAAGGTTGACAGAGATACAATGTCGATCTTTGCAACTCGGGACACACCAAAACTGTAAAGTTGAGGTACAGAGAGATATGCCGCACAAGAACCACCACCAGATGCTTTGGCCGAAAGCACCAAGGAGCATCAATCACAATATCACAGTCTTCTTCCTCACCGAAGCCAGGACAAAGCCTCCCAAACCACACCCCAAAAGGCGCAAGTTCCCAGATCACAAACCGAATGCCCACAGAAGAGACGACGCAAGGATGGAACTAGCCGAATGCACACAAGGGGGAGGTCCGGAGCTCACCTCCCACAGCACCGAGGCAAGCACAGTGGCGCAGGAGGTCCAATACCCCAAATTCGAAGTCCAGTCGAAGGGGAAGGAGAACCAAAATTAAAAAGGGAAAAACCCACTTTAATATTTTCTTCGAGGTTCCAGGAAGGAGGAGGAATCCGACTAAAGAGGAGAAAGAAGAGGACTCAACAACGCCAACGGCCAGCGTGAGATCCGCCCACATCACCTGAGCCGCGCACTGCTCTTGCATGCGCCGCCGCCATAGAAGGGGCAAAGCCCTTCATCCCGTGCGCTCTGCTCAATCTTGAGACCTCATCCCCTCTGACAGGTGGGGCCCTTCAAATTCTTTTCCTTTTCTATTTCTTCTTTTCTCAAAATAAAAAATTACCAAATAACCCTCGTAATATCATCACAAGATCCTCAAGCCTTGGCAGAGCAAGAAACAACACTTCTCTTCAGTCTCGTACGCATGCGTTGGAGTGTAGTACTAGTACTAGTCAAAGTGCATGCACCAACAGCGGATCTCAAAAGAAAATGCAACTTTAGCAGAAATGACACCATGCTAGTTGCCTATGTCAAGTAAGATCAATCAATCATAAAACTGCCAGGAGGGCAAAACTACACACCAACTTGCAAGAGAACATGCAGAATTGAAAATGATGTGGACCATAAAATGAGGCAGAAAATCTAGGGTGGCCAATTGGCAGGTTCAGCCATGCATCAGAGATGAAATGAGGTATTATCCAAACAGCTGTCACTTTCAGGGAGACGTTAGAAACCAATGGGCCAGCCTTCGCTGTGTTCTCTCGGTAGTTAACAAGGTGTTTGTTGTAGCAAAAAGGCTAGATAGTAGAAAAAGGAACCCCTGGTAACTACGGGAGAGACCAGGGGATCCTCGGAGGAGGGGGATAGGTTGTCAAGAGAAGAAAATGTGTATATGCTGTCTAAAAAAAGTCATCCTTATTACATGAGAGAGTCGGCTATTTATAACATTCTAACAGGGTATATGCGATTACATATCTACCCCTAAAAAGGTTCTATGCCCATAGGGGTTGCAAGGGCATTTCCTCCCCCTAGGCGTAGCCTTCGGCTTACGGTGGACCTCCCTGGTCTTGGTCCATCTGGTTGCTATGCCTGGTCCACCAGCGCGCTCCTCCCTTCGCAACGTGCGAGGTGTCCCCGGGCCAAGGGGCCCTGGACACCCTTCGGTGCCCCCAAGGTGGCCTTGGGGGCTCATGACTCCTGGGTCTGTGGTGCTTCGGCGGTCCTTCGGGAGCTGGGTCTTCACCGAGTCGTTGGGGCCGGTGGGGCCACCCCTACGACAAGCCTCTCGCGGTCAAGGTCCTGCTTCATCATGGCTGAAATTATGCCTTTCCCGAAGTGTCGAGGCACACCGTCCCCTTCGGCCTAACGAAGCGTGCTATATCCGTGTCCTCCCGCAAAGCGTGGGCCTCTTCGGCGGTTGATGGCGCATTGGGTGTTGTGCGCCATGATGTCAGTGGTTAATAGTGGTTGCGCTCCCTCGCATTGCGCGGGCTGCCATTGGTTGTCGTGGGCCATAATGCGTTGGTTGGCATTGATAGCACCCCTTCGGGATGGGCCACCATAGGTTGTCATGTGCCATAATGCTGCTACTTGGCATTGATGGCACCCCTTCGGGCTGTGTGGGCTGCCATTGATTGCTCTGCGCCATAATGTTGTTGGTGTGGGGTGTTGTGCATGCGGCACATGTCACCTGGTGATTGGCCCATGGTTCTTTAGCTCCTCCGCCCTGTTTCTTGTGGTCCTGGTGCGTCTATAAAAGGGAGGGTAACCCCCTCCCTTAGCTCTTACCTTGCGTGTAGCAATCTCAGCTGTCTTTGCCCTCAAACTTTTGTGATTTCTGTCCTGAGGTTGTGTAACCTCCAGGCTCGGGTGCTGTGGTCTTCGGAGCTGTGGATATCGTGAGGATATGTGCACGATCTCATGATGATGAGTCAATTGGCAATGACTTTGTTGGTTTGCAAAATCTCGCATTTTCGGGGTTTGCTTCAAGGCTGTCAGACCACAGGCGGTCTGACCGGTGGCTCGGGCGGTCAAACCGCCCGTGGGAGAGGTCCGACCGGCCATGGTGGCCGGTCCGACCGGTATTGGCTAAAAGTGGTTTTTGGAGCTGATCCAAAAATAGGTTGTGTAGGCAAGTGAGGGGAGTCTCCTGGATGTGGTCACATAATTTTTGGAGCTCCCAGTCAAAAATTCTATTGAGTTGAAAATTCCAGAAGGTTTCGGATTTTCACAATGGAATTTTGGCTAAGTCTTTTCGGGCGGTCCGACCGCCGTTGTGGAATCGGTCCGACCGGCCTGAAATCGGTCGGACCGGCCATGTGGGGCGGTCAGACCGCCGATCACTTGAAGGTTAGCCATTTTGGCATTGATGTGATTTGGTAGTGTTTATTGTGTGAACTTCAATGCCTTATTATTGCATATTGCATTGCGGAACTAACGCGGGTCAAGTTGTGAAAAACTTGTTCCCGGAGACGATTTGTTTGTCTATTCTTTGTGCGGTGGCTTGCGGTCAACGGCGTCAGCGGTGAGGTGGATCGGGACTACGCTTGGAGAGCGAGGTCGAGCGATCATGGATGCCGGGTGGTCGTGTGACTCAAGCATGGTGCGAAATGGGCAAGATGGATCAAGCAGGCGATTCGGTGCATTGGTTGGATCGGCGGTCGAAAGTCGGTGCAAGTCTCTAGGAGGTTCGATGGGATTGGACGGAGAGACTTGGCGGCGTGATGAGCCGTGATCAACCTACACGTGGTGAAGCAGGCGATTGCTTCAACAGATGTATGTGAGTGGGTCCCATGTGTGTGTGGGTCCCAAATGTGAAACTCTAGCCTCTCCTATAAATAGAAAGGGGGGAGATGTAAAACCCCCTAAGCACTCTAAGTATTCATTTGGCCCCTTCATCCTTTTTCTAGGGTTTGAAGGAGAGGAGAGGAGAAGCTAGGGTTTGGAGATATTGTGTGTGTGCTCTTTGTTGAGCTCTTGTCCTCCTTGTTGGAGTGGCTTTGTAAGCATCTTGTGAGATCAATCAATCTTGTGATGCTTGCTTGAAAGATCATTTATCTCCTTTGTGTTCTTCTCTCTTTTGGATGATTTTGGTGCTTCCTTGATTCAAGGGTTTATGCTTGGTCTCTTGACCTATTTTGTCTTGCTTTGATGTGTGGGAATACTCCTAGAATCATCTAGATCATCAACCCCCACAAGCAAGTTTTGAATCAAAGATTTTCGTATTTCTAGGGTTTATGCACTTCTTTGGTAAAACCTTGAGAGATCGATTCTACGAAGTGGATCTGAAGGATCGTCGCTAGAATTAGGTCTCTAATATCCTTAGGGAGGTGTGATCCAAATTTGATCAAGTTTCATTGATCGAATCAAAAGTTAGACCAAATTTCGTTTTGGATTTGGGTTGTGTATTTTGGTACTGGACTAAATCGGTCGGACCGGTTTAATGTGGCGGTCCGACCGCCGCCTTCGAACGCCTTCGGTAGTGGCAGATCGAACCGATTTCCAACGGTCCGACCGCCAGGTGGTAGCCGGTCCGACCGCTCGTCAACCGTCGGTCCGACCGCGATCTCGGCCGGCTCGACCGCGATGCTCGAGCCGATCCTCTGAGATCATTTCTCCACATTTGTGTCGTGTGGTTAACGGGGTTATCGAATTCAGCACAAGGCTTCCTCTGTGCGCTTACTGATCTTCTTAGCTTTCATAGCTAAAGGAGTAAAGTTTGTGTTGAATTTGATTAAGACGAGAAATTTGAGAAAGCGCCTATTCACCCCCCCTAGTCGCCTTTACGGTCCTACAGGAGCCTCCAAATGATGAAACGTAGCAAGGAGGGGGGCGTCCATACCAACGACCTCGGACGGTCCACGGTGACGGAGCGGGTTCTCCGGGCCCTTATTGACGAGGGGAAGTTGGAGAGCCTCGACAGAGTGTGAGTCCCCGGATCCCGGGCGAAGACGGTGTCGGTGCCACGGGCGAATGAGGCGGTGGTCTTCATCACCTTTTTCTACGCTGGCCTCCGGTTCCTGTGGGTATCGTTGGTCGCGCGGATCCTTCAGCTGTACCGTGTGGAGTTGGCGCAGGTGGAGCCCAACTCCGTCATGAAGCTAGCGATCTTCGAGTGGATCATGCGCTCCGTCGGGACGAGTGGGGAGGTGTGGCTATTCGTGTTCTTGCATGACAAGCGCTGTCAGCCGAAGAAGAAGAACACTAGTGATAAGCTGAATTTCGACAGCGTCAACTTCCACTCGAAGGCGTGTTGCTAGATGTATGTGCCCGCTCCGGCCGCGAGGAACCGGTGGCACACTGACTGGACCAGGAGGTGGTTTTACCACTCATCCCCAGCTAGTGATGGTCTTCACTCCTACGAAGGGCTTATCCAACTCACCACCATCCGGAGATCACGCTGACTTCGCGAGAGGAGGCTCTCCTTCACTTGCTGCTGGGCACAACAAGGAGGCCCTCGACGCGGGACCTCGTTGAGGAGTTTTGCACCTTCGAGGTTTGGCCCTTAGTGCAGGGCTGGTGGGTGCGAGTTGGGGAGCCGTCGGGTGGTCTTCCCACGATCACCATGGTAGGACGCGAAGGTCTAGCTCTCTGCTCTAAGATCCCCCCCCCCCATTTTTTAATGGTGTCATCTGTTATTGATGCAGTTGCTTCGATCGACGAGGCCGCTCGTGCTGCGGAGCAGCTCCTGGGGTCGTACACCGATGAAGAGCACGCAAAACATGGGCTGGTAGTGCACGAGCCTCGGCTAAATCACACTTATCTGGAACCGGGTGTCTACCTTGCGGAACGCCAGGATCCGGACAAGGGTAGGAAGAAGCTGGCCTGTGTGCCCGAGAAGGGTGATGCCGGGGGACCGATCGCTGTGGTGCCCTTGCGCGTTGTTGGGGCTGGCGACTTGGGCGTTGGTTTGTGCACGCGGGTTGACGCAGCGGAGAGGCTATCGAAGCGCCCTATGCCCGGTACCCCGGATCGGGTGGCGAGCGCCCGATCGAGCAGCCTATCCTTGGTGGAGCGCGGTACGTCCCTCGCATTAGATAGTGCGGCAAGGGTCGCGGGGTGGTTACATCAATCGGGATAGCGGGCCTGCCTCTCAAGGAGTCCTCGGGTGGTGGTACCCCGTCGCATGTTTACGATGGGAGCTCTGAGGATAGCATTATTGTGGCTCTGCCTTGGGGCAAGAGGCGGTTCGTGGGTTTTTCTGTTTCCTTGTTTTTCTTTTCTTTTTTGTGGCATATGCTTACAGCTCCAACCTATACTACCTCGCAGCCCTGAGCAACGGGGGAGCGGAGAGGGTTGACACAGGCGCCTCCATCTCGCGGAGCTCCGAGGCGGCATCTTCGCAGGCTCCCGATTCGACCATCGCGGCTTCTACTGACTTGGGTCCACTCTGCCCCGCGGACTTCAAGCTCAACGCGGGTGCGGCGGGGGTACGCGAAGAGGTCCCCCGCTTCGTCGCACCTTCTTCCGTGGGGGATCTCTTCCGGAATGTCCCTCGTTGCGATGTTTCGGCCCGTCGAAGCGAACGCTACAAAGGTACGAGTTCTGGCTTACCTATCTATTTATTCCTTTGGCATCTCGCTTACTGATTTGACACCTTACTTCATGCAGACGCTAATGTAGTGCGCTGGAGGGCGATGTCTTGCGCGACTTCGACGAGATCCAGAAATGGGTTGACTCGGAGCATACTCGGGGCTAATTCCTGAGCGCGGAGTGCGAACAGCTACAGACAGAGCGCGATGCCTTGGCCGAGAAGGCGAAAGCCCTGGAAGCCCGCGTGGCGGAGTTGGAGGAGGACCACTGCGGCCTCCGGGAGGACGTGCGGACACTGCGAGGCGTTCGGGCCGATCTTGAGTTGGAGGTTCAGGCCGAGCGAAAGCTCTTACAGTCCGTGGTGCGGGCGACCTGGGAGACCATGAAGGTCGTGGTGGTCGACCTCGGCGCGCTGCCTCCCCCGCGACGCCACTTAGTGGACGAGATGGACGTCACGCTCGGGCGCCTTCGCCGCACCGGGGAGGTCTACTTGCCGACGGCCCGGGCGTATGGGGACCATTGCGCCAAGGTGACCTGGACGACAACCTTCGCCTCTCTAGACAAGGTTGGGTGCGGTCACCTGGACACCCTCGCTACATGCTCTATGACGATGGCGGCGCAGCAGAGGTTGCCACCGGGCATCGTCGTCGCGGAAGGCGAGCAACGTTTTCGTCCAAGACTTCGGCGCCGTTGGGCGTGATGCGGCGATGGACTCCTCCACGTGGTGTAGGCCCAGAAGAAGAAGGGCAAGGCTCCAGCGGATAACCAGTAGGGCGACGGCGGGGGCCACCCACGGAGACAAGGTGTGACTGTCTGCTTGCCTGAAGCGGCCTAAGTCATTTAGATTTTTGTAACTAGGCCTTAGCTATTTAACTCCCTTTTATTTATTTATTTTGTTTTTGTGTTGTTGCCTTCGGAGCTCATGTACCTAATGGGCTGGGGTGGGGGTTCGCCTCTTTTTGTAATAACCTCCTTTTTTGAATGAAAAACATTTTAGAAAATTGATTGTGATGCTCGGTGTGGTCTGTTTGGCGTGCTTTGCAGTTACGCATTCTGAACCCGTGACTTGTGTAGGCCAACACGCCGCTACTTATTTTGCTTGCTAGCCAGAGGCTTCGCTTGGATTCGAGTCGTCTGTGAAGGTAATCGCCTCCTCCAGGGCTGAAGGCGGAGCGCTACCTCTGCTCCGTCTGGCTGTTGAAGCTATGCTATCAGGGCGTGGTGTACCACAGCGCAAAGTGGCAGCGGTGGCACTTGGCGAACCCAGAGGCCAACATGGTACATGAGATTATAGATCTACCCCTAAAAAGGTCCTATGCCTATAGGTGTTGTAGGAATTTTTCTAGGCGTAGCCTTCGCCTATTAGTATGTTTGGTCCACCGGCGCTCTCCTCCCTTCGCAACATGTGGGGTGTCCCCAGGCCGAGGGGGCCCGGACACACTCTTGAGGTGGCCCCAGGGGACTCACGACTCCTGCGTCTGTGGTACTTCGGCGGTCCTTCGGGAGCCTCCGGTCTGCTAGCCCACGCGGGCCTCCTAGTGGCCTTCGCACAGGCTTCTGGGCCTCTTAGAAGTACTTGGTACCCCAAGGGCTCAGGACGTAGCTCCGGCTCCTAGCCTTTGGGGACCCGCGGTCTTTGCCAGTCGTTGGGGCGGTGAGGCGCCTACGATGGTGTTGTGTCAAAACATAAGCATTTAAATAAGCAAATCCATCCAAAAGGGCATTCTACGGAAATATCACAAGGCTAATCCTTGCAAATACAACTATGTATTCCAGCAAAAATCTTCAGGCTGAAATTTCATGGGGTTGAACCAAGCACCCATATTGAATGATATTAGATTACTGAAGCACATGAAATGACTGGTAAATATAGAGTACTGCCCATAACTGATAAACACTGATCACTTCTATATTGATAACAGATACATTGGTACCTTCGATCAATTACACCTGCCTTCCAGTAAATCCTGGAAAACGTTCACAAATGCTATAAAAAAACCAATAATTCCCATAAAACATCGACAAGTCCTATAAGTGCTGACAACTACCCCTTTCCTAGTTTCCATAAAATAAATGAGATGAAATTTCCAAGAATGCCCACAAAACAAACTTCTCACCTATGTATGGAAATTGACTATAAATGTATATACAGTTCTCCAGGAGTCATCTCTGTAGAACAAGCAAACTGCTCGCGACAATAATGCACAGATTTAAGCACATCGAGCAGGCAACAAACCTTTCATACAAAGAAAAATTTGATGGAAGAAAAGGATAACACATAAGGTATTCCCAAACAAATATATTGAAACGAAGAACAAAGCAATCCAGATATGTTCCTTGTGACCTGTAGCATATTCCTAAAATGTTCCAAATGCTGCAATTGCCAACAACCAGAATGCTTCAATCAATTACGTCTGTTTCCCATCACAATTAGCAAAACTGAGCTGCATCTGTTGTATGGTAACCTCCACACCATATGTCTCCGTGTGAGCTAGAAGGTTAGCAAACAGCAAAAGTTCAGTCAAGAGCAGCTGACAACAATGGACTTCTAACTTCTACAGGAACATCTATCACATACCTTGAACATGTTTTCATTGGCACCATGACGAGGGGGGCCTCATAGAAACATGGACTTCGTGTTCTTCAGGACCAATACGGTATTTAGGGACAGTAATCTCTAGGCCTGTTCCTGTTTCATCACAGTATGCTTCCAAAGTAGCATCTTCTGGGATCCGGGTAGGCAGCGGAATTTCCCGGACAAACTCTCCTGGTGGACAATGCTCAGGTGAAGGATCCACCAACTTGAAGGTCCGATCATGTCGCTTCAAGAATGGCATCCGACCAACACTAGTGCACAATATCTTAACAATACCATTTGTAAGAGTATTCTTCCATGAAACCTTCACCCTTTGTATATCAGCGAACGGCAGGCTAATGATGATCAAGTAGCCCTTGCTATCTTCATAGATTGTTTTGCGGCAGTTACTGGCCCAGAAGCATGGCGCATCACACCAGAGAAGTCATTCATCCATGATGGCTCAAAAGTGTTGCTCACGTCCATGTCCTGGACCTTGTCTGAATTTGAATTGCTGCCATCCTCTTCCGTGGCAGTCGGGGAGGAATCCTTCCTGCGCTTGTGGCAAATATTTGAGATGTCCAGACCATCCCCAGAACCGTGATTTGATGGCTGTGTTGACAGGTTAAGGCTAGAACCATTCAGCAACTTCTTGTGATCGCCATGTGAGCTGCCCTTTGCTGGAGCAGCAGTTGCTGGCCTCTCAAGCTCAAAGTCTGTGTTCGGGAGATTCCTCCATGACTCAAAATCACTCGCCTCGGCAGGGATCAAGAAATTGGAATCCCTACCAGTGAGCTCCATCCACCTCTTCAAATCAGCCTCGCGCACACCCGCCAAGTTCGGTGCCCGCACGATCTCAATCCCATGAAGGCACTGTGGGTTTGACAACCCCCGGTAGTGCTTACGCTGCATCCGGTGTGAGCGCACAAACCCTTTCTCCGCACTGAAAGGAAACTGCGGCTCCCCAAGGCGCGAGTGCCCATTCATGAAGCTCCTCAGCTGCATCTTCCCCAAGGCATTCTCCGTCTGCTCCTTAAACACCCACATGTACATGTTCTCCATATCGTGCTGCACCAGGAAAGCATCCAGAGTGGCGTTATTACCATTCCCACCTGTGGTGGCTACCTTTGCCTTGCCACCCATGTCAGGCGACATGACGGGCTTGAAGTAGTGGGTGAAGAAGAACCACGCGCCCCAGATGCTATCGTTCCTCTTGACGCACTTGCGTGCGGCGCTGGAACTGGAGCCCTTGGTGTGAGACACGGGTACCGTGGTCGTCGCGGCTGCTGGGGCCGAGGCCGCCCCGGAGGGAGCAGGCGAGTCCGAGTCGTAGAGCTGCGGGCCGCCGAGGCCGACATCTAGCATGTCCACGTTGGAGTCATGGAGCGCGGTGGCCTGCAGGGTCGGAGGGGAGGAGGATCGGCGGCGAGGGGAGGTTGATGTCAGGGGGGGCGGCTGCCGCGGCATGGAGGCAGCGGCGGAAGGGCCTCGGCGAC
This sequence comes from Hsuehochloa calcarea, assembly GCA_036346395.1. Classification (NCBI taxonomy): domain Eukaryota; kingdom Viridiplantae; phylum Streptophyta; class Magnoliopsida; order Poales; family Poaceae; genus Hsuehochloa; species Hsuehochloa calcarea. The sequence goes on from CM070598.1 coordinate 54,304,951, forward strand.
GGGAGGAAGAGGTCGAACTCGTCGTGGGAGGCTGTGTCCATGGAGAGGAAGGTGGAGGGGCCCTGGTGCGGGTGGTGGGCCGTGGCGGTGTCCATGGAGAGCGCGGTGAGCAGCGACTCCCCCATGGCGGCGGCGGTGGCCGTCGTTGGTGGAGCAGCCGTCTTCCTGGCCTCGTCCCCCGCCGGCTGCGCGTCGTCCGTCGCTGTGCTGCTGTCCAACTCGTCGGCGCTTCCGCCTCCACCGTCTCCTCACCGCGCGCTCCTCTCCCCCGAATCTCTCCACGAGCATCAGTTAGCGACGAGGATTCACACCTCCCTCGCGTCCATCCCACAGCGAAGAGAAAAAAGAATCCTTTTCCCTGAAAATCACACACAGAAACCACATAAATCTCAACCAAAACCCAAATCTAACAAGAAATCACATAAATTCTAAAGAACAAGGATCCAATCCAACCTAACCCCAAGAAAACCCACGTACCAACGATTAAATCCAAGAACTCCGCAACTCTCAAATCAAAGAACCACCTCTATCCATCCAGACGAATCAACAATTAACAAAGAACCCAACCTTCTCTCGGCAGCGTTGCAACCAATCAATCGAAATCAAATCGAAGGCGTGTTGATGAGCAGCGGGTGGGGGAGGGGGGAAGGGGGGAAGAGGGGAGACGGTAACGGAGGGCCGAGTTAAAGGCGCCGATGGGCGCGGCCCGGGGCAGGGGGAGGCGGCCTCCCCCAGAAGGAGCCTGGACGAGGGGGGAGGGTGGGGGCCGTTACTTGACGGTGACGGCTGGGTAGGGTATGGGAGGATTGGGTCGGGTTGGATCGGGAAGGCGAAGGGCAGTGGCACTGTCATCAGAATAAAGGTTCATATATATATCGCTACAGTGTTTGGAATATTGTTTACCTCCTAGTAAAATACTTTTTACATAGATCTGTGCAATAATACAGAGGATTCGGATCTATAGTGTTGTGGTGTGGCATGGGGTGAATGGATAGATGAAACTTGAGTCTCGACTACAACTAATATTTTTTAGGGTTTTTATGTGTCATCTCTCCGTGTTTATCCAGGACTTGGATAAAATAAGATAGTTATCGGCTTAAATCTAACCATTCTCGTCTCGAAAATGATAAAAATAACACTCCTACAGCAAGCACTCCCAATGCACGGTAGACCACTTATCATGCTCCCAACCAGCGGTAAAAAAAGTGCATGCCATTGTGCTTCGTCGCACGACATCCTGCCGCGCACAAGAATCGCAGTAGAGGACACATGTCGCATGTCTAATCTGTCGCGGTGTCATTTTTATCATTTCGGTTGCGATGACGGGTAGACTTGCTATTTCCTTTGAAAAGGAGGTTAAATTGACAAAAAAAAAACTCAAAATAAGGGAGGTTCTGCATGGGCAGCAGTAAATAATTCGTTTAGGGGGGATTATGTATGTATCGTCTGTATTTATTGCAATTGGATTAGTGCTGTATTGCATGGGTAGCAGTAAAGAATTCATTTAGGGGTTTATGTCTGTGTCATCCGAATTTGCCTGTGTTGCAATTGGATTAGAAGTGTAAAATATTGTTATTTTGGAAATGGTACTACTAGTATACAATACTGTTATATACACGAAATAAGAAAAGTGCCACGTGCATCCATGGGTACTTTGACTAGAATATTGTGACTTTCCCTCCCTTCATGGTCTACAAGCACTAGTGTTTATGAATATCCAAGATGGTTTTCCTTATTTCTTTAACCAGCGTCTCACCAGAAGCCTTAATTTATAGCGCAAGTGGTTTGCACGTAAATGGGAACAGGCATCAAACAGGCACGCGCTGTCGCGCGCTCTACTCGCCCGACCCGAACGGAAGCACGACATGTGCAACGCCGCGCATCCCATCTTGTTGGAACCCAGTGCCACCGCTCCCTTTTGGCCGGATCTGCCCTTGGTTTTGCCGTGCAGCGCAGGACGGACGGTTGGCCATTCACGATGTGCGGGGCAGCTAGCTTGCTGTGGCCCCCCGTGCACGGACAGCTACTTTTCGAAAAGAAGAGTACTGTTTCTACGAGGGATTTTCGTGTGATTGAGCCAGGTTTGGCTGGGCGTGACTTGGGGGAAACAAAAAGAAAAGGGGCCGCGACGCGACGTTTTTTTTTTTTTTTTTTGTATGTATGCCGGGATAAGATACCGAAACCAATTTGGGGAGGAGCTTTCTCTCCGAGTCCACGCCCACGGCGAGGCGTATCTGATCGCGCGAGGAGGGCTCAGTTAACGGCGGCCTCTTTTAACGCTGTCGCTGTGTGCTTCGTCAAATGTGGCTGGAGTTTAAAAGTAAAAGGCTGGATCAGGTTTGCTGAGTGCTGACGCCACAGAATATACTCGGCCCGGCTCGTACCACCACCACCACCACCAACGTGTGAGGAGGCGTTATTCTTCGCTGCGAGCGCGGAGGTAGTCTGCGTTGACAAGTGGGTGCCTGCCGAGCTGAGACTAGAGCGATCGCGGTGAAGATCCAACGACCGAGACTGTAATTGTTAGCAATACCATATTAATAAAATTCTACGGGAAGAAAAGAGAGTTGAAGAAGAAGCTATCATCACGTAAAACAAGGCGAGATTTGATGGCAATACCTAGTCTTAAAAAAGAGCAGAATAGGTACAGGAAAACCATACGACGCAATAAACAATTGTTATTCTAGAGCAGCACAAGTAGAGGAACCATTGTTTTACCATGCAACACAAGAAACAATTGACGAACGAACAAAGGATGAATTGAAATGTAAATCAGAAAGAGCTGAATTCTACAATATACAAACTACTTGTCTTGCTTAAATGTAAATAAGAAGGTCCAGCGAACATCTCTACTCAAAGCATTAACAATTGGTCCATATGAGTGCAAGCATCATCTTTAATGGCAAGTTTACAATATCCATGAAGATCAACATGAATTATTTGGGGCTTCATTGAGGATCAACAATCTGCAGGAAGCCACTTCAAGCAACCATTGTACCTCCAGTTGTTAGACCGGCCAACAAGCTAATAGTTGTATGCTCTTGGTTGTACATCCAGAAACCTGACAGTCCTGATTTACAATGAGAATAAAATTAGTATGTTCTTGATTACTCATTACAAATTGCCATAAAAAGTACGGAGTATAAAGTTCTTTCAACTATGACTTTGCCTATTCACGTATGTTGCGTATTTCTTTGGATCACTTGTAGCACCGGCATGAGGTGTGTACCCTCCCCGATTAGTTTACACAGCAAATAAACTGAGCAAATAATATGGACAAAACTTGTAACTAGTGAGCTCAACGATGTGCCTAGGCCCTGACTCCAAGAAACCACCCCTAGATGCAACATAACCAACAAGAAAGACCATCAAAGTGTATTACTGCTACCAAAGACTGCTTGCATTAGAGAGGAGCTGAAATCTACGAAAGGAACCAACAGCTACACTATACCCATCCACTATGCAAGTGTGTAAACATAGATATAATGGGTCTTCAACAATTGAAAATATATATTTAGCTTTATAAGAACTATTTGCCAGCATCTAAACCCACATCAAACCCTGTTTTCCATGTCAGAGCATCACCACTTGGATAGGCAAATATGGAATTATGGATATGTAACATTAGTTTTGAGGCGAGAAATAGTCATTACTATTTGGTTTCGGTTTTCAATTGTAATTTGAATTATCGTTTATTTTCAAAACTCTCTAGCTTCTAACTAAGCTTGGGTTTGTGTTTCAAACCTTCTTGCAGTTCTCAAATTCAAAATTCAAGTTTGATTTAACTTTTTCAAATTTTGGACCCTCCCCAATTTGCCCGATCGACGAGGCCGCTCGTCTTTGCGGAGCGCCTCACGGGTCGTCTACATCGATGAAGAGCACGCAAAACATGGGCTGGTAGTGCACGAGCCTCGGCTAAATCACACTTATCTGGAACCGGGTGTCTACCTTGCGGAACGCCAGGATCCGGACAAGGGTAGGAAGAAGCTGGCCTGTGTGCCCGAGAAGGGTGATGCCGGGGGACCGATCGCTGTGGTGCCCTTGCGCGTTGTTGGGGCTGGCGACTTGGGCGTTGGTTTGTGCACGCGGGTTGACGCAGCGGAGAGGCTATCGAAGTGCCCTATGCCCGGTACCCCGGATCGGGTGGCGAGCGCCCGATCGAGCAGCCTATCCTTGGTGGAGCGCGGTACGTCCCTCGCATTAGATAGTGCGGCAAGGGTCGCGGGGTGGTTACATCATTCGGGATAGCGGGTCTGCCCCTCAAGGAGTCCTCGGGTGGTGGTACCCCGTCGCATGTTTACGATGGGAGCTCTGAGGATAGCATTATTGTGGCTCTGCCTTGGGGCAAGAGGAGGTTCGTGGGTTTTTCTGTTTCCTTGTTTTTCTTTTCTTTTTTGTGGCATATGCTTACAGCTCCAACCTATACTACCTCGCAGCCCTGAGCAACGGGGGAGCGGAGAGGGTTGACAGAGGCGCCTCCATCTCGCGGAGCTCCGAGGCGGCATCTTCGCAGGCTCCCGATTCGACCATCGCGGCCTCTACTGACTTGGGTCCACTCTGCCCCGCGGACTTCAAGGTCAACGCGGGTGCGGCGGGGGTACGCGAAGAGGTCCCCCGCTTCGTCGCACCTTCTTCCGTGGGGGATCTCTTCCGGAATGTCCCTCGTTGCGATGTTTCGGCCCGTCGAAGCGAACGCTACAAAGGTACGAGTTCTGGCTTACCTATCTATTTATTCCTTTGGCATCTCGCTTACTGATTTGACACCTTACTTCATGCAGACGCTAATGTAGTGCGCTGGAGGGCGATGTCTTGCGCGACTTCGACGAGATCCAGAAATGGGTTGACTCGGAGCATACTCGGGGCTAATTCCTGAGCGCGGAGTGCGAACAGCTACAGACAGAGCGCGATGCCTTGGCCGAGAAGGCGAAAGCCCTGGAAGCCCGCGTGGCGGAGTTGGAGGAGGACCACTGCGGCCTCCGGGAGGACGTGCGGACACTGCGAGGCGTTCGGGCCGATCTTGAGTTGGAGGTTCAGGCCGAGCGAAAGCTCTTATAGTCCGTGGTGCGGGCGACCTGGGAGACCATGAAGGTCGTGGTGGTCGACCTCGGCGCGCTGCCTCCCCCGCGACGCCATTTAGTGGACGAGATGGACGTCACGCTCGGGCGCCTTCGCCGCACCGGGGAGGTCTACTTGCCGACGGCCCGGGCGTATGGGGACCATTGCGCCAAGGTGACCTGGACGACAACCTTCGCCTCTCTAGACAAGGTTGGGTGCGGTCACCTGGACACCCTCGCTACATGCTCTATGACGATGGCGGCCGCAGCAGAGGTTGCCACCGGGCATCGTCGTACGCGGAAGGCGAGCAACGTTTTCGTCCAAGACTTCTGGGCGCCGTTGGGCCGTGATGCGGCGATGGACTCCCTCCACGTGGTGTAGGCCCAGAAGAAGAAGGGCAAGGCTCCAGCGGATAACCAGTAGGGCGACGAGCGGGGGGCCACCCACGGAGACAAGGTGTGACTGTCTGCTTGCCTGAAGCGGCCTAAGTCATTTAGATTTTTGTAACTAGGCCTTAGCTATTTAACTCCCTTTTATTTATTTATTTTGTTTTTGTGTTGTTGCCTTCGGAGCTCATGTACCTAATGGGCTGGGGTGGGGGTTCGCCTCTTTTTGTAATAACCTCCTTTTTTGAATGAAAAACATTTTAGAAAATTGATTGTGATGCTCGGTGTGGTCTGTTTGGCGTGCTTTGCAGTTACGCATTCTGAACCCGTGACTTGTGTAGGCCAACACGCCGCTACTTATTTCAGATGCTAGCCGAGCTTCGCGGATTCGAGTCGTCTGCTGAAGGTAATCGCCTCCGCCTGAAGGAAGGCGAGGCGCTACCTCTGCTCCGTCTGGCTGTTGAAGCTATGCTATCAGGGCGTGGTGTACCACAACAAGAAGTGGCGTGCAGTGGCACTTGGCGAACCCAGAGGCCAACATGGTACATGAGATTATAGATCTACCCCTAAAAAGGTCCTATGCCTATAGGTGTTGTAGGAATTTTTCTAGGCGTAGCCTTCGCCTATTAGTATGTTTGGTCCACCGGCGCTCTCCTCCCTTCGCAACATGTGGGGTGTCCCCAGGCCGAGGGGCCGGACACACTCTTGAGGTGGCCCTAGGGGACTCACGACTCCTGCGTCTGTGGTACTTCGGCGGTCCTTCGGGAGCCTCCGGTCTGCTAGCCCACGCGGGCCTCCTAGTGACCTTCGCACAGGCTTCTGGGCCTCTTAGAAGTACTTGGTACCCCAAGGGCTCAGGCCGTAGCTCCGGCTCCTAGCCTTTGGGGGGACCCCGCGGTCTTTGCCAGGTCGTTGGGGCCGGTGAGACTGCCCTACGATGGTGTTGTGTCAAAACATAAGCATTTAAATAAGCAAATCCATCCAAAAGGGCATTCTACGGAAATATCACAAGGCTAATCCTTGCAAATACAACTATGTATTCCAGCAAAAATCTTCAGGCTGAAATTTCATGGGGTTGAACCAAGCACCCATATTGAATGATATTAGATTACTGAAGCACATGAAATGACTGGTAAATATAGAGTACTGCCCATAACTGATAAACACTGATCACTTCTATATTGATAACAGATACATTGGTACCTTCGATCAATTACACCTGCCTTCCAGTAAATCTTGGAAAACGTTCACAAATGCTATAAAAAAACCAATAATTCCCATAAAACATCGACAAGTCCTATAAGTGCTGACAACTACCCCTTTCCTAGTTTCCATAAAATAAATGAGATGAAATTTCCAAGAATGCCCACAAAACAAACTTCTCACCTATGTATGGAAATTGACTATAAATGTATATACAGTTCTCCAGGAGTCATCTCTGTAGAACAAGCAAACTGCTCGCGACAATAATGCACAGATTTAAGCACATCGAGCAGGCAACAAACCTTTCATACAAAGAAAAATTTGATGGAAGAAAAGGATAACACATAAGGTATTCCCAAACAAATATATTGAAACGAAGAACAAAGCAATCCAGATATGTTCCTTGTGACCTGTAGCATATTCCTAAAATGTTCCAAATGCTGCAATTGCCAACAACCAGAATGCTTCAATCAATTACGTCTGTTTCCCATCACAATTAGCAAAACTGAGCTGCATCTGTTGTATGGTAACCTCCACACCATATGTCTCCGTGTGAGCTAGAAGGTTAGCAAACAGCAAAAGTTCAGTCAAGAGCAGCTGACAACAATGGACTTCTAACTTCTACAGGAACATCTATCACATACCTTGAACATGTTTTCATTGGCACCATGACGAGGGGGGCCTCATAGAAACATGGACTTCGTGTTCTTCAGGACCAATACGGTATTTAGGGACAGTAATCTCTAGGCCTGTTCCTGTTTCATCACAGTATGCTTCCAAAGTAGCATCTTCTGGGATCCGGGTAGGCAGCGGAATTTCCCGGACAAACTCTCCTGGTGGACAATGCTCAGGTGAAGGATCCACCAACTTGAAGGTCCGATCATGTCGCTTCAAGAATGGCATCCGACCAACACTAGTGCACAATATCTTAACAATACCATTTGTAAGAGTATTCTTCCATGAAACCTTCACCCTTTGTATATCAGCGAACGGCAGGCTAATGATGATCAAGTAGCCCTTGCTATCTTCATAGATTGTTTTTGCGGCAGTTACTGGCCCAGAAGCATGGCGCATCACACCAGAGAAGTCATTCATCCATGATGGCTCAAAAGTGTTGCTCACGTCCATGTCCTGGACCTTGTCTGAATTTGAATTGCTGCCATCCTCTTCCGTGGCAGTCGGGGAGGAATCCTTCCTGCGCTTGTGGCAAATATTTGAGATGTCCAGACCATCCCCAGAACCGTGATTTGATGGCTGTGTTGACAGGTTAAGGCTAGAACCATTCAGCAACTTCTTGTGATCGCCATGTGAGCTGCCCTTTGCTGGAGCAGCAGTTGCTGGCCTCTCAAGCTCAAAGTCTGTGTTCGGGAGATTCCTCCATGACTCAAAATCACTCGCCTCGGCAGGGATCAAGAAATTGGAATCCCTACCAGTGAGCTCCATCCACCTCTTCAAATCAGCCTCGCGCACACCCGCCAAGTTCGGTGCTCGCACGATCTCAATCCCATGAAGGCACTGTGGGTTTGACAACCCCCGGTAGTGCTTACGCTGCATCCGGTGTGAGCGCACAAACCCTTTCTCCGCACTGAAAGGAAACTGCGGCTCCCCAAGGCGCGAGTGCCCATTCATGAAGCTCCTCAGCTGCATCTTCCCCAAGGCATTCTCCGTCTGCTCCTTAAACACCCACATGTACATGTTCTCCATATCGTGCTGCACCAGGAAAGCATCCAGAGTGGCGTTATTACCATTCCCACCTGTGGTGGCTACCTTTGCCTTGCCACCCATGTCAGGCGACATGACGGGCTTGAAGTAGTGGGTGAAGAAGAACCACGCGCCCCAGATGCTATCGTTCCTCTTGACGCACTTGCGTGCGGCGCTGGAACTGGAGCCCTTGGTGTGAGACACGGGTACCGTGGTCGTCGCGGCTGCTGGGGCCGAGGCCGCCCCGGAGGGAGCAGGCGAGTCCGAGTCGTAGAGCTGCGGGCCGCCGAGGCCGACATCTAGCATGTCCACGTTGGAGTCATGGAGCGCGGTGGCCTGCAGGGTCGGAGGGGGAGGGGAGGGATCGGCGGCGAGGGGGAGGTTGATGTCAGGGGGGGCGGCTGCCGCGGCATGGAGGCAGCGGCGGAAGGGCCTCGGCGACGGGAGGAAGAGGTCGAACTCGTCGTGGGAGGCTGTGTCCATGGAGAGGAAGGTGGAGGGGCCCTGGTGCGGGTGGTGGGCCGTGGCGGTGTCCATGGAGAGCGCGGTGAGCAGCGACTCCCCCATGGCGGCGGCGGTGGCCGTCGTTGGTGGAGCAGCCGTCTTCCTGGCCTCGTCCCCCGCCGGCTGCGCGTCGTCCGTCGCTGTGCTGCTGTCCAACTCGTCGGCGCTTCCGCCTCCACCGTCTCCTCACCGCGCGCTCCTCTCCCCCGAATCTCTCCACGAGCATCAGTTAGCGACGAGGATTCACACCTCCCTCGCGTCCATCCCACAGCGAAGAGAAAAAAGAATCCTTTTCCCTGAAAATCACACACAGAAACCACATAAATCTCAACCAAAACCCAAATCTAACAAGAAATCACATAAATTCAAAAGAACAAGGATCCAATCCAACCTAACCCCAAGAAAACCCACGTACCAACGATTAAATCCAAGAACTCCGCAACTCTCAAATCAAAGAACCACCTCTATCCATCCAGACGAATCAACAATTAACAAAGAACCCAACCTTCTCTCGGCAGCGTTGCAACCAGTCAATCGAAATCAAATCGAAGGCGTGTTGATGAGCAGCGGGTGGGGGAGGGGGGAAGAGGGGAAGAGGGGAGACGGTAACGGAGGGCCGAGTTAAAGGCGCCGATGGGCGCGGCCCGGGGCAGGGGGAGGCGGCCTCCCCCAGAAGGAGCCTGGACGAGGGGAGGGTGGGGCCGTTACTTGACGGTGACGGCTGGGTAGGGTATGGGAGGATTGGGTCGGGTTGGATCGGGAAGGCGAAGGGCAGTGGCACTGTCATCAGAATAAAGGTTCATATATATATCACTACAGTGTTTGGAATATTGTTTACCTCCTAGTAAAATACTTTTTACATAGATCTGTGCAATAATACAGATGATTCAGATCTATAGTGTTGTGGTGTGGCATGGGGTGACTGGATAGAGTCTCGACTACAACTAATATTTTTTTAGGATTTTTACGTGTCATCTCTCCGTGTTTATCCAGGACTTGGATAAAATAAGATCGTTATTGGCTTAAATCTAACCATTCTCATCTCGAAAATGACAAAAATAACACTCCTACAGCAAGCACTCCCAATGCACGGTAGACCACTTATCATGCTCCCAACCAGCGGTAAAAAAAAAGTGCATGCCCGCTGTGCCCACGTGCGCACGACATCCTGCCGCGCACAAGAATCGCAGTAGAGGACACATATCGCATGTCTAATCTGTCGTGGTGTCATTTTTATCATTTCGGTTGCGGTGATGGGCAGAGTTGCTATTTCCTTTCAAAAGGAGGTTAAATTGACCCCAAAAAAACTCAAAATAAGGGAGGTTCTGCATGGGTAGCAGTAAATAATTCGTTTAGGGGGGATTATGTATGTATCGTCTGTATTTATTGCAATTGGATTAGTGCTGTATTGCATGGGTAGCAGTAAAGAATTCATTTAGGGGTTATGCCTGTGTCATCCGAATTTGCCTGTGTTGCAATTGGATTAGAAGTGTAAAATGTTGTTATTTTGGAAATGGTACTACTAGTATACAATACTGTTATATACACGAAATAAGAAAAGTGCCACGTGCATCCATGGGTACTTTGACTAGAATATTGTGACTTTCCCTCCCTTCATGGTCTACAAGCACTAGTGTTTATGAATATCCAAGATGGTTTTCCTTATTTCTTTAACCAGCGTCTCACCAGAAGCCTTAATTTATAGCGCAAGTGGTTTGCACGTAAATGGGAACAGGCATCAAACAGGCACGCGCGGCTCGTTCCACGCGCTCTGCTCGCCCGACCCGAACGAAGCACGACATGTGCAACGCCGCGCATCCCATCTTGTTGGAACCCAGTGCCACCGCTCCCTTTTGGCCGGATCTGCCCTTGGTTTTGCCGTGCAGCGCAGGACGGACGGTTGGCCATTCACGATGTGCGGGGCAGCTAGCTTGCTGTGGCCCCCCGTGCACGGACAGCTACTTTTCGAAAAGAAGAGTACTGTTTCTACGAGGGATTTTCATGTGATTGAGCCAGGTTTGGCTGGGCTTGACTTGGGGGAAACAAAAAGAAAAGGGGCCGCGACGCGACGTTTTTTTTTTTTTGGTATGTATGCCGGGATAAGATACCGAAACCAATTTGGGGAGGAGCTTTCTCTCCGAGTCCACGCCCACGGCGAGGCGTATCTGATCGCGCGAGGAGGGCTCAGTTAACGGCGGCCTCTTTTAACGCTGTCGCTGTGTGCTTCGTCAAATGTGGCTGGAGTTTAAAAGTAAAAGGCTGGATCAGGTTTGCTGAGTGCTGACGCCACAGAATATACTCGGCCCGGCTCGTACCACCACCACCACCAACGTGTGAGGAGGCGTTATTCTTCGCTGCGAGCGCGGAGGTAGTCTGCGTTGACAAGTGGGTGCCTGCCGAGCTGAGACTAGAGCGATCGCGGTGAAGATCCAACGACCGAGACTGTAATTGTTAGCAATACCATATTAATAAAATTCTACGGGAAGAAAAGAGAGTTGAAGAGACTATCGTGCACGTAAAACAAGACAGGATTTGATGGCAGTACCTAGTCTTAAAAAAGAGCAGAATACGTACAGGAAAACCATACGACGTAATAAACAATTGTTATTCTAGAGCAGCACAAGTAGAGGAACCATTGTTTTACCATGCAACACAAGAAACAATTGACGAACGAATAAAGGATGAATTGAAATGTAAATCAGAAAGAGCTGAATTCTACAATATACAAACTACTTGTCTTGCTTAAATGTAAATAAGAAGGTCCAGCGAACATCTCTACTCAAAGCATTAACAATTGGTCCATATGAGTGCAAGCATCATCTTTAATGGCAAGTTTACAATATCCATGAAGATCAACATGAATTATTTGGGGCTTCACTGAGGATCAACAATCTGCAGGAAGCCACTTCAAGCAACCATTGTACCTCCAGTTGTTAGACCGGCCAACAAGCTAATAGTTGTATGCTCTTGGTTGTACATCCAGAAACCTGACAGTCCTGATTTACAATGAGAATAAAATTAGTATGTTCTTGATTACTCATTACAAATTGCCATAAAAAGTACGGAGTATAAAGTTCTTTCAACTATGACTTTGCCTATTCACGTATGTTGCATATTTCTTTGGATCACTTGTAGCACCGGCATGAGGTGTGTACCCTCCCCGATTAGTTTACACAGCAAATAAACTGAGCAAATAATATGGACAAAACTTGTAACTAGTGAGCTCAACGATGTGCCTAGGCCCTGACTCCAAGAAACCACCCCTAGATGCAACATAACCAACAAGAAAGACCATCAAAGTGTATTACTGCTACCAAAGACTGCTTGCATTAGAGAGGAGCTGAAATCTACGAAAGGAACCAACAGCTACACTATACCCATCCACTATGCAAGTGTGTAAACATAGATATAATGGGTCTTCAACAATTGAAAATATATATTTAGCTTTATAAGAACTATTTGCCAGCATCTAAACCCACATCAAACCCTGTTTTCCATGTCAGAGCATCACCACTTGGATAGGCAAATATGGAATTATGGATATGTAACATTCCGTTTTCAGACGAGAAATAGTCATTACTATTTGGTTTTCGGTTTTCAATTGTAATTTGAATTATTGTTTATTTTCAAAACTCTCTAGCTTCTAACTAAGCTTGGGTTTGTGTTTCAAACCTTCTTGCAGTTCTCAAATTCAAAATTCAAGTTTGATTTCACTTTTTCAAATTTTGGACCCCTCCCCAATTTTGCCTCCCTTTTTTCGCTTGGGCCCAGCCCTATTCTCTTTGGGCCAACCCACTTCTCCCTGGCCCAGCCGAGTCTCCGGCCCAGCCGCGTCCCCGACCCAGCCGCTCCCCCCCCCCAATTTTGCCTCCCTTTTTTTCGCCTGGGCCCAGCCCTATTCTATTTGGGCCAGGCCACTTCTCCCTGGGGCAGCCGAGTCTCAAGCAAGCCGCGCCCCCGGCCCAGCCGCTCCCCCCTATTTCTCCCCCAGCCTGTATCCTCCTTCCCCCGGCCCGTTTCTCCCCCCCCTGCCTCGCCCGTGCGCCCGCTGCTCCGGCCGACAGCGTCCCCGCCATCTGCCCCTGCTCCCCAAGCACGTCGTCTGTCCCGTCACCGCCCGCCGTCGCCTGCGCCCCACGCACGTCACCCGCGCCACGCGCTGCCCTGCCGCCGTCGCCATTCCGCGCGCCCGCTACTCCCGCCGGCTCCCTCCTCTCCTCTGGTGGCTATAAGAAGCCCAGCCACCTCCCTTCTCCCTCCCCCCACCTCTCTTATTCACCAAGGCGGAGCCTCGCTGCCGCTCCCCTTCGGCCACGCCACCTCGTCGCTGCTCCAGTGAGCTCCTCACCCGGCCGACCCTGCTGGAAGCTCCTTCGTGCGGCCCGCTGCACCCGGCAATAAGACCTCACCATCCACCATGGTGTGGGAGGTGGCTGGGTCTAGCTAGGGCAGAGACAGTGAATAGGCGAGGGAGGCGGCGAATGGGCGGGGGAGACAGCGAATGGGTGGGGGGAGAAGGAGAATGGGCGGAGGAGGCGGCGGAGTTGACGTGGGTGGAGGCAGGGTCGGTGTGGGAGGCAGCGGGGTTAGCTAGGTAGAGTCGTGGGAGGCAGCGGGGTTAGCTAGAAGCAGAGGTGCAATGGAGGGCTGAACTGCTGGAGATCTTCTATCGCGAGTGTTCTAAGCGCCTAAACATGGGCTATGCAGGCTGAGCCACTTAAGCGACTTAGCTATTGCAATAGTCCACAATAGCCACATGTGTGTGTTTTTGCGGGTGGGCTAAGTAGGCTCGCGGGCTGACCAACGCAACTTACACCCCTACTTAGCATAGCCTAGCAGTGGGGCATGTTATCTCTCTAGCTGATGACGAGAGTTCAACTTCCACCAACCACATGTTAGGTGGGTTATTTGTGTGAATTTTTCACTTTTAATTGTTCAAGATTTGAACCCGTGACATGTTAGTCTTAAGCTAAGATAACTATTAAAAAGAATACATAAGCATGTCATGCATAGACCTAGGCATTGGGTCATGCCGCTCGATGGGCCATGATGGACCAGGACCGTGTCGTGCTGTCCCGGCACGACTCGCCTCCGACGAGCCCAAGCACGACCCAGTGGCACGCCGTGTCATGCCAGCCTAGGCCCATTGCACTGTGGAAACAGAGGGATGGAGGGAGTGCCGGAGTGGTCACATGGGCCGCTGTCGCCGTGGAAGACCACCGCCATAGCCATGGTCGGCCGCCATCGTTACCGAGGATCTCGACGTGGCCACCCTCATCGCTGAGGATCGTGGTCGTTGTAACCTAGCGCTAGGAGCCCGTGACCCCCTCTGGATCCACGCGATCGCCGGGAATGGAGAGGCGGGGGCGGCTGCAGAGAGTTGCGGGCGGTGGCAGAGAGGCGAGGAGGTCATGAGTGCACGGTGCGCCCGTCGGCCTGTGCTATCTGGACTCGAGGCGAGAAGGGAGGGAAAGAAGATAGGGAAAGAAAAAATATGGAAGATGGAAAACAAATAAAAAATGGAGAGAAATGGGAAAAGGAAGAGGGAAGGAGGGGAAAAAGGAAAGAGAATTTGAAAAATAAGGAGGGAAAATGAAAATGAGTGGAGTGAAAAGGAAAGAATGTAAAAGAAGACGAGGGAAAGGAAAAGACTGTATAAAAAAAATTAATCGTGCATAATTGAAATGGACATTACACATGAATATTTAGGGGGAAACTAAAATTTATTTTGTGTTCGGTACAGATATAAAGTTACCGTCTCGTTACCCAATTGTATGATACCCCTAGTAAGAAAAAGAGTACAACAACTACATGCACATACATAGACTAGTTGATGTCGAGATTCTCCAAGTCGACTATCGCCTCCATGATCTCCATATCCTCGAGCTGATGTTGTGTCTATTCATCTGCGATCTCCCAATCTTTGAGGCATGTGAGTGTTAAATCTCGTGCGAAATGTGACAGCACGGGATAAATATGCTGGTGGTTCTTCCACTACAAGAGGAGATTGACATCATTGCCCTCCGCGAGGACAAGCTTGGTGTCCGCAAAAAGTGTGTCGAGATAGTAGTTGATCTCTACTATTGGATTCTATTGAGATATGCTCGGCACATGAGAGGACGAACTGGATGCCAGACCTTTTAGCTTCTTCCACACATTAGAAGCGTTCAAATCGCGTTGTTGAAGCACTTGTTCTCGATTAACTTGTGCTGTCAAATTTGTCATAATATAAATCAAAACTCAAAAAGCTTGTCGTGAATGTGAGTATAAGCCTTAGAAAAATTAAGAGTGGCGGAGGCGCATAGGGGAGCGAGCCTAAGGTGGTTGTGTAGAGCCGGAACTAGGATAGTCACGTGAGGGGGGCAAAGCTAAGGTGATCACGCGGTGGCGGTGGCGGTGGCGGTGGCGGTGGCGATGGCGGTGGTGGGGAGACTGCCTGGCGGGTGACGGTGTAGACCACAGGGTGCGGCATGACATCTAGCCCCGTGCCACCTTGCCTGCTTCAGGCCCGTCGAACCGAAACGTGTCGTGCCAGCCATCATGCTTGGGGCTAGGACCGATGTGACCCTCTGCTTCGTGCCATGCTGATATGGCCTGAACCGTGTTCATGCTGTGTCGTGCCTCCGACGTGTCGTGCTGGTCCTGGTCGTGCCGTGGCCGACCCAAAAAAGCCCGGCTAGTGCCCAGGTCTAGTCATACCACACAAACATTCCTTAGCGGTTGAGGTTGGACTTTGGACCACTTCAATCACGAGGCCAATCGTCCCCTTCCTGCGACCAGGGATTTTTTTGGCCGATTTTTGGTCAAAAATCGGCTACCCCCGGTAGAACCACAAATCGTTCCTGAAATTTTCGGTTTGGATGAATT
Source organism: Hsuehochloa calcarea (assembly GCA_036346395.1). Taxonomy (NCBI): domain Eukaryota; kingdom Viridiplantae; phylum Streptophyta; class Magnoliopsida; order Poales; family Poaceae; genus Hsuehochloa; species Hsuehochloa calcarea. The sequence goes on from CM070598.1 coordinate 54,320,667, forward strand.
TTGTCAAAAAATCGAATTTACTTGAATTTGATTTTTTTTTTAGAAAAAATTTAAAATCAGAAAAATAAAAAAATTGAAAATTTTCAACCGAATTTTTTCGGCAAACCGGCCTACCGTCCATCCGGGTAATTTCCTTTTTCCGGTTACAAAAACTCTGCCTGCGACAAATCGCCGTCATTTTCTAATTACGCTCCTATAGGCCAATGGGCAAGTTTGAGCCGGCTAGGTAGACCAACGCGCAACAGGGCAGAGTCCATAAAAGCAAGATAAGACGGGTAGGGCCATCGATCTCCCAGGCCCAAAACAATCTGGTTGGTACGATTGATCGAGTGCTAGCAAACGTCCGGCTGGGCCCCCTGGGTTGGGCATTGTCGTGCGTACCGGTGGCCTGCCGCTCGCGAGAGAAAGGGAGCGTGCACGCCGCGGCGCGCGCCACGCGGCGCGCTCGCCGGGCGCGGCATCGCAACCGCCTCGACGGCATCTTCGCGGGCAGCAGCGACCGATGCCTGTACGTGCGCTCGTCCCGCCTCCTCCATTCCATATATACCATGGGCCGATCGAGAAGAGGTCGGCACTCGGCAGCCAGAGGTGCAGAGGAGAGAAGGCTCGTCGCCATCGGGGAAGGGAAGGTGAGAAGAGAAGAGATCTAGTGGATTGTCGGAGGAGGAGAGATGGATGAGGAGTACGACGTGATCGTGCTGGGGACGGGGCTCAAGGAGTGCATCCTCAGCGGCCTCCTCTCCGTCGATGGCCTCAAGGTAAATAACAAATCCCACCTTTCTGATTTGTTCTGTTCATGTGCTCTGCTTCTGGTAACAATGTATATTGCGCCTTGGCGTTGGCTGCAACCTACCGAGTCATGGTGGGCTGACAATCTTACATGAGAGAGAGAGAGAGAGAGAGAGAGAGAGGGAGCGCACGAATCTTGAGTCGGGGACAAACGGATGAGATAGTGCATGAACCTGCATGCGCATGCAACGTTGCATTTTCGTATAAAAATGAACTAATCTCATAGGTTTCAATATCTTAAAGATTAACGTTCCCTTTTAGACAAAGGTACAATGCACACTCTGAAGTCCTTTTTGTTTCTTTCTTGTGTCTGCAATACAGGTTCTTCACATGGACAGGAATGATTACTACGGAGGAGAATCTTCGTCCCTTAATCTGACTAAGGTGTGATAGTGGAATAACACGCTGGCATTTATCTATGCTCCATCCAGTTAGCATAGGAAGAACTCTAAACACCATCTAGCGCCACGCTTTTGAAAATAGAAAAAAATATCTCAAGACTACTCTGAAATTATGTTATGTAGTATGGGTATCTATGTTCTCTTAACGATTTGTTCCATTCGCATGATATGTATAGCTTTGGAAGAGATTCAAAGGCAACGAAAACCCTCCTGAACACCTGGGTGTCAGCAAGGAGTACAATGTTGACATGGTGCCCAAGGTCTGTTGCCGCCTGGAATCTGTTCCTTGCTCTCCTATGCTTCTGGTGTCATGCGGATCACTGTGAATTGTGAGTTTGCAGTTCATGATGGCGAACGGTGCATTGGTCCGTGTTCTGATCCACACGAGCGTGACAAAGTATCTGAACTTCAAGGCCGTCGATGGCAGCTTCGTGTACAACAATGGCAAGGTATGATGGGCCTGGTATTCAGATGTTGCAGCTGTGAAACATGTATTATTGTATATATGCTGTGCTGATTCACCTTTCCTTCTTTGATGATTCTGACAGATCCACAAAGTCCCTGCGACCGATGTCGAAGCCTTGAAATCTAACCTGATGGGCCTATTTGAAAAGCGTCGCGCTAGGAAGTTCTTCATATACGTGCAGGATTACGAAGAGGATGATCCCAAGTCACACGAGGGCCTGGATCTGCGGAAGGTCACGACGAGAGAAGTCATCTCGTGAGTTGCTTTCACTTGTGTTACTACGTTTCAGTTGTTGCACACTGAACGGACAATTAGAACGCCAAGTTGTTTTTTTACCACCATGTCCTGATTTAAATACTTTGATGTTTTCTTCGATCAGCAAGTATGGACTGGAGGATGACACAGTTGACTTCATTGGGCATGCATTAGCACTTCACCGGGATGACAACTATCTGGGCGAGCCTGCAATTGACACTGTCAAGAGAATGAAGGTATTAAATTCTCTATGCATCTTGGAAGCAATATTTCAAGATCCTAAGCTATGTTGTTTCTAATTGCAAAAAAAAAGTAGAGCTATGTTATTTATATATATATATATATATATATATATATATATATATATTGGACAGTCGATTAGAAAAGGAACTAGTACTAGAACTATGCACCTTAATAAGAGCATGATTGAAGCTAGCTGTTAGGGTCCAATTGAAGACTTGCCAATGGGGCCATTACTTGTCCGGGTGTTTTTCCTTTCCCCTTTTTTTGAGACGCTTCCCTTGTTATTAATGTCTGTTAATGTCCTCTCATTTTCTGTGGTCTTCCTTTTTCATTCAACGTGATTAAGACTAACAAACGTTAGGTTAAGCACATGCGCATTAAAATGACCATCTAAACGGCATATACTGTTATGCTGTTGTTTTAATTCCTGGTTAGTTGTTCTTGACCTTGTGGCCACAACTCCATCATTGCTTATATAAGCGATCGATCACGTTGCTCTGACAATGTGATGTTCTTCTGCTGTCCTAAACTTCAGGGTTTATTTTCCGGACCAAAATATGCATCATCTGGCCATCATATAATAGATATTTGCCGTGGTTGCACCCACATGACAAACTTTTAGCAGAGAAAATTTGTACACCCGCATCGCATATCTTCAGCTGAAAATTGTTCCACATGACAGATAATTGGACAAATAAATATGCTGTGATGCATGTGGAGGGAAAAAAAATCTGATATTCACATTGTTCTTCTGTTTCAATAGCTTTATGCGGAGTCATTGGCACGCTTTCAAAGCGGATCGCCTTACATCTACCCTCTGTATGGGCTAGGAGAGCTCCCTCAGGTATGCCATTGTCAAATTACCAGGAATTGGCACGTGTTTCAGCTTCAATACAATTGAAACTCCAGAATGCTGTAATAGGCCTTTGCTCGTCTGAGCGCTGTTTACGGTGGCACATACATGCTCAACAAACCAGAATGCAAGGTAACGGAACTAAAAAATTTCAGACAGTTCACCACTCGACAATGCCCCAATGCTAGTTTCGGGATCTTCAGCCAAATATGCTCATATTTGGCCATTGTTTGCAGGTTGAGTTTGATGATAGTGGCAAAGCATTTGGTGTGACTTCCGAAGGGGAGACCGCGAAATGCAAGAAGATTGTCTGTGACCCATCGTACTTACCTGACAAGGTAACTGTAGGTACCTAGATTTCTCTATTCGGATTTATCTGTAAAAGCACTATGTTATTCCCTGGATCAGTAGATAGTACTTCACATTGCTGAATCAAATTATACATGACGTAGAATCATTCTATTCATTAATTTACATATCAGAGTTTACATAGACCGCTTTGGGCCAATTTTTACAATAAAGGCTGAACAGGCCAAATGAATACATTACAAAAGATAGTGGAAGCAACGACGGAAGCAAAGAGGTGAGGGCACATCTCTCCACAGGCAAGTGACTGGGGAACCCATGTATGTCCGATATTATCCGAAAACCTCGGACAATATAGGAGGCACACAAGAACCGACGGAATCAGCTAGACTGGGTGAGACTAGAACAACGAAGGTCTAAACTATGCTTCAATAACTCCTGGGTCTTCAGACTTCTGGATCCTCGTAGTAGTCGACAGCTCCAGGGCAACGCAGGGAGGCTTACCATGCCATCGGCGAGGGCAGGGAAGCACGGGAGCAAGCTGGCGACGCGAGCTGAGGGCGGCACGGGGAGGAGTACGGCGGCAGTGGTCCTCAGTGACCGGGAGTCTCAGCTGGCTGTTGCAAAGGCACGGGGGCGCCGAGGAGGTGCTCCGGCTCCAAGGAGTTGGCCTGAGGCGGCGACAAGGGCGACCGGCGGCGGAAGCGGTGATTCGGCCGGGGGAGGGGGGAACGGTTGAAACCGGGGTTAAGCTGGAGAGCTTACCAGGGAGGGGAAGGAGAGGAGAGGGGTAGGGAGCACGGGAGAAGGCGCCGGGCCCTTTTATAGCCGAGAAGAAGGGGGAGCCAGGGGAGCTGACGGAGGCGATGACGTCGGTGGCGGCATGGCGGGAGGACGACAGGACGACGCCGTAGGCGGGGCGGGCGACAGACTGGTCGATGCAGCCGCTAACCTAGGCGACACGCGGCTTGGACCGGGCGGAGGCGTGCAGTGAGGACAGAGAGGATAGCGCTTGACGTCATGGCGGGATGGCGGCGACGAGCTAGTGGGGTAGGCGGTATGGCGGCAGCGGGGCGGCGGTCTTGGCGCTGCGCAGAGGAGCGGCGCGCGAGAGGAGTAGTGCTAGTGGGGCGGAAGGGAGAGATGTGGGCGCTGCAATGGCGGTGGAGGTGGGGCGAGTGCTCGGGGAAGATGGGCCGGGCGGAGAAGATGGAGGGGAGAAGAACGGGGCCGGCGGAGGCGGCGCACACGGGAGGAGGGGAATGGGGTAGGGGAGGCGACGCGGTCGAGGGAGACGAAGCGAGTGGGGGAGGCGATGCAGCGACGGGAGAGAGAGAGAGATGGGGGAGAGGGGCGAGCGTTGCGGGCAGGCCGAGGGAATAAGAGGAGGAGGTGGGCCGGGAGTCAGTTGGGCCGGCGGAAAGATAAGGAGGAGGGGGGATGAGCGGGCCGGGCTGGGCGGAAGAAAATGGGGAATGGGAGAAAATGGAAAGAGGCCGGCTGAAGAAAATGGGCTGGGAAAATTAGGCTGACCCAAAGGAATCGGGTTGGGCCCAAGCGAACAGATGAGAGGCAGATTTTGGGAGGGGGTTCAAAATCTGAAAAGGGTTATTTTGGATCAAATTTTGAATTTAGGATTTGAAAGTAGGTTTGAAACACAAACCCGAGCTTAGAAGAGGCTCGGAGTTTTTGGAATTCAAGGACGAAACGAAAAATGACGAAAACCGAAAATCAACGGTAGGTACTATTTGCTGTTTGAAAATGAGATGTCACAGTAACCTTTGTCACTCGCTTGCAGTACATTTCACATTCAAGTTTATGGTAGCATATGGACTTAAACTCCTTCAAACAATGAACAGGTGAAGAAGGTTGGAAGGGTGGCGCGTGCGATATGCATAATGAAGCATCCGATTCCTGACACTAAGGATTCTCACTCCGTGCAGATTATCCTCCCAAAGAAACAGCTGAAGCGCAAATCGGACATGTAAGTAGTTTAGAACAAGAGCAATTTAGTGATTTTTACTTTTAGGACCATCTTAATTAGATAAGGGGTGCTGTTCAGCTGGTTCTTGTTGTGACGATTGCCTTTTAAGTCTGTAGCTGTCTTGCTTAGTTAAAGCATAACGCTAGCACATCACATAAATCTCTTACTAGAACCCGATGGCATTTAGGTTATCTCATCTCATGAAGGTGTTTACTCTGCGTCTTTTCCATGTCTCCTTTCAGGTACGTGTTCTGTTGCTCCTACGCTCACAACGTCGCGCCGAAGGGCAAGTTCATCGCTTTCGTGTCGACTGAAGCTGAGACTGACAAGCCCGAGATCGAGCTGAAACCTGGGATCGATCTGCTCGGACCCGTGGAGGAAACGTTCTTCGACATCTACGACCGATACGAGCCTGCTAATAGTCCCGAGGAGGACAACTGCTTCGTGACAAATGTAAGCTCAAGCAGCAGCAATTTCTTTACTCGACCACACTGCATAAGTGTTGATAAGTGCCTGCGTTTTACAGAGCTACGACTCAACTACTCATTTTGAGACGACGGTGAAGGATGTGCTCGCCTTGTACAGCAAGATCACTGGAAAGGTAATTGTGTGAGAAACACAAAATTACCTAGCGTTCAAGGCTGAAGTGGACTATTATTAGAGCAAAGACGCCTTTAGTTAGCAATTTGGACTAACAATTTTCACTCATGCAATGCAGGAGCTCGATCTTTCTGTGGATCTGAATGCTGCTAGTGCTGCTGAACCTGAAGCTGCTTGAGTGATAGCTACTTCTTTCAAAAAAAATTTGTTCTCTCATAGATGGATCTGTTAAATTAAATCCATTTTTTCTTGCTTTTCGAGTTTCATTTGACCTTATGAAACAAAGTACAGTATCATGGATTTATATATACATATAATAATCATCACATATTTTTGCTAGTGAGACTCAACACTGCATTGCTCATTTCTATTAATTCATTCTGAACATATCTCATTTATGACTCCAGATCTGTGTCCCAAGAATAAAACCCTGCAGAAAAAGAGTTTGGACCCATACACCTCTTGTACTGATGACAGTAGGAAGGATAAATTAAGTGCACGATGTTGCTGCCCCTCCACGCTTCCAGCTTTGCATGAGCAGAACCAAAATTAATTAGCACAGTGAGTGAATGAATGATCCTAATCAGATACATACACGACAGAGGAAAAGGATACGAGGAAGAACAGATATAGTTTTCAATTCAGGCTTGTGGTTGTTAATAATAATAATAATAATAATAATAATAATAATAATAATCAGGCTTGTGGTTGGTGGCCTAATAATTTCTCATGTAACTCATAGCAGTTCATCAAAATAAATAAAAAATCTAAAAATAGTAGTAGCTATCCAGGCCAGACAAAGAATGGTGTGGGCTCCAATTATTAAAGGCAAAGGATCACAGCCTTTATCTTGGTACTACTAGTAATGACACCATATGCTGGTAAGAATCTTTTTGTTGGCGCCACTCTATTTTAGGGGTCACAATAGTAGCAGCAAAAAATTGCACCTCTGATAGGTTTGGTGAAAAGTGATGGTGCTTCAAGAAAGATAAACAGGTACTTGTTACTTTTGATTACAAATTGCAGGCACACCCAGCAAGGATTTTAATTGTATAGTAGTAGCAATGAACTAATGATCAACTGTCGTTAGCAAATTGTCGTAGCCTCAAAACTGAATCTATTACTATGTGCTACGCATTTGACCCGGCGAGTTGGAGTTGGAGCTAGCAGGAGAGTAGTTTTAACTTCCCAAGTTTTTGCTTGCACGGAAAGCATCCTGTGACTTGCACTTGAGTCGTATAAATACTGCCTGACGCAGGCTTTAAAAATTGACAATTATTTTTATAATAATATGTTATAAAAATTATTAAAAATAATAATTATACGAAAGTATTTTTTTTATTAAAAATCTACTATCGTAATTACCACCTATAATAAATCTAAATACTTTTGTATTGTTAAACCTTTAAAAGTTTGACCGCAAACATTCTAGGAGACTACGAAATTGGAAGGAACTTATATGGGGCCGATTCATAAATTTAGTATTAATACCACGTGTAGAGCTCGCAAGCATCCACGAGGGCCACTTGATTTACATTCGACGGCTTGGATCATGCGCCAATCCACCAACCGTGTGGGAGCCCGATAGTCTAGCTAGCTCCCTCTTTGACAATGCCAGGTATGTAATAAATTAAGATATGAGCTTGTTGATTGTTTTCACAGATTTCTTCAACAATAATTTTGCCAGAAGACATCATAGATGTCCATATCAGCTCTTTCGCCATCACTCTTGGTCAGTAAATACGTGCTATCCTTCTAGTAGCCATCGAACTACCACTGCGTCTACCTTACAATCAGTAAACTCTCTCAGCTATCAAGACAACATATATTAGAACATGCACTACCTGTTTATGACCAGTTGTCTAAGACAAAGTTTACAAAAATGAGACCACAAATCGTGAGTACTACAGTGCTATTATTTAATTGCATCACTAATATCATTCAATTATAAAAGAGTGACGTTTTTGAATACGTACAGTCAAACTTTATAAATTTTGGTTACAAATATTTAAATTAAACACATAAAAATGATATAGGTATATTTGTCTTAAAAATACTTTTATAATATTATAATTTTATTATATATATATATGCACACACTAGTATAGAACTTAATGATTATGATTTGAGGATCGTATTTATGCCCAAAACGTCGCTCGAGGGAGTAAGGAGCAGCAGCACTCTGCTAGGCTGCTACGCAGCGAGTGCTGCAATAAGTAGGACACGGTACACGCTGCACCGTACACGCCTCCTGGCTTCCCGACTTCCGCTTCGCCTCCGCTCCACCAGCCACAGCGACCGCCCCCGGCCTCCCGTTTATTTTATTTACGCCGCCGAGCGCGAATGCCGGGGCTGTAGCGCTTCCACCCTCGCCTGGCGGCGCCGACGACGACGCGGGCGACGGACATGAGGAAGCAGCTGCCGCCGGCTCAGCACCGCCTCCGGTGGCTCCGCGCGCTGCTGCTCGTGCTCCCGCTCCTCTCGCTTCCCGTCCTCTACGCCGCGCTCGGGGCGGCGCGCTCGCCGCCCCCGCCGCCGCGGCGGGGGAGGCGGCCGCTCGAGCCGCCGCCGAGGCTGGCGTACCTCATATCGGGCGGCGCCAGCGACGGCCCGCGGATCCGGCGGCTGCTGCGGGCGCTGTACCATCCTTGGAACTGCTACCTCGTTGGGGTCGTGGGGGAGGAGGAGCGCACGGATCTCGAGGCGTTTGTGCGCGGCGAGGAGGCGCCGCGGCGGTACGGCAACGTGCGGGTGGCAGCGGCGGGGGAGTGGGGCGCGGTCTCGCGGCGGGGCCCTACCGAGCTGGCCGCCACGCTCCACGGCGTTGCCCTGCTGCTCCGGGAGTTTGAGGGGTGGAGCTGGTTCATCAATCTCAGCGCATCCGATTACCCGCTCATGCCACAAGATGGTAACTTCAGCTCCCCCATGGAAGGATTGCCTCTAGTAGTTCCTAAGATAGAGTTCTTCACTTGCAATTAAATGTGTGTGCGTTTCCAATTTTATAGCATAGTTGCGCTTTCTCCACACATTTCTAGTTACAAAAGGCTATAGATTGTGTGTCTCAGTGCGGGCAATATTGCAGTTAGTCTAACTGATATTAGAGTGTCGTTCGACTCAGACTGATATTAAGCGCTTCTCATATACAATGATGGCAAGTTAATATACTTTAGTTTCATATGTGGTATGTTTTGTTGCATGCTGTTGAATACTTGCTATACTAGCTTCAATGTATTTGGGGTAGATTAGGTGTAGCTTCTGTTCTTTTAGGAGCTTTGGGTTATCGAATTCATTTGTGATTACCTATCCGTGTCATCAAGGTTGGGTCTGTTAACTATTTTTCTACTGTACTCTGTTGTAATTTATCATGTTAGTTGCCCCGTATGCTGCTCTGTAAGGTGGCAGTGGCAGGTTTAAATTGCTATAACTCCTTGCAATCAGTTTTATTGTCTAGTGTTAAAACAGTGCAATTTTGTACTTTGGTTTAGCTAATTTTTAGAACTAAGGCATACAGCCGGTTTTATTGAAAGCCAAATTCAGACTAGAAAGGAAGGAAAGAAAGAATACAGATAAAGCCGGGAGCACTAGCTTTCCAAGTTTTTATGCAAGTTCTCATGCCACAAAATACAAACAAGCAGACATACCTACTGAAAATAAACTACTTTCCAGGAAAGTAATATAACAAAAGAATAAGCAACAGCGATTCAAATTTAGCTCTTCGTCACCATATTGAACACTTCAGCGAGCCACATCTTCGCATCGTCTGCTCGCTGTTGTATGTCCTCACCCTGCAACAGCACTCAGAACTACATCAAGTAGAACAGTCGATAAACAACTTCATAAGGTCATTGCGGCAGTTTGTTTCTGAAACCATATCCCTACACCACTTTCCCTGTGCAATTCGACCTCCCTGATTCTCTCTTTAAGGTTTCTCCTTTCCTGCAGATCTGCCAGACTGCCACGCCCAAAGGCCTCCTAAAAGGAATGCACCATTTGATCATTGGCAAGGCTATTTGTAACAGTAGCTTGAGTGTTTTTGGTTATCTTATTTTTCTCCATACACCTACTCAATTATCCACAGCTTTTAGTGTTTATATCGTTGAAATTGATGCCCAAAAAGTCCTGCGCATCCAGGGTGATATGCTGTCTCTTGTTGTGAAATGTAGGATCCTAGATTTCTGCATTGACCTGAAAACACAAAACTTTCTGCACAAAAGTATTGGTTGCATTGAATAGAAAGAGCTGCGCTTTAGTTTGGTTAAGATTTGGTAGAGATAGACTTGGGCAACACCTCTACCACAGTTGGGTGTCACCTAAAAGACGCTAAGGATCATGCATGCCAGACGGCAAGAGTCCATACCCTGGCATCAAATGCCTCTTGAATGCTCCAAAAAGTGTGCACGCAATTCCTTCCTTCTAGCTGCCTCACTAAACGAGGCAAAGTCCTTGCATGGTAATAGGCATGGAAACAGTCAGTCCTCATCTCTGCTTTAGAGCTTATACCAGCAAATCCATGCCACTATGATATGATGTATAGTTGATATTCATCATATATGCCCCATTAAGTATTACAAATGTGCGGTAAAATTGCAATAAATTACTGCATTCATAGCATTCCATAATGTTAAGTGCTTGTTGGGCTAACCAGTACTAATGCTGCATTTTTTTCATTGAAAATGTTATGTTGGAGTAAAAAAATTAGTTAATTTCATCATCTGGTATAAAATTTAATTGGAATGTTACGGATGTTTCATCAACTCAAGAATGGTAGATGCTGGATGTCCTACATTTGTCAATACCTTTATGATTTTGAAGGGCTCGATGCAAAAGCTTGTGCTTCTGGACTTATTTATAATTACTAAGGTTTCCATTATCTTTACCTAGTTTTTCCATGAAATTACTGATGTGTACATATATGTTTATTGATAGCACTTTTATGGATTGCAATGCTCTACCAAAATAGTTGGTGTTCTCTAACTTTCAAAACTAATATTCATGTTTTTGCCCTCATACTTGACAGACATCCTTCATATCTTCTCATATCTTCCAAGAGATCTGAATTTTATTGAGCACACAAGCAATATTGGTTGGAAGGAGTAAGCATTTTTTTCTTCTATGTGTTTCCTAACCTCCTGATATGTTCTTTATCATGATTCTTTGGTTGCATGTGCAGGTATCAAAGGGCAAGACCAATAATTGTAGATCCAGCATTGCAGAACTCAAATAAAACTGAGGTTGTGACAACAAAGGAGAAAAGAAGCATGCCTTCAGCTTTCAAAATATTTGTAGGTATTGTCTCATCCTTGTTTTATACTTTATACAATTCCAATATTATGTACTAATTCTCTGTACACTTTACTGTTGCCTATCTGCCTTTTCAGAATAATCTCTTCAAGCACAATACTGATAAATTCCCATCCATATTACTACGGTATAGGGTAGTAAATAACAAGTGAAGTATTAATTGCCTTGTGAACCACATTTTTTTTGTTCCACCTTGTAGATAATATGGATGACATTAAAATATTCATGGATGGTCATAAAATGACCTTCCTCAAGGCTGTTTAACTGTTACAGTTAGCTCATTCAATGGAAGTGAAGTAGTTTTTGCATAATATGTATTATAATCTCAGACATATTGAACAATTTTAAAAGAAATGACCATGCGGAGATTGAGATAGAGAAAATCCTTGTCCAAATGAACTAACAGGGATATAATGCATTTTTAGTGTTCCATCGCGACAAGCAGCATCCACTGGAACTACTAGGTAGAAAATATTTGGTGTTTATCTCTACAGTTTATTCTGCATTCCGCAGGTATATGTTTGCTAGGACCTTAATAATGCAGCCAATTACCTTTTACAACCTTGACTACTTGCCCAACCATTATCTTAGTTGCAATTTTGAGTGCTGACATCATCTTCAGGGGACTGTGTTGGAGCTTTTACTTGAGGGTAAAAAGGGAATATGTGGTAGTTCGATATTTGGATATTTCCCCTTTTGCAGAATTATATAAAAAATTTCCTTAACGAAGTATTCTCCTGAAGATGAAACTTTACAGATATGTCAATATTTTGACTGTCAACAGTCAAATGCTACTCTTTTTGAATCTGTAAACTTGAGTTCTAACCAATGACCTTATTCTCCTGATGCAGGTTCTTCATGGGTAATACTTAGCCGATCATTCCTGGAGTTTTGCCTATTGGGATGGGACAACCTTCCTCGCACATTACTCATGTATTTCGCCAACTTCTTGTCATCCTCAGAGGGCTACTTCCACACAGTGATCTGCAATTCAAAGTACTACCAGAACACCACCGTGAACAACGATCTCCGTTTCATGGCGTGGGACAACCCCCCTCGGACGCACCCTGTTAACCTGACAACAGAGTATTTCGATGAGATTACAAACAGCGGGGCGCCATTTGCACACTCCTTCGCAAGTGACAATCTGGTCCTTGATATGATCGACACCAAGCTGTTGAGGCGAGCACCCGACCAATTCACACCGGGTGGATGGTGCCTGGGTAGCTCGGTAGGTGGCAAAGACCCCTGTACCTTCTTCGGAAGATCCTTTGTTCTCAGGCCGACGAAGAGTTCGGCGAAGCTAGAGAAGTTGTTGTTGAAACTTTTGGAACCTGATAACTTCAGGCCTAAACAGTGTATATAACACTCATGTTACATGTAGCCAGTTCTAGAATTTTGGTAGTGTTCAGGGGCAAAAGCGTTGATGAGTTCGTCGTTCTGATTGTTTCGGCGGTAGGCACACGGCGTGTTTTTTTGTATACTTGCAGCTGAAAAGCTCGACAGAAGTGATTGAAACTATACATGTAAACATGTTGTTTGGTCTCTTCTCTAGATGTGCATACATCCAGGGTCCAGATTCGAGAGAGTCCACGCTTACAGGAAACTGGGAAATTTATGGCCGGGGCCGGTGCTAATTTTATTTGTGATGTAAAAATAATTAAGATAGTATGTCTAGGCGGTCGGCGGTGAAAATCTGCGGAGAATCAGAGAGCTATAATCTCAGTCAATCACATGCTGTGTGAGCATCCAGTCGGCAGAAGGAACAGAACGTAACAAGAGTTTGGTGAGGCCTTGAAATAGCCCAGAAAAATTGAAAATTTTGATTTTTTTTTTGATTTTTTTGGTTTAATTTTAAAATCTTTCTGTTTTTAGAAACTTCACCAATTTCCGATTTCCGTTTTCGGAAATATGCCTTCTCCTTCCGGAAGCGCCTTCTTCTCCCGGCGCTTTCACTCCTCTCCCTCTCTTCGCCCGAGCGTCAGCGGCCGACGCCATCGCCGCTCCCACGCTGCCGTCACCGCTACCTCCCGCGCCACCTTGCCACCTCCACCTTCGCCGCCTCCACCTGGCCCGCCCCTGCTGCCACCTCCCTCTTCTAGCGCCGCCACCTTGCCTCCACTGCCGCAGCTCGCATTGGCGCCACCGCCTCTCCCCGGGCTATAAAAGCCGCCCCAGGGCAAGCTCTTCTCTTCATCTCCACTTCCAACTCCTCCCCTTGCCCCCTTCTCTCCCAGCGCCAGCGAATTTGAGTCTCTTCCACCGCCTCCTTCTCCGGCCGAGGTGAGCCTCCCAGTGAAATTCGCCGCCTCCCCTACCTCCCCTTCCCTCCCACCTCCAGCGGTAGCACCACCTCACCACCGCCAATCTTTCCCCCACCTTGCCCCACCTCCTCCCTCACCGGAGCTCGCCAGCACCGAGTTCCACCGCCGCCACCTCCACGGTTGTCGTCACCACCCCATCTCCGTACCTCCTCAGCCCCAGCAACTCCCTAAAATAGGTTCATCTCCCATCTGTGGTGCTCCCGGTACCCTTCCCCGCCACCGCCGTCACGGGAGCGCCGCCAGATCCACCTCCTCTGCCCAGGGGCGAACGCGTGGGCCTTTCGACCGCGCGGCTCAAGCCGCCTGTGGCTAGGCCGTTTGGCCTGGCCGAAGTGGGCCTCAGGCCGCACAGTAGCTGGGCTGGGGCCCATAATGTTCATTTCATTTCAAATTTTACTGTTCACCATACAGTAATTTACTTACTGTTCATCATCCGAAAAAAACACTTCATCATCTAAAAAATTGTTTTTACTATTCATTATCACGAACAGTACCCCTAGTTACTGTTTACCACCATATTTTCATCCATAAATAGTAAAATGATACTATTCATCATCTATCACTATTCATCCACAAAACCCTAATTCGACATTATGTATATATCCATTTCGTCTGTTTCGAGCCTAGAAATCCATTTCTCCACTCCGATCAATCCAATTAAATACCAAATAAATTCCCACCCTCCCACACCACCTTCTTTGTGTTTCTTTGCTATTTGTTTTTACTTGCATGTTTTTCCCAACTCATTTCTTGTTGAGTCGGATTTTACTTGGTTTGTTTTATTGTTTTGCTTCTCATTAGGTCACGATCTTGGCGACCAAGCTACATAAGACATCAGACAAGACCGGGATCTACAGGACTTTGTGCAAGAAGGCAAGTCACATTCTTTGATCATTTTGAACCTACAATTCATATATTTAATATTACTTTCATTATTGTATTTGTGCCAATTACTTTAAATATTGATATAATACTTTTGAATGTCATGATGTTTAGATAATTCCTATTACTCCACATACAAACCCACCTAGCACTTATAGGCCATATTCACCTTGACAAGGTTAAGATTTCTTGTAAGCCATATTCACCTTGACAAGTCCACATAAAATATTATCTATGCAAATAGCTTTGTCACTAAAATTATGGTTATCAATCAAAAGAGAGTGTTGGCGGTTTGTCAATGGTTTTAGTGTGAAGTTGAGGGTTGTATTCAGGAAGTTGGGCAACCCAATAGACTTGTGTTGAAAAAGTGAGTCGCAGGTGAGGCCAGGAGGATAGACAGCCACGTGGTGGTGTTGGTCTATCGTTTCACTGTGATACTAGTAAGGATAAGAACCTTGTGCCAAAGTAACAGACACAGAAAATCGCTCAACCACATGTGTGGTCATTACTCCCTAGCTTAGTACACTGCTCTTTCGATTGAATATCTACAGCATCTAGAGTGGGACAGGAGTGGGCCTGCAGGGACACTCGATGGTCTTCATAACGGTATGGTCCCATCAGCATCGGGGTAAAATATCCATAGCGGCGGCCGGTGGAGTCTCCCGAGGGCTTTACGGGATAGATCCTACCGAGTAGAGGCTAGAGAGGTTGAGTAGTGAAAAAACTTTATTATCTCAGCTCAGTTGCACGCTAACATATTGCGTGTATATTGCATGACAGTACGAGCTTGAGGTATCTTGTGGGTAAAGCTGAGCAACTATGCGGAGTATATCAAATGGTATTCGAATACGCCGTGCTTCCGGTTAATGAAGCTGTGTTCATGGGTGATTCCAATACATGAAACATGAGTAGTGTTTTGAGATGTGTATCTGGTTTGTGCATTTGTTGAGAAACCACTGTTGTTATTATTTATTATTATTTTACTATTTTAAAGTTAAACTGCTTTCAACCGCAAAATGCATCCACAGATGCCTGTTAAGGTAAACCCTAACCATCCATTGAACTTCTTGCATGTAATTATTTAGCTTTTCCATGTGGCTTGTTGAGTACGGTAGTAGTACTCATTCTTGCAAAATCTGCAACCCCTCCACAGAAGAAGATTGAGAAAATGCTGAGAACCCTAATGAGCAGGATTTTGGTGGATCCCCAGAAGGCAGCGACTACTGTTATTAGATCTCAATCATTGTCGACGATCAAATCGCCGATCTTATGAATATATGAATGAAAAGAGAAAAATGACGCGTATCTTCTAGAAAGTAGTGAGACTACTCTTTATTGCTTTGAACTGCCTATTACAATGAGTGTATATAACTTAGACTAAAGACTAATTCGGGAGTACAAAGCTCTTTCGAGAGTGTCTCCCCAATGATCTTCACTGTTCCGGCCCTTCAACTTCATCGCATTCCTCCTTATGTAGTTGATGAGGGGTTGGCAGTTGTCTCTGGAGGAGATGCCTGTTCGGGAAGCAACGCGTCTGGTCGAAGAGAGGTGTGAGTTGATAATGTATCAACTGTTGTGCGGTTATATGTCAATGAGTCATGTAACCGTACTCCAGTATCGTAGCGTCGCGTGGTATGGAATATATAGCACATATTCCATTCGTCACACGGTAAAGCATATGTCTGGTCGTAGATCCAGACACCAGTTCAAAACCTTGTGAGCATTTGACTGGTCGGAGACTAGGTTTGGAACCATGTCCGACCAGATTGGGTACTATGTAACCTCTGGAATTCTTACGACCAGTGAGGTCGTTAGCCTTAGGGTTTACGACCATGAAGACGTATGGTCTCTATATACTAAATAATAAATAGAGGTTTTAATCCTCGTCAATCATGCTCGAGCGTGCCTGTGGTATGAAGTTCTTTTATCTTGTATTATATTAGTTTTGGGCTTGGAAGCCAGTGTCTGCGTCAAAACAGGTTGTTAAACCTTAAATATTTTGTAATAAAAGTTTGGTTTTGTTGTAATCGAAAGCTTGCTTAAGACAATGATTACTTTGCAACTGCACATCCTGGGCGGTTGTGAAGAGTTTGACGGCCCCATATTTTGGGGCTGTTACAGGCCTCCTACTAAGGAATGTCCACTATGCATTTGCATTTAGGTACCCTAAGAAAACATCAATTGTGCCAAAATACTCTGAATGTGGATGTGGAGAAGAACGGGATGGCGGCCGAGAGGCACCTGAGGGTGAAAGTTCGCATTGACATCCGCGAACCAATTTTACGGGGTGTGGTGCCATCAGGGTGTAAAGAGGTGGTGGAAGTTGGCAACGCTGGTTTGGAGTTGGCCAAATATGCTCCCAGCCAAATGAAGCTAGGAGATTGCCGGTGTGGTTGGGTGGACATGCAAGAGGATAGGCCAGTAGCCCAGTCAGATACTAAAGCAAATGTGGATGCAGCGATTAATAAAACAAATGACACACCTAAGAAGCTGACCGGGACTTTCCAGAAGAGGGAGAGGAAAAGTAAACAAGAACCAATAAAGGTTTTGCACCCAAGTGAGAAGAAAAGGGCGGCTGCAACAATGGAGGTAGAGGAAGAGAGTGCCCAGAAGAAGTTCTGTTGGGATGGGGGTTATGTGATCAGTGGTGATGCAGGAGTTGTTGTTTCTAATGAAAAGGTGGGGCTTCCGGGACAGTCCTGGTAGAACCAATGAAGCTCACAGCGTCGAACTACCGGGGGCTTGGGAATCGCTCGACAGTTCGAGGGCTTCTGGATCTCCAGACGCGGGAGGATCCCGATCTCCTTTCCTTGTCTGAAACCAAGATGGACAAGCGAAGGATTGGAAAGTTTTGGTGGATCATGGGAATGACAAACATGGTGGTGAAAGAAAGTGACGGAAAGAGTGGATGGAAGTTTTGTTTTATTCTGGAAGTCCGTGGTGGATGTTAGTTTGTTGGGAGTGCACAACAAAGTTTGTTGGGATCGTATTTGAAAAAGTTTGTCGGTCAGTTCGTATTAAAGTCTAACAAAAGAAGTTAAATTAGAGAAGGATCTTACTTTTTGGACTATAAATAAAGGGTGAGGTTGTTGGGTTACGGGCAAGGCTACGATAGCACAAACAAAAATTTACTGAGCAACCAAGGAACCACCGCTAGTAATAGATCACGAGATTACCGCTAGACGCTACCGACGTCGTAGCGTGTTGATGCGAGTAGTCGTCGTCTCCTCCTTCGAGTGGTCGTACTCACCGCGTGTTGATGGTCGTACTCACCACGTAACTTTTTCTCCGTCGTGACTCAGTCGCGGATCGTCTAGTCTCCTCCTTCCAGTGGTCGTACTCACCGCACGTGGTTGCTCCTCCTAAGTGGTCGATACTCACCACGCAACTTTTCCTTTCGCGACTCGGTGATCGCACTCCACGAGTCGCGGATCGTTTCATAGTTTGCATAGACCGCTTGATGGGCCAAAGCAGCCAAATGAGTACATTACAAAAGATAGCAACAACACACATCTTACGACGCAAGTATCCACACGAAAACCCTCGGACAATATAGGAGGTACACAAGAACCGACTGAGTCGGCTAGACTGAGGTGAGACTAGAACAACTAAGGACCGAACTACGCTTCAACGATTCCCGGTCTTGGACTTACGATCCTCGTAGTAGTCGTAGTCTTCGTGTCTTCCTACTTCGAGGAGTTGGGGAAAGAGCGAGGATGAGCACAACTACCGTGCTCATGAGCCCACACAATGATGCAATAATATACATGCAAGGTGTAACAAGGTTGGCTCGGGTTCTTTTATTTGCGTAAAGCAAGATTGTAAATCAGATATTAGGAAATCCTACCACTTAGCATTTTAACCAATTTGCATTTTTAAAGAGATTAATTGTGCAAGAGTAATAACAAAGCAGAGGTTCCTCCATCTAAACTCTGTCTCATGCTTCATTTGATTGGAGCTACCTCCATACATTAACAACACGGATCTGACGATCCAGGAAAAGTCAAATCTCAGCCCTACCGGAGTCATATCACCCACAAAGGTTTTTCAAATAGAACTAACTCAAGTTAAGTTCCCATGTCCGCTTTGACCGTAGGGTGCTTGAAGTTCTTTGACTCAAAGAGGTTATACCTTTACCCACAAGAGACAATCATACTCGTGCCTCTCATTATATAGGCATGTATGATGGGTCTCGACAATCTACTTCCCATCATCTCAGGATACTCGTGGCACCACTACGACGAGCGTAGTGGGCGACCTCACCTTCGGTGTCCCTTCCCGCTCATGCCTCGCCGCTCCTCCACCAAAGGAGATGACTTTGTGGTTCGTTAAATTTACTAAGCCAAGTTGCATTTTGCAGACTTGTGGTTGTACTTGTTTTACACGGAGGTCATGACAAGATTAAGTCCTTAATCCACCCCCAGACGGTTCATACCACATACCAATGGCTCTCGTGCCGACGGCACCCACCATTCTCTCCATCCGCCCGGATGTAGTATTAGCAAGTTTTAGGGTTTTGGAGAAGTATAAAACAAATTATCCAACCATCCACATTCTCCTCAATGACTGCCCAAAACATTTGTCATGATTAAAGGGTGATGATTTGGGGTAAAAATACCCCGGTACTTAAACAAGTCTAGCATGGCGTTTAAGTACGACCTATAACTAGTATGTTACCAGATATTTACTAGGGTGACAAGGATAATGGGAGTTAAATTTTCAAGGATATGAGGTACTAAATTATTAATCAACAAGTAGGCATTTAACTACCTTAAGGTGTTTGACATATATTTGCATAGAAATTAGAGCATGCAATTTAATATTTTAAACGAATATAATTTGCATAAAATGTGGGATCAACATGATCAAGGTGTTGACTCGCCTGGGATAAAGGTAGAAGGGTCTAGGTATTCTTGAGCTTGTCCGAAGTGGATGTCTCCCGCGTCTTCGAATCCTACTCAGACGGACGTACCGGAAAAGATACAACAGCAAAAGAGAGCAAATAAATACAAATCACCAAGCAAATGAACTCCAAATTAAACAAGACCAGTGCCATTAGCAAGATCTTGATTTTAGAAAATTTTAGGAAAAAGATTCATAATTTTTGGAGCTATAATGAGGAAGTTATGGATTTTTGAAGTTTTAAACAGGATTTTCAATTGACTGGAAAATCAGAAATGGCTGGAAAAATGTGGAGCTGACACGTGGCGGGCTTGCGCAGGGGTGCCGGTCCACGCGCACTGTGGCGTGGGCCGAAGGCCAACACGCACGCACGGTCCACGGTGCACGGTCTTCAAAGATGTTGCGGGCCCACACGTCAGCCTCGGTGTGAGAAATCCTTGTTTAACACCCGAGTTTACTGCTCCCGGGCCCACACGTCGGCGAGACACAGCGAGGTTTAGCGCCAGGTAAACATGGTTTGACCCTTAAGCAGCACAGTAATACTTGACAAAACCGGCTACAGTGTTTTTGCCGTCCGACAACGCGCGCAGAGGGGAGAGAGCCGGGCGGCGTGGCTCGTCGCCGGCGGAGGGAGGGGCGGCGGCGCGGGTTGCCCAAATGGGTTCCCCTCGGTGGCGGCGGTCCTGGTGGCGGCGGCGCCGAGGATCACCGAGCGCGCGCGCGCAGCCATGGGAGGCGGCGGCGGGAGCTCGGCCGGAGGTGGAGAAGGCGGCCCAGGCGCGCGCTTTGGAACTGGGAAGCACGGGTCGGCGGGTCCTTGAAGCTCACCTCGCCAACAATGGCGGCGGAGCCGCCGGTCTTGGGGAGATCGGCGGTGGAGTGGGAGGCGGCCGGGAGTAGAGAAGAAGAAGTCGATCTGGAGCTACGGTGGTCCGGAGGCTTCGGGCTTGGAGGGGAGCACTCCTGGGAGGTGGTGGCGCACGGTGACGGGGGTGGCGGCGCCGGAAGATCGCCGGAGGAGGGGACCGTGGTGGAGCGGCTCGGTGATTTGGGGAGGTTCGGGTGTTTGGCGGTTTCTCGGAGGCACTTACAGGGCGAGGAGGGGTGAGGGAGGTAGAAGAGGGCTCCTCCGGGACTTTTATAGGCGGCGGAAGGGGGAGCAGGTGCGGGAGGGGGCCCGGCGACGCGGAGTTCCGAGAAGGCGGCATGGGCTCCTGCACGCGCACGGAGGAGCAGGGGAGCAGGCATGGGCGCGGATGGGGTGGCAGGATCACCATCCAAAACAGATCCTAGCCCTTTAAGTGTGCGACCCTACAGGTTCATGTGCAATCGGTTATGACTCGGAAACTCATTTCCGACCACCAGTCGTTAGCGGTACCTAGCAGCACATAACGATTCCCAAATACACATAGAATAGCAGATGAACCTTGATGTAATATGATCTATGACCAGATCCTCATCACTTACGATCAGTTCGTATCTCCATAAGACCAGATCGTATTTGGTCCCAACCAGTTCGTAACTCCTTACGACCAGGTCCTTACCATTCTGTGATTACGTTCGATCAATCTATGACTAGATCGTATCTCCATACGACCAGTCCGTAACTGATCGAACTAAGCGACCTAGTCATGCATTCTCTCTTCACCACACGATGTCTGGTTGAACTCCAAGTGAGATGTAGTGTCATCCATGGACTGTTCAATACTTTCTCGATCGAGTGTCGGATAACTTCATATGGTCGACACTTCGACCACTAGTAGCATGACC
This sequence comes from Hsuehochloa calcarea, assembly GCA_036346395.1. Taxonomy (NCBI): domain Eukaryota; kingdom Viridiplantae; phylum Streptophyta; class Magnoliopsida; order Poales; family Poaceae; genus Hsuehochloa; species Hsuehochloa calcarea. The sequence continues at coordinate 54,341,743 of CM070598.1, forward strand.
ATGCACTTTCTTTATCCGATCACCACGAGAGGCCCAGAGACATCTCTCTGTCATGTTAGGAGGGGCAAATCCCATCTCGACCAGTCATATCCCTCCGCATGTTTCATAGCATACCCTAAAGCTACCTTTATAACTACCCAGTTACGAGTAGCGTTTGGTAACCCCTAATAGTGCTATTACACATGTAGGGAACCATGCTGATCTTAGGTCTAAGGATTATACATCATCATTACTTGAGACCAACTAATAACACAAAAATTCATAACAATCTCAATAATATCTCAATGATGTGTCTATCCAACCCCATGTTCTCTAACATGTGCTCACATTAGTGATTCGATATCCCCATATCCATGACCGGTGAAACCAAGTCATCAATCAATACATGTGCTAATCATAGAGTCACTGGTGTTCCAACCAGTGACCTCCGACCAAGGATACATTTAGAATGACATCATATAAGTTAAAGAGTTCCACCAACAAGTCACATACTTATTGATCTATAACAAATGATTCTTTCAAGGAACACGATAACATATTATCAAAATCATGAACATAATGAAATATCATCATCTCTATGATTGCCTCTAGGGTATATTTCCAACAGAGGTCCTATGGGACTACACACACAATAATTCCTAAAAAATCCACGTGGTATCAGAACCAAACCCTAATTCCTAGAGTTACCTGAGATCCAGATCCACCGTCATCCATCCAGATTCACCGCAGTCCATCCACAGCCGCCGCTGCCCATCCACAGCCGCAAGTACTCACCGCTCGAGCCACTATGCGACTGCACCTTGTGGGCGTGCGTGCCACCATCGTCGTGTGGGCCGCTCGACGCGGGAGCACGAGGGTTGCCGCCGCGCTGCGCCGCACCTTGAGGGCGTGAGCCGGGGAACCCGTCGCCGTCGCCTCCTCTAGGGTGTCCGCAAAGGACGAAGAAGAGAAGCATCGTTGCCTCCCTAGGGTGGCTGCCGAGGAGGAAGAAGGGAAGGAGAGAAACCAAGTCGGAGTAGTGAATCCGAGTCGGCCAGAGGAAGAATCCATGTCGGAGTCGAAGGAGTTGGGGATTCTCTATTTGTTTGGAGCCGGAGAGAGAAGAAGGGCGGAGGAAGAAAAGGAGTTGGGGATTCTCTGTTCGGAGCCGGAGAGAGAAGAAGGGCAGAGGAAGAAAAGGAGTTGGCCGGAGAGAGAAGAAGGGATTCTCTATTCTGTTCTATAGAGAATTTTTTTATGTTACGGCTCTACAAGATTTGGGTAACCGTGAAGTCAATTCGACTGAACGTTGATGCGTGAAGGATTGTCGTGATCATGGAAGATACACACATCATATCTTGGTAGTGATTGTGATTGCTCTGGTTGTTTAAGAAGATGACTCCTGAGGAGATTGAGGCTGCGAGGAAGGAGGAAGAAGCCACAATGAGGGTGGTAAAAGAGAAGAGAAAGACAGTTTTGAGACTACTTCCCCACTAGTCACATAAGGTGATATGAGAAGTATGTTACAGAACCTCTTCATGACGGGTATGACAGGTCTGAGGACTGGTGCGGGTCATCTAAATTAAAGCTAGAGCTTATGCCGCATGATGTAAGGTTGTAAGGAAGTAAGAATTATCCGAGTTGGTCTAGAAGAGCTCAACTAATTCTGAGCACGAAGGTGGTGGAGCACTACCTCTGGAAGACTTGTGTTGAGCCTACAGACAAGGCGAGCATGGATTAGAGGATGTGGAATACCACCAACTCTGTGGTGGCTGCTTGGTTGTTCACTTCGATGTCTCCATCCATTGCTCGGATGATGGAGATGATACAGAGTGCACACCGGCAATGTGGAAGATATTAAGCAACATGTATTCCGGGGCAGGAAAATATGATGGCGATGGTGGAGGTTCAGAGCAAGGTGGAGGCTCTGCAACAGGATGAGAAGACCGTCCAGGAGTATGCTAGTGAACTACAACAATTATGGGCAGACTTAGATCATTATGATCCACCGCGGTTACATGTGCTGGTGATATTGAGGCCGATAGGTATGGCTGCAACTCAGATGGGTTACATATTTTCTGAAGGGGCTGAACCCAAAGTTTTAGAGTAGGAGGACTGCTATATTTTACTTGGCAAACTAACGTACTACGGAGGAGACTATTTCAGCTATGGTACAAGAAGATATTCAACTATGAGTAATTGTGAATAACAACCCTGTTAGGTCCGCATGTGTCATACCTGATGATAGGGAGTGCTTCAACTGTGGGGTGAGAGTACATCTGAGCCGTACTTATTCTTCTCCAGGGTATGGAGGCCAAGGTGGAGGTTGTGGTGGTCATGGAGGTCGAATAGGAGATTATGGTGGTTGAGGTGGAGGTCGTGGAGGAGGAGATGGAGATTATGGAGGTCAAGAAAGGGGCTGAGTTGTCCCCAGGGCTAATATAGCCTTGACAGAGGAGGACACATCTATTACTCTGGAAGGCGAGCAAGCTATGCAGTCGTCTTATGAAGGCAGTCGACAAGAATAAGAGGGGCGTTGAGAGTTCAAGCATCACTTCCAGATCGACCACTGCCATAGGCTATTTCTTGGCAGATCTAACTGCCACATTTGATAAGGTTCGTACTTATTCCAAGAGAAGAGAACTAGGAAGAGGATTGGGACTGGAATAAGGCGTAATGGGTTGTGGTACATTGATCAGGTTGATACGGCATTGGCTGTGGCTACAGGAGGAGTTGAGAAAGAAGTTTTGTTACATCATCGTCGCTTGGGACATCCGTCGTTTGAGAATTTATGTCGGTTATATCCTGATTTGTTCATTAAAGTAGACAAGAGTAATTTTGTGTGTGATGCTTGTGAATTTGGAAAGCATACATGGTCTACATATAGTAGCATTAGTCTTCAGAGTTATGAATATTTTATATTAATACATTCTGATATTTAGGGTCTATACTCAGTTACTTCTGTAAGTTGTTTTAAGTGGTTTGTCACATTTATTGATTGTTATACTTGTATGACTTGGATTTATATGATGAAGCACAAGAGCGAGGTCCTTCGGTGCTTTCAGGATTTTCATAAGATAGTTGCTACTTAGTTCGATGCAAAGGTTTGAATTCTCCGAACAAACAATGGAACTGAATATATTAACAAAGAGTTTGTAGCGTATCTCTTAGAGGAGGGGATACTTTATCAAACTACTTCTCCAGGAACCCACCTCAGAATGAAGTGGCTGAAAGGAAGAATCAACATTTGTTGGAGGTAGCACATTCACTAATATTTCAGATGAATGTACTAAAGGGATTGTGGAGCGATGCAGTGATGACGGCATCGCATATCTCATCAATTACATGCTATCTCGAATACTTGGGATGAGGTCTCCAGCTGAACTTCTTTTGGGTCAGCTGGAGTTCAAGTTGTCTTCCAAGGTGTTTGATTGTGTGTGCTTTATATGGGATCACCGACCAGAGGTTGGCAAGATAGATCCTAAGGCAATGAGTGTATCTTTGTATGTTATTAATCAAGTCATAAAGGCTATAAATGCTGGAACCCAGTTGAGAGAAGGTTGTACGTGAGCACGGATGTAATATTCTAGGAGTTTGAGCCGTACTATCTGAGTGGAGGCACTCTTCGTCAATTTTGAAGGAGTTCTCTCCTATCACTGAGGGTGACAGTCAAGAGGAAGAGAACAAGGAGAGTGATAGTCAACAAGAAGTCATTGTGGGGACAGTTTCATGCCCAAGCCCAACGAAATATGCAAGAGATGTGATAGCCTCAAAAGAATTGAAGGTTTATTAATGAAGGAGCTTTGGGAAACTAGGGGAGAAAAAAAGGGGCTATCATTAGCACCTAAGCCAGTGGAGCTACAAGCACTGGTAGAGGAGCAACCGGAACAGCCATAGCATGAACAGTCGGCCTTGCCAATTGATATAGTCGCAAATCTCTCCTCGGTTCTCTCTTCATCAAGCTCCTTGCCTCCCTCTAGGGCGAGTGGTAATGTTCTCTCTAATCACTCCCATCTAGAGTTACCACTTGTGCAACGTAGGAAAACTAGAGCTAATGCAAGAAAACCTCTAATACGATATGACTTTGAGTATGATATTGCACATTTCATCTCATATTCTCATATCTCACTTGCATACAAAGCATTCATTGCGTCACTTCAGACAGTGCCTGTTCCAGAGGATTGACGACCTGCTAAGCAGAATCCTAAGTGGAAGTATGCCATGAAGGAGGAGCTTAGTGCACTCATAAGAATAAGACATGGGATCTTGTTCAACTTCTAGCGGGAAAGAGGACGGTAAATTGCAAATAGATGTTTACAATTAAGCAAACTCCCGAAGGCAAGATAGAAAGATACAAGACACGATTGATTGCAAAAGGTTATAGTCAAACATATATGATAGACTATGATGAGACCGTTGCATCGATGGCGAACATGAGCACGATAAGAACATTTATCTCCTGTGTAAGTAACTTCAGATGTCCCTTACATCAGTTGAATGTGAAAAATACTTTTCTACATGATGATTTAAAAGAAGTATGCATGGAGATTCCTCTAGGCTTTGAGAATAAGCAGACTGATGGGAAGGTGTGTAAACTCAAGAAGTTTTTATATGGTCTAAAACAGTCTCTAAGAGTGTGGTTTGATAGATTCAGATGTGCACTCTATAGTATGAGCTATTATCAGTGCAATGGAGGATAGAAACTTTGCCTCCCGAAAGAGAACTCCCAAAGTCGACCGGTATTGTTAGAGCTTTCAAGAGCATTCTTCATATTTAAAGCATCTCTCTCGATCTCAATTCTTCCCATTCCAGCTTCGCATGCAAACTGCAATGCCTGCAAACAGGCTTCGGTTTCAATCTAAAGAGAACTGTTTGTTCATCTGAACTTGAGAGTTAAAACTAGTCATTATTATGCTTCCTGAATCCTGATGCCTCCTTTTGTACTTGTTGCAGAAAGGGAAACCGAAGAACGCAGCAAAGACCATCAATTACCATCTGCAGCGGCTTGGGAGGGACAAGTTAGGCTAGTTCCGATGGCAATCAAGGCATTTCCTTATCATGTTGCCTTGTGCTGAGGTCCGGACGACAGACAATTTTCTTCTAAGTAGCCTTGCTGAAATGGAGCAGATATATATCTATGGGTGTGATACGGACATGGACATGTTAGTATAAACTATTATTATGTCATCGTTTGAAGCGGATGGCGAGACAGCAGTGCGGTATCGGCATGGCTTTATTCTGATGGAATAAACAACACTCGATCTTGCTTCTTTCCTTATAACTGTTGTGCTTAATTTGGTTGGGGTGTTTGTTCCAATTATAGCACCAGTCCTGCTCGTGAACTGCCAATTGCAGCTCTGGTTGCATGGTGCAGTTCCAGGCATTACTTATGAGCTTACATTCGACCATGTCTTGAGAATGAATTTACATGCTTCAACAATCCATCCAGGCCTACACAACAATGGACTAGACTATATACATAGATCACCCAATTATCAGTTTTCACTTTTACTTTTTAATTGTGTTGAAACCGGAAACTAAAAGCTAAATCAAAGTTACATAAGTTGTTAAAGAGGAGGTATGCTGTGTCAGTTGTACCACTGATTATGAAATGTGGTTGAGTGCAGTTCCGGTTCTGGTTGCAAGAGTTTCAGCTTGCTACTGGATAGTTGTATATCTGATGAGCTTACACCCAACCCTCTAATAAGCATTTTCGGTGCACCCTTTTTCGACAACTCCATCTCTGTATACAGAACAGTGAAACTTTCGAGCAGTTCGATCAAGGATCTCTTAAAATGACTTTCTTAAACTTACTTGGAAGAAGCAAGGCATCCAACTGATATAATAGAAGATTGCTCCACTGTCTCCAATTAAACCATGGTTCCGAAAACAAATTAAGATAGCATAAGCTAGGCAAGGGCCATACATATGCCCATGGCAGAAGCACTAGTACTAGATATCCATTGGGCGGGATGATAGGGTTGCGGAAGCACATTGTACGCGCAGTTTTCGAGGGCCTTATTGGCCTCCGGCTTTCTTCATTTGCTCCTCGTCCCCGGCCTTGTACTTCTCGGCCTCCTGCACAATCCGCTCGATCTCCGCCTTGCTCAGCCGCCCTTTGTCGCTGGTGATGGTGATTCTGTTCTGGTGCCCGGTCGTCTTGTCCTCCGCCGACACATGCAGAACGCAATCGGCTCCGATGTCGAAGGTGACATTGATTTCGGGAACTCCCCTGGGCGCTGGGGGGATGCCCCTTAGCGTGAATTTGCCGAGCAGGTTGTTGTCCTTGGTCCTCGAGCTCTCACCCTCGTACACCTGGATGAGCACGGTGGACTGGTTGTCGTGGTTGGTCGAAAAAACCCTCTCCTTCTCGATGGGGATGGTGGTGTTCCTCGGGATCAGCACTGACATCACACCACCGACCGTCTCTATCCCGAGCGAGAGCGGCGTGACTTCGAGCAGGAGCACATCCCGCACTTCCTCATTGCCGTCACCGCTGAGGACGGCAGCCTGGACGGCGGCGCCGTACGCGACGGCCTCGTCGGGGTTGATGTCCCTGCAGAGCTCCTTACCGTTGAACAAGTCCTGGAGCAGCTGCCGCACGCGGGGGATGCGGGTGGAGCCGCCCACGAGCACGACGTCATGGATTTGGGACTTGACCATCTCGGCGTCGCGGAGGCAACTCTCCACGGGCTCCATGCACTTGCGGAAGAGGTCCATGTTGAGCTCCTCGAAGCGAGCGCGGGTGATGGTCCCGTAGAAGTCGATGCCCTCGTAGAGGGAGTCGATCTCAATGGTGGTCTGGGAGGTCAAAGAGAGCGTCCTCTTCGCCCTCTCGCAGGCCGTCCTCAGCCGCCGGAGCGCCCTCGGGTTGCTTCTGATGTCCTTCTTCTTGTACCTACTCAGGAACTCCCGCACGAAGTGTTTCACCATCTGGCTGTTGAAATCCTCGCCGCCAAGGTGGGTGTCACCAGCGGTGGCCTTGACCTCGAAGATGCCCATGTCAATGTCGGCCCCCGGATCAATGTTGAGAACGGAGACGTCCAAGGTACCGCCGCCGAGATCAAAGATGAGCACCTTCTTCTCTTTATCGCTGCTGGACATCCTGTCGAGGCCGTAGGCGACGGCGGCGGCGGTGGGCTCGTTGATGATGCGCATGACGTTGAGGCCGGCGATGACGCCGGCGTCGATGGTGGCCTGGCGCTGGGAGTCGTTGAAGTAGACTGGGACGGTGATGACGGCGTTCTGGACCGTCCTGTCGAGGTAGGCCTCGGCGGTCTCCCTCATCTTGACGAGCACCATGGAGGAGATCTCCTCGGCCGCGAACTGCTTCTCCTCGCCCCTGTACTGCACCACGATCATCGGCCGGTCGCTGGGACCCGAGACGACTTTGAAAGGCCAGAGCTTGACATCTCCTTGTACGGACGGATCGCTGAATCGCCGGCCGATCAGTCGTTTCACATCTAGAAGAAATAAATAAATAAATCTAAAGTAGACAAAAATAAATCGAGTTAAAATTGAAAAAAAATATATTTGGTACTACAATTTTAGATTTAGTACTGTAATATTAAGTAACAAAAAATTAGCAAATTTTAGGTTATATTTGCAGTTAACAGCAAATTACGGTGCACAAATATTTCCGCAATGCATGTTTAATTGGAAAAATGAAAAGCCTCATCATATTTCCGGGAGTAAAAAAAATGGCAGAGATCTGAATAGGGGCCTAAGCATTTGGCAGCTGAAGAAAACAAGCTTCAAGCATGCATGCAATAGCACGAAAGTATTCTCCGGTACAGTTCAAAAAACCAGCAGAAAATCGGTCTTACCGTCCCCCAATAGAAATCCAAACCGTAAAAAAATCAGTTTTGGATGAATTTTACCTAATATAACAGAAATTTGAAACCATATCTAAGAACATGTGTGCATGTAGCCACCGCCGTCGAAGGGGAAGGCCCTCCGCGTCCTTTTGTCGAGAGGAGGATTCTCTCGAAGTCTTCTCAAAGCGCTAGGGACGGGCGATCCTTGATCTCCCGATCAAGGGTGGATCTCCAACAGCTGGCGTGGGTAGCCACGAATCACTGGAGTCGAGCAATTTCTCCCATGGGCTCAGCAAGGATGGGCTGGCTCATCGATATGGTACGTAGCTCTCTGACCTATATACTCACTCTTGGCACCAGATTCCTAGTGCATTGTGGCGTTGGATTCCCAAACATTCATATGTGGGGAAGCTAGGGTTCATCGCGAGAGAGAGCGAAGTTATTCACTTGGGGTCACGGGCTCGAACTGTTCAAGGGTTCGGAATCCACTGCCACTGCAACAATCGTTTGTCGAGGCAGTGAAGGAAGGTGATGGAACGGGGGAGAGGTAGATATCCTCATCGCTTTGTGGAGGGGGTCGGGTCTCGCCATTGGGCTGGGAAAGAGGAGCGCCCCTGAGGAGTGGACGGCGGAAGATGACCGGGGGGAGAGGATCTCCAAGCGGAATTGTTGCGAGAGCAAGACCAGAAACGGAGAGCTCAAGAGGATCTACATGGGGGGAGTAGGTATGCATCAAATTCTTCCTGGAGTGGACCGTTCTGGTTTGGTTCTCGTTCTTTTGGTGGGGTGGTGGGGGGGATTTTAAGGAAACTTATCTTCTCAGAACGTACGTACTGTTGTTCTTCCTACTCGGCTACTCCTATCTTCTAGTACTATCAATGAACATCTAAAGAGACGCTACGTCTATATAACACAAGCACACATCTTCGTGACGTACGAACCGCTGCCTCATCATATATAGATAGTCCCAAAAACTTCAGAAACTTAGCGTGTTACGAACAGAAAGACTGCCGCCGGAAAAAAAAAAGGTGGTGCGCGCAGGTTAATTTAGCACTGATTCAGATGTGATTTCGGTAGTAGTTCTCACCGAAGACGGTGTTGACGGGGTTCATGGCGGCCTGGTTCATGGCCGCGTCGCCGACGAGCCGCCAGGAGTCGGTGAACGCGACGCAGGACGGCGTGGTAAGGTTGCCCTGGTCGTTGGCGATGACCTCCATGCGGCCGTGCCGCCACACCGCCACGCACGAGTAGGTCGTCCCCAGGTCGATGCCGATCGCTGGCCCGTCGCCCTTCGTTGCCCCCATCAGATCACCACGCGACACAGAATCAGAAAGTTCAGTGTAGCAGTAGTAGTAGTAGCAGTAGCATCACAAAGGGTTCGAGCTGGATTTATAAGCTGGAGGAAGGCAGGAGGGCGGCTGCATGCAGTGGGAAAGCAAAGAGCTTATACTAGAATCGAGGTAGAGTGAACGTACTTTGGCATTAATTATACGAGCACAAAGATATCATAAAATTTCTTCTCGAAAAGTACGTCTCCAGTGTTGAAATATAATAGTTACTTGAAATTCATGCTAGCACTCTCCCGTAAAAAAAAAAGAAAAGAAAGTGCGGTAGAATACGTGCAGTCAACTTTAATTAACGATATATTTATGAATATTTAGGTTGGTTGTGTGAAAATAGTAAGGTTAAATTTGTTTCAGAAAATACCTTTTTAATATTATATTTTTATGATATTTCGCATATATATTTAAAGGTCCTTACATCATCTAGCAACCCTCTGGGTTGACAGTAAAATCTAGGAACTAGATTGGCAATATTGGCAATTGGCAATTGGCAATTGGCAACTAGAACTCTAATCTTAGCCACTAGATCAATTCTGAAGGAAAAGCTATTTCGTTCTGATCATTCGACCATGTCTTGAGAATGGTTTTTAATGGAAATGATTCAGCAATCCATCCAAGGCGTACACAGCAATTAATAGATTAGGCTTTATATACATAGATCACCCGATTAGGACACGTACAACAGTTTGTCTCTTAAGACCCCAACTCATTTACATATAACCTTAGAAGCAACATCTCCAATAATTCATCTATAAAATTCAACAATTCATCTATAAAATTATTCATTTTCAACACAACTTCTCTCCTTACTTACTCACTATTTTGCGATGGTTTATATACCCAATATGTCTCTTATATAAGAGATGATAAATTCTCTCCCTTCACATCTTCTCTCCTCCAACTTGGATTTTGAGTGACATGACAGCTAAGAGATGATTGAGGTGGGCACTATTGGGGATGCCCTTATAAGTTTCCAGTACATAACCTTAAAAAAAACTTTATAAAGAATGTACTAACTTATTAACTATGTTCGAAGTAGAAACTTAAAGGTAAATCTATGTTTTAGGAGCCCAAGTTCCACATCAGATTCTGGTTGATGGTCCCGCCTGCCTTAGGACATCTCTAATAGTGATGTCTCTAATTTTGTTATATCAACTTCACGTCACCGAAAGACAGATTTAGAGACAACACCTCCAATAAGCTCTCTCTAACATTCATGTCAAACTTATAATATTCTCACTTCTTCACTACTTTCTCATATGCGCTAGTTACTTTGTCTTAGTTCGTGTGAAGAGATGGTTGTTTGAGTAAGAGACGGTTTCCCTTCTCTCTCATGCTTCTCTCTCTTCCACCTAGGATTTTGCTGATATAGAAGGGTGTCGTACCAAAAAGAATGCTAAACAATAAGAGAGGGGAGGGCCCCCGGTGCACTCGGAGGGCCCAAAGGTTCCTCAGAAGGAGGGACCAGCTGTTAGGGAAAAAAGGTGTGTACAAATTATTCTGAAAACTTCATCCCTTTACATGGTGGGGCGGGGGGCAGGCCCCTATTCATAGCCTTCTAAAATAAGGTACTTACATTACTATCCTAGCCCTATACGAGTACTACATGCGTAGGGGCTGCATGAACTTTCCCCCCCTCTACTCGTAGGCTTCGGCCCACGGTGGGTCTTCTTGGGGTTGGTCCATCTGGCTGGTGCATCTGGTCCACCAGCGTGCCAAAGTGCTCCACCTCTAGGGGGCTTCGGGTCTTCCCGGAGGCGGCTCCGGAGGTCCTGCTGTTCTGGTCTTCGCAGGATCCCGGGGACCTTTCGGGGGGCTCTGGATCTTCCCCGAGGTGGTCCTGGAGGGCCTGCAGCCTCAGGGACCCTTCGGAGAGGCTTCGGGTCTTCCATGAGGTAGGCCCGAAGGATCCACGGCTTCGGGCCTCGTGGGACTTCGGAGACCCTTCGGGGAGGCCCCGAATCCCTCTTGGAGCGTCCCCGAAGGGGCTCCTGGGGGCCTCCGTGCCCGTGGGCTGCCGGGCTTATTCTACGGGCTTCGCCAGGTCGTTGGGGCCATCCCTGCGACAAGCCCCTCATGGTCGATGTCCTGCTTCGTCAAGGCTGAAACCACGCCGTCTTTCCCGAAGAGTCCAGGCACACTGTCCCCTTCGCCTGGTGAAGCGTGCTCGCACCACTTCCAGCGGCGTGTTGGGTAGTTCAACTACTTGTGCCGCTGTTGCCAGAAACCCCGAGTAACCTTCGACCCGGTATCCGAACCGCTTTTGTTTCAAGCGGTTTGGTTAGTATGTGGTCTTGATGGCGCCTCCTCGAGTGTTGAGTTCTTACGGTGTTTGTTTGGGTGTAGTGCGGTTTTAACGGAACGTAATCGTTGCCTCGTTTGGGGCACACATGTCAATGCTTGATTGGCGCGCGGCTCTTTGGCCTCTGCGCTTTGTCGTTTCGTGGGCCTATTGTGGCTATAAATAGGGGGTAGCGCCACCCCCTCTAGCAGTTGCCTTCATTCTGAAAACCATATTCTTTCTTATTCATGTGTGCTCTTCCTTCGAGTGTCTTCGACGCGGGTTAAATGACGAATCGCCCTCGAGATGGTGCAGGGCCGGTGACTTATACCAATGAGCTAGAGCGCTCGTTAGTGACTTCACAATTCCTGTGAATGTTGTGGGATGAGGGCAAAATATCCAAGCTCTCGCTTGCGCGAGCCCCCAGCTCGAAGACGGTGCCGGAGCCCCAGGAGGATGAGGCCGTCATATTTCTTGCTTTCTTTAACGTGGGTCTTCACTTCCCTTGTGTGAAGCCAGTGGTCTGCGTACTGCGGTTGTACCAGGTGGAGTTGGCGCAACTGACACCAAACTCCATCGTGAAGCTCGGCGTGTTCGAGTGGGTGATGCAGCCCGCCGGGGCGAGCGGGTAGGGTCGGCTCTTCTCGTATCTTCACAACGGGCGGTGTCAGCCGAAGAAGAAGAAAGCCACCGGTGATACGCTCAATTTTGGGAGCATCTACTTTCAACCGAAGGCGCACTGCTTCGATACTTGCTGGCGCCTGCATCCCGGAACATATGGGAGACGGACTGGACGCGGAGGTGGTTTTACTACAAATCCCCATCGAGCGACAACATGCGGTCGACCGGAGGGCCTATTTAGCTGACCCCTTCTCCGGAGATCGAGCTGACGTCGAGGGAGGAGGCACTTCTCCAGCTGCTGCTAAGTGCGATGCAGAGGCTCTCCACGAGGGATCTCGTGGAGGAGTTCTGCGCGCAAGTTGTGGCCGCTTGCACAGGGATGGGATATCAAGCTCAGCGCGAAGAAGGGTGGCGTCCCTTTGTTTGATCTACCGGCTGGGAGGAGGGTAAGTATTGCGGCTTTGTTCGCCTAGTTGCGTGCACATGTATGACACATCATCTGTATATATGCATAATCTTTTCTCAAGGGGTCGCGCAATGCTGCACATCAATGAGGCTGCGCAGGCTGCGGAGCAGCTTCTGGGCCCCTATGCGGGGGAGGAGCACGCGAAGCGGGGGCTCATGGTGCGCGAGCCTCGCTTGAATCGGGTGTACTCGGACCCGGTCATCCATCTGGTGAGCAGCCTGACCCTGACGAGGGTAGAAGGAAAAAGAACCGGGTGCCGGAGGAGCTGAATGTTGTGGGGCTAATTGACGCGGTGCCCCTATAGTGTGCTGGGACTGTGGGTAAAGGCGGCTTGCGCTGCGCGAGGGTGGATTCAGCGATACGCCCCCCGCAGGTGTCTCGGGGTCCCGCGGGGTGAGTCGAGCATGTGAGCTCGACTGGCTCTTCCTTAGGAGCGCAAGCGACTCCTCCAGTGCCTGCTGCCGATACCCGAGGGGCAGAGAGGTGGCAGGCTCCTTTCGCGTGGAGAGCCTAGCCCTCGAGGAATCCTCTGCTGGGATGCCCTCGCACGTCTATGGCCGAGGGTACGAGGATACCCTGGTGAGGGGGCCCGTCCCTGTCCAGGACGCGATTGGTAAGTTCTTTGTATGTTTCTTCTTGTTGTTGCTGCCATGCTGACTTGTGCATCGCAGTTGTGAGCGAGAATGCCAAGGATGGTGGTTCCGATGCCGGGGAGTTGGAGGACGGCCCTGGCGTTTGTAGGGCCAGGGAAATTTCCGGTGTCAGGGGGTCTGGAGAGGTGGCCCCGGCTGCTGGCGCCTCCAGGGCTGGTGTTACGATGGATCTTGGTCCGTTGTGCACCAACGACTTCAAAGTTAGCCCTGGGGCGGCCGTTTTCTGTGAGGAGGTGGCTCGCTTCGTCGCCCCGCCATTGGTGGAGCGGTTCTTCAAGACCATGCCCACGCATCGGATGTTCAGATCGATCGAGGCGAACACCACGAGGGTAAGTTGGGGTGATATTTTTGTTATATATATATATATATTGTTTTGTAATGTGTGCGTCGCGCGGACCTTGATGTTATCTCGCGCGCTCGAGGGGGATATTCACCGTGGTTATGCGGAGATCCAGTAGCGGGTAAACTCGGAGCATGCGCGAAATGAGTCGCTTTACTCCGAGCGCTAGGCTCTTGTTGAGAAAACCAAGGAGCTAGAGGCGTGGGGTGCGGAGTTGGAGGTAGAGTGTCACGGCCTTCGGGATGAGGTGCAGACGCTTCGGGGTGTTCGCACTTAGCTTGAGGCGGAGGTCGAGGCGGAGCGCCAGTTCTCCGAGATGGTGTCGCGCCTCACCTGGGACATTATGGGGTCGTTGGAGGGTGCTGTGACCGAGCTCGGAGTAGTGATGCCGCCTCGGAGGCACACCCCTGCGCAGGTTGATCAGACTCTTGGTCGGCTCCAGCGCGCTGGGGAGATCTGCTTGCCCGCCGCGCAAGCCTACGACGATCATTGCACGAAGGCGGCTTAGACTGCGGCCTTCGTGTCGCTGCAGAAGGGAGGCTGCGGACATGTTGATGCCCTCGGCGCGCGCTCTGTGCCCGTGGCATCTATGCCAGAGATTGTTGCCGGTCAGCGGCATGTGCGAAGGGCGACCAAGGCCTTTGCTTAGGATTTCTGGGTGTCGCACGGGCGCGCGGCAGCAATAGAGTCTTTACGCCTAGTGCTGGAGCAGAAGGAGAAAGGCAAGGCTATGGCAGCGGACGAGGGCGTCGACGAGCGGGGGGCTACCACCGGAGACAAGATGTGACCCTCCGCCCTACCTCAGCAGTTCTAGTAGTAGGATTTTGTGTAGGATTTTCTTTTTCTCCTTCCCCGGTCCGCTCTTTTGCCCAAGTGGGGTTGGGTGGTGGGGAGGTTGCCGTTTTTTTGTAATGACCTTTTATTTTGGGTGAAATGACAAAGTTACAAGTCTTATTGCGTTGGAGTCTATGTCTGTATTGTTTATGTTGTTTCTTGGTGGCTTCTTTAGGCTGGGCCGTCTCGGTTCCGACGTGTATCCCAGCGAGGCCCCGCCCTCCCAGGGGGCGGATGATGAAGGTGACCGTGCCCCCACACGGTACAAAAAATGAGCGGAATCTTCTCCCCATCTGGTCTCTGCAACTTTGTTATTAGGGTGTCGTGTGTCATGGTGCGAAGTGGCAGCGATGGAAGTTGGAGAACACAAAGGATCGATGGAGCATTTTCGGCCGTTTCGAGCGCAAGGCGGCAAAAGCGTGCGATGAGACTCGCGCTTTCTGGGAGCAGCGGGGTATTGGCGCCGGGACTGGGGCTCCGGTGGCCTCGTCTGCCAAGTCGGCTACCTCTCCGCCGGAGGCTGCTATCGAGGGCTCCTCCGGATCTGTGTGCGATGCGGAAAAGGAGTACTTACACCTCGTAGCTACTAGGGCCACAGATGAGGAGCTTCTCACGTGGGCGGTGAGGACGGAGGAGTGGGACTTTGTACCTCCGGGGTGATAGTATGTATTGCTTGTGCGAGCTTGTAACGTGTGTTGATTTTATTGCATCACATGTAAGCTATTTTATTATGCTGCATGTACGGTTTTCGAGCAAGCATGTCTGTTGTGTGCTTCAAAATTGTTATAAATAAAGCGTGTACCCCAGCTTTTTATATGTCGCGAGGGGAAGGTGAAGTCGCGCCGTCCCCCATATCTTTTTAGATAGGGTTCCGGAGGAGCCCTACTTTTTATATGTTGCGAGGGGGCGGCGCCGTCCCCCATATCTTTTTAGATAGGGCTCCGGGGGAGCCCTTCTTTTTATATGTTGCGAGGGGGAGGTGAAGTCGGCGCCGTCCCTCATATCTTTTTAGATAGGGCTGTGGGGGAGCCCTTCTTTTTTATATGTTGCGAGGGGGAGACAAAGCCGGTGCCGCCCCCCATATCCCTTTAGATGGAGCCCTATTTTTTATATGTTGCGAGGGGGAGGCGAAGCCGGCGCCGTCCCCATATCTTTTTAGATTGGGCTCCGGGGAAGCCCTACTTTTTATATGCACTCGCGTCTGTGGAGGGCTACGGTGTGCACCGGGGCCGTAGGCCATGCGCGGTGTCTATTTATACATCCGTGCCTGCAGAGGGCTACGGTGTGCGCCGGGGCTATAGGCCATGCGTGTGTCTGTTTATACACTCGTGCCTGCGGAGGGCTACGATGTGCACCGGGGCCATAGGCCATGTGCGGTGTCTATTTATACACTCGTGCCTACGGATGGCTACGGTGTGCACCGGCCATGCACGGTGTCTATTTTATACACTCGTGTCTGCGGAGGGCTACGGTCTGCACTGGGGCCATAGGCAATGCACGGTTTCTGTTTATACACTTGTTGCTGCTGTTTGTAATTTGATAAGCTGGTGCCAAAATGTTGTTACATGACAAGTACAAGCTCCTACCGTACAAAGCCGATGGGGAGTAGTAGTCCGGGCGTAGCTGGTGTTTACATATCCCCTACGGATAAAATTTTCGGAGGCTCTTGGCTTTCCATGTATAATCTAGTTGTTGCCCTTTGGGTGTTGCGATGTAGTAAGATCCCGCTCCTGTGCTTCGAGTGATGATGTAGAGCTCTTCCCATTTGGACTCTAGCTTTCCTAGTGTTGTGGTGTTTGCTGCTCGCTTGAGCACTATATCGTCTGGTCCTAAGGTGCGATTCTAATCTTCCTGTTGTATACCTTCGCGACCCCTTCGGCATACTTCGCCATTGTTGAAATGGCCTGAACTTGGTGCTCTTCCAGAGGTTTAGCGATGTGTTGCGGTCCGCGGGGCTCCCGCTCTCGGTTGTTCGGAGGGACTTTACCACGATCTTGCCTGGGGTCATTGCTTCATCTCCGAATAGAAGTTTGAACAGGAGAAGCCCATGGCCCTTGTTGGTGATGTGTGGAGTAACCACAAAGACTTTTGGAGCTCGTTGGGCCAGAGCCCCTTTGGCAAGCCCATGAAGCGCTTGGTTAGTCCTGCCAGTAGGTTGTCGTTGGCTCGTTCAACCGCCCCGTTCGACTTCGGGTTGGCTGACAGATGCGAAGCATATTGTGGTGCTGATGTTCTGACAGAATGTTCGGAAAGCAATGGAATCAATTTGGGTGCCATTGTCGGTGATGATGTCGCGGGGTACCCCATATCGACACACGATGTTCTTCCATGCGAAGCGTTGTGCCGCTGCGGCCGTGATTTTGGCGACTCCCTCGACCTCCACCCATTTGGAGAAGTACTCGATGGCGACGAAGGCGAAGCAGAGGTTGCCCTTGGCTGTTGGGAACAGATCGATGATATCGAGTCCCCAGCGGGCGAAGGGCCATATCGGGGCGAGGGGCTGCAACGGGACAGTTGGTGCTTTGTAATGGTGGCTGGCCCATTGGTAGACCTGGCATTGTCGTACTAAGTCTTGCGTGTCCCGGAGCGCGGTAGGCCAATGAAAACCTTGGCGAAAGGTCTTCACCACTGATAATGTGGTGATGCACTGTAACAGGGGGGGCGCAAAACGCCCTTTGTACAATTGCCCGCTGATAATGTGGTAGTTGCGGGCTCGATGCTTTAGGCGATTTGTTTCGATTGCATATTCTGGTTCTTCTCCTTGGAGATATTTGTGGATAATGTCACGTCAATCCGCTTCGTTGACCGGGAGCACGAGGCAAGCGTCCTGTTGTACTGTGCGGGTAGCCCCTAGTGCTTCCTGGGCAATTGATGGCACACCCAGTATTTCATATAGCACTTCCGGTGGGGGTGCTCGTCCGAGCTAGCTATTTTGGCAAGTATGTTTGCCGCTTCGTTGCTGCTTTGAGGGATGTTTTGACCGTAATATCGTGGAAATACTTTGCTTTGGCTCGAACCACCACTAGGTATCTGGTACATCTCGGATCCCTTATTGTGAATGATTTGTCGAAGTGGCCTGCAACGAGACCGGAGTCGCTTTTAATAATTTTACGCTTCGCGCTTAGTGCTTTTGCCTTTCGCAGGCCTAGCAGCACTGCCTCATACTTGGAGGCATTATTGGTTGTTGGGAAGTCAAGGCGTGCGGCATGGGATACACTTCGGCCATCCGGTGTGGCCAAAATGGCCGTGCGCCGGCCCCTACTACGCACCTTGACTCGTTCGGTATATATTATACATGGTGCTTCGATCTTGGTTGGTGCCTGGTCCTGTGCTTGCGGGGTCCATTCGGTGACGAAGTTGACCAAGGCTTGCGACTTTATTGCTGTGCGTGCGACGAAGGTGATGTCGAAGGGCGCCAGCTCGGCCGCCCACTTGCCTATGCGGCCCGAGGCGTCCTTGTTCCGCAACATAAGCGATAGCGGGTAGGACATGGGGATTATGATGGCGTGTGCCAGGAAGTAGTGTAAGAGTTTACGTGAGGCCATGAGGAGAGTGTACACCAACTTCTCTAACTCGGTGTATCAAGCTCTGGACCCTTGGAGGGCTTCTGAGACATAATACACCGGGCGCTGTCCGTTGTCTTCTTGGACGAGGACTGCGCTGACGGCGAAGGAGGAGGCTGCGAGGTACAGTAGGAGATGCGCGCCTTGCTTTGGACTTGTTAGGCTTGGCAGATGAGTGAGATATTGCTTGAGTTCTATGAATGCGCACTGGCATTCTTGATCCATCTGAATGGCTCCACTCCTCGAGTGTCTTGAAGAACGGCAAGGCCCACTCCGCCGAGCGGGACAGGAACCTGCTGAGGGCTGCAAGGCAGGCCATCGATTTTTGTACTTCCCAGGTGCTACGGGGGTCATCTCCTGAATGGCTTTTATCTTTTCAGGGTTGGCCTCGATGCCTCTCTCAGATACGAGAAAACCCAAGAGTTTGCCGGCTTTGAAACCGAAAGCACATTTGTGTGGGTTGAGCTTGATCCCCTCTGCTCGTAGGTTAGTAAATGTTTCCTGCAAAACTGTCGTGTGCAAGGCCCCGAGTCTGCTTTTAACCACTATGTCGTCCACGTAGGCTTCTACATTGTGACCGAGCTGGTCGGCGATGACTTTAGTGATGAGCCGGGTGAATGTGACGCTCACATTCTTCAAGGCGAAGGACATGTGGGTGTAGCGGTAAGTGCCGAGGGGGATGATGAATGCCGTTTTGAGTTCGTCTTCCTTTGCCATGAATATTTGATGATATCCGGAGTAGGCGTCGAGGAAGCTCATCAGCTCGCAGCCCGAAGTGGCATCCACAAGCTGATTGATGCAGGTAGAGGAAGAAAAAGTGCCCACTTTGCCGAGGTGTTGCCGACCCGGGAAGTGGCATCCGCCTCGACTGTGTGGACGTGTCGGGCTGGTGACAATGCCTCCAACTCTGTTTGTCTTGCCAAGTCCTGATCTCCCCGTACCATGACTATGCCTTCGGTTGCGGGGATTTTCATGCATAGGTAATTGTGGTGTGTTATAGCGCCGAAGGAGTTCAACGTGGCTCGACCAAGGATGGCGTTGTATTGGTAGGGCATCTAGACGACGTCAAATATGATGATTTCAATCTGAGAAGCAAAGTCGTCGCTGAATGTGACGGCCAGGTTGATCTGACCCGGGGCTATCCCCGGTCTACCCCCGAATCCTACCAGGGGGTTGCCTGGGGGTGACAGGTGGTCCCTATGGATCATCATCTTGTTGAAGGCCTCCGCGAACAACAAGTCTGCGGGGCTTCCTCCGTCTACGAGGACGCGTCGAACGTCGAAATCCGCGATGTTGGCCAAGATGACGAGGGGGTCTTGGTGCGGAAAGTAGACACCTCGAGTGTCCTCGGGGCTGAAGGTGATTGGTATCTCGGTGTAGCGAGGTGGGCTGGAGGCTGGGTATGTTACGACATGATGGATTTGGCAGGCGTATGCACGCCGTTGTCTTTTCGATGATATGCCCGATGATGAGCTTCTGGCGATCATGTTTATGATCTTTTGACAGTGTTCTAGTTGAGCTACCTCTATGTAGGGCCATGGTGGCGGGCGGGCAGTTGGTTGCCTAGGCCCCTCCTGCTTTAGCTCCCAGCCGATTGCTGGCTGCGGTTCATCGAATCTTGCATGGCCACCATCGTGCGACACTGCTGGGTCGTGTGAAACCCCTCCTAGTGCAAGTCGCAGAATAGTGGGGTCCCACTGGCGCCGCTCTGGGTGGTGCGGCACTCCTGGGTTGTGTGGGACTCTTCGCCGTGTAGGTCACAAAAGAGCGGGGTGCCTCCAGCACCGCTCCGGGCGTCCGAGTGCCTTCCGCCATTGCGTTCGCAGCCCGACTGCGGCCGCGACTACGGCCGCAACCCGCTCGGCCTCCTCGCTTCGCTCCTTCCGGGGATTACCCTCCGTCCACATGGTACACATTCCGCCCTTTCTAGCGGTAATCGTTGCCGCATGGCTTAGCTGGAGTCTCCGCTGCGGTTGTCGCGGGTTCGTTCGCGGATGGTCCTCTTAGTGTTACGGTCGTGGTGGCGGGGTTCGGAGCCCCCGCCCGCTGAGCACGTCTTCCTTCGCCCGGGCGTACTCCTCCATCTTGTCGAAAAGCCCTGCTCGATCGGATGGGCTTTCAGGCCAATCTTTCTGCCAGGGGGGCTTTTTGGAGTCCACAGGTCACTGCATTTATGATGGTAGTTTCGTTGACCCCCTTTACTTAGCATTTTACCTCCGCTAATTTTTTTGAAAAACTACGGAGGGACTCGGCCGGGGCCTGCTTTATCACGAACAGATGTCCTGCATCCTTCGGTTCCGTGTAATTCCTCTAGAATTTGCTGCGCAACAGGTCCCGTAACTGTTCTCACGCATATATGGAGCAAGGCGGGATGGTGAAGAACCAGGTCAATGCCATGCCCTTAAGGGTTAGGGTGATTTTTGTTTTGCTTTTGTGGTGTCATCCCCCCGGCGGCCTCGATGGCCTTTTCGTAGACGCGAAGGAATTCCGAGGGGTCTGTGCACCCCTCGAAAAGCCTAACCTCCGACACTTGAAGCCTTGGGGCCAGCGGGCTATTTCTAGCCCAGCGCTCAAGGGGGAATTGGAGTCCCCTCGAAGCACTGACGCGGAATTAGCAGCGGGTAGCACCTAGTGAGTGACTCCTTCGACTTCGAACTGTGCGAGACTGACCGGAGCCGTTAGGGGCCCGGCCCTTGGCTGCCAGAGGTCGAGCATCTCCTGGCGGAGATCCGCCAGCTCCGCCGGAGGGCTTTGTACGCCTCCACGTTACGCCTGTCGCCTCGTGCGGCTGGCCCACCGGGACATTGTGTTGTGCATCGCCCCCGATGATGTTTTCGCGTGGAATTGTTAGTTTCTTCTTCCGCGGCCCGGGCGGCGGCCGCCGCTGCCTCGGAGGTTTTGCTTTGCTTAGCCCTCGGGGGTCTAGGTGCTGCAGCTGCCGTGGCAGCTGCGGTCGCGAACACCTTGGGCGCAGCTTTCCAAGGGGTCATTCTAGTGCTTCGGGGCTGTGCTTGACTTTCCCGCTGGTCCCCACGGACGACGCCAACTGTCATAGCAAAAAGAAGGCTAGACAATAAGAGAGAGGAGATGACCCCGTGCACTCGGAGGGCCCGAAGGCTCCTCAAAAGAAGGGATCAACTGTTAGAAAAAAATGTGTACTGATTGTTCTAAAAACTTGATCCCTTTACAGGGGGCAGACCCCTATTTATAGCCTTCTAAAACATGGTACTTACATTACTATCCTAGCCTTATACAACTACTACATGCGTAGGAGCTGCAGGGACTTTCCCTCCTCTACCCGTAGGCTTCGGTCCATGGTGGGTCTTCCTGGGCTTGGTACATCTAGCTGGTGCACCTAGTCCACCAGCGCGCCAAAGTGCTCCACCTCTGAGGGGCTTCGGGTGTTCCCGGAGGTGGCTCCGGAGGTCCTGCTGCTCCGGGCTTCGTGTGACCCCAGGGACCCTTCGGGGCTCTGGATTTTCCATAGAGTGGCTCCAGAGGGCTTGCAGCCTCGGTCCTTGTGGGGCCTCAGGGGCCCTTCAGAGAGGCTTCAGGTCTTTCCCGTGGTAGGTTCGAAGGATCCACGGCGTTGGGCCTCACGGAACTTCAGAGACCCTCCGAGGAGACTCTAGATCCCTTCTAGAGTGTCCCCGAAAGGGTTCCTGCCCCCTCGAGGCGGGGCCTCCGTGCTCGTCGATTGCCGGACTTGTTTTGCAGGCTTTGCTGAGTCGTTGGGGGCCGGTGGGGCCGCCCCTACGATAAAGGGTTAACCGACAGCTGACATAATACTACTGGAGATACTCTTAGGTGTATGTTGGCCCACGAAAGTGAGGGGATTACACATACTAAGGGCATCTCCAATAGTGAGAGATAATCTTGTTTCTAACATATGCTATATCATGTTCAGAGATAACATCTTCAATATATATCCTCTAGCACACTCTCCAACATTTATATTTTATAATTTTTCATTGAAACGGACTCACATATAAACAAGAGTAGATTAATGTATTCTCTTGTTTCACATGCACGTCAGTCTTTGTAGGAAGAGACGACAAACGCTCTCTCTAGCGGTGTAAACGGAGTGGATAATTCTTGACCGACCGAATAAACATAGGCAAAATTCGAGTTTTTTTTCCCGGATATTTATTTTTTTCTTCCGAATTCGGATACGGATTCAAATTTTTTTCTACTGGATACGAATGCGGAAGCAGATATTCGATAAATTCAAAGCTATCTGAGAATTAATTTGAAACTATCCGGTTTTTTTCTACCGGATACGAATACGAAAAGCAGATATTCGATAAATTCAGAGTTATCCAAAAATTAATACGAATAGCAAATATTTGATAAATTCAGAGCTATCCGAAAATTAATTCGAAACTATCCGGTTTCTATCCGACCGACGGCAGACGCCTCACGCCTGCCATTTCCTCCGCATGACCGCAGTCGGCACGACCTAACCCTATTAGCCCTTCCCTTCACCGCCGCCGCCTCCTCCCTTCCCCTCCCTCACCGCCGCCTTCTCCCTTCCCCTCCCTCGCTGCCTCCTCCCTTCCCCTCCCTCGCCATTAACGGCCGGTTCTTTCCACTCCCCCTCCCCTCGCGCGAACCGACGGCTATAAATACTACTTCCGCCGCCGCCGCCTCCCGCCGCCACCGTATCCATTGTTGATCTGGCCGAGGAGGGTGGTGGGGAGGAGGAGCCACTCATCCAGGCGCCTCACCACCGCGGCGTCGTCCTCGTCCTCATCGGGTCCTCTCTACCTGACGCCTCCCCCCACCAAGCAGTCGGTTGAGCACGCCAAAATCGAGCAGGTGCTTCACTAATTCCATCTCCTTTGATCTATGGACCTCCGGTGCTGTTGGTCCGTGGGTGGTCCTGATTTTCTCCATGAATGCTATGTTTTTGGAAGTCTATATGAGCGTTTGAAGTTTAGGTAATTAAGAATCGCACACTAAACGTATGTAGTGTTGGACTATGTGATGGTTGCTTGTTTTAGGAACTGCACTTGGTCATGATGATGTTTAGGGTTTAGGGCATTGAGTGATTGGTATCTGATATGTCTCTAAGACATGGGAATTGTTAGAATTTAATGAGAAAGGAATGCTAACGAAATTGTAGGGAGCTATTTCAGGTTTGGATCTTGTCAAGAAAATCATCTCTCAGTTGGCATCTCATGTAGTGTCCACTGGTTTCAGTTTGTTGTCATAGAGATGGCAGGCATAAAATTGTTTGTTGGTGATTTTGCTAGCGTGCTTAGTTGCTGAGTAAATTTACCTTAACATGTTTTCTGTCACATCTATTGCTTTGATTGAAAATCTGTGTGAAGTAGTATATGGTTTAGAAATAGAATGCCCGTTCAGTAAAGGCATGTCCATCATTAGGATTCCATACCTTTAGGTAAAACTCTCTTATCCTAAAAGAGGCGACATTAACTATATATTTTGAATTTTGATGCCATTTCTTCCTAGTTCCTACTTAAATGACAGACCATGATTCCTGATTCATGAAGCGACGTTGTGGCTGTGTTCCTTTTTTTTCAGTTCCGTGTGTTGTATTCGCTATGTATTGTAAAAACATGCTATCATTTTAGTACAAAATTCTGGATTTCGGTTAGCCTACTTAAATAACGGTCTTTAGGTATACTTTCAAGTTAGTAAATAAAATTGTGGATTATTTTCCACGCTCCTCCACGTGCCGATGTGATTAAAAGTCTAAGAAATGGCATTCTGCTTAATATGCTTGGGATGGGCGCCGCTGTTCTCGGCATGCAGGCAACTGTTGGTGCTTTGGTAGCAAAGGCTCTTACTACCTCTGCAGTACCCTACTATCAAACAACTTCCCTTGGCCAGAGTCCTGTTTTGGCTCTAGATCTTTTCCTAGTTCAGGTATTTGATTTCTTATCTACTTTTCCCAATTATCTGTTGGCTTGTCAAACTTGCAACTAAAATCAAGCTTATGGTGCAATCTTATTGTTGTTTTTACATGAACCTCGGCAATCTATGATCTTGCTTGTAGTGTAATGAGCTTAACTTCATATTACCTTCAAAGAGAAAGGAGCAACCTTGTCATCAAACTGGTCCATGAAGAGGTCCACCCTTTTACATACATTGATGAGGTACGGCGGCCCGATCTTTTGATAGTTTCGATTGATTTCGCCGTGAGGACGCTGACGCTTTGAGGCTTCCGACCCGTAGACCGTCACCTCGCAATTCGCTACACCCACACGACTGTCGTTATCGACCATGCTTGCACGCGATCGACCTTACCACGAGGGTTATTGTTCCTGCAAGCAATCGAAGCAACTCACAAGAACAAGGAAGATGCAATCTGAATTGTATTGCGAATATGGATGAAGTTCTCAAAGTGGGGTTCCTCAAACCGAACAATCGGTGAAACTGCAAAGTGGCAGAATAATCTAAGAAAAACCCAACCATAATCTATGACGGCTATTGTATATATATAGGGAGAGCGAGAGGAGGTCGACCTAGGGTTGTGAAGCCGTGGAAAGAGGCGTACACAACCTGGGCTCCGACCTCGTCACGCTTACAAGGCCCTATTAGACCCAAAACGGTGACGCAACACCTTATTCACTATTCATATCACGTATCTTTGGTCGAAGATCTGGTCGTAGGACTGGTCCTGGGGTGGTCTTGAGGATTTCATGCTATCTATGGTCGTAGATTGTGTCCAACGAGTACTGTGCTCGCCGAGTACTGGTGAAACTTGTCGTAGGCCTTCTGGAAGTGGCCGTAGACCTTCTTGAACTGGTCGTAGTCCTAGATTCCTAATTACAAGTAAATCATCTCCGTTAGGCAGCATCATAGAGTTCTCAAATAATACACTCAACCCTAGAAACGAATTTACCTGATAAATAAGTTGACGAGCTCTTGTAATTGGAATAGCAAGCATAACAAATGTAGTTGTATCCTTAGGGGTCATGTCCTCATCGTACATTGCATAGCTCTCATGGCTCAGCATGACACCTTTGGGTTGTCCGCTTGTTCCACTTGTGTACATGATGGTGCATGTATCATTTGCTTGCGGAGGGCAAGGTTGAGCATGGTGGTTTCACTTCAATTATTGCAATTGTTAAAAGTGCACAAGTTTTACTAGTGTGGCATGATCCGAGTTTGATCCAACAAACAAAAGTGCATTTTTATCAATTAACACTTAGTGGGAACATATCAAGGCTACTCAAATCATCTGTCCCGGTCCCCAACCACATCTATAACCTATCACTGTAATACAGCCTGTTAATTATTTCCAATTTTCTCTCTGTTGATGCTTGCCACATTGCTATCAGAAACTCATGATATAAATGAGTTGATTCAGCTCTATGCATCCACATGTCATGTTGTTTTACATGGTGTATCTAGTTGATCTATTATTTCAAGTAGCAATCTGTCCACCAGTGGTTTTTTATTTAACTTTGGGTGTCAAAATGTGTGATTCCTTGAAGGTTTGGAATGGTCTGTTACTGGATATTGGTTGATGCATTCTGATACTCTTATAGGTGAAAAGTAGCTTGGGAGTAAATGGAGAATGTTAGTCACACATTTTCCTTTCTTTTCTTTCTTTTTTGGCCTAAGAATGTGGCAAGTGTGGCGTACTGTGGTACTGGTCTGCCAAACTTTCCTTATGTGTTGTTTAGTTAAAGTATGTGCCACACATCTCCTTAGGCAATGTTATTGTTTGGTATCAAACCAAATACCCCCTAATTCTAAATTTTGCTTTTGTTGACTTTCGGAAACAATCCTGCATGCAGTTGCATAAAGTATTGTATCAGTGGATGCATGTGCAAAGCAATGTATGTTAGTACTTCTATTAATTTATTATTTATCCCACTTCAAACTGATATCCCATGTGATATGCTTAATTATGTAAAATGATGTTAATTTCAGTGCTGATTGTTTGGATTTACGATTATGGACTTCTCAAAGCAATCTTGTAACTGAGCTGTTTGCCTAATATTTTATGCAGATCAGCTTAGCTCTTGATGTAGCCGAGTGCGTATGTAAATCCAATACCAGTGTGCCAGTTGAATTATTTGATCCAATAAAACATGCATGTGAGCAAGGCTATGAACTTCACGTGGTAAGTGGCTCCATATGTAGGTGTGGCATGCAGGCTTGTGTTCCTTGTGTTTAAATTAATCATCAGGACATGTCTTATAGGTTACAATAATTTATCATTTCGAAGCACACTGTACTGTTTTACATGACCGCATATACTTGGAATTGTTGAAATTGTGATCCGAATTGCCTTATCTGGAAGAGTTCGGATTGGTTTCTATTTTAGCGGACAAGTGTCCGACTTGGACTCTGCGTCCTTTACCCCTATATATACCCCTTGTATGCCTCATATGAATTACGCCGTTTCATTGTAATCCCGAGCGACTTGTAATCCCTCCACATATAGTGATCATCGCCGGTTGGCGCCCGTGGTTTTTTTCCGTAAGGGTTTTTCACGTAAAATTCGTGTCTCGCTTCTGCCCTATTTTTCTAACAAGTGGTATCAGAGCGCAGGAAATCAGGGTTCAAGAGATATGAAGAAAAAAATAGAGCAGATCGGTTCCGGTTTTGGCCGCCGTCTCGCATCGCCTCGGGCTTCGTCTGCCGCCGCCTCAATTAGCGCTTTGCGTCGTCTTTCGGCGTTCAACGCTCGTCCCAGGCGGAAGCTTTGTCATCCGTGCGATCGTTCCTCCTCGCCTCGGTCAAGGGGCGCCTGCAGTCATCCTTCGATCCGTGTGTCAAGTCGCCAACGCCTTCGGCAAGCAAAAGAAGCGATCCTTGATTCGCAATTGAACGAGCCGCGCCTTATCCTTTTTTGCTTCTCCTCGGCCCGTGCGTGTGCTCTGATTTCTCTACATGCGCACGGCATCCCGGGCAAGTCCATAAACAAAAGCTCAGGTTCCAAACCAAAAAAAAAAGAAAAAAAAGGGACAGAGAGATATATACACATATATATATCTTTTTGCTTCTTTCCACCGAGGAAAGTTCGGATCAATTATAGATCTATTTTTTTATAATCTTTCTGCTAAGCCCACACGAGAAGCACCAGGAGATTTAAAGATTTTGGTTTCGCGTACACAGAAGGTGTACCGAGTCAGTCGTGATTTTTGCTAGGTTTACACAGATCAGTACCAGTAAATTTCAGGTTATTCCTCATGGCGACTTTGAAGTATGATCTTCCACTCCTGAGTAGAGATACAAGATTTTCATTGTGGCAAGTCAAGATGAGGGCTGTGTTGGCACAGATGGATTTGGATGATGCATTGGAAGGTTTTGATAAACAACCTATCGAATGGACCGCAGATGAGAAGCGCAAAGACCGTAAGGCTTTATCTCAAATTCACCTATATTTATCAAATGATATTTTGCAGGATGTTTTAAAGCAGAAGACATCTGCGATTATGGTCAAGCTTGAACAAATCAGCATGACAAAGGATCTCACCAAGAAGATGCATCTCAAGCGTAAATTGTACTCTCATAAATTGCAAGAAGGAGGATCGTGCTTGATCATCTTTCGGTGTTTAAGGAGATCGTTACCGACCTAGAGTCGATGGAGGTAAAATATGATGATGAGGATTTGGGTCTTATTCTTTTGTGTTCACTGCCTAGTTCTTTTTCAAATTTCAGAGATACCATATTATATAGTAGAGATACTCTCACTCTTAATGAAGTTTATGAAGCTTTGCATGCAAAGGAGAAGATGAAACATATGGTACCTTCTGAAAATTCAAGCTCGCAAGGAGCAGCTTGTTTATTCGTGGGTGCAAAAGGAGAAGAACTCAAACAATGGATCTCGAGGTAAAAGTCCAAACGGCTATAAGAGCCGGTCAAAATCAAGAGGCAAATACAAGTCGTGCAAATATTGCAAGAAAAGTGGGCACGCCATCTCTGAATGCTGGAAGCTGCAAAATAAAGAAAAGAGAGCTGGCTACTATAAGCCAAAAGGTAAACCAGATGATGAAGGTAAAGCCTCTCTTGTTGCTGATGATAGTCCTAATGGAGAAATTCTTGTTGCCTTTCTTTGGATGTGCTAAGACCAATGATGAATGGATTCTTGATTACCTCGCACTTTTCATATGTGTCCTAATAGGGATTGGTTTGCCACCTATGAATCTATTGAAGGTGGTTCTGTGCTGATGGGTGATAACTCATCTTGTAAGGTTGCAGGAATTGGTTCTGTTCAGATCAAGATGTTTGATGGTATTGTCAGAACTTTGACAGATGTGAGGCACATTCCAGATTTGAAAAGGAACCTCATCTCTTTGAGTACTCTTGATACTAAAGGGTACAAGTATTCGTGAAGGTGGAGTTTTAAAGGTATCAAAAGGCTCTCTTGTTGTGATGAAAGCTGATATTAAATCTGCCAATCTGTACCATCTGCAATGTACTACAATATCAGGTAATGTTGTTGCAATCTCAAGTTCATTATCTGATTCTGATGCTACTAATCTTTGGCATATGCGCCTTGGGCATATGAGTGAGCTTGGTTTGGCAGAATTGAGCAAGAGAGGACTTCTTGATGGACATAGCATCGCAAGTTGAAATTTTAGAGCATTGTGTGTTTGGCAAACACAAGAGGGTGAGATTTAACACTTCAGTTCATACTACTGAAGGTATTTTGGATTATGTGCATTCTGATTTATGGGGACCATCTCGCAAAACATCGCTAGGCGGTGCTAATTATATGTTGACAATTATTGATGATTACTCTAGAAGAGTGTGGCCTTATTTCTTGAAGCATAAATCACAAGCATTTTCAAAGATTTAAAGAGTGGAAGACTATGGTTGAAAGACAAACGAAAAGAAGGTAAAGAAACTTCGTGACCGATAATGGTATGGAATTGCTTACGATGAATTTGAATCATATTGCAAGATCAAGGCATTGTTAGGCATTACACCGCTCTGGTACTCCTCAATAAAGCGGTGTAGTGAACGTATGAACAGACCATTATTTCCAAAGCCCGTTGCATGTTGTCTAATGCAGTTTGCATAGGCGTTTTTGGTCAAGCCGCTTCCATCGCTTGCTATCTTATTAATCGGTCTCCCAATATTGCAATTGAAAAAAGACTCCAATTGAGGTATGGTCCGTTCACCAAAGAAATTATTCGAAATTGAAAGTATTTGGTTGCATTGCTTATGCTCATGTTGATAATGGAAAATTAGAGCCTAGAGCTGTTAAGTGCATCTTTCTTGGTTATAAATCTGGTGTCAAAGGATACAAGTTGTGGAATTCTGTAACACGTAAGGTTGTGATTAGCAGAAACGTTGTCTTTAATGAATCTGCTATGCTTCATGATAAACTGCCTACTAATATTCCTGTTGAGAGTAAGCAGAATTCAAGTGTTCAGGTGGATCATCTTATTGGTTCAGATAACACATCAGATAAGGAAAATATTGTTGTTCATGATGCACCTATTGTTGAGAATCCTCCTATTTGTGAGCAGTCACCACAACGGTCCATTGCAGTTGACAGACCTAGGAGGGAGATTAATCCACCCAAGAGATTAATTGAAGAAACTAATATTGTTGCTTATGCTTTGAGTATGGCAGAAGAAATTGAAGGTAATGCAGAACCTTCATCATACTATGAGGCTATTGATTCCACTGATTGTAATAAGTGGATAACCGCTATGCATGATGAGATGGAGTCACTTGAAAAGAATGGCACTTGGGAACTAGTGAAATTGCCAAAGGAGAAAAAACATGTTCATTGCAAGTGGGTTTTCAAAAGAAAAGAAGGTATTTCTCCCACTGAACCAGCAAGGTATAAAGCAAGGTTGGTTGCTAAAGGCTATAGCCAGATTTCAGGTATTGACTTTAATGATGTCTTTTCCCCAGTTGTGAAGCATAGTTCTATTCGCACTTTACTCAGTATTGTTGCTATGCATGATTATGAACTTGAGCAATTGGATGTTAAAACTGCATTCTTACATGGGGAGTTGGAAGAAGACATTTATATGGACCAACCTGAGGGTTTTGTTATTCCTGAAAAAGAACACCTTGTTTGTAGGTTAAAGAAATCTCTTTATGGCTTGAAGCAATCTCCTAGGCAATGGTACAAGAAATTTGACTCTTTTATGATCTCTCATAATTTTAAGCGATCTGATTAGATAGATGTGTTTACTTAAAAACTGTCAATGGTTCAACTATTTATTTGCTTCTCTATGTTGATGATATGTTGATTGCTGCAAAAGATAAGTCAGAAATAGCAAAACTGAAAGCACAGTTGAGTAAGGAATTTGAGATGAAAGACTTAGGTGCAGCAAGGAAAATTCTTGGCATGGAGATTATTATAGAGAGGAAATCTGGCAAGTTATACCTTAGTCAGCAAGGTTATATTGAGAAAGTTCTTCGTCGCTTTAATATGCATGATGCAAAACCAGTGAGTACTCCATTAGCTTCACATTTCAGATTATCTTCAGCTTTATGTCCTGAGTCAGATTATGATATCGAGTACATGTCTAGAGTTCCATATTCCAGTGCAGTTGGTTCTCTTATGTATGCCATGGTTTGTTCTCGTCCTGATTTATCTCATGCATTGAGTGTTGTCAGTAGATACATGGCTAATCCTAGAAAAGAGCATTGAAAAGCAGTTCAATGGATTTTCAGATATCTGCGTGGTACTTCTAATGCTCGTTTGCAGTTTGGAAATTCTCGAGATAAACTTGTTGGGTATGTTGACTCTGATTATGCTGGCGATTTGGACAAAAGGAGATCTCTCACAGGTTATGCTTTCACTATTGGTGGTTGTGCTGTTAGCTGGAAGGCAAGTTTGCAAGCTCTCGTTGCCTTATCTACCACCAAGCGTAATATATGGCTATTTCTGAAGCTTGTAAAGAAGCCATTTGGTTGAGAGGTTTGTACACTGAGCTTTGTGGAGAAAATTCTTGCACTACCATATTTTGTGATAGTCAGAGTGCTATATGTCTTACAAAGGATCAGATGTTACATGAGAGAACAAAGCACATTGATGTGAGATATCACTTTATTCGAGGTGTTATTGCTCAAGGTGATGTCAAGGTATGCAAGATAAGTACTCATGATAATCCAGCTGATATGATGACGAAGCCAGTTCCTGTTTCTAAGTTTGAGCTTTGCTCAAGCTTAGTTGATATTACAGTTTAGTCCTAGAGACTAATTGGCGTACGGTGATTCTTTATCTTATTGTGGAGATATTATGGTGATTGAAGATTCTTCATTATTGCTGCAAGAGGAAATTCGTCTCAAGGTGGAGATTGTTGAAATTGTGATCCGAATTGCCTTATCTGGAAGAGTTCGGATTGGTTTCTATTTTAGCGGACAAGTGTCCGACTTGGACTCTACGTCCTTTACCCCTATATATACCCCTTGTATGCCTCATATGAAGTACGCCGTTTCATTGTAATCCCGAGCGACTTGTAATCCCTCCACATATAGTGATCATCGCCGGTTGGCGCCCGTAGTTTTTTTTCGCAAGGGTTTTTCACGTAAAATTCGTGTCTCGCTTCTGCCATATTTTTCTAACAGGAATAACAAGCAAAAGCACCTATTACTCTCTCTTTTCCTCTATCTCTCCTCTACTTATAATTTAGATACAGTATCATACCCTAACCAAAGAGACCAGCAGATAGAAAGGCGGCGCCGCTTCTCCCGTGCTCGGCTGCTCCTGTTGATCTCGACTCGACGAGCCCGAGCCCGAGCCCGAGCATCGCTGTCCCCCACCGCCGCTGGCGCTCTCCGCCGCCGTCCCCGGTCTTCTCTTTGCCTCCTAGTTGCCGACTTGGATACTGCCGTCGCCAACTCCTTCCCCTCCTCGACTTCGACCTACCGCCTGGGGAAACATTTCGTCGAGCGATTGGTGCGCGCGCCGAGCGGGGGCCATGGCCATGGCGAAGGCCAAATCCGTCGCCCTCTCCGTCACCGACAAGTGCAAGGTACTACTCCCCAACAATCTCGGCGCTCGCTCCTCACTTGGTGCTCTCTCGCTCTAGCTAACTCTCTCCTGTCCTTTGCAGAACATCTTGGCCGCCAGTTGGGAAACCCACCTCAACACCATCAAAGCCGACGCCAAGGGAAGGTGCGCGCACCGGTTCCTACACCTCTCATGTTCCATATACTCGTACCATCCGTATGCCTGTGCGAGTAACACCTAAAAGGTAAAAAAAAGTTCCTGTTTTGATTGGACTTGCTTGGTTTTCTTGGGCAGCAAACGGGAGATTTACACGTCGAGGGTGCACTACATGGTCCAAAAGGGCACACCCTACTTGATCGTCCCTGAGAATCACATGCACAACATTGTAATGCTGTAGCACCAATCTTTCTTTTACTTATGATGGTTGGTTTATATTTAATAGCGGTTGCTGTTATGATTAAATTTTGTGAAATATGTTGCTTGTGTGGAATGTTGTGTTCTATAGAACATTATAATCGATGAGCGGGGGTCTCTCTCGGTGTGCAGCCCAATCCCAGGTCGCCTCACAAGCTTGCTCAAGTCACTCAACAAGGTCCTTCCTTCTATATAAGCTTAAAGGCATCACTATTTGCTGTGTGCTTGATCCTATTGCCTTTTCTCGTATAACTTTTGTTACCTTCAGTGATGATCTTGTGTTCTGGTGCAGTTGCCTCCTCGGGTTGCTATGACCGGTGATGTCCTGCGCATGAAAGAGACAAAAGTAAGCTTGTTCTGAATGCCTTTAACATGGGTGTACATGTTTGCTTGCGCAGTATTAGGTGGTAAAGTGATATTGATTGTGTTTCATATGTTTTACTTAAGGTTCCGGTTGTAGCCGATAGCCTGAAGAAAACTATTCTGAAGGAACATAAAGCTGCTAGTGAAGCTAGTTATGGGGTTTCAACGATATTGTCTTCTGCAAGTGCTACCTGTCGGTCACGGAGTGAAGGCCTTCTTAGTTTACTCAATGAAGAGAGCTCCTACAATATCTTCAAGTTTGAAATTGGGTTTGTAATATATGATTTACTTATTGAGTTTGTGATGTTCGGTGCCTTTTTTGTCGCTTAGCGTGTGTGCAAGTGGTTTTTAATGGTTATCAACATAAGTTGTTACAGGGAGCTATTTGTAATTGTGGAGATATCTATATTGCAGTTCATGTGTCTACATTGATTCCTCTGGGAGCAGCCATAATATTGAGTTGGATAATTTTGAACTACCAAAGGCAGATCTGCTATGTAAGCCTTCTGCTTGATTGATTTCAGCTTTGCATCTGCACTTCTGTACCTTCTAACAACAACTGCATGGACTGTCTACATTTTAATCTTGCAATTTGTCATTAGGATGTCAGTTGATTGTTTAACAATTATATCTTCTGGCACATTCTCATTTTATACCACTATGTTCTGTTTCTAAATATATATATATTCTCCTTTCTAGTGCCATTCTCAGCGAAGCTTGTTGATGGTATCAACCGGAGTGACCCAAGACGGAGAGCACTTGTACTTTTCTGTTTTGAGTATTTTAATGTGACCGCAAGAGTAAGTGATTCTTGTATGTCTGGACAAATTGCATTGTAGGATAAGTGGATAACATGCTTAGTTTCTGATTTCTGAAGTGTTCTTTCTTGTGGTCTAAGACCTTTTATTGTTGCAATACTGTTCCAAACTAAGACCTTTTATTACTGTGTTGACTATCATCCTCTGTCTTTGCTTGAAGGACGCACTCTTGCTCTCCATTGATCACCATGGATTTGACGTTGTCGCCAAGGTCCCTGAAAGAGCAACCCCCCTTGATGTCCCTCAACAGTACCGTTGGAAAGAGTTCAGGTTCACATTCAAGGAAGCAGCCAAGGATGCCGAGGACTTCTGCCGCATGCTGGTTGAGTTAGAAGAAGAAGCTCTACAGAGCGTAAAGAGCTACAGCGGTTTAGGATGAAGGGGTAGCCCACATAACTCATTCCGAAACTATGAGACAAGACACAAGATGATTGGGGTATGGTGCGAAGCTATATTTTTCGAGAATACGATGTGAAGTTAGTTTAGTAGATGGTTTGCAAGAATTTACCTTGTTGAACACAGTTGCAAACCGACAGTGTCCGATTGAATCAACAGATAAAATTGTAGACTCTGAAACCCAGAGAGTTTACATCTTATGAATCTTGTATGTCAGAATTTTAGCCTGTGTGGTTGGTGAAATTTTGTATGTCAGAAAACAGTTTTTCAGCCTAAATTTGGTGTAGTTTGGTTGGTCATTGCAGTTGCTGTCACTGTTCTCTTAAATGCCCAATCATCACTACAGTCTGTAGATGAAGCACTTGACACTATTGCAGTACAACGTTTTACTCGTCTGGTGACCTGCCGAACGCAGCATTGTCTGCCTCAGTTTAATGATCAGATGATACTAGAACGTGAGAAAAATACCCTCTAGTAGTGGTTGGCAATTTGCTTGAATCACAGATTAACTTAGAAACGAGTCAACAAATGTGGAGAAGTACTCCGCTGTCACTAATTAAACCATGGTTGCAAATCAACTTAAACATAAGCGGGAAGTGTATATATATGCCCGTACCAAAATTATAAGAACAATACTGAGAATCCACTGTAAAAGGAGCGACACATTATTTCAAGCAGAACGAAGGGACTTAAATTAAATCATTTAGTCAACCTCCTCGATCTTGGGCCCAGGACCGCTGCTGCCGCCGGCCGCCGGAGCATCCTCCTCCATGCCACCGGGCATGCCAGTGCCGGCGCCCTGGTACATCTTGGCGATGATGGGGTTGCAGATGCCCTCCAGCTCCTTCATCTTGTCCTCGAACTCGTCGGCCTCGGCGAGCTGGTTGTTGTCGAGCCAGCTGATGGCCCCCTCGATGGCGTCCTCAATCTTCTTCTTGTCGGCCTCCGGGAGCTTGGACGCGATCTTGTCGTCGTTGATGGTGTTGCGCATGTTGTAGGCGTAGTTCTCGAGGGAGTTCTTGGCGTCCACCTTCTTCTTGTGATCCTCGTCCTCGGCCTTGTACTTCTCCGCCTCCTGCACCATCTTCTCGATCTCCTCCTTGCTCAGCCGCCCCTTGTCGTTAGTGATGGTGATCTTGTTCTTCTGCCCGGTGGTCTTGTCCTCCGCCGAGACGTTCAGGATGCCGTTGGCGTCAATGTCGAAGCACACCGTGATCTGGGGGACGCCCCTGGGCGCCGGGGGGATGCCGGAGAGCTCGAACTTGCCGAGCAGGTTGTTGTCCTTGGTCCTCGCCCTCTCTCCCTCGTACACCTGGATGAGCACGCCGGGCTGGTTGTCGGAGTAGGTGGAGAAGACTTGCTCCTTCTTGGTGGGGATGGTGGTGTTCCTCGGGATAAGCACGGTCATGACGCCTCCGGCCGTCTCCAGGCCCTGCGAGAGCGGCGTGACGTCGAGCAGGAGAAGGTCCTGCACCTTCTCGTTGCCCTCGCCGGTGAGGATGGCGGCCTGGACGGCGGCGCCGTACGCGACAGCCTCGTCGGGGTTGATGCTCTTGCATAGCTCCTTCCCGTTGAAGAAGTCCTGGAGGAGCTGCTGCACGCGGGGAATACGGGTGGAGCCTCCGACGAGCACGACGTCGTGGACGCTACTCTTGTCCATCTTGGCGTCCCTCAGGCATTTCTCGACGGGCTCCATGCACTTCCGGAAGAGGTCCATGTTGAGCTCCTCGAAGCGGGCGCGGGTGATGGTCGTGTAGAAGTCGATGCCCTCGTAGAGGGAGTCGATCTCAATGGTGGTCTGGGCGGTGGAAGAGAGCGTCCTCTTCGCCCTTTCGCAGGCGGTCCTCAGCCGCCGGAGCGCCCTCGGGTTGCTGCTAATGTCCTTCTTGTTCTTTCTCTTAAATTCCTGCACGAAGTGGTTAACCATCCTGTTGTCGAAGTCCTCGCCTCCCAGGTGGGTGTCGCCTGCGGTGGCCTTGACCTCGAAGATGCCCTCCTCGATGGTGAGGAGCGAGACATCAAAGGTGCCGCCGCCGAGATCGAAGATGAGCACGTTCTTCTCACCGACACTGCTCGATTTCTTGTCGAGGCCGTAGGCAATGGCGGCAGCGGTGGGCTCGTTGATGATGCGCATGACGTTGAGGCCGGAGATTACGCCGGCATCCTTGGTGGCCTGGCGCTGGGAGTCGTTGAAGTAGGCGGGGACGGTGACGACGGCGTTCTTGACGGTAGCGCCGAGGTAGGCCTCGGCCGTCTCCTTCATCTTAATGAGCACCATGGAGGAGATCTCCTCGGCCGAGAACTGCTTCTCCTCGCCCCTGTACTGCACCCCGATCATGGGCTTGTCACCGGGGCCTGGGATCACCTTGAACGGCCACAGCTTGGCGTCGCTCTGCACCGACGCATCCGAGAACCGCCGGCCAATGAGCCGCTTCGCATCTGCACACAAGAGAGGCCGCGCGCGCGTTTTAGATCCATATGTACTAACCGGATCTCGAATTCTCGATCAACTAACAGCTTATAAATCGAGGAACATCGCAGAGCAGATGGATCTACTTACCGAAGACGGTATTGATGGGGTTCATGGCGACCTGGTTCTTGGCGGCGTCGCCGATGAGCCTCTCGGTGTCGGTGAAGGCGACATAGGACGGCGTGGTGCGGTTTCCCTGGTCGTTGGCGATGATCTCGACGCGGTCGTGCTGCCACACGCCGACGCACGAATAGGTCGTGCCGAGGTCGATGCCGATCGCCGGCCCGTCTCCCTTCCCGGCCATGACCCCGTCGAGTACTCAAGCACGAAAAGAAAAGAAAAAAACTTCGACGAAAAATATACGCAGTTGGTTGGGGTCAGGGCACGAGAAGTGGACGAGAAGAGTAATAGGTGGACGAGAGGGAGGAGGCGATAGGGGGTTGGATTTATAGGCTTGTGTGGTGGGGAGGGGTTCTAGAACGTTCCGGGGCCAGCGCGGCCGTCGGATGCGATCTGGACGGGCGGGAAACGGGCGCGTCGTGGGAATTTCTGGAGAGTACCGGAAGGTTCTGGAGACTGGAGATACTCCTTTTGTTTCAGACCTTCCGCCGATTGACAGGTATCAATTGGTTGACACGGCGTGTTCGGTCCGATACCGAGCCGCCAGGTTTGACCTGGATCCTCTACGCAGGACAGGAAAAGGCTGTTGCTTGTATTCGATCGTACTACTCCCATCAGCATGCAGGGAAAAGTACTATAGAATTTTAAACCAAGTTACACACAAAATAACATGACCCTTTTCATATTTGCGCCCCACGGTCATCTAGAGAAAAGTGATCATCCAGAGAAAACGATTTGCAGTAATGACAATATATGATATGGATGTGCTGTTCTCCCTTCCCAATGCATGACATTATCGTCGTTCACCTAAACACCAAAATAAACAAGAGTGAGTCCGAAAACTCAGCAAGCACATAATAAAACGATAAACACTGTCATACAAACACAAACATAACCATATCATTATTTCCATCATTATCTCCCCATTAATGCAATACAACAATAATCTACATGCTCATGCATCTCATAAGCTGATACCGGTACGCGGAGTGTTCACCCGTCGATGACACACTCTTTTCCATCTTTGTTAGGATGGGGTCCTTACAGTGTAGTAATTTATCTAATCCCTACAGATATAAGATTTCATCTAGAGCACTCCGGATTAGTTTCTCACTGACCTCACCGGAATAGTTATATGACTTTCTCACCGACCTAGCTCATGCATTCTTACCATGATGCAAAATACATATGTCCATTGTCACCATTAACAGGGTAGCCTCATTGCTCACCTCATCCCATCATCATTGCCATTATCATATAAGTGTCATCATTCAAGCATCATCATAACACAAAAATATCACATATTTCATACAATTTGCATGATACCACTCTACCATGCACTTACCTGTTAACCAAACAGAGCGAAGCAACATGCGGATGGCGTCGTTCCCAAACCTCCACTTGTACAGGCAGTCAACCAGACTCAATACATTACATGCATACATACAGACGACATCGTCCCTACGCGCAATCCGACACGAACAAAACCGCTCTCACCGGGCACTATTCTATTGACTCAGTGCCCAAAATAATAATAATAAAATAGGTTAGGGATCACGTCGTGTAGACCCACGAATAAAATTTATCCGTGCGCCCTAATTTCTTCCTCTTTTTTCTCTTTCCTTTCCTTTCTTTTCTCCATTTCTTCTCTCTAGGCCGATACCCTTGCGCTCGGCCTTATCTCTTCCTCTCTCTCTCTCTCTCTCTCTCTCACTCCCATGGTCTCAACCCTCTGGCCCCTCTACCTCCCCTCTAGTTGGGCCGCTCCACTGCCACCTCCGGTCGGCCGCACCTAGCGCTGCCGCTGCTGCCAACTCCCCCGAGCCACCTCACCCGGTCGCGCTCCGATGCACCGCCTCGCCTGGCCGCGCCTCCTCCCTCCAGCTCTCCTCGCCTCATGGTGGCTCCAGCCAGCCCCCTCGGCGAGCCTCCTCCTCTGGCCGAGCCGCCTCCCGCCGGCCAAGCCCGGCGCCACCCCGATGAATTACTTAATTAATTGAGGACTATGAGATCCTCTTCAGTACCCTTCCCATAAAAAGGAAGGTCACCAACTGAGCTAGGCTCAATTCCCCAGAGACTCCAAAAAAGCAAGGAGTAGTTTGGTCATTTGTACTAAGCGAACTCATTTGGCCCTTGGTGAGTAAGGGTGAGGACGAGTCATGTTTGGACATATACTAAATGTATCCTAATCCATTTTTTCTTGGATCTAGAGTCAGATGTGCTCAGGTTGGATACAAATATGAATTCAAAATATTTGGAGTTTCGTACACGGGATGGTCGGGACGAGTACATGATGGGTTCGAGACAGATAATATAAGCGGATTGTATGCGCATACAGAAAAGATAGAAGTTAAACCATAGCACCATCGCATCAAGCCTTCAACTATTTTACGATAGAACATAAATACATAATGTTCGCACTGTCACACGACTTAATAGCCTAGGACACTACAAGCCTTCAGCATAAGTAGTCGCAGTGTTGCTTCATGGGCTAGGCTACGTGGCTTCACGTGTTTTTGGATATCCGGTGGGAAAATAACTTGATATGTCCGCATCGAATCCGAATACTGTGGATAGTGGCGTCTTTTAATTCAACCCCAGGTCCGAGTTAGATTATCTGATACTGATCCTGACTGAATTCGGTTGGATACTGAGGCCCTGTTTGGTACAGCTTCTGCTTTGGCTTTTGGGTGAGAAAAGTCGGAAGTCGTAAAAACGGCTTTTTTTTGGCTTTCACAGAAGCTCAAAGTCATCAATACATATAAGAAAAAGCAAAAGCCGTGTTGAGGTGCTTCCACAGCCTTCCCACCTCCATGCTCCAAGAATACCCCGACTTTGCGAAATTACCCACCTCATACCTAGTATTTAAAGCAATCTTGCATGTTCGCCTTCCCACTGGCATATTCGATTGAGTCTACTTAAAATTCTAAGTTACAATGAGCACAAGCAAAAGAAAATTATCATTGCAACAATGGCTTTGCATAATTTTATTCGAGATAGTGCTTTGATTGATAATGATTTTGCTCGTGCGACGGAATGATGATTATGTAGACGGGGACATGTCCACTAACCTCGCGCACATGATGATACAAATTTATGGATGATGTTGATATGAACGACCTCGTGACGCTATTGCAATAGCTTTGGTAGCATGACGATAGGATAGATGGAAGATATATGCAGTATTTTGTATGTAGTACTTGCCAATTTAAACTATGTATAAGGGACTAATCTTCTAGTCCAGATTATTTTCACATGTTTTCTGAAGTTTTATTGTTAAATACTGTTAAATGTTCTTAAATGTCGTTAAATGCCGTTTAATGTTGTTAATTTAGTTAAACGACATCAAATAAGTCATTACTGTCCTCATGAGCATTTCGGACATTTCATATCTCTGTCGCAAATTTACCTAAAAGCAGATACCAAACACCAAATCGAAAGACATTTCAATTTGGGCCGCTAGAAAAGCCACATGTGCTTAACAGGATGAATTTGCTTCCGGAATCAGGTAGCGGCGACCAGATTTGGCTTGAGGGAAATAGTACCCCGGTTACACTCCTACTTGCAAGGGTGCTGGAAAAACCTCATTTCGACCGGCACCATAGCAGTTTAGTGGAAAGCATGCACTAATATTAAAAATAGGGATGGAATTCACCTATTTTAAATTGCTGGCTCGGGCACCAGAGGTACGGCCCCAAGTCTGGAATTTCGTTACCGGTGGTCACACAGGTAGTTCAAGTGTCCCATTGCCACCGAGAATCCCAGCAGATGACAGCTCGAACTAGCGTGGAAAGATTGAATCACTAAAAGACATTGCGTGGACAACAACGAAGAAACCTCGTTGGCATTACGAGCTCGTGTCTGGAGTACGAAAACAAAGAAGGAGCACGCGGAAGCGCCGACAGCCCGACAATCTTAAACCTCGTAGGACGGTGGGTCATAACCAACTCTGGACGGGCCGGCGCTTGGCCCGGTTTCTTTTGGGCGCCAACTCTGGCCCGGCTCATGGCCCAATAGGAATGTCGGGTTACGGATCATCTGTCGCGGGCCTAATTTCTGGATTGGCGCAAGATTGCTACAATCGATCCGCACGGGGGATCCCGAATTCGTAGGATGGAGGTAGAGTGCAAACGGTAAAAATATGTTTAATATCATTTCTGCCATTAGAAATATGCTCATTTCGTTTTTACCATCCTTGCACCGGTACGCATTAAAAAAACGAAATGCTCACCGATGGAAGGATGGACAAACAGGAAGGTAACTGGCCCTCCGGCCGGAGGAAGCTATGCTGTCCTTACTGGGTCGTGCAGACGCACTTTCAGCCGAACTGAACGGCCCCCCATGCATGATGCTCCAGAGAGACCGTTCCACTCCCGCGCCAGGTTGGCCGTGGGCCGTGGGTGGCCTTGTTATCTTTGCTTGCCAATCCGGAGAACCTATTCATTGATGGGGATGGTTAATTGGCTGGTTCCCCTAAAAAAAATGGATGATTACTGGGATCCTTGACACTTGTATCCACTATTTACATTAGGAGGGATTAGATATAATTCCATCGGATTTAAAGGTATTTTAGTTTAAAATATCAGTCAAATCCGAAGAGATTAGTTCCAAACAAAAACCTTATTCTGCCGGTGTGGTTTGCAGACACATGCATGTATTCCCTTCTCGACCAACCTCACGCATAAAGGTACGCGCATATGACAAGGCAGAAGGGGAAAAATTTCGACCCATGAATCCATCCACTTTCACTATACTACTACTACTACTAGCAGCTAGTCTCCAACCGTGCATGTATAAATCACTTTAAAAACAAAAGCGAGGTATTATCATGGCGATCGATCATGCGAATGAAATTGCTTTAATTCACATCGCTGCCCTGGCCTGAGAGTAGCGATGATCAAATCAGGGACCCTGCTGGAGTGCTGGGTGCGTGCGACGCGGAGACGTAGAGGAACCTGCAGGGTGCTTAGCTAAAGGCGCGCGCACCTTTTATTCTTCCCTTCCCTTTCTTGCTTTCCGCAGCAGAGACCTTTAGGGCTTTGGCCAAGCTGCCCCCACCCACACATACCGTGATCGCACGAACAAATTTGTTGTTGTTTCCTTCCCCAGTGCTGTGCAGCAGCAGCAGCAGCAGTTAATTCACTCCATGAGTAGTACCCCCCTGCAACTTTAATCGATCTCTTTTCAGGCTGTAGATGGACGGATAATTAGATGGAAAGGGCCCGGGAATTAAAGCCTCGTCAAAAGCAGAATGCGTCATGGAAATTGAAATGGGTGCCTTTTCAGAGTAGGCACACACTCGACGAAGAGTCGCCCACACGCATACACTGTGTCTGTGTGTGCCACGGTCTCACCGTCAAAAGCAGAATGTGTCATGGAAACTGAAATGGGTACCCTTTTCAATTCACCGGATCGATCCAGCCGCGCAGCAATGTCTTCTCTCCTATCCATTTCGATTTTTTAGTAGGGCCTGTTTGGCCGGGCCGGGCCGGGCCGCGGGATTTCATCGATATCGAGCCATCGAGGGTGGTCACCTGATTGCATGCGCGTGGCCAGACACATGCTGTAACGCAGAGAATCTATGGTTGAACAATATTTTAAGTTTATGTGAACAGTGCAGTACTGTAAAAATATTGTAAAAACAGTAAACTGTATTATTTGATATTGTAACTGTTGATTTAGGCCGTTTATTTTGGATCTAACGGTACAGTAGAGTACAGTCAAAAGGACGGATACATATCACTGTGCATGCATGCTAATGTGCATTCATACGATGGTAGGTTGGTGGAGGAGGGGCCATTGACTATAGCTGCCTAGAAGCATTTGATTGACTCGATTTGACTCGCATTGTACAGCTTTGTCACGTTTTCGAGGAAGTTGAGTGATGTTGCTGTTCAGCGGACACTGCTAGCAGGTTTTTCTTTTACTTTCCTCCTCGTGGAATGTGCGCGTATTACTATTTTTTTATTACGAGTTAGACAAACATGTACACAGGTTATCACCCAACCACGCAGACATATGCGAGCGCTCTCCCTTATCACACTTGGAAAATATATAGGCCATATAAATTTTGTAAAGTTACTACTAAAATGTACTAAGCACTAGAAGTTTATAGTGGACAGAATTATACACTCGTAACAATTTCATAAAATTACTACTAAAATATACTAAACACTAGAATTTATAGTGGACAGAATTGTACACTCGTAACTCCACAGCACCCTTCAGAGACGATTTCTATGCATTTATCAAGTCACAGTTGCTTTTTGTCGTGGTCATGGAAGTGTGAGATAAGAAGGGTAGCGCTTCAATGTCTTAGCACCTTTAAGGTCTAACACTTTAACTGCATAGAGTATATACTACTCGAGCATAAAGTTTTTTTATAAAAAAATGCTAACATTTTGGCAAACACGGAAGCACTTCTTTATAGATCGATAATGCACATATACGCAACCGAGCCACTACTAGCTTTGCAATTGGAGTACTATAATATTTGCAGCTGGACATTTGATAAAACTCTCACCCCGGCCCACTGCACAACTTTTTATATGGAAATGGACCCAGTAGAGTCTAAAATCTCTTGACTCCGGTCATGGCAAGTAGCACTACTTCTACGTCGTCGTATATGTACATCTTCCATGCATGTAATAACTATCTTTATAGTACTCCTCAGCTCTGCCTAGTTGGAGTAATCCTGTAGCTATTAGGGTTTCTGAAGGGTCATACCTTGTTACATTGCACCCTCTTACTCCTTTTCCTATATTCTGAACTTTTTTCCAAGCTAGAAACACATGGATAATACACATCATTCACTAGTCATACTAAATATCCAGCCATTTCATGCCATCTCAGTCCCTCTGTATCTCCACCCAGCTGATTGCCTACAATTTTTTTATGCTGAACACAATGCTAAATGAGTGCAACCTTACAGACTAAGCAACCTTTAATTACTCTCTCTCTCTCTCTCTCTCTCTAGCATTCTTCCCAACCCCACAAAGCAAAAACTAGGAATATAATGCCACCATACGCATAAAAGAAGATAAATTCATGCTTTTATCCTCCCTTTCTCTTTCCTAGCTTCTCTTTCTCCTCCTCCCTCTCTCATTGCTATCTTCTCTCCTGCAACTGCTGGATGTGATTCTCCACCACCTCCTAGCTAGCTAGAGGACTCCACCACCTCCTCCTTCCTTTCTTCCCAGCTAGCAGCTTGCTTCCTTTTCTTTCCAAACACAAATCCACAACAAAGAAAAGTGCAAATTATAAAGAAAAGATCAGAATTCAAAGCAGCAGAAAAGCTGGAAGAGTTGAGAGAGAGAGAGAGAGAGAGAGAGAGAGAGAGAGGAAATATATCTATCTCACCACCGCTAGCCGGCGTCCATGGTGTTCCCTTCAGTGCCCGCCTACCTAGATCCACCTAATTGGAATAACCAGGTACTGCATGATCTTAATTCTCTCTCCATTCTCCCTCTGTGTAGAGCTTTGATCCATCCATCCATACACGGCTCTTCAATTCATGGCAAGAGAATTTTGACACAGAGAAGCATGCACAGCAGCTAGAAAGATATTCTCCTCTTGAATATTCACAGACAATTCTCGACTCCTTTTCCTCTCCTCTTTTGATCTATAACATGCTTTCATATGTGTGTATATATGTGTGTGCGTAACAGCAAGGTCAGCAGCCGAGGGTGAACGGCGGTGCCGGAGGAGGCGATGCACATCTGCCCGTGGGGCCGACGGCGGCTACAGCGGCGGCACCCGAGGTTGGTGGCCTGCCGAGCAGTTCGTCGGCCAGTGCGGCCGTGACGCAGCACGCGCGGCCGAACTCGGTGGCAGAGCGCGCGCGGCTGGCGCGGGTGCCGCAGCCGGAGCAGGCGCTCAAGTGCCCGCGCTGCGACTCCACCAACACCAAGTTCTGCTACTACAACAACTACTCCCTCTCCCAGCCCCGCCACTTCTGCAAGACGTGCCGCCGCTACTGGACGCGAGGCGGCACCCTCCGCACCGTCCCCGTCGGCGGCGGGTGCCGCCGCAACAAGCGCTCGTCCAAGTCCTCCGCCGCCGCCGCGTCGTCCTCCTCCTCCAAGCCATCGTCGTCGGCCAGGAAGCTGCCCGCTGGCCCCTCGTCTATGCCGTCCACCACAGCGTCCGGCCCGGGCCCCACCGGCACGATCATCCCGCCGGGCCTCAGCTCCATGTCTCACCACCTGCCGTTCTTGGGGCCGATGCACCCGCCGGGGCCCAAGTTAGGGCTAGCCTTCTCCGCGGGCCTCCCGCCGCTCGGCATGCCGCAC
Source organism: Hsuehochloa calcarea (assembly GCA_036346395.1). Taxonomy (NCBI): domain Eukaryota; kingdom Viridiplantae; phylum Streptophyta; class Magnoliopsida; order Poales; family Poaceae; genus Hsuehochloa; species Hsuehochloa calcarea. Next base: position 54,386,421 of record CM070598.1, read on the forward strand.
GTGGACTCGGTGTATCAGTTCCCGGTAGCAAGCGGCGGCGGCGCTACCATTGGCGCATCACTGGAGCAGTGGAGAATGCAGCAGCAGCCACAGCAGCAGTTCCCGTTCTTGGGGGGAGGGGTACTGGAGCTTCCGCCGCCGCCGATGTACCAAATGGGACTGGAAGCTACTCGATCAGGCACCAGCGCAGCGGCGGCGGCGTTCACGTTAGGGCAGACTAGTGCTACCACCGCAAGCCACGAAGGGTCAATGAAGTTGGAAGATAGCAAAGGGCAGGAGATGAGCTTGCAGAGGCAGTACATGGCGGCTCTATGCCAAGGAGAGGGCGTTTGGGGAGGCAGTGCCAGCGACGGTGGCGGCAACGGCGGCAATGGCAGCAGCAGTTGGACCATGAACATTCCTGGATTCCATTCTTCGTCGACCGGCGGCGATGGCGGCGGCTTGTTGTAGTGTACTGCTTCTTCTAGCTAGGTCAATTGCCTTGACAAAAAGAAGGTTTTCTAGCTAAGCTAGCTAGATGCATGGTTTGAGGAAATGAAAGGAGGTAAAGAAGAAGGGGTGGGTTCAAGTTTTAATTCTTCATCAACTGCTTGTAGAAGTATGCTGCTAGCTCATGATGGTCTCAGGTAGGGGGTTTAAGACTTTAAGTTGCTCCTTGCTGGTTAACACTTTTTTTTCTTCCGCCATTTGGTTTTGAACTCAAAGGTGTGCTTGTGTCGTGTCCATGGTGTCACTTTTCAACCTTTTCACAATATTGTTTACAGGGATTAATTAATTAATCAAACTTGGTGCATGAGGGTATATATGATCAGATATATTTGACTTGGAGAATGGAGTGGTCAAATTGTTTCATAAGTTCTGTGAAACTTGCATGAAATTAATCTAAGGTTTGTTGCCAAATAATGTTACATGTTCCTAGCTTCCGAGTGTTCTTGACTAAGTACATTACAGTACTACAAGTAGTGCAATCACATTGGTGTTAGGATCAGTAAGCTCTTAATCGCATGCATTTAGTATTAATCGATGGAGTACATGCATATATATGTGTGGCTATTTCATTCCTGAATCTAGTCTTATAGTCTATATTTAGGTATGTACTATAACTGAATCTTCGTATATATGCACATACATTGGTGAATTTATTCAATTCTCGTTCCCTGCTGAATCTATTATATTGATATCAAAATCTCCTAGTGTTATTGACACGGTCCCAGTACAAAACTTTGACCATTACTTTTTCTAATTATATGCTACTAAAGATTAATAACAAAATATGAAAGTATTTTGTTGTATAGTAGAGGTCAAAGTTTTAAAAGTTTGACTACACATATTCTATCTATTTGAGAATGGAGTACTAATAGTTCTACAATTAATTCTAAACTATATTAAAATGTCTAGTCTAATTAAGTCTACTTCTATTACTTCCTCTGGCAACAAAAGAGTGACATTTTTTACTTTTCAAACTCAACAAGATGTCACTCTGACCACTTCATTTTATCATCAATATTCATAAAAAGCCATCAAAGTAACATATTATTAAAGTATTTTTCATGATGAATTCACTAGTATCATTTTCATATATTCAATCCATACATTTGATGCAATACGCTTGAACAAAATTATTTTGTTTTGACTACACGCATTCTAGGACATCACTCTTTTGTGACACGAGGGAGTAATAAATTACAACATTTGCACATTGTATGTATTAATTACATGGTTGTGATGGTGTGCAATTCAAAATACAATTGGCGTGATTTTCTGAATCAGTGAAGGTAAAAGCTAGGCCCTTTAACTCCATGAACAAGATTTTCTTTTAAATACAAATGATAGTCTTTAACTACCATGGAATACATGTCCCTATTCTGGTCTAGAGATAATGAAATGAAAGGTACTTCTATGCTCTTCTATTTGCAAATCGAAAAGGATAATAGGAGTTAAAGTTTGATCTAGATGCCACTGTACAAAGGCAATTTAAGATTTCTGTACTTCCTTTTCGCACAGAAGCAGTATGTTCTGACAAACTATAAATACTTCCTCTAGTTCACAAAAACATATCATTTTGAACATTGACATGGTTCCTAAAATGCAAATTTGACATCTAAGTACTATTGTAATATATAAGTTAAACCCAATAAAATCATAATATTATGAAAATATTTTTTTGAGACGAATCTATACATCGATTTTTATGTATCCAATCTAAATATTTAAAAGATATCGATAGCTCAATTTTTAAAAGTTTAACCGGATGTATCCCAAAATGATATGTTTTTTTTTGTGAACTAGAGGAGTACAATGGAAGAAGTGCCACCTTTTTTCTAGCTTCACTGACAAATCTCCTTTGCGCTCGTTTCTTTTGATTAAGTTATTTGGACTTCCTCTCATTGGATCTCCTGCATTTCCAGAAAGCACGATCTTTTCTCCCCTTTTTATGCTCCATCGGATTAATTATGCGCGCATATGCATGGGTTATTCTTGTGGGAATGTGCATGGATTAATCAGTGAAGTAACTAAATCTAGAGTTCTAGACACATTATTCGTAGTTCCCTCGCTTTTGACAGGTAGAAATAATTTCTTGACATGTTCTCTTAGAAAAACAATTTCTTGACATGTATCTTTGTGCACATCTACTAAAAAGACCCTAACATACTCATCATAATACTATTTATTGATGTATATAAGGAGGGGTCATGGGGTACACCAAATAGCGGGGGGTTTTTTTTTTCTTTCTTTTCTCACAAATATTTCCCCATTGGTAAAATACACATAAAAGTCAGTGTTCTTGTGCATGTGTGCATGCAAGCTTTTATCAGTTTTTGCAGTGCCAGTGTGCAGCATGATGTAACCTCGGCAGGTCACAAGTGCCCGTAGCACAGCATGATTAGACAATGATTGGAAATGATGGATTTTCCTTATTGGATCGAGCTGATCATGAATATAGTATATATCTAGGCATATGTAACCCAAGTGCGCACCTTTCTACGCGCGTACAACCACACACACGGACATACCTGTGCAGTTATTTTCCTTAGTTGTATGCCTCATTTGCCGTGGAGTAGTGTTTCTTTACTCTCCTAGAAAAAAGACTATATTGCCGGGTTGATCATTCGCCACCCGCTGATAGCCAACGGTGCTTGAAAACCTGCGCCATTTTCTCTGGGAAGATCGTACCAGCAATGCCCTTTATTTGGGGGTGCGCAACCGCTGAATTCTGGCCATCTTCATCTTAATTGCGATATGCAAATACGATCCTGTTCTTCCTTGCTGCTTGCTTCTCTCGATCGCTAGCTCGATCTCTCGCTTTGATGAATGGCCATCTCCCGAACACGCGTGCCGTGAAGAACAGTAGTGGAAGAGCCTTCCATGCGCATGCATGTGATGGAGCTTACCATGCTGGACCTGGACCATATGCATGCATGCGATTGATCGAGCTAACAGGCGAGCTCATATATATATATATACACACACACACATATATATATATATATATATATATATATATATATATATATATATATGATTAATAATTTCTACTCCTCAATGTAGTTACTCTCACTTTTGATATATCACCTAAAAGAACTTAACATACTCCTTTATCACTTTGGGTATACTCATATACTAATTATAAGATACTCCAATGCAAACCGCACAAAAAATTTGTAAGAGAGTCCATAGTTTTTAGCATATTTTGTAAATACATTCATATTCGCACTAAAAAGGAGTATGTCTAAAAAATTGTACATACCACCCCTGAAAAGGTGTGAATACCACCTAGATGATCTTATATACTCGTATACTACATATACATACTCTCGGTTGCGCAAGATACTCCATACGTTGTGAGATACAGAATATGGAGTAACTACTCCCGGGAGTAGGAAAAATGCTTATATATATATATATATATATATATATATATATATATATATATATATATACTCCAGGTGTAGTTACTCCCTCCTCATCCACCGTTTAATATTTGATGAGATCCGTGCGGCTATCCGAACCTAACGGGTCTGAAAATTATGGATTGAAGAAAGACCCGATCCAAAACTCAGCAAATGACATGCCAAATTTTTATATTAATTACAGGTCAAAGTTGGACTTGAGGAACATACAACATGTGCACATGGATTGCGTGTTAATGGCAAGGGAATGGTGGTTTAGAGACATTATCGGAAAGTCCAATTTTTTTTATTATTGGAGTAACTACACCCGGGAGTAGAAAATATTAATCATATATATATATATATATATGATTAATACTTTCTACTCCCGGGTGTAGTTACTCCCACATTTGATATACCACCTAAAAGAACTTAACATACTCCTTTATCACTTTGGGTATACTCATATACTAATTATAAGATACTCCAATGCAAACCGCACAAAAAATTTGTAAGAGAGTCCATAGTTTTTAACATATTTTGTAAATACATTCATATTCGCACTAAAAAGGAGTATGTCTAAAAAATTGTACATACCACCCCTGAAAAGGTGTGAATACCACCTAGGTGATCTTATATACTCGTATACTACATATACATACTCTCGGTTACGCAAGATACTCCATACGTTGTGAGATACGGAATATGGAGTAACTACTCCCGGGAGTAGGAAAAAGGCTTATATATATATATATATATATATATATATATATATATATATATATATATATATATATATATATATATACTCCAGGTGTAGTTACTCCCTCCTCATCCACCGTTTAATATTTGATGAGATCCGTGCGGCTATCCGAACCTAACGGGTCTGAAAGTTATGGATTGAAGAAAGACCCGATCCAAAACTCAGCAAATCACATGCCAAATTTTTATATTAATTACAGTTCAAAGTTGGACTTGAGGAACATACAACATGTGCACATGGATTGCGTGTTAATGGCAAGGGAATGGTGGTTTAGAGACATTATCGGAAAGTCCAATTTTTTTATTATTGGAGTAACTACACCCGGGAGTAGAAAATATTAATCATATATATATATATATATGATTAATACTTTCTACTCCCGGGTGTAGTTACTCCCACATTTGATATACCACCTAAAAGAACTTAACATACTCCTTTATCACTTTGGGTATACTCATATACTAATTATAAGATACTCCAATGCAAACCGCGCGAAAAATTTGTAAGAGAGTCCATAGTTTTTAGCATATTTTGTAAATACCTTCATATTCGCACTAAAAAGGAGTATGTCTAAAAAATTGTACATACCACCCCTGAAAAGGTGTGAATACCACCTAGGTGATCTTATATACTCGTATACTACACATACATACTCTCGGTTGCGCAAGATACTCCATACGTTGTGAGATACGGAATATGGAGTAACTACTTCCGGGAGTAGGAAAAAGGCTTATATATATATGTATGTATGTATATATGTATATGTATGTATATGTATGTATGTATGCGTATGCGACAAAAAATACATATATACTACTTTATAATGATTATTTACCTCTTCTTGCATGTGCTTTTACCATCACAATGCCTTTTCGCTATACTGCCCGATGAACATTTACTGCAATTTTTTTTATATGATAGCTCTTTACTATAAAATGCGAAAGCAATTACTGAGCTTCTATTTTATTCGTAATTACTGCATACATGTCATATTTTACTACAATGTGGTCTATATTTTACTATACTACCTTCGCACTCCTTTGTTTTGTATGTTCGCGTGTGGATAGCTGAAAACACGATACCAAATCAAACCAACCCCTCGTTTTTCCCAAAACCAAATCGTACAATGCCGCTCGGGCTACCCGATGCGTCTCTTCGTCTCCCCTACTACGACTTATAAGGATGTTTTCAGTGGTAAAATATATTATAACTTGCTTTCAAGCCAGTACAGAACTGGGGTAGGGTTCAGCAGGTAGCAGTATTGTGACTTGCCTTCAAGCCGCATATGCTGCACGCTCTCATCATCTTCTTCCCCACCGGTGCAGAACTTTGCTCTAGTTTGTCATCGGCTCATTTGCGACCTTTGGTCTGTGACAGAGGAGGCGCTGATGGGTTGATCATATCGTCGTTCGCTTCATCGTGCTTAGCAGTCTCGTCAGCCACCGGGCCAACGTTGTTGGGTACGGTATCAAGCTGCATGAGAAGCGCCTTGAGGATCTCCATGGCTTTATCGTATGCAAGATTCGATCTGCACTCTAACCTCACCACGTCCATAGCTTCCGCCAGTAAGGTGGTGTGCCGATACATCTCAGTTGTTCCATCGGGTCTGACCTGTATGAGGTCAGATCTGTTGTACGACACATCCACCCTAGCATTCCTAGTGTACCTACGGAGCACGTAGCAGCTGGAGATACTCTTGACCTGCAAGTGGGTGAATGCTCGCACCAGGTGCACGCAGAATAGCCCTATGGGCGATAAATTAAAGATGGATTAACAGTAAATACGCATTGATGACAGTAAACTGACTATACGCACTGGACAATAAAAGTATAATAAATTGAACAGTATCTGCTAGCCGAGAGACAATAAAAGTATCGGTGTGCTCCCAACATTTGTATTCACAGCTATATGTGCTTGTTTCCTATTGGTCACCACCTTGAAATTGTGTTACAACAACGCAAACATCGTAGATTGTTTCCCGTGAGATACAAGGAATAGGCCATCTCGGGTTGTGTTCGCCCTTATGCGGAAGACTGTACTGAGAAGTAGATCTTCTTGTACTCTTTGAATACCGCAGGCGTGTACACTCTGCTTAGCTGCTCCTCGAACGAACAGAGTGGCTCTCACCAGTTGGCTCTGATAGCACATAAGACAGTATATGTCACGAAAGAGGTACATAAAGGACAAAAAGTAATGACATATGTTGATTGTAGTAAGAAGTGAGAGATACAGTAAAATAGGGCAGCAGTGCACACGGTAATCGTCGTCATCGCCGAGTCGCTGTTGATCGGCCTGCTGTGCATGGCCCTCGTGTTGATTTTCAGATATCACTTCTCCGTGATATACACTAGCGATGTGAAGCTGCACCATCCTGTCTCCAAGATTGCAGGACTGCTTGGTTTAACCATGGTGATCAACAGTGTGCAGCCTGTGATTTCAGCTATGCCTCTTAATTTCTTTCTTTGACAACATGTTTTGGTTACTGTATCCCCTTTCTTCTCTCCCATTAGTAAAAATAGTACACATGTATAGTCTTATTTCCTGTACTAATCTACACATGTATTTTCAGTCTCTTTTAGATAATAGCTGATAGAGTAATTCTTTCCATGATCGATTTTTGCCGCACACATCTTACTTGATATCGTGAATTTGTTGCTGATTCAGGGGTTCCTATTGGGGGTGGATGCCAGGTCCTTGTTGCATACATCAATCTAGCCTTCTACTACGTTTCTGGATTGCCCTTAGGCTACCTTCTCGGCTGCTAGTTCCACTACGGAGTTGGGGTAATCACAACCGGAGACAGCTTCTTTGCCGAGTGCCTCAGGCACTCGGCACAGGACGATATACACTCGGCAAAGGTTTTACCGAGTGCCACACTCGGCAAAGGGCGCTTGGTAAACAGTTTATCGGCAAAGACCCCTTTGCCGAGTGCACTTTATCGGGCACTCGGCAAAGGCTTTGCCGAGTGCTAATCTAACACTCGGCAAAGAAAAGTCGCCGTGACGGCGGCGCCACTGCGACGACGTCTTTGCCGAGTGTCAAGGTCAAGCACTCGGCAAGGTCTCCGCTTGCCGAGTGCCATTGAATCAAACACTCGGCAAAGGTGGCGTGCGTGCCGAGTGCCACCGGAGGACACTCGGCAAGCAGGCCATCTTTGCCGAGTGCCCGCCCGTGGCACTCGGCAAATCGACGATGTTTGCCGAGTGCAATGGCCTTTGCACTCAAAAAGCATGGTCACTTTGCCGAGTGTCATGGCCATTGCACTCGGCAAAGTGATCAAAAACACCTTTTTTAGTTGTTTTTCATCCCATCCAAACAAAAGTAAGATATATATATAACAAACATCATCAACATCACATATATATCATCAACAAAGACATATATATCACCAACACCACATATATATCACAAACGCCACATGTCTCACAATATATCACAAATAACTTCACAAGTAATCCAAGTGCTCCATCATCTACAACCATAATTGCAAATAGAAGTACCATTAACAACCACAAGTAGTATCACTAAGATGGCCAATGAGACTGATTTGGTGAAGGATTCACTGAAGCATGAGGATCGTTCGATCCCGCCGATTGATTCTGCACAAAGGAGAAGAGATTGCATGTGTGAGACAAGATAAATATATACCATACATGAATAAAACTTTCATACTCCACTAGGTTTGACCGTAAGCATGAACATACAAACTAAAACATTTATACTCACAGGAGTAGAATAGTGAGGAGGTGGAGGTGGAGTGAATAGCGAAGGTGGCGGAGGTACACCTGTAGCGGCGCCAAGACTTTGCATGTACTGAAGAATCTCCGCCATCCTCCGCTGCTCGGCCTCCCGCTCGGCCTCCACCCTCTCCATCTTCGCCTGCATTTGCTCCCGTATCCTCCTCTCTTGTTCCAGCTGGGCCTACAATATATTCACCCCAATGTTACAATAATGCAAAGGAAAGGTATGAAAAAACCAATGAACAACGAATAAACCAGGAATAACCTCGAGTGCCTCCACCCGGTGGTGTGAAGTGTCCTGCCGAGGTCGTATGGCCGGGCTCGTGCTCGTGCTGCTTGCTCGAACTGGGAGAGATCGAGAAGCGGCCGAGTCGATTGCGCCGCCGCCAATGCAAGATCGCCCATGCTTCTTGCCTCCTCCCACCCTCATGACGACTTCTCCATCAAGGTCCTCGGTGCTCGGATCGCACCGCCCATGGACCTCCTTGCCATCGATGTGTACTCACTAAGGCGGTTGTGGACGGTCGCATTGTCAGACGCCTCGGGCCGTCCTCCGGTTGTAATCGACGCCGAACGTCGCTTTGCCCTTGTGGGCCATAGCAAATGCCTTGAAGATGGAGCAAGGTGGCCACCATGTGACGCCGATCGCGAAAAAAAAGAAGATGATTAGAAATCATGCGAATTGAGCGTTAGAATAAATAAATGAATTCGCGTACCCATGTTTACACAGATCCGCCGAGGTTGCGGCTACCTTGATGGTGTGCTACACTGCATCATCAAACGCCGCTCCCGCATAAGTTGTGCGCTCTCTCCACTCGCGTGAGCACCACTTGTGCACCATCCGCTCCAAAGATCGGGATGCGCGCGCACCAATAAGGAATCATCTACGTGCCATCAAGTACATGACATATCGTAAGATGAAATTAAGCCTACTTAATCTCAAAAGGAATCAAGATAATGTTCAGATTTACCGCAGTAATCGTCCCGGTCAGCGCCATGGTTCTTGCGTCCCTTTGGTGACCTTCGCTCCAAGGACGGTCCTGTGGTAAGTTACGACGGCCGGATGCGCGCTCGAATGCATGTCCACGACGAGTTTTTGCAAAGATTTGGTAGCCACCGCATCCGCCTCGCCTCATGTCCGCCCCGGCATCTAAAGAAATCCGCATACAAACACGATGTATCCATTCATTATTTCAAGAATGTCCAATGAATACGATGTATTGAGCAATGTAGTGCGAGGAAGACTTACCCACAACTCTTGCTTCACCCGCCCGCCTTGTTGTTGAATACCTGCGGGCCCGATCCGCAGATCGAGGGCGGCGCGAGTGGTCAAACGAGTAGGCGGCCCGTCACTCCGGCGTACTCAACCGTGCCGTGGAAGTGCTTCTTGCACGTAAGACCGAGGATGCCATTGACTTGGCGTGTGTGAGCACCTCCACTCGCCACAATCGCCCGCCTTCTGCCAAGTGATTAAGAAAATTATTAATTTCTATTTTGATTTTCAACATATCATATAAAGTAGTGATAACATCTAAAGTTACTTACTTTTCCCCTCGGGTCGAATCACGGGCGTCTCTCACGAGGTATCGGTCGAGGAGGCTCGCGGACCTCACAAGTAGACGCCGACGAACTAGAGGAAGCGGAACCCCGCCGCCGCCTCCTCGCAATCCTCCTGCGCCCTCCTGCGCCTCCTCGTCGCCCCTCCACGCGCCCTCCCGCGCCTCGCTCGCCCTCCTCGCGGCGTCCTCCCCGCGCCTCCTCGGCGTCCTCCCGGGCACCCGCTCCTCCTCCTCCTCCTCCTCACGCGACGGGCGGCAGCGACGACTCCCTCGCGTCGCCTCCTACTCTCCCGGTTCGGCCGTCCTTGTCCTTCTGGTACAAGGACGTTAGCTTCTCATCCCACCGCCCACCATCTTTGTTCAATCACCGCAATTAAAAAGAGTAAACCAATAAGCACAGATAAACAAGAAGTACTTAGAAAGAGATGCAAAATAAACAAAATGTAATTACAAAATAACATAGTATTACATGTATTAGAAATAATCTTCATGATCGGGATTAGTGGATCATAAGTCTCATCATCACTATCAATCATGTCGAAATAATCAACACTATCCAAATGAGCAATGTTGCCATTGTCATTGTCTAAATGTAATCGCCAAGCATTTGAAAGTCCTTCACATTGTGCACCTCATCTCCAAAGGCCTCTTCAATAACCGCTTCATTGTCTACTTCCATTCCGATCGCTTGCTAAGTCTATCTCAAACCTCCCTTCTAGTCCCTCTTCTTGAAAGAACTCTCCGTCATATGTGTTTGGGTCTAAGTTGTAATCTTCATCGCTTGGGATGACACTTTACCGTGTGGCGATACCTCGTGCACAATATCCCAACCCTTAAGATGCCTTATGGTTTGACACGCATATGGGAGATAATAAATTTGCGTGGCTGTTGGGCCACAATATAGACATCGCCTCCTGGTAAGACGGAATCTGTCAATTTCGACTAGCCCAAGATTAGAATATGTCCGCTCGTTACTTCGTGATCAAACCAATGGCATTTGAATATGACGGATTAAAAGGTTTGGAACCATGAAACTTGAGTTCAGATATTTCTTCAATTCTTCCATAATACTCGACCTCATCAACGCCGGCGTAAAAACTCCGAACTTGTGGTTCTTCGATTGGGCGACTACGCTCGTAGCTTGTTGTGCGGCGATATCCATTCACGCCATAACCGAAAATGACTCGACCCTATAGGCAAAGCCATCGGCAACCTGTCTCAACTCGGCACACATAGACGCATCCTCCGCCCCGCAAGCTCAAGCAGATACATCGTTATATTATTCGCACGCATTTGAGTAACTTGGAATGTCAAACTAAGTACGAGCTAAATTGACGGTACCTTCCGCTTGAACCAAGAAATGAAATCGGGCATTCCATTTCCGCACTGCCTAAGAAGGGTATCTACCGTGGGGTAGGATCCCTTGATTGACGCCGTAATTCATGAAGAAATTCCTGTACTAACGAGAAACAAGGGGTTGGATGCGAATAGTGACGGCGATTTAACAAGTTCGTTGAGAACTTATCGCATGTACGGTGCCACTTCGTCAAGGTTGGTCAACACGTATAGCATGATATGGCGCCACTCTTCATGATTCAAGGTCTTGGGGTCGATGCACTTGCGCCCGAGTTGCCCTCGGAAAGGCCGAGGTTCGATTCATTTTCGCCAAGATTGTAACGAGGGGTGGATTATGCACGCTAGGGAGGTTGTTACCATAGTATGTTGTTGTGAAGTTCGCCACCTCCTCCGTAATGTATGCCTCGCAATATAAGCCTCGATTTTACATTTATTTCTACATTTCTTTCAAGAACCTTTAGACATCTCTCGATTGATAGCACCAACGGCCTCGCACGGCCCCCATTCGTGCCTCGTGCGGAGGTGCAAAATCAAATGTCGTGATCGAATTGAAGAAGCCGGTGGAAAGATCTTCTCCAACTTACAGAGCAACACAGTGCCATTCTTTCCAAGTCGGCAATCACGGTCCGAGATAACTCCTTGGCACAAAGTCGGGCGAAGAAATAGCTCAACTCGCCAAAGACTAGCCGACATGCTCGAGGACATAGCCTCGAACCATCGCTAAGAAGCCGCTCAATCCATATGTGGTAGTCATGACTCTTCATCCCTAAGACTCGCATAGTAGATAAGTTCACTCCCCTCCTCAGATTAGCTGCATACCCATCAGGGAACATTAACGTCTGGATCCATTCTAGTACTTCCCTCCTTTGGGGCTTGCTCAAGACAAAATCGGCCTTAGGCCTTCTCCATGTCTTGCCGCGACTAGGAGGCTTCATATGTTGGTTTGGTCTATCGCATATCGTTGCCAGATCCACTCTAGCCTTAACGTTGTCCTTTGACTTGTCAGTAATGTCCATGATTGTTGCCCAAAGTGCCTCGACAACATTCTTTTCAGTGTGCATTACATCAATGTTGTGTGGAAGGAGAAGGTCATCAAAATAGGGGAGCCGAGTCAAGCCCGACTTATGAGTCCACATATGTTGCTCACCATATCCCACAAAACCACCTTCTGGATTGACCACGAGACCATCTATCTGTTCACGAACTGTGGCACCAGTCATTATCGGTGGTGCAGGGTCTGTCACTACGACACCTTTCGTAAAGTTCTTGATGTCTCGTCTGAATGCATGGTCAAGAGGGAGGAATTGCCGATGTTTGTCGAACGATGAATACTTGCCACCCTTCTGCAACCAAATGAACCTCATACCTTCCTTGCATACTGGGCATGGGAACTTCCCGTGAACACACCAGGCGTAGAATATCCCATACGCCAGGAAGTCATGCAGGGAGTAGTGGTACCAAACATGCATTTTGAAGATTTTCTTTGTAGCTCGGTCGTATGTCCATACCCCTTTCTCCCAAGCACGGACCAATTCATCAATCACAGGCTCCATGAACACACCCATATTATTCCCCGGGTGTCCAGGAATTATCAACGACAAGAATACGTTCTGTCGTTGAAAGCATACGCCGGGGGGGAGATTGAGGGGGATAACGAACACGGGCCAACATGTGTATGGGGCAGCCATCATTCCATAAGGATTGAACCCATCTGTTGCCAGCGCAACACGTACATTACGAGCCTCTTTAGCTTTCTCATGATGAATGCCATCAAAGTGGGTCCATACTTCACCATCGGATGCATGTACCATCCTGTCGAGATTGTATCGCTTGCCATTTTGTGCCATGTCATCTGCTTTCGCGGATTCCTCGGTCATGTATAGCCGTTGGATCCTCGGTATGAACGGAAGGTGCCGAGGATTGTCACGGAATGTCAAGTCGCTTCTTCCGCCATCACCGAATCTACCTCTAGGAACCTAGATGATTTACACTTTGGGCGATTTTTGCTTCCACGTATTCGTTCCTAAATAGGACGCACTTTTCCGCAAGCATGTATCCGCTCATACGGCATCTTAAGTGCACGAAGGAGTTTCGTGACTCGTGCATGCTCTTTGGCGTAGGTGACCCTCCGGCAGCCGCCAATAATCGCCAACATACCATCGGCGCCTCGACTCAGCTATATCGGGACTTTAACGCCATTATGCGCCCAATGGCATCCAGCTTGAGAAACCTTTGTCCGGCCGTGAAGGGGTTTCGTGTCGCGCAAACATGTCGTAGACGCTTTGCGTTGCCTCTGCCTCCTCCTCCGACGCCCTTCAAATGACGTGCCTCGTGATAGTCATTTAACATGTCTCGCTACCCCGCAGATCGACATCATAATCCTCGACGCGTGGTCTCACCACCTCCTCTCTCATACGATCGGCTTCACCATGGTAGACCCACCGGGTATAGTCTGCCAGAATCCACTCTTCCAAAGATGTTCCCCATGACCTTCTTCGCTTGTCTTTTCCTGTTTGCACATTTGCCGCAGGACAACAAATTTTACTCGCCTTTTAGCGCCACGCCAAATGCCCGCTCCAAGAAAGCATCGGTCTTGTCAATCCATTCATTGGTGACTGACTCGACTTGCGCGCCCGTGTACATCCACTCACGGTCCTCCATCCTCTAACATATATAGCGCAGTAATATAAACATCAATTGCATCTACACGACGCTCCTACTATCTAATAGGTGAGGATAGGTCCTAATCTCACGCGAGGATCCGTAGATGAGGTTAGTTTCATGCTCTATTCCTATTCGAGATGCAATTTCGGCAAGATTTCTTTGTTCTCCAAATACACGCCCCGCCAGGAGAGTGTGTATCCGGAGAACAACAGGAGATGATGCCGAAACTCTGTCTCGGATCGGAGCAGACCATGGAAACTAACCCCACCTACGCATCCGTGGGCTGTCCAAAAAACGTGGACAATTCAAACAGATACGGTTTTAGATATGGAAATATCTCGCATATTTCCAACCGCATCTCTTTCGAACGAGACGCTTAATCAAGTTACGTGATCTACGACCATGATACGGAAAGAGGGGTTATACCTAGGTGGCGGTGGAGTCGAAGGCTAAGCGGGGCCGTGGCGGTCGGTGCAGATGGCGGCGGCGACGCGGCAGCGTGCACCAGCCGCGAGGAAGGCGATCGGTCGCCGAGGTACTCCGACGCCGCTCCCGCTCTTCTCGCAAAAAGAAACATAAATCGCTCAATACAAAATTTTGGCAAAGACTCCCTGCATGGTGAGGTTTCCAAACTCGCAAGAAAACCAACGGCACGATGGCCGACATGCACATATATATGAACGGCACGATGGCCGACATGCACAAGATTATATCCAACCACATATATATAACAATGTCACAACCACTCCTACGACTACTTAGACTGCCATATGCCATACTGCAGCGTCGGCACGTCTCTGCCGACACTATTCCGACGCAGCCACACTTCTCTCCTTCCACTTTCAGCCATAACCTTCAAAACCTTCAATCTGACCTTCTTCCCCTCCTCTTGAGACCGGACGGCAGAGCCAGCCACACTCGTCTGCTCCTCCTGCCACTCTTATGCAAACGAACAAGAGGGCAAAGCCATCGGATCTCTGTGTTTGCAAATGTCGACTGCCACAATTACATGTAAATATTGGGAAAACTACGTACTTTACGTTCAACTGCTTATTTTATTGATCAATTACCTAGTCTTCAAGAAGAAATAAACAATGACAATTCAATCCAGTTAGTTAGTATCAAGTTTGGATCTCCATGCAATTCATGGCTTCCCAATGCCGTAACTAGCTTTGTACATGAATGTCGGTGTTAATAGTTTGGACGTGTGGTTTTCTTCATTGTTTGAAACCGAAAAGATAAACACTAAGGTTTGGCAATTCATGATCCAAATAATGTTTTACCTCCTCTTGCTAATTTGATAGAGGTATGAAGTTACTATTATCCTTTAATCCCGCCTTTAAGTCAACTAGCGGATCATTTTCCCGCACGATTGCGTGGCTAGATATTACGATATAATTAACTCTAATCTATAATTGAAAATACAATTATATTTGCTATTACCACTCTAATATATTACTAATCTGCACTGTTATAACCTGATCATACCAAAATAAACTATGTAGATCTTTCTCTCGGGATTTTCTTGCCCTCAACAATGAAGGATGTTACTTGAATTTCACCGGTTGTTTGTATTCATATATAGATATATATAACACCCCCCCCCCTATATAACTCTCAATGAGTACCATTGATTGTGAATCATTCTATTGTAACTAATGAATGCTATCATAACTCCCAAGTAGTGGCGGAGCTAGGATTTCACAAATCCTAAGGTCAAAATCTAAGTGGCTATAACTAACGTCAAATACTATCCACACTGAAGCATAGCAAAAACATGGCACAAATGCACAATTGAAATGAAATATAAATTCCATGTATAACGATATGAAAAAAGATATAAAACATGGTAAAAATATAGTGTAGTGGAGTGATACAGAAGTTAATACCCAATTAACAAAGATTTGGTTCATCCGAGCCTATATCATAACTGGATAAATCACTAGTTGGCCACAATTATATAGTGGTTTAACCGCCTAAGTTTCAATATGTATGTGTCCAGACAAAATTTCCTAATGATTGTAATTTTCAATGTGCCGCCTTCTTGGTAAATAATTTCTAAGCTCACGGAATCCAAAAATTACGTGACCATTACTCTGCCATTATCAAGATTGCATGGTGCGTACTAATCATCACAAATCACACCAAAACCATATAAGATCATATGCTGCCAGTCTAAACAAGCAAATCACGCGCTGAATCCTATCGTTCTAAGACACATTCTACCAGTCGACCTAAATCCTAATCAATCTAGAAAGGCCTAGCAAGTTAGAACAAAAGCACAAACATCATCGCATAATGGCATCATTGCATAACAATCTCTCCATTGACCACCTAAATAAATAACATACATTGGGTTGAGTGGATGCTAACCTTAGATTCTACTCAGACATGAACACTCGACCTTGCGCCGCACCCAACATAAAAGAACAACATCGGCACAAAACATCAACAAGCAGCACATCACGCTAGAAGATGAGGAGGAGAATTGGAGAAAGGGTGGGCCACTCACCATGGAGGTCGGCGGGGGGTTGGACTTGAACTTGGTGTGGAGCTGCGGACGACGACGGAGTTGCCATGCGGGCCGAGACCTTGCCCTAGATGCGTGGTAGTGGCCCTAGTGGGTGCCACTGCTCGAGGAGGGAGGTTGAGGCCCGAGGGGAGGGCTGGCGCGCGCGCGCGGGCGGCGGCGGCCGGCTCGGGCGCGGCGGGCGGCGGCGGCGGCATGGCGCTGGCGCCGCCGCGGCGCGTGTGTGTGCGTGTGCAGTGCGGCGGCCGGCCGGGGCGGCATTAAATCCTTTGCCGAGTGCCCCGATCCGCACTCGGCAAAGAGGGTTTTTTTATTTTTTTAAAATTCTTTGCGAGTGTCTTCGACACTTTCGGCAAAGAGGCCCTTGCCGAGTGTCATTTTTGACACTCGGCAAACCATTTTTCCATTTTGACCTCCAAACTTTTTGCAGTCCTCATACAATACAGTACTCCATGTTCCAATGTGGCACATTTCTCGGACTTGTTCTATATTTCTTTAATTTATTTCAATTAATTGAATTTTCTTGGATAATTCAAATTATAATCGCTAGTCATTCGAATAATGAAAAATGAATGGAAAAATGATATTCATGTTATTTAGTATAATGTGAGGTAGTAACCAGAACACACCACCAATTTCGAACATCTTGTTCACGAAATATGACCACGAACTTCTTGTCGAGTTGTTTTTAAATTGTATAAAAAGCAACGAAGTCAAAAATCATGAAACTTGTCAAGATGTCATGATATCATATGTGGAGGTTGTGATAAAATTTGAGAAGGTTTGGCGCAGTTGTCACGTCACGATGCTTGCAAACCAAGAAACTCCAAGAAGTTGTCACGATTCTTCTGCTTTTCTAAGGTTTGCAAGCATCGACGTGACAACTTGCGCGAAACCTTCTCAAATTTTTATCACACCTCACATATGATATCATGACATCTTGACAAGTTTCATGATTTTCGACTTCGCTTGCTTTTTATACAATTTAAAACAACTCGACCGCAAGTTCGTGGTCATGTTTCGTGAACAAGATGTTCAAATTGGTGGTCTGTTCTCGTTACGCCTCACACTATACTAAATAACATGAATATCATTTTTCCATTCATTTTTTTTCATTATTCGAATGACTAGCAGTTATAATTTGAATTATCCAAGAAAATTCAATTAATTGAAATAAATTAAAGAAATATAGAAAAGTCCGAGAAATGTGCCACATTGGAACATGGAGTACTGTGTATTGTATGAGGACCGCAGTAAAAGTTTGGAGGTCAAAAGTGGGGAAAAAATATGGTTTGCCGAGTGTCAAAATGTCACTCGACAAAGGAGCCTCTTTGCCGAGTGTCAGAGAAGACACTCAAGAAGGGTTAACGGCGGCCGGCGGATTGCTAACGCGGTGCCTTTGCCGAGTGTTCGGTTTGTCGAGTGCGCACACTCGCAAACCCGATCTTTGCCGAGTGTAATTGTTTGTCGAGTGCTCGCCCTAAGAAACCATCTCTTTGCCGAGTGCCGATGTTTGCCGAGTTCTTTCTATCCGCACTCGGAATAGCCTCTTTGCCGAGTGCCCGATAAAAGAACTCAAAGAACTCGGGACACTCGGCAAAGAAGCCGTCTCCGGTAGTGAATTGATGCTATCAATTTTAGCTACTGCATGATGCAATCAAGAAACAAATCTAATGCGTGTCATATATGTTAGTGATGTGCCCAAGAGGTAATCATAAATAATTCGGGTTTATGGGTTAAGAGAGATATTGATCCATATTTATAGGGTTCTATTGGGCCTACAACGTGGAAGCCCATTAGCATGCTCTATAAATATGGAGGCGGAGCTGCATGCATAATTGGATGAAACCCTGGCCGCCACCTCCCCTTAGCCGTATCCCGAAACCCTAGCCGGGCGCGCGGTGCTAGCACACCAGCGCACGGCGTTCCATCCCGAACGTGTGGACTCCGTGGAGGCGCCGCTGCTGTTGCTGCTATGCTGATTGGCGAAAAGCGCAAGGCTATTGCGTAGGACTCGAGGAGGAGACATTCGCCGTGAAACGATCGATCGCCCTTCTTCATCAACACGTATCTACGTTGGACCGGGCTGCTCCAACTCTTCTTCCGCTGTGCAGCGCATGTAGTGGGAACTATCCATGACTCCCTTACACGTATGTTTTCTGGTTGAACACGGTAGAAGATCAATTGTTGTAGCTAGCGTAACCTACCTGTTCACCTTTCAGTGGTATCAGAACGAAACTACGTAGTATGTGGTCTGGATCATGCGCTTGTAGATGATGTGTTGATTGTAGTAGATGCGATCTATTACCGTTCTTATGCTAGTTTCATGTGATGGATCTTTCGGTGCACGGGTTGATTAGATCAATCGGTCATAAGTGGTTGAAATATGTATGAGTTGATAGCATCATATGGCCAAAAAGATTAGTTCGTGCTCCTTCTTTTGATGTACGCGCGACTTTCCCTACCTACCGGAATCACCATCTGGCTAATCGCGCACACCAATAGATTGAGCCAACAGATCGAGGTCTTGTGTTGCGGTCTCCTCAAGAATACCGATTGCAATGATCAATGTGATTGATCTAATGAAAATTGAGACATTTTGAATAGCTCGGATTTGGGTTGATTTGATCGGCCCGATGAGATTTTCATAGCGATTTCATAGATGCGATCTATGTAATTCCGTGAGGTTTGTTATACAAACATATAGATTGTTATACAAACACATTCTTGTCAGGACGGTAGAATGCGTTCTAGGCTTAACTTGTTTTTGCAGGGAATGATGTGAATGGTATGGCATAGATGTATATGTGATGCATGTGTGTTTTTGCGGCCTGTGTGTCGTATTAATCACAGTTGGTTGAGGTCGTTTTTAATTGTATAACGACCTGCGTGTCGACTTGTGATGCTTGAGCTCCTCATGTAATTCATTTGCTAGCTATTAGTTGTAATAGTTTAGTTCTTTACCATGGAGGCTTCAAGCATGATGACAAAGAGGACAGGAAGTGTGGCGAAGGATATTACCGTGGAACTATGTGATGGCGACCACTACGATTCAAAAGGCTATACCATTCACAGTTTAATGTGATTATATGCATGTGATGTTTATTTCCTGTCATACTATTCTTTCATACCATACCTATAGAGGATGTATTTTTCATGACAGAATAGCTTCTCTCATAAAAATTAAGAATTTATTTGATGCCCTTCCAATTGCTGCGCCTATAAGAATTACGATCGTTGTTTGGTAGGTCTGCCAGAGCAGAGTACCACCAATTTTCTTGATCTAATAGGGTGGATGTCGGACATCCACATGCATAGTATTGATTTACTTGACAAGGCTATCAAATTGGATTTGGGCCTTGGGGCATGGTGTTGGGAGCCTGGGCATTGGGTGCCACCCAACAAACAAGAGTCACATAAGATGTGATTAGCAAGCGTTGCTTACCTACGTCACTAGGTTTCTAGCGGTGATGCCAAAGCTCACTAGAACTTAGATGAACATGGATCTTAACCACTATATGTCGTTAGAGGGAAGACGATTACAAAACATATAGTGGGAGTGTCTTTTGTTAAATTATTTAATGGAAGATCAATCATGAACATAGTGCTGAACTTTGCTTGTTTATTTTACATTTGTAGATTATGGTCGCTTCTAGTAACAATTCTGGTTTTAACTTGCGATCTATTCTTGAGAAAGAAAAACTCAATGGAACGAATTTTATTGATTGGTACCGCAACCTGAGAATTGTTCTCAGACAAGAAAAAAAGGAATACGTTATTGAGAAACCCTACCCCGATGAACCCCCTGAGGGTGCAAACGTTGCCACCCGCAAAGCTTATGAGAAGCACTACAATGATTCACTCGACGTTAGCTGTCTCATGCTTGCTACCATATCCTCAGAGCTTCAGAAACATTATGCGAATGCAGATGCTCACACTATGATTGAAGGACTGCGTGGCTTGTTTGAGAACCAAGCTAGGACAGAGAGGTTTAACATCTCAAAGTCCTTGTTTGCATGCAAGCTGGCGGAAGGTAGTCCAATCAGTCCTCATGTGATCAAGATGATTGGTTACATTGAGAGCTTGGAGAAGCTTGGTTGTCCCCTTAATCCTGATCTGGCTACGGATATTGTTCTCCAATCTCTCCCTCTGAGCTATGAGCAGTTCATTATGACTTTTCATATGAATAGCATGGAGAAATCATTGACTGAATTGCATGGGATGCTTAAGACAGCAGAGGAAAGCATTAAGAAAAACACCAATCATGTGATGATGGTTCAGAAGGAGAATAAAAAAAGGAAGCGTTGGACGCCCAAAGGCAAAGACAAAGGAAAAGGAAAGGTTCCTAATGAGCACCCTAGCTCTAAGCCAAAGCCAAATGGGAAGGTCAAATCTGGCCCATCTCGTGATGATGAATGCTACCACTGCCATGTCAAGGGTCATTGGTCTAGGAATTGTAAGAAATATTTAGAGGATCTGAAAAAGAAGAAGGGAAGCGAGACTTCTACTTCAGGTATAAATGTTATAGAAATTAATCTTGTAATTTCTTTTGATGAATCTTGGGTATTTGATACCGGATCGATGATTCATACTTGCAGATTGTTGCAGGGTCAAAGAAGTACTAGAAGTTTTGCGAGAGGCGAGTTGGACGTGCGTGTCGGCAATGGAGCAAAGGTTGCGGTACTGGCTGTCGGCACTTATCACTTGTCATTACCTTCAGGATTAGTTTTGGAATTAAATAATTGTTATTACATTCCTGCATTGAGTAAGAACATCATCTCTTCTTCATTTTTGGGAGGAAGATGGTGGTTATGAGTTCGTAATAAAGAACAAACCACTACTACAGAAAAGCTCATCACAGACGGTTCTAAACCATCATCACAGACGGTTTTTGAACCGTCTGAATTTTTGTGTCTGTGATGATACGAGGTCATCACGCACGCGGTTTTTAACCGTCTGTGAAAATGATATCACGAGCGGTTCTATTCACGAACCGCTCGTGATAGCGACTAACACGCATTTCGTTCGTGAATAGAACCGTCGTGATATTCTATTTTCACGATTTATTCTAAAAAGAACCGTCTGTGATAGTAACTATCACAGACGGTTCTTGTTTAGATCCATCTGTGATAGTTTTTTCTATGGCAAAAAAAATGAAAACGGATTTTCACTTCGTATGGAGCCTCCCGAGCCTCACGAATGAATCTGATATTGATTTTCGGATTTCGCTAGCTTTCCCACAATAGCCAGAGCATCACAGTAGCATCAACTCAATCCATTCACAAAGCACTAAAAACAACACGACATGCATCACCCACATCACCCACATCACAGTAGCATCAACTCAAACAATTCACAGAGTACTAACACATCACAAGAGTAATCTACATCACAGAGCAAAGGGGAGTAGAGAGTGAGGTCGTGGGAGGCTGGGGTGACGAGGTCATGGGAGGCCGGCGACGATGAGGCCGGGGCAAGGTGGAGGAGGCCGCAGGCGACGAACTCAGGGGAGGATGGGCGATGAAGTAGAGGAGGCCGGGGGCGACGAAGTAGAGGAGACCGGGGGCGACGAGGTCGTGGGAGGCCGGGGGCGACGAGGTCGTGGGAGGCCGGCGGCGACGAGGCTGGGGCGAGGTAGAGGAGGTGGAGAAGGCCACGGGAGGGGAGGCCAGAGGAAAATGACAGAGGGGGAGAAATGGCAAAGGAGGAGATGGAGATGGCAAAGGGGGAGATGAATGACTCTGTTAATATAGAGAGATTTTCGGGAGCCCGCCATTATGTGCAAATTTTCATTTTCCCGCCTAACGAAACCAAAGTATCACAGACGGTTTTATACAAAAATCGTCTGTGATGACATATCACAGACGGTTCGTACCACGAACCGTCTGTGATAAGTGTCTCATCATAGACGGTTCGTGGTTAGAACCGTCTGTGATTTTAGGGTTTTACAGGGTTCTATTGGGCCTACAACGTGGAAGCCCATTAGCATGCTCTATAAATATGGAGGCTGGGCTACAGGCATAATTGGACGAAACCCTGGCCGCCACCTCCCCTTAGTCGTATCCCAAAACCCTAGCCGGACGCGCGGTGCTAGCACACCAGCGCACGGCGTTCCATCCCGAACGTGTGGACTCCGTGGAGGCGCCGCTGCTGTTGCTGCTGTGCTGATTGGCGAAAAGTGCAAGGCTATTGCGTAGGACTCGAGGAGGAGACATTCAGTTTGTGAAACGATCGACTGTTCCTTCTTTATCAACACGTATCTACGTTGGACCGGGCTGCTCCAACCCTTCTTCCGCTGCGCAGCGCATTTAGTGGTAACTATCCATGACTCCCTTACACGTATGTTTTCTGGTTGAACACTGGTAGAAGATCAATTGTTGTAGCTAGTGTAGCCTACCTGTTCACCTTTCAATATATATATTTCTGACATTGTTTATGGTCTAAGTGGATTTGGGCTGCCATGTTTTATGGGATTACACTTTAGACACTGATTTTACTCTTTGTAGTGTGGAGAACGGATTGGAAAGCAGACCGCCCTACCACGCTGGAACGACTCAGTTTGTTCCGGCTCCCTGAGCTTCGGTGCCTCTAGGTAAATCCTGCACTTTATGGCTCAGTTCGTGATTGTTATAGCTTTGGATCAGTCATAATAGGTGATTTAGTGGGCTGCCCATGGTGATTTTTGGTGATTAATGTTGCTGTGGTGCAGTTGAGGTCACCGACAATCGTGGTGGGGTGTAAGCTGGAGCTGCGGGACGACCAGCAGGTCAGCCTTGAGCAGGTGCTGGCGCCCATCATGGAGACATTCCGTGAGATTGAGATATGCATTGAGTGCTCTGCGCTCGCCAGATCCAGGTTACTCCTCGTCTCAGTATTTGAGGCAAATGTTTCTAGATTCCTAATGAAAAAGGGAATGTTTGTATTGACTAATGATTACTACTTATGTTGATTTGCCACAATGAAATGGGATTATTTTAAGTGCTTATATGCGCGGTTGCTCATGCACGTATGGTTGGACACATCACAGTTAAACCCTAATGTAGTATCCCAGGCTGTGTGCAGGGTTCACAATTTCAGCGAAATTTTTGAAATTTCGGTCCTTTCATTACCCTCTGAAAGAAATTCAATTCGTTCAAATTTTTTCGATTTGTTTGAATTTGGACGGAATTTGGAGGGTTAAATTGAGTAAACACTAGCAAGGCCCCCTCGCTGGTTTCCGGGAGGTCAGGGATCGAATCCGCCTTAAGGCATTAATTTTTGTGATTCTTTTAAATTTTAAATTCAAATTTGATTCAAATCAGTTTGAAAACCCACCGAAATTCCAAGATTTCGGCTATTTTGGCCACCAACGAATTTGTTCAAAAACGCAATTTATTTCCTGACCGAAATTCCGAGATTTCGGCTATTTTGGCCACCAATGAATGTATTCAATAACGAAATTTATTTCCCTGGCTGTGCGTTTATTGTAATTTTATTGTGCACTAATTCTAGATTTTTATTGATGTGTCAAGTATATTTAGATTCTTCGGTCTATGGTTCATTCTTCGTATCGTACTACCGTTTGTATGAACCATGCTAACGTAACACAGATATACTAGTTTTATTATTTATCCATCTCATCACCACAGCATCTATTGGCAAGGAAGATAAAGAGAGAGCACCAGTGCCTCGGTACTCGGGAAAGGGTCATCATCGATCGATACGAGGCAGCAGAAGTACCACTCCACAGATTCCCCGATGAAGCAAAGCGACCAGCAAGCCGTTGGCCAACCCTGGCCAGCCAGCATAGCATTGCACACAGCAATCGCAAGTATATGTGGTCCTCTTCAAGCCTCGCTTTTGGCTCCTTCCTTTACCCGGCCAGCCCTTGCAACACTCGGCTTTGGCGTTGTCGTTTTCCGGCTCTCCTTTCGATCGCTAGTGCATGCATTATGTGTTCATGATGCATCGTTGAATTTGTCTTGTCGTCACAGCCACTAGCTGGTAGGCATTCAAAAGCTACCAGCGCCATGTACCTGGACCATACGGATTCCTTTTCTACCATGGGTCTCTCCATGCCGACTGATTTGTACGTTTTAGTATTTGCCCCAAGAGAGTAGACAATACTTAGCAAAGGCCGATCGGAGGCCTTGCAAGTTCACTTTCAATTCTAGCCATTTGATTAGCTTCCCGAATCAAATATCATCAACGATCCCATAAAAACAATAATAGAGTAAGAATGAGGCCAACACTCAGCAAATACATTATAAATTCATAGACAATAGTTTATCAACCATAATCAAAGTTATCATCATCACCCATCTATTTAATGCCATTCTCACACTCAAACAAACAAGTTATATTCCATATAGGTAAAGTGGCACAATTTAACAAGTTACTCATATATGCGAATGTACCAACGTGCTCATGCTCATATGCATCTCATCAGCTGATACCAGAATAGCGGGGTGTTCACCCGTTGATGACACACTCTATCTTTCACTCCCGGGAAGTCCCCACCGAAGTAGGATTTTATCTAGAGCACTCCGGACTAGTCATGTATCTTTCTTACTGACCTCATCGGAATAGTTACATGACTTTCTCACCGACCTGGCTCATGCAACTCCTATCATGATGAATGTAAATGATACAACATCTTTAATTATTCATCAACATAATTCATCACATTAACTCAATATCTCATTCTCGTTAACTCAATATCATAATCTCATTCACTCAAGGTCATCAATATCATGTATAAGACTAAGCTTAACAAAAGTATAATAAATATCAAGATAAATAATATCAATGATCATGGTGAACAACCCATTGTTCACCACTCTACCATGTACTTGCATTAACCCAGAGACGGATGACGACGAAAAGGCTCTAACTCCGGTGCTCATCACCACCCGACAACCGTAAAGTATACTAAATTCAAAAGTAGACAGCAAAGCAATGAAACAAAATGAAATCAATCGCTCTTAATCGTGACCCGAGCCTTAGCCGATACACTCCCAAATCTCAATATGTCCAAACAGACAGCTATCAAAGGAAAATCCATAACTTTTGAATGAAAACTCCAAAAGTCTTGAATCTAATTTTCCTGGAATCTACACTAGCATATCTACGACTT
This sequence comes from Hsuehochloa calcarea, assembly GCA_036346395.1. Taxonomy (NCBI): domain Eukaryota; kingdom Viridiplantae; phylum Streptophyta; class Magnoliopsida; order Poales; family Poaceae; genus Hsuehochloa; species Hsuehochloa calcarea. The sequence goes on from CM070598.1 coordinate 54,412,038, forward strand.
CTCAGGTGACCGAAAGATCAAATTATCCCATCTATGCCTTTGTTTTTAATTCCGAAGACCGTTTTGTCATCTTCGGTACTACTGACTTAGGAATTTCGTAACTTTTATTTGGTACATCCAAATTCAATGTTCTAAGACTCAATGGAAATATAACAAAAGTATCTAAAATAAATTAGGTGGTGATATTCTTTAATTCTGCCATTAACATGATCTAATTTACAATTGAAAACTGGAAGTCAGAATCTGACAATTTGAAGGAACAACAATACAAGAAAAATTCATATCTTTCAAATGACTGAACCAAAATTCATGATCTTTATCAATCTGGATAGATAATAAAATTTTCTACGAAAATTGTGTTGGGAGACCACCCTGAATCGGCCATTAACTAAACCTTATCTATTAAACAAGACAACCGATGTAATCTTGTCAGTATTTCTGGACATCAGTAAAGAAACTAACTTATCTCCCAAACTATAACTCCGGATTGGGTAATCTCAGACTCTATGGAAATCTTAGAACAAACCCCACAAATCTCTAGGAGACCCTAAGCTCCAATTCTGCCTTTAACTACACGAAAACTGACATACAAAGAGGGAACAGAATTCTGATTCCAATCATAGTAGTTCAACAATTCTCTAATCGATAACAATTACGAATCTAACATGATCCAAACAGCGGGGAGATTATCGTTACCTTAGAAGACGTGTGCCCGCTAAGATCCCCGCGAGATACTCCTCTCCTCTTCTTCTCCTCTCTCTCTTCTCTTCTACCATGGCCGGCGGCACATAGGGCTTCTTCATCCTTCCTTTGGCTGGCATCAATGGATGGGAGACCACCAATGGATGGAGATGGACAACATGGCCTGCAAGGGGAGGTGCGAGACAGGGAGGAGGCGCAAGGGAGGAGAGGGGGTGGCGGTGTAGCGTCCCGTTTTTCGGAGTTTTTGAAAATTTTAAAAGAGAACCATTTGCTTCTATTTGCCAAAAGCTTAATTTGGAAATTTCAGAAATCCATTTGCAGTTTAATATGAGTTAATCAAACTTCAATTAAATTAAAGTTGGTTTAATTGAGTTTTCTGGAATTTAAAATCAAAAATTATTATTTTGAGAATTTTCTTGGATTTATTGGATTTTAAAAAGGGTTTTTCCTTTTTCCCGAAATGAAAAATTAATTTATTTGTAAAAGAAAAAGAAAATTTAAAGTTAAAAGTATTTTTATTAAGTCCGAATAATTCAAGGAATTTCGTGAATTTTTCTAGAATTTTGGAGTCTATTTGCTATTTTCTAAATTGCCTTTTATTTATTTGAATTTCTAAAATCAAAATGAATTTTAAATCCTTCAATGTTTGTGGGCGAATCTCTCCGCCCATCTCCTGTTTCCTCAGTGCCCAAGCCTCATGCCCACTTCGCCTGCTCCTGCTTCGCGTAGCCGTCCGTCGCAGATCCGGCGTCTCTCATTCATGGCGCGCACCCCTTTGCCTCCACCGTCCGATCGTCATCACGCGCTCTCCCTTCACTGCGTCGCTCCTTTGCCGCTGGCCGTCCGATCGAGATCCGCCACCTCTCTCCAGCGCGCTTCGCGCCTCCGCTGTCGGATCTTCATCCGCGCGGCCTGCTCGCCGCGCCTCCATCTTCCCACCGTCCGATCGAAATCGGACGGCGCTTGCTCGCTTCGCCTCGCGCGCCCCCTTCCTCCGCACCGTCGATCAAAATCGGACGGCGCCCGCGCATCGCCCTCCCCGCCGCGCCTGCCGCGCTCGATCTCATCGGACGACCCTCCTTCGCGCGCCGCCTTGCTGGCTGGCCGTTGGATCGAGATCCGGCGCCTCCGTTCTCCGCGGCGTTCGTCTTCTCCGCTGTCCGACGAATCGGACGACGCCTGCGTCGCCGCGCCTCTCTACCTCCCACCGTCCGACGAATCGGACGGCTCTCGCCATCGCTCTCGCCAAGCCGCCGCTTCTCTCACACGCTCGCCGACCTCGCCGCCGCGAATATCACCGCCGCGAATCTCGCGCTTCGTCCGTCGCCTCGCCAAGCCTCGCCGCTTCCGCCACGCCGCGCCATGCCTCTCTCGCGCCTCGCCGCGCCCGCCACCTCCGCCCGCTCGCGCGCTTCGCGACTCGCTTTTAAATACCGCGCGCCTCTCTCTCTCTCTCTTTCCCTTCCCTCGGCCGCCTCGTCGCCGCCGTTCTCCGTAGCGCCGCCGCCTCCCTCCCTTCTCTCCCTCACCGTCGCCGCCTTCCCTTCCCCGCCCGGCGCCGCTCCCCGTCTCTCTTCCCACCTTTCTCTCGACCATGGGCCCGAAGCGACGTGGCCGCCGCGTCGTGGCGGGTCGGCCAAGCGTCGGCCGTTTCGACCGCGTGGCAGCCACGTGTGCGCTTGCGCAAGCGCTGACGTCAAAGTCCGGATTTTCAGTTGGAAAATAATTCCGGAAAATCCGAAAACCCTAATTCTATCATTTTATGTGATTTCCAACTTCTTTTGGCCATAACTTTCACATCCGAACTCCGATTTGGGTGATCCAAATTTCTAAATTTATATAAATTCAGCCTCTTTCATTTGGTTCTGGTTTTGTAATTTTTGGAGTTCATTTGGTGCTGTTTTATTTATTTGTTGCTATTCTCGCACGTGTAGATACCGGCGTTTCAGAAGATTTCTTCGACCCAACGACCGAAGACCCGCTCCTCGTCAACGAAGGCAAGTCGTAGGCCTTTGACCATGTTGAACCCCTTTTACAAAAGTATATTGTATTAAATTATCATTAATGGCTAGTTTTATTAAAAATGGTTTTGGGAGTAGATAATTACCAAAATTCCATTATGCCTCCTTGATAAATTGAAAATGAAATGTCTCCTTGAATGACATATATCCTTGGACACCTTAGGATGGTTAATACTAGTTGGACATGCTCTAGTTACCCGCGGTACTTTCGATCACATGTTCAATGATTAATGAAATTTGACTAATGGAACTATGGAACAGTGGTGTGAGGCCACTTTTATTAAAAGATGTTGTGCCATGGCAGGGATTGCCATTTGGTCGGGAATGAACAAAAATGATTTATGCTCGGGCTTGAGGTAGGAAGCTAGAGTGGGTGTGTGATGCACATTGGGTTGTGGTAGACTTGTCTGAGCAGCCAACTAAGGACTTAACTTTGCAAGTCATTGATCTGGGCCACCTTGTGCAACCACAAGTCCGGTATGGGACGGACCTGGCCAACTAATTAGGAAGTTTTGAGTCGGTTCATTTGTGGTGGTTTAATGGCGCAAGAGGGGGCTGTGTGATGGCGAAACCTTAGCGCGTAACCGAGGCAAAATGGAACTTTGTAAAGGCTTTGTGATAGTCACTTAGTCGCACACCCTAAGTGTGTCGACGGACATTACAAGTGATTTATCTCTTGTGGGTAAAGTGCACAACCTCTGCAGAGTGTTAAAACCTATTCGAATAGCCGTGTCCCCTGCTACGGACATGCCCGTGATTTCGCGCAAGGTAGCATTTTCAAAAATGTGGTTTGGTTCGAGAAACGCTTGGTTGAATGGTTGGGAAGTGAACGGATGTTCACCGCTTGATTCAAAAAACTTGGTTATCTATGTATTATTCTTTAAAATCTCGCTTTGCCATCTAATTATTGTATTTACTGATAAACTTGCTTTCTGCAAATTAACCTTAAAGCCAACCTTGCTTAAGCCTGGCATGAATACTATGTGCATACATTTCTCTACGACTTGCTGAGTACTTTATGTACTCACGGCTTTATGCCCTTTGTTGATCAGTCCCAGCAGAAGAATCAGGAATTGTTGAATACTATGAGGAAGGCTACTTTGAAGACTTTGCGAACTAGGTCACGTCCTCCACTCGATTGCCTGTGGGCATGTCGATTGGGCTCCACGTATTTTGAGATTTTGGCTGCCAGATACTCTGTTGTTGCTAAGCCCTGTGAGGCGACTTTTGTAAGAACCTTGACCATAAGGTCTTTGTTGTTTTAATTAATATTACTTTGTCTGCTTCATTAGTTCGTTGTTGAATGGTTATGATTACATCATTATTGCAACTGCGCGAGCTAGCTACTGATCATGGGACTAGCTTGGTATGCACAGAGGGTCTCGGGGTTGTGTGAATCCCCGGGGCCCGACAGGCGGCCAGATGGGGGAGATGGGGTGGCGACTTGGGGGGAGAGGAGGGGTGGTGGCTTGGGGGAAAAGGCCCTAGGGTTCCCCTTGGCCGGCCCCTCATGGGCCTCCATGCTGAAGGCCCAGGCCCAGGTTGGCGAACAACTGCAGAAATCCCCTCTTTCTTAATTCTATTTTCTCTTTTTGAAAGATTTCTTCCTTAGAATTAAAAAGAGTATTACAACATGTGCGCCTTTTGAAATCAAAAACACTGGAGGATCAGAAAGAAGTTAGTTTTGCAGTCATACGTTCGGTGTCTTTTCCTTGTCTCCGCAGCCTTGCGAGCACGGGCCTTCACGAGGGTAGCCTGGTACTCGGCTTCCATGCCACTTAGAGGCGTGTCCCTGTCCGAAGTAACCTCCCGCTCAGTAGGGGCATCGGGGAGCATCGGTACCTATCCCTTGTCTTCCCCACGCTCGGCTCAGGCCTTTGTCCGGGCCTCCTCATGTTCAGTTGCATGGGCACTTTTGGGCTTCCACCACCACCACTGTTCCACACAGACCATCGGTGCCTTTCCCTTATCTTCCCCGCTCTCGATTGAGTAAGATTTTCAACAAGTTCTTGGGTGCAACTGCATAGCTCAGCATGTACTTTTGCTGAATGAATGCCTTGTAGTACTTCTCCGGACCATCAGTCCATTGTAAGAAGTAGCAACACTCCGACGACTACCATTAGGCGTGGATAATGTTAGCGATATGTAAAATGCAACGTGCAATGTGAAATATCGATGCGTGGGATTCTCTTACGTGGTAATCCCCACACATGTAGTTTGCCTGTGCGGCGGTCTCCGGATGTGTGGACTGAATTGTATGTGCTAGGTTAATGCAGTCGCACTGCAGGCGTGAAAACTCTGGTGCTACAGGTGCATCCTTGCAACAACGATTAGGATAGGTTCGCATCTTCCCAACAACCCACTTCCGCTTCGGATCATCTCCGCATAATCCAACATCCCTCTGTGTATTATGAACTAGTCCCAAATCAGTAGCTAGCTCACACAGGAAACAGTGATGAAATACCATCCATCCGTTTATTCGATTTATGTTAAAAGATCCCAAAAATAACAAATAGCAATAATAACTGGACCTTAGGGTCAACATTTACTTAACTTGCTACGCAGGGCTAAAGAAGCAAATAAACTCTTGCAGCAGAACGGAAACTTGGAAATCCAATCAACATGCCCACATGCAATCGAGTGGAGAACACATTCTAATCTGCAAAACCTTCATAGTCCTCCTTCTGAAAGAACTCTTGTGCAGCTTGGTACTCTTCAACTGATCAACAAAGGCATAAGCCATGAGTACATAAAGCACCCAGCAGGCCGTAGGAAAATGTATGCAAATAGTATTCATGCAAGGCTTGCCAAATATTAGCTGTATGGTTCTTTTACAGAAAGTAACATTTACAATAAATACAGTAAATAGATTGAAATATGTAATTGAAAAGAATATTAATAAGTAAACAATTTCTTTGAAACAACCAGTGACCTACCCATTCACTTCCTAACCAAACCAATGATAAGTGAATTCCCCATTCACCAATCGACACAAACCACCAAGTGAATTACCCATTCACTGAACGAACATTATATCCATCAAGTGAACTTGTCATTCACACTCTGACACATTTTATAAGAAACTCCATCTCTTTTGTGAAATCCCCGAGCACGTCGATAATCGCGGACATGACTATTCGAATAGTTTTACACTCTGCAGAGGTTGTACAGCTTGACCCACAAGACACGACTTCTCTAGTCTGTTTGGCATCCGTCGATACCACTGCTTACTACCTTAGGTCAGCAGTCTAGAGAACGTGACAAAGCCTTTACAAAGCTCCTTCTTAATCCAATTCTGCCTGCTAAGGTTTCAATACCGAATGTCTCTTTCTGACCAGACAGGGCCCCCCTCTTGCGCCATTGTGAGTACGTCCTCCGTAACTCACGCTTCCAAGACGGAACTGAAATTAAGATATTGCTAATTAATTAACCAGGTCTCGCCCATACAGGACATGTGGTGGCACGGTACATGTGGTGGCACGGTTAAGGCCCAGTTCAATGGTGCGTGAAATTAAGTCCTTGACAAGTTACTCAGACGACCATTCCACAAACTCACAATGTGCTAACCACACCCCCACTATCCATCGACCACTCGCCTGAGCAAAAACCATTTTGTTTAACTATAACCAATGACATCCCCTGTCATGGAACACCAATTTCAACAACAGTGGCTAACGACCACAATTCTATATATCATTAAGTCGAGATTAATCATTATGACACATGTGATAAGTAACCAATCGTAACTAAGCTGAACTAAGCATCAATACGATACCTATGTTGGTGATACAAATATGTCCAACTAAAGTTATCCATGCTAGGGTGACAAAGGATTCATGGCATTCAAATAATCAATGGAGGCATAATGACAACAGGTAATAACTAATCCCAAAACAATTGATATAAAGATAGCATACAATTGTATAAAATAATATACTTTTGAAATCATAGGTTCAATATGATCAAAGGACTACGGCTTGCCTTGGAATAGATCCTGGTATTGGTCTTGATCTTGGTGTACTCCTCTTTGCTCAAAATTACCCGAAGAATCAACGTCTACTCGTAGACAAAGCAATTAAAATAAATAAATACAAAACAGAGGTAAAACCAACTCTAAAAATTAAATAAAAATCTTAGATAAATAGATCTAGAATTTAGATGAATTTAGAAATTTGGATGAGCTCAATCGGAGTTCGGATACAAAAGATATGTGCTTTGGAAGATTGAAATCACATAAAATACTGAAAGTCAAAATTTATGGATTTACTATAATTATTTCTCTATTGAAAAGTTGATTAATGACGCCAGCTGACGTCAGCAATGAATTTCAGCCGAAAAGAAAAGAAATTAAAAATCTACTGACATGTGGGACCCACATTAGCGTGATGGTGCACCGTGGACAAGGTCCAGTGAGGAATAAATCTAGTTTAGGGGTGGGGGTGCCACACGGATGTTGACCAGGACGCCACATGGGACAGAGAGGTGATGCGGCGGCTTAGCTGGTGATGAGATGGTGTCCACGTTAGCAATCAGCATAGGAGAAAAACCGAAGGAGGACAGAGCAACACTTGCCGACGGCGGAGATGACAGCTGACGGCGAACCACAGCGGGGCGGCTCTGACGAAGTAGCAAAATGGAATGACAAGGAAGAGGCGAAGCTCTGGGCGGCGGTGGCTCGTCGGGGCGACAGTGTATCGGCGGCGGCGAGTTTTCGTCTCACGCGGCTTTAGCGAAGGAGTGGCGCCCGAAGGAATTGAAGGCGAGCACCGGATTGGCGATGATGCAACGACCACAGAGGGAGGCTCAGGACGACTGGAGCTCGACCACACCGGCGGCAATGACTAGATGACCGGAGATGGAAGAGACGACCAGCAACAGCGCTTCGGTGGAGGAGAAGCAACGAGAGGAGAGGGGTTCGGACGAGGTCGGCAAAAGACACGCTTTGTCGTGCTAGAATAGCAAGGAAGCATACTGGAGGTGTAGATCGACAAGGTGGCCGGCGATCAGTTTTTCGAACGAAGAAGACACCGGAGCTGCGACAATTCTTGGGAAAAGATGGCAGAAGCACAACGTAGCCCGCACTATTGTGGACCTGACGGCGGTGGAATCACGGGTGGAGGTGGTCCGACGGCGGCGAATTCCAGCGTCGAAGGAGCTTCGGCGGCACTCGGGTCTTCGGTCGATTACGGCGCAACCGAAACGAAACCTAGACCGAGAGTCTAGGGTTTTGGGAGAGGAGAAGCTAACGAAGAAATTGGCACGTGCGGCTTGGTTTATATAGCACCGGGATGGAGAGTCCAGGATGGAGGCACTGGCGGCAACTTATGACGTACTCGGACTCCAGGAGTTCGCGAGGAAGATGAAGACGAGCTTTGAAACAATTTGAATGCAAGAAGTACCTGCCCCTGCTTTTTGTCTTCTACAACTACGTTATGACACACTACCACAAATTCAGATGTTGGGAAAATACTAGTGCTTGTCACACACCTCTTATTCTATCAAGTCCAAAAAGAATTATGAATCCCAGAGCTGGTACTAGTTGCTCCACATATACACCCTAAGTACATATACTCCCGTTCATAAAGTGCACATGCTCCCTAATTATATACTCCATAAGTACATTCGCTGTAATACTCCGATTCAAAAAGTGAAGATACTTCCTCTCCATATACATATACTCCCATTCATAAACTGCAAATACTACCAATTAATGTACACATACACTCCTATTCATAAAGTAGCAATATTCCCTTGTGTATACTATCTGTACGTATTTTTTTACAAGACGAATACATACTCCTTATCAAGAAGTGTGTACATACTCCTTTGACCATAGAAAATGCACATGAACTCACCTGATCGACACCATCAATGAATTAGGAGACATGGGGATGGATATACTCCCTTGTTCCCTAAAAAATAGGGACTAAACTCAGTGTACAAATTTTAAACGAGCCCCTACTGGACGAACGGAGTACATGCCGCCGCAAATATCGTTGGTACTCCGGCTAATAGTTTATTAACGGGGTGTACTAACGGTGAAGCTTGCACCCACAAACCTAATCTAATTGGTGGTATCTCAAAGTTAATCAACGGTAGATAATTAGGGAGTACGTGTGTGTGTAGGGGGGGGAGGGGATCGACGATGACTAAAAGTTTTTTATTACAAGGAAGACACACACGGACATGCTGCGAGTGCAATGCCTTAACACCGAACTAGAAAGACTGAGGATTTGAATAAAATCCACAACCTCATAAGATTTCTACTGAAGTGCACTCACGTGTTTGTAACGATGGACATCAGGATTTGAATCCTGATGGGTGAAGTGGTATACCCACAAATCCACCGCCTAACAAGAGATGGTCCCAGGTAGACTAAGAATTTGGTAAAGAACAAAAATGCATTATCACCCGTTACAAGGGGACGACCGATAGAATGATCCATGGACACATCAGTACTGTCGGTGTATTAGAACCGATCTTACGTAAAGATTATTTGATTCGGGGGGTCTCCTAAAGATGAAATCACGCAGAGTGGTTGACACGGGATGTTTAGACAGGTTCAGGCCTTCTCCGGAGAGAATAATAACCCTAATCCTGTGTGTGTGGTATTCTTGATGATCAAGTAAGAAGCTAAGACTATTACAGAGAATAGTACTTGTATTTCTCCTTGACTCGCTATCTCTTTCTGTCCCTGTCTCCCCCTCTCGTTTCCCTGATTGATGCCTTTATATAGTCGTGAAGGAGTAGCCGTTTTGTCCTGCGGAAGAGGCGCCTTAATTGAGCCAAGAATGGGCGATGATGGCGAGAATTACCGCGCGCATTGGCTTCTCCACGCCGTCCGCGCTTATCATTCGAGGTAATGGTATTTAAGCACTATTACTACGCGGAATAATAGTGCATGTAGACCGTTCGGATTCCTTAATCAATTGGACCCACTTGCCTGTCGGTTTGATTATAAGGTGGTCGTGGTTTACCTGGTCGTAGGAGGACTTACGACCAGGTGATAGTCGTAGAAGGTCTTACGACTATGTAGTGGTCGTAGAAGGACTTACGACCATGTAATGGTCGTAGAAAGACTTACGACTGTGTAGTAGTCGAGTAAGACTTACGACTATGGGGGTGATTGTAGAAGATCTTACAATCACTTGGTAGGCCTCTCCCTTATAAAAATAAGGGGTACTTCTGGAGACTATGTGACATCATATTTACCCATAATAAGATAAAAGATAAAATGAGGATTATTAGATCCTCGTCATCTAGCCCCCCAGCTCCAAGTGAAAGTAACTTACTTGGTGAAGGTTTCGTGAATGGACTTACGACTATGAAAATGTCGTAGAACTATGGTCGAAGGAAAACTCTTCGACATTTGAATGCTATTTTGACCAGGAATTTGCTTGGTCGGAAAGGTTGCTTACGACTATCAAAAAGTCGTAAAAACCCCTACGACCATCTGGTGGTCGTAGTAGGGGAATCGGAGAAAAAAAACCCTTCTGATTGATACTTCCTTCAACCAGAAAGACTTGGTCAAGAAAGTAATTTCGCTTGGGGTGACAATACGCACCTAATTTTCCTGAACAGACCGTCTGGGGAATTACAAACGAATTCCGCAGATCTGTTGATGAGACGGTTCCCGAAGCGATTGCAATCGTGAAGATTGCTTACGACTTATCAAAAAGTCGTAAAAACCCCTACGACCGTCTGGTGGTCGTGGTAGGGGAATCGGAGAAAGAAACTTTCCGATTGATACTTCCTTCGACCAAAAAGACTTGGTCAAGAAAGTAATTTCGCTTGGGGGTGATAATACGCACCTAATATTTCTCAAACGGACCATCTGGGGAATTGCAACCGACTCTCACAGACTTGTCCGATGAAGCGGTTCCCGAAGCGGTACAACCAACTCCCCCAGACCTATAGACGAGACGGTTTCCGAAGCGGCGGAGATCGTGCGGTTATAAAAACTTACCAGGAGGTAGACTTGGGTTTTTACCTTTTCCTCAAATCACTCATTTGTTCTTGAGCTTTTGCTTTCTCCGTCCTCGACTAGGTTTCATCTTTTCACCGCTAACCCAATCAAAAACTTCTTGCTTCGAGCTAAATGGCCAAGAGAGTTTCGAATGGGAAGAATCGAGATGGATGCGCTAAGATCAAAATCTTAGTCGATGTCGGAAGATTCCGAGAAAGCTCGTAAAGTGGATTCCGCCATCGGGCAAGATCGCCATCGGGGAAAATGGACAAATCCGTGTTTCAAGCGTGACAGAGTGCGACCTTCGATTGCTGCTCACCCTTTCTTATAGGGGTACTCGAACACTTTGGGGTGGAACCGTGAACTTAGGTCCCAATTCCATTACCATGTTGAGTGTGTTCGTATCTGTGTGAGGCGACTGGGATTCCTGCGGATCTCGAGCTGTTCCAATATTATTATGGGATGGCTCGACAAACCGGAATCGCCGGAAGTCTGCGTTCAAGCTCCACGACTCAAGTCGAAGGAGTATATTCAGAGTTTCACCCGGTCTCGTGGTCGGGCCGAGGAAGAGGTGGTTTTACCGAAGGTCACCTCAAGACACCTTTCTTTCGCGGGAAGGTCACAAAAGAAATCTTCATGGGATTCAACTCGAAGATATTAGCGGATTAGCCCTTATATTCAAGCCATTAAGGACTTGAAGGAAGAAGGGTGACGGATGGCATGTGGTGAAGGATTTCATCACACGCCAATTAGTCCTTGAAGAAGCGAGCATCTCCTATGTGGAGATACTCGGGAGAGGAGACCCAACCAGACTACGACGAGGGTAAGTAATCGTCGACTTAGCTCTCGGTTTGGTCCTCTTTAACATTGTCTAATATTCTTATCTGCTTTACGGCATCTTTCACAGCCGAGGTTGACTCTAGAGTCGACTCATCTGTGAGAAGTCTCCGCCACTCCGAGTGGCGGTTCTCAAATCATTGCGGCTTTGTCCGCAGATGAAAGGATAGAGCGCCTAAAGGTAATCAAAAGTAGATTCTTTCTTTAGGACTTTATAGTCGAGAAGATCGTAGAAGATACTTACGACTAATGGTGATCGTAGAATATCTTACGATCAAGAAAGAGTCGAGAAAAACTTACGATTTGGCACCGGGTCGAGAAAACTTACGATCGATCAATGATTCTTCTTTTTCTCGCTTTGCTTTACGTAAAGTAGGCATGGAAAATCGCCGACGACGAAGAAGTCGTGACGGATGACTATTAGCGCCGGGTTGTCGAAGACAATGGCTCGCTCCTCCCTCTAAGAGACGCCGACTTGTAAAATCTACCAACAAGGAGGAGCAAGCTCGAGCTCGGACTTTCGACTGCACCCTCTACAAGGCCGCGCGCACCGTAGCTATATCTCAAGCCGAGGCCGCCGCTATCGGGCCGAGGAGGTTGAGGCACCAATCTCTTAAGCGCAAACCTCGCAAGGCTAAGGTACCCTTCCATTATGACAAGGAATCTTTCGCAGTTTCTGCCACTCCTAGTTTTGTTAGGCAACTGGAAAAGGAGAACTTGAAAGATTTTGTGTCTTTTATGAAGGACGATCATCGCACAGCGCAACTCGCACCGAGGGCGAGGTCGCTTTGGAATGGTCGAGACCGATCTCGCCATCCAGAGAATCAGGAAACCGGAGCCCTGGTTCCGGTCCAAACTCTACGACCAGACGTGGTCGTAGCTGGGCCAATTGTTGAATCTCGACCAGACGTGGTCGTGGAGAAGAAGAGGTCCTCCGTTGGGAGGATTGCTCCAAAATTCCTGGTTAAAACCAGGGTGCAGAGGTATGTGAAATGTACTAAAGTGTAAGAACAACATTTACCTTTTTCTTTTCACAACTGATTTGCTTTTCTTTCTTTCAAACTCCGACTCCTTCAAATTTCTGAATGCTTCCGTTGAGAAGCCCATTGCTACCCCTTCGCTATTGGAGAGGTATCAATGGAGGTGGTCAAGCATCACCCTTGGCCCTGTGGCCGATGAAGTTGAGACTCCCTGAGTGATTCCTACATCCGCCGGTTGTAGCTACGACCTTGAAGTAGCGGTACATCATCTTGAAGTGGCAACGCGATCACGAGGTTGTAGAAACATCAGGGGCAGCTGTGGAAGCCTCTGGTCAAGGTGGTGACCAGCTTGTGCACCGTTCTGGGAAGGAAATCGTAGGAGGCGTTCCTTCCCCTACCCAAAGAGAAGTTACGTAATCGAAGAAGAATATTTTAACTTCGTGGTGACTTCTTTGGGCTGCCTCATCATAGGGTCTTCGCTTCTGAACTGTGACCGAGTCCCCATCCCAAAGATATTCCCAACAGGGAATTACCGATAATGAGCGCCTCGAGGAGGTGTGGTGGGATAAAGTCGCGAGGATAGATAAGTCAAGAACCCGGATTTTGTATATTCGATCTTTGCTAGGTCGACTATGAATGTAAGTATTTTTAGAATACTTATATTTATGTGGCTTTCCTTCTCTTCTCACTGCTTTCTTTTTGCGTAATGCTCGAGCAAATTGTCGCTTGTCTGTGAGTACCATCGACAACTTTTAGAGCTAAGACAGAGAAAGAAGTACTCTGTCAGAGGCAGAGAGATGGTAAGTCACTATTATTCATAGTTGTTTTCGACTTAACTACTCGTGATAGTGTTTTACTAAAATAGTCATGGAAAAACTCATGACAAAATACTCGGTCGTAAAAGCTTACGACTACTTACGACTGTAGTGGTCGAGAAAGACTTACGACCATAACATAGTCGTAGAAAAATTTACGACTAGGTCGGTGGTTGTAGAAGTACTTACAACCAATCGGATGATGTTTATTTCGCTTCGCTTTTGTAGGTTAAACAAAGGATATCGAAGACCTTAGCTAACTCACTCGATTACGAAAAAGAGGAGTCGAGAAAGCTAAGGGAGGAAGTAATAGTTCTCTCGGATAGACTTCGAGAGGCTGTCTCTGCATCTAGAGATTGCAGGAAAAAATAAACAGTAAGTGCTGAACTTAAGACTGCTTTTGATCTTTAACCTTTACCCGACTCCCATTTCTTCTCCGATAAAGAAAATGAGATGCGAAGCTCCTGACCAAGTACAAGAAAAGCTTTGGTTATTCAGAGTTTTCGCATTACCAAGGACAAGGATCAAGAACTCGAGGGTCTGAGAACTCAAGTAACAGGTAAGTAATTCTTTACCTGTTGTCCTTTTCGAGCATTTTCCCTTTTCTAATGCCAATTTCTTGTTCAGAAATTGCTACCGAATTGAGAAGCCTCAATGATGAAATCCAAGAGAAGACCTTGATCTACAATGAATCCGTCCGCATCGCTAAGATGAATGCAGAGGACATCAGAGCATGGGAGAAAAAGCACGCTGAAACCATTGCTTCCCATCAAGAAGAGGTTAAGAAACTGGATTCTCAATTAGTAGGTAAGAAATGCTTTTACCTACAATTATCTTTGTGTTATCTTCCTCTAGAAGTTTATTTTTGTTTGACCGGTTTTATTCTTTTCAGAACAAGTGGTCGAAAATAAGAAACTTCGCGAGACTTCGACTTGTACCCAACAGGAGATGGAGTCGATGAAGACTAATCTTCAAGGCAACATCACGCTCCTGAACAATGTGCTTAGTGCGCTACATTCTGAGGGAAAAACTCCTCGAGAAGATATCAGAGTCGCTCACATAAGTACCATTGGGGAACAAGTCGGAAACTTGTAAGAAATGGTGACCACTCAAGGCTAATCAAGTCAATCAATAAGGAGGCAATGGTCGAGTAAGTTACGCTTTGGCTTAAACTTAAAGCTCAAGACCCCCACCTTAATGTGCAACCAATTGAAGCCAAGTTCGATTGCTCTGAATCAGAGGCAAATCGTCTGATTGAGGAAATACAATCGGTTGGCAAAAAGGTGGCGGAGGAAATGCAGCTAGGCTCTCCCCCTTCAGAGTAATCTTGTAACTACTTTGTAAGGCAGACAATTTCTGTTGATGAGTAATATATGATCCATCTCGTTTCCTGAAAATCATCTTGTCGAGTAGTTAGTAACTCAAAAGATAATAAACGAATGAAGGACCAAGGATTGAAGTTAAATTAACAACTTTATCCTAGGCCATCTTGTTTCCTGAAAATCATCTTGTCGAGTAGTTAGTAACTCAAAAGATAATAAACGAATGAAAGACTAAGAATTGAAGTCAAATTAATAACTTTATCCTAGCCCCCGACTATTTGCTTAGCTTGTTTGGACAATCTAAGTAAATAGTGTTTGAAATGGGTTTTCAAAAAGCAGAGAGGTTTGTTTAACTTATAGTTTTGTTATGGTTGTCAAGCACTTGGTCAAAAGAGTAGAAACGGCTCGACACTAGGAAGTTCCTTCTAGTGGCGGTGACCACGCAGAGAGGAAAGACTTCGACTAGGTGATGTTACCATCTCCGACTAGTTTAATCAAACCAAGAATAGCAACTTGAGTTAAGCAAACGCCTAGAGGACTTTAATAATTGTCGCCCCTTTCTCGATGGACTCGATAAGTCTTTTCCAAAGAGCAAAAAGTAGGAGACTGAGCAAATGCTTAGGAAGTTCCTTCTAGTGGGCGTGACCACATGCGCAGAGGAGAAAACTTCGACTAGGTGTGTCTCTTCCTTCGACTACCAAAACGAAACGAGTACATCAAAGGTGGTCGAATAAATATATCAAGTGCACTCTACTTAGAATATTTTTTGGAAATTACTGAAAAAATAAACTAAGATTGAGAGAGTTAGCTTTGAGAACATTTCGACTAGATAGAACCCGAGCTCTTTGTATTGGCAGAGCCTCAATACCAAGTCACCTACAAAGAAAGTCATGAGGTTGGACCTTACGATCATAGTATCTGCTGCAGGCTTGTTGGTAGACCGCCGAACGGATTAAGGCTAGGTTTCTCCTTTCTTCGAGTAGGTTAATATCATCTGCTCGAAGTTGTTCCTGGTCTGAGTTGTTGAAGGTTTCAACTCGTGTTGACCGCAATTTTAGCTCCGAAGGAAGCATGGCTTCGGCTCCAAACACTAGAAAAAATGGTGTTTCTCCTGTTGCTCGACTGGTGGTCGTACAAACTGCCCATAATACGGAAGGTAATTCTTGTACCCAAGCCCCGAGCGCTTAACAAGTCGGGTCAAGACTCGGTTTTAATTCCTCGTATTATTTGGCCGCTTGCACGCTCGACCGCCCGCTGCTTTGGGGATGTGCAATGTAAGCATAGCATAACTTAGTACCCAACTCTTCGCAAAATTCTTGAAATTTTGCACTTGCGAATTGTTTACCATTGTCTGTAATTATCCGACTTAATTCCAAATCGGCTAATCACGATCTCATCATGAACCTTTTGTCGCTTCTGCTGTTATCCCAGCTGTGTTCACTTCAATCCATTTTGTGAACGTGTCAATAGCCACAAAAAGGAATTCGAAACCTCCTGGAGCTTTGGGAAACGGTCCTAGGATATCAAGACCCCAGGTCGCAAAAGGCCAAGAAAGAGGTATTGTTTGTAATGCTTGAGCTGGTTGGTGTATCTGTCTACCATGAAATTGGCACTGGATACACTTTTTAACCACCTCCTTAGCATCGCATGTAGTGAGACCAAGAAAACCTTGTCGAAAGGCTTTACCAACCAATGTTCAGAGGAAGCATGTGTCCCACAGATGCCACTGTATATCGTGAAGGAGTGTTATTCCTTCGTTTTGATGAATGCATCGCATGAGTATCCCTTGGGTTCCTCGTTTGTAGAGGACTCCTTCGACCAAAGTATACATTTTGGCTTTTCGGGATAAACGATCTGCCTCAAGATCATCTTCGGGTACGGAACCCTTGTGAAGATACTCGTAGATGGGAGTCATCCAGGTATCCTCGTAGTCTAATGAGGCCATCTCAATAGGAGGTGTCTCTGGTTCTTCGACCAGAGACGGCTTTTGGAGTTGCTCCAAGAAAACTCCTTTTGGTACCGTAGATCGGGAAGAAGCCATCCGAGCAAGTTGGTCTGCGAGGAAATTATCCTTTCGAGGGATGAATTGTACCTCGAAACCTAAAAAATACTTTTCTAGCTTATGCATTCGATAAGTATCGAGACATTGTCGAGCTAGAGCACTGGTACTCTTTCCCGACTTGATTCACGACTAGTTGAGAGTCTCCTCTCACGAGTAGTCGACGAAATTGAGAGTGCTTTCGCAGCTCGTATGCCGCCTAGCAAACCTTCGTACTCGCCACATTGTTAGTGGCCTGAAAGTTTAATTGTATGGCATACTTTAAGGTTTCTCCCAGAGAGATACCAGACTACACCTCCCCCGAGCCACTTAAAGTAAGTGACCCGTCAAAGTACATCATCCATCGGTGTGGAATCAGATCGGGATCCCGAACAGTTCAGATTTGTCCATTCGGCGACAAAGTCCGCCAAGATCTGGATTTTATGGTCGTTCGACACGAATGGAGGTCGAACTCCCAAGTTCGACCGACCATTTTGCCATGCGTCCCGCTGCTTCCTTATTATGGAGGATTGCTCCCAAAGGAAACTCGGGCACGGCACAGCCTATTTTGTGCGCTGAAAATAATGCCACAGCTTCTCAAGACATGAGGAGGGCATATAGAAGTTTTTGACTTGAGGGTAACGCCCTTAGGCCCGTGTAAAACTTCGCTAACGAGTAAACCGGCCGTTGTATGCGCCACGCTCTACGACCAAGATCGCGCTTCTTTGCTGTGGCGTGAAAGCTAGGTAAATTAAGAGCGCCTCTTCCGCTTTGGAGAAACCGTAACAGAGCACTCGAAAGGTACCTCTTGACATCCTCAAAGGCGCTGCTTGCCTCGCTCGACCACTCAAAACCTTCATGTCTCCGAGAAGTTTAAAGAAAGGTAGTCCTTTTCTCCTAGTCGTGCGATGAAACGACTTAAGGCCGCCATGCATCCCGTGAGTTTCGACTTCCTTTTTGTGGTTGGAGGACGATCCGAGGATGGCCTTTATTTTTCAGATTTGCTTCGATTCCTCGCTCGGATACTAGGAATCCAAGCAATTTTCTGAAGAAATTCCAAACACACACTTCTCTGGATTAAGTTTTAAGCGGTGCTTTCTGAGGTTGTCGAATGTTTCTTGTAGGTCAGTGATATGATTAAGTCTCTTAATACTTTTTACAACTAGATCATCAACATAGGCTTCCAAATTTCGGCCTAATTGAGATAAAAAAAGTCGATTGCATTAGGCGTTGAAAAGAAGCACCGCATTCTTTAGACCAAATGGCATTTTGACATAGCAAAAGGTACCAAATGGAGTAATGAATGCGGTCTTTTCTTCATCGCTTAGACACATATTGATCCGGTGGTATCCGAATATGCATCTAAAAACTTAATATCTCACAACCTGCAGTAGAATCAACCAGCTGATCGATACGAGGTAAAGGGAAATCATCTTTTGGACAAGCTTTATTAAGATCAAGAAAGTCTCACGCACATACGCCATTTGCCGTTTGACTTTTTGACCATTACAGGTTAGCCAACCACTGGTGGTTGACTTCTCTTATAAAGCATGCTTTAAGTAGCTTATCCAACTCGATTTAATAGCATCTCGTCGATCAGGCAAATCTCCGTAATTTTTGTTTTACGGTACTTTATCGTGCCGTAAAGCTAGCCTGTGCTCGATCACCTCCACGGGACTCGGGCATGTCGGATGCTTGCCACGTAAAGACATCTGCGTTAGCTCGAAGGAAGGTAATGAGGGCGCTTCCTATTTGGGGTCGAAGTCTCCCGATGCGAGCAGTCTTGAGGGCTCCTCTGCGCCCGGAGGAACCTCTTTGACTTGGTCGTTCGGCTTTGGTGTAGACTTTAGGCTTCGACTTGCTAGTCGGGTCGACTTTCATCTCGAGTTGGTATTTGACCAACCATCTCGAGGATCGACGGCCGCAGACTATACGCCATCTTTTGTCACATTGAATGGTGATCACTCTTTGGGACTCGCATCTTAAGACATTGATACCCATAATGAGTAGCCATTAAGAATTTTGCCAAAGTTGGTCGTCCGAGTATGGCGTTATATGCCGATCGAAATCGACCACATCAAAGGAGACTTTCTACGTCTCCGAAATTACTTGGCGAGCCAAATGTTAAAGGAAGAGAAACTTGGCCAATGGGTTTGGCGAAGACCCGTGACGATTCCATTAAAGGAGTATCGCATCGCCTTACCTTTGTCCCGGTACTTGCATCTCGTCCGGGCATTAGTAAATAGTATGTTCAGGAATCGCCACCATCAACCAACACTCGATTGACCCGACAGCTTGTTGATGGTGGGTTCGACCACAATTGATATCGACTGATCGACTCGTAGTGATCGGGCAACATCCTTCTCAAAAGAGATGGTAACTTTCGACCACTTCGGTAAATTATTGACGAGAGGAGCATGTATGGAATTTACCTCTTGTCCGTGACTTTAAGTTGTCGCTTGAGTCGATCTCGATGATCCTCCGTAGATGTGCTCCACGGTATGTTGCGGATCTTGAACGGCATCTCCTCATCATCCGACGACTTTTGGTCACTCGTATGTCCTACCCGCCGAGAGTAGGGAGTGGTGCTTTGTCGTTGTAGTAGTCCTCGAGCTTTCTTTGGAAAACTTCAGCTATGAGGTCATGTCCTTCCTTTTATGAAAAGGACACCACCTTGGTTTGTCGCTCCTACGATCGTATGCTTACCTTTGCCTTGATCAGTACGACTTGGTGGTTTGGGGCTCTTTATCTTTCACTACTAAGACCTCCTTGAAACCACCGGTTTGTGGTTTTGACTCTTTATTTTCTTCTTGGACTTTTTGCTTTTTGTCCTTACCAACTTCACTGGCTCTTGAGGAGTGTACGCTTCTCGATCGATAGTGTTGTTCCACCGACCGCCTCGAAGCCAGACATCGATCGGCCATCTCAAGAGCTCAAGCAATGTTGTTGGGAGGATTCAAAGCAATATCCTCCGTTATCCTTCTACTACGGACTCCTTGCTTAAAAGCCCTAATCACGAGGAATCGAAATTTCCGAATTGAGTTACGAACCCGACTAAAGCGCTTGATGAATTGACGCAAAGTCTCGTTGTTGTTCTGCTTTTATCCGGCAAAGTCGCCTTCCTTTCCGTGCGGTTGTATGTGCCTTGGAAATTCGCCTGTAGAAGATCGCAGAGGTGTTGCCAAGAGTAGATCGACTTGAGTGGTTGGTTTAATAACCACGATCGAGGGATCCTTCGAGCATAGTCGGAAGGTAATTTGCCATTACATGCTCTCCTCCTCCCGCCGCGGACAATGTTGTATAGATCTCAAGAAATTGATGGGATTTTGAGATCCATCAAATGTCTCCATGTTCACCGGTCGAAAATGAGGCCGTAATCGCTCAAGGTCGCGAAAATGCCCGGCATCCGGTAATCACTTCTTGACGCCTTCTTAGTAAGAAAGAAGAGTTAATATCACCAGGTGATCGTATTCGACGATACCCAAAGAACAGTGACTGCTCGTAGTAGGTCTCGCCCTACGAGGGAATACTCCTCGTACTCCACCCGCTAGAATTTCTTTGTCGAAGTGGTGAATGATCACCTCCGGGGGCTTGATCATCACCGATCGAAATGTATTTCTCCGAATAGGGATCGATTCGACTTATGGCCGTGTCGATTCCTACGTAGAGAAATATTCGATTGACTGGTAGCTGAGGAAGTCGCATTGCTACGACTACCTGAATGTTGTCGACGAGGTACTTCCATCTTGTCATCACAGTCAAGTCTTTGCGTAATCTCTTCAAAGAAAGAGATCGTACCTCGGCGCTCGAGCAAGCTCTTGATCGATTCTCGAGCAAGTCGTTGATGTCCTCGGAGTTCTTGTACCTCCTCCGATCGATGTTGAATGCGCCAGCAGGTTCTTCGATCGCAATTTTCTTTCTTCTGACGACATCAAAATCCTCCTCATCGTGTCTTTGAGGCCTTCTCGGTGGAGTCGAGAATGTCGAGGATTTCTCGCTCATCAAAGTGTTGGTTCTCGTCTGCCACCGGTGGTGCCCTTGCCATTACCACGAGGGGCGCGGTGTGATCTTCGGGAGTGTTCTTATCCCCTCCTCCATGAGGTCGACTCGATTTGAGGGAAGGACGAAGACCTCCGCTGATGATTCTCACTTGCGCCGAGGCCTCCCGCTTGAGGAGTGCTCGAGAAACACCATCTGGCGACTTGGAGTAATCCTCCGTGGGGAACTCCGGTTATAACTTTCTCCGCTCGCAAATGAGATCTGCGGAGACGGCCGAATTTGCGAGAAAAAGCATCCTTGATCCCACCCTCTCTCGGAGTTACCCCGAGAGAGAGGATCACTAGATGCCGGTGGAGTCTGGAATGGTGGCTCCTAACTTGTCTCACCAAGTCGGACCGCCTTAGGGGACTTGAACACTTGGAGGAAAACTCGCTTGTGTTGTGAGTCCTCCCAGGTGCGGTTCGTCCTGACCGACCCTTGTCCTTTGAGGGAATTGGCTCCTCTGTTGGACGACGTTGTGGGGATAAGGATCCTTCTCAACTCCATTGATGGGATGGTTTCTGGAGAATAATCTCCGGAGGCAACATCACCATCGGCGGATGCATCACTCGGCTCGTAGTCGAAACCAAGATCCATGTCGACGTCACAGACCGCCAAGTCAAACCAGTTCTCCTCGCTCCATCCTCCCGCCATGATTGCATGAGATTTGGAAAAAGAACGTATGTTGACAAGAGATTACCGAAGTTCCCCACTATCGGCGCCAACCGCTTGTGGTGTATTAGAACCGATCTTACGTAAAGATTATTTGATTCGGGGTCTCCTAAAGATGAAATCACGCAGAGTGGTTGACACGGATGTTTAGATGTGTTCAGCCTTCTCCGAGAGAATAATAACCCTAATCTGTGTGTGTGGTATTCTTGATGATCAAGTAAGAAGCTAAGACTATTACGAGAATAGTACTTGTATTTCTCCTTGACTCGCTATCTCTTTCTCGTCCCCTGCCTCCCCCTCGCTTCCTCGATTGATGCCTTTATATAGTCGTGAAGGAGTAGCCGCTTGTCTCGCTAAGAGGCGCTTTAATTGAGCCAAGAATGGGCGCATGATGGCGATAATTACCGCGCATTGGCTTCTCCACGCCGTCCCGCGCTTATCATTCGAGGTAATGGGTATTTAAGCACTATTACTACGCAGAATAATAGTGCATGTAGACCGTTCAGATTCCTTAATCAATTGGACCCACTTGCCTGTCGGTTTGATTATAAGGTGGTCGTGGTTTACTTGGTCGTAGGAGGACTTACGACCAGGTGATAGTCGTAGAAGGTCTTACGACTATGTAGTGGTCGTAGAAGGACTTACGACCATGTAATGGTCGTAGAAAGACTTACGACCATGTAATGGTCGTAGAAAGACTTACGACCATGTAATGGTCGTAGAAAGACTTACGACTATGGGGGTGATTGTAGAAGATCTTACAATCACTTGGTAGGCCTCTCCCTTATAAAAATAAGGGGTACTTCTGGAGACTATGTGACATCATATTTACCCATAATAAGATAAAAGATAAAATGAGGATTATTAGATCCTCGTCAAGTACCATAGCCATTTTGATAATCTAAGAGAGAGAGAGAGAAACAATAGCTAAGATGAAGTAGTGTTTAAATGCAATTAAAATATCTTCAATAGTATCTTTATTGTTGTCTCTTAACTATGTCACGTCAACAAAATCCTACGTGGAAGAGAGAGGGGGAGGAGAGAGAGTACACGTCGTCTCTTTCTGAACAGACTATTTTGCACGTGAATAAGACATAATACATTAATATACTCTAGTTGATATGTAGACCCGTTTCAAAGAAAAATTATAAAATTTAGATGTTGGAGAATGCGTTAGATTGAAGATGCCCTTAGTACTACTCCACGAAACCATGACCCATGCGTACATTCATGTCTCGTGAGCGCTGTGGGTACCTTTATAGCTAGTGTTTATTAGATCGATTTTCACCTGGGGTCAATGTATCTCAAACTCAAAGGGGTCTGGATCATCTGCTGTTACTGTAGAGAATACTACATGAACATCGTTTTGAGTCTAAACAACACTTGCAGTAGTACCGTAGAAAAACACTATAGAAACAGTGCATATTTACTGTAGTGAAAATGTTGCATGGATTTTAGTGTGTCATTTGGCATGGTAATACTCGATCTGGATCGTTTTTTCTCTCACTGTAGCGGCAATGCCTAGTACATGTCACTGCTAATAACGCAAATGATCCATTTCCATCTCAAAACCACCAGCCAGCTAGCAATAGGCACCTACTAGCCAATGCACATGCTAGCTGGTGCTGTTGTGGCCTACGTGTGTGTGTGTGTGTGTGTGTGTGTGTGTGTGAGAGAGAGAGAGAGAGAGAGAGAGACCGGACACAATCACAACGGGCACACTAGGACACAGCCAGGCACTTACCTGAACAGCACTAATCCTTCAAAACTGCAGCAGGCCGTTGTGGGGGGTGCCCCACGGGATGCTACGACTACGAGCGATCGAGGAGCTCGGCCAGTGTCGCATGCATGCATGCGTACGTGCTCTGCTCGGCCCTCCTTTGGGTTGTCGCTTCGCCGCTGATGCATGTCCTTCCATTCACTTCTCGATCGATCCCTTCCTTCGATTCCGTGCGTTGCTTGGTGGCAAATGGTGGGCCCCGGCACTCCCATGCACGGGTTTTTGTTTCTACTGTGCGCATTAGTATCAGGTATGCCACTTGTTTTTTTCTCCCATGTGTTCCTAAGTTTTCCACTATCTCTCTCTCGACGAATCTTCAACCTAAGATATAGTTACCGTCTATACTGACATTGATTCTTAGCTACTCCCTATGTCCGAAAATGTAGGTAATTTTTTTTTACCTTTTGCGGTCAAGAGCACAACACTTTGACAATGATTTTGTATCCCAATATATTTATTTAAAAAACATATATTATTAATATATTTCACAAGATAAATTCAATCATATTATTTACATGTAGTCAAATTTATACGTTTTATGGCTTTTGATTAAGCACTGATCTAAAGCCTGCTTGATTGCATCAGCTAGCTAGTGCATGAGTGAGAGAAAGCGAGCATATGCGTTTGGTACACCCATGCACGCACGCACGAACACTGCATGAGTGCACCCGCGGAGGAGAGCGCCCCCTCGATCGATGACAATGGCGACCACGCGACATGAGGCGCTGATCGAACAAATCAAGGCGCTAATAAACGTGTCGGGGTACGTACGTGGCCGCTGTAGCATCGCGTCGCCTTTAATTTGTGGCAGGCATGGCATGGTATGGCACATGGGTTTGTCCATGCATGGCTCATGGGTGCAGGTGGGCCGGATCGATCGATCGGGTGATCTGGCTGACCACCACTGTGCGCACGTGTGATCCGGCTAGGTGCTGAAGTATGTGGCTTACTATATCTTATAGTTAGCATTGTCAACTGACTATAAGAGCTTGTTAGGGTCAGAAAAGGCATGGTGGCCGTTGGGCACATCTTGATCATGGGTATCACGAGAGTTCCTGTATATATAAGGAAAACGATAGTACACAGACGTACAAGATTAAAAAAATCAAACACTTCACTTGTACCCATAGGCGCCACATGCTACCATCCTTCCCCATCTCCTAGTCTCAGATCCCACTCCACACCCATCCCCACCTCTTAAAAACCAAACCAAACCCAAAAGCTACACAAATGCAACTGCAGTAGCATGCCTATCCTCCACCACTCCTCCAATCCCCAGTCCGAACACAAGCGTGCACGAGGAGGCGGGGAGCGGAGCCGCGCTATATAGCAGCCGAAATCCATTGCTACGCCAGATCTGAGGTCGCCTTTCGACTCCCGAATGACCTCGACCTTGGCGGCGGCGGCGGCGATGGCTCCGCGGGCTTCGTTGAGATCGGATCCGAGGACGACCTCTTCTCCACCTTCATGGACATAGAGAAGATCCCCTCCGCCCCGCCCCCGCCGGCTTTTTCAAAATATTGCAGGTGTTCACTTGATTTGTTGCACGAGTTCATTCGAAGTGTTGCATGATTTTTTTAAAATTTTCTTGCAATGTTTGTTGCATCCTTTAATTACTGCGATGAGTTGTTGCAACTAGAGTGGGATTTTGTTGCCACTCGTTTGTTTTTGTGTGTGCTGTGAAATTTGCAGGGTTGTAGATTTGTTGCAGGTATTAGTTGGGGAAAAAATATTATGACTGTTGTAAAAATATTATGACCGTTGAAAAAAATATTGCACACGTTCTCCAGATGTTTTCTTTTTGTTTCGTCCTCTAGTTATTTTTGTTGCGACCGTTGAAAAAAATATTGCGACCGCTGAAAAAAATATTGCGTCTAACACATGGCCATGTTATGTTTTGTGAAATTAAAATATTTCATAAGTAAGTTTTAAATGTTACAAATTTCTTGATGTTGGCCAAATCTTGATTTCTTCTTCTCCCGGTTGATCGACTCGAATCTTTTCCCTGCCCCTCGGCCTCTCACTTCGTTTCATTCTTCCTCTTCACCCTCGCCTGGCCGATCGGTTTGTGTATTTGTTGCATGTATGGAATTTTTTTGTTACAAACATTATGCATATATGTTGCATCAGAGTGTACGATGAGAAGCTTCCCATCGTACGTATGTCCGAGCGCTAGTTGTGCACTATATATAATAAGCGTTTATCTGTTGTGTTTAATATAGTTTTATAAAAAAGTATACTCAATGGGAAGTTAACCCTCTAAACTTTTTTGTCGACTTAACCATTGAACTTCTAATACCATATTAGTTCACTCGGAGGCCGATTTTGAGAGTGGTTTTGTTACAGTAGCCTCCACATAACCTACTTTATCGCTGTAGCTGCCACATCACAGCTAGCTGATCTCTTCCTCTGTTCCTCGTATTTCCCAGCCGCCGCCGCCGCCTCCTTCTCTCTCCCCCTCCATGTTCAAACAAAATGGTCAGATCTATGCATACATATGTGTGGATAAGAGGATATTCTTTGGTTTGACGGTGTTAGCGTCCACTTGTGATGCAAAGTGGCAAAACCGGGTCACTCTTCAAACGGACATCTGGGGAGAAGTGATCCGGTATTAGAATTTTAGGGGGTTAAGTGAACAAAACAAGTTTAGTGTGTTACATGAACATTCGTCCATGAGGGTTCGTACCAAATCAAGCAGGTATGCCAAACGGTCTTCAGTCGAGAATACAACAAGTTTGAGATGCGTCCTGAAGAGAGCATCGATGATGTATTCAACCGCTTCAATAAGGTGCTCAATCAGTTGAGAGCGGTCGACATTAAGTATTCTCAGTCTGAGAATGCTACCATCTCTTAGCTGCAATCAACACCAAAGAGTGGGAGATAAAGGCTATGCCATTGAGGAAAATGTCAATCACTCTAATCTCACTTTGGAGTTGCTCTATAGCAAGTTGAAGACTCATGAGATCAAGAGGGTTGATCGTCCCAAGAAGGAGAACATGGCTTTAGTAGCTAACTATCTCAAGAGAATTTCTGATGGCACTTCTGAATCTTTATTTGGATTTTCACTTGCTTATTTATCTGCAATACATGAAGAGGAACTTGAGAGTATTCCTGAGCCCGATTTAGCCCTCTTAGCCAAAAAAAAAAATCACACGGATCTATAACAATGTGAGAAACAAGAACAAAGGCAGCCCTGCGACATGCTATGAGTATAGAGAGCTCAACCGCATCTAGGCGAACTGCCCCAAGCTGAAAGGGAAGAGAAACCCCAAGAAGGAGAAGACAGCTTGGAGGAAGCTTCAAGGGAACAAGTCCAAGTTTGATACTGCCAAGATCATGAAAGCCACTCATTGAGTTCTTACCGCTTTTGGAGAGCAACTCATAAACGATGTGGACTCCGAGAGCGAGGAGGATAAGGAGGAGGAGCTCCTTCAAAAAAATAAGAAAGGGAAGGCAAAGAACTTCACCGGCATGTGCTTTATGGTCGACTCCGTCAACATCGATGACATCGATGAGGTACCCCATCCTATGAAGTTCTCTCCGTTAGATGCAATACCATCTATGAGCAACTGCTTAGCCAAAATAAGGCGTTAGAGTTCACCATGGCTAGGAATAAAGACTTAGAATCACAAGTTGATAATCTAACGCTAGAACTTGTGAATGCTAAGAACCTTGATACTTATGAATGTTCATCCTACCATACTTTACACGATGAACTTGCTAAATTACAAAATGCTCATGATGTTGCCTTACACCAACTAGAAAATGCTATGACTGAGTTAATTGAAGTTAAATCTACTTCATATGAAAAATGCTTAGAATCTAGCAAGTTGGTCGCTTCTGATAAGGCTAAGTCTATCACTTGCTCTTTCTATTTATAATGTGAACATGAAGTAAAATACATATTAGAAGTAGTTAGAGGTAAGTATGCCAAGCTTAAGGACAAAATTAATTCTGTTCCTTGTGCTTTATGTGAAGCCCTTAAGCTTGAAGTTACTATTTATAAGGAGAATCATGCTAGGGCCATTAATGATAAAACTTGTTAATCATATCTTAACCTTGAAAAAGAAAATACTTACCCCAATGACACATTAGAAAAATTCTCCAAGTGTAAGAAACAGTTAAACATGATTCTTGAAAAGTCCAAAACTTCTTATAAGAAGTAAGGGTTGGGATACAACTTTGCCCAAGATAAGTCCAAGCCAAATGTCATTCAAGTCTTAAAAAATGGCTTAGTTGAGTTCAAAACCCAACCTGCAAAAATTATTTTCAAATCTACAGGTTTTGCCCAACCATCTGTTGAGTCAAAAGGTGTTTCTTCCAGTGGTACCAAGTACCATTGCACCTATTAAAAGAAGGACGGGCATTTACTTGAGTTCTGTTGGTGTAGGTTGAAAAATGCTAAGAAAAATCTTGCTAGACTTTCATCTCATCAACTTAGTTCTTTCACGAGACATGGTTATCTAGAAAAGAAGAAACCTGGACTAGGATCTATTTCACATGTTCATCATTGTCATGTTCCTAGATAGGATGCATCCCATGTTCGTGTAATTATTGCTCATGATAGAACCTCAAGTAGGATCAAGGCTAGCAATTATGCTTTTCATACTACTCGCAGACTTGTGTCTAAGTACTAGGTTCCTAAGTCATGTTTAGCTAACCCCGCTATTGAGACACATCGATCTTATGTGCCTTGATTTTCAGGATCGTCGCGAAAAGGGGAAGAACACATGGTTCATCGAATTCAGCTGTTCAGCCAAATGACTGAAGACTCAAGATGGTTCACCTCCTTCACGCAGCCAACGGGTGATGACTTCATCACCTTTGGAGATGATAAACAAGGACGGATTAAAGGAACGGGATCGATCAGGATGAACGATAAGTTCATCCTGAAGGACATCGCTATTGTGGACAAGCTAATGTATAAATTATTTTCTATCTCACAGCTTCTTGATAATGGCTATGAGACTAGGTTTAAGAAAAATATATGTCGTGTGCTTGACTCAGCTGGTGAGCTTGTCTTTGGGATTTCTAGAGTTGGTAGGATCTTTAGAGCTGACTTTTTTTAATCTCTTGCTAGATTTCTCAAGTGTTTGATTGCATCTTCTTCGGGGTTCTGGCTTTGGCATCGTCATTTATGACACATTAGTTTTAATCATCTGATGCGAGTTAGCAACCTTGATCTCATGAGAGGTTCGCCCAAACCCAAAGCCGTTAGGTGTAGGCATGGCAAGCAAGTTGCTTCCTCACACCCTTCATTGACTATGGTCATGACTGATGGATCGGGATAGTTGCTTCACCTGGATATTGTTGGTCCTACTAGGGTTCGGTCAGCCGATGATAAATGGTACATTCTTGTCATAGTTAATGATTTTTTGAGATACTCTTGGGTGTTCTTTCTTGTTTCGAATGATGAAGCTTTTGATCATTTTTATGATCTTGTTCTTCGCCTGGCTTCTGAACTTTCTGGTGCCTTGAGAGCAATTTGCATTGACAATGGTACAGAATTTAAGAATATCTCATTTGCCTCTTTCTGTACTGAGCGTGGTATTGAGCATCAATTCTCTTCTCCACACGTTACTCAACAAAATGGCGTCATGGAAAGGAAGAACAAGACCTTAGTCGAGATGGCTAGAACAATGCTAGATGAGTATTGCACTCCGATGAGGTTTTGGACTGAAGCTATTGCTACAGCTTGCCATATTGCAAATTTTGTTTTCTTGAGACCATCTTTGGGCAAGATATCATATGAACTTCGGTTTGGTAGAAAACCCTATATTTCATATTTTTGAGTTTTTAGAGCCGAGTGTTTCATTCCCAAGACATAAAATCTAGATAAATTTGAGTCAAGAACTTCTAATGGTTTACTTCTAGGTTATCCTGCACATTCGAGGGGTTTTTGGGTTCTTAATGTTGAGACTAACGTTATTCAGGAGACATGCAATGTCACCTTTGATGAGACAAGTCCTGGATCTAGATCCGATATTTTAGGTGATACACATACGACAGAGAGCATCTTTGTGGAGGAAGATGAAGATGAATCTGGTGATTGTGAGAGACCATGTGGAGGTCGTGAGTCAAAAGAGGCTTTGTGAGGTTGTTTCTCTTTTGCTCTTTAGTGGTTGAGAGTGGAGGAAGGCGAGAGTGTGCTCCTGCGTGTCCCCTCTTGATGAGTTCTTGAGTGGTTCTCCTTCTCTCTAGAGCATGTAGTGTGAGTGTGTTCTTGTGTTGGGAGAGTGAGGAGATGGATTGAGAATCTTGTAATCATCCCTCTGGTTCTAATGTCCATGCGTATGGGGATGTATTTATTTGTATTTCGCTCTTGATTCAAGAAATGAAAATCAAGTTTGCATTCCTGTTCTTATTTTTCCTTCGATTCTCTCTGTGATGGACTTGTGAGTTTTTCTTTTTCTTGTTGGTTCTTGCTAGTGAGCTGCAAAATGGATTGCTCTATGTTGGGATAGTGCCCCAAGATCATTTGATCGATTTTTCCAAGAGCTAATCTTGTTAAATCTCGATTTCACTTTTGGCATCCTCTGCTCTTCATTTCCTCTTCTAGGGTTTTGATGAAATTCTTGATTTCCTTGAGGATTTGGCCTAAGACTCATGCTAGCATGTCCTGAGGTTATTACTAACCTTCTTGCAAAATCTCATGAGCCAAGGTTGAGAGATTGTGGAGCATTTCGGTTTTGCCCTGCTTTTGCATCCTTCTTCGCTCAAATGCAAGAAGATAAGAACTTTGGAATGGATCTCTGAAATATTTGTTTGGAATAGGTTCCTAGTGTCTTTAGGGAGGTGTGGTTCAAATCTCGTAGAGTTTGGCCAAGCGGTTCAAAAGTTACGTCGATTTTCGCTTTGAAACCCGAGAGGTTTTTGCTGCTCCAGACAATCGGATGAACGGGCTTAACACTATGGTTGTAGCTGGACTGCGGTACAACCGCCATTTGCTCGCGGTTGTAGCCGATGTGGTACAACCGCCGCTTTACTGTGGTTGTACCGATTGTCCCGATTTCTTCGGTTCTTCCTCGCTTTTGTTTGCGAGCTTTGGGGGTGAGGAGTGGATTCAACATAAGACTTCCTCTGCTTAATCATTGATCTTCATAGCTCTCATAGCTATTGGAGTAATTTACAAGTTGAATCCATTCTTTGCGAAAAGATTAGGTGCTCCTATTCACCCCCCTCTAGTCGCCTTCCGGTCCTTCAATTGGTATCGAGCGAGTTAGCTCTTTTCAATAGATCTTAACCGGTCTCAAGAGCCGTGGCGATGGACAAGTACTCGACCAAGCCGCTGCTGATGGCATCGATTACCCTTCCGAAGAGCCGAATGGAGACATACATCCGTGCCCGGGGTATGCCATCCGCGAAAGGTCAAGGTTCGATTCATTGTTCTGCCGATGAGAACATCAATGCCGGAACATGGCGATGTTGAGGCAAATGCAAAGGCTAGGAACATCATCATCCGTGGTTTGAGTCGTAGTGAGTTTGATCGATATCTCACTGTCGTCCGCTTATGATATCCGGGTGACCTCGACGCATACCATGAGGGCACCACCCGGATCAAGACGGTTCGACAGACCGATTCAAACGAGAATACAACAAATTTGAGATGCTTGCTGGTGAGTCCCTAGATGAGTGCTTCGCACGTTTTCACAAGATCTTGAGCAACCTCCGAGCGGTCGGTCTCACATACCCCGACTCGGACAACGCTCGTCAGATACTTACGGCACTCGATCTGCGTGTGGGAGATGAAAGTGACCACCATCAAAGACACGACAGACCTCTCGACCTTGACTCTTGATGCGCTCAGACTCACGCCTCAAGACTCACGAGATTGACGTTGTCTCGTAGGTCGAAGTCACGATCGATGGCCACGGTCACCGATCCCGTTCAACTTCGGTCTCTCTTCTGAGTCCTCTTGCAATTTCTCCCTTGCTGCTCTCTGTGACATAACTGATGATCAGTTAGAGCAGCTTGCGGATGAGCAGCTTGCCCTCCTTGCTCGTAGATTCTCCCACGCTTACAAAGGGAGGAGGGACAGAAAGAGAGGAGGACCCGTGATTTGCTTTGAGTGTGGTGGCCCCAACCACATCCGAGCGAACTGCCCCAAGCCGAGAAGGGCAAGAACGACTACGGCGGTTCGGGCAAGAACGACTACACCGACAAGAACCGCAACAAGAAGCCTCCACTCAGCTCGCCCTTGAAGAAGAAGTTCCGCAACTTTGGCAAAGCCAAGAAGCTCTTCCACCGCGTCCTCACCGCCTTCGACGACCTCGACCTCAGCGAGGTGGAGGGATGGAGCGACGATGACGGGACGGGTGACCAAGAGCCCAAGGATGGCGGCGACGACTTCTCCGGCATGTGCTTCATGGCCCTCAAGGGCGAACTCAGCGACAGCGAGCTGTACTCCGACACGGACGAGGTAGATCCCACCTACGAACAGCTCAATCATGCTTTTCTTAAGCTAGGAGGTTTTCATGCTAAAGCTAAGGCTAGGTGTGCTGAGTTAGAGAAGGAAATAGATAGACTGTCACTAGAGATTATTGCTCTTACATCTGCTCCTTCTAGTGATGATTGTGATACATGCTCGCTTTGCTGGTTGATATGGAGAAGTTAAGGACCTCACATGATAGTGTGTCCTCCAAACTTAATAGTGTTAAGGTGGAGAATGTTAGTCTGCTTGCTGAGTTAGAGTTGAGTAGAATGGCTGTTACCCTACTTATTACTGATGAGACTACTTCTCCCACCTCATGTGAGGGTAAGGACATTGCTGCTAGAGGATCTTATGCCATGCTCCTTGATCTGCCCGAGTCTTGTGAAAATTGCAATAACTTGAAGATGAACTTAAAACGGGCAGATCATAAAATTGCTGAACTACAAGCTTCTTTACTTGAGCCGATTGTTTCATGCTTAAACTGTCCTAAGTTAACTGCTGAACTTGAAGCTGTCTCCAAACAGTTTCAAGATATGATTGATCATGAAAGGAAGTTGGCTAAGTTTGCTTCTAAGGACCCTGTTAGCTCACCATGCATTACGTGTAACAAACTAAAATCTGACTTGATTGCTTTGGATGAGAAATGTGTGAAGCTAACTAAGGACCTTCTAGAGAAGCCACATTGTGTTTGCAATATGATTGTGGAGAAGGGGGAGAAGCCCCAGGGTAAGGATGAGACGCTTAGCAACGTGAACCAACTGGCTAGCGAGGGACTGCTCCTTCGTAGTCACCGTGCTTGCACAAGCCATTCTTTCCTCTCTCTCTTGGTTCTTCTTTTGCTCCCTTACCTTCTCATTGCCTCTTCTTCCCCTGCTCTTCTTGCACCTCTCTCTTCGGGAGTGTCGCACCTTATGAACACTCTCGAGAGATTTGTAGGAGGCAAGAAGAAGCTCAATCTTATTCTAGACCAATCTAAGATCTGCAGATTTAATCGTGGTCTAGGATATGACTTCTTTGAGGGCATGAGGAAGCATCCACCGCCGTGCTCGGACCCATAGCACTGGTGTGATCGAGACCGAGCCTGTGACCGAGAAAGTCCATTTCAAGTCGGGGCTATGTCCGGGATTTCGACAAGAAGGTAATTTCACATGCTGCTTCTACCTCTCAGAAGGTGAAGTATCACTGCACCTTCTGCCAGAAGGATGGACACACAGTCGATCGATGCTTCAGGCGCGCCAAGATCGTGCGTAGAGACCATGTTGAGTCTCTTAGGCGCATTCAGGGTCAGCCCCAGACCTTGAGTGCACCTAAGACCAACACGAGGTCTAGGCTTGTTTCTTCTGATGGGTTTGTGCAGCATCGAGGACTTGGTTTTTCCGAGTTTTCTGGTTTTCGTCCTCATGCTGCTTTCAGTCGTGACTTCCGCCGTCCTGAGGGTAGATCTCGTTTTCCCCATCGAGATAGCTACTCGCGGCGTGTTCAAGATGTTGCGTGCTCGACTCGCTCCTTCAGAGCGGCCGGACCAAAGAACACCTTCGGGTCTACTCTTAGACCTTCTGCTTTGAGTTACAGAGAGCGTAGGGTAGATAGACGTAAGTCGTGCTTGACTACTTCATCTGCTCGACGTGTTATTCAGTATTGGGTGCCAAAATCATTGTTGATTTATCCCAAGATCGAGACTTTACTCTGCTTGACTCAGTTCACGGGTAGGGAAGGAGAAGGTTTGGCTTGTAGACTCGGTTGTTCTCGTCATATGACCGGAGACTCCGTTGGTTCTCCTCCTAGCCCGCGCTCCGGTGATGAGACGATCACCTTCGAGACGCTTCGTGCAGGCGCGTCATCGCCAAAGGTACTGTCGTATTAATGCTTCTTTATTCTTAAGGATGTTGCCTTGGTTAGTAAGTCGCAGACAATTTGCTTTCCGCTTTCTCGACTTCTGATGACGGTTTCGAGGTGAGCTTTAAGAAAAACAATTGCAAAATTCTTGATTCTTCGGGTAGTCTGGTTTGCGGGATTTCTCGTTATGGGAGGATCTTTCGTGCTGAGTTCTCTGAGTCTTCTGGCGATCCTCTCAGGTGTTTAGTTGCTTCTGAGTCCCGCGATCTATCTTTCTGGCATAGGAGACTTGGTCATATTGGATTTGACCATTTGACCCGAGTTAGCAGCCATGATCTCATTCGTGGTCTGCCGAAACTCAAGATGGTCAAAGATCTTGTTTGCACTCCATGCCGGCACGGCAAGATGGTTGCCGCTTCTCATCCTCTGTCACGCATTACTATGACCGATACAGGGACACCGCTCCACATGGACACGCTTGGACCACTCGAGTCTTGATCGGCGGGAGGAAGTGGTATGTTCTTGTTGTGGTCGATGACTTCTCGAGGTACTCTTGGGTGTTTTTCTTAGCCTCGAAGGACGAGACATTTACACATTTCCGAGGTCTTTTAGTAGGATGTCCGTTGAGCTCCGGGTGCCTTACGAGCGATCCGCGATGACAATGGCACGGAATTCAAGAATTCCTACTTTGAGAGTTTCTCGGTGAGACAGTGTAGAGCACCGCCTCTTCTCCATACGCCCCTCAAAGAAAATGGCGTTGTGGAGAGGAAGAACCGTACCTTGGTCGAGATGGCCAGGACGATGCTTGATGAGTACTCTACACCGAGGAAGTTTTGGGCTGAAGCCATTGCGACTGCGTGCCATGTTTCGAATCGAGTTTTTCTTCGGGCACTCTTGCACCGCACTTCTTATGAGCTGAGATATGGGCGAAAGCCCAGCGTCTCTCATTTTCGTGTGTTTGGTTGCAAGTGCTTTATTTTGAAGTCTGGGAACCTAGATAAGTTCGAGTCACGTTCTGTGAACCGGTATCTTTCTAGGCTACTCGACTTCTTCGCGGCTTATCGGGTTTGGAACTGCGAGTCTAGTAAAATGGTAGAGACCTGTGAGGTGACCTTCGATGAGGCCAGTCCGGGGACTAGGCCAGATATCTCAAGTTCTTTAGAGCAGTCCGAGACCATCTTTGTGGATGATGAGGATGAGGGAGACGATGGTTGTTTACCTGATCCTGCTCCTTTTCCTCCCCTTGAGATGCCTTCTTCCATGGCACCTCAAGGTGATCAGCCCTTGCCCTCCGTTCCCTCTGGAGCTAGTGGCTCTGTCCCTGCCTCGTCTGCACACGAGGTAGAGGCCACTTCTTCTTCTCATCCAGGACCTCCCCGACATATCCAGAGAAGGCATCCTTCAGAGCAGATCATTGGAGATCTTTTTGAGCGTGTCACACGCTCAAAATCTGGCACTTCTCTTTTCTGTCTCCATTCTGCTTTCATTGCCTCCTTCGAGCCCAAGGATGTTGATCATGCTCTTTCTGATGAGTCTTGGGTCAATGCCATGCATGAGGAGTTGGAAAACTTTGAGAGAAACAAGGTCTGGTCGCTTGTCGAGCCCCCTCGAGGTCACAATGTTATTGGAACCAAGTGGGTGTTCAAGAACAAGCAGAGTGAGGATGGGGTAGTCATCCGAAACAAGGCGAGATTGGTAGCTCAGGGGTTTTCCCAGGTTGAGGGTCTAGACTTCGAGGAGACCTTTGCCCCTGTAGCTCGACTTGAAGCCATTAGAATCCTGCTTGCCTTTGCAGCTTCTAAGGGTTTCAAGCTTTACCAGATGGACGTGAAGAGTGCCTTCCTCAATGGCCTTATTGAGGAGGAAGTCTACGTCCGACAGCCTCCAGGTTTCGAGAACCCCAAATACCCTAACCATGTCTTCAAGCTTTCAAAAGCGCTGTATGGACTTAAGCAGGCTCCCAGAGCTTGGTATGAGAGGCTTAAGTCCTACTTGTTGAGTCATGGGTTTGAAATGGGTAAAGTTGACAAGACCTTGTTCATTCGCAGGCATGGCAGTAACTTTCTACTCGTCCAGATTTATGTGGATGATATCATCTTTGGAGGCTCTTCTCATACTCTTGTTTCTCAGTTCTCGGATGTTATGAGCTCAGAGTTTGAGATGAGCATGATGGGCGAGTTGAGTTTCTTCCTTGGTTTCCAGATCAAGCAGACTCGGGAGGGTACTTTCTTGCATCAGGGCAAGTACACTCGTGATCTCCTGAAACGCTTCGACATGAGTGATGGTAAGCCTGTGTCGACTCCCATGGCTTCTACAGCCTATCTTGACCCAGATGAGGATGGCGAGCCAGTTGATCAAAAGGAGTTTCGCAAAGATGATTGGCTCCTCTTGTACCTCAACGCCTCGAGACCGGACATACATTTTTACGTGTGTTTGTGCGCTCGCTTTGAGCTTCTCCTCGCGTTTCTCACGCCAAAGGTGAAGCGCATCTTCGATACTGCGAGCTACCATTGACTATGGTATTCGGTACTCTTCCTCATCCCGCCTTTCCTTGAGAGCCTTCTCGGATGCGCACTTATTGGTCAGAGGATAGATAGGAAGAGTACTTCCGACCGCCAATTTCTTGGCACTTCTCTTGTTTCCTGGTCTTCGAGGAAGCAGTCCGGTGTTGCACAGTCCACCGCAGAGGCCGAGTACGTTGCTGCAGCCAGTTGCTGTAGCCAAGTGCTCTGGATGACTTCGACCCTGCGGGACTTTGGGTTAGTTATCGATGGTGTTCCACTCTTTGTGATAACACTGCGATTAACATTGCCAAGAACCCAAAGCAAAGATTCCCTGACCAAGCACATCGATATCCGCTTCCACTTCCTTAGAGACCATGTAGAGAAGGGTGATATAGTGCTCCAGCCAGGAGAGTGACCACCAGTTGGTGACATTTTCACCAAGCCATTGGATAGTTCGAGGTTTTAGCTCATGGGAGAGCTTGGGGTGGTTTGTCCTTATGGACTGTAGTGAGGGGGAGCTTTGGGTTTTACTGCTTTACTATCTTATTTATGCTCTAGCTCCTTACTATTGCATTGCATTTTGGGTGCATTTGGGATTAGTCCTCCTAGCATAGATTAGAGTGCTTCTTTTGTCTAGTTGTTTAGTTTTTTTTTTTGCTCTTATCTTGTGATTCTAGGATGTCTTGCTCATTAGTCATTACTTATCTCACTAGGTTGAGCTCACTCACTTCTTGCAGTTCTAGCGAGGGTTGGGCCACCCTGCAGAGGCAGGCACGTGTTTGCTCCTAGGTGTGTTAAGTGGGCAGTTGATAGTCCTAGAGTCATATGGGGTAGATGAGAGTTAGTCTGAGCTATAGTATTCTCTATATCTTATCTATGCTTTAAGGACTGCCTGTTTTATGTTTTCTTTGCCAGCTTCTCGATTTATTGTTTTGGTTCAAGGGGAGTTCATTTGGGAGCTTCTGGAGCTTAATATTGACATAACTCAACTTGAACTAAAAGTTGCATCTATTGTTGAGGGAGCCGGATCTTACGCATTTCTAGCATTCGCATTGTAATATAACTACATTGAGCCTTGATTATTATCCTGCTATGACATGTTTACAATGCTTTACACCTTGCCATGACTTGTGCTTATTTGCTAGATTTATCATGACTTCATATGTGTAGCCTAGCTTTTGCCATGATAAGTTAATTAAAATTGCTCAACTTAAACTAAAACTTGTCGTGTTAGCACTCGAGATTAGTCTTTCTCGAGCTATCCTTTTATGATTCTTGCCATGTCAAATAGGCTGGGTAGAGTGATGAATCTATATTGAGCCTTAGAAAGAGCTGTTTTAGTCTCTTGATGATGCATGAGTTAGTACAACTTGTTAAAAAAAAATCTCTTTGTGCGAAAAACCGATCTCACCAATTCTCTCCTATGAGACGGCTTGCCATTGCACTTGGCATGAACTTAGGGGAGTTTTGGGTGACCTAGACTATCTTCTTAAGCTTCTCGCTTGAGTAGTCGCATAAGGCTTGAGACCTAGCACATGATAAAACAAAAATCTGGTTGGAAACCACCATGAATTTCAAAAGAAAATATGTGTTCAATGTGCTTAAAGCCACAGAAAGTATCAAGTTCTTTAACCAATGTTTCAATCTTGAGCATAGCACTCTATTTGGTCTCAATTTAAGCTTCTTAGTTCCGCTTAGCTTATTGACATGGCCTGCATCATCCTTGGATATCTCTAGCGAGACTTTGCTCATTGATGACTTGACTTGCTCACATAATGTACCTCATTTTCAGATTGTCATCTATGTGTTCTAGCTAGCTTATACATATCTTGTCATGATCTAGCTAGCCTTTTTATTGAGTTATGGCTTGGTGTACATTATGGTCATATTGGATAATTCTCATGGCTCTAACTGCTAAAGAATAATCAAACTTCAGCCATTTCATCCATTGACATGTCATATTCTCTCTTGAGCATTCTTGATGTGTTTATTGCCAAAAGGGGGAGAATAGAGAAGAAAAAGCTAGTTGGGATCATTTTAGAGCTTTGGAGAACAATTTGCTCTTTTAGTTGTTGCTCTAGTGTTCCGTCGACATGGTCATTAGTTTCACTCTTCTTCTTTGGACCATGTTGGTTTCTTCAAACTCAAACTCATCTTTGCGTTTTTTTTCGGAGTTTGTCAATATACTCATCAAGGGGGAGATTGAGAGACCATGTGGAGGTCGTCCCGTGTGTGTGATGAGTAATTGACATAGGTTTAGGAAGTCGAGTTTGGTTTGGGTGGTTTGGACCATGTCGTTGCGTGGTGCAACAGGCTCAGTCGATTTGGTCAAACTTGGTCGTATGGGATTAGGATGCATATTCTTTGATTCGACAAGTTTGGATTTTGTCATGGTAAGTATGTTGGTATTTTCGCTTTCATGTATCGAGCGGTGCTATTTGATGTGTTTCTTGTCCGTGGATGCAGGACATCGGGTGGAGTCGTGGCGAGACACGGTGGACCGGACTAGGTGCAGTGGCACCGAGGTCGGAACGGTCGGGATGTGT
The DNA here is from genome assembly GCA_036346395.1 of Hsuehochloa calcarea. Lineage (NCBI taxonomy): Eukaryota > Viridiplantae > Streptophyta > Magnoliopsida > Poales > Poaceae > Hsuehochloa > Hsuehochloa calcarea. Next base: position 54,450,526 of record CM070598.1, read on the forward strand.
CAAGACGACGTGGACTCGAGGTGGTTGCGGCGGCGCGAGACGAGGAGCGCGGAAGCTTCCCAGAAGGTGCAGGAGGGGCGAAACGGGAATTTCGCAAGGCTGCACAAGCGGGAGCGGGCTCAGTTGGTTTTAGCGGGCGTAACGGGGTGGAGACCCGTTAGCCATGGGCTTTAAATAGGATGGATGGGCTGCTTGCCTGAGTGAGCACTTGGGTGGAATTAGGTTTTAGAGTCAAAAGAGGCTTTGTGAGGTTGTTTCTCTTTTGCTCTTTAGTGGTTGAGAGTGGAGGAAGGCGTGAGAGTGTGCTCCTGCGTGTCCCTCTTGATGAGTTCTTGAGTGGTTCTCCTTCTCTCTAGAGCATGTAGTGTGAGTGTGTTCTTGTGTTGGGAGAGTGAGGAGATGGATTGAGAATCTTGTAATCATCCCTCTGGTTCTAATGTCCATGCGTATGGGGATGTATTTATTTGTATTTCGCTCTTGATTCAAGAAATGAAAATCAAGTTTGCATTCCTGTTTTATTTTTCCTTCGATTCTCTCTGTGATGGACTTGTGAGTTTTTCTTTTCTTGTTGGTTCTTGCTAGTGAGTGCAAAATGGATTGCTCTATGTTGGGATAGTGCCCTAAGATCATTTGATCGATTTTTCCAAGAGCTAATCTTGTTAAATCTCGATTTCACTTTTTGGCATCCTCTGCTCTTCATTTCCTCTTCTAGGGTTTTTGATGAAATTCTTGATTTCCTTGAGGATTTGGCCTAAGACTCATGCTAGCATGTCCTGAGGTTATTACTAACCTTCTTGCAAAATCTCATGAGCCAAGGTTGAGAGATTGTGGAGTTGTGATTGTCTCCTCGTCTTGTTTGTTGATGCTACACCTCCTCGATCCATTTGAAGAACTCATAGCTATTGGACTACTTCACCTTCTTTGCTTTAGGTTCCTATTCACCCCCTCTAGTCGCCTTCATCATCGATTGTCTCCGTCTGCGTACACCTCCCGATCCATTTGAAGGTCGACTACTTCAGATGCTATCTCCCTCTATCTCCTCGGGCGCTTCACTTCACATTCAGAGGTGTCATCCTCCAAATCAGATGATTGGTCATCTTCATGAGCGAGTCACTCGCTCCAGGTATTATGATCTGAGTCTCTACTCCTATTCTGCATTTGTTGCTTTCTTCGAACTACGCGATATATCGCATGCTTTATCTCATTCGAGCTGGGTCAATGTCTTGCATGAGGAGTTAGAGAACTTTGAGAGAAACAATGTCTAAAATCTAGTAGAGTCTCCTAGTGGTCATAATGTGATGGGAGCCCGTTGGGTGTTCAAAAAACAAATAAAGTGAGGATGGTTCTGTGGTTAGAAACAAGGCTACATTAGTAGTTCAGAGTTTTAGCCAAGTTGAGGAGTTAGACTTTGATGAGACCTTTTCTCCTGTTGCTAGATTAGAAGTCATTCACATTATACTTGCATTTGCTGCATCTAAGAGTTTTAGGCTGTATCATATGGATGTCAAGAGTGTATTTTTGAATGGTTACATAGAGGAGGAAGTGTATGTTAGGCCACCCCCAGGCTTTGAGGATCCCAAGCATGCACATCATGTCTTCAACCTATCCAAGGTCTTGTATGGTCTTAAGCAAGCCCCTAGAGTCTGATATGATAGACTTAAGACCTTTTTGCTTAAGAATAACTTTGAGATGGTAAAGTAGACAAGATACTGTTCATTCTTAGGTACGACAATGACTTCTTGCTTGTTCAGATTTATGTAGATTGTATTATCTTCGGTGGTTCTTTTCATTATCTTCGGTGGTTCTTCTCATGCTCTTATTTTTAGTTTTTCTGAGACCATATCTAGAGAATTTGAGATGAGTATAATGGGAGAGCTTAACTACTTTTTGGGGATTCAAATCAAGCAATGCAAGGACGGGATCTTCATCCATCAGACGAAGTACACCAAGAATCTACTCAAGCGCTTTGAGATGGGTGACTACAAGTCGATCGCCACTCCCATTGCGAATTCGACTGCTTTAGATATAGACGAGGAAGGAGAAGTCGTGGATCAATACCGCAACATAATTGGCTCCCTCCTTTACGTGACAGCCTCAGGACCTGACATCCACTTCGCGGTCTGCCTCTGTGCGAGGTTTCAGGCATCTCTGAGGACTTCCCATCGCCAAGCTGTCAAGCACACCTTCAAGTACCTTCACTCTACTGTCCAGTATGGCATTTGGTATTCCTGCTCATCTTCCTTGTCCATTCGCGGGTTTTCTGATTCTAATTTTATGGGTTGTCGGCTAGATAGGAAGAGTACCTCAGGCACTTCTCTTGTCTCTAGGTCTTCCAGGAAGCAGTCCTCTGTTGCACAATCCACTGCAGAAGTTGAATATGTAGTTGGCACTAGTTGCTGTAGTCAAATTCTGTGGATGGTGTCCAACGTTAAGGACTATGGGTTAGCCTTTGCTAGTGTTCCTCTTCTATGTGATATTACTTCTGCCATTAATATTGCTAAGAACCCTATGCAATATTCTAGGACCAAGCACATTGACATTCGCTATCACTTCCTTAGAGACTATGTAGAGAAGGATGATATTGTGCTGGAATTTGTGGAGTCCGAGACTCAGTTAGATGATATCCTCACCAATCCTTTAGAACCAACTAGGTTTGCCACCTTGAGGAGTGATTTAGGGGTAATTTACCGCTATGGGTTGGTTTGAGGGAGAGTTGGTTCTTTTTGCTGATCTTTCCTTGCTCATCTGATCTTTCCTTGAACTTTTTCTGAATTTGCTTATATTTTTTATCTTTTTAGGCTTTTGAGTTTTTTCTTGCATCTCATTGTATCATATTGCATTCATATGAAAATCACAAAAGATGCATTGTAATATAAGCTTTACTGCTTGTCATGTTAATTGATGAAGCTTTACTTATTACCCTCTTAGTTTTAGTATTTCAATTCTTGCTCAAATCCATGTCTAGTTCTTTAACTTGCTAGAATTATCATGCTTTCACATGTGTAGCTTAGTCTTTACTTAATAAGCTAGAGTTTTAAGACAACTTGAACTAAAAATTACAATTTGTGGATCTTTTATCTAGTTGCATAATTAGTGATCTTTTTGTGACATTGGCCATGTCAAAATTACTTTGTTTGATCTTAAATTTAGGATTGAACATTCCTTGAGCTTCTTGTTCCTTTGTGAATCCGAAATTGCTCTTGTGCAAAATAAATTTTTTTAAGGTTCTGATGTAATTAAATTGTGCCAAACTATTCTCACGAGACTGCATGTTAAAGACATGAACTTGGAGATATTTTGATGATCCAGACGATCTCATATGGATTGCTTGTCAAAATTGACATGAATCTCAAGATTTGTCGCCCCGGTTAAAGCTTAGGAAGAGTTTGTGGATGGCTCCTAGTCCAGGATCATCTTCACTAAGATAGACTTTAATCAACATCAACAATCATTACAAAAAAAACTGTTATTAAAAATTGGGTGATTGTGGTACCTTGAGCAAAATGATTCACTTTCCAAAAATTTATCTCTAGAAATGGTCTTTGTTAGCTTCTTGATCTCACATTGACATTCTGTCATGATCATTATCACTTTAGGATCTCTTTTGATGAACTTGCTGATTTTGTTTGCTTAAATTGTTAAAATTATTACTTTATCTTGAGTTATCTAGCTTAGCTTTGATATATATTTCTTAACATGATTTTGCTAGCACTTTTATGCTTGATGTGTATTGAATAGTAGTAGAAATGATAGCTTGTTCTTTTGGGTAATTTCTAAAGTTTCTTGTACTAAAAATTAAAAATACAAAAATGAAGTCACTCCATTGCATTTCATGCATGCTCTTTCTTATGTTTTTTTCTCATTTCTGTATTTGCCATCTCTGGATGGGAGGAAGGCATTATTCCTTGATGATTCTATTGTTAAAGGGGGAGAAGATATAGCAAAAATGTTAAAAGGGGGGCTATTTGAAGAAAGAGGGAGAAAAGGAGATATTTTGAAAAATGATGATCATAGTGAGGGGGCATCTAATTTGCATTCTTATGATCTTATTGTCATTTCTGAACTTGAATTGCAATTCTTGGAACCTCACAATGATCAAAGGTCAAATTGAACAATTGTTCGTCAAATTGAACATTGTTCTTTCATATAGACCTTAAGTGAGATTTTTTACTCTTCTCTGGAAATTGAAGCTTTCTTACTTTCTTTTGTCTTATCTCGCTTGCCTATGCTAATCTGAAGTCAACTTAGTCATTTCCATTGCGTTCTCTTTCTTATGGACCAAGTTGCACCTTTGCGCAAAAACATTGAGTTTTTCTATTTTCAAACCTTAAACTTACATTTTTGAAAAATTGCCCATGTATTCATCAAGGGGGAGATTGTAGATATCATAGGGATATGCTCATGACCTTAGGATGATGGTACAATTGGCAATGGTGTTGAGGGTTTGTCGAACCACTCGTTGTTGGCAAAGTTCATACACTATCAGACTTTAGACGGTCAGACCGACCACCACTGGCGGTCAGACCGACCAAGCCTCTGGGTCTAGTGGTTGGTGGTCAGGCTGGTCTTGGGCGACGGTCTGACCGGACTTAAAGGTGTTTTGAGTTTAGAGTTAGGCCAAAAATAGAGCGTGTAGGTAAGAGAGGGGTTTCTTCTACACTTGGTCTCATATTATTTGCAGCCTCGAGTCAAAAGTTCTATTCGTTTGAAATTTTCAGAGAAGTTTCGGATTTCCCAGGAGGAATTTGGCTAAGTCCCCATGTTGGATGGTCTGACCGGTTTTGCCCTGTTCGCTGGCCAGCTTGGCGGCGATGCTTATAGGTTAATTCAGTTTCATGGTTTTTAGTGCATACGTGTTGCATGATGCATGTTTTGACTAATGTGGGTCAAATTACGAAGAACTTATTCCTAGAATCGATTTCTTGGTCTATTATTGTGCAGGAAGCTTGGAGGTCAACGACGGTCAATGGTGGCCAATGGCGAGAGCTGAGGTCCAGAACGATCGAGGATGCCGGGTGAAGTCAGTGGACTCAAGCGTGGCGTAAAATGGACAAGGATGACCCAACAGGAAGTTTAGTGCGACAGGTTGCATCAAGCAGCGCGGGGGTTGGTGCAAGTGCCATGGTGGTTTTGGTGAGAGCCGGACGGGATAGACTTGCCAACATGAAGAGAGCCGTTGATCAACCTACACGTGGCGAAGCATGGGATTACTTCATGAAGATTGGACTCGGTCTTCAGAGAAGGATTGAGAAGGGGTATTTTGGTAACTTCACCAGAATACCACCTTGATTGCTTTTGGCTAAACCATGATACAAGACGGCGCAAGGAAAAGTGGTTTAGGTCATGAGTAGATGAAGATGGTGCTTTGAAAAGCATGCGTGAGTGAAACCCGTTTGTGTGTGGGCTTAACGGGTGTTCGTTTAGGTGTCTTCCTCTAGAAGCTAGCATCCACTATAAAAGGGAAGGGTGTTGGTTGTGCACCTCACAGCCATTGTATTAGAAAAACTCTAGTTTGTGTTTAGGGAGAGGAGAGGAAAGTGGAGAGGTTAGGGCTCTTGAGAGTTGGATTGATTGTGTGCTCAAGTGTTGAGTTTTTATCCTCCGGGGTGGAGTGGTTGTAAACCAACATCAATCTCAAATCAATCTAAGCATGATTCCTCAAGATGAATCTCTTCTTATTCTTGCTCTCTCTTTTGTGATTTTGGGGCTTTCTTTGATCCTTTAGTTTTTGGCCTGGATCTTGCTTGCTGTGACATATCGAAATGCAACTAGGATCATCTTTTAACCATGAGCAAGTTTTTGGATCATATTTTGGTTTTGACTCGGTTTTGAAGCAACCTTCACTCAAACAGAAAAAAGACCAGAACTTTGGGAATGATCTTCACGATCCTTGATTGGAATGAGTTACTGACATCCTAGAGAAGGTACGTTTCAAGTTTCGTGAAGTTTGGAGTTGTGGATCAAAAGTTAGACTAATTTGTGATTTTGAGTTCGAACTGATTTTACTGTTCATCGTGCTATAGGTCAGATCATGTCCTGGCGAGAGGTCTGACCGCCCAACTCATTTGGATTTGAGTTTTTGGTGATTTTGGTCGATTTTCTTCGGGGTTTTGATTGGATTCAATACAAGTCTTCCGCTATGCTTGTGCATTGATCTTCATAGCTTTCATAGTTATTGGAGTAAAAATCGTGTTGAATCCGATCAAGATGAAAAAGCGACATTGCTCCTATTCAAACAACTTCCCCCTCTAGTAGCCTTTTCAGTCCAACAATTATTGTTGGAGGTCAAGCAGCAGCGGCATAAGAAGAATATGTAGACAGAAGAACAATGACCTCTTTTTTTGACATTTTTTTCTAGCAAATTGTATGGGTTTGTACGAAAATAGATGGAAATATATGTGTGAACAACATTTGTGTGTGTTAATGTATAATAATTGGAATCATCACACGGAAGATCAAATATCATCATTATGAATGGAGAAATATTTTTACATTTTGTCACAAATTTCATGGTATGCTAGGTAACTTGATCAACTGTGACAAAAAAAAAATGTGCACAATGCATGATTTTTTTTTGTAAAAACTTTTATGTTACAAAATGGAGGTTTATCCAAGAAGATTGAATTTTCGTCACAGATTCAAGCTGCTCGGCTGGGCTGCCGCCCATCAGTTTTATGACGATACTCGAAAATTCTGCCATAAGGTACTTTTAGCCATGGCACATACATGACGATCGGCATGACCCCAACATTTTGTCATTAAATACTTTTTATGAAAATTTTGCCATAAGGTACTTTTAGCCATGGCACATACGATCGTCATGACACCAACATTTTGTCATTAAATACTTTTTATGACAAAAATATGACATTCCTTCATGTTTTGGCTTCATCATAAAATGCCAAATTTGTTGTAGTGTTTATATGTCATTTACTACTCTAACACGCCTTCATTTTCTTTAATACTTGGGCAGATGTCTTGCAACTCTAACAATTTTTCACTTTTACGAAGTTTGTATTAACAATGTGATGCTTTCTGAACTCGAAATGAAAACTTAGAATCATGAAGCGACTGTACACGCACCATACCATATGTTTCTATCATTTAGTCACTGACGTCATTGTGTACATGTGTGCCCAATTGCCCACATATGGAATACAGTAGGCATCCTTCATGTCGCACATATATATGGTTAGAGCACGACTTGGGCGACGGTTATCAGAATCATATAAGAAAGAATGAACGACTTGAACCGGCCATATCTAGCTATTACTTTTGGTGAGATAATAACAAAGAAGAAAGAACATGTAGTGCGTACTGCACCAATGGAGTGTGATTTTTTGAGTGAGGAGCACGATGACAATTTTTCTCCCAACGTATAGTGCATGTACTCTAAAATAGGTGGCAAGAATGACCTTGGAAGACTAGTAATGTCATGTCAGCTTGCACTTCTGTTGATCGTTAATTGGAGCAAGAGCTAATGATGGATTCCACGATTGCACGGCATCATCGATGGATCAATCACACAACAATTTAGCTCACTGTTTTCTCTGTACGTAGCGATAGACTACCATAGCCACACCTTTTTTTGTCCAGTAAGTACTAAAATATTTGGCTCTGGTCTAGAGACACATCTTGTCTTCATGTACTTATGCCTTCGGATCCATCGAATGCAAGCGTGATGTGAACCTGCTGCTGTAGTTATATGTGGCACTTTTCCAGTGGCTAATTCCACCAGCTTGTGTCAAACTTGTCAACATATATTGAATGGCAAATAGTGCAAATTAAGTTGGCTAATTCCAACGTTAGGATCAGTTCTGTTGCATGACTAGTGTCAAGAAAGCTGACAAAGTACGGGAGCTAGCTAGTTCTTCATTCTGAATAGGAAGAACAACAAAGGGATTTGATTGTGAACTGAAGCGCCAACTTTAATTCTTACTAAAGTACAATCGAAATAAGTCATCATGTTCGCTTTCGAAGTGTATCAATTTTTACGTTAATCGATACAAAAAAATTAAATATATACACTATCGATCGTGGTAGATCCAGATTATAACGGTCTAGATAAAAAAAGTCAATGTCAAATACAATAAAACTAAAATTCATAATAAAAAATAAAATAAAATCAGCAATTTGATTTCCATACGTGTTCATAAGTAAAAGAGTCCATATCAAGTACAACAAAACCGAAATTCGGAATAAAAATAAAATAAAATTAGCAATTTGATTTAGATCCAAATTCCTAAATAAAATATTTAAATAATTATAATTCATAATGAAAATAAACAAAAAATGATAATTAGATTTGTATACGAATCCAACAAAAAAATAAAATTCATAATAAAAATAAAATAAAATTAGCAATTTGATTTCAATACTATTTCCAAAAAATTTAATTTAGAATAAAAAATTAAATAATAATTGGCGATTAGATTTGTATATGGAACGCAACAAAAAAAAATAAATTAAATAAGGAATAAAAATAAAATAAAATAAAATAAGCAATTGGATTTGGATACAAATTTAATAACAAAACTGGAATTTTGAATAGAAAATAAAAGAACATTTGTGATTTGATTTCCATACGAGTTCCAATGTAAAATCCCTTAATAAATAAATGTTGAAAGAAATTAAATAAATTTAGTAATTTGATTTGTATACAAGCTTCAATAAAAATAACTGAAATGTTGAATGAAAATAAAAGTTATAATGAGGATAGCACAAATGGTGTCGGAGGAGACACAAAAAAGCCACCAATGTCGCTCTCAAGGTCACGTGTTTCTATTGTTACTTACTACGGAATAAAAAATATAAAATGTTGAATAAAGAATAAAAGTTATAATAAGGATAGCACGAATGTTATCGGAGGAGACCACGAAAGAGTGCAATGACATCGATCTATCTTGCAAGAAGACATTGACCCACGGGGAAGCGGAGAGTCGAGGTGGCGATGACGGAGATGAAGATAATGTTGTGCTGCTCACCTTAGTTGTTCAACGAGGACAATGTTGTGTTGCTTGCCAGAGCAATTGAAGGGAAATTCCAATGTTGAAGGAGCCAAAGGTCACAATGACAAGTGGTGAGCGTCGACGTTATTGAAGAAGTTAGTAACCAAATAAGCTCGATGATGAGAAAGCCCTGGTAGATAGGAGATGAAAATTTGCATTGAAGACGAGCTATGGACGATATGAGGTCATTGGGTAGCTAGGAGCGTGCCATCACTAGTGAGTGACACGTTGTCGCTGACGATGGTGAAAAGATTCTCTATATCAATAAACAACAACTAAAGCAGACATACTGACATCAGTGAAGATGGGAGGTTGTTGCGGTTAGTGAGAAAGCCATAATGTTGAGTTGGCTAACGTCAAAGAAGAGGAGTGACCGACACGAGCGAAGAGGACATCGATTATGTATAACATCATGCATGCGTCTGTACATGCATGCATGTGTACGAATAGAACTGCGTGCGTATAAAGACAGAGGAGCAAAAGGCTTGAAGTAGAGATGACGCAGTCATAGGGAATAGATTTGGAATCACCGAAGAGAGCATGACATGTGTCCCCAACTGGGATCAGCGGCAATTGCATGTATTGGGTGGAAAAAAGCTCGTTAGTGGGGCTCATTGGCTCGGTTCAAAACTGCTCCAATTACGCTCGTTAATCAGTCAAACATTAAAATAAGTTGATTTCAAATGAAATTGAATTTTGCTCTGGCTTGGCTCGGCTCGGCTCATTAGCTTGATTCTAAAAATACTTCCAAACTATAAATAAAACAATATTAAACCAAACTATATCAATTTTGAGAAAAGCTCGGTAAGACGAGTATCTGGCTCGATATACACCCCTATGTATATGCGGTTGATGTCAAAATGGTTAGCATTAAATAATAATTAGAGAGAAGTAGAAGATAACTATGTGGTAAAGTATTGCATTAAAAGGGTAGCAGCTAAGAGGGATTAATTAAGATTTGGTCTTACTATTGGAGGTTGAACAAAAAAAATATGACGACGAGAAGAGATAGAAGACACACGGTTTGATGGGACAGCTGGCGTGTGAGGAAAGATAAATTCAAGGTAGGTCGCTCATGCTGCATCGGTGTATGCGTGAGTAAAGTACTTTAATACCATATAAACTAATAAGATAATTTGACGCATATGTAATCAACGTATTGCTTGATATTAAATAGAGGTACATGTATATGCATGCAATTTGAGAAAAAAATTACTAATATAGTAAGAATATAGTATGCAGCTATATGATCTATGCATGATAGAGATTGATTAGTTTCTAAGTACTCCAACAACTTATTATGTTCAATAATGATTTTATTCCATCAAAACTCAAACTTCAATTACAGTACTTATGTTGTAATTTTCTTCAAGTTTCTATTGTCATTTTCAATGTTTAGGATATCTTAAAATATAAATAGCCTACAAGGATATGTAAATATATTCTTAAGAATTTGTATAAATTTTGAAATAAATTTAGCCACTCAAACGTACGGACCACCCTGCTAGTTCTTCATAACGTTAGCGCTGGTTTCTGGTATGATTGATCTTAACATGCTTTCACTCCAAGATTACCAACATTGTCAAACCAATATAGGGGCTTTTTTGCTACTCTTGAAGCGATTGGAGCTTAAGGTTTTTCAGCTCCATTGGCCAAAACCGAACAATCTTCGACGCCTTACGTAGTTGTCATATATTGAATGACAAATAGAGCAAATTAGGTTGGCTAATTCCATCATTTTGATCGTCTCTGTTGCATAACTAGTGTCAAGAAAGCTGACAGTGCGCATGTATAGCTAGTTCTTCATTCTGAATAGGGAGAACAACAAAGGGATTTGATTGTGAACTGAAGCACCAACCTTTATTCTTCAGAACGTTAGCGTTGGTTTCCGGCCGTATGATTGATCTTCACATGCTTTCACTCCAAGATTACCAACATTGTCAAAGTTTTTCAGCTCTTGGAGCGATTCGAGCTGAAGTTTTTCAGCTCCATTGGCCAAAACCGAACAATCGTCGACGCGGTAAGTAGTTGTTTGTTGTTACAGACAACGACGCCAAACCGGTGGCACATCCCTAGACAGGGTGCTAATTAATTAACTATCATTCTTCCCGTACGCGTTGATTCTGAGTGATCATTTGTCGCGTCAGCGGCATCATATCGCACTAACTAATCAATCAGCCATGAGGTCACCACATGTATGTATAGATCGATGATTCGATGTTGCGTAATGCGTGAGCTTTAAGCTTTTCTTAGGATTAGCTTTTCTTTAATGAAAAGGAATATATACCACGTTAAACTTTACTTGAAAAATCTGCTCAGCACCCTGAATTATAAAACCAGACGTTTGACACTTGAACTTTCTAATTGAGTTCAAATAACATCTTGATCCGATTTCGCATGGTGGTATTGTCTGTGTGACGCGATGAGTTAGCAATTTTGCTACGTAGAATGACACGTTGACCAAGTTAGGTGAATAACATTTGGAATCCACATGAGCTTCTCCCCCAAATCGAAATAGAGAAGGAATGAGCTAGGGGGCGACGACCATGGAAGCGTGGTTGGTAGCTAGATGGGGAGAAATCCATATGGACCCTACTTATCATTGACCCAACTTGATCAGTGTCAACGTGTCATCCTACGTGACAAAATCGCCCACTCATTATACTTCGCAGATAATACCATCATGCGAAACCGGGTCAGAGTTTATTTAAACCGGATTACAAATTTCAGGGGGTCAAATGTATGGTTTGATAGTTCGGGATGTTGGACGAACTTTTGAACAAAGTTTGGGGCGTTAGACTGCTTCTTTTCTTTAATGAAGCAGCAACAATAGTTTCTTTGTTAATTTGAAAAGATAACTCATTGTATAAGCTGTGTATAGTAATATCTATAGTTGATATAAAAAATTACTATCTATATCTATACTATTGTACGTAACTTTAGTTGTTACATGTAATGACGCCGAAATAATTCAACCGCGGCCGCGACATTTGCTAGTGGGTTCGAGTTGGAAGGCACGTACTCACACATCTAGCTAGCTGATGACATGGACTACGCATGCATGGAGTGTTGTGTATATATTGTGTATGCTCAATCTTTTGCACGGCCGGACACATACGAAAGAAACATTATTTTATCTAGTTTGTAAGCAGCGTCAGTAGACCTTTGTCTGCTAGGTCTATGCTGCTTCTCAATTAATGAGGGGAGATACAAAAGTACAATGAAAATCAGAAGCTAGCTACCTCCGGTTGCTTATATAGCTTGTATCAAATGGTTTTGTAATAGGTTTGATAAGCAGGGAAGGTTAGCTTAAGACGGTACTAGTGTACTCAACAGTGGCACAATCTAATTAATGGTGAAAACAACCATGCAATCATAAGTGAAAGGTTCTGCGAAAACGCATGACCAGAAAACTAATGATCTACAGTGCGATTGCACATGCCATATTGCCACGGACTTCACAGCTTCTAAAATCCAAATATTATATGATCCATCGATCTCTTGGCCCCTGGCATCGACGACGTTGGTTAGCACTTTGATCTCAGCCAGCCACATCAGGCTCTGACTCAAAAGTCTTAACAACAACCTCGCTCACTTTGACGGCCGGACTTTGCATATAATTGCTCGAGGAACAAGCAACGACAAACACGCAACGCAGTACTAATAGGCACAGGTCATCCCCGTCTCTCTCTCTCTCCCTGTCAACGTTAACGAAGGGAAAGTGGCCCGAGTCATCGGCGTGGCCGCTTTTGGCCATCGCCATGACAAGTGTCTTGAGACAGAAGGTAGTGTGGCCTAACTCGCCGAGCGTGACGTCCCCCAATAGCATCGATCGTCGCCTCCTAGGCAGCGGCCCTCAGGAGGAGACGGCCCTCAGCCCGGGCACATCGATCGATTGGTATAACGATTGCTGCTGCTTCCGCTGTTTCTGAATGCTCCGGCCAGTGCGTGGGCACGGGACTGGACAGCACCATGATGCGCAGGCAGGTCCTGTCCCTGAGACAGCTGCCCTGCTGTCATGTGTACACGACACATCAACTCCTGCGATGCAGTATGTATGTGTCAGTGTGTGTGTGTGTATGTACGTATACATGTGTAGAAAATGCAAGGGTCAGTCAGATCAGATGCATCAAGAATCCAGATAGATTCAGCACGAAACACAACCTGAAGAACCGGACAATTTTCCCCTGACAGGAAGCTCTGGGTTGATCGATATCCAGATAGATTCTTCGCCTGGACTGGCTACAGTACTCCCGGACGGATTCACTACAACAACATGCGGACAGAATTGATCAAGATCTCATCGCATTGATTTTTTAAAAAAAAGTCATGTACATAACATGTACATATGGGGAGCTATGAAGGAAACAGGACAGGTGAAGAACAGTCCATGTTAAAAACCCTCCATGCTCCAGCCAATCTCTAACATAATATTTAGAACAGAAATTGAGCTGAACAAACACTTGAACTAATGCTTTACTGAAACTCTCTGTCAGGCATGTAAGATTATCAACCTAGGAAGCCACAAATTAGTCCTGTACTAGATACCGGGTACAAGTACGACGACACCTCCCTAAAACTCGAGGGTCCTACATTCAATCATTGTACGAACGACACACAAGCGCACAGGTTAACAGTACCATGATCTCAAAACTCACTTGTCCACATGCTCATGGCCCTAAATCGCCCTGATGGGACTTCCTGATTCGGATTGTACAACAAAAACCACACACCTCCACACTAGGAATTGCAGGTGATCTTCCACCTGCCAGCCTCGGCCAAAAACAAACCACTATCTAGACAAAATATGCTGATGATCAATCACCTCATCTATCAGGAACATGTGAGGAAGTAGGAAGCAGTGATTTCTCTAGTTGCATCTCTGCTTGAGCTTGAACCAGAACCTGGACCTGGGTTTGAGCCTGAGCCTGAGCCTGTGCCATCGCCTCTGCTTGGGCTTGGGCTTGACTCTGCTGCTTTAGGAACCTATTCATTCGTTCAAGAAGCTGGATCGCCTTCCTCTTTCCTCTGTCTGTGCCACTTTCTGCTAACTCCTCCAGCAAGGACACGGCGCCCTGTTCCTGTGCTTCAGCAAGATGCTGTTGCTGCTGTTCGCCATTACATAGATGCACCAGAACAGCGGCTGCATTTTCCTTGTTCCTTGAGGATCCATTTCTAATAACTCCAACCAGAATTGGTATGGCAGCAGCAGCACTAATAGCTGCTTTTCCCTCAGGATGGCTTGAGAGAATTGCCAATATAGCAAGGGCCTCATCCACCATTCCATTTTCAATCTCCGTAAGAAGTTCTAGTAGTATAGGGACCAATCCAGCTCTGACAGCTTTACCCTTGTTGCCCTGATAGATACACAGGTTAAATAGTGCTGTTGCCGCGTCCTTTTTACCCCGTTGACTTCCATTACTCAACAGCAGTACGAGAGCTGGAATTGCCCCAGAAGCCCCAATTATCACCTTGTTCTCATCCACAAGTGATAGGCTGAACAGTGTGGCAGCTGAATTCTCCCGAGCCTCCATGCTTCCCCTCTTTAGTACATGTACAATTCCAGGAACAGCTCCGGAGGTAATTATTCTTGCCTTGTTCTCTTCATAAATAGAAAGATTCAAGAGAGCAGTAACCACATGTTCCTGCGTGCTAACATCAGTTGTCGATAGCAGGCTGACAAGAATAGGAATAGCACCAGCATCTCCTATACAAGCACGATTTTCAGCACTACGCTTGGCAAGCTGACGAAGCATACCTGCAGCTCCACGTTGGTCTACAAGATTCTGGGATGATAATTTCTGAAGAAGCTCAATAACTGTACTGTGCTCAGAAGCGGTACATGATGCTGGCGCATTACTAAGTTGAGCAGTGCGTTTTGGCGGCTCCATACTATTTGCTTCACACCATTGAGCTATGAGGCTGCGAAGGACATAATTTGGGGTTAGATATTTATTGGGAAGCTTCTGCTGCGTCTTTGGACAGGTGTCATGCCCAGCCTCCAACCATCTCTCTATGCAACTTCGCTCATAAGTCTGTACATGCATTTTTCAAGGAATTATTGTGAGTCGAAATGGAAATAGAAACTCTGCAGATTGATATGAAACAAAAATAAGTTAAGCAGAGACCTGCCCGGTGGCAACAATAACTGGGTCTTTCATTAGATCTAGTGATATTGGGCAACGGAAATCATCCGGAACAATAGGAGACGTCGAGTTGTCTTTTGGGGAAAGGTCTGTTGTACTAGCTAGGATGCCAATTACAGGGTCTTGAGTCTGCACAAAATCCTTGATCGTTTTCAGCAGCATTGACATCTTCTCAACAACTGCACCAGGATCCCCCCCTATAGCCATCTCATGCAGGGTTAATGATTCTTGATTGAGGTCAGATATGGTGACAAGCTGCAGCTTCTCAGATAACTTTCGAAGAATATCTGGGTCAATGTTAGCATTGGTGCTTGAATTATAGACAAACATCAGATCATTAAAGAGATCATCATCAGATGTATCTGTTCGTTCTTTAGCTCTTTTGAACTGAGCATGCACCAGTTCAACCTGCACAACATTATACATGTTTTAGCTCCAGTTGTAAAACAAGACGAGGCAAACAGGGCAAGAAAAGCTTTTAGACGGTATTATTGTAAATAGAAAAAACACTCGAGAGTCGAGAATATATTGGTCTACCTGTTCCCTTACTTCATCCGATATGTCAAGCTCATCAAATGAGATACCAGCTAAGGCTTGTTCAAGCCTTGCAGTAATATCCTGGAAAGTCTGGATTATTTTCTCTCTCTCAATAACCTGCAAACAGGGGAACCACTTATTATTGGAAAATGGCCATGATTGTGTATCTATTGTTTAAATATGTACTGAGTGCAAAAATAGTAGCAAAAGCATATTAAAAAAATAGCCACAGAAGCGATCTGCGTTGGAGGGGATCTACGGAAGACAATATTTAATGTTCATTAAGGTACAAGTATCAAGAGACATCAAGCCCACTCAACTACACAACCTTACTAATTTTTCATGAACAAACTGGCAGAAGTTCTTGAAAGGAAGGTGACAACAAACTCAACCATCAGTAACTGTTCTATTTTTAACAACATGCGGTCATGCCCATATAGCAGTATATATATTGGCCCAAAAACTCAATAAATTAGAGGGGGGGATCCAAAGATAAAACTGCCTTAATTAACTAGTCCACAAGATCATTGTACATCAATGTTATGATATGTTGATTAAAGTCTTCTAAAATCTGAGTCCTCCATTCCTCCACTGTATTTGTTGTATAAATAAACAAGAACAGACAAGGGGCAGAACCAGGGCCGAGAGGCCCTAGTGACCATCCTGGCCGAAGTCCACAGCAAAAGGAATACCCTAGTCCACAACTTAAATACCACGGCTGCGCATTTTGTGCAGTGCCCAGGCCTCGTTGGAGATTTCCTTCCTTGAGCCAGAAATCATTGCACATCTCACATCACAGCCAATCTGACCAAGCAAAGACATGAAGATTAGTAGACCGCACACCCGCTTGCCGAGTCTCTCTGTGTTCTTCACACTCGAATGGTCACATGAACGTGAACGCAAGTCCTCTGGCTGTTCTCCAATCAAGGTTGTTAATCACTTTCTCGTTTCTAAGACATCCCATTTCCATACTTTTTTTCTGGCCGCTACCATTACTTTCTAAAAACCGTCACTGCGGTACTTAGATACACATTAGGCGTAAAGAAACCGAATGCTTTAAGTACAATAAAGTTGTGTATTTTAAGAAGTAAACAGGACATATCCTGTTCAACACTTTAAATGCAATGAAAATTCAAATGTATTTAAATTATATACAAAAACCTAGTCAATCATACACCTCTGTACGTAAAACTTAAATCCTAAATGCTCGATTCAAAATGAACTAAATGTACGTCCTAAACAAGAGTTTAATTCCACTACAATTCAGTATGACCTTTTGGGCATTGCATGCCACCCCCACCCTCTTTTTCTTCCCTGCCATCGTCAAATTTCTCTGGTACCACAACTACCCAAGACACAATTGGGCACCATTCTGAAAAGCGCTCTGAGTGACCCCTTAAGCAGTAAGCAGTGCGCCTCTACACAGCTTCCATAGAAGCGGTTGGGATAAGCAGATTTGGCACTTGAGGGGCCACATAAGAGCCTAAAAATAGGTGCAAGTGTAATCATAAATGAATTTTCACCAATTTTCTTCTGCTAATTTAAACATTAGGGGCCTGGGTGAGTTCCAGGTGGTTTAGTGCAGAGGTGCACGAGCGTGATGTCCTGGGTTCGATCCCCAGCCCACATAGGGGTGAAAAATACCCTAGTTCAAAAAAATTTAGAGGAAAACACTTCCACTGCTAGTTCATTCTGACAATCAAAGGTATGCTATTGTTTTCCTCTTGATTTTCATGCAAATTAATTCATAACATTATGTGCATATCATTATTATTTCTAAATATGCAATCCTCTCACAACGCAGCATATGTACCCGCTTACTGCGTAAACTTTAAGCAGTGGGGTGATCACTCACTTACCGTTTACCGCTTTTTAGAACATTGCAATGACATCTTACAGTATCCATCGCTTACATAGCTTGTATACTTGCAATGATACATCCAAAAAATTTAGCTTACTTCTCTAATGAAGTGTTGCACCCAGCATAAGTACTAGCATTATGTTCTAGGTTGACATATATCACTCCATAACTGTTACTGTTAGTCCATGTCGCAAGTTAACAGAACTGATTAAGTAAAAGGCTATTCTTGTGTAGGGCCTGATGCTACAGATCCATAAAACTGCATCCTGTTGGTGTACTTCTTCGCAATTCCCATCCATTATAGTTTACTAGCATTGAGCACCATTGTTTTGACCTGCACCCAAAAAACACAAAACTGGACAAGTGCGACCCCAGGTATGGAAATTAACCATTGTAGTAAATAGCAACGGTGCTGGACAAGTGCGGCCCAAGGTATGGAAATTAATCATTGCAGTAAATAGCAACAGTGATGCAATAATTCACAGTGAGCTTTTACTCCACGTTTCATAGAAACTTGAAGTTACCAAGCTTACTATATATGACCTAGTAGGACCTCAAACTAACCATCTTTGAAACTAGTATAGTATTGGTTACACCAAAATTAGAAGGTATAGAATTCAATTACTATGCCTTGGTTTGGCTTGGTTTGTCCAAGTCTTCCCTATTTATGTAAACGAAAACAATAATAAACTAAGGTATTGGACAGACTTGTTCAACACCACTAAACAATGTCAACTGCTCTGGCCCGGCATTGATTTGACACCCAGGTATTCCAAAACCTGGTCCAACCTTAGCTAATTCTTAACGTTAAGCTTGGTTTAAACTAACAAAAATAAGTAAAATCTCTTCCTCCTCCCATCCCTCCCTCACTGTTTCTCATCTTTAAAAAAAGTAAAAAGGCAACAAGTTAGGAAAAAGTGAGCACCGGGAAGTCTAATTCTGCAGCATAGCACGCTAAAATACCACCTGATTCGTGATTCGTCAAGCAAAATTCTCTGAACTCCACAGCTAAATCCTTATCTAACGCAAAAGGCACTAAAAAGGAGAGAATTTTAAGATGCACCGCGCAAACAAAAACAAAAAAACAACAAGCTTTAAGTCAGAAATCCCACCAGGAAGATCTTGCTGCCGTTGCTGCCGAGCCGGAGCAGCTCCCTAGAGCCGGCGAGCGCCTCCCTGAGCTTCCGGAGCGCGGCCTCCGACGCCTCCGACAGCGGTCGCGGCGGATCCTTGGCCTCCTCCAGCATGGGCGCGAGCAGCCGGATCCGCCGCGAAAGGTTGCAGAACTGCCTCCGGTACGCGTTCCTGAAGTCTGAGATCGCCGCGATATCGTCCACCAGCTGCGCCAGCTGCTCCACCAAATCCCCCGGCGCTTCCTCCCCCTCCGCCGACTCCGAACCCAAGGGCGGCGGCGGAGAGGCTGCCTCGGCTGCAGCGGTTGTAGTTGTGGCGGCGGCGTTGGTGTTGGCGTCTTCGCTATGGTTGGGCTTCGATTCCTCGTCCATGGCTGCGCTGCTAGGGCTCAGGCTTGGGCCTGGGCGTAGTACGGCGGCCGGAGTCGCGGGTGGTGGCGATGTGCGACTGCGGAGTAGGCGAGAGAGATTGGAGTAGGCGAGAGTATGGGCTGGTGGCCAATGCTTCGCCTAGGATAGCTTCGCTCTACCATGCGTCCCACTGGTCCCACTGGTCAGTGTGATCTCTCTGCTGATATAGGGGCAACCCGAGCCGTTTCCCCCTCCCTCGGCGACGGCTCAGCTCGGATCCGGGTCGCGCCTGGCTGGTGCTCCGGAGGTGTAGACCCCTGGGAGTGAGAATCTGGAGGAGGGATGAAGGACGGCGATGGCTACCGGTGCATGGGGTGGGTTCAGAAACGTTTCCGACTGGAGCTGTACATGGCCTGCACTTTCGTGGCTTTTGGGCTGGAGTGGACTGTTTCGATTTGAGTGACTCATTAGTTTGCTCTTAATCGGCTAATTTGGATGGATAGGGAACTTTAAAATTATAGTAGCCGCGTCATGATCTTGCTGCTTATCTAGGACGAGTCTGGATTTTGTGGCTTAAAGCACTTTCTAATCAAAAGCGGTTGGACTGTGGACCCGGCGGGTTGGGTGGTGCATAGCTGCCGGTTTGTAGGTCTACGCGAGTGTGCAACTTGCAAGCAAGCGAGTGCCTTTCTTGGCTACAACCATTGTATCATAAAAATCCTTTACTAGTCGTGACGAGAATATAATGATTTTTATTTATTTATTTATTTATTTATTTATAATTTTTATCATATATGGTAATATTTTTATATTACTCATAAGTATACCTCTTAACTAGATAGTATTAAGTCTTTCTACGACTACTCTCTGTTACGACCACCTTGTAGTCGCAAGTCTTTTCTGGTCGTAAGTCTTTCTACGATCACTCTGTAATCAATAAGGTCTACAGACATGTAGGCCCAGTCGATTAGGAAATTTGATACACCGTGTTCAAAGATACAGAGCAGTTAGTGTACGCTGTTATTCTCTGGAATAACTGCACGAATAAAGCTTTTGTCTCTGACGATAACTGCCAGACGACGTGGGTGTATTATATCTCTGACAGTACGACGTGGGTGTATTATATCTCTGACAGTAACCTCCATCAATTGCATGTTACACCAAACATCGAGGCGCCTCATGGCCTGGAGAAACTACCACCTCTTCATGTGCTATAAAAGGTTAAAGTCGAGACGGAGGGGAGGAGGATCAAGGATAGGAGACATTAGGCTTTAGTCTTCTCTTGATTGTAATCAGTATGCTCAATACAGCAACATAGGAGTAGGATTGTTATTCTCTCCAGAGAAGGCCTGAACATGTATAAATTCTTGTATCATTCTCTGTGTGGTTCTAATTCTAAGAGACCCCCCGAAAATTCATTCGTAAGATCGATACTAGACCATCGATAGTTGGCGCTGTCCGTGGGGTGTTTCCGGTGATTCCTTTTCGGCAAGTTCTCTTGTTTTGTTTTCAACTCTGATGCTCCTATGACAAGAGAGTGGAATGAGGAGAATTGGTTCGATTTGATCGACTACGCAGAACTGGCATGGATACCTGCTACAAATTCGAGCAGAGCATTATTTTGTTCGATGACAATGCAACCTCCAGAGATCTTTCACCAGATCCAGGAGACCATATCACAACAAGGTTGATGTGGAACCTTTTCCCCCACAACATTACGTCCAAATAAGTAACTAGATTCCTCATAGGGCAAGGGTCAATCCGACGATGATCAGGACTGCACCAAGACAAGTACATAACATAGTGAGGATTCCCCCTCCAAATGTTCAAATCCGTTTGAGGTCGTCCGATCTAGTACGGCAAGTCTTGCAATCCATCATTTTTGGACTCCACCAGCATCTAGTAATTATCACCCTTCGGTTACCCCCACGAGGTGTGTGGTCGAACCTGCTCTTCTTGCGGATTCGACCATACCATCGCAGGGCTCACCTTCGGTTGGAGATGGTTATAACCCAGAATTCTCCTTCTTGGGGGGGATTGCTCCAAGTCGCGGGGCGTTGTCGTTTGACCACTCCTCAAATCGGGAGGGCTCAGGCACAAGTGGAAATTATATCCAGGAGGTTTTGTCCTCTCCTCAGATCCTAATGTCTCTCCGAGATACAGGACCATGGATGCTTCCCATTGCTCGCACACGCAAGCTTTCGTAGCGATGGTAAGGACGTCTCCGGCGATGAACATGATCAACACCTTCATGAGTGTGAGAGAAATCCTAGAAATGATCGCTCTCCACTAAGACAAACTCAAGCAAACTCAGATGTAAATGATCCCAAGACTATCTGGAGGAGAAGAATTACAACAAAAAGAAATTTACCTGAGCGCATTCAGTATCGGTTAGAGGAAGTTCAAGAACTTCAACGTATCAACGACCTGATCGAGAATCCAACTCAAGAGCTTGGACAAACGCCTAGATACGATCTCTTTGCCAAAGAGATCACACGAAGGCTTTGGGGCGTGATGGCCAGGCTTGAGCAAACTCACCGACATCATTCTGGAAGTCGTACCGGAAGACTCCATCGAACATCAGTCGTTGGAATAACTCACCTCATGGAGATCGGCATGACAACATGTCGAGTCGCTCCCCTAACCATAACTCTAGTCGAAGAAGAGTTCTTCAAATATCTGATGATTGACAAGCTCTTAGGGGAGGTGATCGTCCACTACTCCAACCCAAAAATCTGCAACAGAAGATGGAATCCTCGTAGGACTGAGGCCTATAATAGGTTAGGTCCTCCTGCCACTAGGTATCATTGAGTACGATCACCTAGTGACATCAACCCTTCTTTCCCACAAAGAATCCATTATAACATTATTACTGGATGTTGGGTGCTCTCGCCTGATCTTCGAGCAGTTCACTGACCGCCGTGGTTTCGACCAGTGAACATGGAGAAGTTTGATGGGTCACGAAATCTCATCTAATTTCTCCAAATTTATACGACCGTTGTTCAAGCAGCAGGAGGAGAAGAGCACATCATGGTAAATTACCTTCCTATTGTGCTCGAATGATCTACTCGGTCGTAGTTGCTAAACCAACCACTGGAGTCGATCTATTCGTGGCAGCATCTCTGTGATCTATTACTAGCTAATTTCTAATGCACCTACAACTGTCCTGGAAAGGAAGACGACCTGCACAGGATAATATAGAATGACTATGAGACCCTGCGCCAGTTCATCAGACGCTTTAGTCAGGTTCGCAATTCCATACCTGAGATTTTCTGACCCTTCTGTTATCAGAGCCTCTAAGCAGGGAGTTCGCAGTAGAAGGATCATAGAGAACATCGTTTTAAATCCTCTGGCTACTGTTGCCGAGCTCTTTGAGATGGTTGATCGATATGCGACTGCTGCTAAAGCAATCGAGTGGAACAGAACCATTGATCGAGATGATAAAAATCCTCAAGTAGCAGGCGAAAGTAGCAAAACAAAGAATAAAAAGTCAAGAAATCCAAGAACAAGACTAAAGGCCAAAAGCCTCAAGTCAATAGTTCCAAGGAAGTATTAGCCATAAGCGATAAGGAGCCTCGAATTTCCAGGCCATATTCTGACCGGGGCAAGAGCAAACGTCCCAAACGGAAGAATGACTGTCCTTTCCATAAAAAAAAGAAGGACACTGCAATCGCAACTACCGAGTTTTCGTTGGAAAACTTGAGGACTATTACACTAGCAAAGGACCTCTTCCTACACTCGAGAAGGTAGGACAGACAAGTGGTCGAAAGCAGTGGGAATGACGACGAGGAGATGTCGTTCTAGCATTCGAAGCACACCATCGATCATATCTATGGAGGATCTTCAGCATATGAGTCAAAACGATAACTCAAGAATGTCAACGTGAGGTAAACTCTATTAACCCTCCTCTTGTCAATAAATTCCCGAAGAGGATGGAAATCACCATCTCTTTTGAGAAGGGTGACTGCCGATCCCTACTACTCGACCAGGTCGGTTTTCGATCGTGATCGAGCCCACCATCAACAACTGTCGAGTAAATCGAGTGTTAATTGAGGGTGACAGTTCATTAAATATTTTATTTACAAGTGCCCTAGACGAGAGGCAAGTACCCAGGACAAACGTAAAACATGTACGATGCTCTTTCCATGGGATCGTACTAGAGTCTTCGGTCAAACCAATTAGCCAAGTTTCTCTTCCTATAATATTTGGCTCTCCAAGCAATTTTAGGATAGAAAAAATATCTTTTGATGTAGTCGATTTTGACACGACATACAATATCATACTCGGACGACCAACTTTAGCACGATTCCTAATGGCTGCTCATTATGATTATCAATGTCTTAAGATGCCAGGTCCCAAAGGAGTAATCACATTCCGCTGTGATAAAAAGATGGCGCTTACCTACGACCAAAAATCTCTCGAAATGGTTGGCCAAATACCAACTCGAGAAGCAAGCAAGGGGTCAGCCTTCGACCAAGAAGTCGAAGACTACAGCTGTACCAAAGCTGAACGATCAAGTTAAAGAAGTTCCGCTGAACTCAAAGGAGCCTTCAAAGATTGTTCGCATTGGGGTTACTTCCGACCCTAAATAGAAAGATGATCTCGTCACCTTCCTCCGAGCTAACACAGAATCTTCGCATGGCAAGCATCCGACATACCCAAAGTCCACAGGGAGGTGATTGAGCACAGGCTAGCTTTACAGCCTGACAAGAAACCTGTAAGACAAAACTTACAAAGATTTGCACCTAATCAACAAGAGGCTATCAAATCAGAATTGAACAAGTTACTTAAAGCAGACTTTATAAGAGAAGTCGGCCACCCAAAGTAGTTGGCTAACCCTGTAATGGTTAGAAAGTTTAATGGTAAGTGGCATATGTGTGCAGACTTTACTGATCTCAATAAAGCTTGTCCAAAAGATGATTTTCCTCTTCCTTGTATTGATTAGTTGGTTGACTCTACTGCTGGTTGTGAAATATTAAGTTTCTTATATGCATATTTTGGTTATCATCAGATTAGCACGTGTTTAGATGGTGAAGAAAAGACTGCATTTATTACACCATTTAGAATATTTTGCTATGTCAAAATGCCATATGGTCTAAAAAATGCTGGCGCTTCATTTCAACGCTTGATGCAAACGATTTTTTCACCTCAGCTATGCCAAAATTTGGAAGCCTATGTTGACGTTCTAGTTGTAAAAAGCATCAAGAGACTTAATCATATTTTCGATCTGCAGGAAACTTTCGACAGCCTCAGAAAACACCGTTTGTAACTTAATCCCGAGAAGTGTGTGTTTAGAGTCTCTTAAGGAAAATTACTTGGATTCCTTATTTCCGCACGAGGATTCGAAGCAAATCCTGAAAAGACAAAGGCCATTGAACATATACGCCCTCCAACCATGAAGAAAGAAGTCCAGAAACTCACAGGATACATAACGGCTTTAAGTCATTTCATTGCACAACTAGGAGAAAAATGACTCCTTTCTTCAAACTTCTAAGTAAATACGAGGGTTTTGAGTGGTCAGAAGAGTTAAATAATGCCTTTGAGGATGTCAAGATATATCTCCTGAGTGCTCCTATTCTGGTTTCTCCGAAACCAAAAGAGACGCTCTTAATATATCGAGCTGCCACGCCATAGGCAGTGAGCGCAGTACTGGTTGTCAAACGTGACAACGTTTAACGACTAGTTTACTACGTAAGTAAAGTTTTGCACAGGCCTAGGGAGCGATACCTTCAGGTTCAAAAACTTTTATATGCCCTCCTCGTGTTTTCTAGAAAACTGGGGTATTATTTTTAGGTGTGCAAGATAATTGTGTCGTTTAAGTTTCCCTTAGGAGAGGTCCTCCAGAACAAGGAAGCAGCGGAACGTATGACAAAATGGTCGATTAAACTTGGGGAGGTCAACCTCCATTTCGTGTCTCGAATGGACATTAAATCCCAGATCTTGGCAAACTTTGTCATTGAATGGGCAAATCCTGAACCTGTTCAGGATCTCCATTACGATTCCCACGACCAGTGGATGATGTAATTTGACGGGTCACTTACGCTAAGTGACTCGGGTGCTGGGGTGGTACTAGAATCTCCTACAAGAGAGACCTTAAAGTATGCTATTCAATTAAACTTTCATACCACTAACAGGGTGGCAGAATACGAAGTTTTGTTGGCAGGCATAGGAGCCGTGAAAGCGTTCAGGATTTGACAACTACGCGTGAGAGGAGACTGTCAACTAGTCGTGAATCAGGTTGAAAAGAGTATCAATGCTCTAACCCAACCATGTCTCAGTACTTATCGAAAGTTAGAAATCTTGAAAAGCATTTTTTCGGTTTTGAGGTACAATATATCCCTCGAAAGGATAATTTCCTCGCTGACCAGTTAGCTCGAATGGCTTCTTCCTGATCACAAGTACCAAAAGGAGTCTTCTTAGAACAACTCCAGAAGTCATCTCTGGTCGAAACACTAGAAACATCTCCTATCGAGACAGCCTCTCTAGAATACAAGGATACCTAGATGAATCCCATCTACAGGCCGGCCCTAGCTCTTCCCCCTTGGTCGCAGCCCCCACTCCCTCTGCGCCTCCCTCCCCACGCCTCCAGCACCTCCAGCAGCGCCTCAACCTCCCTGGCGAAGCTACTTGCTGCTGCCATTTGGGAGGAAGAAGGAACCGCCCTTAGGGAGGCTGACCAAGAGAAGAAGGGAGGAAGAAAGGGGAGGAAGGAAGAGGAGAGGAAGGCCAAGATCATGCAGTGAGTTTGCTGTTATCCAGCGGTTCTTCAAGGGTAATCACGATCCTTGTTCGTTGGTAGAGTAATCGAGTTATTTTTGGTGCTGCCAATTGTAGATCGGTTTAGAACAATCGACGTTGGCCGTCTTTTTTAAGTGGGTTAAGTGTGTTTTCCGATCTTAGCTTTCCAAGCATAAAGATCACCTAAATCGGAGTTGGGGTCTAGAAATTATGTTGGTTTCTTTGCGACTATCCAGAAAGTCTGGCGAAGGTTAGCAGTTACTTTGATTCACTAGTATGATTTAGTTAGGGGCTAATTCAGAGATTTCACCCAACATGAATGTTGTAATCAATTCGTTAAGATTTCTAGATTGGTAGAGAACTTGAATTTTGATTGAGCCAATCAAAAGTTATGGATTTTCTTCTCTACTGCAGTAGGTTCTGATTGACAGATTGTAGGTACATAAACTTCATCTGATTATTATACATAGAAGTTGGCCTAATTGGGAAGTCTTACCAACTAGGTTATCGTATAAAATTTCATTATGTTTCCAGAGAGTCTAAGATCACACCTTTCTGAGTTTCGTAGCAAAAGTTATGAAGGTTTTAGTATTGCTGTCCAATGTAGCCCTCCGCTAGAATGTCGTGTAATTTGAGTAAAACCATTATTTGAACCCTGGGTCTTGGGAAGGCGGGTTTCAGTGTTGCGAGTAGTGATTTTGTTTCACATCGTTCTTATGTTAGTGATTCAATTGTGTAGGAGAAGGGGCTTTAGGACTTGGGGCACCATCCTTGCCTCCCAACACGTCGTAGTGTGAAAGGCAAGTACAACTGAAGTGTCGTGTTTTGTTATGTTCCATCCTGGTTTGATACTTGTGTGATGAATAGTTTGATATTTACTTGATCACTGTCATAATTGTCTTGCCATGGTTGTTTGATATAATATCGATGTTCACCGTATGCATTCATTCATACAAGTATTGTTCATATTTCACCTATGAGAGTGGGTAGTGAAGTCTCATCATTCCAACATGGGAAAGTAAGACCCACCATTCTAATGTGGGTAATTTTGGATCCCCGTTTTGAAACATTCTTCAAACGGACTTTGGATCCCCGCATTTTGGATAATGCGGGTGTAACGGACCCGCGCACACATAGCACCTCACTTACACTTTCGTCCTCACTTCGTATAAAAGGGTTAACCCGGAGGTGCTACGTTTGGATCCAACAAATATTATATACTACTACAACTCACTTGAGACAAGCAATGTAGGACTAATCGCACTATACAACTCCTCATGGGCCACGTGGGCCACGCTATGAGCAGGCAGGGGTATTACATTCACCCCCTTAAAGGCTGACACCCTCGGCAGCATACCGTATACGCGGCAAATGCCCAGAACCACCCCTCGGTACACGTCCGTGCGTCTAGTGCCAGCACATATGCCATGCCGTGTGTTCACTCTAGGCCCACATGTGTCATGCGCCATATGCCCGCGCCCCTGTCCCGCACGCGCCCGTGCAACGAAGGTTGATGCTCTGATACCATTTGTAACACCCTAACTCAAAATCGGCTCAATGCCCAGCCCATCGTGGGGTGGACCCGCGCACACATAGCACCTCACTTACACTTTCGTCCTCGCTTCGTGTAAAAGGGTTAACCCGGAGGTGCTACGTTTGGATCCAATAGACATTATATACTACTACAACGCACTTGAGACAAGCAATGTGGGACTAGTCGCACCACACAACTCCTCATGGGCTACATGGGCCACGCTACGAGCAGGTCGTGGTATTACAGCGAGCATGAGTGAACACCGACGGGTGTTCACTGGCTATACCGGTTTAAGCAGAAGAGAAGAGCAAGCATATTTATTCATTCATATGATTTCTACTGCTTCATTTTATGTCCTATTGTGTGTTTGTTGTTCATGATATACTTTTGTACTTGCTGAGTCGAGGACTCACCATTGCTGTGTTTACTTGTTTTAGGTGATCCTTGAAGACGGCATGTTTGAGAGGGAGTAGACACATGGATGCACTCATTCAATTTACCTATTAAATAATAAATTTGTTATTACCCTGCGATTAGGAGTTTTGGATTGTAATAATAAGTGGCTTTCCCGATGATTGTTATTGGGAACTGTTACGCCTCGGTTAAGCTTGTTATCAGCTCATGTTGTTTAGTTAATTTCTTAACATGTTTCTTATGAGTGAAATATCATGCTCATTTTGTAGTGTTAATTGATAAATGCTTAAATTTAGGTTATTTACCATGTTAGATCTCTTACACCTAATCTCTAGTTTGATTCTTACTGATAAATCGTTGGAGATTGATCATAATACTAAGTTGTGCTAGCAGATTTAGGTAACATCCTGGCGTTCGTATAACCAGGGTGTTACAGTTGGTATCAGAGCGGGCTTTAGGTCTGTGGTAGTTAGAAATATTAAATTGACACACTGTGCACAGTAGGTGGAAATTGGGAAACCATTGCATCTGCGATTCTGATAACTTGTTCTTATTATGATGACCTGTATTGATTTATTGTGGTACTATTGCCCTTGTTTGTTCAAGGGTTAAGTGGTTAGCTTATTGTCTTTGGTGTTCAGAATGACGTGGCGCGGGCCGTGGACATGGCTCGGTTGCGTCCTCACCCCAGTCGAGGAGGCTGTTGGTGGAGTGGCTGAGGAGGTTGCTTCAGCCACTCGTACACCTTTGTCTCTCTGTATGTTCAATATACTATTTGTTCTTGTATTGTTTGATGTGATTCTACGTTTGTATACGAGGTGATCGTTTGGACTAAACTCGCTAACAACAATTCCTTAACAAAATCT
Organism: Hsuehochloa calcarea; assembly: GCA_036346395.1. Taxonomy (NCBI): domain Eukaryota; kingdom Viridiplantae; phylum Streptophyta; class Magnoliopsida; order Poales; family Poaceae; genus Hsuehochloa; species Hsuehochloa calcarea. The sequence continues at coordinate 54,479,114 of CM070598.1, forward strand.
ACACACCACTAATCTTAGCTGTGCAGACAAAAGAACCCTTATTTTTAGTTTTGCTGTCTCTAAACTACACTGTTTAAGATAAAGGTGCACATACATACCTAAGCATTTTGCCTATTTTGTATCTTACCGGCGCACCCAAGATTTATCAATCAAATTATCTGGTAGCCGCAATCTTGCCAAACCTTTTGCCGGTGTCCCCCAGGAATTTGCCAAGATACGCTCCTTCCTTTCCAAGCAAGTGCATCACCCCGTCGCGTAGCTGTAGCCGACTCATAATCTTGGCAGCTTATCCTATTCTCCCAGCAGCTCGCTCTCACTCTCAGCTCGGCTTCGATTTTCCTGCGGGTCGCGGCGCTCTTCTACTTAGCCGCCGTGGGCTATGGATGGGCCCCTAGGTCGCACATGGGCTGACGTGTTTTCCGAGGGCTCCCCGGCCCCACGGACCAACTACCGCAGCCTCGCCCAGGCTATCTCCGCCGTGTAGCACAGATCCGACGGCGCGGAGGAAAAGCAGGACGCGTCGGCGGGATGAGACGCGCGGCGTGGCCTAGGAAACAGCGAGGGGAAGCCTCCGGACGCGCGACACTTGTGCTCTCCGCGGGGACGGTGGGACCAACGCGCGCGCGGAGGGCAGGGCCCCACGGCGGAGCGGCCGCATGTGATCGCGGGAAGAGGACCGCAGGAGGCGAGTCGTCGTCGCATGCGTACGAGCGGGCGCGCGGGGCCCCGCGTAGGCTGCGTGCGTTACGCCTCCGCCGCTAACGAATCGCGCGACGCCGCCTCCTGTCCCGGCCGCATTCGCCGGGTGTCTCTATGCGCCGCGCTGTAGTTGGCCGCCGCGAGCCACGCCAACAGAGAGTGGCGTTTTGTTTGGGCTTGAACATATCTAGCCTTGTGCCGCACTTCGATAGTGCCCAGCAGGGGTGTAGGGTCAGGCCTCGGGCCGGCCCAGCGTATTTTGGTTAAAAGATCAAATTATTACTGTTTTTTAGTCTAATATTTGGAATTTTAGCTGCCACTTTAGCTGCGCCATTTCGAGTCCGAGGCCAGCTCAATCGGTGCCAGTCACACAGGTGAGATAAATCAGTGTGCCCCGATAAGCATTAAGGGTGTGTTTGGTTGGATGAATCAGTGTGTATGAGATGGGATGGTACAGGATGGATAAGATGATACAAGTACAATGTTTGGTTGGTGGAATATGAAAATACATGATTTTGTTTGGTTGTTTTAATAGGATAGTCCTGAATGGTTCAAGATGGTGTTTAGTTGAAATTTTAAGAAAATTATATAAAGATTTAATAAAATATTTTTAAATTTAATTAAAATTTATTTCATACATTTAAAATATTTGGATTATATACAACACAAGAACAACATCAAGAAAAACATAAAAATTCAAAATACTCAAAAATACATGAATTTTCTACAGTAGCTAAATGATGATTTTAGATGGATTTAGGTGAAACAATTATTCCATTTAGAGTTAGCAAGTGAAAGTTGTAGTTAGCAAAACGCTCAACCGCGTGGTTCGACCTTTTTTGTCGAATGGAATGGTACAGAATAAAAGTAGAATATTCTCACATGGAACCATCACATCCTGTACCGCGTGCCGTTTGGTTCCATTCATCCAACCAAACGCGGGGATGATCTCATATCCTGAACGGAATCATCCCGTTTAGCCTCATACCACGAACCAAACGCACCCTAAACCTCCCAATTCCGTGGGACGGTCCGGCCCGTGAGCCGAGACTGCATCTGGGACGTTGAACTATTTGAGTGGCAGTACTACTAGTATCTAGGTTGTCGCCGCCGAAGTCTCCGATGGCGGCGTATCCTAGCGTTGTTCCTCGACCTCGGTGACTAAATAAGGTCTCATGTCTGCGTCTTCTCCGACACGGCGTCCTTATCATCGGCGTCGGCAACGAAGTAGGTAAGATTGTGTTTCGTGGATCTGGTTTGGATCCGGTGATTTTGTGTTGCCTCTTTTGAGAATCTGGATGTTCCCCTTTTGGGACGATGTTGTCTGGGTTGCCGTCTCTTTCTCTAGGGCGTCAGCACCGGTGTCTGCTCCTGGCATGCCAGTGGAGATGCTTCGTCGACGTGCGTTTAAAGACCTACCGGCTCCGTCCCGGCTGCGAAGCTCCTCATGCGGCTTCAAACTCAGTGTTCGGCCCTCTACCAACATGCGCGGGTGACGTTGTGGTTGTGTTGTTAGCTCCTCCTCACGCGCGGCGATGATGCGGCGTCAAGAAAATGACGAAGGCTCTAGGGTTATCAGGTGTAAGTTTTGTTATTGTAAGGTCCTTTGTGCAAGGTGTGGGGACAGTTGTTCTTGTATGTTATGTGTGTAAAACTCTCATCTAACGCATGTGCTTTTGCCCCTTCTAAAAAAATGCCATCTTTCATAGATTTGTTTACTTCAGCGGAGTATTATTAATAACTCCTTTGACGTGTTCTACCAAAAAAAACTTTGATGTAAATCATACCTTTAATTACTTGTACTAGCAATCTTTAGATCCGAGTAACAAGTAGTAGTACAACAAATTTACTACTTATCTCCAAGAGATATAAGGAGGCTGGGAGGGGCGATGGACAGGCGAGCCACGTCGCCCCTTTTTTCATGCCCGTCGGATTCGGTGTTGCCTGTCGTCGCGGTCGTCTGATATTTATTTCATTTTGTGTGCCTTCTTCTCTCTCGCCTTCCTCGGTTTACATTGTCTTCTCTCTCTCTCTTCTTCCTTCCTCTGCCCCACCGCTCCACGACCGTGAAATCGTCTCGCCCACGCACGCCGCCCTCACGCCCACGCCTCTCCTCCTCCGTGGCCCACGCCTGCTCCTCCCCACAACCGCGCTGCCCCTTCCCCTTCCCCACGCCCAAACCCCTACGCTGGTCCTCTTCCACCATACCCACGCCCAACCATCGCCCCCACGCCCACGCCACCACGCCTCTCCCCTCGCTTGCCCTTCCCCGCCCCCCCCTCCTCCTTCGCCTCCGCCCCACGCCTCCCTCCCGACGCCCACACTGCCCCTCCCTCCCCACACCCGCCCACCCCACGCCTCGCCTCCTCGCTGCAGTGCCTCTTCCCCCACACTGCGCCCGCCACCGCCTCCACGCCCACGTTCGAAAGCCGCCCCTCCCCTGCGCTCGGCCCCCTTCCCTCTGCAAGTGCACCCGCCTCCCTTCAACCTCCGCCTCCTGCCGCTGCCCCCACGCCTCGCTCCTCCCCACATCCACGCCAACCGCCGCCACACGCCCCTCGCCTTTGCCCCCACACCTCGCCTCCTCTCTTTTGGGCTCTGGGCCGAAGCGTGCTCGCGTTGCCGCTATAGTATCGACATCGGTCACCGCATCGACGATTCCTCCCTACTTCCGTTGCTACTTTGCTCTAATATAAGTGTCAAAAATACTTGCCTTCAATTTCAGCCGTTCAAGTATGGATGATAACCTTGTGTATTCCGGCTTGCAGCCTGGGAACAAAGATTTCTCCAAGTCCTCCATCAAGCCCCAGAATTTAACATAATCTCTTTCATCACAGTTCCCTTCTGCATCGCAAGCATCTGATCCAAATTGTCATCTTGCAGCCTATCCGAATCGAAACAACAATCAACATCAACCGGCGGCATATCGCTGACTTCATCGGCGATGTCGTTATTACTACCTTCCTGTTAAAATCGCTCTTCACCATGACTGGTCCAACGTGTATAACCCCTTTTGAAACTCTTTCGAATCAAGTGTGCTTCGATCTGCGCTCGATTCTTAAATATCTTCATATTCTCGCAGTCAATGCATGGACAATACATATATTCCACTCCCTTATTCAACATATCCTACTCGGTAGCTCTTGTAAAAGCAAACATGTCATTAATATACTCTTCACTCACACGGCTGCCAGCGTACATCCAGCTACATGACACATATAACAATTTGGTGTTAAATATTGAATTAATTAATTAGCATACTATAGATGCAACTTTTGATATGTTTTTTGAAATATGTATTTCTAATAAACTGAAAAAATAACAATGCACCTTAGGTTATGCTGTTCATCACAAACACATTATAGATAGTCTATGCCCAACTTAAGATGATAAGAAGCCAACACTTGTAAAATAACACAAAAAGATAGATCTAAACAATCTTCAATTCTCTCTCTTTACCAAGCTAAATCTAGAATACAATATGCAAAGAACAAATTACGAACTAACAATCGATAGTCAAGAACAAATTACCAAATCTGCGGTCTCCTTTCACCAAATCGCCTCAAAGCCCCACCTGGCCAGCAGCAGCAGTAGTAAGAGAACATAGATGTAATTTAAGATGGATCGATCTATGAGAGTCGGTTATGTAATAAATGAGATTATCACAGATGGTTTGTATACAAATTGTTTGTGATGAGGACGGGAAGTCACAGACGATTTATGTTGAAAACCGTATGTGATACTATCACAGACGGTTCTTGTTCGGAACCATTTGTGATACTTCACAAACGTTTTTCAACACGAACCGTCTGTGATATTACCTCTTCACAGATGGTTTTTACCACAAAAATAACACAAACGGTCGCTAAATCAAAACTGTGTGTTTGTATTTAATACAGACGGTTTTGGTCAACCGTCTGTGATGAAGCATCAAGTATTAGCCTTTTTGTAGTATTTTCAACTTCTATTTTTGTCATGTCTTTTTTTCTCAATTAGAAGGAAGACGCACACGCACGCACACACTACGCATGTGTGTGAGGGTGCACTTTCTTAGCATACGTCTAAACAGACGGAAGCCGAGAATAAATTCGAAACCTCACAAAAATTCTTTTGAAGCACACTCACGTGCACATAATAGGTGGGTACTAGAATTTAAACCCTGTTGAGTGAAGACAGAATTTAAACCCTGTTGAGTGAAAACGCACATTTACAACTCCACCACGTTCTAGATGTGGTTCCTTTTTTTGTCGTGTGGTGTTTTGAGTGTAGCGCAAAGACGCACACATCATACTTCCATTAAACTGGTGTTGTCTGGCATGACAATGCAAAAAAAACTTTGTCTGAAACAAATTAACAATGCGGTCAGTTAGGCCATACCACATTTTCTAGTCTAATAATGGCCAATCGCTTTCTAGATAGCGTATAAAGCATTCCACTATCCGGTAGAAGAAGAGACGATTGTTTTTACTCGAGGTGACTGGGACTCACCAAGACCAATTGACTACCGAAAGTGTCTTTTACCACTTTATTATCAAGAGTCCGTGACAATGAGGCCATGATGACCTGACATTAAGTGTAAACTACTTTCTTTAAAGAAATGCTCTTAATTAAAGTGGAAATAATTAGTGTCAAGGTCAGGCCATGATGACCTGATTCTTTTTTCCCCATTTTTTAGACGAGTTGTTTCCATTTTCTACGTGTCGCACGGAGCATCTGACTTCTGGTGCCAAATGAAAACCCATGATAATACTATCTTTTTCAGGAAAGGATAATGCTACATTAATCGTAATTTTGTTGTGGAGCAAAAGAAACAAACAAATTCAGCAGATGCCCCAGTGCACTCTTGGTGGATCATTTGTCAGCGGATGTTTCGAAATTTTCAGTAGACAAATTGCATCTACCTCACAGTAAGTTGTTGAGAAGCAAACCATTCCATATGGCCTAAGGATGCTATTCTATTATCTAATTTATGGGGATTGAGTGAAGCTACAATTTGGAGAGATCAATTGAGACATCTTTCTCTCAACAAAGTTTGGAGCTTGCCAATGTGGACATTTTACTTGGCGACTAAGAGATGCTATTCCTCCCGGGTGATTCAGTGACAAGGGCCCCCTCCATCATCGGCTTTTCGCCCACTAGCTTCACTGGCCCATCAAGAACACGACGACTCACCTTTACTTCAAGTGTCCTTATCCGCCCCCACGCGAAATCGCGGCCTTTTTTAAGAAGAGAGTTGGGGGGGCAGAAAGGTTCGAACCATCCTGAAATTCTAATATTACCACTGATCTATGTTTATGTCAAATTCTAACTTTACAGGACCCCGCCTGTTTATGTCAAATTGTCAGCAAGTAATCTTCACTCTACTTACTCCCCAGTTAAGCGATGGTTAGTACGACTGTAGGAGAGTACGGACTGATTGTATCAGAAAGTCTCCGTTGGCCGGTGGATCTAGAGCGAGACTATCAATTATTAGGCCGACACAATTATCCGGATCCTTAGCACCCTTCTTCGGCTTGAGACCCCAAAAGGCTCGGTCCCTCCCAACAACGCGGCAATCTGGATCTACCCACCGCGCAGGTAGAAAGGGCTGTTTGAATGCAACAATTTCGCATGAATTTTATATAAAATAGTTTAAATCCAGTAGAGATTGAGAAAAGCGTTCCAAACTGGGTCTAAGTCATGTGGCAATCGGCGATCGCCCTGTTTGCCTGTCTAGCCCAATGTTTGTAGAAGGCGATAACTTATAAGGAATTTTGTAGAACGTAGTATGACTCCAGAATTTTGTTTTTTTTATAACATAATAAGGTGTTGTGACCCCACATGTTGAAAATAAGTAGGATATCCCTCATTTTATAAGACTTAAGCCTCCTCGATCCCTTGTGCACCGTAGAAGAATTCTACCTCGTATGACCAGAAGCGAAACTAGAATGAAAATTATCGAGATTCACCGCTTCTTTATACATATAACAACATATATAATTTTCAAGCAACATTATATTAAATAGTAATTTATGCGGCAAACATTAGCAAAATACATCATCCGGCCTCAATGACCAATAAAAGAGAGCAAAATGACTTAAAATTCTGAAGTAAAAATAGTATAATGATAAAATATAAATAAATACATTACCTTTTAGTATTTACGTTCTTTCGAGTTCACGAGCGACGAACCACAACATTAGTAGCACTATATGACTCTTTCCTTTTTATAAACTTTTTCGTAAATTTACCTACCACTTGCTGATTATTCGAAAACTATTCCATAAAATATTGGAATATTTGTATGTTCAGCAATTGAAGAACAATATATTAGAAACATACCTTTAGGAGTAGGAATATACTTACTTGACATTATAATAAAAAAAACTCTTAAGTGAAATACAAAGCATGATCCAATATGAGCAAATCGATGATGGATATCACTTGCAGCTTCGCCTCTGATTTGCAACAAACTAGGCCGGTATTCTAAAGACCCAAATTCAAACCCTAAGTATTAACCCTACATTTCGACAAAAATCAAATAACAATCATTACATTGAAACCATAATTCACAAATTTAGCAAATCTCACAAATTTAGCCTATTTGCTTGAAAAGAATATGAAGAACTGAAGATATGGGACATACCCAATACCGATTATGTGATTCGTGACTAAGCCCTTCTGACTGGCGACTGGGCAAGGGATGTCGCGGTCGGTGTGGGCGGCAACCAAGGCATCCCTCCAGAATTTGCACTGGCGGCTGCGGCGACCATCCACCGACCAGGCGAGGCGAGGAAAATTGTGAACCGCGGGGGCCGAGAGGGAGAAGAACAAATGCAGACTCCACAACCATGCGACACACTCACGCGAGACGTGATTGGGAATCACGCGTGCGACTGCTAGTGCTGGGCTGTTGGCTTTGATGCGTGCAGACATGCAGGTGCTATTGGGTTGTGCTGTCTGCTCATGTCAATTGGGGTGCACTGCTGTGTCACCCATTCGTCCTAGCCCAGCCGCGGTCGGTGGGAACGGAGCAACGAGACTGGAGGTTGGACTGAACCGAGGTGCATAGCTTTTGGACTGAGGGTGCACACATAGTATATATAGGCTAATATATGCTATTTTTTGGCCTGGTGTCCTGTGACACCGGATGAAGAATCTAGACTTGTTATTATGAGTTAATAAAGTATTTAGGTGATTAATGATAAATCTATATGTGAGACTAATATTTTTATTAATATACATATTGTGTAGTCTTATTTGGATAAAAAGATAAAAACTACGAAGGTATGCACTCGACATCATATTCTTGTATATATTGTTGCATTCTTCGGATCCAAAATATAGGTTGAACTCCACTAAAAGTCTAACTTGAATATGTATATATATTTTTATTACACATTTGTGTATGCACACATTTAGGGGGAGTTCACTCTATGTTTTGTGGTTTTCATTAGTATTGATCCATATTTCTTTATCCACATATATTGAGGATCTTTACTTTAAAACATGTCCTTGAGTATATAAACCTTGTGTAATTCATATATACTCATATTTATCTACATTCAATTATTTGCAATTGAAGTGATTATCATCAATTACCAAAGAGAGAAAGATTGAAGTATCTTATCCCACTATTATGAGTTAATGGTATGTTGTGGTAATTAATGATAATCATATTATGGAACTAACATTTTCTATGTGTTGGTTGAATAGGTTATGTTTCATAATGATAAGACTTTGGATGACGTCATGAGTTGATCGTCATCAAGTCAAGACTCGGGATGAAGAAAATCATCATGTATTGATGATGTTTAAGTCAAGATTCCAAAGTGAAAAAGATCATCATGTGTTGATGAGATTGAAGTCAATAGCTTGGAGTAAAGGATGCATCATGTGTTGATGTGTATCAAGATCTCGAAGAAAAGAAAATCATCATGTATTGATAATATTCAAGAAGAGGAGATGACCATGAGTTGATCATCAAGTCAAGAGAAGACCTATCATATGTTGATGGAGGTCAAGTGAAAGAATGCATCATGGGTTGATATATATTCAAGTCAAGAACTTGAAGTAAAATAGATCATCATGTGTTGATGATTATCAAAGTTAAGAACCCGACTTGAAGTAAAGATGTGCGTCATCAAACTTCAAGAAGATGTTTAAGGCAAATGTATGACTAGCTAGGGCTAAGGATGTGTCCATAGTCTTTTATTGGTCTTGTGTTTGATTGGAGACCGGATTGCTAGTATAGGTTGCCGTACTATTAAGAGGGGTCTTGACTAGTAGCTTGAGTTAGTCATGTGTTGATAGTTCAGTGTGTTTGCTCTAGCTCATCTATGCATGGTGCTATTGTTTGCGAATATATTTTGTAAATAGTTGAAACTCATGCATTAAATCTTTATAGTATGAGACTATAATTTGTAAATATGCTTTACAAATGGTTGAAGTCCATGCAACTACTCCTTGTGGCATGTTGACCATATTTGCAAATGTGTCTTGCAAATAGTCGAGGCTCATGCATAATCCTTGTATTATGTGACTTTAGTTCGCGAATGTGTTTTGCAAATGGTAAGTCCATGTACCTTATTCCTTGTGGCGTTGATTCTAAAAGTTGGCAAATGTATTTTGCAATTTGTTGAGAATCTTTCTTTTAACCCTTGTTTGCATCGCTCATCAATTGACAAATGTGTTTTGTAATTGAGTTTGTTTTTGAAAACCGACTAAGCTTTTCTTAGAATAATTGGTAGTATCGACGTTGTATTGGCGGTACTACCACACCGCGATATGACCGGAAAGTGGTGTGGAACTACCGCAACTTGGTCGGACCGAAGTTTAGTTGGTGGTACGTGTTTTCTAAAGATACATCTTTTGAGCGTGTTTTGCTCTCTTGGAAAGCGATAGTACCAGAGTTCATTTGGCAGAACTACCACATCGCGGTACGACCGTAGTGCTTATCGCGGAACCATCGCAACCCGGTATAACCGATTTATAAAGTGGTACATTATTTCCAGTAAGGACCATTTTCGAACCTCAAAGGAAGCGATAATACCGCTCTTGTGTTTCGGAACTACCGGTGAGCGAAACTACCGCATATTCAATGGCGGTAGTACCGCATCACATTTTCAATGGCTATTTTAGATGCTTTTTAGCCGTTATTGTGCATCAGAGGAAGTGCGATAGTACCGGCCGATGAACGGTGATACTACCGCTCGTGCTGATTTTTTTCAGAATCTTTTCTCCAACGGCTAATTTTTGTGAGTGGGCTATAAATACTCACCTTGACCGGTTGTGGGGAGATAGGTTGTTGCCATATTCATTCCTTTGAGCAAAGAGCAAGCCATCTCCTCTCTTTATGTGCATGTGTTGCACCTAGTTAGTTTAGAGAGCAAACTCTAAGTACATGTGTTGCATTAGGTAATGGATTGTGTATCGACTTGAGCTTAGACACTTGATTTATTCAAGTAAGCGTCTTCGACTTGTTACTCTTGGTGTTTTTCGACACCTAGACTATTTGGAGGAGTTGCGTCGGTGATCTTCTCAAAGAAGGTTGTGAGAAGGCCCGAGCGGTTGTGAGTGGTTTGGTGCTCACCATCTCTAGAGTGGAGGAAGAGCAACCCCGAGTGGATCGAGATGTTGGTTCGTGTTGGAGCCGGTCCAAGTGGTTGGACTTACCTCGGAGGTGTCGACTTAATTCGTGGAGCCGGTCCAATTAGTTTGATCTTACCTCAACGTGGATTAGGGGAGACTGGCAAGTCTCCGAACACCACGGTAAAACATCATTGTGTCCTTGTGGTTTATTTTTCTTGTGCTTTACTATATTGCAATTTGCATTCCATGTATCAATTTGCTTATATGTCTTTGTATTATTGCTATCATTATCAACAATATTATATTATGGTTGCACTTAGTAAAGACTTGTTGATTTAGGCTTTAATTGTGCAAAACCATATTGTTATTAGCTTCCGTATTAGAAATCGATTTTAGCTAAAGATGTTTTAAAACCGCTTATTCATCTCCCTCTAGCCGGCCTCCTCAATCTTACACCAGGTGGACCCATTGGGCTCTGCCCCTATGTATGGCACTAGGATGCTAGCTTTTACCGACTTCCCGAACACCGGCTTTACACGCTATGTCTAACGAATGTGGTTACTTCCTTATGTTATTGGAAGTGAAGAATTCATCGCCCAACACCAACATCATTTTTCTTATTATTTAACCTTTTTTTATATATTAATAACCACTCACCAAACTATTTGCAAACATGGCCCTTTTGGCCACGCCAACACTATCACTCCACATCATGGCGTGTATAGGCGTGGTAGTGTTGTTTCACCACATCGAAGACAATGGTGTGGCCAAAATAGCTATTTTCTGACTCGGGGCTAAACTTATCACGTGGTATGGTCAATGTTGTTGTCATGTTACGATCCAAAAGGCTAGATTTGAAAATAAGTTATGTGAGGGGTTATTAATAAATTAAATAAAAAATGGGGTTAAATAATATAATTGTCCCACTACGACCAATAAATCACATTCTTTTTCAAATTTGCTTTATATCTCATTTTCGTTTACCTTACCATGCAAACACCCTCATATGATGCAAATACTATTTCTTGTGGTAGTCAATTGCTATTTTATGGAATTAAATTTGCAAGAACCTGATCGATGTTCTTCTTTTTTTTCTTTTCATTTTCTTCATCAATAATTTACATGACTCTAAGAGCATCTACAAATAGTCCATCTCACTTGTTACTAAGAGATGAACACATCAACATTTTGGTGATGTGAAAGAGATATGGTGAGTTTGTTTCTAGAAAAAGAAACAAGCAAGTTGTTGATACAAAGACATAAGAAATAACAAAATAATTATCAGAGATTTAATTGTTACCTAAAAACTTATTTTGTGGGTAGCAAGTAAAGTCTTAGATATAAGCTCAATAATTAATGCATTTGAAAATTTTGTTTCTTTTTTATTAGATTGAGTACTCTATCTTCTCTTAGTAGCAAGCTAAGAAACAAACTATTGTAGATGCTCTAAATATGATCACATGATTACACTAAGGGCATCTTCAATAGTGTTTTTTTATTGTCTCTTAGCTATATCACGTCAACAAAATTCTACATATAGGAGAGAGGGGAGGAGAGAGATCACAAGTCGTCTCTTCCTGAAGAGACTGTCGTGTACGTGAAATAAGACATGATACATTAATATACTATAGTTGATATGTAGGCCTGTTTTAAAGTAAAACTATAAAATTTAAATGTTAGGGAGTGTGTTAGACTATTTATTATAGATATTGTCTCTAAAGATAATGCAATATATGTTAGAGATAAAGTTATTTTTAATTTTTAGAGATGCCTAAGAACTCAAGAGTCTCACATAAATACCTCGGGAATATTATGAAACGTCCAAATCCTCATAGATTCCTTCGAAAATACTGCGTTCCATGTAGATGTACGCCTACAAACTAGGGTGACCATTTCATTGAATTGTTGTGTGTATCTGTCAAATGAATTAAACCAGCGACTGCTCAGGCTATCTCTGGCCTTGTTCAGAATGGATAGCCTCTACTGTCGGTCCAATTGCCAATCACCCAACGAGAGCGACAGTGCTACAGTGCTACTGCGATATAGGGGTGGAGACATTTCCGGCTTGACGGATCTGCTGGACCAATCCGGCCACGAGCCGATGTCAACGGCACGGCGACCCTCCCGCGTCGGGTTCCGCATTAGGCCCAGAGGCGCAAGAATTCGCTCGCCTTGGATGCATTCTTTGCGTATGGACCGGCGGAGTGGCGTGCGGCAGCTGGCAAAACGCATCATTCGCCGGACCGCCCCAGTCAACCATCACTTCACCCGTACTGTAGTCTCGAGTTTTTTTAATCATTTTTAAATATTTTAAAAATAATCTATCTCCTACTTTATTTTCAATTCTAATATCTTTGATCACACCATAATCTGTGCCATAACGAGCGGCGTGATCAAATCTGTCACAATAAATCTTTAAATCAACACATGTTCATTTTTGGTCAAGGTACGATCACACCAAGAGGAGTAGTATAACAGCACTTATTTACCACACTACAACATGTTTTTATCACGTGATCAAATAATCAGAATTGAAAATATAGTTATGTAAAGATTATTTTTAAAATATTTTAAAAATGAATTAAATAATAACAAAGTACGGTGACATCCACTTTCCTTCGCCAGCCGGCGCGAGGAACTGAAAAAGAGGGCGAGAACAAGCGCGGCGCACGGGGTAGGCGCCGAACCGGACCGAACGGGGCGCGCGCGTCGGTGCGAGCGGACCGAGAGGGAAGCCACGCGAAGCTTGCTTTGCCTCCCGCTCCCGGAACAAAAATCTGAAAACAGCGAAGCACCATACGCCCGAAACAACACAACTACTCAAGGACACACCGCCACACACCATTTCCCCCTCCCTTTGCCGTCTCCCTCTCGCTCGCCTTGCCTCGCCTCCGCGGACCGCAGCCTCCCCCGAAGCTCAGCCAAATCCACAAGCCCCCGGCCGAGGAAGCGAGAGGGGGGAGAGGCGTGAGGCTCTCGGATCTGAGCTGCTCCTGCCTCCCGCGCCAGCCACGCCCCGGATCTAGAGCTGCGCACTCGACGCCCCAGATCTGCCGCTGACGCAAAGGTAATCCTTTGAATCTTGCTCAATAGATCTGCGCTTGCTTCCCAAAAAACCGGAGATAATTCCGTTGCTAGCTCCGCGGCTGCTGCTTCGGCTGGAGTTGCTAGCTAGATGGTGATGAGCATTTGTATCTATCATTTTATCCACTACATCCGTATTTGGTAGGTTCAGCAAATGAGATCTCGCTTCCCGGCTCCGCAGATCTCGAACTCGGCAGATATCTTGACGTGTTTCCAAATAATAAAAAAACACGGAATTTTAGGGACCTGCGTTTGGTTTTGATAAATCACAGCCCTGATTTTCTCGGCTTCTAAGAGTGAACAGCGAGAAGAAAATACCTGTGAGACTACATCTCATGTAGTGCTTGTTCTGTTCAGATCTAAACCGGGCAAGAGGCAACAGCAGCTGCTGCGGTTGGTGGTGGTTGGTTGGTGAGGAGGAGGAGGAGGAAGAGGCGGCGGCGGAGATGTCGTCGAGCACGATCCGGAAGGCGCTGGGGGCGGTGAAGGACCAGACAAGCATCGGCCTCGCCAAGGTCACCAGCAACATCGCGCCGGAGATCGACGTGCTCATCGTCAAGGCCACCAGCCACGATGACGAGCCGGCCGAGGAGCGCCACATCCGCGAGATCCTCCACCTCACCTCCGGATCCCGCGCCCACGTCGCCGCCGCCGTGGCGGGGTGCTCCCGCAGGCTCTCCCGCACCCGCGACTATGTCGTCGCTCTCAAGTCGCTCATGCTCGTTCACCGCCTCCTGGCCGACGGCGACCCCTCCTTCCACCGCGAGCTCCTCCACTCCACGCGCCGCGGCACCCGCCTCCTCAACCTCTCTGACTTCCGTGACGAGGCGCACTCCGGGTCGTGGGACCACTCCGCCTTTGTCCGCACCTACGCCCTGTACCTCGACCAGCGCCTTGAGTTCTTCCTCCACGACCGCAAGCAGGGCTCCAACGCCAACGCGGGCTCCAGTGCCAACGGCCCATCGCCGCGTGACCGCTGGGGCTCGCCTGATCCGTATGGCCGCCGGTCGCCCTCGGACTCCTCACCCCCAGGGAACGGGTATGGGTATGGCGGTTACGATGATTACCGCGAGAGGAACGGCGGCAACACTGATGACAAGCGGGCGCCAACCCCTGTGAGGGATATGAAGCCGGAGCGGGTCCTTGCCCGTATGCACCACCTGCAGCAGCTGCTCGACAGGTTCCTCGCCTGCCGCCCCACAGGTGGTGCGAAACACAGCAGGATGGTGCTGGTTGCGCTGTATCAGATTGTGAGGCAGAGCTTCCAGCTCTATGCTGATATCTGTGAGGTGCTCGCGGTGCTGTTGGACAGGTTCTTCGACATGGAATATGCTGAATGTGTGAAGGCCTTTGAGGCATATGCCAGTGCCGCAAAGCAGATTGATGAGCTTTGTGCATTCTATGCTTGGTGTAAGGATACTGGGGTGGCGAGGTCATCAGAGTACCCAGAGGTGCAGCGTGTCACTGATAAGTTGCTGGAGACGTTGGAGGAATTTATGAGGGACCGGGCAAAGAGGCCCAAGAGCCCACCACGAGAGCCTGAGCTTGAGCCTGAGCCTGTCAAGGCGGAAGAACCTGAGCCAGATATGAACAGCATCAAGGCGCTTCCTGCACCAGAGGATTATAAGGAGCCTGAACCTGAGAAGGTGGAGGAAGAGGTGAAGCCAGAGCCCCCGCTACAGCCCCAGGGTGATTTAGTGGATCTTAGAGAAGATACCGTAACTGCAGATGAGCAAGGTAACAGACTTGCTCTGGCCCTCTTCCAGGGGCCACCTGCTGCTGGTGGGAGCAATGGGTCATGGGAGGCCTTCCCTTCAAACGGTGGCAATGAGGTGACTTCTGCATGGCAGACACCTGCAGCTGAGCCTGGGAAAGCCGATTGGGAACTCGCCCTTGTGGAGACAGCTAGCAACTTGTCCAAGCAGAAGGCCACAATGTCAGGTGGTATGGACCCGCTGCTTCTGAATGGTATGTATGACCAGGGTGCTGTGCGCCAGCATGTCAATGCACAGGTGACCACTGGGAGTGCCAGCAGTGTCGCCCTACCTGTGCCTGGACAGAAAACACAGGTGCTTGCTCTGCCGGCACCAGACGGCTCAATGCAGAATGTTGGTGGTGACCCATTTGCAGCATCCCTTAGCTTCCCAGCACCGTCCTATGTGCAGATGGTGGAGATGGAGAAGAAGCAGCAGTTCTTGACACAGGAGCAGATGATGTGGCAGCAATACCAGAGGGACGGCATGCAGGGGCAATCAAGCTTGGCCAAGCTTGATCGGACCTACAACAATGGCTTCGCTCCAAACCCAGCCATGCCATACGGGATGCCTGCGGCATACAACACAAACCCCATGCCGATGGCTTACACTGCAAATACTGGGTATTACTACCCCACTTACTGAGCTATTCTTTGTTCATCCTTACAGTTGCTGTGAATTTTGTTCTGTATTGTGATCTTACTCCTAGCCTTGGGATTGTGTCCAGCATCAGTTGTTCCCCTGTCTCTGGATCAAAACCTTTCGGTCTCTTATATGTAATTCTATTTGTTTGGAACCAAACGTGGCATCGAAGGGTGGCTATAGTTGATTCCATATTCTCAGCTGATGTTCTTTCATATTGTTGATACAATCTTGTGCATGTTGTCAGTTGCTCGATGGTACATTATGGTGGTGTTGATACTGCATGTTACATCTATGATCTACCTGCCGTGCTGAAAAGTGCTCTATTTCCCAGATCTAGATCGTCTTTATTTGTTGGACAAGTTTGTTAGTTGTTGGCATTAAGGATGTTATGGTAGGTGGCTTAATCAATTGTAACTTTTTGACACGATTGGTTTCGGAAATGGACTTGGGAAAAAGTTATGATAGAACTCGAAGAATTATTCTTACCTTGCTGCCCGTTCAAGTTATGGAATCTGTTGTTTGGACCTATTAGACCGCATTGATATTTTAGTTGTTCTCGGACATCAATATTCCAGAATATTAATCTCTTCAACAGGATGAAATTTAATCTCCAAAAAACAGTGCGAAATTAATACCAGTGAATACTACAGATTCTTGCGAGGGAACATTGCTCCATGGTAGAGTGGTTTCACATCAACATTGGCCGAAACTCAATTGCTCCTTGTCTACCAGTTTCATCTGTTTCCCTAAGCTCTTATCTCCTTTCAGTCGTGCGGTTAGTAGTTGCTAAGAACGACAAGTATGGACTAAAAATAATCAGCTGGCAGCAGGATCAAATTCGTTGTGCGTGATCGACTCTTTTACTTGGAGCTTTGTTTTCCTTCTAACAAAACTTGGAATTTTGTTTTCTCATAGTTCCCTTTTCCTTTCCCTTTTCTCAGTGCCGCTCACAGTCACCTGCTTTACTTAAAAACTTTTCATTTTCATTCGGGCCTTGTATTCCAATGCTCACCTGCTTGTGCGACAGAGCGATTGGACTTGGACACATGGAATACACCTCGGCATCTTTGAAGCGTGGCGAACGTGTAAAGAGAATGGGAATGATTCTCGTACCGTTGGCTCACTTGGGAAAACCGAAGTGTGCTTTCCGCGCACGGCGACCCCCTGTACCAGATAAGCAGCATGTCACTGTCACTTTTCTTATGCGAATTGCTAGTGGGGGCAGCGAAAACGACAGCAAGAAACTTGGACGTAGTAAACCTCAATCCGGATTGGCAGACTCGGCCAGCCTTGTGTAAAGAGGGATCATATTTTCAACACAACGGAATGACCTGGTCACGGTATAGCAATCAAAACATTGAAAATATGTTCCTGCATAACAACATGCAGGAATACAACATGAATTCCACAATCATGTACGTACTTGGGTGGGATGCCCAGATCACATTTGCCGCAACATCCATCTGCATACAGTTTCCCTCAACGAGAGAGAGTTTTCAAAGAATGCTAATCGCGTATTATGCCAGCCACCAGAGTCCAAATGATGCTCACAACAACGAATCTCAACCAATGTTGTAGTAACAAGAAAAACAGTCTTCCAGAATCCTGGGTGGTGTTATCCAGTCTCGACTCATTTTACAATTCCCACGTTTAGACTTTCCCATCAGGCCAGGTCTTTGTACTCAAGATTGACTTTGTATCATTCCGGCTTCAGAAACTCCCTAATGTTACAAAGCATGCCTTTGTCATATGGATTCACAAACTTGACTTCAGAATCTGCATTTGAGGGGAAAATGGGCAGACATGTATCGCATTAAAAACCACTAGAGGAGCAGTGTGCTCAGCCATAATATGTATACAGGTAAAACACCTGATTGAGGTTGTTCCTTCATCTGGAATTCAGGGTATTTCTTCCAGTTTATCTGGAAAATCTCACCTCTTAGCTATAAGAAATAGCAAACGAGAAGACGACCTGCAATTGATGAAGAAAGAGTCCAAAGCATGGGAAATTTGACATTACCCACTCATCCGTCTTGATGTTGAAGCAGATGCAATATATGTGCCATATCAAGAACACAACCTGGCAAGGGAGCAGCAAAATGGATACACGTGATATATGAGAAACAAAATAGTTAGTAAACAGTTTTCATTAGCACGTTTGGTATAGGCACATCAAAACAAATGTAGCCAGTCTTCGTATAAGGATGTTGTTTCCAAATGCTCCAAAAACAGTTACCGACACAACAAAAAGGGCAGGGCAAATTTCAAACTTTGCCAAAAACACAAAAGATATGGCAGCTGGCATTTTTTCTTTGTTACAGGTCAATCTTAGCAAATAGGTCAAATAATTGAGACTTGATAGACCAAACAGGTATTTATACTAGCATGCTTTCAGTGTGTATCTATAGAGAGATTGCAGTGGCTGAATATACTTTCACAAATGTTGGCACTTCCAGTACAGTTAATACATGAAAAACCATCAACATTGGATATCACTAGTTGTGATCCAATACTGTGTACAAAATTACTAAACACTACACCATTTGTATTCCTTTTCTTCTCATAGTTCATCAAGCATGATTTGTTGGACCATCATCAAGAGGTCAGTTCTATACAAATATTTTTCTGAATATATTGTCAGATGAATCATTAATTATATGCTGATTAACCTATCTCGTTAGCAATTAATGCCAGGTCGACAATTTTGACACATGCAATGTTTTCCTCTCTCAAACAATGCTTGCACTCATGCATGTGCGCAGGTACATGTTTGACAGAAGCAAAAGCTGTTGATAGTTGTTATATCAAAGAGGCTAAGAACAAACCTGCCAGAGCACTTGGAGGACAGAGAAGAGCATTGTGCTGATTACCATGTTTAGGGATAAAGGATTCTGTAAAAGGTACCCTGAGTAAGTACCATGCACATGCAGTCATTCTTACAGATAATCAGAAATCATGATGCTATTTGATGGACAAATCAAACAAAGAGCAAGACTATATATACTTTTATTTTTATGAAAGATAGCATCATGCAGGACTAATTTATAGAACCAGTAGTTGACTGCACAGTGCACAGGCACGCTACATAGATCACATCCCTAATGCATTTTTATTATAGCATGGTCAACTTGATTCAAATATATCATTAGGGAAAATAACGCCCTGGCACTACAATACAGCAGGAAATATTCCTTAAAACATACAGATACTCCTATTGTGTCTAAAATACCTGAACGCTGTTAGCCCGCTCGCCGGTGTCTACTCACACGAAACACCTAGACAGAGAAACACACACAGGACCTTGCCTAGACAACAAACAGAAGATGAACTGGTTTTGGTGCTGCTCAAAACATCACAACGTTCTTCAGTTTATTTCTTCTCTTTTAAACTCACTAAAAAGACTCCATACGTTACTAATTAGTGCTCTGCTAATAGCTCCTAACTACACCCATTACAGCAACTATGACCACTAACGAGCAATATACCCCCGTAACAAGTAACTGAAGACAGCACTATACAACCATCCTATGACCAGTGCATAACTAGCCCATGAACTCAACCAAAAAACTGAAACAATCAATGTGTGCATGCTGTCAGTTAGCCATGCAAAAATAAATGGATGCAATCAATGATTAATCAACAAACGCCACTAAGATATACCATCCTAGGTAACAGCTTTAGCATATAGAAAATCAACGAGCACATTATTTGTTAACATGAGCTGAAGACAATGTTCAAAACCATCACCATGCAAGAAAAAAAACACAATAATTGCCTTGATAATGTAATTATCAGATCACTTGGCAAGTCATGCATGCTAGGTATGCAAAATAAGATGATGGAAGGAGATACCTGAGATCTTATAGTTCCTGAATTTATGCATCTAGTGATATCTGTAAAATATAGTAAAAGCAGTTATAAATGCAGGGAAACCTAGTATTTGACTAACTGAAGCATTGAAGTCTAGAAATAGTAAATGGCTGACCAGTGACTTTAATTAGAAGGATAAAAGACCGTCACAGTTGTGTAAGCATGCAGATCTGCTATCAGGAGAAAACAGATAATTCATTTCAGAGAGCAAGGAGACAAGCCACATACATTTAGTCGAACACATTGTATATGTTGATTCAGCAACAACAAATCCTGTCAAAAGGGCCATAAACAGCCGGTGATTTTTTTGTCCTGCAAAATATGTACTTCAAATTAGAATGTGTTCCTACTACTGTCGTGCAACAACAAGAGCAAAATTAGCACACATCAAAAATGGAATATAGTAGTACCTATGCAGTTACCAAATGCAGGGCAATGGTGGTCATAACCCCTAACATTTGCTTTGCAGCAGTTACAGTGCCTGACCCTTGAGAGTGACGGAAGTTTCTACAGCAGAAGTACAAAAGGTGTCAACATGTTAATGCAAGAACTCCACATTTCAGGTTAGCTACTTAATATAACAACTCCATTTAAAACTCTACTTCCTCGACACCTCACTCGGGCATATAGCATCCATGAAATCCTTGCATCCAGCTTCTTCTAAAAATGAAGATTCAAACGCAACAATGCCAGGATCACCGGAAAATATCCTGCAATGAGAAATTCAAACTAAACCCTCCATCCCAAAGGTGGTGGTACGCTAAGACCATTAATTCTTAAGCTTCGGATTTGGACAACAATAATGTAAAGTGACTAATTCTAGTTTAGACTCGGCTAAGTGCATTGTAATATGTTTCAGAAGAGGAGCTAACCTGTAAAGCCCCCACAGAAGCAGTGCACACTCAGTATTAATTAGCATGTCTAGCAGAGAAGAAGTATCTGCAAAACATAAGACTAATTACAAAACTATAACAGAAGCTAGACACACTCATTTACCTATACCCTGCTCCCAAATGGCATCATAAATGCAACAAATTATGCATAATCGAAGATTGAAGGGTAGCTACACGTCTGCAACCCAGACCCATTTATGGTACCTCATCTACAACACCAGTAATATACTCCTGATATGTACCGGAATGGCATGTATGGTTGCATTTAATCTAACTAAGCTCTAGCAATGCAATGCATCGGGAACGGTCCTCAGCTTCGCCCAAATCAATGAAACACCACAAATATACCATATATCTGTAGCAATAAACACCACCTAAATGACATCCTACCAATGCGACGGCGCTATAAAGAATGCTTACCATCTACTGAGAAACGATACCACATTGCAGCAACATACTATGCAATTTCTAACACGAAAGACTGCCTATGCATACTCTGCAAAGTCCAACCGATGCAATGCACCGATATTTCACCTCTCCGGATGACGAATACGAAGACGCCCCACAAGAAGAGGATGTTGAACAGCACGAACAGCGGCGCCGACGCCGCCACCCCGATGAACCTCCTCCAGAACCTGCCCACCACAATAGCCGCCAGAAACACCAAACCTGCGCAACACGCAACCGAAGCGAGATTAAAATTGTGCAAAAATAGCCACATGAAAGCAAAGCAAGCCAGGACTGACCTGCGATGGGGAGCATGGCCAGGAGGGAGAGGGAGGGGAAGAGGCGGGGCACCATGGCCACGGCAAGCTGCGAGAAGATCACCAGAACGCAGGAGACCAGCGCCGACCACACCACCTCCCATGGCGACCTCCGCAGTCGGTGGAGCCCCGACGACAGCCTGCTCATCGCCGCGAACTCCTCCTCGCCCTCCGGATCCCAAGAACCATCAAGACGGCTCAATCCCGGAGATCCAGCCGGTATGGGGACGGCGAGCGCCGGATTCCAGCGAGATGTCTCGATCTTGCTGGATTCTGAGACGGAAATGGAGTGGGGAATCGAAGGAGATGCGAGCGAATCTTAGTGGAGGACTCGTGGGGGCATTTCGTCGAACGTGTAGTGTGGTAACAGTAGAAGAGGTCGTACGGTGTCACAACCTGTTGCTGTAGGGAAAATTAAATTTAAAATGGAATTATTATTTACTGAAATTTCTTTATTCATCGATCATCAATCTCAACGGGAACATTTTGATCTAATGGATATTATAAATTTCTGTGTTGAGATAAAACAAATCTAAATTAGACAAAAATAAATATAGATGAACCCTATAAATACAAGAAAATTCTAAACTAGACAAAAGTAAATCTAGATGAACCTACAAATACAAATACATATAAAAACAAATAGAACTAAAAGTTACAACAGAGCTGTGCTAAAATTGCACATCACTTGATACTGTAATTTTAGACTTAGTACTGTACAATTGTAGGTGACTAATGGATAAGAAAATTTCATGCAACTGAAAATTAGCAAACCTGGTTTTAAAAATGATTGGAAATTTGGAATGTTAACACCTTTTCCTTTTTTTTTGCTCTCGGAACGTTTTAGTTCATTTTCTGTGGAGATATAATGGCGGGTTGTTTGTATATTTTTGTAGCTACATAATCTTTTTGTCATGTTTGAACTAGCAGGGTGACTTGCGCATTTGTGCGATTAGATTTGTTTCAAAGTTTGTATAAATACATGAGAATATGGTCACATATTTAGTAGGTTATTTACATTTTTAAGATATCCTAAACATTTGAAATGACGATAGAAGCTTGAAGGAAAACACAACTTGAGAAACGTAATTGAAGTATGAGCTTTGATGGGAGAAAATCATTGAGCATAATAAGTTCTTGTGGTTAAAAACTAACTTTCTCCATCATGCTAGATCATGTAGCTGCATGTCCATATTCTTACTCTATTAGTTACTTCTTTTTCTAAATTGCATGCATGCACGTGTATCTCTATTTAATCTCAAGTAATATGTTGATTATGTGTGCGGTAAATTATCTGATTAATTTACATTGTATTAAAGTATCTTGCTCACGCATACATCGATAAACCATAACAATCTACCTTGAACTTATCTTCCCTCACATGCCAGCTGCCCCACCAAGCCGTGTCTTCTATCTCTTCTCGTTGTCACAACTTGTTTGCTTCAACCTCCAACAGTAAGCCTAAATCTTGATCGACCCCTCTCAGTTGTTACCACTTTTCAATATAATATTTTATCACATGGTTATCTTCTACTTCTCCCCAATTATTGCTTAATGCTAACCGTTACGAGATCAACACGCATACATATGCAACCATCGCCGATCGCAGCTGAGAACATGTGTCATGTTCTCTTCGGTTAGACCGAGCATATTCCTTACGGCCTGTCATCTCTACTCCAAACTTTTGGCTCCTCTACCTCTGCACGCTCGTGCTTCTATTTGTATGGATGCATACATGTACATACGCATGTATGATGTTATACATGCTCGATGTCATCTTCTCTCGTATTGGTCGCTCCTCTTCTTCGACGTTGGCCAACTCAACGTCGTGGCTTCCTCACTAACCACGGAGACCTCCAATCTTCATTGATGCTAACATGTATGCTTTGGTCGTTGTCTAGTGATATGAAAAATCTTTTCGTCATTGCCGATGACGTCGTCCTCCTTACCAGTGGTGGTACGCTCCTAGCTACCTGATGACCCCATATCATCAATAGCTCGTTTTCAATGCAAAGCTTCATCTCCTCTTTGCCAGAGCTTCCCCATTATCAAGCTTCTTTGGATACTAACTTCTCCACCGACGTCGATGCTCACCCCTTGTCATCGCGACCATTGGCTCCTTCAACTCTGGACTTTCTCTACAATGGCTCTGGCTAGCGGCACGATATTGTCCTCATTAAATAGCGAAGGTGGACAATACGACATTGTTCTCATCTTCGTCGCTGCCACCTTGGCTCTTCGCTTCTCCTTGGGTCATGTCGATGTCCAGGACACTTGTCACAGAACGGATAAACAAAAATATACAAAGAAAATGGAGATTGTTGTCTATTCTCCTAAGGACTGAAATAATGATGTATATAGCAAAGGGTATGCTCTGATTACATGGAAAATGATTATGAATAGAATAAGTATATCTTTACAAAGGAGCACAGTCCGGGTTTTTATAATCTACAAATGTCGACAGTTGGTTGTAGTGGTATCTCTTTACGCCAATAGTCGCGTCCCTTCAAGCCAATCGTTGTGTCTCTTCATGGTGATTGTTATGTCTCCAGATGCAACAACCAATGCCTTCTCTCCACGTGGATTGTTATTAACCACATGTGGGCAACTGCCTTTGAGGACCCCTTCTGTGAGGGAGAGTTCTTGGAGTGGCCCGAAGAAAACTCCAGGGGAGGTCCAATAGGACATCCAAAAAAAGTTCAAGGATGGTCTAATAGAAGACTCTCGGGCCCACCTTCTGACTACTTGATTGATCCTAGGCCCAACAAGCTAATTTGGGCCCAGTAAAAGATCTGGGTTATTTATGAATAAAGGTATACTCGGATAATTGACTAGTCAACAATCATCATCAGCTAGCCCCTCAACTTCAAGTGAAAAATGACTTACTTGAGAAGGAGGTCGTAAAATTAGGGATGGAAGTAAAGCTCTTCCGACTGATATTCTATTTGACTAGAAATAGACTTGGTTAAGAAGATAATTTTACTTGAGTTGTAAAGACATAATCACTTTTTCTGAGAAGATAGGAAGGGGAGCGTCAACCGTCTTCCCGAAGAGACTGTTATACTTTGGCTTCCAACGATTTATTTGGAATAGATTCTGATAAAATCTTATCATTTGGACTTTCGTTTATCTTTACCACAAGTCGATATCCTATAAATAACTATCAGAAGGGCATAACTTACATCCCGACTTTCCCTCTTTCCTACTTCGTTTTTAGAGTTCTTGATTATCTCCAAACCACTCAAGTCCGAATAGATTTCTTTAGAAAAAATAATCGATCCTTGGAATACTATGGGTAAGATCGTGGAAAAGATACATTCTACGGATCGAATTGACTTTTTGACCACCTTTTAACCACCGTGGAAAAGATAAAATCCATGGATCATGACTTCAAGATAGTCGAAATGTCAATTTAGTCTATGGATTGGAGTCTTCATGAAATGAGTAGAAGAAAATCCCGATGACCAGCTGAGCACTCCTCGAAGCGTATATCGAGGTAGTTTATATTTTTAAAGGTTTTGTACTTTTTACTCATAATGATTACGGTATAGAGATAACTTTAGAAAAAGAGAAAAATGTTTCAACCATTTTGTCTTGCATATCTCTGATGCACGGACCAACTTCCTTGACAGGGTGTGAGTTGTCATATCACCACTAGTCGAGGGGCAGTTGTCACGTTCTCGAGGTAGTGGGTTTTAAGTGCACTGAGGGTATATGTAGATTTTTTACCCCTCCTTAGGTACGATTTACTCAGTCATTTTCACTTTCCTCATTCACCGAGAGGCCTCCATCTTTCACAAACCTTCAAAGAGAAGAATCTCCTAGTCTATCAGTGAACCAGGGCAATGGCGGGATGGAAATCGTCAATGTTGTCCGCGGAGGAGCTCGAAGTACTAGAACAAGATGGGCATCTACCAGAGAAGACCATCATTGAATGACATGAGCCGAAGGATGAGATTGAGCCGAGCCTGCCGACCAACTTTTTGGTACTCTTCGTGTCTTATCTCTAGGCAAGCTTTCGAGATTGATTTCTTGATAGGAGTTCTTAATCACTACGGGATAGAACTAGTTCACCTGGTACCAAACTCAATCCCAGAACTTAGTATTTTTGCCCACATGTTTGAGGCATTTTTAGGAATAGCCCCTAGTTTGCATCTGCTTAGGATTTACTACCAAATCATTCGCAACAAGAAGGGTGCTGGTGCTTTGGGTTCTTTTTCTTTTAAGCTTCAAGACTACAACAAGAGGGTTTTTCCCTTCTTGGCTACCAAGGATGCTAGCTAGACATGAAACAGGAAGTGGTTTTATTCTGCTATTCCAAAAGAGAGTAGGATTACATACAGTCGTGATGCACCACCGGAGTGGTTAACAAAAAACCAAGTCGGTGATAAGGAGATCAAGCTCACCAATGATGAGAAAAGTATGGTCCTAGTGATCAACGACCTGGTGAGGAGAGGTCTGACTGGACGAAAGATCGTCCATAACTTCCTCAAAAACAGGATCTCCCCCCTCCGAAAGAGGGAAGTACTATCCTATGATTATGACATCCCAGAAGATGGTAATAATCTATTTATTTTTTTACTCGTACTAAATTTTGTAGTTGAAATAAAGTAATCTTTCATCGTATTGCAGCTCTTCCTGATGATGAGGTCCTAGATAGGGCCTCAGTTTTACTGAAGGATCGGATCCTTGAAAAGGAACTGATTGATTTAGAAGTGCAGTCCCTAAGCTTGAGTGGGGCTGCCCTATCACTTAGGAGAGATCACACAACAGTAAGCATTCGTAGAAATAACTAGGCATAAGAAGTAAATTTGCTCATGTCTAGTTTGTGTATTTCTGAACAGACGACATCGAAGAAGCGTTCCATCTCAGATATTGGTGCGAGCTCTGTTCCTCCTTCGGCAAAGAGTGCAAGCATAAGTTCCAAGCCTTCTGATGTACCAAAAAAGACAAAGGCCACACCGACTTTGGCCTAAGTTCCGCCAAAACCTCCTACTTCGATTTCGACTCTAGTCTCAACTCCTTCGAGGCCTTCTACCCATGAGGTACTAAAAACCAAAGTCAAGACTCCAATTTCTCGATATGCCCCTAACCCCCAGCCAATGTCTACTATACCAACTTTTATGGCTGGGGTGATCCAGAGTGAAGGATCATCAGAGGAGTCCGAAGAGGACAGTCCTCTTCAGCGGGTTCCAAGGTCACGGACCTCCATGGCCTTGGTTCCCTCTTCGTCGAGCAAATGGTACAGCCTACTTTCACTGTGAATGAGGATTTCATGGCATTCTTCAACGAGAGCGGATTCGAGATCGAGTAAGTTATTCAACAATAACCTCATAATTTTTGGCTTGTAATGACCAATATTTTTTAGCCTCTCCTGGGCCAGCTGATAGCGTAGGAACAAACTTGGCGACACTTCCAACAGGCGTCTCTTCTAGGATTAACTGCCACCACTTCATCAACTACTTAAGGGAGAACGCAAATGACAGAAGGCAATCCAATGCAGAAGATCAAGAGACGATTGGATTTCCTCTTAAGCATTAGCATAGTAAGCACTACGCTTAGTGTAATTAGGATTAGCCCATTGCCTTGTCAAGGGCACCCCCTGTAAAAGATCCAGTTCATAGCAATAAAGAGCAGTCCCATCCTCTCCCAAGAATTCTTTGCTATTTTCCTCTGTTTTATTTCGTAAGATCGGCGACTCAATCATCGACACTAGTGTCGGTGTCAAACGCTCTCCGAAGATTGACAAAGCGATTGCAAGTAACTGATACCCGTGCAAATGATAGAAGGTGGAGTTAGGATAAGCTTCAGTATGGTAGCAATGATTAGCAACAATCAAAAAAGTAAATATAAGTTGAAAAATTATTCAATGTACTAGTCAATGTTACAGATTCTAGCCTAATTAAAGCTAGTTAATTCAAAGTCTATCAAGAGAAGTGTATGTAAGCATACACAAATATCAATGCGACTTGATGTAAGCGAAGTAAAACCTCACAACAAGTGTTAGGAGAGAAGCTAGACAACTATTCAAACTTCTGTGTAAGGGCACAAGATTGTTCACAAGATGTAGAGCACAAAGACGCAATAACGTGCAATGTAAACAACCCTCTAGTTTAAGCAGTAAACAACAGCTAGTCTCAAGAGATAAAAATAAAAAAATTATATGGCTTATATATGCTCTTTTGAAAGGTTTTGACGAGATCTATAACTTTGTAGTTGAGATGAACAGCAAATTCCAAAGGGAAGACCAAAATAAACGGCAAAAATAGAAGGTAGTCAGTGGGACCCAAGTTGGATAAGTGTTTCTTTGTGGAGTATCCTAAGGAAACTAAATTATATTATTTTATAATCGGGTCGATAACAAGGTGTTTGTTGCCCGCAATGGTGTCTTCTTGGAGAAAGAGTTTCTCTCCAAAGGAGTCTGTGGGAGCAAGGTGTAACTCGAAGAAATTCCAGAAAGATCTGAAAATGTTTCAACCCCTACTAAACCTCTACAGGATGAATAAAAATATTGTACAACTTGTAGATGAGGTATCAGCCCCATGTAGATATAAAAGGCCACGTCAACTGTTTGTAAGGTATGGGCATGATATTTTATTATTGAATAATGATGAGCCTAAGACTTATACGAAAGCGATGATGAACCCAGACTCTGAGTTATGGCTTGAAGCCATGAGATCCAAGATAAAATCCATGTATGACAACCAAGTTTGGAACTTGGTTGATGCACCTTACGACTATTGACTGCAAATGATTTTTTAAGAAAAAGGTAGATATGGATGGAAATATTCACATTCATAAGGCACGATTGGTCGCAAAGGGTTTCAAATAAATTCAAGGTGCTGATTATGATGAAACTTTTTCGCCCGTCGCTATGCTTAAGTCTGTCTGGATCATTCTAGCTATTGTTGCATATTTCAATTATGAGATATGGAAAATGGATGTCAAAACGGCTTTATTAAATAGAAACCTAAGTGAGGATGTGTACATGACACAACCTGAGGGTTTTGTCGATCCACAGGAAGCTAGAAAGGTATGCAAGTTTAAGAAATCCATCTATGGATTAAATCAAGCATCTCGGAGTTAGAACATTCATTTTGACGAAGTGGTCAAAGGGTTTGACTTCATCAAGAATGAGGAAGAACCTTGTGTTTACAAGAAGATTAATGGGAGCAAGCTTGTGTTTCTGATCTTGTATGTGAATGACATACTATTGATCGAAAATAATATTCATATGCTTGAATCTATTAAAACTTTATTAAGAAATAGTTTCTCAATGAAAGATTTATGAGATGCAGCATATATCTTGGGAATAAGGATCTATAGAAATAGATCTAAAAGGCTAATTGAATTAAGATAGGATATGTACATAGAGAAGGTGTTGAAATGACTCAACACGCAAGATTCCAAGAGAGGTTTCTTGCACATGACACATGCTATTAATCTTAGCAAGAGTCAATGTCCTACGACCACTGATGAGCGATACAAAATGAGTAGAATTCTATATGCTTCGGCTATTGGATCTACCATGTATGCTATATTATGTACACGACCAGATGTGTCATATGCTCTAAGTGTTACGAGCAAATATCAGTCAGATCTAGATGAAGGTCACTGGATAGTAATCAAGAATATCCTTAAGTACTTGAGAAGGACTAATAAATGCATTCCTTGTGTATGGTGGTGAGGAAGAACAGGTGGTAAATGGTTACACCGATACTAGCTTCCAAACCGACAAGGATGATTTCATATCGCAATCAGGGTTTGTGTTTTGTATGAATGGAGGAGCAGTAAGCTGGAAGAGTTCCAAGCAAGGAACGGTTGCTGATTATACAACAGAGGCTGACTACATTGCGGCTTCGGAAGCTGCAAAAAAGGCCGTGTGGATTAAAAAAATCATTAATGAATTGGGTATGGTTTCGAGTGCTTCTAGTCCAATAAATCTCTATTGTGATAATAGTGGAGCCATTGCACAAGCTAATGAGCTTAGATCTCATCAAAAGTCCAAGCACATACTTTGACGATATCACATTATCCATGAGATCGTTGAGAGAGGTGATGTGAAGATATGCAAAGTGCACACGGATTTGAAAATTATTGATTTGTTAACAAAGCTTCTCCCGCAACCTAAGCATGAGGTGCACACAAGAGCTATGAGTATTCGATAGCTATTTGATTGACTCTAGTGCAAGTGGGAGACTGTTGGTGATATATCCTAAAGACAATCATAGAGATAATTGTATCACATCTATGTTTATGAGTTATTGAAAAAATATTATCATGTTCCTTGAATGAATCATCATTGATAAAGATTAACAAGTATATGATTTGCTGGTGAAGCCCTTTAACTTATATGATGTCGTTCTAAATGTATCCCTGATCGGATGTCACTGGTAGGAACACTAGTGACTCTATCGACCTAAACATGTATTGATTGATAATCATGTTTCACCAGTCATGAATATAGGGATATCATATCAATAATGTGAACACATGTTAGAGAATATGGTATTGGATTGACTCACTTTGAGACACTACTGATATTGTTATGATTTCATGTGTTATCAGTTGGTCTCAAGCAATAATGATGTATAATCCTTAGGCCTAAGACCGGCATGATTTTTTACATGTGTAAGATTACACTTTTGGTAGATATAAAGGTAGTTTTCAGGTATGATATGAAACATGTGGAGGAATGTGACTGATCGGATATGAAATTTGTATGTCTTAACATAACATGAGAGATATCTCTAGGCCCCTCAATGTGGTCGGATAAAGAAAGTGTATGGCCATGCCACTACTGGTCGAAGAGTTCGACCACATGAAGTTATTCGATACTTGATGGAGAGAGTATTGAACAGTCCATGGATGATAAAATATCTCATCTAGAGTTCAACCATATATCGTGAGGCAAAGGGAGAATACACAAGCATGTCATTTAGTTCGAACAGATACAGACTAGTCGTATGAAGATACGAGCTGATCGTAGACTAGTCAAACATAATCACTAAGTGGTTGAAACTTGGTTGTAAGGAGTTACGAATAGGTCGAGACTATATATGAACTGGTCGTATAGAGATACGAGCTGGTCGTTAGTGATAAGGACCTGGTCGTAGATCATATTGCATTAAGGTTCGTCCAATATAATTCGTATGTATTCGGGAATCGTTATGTCCTACTAGTAGCCGCTGACGACTCGTGATCGGAAAAGGTTTCCGAGTCACAACTGACTACGCATGAACCTAACTGGTCACACACTTAACGGGTTGGAACAAACGTGTTCAGATAGGATCCGTCATGAGCTCTATATAAGGAGATGAATGAGGCTGTTGGAAGAGATACAAGATAAACGTGACGTGAGTTGCTCTATCGAAACCATAACCACCATCTTCCTGAGAGCTCTACCGTGCGAGTTGGTGCTAGCACACCAGCGTACGGTGTTCCTTCCCTGAACGTGTGGATACCGTAGAGACGCTATTGTTGTTGTTGTTGCGATTGTGGACGATCTACAACCTTGGCGAGGAACTCGATTGGTTGCTGGTGGAGACGATCGTGCACCGAGGACGATCGACTACGCTGGATGGTCGACTTTGACCACTTCATTGACGTGCTCTACATTGGATCAGGCTACTCCAACTCTTCTTCCGCTGCGCTGCGCGTCTGGTGGTAACGATCTATGATCTCTTGCTTGCTTTACATCCTAGTTTACGTGGTAGAATTTTGAATTGTCAGCTAGTGTAGGCTACCCGTATCCCTTCAAGGAGGTGGGCGCCGAATGGGAGGAGTGAGGAGCGGGAGGAGAAGTGAGGAAGGAGTGTAGGGCGCTAGGGTTTCGAGCGTGCGGGCGACAGGAGAAGGAGTGGTTTTTGTTGAATGGCAAAATACGCATACTTACTCCCAACTTCGAGGGTAAATTTGGAATAGAGGGTGTGAGAAACTGCGAGAAGCTGTCCCTCGGCAGCTTCTGTTTTTTCTACACTATAGACAACTTCTGGTTTCCGAAACAACCGTAGAGGAAAACCCCCTATTTGAAACGACTTCCGACTTACACCCGGTATGCTTTTTGTTCTCGGTCAGTGCCGCCGTGCGCTGGACCCGGATGAACGATGCTTGTCTCAGCTTGCAAGAATAGCAGCTAGTACTACCACCTCTTTGCAAGGACCACACACACCACATAATTCACCAAATCTCTTAGCGTTTAACCAAACGCCCGTGCTAGTGCCTACTCCTCAACCGAACAACTAATCGAGCCTACATCATTCGATGCACACACACAAAAAAAGCAGGACAGGTATAGCAGCTCGCACCGACGACTGTCCAAATTCCAAAAGCCAACTCTAGTTTGCCGATGTCTTGCAAAGGAGGGAAAATGCGTGTGGTGAAGGATCACTTTCACGCAGGTAGAACGTTGCATGCAGCGCGAAGATTTCGCTGAAAGCGGCCACCACGCAGCGGCAGGGATGCGCGGTTGAGATATGTTATTCACGGGCCGCGACTGCTCGGCTCGCTACGTCCGCATCGCTCCTTCGTGATTGCTTTGTTTCCAAGGCCGGCACCCACGCACGGTCCGGGTGTGAGTAACTCGCCCTCAATTGGATGGGGATCTGCTGCAGCAGTGACTGCAAATGGGGTGGGTAATGCATGAACCATGGAACACGAAGAGGTAAGTTTTATTTAACCAGAGGGTATCTGAACTCTGAAGGGTATCCTACCCACATTGGGGGCTTATCCAGTGGAAAAATGGATGGATGCTCACAAACTGGACTTGTGGTGGGAAAAGAGTGAAAGAGCAAGAGAAACTGTCCATTTCTCGTCCAAAGTAATAATGAATAGTAAAGTTCCTTTTACCACACTGCTCAGCCAAGGACAATGTGTGTTAGTAGCAAAATATTTTATCTCGGTGAGGGTGACAAAGTGTTTGTAAGGATATTTTTTTTTTGGTGAAAATATCCTCGCATGAGAAAGAAAGAGTTTATCCGCAAGAAGAGAATTGCTCGATCATGCAAGCAAGCTTTCAAAAAACTACAAGAAAGCGCACGCACTATTAAGCTGCTCCCTTCGCCACCCTGCCCCACCCTGCGCTCGTGCTCAGTCTCCCTCCTCACATTCCCCTGCCGCCACCGCGGCCAGCTTGCCGGACGTCCGGCGAGAGGTGCGGCGGCGATGGGGCACGGCGCCAGCTGCGGGCGCCCCGGCGAGGAGGTGGATTTCTTCGGCGCGGCGCAGTCCGGCGACCTCGCCCGCCTCACCGCCGCCATCCGCTCCCGCCCCTCCCTCCTCCGCCGCACCACTCTCTTCGACCGCCTCTCCGCCCTCCACATCGCCGCTGCCCACGGCCACCTCCAAGTATGAAGCACCAACAAAACCACCACCCCGCTTGGTTCTCTTACCGCCGAGTGCCCCCCTCCCTCCTTCCAATTTCTCGCCGCCCTGGTCTAACTGCAATGTTGTTCTAATTGTTTTGCTTGCTTAGGTGGTCTCCATGGCATTGGATCTTTGCGTGCACCCTGACGTCGTTAATCGCCACAAGCAGGTTTGAATACTGTTGCTTCACGCTTTGCCCCTGTCCTCTCTTCTCGGGGAAGCTTCTCCTTACATCTTGGGCCTTTGCCGCAGACGGCGCTGATGCTCGCGGCGATGCACGGGAGGACCGAGTGCGTGCGACGGTTGCTCGACGCCGGCGCCAATGTGAGCCTAGGAGAGACAGTGTTGGTGATTGGAACTGTTCTTGGAGTTGGACTAAATGGCGTTTTTGTTTGGGTGTGCAGATCGTGATGTTCGATTCGTCGCACGGGCGGACGTGCCTGCACTACGCGGCGTATTACGGCCACGCCGACTGCCTCCGGGCCATCCTCTCGGCGGCGCAGTCCTCACCGGTGTCGGAATCCTGGTTGGACTTCTTCTCAGAGCCACCATTTTCGCTGCAGCGCGCTGTGGCAGCCGCGTGGCTGCTAGTCTTTGCTAATGTGTTATCAGTTGTGGAGGTGCAGGGGATTCGCGCGATTCATCAACGTGAGGGACGACACCGGGGCGACGCCGCTGCACCTCGCGGCGAGGCAGGGCTGGCGCCGCTGCGTCCACGTCCTGCTCGAGAACGGCGCCATCGTGTCCGCCTCCAGTGGCGCCTTTGGGTAAAGTTTTCCTCAACTCAAAGACCGCACTTTGTAAAAATCGCACCTTTTTAGGAAAAAAAAAAGCTGTGACATTGACGCGAGCGCGCGTTCCTGCAGATTCCCCGGGAGCACGCCGCTGCATTTGGCCGCGCGCGGCGGCAGCCTCGACTGCGTCCGCCAGCTGCTCTCCTGGGGCGCCGACCGCCTCCAGCGAGACTCCGTTGGGTGAGTGGGCATTTCTTCGAACACTGTAAAAATCCAACTCCCCAGTAGGCCTGTAGTTGCAGAGCTAACACTCCAATTCACCAAAGATGTTGCAATGCCAATACAATGTTGCCTTCAGTAAATCTGAAGCCATTGTGTTCGTTAATCTATTTGCGTCGTAAAGGTGATACAGGGGCTGTGATACGGGGCTGATTGGTTGAGCGCATCGGTATTACACGTGAGTTGCTCTATCGAAACCATAACCACCATCTTCCTGAGAGCTCTACCGTGCGAGTTAGTGCTAGCACACCAGCGTACGGTGTTCCTTCCCTGAACGTGTGGATACCGTAGAGGCGCTATTGTTGTTGTTGTTGCGATTGTGGACGATCTACAACCTTGGCGAGGAACTCGATTGGTTGCTGGTGGAGACGATCGTGCACCGAGGACGATCGCGCACTGAGGGCGATCGACTACGCTGGATGGTCGACTTTGACCACTTCATTGACGTGCTCTACATTGGATCAGGCTACTCCAACTCTTCTTCCGCTGCGCTGCGCGTCTGGTGGTAACGATCTATGATCTCTTGCTTGCTTTACATCCTAGTTTACGTGGTAGAATTTTGAATTGTCAGCTAGTGTAGCCTACCCGTATCCCTTCAAGGTGGTGGGCGCCGAATGGGAGGAGTGAGAAGCGGGAGGAGAAGTGAGGAAGGAGTGTAGGGCGCTAGGGTTTCGAGCGTGCGGGCGACAGGAGAAGGAGTGGTTTTTGTTGAATGGCAAAACACGCATACTTACTCCTAACTTCGAGGGTAAACTTGGAATGGAGGGTGTGAGAAACTGCGGGAAGCTGTCGCTCGGCAGCTTCTGTTTTTTTCTACACTATGGACAACTTCGGCTTCCGAAACAATCGTAGAGAAAAACCCCCTGTTTGAAACGACTTCAGACTTACACCCGGTATGCTTTTTGTTCTCGGTCAGTGCCGCCGTGCGCTGGACCCGGAAGAACGATGCTTGTCTCAGCTTGCAAGAATAGCAGCTAGTACTACCACCTCTTTGCGAGGACCACACACACACCACATAATTCACCAAATCTCTTAGCGTTTAACCAAACGCCCGTGCTAGTGCCTACTCCTCAACCGAACAACTAATCGAGCCTACATCATTCGATGCACACACACAAAAAAAGCAGGACAGGTATAGCAGCTCGCACCGACGACTGTCCAAATTCCAAAAGCCAACTCTAGTTTGCCGATGTCTTGCAAAGGAGGGAAAATGCGTGTGGTGAAGGATCACTTTCACGCAGGTAGAACGTTGCATGCAGCGCGAAGATTTCGCTGAAAGCGGCCACCACGCAGCGGCAGGGATGCGCGGTTGAGATATGTTATTCACGGGCCGCGACTGCTCAGCTCGCTACGTCCGCATCGCTCCTTCGTGATTGTTTTGTTTCCAAGGCCGGCACCCACGCACGTTCCGGGTGTGTGAGTAACTCGCCCTCAATTGGATGGGGATCTGCTGCAGCAGTGACTGCAAATGGGGTGGGTAATGCATGAACCATGGAACACGAAGAGGTAAGTTTTATTTAACCAGAGGGTATCTGAACTCTGAAGGGTATCCTACCCACATTGGGGGCTTATCCAGTGGAAAAATGGATGGATGCTCACAAACTGGACTTGTGGTGGGAAAGGAGTGAAGTGAAAGAGAAACTGTCCATTTCTCATCCAAGGTAATAATGAATAGTAAAGTTCCTTTTACCACACTGCTCAGCCAAGGACAATGTGTGTTAGTAGCAAAATATTTTATCTCGGTGAGGGTGACAAAGTGTTTGTAAGGATTTTTTTTTTGGTGAAAATATCCTCGCATGAGAAAGAAACGCAAGAAGAGAATTGCTCGATCATGCAAGCAAGCTTTCAAAAAACTACAAGAAAGCGCACGCACTATTAAGCTGCTCCCTTCGCCACCCTGCCCCACCCTGCGCTCGTGCTCAGTCTCCCTCCTCCCATTCCCCGGCCGCCACCGCGGCCAGCTTGCCGGACGTCCGGCGAGAGGTGCGGCGGCGATGGGGCACGGCGCCAGCTGCGGGCGCCCCGGCGAGGAGGTGGATTTCTTCGGCGCGGCGCAGTCCGGCGACCTCGCCCGCCTCACCGCCGCCATCCGCTCCCGCCCCTCCCTCCTCCGCCGCACCACTCTCTTCGACCGCCTCTCCGCCCTCCACATCGCCGCTGCCCACGGCCACCTCCAAGTATGAAGCACCAACAAAACCACCACCCCGCTTGGTTCTCTTACCGCCGAGTGCCCCCCTCCCTCCTTCCAATTTCTCGCCGCCCTGGTCTAACTGCAATGTTGTTCTAATTGTTTTGCTTGCTTAGGTGGTCTCCATGGCATTGGATCTTTGCGTGCACCCTGACGTCGTTAATCGCCACAAGCAGGTTTGAATACTGTTGCTTCACGCTTTGCCCCTGTCCTCTCTTCTCGGGGAAGCTTCTCCTTACATCTTGGGCCTTTGCCGCAGACGGCGCTGATGCTCGCGGCGATGCACGGGAGGACCGAGTGCGTGCGACGGTTGCTCGACGCCGGCGCCAATGTGAGCCTAGGAGAGACAGTGTTGGTGATTGGAACTGTTCTTGGAGTTGGACTAAATGGCGTTTTTGTTTGGGTGTGCAGATCGTGATGTTCGATTCGTCGCACGGGCGGACGTGCCTGCACTACGCGGCGTATTACGGCCACGCCGACTGCCTCCGGGCCATCCTCTCGGCGGCGCAGTCCTCACCGGTGTCGGAATCCTGGTTGGACTTCTTCTCAGAGCCACCATTTTCGCTGCAGCGCGCTGTGGCAGCCGCGTGGCTGCTAGTCTTTGCTAATGTGTTATCAGTTGTGGAGGTGCAGGGGATTCGCGCGATTCATCAACGTGAGGGACGACACCGGGCGACGCCGCTGCACCTCGCGGCGAGGCAGGGCTGGCGCCGCTGCGTCCACGTCCTGCTCGAGAACGGCGCCATCGTGTCCGCCTCCAGTGGCGCCTTTGGGTAAAGTTTTCCTCAACTCAAAGACCGCACTTTGTAAAAATCGCACCTTTTTAGGAAAAAAAAAGCTGTGACATTGACGCGAGCGCGCGTTCCTGCAGATTCCCCGGGAGCACGCCGCTGCATTTGGCCGCGCGCGGCGGCAGCCTCGACTGCGTCCGCCAGCTGCTCTCCTGGGGCGCCGACCGCCTCCAGCGAGACTCCGTTGGGTGAGTGGGCATTTCTTCGAACACTGTAAAAATCCAACTCCCCAGTAGGCCTGTAGTTGCAGAGCTAACACTCCAATTCACCAAAGATGTTGCAATGCCAATACAATGTTGCCTTCAGTAAATCTGAAGCCATTGTGTTCGTTAATCTATTTGCGTCGTAAAGGTGATACAGGGGCTGTGATACGGGGGCTGATTGGTTCATGGTTGTAACGAACCAAGTTAAAATTTAGCATAGCCAAAAACTTGGATAAAGTTAAAATTTAGCAAAATGAACATTGTTTGGATTGCGGCCAAGCTAAGTTTTGGCGTTACAAAAATTTTAGTTACCAATTTTCTCAACATCAGATTGCCACGTGTGACATTGGATTTCGTTAGCGTTACTAGATTTTTGTTGGTATTACCAAATATTGATAGTAAACCAAATGATAACTTCATTGGCGTTACTAGAATTTGGATTGGTTCAACTAGGTAACAAATCAAATATGCCCATGCTGATGTGGATTGGTTCCTGCAGGAGAATTCCATATGAGGTTGCCATGAAGCGAGGGCACGCCGCGTGCGCAGCACTGCTAAACCCGTCATCAGCAGAGCCCCTTGTCTGGCCTTCCCCTCTCAAGTTC
The DNA here is from genome assembly GCA_036346395.1 of Hsuehochloa calcarea. Taxonomy (NCBI): domain Eukaryota; kingdom Viridiplantae; phylum Streptophyta; class Magnoliopsida; order Poales; family Poaceae; genus Hsuehochloa; species Hsuehochloa calcarea. Next base: position 54,516,557 of record CM070598.1, read on the forward strand.
GTCAGTGAGCTCGAACCGGACGCCAAAGCCCTCCTGGAGGCAGCTCTGATGGAGGCCAACAGGGAGAGGGAGAAGAGGATTCTGAAAGGGACCAAGAATGCGTTGCCATCACCGTCGCATTCAGATGACGGTGCTCATGGCACCACCATCTCTGAGGTACCGTTTTTACTAGTCTTGTCTTGCAAATTACTCCTGTGCTGGTTTGGTTTGCAGCTAAGGCTGACACACTTAACCTTAAGATAGTTTATTAGGTAGTTATTTGGTTCATTGACATAATCATGGCTTATCTGATGACCTACTTGTCATAGACTCATTTTCTTGACTAAGTTTGCCAAAGTTATGGCTAGCATTTTGTTGCTACACTTTGTTCAAGACTAGTTATGGCAAAGTTAGCCAAGAACCAAACAACCCATTAGTCAAGAACTCGTAACATTATCCAAGAGTTCGTCGTAGCATTGGTTTTAGTTAGCGTGCATTCGAGTTTCAACAGAGTCACTTGCTCCAAAATGTACTACTATATGCATTTATCTTGATCCGAGGAAGACGATTGATGCCTTGATAAATGATAAAACTACTTAAATGGTGCTTAACCACCAGTTATCAGCATGATGGCTACTACTTATGGGTGTTGGTGTGCTAGTCTAATATTGTTCTTATTGGTAATGACAAGTTAGGCACATGATTGTTTGTCAAACTGTGGGCAGCAATGTACGTCCCTACTTGCACGAAAGCTACAGGCATTGGCCCATTGCACGTCTGAGCAACTGCGCCAATCCATATGCATGGAGCATTATTCAAACGCATCTAGCCAATCAATGTACTTTGCACATGCATGATCTGCGTTGCATCGACATCTATCTCGGAGCAAACGCATCTTCATGATGCGGATCTTGTTCAGATTGATAGCTCCAAGCGTATCGTGCAGGCTAGTGACGCCGAGGTCTGCAGCATCTGCTTTGAGCAGGCTTGCACCATCGAGGTCCGGGAGTGCGGGCACCAGATGTGCGCGGCGTGCACGTTGGCGCTGTGCTGCCACACCAAGTCCAACCCGGCGACCCAGTGCCAGCCACTGCCCACCTGCCCGTTCTGCCGCGGCAGCATTTCCCGGCTGGTGGTGGCGACGAAGACAAAGGCCGGCGACGAGGGGACAGGTTCGAGTCCCCGAGGCACAGAAGGTCTCGCCGATCCCCGAACCTCAGCAGCGACGGGAGCAGCACCAGCAGCCTCATGGGCAGCATTGCCTCGTCGATCGGGAAGATGGGCCGACGAAAAACCGACAGCAGCGAGCAGGTCGACGACAAGCCCTAGTGTGCTCAACGTTCACATTCAGTGGATACGATCGTCCTACTTGTGATCGACGTCGTCGTCATGATCATCATCTCATCACCGATCAACGAATGAGTATTATTTTTGTAGATTATTTTTGGAAAATGAGCTATTTTTATCTGTGTAAATTTGAGCCATGCTGTAGACTAGATCCAAATAAGCAGCCCTTGCTTGGTAGCCCCCAGTCCCCCAATGGCGTTCTTGAAAGGTTGTACATGTCTGATTCAGAGATTTGGCCCGATATGATAATGAGAACCAGGTACAAATCCATGTGACCGCTCCATATAATTGGCCTTAGGCTGGGGCTACATTGCTCAGGTGTTGGCTTCAGAATTTGTCCAATCTTGTCTTGTTTTTTGGTTCCGATTGTGATCTGATGATGACCGAGCTTAGGATCCCCTGAGTAATGGTATAACTGGGGACAGAGATTGTTGCAACTTTCCCTTTGGACTAACTGTGCTGAGGTGGAGAAGGTGCCACCCACTGTCGTGAACTGTCCCCTATCAGCAGGTGTTAAATATGCACTTATACAAAGCACTGTGCAGCTCACTCCCTCGCTAGGACCAGCCCAAGCGAAAAAAAAGGCAATGCTCTTTAAAAGGAGGAACAAAAATGGCTATTGAAATTATATCAATGTAAATCAAACTAAATTTTGGTAATGTCAATGAAAATTAGCTATCCTTTAGTTTGCTACTAATATTTCGTAATACCAATAAAAATTCGTAACGCCAACGAATCTAATGTCACACGGCAATCCGAGGGTGAGAAAATCACTTACCAAATTTTTTGTAACGCCAAAAATTGATTTGGCCGCAATTCAAATAACATTCATTTTGCTAAATTTTGGTTTTATCTAAGTTTTAGCTGTACCTAAATTTTAGCTTAGTTTATTAAGGTCATGAACCAAAGAGCTTGTGCTTTGGTCAGAGCCGGGTAGGGTAGATCACAAACAGTTGCCCAGACATTCTTCAGCACCACAGGGTATATAGACTGCAGAGGGATGGTTCAGTTCAACACGAGGGTCAAGACAAATTTCACAAGAACTAGGGAAGACGGTGACCCTGTGGAACTTACATGAGCTAACACTTGAATGAGGCAGCCTTTCACAGAAACCGAGGAGAATCGACTTGCCATCACATCCTCACTTCCTCAGGAATGCTAACATTGGCCAGAAATGTCAAGATGTCATAAACAAGTCTACAAGGAAAGAAGATATTGTAACACTGACCATGAAGGAAGAAAGACGCTCCAGGGTCCTTTTCCCTTTTGCAAGAATCTTTTTGAACGGGAGCCAAGATCAAACCAGGTGGAAACCTATGCGGAAACTTGCATACATCGAGAATAATGCTCAACCTCTCGCAGTCAAGCCAAATCTTTCCAGGCTTCTGTAAATCTGTATTTGACGGTATATCCGGGGCACATAGCCCATCCTGACCGCTCTCTTTGAAATCCACGACCGATATCCTCCCCCCGCCCCCACTCGAAGCTTCTTTGCGAAAACTCCCCTGCACCGCTTGCTTCTTTCTTCCTTCGGTCCCTGGCCCAGCCTGAGCTCCTCATTCCCCACCCATACCACGAGACGAGCTAGGGTTCCTTGCGCTGCTCACCCACGAGCTAGGGTTCCTCCTGCGCTGCGGTCCCTGCCAGAGCCCCTACGCCGCCGGAGCTGCACCAAGCCCCCCCGCCGCCCCCTGCATCCGCCCCTGCGCCGCCTCCCCCTCTCGGCTTCCTTGTTCAGGCTTCACAGTTTGAAGACAAGCCAAGAACTTCTACTCTCTCATATTTGCTCTGTAGGGCCTCCAAGGTGGCTAAGCAGTCCAGATGGTTCCATTTTGCTTGTTCTGTTGTCATATTGAAGCTTGTCCATCAGTCCAGATGATATCCAAGGTGGCTAAGCAGTCCAGATGACATGCTGAATGTGAAGCTTGTTCTGTTGTTATATTGAAGCTTTCTTCTTTAATTTCAGAAATGTATGAACTAAGATTTTGTTGTATGGATGTGAACAAAAGCAAGAGCCTCAATATCATATTTTATTGATGTATGCAATCAATTTCTTGTTAGCAATGTCAGTTTCCTGTTAGCAATGTCAGTATGCAATCGTACGCTACATTATCCTCGTTCGAGAAGACTTGTTCCGGTGTGAGGTGATTGTTTGCTCGTCAGTTTGTGGCCTATTTCTGTGATGTTTCATTGCTTCAGTTCTGGGTTTGGGGCCCTGGTAATATGTTTCCTCGTGTCTTGATCTGTTGTGGTGTGGATGTTGTGTTGATGTTGTGCTTGTCTGTATCTATAAAGGAATTGCTATATAATTTTGATAGTTTTTTAAGTTAAAATTGTTATTTTTCTGTTCGTTAGATATGCTATAAGATTCGTGTTATTGATGTGCTGTAAGAAAAAAAACTATAGTAGTTTAACTTTCATTCATCCGATATGTGTTGAGATTTGTATTTTTTTTCTCATCTAATGAATTGAGTCCGAATTTATTATGATGTTTTCTTCAGAACATAACGGATTCATCACATTGACATATTTTGTTGGTATATAATTTTATTTTTTATCTTTATTTTTATTCAACCTCCCAAAGTACATGTGAGATTTTGAATCACGTCGTCGTCATGATCATCATCTCATCACCGATCAACGAATGAGTATTATTTTTGTAGATTATTTTTGGAAAATGAGCTATTTTTATCTGTGTAAATTTGAGCCATGCTGTAGACTAGATCCAAATAAGCAGCCCTTGCTTGGTAGCCCCCAGTCCCCCAATGGCGTTCTTGAAAGGTTGTACATGTCTGATTCAGAGATTTGGCCCGATATGATAATGAGAACCAGGTACAAATCCATGTGACCGCTCCATATAATTGGCCTTAGGCTGGGGCTACATTGCTCAGGTGTTGGCTTCAGAATTTGTCCAATCTTGTCTTGTTTTTTGGTTCCGATTGTGATCTGATGATGACCGAGCTTAGGATCCCCTGAGTAATGGTATAACTGGGGACAGAGATTGTTGCAACTTTCCCTTTGGACTAACTGTGCTGAGGTGGAGAAGGTGCCACCCACTGTCGTGAACTGTCCCCTATCAGCAGGTGTTAAATATGCACTTATACAAAGCACTGTGCAGCTCACTCCCTCGCTAGGACCAGCCCAAGCGAAAAAAAAAGGCAATGCTCTTTAAAAGGAGGAACAAAAATGGCTCAAGAGGTATTGAAATTATATCAATGTAAATCAAACTAAATTTTGGTAATGTCAATGAAAATTAGCTATCCTTTAGTTTGCTACTAATATTTCGTAATACCAATAAAAATTCGGTAACGTCAACGAATCTAATGTCACACGGGCAATCCGAGGGTGAGAAAATCACTTACCAAATTTTTTGTAACGCCAAAAATTGATTTGGCCGCAATTCAAATAACATTCATTTTGCTAAATTTTGGTTTTATCTAAGTTTTAGCTGTACCTAAATTTTAGCTTAGTTTATTAAGGTCATGAACCAAAGAGCTTGTGCTTTGGTCAGAGCCGGGTAGGGTAGATCACAAACAGTTGCCCAGACATTCTTCAGCACCACAGGGTATATAGACTGCAGAGGGATGGTTCAGTTCAACACGAGGGTCAAGACAAATTTCACAAGAACTAGGGAAGACGGTGACCCTGTGGAACTTACATGAGCTAACACTTGAATGAGGCAGCCTTTCACAGAAACCGAGGAGAATCGACTTGCCATCACATCCTCACTTCCTCAGGAATGCTAACATTGGCCAGAAATGTCAAGATGTCATAAACAAGTCTACAAGGAAAGAAGATATTGTAACACTGACCATGAAGGAAGAAAGACGCTCCAGGGTCCTTTTCCCTTTTGCAAGAATCTTTTTGAACGGGAGCCAAGATCAAACCAGGTGGAAACCTATGCGGAAACTTGCATACATCGAGAATAATGCTCAACCTCTCGCAGTCAAGCCAAATCTTTTCCAGGCTTCTGTAAATCTGTATTTGACGGTATATCCGGGGCACATAGCCCATCCTGACCGCTCTCTTTGAAATCCACGACCGATATCCTCCCCCCCCCCCCACTCGAAGCTTCTTTGCGAAAACTCCCCTGCACCGCTTGCTTCTTTCTTCCTTCGGTCCCTGGCCCAGCCCGAGCTCCCTCATTCCCCACCCATACCACGAGACGAGCTAGGGTTCCTTGCGCTGCTCACCCACGAGCTAGGGTTCCTCCTGCGCTGCGGTCCCTGCCAGAGCCCCTACGCCGCCGGAGCTGCACCAAGCCCCCCCGCCGCCCCCTGCATCCGCCCCTGCGCCGCCTCCCCCTCTCGGCTTCCTTGTTCAGGCTTCACAGTTTGAAGACAAGCCAAGAACTTCTACTCTCTCATATTTGCTCTGTAGGGCCTCCAAGGTGGCTAAGCAGTCCAGATGGTTCCATTTTGCTTGTTCTGTTGTCATATTGAAGCTTGTCCATCAGTCCAGATGATATCCAAGGTGGCTAAGCAGTCCAGATGACATGCTGAATGTGAAGCTTGTTCTGTTGTTATATTGAAGCTTTCTTCTTTTAATTTCAGAAATGTATGAACTAAGATTTTGTTGTATGGATGTGAACAAAAGCAAGAGCCTCAATATCATATTTTATTGATGTATGCAATCAATTTCTTGTTAGCAATGTCAGTTTCCTGTTAGCAATGTCAGTATGCAATCGTACGCTACATTATCCTCGTTCGAGAAGACTTGTTCCGGTGTGAGGTGATTGTTTGCTCGTCAGTTTGTGGCCTATTTCTGTGATGTTTCATTGCTTCAGTTCTGGGTTTGGGGCCCTGGTAATATGTTTCCTCGTGTCTTGATCTGTTGTGGTGTGGATGTTGTGTTGATGTTGTGCTTGTCTGTATCTATAAAGGGAATTGCTATATAATTTTTGATAGTTTTTTTAAGTTAAAATTGTTATTTTTCTGTTCGTTAGATATGCTATAAGATTCGTGTTATTGATGTGCTGTAAGAAAAAAACTATAGTAGTTTAACTTTCATTCATCCGATATGTGTTGAGATTTGTATTTTTTTTCTCATCTAATGAATTGAGTCCGAATTTATTATGATGTTTTCTTCAGAACATAACGGATTCATCACATTGACATATTTTGTTGGTATATAATTTTATTTTTTTATCTTTATTTTTATTCAACCTCCCAAAGTACATGTGAGATTTTGAATCATGTGGTGGAAATATGAGTTATTAAGACTTTCAAGAATAATTGCAGTGACCTAGAACCAAAATTACATAAGTAATTTAATATAATTTATGTATAATAAAGTTATAAATAAACTATCAAAATGTAACAGTTTTTTTTACAGAGAAAACAGTTGAATTCTATGGTGGCGGACTCTTCTTTAAATCCTCATGTGAAGGCAAAAGGCCAAACGAGACGTAGTTATTTGTGTAGGCAGGCCTGAAGTTATGGTTGAGGTGTAGCAACTTTTGCGTTGTTGCTAGTTCTGGGCTCATGTCTCTGTTGCGTTCGGTGAGTACCAACCATGCAGAAGTGCTCAATTTGGAGATTACTAACTATTTCATCATGTTTTTCAGAAATTGAAAATTAGGATGCCAAACTAGTAAGCAGGTGTGGGGGTTTATCTATTGTCTGATGAAAAACAAATATGCCAATTTTATTCAAACATTCTTCAACTAAAATTCAACTTAATTGGATTGCACTGTACAGACAATTGAACAAGATCTATAACTTTGTTTTTTTAATAAAAAAAACTACATCTAGGAAATTTGTATTGCTTCGACTTGCTTTCGTTTTTTTCTTGATCTACATGATTTGCTTCAAGATGCTTTTTCAGTAAATAGAAGGAGGTTACAATGTTCAGACAACGAAATCACATTGTTCAGACAACGCGATACAAATTCTGACAGAAGGAGGTTACAATGTTCAGACAACGAAATCACAATGTTGCATTTTTCAGAAATAAGCTTACACATTTCAAGTTCAGACAACGAAATACAAATCTAGCACACGCTATCCAGTTTGAGAGATTACATTGCAAGATCCTTACATCGAGATATTACAGCATGTAAAATTGCAACATCCTTACAACATAGTTCACCAATTTTTTCAATGATCATTCACAACAAAATGCCTCATTTTGGCTTCAAATTTGGATTTCTGACAGCCCTCCCATTCCTGCATGTCCACCTCCTTTCTTTGATATCTAAGGTATAATGAATTTATGATCAAACATAAGATTCAAAACATGCATGTTTCAAGTGAGAGTAGGAGTTCTTGGCTTGTCTTCAAACTGTGAAGCCTGAACAAGGAAGCCAGGAGGGGGCGGCGGTGCAAGGGCTCGGGCGGGCACAGGGGCGACACAGGGGGAGGGGGCTTGGTGCAGGGGCTCTGGTGAGAGCGGCGTAGGGGGAGCGGTGCAGGAGGAACCCTAGCTCGTGGGCGGGCGGTGCAGGGGGTGGCGTCAGAGGGGCTCCGACGGGCGGCTCAGGGAACCCTAGCTCGTCTTTGTGGCGTGGGTGGGGAATGAGGGAGCTCGGGTTGGGCCGGGGACCGAAGGAAGAAAGAAGTGGGCGGTGCGATGGGGGGGTGTTCGCAAAGAAGCTTCAAGTGGGATGTGGGGGGAATATCGGCTGTGGATTTCAGAGGGAGCGGCTAGGATGGGCTATGTGCACATGTCCACCAAATGGGACATATGCACAGAATATGCCGCCTGCAAGTGTAGGTGTGTGTGCTGCTAGTATGCTACCAATCGGACAGCTGCTCCCACGAAAACTGGTAAGTATGAATGTATGATGCCCCCACATAGCTTCCTCAAGAAGATCGAATCAGCGTAATGCTTGATGGCTTGTACCCAGGGATCAAAATCCTGTACCAGATAAAATACCGCCCGGTGTTATTTCTCCGTTACCGGTCGGTAACCGGAAATCCCGAAGAAACATAGCCGAAGTTTGAAAACTAATATGTGAATTTTCTTAAAAGCCAACCAAAATTCAAAATATGGAATTTGAATTCGTAAACCAGGAAAAAAAACTGCACGGTTTTTTAAATCCCGGTATCCACGGGTAAAACTGGTTACCGACTGGTGACCACCAGATTTCTATGCATGCTTGTACCTATAGATCGATGCTGGAAATTCTGTTGCGTTTAGCATCCACCGATCTATGGCCACATCCGTGCAGGATGAAACTGAAATAAGCTGTCTCTCTCTCTCTCTCTGTGGGCAACTTCTAAAAGCAATTGGAATTGGTGTTACCACTTCACATCTCTTCTTTAACCCCTCTTGGAACAATCAACAAAACAGATGGGAGACAGAAATAATCAATTCTGAATTCTGAAGGTGTTTTGCACCATGATATACAAAAGACAGACGGTTTAAAATAGAATCGACAGAAACCTAATACACTATGCTTCAAAGTATCTTGAGCTGCATTGTCAGCATGGCATATATATAAAAGGGAGCCACACGAGAAGATTAAAAAAGAGAGAGAGAGAAACCAGATAAAAAGAGACCAAATCCATGTACTTCCCTGATAGACTAGCTATCACATTTCTCGCTCGTTTCATGATATTTGTTCATGATCTTAGAATTCTTCTTCTCAAAATGCTTGTCCATTGAGAAATTTATAAGTATATAGTCATTGCAATATTTTTACTTTCTACATCTACTTAAATAATTTGACTGAGATTTAAATGGTTGTATTGTGTCATTTAATATAAGTATGTATGTTCAATTCTTATTAATTTTTTTCTTAGAATTAATCCTCCTTCTTTGGTATATAAGCATCGTATATAAGCATCGTGGGTTATGGACTGATACTGTGAAAACGGAGGGGTAGGCCTCCGACGACCCCGCCATTTCTTCCAGTTGCACAGTGGCTACTTACAAGTATTCTTATTCGGAGTAAAAGAAAGGAGGAACAAACTAGAGAACAAAAATTGACCGATCACTTCTATTAAAAAGGTGAAAGAATACCCAGGAGACGCACAAGCAGGCAGAGGCGAGCTATACTACCAGCAAAGTGAGACGAAGAGGAGAGCTGAAAGAGACATGTAACGTTGTAAAACTACGAAGTTACAGGATTCAGTGGAGGGATGGGACCGAAGGCTGGTTTCACAAGCCACCACCGCTGGGCGCTGGGTCTGTCCAGGAAGTACTTACTGCTGCTAGCGTCTTCTTCTCTGCGGTATTATTTTCTCTTGCCAAGAAACAGGCCGTCATGGGCACTCTGCTCTAGGTAGGCCACATCATGAAAAGCTTGCCTTGTACTAGTTAAAAACAGGACGCGGTCCAGCCATTCCAACCTCCGATTTTCTCTATCTGGTGTTGAACAAATAATGCTACTGTAGATTTTAGTAAGCACACTACTGCAGATTTGGAGCATGCATAGTAAGAGCCCAACTGTTCGTCTTCGGTTGCTGGCTTGCCTGCTGGTGCTGCTGTCGCCTGTCGCACCGCATCATTCGCACATGAATCACATCCACGCGGCACGCCGGCACGTTCGGGCGTCACTGCCTCGCCCGCGGTGGTATATCCCTATGTGTTCGTGGCCGTGCCATGCGCATTGGTTGCGCTGCGCGCCCTCCTGCGAGAGAGCCGACACCGCGCGCTGCCGCCGTGCGCGGAGGCGGAGAAACACCTCTATTTTCTCGTGGGAAAGGTGACCGAAAGAAACGGCAAGCTGCGGACTGGGAGAACCAACAGCTCGATTTATATATATATATATACTGAAATAGGCCCAATAGTAACCTCAGGCAAACCTCGTCCTTACAAATTATAGTGGGCCTGTCACCAGCCCATTAATCACTCCTGGGCCTAATTTCCATACCCATCCAAACACGTTAATTTACGGGGTCGCTAAAATTAGCTAATGGGCTGGATGGTGACAAGTTGCTCTCTCGGAGCCTACCATAAGTTGAATGCTTTGATATTTTTTTAAAAGAAACTAGTGGAATTTTCTCCACAACTGTGCTGCTAGATATTGCAAGATATTATATTTATGGTGGACCAAAACGGTGATTAGAGAGGGAGGGCGAATAGGAGCTCAGCCTATTTTTCACTTTGATCGGATTCAACATGGTTTTCTCTGCAATAGCTATAAATCAAATCAAAATTCCGAAACATAACAACCCAAAAAAGGCTAAAATGGACTAGTGAACAGCACCCATGAACAATCCTTGTTGTACTGATGAACAGTGGCGGTATTATCGAAAAATCGATAGTACCGATGAGCAGTAGTGTTACTACTGGATGAACAGTAAAACAACGCAATGAACAGGACGTAGCCCGAAATCCAAATCCAAAATTGGCACAACTTTTTATTGATAACTCCAAACTTCATGAAACTTAAAACATACCTTCTCTAGGAAATTAGGAACCTATTCCACTCAAACATCGTGAAGATTATTGCCAAAGTTCAAATATTTTTTCGTTTGAGTGAAGGTTGCTCCAAAACCAAGCCAAAATCAAACTTAGATCCTAGAACTTGCTCGTGGGTAAAGATGATCAAGATGATCTTAGATGCATTCCCACATGTTACAGCAAGCAAGATCTTAGCAAGGAAAAAAAAGAAAAACCAAATGATCATCAAAAACCCAAAATCATCAAAGAGAGAGTAAGAACAAGAAGAGAGTCATATTGAAGAATCTTGCTCAGATAGATTGGAGATTAAAGTTGGTTTACAACCACTCTACCATGGAGGACAAAAGCTCAACACTTGAGCACTCAATCAATCCTACTCTCTATAACCCTAACATCTCCTATCCCTAAACACAAACTAGAGTTTCTTGAAAATAAGGGTTGGAGAGTGCACAATCAGCACCCTCCCCTATTTATAGAGGAGGTTGGCTTCTAAAGAAAGACACCTAAATGAGCACCTGTTAAGCCCACACACAAACGGGTTTCACTTATGCCCGCATTTCAAAGCACCGTCTTCATCTACTGTTAACCTAAACCACTTCTCCTCACGCCGTCTTGCCCCATGGTTTAGCCAAAAGCAATCAAGGTGGTATTTAGGTGAAGTTACCAAAATATCCCTTCTCAATCCTTCTCCAAAGACCGAGTCCAATCTTCATGAAGCAATCCTATGCTTCGACACGTGTAGGTTGATCAACGGCTCTCTTCATATTAGCAAGTCTCTCATATCTGGCTCCCACTTAAACCACCATGGCACTTGCACCGACTCCCGCACCGCTTGATGCAACCCGTCGCACCAAACTTCCCATTCGGTCATCCTTGTCCACTTTGCGCCATGCTTTAGTCCACTGACTTTACCCGGCATCCTCGATCGTTCTGAACCTCAGCTCTTCAAGCCTAGTCTCGATCATCCTCACCGTTGACCGTCGTTGACCACTAAGCTTCCTGCACAACAATAGACTAAGAAATCGATTTCGGGAATAAATTCTTTGCAACTTAACCCACGTTAGTCAAAACGTGTATCATACATTACATATGCAATGGAACCCATGAAATTGACCTAACAAACAAAAATCACCACCATGTCGGCAAATAACATAGCAAAACCAAGAATACCCTCAGAACTCGATCCTACCTCGCGTTAGTACCACTCCACAATCTTCGATTCTCGGAAAGAAGTAACTCCCCAAAACATATTCTCTAGAAAAAAAATACCACCAATTAAAATCTGATCATACCGCGCTGAGGTAGTACCGCTTCTCAAATGTGGTCATACCGATTTTACCTCGTTGAAAGGGTTACGACCACCTAGTCGAAAGAGTTACGACCACCTGGTCGCGTTGTGGTAATACCGCTCCTCTATTGCGGTCATACTACGCTGCGGTAATACCGCTCCTCTGTTGCGATTAAATCGAAATTACTAAACTTTGTTGAAAATAAGTGTTTGACAAACCCTCAATACTATTGCCAATTGTATCATCATCCTAAGATCGTGAGCACATCCTCATGATATCTACAATCTCTCCCTTGATGAACACATTGGTAATTTCCCAAAAATGAAAGTTTGATGTTTGAAAATGAAAATGTTTAATGTTTTCGCGCAAAGGCACAACTTGGTCCAAAAGCAAGAGAACGTAATGGAAATGACCAAGTTAGCTTCAGATTAGCATTGGTAAGTGAGATAAGGAAAAATAAGGCAAGAAAGCTTCAATTTTCAAAGAAGGGTAAAAAATCTCACTTAAGATCCATATGAAAGAACAATTGTTCAATTTGACCTTTGATCATTATGAGGTTCGAAGAATTGCAATTCAAGATCTGAAATGACAATAAGATCATAATAATGCAAATTAAGCAAACTCCCCCTTACTAAGATCATCATTTTTCAAAGGATTTTATTTTCTCCCTTTTGCTTCAAATAGCTCCTATTTTTAACATTTTTGCTATATCTTCTCCCTCTTTGACAATGGAGTTATCAAGGAATCACGCCTTCCTCTCATCCATGAAATGCAATAGAGTGGCTTCATTTTTTATATATTTTAATTTTTAGTACAAGAAGTTTTGGAGATTACCCTAAAAACAAGCTAGCATTTCTACTATTACACAGTACCTATCAAGCTTGAAGGCAACATCAAGATCATGTTAAGATATATGTATCAAAGTTAAACTAGAAAGCTCAAGATAAAGCGATGAATTGTAACAATTTGAGCAAAGCTTCAAAATTAGCAAGTTCATCAAAAGAGATCCTAAAGTGATAATGGTCATGACAAAATATCAATGTGAGATCAAGAATCTAACAAAGACCATTCTAGAGACAAAAATTTCAAAAGAGAATTATTTTACTCAAGGTACCCCAATCACCCAATTTTTAACAACATTTTCATTTGCAATGAATATTGACGTTGATTAAAGGTCTGTCTTAGTGAAGAAGATGCTGGACTAGGGGTCATCCACAAACTATTCCTAAGCTTCAACTAAGGCGATAAATCTTGAGGTTCATGTCAATTTTGACAAGTAGTCCCCTTGAGATCGTCTGGATCATCAAACTATCTCCAAGTTCATGTCTTTAACATGCAGTCTTAGGAGAATAGTTTGGCACAATTTAATTACAAGAGAACCTTAAAAATTTTCTTTTGCACAAGGGGGAAGGGAGAGCAGGAGGTGAGGGAGCTACTGGTTTGGTTTTAAAAGGGGCTGAGAGGTGGAGAGCTGGAGCTTGCTGCCAGTTTGGAGGAAGACAATGAAGCTCACGGTTGGACTGGAGAACAAAAATGGAGCTTGCTGCTGTGGGGCTTCGGTGGAGGAAGAGAAATGGAGGAGAAGGGAAGGGGAAGGAAGGGATTGGGCTGATCGGTTTTGTAGAGAGGAGGAAGAATGGAACAACATGAGGTGGGGCAAGCATGGCCGTATGGGCACTGGGAGGCTTCAGGAAGAAGAAAGAAAGGGAAGGAGAGGGGAGCTGCTGGCTCCTGTTTTATAGGAGAGGAAGGGAGGAGGGAGCTCGGCATGGGCAGCTGCTATAGCAGCAAAGGACCAGGCCTAGGGAGCAGTAGGCGCGCGGGAGCAAAGGTGCGAGCTCGGGTGCCAGAGCCTGGGCGCCGGGTGCGGAGGCACAGGTGCAGGATGTGACAGGGTGTCGGCGGGAATCCCGGGCATGGCACAACGAAAAAACGAGCACACAGAGCTGCCAACAAGAGAAATACAGTAGGTGCTCGCGACAGGAAGAAGAACAAGAGACAAGGGAGGAGAGAGAAAAGAGAAAAAGAAAGAAATCCAAAAATTTCAAGAAAATTTTATAAAATACTTTGAATCTTGAATAGATCAAATAAAATAGTTTTGGATTTTTAACAGTTTATTTTAATTATTTAAAATAAAACCCAAAATATTATTTTTATTTTCAAAGCTTCAAAATAAACCGCCCATTTAAATTAAATTTTACAACAAATAAAATATTTTTTGGGAAGACAGAAAAGAAATAAAACAGACCGGGTTGCAATAAACAACACCGAATTGAATAAAATCCAAGAAAATCCAATAAATACTTGAAATATTATTTTTGAGTTTAAATACCAGAAAACCCAATTAAACCAAATTTGAATTAATTAAAGTTGGATTAAGTCAAATTAAATTGCTCTTAATTATAAAATTGTAAGTTAAGCTTTGGTAATTCAAAAAAATCAAATGGTAAATTTTGAATTTTGAAAATTTTCAAAAAGCCCAGAAAATTGGGATGTTACACCTCGCCTATCCCTAAACACAAACTGTGGTTTCTTTAAACCAAGGGTTGGAGAGCGCACAACCAGCACCCTCCCCAACTTATAAAGGGAGGAAGACACCTGAACAGGCACTCGCTAAGCCCACACACAAACGGGTTTCAATTACGCACGTATTTCAAAGCACCATCTTCATATACTCTTATCCTAAACTACTTCTCACGTCATCTTGCGCCGCGATTTAGCCAAAAGCAATCAAGGCGGAATTTAGGTCAAGTTACCAAAATACCCCTTCTCGATCCTTCTCCACAGACCGAGTCCAATCTTCATGAAGCAATCTCATGCTTCGCCACGTGTAGGTTGATCAAGGGCTCTCTTCGTGTCGACAAGTCTCTCACATTCGGCTTCCACCGAAATCACCATGGCATTTGCACCGACTCTCGTACCACTTGATGCAACCTGTCGATCCAAACTTCTCGTTCGATCATCCTTGTCTACTTTGCACCAAGCTTGAGTCCATTGACTTCACCCGACATCCTCGATCGTTCTGAACCTCAGCTCTTCAAGTCTAGTCTCAATCACCCTTGTCGTTAACCGTCGTTAACACCCAAGCTTCCTACACAACAATAGACCAAGAAATCGATTTTGGGAATAAGTTTTTCACAACTTGACCCACGTTTGTCAAAACATGTATCATGCAACACATATAGAATAGAACCCATAAAATTGACCTAACAAACAAAAATAACCGCCAAGCTGGCCAACGAACAAAGCAAAACCGGTAATACCACCAGTAAACTCAGGTCCTACCTCACTACGGTAGTACCGATCCACAATTATAGCCTTACCGATTCTCAAAAAAAAACTCTCAAAAGCATATTCTCTAAAAAAATATACCGCCAAGTAAAATCCGGTCATACCGCGCTGAGATGGTACCACTTCTCAAATGCGATCATACATATTTTACCTGGTCAAAAGGGTTACGACGACCTAGTCGCGCTGTGGTAATACCGTTCCTCTATTGCGGTCATACCGCGCTACGATAATTCCGCTCCTCTGTTGCGGTCAAACCGAAATTGCTGAACTCTGCTGAAAAAGAGTGTTTGATAAACCCTCAATACTATTGCCAATTGTATCATCATCCTAAGATAGTGGGTATATCCCCATAATATCCATAATTTATTATATAACTTTATTATCTTTTAGAAATATAATTATATATGTTATACCATTGTAATAGATATAATATGTATACATGATTAATATGCACAGTTATAATATGACATGAAGAAAATAAATGATATATGTCTTCTCTTTTTTTCCAATTAAATAGAATTTCTAGGATTTGTTTCTAATATAAAGTTTATTGTAGGATTTTCTAAACCTCCAAAGTATACCACCTTCGTAGATATATAGATATCTAGTGGTTTATGGTTTATGACTTCAGTTCTTGTGACGGCGACATGACGATGGTGAGAAGTAGATTGTGAATGGTCTCCATGGATGCGTAGGGCTTGCACCAGGATAGCAGTATTATATGTTAGAAGAAAATCAGAGAAGATTTATTTGTACCCAATTTTACCGGGATTCGCTGGAGAAGAACGAAAACTATAAGAACTTGATCTAAGAGAAAGAAAACACAGAAAAATTAAAGAAATCTAAAACTAATTACGGGAATCAACGGGCCGCCACCTACTCGACGCAAACGAGAGCACCGGAGAAGAGGGGAGAGTAGACAGTAAACGCGTTGCAGGCGACGGCTCCTGGCTGAAAAGGGTTCCACGAGCAAACTTGTCTTGATTGGATACATGATCCCGTGGTGTGTGCTTATATTACTTTGATCTTGTGTTACTAATACAACCAAAAGATCATTCTAAGAAAATATCGGCTCAACTCAACACGGTTAGTTCCAGAAGGTTAAAATGTTAACTCAGTAGAGTCAGCAGCAACTCGCAATTACACAATCAATGACGTTGGCGAGAAAATGTGTACACTCTTTGCTGAAAGGGCGACCATATAGTCGAGCGGATACGTAGCGCAATGAGTTTTTTAATAATATATTTTAATAGAATTACATAAATAAATATTTATTTATTAAAATTACAGAAATAAGTTTCTGTCACCGTTTTTAAATAAAACATTTTAATCGAATAACATAATGATTTCCGAATAAACACAAATTATATCGTACGAATCTTAATACAATATGATCTACAAGCAGGTCCTATTTGGTCTCGACTAGTTCGTAATTCCTTACAATCATGTTTCGACCAGTCTACGACTAGCTCATATTTAGTCTCGATCAATTCAAAGCTCATTACGACCAGGTTTCGACCACTTAATGATCATGTTCAACCAACCTACGACTAGCTCGTATCTCCATACGATTAGTTCATATCTGATCGAACTAAATGACCAGCTCGTGTATTCTCCCTTTATCTCACGATATCTGATTGAACTCCAGGTGAGATATTATATCATCCATAGACTGTTCAATACTGTCTCGATCGAGTATCAGATAACTTCATGTGGTCGAACTCTTTGACCACCAGTGGTATGGTCATGTACTTTCTTTATCCGGCCACATCGAGGGACCCAGAGACACCTCTCCTGTTATGTTAGGAGGGATAAATCTATATTTGACCAGTCATATTCCTCCGTATATTTTATAGTAAACTTGAAAGCTACCTTTATGACTACCCAATCACGGAATAGCCTTTGGCAACCTCAAAGTGTACTATTACACATGTAGAAAATTATGTTGATCTCAAATCTAAGGATTATACATCATCATTACTTGAGACCAACTGATGACATATGAAATCATAATAATCTCAGTAGTGTCTCAAGGTGGGTCAATCCAACACCATGTTCTCTAATATGTATTCACATTATTGATTCGGTATCCCTATATCCATGACCGACAAAACATGGTCATCAATCAATACATGTGCTGGTTGATAGGATCACTGATGTTCCGACCAATGACATCTGGCCAGGGATACATTTAGAACGATATCATATAAGTTAAAAGTGCTTCACCAACAAGTCACATACTTGTTAATCTTTATAAGAGATGATTCATTCAAGAAATAAAATAACACGTATTTAATAACTCATAAACACAGACCTGATACAATCATCTCTATGATTGCCTCTAGAGCATATCACCAACAGTCTTCTACTTGCACTATAGTCAATTATATAGATATCTTATACCCAATGCTCTTGTGTGCACCTCATACTTAGGTTGTGGCAGAGACTTTGTCAACGGATCAGCAAAATTCTAATCCGTGTGCACTTTTCATTATGATCTTCGACCAGATCCTCATCACTAGCGACCTGCTCGTATCTCTATAGGACCAGCTCATATTTGGTCTTGACCAGCTTGTAACTCCTTACGATTAGGTTTCGACCACTTAGTGTACATGTTCGACCAGTCTATGACCAGCTCGTATCTCCATACGACTGGTCCGTATCTAATCGAACTGAAAACCTGCTCATGTATTCTTACAAAACACAAAACCTGATTGTGATATAAAATCAACTTGGTCGGTTTGGAAGCTAGCATCGGTGTAACTATTTACGACTAGCTCTTCCTCACCACCAGGAATGCATTCTTAGTCCTTCTCAAGTACTTAAGGATATTCTTGACTGCTATCCAGTGACCTTCATCTGGACCCGACTGATATCTGTTCGTAACACTTAGAGCATACGACACATCTGGTCATGTACATAGCATTGCATACAAGATAGATTCAATAGCCGAAACATATGGAATTCTACTCATGGGTAATAAACCTCTCTTGGAATCTTGCATGCTGAACCATTTCAACACGTTGTCTATGTACATATCCTAGCTTAATCCAATTAGTCTTTTAGATCTATCTCTATACATCTTTATACCAAGAATATATGCTGTATCTCATAAATCTTTCATTGAAAGAATATTTCTTAATGAAGTTTTAACATATTCAAGCATTAGAATATTATTTCCGACCAGTAGTATGCCATCCATATACAAGATCATAAACACAAGCTTGCTCCCACTAACCTTCTTGTAAACACAAGTTTCTTCTTCGTTCTTGATGAAGTCAAACCCTTTGACCACTTCATCAAAACGAATGTTCTAACTCCGAGATGCTTACTTCAATCCATAAATGGATTTCTTAAGCTTGCATACATTTCAATCCATAATCAACACATTGAATTTGTTTGAAACCCTTTGCGACCAGTCGTGCCATATGAATGTGAAAATTTCCATCCATATCTATCTTTTTTTTTCTTAAAAATCCACTTGCACTCTATGGTCGTGATACCATTAGGTGCATCAATCAAGTTCCAAACTTGATTGTTATACATGGATTTTATCTCGGATCGTAGGGCTTCAAGCCATAATTCAAAGTCTGGGTCTATCATCGTTTCGGCATAAATCTTAGGCTCATCATTTTTCAATAACAAAATATAATGCACATACCTTATAGGCAATTGACGTGGCCTTTTTTACCTACGTAGGGCTAATGTCTCATCTACAGGTTCAACAACATCTTGTTGACCCTGTAGAGGATCAGTAGAACATGAAACATTTTTATATGGTTCCTGAATTTCTTCGAGTTGGACCTTGCTCCCACTGACTCCTTTGGAAAGAAACTCTCTCTCCAAGAAGACACCATTACGGGCAACAAATAATTTGTTATCAACCCGATTATAAAAATAATATCCTTTAATTTCCTTAGGACACCCCACAAAGAATCACTTATCGGACATGGGTGTGAGTTTATCAGATGTCAAACGTTTGACATATACCTCATAGCCACATACCCTGAGAAAAGGCAATCCAGAGCTCTTTCCGGTCCATATCTCATTTGGTGTCTTGTCTACAGTTTTTGATGGAACTCTATTTAAAGTGAAAGCAGCTATTTCTAGAGCGTATCCCTAGAATTGCAATGGAAGATCAGATTGGCTCATCATTGACTGAACCATATCCAACAATATTCGGTTCCGTTGTTCAGACACCCCATTCCATTGAGGCGTTCCCGGCAGAGTAAGTTGTGGAATAATTTTACATTTCTTTAGATGATCACCAAACTCATAGCTTAAATATTCACCTCACGATCAGATCATAGACATTTGATTGTCTTGCCAAGTTGATTCTGCACTTCATATTGAAATTTTTTGAACTTTTCAAAGTTGGTGGTCGTGTTCGACCAGTCTACGACCAGCTCGTATCTCCATACGACTAGTTTGGACCTGGTCGTATCACCATACGACTAGTTTGGACTTGGTCGTATCACCATAAGACTAGTGTGGATTTGGTCGTATCACCATACCATCAATAAAAGTTATGAAATACTGAAAACCACCTCTGGTCGGAGTGCTTATTAGTCCACATATATCCGTATGTACTATGACCAGTAAGTCACTCGCCCTCTCACCTTTGGTCGTGAAGGGATCCTTTGTTATCTTGTCAAGTAAACAAGATACACATGTTTAAAATTATTCAAAATAAAATGAATTTAGAAGACCATCTTTATAGAGCTTCATCATGTGTTTCTTATCTTTATGACCTAGATGATAATGCCAAATAAAAGTGGGATTCAATTAATTTGATCGAAGTCTCTTAGCATTTATGTTATAGATAGACATATCCTCAAGATTCAAAACATACAATCCATTCACCAATGGAGCATGGCCATAAAGAATATCTTCAAAATAAATTGAACAACAATTATTCTTTATTCCAAACTCATAACCTTCTGCTCCTAAATATGAAGCGGAAATAATGTTTTTGTTTAAGGTAGGAACATAATAAATATTATTTAATTTCATAACTAATCCTGAGGGTAAAGCTAATGGTAAAGTGCTAATATCTAATGCAGCAACTCTTGCTGCATTGCCCACATGGAGATCAACATCTCCTCTTGCCAAACTTCTACTCTATATCAGTCCCTGCCCCGAATTGCAAATATGAGAAACCGATCCGGTATCAAATACCCAAGAACTGGTCAGAGAAGTGGCAAGATTAATTTGTATAACTTTTATACTTGAACTGGAAGTCTTACTTCCCTTGTTCGTTTTCACCTCTACTAAGTACTTCCTGCAGTTTCTCTTCCAATGTCCAGTCTCATGATAATGGTAATATTCTGATTTCGGCTTAGGACCCAGCTTCTTAAGCTTAGCCTTGAGACTCTCGATCTCATCTTGAGTCTTTCCTTTGCCCTTTCCTTTGCCCTTTCCTTTTCCCGACTTACCCCTCTTCTTGAAGCTAGTAGTCTTTTGAATCATCATCACATGATTGGAACTTTTCTTGATACGCTTCTTAGCACCCATAAGCATGCTATACAACTCGGTCATTGACTTCTCCATACCATTCATATGAAAATTCAATATGACAGGCTCAAAGCTCGCGGGAAGCGATTGAGAATAATATCAGTAGGCAACTCTTGGCTAAGGGAAAAACTAAGCTTTTTCAAGCTCTCAATGTGACCAATCATCTTAATCACAGGCTGACTGACCGGTAGCCCTCCGATAGACTATAAGAAAACAATGCTTTGGAGGTATTAAACCTCTCTGCCCTTGCGTGATCCTAAAACATACCCTTCAAACCTACAATCATATTGTAAGCATTTATGGCCTCATATTGTTTCTGAAGCTAAGAGTTCATGGCCGCAAGCATTAGGTAGTGCACATCAACTGCGTCATTGCAATGCTTCTCATAAGCATTCTTTTCAGTTCGAGTAGCATCAGTATTCTGTTCCTCGGGATAGGGACCCTCTAGGACATATTCCTTCTTTTCTTGATTGAAAAGAATTCTCAAATTACGAAATTAGTCAATAAAGTTGGTTTCATTCAGCTTTTCTTTCTCAAGAACAAATCACAAATTAAAGGTAGGTGTAGAAGAAGTAGTAGGTGCTATTATATGCAAGCGGAATATATGCAAAGGTTCAGCACTATATTTATGTAAGATTTTCTATTAGACACTCATATTGGTGGTCGTGTTTGACCAGTCTAGGACCAGTTCGTATCTCCATACGACAAGTTTGGACCTGGTCGTATCACCATACAACTAGTCTGGACCTGGTAGTATCATCATACGACTAGTCTGGATCTGATCGTATCACTATATGACTAGTCTGGATCTGATCGTATCACTATACGACTAGTCCATACCTAGTCGAACTTGATCATCAACAGTCCTAGTGAGTTCAAGATCCAAAACATCATTAAGTCCTAGTGAACTAGGGCATTATCAAAAAAAACATTAAGTCCTAGTGAATTAGGACATCACTGCTAGAAGCCTAGTGATTTTAGGTAGGCAACCTCTTGCCAATCATATCACATATGACTCTTGTCTGTTGGACGGCATCTCTATACCCTAGCAACCAACAGTACCATGTCCCAAGGCTCAAAACTGTTTTTATAGCCTTGTTAAGCTAAACCAATACTATGCATGTAGATGTCCAACACTCACCCCATCTTATTAAGATAGTTAATGGCACCCAACTATGGTAGACCCACCAATTAACAATCAAAATCGTGATGGTCGCAACAATTGGAAAGGCATCAAATTAACTTAATTTTTTTTGAGGGATACTATTCTACCATGTTAAAACATCTAATGATAAAACATGATCAAATAGTAAGATAGGAATAAACATTCATAGATAATCATATTAAACTGTGAAATAGTATGGCCCTTATCATGACAAACTCCATCACCATGTTTACTGTCCTCCCACCACCATGCTCGAAGTCTTCGACCGCATTCATTTACTAAGCAATTACTCCTAAGATCTAGCAATGAATTACAAATGATAACATCAAGCATCACATGTCGGTACGCAGACCGTTATACAATAGTATGTAGTTCGATGGCTATCTCACAGCATGACACGCAGGTCATGAAAAATCCATGCATGCATCACATACATGATGGGTCATACAATTCACATAAATCCCTGTAAAAACGAGTTATGCATAGAATGCAATTATATAGGACGACATGACATATAATACCATATCATGAGACTACGACCACGGCGGTCCCGCTAGCCGGTTAGCGGGTGGGGTTCGAAGGGGCAGCGCTCTCAGAAACTTTTTCCCAAACATGAATCTTATTCACGTAACCAAGCCTCGAAAATCATCGGATTAATCGTATTAACCCTATTCCGCACCAATCTTATCACTGCCTTGATACGACCACGCACTCCGGCATGCTCCGATGGTGGAATTCCGACCGGTGGGAGTATCATGCAAGGCAGTCGTAAACAAGTCGAGTAAATCATCTGGTGCTCTCAACTTGTACCTCTTTGCAAAACCCATCTACTACCACCAAACACCGATCGATCTTATCGATTAGTGTCTAGATCGTTCCATCCATATGAACCGATCTAGGTTACCAGACTAAACTAGTAATAGATCCAATCTACTATTGCCACATATGCAGTATATAAGACCGATCTATATCAAAAACTATGCAGGATGGCTCTGATACCACTGCTGGGATACAGGTAGGCTACGCTAGTTGGCAATTCAAAAATTCTACCACGTAAACCAGAATACCATGCAAGCAAGAGATCATAGATCGTTTCCACCAGATACGCAGTGCAGCGGAAGAAGAGTTGGAGCAGCCTTGTACAACTCAGAGCGTGTCGATGTAATGATCATGGCCGATCGTTCACCGTAGTCAATCGTCCTCGCAGTCAATCGTCTTCTTGAGAAACCGATTGCTTTCATTGCAAAGTCGCGGATCGTCCACGAGCGCAACAGCAACCGCAGTAGCGCCTCTACAGTATCCACACGTCTAGGGCAGGAACGACGTATGCCGGTGTGCTAGCACCAAGTCGCATGGGAAGGCTCTCTCAAGAAGATGGTGGCTAGGGTTTGGAGCAACACACATGTTGTCTGTTAGCTCCCTTTCCCCATAGCCTCAAGCATCTCCTTATATAGTACCCGTGACGGATCCTATCCGAACACATTTGACGAATCGTATCCGTACTGGTTTGTTCCAACCCGTTAAGTGTGTGACCCTGTAGGTTCATGCGTAGTTCAGTTCTGACTCGGAAACCTTTTTCGACCACGATTCGTTTGTGGTACCAAGCAGGACGTAACGATTCCCGAAAGCACACAAATTATATAGGACGAACCTTAATGTAATATGATATATGACCAGGTCCTATTTGGTCTCAACCAGTTTGTAACCCCGTACGACTAGGTTTCAACCACTTAATGATCATGTTCGACCAACCTACGACCAGCTCATATCTCCATACGACTAGTCCATATCTGATCGAACTGAACGACCAGCTCGTGTATTCTCCCTTTGCCCCATGATATCTAGTTGAACTTTAGGTGAGATATTATGCCATCCATAGACTGTTCAATACTTTCTCGATCGAGTCTCAGATAACTTCATGTGGTCATACTCTTTGGCCACCAGTGGCATAGTCATTCACTTTATTTATCCGACCACATCGAGGAGCTCAGAGACATCTCTCCTGTTATGTTAGGAGAGGCAAATCTCATATCTGACTAGTCACATTCCTCCACATGTTTCATAGCAAACTCAAAAACTATCTTTATGATTACCTAGTTAAGGAGTAGCATTTGGCAACCCCAAAGTGCACTCTTACACTTGTAGGAAACTATGCTGATCTCGGGTCTAAGGATTATACATCATCATTACTTGAGACCAACTGATGACATATAAAATCATAACAATCTCAACAGTGTCTCAAGGTGAGTAAATCCAATACCATGTATTCTAACATGTGTTCACATTATTGATTTGATATCCCTGTATCCATGGCCGGTGAAACATGGTCATCAATTAATACATGTGATGGTCGATAGGATCACTGGTGCTCCGACCAGTGACATACAACCAGGGATACATTTAGAACGACATCATATAAGTTAAAAGAGCTTCACCAACAAGTTACATACTTGTTAATCTTTATAACGGATGATTCATTCAAGGAACAGAATAACACTTATTCAATTACTCATAAACATTGACGTGATTCAATAATCTCTATGATTGTCTCTAGGGCATATCACCAACAACGTTGTCCGTCCAGTCGTCTACCTTGTAGGTTATTTTTGTAACTCAATGAATTAGATAGTTTTATATGTATGGTTATATGGTGTAGTATGTTGTAGTACATCCTTTTAGGGGTGTGTAATTTAGTTTGATATATGTGGTTAGTTGTTTAAATTTTGTTTATCGTGTAGTATGTAAATATGTCGACACAGTCAATTTCAAAATTTACTACAGCCAAGGGACTATTCGGTAGGGTCCCGAGGGGGTTGATTTGTGTTATTTACAATCGGTGACCGTCGGCCTGACAAGATTATAGCAGTGTACATGGGGATGCTGTGATGCAGTGGTTATATTACATATTTGAGTTGGACCATGATCTACAAGATCTGAAATTGAGATGCGTTGTCAACCGGTCACCAGAGGACACGAATTAGGAGTTAGTGTAGTTGAAGAGAACGAGGTCATGACAATCATACCAAAGCATGGCGAGGGGCGAGTGGTATTTGGTCCTTTTGGCCCAGACATATGTCAAAACTTCAACTGCACATGTGGCTAGCCAGGGGATAGTTGGTCGTGATACCAAAGAAGTTGGAGACTCCAGCCATAGCACGACACACACAACGGCTGAAAGTCGGGGAGTTACTGATGTCGTTGATGAAAACGGTCTTGAAACAGTTTCTTTTGTCTGGGAAGCTACTGGGATTTCTGAATAAGGTGAGGAGATCGAAGCCCTAATTTAATGGATGACGCTCAAAGATCGGGACTACGAGGCATTATTGGAAAACGAAGGTTCTGATGACGATGATGGTGGGGAACAACAGGAGGCTACATCTGAGTGAAACACATACCAATTTGTAACATGCCAATTTTTAGGCCTTTTTGAAAATTTTCAAAAATAAAAATAACCAATTGATTTTCTTGAATTGTTGAAGCTTAATTTGAAATTTCAAAAATAAAAACAACTTAATATGAATAAATCAAACTTCAAATAATTCAACATTTGGTTATTTGGGTTCCTAGTATTTAGAGTCAAAAATAATATTTTAATTAATATTCTTGGATTTTATGAATTTTAACAAGATTTTTCCTAGTTTCTAAAAAATTAAAAATAATTTGTGTGCGAAATTTAAAGGCAACTTTAAGTTGTAAATAATTTTATTAGGTTCTAAATAATTCAAGGAATTTTTGTGTATTTTCCTATAATTTTAAAACTTTATTTACAATTTTATAAAAGCATTTTTTTTGTTTTCTTGCATTTAAAATCCTCTTTTCCGCTTCGAGCCAAATCTCCTCCAGCCCGATTCCCTTTCCCGGGCACTCGACCCAAATTGATGGCCCACACGCGCTCTCCAGCCCACTGTCCTCTTACCCCTCTCTCTCTCACCGACCAGCAAGCCCATCTGTCGGCGCCTTCTCCCACCTAGTCATCTTCTCCTGCACGCCATGCGCCCATGCCCGAGCGCAGTGCGCCCAAGCCACTGCGATTTTTCCATCTGCCCTCACCTACCACCCATGCCACCTGCCGCGCCGTCACGCCCATCCCCTAGCACTGTCGCTCAGATGCTGCCACCAACTCCCCCATGCCGCACCTATGCCCGCGTTGCCGCGAATCCCACCGAGCCGACCTCCTCGCCCGGCCATACTCCTCCTCTATAAAGTGAAGCCATGTGTGCCCCTTCTACCTCACCCTCACCTCACCGCATTTTTGCGTTTTGCCGCCGCCAGCTGGAGCTCACCTCGCCGCCCCCACCGCTGTCTTCAAAGCCTCTCCGACGACGTGGTCTTCGCCGTCGGATTCGCAAGCCCACGTTCTTTCATGTGCTCCTCTCCGCTTTGCTAGGGCTCCACCGGAACACTGGCGCCGCCATCGATCGTCGCCACCGCCGCTTCTTCCTCTTGCCGTCGGTCGCTCCGTCAAGCCACGCCGCCGAGACCGTGCACCTCGGGTTTACCTCACTCTCCTCCTCTTGGTGCCCTCACCGACGCTCGCCGTGGCGCATAGTGCCGGCGAGCTCCGCCACCCAATCGGCACCTACTGCTCGCAGATGTGGCCACCCCTCGGATTCCACCTTAGCGCCACCTCCTCCCTCTTGCCCGCGTGACTGCCTAGTCAGCGCCATGTGGCTTTTCTTTCTTTTTCTTTGGAAAAATAATTCGGTCGGAAAATCATTTTGAGTGTTGACAATAGCATGGCGCATTAATGAGATTTCCTTTAGTAAAATAAATCCAAAATTCATGATTTCTTCATTTCTTGTGTTTTCCAAACTTCCGAGAGCCCGTTATCCTCGTTTGAGCTCCGATTCGAGTGATTCAAATTTATAAATTTATCTAAATTCAGTACCTTTATTTTGGTTATAATTTTATAATCCTGGGATTTTATTTAGATTTTTTCTATTTATTTTTCTCTTTTCGCACGTATAGATTCCAACATTTCCGAGGAATTCTTAGACCCGACGACCGAAGCAACTCAAACCTTCAACGAAGGCAAGTCGTAGACTTTTGACCATGTTGTACCCATTTTATAAAATTATATTATTTTTTATCAACATGCATTGCTATTTTTATAATAACTGGTTTCGGGAATAGTTAAAGTCCTATTCGACATTATGTCACCTTGAATTATTGCTATTGACATGTCTACTTGTACACCATAGGTTGGGTTAATTTTAGTTGGGAATTATTGTAATACCAACATATGTACCGTAATATGCTAGCCATGCTTAGTTAGGATGGGATTCATAATTGCATGATCATAAATGATTAAATTTGACCAAATGATATATGGAATTGGGGCGATGCCACTGTTGTCCAACTGTGATGCGAGGTCACAGTTGTGTCAATTGTGGTGCGATGTCGTTGCTATAAAATTTTGTACCATGGAAGGGATTGC
Source organism: Hsuehochloa calcarea (assembly GCA_036346395.1). NCBI lineage: Eukaryota > Viridiplantae > Streptophyta > Magnoliopsida > Poales > Poaceae > Hsuehochloa > Hsuehochloa calcarea. The sequence continues at coordinate 54,543,930 of CM070598.1, forward strand.
CATTGGCATGGGTGAACAAAATGATTTATACTGGGCGAGTGATCGTGCAGTAAAGGGGGTACGCGAGGCAATACGAGAGGCACATTTTTTGGTGCGCGAGGCAAATGGGATGAGGTAGTCTCACCTAAGCAACTAGTAAGGACTTACCTTTGTGCGCCATTGATATAGGCCATACCGTACAACCAAAAGTCTATTTATGGGGTAGACCTGGCCAACTAATTAGCGATATTTTGAGTTGATTTTGTTTGGGTTGATAAGCAGCGCAAGAGGGGGCCAAAATAGCGAATCCTTAGCGAGAAGAACCTAGTCAAAATGAAGCTTTGTAAAAGCCTTGTGATAATCGTTTAGTCGTACACCTTCGAAAGTGTCTCAAACGGATATTATAAACTAATTACCTCTTGTGGGACAAGCTGTACAACCTCTGCAGAATGTTAAACTATTCAAATAGTCATGTCCGCGATCTGGACATTGCCTGGGGATTTCACACGAGGAGTAGATTTTCTAAAAAAATATTGGAATGGTGGATTGGTTTGGATTCGATGAGTTAGAGCTGGTTGATGGTTGGGAAAGTGAACATGGTTGTTCACTAGTTGTTTCAAAGAATTTTTTTATTTATGTATTTAATCTTTTAAATTATATTTTTTAATCTATTTACTATATTTACTGCCATTACCGCTTTCTGTAAAATAGTCATGAAACTATCCTTGTTCAACCCTTGCATGAATACTATTTGCATATATTTCCTACGACTTGCTGAGTACTTTAAGTACTCACGACTTTGTGCTATTTTTTTGATCAATTACCGAGGAATAACTAGGAAACTCACAGTTCTATCAAGATGGGTACTTCGAAGAATATACGAACTAGATCACGTTATCCACTCGATTATCTGTGAGCATGTCGGATGGCTACCACGAGATGTTTCATTCCGCTGCATGTTTACTCTGTTGTCTTAAACCCGGTGTGGCAAACTCTGTAAGACTTGATCATAAGGTTATTTTGCTACTAAGTAATATTAATTTGTCTGTTTCTTAGCTACCTGTTGTATGGATATTATTTCATCGATATTGCAAACTGTGTGGACTAGCTACTGATCATGAGACTAGCTCATAATACACAGATGGCTCAGATCAATTGGTCTGGGGCCCCGCCACAAGTCGACAACCTCGTCGCAGACGAAGGATCCTATGTACCGTGGGAGTACCACCAGAACGAGGTCGGGTAAGGAGCCATGTATAAATGCAAGGAGACGGGGTAGAAAGCTATGAAATTTTGTGCCTTATCACTGCGGCGAATATTCACAGTAGTGAAGTCTAACCCCAGCTGCTACGACGTGAAGTGCGATATCAGGATGCCTTTGGCGAATGCACGCATTCCATCCTTAGTGGGAGACCTACTAGAAATGATATAGTAATCCACCACATGTGTGTCATATCTGAATCAATGACATCCCATGAGAATATGTCATTATGCTTCATTGCGAATATCATGTATGACGAGATCGTGGATAACCTAGAATTCGAGCCATGATCAATCATTCGGACTAAAGAGTCAAGGTTCAGGTACACAATGAGTTATGATAAGGCGTGGAGGGAAAGTAGAAGGCATTGAAAGCAATGTTTGATACGTTCGATAACTCGTACCACAACCTGCCCAAACAACTCTGAGTCATACAAGATAGAAATCTCAGTACTCATGTCGACATTCAAGATTCCACGCATCTGTGGTATTTTTCAACTTTGGTGCATGCATCAATGCATTTTGGCATTGCCATTCGATCCTATGTGTGGATGACACATTCCTAACTGGAAAGTATAAGGGGATACTTACTGCAATTACGATGGACGGGAACAACTCGGTTCTTCCTGTGTCGTTTGCATTTGTCGAAAGCGAGAACACCAATAGTTGGTAGTGGTTTCTAAGGAACGTGAAGATCTCTGTTGTACATGGTCGTCCTAACGTATACCTCATACATGACTACCATGCCGACTTGTTGGGTGCAATAACTCAATTACAGTAAGGGTAACACGAGCCACATCCATTTGTGGATATGCGAAGTAGGTGGTGCGCGAGGCACATGAGTGTAAACTTTTACAATCAGTTTCACAACAAGGACTTGATTAACCTTTTCAAACGGCTTTGCAACCAGAACCAACAGAGGAAGTTTGATGCAGTTTGGAAAACTCTAGATGAGCGGATGAGTACGCACAGAAGGAAGGCGGTGAAGAAGCCTGCCATAAGAACCAAAAAAACTCCATAAGTCATTGCCCCAGTTACCCACAGATGATCCCAATCCGACAAGGAAGACCGGTAGGCAGGTGAAAGGCTTCTCAGACTATATTGAGCTCAGGCCTAAGGTGAAGTGGTTCTTACTACATGATACAGATGTTGTTCGGTATAATGTCATGACAACAAATCTAGTTGAGATATACAATTGGGTCATGCGCGGCGCGATTTGCCTCCAATTGGTTGATATCATGGAGGCGATTCTCCATATCAAATGACAGAGTATTGTACTCCGCCATGACCACCAAATACATGTATGAGAAGAGCGAGAAGGGTGAGATGCACAAGACATTTAAGATGGAAACAAGAGAGTTTTGTTTCGAGGTATTTTGCAGGGAGAAAGGACATTGTGGGACGAACTGTAAGAGGATCATCTATGAGTACGCACTTGGATGCGCTCGTTGCATATGCACTTGCAACAAGTCACTTCTTCTGCATAGGCCATACTCACATGTGATGGTGTATGTTTGACGTTGGCGCAACATCCTAGCCAATACATGTTTGAATATTTCACCAAGAAAGAGGTGATGCTAACATGAAGTGCAGAGTTGTATGGTTATGACATGGTTGGCTATTGTAATACTCTGATTTTTTATAAGGAAGAAAGCACTAAAAAGAGAAATTAGACATAAGAAAAAGGGGTTTCTGCAGTTTTTCAACAACTGGCTTCTGTGCCTTGGCCGAGAGGCCCATGAGGGCCGGCCAGTATAAAAGGAGGGAAAACCCTAAAAAACTGTAGCTACACACTGCTGCCACACTGCTCACTTCATGTAGCAAAGCCCATGTGGCTCTATCAAGATGAGGAGAAGAGGAGAAAAGGAGAGGAAGCCATTGGTGGCATCGCCCAAGAGAAGAAGCAAGGAGAAGAGGAGAAGAGGGTGAGGAGAAGAGAGGCCGTCTTCCCCAAGTACCGTTCAACGTTGTCCTACGGGTCTACAAGGGTAACAAGGACTCCCACTCGCTGTTTGATTTGTTGTAGATGCGAAATTGATCAATAGGTTCGAACCGGTTTGCTGTTCCAGTAGTTCCAGATTTGTCTAGAATGTTGCGCGGCCGGTTTCGACCTGTTAGAGGCCGATTTGGAGGTTCTCCCCTTCTATATAATTGTAGCCGCGACTCTTAGCTTTCCATAGCCACCGAGATCACGTGATTCCACCTTACGGTTTAGGAGATATGGTTTTTTTAGTGCGCTCTGTTCTGTTTGTCTGACGAGAAGGAACTGTCGGTTTGTTCCTCAGTTTTGATCTATTTAGAGTCAGATTCAGAACTTCCACCCAACTAGGTTTTTGTAGGCCTTTAAATTATCTTTCCAGGTTGATAAATATCACCTCATTTGGATCAGTATATTGAAAGTTACACAATTTTCATTGCTGCTGTTCTGAAAACTGGACAGATTCCTGTCGGTGTTTTCAGTGGTTGTTTAGTCCTCTGTTTTGGCCGAATCAGAGAATGCTGTCAACTAGAGTTTTGTAGTTTGGTCTGTTAAGAGTAGTTGGGCACTGGTTTCAGGTCTTTTGGAGTTACAGATAATTAATGGTGATTTTTCTAGTATCGCTGCCAGTTTAGCGGTAATCGGGCTGTTGGGTAAACTTGGTAAAATTGATCTCGTTGTTTGTGTGGGAGAGATAAAGGGGATGGAAGGGCTCTTATAGCAATGTCATACCTTGTTATTCTTATTTCTATTATACATTTATGTAGGCGGTGAGGCGGTGAGTGGAGGGGCATCTTCGTGTCCTATTACGTCACATCGTGGAAGGCAAGTACCCTATGCTGTTTGGTGATGTTTCCAATTGTTTGCTTGATGTCGGGATAAATTGTGAATGCCTTTTTATATCCATCCTGATGTTTATTTCATTTCAAGAAGATGATTCTTGTGATTAAAGAATTAGCATTCATTTCAGTTGTTGCATTCCATTACATGCAACTAACTTGTGTGGCATTATTGATATATTATGTTGTGTGGGAATGCATACTCATACTTGCTTACACATGTTGTTGAATGCCATGTGTCTTTTCCACTAATGTGTGTTATTCATTCATACCATGAGAAATCATCATATTCATTCATTATGACCACGGGAGTGGATTCTTTTGGTAAGTCCCATCAATTCCAGTATGGGCATTTGAAAGACCCATCAATTCCAAAGATGGGCATTTGAAAACCCACCATTCCAATGTGGCAACTTGGACACCGTATGAAACGTTCTTCATACGGTGATTGGGTCCCCGTGATTTCATGCGCACGGGCTTAAGTGAACACCGACGGTGTATCACTCGCTATACCGTATAAGTCGTGATTAGTCTATTCCTTCAATGCATTCTTTCATTCCATCTATTCATGTATTCATTCCATTCAATCATATATGTGTTCCAAGATTTGTTCGTAATTCAACTGGATTGTGTTGTCCACTCTATGTTTGATTATTCTTGCATGTACTTGCCGAGTCTTCGACTCACCCTTGCTTTGTATGTTTTAATTAGGTAATTGAGGAGAAGACAAGATGATTTGGTGGGGTAGTTCGACTGCTTGCACTTCACTTTTATCCAACGAATAATTATTATTACCTTTCACCAAGCCAACTTGTTAAATAAATTTTCAGATTTGTAATAATCCAACTTTGGTATTGCTTGACTGCTCGTGGTATTATAACTGTTTATCCATTCTTTTCCATGAATCACGATCGCTTATTGTCACTCTTTAGAAATTATTGTTGATTGAATCTGTATAATCCAGCTTTAATGCTATTCTTAGTAGTTTGATAGTTTTGCGTGACATCTTGGCTTCCGAATAGCCAGGGTGTTACAGCTATTTCACCGGTCATCTTACTTGGGAGCAGCAGATGTGGGCCGTCGACATTGATAGGCTGAAGGGAACGGTTAGCCGGTGGCAGAGACGATGTATAAGGAACGATATGGACGAATCAGGAGCCAGACGTCGTACGAAGAAGTACTCTATTTGCAGGGAGTCCAGGCATACCTTCAAGTACTGCCATGCGAGAAATGAACAACATGAAGGAGATGTTAGCAGTCAGAACAGCGTCGTGGGGATCTCACCCGACCGCCCCATTTAAGGTTGGCACCGTAGAGGTAAACTTGGCGGACGTGGAGGTGGCGATCACAGGGATGGTTTACCTTATTGAAATATGATGTGATGCGATTTGTCAAACAACTATGTGATGATATATGTTCTATTTAGTTGTGTTGTCTGATGTACTAATGTTACGTCGTGCGTCAAATAATTATGTGCAAACTATATAGTACTGCTAATATTGTTTTTTACTACTCTATGTTTCTGTTTAATATTATGAAAAATGTAAGCACTTTTTTTTTGTTTCGGTTTGCCTTTAATTTCTATTATTTGTTGTCAATTCAAATGGCTACTTATGTCTCTACCGTCGTTCCAAATGGCGACATAGACATTTTGTACTATTAGGATAACGACAGAGATCTAGTCGTCATTTGGATTGGCGATAGATCCATGTAGCCAGTTCAAACGACGACAGAAGACTATTACTGTAATGTTATTAAATGGATATTTATTTACGTAACTCTATTTAAAAAAATGTTATTTAAAAATCAGCAAACAGACACGGGTCATGTCACAATGCAGCAGTTTCCGGACAGTTTCCTCACTTGTATTGCCACTTGCGCAAAATGATATGTTTACTACGTTAGTCGGTTTCAATTTGGCTTGCATGGATGGATTCAAGAGTTGACCTAGCAAAACGTGGCATAAACTATGGTCCGGCGAGTCCTCGGCAGCTTTCCAAAGCTATCGAATTCTCAAGTTGGACTAACAAATTCAAACCAAATAAATCAACGCAGATTCCTTTTCTTTCTATCTTCGTTTCTTATACAACTCTAAAGTTTTTTTAAAATGACATTGTTTGCACGCAAAATACCAAATCTAACTATCTGAACATCAAAGTAAAAAAAAATAGCACTGTGAACTCGCCGACAGGCGACATGTGTCAAGTCCGTGCGCTAGATGGCCGGGTACACCAAGTCCATGCGCAAGGGAGAGGACTTCCCTTGTCTGCACGCCTTGGCTCGGACATCCCCTGTTGTAATTATCTAGTTGTAATTAATTAGTCATGATTAATTAGTGATAAATTTTATAAATGATTAGTCATAGTTAATTAATTAGTCATAATTAATAATTATAATTAATTAGTCATAATTAATTTAGTCATAATTAATAATTATAATTAATTTTTAGTGGTAGTTAGTTTAGTCGTAATTTCATAATTAATTTGTCAGAATTAATTTAGACATAATTAATTAGTCATGGTTAGTTTATCTTAGTTAGTTTAGTTTTAGTTAGTTTAGTCGTAATTAATTATACATAGTTAGTTAGTCTGAATAAATTAGCTGTAAGGATTACTAGTTTTTTCTTTTAGAAATTTAGTAGTATATTTTATTATACACTGATTAGATTAAATTTGTAAGTAAGAATTACCGAAGTATAGTTATTTTGGAGATGTATGGAAATGTAAACTAAATAGTGCAGCCTATTTATTTGATTGTTATAGTAAAGAGCGGTGAATTACTCTAGACATATGCATTAGGTTGTTGTGGCTTTAGGTAATATCGAACATGTAAGACTTGCTTGTATTTTTTGGCAGCAGTCTCGTACGGGGCGGACCAAGTGGGTTGGACATGCAGATGCATAATAATTATCTACTTAACAACATGTCGTAATCCTTAATAGCTTGCACTAATAAATTAACATTTTGAAAAAGCCAAAAACTCGCATCCCAAATCGGGTGCATGAAATCATGCGCTTTTATTGTATGTCTGACTTTCTATGTATTATCACACGTACTAAAAATTTATTATCACACGAAATTATATGTTGTATTATCACATACACCATAAACTAATTACACACTGAAATCCCAGCGCATAAAATTACGACTAAATTAATAATACAACACATGATTTCATGCACCTATACTAACTAGACTGATTAATTAAAAAAATTTAACTATGACTAATTAATTATGAATAAATTAATTACAACTAGATAATTACAACAGATGGCGTCCGGGCCAGGGGCATGCGGACGTGGGAAGTCTCCTCCTCTGGCGCACGGACTTAGAAAATCCCCTCCCTTGGTGCATGGACTTGGCGTGTTTGGCCGCATGGCGCACAGACTTGACACATATCGTCCACCGACGAGTCCGCGGTATCATTTTTATCTTTGATTTCCAAAGTAAGCTAGATTTGCTATTTTACACCGACGAGTCCGCGGTATCATTTTTATCCTTGATTTCCAAAGTAAGCTAGATTTGCTATTTTACGTGCTAATAGTGTCATTTAAAACAAAAACAAAAAAACTCTACAACTCCATTGACGTCTTCTTTTCCTTTTTCCAAGCATATAGTTGGGAATTTGTCGATTTTCTACTACTTAAAAGAAGGAATTGGTGACGGTCTGTCCTCCCTCATGCGATGTGAGCCGTTAGATCTATATTTCTTCGTGAGATGTGAGCCGTTGGATCTCGTTCTTTCTCGGTTTCTCCCGTGCGTCAGGGTTGACCACCCATAGCCTCCTCTCCTCTCCACTCTCCCCACACCCCAACTGCCCAAGCTGGTGCGCAAGAAGCACAAAGATTCCATCGATCTTTCCAAGAACGGGTTACCGGCGGATCACTTGCATTGTAGACTGAGCACAACGACGGTTAACGAGATATGATTTTTTTAATCCATAGCAAAGCACAGGTATTGAACTAGTATTTTTAACTTATTAACATCGTTGCGTGTGTTCTTCCGTCTGCCTTTCTACTTTAAAAACGGCAGTTCAAACATGGTGCTGCCGGTCTTGCATCAACCGTTTGCTATGTTTTACTATTTCACACAGTTGAATTGAAGTCCAAGAATCAAAGATAATATTTTGTTCTGAGAAAGCTCTCGAACCGATTTCATTTTTTTAATTCAGACAACTGATTTGATTTGACACCAGTGCGGCCTGTTTGAATGATTTGATTTCAGCGACACGAATCGAACCCATTGTTTCTACAGGTGACCGAACGGAATATATCGAATCCAATCTTGCTGCTACTCGACACGATATATAGGCACAGAGCGACAAACAGAGCAGTTCTTTCTTATTGGGCATATGCTTTCCCCTGTTTAGCAGTTCTTATCGGGCATATGCTTTCCCCTTCTTTCTTCCTATCACCATCATGCCAAAAAACCTAATTACATAAGCCTACTAGAGTTCCTCCCACCGAACTATATACAACAGTTTCGGCAAGAAAAGAACATGATTCTGAGAAGAAGAAAGACGAATCAAACAAGGCGGTTCATGGCGCATGTGCTTCGGCAGTACTGTTTGCCTCGCCTTTCAGATGTCAACCGTACCCTACTAGCAAAAAGGAGGCAAGCATCCAATTCCACGTTCATCTCTTCTTTAACTCTGAAACTCCTTGAACTGCTCATTAGGCAACAGGCTTCTGAAACTTCTGAAAGTTGAGGACACATGCACCGCCAGCACCCACACCTAAACGGATGACCTCCAAATCCTTCCCTCGAACGAGATTACGATGATCGACACGTCGTCATGGTAGTTCCTCCTGTCGCCGTGCGGTATTTCAAGCTTCACGGCAGTCCATACCTGCAAACCAGCCACATATGAAGACAGCAATGTCAACAAACTGGTTTAAACATGCGGGATTGGGCTGTCAGAGAGGAGTTTGCTGCTCACCAGCTTTCCTCGCAGCCCGGAGTACCAGTTCCCCGACGAGGTAATGAGCGGGATCGCCATCGGGGTGCGCAGCAGTGAACATCTCCACCTGATCAACCACTTCTTTATTGGTGAAATACTGGTAGAGCCCGTCCGACGACAGCACCAGGAACTTGTCGTTCGAACCGATCCGGTGATGGCACAGTGACGGGGTGCAGCCGATGTAGGGATCCGTGCCGATGTAATCAATCTTGAAGGCTTCCAACAACCTACTGTTCCACTCTGGCTGCGAAATAGAACGGACATCCCTGGAATTGTCAGATATGCAAATTGACATTTGAGCGAATTGTGATGATTTACCCGTAGGTTTACTGTTTTCATATGTAACGAGAAAAATGCACATAGCATGTTCATAATAACTGCACATGTTCAATGCGGTGCATAAGGAATTTCAGTAATAGCATAATGCACATCCTAGCAGAAACCTGACAACACAAATTGCATAATGAAAATGAACGCTGAAGCAGAAATAGAGGCACTGTTTGATTGGTGTATACCTGCTTCAAGTAGCCAGCCCCAAATGCTCTTGTGACGTTGAGCTTCCCCTTCACCCTACCGTTGACAATGGCGTTGCGATCATTGAGATGCTGGCCCCTGATCCTCCTTACCTCCTGCATCACCCAAATTCCAACAAGCACGACTTGATGAATTGGACATCAATGCCCCACATGATCAAGTACTATGTTATTGGGAGCATAGTTTTCGAAAATTCATTGTGATGGGGTTGTTCATTGGCTTATCATATCTATTCCAGTCACTGGATTTGTTCCTACTCAGTTAAAATTTCTAGTTGTAAACAAGAGAAGAAGATAGTGTTTGCACCTCCTCAACAGCCGTGCTGTGCTCCGGGGTGAGCTGAACGCTCTGCAGGCCGTCCATGTCGTGCGCCTCGAGCTCGCGCATGATCTCGGCCTTGAACTGCTGCAGGTCCTGCGCCACCTTGCCGAGGATGTTCTTGAGGTCGGGCTCCCGCCTCCGGGCCAGCACGGCGCGGCTGTCCCCAACGTTCATCATGTACACGTCCGCGCCCTTCATCAGCACCACCAGCACGCACGACCCCATCAGCCCCAGCTCCGGGCTCTCGGCCGCGCGCTGCTCCGCCGCCTCGAAGAACGCCTCCTCCGTCTTCCTCAGCGCCCGGGCCAGCGCCTTCAGGACGTCGCGGTGCATTGCCGTGCCCCCGGCCGTGGCATTGCCCGGCACGGACTGTTCCATTCGTCCCTTCTTCGCCTTACGGACAGCTTCTGGGCTGTCATTGCCCGCGTCCACGAAACAGAGGTGTTCCGCATTGGCTGCATCGCCGCCCTGGATGTCGTCCCAGAGCACGCCCTTGAGCTCGCGGTGCACGGCGACGTAGAGGTTGGAAAAGAGGTAGTCGGTTGCGTCGGGGCCGTTGAAGCCGTCGTAAATCCCGACGAACACCCAGCCGTGCTCCTCCGAGACCGCCACATGGAACCGGTCCTCGCCGGCCATGCCCTGAGCCCACTGCACATTGCCGTTCGGCGGCGAGCGGTAGTCCCCGTCGCTGAACGACTCGACCTTCATCGGCTCAGCGGGTCCCTGTGGCCGGCGGCCGGAGCGCGGCCCCCCGAATCGGAGCCTGGAGGCGGCTCTGGCCAAGAACCGGAGGAGTGATCGCTCATTGCGGCGGCGGGAGCGCGCGGCGCGGCGCGCGGCGATGAGCTGAGAAACGCTGGGCTGGAGCCTCACGGAGGAGGAGGCCGACGAGGAGCGTTCGAGCGGGCCGGACATGAAGGGCCGGTCCGAGAGCCGGCCGGAGGTGGTGGACGCGGTACCGGATGTTTCGGAGAAGCGGCCAGACATGGGCAGGAGAGGTCCGGACATGGACAGCCTAGGCTGCGCGGCCTGGAGCGGTACGGCGGCGAAGGAGCGCGAGCTCTCGAAGGTGCAGGCGGACGACGGCGGCCACGTCAGCTCGTTGAGAAAGCGAAAGGACGGCATCGACGCGGACGTCGCCGGGTTGGCGCTGATGGCAGCGCCGGACAGAGAAAAGAAGGACGGCTCTGACGACATCGCGGCGGCCGTCGGGGGCTGGTCGAAGGCGGCGGCTGACGGCACGTAGGTGAAGGAGTGGCCATGGCTGTCGTCGGGGAGCTGGTCGGAGGCCACGGCGGCGGCGTAGGGGTCGCCGGAGAAGCATGGGTTCTTGGTGATGCCATTGCCCATTTTGTTTTCTTGGGTTTGGGATTTTGGGGATCGGGGGATGGAGGGGGTGGATGGGTTGACCTTCTGTGGAAGGGAGGGTAGGGGAGGGTAGTTTGTTTATGGGAGTTGACTATAGTGGGAGTTGAGTGATGCAATGAAGGGTAGGCTCCCTTTTGAGTGAAGGGTGGCTCTCTTGCTTGGGGTACCCTACGTCTTACCTAAGGATGGTTTTGCTAGCAATGCTTCCTACCATGGGAGGTTATGGCTCTCAAGCTTTGCATGGGCTTTGAGACGGATTGAAATGGTTTCGCTAGCAATGCTTCCTACCATGGGAGGCTATGGCTTAAAGCTTGTGAGGGCTTTGGGGCGGATTGAAATGGTTTCGTTTTCGACTTATATAGAGACCGGAGCTCACAACACACAATTTGAGTATCTAAATCTACGAAATAAGATATATCTAAATTTATGAGGATGTATATGTTTCCATATCTTAGAGATATGATGACGGTCGGTGCATCTGTTTCTAGGCGCCGAAGTGCGGTTTCAACGCTTAGGAACAAGGATGCGACAAAAGTGGATGGGACAACATGTCATGGTACCTGTCTATATGAGGCGATGTGGACGGTAAACAAGAGGTATACCATCATGCTATGCTACTTTACAAATGTACCGTGACATATCTGAAATTAATGTGATGCTATCCTACTTTACAAATGTACCGTGACATATCTGAAATTAATGTGCTATATATATTTCATATTTTAGAGATATATATGACAACAACTATTGTATCATTTCTAGGCGCAGTCCAATCGATTGCGACGAGGTCAATGAAATGACGTGTAACTGTTGTTGATATGCCTTAGAAGCAATCGTAGAGATTATTCTATCACGTCTATAATTATAAGGTATATAATAAATGTTATTATGTTCATTGAATGAATTATCATTTATAAATATTAACAACTATGTGACTTGTTGGTGAAATTCTTTGGCTTATATGATGTCATTTTAAATGTATTCTTGATCGGATGTCACTAGTTGGAACACTAGTGACTTATCGACCAACACATGTATTGATTGATTACTGTGTTTCACCGGTCATGGATATGAGGATATCGAATCACTTGTTAGAGAACATGATGTTGGTTTGACCCACCTTGAGATACTATTGAGATTGTTATGATGTTATGTGTCATCAGTTGGTCTCAAGCAATAATGATGTATAATCCTTAGACCTAAGATCGGTATGGTTTTCTACATGTGTAATAGTACACTTAGAGGTTGCCAAATGCTACTCTATAACTAGGTAGTTATAAATGTCGCTTTTGGGTATACTATAAAACATACGGAGGGATATGATTGATTGGATATAGGATTTGCCACTCCTAACATAACAGGAGAGATATCTCTAGGCCCCTCGATGTGGTCGGATAAAAAATTTGTATGGTTGTGCCACTAGTGGTCGAAGAGTCGACCGCATGAAGTTATCTGTCACTTGATTGTCGGACCCGGATTTTCTAATCCCGAATCCTCTGCGAATAACTGTGCTATTCCCTGGATCAGTAGATAGCACTCACAGATACATCACTGAATCATTTCATACAATGGCTTAAAACCATACCATTCATTAATTTAACACATCAGAGTTTACATAGACCGCATCGGGTCAAGTTTTACAATAAGGGCCAAACAGGCCAAATGATTACATCACAAAGTAGCGGAAGCGACAACGGAAGCAAAAAGGGTGAGGACCCATCTCTCCACGAGCAAGTGATCTGGGAAACACATGTACATCCGATATTACCCGAAAACTCAGATAATATAGGACGCACCTAGGTACCAGCGGAGTCAGCTAGACTGGGGCGAGACTAGAACAACTAAGAACTAAGCTACGCTTCAAGAACTCCAGGGTCTTCAGGCATCTGGTTCCTCGTAGTAGTCGTAATCTCCAATATTTCCTGCTTCTGAGGGTTTGGGGAAAGAGCGAGAATGAGCACAACTACCGTGCTCGCGAGCCAACACACAGTATGCAATAGTATACATGCAAGGCTTAACAAGGATGGCTCAGGTTCTTTTATTTGCTAAAGCAACATTTTCAATTATCATAATTACAAAGTCCTATGACTTAGCATTTTAAACAGATTGCATTTTCATTTAAAGAGATTAAGTGCAATATTAAATAACAAATGAAGGTTACCTCCACCTTATGCTTAATTTTGATAACTATTCGTCCACCGATTATCAACACTGGGTATGGCTGCCCAGGAAAATCCCAAAACAAGGGCTGGATGAGCCCAACACATTTCCATTCCACCCACAAAGATTTTTGAAATAGAACTAACTCAGGTTAAGTTCCCATGTCTGCCTTTGACCGAAGGCGCGGCTGTTTAAACAGTTTAGACTCTGCAGAGGTTGTACACTGTACCCACAAGAGATAATCATACTCGTTACTCCACATGATTCCTTAGTCATGTAGTTGAGCGATCGTCACAGTAACGTTTCAAACTACCTTGCCCCTTCCGTCATCTCACCCCTATGGCCAATTCCATAAGTTGTGCGGGATGCTTACCACAATGACTAGCAATGCTGGCCCCAGCTACAGTGACTAGCATAGCTGATAACTTCACCTTTTTCGGTGTCCCATTCAAGCCAGCATACGTCTTGCCGCTTGCACACTTCTAACACCGATTGTGGGATGACATTCAGGGTTCAATAGTTTTACTAGGCCAAGTTGCACTTTGCAGACTTGCGGTTGTACTTGTTTTACAGGAGGTCATGACAAGATTAAGTCCTTAATTCATCCGACGGTTCATACCACATACCAACTATTCTCGTATACGTCCGCACCCACCATTCTTTCCATCCGTCCAGATGTGGTACTAGCAAGTTGTTTAGGGTTTTGGGAAGGAAAACCAATTAACGCAACACATCAGTCATCTACATCCAATGACTGCCCAAAACTATTTTTCATGTTTAAAGGATGATGATCTAACATTTATTGTTCCTAGACTTAACAAGACTAGCATGTCGCTCAAGTACAACCTATACTAGTATTACCATATAATTACTAGGGTGACAAGGAATACTGGATTCAATTATCAAAGGATGGCTTAATAAGTAATTAATCAACAAATGGGTATTTAACTACCTTAAGCTTTAACATATCATTGTTTACAAAATTAAAGCATGCAACTTTGCTATTTTAAATAAACATAGTTTGCATAAAATGTAGGTTCAGAATGATCAAAGTATTGACTCGCCTTGGTTAAAGGCGGAAGGGTCCTGGTACTCTTGAGCTTGGTCGAAGTGGAGGTCTCCGGCGTCGTCGAATCCTAATCGGTCGAAAGTACCGGAAAAGACACAACGGCAAAGAGAGCAAATAAATACCAACTCAATAAATAATAAACTCCAAAATGAACAAGACCAGTACCAATAGCAAGATCTTGATTTTAGAAAATTTTAGAAATTGGTTTCACAATTTTTGGAGTTATACAGAAAAAGATATGAATTTTGAAAGTTTTTAACCGATTTAACAATTAATCAGAAAATCTAAAAATCGAAAAAACTGTGGGACACGTGTCGATCTTTGTGCTCGATCCACGAACACGTGCTCGTGGATCGAGTCCACGCTTCGAGCGCCGCGACGCCACGATGGTGAGGCCCACTCGTCAGCAGACACGCAGTCATGCGGGTGGGACCCACCCGTCAGTCACGGCGGCGGCGATAAAACGACGGCGTCGAGTTGAGCGCGACGCCTCGTTTCTTCCGCGTCCGCGAGAGAGAGAGAGAGAGGAGGGGCGGCGGCGGCGGCGCAATGGCGGCGGAAGCGGCGAAGGCGGCGCCGAGCCGAGACGACGAGGCGAAGACGAATGGCGCCGGGCCGAGACGAAGAGGTGAAGACGGGCCAGGCACTGGGCTGAGACGAGGAAGCGGCGGCTCGGCGTCACCGAGGGCGACAACACCGAGGGCGAGGCGGAGGAGGAGACGACGCCGGAGGAGGAGAAGGCGGAGGAGGAAGGGAAAAAGGAGGGGTCTCGGCTTTTATAGCCGAGGCGAGGAGCAGCGGAGAGGGGGAAAGCCGGGCGCGGGACGGAGCGGGGGAAAGCCGCATGCGTGGGCGGAGGAGGAGAGAGGTCCGGCGGCGCCTGTGCGCGAGAGTGAGCAAGCGTCGGCGCATGTGAGGAGACAAGTCAAGCGCCGCAGCGCGCGACGAGGCAAAGCGCGCGTGGGCGCGGAGACCCGGCGCAGCGAGGCGCCGAGGAACCAGGCGGGCCGGCCCATGAGGTGAGGCTAGGGTTAGGCTAGGGTTAGGGTTAGGGTTTTAGATTTTTTTTGATTTTGAAATTGAAATCAAGTTTTGATTTTGAACTCAAATTTTGATTTTTGAAACTCTTTCAAAAACAGGATGTGACATTGATCGAGAAAGTATTGAACAGTCCATAGATGACAAAATATCTCACCTGGAGTTCAACCAGATATTATGAGGCAAAAGGAGAATATGCAAGTAGGTTGTTCAATCTGACCAGATACGAACTAGTCGTATAGAGATACGGACTGGTCGTAAACTGGTCGGACATGATCACTAACTAGTCGTAACTAAATATGAACTGGTCATATGGACATACAAGCTGGTCGTAAGTGATAAGGATTTGGTCGCAAATCATATTGCATAAGGTTCATCCGATATAATATTTATGTATATTCGGGAATCATTATGCCCTGCTGGGAACCGCTAACGACTCGTGGTCGAAAATGAGCTTCTGAGTCACAATCGATTAAGCATGAACCTATGGTCACACACTTAACGGGTCGGAACAAAAAAGTTCGGATAGAATTCGTTATGGGCTCTTTATAAAAAGATACATGGGGATGTTTGGACGTTCATGAGTTGCTCCACTGAAACCCTAGATGCCATCTTTCTGAAGGTCCTATCGTGCGCATTGGTGCTAGCACACCAGTGTACGGTGTTCCACCCCTTGATGTGTGGATACCATAGAGACGTTGTTGTGATTGTTGCTACGCTGATCGAGGACGATCCACAATCTACGCAAGGAACGTCACAGGTTGCTGGAGGAGACGATCGGTACCAAAGATGTTAGATGATCGACTACGACCACTTCATCGACATGTTCGACGTTGGATCAGGCTGCTGAAAGCATCTAGGCCCCTAAAAATTGTATTTTGGTAATTAATGACATTATGTGAATATGGGACTAACATGTTTGTTGAAGTGATTTCAAGGCATAGTCCCAAATGACAAAGTGAAACCAAGGAGCTGCATGTCAAAGAATGTTGAGATGATGAAATTGATCTCAAAGACAAGGTACAAATAGACTAGGACCCCTTTGAATTTTACCGGTCTTTGGAGTATGGAGGAAGACCGTATTATAGGATAAATGTTGTACTATTAAGGGGGAGCTTGTCTAGTAGCTTGAAAGCATCTCATTATGCCTTTGGATCAACTTAGGATCATGCATGTTCTTTTGGTGCGGTTTAAAAGAAAATTCTTTTCTCTGAACACAATCGGAAGTTCGGCATGTGTCTGCGGAACTTCATTGTCGCGGTTCCTCGAAAAGATCTGCGGCTTGATTTTTCCAGAGCATCCATTTTGGGACTTAGCCGATTTCTCGAAGTGCGGAAGTTCCGCAATGATCTGACGGAAGTTCCGATTATCGGTTGCTCCGAAATATGTGCGATCGAATTTTCCGAGAACATCCGTTTTGGGACTTAGCCGATTTCTCGAAGCGCGGAAGTTCCGCAATGATCTGAGGAAGTTCCGATTATCGGTTGCTCCGAAATATGTGCGGTCGAATTTTTCCAGAGAGCACCCTTTTGGGGACTTAGCCGTTTTCGCGAGTGCGGTAGTTCCGCTGTGGAAAAAGCGGATCTTCCGATTAATCGGAAGAACCGAAATCTAGTTGGCGGAAGTTCGCACATAAATCAACGGCTAGTTCGAGCATTTAATGCTCATTTGTAATGACCGTTACGATGCACTCGATTGAAGGCGGAAGTTCCGCACATTACACCGCTAAGTTCCGATTTCCACGAGTTTTGCCTCGATTTTACGCATAACGGTCATATTTGGTTGTGGGGTATAAATACACCCCACCAGCTCAGGGCGTGTTGTTGAGCATTCATTCAATTCATTTGAGCCTTGAGCACTCCTCTCACTCCTCATTTACTCTCTTTGCACACATTTGTGAGGTAGTGAGCAAGAACAAGAGCATTGCATTATTAGTTGATCCTTTGGCTCTTGATTACCGTCAAGTGAAAGGTCAAGTTCTATTCTCTTGGTGCTTGTCGGCACCTAGACGACTTGGCGGAGGTTGCTCGGTGATCTCTTCAAGAAGCTTGTGAAGAGACCCGTTGCCGGTTGTGATTGGTCGGTGTTCACCAACTCCGGAGAGGAGGAAGAACAACCAAGTGATCGAGGGTAGGCTTAATTTGTGGAGCCGGCTTGAGTGGATCAAGCTTCCTCAACGTGGACTAGTGAAGATCGACAAATCTTCGATACCACGGGAAAAACCCCCTTGTCCTTGTGCGGTTAATTCTTGTCTTTACTTATTGCACTTATTTTTGTAGCTCATAGATTGTGATAAATATCTTTGATTAGAGTATCTTGCTAATTTGAGTAATTTGATCAAGAAAATTTAGAAACCTCCTATTCACCCCCCTCTAGTCGGTTATCCTTGATCCTACAAGTGGTATCAGAGTTTGGTCTCTCTAATTTTAGACTTAACCGTCTAGGAGAGAAAGGATGGCTAGCGAGGGAATGTCTATAGGCAAGGCTCCTCTATTTGACGGATCAAATTATTCTTATTGGAAAATTAGAATGTCAATTTATTTAAAGGCCATGATCCCAAGCGTATGGAGAATTGTAAGTGAAGGTTTCGTTATGCCACTTGATCCCACACACCCCACGGATCAAGACGAACGAAACTCTCACCTCAATGCTCAAGCAATGAATGCTCTCTTTGGAGCTTTAAACGCGGATGAGTTCAATCGTGTGAGCAACCTTGAAACTGCTCCCGAGATATGGACCACGCTCTCTGAAATTCATGAGGGCACATCCACGGTTAAAGAAGCCAAATTGCATAGGCTTAGGATCAAATATGAGACATTTACAATGTTGCCTCAAGAGAGTATCACCGAAATGTACTCTAGACTCAACAACATTGTAAATGAGCTCAAGGGTCTTGGTACTAATTTGCTTGACATTGATGTTGTGCGCAAGATGCTTAGGGCTCTTCCCGACAAGTACGAAATGTTGGTGACATTGTTTCTCAACTCTCCCGAGTTGCCAAGAATGACACCAACCGGGCTTTTGGGAAATCTCATCACAAATGAGCTCTACAAGAAAGACAAAGAAGAGCTCATGGAGTCCACTTCTTCAAGAAAGAAAGTTACCCCTTTTAAGGCAAAAGCGGAATCAAGCGATGAGGAAGATGAGGATGAAGACTTCGAGGAAGAGTTTGCCCTCCTTGTGAGGAGGATGAAGAAGTTCATGAGGAGACGTCCTCATCGAAGCTTCAATTTCGATAAGATTGCAAAAGGCAATCATCCAATGAGAAGAAGCGCTATAGCAACATTCGTTGCTATGAGTGTGATGAGAAGGGTCACATTGCCTCTCATTGCCCAACCAAGAAGGATGACAAGGGTAAGTCATCAAAGAAGAAAGAATTAAATGGTAAGAAGAAGCTTTTCAAGAAGCTTCACAAGGATGGCAAGAATGAAGCCCATATCGGAGAATGGGACTCCGACAAGGAGTTTTCGGATTCCGACTCCGACTCCGATATTGAGGGGTCCTCCAAGAAGAGAGGACTTGTCGGTATTGCCATCAAGGAGGCTCTATCGCTATTTTCAACTCCCACTTGCCTCATGGCAAAAGGAGAAAAAGTAAAATCTCTTGATAGTGAAGAACCCTCCTATGATGAGCTCATGGATATGCTTGAAGAATTAAATGAATATCTTGGAAAGGAAAAGGCTAAATTTAGAGTCTTAAAGAAAGAGCATATATCTTTAAAGAACTCTTATGATGAATTAAAAGAAGCTCATGATTTGCTTGTCCAAGATAAGTCTTATACTAGCATTGGTATTGCTTACGATATTCAAGAAAAAATGCCTAGTGTAAACATTGCTAGAACTAGCATATCCACTTCTTGCGATGATTTGCTTGCTATACCATGTAGCTCAAGTGTTGATTCTAAAATTGAAAATGCTAAATCTTGTGATAAGCTATTTGTAGAGAATAGTGAGCTAAAGGAGCAAGTCACCAAGCTAAGTAAGAGCTTGGAAAGATGTTTCAAGGGTAAATCTACTCTTGACAAGCTTTTGAGTGAGCAAAGGTGCTCATTCAATAAGGAAAGACTTGGGTATGTGCCCAAGAAAGGTAAGAAACCGGTAAATAAGCCCGTGAGGTTTGTTAATCAAAATGGCAAGTTTTGCCAAAAATACCGGGAAATAGGACATGTTCAACAAAAGTGTCCTATTGGTAAGGTTTCATCAATTGGCTTGTTTGATTCTTGTTATATGCTCAAAAAGGCCAAAGATGGGAAAGTGTTTGCTAGGTTTGTTGGCACCTCAATTTTAGGTGTTAAGAAGAATGCCATTTGGGTGCCCAAATCTTTGATAACTAACCTCCAAGGACCCAAACAAATATGGGTACCTAAAAGAACTTGATTTCTTTTGTAGGTGAACTACAAGACCGGTGGAAGGCATTGGGTGCTCGATAGTGGATGCACTCAACACATGACCGAGACCGGAAAATGTTCACCTCATTTGAGAATGGGAGCGAAATGAAAAGATCACATTTGGTGACAATAGCAAAGGAAAGGTAATTGGCTTAGGTAAAATTGCTATCTCAAATGACCTTTCCATTTCAAATGTATCTTTAGTGGAAACATTGAATTTCAATTTGCTATCCGTTGCTCAATTATGTGATCTTGGATTAACTTGCTCTTTCTCTAAAAAGGAGGTTACTATTTTTAAAGAAAAAGAAAAAGAAATGATTTTTAAAGGTTTTAGATTCGGCAATCTTTATTTGGTTGATTTCTCCTCAAATGAATCTTGTTTGAAAACTTGTTTGATTGCAAAAACTTCAATGGGTTGGTTATGGCATAGAAGATTAGGTCATGTGGGAATGATTCAACTTAAAAAGCTTTTAAAACATGACTTAGTGGTTGGCTTGAAGGATGTGAAGTTTGAGAAAAATAGACTTTGTAGTGCTTGCCAAGCCGGAAAGCAAGTGGCTAACTCTCATCCTTCCAAAAGTATCATGTCAACTTCTAGACCATTAGAGCTCTTACATATGGATTTGTTCGGGCCAACAACCTATAAGAGCATTGGGGGCAATAGCTATTGTTTAGTCATTGTAGATGATTACTCTAGATATACATGGGTATTCTTCTTATATGACAAAGGTGAAGCCTCCAAGATTTTTAAAAGTTTTGCAAAAAGGGCTCAAAATGAATTTGATTTAAAAATAAAGAAAATCCGTAGTGATAATGGTTCTGAGTTCAAAAACACTAATATTGAAGATTATTGTGATGAACTTGGAATAAAGCATGAGTTTTCCACTACCTACACTCCGGAGCAAAATGGAGTTGTAGAGAGGAAAAATTGTACATTAATAGAAATAGCTAGGACAATACTTGATGAGTATAATACTTTCGATCGCTTTTGGGCGGAAGCCATTAATACCGCTTGTCATGCCATAAATCGTCTTTATTTGCATAGGCTTTTGAAAAAGACTTCCTATGAACTCCTTATTGGAAGAAAACCGAACATCTCTTACTTTAGAGTATTTGGTTGCAAATGCTATATCTTAAGAAAGGGTGTTCGACTTTCTAAATTTGCAAGTCGGTGTGATGTTGGTTTTCTACTATGTTATTCTTCAAATAGCAAAGCATATCGTGTCTTTAACAAAACTAGTGGTATTGTTGAAGAAAGACACGATGTACAATTTAATGAAACTAACGGCTCTCAAGAAGAGCAAGAAGATTTTGATGATGTAGGTAATGGAGCTCTTATGGAAGCTATGAAGAATATGCAAATTGGGGACATTAAGCCTAAAGAAGATCAAAATGAACCATCATCGTCCACGAGAGTCGAGCCGCCTACCTCTTCCATGACAAATGAAATTAATCAAAATCAAGAAGATGTCAAGGAAGATGATCAATCATTGAATCTACCTCAAAGAATCCACAACGCAATAGCTAACGACCATCCAATAGACCAAATATTGGGTGAAGTAAGCAAAGGTGTCCAAACTCGCTCTCGTATTGCTTCTTTTTATGAACATTACTCTTTTGTTTCCTCTTTGAAACCAAAGCGTATAGATGAAGCACTAGAAGATCCGGACTGGGTGAATGCTATGCATGAGGAGCTAAATAACTTCGCCCGGAATGATGTTTGGACAATGGTAGAAAGACCAAAGGAGCATAATGTCATTGGCACAAAATGGGTCTTTCGAAATAAACAAGATGAAAATGGAGTTGTGGTAAGAAACAAGGCAAGGTTAGTTGCTCAAGGATATACTCAAGTTGAGGGTTTAGATTATGATGAAATATTTGCACCCGTAGCAAGACTTGAGTCTATCCGTATTTTACTTGCTTTTGCATCATGCTTTGATATTAAATTATTTCAAATGGATGTTAAAAGTGCTTTCTTAAATGGCAAAATATCTGAACTTGTTTTTGTTGAACAACCTCCGGGTTTTGAAGATCCCAAAAATACTAATCATGTGTATAAACTCTCAAAGGCGCTATATGGTTTAAAGCAAGCTCCTAGAGCATGGTATGAGCGCCTTCGAGATTTTCTACTCTCTAAGGGATTCAAAATCGAAAAGGTTGATACAACTTTGTTTACTAAAATTATTGATGGTGATTTCTTTGTTTGTCAAATTTATGTTGATGATATAATTTTTGGTTCCACTAATCAAGATTTTTGCAAAGAATTTGGTGATATGATGTCTAGGGAGTTTGAGATGTCAATGATAGGAGAACTCAGTTTCTTCCTTGGACTTCAAATCAAACAACTCAATGATGGGGTCTTCATAAGTCAATCCAAGTATGCGAAGGATTTACTCAAAAGATTTGGCATGGATGACGCAAAGCCCATCAAGACTCCATTGGCTACAAATGGACATCTTGATCTAAACGAAGGAGGTAAATCTGTTGATTTAAAGCTTTATAGGTCTATGATTGGTAGTTTGCTTTATCTTACCGCATCTAGGCCCGATATTATGTTTAGCGTTTGCATGTGTGCACGTTTTCAATTAGCTCCAAAAGAATGTCATTTAATGGTCATCAAAAGAATATTAAGATATTTAAAGCATTCCTCAAGTATTGGCCTTTGGTATCCAAAAGGTGCTAAATTTGATTTGATTGGATATTCGGATTCGGATTATGCGGGTTGTAAAGTGGATAGAAAAAGCACCTCAGGGAGTTGTCAATTCTTAGGTAGATCCTTAGTGTCATGGTCTTCTAAGAAACAAAACTCTGTTGCCCTTTCCACCGCCGAAGCCGAATATGTTTCTGCAGGTAGTTGTTGTGCACAATTGCTTTGGATGAGGCAAACATTGATGGACTATGGAATAACATTTGATAAAATGCCTCTTTTGTGTGATAATGATAGTGCAGTGAAAATAGCCAACAACCCTGTCCAACATTCAAGAACCAAGCATATAGATATCCGCCATCATTTCCTTAGAGATCATGTGTGCAAGGGAGATATTGAAATTAGCCACATTTGCACTGAAAATCAATTAGCAGATATCTTTACCAAACCTTTAGATGAAGGCCGCTTTTGCCTATTGAGGAATGAGTTAAATGTCATTGACTATTCAAATGTCGCTTGAACTCTTGTCACATGACCTTGGGTCTTAGTTGTATTTTTGTCTATTTTAAGATGTTTTTTCTCAAATTTTTGCTCTAAATGTGATATATTTGTAAAAATTACTTTCTTATATAGATACTTGGCTGAGTGCAAAAACTAAGGATTATTTGCAAAATCTTCAAATTCAACTCCTTCTTCCCTGAAGTGTCAGGATAATCGGAACTTCCGGCCCTACAGGCGCGGAACTTCCGTTTTCCGGAACTTCCGCTGTTGAGTTACGGAGCTTCCGTTTTTCAGCTCTCTTCCGAAGCATCAGGATAATCGGAGTTTCCGGTCTCCCAGGCGCGGAACTTCTGATTTTCGGAACTTCCGCTTTTAAAATGCGGAACTTCCGCTTTCCGGTAGCTGAGAAGCATTAATTGCCTGCGGTCCCTCCGTTTCCTTATCTCTCTCTCCAGCCGCCGGCTATTTTCTCCCGGCAGCTTCTCTTCTCCAAAAACCCCACCCAAAAACCTTGCTTGTTCTTCGGTGATTTCTTCAATCTCGACCGATATCTCGCATCCCCAGGGTTCAATCACTCCTTTGCTCAAGGTATTCTCAATCCCTTTTGGATTTATGCCTCTCATGAACCCTAGGTTTGAGTTTTTGGGAAAATGAAAATATGGATGAAATCTGTGGTTGATTCTTGGGCAAATCAGTTTATTCAGTATTGTATGATGTTTATGCATCGATTCCATGGACTCAATCCATCAAAATACTGAAAAATCCAAAATCTTTATTGCCCTAGAGTCGGTTCGAGATAATCGAACTTCCGCGTTGAAAGCGCGAACTTCCGCTAGCGATGAATTCCGGCGTTCAACTTGCGGAGCTTCAGATTATCTGATGAACCGAGTTTTCATTTCCTTTTGAATCATCCTTTGACACTCCATTCATTATTGTTTTTGAAGATGCCTAGGATGAAGGTCTACGTCCCAAAGAGCTATTCGGATCTGCGCGCATCTTCTTCGAGAAATGAGGAAGAATTGAAAGAAATTGAGGATCAAAGAGAATCCTCGAAAATTCAAAGCGAAGCAAGTGCATCGGATGAAGGGTCCGAATCAAGTCGATGAGGAGTTAGGAGGCGGAAGAGCACGAAATTGATCTTAAGGCACTCACAGTGACGATTACACTCTTATTCGGATTAAAGATCAATATTCACTTCACGAAATTGTGATGACCCTCGATTTCATACAAAGTTTGAGAGGCAAGTCTATGATCTTTTCTATGGACCAAACAAACCCTTTCTTGATCACAAGTACATTAATTGGTCCTACCTCAACGGGCTTGATAAATATGAGGGTACCTCTGAGCTCTTTCGGTGAGTGGGATTCATAACTATGTGGCAATAAAATGCAACTACAGTGATGAACTCATTCGACGATTTATGCCACGGTGTGCATTCCCCGACTTTTCTCGGCTCACTTGGATGGCGAGGGACGGTGAGATATTCTTGCTCAAAACGTGCCTTTGAGCGTGCATTGGATATCGAGTCGGCGGATATGAGCAAATCTATGATAGAACAGTTCTCCTCTTTCGGCTTGGACTGAATTCTATGACACTACACAGAGATTTATCCCTGGTAAGATAACAGGACTTCTTCCTATTCCCAGCTTGGTAAATAGGATCATTAATCATACCATGTTACCAAAGAGCGGGAATTATGATGCAATTAGAGGACATGTTTGGAATATTTTAGAATGCATCATGCATGGAAGAAAGTTTGATGTAGTGGATGTCATCATAAGGGAGATAGCAGGCACAAAGAATGATCGAATCAAGAGAATAAACTTTGCACCTTATATTATGGCCCTGATTATTCGACAGACTGGTTATAATGGAGCTACACCTTCAGCGCATAAAGCCTATAAACCAAGAGAAGGTCCTCCAATTCACCCAATCTTGGTAGCGCTCAGTGAGAAGAACACAAGCTGCACTGCTGCTTCTTCTTTGCTCCTCCACAAGGTCAAGCCACCATGGATCAAATTTATGCTACCTTGTTAGAGATGAAGGCGTCTCAGGAGGCCTTCCAGACAGCGACCTCTTCCAGACTGGATGCGTTTGAAGCGGCCACAACTTCCAGACTTGACGCCCACACTGCCAGTCTTGACGCGCTTTCAGCCAGATTCGCAGAGCAGTTTCCTCCACCTGTTCGTTTTGGACGGCGTCGCCTTCGCTCTCCTCCTGGTGGTCCTCCTGCTGATCCTCCTGTCGCTCCTCCGGTTGATCTTCCTGTTGTTCCTCCGGTTGATCCTCCACAAGATCCTCCTGCGGAGTGACCCTTTTGGCCCTTGATGACAAAGGGGGAGAGGAGTGTGTTAGTGAGAGAGAGCTTTGTGGTGTTTAAAGGGAAACCTATCTATTATAATATTATATAGCTGTCATTTTGACTATGGCTTTTAATGACTTTGTTTGACAACTTGATGCTTATGATAATATCTTATATTTTTGTTGTTCTTGGATCTTTGATTAATGATGAATGACCATGTGATGTGAATGCTCTATCTTTATTGTCATTTGTTCTCTTCCAAGTAACAACGTTCTACAGAAACTCCGCTGAAATTTCTTGAAAATCCAAACATGTGCTTTA
The DNA here is from genome assembly GCA_036346395.1 of Hsuehochloa calcarea. NCBI lineage: Eukaryota > Viridiplantae > Streptophyta > Magnoliopsida > Poales > Poaceae > Hsuehochloa > Hsuehochloa calcarea. The sequence continues at coordinate 54,569,593 of CM070598.1, forward strand.
CATTATCTTCTACTCAATATGCACATGTTAAGCGGGGGCTTTCTGTTTCAAACCAACTATCTCTCACAACTTTATTGTGTTGTCATCAATTACCAAAAAGGGGGAGATTGAAAGCATCTAGGCCCCTAAAAATTGTATTTTGGTAATTAATGACATTATGTGAATATAGGACTAACATGTTTGTTGAAGTGATTTCAAGGCATAGTCCCAAATGACAAAGTGAAACCAAGGAGTGTAAGATCGAGGTGGCCGACTAGAGGGGGGTGAATAGGCGGTTTTAAAAATTCTATCGCGCTAAACTAATATATAAATGCGGAAGCTAATAGCGAATTGGTTTTGCTCAATTTAAAACCTAAATCAACTAGGCTCAACTAAGTGCACCGACAATATGAACACAATACAATATGAGCAATCATACAAGATATATAAGCAATTAAAGCAAGAATGTAAATTGCTCAAAGTAAAGCACAAGTAAACACAAGATGACACGATTATGTTTTACCGTGGTGTTCGGAGACTTGCCGGTCTCCCCTAATCCACGTTGAGGTAAGCCCAACCACGTTGGACCGGCTCCTCAAATGAGCACATACCTCCGAGGTAAGTCCAACACTTGGACCGGTTCCAAACCGAACCAACACCTCGCTCAACTATGGTTGCTCTTCCTCCACTCCGGAGATGGCGAGCACCAAACCACTCACAAACACGCCGGGTCTCCTCACAAGCTTCTTGAGAAGATCACCGCGCACGACGCCTCCACGCCGTCTAGGTGTCGGCAAACACCAAGAGTAACAAATCCAAACTTTCACTTGAACTAATCAAGTGTCAACGCTCACGTGGATACACAATCCACTATCTAAGGCAACACATGCACTTAGGGTTTACTCTCTAATCTCACTAAGTGCAACACATGCACAAAAGAGAAGAGAGGCTTACTCTTAGCTCAAAGAATAAGTATGTCACTTAACAATAGCACCAGCAACCTCTCCCAACCGGCCAAGGTGGCTATATATAGTCCACACATAAAAACTAGCCGTTGGGAGTCAAACCCTAAAAATCAGAAAATCGGAAGTTCCGCCGCAAAGGCGGAACTACCGCATGAGAAGAAAAGCACCGCAAGCGGCTATGTCGGACGAGAAACTAGCCGTTAGATTTTTAATCGGAACTACCGCCAACCAAATCGAGGAAGTTCCGATCTTGAAAGTTCCGCTCAACACATAGCGAAACTACGCACATCGAATTTTGGCTAAGTCCCAAAATGGTGCTTCTCGGAAAAAGCGAACCGCGGAATTGAACAACGATAATCGGAAGTTCCGCCCGTAACACGCCGGAACTTCCGCACTTAGAAAATCGGCTAAGTCCCTAAACCGGCCGCTCTCTGGAAAAATCAAGCCGCTGACAATCGGACAGTCCGGGATGCGGAACTTCCGCCGTTAAGCCGCCGGAGCTTCCGATTGTCCTGATTGAAAACAACAACGACTTTTTCAACGATTTCAATTGCAAAACACATTTGCTAATTGATAAGCCATGCCAACAAAGGTCACAAGCAAGATTCTCAACAAGTTGCAAAACACATTTGCCAACTTTTGGAATCATACCACAAGGAAAAAGGTACATGGACTTACACCATTTGCAAAACGCATTTGCAAACTTAAGTCACATGCTACAAGGGTTATGCATGAGCCTCGATTATTTGCAAAACACATTCGCAAATAAATAGCGTCATGCCTCGTTGAGCTAGAGCAAATATAATGAGCTATCAACACATGACTAACTCAAACTACTAGTCAAGATCCCTCTTAATAGTACGGCAATCCTATACTAGCAATCCGGTCTATCAACCAAACACCGAGACCGGTAAAAGACTAGGAACACATCCTTAGCCCTAGCTAGTCATACATTTGCCTTGCATCTTCTTGAAGCTTGATGACGCACATCAACACTTCAAGTCCGGGTCCTTGACTTTGACAATCATCAACTTATGATGATTTCTTCACTTCGGGATATTGTCTTGATCATCATCAACACATGATGATTTCTTCATCCCGATTCTTCACATGCATCAACGCATGATGCATTCCTTCACTTGACCTTCATCAACACATGATGAGTCTTCTCTTGTCTTGATGATCAACTCATGATCATCTCTTCTTGATAAGCATCAACTCATGATGTATCATTTACACCAAGCTCTTGACTTGATGATCAACTCATGATCATCCCAAGTCTTCATCATCCTGGAACATAACCTATATATCCAACTCATGGAAAATGTTAGTTCCACAATGTGATCATCATTAATTACCACACCATACCATTAACTCACAATAGTGGGACAAGATACCTCAATCTTTCCCTCTTTGGTAATTGATGATAACTACTAAAATTCTCATAAATTTAATGATGATAAATGAGAGAACAAATGAGTATAGATAAACTACACAAGTTATATATACTCTAACATGAGTATACAAGAACTACACAAGTTCTATATACTCATAACATGAGTATATACGAACTACACAAGTTTTGTATACTCAAAGGTTTTGTTTCAACGTAAAGATCCCAATATATGTGGAGAATGGAATATGGATCAATACTAATGAAACTACAAAGTATAGGATAAAACTCCCCCTAAATGTGTGCATACACAAATGTGTAATAAGGTCATATGCACATATTCAAGTTTAACTTAAGGTTGAGTTCAATCCTATATTTTGGATCCGAGAAATGCAACATTATATGAAGAAATGCAACATTATATCAAATTGAGATGTCGATTGCATACCTCGTTGTGTTTCACCTTTATATCCAAATGAGACTACACAAAGATAATACTTGATAAAAGAGTTAGTCTCATATTTGGATTTGTCATTAATCACCAAAACAATCCGTTAACTCATAATGGCGGGTCTAGATCTTTCAATCTCCCCCTTTTTGGTGATTGATGACAAATCCATTATCAATAACAACATTTGGATATTCATAGACATAAGATAAGAATTTAAACTAATGAACTATGTCTATGCATCATATGAGGTGAAATATAAAGCATTAAACAAAATACATATGTAAATATATGCTTACACAACTCATGCATTTTCCCTCTTTTGGCATGTCTAAACAAATCAAACATCCAAATGAGTATTGATAAACATTCTCCCCCTTTTGGCATAAATCATCCAAAAACACAAGATAAATCTTAGCCAAAAAGGAGCATTTGCATATCGATACTATTTGCAAAAAAAAAAAAAGATTGGTCACAAAAAGTATGAATTGAACTTATATGACCAAGGAAGGGAATTTTGTTCTCAAGATATGAGAGGAGAAACAAAGATAGGTTACAAACCTATTGATCATAACATTCTCCCATTTTAAATCAAAACATTGAGAACCACTTGAAATGATAGTTGAAACATATTCAACTAACCTCCCCCTTTTTTGAAAAGAAATTTAGATAATCTCTCATTTTAACAATTTTCACCAACTCAACAATTTTCATAAAAAAATTTGGCAGAATTTCTCTTGTAAATAGGACATCCACGACAGGAGACAAGAAGATATAATCAACCACAAATATATTCATTCATAATCACATCTCATCCACATCTCATGCAAAGATAAATCATGACATAAAAATCACGTTCTCACACAGAGTAGCAAAAGATAGCATAGCCAAAATAAGAGTCATACGACCAAGTAGTCATAAAAGATATTACAATTGATGTCCATACACGGTCTAACGACCTAAATAAAACAAAAGGCTACTGCTCAGCAGGAGGGTCTTGAGGAGGATCGACTGGAGGAGCAGCAGGAGGATCAGCAGGAGGACCACCGGAGGTGGCGAAGGCGACGCCGTCCAAACCGAGCAGTGGAGAAGCGCTCTGCGAATCTGGCTGATAGCGCATCAAGACTGGCAGTGTGGGCGTCGAGCCTGGAAGTGGTGGCTGCCTCAAAAGCATCCAATCTGGAAGTGGTCGCCGCCTGAAAGGTCTCCTGAGACGCCTTCATTTCCAACAAGGTAGCATAAATTTGATCCATAGTGGCTTGACCTTGTGGAGGAGCAGCGATGCGACGGCGCGAGTGCGGCTTCAGGTTCTTCTCTTTGGCGCTTGTTGAAGATTTGCAGAGGTGGAGGACCTTCTCTTGCTTTATAGGCTTTATGCGCTGAAGGTGTAGCTCCATTATAACCAGTCTGACGAATGATCAAAGGGATAATATAAGGTGCAAAGTTTATTCTCTTGACCCGATCATTCTTAGTTCCTGCTATCTCCCTTATGATGACATCCACTACATCAAACTTTCTTCCATGCATGGTGCATTCCAAAATATTCCAAACATGTCCTCTAATTGCATCATAATTCCCGCTCTTTGGTAACATGGTATGATTAATGATCCTATTTACCAAGCTGGGAATCGGAAGAAGTCCTGTTATCTTACCAGGGATAAATCTCTGTGTAGTGTCATAGAATTCAGTCCAAGCTGAAAGAGGGAGAACTGTTCTATCATAGATTTGCTCATATCTGCTCGACTCGATATCCAATGCACGTTCAAAGGCACGTTTTGAGCAAGAATATCTCACCGTCCCCCGTCATCCAAGTGAGTGAGAAAAGTCGGGGAATGCACACGTGGCATAAAGCGTCGAATGAGTTCATCACTGTAGTTGCATTTTATTGCCACAAAGTTATGAATCCCAGCTCGCTGAAAGAGCCTGTAGGTACCCTCATATTTATCAAGCCCGTTGAGTTAGGACCAATTAATGTACTTGTGATCAGCAAAGGGTTTGTTTGGTCCATAGAAAAGATCATAGACTTGCCTCTGAAACTTTGTATGAAATCGAGGGTCATCACAATTTCCAGGAAGAGAATATTGATCTTTAATCCGAAGAAGAGTGTAATCGTCCGCTGTGAGTGACTTAAGATCAATTTCAATTTCTTCAGGTTCTCCTAACTCCTCATCAGACTCAGATTCAGACCCTTCACCTGATGCACTTTCTTCTATTTCTGAATTTTCAGATGACTCTCTTTGATCCTCACTTGCTTTCAATTCTTCCTCATTTCTCGAAGAAGATGCGCCGGCATCTGAATAGCTCTTCGGGACAGAAACCTTCATCCTAGGCATCTTCAAAAACAATAATGGATGAAGTGTCAAAAGTTGAATCAAATGGGGATAAACAATTACATTTACATCGGGATAATCGGAGCTCATAAGTTGAGCGCGGAACTACAGCTAGCGGAAGTTCCGCGCTTTTCAATGGCGGAAGTTCCGATTATCCTGAGCCGATTCTAGGTCAATAAGAATTTTGGATTTTTCAGCATTTTGATGGATTGAGTCCATGGATTCGATGCATATACATCATACAATACTGAACAAACCTATTTTCCCAAGAATCAACCTCAGATTTCAACAACATTTCGTTTTCTCCAAAATCTCAACCTAGGGTTCATGAGAGGCAAAAATCCAAAAAGGGAATTGGAAATACCTTGAGCCAAGGAGTGATTGAACCCTGGGGAAGCAATTGATCGGATGAGATTGAAGAGAAACCGAAGAAAGAACGAAGTTTTCGGTGGAGTTTTGGAGAGAAGGAGAGGGGCGCTCGGGACAGCAAAGCGGCGGCTGGAGAGATAAATAAAACCGGAGGAACCGCAGGTCATTAAAGCTTCTCAGCTACCGGAAAGCGGAAGTTCCGCATTTCAAAAGCGGAAGTTCCGAACATCGGAAGTGCCGCGCCTGGAGTGCCGGACGCTCCGATTTTCCTGACGCTTCTGAAGAGAGCTGAAAAGCGGAAGCTCCGCAACTCAACAGCGGAAGTTCCGGCAAACGGAAGTTCGCGCCTGGAGGGCCGGAAGTTCCGATTATCCTGACACTTCAGGAGAATCTTGGAATTTGATATTTATGCAAATGATCCCTAGTTTTGCACTCAAATAAATATCATTCAGGATCATTATACATTTAAAAGGACTAATGTCTATCCAAAAATAATTTTTATGAATTAAGTTTTGATTTTGCAAATGAAGCCTCATTTTCATGAAATTAATCAAAACAACCCAAAAAGCATTTGGTTGATTTTAAAGCATCCAATTTTATGTATGAGTCATAAATACCATTTTGAACCTTTTCATATGAATAGTTTTGGTTCATATGGAAAAACTCACTTAAGTGCTAGAAAGTGACCACTTAGGTCAAAGTAGGATTTTGGACGAATTTCAAAATCAAATAACATTTTCTAGGTTGGTCTTTTGGAAATCTTTTGAATACAAAAAATATTTAGAATAACCAACTCTAGGATTTTTCTTTTGTCAAAGTTTTTAAATTCCTCTTAGAATAGATTTTACACAAAAAATCTAGTTTTGGTCAAAAACAAGATACTATAATGTAAGATTTTGGACATAAACTCATTTTCACTTAAAATAGGTTTTTCTAAAGCCAAAACCTTTGGTAAATCTTTGAAAAGCATTTGTATACCTTTTGCAACTAGTTTTTCAAGGAATTACTAATAATTATGAAATTTTTGACTTTTGACTAAAAAGCTTATTTTTTTTGAAAAACAATACTAGCACTTAATTTATTTGGACACACTTAGGGATGTGAAATACATGATAATGATTTAGCACTCCCCCTTAATGTGCCACTTCAACTTGCTCAAGATATTAATAATGAACATTGAGAACATAGAGCAAGAACACCCCTTTTAATAAGATTTTCATGAAATGCAACCTACACAAGGTATAAAGGGGCTAGATACTTCAATGTAAGTACTTGTTACCGTAAGGGCATTGGTTCTTGATATGAAGTGATAATCCTCAAGCTTGGCTCCAATTTGATATATGATGAAATTCATCTTCATATGAATAAGCCAAGCCTCCAATGCCTCTCCAAGTACCTATTAGGCATTTAAGCGCATTTTGGTACCCAAAACTTGGTTGGGTCCACGAATGTTAGTCACAATAGATTTGGGCACCCAAATGGCCCTTGTATTAGTTTTATGTGAACTAACTATTCTAGCAAACACATTGCCATTAATATCCTTCCTAAGCAAATATTTATCATTATAAATAATGGGCTTAGGAGTGATACCTTTGGGACAATCCTTACTCATGTGTCCCTTTTCCCGGCAATTGTAGCAAATTCGAAGTTTGTATTCATCTTTTACCTTCTTTACTTGCTCCTTGCCGGTTCGCCTCTTCTTTGATGACAATTGCTTGTCATTCGCCTTGTTAGGGCACACCGAGGCGAAATGGCCCTTTCCATTGCATCCATGGCACTTGATATTCTTCGTGTGCCTTGCGTTGTGCCTTGTCTTGCTTGTCTTCTTTTTCTTAGGAGTGAAGCCAATTCCACTCTTATCTTGCAAGCGTCTTTGCTTGCTTAATATATCGTCGAGAGTGGCCTTCCCTTTTTGGCTTCTTTCCAAGTCATTCTTCAAATTTTTGACTTGGGCCTTGAGCTCATTGTTTTCCTCTACAATGTTAGTATTGCTAGATATGGAGGAAATAGGAGCATCTATTTTGGAGCAACAAGGCATTTCAATTAAATCCTCACATGAGGTGGATACATTAACCTTAGATGAAATGCATGAGATAGAAGCTATACATGGCAAATCATCTAATAAATTACATTCAATGCCCATATCCACCTTAGAGCTATTTTGATTATTTAGGAGGAGGGCTTCATGTTCATCTTTTAAAACATCATAATTATTTTGAAGAGAGACATATTCTTTCTTCAAAACTTTGAATCTTAATTTCTCCTTTCCTAAATATTCATTTAGCTCTTCTAGCATATCCATCAACTCATCATAAGAAGGCTCATCGTTATCATTTACCTCATTATTACCTTTGGCCATAAAACATTGAGTTGATGAGGATGGAGTTGAGGAGTCCTCATTTTCGTTGTCGGAGCTTGAAGTTGAGCATTCTTCTTCCGACATCCATTCTTGTGTGCAATCGTCACTAGTGGAAGTGGACAATTCATATTGATCTTGAATATATGTCCACATCTCATGAGCGTTCTTGAGATTGCATACCTTGTCAAATATATCTACGCTCAAAGCACTAAATAAGGCGTTAGTAGCTTGAGCGTCGAGATGTAAGCATTTCTCTTCCTCAATAGTTGGAGCAAAATGATCCAATGGAGGAGAAAAGCCTACATCTACAATCCGCCATATTTTCGGACTAATGGTCCTAAAATAACAAGACATGCGGATTTTCCATTGAGCATAATTTGTGCCATCAAATAGAGGTGCTTCACCTAGGTGCACTAAATCTCTAGTTGCCATCCTTTACTCTCTAGACGGTTAAGTCTAATAAATGAGAGACCAAGCTCTGATACCACTTGTAAGATCGAGGTGGCCGACTAGAGGGGGGTGAATAGGCGGTTTTAAAAATTCTATCGCGCTAAACCAATATATAAATGCGGAAGTTAATAGCGAATTGGTTTTGCTCAATTTAAAACCTAAATCAACTAGGCTCAACTAAGTGCACCGACAATATGAACACAATACAATATGAGCAATCATACAAGATATATAAGCAATTAAAGCAAGAATGTAAATTGCTCAAAGTAAAGCACAAGTAAACACAAGATGACACGATTATGTTTTACCGTGGTGTTCGGAGACTTGCCGGTCTCCCCTAATCCACGTTGAGGTAAGCCCAACCACGTTGGACCGGCTCCTCAAATGAGCACACACCTCAGAGTAAGTCCAACACTTGGACCGGTTCCAAACCGAACCAACACCTCGCTCAACTATGGTTGCTCTTCCTCCACTCCGGAGATGGCGAGCACCAAACCACTCACAAACACGCCGGGTCTCCTCACAAGCTTCTTGAGAAGATCACGCGCACGCGCCTCCACGCCGTCTAGGTGTCGGCAAACACCAAGAGTAACAAATCCAAACTTTCACTTGAACTAATCAAGTGTCAACGCTCACGTGGATACACAATCCACTACCTAAGGCAACACATGCACTTAGGGTTTACTCTCTAATCTCACTAAGTGCAACACATGCACAAAAGAGAAGAGAGGCTTGCTCTTAGCTCAAAGAATGAGTATGTCACTTAACAATAGCACCAGCAACCTCTCCCAACCGGCCAAGGTGGCTATATATAGCCCACACATAAAAACTAGCCGTTGGGAGTCAAACCCCTGAAAAATCAGGGAAATCGGAAGTTCCGCCGTGCAAAGGCCGGAACTACCGCATGAGAGAGAAAAACACCGCAACGGCTATGTCAGACGAGAAACTAGCCGTTAGATTTTTAGTGCGGAACTACCGCCAACCAAACTGAGGAAGTTCCGATCTTCGGAAGTTCCGCTCAACACATAGCAGAACTACCGCACATCGAATTTTGGCTAAGTCCCCAAAATGGTGCTTCTCTGGAAAAAACGAACCCCGGAATTCGGAGCAACCGATAATCGGAAGTTCCGCCCGTAACACGCCGGAACTTCCGCACTTAGAAAATCGGCTAAGTCCCTAAACCGCGCTCTGGAAAAATCAAGCGTGACAATCGGACGGTCAGGATGCGGAACTTCCGCCGTTAAGCCGCCGGAGCTTCCGATTGTCCTGATTGAAAACAGCAACGGCTTTTTCAACGATTTCAATTGCAAAACACATTTGCTAATTGATAAGCCATGCCAACAAAGGTCACAAGAAAGATTCCCAACAAGTTGCAAAATACATTTGCCAACTTTTGGAATCATACCACAAGGAAAAAGGTACATGGACTTACACCATTTGCAAAACGCATTTGCAAACTTAAGTCACATGCTACAAGGGTTATGCATGAGCCTCGATTATTTGCAAAACACATTCGCAAATAAATAGCGTCATGCCTCGTTGAGCTAGAGCAAATATAATGAGCTATCAACACATGACTAACTCAAACTACTAGTCAAGATCCCTCTTAATAGTACGGCAATCCTATACTAGCAATCCGGTCTATCAACCAAACACCGAGACCGGTAAAAGACTAGGAACACATCCTTAGCCCTAACTAGTCATACCTTTGCCTTGCATCTTCTTGAAGCTTGATGACGCACATCAACACTTCAAGTCCGGGTCCTTGACTTTGACAATCATCAACTTATGATGATTTCTTCACTTCGGGATATTGTCTTGATCATCATCAACACATGATGATTTCTTCATCCGATTCTTCACATGCATCAACGCATGATGCATTCCTTCACTTGACCTTCATCAACACATGATGAGTCTTCTCTTGTCTTGATGATCAACTCATGATCATCTCTTCTTGATAAGCATCAACTCATGATGTATCATTTACACCAAGCTCTTGACTTGATGATCAACTCATGATCATCCCAAGTCTTCATCATCCTGGAACATAACCTATATATCCAACTCATGGAAAATGTTAGTTCCACAATGTGATCATCATTAATTACCACACCATACCATTAACTCATAATGGTGGGACAAGATACCTCAATCTTTCCCTCTTTGGTAATTGATGATAACCACTAAAATTCTCATAAATTTAATGATGATAAATGAGAGAACAAATGAGTATAGATAAACTACACAAGTTATATATACTCTAACATGAGTATACAAGAACTACACAAGTTCTATATACTCATAACATGAGTATATACGAACTACACAAGTTTTGTATACTCAAAGGTTTTGTTTCAACGTAAAGATCCCAATATATGTGGAGAATGGAATATGGATCAATACTAATGAAACTACAAAGTATAGGATAAAACTCCCCCCTAAATGTGTGCATACACAAATGTGTAATAAGGTCATATGCACATATTCAAGTTTAACTTAAGGTTGAGTTCAATCCTATATTTTGGATCCGAGAAATGCAACATTATATGAAGAAATGCAACATTATATGAAATTGAGATGTCGATTGCATACCTCGTTGTGTTTCACCTTTATATCCAAATGAGACTACACAAAGATAATACTTGATAAAAGAGTTAGTCTCATATTTGGAATTGTCATTAATCACCAAAACAATCCATTAACTCATAATGGTGGGTCTAGATCTTTCAAGGAGCTGCATGTCAAAGAATGTTGAGATGATGAAATTGATCTCAAAGACAAGGTACAAATAGACTAGGACCTCTTTGAATTTTACCGGTCTTTGGAGTATGGAGGAAGACCGGATTATAGGATAAATGTCGTACTATTAAGGGGGGAGCTTGTCTAGTAGCTTGAAAGCATCTCATTATGCCTTTGGATCAACTTAGGATCATGCATGTTCTTTTGGTCTAGTTTAAAAAGAAAATTCTTTTTCTCTGAACACAATCGAAAGTTCCGGCATGTGTCTTTGCGAACTTCATTGTCGGATTCCTCGAAAAGATGCGGCTTGATTTTTCGAGAGCATCCATTTTCGGGACTTAGCGATTTCTCGAAGTGCGGAAGTTCCGCAATGATCTGACGAAGTTCCGATTATCGGTTGCTCGAAATATGTGCGGTCGAATTTTTCGAGAGCATCCGTTTTGGGACTTAGCCGATTTCTCGAGCGCGAAGTTCCGCAATGATCTGACGGAAGTTCGATTATCGGTTGCTCAAATATGTGCGGTCGAATTTTTCGAGCACCCTTTTGGGGACTTAGCGTTTTGCGAGTCGCGGTAGTTCATTGTGGAAAAGAGGATCTTCCGATTAATCGGAATAACCGAAATCTAGTTGGCGGAAGTTCCGCACATAAATCAACGGCTAGTTCATAGCATTTAATGCTCATTTGTAATGACCGTTACGATGCACTCGATTGAAGGCGGAAGTTCGCACATTACATCGCGGAGTTCCGATTTCCACGAGTTTTGCACGATTTTACGCATAACGGTCATATTTGGTTGTAGGGGTATAAATACACCCCACCACTCAGGGCGTGTTGTTGAGCATTCATTCAATTCATTTGAGCCTTGAGCACTCCTCTCACTCCTCATTTACTCTCTTTGCACACATTTGTGGGTTAGTGAGCAAGAACAAGAGCATTGCATTATTAGTTGATCCTTTGGCTCTTGATTACCGTCAAGTGAAAGGTCAAGTTCTATTCTCTTGGTGCTTGTCGGCACCTAGACGACTTGGCGGAGGTTGCTCGGTGATCTCTTCAAGAAGCTTGTGAAGAGACCCGTTGCCGGTTGTGATTGGTCGGTGTTCACCAACTCCGGAGAGGAGGAAGAACAACCAAGTGATCGAGGGTAGGCTTAATTTGTGGAGCCGGCTTGAGTGGATCAAGCTTCCTCAACGTGGACTAGTGAAGATCGACAAATCTTCGATACCACGGGAAAAACCCCCTTATCCTTGTGCGGTTAATTCTTGTCTTTACTTATTGTACTTATTTTTGTAGCTCATAGATTGTGATAAATATCTTTGATTAGAGTATCTTGCTAATTTGGGTAATTTGATCAAGAAAATTTAGAAACCTCCTATTCACCCCCCCCCCCTCTAGTCGGTTATCCTTGATCCTACAGCTGTTCCAACTCTTCTTTCGCTGCACTGCGCGTCTAGTGACAACGATCTATGATCTCTTGCTTGCGTATCTTTTTGGTTTACGTGGTAAAATTTTTGAATTACCAACTAGTGTAGCCTACCCGTATCTCTTTAGTAACGATATATAGGCCCCCTAGTTACTCATTTATCCTTTGTCGAGTTAATAAGATATCATCCTACACTAGTTTTACTATAATTACCACTTATTCCTAAAAGAAATATATGGTTGCCGCCAAGATACTCATTTATCCTTTGTCGAGTTAATAAGATATCATCCTACACTAGTTTTACTATAATTACCACTTATTCCTAAAAGAAGTACATGGTTGCCGCCAAGAAAGTAGTTGTGTTTTGATGTATATATTGCGTAACTTTCACCTGGTGTTATCAAAGCATGCTCGTGGCCTTAATACTTTTGTGTTAGAAAAAACATAAAAGGTGAAAATTGTTGATATAATGCTTTTACATCCAGGTTCTATAGTTTTTCTTTTATTGAAGAAAATTAGACTTAATAACTTAAAACTTAAAAGGTAAAATGTTTGGAGGTTGTGATGTCGAATTGCAACAAGAGCAAGCATTTTATGTTTATTTTTTTTCCAACTGAGGGTGTAAAGTTGGGTAGCTTTGTTTGAATTCGATCGAATTTTTCTTTTCAAACACCCTCTCGTTTGGACATAGTTGGAATTTTATGTTTATTTTTTTCCAACTGAGGGTGTAATGTTGGGTAACTTAAAACAAATTGGTTTTGTTAGTGAGGGTACTAACAAAACCAATTTGATAAATGTACGCTTTTTGGACATAGAAGATTACAAGTACTCTCGTTTTTCTTTTCCAAAACAAAAGGTTGCTCATTCCGATTATTTTAAGCAAAATTAGTGATCTGTAAGTATAGACAACGGAGTAAACCATCTACGCATCTCGACTAAGCAATTTCCCAATAGTAATTTCAAAACATGTGGACAAAATGAGAGAGATATGATGACAGGCAAGGCATCTATTTCTAGGCGTCGAATTGCAGTTTCAACGTTTAGGAACAAGAGGATGTGACAAAGTGGATGTGATGACATGTCACGATACCTGTCTGTATGAGGCAACGTGGATGACAAACGAGAGGTATACCATCATGCTATCCTACTTTACACATGTACTCTGACGTAATTGAACTTAATGTGCTATATACATTTCATATGTGGGATATATATGACAACAACAATGGTATCATTTCTAGGTGCTGTCCAACCGATTGCGACGAGGTCAATGAAATGACGTGTAGCAATATGTAGACCCCTTAGTTACTCATTAATACCGCCCAATTAATCCTAAATCAACCTTCTAGATTCAATCATATCATTTGTCGAGTTAATAAATGAGATATCATCCTACACTAGTTTTACTATAGTTATCGCTTATTCTTAAAAGAAATACTCTGGTTACCACAAAGAAAGTAGCTGTGTTTTGATGCATCTGGTTGCGTAACTTTCGCCTGGTGTTTATCAAAGCATGCTTGTTACCTTAATACTTTGTGTCAGAAAAACATAAGATGTGAAATTTGTTGACATGGTACTTTTGAGTTCAGAAGGTCTAGTTTTTCACTTAGTGAAGAAAGCTAGACATAATACATACCTTAAGAAGAGGTAAATTGTTTGGAGATAGTAACATCGAATAATTGCAACAAGACCAAGCATTTTATGTTAACTGAGGTGTAAAGTTGGGGTGCCCACAGCAAATAATGTGATTATTATCTTCATTTGAATTCGATTGGTTGCATGACTAACAAAAACCAATTTGATAAATGTATACTATGTGGACAGAGAATATTACAGCCGCTCCCGTTTTCTCAAAACAAAATGTTGCCCGTTACGATTATTATTTTAAGCAGAATTGATGATGATCTATAAGTATAGACACCGGAGTAAAGCATCTTTCCCATCTCTACTGAGCCATTTCCCAACAGTGATTTGAGAAGGAAAAAATGGACAAAGTTAGGCAACGTACGTATGAATTCATATGTATGATTGAAAAACAAACTCGTGACATTTCTTCGCATGCCATCCGTGTGCACAACATGGAAGTGGCATAAATGAAAAGACGGACGAAATTTAACTGACTTTTTTAGCGGATGTTAAAACTGGTTGGGTTGGGCGTAAATGAAACGAGAAGCGAAGCGCACGAAGAATGGGTTTGGAACTTCGGAAGGAACGTCAAACCAGGCCGTGATGCACTACAGTCCGTCAGCCCGGAAGACGTGCCAACAGCTGCCATCTTCTGCCACCATCAAGCCGATCAGCTCTTCCGCGCCGAGTCCCACCCGGCCCACCGCACGGCCAGCGGCCGGCGCTCATCTTGCTATGAGGACTTGAGGCCCAAATACTAGAAAGAACTACACTTCGCCCCGTGCTGGCGCCCAAACCTGCTTTGTGAGATGGGCTAATTCGACGCATGCATTTGGCAACCTGTATGGTAGTTCCGCTTTCCCAAATTGGCCCAACAGCGCGGCAGCATGGAGGAGCCAGACCAAAATATTCAAAATATTGGAAATGTTAAAATCTAGTCAATGCTAAACTCTGGACAAAAAAAAATTATGTTCGGATCGTAGCTATACCAATTCGCGGGTAATGCCAAAATTAGAATACAAATTGATGTATTTTGACTGCAACTATAACAAATTTTGCCAAAATTGTGAGTATGGCATGTGTGCCCCACGTGGCATCTATTTTTTTCACCAAAATATGCCAATATACGTCTTATTTTGTTGATTAAATCATAAAAAATACAATATTTTAAACATATACAAATAGATACACAGTTCAGAAGTTATAGCCATTTGAAACCTGCTAATAAAGAAAAGTATTATGAAACCAACCACCACTTGCCACCAACTAGCACCACACACCTCACCACAGCATGCACCGGAAACCATTCCAAAATTGGGGCGAGCTATTTCCTCGACGAATTTTGCATTGAGTCCTGACAATTCCGGTGTTTAGTATTACCAAATATTAATATCAAACTAAGTGGCAGTCAAATTTTAAGAGTATTACTAAATTTTAGTTTGGTCCATTTGGATCCCATACCAAACACGTTCGGATCGTAGTTATACCAATTCGCAGGTAATGCTAAAATTAAAATACAAATTGATGTATTTTGACTGCAACCATAACAAATTTTGCCAAAATTATGAATACGTATCCCTTTTTTTTCTTTTCCTCCGGCATGCACGGCATGCAACCATAACAAATGGATCCCAGACCAAACACGCCCACGTGTCTTTTTTTTTTCTTTTCCTCCGGCATGCACGGCATGGAATGGAAGAGAGGAAATCCAAGTCAACGATTGGCGTTTCCCTGTCGGAAAAGGACGCTTATTTGCCCACATTAAATTTGTTAGCATCAACAGTCACCGTCGATCGGCACCGTCGGCACAGCAGATCTCCAAAACTGCTGCCGGGGTCAATGTTGCCCGCTTGTAACGCTTGTGTTACGTGGAATCACAAGGTGCGCGAGAAATGCCCACAACCTCATGATGAACCGGTGCAGATACCACTACACAAAAACAATGTACGTATTGGTTCTAGTACCAATCCGTGTTTTTCACCGTGCTACAACTGCTAGCAGTAAAAAAATTAAAAAAATTTGACAAACTCCACTGCAAACTGTTGTTAATCAAGCGGTGGTAACACGCACACAAATCCTACACTACCAAGCCCCCACGTTTGCGTATACATAAAATCGAGATCACGAGTAGGCTCAAGGTGCCACTTGTGACGGATGATTTCGGCGTCACGCTTTGCATTCACTCCACGAGAGAGAAGCTAGCGTGTCGCTCAAAGCAACTGTCACAGCCACAACCCCAAGAGAGTCAAACAACTAGTAGCGGTAGAATTTATGGCACAGAGGACAGCGCTGGTGGCTGAGCGGGGCCTAGCTCGCATGCCTTGCCCGAAAGGAACAGTGAATCCTAGCCCGGATGCGCCAATCTTGACCCGGTCAGTTGCCTTGCCTGAGAGGCCGGAACAGAGACAAATCAAGATTGGCGCCAGCCCAGCAACAGCAACAGCAACAGCAAACAACCGATGAGGCACAGCACAGGAGACACACGCGCTGTAGCAGATGACAACAGTGGTGATCGACGCTAACCTGCCGGGATCGAGCATGCAGTGCGTACCGGTAGTACCGCACTGAACAAGAATAAATAGTAGATTGAACACAAGATATATATAACTTCTTTCTTATTTTTATTTTTATTCTCATGATCAACATTTTACAATTATTAGTACCTCTATTTATATATTAGAAACTCTACTAGTGTTTTGAATAGGGCATCCACCTATGAGCCGGCTGCTGGGCTAAGCCTATGGTTTTTCAACACTCCCCTTTGGACACCTATCCTCACATGGTCATGCATCGTCAAAACTCTATAAAAACCCAGTAGGAAAAATTTAGAGAAAGGGTACATTACACACGTTCTGCTGCGTTGCACGATTGCCTCATTTAAAAACTGTAGCCGAGAAACTTCAGAAAACCTCGTCAAGGGAAAAAAAAGAGTACAATCCACCTAATTTCATTTAATATCCAGGATTTACTCATTGGGTACTCGATCTTCGTAATCAAGTTTAAAAAATAAATTCGTGAAGATTTTTCCCCTGAATTCTGCACTTCTCTAAGTCTCATCATTCCAATTCCATATCGAAATCTTTCAAAGCTAGATGCTGGAAGTGACTTAGTGAATAAATCTACAAGATTTTTACATGACTTAGTATGCAGTACTTCAATTTCGTCAATCTTTTGCAATTCATGAGCATAGAAGAACTTGTGGTTGATATGCTTTGTGAGATGACTCTTCACATAACCCATCTGCACTTGTGCAGCACAAGCTGCATTATTTTCATAGATAATAATGGGGTTTGTGCGGTACTCAATCCACACGACTGTTGGATGTGGTGAATCATCCGTCGAAGCCAAACACATTCTCGTGAGGCCTCGTATAGTGCTATGATTTCTGAGTGGTTCGTTGAAGTCGATACAAGATTTTGCTTAGACGATTTTCATGAAATTGCAGTTTCACCACACAGGTACCCGGCATCTGCATAGCCAGTCATAGTTAGGTCTTTGCTTCCTTGGAGGTAATGGAAGATGTCTTTTATTCTCTGTCAATGTCTTTTGGTAGGTTCTGCACTATACCTTGCTAGTAGGTTTACAGCAAATGCAATGTTCGGTCTAGTATAGTTTGCTAAATACATGAGTACTCCTACTGCACTTAAGTACGGGAATTCCGGTCCCAAGACTTACTCCCCCTCTTCTCTGGGTCTGTACGGGTCCTTGTCTTGCTACAAAGATCTCCCGACCATTGGCATTTTCGAAGGATATGCATTTTCAAAGCCGAACATTTCGAACACCTTTTGAGTGTAGGTTGACTGATGCATTAATATCCCTTAAGGGGTATGCTCAAGCTGCAAGCATAAGCGTATTTGGTTTTACCTAAATCTTTCATTTCGAACTTTGACTCCAGATAAGAGCTTGCTTTCTTAATATCTTTAAAGGTTCCGATGATATTCAGATCATCTACATACACTGAGATTATACAAATTTCATTATGGGATCGTCGTATAAATACATATGGACAATTCTCATTGTCCGTGTAGCCTTTCTTGCATAGAAAGTCGCTCAAGCGATTATACCGCATCTTGCCTGATTGCTTAAGTCCGTACAGTGACTTTCTGAGTTTTACACTGTACAAACTTCTATTTGCTAAGTCTTGGTTCGGAATAGGGATACCTTCATGTACCTTCATATAAATATCCAAATCCAAGTTTGCATAAAGGTATGTAGTTACCACATCCATCAATTTTATTTTTAAATTCAGGTTTACTGCTATTAAAATTAAATATCTAAAGATAGTTCGGCCCATGACTGGGAAATAGGTTTCTTCGTAGTCAACTCCTAAACGTTGAGTGAAACCTTATGCAACAAGCCTTGCTTACAGCTTTATTATTTTCATTTCTCTTTCGAACAAATACCCATTTATGCCCTACGAGGTGCACATGGGGAGTCGTGCAGCTTATAAGTCCAAACACCTCTCTTTTATTCAGAGATAATAATTCATTTGCTGTTGTCTTCTTCCAATCTTCCCAATCTAATCTTTTCTTACATTCAGTGAGCGATGCAGGCTCTGGATCAAGATCGATAATTATGGTAATTTTCTTTGCAAAATAAATATCGACATTGGCTATTGTCCTATTCATAGATTCTCCCGTTGTCACATATTTTATAACTATTTTTTTACGGGGCGATTCTTCTAATGCTTCTACTTGCTCACCGCTGCTTTCAATTACGGGGGCAAGTCCCTTTAGTTTTCCAGCTTCGATGTGGGCACACACATCCCTGCTGATATCTCCCTCTATAGGAATATTCAAATCTGGTATGTCTTTTCCTGAATGTTCCATACTGATGCCAGGTCTTAACTGGATCTCCTTCTAGTTCTCGGGAACTTCAGTGATCGGCTGATTCAAGTCCTTCTTATCCATTTTCACCAGGTGTCCTCGACTACTTAGGATTCGAGGAACTGGAGTTCTCGTCCTTTTTTAATAGGCCCCTGGACGGGATTACGGGTACCTTCAATTTTCTTTGGTATTTCAACCCTCTCCGGTACATTATGTGCATGCTATTTTTTTATTATGAATTATACACTACTACAAAACAGGTCATATAAGACGCCTCATCACAGACGGTTCTTGGAAACCGTCTGTGATAAAGTAATCACAGATGATTCCAAGACGAACCGTCTGTGGTATGTCACTATCACAGACGGTTCGTGGTTAGAACCGTTTGTGATGCTTCATTCGTGAGGCTGTATCAGATTCATTCGTGAGGCTCGGGAGGCCATACGAAGTGAAAATCCGTTTTTGTTTTTTTTTGCCATAGAAAAAACTATCATAGACGGTTCTAAACAAGAATCGTCTGTGATAGTTACTATCACAGACGGTTCTATTTTTAGAACCGTCTGTGAAAATAGAATATCACAGACGGTTCTATTCACGAACCATCTATGAAAATAGACTATCACGCATTTGTTCGAGAATAGAACCGCTCGCGATAATCTGTTTTCGCATTTGGTTCGTGAATAGAACCGTCTGTGATAGCATTTTTCACAGACGGTTAAAAAACCGTCTGTGATGACCTCGTGTCATCACAGACACAAAAATTCAGACGGTTCAAAAACCGTCTGTGATGATGGTTTAGAACCGTCTGTGATGAGCTTTTCTGTAGTAGTGATAATTATTTATATATTTTACTTAGGAATTCGTATAGGAATCATATTGCTAATTTTGTTTTATTTTTATTCTGAATTTCAGTTTTATTGTACTTAACATGCACTCTTTTACTTAGGAATTCATATGGAAATCAAATTGCTAAAAAAATTTATTACGGATTTCAATTTTATTGTACTTGGTATGGACTCTTTCTTTTAATATAAACCGCTATAATATGGAGCCAGTACGATTGACGGTGTAGATCTTTATCTTTTTGTACTGATTAACGTGTGAATTTCTAGTTCTTTAAAACGAACATGATAACTTATTTTAACTCTGTTTTAATAAGATGTTATATTTGTGCCGTTCTAGGCTGAGTTAATTCTGTACTAGCTTCATCACATTTAGTGAGTCTAATGATTTACTTTCAAGCAATGTATGGACAATTTAACTATTTAAGCAGCAAATTTATCGCATTTAAGAATGTTTTGGGTTGACACAATCATGTCCGCGTACGAAAAAACGTCACTTAAAAATAAATTTTCCCTCAGAGTAATAGCACGTGGATTCAATGGACTTAAGCTATATATCATGCTCACTTCGTCCACCTTCCAAGTGGGTGGTAAACTCACCCCCTCATGTAAGAGGTGAACAAACTCAAGCTTACGCGGCCATCCAAACATCTCTCGCATCTAATCATTCCACTTGCATCCACTAAAAACAAAGTCTAGGGATGGCTCATATGTGACACGCCCAGGCTAGGCTAGGGATGTGCTGGCAACCAAATAATTTGCACAAAAATCAAAAGTCTAAATTGTGCGTATAGTTAGTGGGACGAGATGAATGAAATGAGATGATACAAGTAAGATGAGATCATCCTAAATAAGATGGTACAATTAAACTGTTTGATTGATTGTATGACATGGTACCCGAATGTGGTTAGTTAGTTGTATGAGATGGTACATAAATGGTACGAGATTATGTTTGGTTGAGGAGATGAGGTTGGTTTGGTAACATCCTCCCTACATTGGTATGATTACCTTTATGCAATTTTTCTTTTTATTCTTTCTTTCTTTTTCTTTTATTATTATTTTTTCATTTTCATTTTATTCCTTCCTTTTTCTGATCTAACTATTAATGATGAACTAATGATTCTTTTCTAATTAATTTATAATTTTATAACATAATCTCTAGTTAAGTTCTCTATTTTAATTTGAATGTTAATAATATACTACTAGCTCTTCTTTAACTTAATGCAATTTTTAGTTACAGTATGACTAGCTGATATTGAACTATTTGAGTAATTAAATACTAACTATTTCTAAATATACAACTTATAGTTACATTTGTTCTTTAAGTCTAACTGCTAATGGTAAACTCATTAATATATAACGCGAGTGGTGAGCGCACGCGACGCGAGCGGACGAGTCCGTCTTTTCACCCAATTAGTTCGATACACTCAATCAAACAGATGTATAAAATCATATCTAAAACCATCTCATACAGATATAACTTGATTCATCTAACCAAACACACGCAAAGTCTCCCTAGGAAGATACTTTCAGGACAAATCAAGGGGGGGCCAAGCTGTCTTCAATTGAATCTAGTGGCACTGGCACTGAGCTGGATGCCTGTATGCATGAATCTAACAGTATCGTATCATGCACCGAAGCCTCTCAGAACAAACACACATGCGTAGCTAGCTAGCAGCTGATACATACGCACACGTTTCTTTTTCCACTTCCATAGAATACCCGCGAAACTCGCGGGGTCAATCCTGTGGTGCGAGGCTTGCGGACTAACGCTAACGCAGCCACAACCACGGTGTGGACCTCCCCAACGCCATGGAAAGGGACGTGCCAAATTCCCAACCAATTCGTTGCACTTATTTTTTTATCGTTGTTGTTGCAGACTAATACCACTATGCTGGGTACGTATAAGGATAACTCCGCAATTCTGCCTTTGCCACCGAACAAAATTGCATTCCCATTCGACCTTGCGCGCTTCAGTGACTCTTTATGTGCTTTCATTAAGCGGCTATTGACTACTAGGAGTCTAGGACTGGTACTTAGAACGTGCGTAAAACAAAGGCATGGATAGTGCAGATATATCGGTCGCCCGGTACGTAGCACCGTAGGAAATTTATGGAAATCAAGCAAAAAAAAAAAAGTACACGCGCATCCAGCCAGCGTTGCGTTGGTGTGATTTGCACCTTAGCCGTTTAGCCGACCAGCTGCGTACCATGCATACGGCCGGTCGGTCCTGCAATCCCTATTGCGTGCTATTTTGCGCGCGCAAAAAAAGAAAAGGGAAAATTGGTTGTCCTATACAGAATAGTGATATTGTTTTGACAACGCACTGCAAAATAACATATAAAAATATTGAAATCTTAAAAATAACATCATCGTCAGTCTGACAGATGTTAGAGACACTAGAGAGGTAAAAAGACATGTATACTCTCCCGAAAATGGTGTCGGTGGTGGATCCATTTCACTGTTGTTTTGAGCCGAGTCATTTCCTTTCTTTGCATGACCCACCGGCCCATCTTCTTTTTTCTTTCTTTCTTCTTCCATTGCCTCTGCCAGACGTCAACACAGCCTGTTCTCTGCGCCCCACCATCATCCCCTCCGCACATGTCGCGCCGCCGCCTTTACTGCGCGCCATCAACACCCCACCACCACCCCAACCAACTCTCACCGCCTCCGGAGCTGCGCCACCGTCGCAAGAGCCTTCTTCCCCGCCGCCCTGCCCCGCCTCAATCTCCCTCTTCGGTGAGGTCCTTGTCAATTCTTGTGCGTCACCATGCGATCTCGAGCTTCCTCCACCGTTTCTCCATCTCCATTCAACCAACCCGCCGCCGTGGAGCACCCCCCACCGCTACCCCTTCCTCCCCTCTGCCGGCCGTCATCGTCCCGCTGCCTCAGACCACCCCAGCCTCCCTGAGTCATCCAACGTGACCCCTTCGTCGACATCGTGCTTGTGCTCGCGCCACCTCCTGAAGAAAGCCGTCAGAGTGTCGTCGTCGCCGTCCGCCCGAGTCGCGCCGCCGTTGTGATGCTGCCTCCCTGGGATGCCACCGTACTATTTTGCCCATCAACCCGCCTCCCCACGCCACCGTCGCCGAATTGATAGCGTTGGTGGGGAGGAGGGTGCCGCGATGATGGAGGAGGGGAGCGGCATCGGCACCGTTGAGCTGGAGAGGGAGAGAGAGGGGGGAACACATCATACGTGCTTGATGTTAAAGTTGCACGTAAAATGTAATGACAATGTTATTTTCAAGATTTCGGAGCCTCTGTGGTGTCATTCTGCAGTCTGTTGCCAAATAGATGTTATTTCTCTAAACACGATCGAAAGGGGTGTTTATGATCCAATCCCCACACACACACAAATAAGTACTATATTTTGTTTGGACAGATGATTGCATGTTATTGGATGATGTAAGGAAATCATCAGTAAAGCCAAAAGGGACCGGTGATAATGATGTACAGTGTCCAAGTGTAACGGTGCATGTACTAGTACAAAATGATAACACATGCTCTGCAATATCACTACAACCACAAATTCGAACAAATAACGATGGTTTTGGAATTTTACTCCACACTATTCGAATCTAAACTTTTGCAGGGAAATATAGAGTACTACTCCGCTCGACATCCAGAAAATGAGAAGAGGCGCACATGGACGCAAAAACGGAGGGCAGAAAAGAGAAGTGGGGAGAAGGAATGGCCTCCGTCATTAACGAGCTGACCAACCACACGGCTAACTTCTCCTCCCACCACCCTCACTCACAGGCAGCAATAACAGATCTTCCAACCTAGCAGAGCAGGAAAAAAAAATGACACCACGAAGACCTCAAGGCTTCTTCTAGCTCCTAAAACTGACAAAAACCGGCAGGAGACACCGCGCGCACCCACCTTGTCTTGGGTTGGATTGGGTATCTTTGTTCCTGATGGGGAATTGCGCCGGCGTGCAAGGGAACGCGGAGATCAACCCTGCCTTCAGTGCTCCTACCTCGTCAGGTACTACGCTTGTTTCCTGGTTACATCAATGTTTCAATAGTTTCTACCTTCTCTGCTTTGGTTCTTGCAGTGTTTTGGTTTTGTTCCGAAGAGTTAGGATTGAGAGTTTCTTGATTCCTTCTGTTGCGCTTGAGAAGAAGAGTCCAACTTCAGTTTATTAATTTTGAAATTTTTTTCCTTTCTAAAAGAGAACAGTTTAGTGTTCCGCTCTGCGATTATTGAATGGCAAGTGGTGTGCAAAATTACACAATTTTAAGTGAGGTGCATATGGTTTGTCCATACAACGAAAGTAGGACTGGTTCCAAGAATGGTAGCAGATTTTCTTCACAATAATGTGAGTTTTATTAGGAAAATAAATAGCACTCAATTCTCAAAAACAGCGCATCACAAAAAAAAAAAAACCCCTCAGTTTCTTTGCTAAGTAAGTACTGCTCCATGCTTGCAAATTGCAATCCAGGGACTGGTTCCAAGAACAGCAGCAAGAATGCAACTGCTACCAGCACCTTCGGTACCAAGTCTTCTTGTTCTTCGACGTCGGTGCCACCGACTCCTCGGACCGAGACGGAGATCCTGCAGTCATCGAATCTCCGGAAGTTCACCTTCAGTGAGCTGAAAGGCTCCACGAGGAACTTCCGGCCGGATAGCCTGCTGGGTGAGGGGGGCTTTGGCTCCGTGTTCAAGGGATGGATCGATGAGCGCACGCTTGC
Source organism: Hsuehochloa calcarea (assembly GCA_036346395.1). Taxonomy (NCBI): domain Eukaryota; kingdom Viridiplantae; phylum Streptophyta; class Magnoliopsida; order Poales; family Poaceae; genus Hsuehochloa; species Hsuehochloa calcarea. Next base: position 54,594,037 of record CM070598.1, read on the forward strand.
GCCCGTCAAGCCGGGCACCGGGATGATCGTCGCGGTGAAGAAGCTCAAGCTAGACAGTTTCCAAGGGCACAGGGAATGGCTGGTTGGTGACCTTGCAGTTCCTGCTGTATCTGTTTGGGCTGAATATTTAGTGAGGCAGAGGTGATTTAATGTCTGTGCAAAAACCTTGCAGGCTGAGGTCAATTACCTTGGGCAATTATCCCACCCAAATCTTGTGAAACTTACTGGGTACTGCTTGGAGGACGAACAGCGGCTCCTCGTGTACGAGTTCATGCCAAGAGGCAGCTTGGAGCATCATCTTTTCAGGAGTTAGTTCTCAAATTTTCTAGTGTGATGTCATCATGTGCATGATATGTTTCATTCTTGCTGTTGGAAATGAGTGAGTGACAATGCTATGATATTGCAGGGGGTACGCACTTCCAACCGCTGCCATGGAATCTACGGATGAAGATTGCGCTTGAGGCTGCCAAAGGACTCGCTTTCCTGCATAGCGATCAAGTTAAAGTTATTTACCGTGATTTCAAGACCTCCAATGTTCTTCTCGACTTGGTGTGCATGCAAATAAGTCTCTATACAATACGTGCAAGTCAAATGAGCTTTGATCTAAAGGTTTTTTTTGTCCTTCTTCGACTGCATACAGGAATATAATGCAAAACTCTCTGATTTTGGCTTGGCAAAAGATGGTCCAAGTGGTGATAAAAGCCATGTCTCTACAAGGGTCATGGGGACACAAGGATATGCTGCTCCTGAATATCTCGCGACAGGTAATCTTTGTAACGTGCCTTACCAACCAACTAATAGAACCATATCGTTTGTCTATCTTTTTCATGCATCTTAGTGACATGGATGAAATAAGACATTAATTGACCGTGCTGAAAAAAGGGGGTGGAGGTGGGATGAAGCTCCATTCTTTTTTAGAATTGTCTTTGTAACTATTTTTGAGGTTTCATGTTCAAGAACAGCATTGCTCACTTCCTATATATATATATATATATAAAGAAAAAACCAGCATTGCTCACAAGTCACAATATTCCCATTTTCTGTTGACGCAATGCCCTGCTAACAGTGGGGCAACAAGACATCTCTGCATTGGGGAAAAATATGTTGAATATGTAAGCATTTTTCGAATTACTTTAATCCAGAAATATACTAGATGAATCATGAACAATATTCTAACCTTTTGTATAAGACAGATAAACATGAACACCATAGTCATACCAATTTCTAACATAACATAAACTAGTATTTCTATCTCAGTGTTCAAAACAATAACATAAATAAAAAATAAACATAGTACAAGAATTAGATTGATATACCCAGAACCAGTTGAAGGAGCAGTAGCAGGAGAGGAGTTGACGAGATTGTCGTTCGCCATGGCGTAGTGGGCGTAGTCGTGCAGTTGATGTAGAGAGCGCGAAGATCGGATGATGACGGCAGCGTGGCGATCCGCGCGAACGCTCCCAAAAATCTTATTCGCCCTCGCCGTAAGCCTTCAGGGACGGGTTCCGAGGCTCGCTTCTCCGCTCGACCGTACACGAGCCTCGCGGATGGAGATCGCCACGTAAAGCAAGAACAAAGCGTGGAGAGGAAGAGTCTGCTCGATCGCGTGGAGTGAAAAGAGAGAATGGAGAGGAAGAGTCTCACGAGCAGTTCATCGTTCTTTTAATGGTCCACAAAAACAAAGAGATCAAATCGCCGCCATCAACTGATGGTAATAAAGCACCACTAGTAATCGAACTGCTATCGCACCGCCAATCCGCTTGTTAATTCCATTATCGCGAGTCGGTGCGTTTGATTTCGAATAGATAAAGAAAACGCTACAAGCACTGACGCTGTCACAGACACTCAAGACACGACGCGACGCAAGACGGCGACGCAAGACGGCTTCGGCGGCGAGCGAAAGGCGCGCGTGTGTTGACTCTCTCCAATTCCACAAGGGGGTTACCACGATCCACCTTATAAAGTGGTGTAACTCCCCACTAATACTCCATGTGGGACTAAACAGTTTTAGCACGTGCACATGGGCCTTTGAGATTTTCCAGGAATTAATTAGAGTTAAAATTGGGCCAAGCCCGTATTAATTCCAACAATCCCCCACCAGATCCCAAAGGCACATGTCAAATGCCTTGATTCACAGTATTGTTTTAATATACCAGTGTTTTGATGGAGACCGGTTAAGGTTGAACATCCACCTAGAACAGAAGCTACACTTATCCACAACTGCACAATGGACTAAGCCTTGAATTGACAGTTTTGTGTGAATAGGTTTCACTTAAGTCCTTAACTGATACTAGGCTGCAAGGCATCCCCGCGGGTTGGAGCATATAAGTCATACTCCTGGCCTATTCATGAGCTTCCTAGAGATTACCCTATCTCATAGACTGTGACTAGCAGTCGGGCTCATATAGGTGTGTTCTTTCAAGGTCGCTCAGAGGACAAAGATCTTTGCTTAAACAAGCCACATAACACATTAAGATAAAAATCATCATGCCATACAGATTTAGGAGAGAATTGCATCTCCAATGGAGTGGGTCTATAAAAGTACTCTCCTCCCAGTTAACCAATAGCTTGTTTCGCCAATCCTACTTCACGGGATCTCCGATCACATAGGATGGGTTACCACTATGGTATAACTCACGTGGGTCTCAAACCCATCTCCCTCGATGCATTGTCTATCACATTCCGTGATAAACCCTTTGTGAAGGGATCGCAGATTCTTAGTTGCTTGGATATAATCCAAAGCTATTACTCGAGTTTCTCATTTTTCCGATGGACTTCAGTCTTCTCTTCACATGTCTTGATGTCTTCATATTATCCTTAGAACTGTTCACCTTGACAATCACAATCGATTGTCACGTTCATCGAAATAGCCAGATCGGTTTTTCAACCACCGGCAAATCCATCAAGAGTTCTCGGCCATTCGGCTTCAACAATGGCGATATCTAATGCCGTGAGTTCTGCTTCCATTGTTGACCTTGTTAAGATGGTCCGCTTGCAAGACTTCCATGAAACAAGCCACCTCCAAGTGTGAAGACATATCCACTTGTGGCCTTAATCTCATCGAAGATCGATATCCAGTTTGAGTCACTATAACCCTCAAGAACCCTAGGATACCCAGATAGTGAATGCCATAGCTCATTGTACCCTTTAGATAGCGCATTACCCTCTCAAGAGCATGCCAATGATCATCTCCTGATTGGAAACAAACGGCTTAGTTTGCTCACAAGAAACGAGATGTCGAGCCCGTGCAATAAGCTATATACATGAGTGAACCAATTATCTGAGAATATCTCAATTGGTCTCTGGCTATTCTCCGATTCTTCCTAAGCAACATGCTAGGATCATAAGGTGTTGGAGAGGATTTGCAGTCGCTATAACCAAAACGACTCAGAATCTTTTCCACATAGTGGGTTTGCAACAATGTAATCCCACCTTCATCACTCTCAACGACTTGATGTTCAAGATAACATCGCTACTCCCGCATCTTTCATCTCAAAGTTTTGAGACAAAAATCATTGACCTCCTTAATCACATTAAGGTTGGTCCCAAAAATCAGTATGTCATCAACATACAGACATAGAATGACTCCTTCGCCCCCACCATGGCGATAATACACACATCTGTCAGCTTCATTCACAATAAAGCCTGTAGATGTTAAAATTATGTCGAACTTTTCATGCCACTGCTTAGGTGCTTGTTTAAGACCATACAAAGATTTCAACAACTTACACACATTTCCTTCTTGACCATTTACTACAAATCCATCTGGCTGTTCCATGTAAATCTCCTCATCCAACTCTCCATTTAGGAAAGCCGTCTTAACGTTCATCTGATGAACGAGAAGACCGTGTGAGGCAGCCAGAGATAGTAGTATTCGAATAGTGGTCAATCTAGCCACATGTGAATAAGTATCGAAGAAATCTTCGCCTTCCTTTTGGGTATAACCCTTGGCCACAAGCCTTGCCTTGTACTTCTCGATAGTACCATCAGGTCTAAGCTTCTTTTTGAACACCCACTTACATCCTACGGGTTTACAACCATAAGGACGCTCAGTGATCTCCCAAGTTCCATTAGAAATAATGGAATCCATTTCACTACGGACTGCTTCCTTCCAGTATTCTGCATCTGGAGAAGCATATGCCTCAGAAATGGTACTTGGAGTATCATCCACAAGGTACACAATGAAATCAGGACCAAAAGACTTTGCAGTCCTTTATCTTTTACTCTTTCTCAGAGTTTCATTGTCTTCCTCCTAAGGAATTTGCTCAGGGGTCTGCTCAAAATATTCCATTGGAATGGTAGGTTCAGGAGTTGTATCAGGCTCCTGACTCGATGAACTAGGCATATCTTTTATCGAAAAAATATCCTCAAAGAATGTAGCATCTTTGGACTCCATAATTGTACCGACATGCACATCAGGTACTCCAGATTTCACCACTAGAAATCTATATCCAACACTATGGTGAGCATAGCCTAGAAAGACACAATCCACGGTTTTTGGTCCAAGCTTACGCTTTTTGGGAATTGGCACATTGACTTTCGCCAAACAACCCCAAGTACGCAAGTATGAAAGTGATAGTCTTTTCTTCTCCCATTGTTCATATGGGGTTATCTCTTTATTCTTTGCAGGAACCCTGTTCAGGACATGACATGAAGTCAATATAGCCTCCCCCCACCATGCTTTGGAAAGACCCGTTGTGTCTAACATGGCGTTAACCAACTCAGTTAGAGTGCGGTTCTTTCTTTCAAAGAATCCCGCTTGACTGGGTGAATAGGAGGCGCCCTCTCATGGATTATACCATGTTCCTCACGTAATAAATTGAATTAATTAGAAAAGTACTCGCCGCCACGATCAGACCTAACCCTTTTGATTTTTCTTTCAAGTTGGTTCTCAGCTTCTGCCTTATAGATTTTAAAGTAGTGAAGTGCTTCACCTTTAGTTTTTAAAAGATACACATAGCAGAACCTAGTGGAGTCATCAATCAAAGTCATGAAATATCTATTACCACCTTTTGTCAACACACCATTCATCTCACACAGATCTGAATGTATGAGTTCTAATAGTGCCAAGTTTCTTACCTCTGCGGCCTTATGAGGCTTACGAGGCTGCTTTGATTGTACACAAACTTGACACTTAGAACCTTTGGCAAGGGTAAATTTCGGGATTAACTCTAAACTGGCTAAACGCGTCATGCAACCAAAATTTATGTGACAAAGTCGTGAATGCCAAATAGTAGTCTCATTACCACTACAAACATGGTTCACAACATTATTACACAAATCTGAAAGAGATAGGCGGAACAAGCCTCCGCACACATAGCCTTTACCAACAAATTGTCCACACTTGGACACAACAAATTTATTGGATTCAAACACTACCTAAAGCCATCTCTACACGTAAGAGATCCACGACGAGATTCTTATTTATGGATGGCACATGATGCACGTTCTTGAGTTGCACAATCTTCCCAAGTAAACTTCGATTGACCGTACCAACACCATGAACAAGAGCATGTGACCCGCTCCCATTAGAACTACCAATCCCGAGTGACTGGTAAGAAGAAAACAAAGAAATATCAAGACACACATGTATGTTAGCACCAGTGTCTATCCACCAATCGGTAGTTTGACATACGGAAAGAACAATGAGGTAAATTACCATACCTTGATGTTCCGTCTCAGTGTTACCAACA